>CM065784.1:18822704-21796038 GCA_033296515.1 Macrochelys suwanniensis | reverse complement strand
CTCCTCTGTGAGGTGTTAATTTTTAAGGGGGGTGCTTAAAATCATTTTAACCACATATTTGGTAGTCTTCATGTTGAAAAACTAATCTTTGGATGTTAAGACATATGGCTACTAGCATCGGTTTCCGGTAGGTCTGAATGCCACCACAATTTTGCAGGTTTCTTGGAAAACATATTTTCCAGTGATTGTCCTCCTGATTGTTCATGTTTGTTTAGTGATCTTTATCATAGCAGATATATACATGACTGGCTACACCTATAGGCAGGTCCATCCATTTCTCTAATAGCTTTTGGTTTGCAGTAGCTATTACACACCAATTATTCATTCTCAGTGGTTTCTGTGCCTGATATAGACTTCATTTAAAACAGATTTAGGATGGCAGGGTGTAGAAGAGTGCTGCACTTAGGAAAAAACACCACCTTGTGGTCAAATCACCTGTTGTATGGAGATTTAGACCCAGATCTTAATATGGTGTGCAGCTGCCATCAACCTCTGACTGAACAATGGATTCATCCAGAGAGAGATTATCCCCACACTGAGGGTCAGATAAGTCACTATTTCTACTGAAGTTCTTGGCTTTGACCCACGGACCTCTTGGGGGATTTTCACCATTAATTTTCTCCTGAAGATCCTTCTTCCTCATTCACCTTCCTCCATAACATGTTCTAGTTTCAGTTATTTAAACTAATACTTTATAGCTGCATAAAGGTGGAGTGGCTAAAAGATGTTTTTGTGTAACAGATTATTAGATGCCTCACAAACAGGCATATTTCTGTCATACTAAGCTCTGCACTGGTCATTGGCTACCTGTTACTACACAGGGAAAAGAAGAAGTATTTTACTGTCACAGAGGATAACACAGAATAATTTTTCCTATGGTTTTATTTGCAAGAAGAATATTCTTTGCATTAATTTGTGGATAGTCTTGAATGTATAAATATAAAGGCATTGCCAAATATTCCAAGTATCCCTCCATGGCAAATTGTCTTTAAATACTGGCAGGTTTTTTTCTTTTTAACATTTACTTGTGGACCAGAAACACTTTCAGTCTATTGCCCCTGGCCTTCTGTGAGAATGTTAGTTAGTAATGCTCATAAAAACTCAATTCATCAATGTGAACATAATTTGCTATGAACAGAAAGCTCACAAAAGGGTGAATTTGTCAGATAGACAGGTGGCCTGAGATCTCTCCCTGATACTGAATGATATGAATAATAGATTCTGGTAAATGTATGCCAAGACTTGAGCTGTAAACACAGCTGCCTCCATTCCCTTCCAGAATAACAGCTTCGAGAACGAAAGCCCAGGAACCACAGTTCCACCTGAGGACTAAGCTTGTGTACACACGCACACACACAAATGCATATGCACTCTCACGAAGAAAACAAGTGTCATAAAAAAGGACACAGCTAGTCGTTTCTAACCTCATTCTCAAACCCCAGCCATGAATGCATTTTAAAATATGTGAAGATTACAACATTTAAAAAATGTTATAATCTTCAAACTGCTTAATTTTGCACCCATTGATTCAAAGGGAAAACATCAGATGGCTTCAGTAAGTGCAGGATCAGGCCCAAAGATAATAAACTTTGTGATATTACCGCCTATCATGCAAAAATAAACATCTTGGCTCTCTCTGCTATAGTATTATGTACAAACATTAGCTAGGTAAAATCTTCTGAGTCCTGCAAAACTGTCTTCTAGACTGTAGTATTTTTTAAGGCTCATGCCTACTGTAACGTTTCCAATTTTAGCTGAATTTTTCAATCATTAGTTACAGTGCACAGAGCATTTTAGGAAGAGATTGCATGTGCAAAAGTGCCCTTTGTACTTTCCTACTGCTCTGATCCTGGGCTGGTATCCAGGTGTATATTAGAGCAGTCTTCAGGCTGCTCTAAATTAAGCCAGCTCCCAATGGCCCCAAGGGATCACTACAGCATCCATGGTAGCAGTAGTTGGTGGAAAGAGGAGGACAGGACATAGGAGTTGTTATGCTGGCTGTACACCACTGAAGGATTTCCCCACCTGAAGGAGGAACTTCGTGTGGCCAGCTACACCTGTTTACAGACTCTACCAATGATGTGGCTGCGACGCACTTGAGAATCTGGGTTTTATAATCTATTTTCCAAATCTGTGCCAGGCACTGCACATACATATAAGAGAAGGACTGTAATATATTTCAGAGTATTGTGGGTGGTTATAGCATTTGTTTTGGTCTACCAAGCACTTTTATCTTCATAATTCTAGCTGTGCCCAGAGCTTATCAGCGTTGTTCTTCTGCCAAACATGGTCAATGTTTCCTGTATACTTTGACCCATATATGTCTGAACTAAGGCATCCCCCCACCCCCCCGAAGTGAGCCTCATTTTGGCTTCTCGGCACCAAGTGGGCTCCCTAGTCAGTTCTTCACTGGAAATAACATAGCCCAGCAAATGAACTGGGGATTGCATTATCTAAAGCTGATGCATGTTTGTTCTGATATTTGTTATCTAGGGAGGATGTTCTTTATAATGAGTTGGCTAAGGTGCGGGACATGGTTTTTGCTCTGCACTCAGAACCAAAACATCCTAAAGCTCCCAGAATGTGACAGAATATGAGGTATTGATGGCAAAAGGGAAGTTTTTTGAACAAATGAGAATCGTTGTCAGAATAATGAAAGAGAAATGAGCTATGATTTAATCTGTTTTCTAGCAATGTCACAGAGGAGCTATGAGACAAGCTATCTGCAAAATTCAGAATCATTACCCGTACAAAGCCATTCATATACGTTATGACTTTGGGCAAGTAGAGGGGACATGGACGTGCCAAAAAACTGTATGCAGATACTTCACTATTAATTACACATTTACACAAGTTCACACACCTAAGTAATTCCACATTCAGCTGACTGTAATTTAAGCTCACTACGATGATAGTTCCAGCACTGCCTGTTTCTGATTGTGGCATGTGCTCTTGGCTTACTCCCTCCATTTCTGGTGAAACTCCAATCCTTTCTGGATATCCATTGTAACTGTGGAAGATATACAGATCCAGTGTTTTGCATTTTTTGGAGGACAGAATAAGCCAGTCAGATCCCTGGCTGTAGCCCACCTATCGCACATATTACCCTGGGAGATATATAGCAAACTTGGATAGAGAAAAATCACAGGTGTAGTGGCCTAGCAGAAAAGTCTCAAACTGTTTCAGTGCCTTGGAACAATGTATAAACTGCTGTCCCAATTGCACTGATCATCCACATATATTCTGTAGCCCATGTGTGAGCACTGAGCATGTGGAAGGGAGAGGCGGTTACACAGGATGCTGCTGCCTCTGTCACCTCCACAGCTAAGATCTGAGAGCTGTGAAGGTTGGAGGAAGGTATGTCTGGAGTAGTGAAGCGGAGGTAGAGAAACAGCTGCTTTATATGTTCCCTTCTCAGGGCAGATGTAATAGACAACTTATAGCTGCCATCAACAGTGATAATATCTCCTATGTGACTTTGCTACATTGCAGAAGGGGTTCAGGATAGGCAGCTGGAAATGGGGCTCAGCCACCGAGAGCACAACATGGAGCAGAGCTCAGCTGCTATTGCTACAGGCAATGTAAAATGGCAGGAGCAGGTAAGAGCCACAGAGAAAGGCCTCACTGAACCTATGTATTTCAGACAGTATGTAAGAAACGGCAGTTTTGATAATTGGTTTGTCTCCTTTGCACCATCCCTGCTTTAGTGGCTGACAAAGAAGTAGAATGGCAGACGCTAAGGACTGATGGAGCTCTTGTCCCTTCACAGTGCAGATCTGAGAGTAGCATAAGTCCGTAAACTAAGCTATCTTGACGGCCCACCTGTGAAGGAAAGAAGCCGATAATACAAAGGATAGTGCAACTATCCTGCTCACCAAGTGAGTAAGGAAGAGCTCAGCAGTAGTGGCAAAAACAACAGCAGCAACAGCAGAAGACGAACCCCGCAATATATGAGGTCATTGTCAGTCGACTTCCCGTGAATGCTTGAATCTGTGGATACAGGTGTGACGTTGGCATATCAGGTACCAGCTCATGCCAAAGCCACTAGACTCCAGCTGAACACTGACAAATGCATAGCTGGGAACCAGTCTGGCTCACCTGTCTGTTAGCATTGTTAAATAAGACATGAGTTTTATAAGAATGTGTTTAGATTTTATGAAATGCTTGTAAATTGCTGCATGTGTTAATCTCACTTAACATCTGTACTCCATGTTATAAGGTTATATTACGTGTTTGCATGTACACCTGTGTAACTCACCAAACATGAAAGAAACATGAAATAATGTAAAGGCATGCTTCCTACAGAAGGAGTTAGGTCCTACCCACTGAAGGCCCACTGAAACCAAATGAGCCATTTTGAAACATCAAAAGACAAAGACTTTGTTGATTGCTTCCCCCCATAATCATGAAGAGGAGACGTGCATGAGGACTCTAGGGGAAGGGAATAAAAATCCCTGACCAGAAGAAACTGGATCTGTATGCTGTTGGGACTTTGAGAGGGCAAGATTTCTACACCTAAGCAAGGGATTCCCAGTTGCTTAGCCTATAGAGGATATATAGAACTTGCATATTACAACAGCTTCTATTACCTTTTGGAACCTAAGACCATAACTCATTTGTGTGTGTGTGTATGTTTACCTGCTTTAACCTTGTAAATAACTCTCATTTCTTTCTCTTAGTTAATAAATCTTTAGTTAATTTAGCATAGAATTGGCTACAAGTGTTGTTTTTGGTGTAGGATCTAAGGTGCAATTGACCTGGGGTAAGCGACTGGTCCTTTGAGACTGGGAGTAACCTGAATATTGTGGTTTTTGGTGTAAGGGACCATCTATCACAAAGACAGGGTGGCAAGACAGACAGAGGTACCCAAAGGGACTGTCTGTGACTCCATGTTAAGCCTGGTATGGTGCTTGAGGAATTCACACTTGATACTTGGTTGGTGAAATCTAAGCATATACCTCACAACCAGTGTGGGCTTTGTGCCCTGTTTCTTAACAGCCCGCCCTAAGGGTGGTACTCATGCTCCTGAGCCACTCCAGACAGCTTGACAACAGGCTTGTCTACTGGGCCAGAATATTGCTGTGAGGCCAAAACTGGGATTGCAACTGGAGTTTGACACTTCTGCGATGGCATGGTAAATTGCTGTGAAGACAGGTTATGATGTAAGTGGTCTAGAGATCTCGGTTGTTCATCAATGTGTAGAACTGGGGTTAATGTACAGGGAAAACCAAATGGGATTTCATGCTGCTCATGCAATACTTTCCCAACACTGCACTGGTGCAGTTTGGAATCTTACAGATCTGCCTAAATTTGCACAGCAAAAAAAGAAAAGAAAAAGAAAAAATATGAATAACATTCATATATGCAATGCTTATGTCAATTTTAGATGCAAAACTGGGCAATTCACTACACAACTCCCTAAATCTATCAGCTCTCCCCATTAGTTCACACAAATACATCACTCTTCTGCCCATATTCCATTAATTCTCTCATCTCTTCAGTGCATTAATTTTTCTTCCACCCCATTCCATTAATTTTTTCTCTTCCACTGATTTAATTCTGCTCTGAAATCCATTAGTCTCCCCTCCTGCTCCCACCCCATTAACATCCCCAACAAGTTCCTCTGTTCCCCATCTCTGTCCCTCAGTTCTCCTCCTCAGCTCGTTCCTAATTTCCCCTACCCTGTCTCTGTCAATTAATCATCCCTTCCAAGTCACTCATTCTACACGACCCCTTTCTTCCTAGTCTCACTCCCCCTAAAGTCTGTCAGTTCTCGCCTTCCTTTTAAGTACATCTCCCCCTGGTTCTCCCACATACCCAAGATGGTGTTACGTTCCTTTGGTAGTAGCTACAGTAGCTCTCATTGCTGCTACTGTGACTCCGTCTCCTTCTTGAGACAGCTTTTCAGTGCTTCCTACCCTGGGCTCCTTCACCACCTGGTGAGTCTCTCACTTGAGGAGCTGAGAGGAATCAAGGACAAGAAGAGAGCCTGACTGGCTGTCAGGGTCCAAGAGAGAGGAGGAAGTCTCGAGCACAGATTCTGCTTACCCTGGCAGTTGGCCGAGTAAGCCAGAGACTCAGAGTGGGGGGCTTAGGCATCAGAGAAAAGATTAAAAAATTGGACCCTCTGGCAAAAAGCATGAGGTGAGGCCAATTTGCAGGTGTGAGCTGACAGGTGCATTACATTCAGCCATAGTAATTCACCATAAGGAGGGAAATAGGTCAGGTGGCTAGAACATTTATGGTCTCCATCAGGGAGGAGTAGGGGGCACAGGTCACTTACTGGAGGATTCTCTGCATCTTGAAGTCTTTAAACCATGATTTGAGGACTTCAATAGGTGAGACATAGGTGAGAGGATTATTCCAGGAGTGGGTGGGTGAGATTCTGTGGCCTGCATTGTGCAGGAAGTCAGACTAGATGATCATAATGGTCCCTTCTGACCTTAAAGTCTATGAGTCTATGAGGTTCATGGAGAAGTTGGGGCCACTGGTCAGATGCCGAGGTCAATGTGTTTATGGAGACTATAAAGGTTTTGTTGAAGGGAATGAGGGGCAGGGTGTAGTTAACTAATCATTGATGTTCCTTTGACAACATTTCTATGGTGGTTGGAGTTGGAATTGGAGGGTGGCCCAATAGTCACACTCTGGGATCATGTTAAAATGGGCCATGGTAGGTGGGAAGAAACTCTGGGAGAAGCTATTGGTGTTACATATAAATGTGTGTTCCACTTCTGAGAGCCTGGCTGTTTTCAAAAAGACATGGCCGTGTGGGATTTATGGTTTAAATGAGATTGCATCCCTTTTGTTTGGTAATATAACAAATATGCTTGGGGCCTTCAAGGTCCTTGACTGTGAAAAGTGGAGGACAGGGACTCGGTGCAAGGTACCTGAACAACATTGTGTTTGGTTTAGTGGCACTGAAATAAAAAGTAGAACCAGAAGAGGGTAACCACACTTAATGCATCTGGAGTTTTGGTTTGTATATTTGGGGCTCGATCCACAAAGGGATTTAGGTGTTGCACCTGCTAACTTTTAGGCACCAAAAAAATCACTGAATCATAGCTCTGAGTTAGATGCTCTGGCTCACTATACATTGAATGGGGAGAGATAGGGCCTGAGAATGGGCTCCACAAAAGCTAGCACACTGAGCGAGGAGCCACCTAACCTAACTAATGGGAGATACTGACTAGAGGAGTGTGCCCTAAGCCTTGTCCCCTCATGGGGTATGTCTACACAGCGGCTCTGAGCATGCTTCCCAGCTCAGGTAGACAGACACATACCAACATGTTAAAAGCCGCAGTGTAGACAAGGGTAGCACAGACAGAGGCTTGGGCCAGCTACGAGTACATACCTGGAGTCTGGGTGGGTTTGTGCTCAGATGGTGAGCCCAAGCTTCTACCTGCACTACCCCTAGCTGTGCTGCTATTTTTAGGTGCTAGTTAGAGTGCAGGTAGCTCGTGTCTGTCTAGCTGAGCTGGGAAGAATGCTCCCAGCTGCAGTACAGACATACCCACAGAGTTAGGCACCTAAGTCTGAGCTGCAGGGAGGCACCTATCTCTGCTCAGGACTCTCGGCTGTGAACACCTCCTAGAGTCAGGCACCTAAGCTGATTCTTGCAATAAATGCTGGAAGTGGTATGGTGGTGGTGCTGCTGCTCACCTTATAACTTTCTGCCCTGTGGTTACAGTACTCACCCAAGATGTTGGAGAACCAGGTACAACTCTCCCGTCTGGCTGGTAGGGAGAAAGGATTTGAACAAGGGTCTCTCACCACTAAGGAGAGTGCCCTCACCGCTCTCTTTCAATCTCTTCTGTTGAAGCTGTTGTATTTTGGATAAATAATTACCAAGTCCTGGATCCTAATTCTCCCACCACCCAGGTAAGTTCCCTGTTGTTCTCATTGAAATATATCTCAAGACCCATCTTACAAAGAAAAAGTGGCTTGTAGTGATATTGTAGATATTCAAGCACCTGCATTCCTCCATATGAAATGGAAATTACTAGTTAGCTCACTATCCACCAACAATTTAAGATTTGTACACGGACTGCCTGACTTACCACATTTCCCCAAAAGTCACACTAGAACCATAGGGCTCCACCAGTTCAAAACTGCTCTAATGCTACCGAAGGATTGCCCGGCATAGGGGATCCTTTAGTGACTTCTTACAGCTGCCTTATTGACTCCTATGCCACAAGCTCTTCCTTCAAGCTAGTGCAAACAGGCACGGCCAGTGCATTCCTTCAATCCAGCAATGCAGAGCTGGTCTATTAGCTCCTTGAGGCTATCAACAGTTGGTACAAGTTAGATCAGCATTTTGCACACTGGAGTGTGGCTGCAAGATCAGGGTAGTGCAAAGGTGGTTAGAAGCCACCAGGATTTGTGCTGAGCACTGCTTAGTTAGACCCCATGATTTGGCCCATAATCTCCCAACAGAGATGTGCACAGGATACAATTTGACAGAAACATCAAAGTGTACATAAAAAGTACGATAAACAAAGCTAAAAAGCTGCCATTTTTCATTGGAGGGGGGAAATTAAAAATCAAAATGCTATAATTTACATGGTGTATTGACATCCATACCAATGTAAAAAAGTCCGGCAGGCTGTCACAGTGTAAACACTCCACAAAAGAATATGTATATAAACTTGTAGAAATATGTTGTTTTACTCTGTTTACATAGCACCAAGCATCATGGGACCTCAATTCTGATGGGGCTTTTTAGGCCCCACCCTAATATACACAATAACAACAAAAATAATAATACTTATAATTTGGTATGTTGCAGCCTTTACGCTTATGACAGGTTATTCACTTGTTGTTGCTCTTACTACCTTCTCTCTATAAATGGGGAAAAAAAATAAAAGTTGTAATCCATTAACGTTCAATGTATGTATAACCTGGAGAGGGAGTATAATGAAGTAAAAGTGATTAGAGCATGGGACTGGGAGTCAGGACTGTTTTATGCCTCACTCTATCCCTGACTTACTTGTGACCTCAGGCAAATCGCAAATCTCTCTATGCTCCGGTTTACTCTCTGTGAAATGTACACAATCTTTCTCTTACCTACCGACCTCACAGTAATTGTCTGAAGCTTAGTTAATTACTCATAGTTAGGATCTTAAAGCATTCTTAGATCCCCGGATGAGAGCAGAGCTGGGTGAACAAAAGCAAAAAAAAAATAAAAAAAAAATACATTGATGTTCTTGCAAATCAAACCTGCTGACTTACTTTGCTGATGTTTGTGTATTCATGAACAGCCAGGTGAGCACTTTTATTCTCGAAGACACAATCATTGTGAATACCAGCATGGATAATTATATCTGAGAGTATTCATATCAGATGTTTTCTCAGGCCTATTTTGAAAACCCTTTCTGTTATTGGCACAATGATTTGTCAACTAGTTATAAAATGCTTAATACATTATTTGCCAAAAGAAAAGTTTCTAAGGCATCTATACAGTTTTTGTACTGCTTTAACTGTATCAATTTAGAAACTGGTGCAATCCCCGAGTGTGGACACAGCTATACCAGATCCTTATATCTGGACTTTATAAAGGTTGTTTTATCTGTGTCCACACTGTGGGGTTGCACAAATGTAACTACATTGATTTCTAACCCAATATAGATAAAAAGCAGCACAAAAACTATGTGTAGATTAGCCATTAAACTAAGGCAATCCAGTCAGGGAACATGAACAATGCCATGTTACTTAAGTGACTAAATTATACAGTGTAGACAACACAGGGAAAAATGATAGCCACCACTTCAGGACCAAATCACAGGCTGAAACATGTTCATAGGAAGTATTTGCAGAACAATTAAAATAATTAACAAAATAGTAAGAATTATCACCTGTTTGATAGTAATGCACAAACATAAAAAGGCTATGTTCATCACTAGATTCAACCACAGTGCAAATAATTCACAAGCAGAAAAAGGCTAAATTATTCTTAAGAGATAATTCAATCCGCTACAGCAAAATATTAGTATAAATTGAAAAACAGGCATTTACATGGTACCTTATTCAACAACTCAGGAGAACATACACTGTATCTGCAGGATAGCAATTTTTTCTCCCTCCAGATGTCTCTTTTTCTTTCCAGAAGTTGCAGAGCATTGGACAAGCAATAACAGATGATGAACACATGCATAACTACAAATGGGCAAGCTGATTGTTTTCAAAATTGGTATAAACATTTGCTCTTGGATAGAGATTTAGCCCATAGCAAATCTTTACATTCTCGTTATAAACCTCTGACAAAAAAAGAGTTTATAATGGAAGTGCTGACAGTGTGAAAACGTGGTTACGGTCAGGAAAGTGAATGGATAAAAGTGGCATTTTTGTAGTTCCAGATGTATACTCCATCAATGATTTCCATGCCTGATTTGCTAAGTTTATACTTCAGAGCAAGATCTTGCTAACTGCTTCTACTGCCAGTTCCACCTAGGACCTGAAAATAAAACTACCGTGTGCATCATCACTTGCAATAAAAATTCTAGAATAAGAACTCTGGCAACATGGCTGACGAAAGCACAGCTTGCTCTTTAGCAGTTATTATTTATTTATATTTTAGTAGCCCCCAAAGGCTCTAATCAGAATCAGGGCCTCATTGTGGTAGGAGCTGTACAAACACAGTGCAAGACATGTCAGGAACTGGGAAGTGAGGGAGAGTAAGAGATAATTAGGGAAAAAGGAGTGGGTAAAATGAGGGGGAAACTACCTGGAAGCAGCGAGTTGAGAAAGAGCAGAAAGAATATGACAGAGTGAGCTTAGGCAGAAGTAAGAGAGGAGTGAGATGTTGAGGGACCAAAAATCAAATGAGAAAATGGGGGACTAAATCCAGCATTCAAGTTTCAAAGTCAAGTGAATGATGATGTCACGTGGCTGTGAAGGTTGCTTCCAGCTGCTGCTTCTGTTCTCCATGTGGGAAGTGTAAAGGGAGGCCACTGGGCCTAGGTTTCACTGGCTCTGGTGTGAGAACTTGGGTAGCTAGATGGCCTCCCGCACTCTCAGGTGTAGCTGTTGCTATCTGCTTTGATAAAAGAGCCTGTTGAGTCAAATATTTCAATGAGGTGGTAGGGTAGGGGAAGCTTCTGGGCCCAGTGATACTCCTAGTATTTTCATGAAAAGGGAAAAGACAAGAAAATAAAGGAAAAAGAAAAAAGACACTTCAGAGTCAAAGGGACCCATAAGAACCCCTTCAGAAGTTGGCTCAGCACTAATGGCAATATTAAGAACGAGGGATATCCAGAATAATGCTGGGAATTCCTATGCCTTGAAATTCATATGAGAGAAAACAGCAGCTGTAAAGGAAGAGTTGAGACACTCAATAATGATTTCATGGGGTTGGGAAGAGAACATAAAATGGAATTGATGCAGATGAACCTCTGAGATATCGTTCTACTGCCAAGCACAAGTGAAGGAAAGAAGCCTGACATTGGAGGCCAACTAATGGATGTGCCAGTGGTGTAGAAAACAGGGCTCTGTATTCACAGATCATCTGAATGCTTTCTGGGATGAGGGGTGACGGATCAGTTAGGTGGTCTCCATTTTTGAGCAGCCAGGGAGCCTATTTCTAGGTTCAAAACTGTTAGAGCTTATCAGGCTGGCTTTAAGTTGTCAACTATGGACTTAAAATAATAGGAAAATATATAGGGAAATAATCCAAACCACTAATTTTCAACAGGAGGGAGAAACCAGTACTGTGAAATGAGACCTAGGGCTGATAAGAAATAGTAAGTTAGACACACATTGACAATGTGATGTCAGGGAAAAAAAGGCCACTGAAGATTTGGGGTGTATTCATAGAGGTACCACCTCACAGGTGAAGAGGAAACAGTCACTTAAGGCTAGATTCACAAAGGAACTTAGATGTGGTGATGCTGAGTGTCACCCTAACTCCAGGTGCCTAGAAAATCACTAGGATTCACAGTCTGAGTTAGGCGAGTAGGCTCCCTATATAATAAATGGGGAAAGATAGGAACCTCAGTATGGGATTCACAAAAGCCAAGATGCCACATGGCTCCTCGCTTAGGCCAATGGGAGATGCCAAACTGAGGGGTATGTGCTAAGGATCAACCCTCTCTTAGACATAGGTGCCTAAGTCTGGGCTGCAGGGAGGCACCTCTCTCTGCTTGGGATTTGCACCTGAAAATTCTGTCTTGTGGTTAGGTGCCTACCTGGGCAGCTCTTACCACAGCCCAGGTCTGGTTTCTGGCCTGGCCAGGGGGTGGGGCCTCGGGGGGAAGAGGAGAAACAGGGGGAGGAGCCATAGTTCTGCCACTGGTGCTCCCCCCCTCTTCTATACGGGTTTCAGCGTTCCTGCAGGAGCTCCCAAATTTACCGTGGGCCCATGTGTTAATTCACCACTGCATTTCATATGCCCTCTCAGTTTGACAGTGAGCCATTGATAGCTACTTTTTGAGTATGGTTTTTCAACTAGTTGTGCACCCACCTCATGGTAATTTCAGCTAGACCATATTCCCCTGCTTTGCTTATGAGAATGCCATGTGGGACCATGTCAAAAGCCTTACTAAAATCAAGATATATCATGTCTACTCCTTTCTCCCATCCACTAGGCCAGTAACCCTGTCAAAGAAAGAACTTAGTTTGGTCTGGCATGATTTGTTGTTGACAAATCCATGCTGGTTATTCTTTATAACCCTAATGTGCTAACAAACTGATTTCTTTTGTTCCAGTATCTTTCCAGATATCAAAGATAGGCTGACTTATCTGTAATTCCCCAGGTCCTCTTTGTTCCCCTTTTCAAAGATAGGTACTATGTTTGCCTTTCTCCAGTATTCTGAGACCTTAACCATCCTCCAAGAGTTCTCAAAGATAATTGCTAATAGTTCCGGGATTGCTTCAGCTAGTTCCTTAAGTATTCTAGGATGAATTACATCAGGCCCTGCTGACTTGAATACATCTAACTTGTCCACATATTTTTTAACCTGATCTTTCCCTACTGTTGCTTGCATTCTTTCTCCCTTGTTGTTAATATTAATGTGTTGAGTAACTGGTCACCATTAACCTTTTTAGTGAAGAGTGGAGCAAAATAGGCATTAAACACCTCAGCTTTCTTGATATCATCAGTTAATAGCTCTCCTTCCCCACTCTCCTTCCTCACTAAGTAGAGGACCTACACGTTCCTTCATATCCCCATTGAAATCAATGGGAGTTTTGCTATTGACTTAAACGGGGCCAGAATTTTACCCCAAGAAGTGAGAAGAATTATTTAGCATAATAAAGGTGGTATTAGCTAGAAGTAATGCTATGAAATTAAAAAAGGAAAATAAGGAAAAGCTTGAATATCAGGAAAAGCTTCCAAACAGTGAGATCTATTGGGCTGCAGAACAAGAAAATCCACACCCACCCACAGTCTATATACATACCCAGAGTAGAAAGGCTGCACTGGCTTGTTGTATAATGAACACAGAATTATATCATTAAAACAATATACACCAGTTGAATCGACTCCTCTTGAACAGATGAGAGCTCTTAAGTTTCTACACTGAAAACAAATCATTTGAACCTGGATAATTAAAATATAACACATAGTTAAAAATTATGCAAAGCTTAAAATATTTTAACTCATTTAAAATTCTGATAGCAAATTAGTAAAGGTACATCAGTAGCTTCACATGCCTGACTCAATAAGTAGAAAAACTGGTATCTATTTTGTCAATAGGGACACTTTATATAAACTGGATACACAAGTAGAAAATCATAATGTTGGTAAGAGATAATTAATTAATTCACGCTTCAAGATAAGAGCACTAGGTCCTACTGACCCTACATGTTAATCAGTTGATTGATTAATTGCTACAATCATAATAATTGTAGGGTATAAATCTAAATACATTTAATGATAGTCTACACTTAGAATAAAAATGTTTTCAGTCTGCTTATCTTCCCCATTTCTTGAATCACAGGAATTCTTTTTGTCATAAAACCCCCCTCAAATTCTTTGTTAAGATATCTATGTGATGAGGTGAGTTTACATTCTGTTCATCCCATCAGCATTTTTTTGTAGTCTCAGCTTACTGTCTAATGAAAAAATGTACACAGATGAAAACCAATTGATTATGTACAATACTCAGTACAGCTTCATCAAAAATCTCTTCCTTAAAGGAAAACCAATGGCACAGACCAATATGGTAACCGTATAGTTATACAGTGCTTTTTGTCCCCAAGCACTTTAGAAACTGAATATTACTTCTACCATTGAAATGATGTAGCCTCTGAGATGAAAGGCTACAACTGTTCAATAGCATAGAAAAATGCTACACCACAGTAAACAGACAGAAAATGAAGAATACCTGATTCTATGGAAACTAAAGGGGAAATTTTTAGTAGGCACAATGCAATTACTGGAGCTGAAATATGCCCAGGACAATGCTGTCAACACTCCTCACTTTGCAAAATATTTTTTCCTATGGGATCTTTAATGACCACATCTCACCCAAAAGACAGAAACTTCAACCAGCAGAACCCTCTAATACAATGCCAAAACTACATAGAGAGCTACCTACTAAATTATGGGTGGTACTCCCTAGAACACCTACATGGCCACCTATACAAATAACAACAGTCTGACTCTCAGACTCATAGATTTTAAGGTCAGAAGGGACCATTGCGATCATCTAGTCTGACCTCCTGCACAATGCAGGCCACAGAACCTCGTCCATCCACTCCTGTAATAGACCCCTAACCTCTGGTTGAGATACTGAAGTCTTCAAATCATGATTTAAAGACTTCAAGTTACAGAGAATCTGCCATGTACACTAGTTTAAACCAGCAAGTGACCCATGCACCAGGCTGCTGACTCTGCTTAGTTTGAGAGATCTAACTGGATTATGGCAAAAGTAGGCGATATCCCTCTCACATCAGAATGTCATGCACTTTTGATGCCCAGTTCTCTCTCCACAATCTTATTCAAGATACAAGTGTTTCTGTTGACTTTTGTTACTCATAATCTGTGGTGAGAGCACTGGGCACCTGATATTGCCCCCATCCTTGCCTTTGCTTTGTACCTTTTGTCGTTACACTAAATAAACCCAGTTATGTTTTACAGACGTGAGCCTACCATAAGGTTATATTTAAAAAAGGTATGGACAATAAAATCAAAGTAACTAAACTAATGTATAGAGAACTGTTTGTCTTTCTAAAAGCACCTGTGAGAAACAGTTCTGAGGAAGGAAACAATGTATTTTCTTTTTCCTACGTGCAGCCTACCTGAAGTATATCCATATATTAACTTAAGAAGGGCTATCATTAAAAAGATAAGTACTTTTAGTTATTAATTCAGAAGAATCTAGTATCCACCACCATAACGATCACTAATTAGCACTCTCACTAGAGAGGCTGGGACTAAAACAGCCATAGACACCTAGCAACGCCTACAAGTGATCCCTGCAGATCAGGACTGAGGTGCCTTGGTGGAAGTGAGCTGTTTTGCTGCACCTGTCCTGTGGATAAGGAACCACAATCTCTAGTGCTGTCAACATGGCATCTTTATCAAGCACTACATTCACATGTTTGGGCCTGATTTTCACATATGCACAAAGGCCCCTTTATACCGCTCTTGAAGTGTAAAAAGGGGCTATAAAATGGAAATTACATTCACTTCCACTTTAAAGCCACTCTGAGCACTGTAAATGGGATTTGGTGTAAATGAGAATCAGGCCCATTTACAATTTAAAAAAAATTAAAATGTCATCAGCTTAATTGTTCCTCTTTGGGCTAGGAACTTTGGGACAAAGGAACTTAGGCATGGTGACACTGAGTGTTGCCACACCTAACTTTAAGGCACCTAGAAAATCATTGGGATTCACAAAGCCTGAGTTCAATACTTTGGCTCCACATACAATGAATGATGAGAGACAGTTGCCTGAGAATGGGATTTGCAAAAGCCAACACAGTAGGACACTACCCAAAGGGAGATGTCAAGCCAAGTGGTGTGTCTTGGAGATAGGCACCTAAATCTGGACTGCAGGGAGGTGCCTCCCTCTGCTTGAGATTTTCAGCTGCAAACCCTCTTTTGGGGCTAGGCGCCTACTGTGTTTTAGCAAGAAGCCCAGAGGGTGGGAAGAGAACAACTTTCCTATTGAAGATATTCCACTGTGGATGTATAATTTAAAAAAAAACACCACTGTAATAGTGGAACAGGATCTTAGGTCTCCAACATTCCAGGTGAGTCTCCTAGCCACTGAGCTAAAAGTAATGAGGAAAGTCCTCTTTCTGCTCCTCCCTGGAAGTTTTGTGTAAATGCATTTATAAGGGCCCGATCCAGTAGGCAAGTTCTGAACACACCTACTGGATCAGGCCCTGCAGGTGAGTTAGGCAGAGGAATGATTATCTTTCCATGGTTTGGGAATGGCTCTGGAGCTTAGGCATGCAGACACCTGGTATGGGCTGCTGTACACATGTCCAGAGGCAGAAACAAAGCTGAGGGAACTTTTAATGAAAAAATGTAGGTGCCAAGTGAGTTTAGGTACCTATAAAGCTAGGGGGAAGCTGAGCAGGGGCTTAGTGAATCCCAGTGGGGTCAGATTCTGGGATTTAGGCATCTAATGTGGCAATTAGGCACCTAAGTCCTTTTGTCAAATTAGTCTGTTGTGTTATTTCAGAACAAATATCTCAAGTTTTAAAATAATTATTCTGAAGCTATATTTTAGGGAAAAAAGCACTACCCTAATTAAAGCTTTGACACTAAAATCCATCTGATGTTCATTCAACTTTGTAATTTTGGTACTTTAAGGAGCATTATTTTCCATAGTTGGTATCCATGCTGCAATTTTGTGCTTCCTGTTTTGTAATGATGTTTTGGTAAATGAATAATGCTAAAATGCTTTAAAGAATAATAAAAACCACATATTTATATTTTAAGGAACAACTGCAGCAATTTTGTGCAGTATTTTCAAAGAAACATGCAGTTGAGCACATTTCACTGAGTGAATTAACTTTTACAGTCTTTAAAGGGTTATCTGACCTTCTCTTTCTACAGCTTGCTTTACTCAAAGTTACGGCATTGGAGGAGATAACAGTGAAACTGTACTATAAAAATAAATTACTATCATGAATATTAAGCAACAGGAATATAATAAACATGACTGCTTATACAATTCTGATTTATTGACACTGATTTGCTTGTAAATTATCACACAAAGCACTCATTTTAGTTTTTCAGGAACATGTGCAAAATAAAGCTTGGTGGACAGTTCCTGGAGACCTTGACATCTGCCACTGAATTCATACTTCATTGTTCCTGGTGTCTACTTTCTTGTGTAGGTTGCAGTGGTGTAAATTACTTCCTCTTTTCATGAGTTTCTTCACATTTCTTGTGAGGTTGTTTTTTTTTTAGACTTACACAGTTTTAAAAACTACTATCACAGAGGTTGAGCTCTGACACAGTGGAACAAATCCAGCTGCAAAATCTCCTAAAGGCTGTTCATGCTTGTTCTGTTAAATAGTGCTTACTTTGAGTCAAGGGGTTTCATTACTATATTTATGAACCTTTTGGCACTAGGAGTTGGGATTTCCGAATGCTAAGCATTAATGCATTTTGCATCAGTGTTTGGCAATGGGAGCTCTGGATCACTGGCACTGAGGGGTTAAAGACAATAGAGGAGATATTTATTTCCAGATAGAAATCTTGTGCATATGTGTATAATGTTAGAGGTATGCTGAGCCACTATCAGATAATGGCGGTAGTCAGCAAACTGCCACAGTTGCTAACTAATGGGAATGGCAGGCATTAAGAATTCTCATCATTAAAAGCTTAGTGCCTATATTCTGGATCAGATATTTGTTATCCAAATTGATGGAAAGTATCTCATCTCAAAATAGGATTATTCTCCTTTAAATTTTAAACCCTGCTTTGTGTTTATGTGCTTATATCACTTTATGACATGGTGTGTTATGTCAAGCCCAAGATTATTTTTGAAGATTTCTGAGACAGAATTTCCTCATTTTGCCTGTCATCAGCCTACAGCATATGCCAAAAGACCCCATTTTGAGGGAGTGATTCAGAAATACCATCTAAAATAAGGGACAGCTACAGCTTCAAAGAGAAAACACTTATCTTGGATCAAATCCTACTAACATTTCATTCGGTGGTTACTGTCTCCACAGTTTTGATAGCTCTCTGCAGAGGGATTTGTATTCGCACAGTGGGCCAGGTTTTTTTTATGGTAATACACTTAACTTGCATGCTGGAGTCTGAGTGCATGAGGTGCTCCCAATCTACAGTATGAAGAAAAATGAGCAAAGAACTCAGCTGCAGAGCATGTGGGTTAGTTCTGGGTGAATGTGGAGCTACAGATGCAAATCAAACATGAGCAGAGAAAAACACCATTCTAAAAGTGGCACTTGGTAGCCAAGGGTTCGAAGTGCAGAAGCGTGTATAAAATTGCCTGCTGGGCAAGCCCTCTCTGCTTCTCTCTCCTTTTAAAAAAAAAAATAAACAAAAAACTGCTGAAGCTTGCATGCGTCCCTCACTTGCCCTCAGCACTCACTTTAGTCTTGTACGCACCCAAGTGTTTTTCTCCCAGTCCCCCTTTCTCCTCAGCAGCAGCTGCAGCAGTTAGTGATGGACAGGACATTTTGGTTGGAGATTTTAGTTCTTTTCACAGTTCACCCCACACTCCTTCTGCACCCATAACAGCCATCCCTTACATGACACCTTGACTACGTGCTAAGTCCAGACCCTCTGCCTTTTACTAGCAGTGTTATGCTTGACACTGCCTTATTGCCATGTGCACTGTCAGGATGGCTCTCTCCATTAGCTCACTGTGCTAACCAGAGTGGGTGATATCACTTTGGAAGATGTTTTCTTTTTGCTTTGGAGTCAAGATTCCTGTTATTATCCATTATGAAAGATCAGTGAGCTCCACAAGGATTTATGCAGACATGCACTTGCATCTAAACACTACTAGTTATCACCTATCTTTTAGGCCACTAAAAACTTGCAAAAGTCCGCATGCCCACTTGGCTAAGGTCATTTTCTTGTTATGGTTGAGTAAAATACCATTATTATGTTGCTTAAAATCAAATTGTAAGTGTAGGCATGTAGATTTTGTGCCCGGGCTGGTAAATTTTATAGTGATTTGCAGGGCAGCACTACTTGCATACATTGTTTTATTTGATAAGGGCCAGACTGTGAACCCCTTAGTTACATTAGTGAACAGTTGATCATACAGGCAGAGTTACTGATGTCCGTGAAATCACTTGTGTGATGTAACTGCTCATCAAGGTGAGTAAGGCGATTTCAATCTGGACCTACTATAGGCATAGCCTGCATGAGCCAAGTTAACAGACTTACATTTTCAGGTCTAAGAGAATCGAACAGCAACCGTTTGACTTTTGGGGAAGAAACGTGTTATTTTATTCAGTTTTAAGAGCATAGATATTTAAAATGTAATACTTGTGCTGTATGTACAGTGAAGCCCTCTTACAGAAATACCATCTAACAGAAGAAAAATACAAGTGAAGTGCAATGAATTTGTGCTAAACAGGTTGCCTTTGTACTGCCTATTCACTGCCATCACTTTAAAAGGGAGGCAGACCCGTGGCATTACTTATTTCTCCCATTCCCTCACTTTTTCTTACTCGTCTCCTCTTTTCAGCTGTCATCCAGTACAGCAGGTGCACGTACAGCTGCCATGGATGCTTTTCCATGGCCAGATTGTCAGGTTTTCCAGCAGCAGGTTTCCACAATTTGTGTCCCTCAAGAGACAGTATAAACCACATTAACTTTGACTGAACTCTGTCCCACTCTTGGTAGGAACACAGAACCTGCCCTCATACTTAAACACCAGTCTGACAAATGTTTCATGCAACCACATTTCAAACTGTGTTCACTGTATGCATTCTCTATAGTACTTGTACTATCATGTGATTGCCCACCCTAGCAACATGATATTATTTCTTCTCCCTGACTGGGTATGTGCTGTTGTAATAAATTAGCAGATTCTGGCTAAGTCACCTGATGTTTGATTCTCTCAGGGAGAGAGCGGGACTAGTTGGTGGCATTTTTAAAACATTTAAACTCCTCCCCACTCCTTATCGGCCACTTGAATCAGGCCTCATCAGAGATATCACTTCTAGAAAAATTAGACTGCTGTAATGTTTTATTGATTTAAAATTAATTTCTCCTATCACTCTTGCACAAAGTAATTGAGGTTGACACATGCCTACATCATGGTTCCAGCTACTAATGATATTGCCAGAGCCTTACCTTGTTTGTTTAACTGCCATTTTACCAGGTCTGTAGCCAAGGGGACTGGCCTGGCATGGTCCTTGCTGTGAAGGTTGCAGTCACATATCCTCTTACAGCTGGCATAAATGAATGTAGCCTAGATTCTGCTCTCATTCATGCCAGAAACCAAAGTGGTCTGGGGTAATAAGGAAACACAGATTTAGCACCTTTCCCTCCTAACCTCAGGCACTGCACTTAGCACAACTCAGCTAGACCAAAGGATCATGAGTGTTTAATTTACTGGTCTTCAATTTTCAGTGACCCATCGTCATTAATCCACAGTAAATATCAAATTAGAAATTTCAGTGCAGATGCAAATGTGCATTCCTAGGTCTGATCCCCAAGACAGCTTCCATGTCAGAATTTTGGCCAGAGGCTGAGGAACAACATAGTCACCTTCTTCTGTGTTGCTAAGCAGTGTCCCATATACAACAGTATTTCACATATAGTGTGCTGGGACTGGAACAGCAGGATCTCCTATATGGCAGGGAGGTATACAGACAGAAGAAAAGGGCACAGCATGGGAGATCAACCAACACCTCTCATCTATGTCATTTTTTTCTCTCATAGCATGTTTCTTTTTCCTTTCCTCTCAGGTCCTCTTCTCCTTATCAAGGGCTCCATCATCTTCTCCATAACCAGGCTGTGTGTGAATGTGCAGAAGTCTCCAAGAGAGGTTCATTTTTGCAATTATAGGATTCTGAAGGTGTGGCTGTATTAGCTGCTTTCCCTCAAGCCATTACTCCTCCTAACGTGAACATTGCTCCCTCAGGGTGGAAGCTGCACCCATTGCTGACAATGAGAAGAAACAGCTTTCTCCATCAGAGCCACCACATGATCCCACAGGGCTAAAGTGTCCAACCTGCCCTCATTAGAACTTCAGTTCACCTGTCTTTCACACGAATCCCATCACAGGTGATAAGTGTTTCCTCATCCTTTTTTGTTTCTCTTTCCCTCCAAAATGGACTGCGTCAAATTTCTCTCCCTCTTTCCTCCTCCATTCTCTCCCTCTCTGAACTCCTTCCTCCTCTACTAACCCCACAGATGAAATTCTAAGTGGGTTGCTTTACTGATTCCTTTGCCCCCTCCCAAATTTTTTCTTAATCACAAATCAAATTTAGGCTACAAAACCAAAATCTATTTGCTATGACTGTTTGTATGGACAATATTTCACTCTGCTGAATATTTGTGAAAAGTGAGTACAACAGGTGTGCAATATGCAATCTGGTTTTTAATTCACTGCAACATTTGTAAATATTCTCCTTGATATTCGCTCAGCTCTTACACTGTGTAACACCAATGGAAAATCACTGGCGCACCAGGACTGAATTTGGCTGTAAATTAGAAACACGCTTTTTTCAAATGGAATTGAGACACCCTTTTCATATGGGTATTTTTGGATCAAATGACATTCCTTTTAAAGAGCCAGTGGCTATTTCCTCTCCTCCACAGATATGGAATGCTCTAAGTACAGCAGTTCCATGGAGTGTAGGAGAATGGAAAAAGCATTTAGTTTTACTAATGTATAAAAGTGTAGACAAACTTAATGGATTGTCAGACTGGTTAAAACAAAGAGAAAGAGAAAGACAGGATTAAAGCTTAATAAGATCCCATGAAAGAATATGCAGTCTAGGGATTTTGGAGACAAGGCGTGCTTCAGCACAATTCTTTCTATTAGCACCTACCCACAAGTACTGGTTTCAAAATGCTATCCTGGCCTTATTGCACACCGTGAAGTTCTACTTTTAAAGGGGTTCTCATTGAACAGATTACCACAGATTGGGGTCCAGTGATTTATTGTCTAAGCAATAAACCATTCATAACAAAGACACCTGTGCAAGCCAGTTGGCTGTAGTCATTCTTGTTTAACATTTAATTATGAATATAATTAGCATGAGTTAAGAGACAGGCCAGGCACGAGCAATAAAATTTCCAGTATGCTAAGAAAAAAACAACAACCCCCAAATACAAGAACAAAATGTGCAAGATATTGGTGAGAATATGTCCCTGCTGTGCAAACGTATACCCCCTCCCCCAAATCTATGCTAAATATAATTTCTTTTAAAATTTTAGTTGTCTTTATACAGTGCAGCAAAGGATATCTTAAAAGTCTGCTCTATGTTTAGAGTTCTGGCTACTGTAAGCACAGTTTTTTAGATTTTTTTTTTTTGGTTCCTCTAATTTTTAAGGCAATTTATTACCATCAGCTTTTTACATTCAACAACCATTTTCTGTCAAGTGTCTCAAGAACTTTGCTTTCCTCACCCTTCTCTTTGAAGTGCAACATAACCCATTACTTGATGCCTCAAAAAAAGTTTGATTAAGGGGCAGCGTAAAGTCCACAGAAAAGAAAACAAAGATGTTGGACTGAGATTTTCTTAACATTTTTACCTGTGCAATATTTGCAGCATAGCTTTGTGCTAACAAAAGAAAGGAAGTAGCAAAATACCACAACAGATCTCTTTTTAAAGATGGATTTTCATGCTCAAAAGAAAAAACAAAACAAAACACACAAACATCCAGAGCCAGCTTTAGTTTTAGACAAGTATTTTGCAAGCTTACTGCTTATAATGACTCTGTGCAATAGATATCAGTCCTGATCTGCAGCACCTTTTTTTCATTTCTCACCAAACATACATGTGATCCTGCAAGCACTCTGTGTGCAACAAAGGAAAAATTACCTGTGAATTTTCATTCTATCCTGTGTTTCTAATCTTTTAACCAGTTATTGAGCCATGAGAGAATCTTCCCCCTTATTCCATGACTGCTTAGTTTGCTTAGTAGCCTATGGTGAGCGATCTTGTTAAAGGCTTTCTGTAAGTCCAAGTACATTATATCAACTGGATCACCCTTGTCCCAGGGGTGCCAGAAGGTCCCCAAAAGTGAGGTGGCTACTGGTGCCCAAACCATGGCCCCACCCCCACTCTGCCCCTTCCTTTGAGGCCCCGCTCCCACGCTGCCTCTTTTCCCCAAGACCCTGCCACCTGATGGCTCCTCTCCGCACCCTCCCCTCAGCTTGCCCTTATAGCTGGTAAAAAGGGGGAGGACCACGGTCCCCTACTCCCTCCATTCTGGCACTCCTGCCTTGTCCAAATGCTTGTTGACACTTTCAAAGAATTCCAATAGATTGGTGAAACATGATTTCCCTTTATAAAAGCCGTGTTGAGTCTTCCCTAACACATCATGTTTATCTATATATCTGATAATATTGTTCTTTACTATAGTTTGCCTGGTACTAAGTTTAGGCTTAACAGCTTGTAATTGCCAGGATCACCTCTGGAGGTTTTTAAAAAAATAGGCATTACATTAGCTACTCTCCAGTTATCTGGTAAAGAGGCTGATTTAAGCAATAGATTACATACCACAGTTAGTAGTTCTGCAGTTTCACATTTGAGTTCTTTCAGAACTCCCTGAATGTCTCCCCGAGGACAATAATAGCCACTTCATGACCTCGTGTTGGAACTCTAGAGGCTGGAAGGGGACAAGTGGGAGGTCTATCCTCTAGGGAAGGGGATATGAACAATTTCATTCCCATGCTACCTGGATCTGAGCAGAGGAAAGACCAATTGTACAGAACGAGGAGTGAGCTGCAGCCACTGGACACAAATGGCTCATTAGTATCAGAAAGGTTGCAGGAGCTGGCATCTTTCATGCAAGCTGAGGGTTTGCATAAAAAACAGCTTGTGGGAAGGAGGTATGCTCTGTGGCCTTCTTAACCACCTCTGCACAGGCACTGCCTACATACTGGCTGGGAGCAGGACTTCCTTCCTTTTGGTTGCTACAGGGGACCTTGCCTTCCCCTGAGAGTAACAGGGGTACCATGCTTAGGGGAGAGGCAGAGGGGCTTTGCAAAAACTTACCCCCTTACATGCTACTGGTTCTGGCTTGATCAAAGTGAAGGAGCTTCCATGTGGCCTGGGTTCTGTCTGCCATTTCAGAGGAGTAAGGGGAGGAAAGGTGCTGTCCCTCAACCCTCCTCAGAAAGCTAAAAGATTTATTTTTTTAGTTTAACAGTTTTGAGAAGAAAAACTTCAAAGCCAATGAAGCCACTGAGAGGCATTTAGTTAATACTATTTTTAAAATCTTGTGTAAGCTATACTCCAAAGTCTGAAGTCTGCCATTTGGAGGCAGATAATTCTGGAGAGCTCATCCTGAGAGGCGATCCTATACCCAGAAGCAGAGCAAAGATCTGGTCTGCCTCTAGTTGCTATGGAGATGGGGAACACCCAGTTTGAAGACAGTCTGACATGGAGGGGACAGAGAACACATTATGTCACTGGTGCCTTACCCAGATTTTGAAACAAGTCTCAAGTCCCAGTGAAAAAAGATCACGTTAACCCACAGCACTACTTTATATCTAGGGTGAAATCATGGCCTCATTGAAATCAATGACAAAACTCCCACCGACTTTACAGAAGCTAGTATTTCACCCTTGTTGTTTTAAGACCAAAAGTAATGTTAAAGTATTGTGTACTTTTGCAAACAATGTAATACATTTTTTTTTCATTCCAGTAATACGGCTTACTTCTGTATTGTATTGTTTCTGTGTTTTAAAAGAACATGAATTTATGGACTTTGTGATTGTCACATAGGACCAAGGGACCTCAATTCTCCATCTGGCCAAAACTGTACTAAACTAAACTCTAACTTCCTTTATTAACTAAAAGAGTTGGCAATAATATATCATGTTCAAAATCCTGAGTATCCATCTTCTTAAATGTTCATATATAATAGGACTATGCAAAACACTGAGGGTCAATAGTAATGACATTCTGAATTCCACTTAGCTTGCACAAAAAGACACTCACAGATATGATGTGGTGTCTTATTACTAGTTAATTGACAGGACATGTGTGAAGTTACTTGAAGAGAGCGTTAATGGTCCATAGGAGCAACCAAGGCCAAAGGGGGAAAACACTAAGGGACTGTAGGTGGGAAGCCCACAGCAATAGGAAATTACAATTTCACACAGAGAATTGTTTGGGAAAGAAAGAGCAGATCAAAATTCCATAGTCACCCAGAGATACTTAAAATACCATCTAGCCTGTGTCTGGATTAACTCTGCTTTCCAAAAAAGCTTCTTAGGCAGAATGCTATTTACATTTCCAGGTGAATTTGATGGAAAGCTCTCTGTCACCCCTCTCCATGAAATGCATCACAATCCTGGACTCACATAAAAGGAAGAAATAGCTTCTGAGAACCTGGCCGATTTTCGTGCTTATTGGGTTGGCCCACTTCATAGCCGAGACTCTGAACATCTGAAACCTTAGTAAATCTGAGATGGCATTAGTTACAGAGCTATCCTTTTTATTATGCATATTTCAAATTTAAATCTGTAACATGGTTGTGGCTCAAGACCACAACTATTCTTTGTAATGAAATTAAAGCAGTCTTGAAAATAAGAACAGATGAAGAGAGAAGAATGAAAAATGCTGAAGATGCAGAAGGACTGAAAACAAGAAAAAGTAAATAGAAATTTGATTTGATGTCATCAAGAATTAATAAAAACATAATAGGTAACTAGATGGAAATATTTTGAAGAAAAGCTAGATAAAGATTAAATAGATAGTGACGTTGGCAAAAATTGTTCTTTTTAAAGGCTTTGACAACTAAAACTATTTTACTTTAATAAAAAAGAGCTGTGATACGATTCTTAAAAATAACTCACATCTATGATACTTTTATGTCCTACATTACCAAAGTATCTGAGTGCATCATAATATTTAACACACTTCTCTTCACAACACTTCTATGAGGTGGCTAGATCCACAAACAGATTTAGGTTCTTAGCTGCCACTTTAGAAGCCCAAATCCAAAACTTAAATCTTCAAAACCTCTGCTCAGCTCTGCCTAAATTCACTAGGTGCCTACATTTCTGCCAGTGGGTATGCACATAGCCCTCTAAGACCTGACATTACTGAGCTGCTTGGTGCATAAGTCTGGCTGGATTCACAAACTGGGTGTTCTCCCTCCTATCTCATTTGCAGTGCCTCATCTGGCAGGTAAGGTCAGAGCATGCCTAACCAACACAAAACAAAGAGGTGGTGATGCTCTCTTCTGTCCCAGGACCCAAAACGTTCACCCAGGATGCGGGAGCCCCAGGTTTAAATCCTCCTTCTGCCTAATTGGAGGAGGACTGTTTGAAACCAGGTCTCCCACCTCCCAGTGGGTGGGATACAGGGTGTCTCTCTCAGTCTCTCCTGTTGAAGCTGTGCCATGTTGTATGCAATATTTAAATAGCTATTGGAGCAGAGACTGGAACCCAAGTCTTCCAGGAGAGTGCACTAATCACTAGGGTATAGATTCATTCTTTCCTTCTGGCCCACAGAGCTTGCACTCATGTCTACTAAGTTCTAAGCTAGTGGGCTAATCACTGGACCATCCTCCCCGACATAGATATTGATTAAACTACATAGCTACACTTCGACACATTAATGTCCATGCAGCTTTCCTCCTCTCATAAGGATCTGAGTATAGTATTCTTCACCTGAAATGATACCAGGCAGTAGGCATGATAACAAATATTTCTTGATTTGAACTCATTCTTTTGGGCTATACGGTGAAGGTGAATCATTACACCACATGACCAAAGGCAAAGGACAAAATACACTTTTCCATGTCCTCTCCCTTATGCCTTTACACAGGGCAAGTTAACTACGCACTACAAATCTGTGTGCGGCTAGCAAATAGCTTAACCTTTAAGTGGATTTCTTTTGCACTGTGAGTGGCTAGAGTGGAAAGGCAGGAGGCAATACAAAACCAATCTAGTGACAGAGGTGATTAAACATTCAGACTTTGGTCCAGATTCTGTCATCCCTGCTCATGTTAAGTAGAATTTTACTTTGCATCAATCCTATTAAAATCTATGGTGCTACTCATGGATTTAGGTGCTACTTAATGTAAATAGGCAGAACCTAACCTTATATTAGCATTGTTGTACCTACATCACAGATATACATGTGTACCCATAGTGACATGCTTGTGATGTGTAGATGGAGTTCCAGAAAAATTTGTGTATCTAATGCCCAGGACCTGATAAAGCAGAGTATTCAGTGGCCAGAGGCCTTGTGATTGTCCACTCCTTACTGTTTGTAAGATATACTTCATATATATAGACATACTTCATAGGGGTAGTGATTACCCACATTCATCCAGGGCAAGCAAAACTGTATGATTTCCCTGAATTAAATTCTAATGTTATGGCCATAGCTAAGTTTGTTTATAAGGGGGAATGGAATGTTGAGAGATGATTCAAGCAATCTAATACACAGTGTAGTAATTTTCTGGAGCTATGTACATACCAACTGAAGCCAAATGAAACTACATCATCCGGGGGGCGGGGGGGGGGGGGGAAATATCCATAGGCTTACTGTGTAAGTTACTTTTCATTTAATGCTTAAAATAGCATTAGCATAAGGATAGCATGAAAGTTCCTGGGAATTAACTTCTCCTATCTAGCAGGCAAAATCCTCAGGAAATGCCCTGCTTCTTGATTATTCCCAACTATTACAAATAGCAGGATTTTAGACTACTTCATCTTCCTCACCAAATACATGGATCTAAGTAATGCTCAGTGCAGAACCCAAGACTTGATGGTGGGGTGGTGTAGCTTTAAGTTACCTTTTCTCCTTTAATCCTGGGATTGTTTTGTCCTCTTCTGTAATTTAGGGCACGTCTTCACTAGCAATGTTAAAGCGCTGCCATGGTAGCACTTTAACGTGGTGCTGGAGTCACGGCACCAGTGCTGGGAGAGAGCTCTCCCAGTGCTCTAAAGAAACCACCTCCACAAGGTGCACTGTCTACACTGCCACGTTACAGCGCTGAAACTTGCAGCGCTCAGGGGGGGTGTTTTTTCACACCCCTGAGCGAGGAAGTTGCAGCGCTGTAACGTGGCAGTGTAGAGTCTAGACAAGGCCTTAGTAAGGGCCCTTTATGGCTGCTTTGCTGGTTCAGGATCACCAGAGTGTTCTGCACTTTGGCAATACCCCCTGATGGAAACTAGGCGTTAGTGACATAGACCCAGCTAGCTCAACTTTACACCACCCAGGGGACTCATCTACAGCAGGGGAATCCCACAATACCCACTTAAGGCAGTTTTCTATCTGCTGAGTGTTTACTGAGCAATGCAAACTAGCCAGACAGGGGCAGTGTCAAGGCTCTGTTCTCACATCATTCTCACTGAAGTCAATGAGAGTTTTGTAATTGATTTCAGTGGGATCATGAAAGGGCCCCTATATAAAGAACAAAAAACAACGCCCCTCTGCTCACACCACATACACACCTAACTCTATGTCTAAAAACAATAAAAAGGTTCCTTGCAGGTTGTTTTGTAAATCATTAAGGTGATTTCTAGCTAATCGAAAGCATATGGAGGGACAGATACTATGGTTGTAGAGGCAAGATATAGATTGATTGAATAGATCTGATAGATTACACTAGATGGATGGATTAGCTAGAAATCATCCTGAGGTGTAACAAAGGAAGCAAAAAGGACCAAGGATTACAAATAGCAGCAAATAATGTTTTTATCAGACTGCTAGTATTTTATTCTTAGAAATAAACTGTCTTAAAACCCCTTCAGAAACGTCTGTTCATTAGTCTATCAATGTGTATAACAGTTTTCAGAATCATAACAAGAATTAATAATAGTTAAAAGAGCAGAAACATTAATTTATCATACATAAATATGAATGCACTAGTAAACAGACATGCCAAACGCAGAAATTGGGTTTGTTTTTGGCTAAATTGGCTTGTGAGTTGCTTGTTGGATAGTTTTTTGGCTTGTAACTTGTAGCTTGTTTGGCTTGTAGCTTGGTGCTTCTTTTTTTATTGGCTCCCAGCAAGCAAGGGCAAGGGGGGCAAGCAGGGGCAAGGGAGGGAGAGAGTCAGAGGTGCACAGAGGGCCCACCACAGTCCCACACTGCACGCTGGGAGGACCTAGTCACATAGAGCGTTGGGGTTCTTAGGGATTGGCTTCATTTGGCCTTGTTTTGAAATGGGATTAGTTTGATTTTTGTCTTATTGTGAAAGTCGGGGTGCTTATTTACCACGTGAAAATTGGCAACTGTGCTAGTAGGGTGTGTGTGTGACAAGCTTTCAAATATTAATGCACAAGTTTATTGCTAGTTACCTTTATTTTCACCAATAAGCGATGGCAAAAATGAGCCACCAGAATATTTCTCATGTGAAGGCTAACACAGAGGGTGAGACCATAAGATCATGGAATCATGGTAATGTGCTTAGGAATGTGATTTTGTTTTCTTCTGGCTCAGCTGAAGCACAAACACAAAGTACTGCAAGGGGTAGTGATAAGGGTGAAGAAAGTCTAGATTTAGCCCCAAAAGAGCAGTATTATGAGGGGGAGTCTGCATATCAGAAAGAGAAAGAGATTAAAGGCAGATAATATGTATTAAATACTTGACCGTGGAATAAAGTAAATGGGACGTGAAGCAAAATGCACATCAGGTAATGCCCCATGTACCTACTATATCCTCTTGAAGCACCAAAGATCCAGCACTTCAAGAGGACATAGCAGGTAGATGGGGCACCACTTGAAGTGCATGTTGGAACGTCAGTACTTCAAAGGAACATCTCTTCATTCCAATGCAGCACAGAAGCTGAAGCTGAACACAGTAAGGAAATGGGGATACTTTATTTTTTTCTCTTTGAGCATTACAGAGACTGTGAGATGTGGATCAAACCCCAGAAGACAATCTTTAGTCCTATTTTTCTTGTGCTATGAAAGAAGATGATGGGGGGCCATGGATTGAGCCTCCGAAAGTGAACTTTTACATGATGCATTTTCTTTGCATTGTGTATTTAACTACAGGATATCTTTAAGTAGCCGAGAGGGGAAGAGAAGGATCTTGAGAGATTTATTCAACTTCATTATATCTGATGCTAGTCATGAAGAGCTTTAGTTGAACCTAAACACTCGTATGAACATAAAATCAAATTAAACAGCACATTAAGGTTTCCATATTCTCTGACTGATGTGCGCGCGCGCACAACTCTCATTAACGGTAATGGCAGTTATGCGTGAGCGTCATTCGGAGAACAGATCCCTAAGTGCTGTATTGTTTTTCCTGGAGATTTTTCTTTATTGGGCTTTATTTAAGCTCCTGTTAGGCTTGCAAGCTTTTTTTTAAAGGGGAAGAAAAGAGAGAGAGAGAGAGAGAGAGAGAGAGAGGGAAAAAAAGCCCAAACTCAGATTGTTTGGCAAGCAATTTTTTCCCCAAGCTGTCACAGTCTACAAAGTGAACCCTAAGATATTAAATTTAGAGAAGTGTTGGTAGCACACAACCCCCAGCTATATGTACCAGAAGTTGCTTTGTGTTTTGAAAATACTGGTTCTGCTTGCAGTAATTTTTTAAGCAAAATTATTAATAGGTATGAAAAAGAAAATATCACGGATATTGTTGCATTATACGTATGGTCATTGTAAGACACAGTATGCAACCTTGTTCAGCCTGAGATATGCTTCTCATTCTGGATACATACTGCTGAACTTTCCCCTCAAAACATGAGTAGATGCTTTTGTAATTCACAAATATTAGTCCGGCACTAAAGTACTGTGGTTGGAGGTACACAAATTATCAGCCTAGAATGTCTCCAGTGAAATGAGACAAAAGTATGAGCATTTTATTCCTTTTCTCAATCTCTCTTACCCGCTTAATAGAAATTGCATATTTAAAATTTGTACATAGACAATATAGTAATTTTTCCAGTTTGATAATAAAATGTTTTAAGATATAAAAGACAATCAAAACCAATAAAAAGACAGGATCGGGGTTAATGGAAGGTAAACCATGTCAGAGATGCCTCTGTACTTCCTTTTTTTTTTTTGGTTGATTATTTTTAACTGATAGGCTATTTCACTAGCTGCTACTGTATGTGATGTACTTACTTATTGCCTCCAAAAACTGTTCAAAGAAGCAGTATGGGAACAGTGGCTCAGGCAGCTCTCTGAAAAACATCTTGAGTGCTCCGGTGACAACGTGGATGTCCTCCCACTGGCTGTCGTCCAAATTCAGCTTCTCTTCTGGGAAAACACGAGGAGAAATGGAACAACTGGTTTTAATGAAACAATTACAAGACACTAATTATTATGTTAATGTTTGCCTACTATCATCAGCAACCGTTAACAGCCTTCTGCACCTAGAGGTTTGGTGCTGTGCATGTGTGTGTGTGCGCGTGTGTGTGGTTTTTTTTGGTAGGAAGAGCACATTTTGAATGGAATACCATCTGTAGGAATGCAGCTGACAAAAAAACAAGAGACACAAAGAGACAGTACCATTGACACAGTATGTCAGATACATTTATTCCCATAATGCTTCAGTATGAAAATTAGCATCACAGCTCAACATGATTCAAAGCTATTTGGTTTTGAGGCCGAGGGGCTAAGAGTTGCCAATGATGGCCGGCTCAAGGGACCGGCCTAAAGGCCTTGCTGAGCCAACAGGAGACATATGCTAAACATGGCAATAGAAAATGAGTTATTGCTTTACATGTGTTAGCCTTGCTATGTACAAGGGAATAATGGGTAACACTTTTCTCCTTTTTTGCCTGAATGCAATGTCAGCAAGGAATAGAGTACTGTGAGAGAAAGGATATTAATTCCTTCTTACTGCTTCAAAAATATTTTGTTTGGTTTTCATCTCTGGGAAGAAGATTTGCCCAGCAACAATATTAGACAGACCCCTGTTGGCCTACCTAGGCTATGCAAAGCTGTCAAAAATGATAACACACTAAAGACAAACCACAAGTGCTTACAAAACTGTTTTTGCAAACAACAAAAATGTTTTCTTTTGAAGCTTGACTGAGCTGAGGAATTTAAATATAAAAGAAACTAAATGCTAAAATAAAGTTTCTAATAAAAACAAAGCAAGATTGAGTGATTATTATTCTATTTTTGTTTTCTTGTTATAAAAGTCTGATGTTGTTAGAACACAATAAACAACTGAATTATAATCCATACAAAACTCTGTGAAAGTGCAAATACCCCTTACAATTAAAAGGATACATACTCTCTGGAAGTTCTGCTATCCCAAAAATGGATTTGGCTTTTTAAATGTGTGGTGTGACTTTAACTTTTAGACAAGTTTTAGTCTGTGTGCAAATCAAGAGACAACCATGAAAATGATCAAACAAAATCAAAACAACATAATCCTGGCAAGCTATACCAAAACTCATTGAAATTGGGTGTTTAGCAGTTCAGTTGCACTCAAGTCTATCCTGTTTACCCAACTTTAACATCATTTTTATCATTCCATTCTTTATACAAAATAATGGAAAAACCTGGACACCATTAATTTCAGTTCTTCTAATGGTTTTTCTCTATAGAGAATTTGCTTTTGGGCAGAAGTTCAACTTCAGGATGCACATTTATTTGTGTTTCTCTATAAATGTTAATAAACGTTTTATGAAATATTGGACTCAGAAGGTGTCTGCAAATAAATAAATTAATGCACCCATGCCTAAATTTATAGTAATGTATGTCAATGAAGTTGAAACAGTGAACTCGTGTTTATCACATGGGTTTTTTTCTTTCCTTTTCTCTCTTCTTTTTTTAAAAACTTCAAATTCTTACCTAAACCATAAAAATAATGATTTGATCTGAAATGAATTAGAGAAGGGACCTTGTTTAGACCACAATATCATATTTGATTGATTGTATTTCAACAATTAGCCTTTTATTTTGCCACAGACTATTGAAATAGATCGACAGCATCTTAGCAGGCCAGCTTTAAACAGTCAACTGTTCACAATAGCATCAAAAAGAGAGACCTAATGGGGTTTACTGTCACTTTAAAGAACAGGGTGGGTTTTCACATTGTTGAAATCTGTCAGATATTTTGAAATGTCCCTCTCACTATGGTGCCACACCCCCTGCGTGTCCTTATAATAAAATTGGTTTTACTCCTGATTAAATCATTTTCTCCCTACCCACTACCATACTTCTCATAATGGACCTGTGTGCTCTACAGCTGGTGTTCTTCCCATGGTACCAATTCTTACTTTATCTTTTAAGCACTTTGCTGCTAAGATCTCATGCAGAGTGCTTATGTTTTGTTAAGAGCTTCATTCTTAGAGAAATAGCTTAACACATGTTCTAAAAATGTTGTACAACTTATTGCTTAAAACACATTTAGAAAATGTATAAGTACTGTAGCTCTGGCACAGAACTTTAAGTAGAAACCTTAAAAAAACCTTTGTTTTTACCATGCATTTGTCTTAAACGTCTAATGTGAAATGCTCTGCTTCTAAGGCTTTACGGAGACTTATCTTCCCAGATTTTTGCACCATTTCCAGCTCTTCAAGGAAACGTGTTAGGAATGTATCCTCTTGAAAGCAAAGGTGTCACTTTACCCTCTAGCAATACGAGATTTTTTTAAAAAAATGTTTGCTAGAAGGGACAAATGTCAAGTAAAAATATTACGCAGTAAAAAACAAATTAAAAAGAAAATATCAGTCCATTCAATGTAGCATTTTAATTCTGTTCTTACTGGTTGGAGTCACTCACATACTGTGGTGATGGGGTCATATTCAGACCTAGAAGATGTATATATTTCAAATGCATTTCAATTTAAACAAAGGGCCTGATCCTATAGAGTTTACTCAGCCACAACTCCTAGTGGAGTCAGTGAGTGTTTTGCCTAAGTAAAGATTTGGATCCAGAGGACATAAATCTGGTAACTGATTTCCTTGGGAGTGGAGGATGCTTAACACCTCATAGGATCAGGCCCTAAAATTGCTGCTTTTAAAAAGCGTTTGATTATTTCCCCACTAATTGCCAGATTATATCATTTTATCTCTGATACGGACATAAACACATCTAAGGAGCCTCACAAAAAGATTCTGCTAATAGAATGCCAAGAACGAGAAGTGAAAAAGTGAAAAGAAGAAAGTTAGAGGGGCCCCATCAAGGCTCTTAGGGAACAATTTTTTACATTTGTTTTACATTCATGAAGGGAGTGTGGGCTTTGACGATTTTGTTATTATTTTTAAATCAGCATTTTCAGTAGTATATCATTTAATTTTTTTTCTTGTATTAGTTCCAGTGCAAACAAATATGTCTTCACATGTGGGTGGCTGATGTGCACCGTAAGGGTCTTCTCCTCAAAAAGAAAAAAAAAATCCATTAAAAGATCAATTGAAAAATTAAACAAAATAACCAGGACAGTACTAAGACCTAAGTTTTAAAGAGGATCAGATTCCTTTAGAGGATGTACTATTTTGCATACGGATCTGTCTCTGGAAAAGAGTACTGATCCTTTGAGCCCTCCTCTCAAGTGTTCTTTATTTTGTGGAGCATCCTTTTTTTAAAGACCATTTTACTGGGCATATCTTGCTGTCATGCCACATTGCCAATAAATCCCATAGGGCCACATTAGGCTGTAGTTCATTCTGCAAATTGTCCCATTCATTTCACTGGGATCACTCCCAGAGTAAGGGACTGTCCAATGTGAATACAGATATCAGAATCTGGCCCATAGTGTGTGTGTACCCTTCATGAGGGTCTTATGCCACTGAATCCACCTCATTTAGTCTAATCAGTGCAATAGTACCATTCCCCCTGGTAACTGGTGATCTGTTATGTGTTAAAACAGAAGGGAAAGGAGTATGGATCACAATTTAAAAACAGGAGACCTGGAATTGGTTGAGATAAGAGAAAGAGGGGAGGAAAGTGGAGGACAAAAAGAACAAGAGAAAACATGGAGAAGGATGAAGGAATAGGAAAACAGTGGTTAGAAAGGGGAAAGGAACAAGTTGGGGAGAAAGAAACTAAAGAAAGGTAAGGAGAAAGGATCAAGGACAAATACATAAGGTGACGGCGGGAAGTGACAGGGACAAAGGGAAGGAACAGAGACAGAATGGGAGAAAATTAATGTCTCACAGTTAGGGGTCAGGTTGGTTTCTCATGGTGCATTTGGGATCATTGTTCTACACTGCTGCAATGGGATACTGAGAAGAGTGTGTTGGAGTGTGGACAGAGGTTCCTTGGGAGCTGGAAAATCTTATTCCAAACCATTTCCAAGATAGCATCTCTTTTTATTAGGCTAATTGGAGGCATTCAAAATGGCCATTTGTTTATTTTTGTGGGAAACAAAATACCAAAACAACAAAACAACCACCACCATCATCACCACCACTTATACAGTACATTACCGGTTATCTGACTGGCCTGGAGGAAATCTGAAACTTTCGGATAACTGGGCACTTGGATAACTGAAAGTGCTATTAATTAACATAGGGCTACATGGGGGACACACTGTAGATTCAAATAACTGGGATTTTAGGATATCTGGAAATTGGATAACTAGAATTATACTATATGTAAAGAAAGAACAAGAGCAGAACTTAGGCTCCTGTTCAAAGCTGTTTTCAAAAATATCTTCTCACAAGGACACTACAGATTGTCATCTTGCAACGGCTCCTTTTGATATTAAATACTTATATTCTTTTTACCATTTCCCCTCAGGGAAAGCCTTGCACTGTCACATTTACAAAGGCCCACAGTCCCTCCCTTATCTGGGTGCCAAGGAAGTGCAATGCCTTACCAATTCCATGTCGTTTGTGGGTTTCTCCCCAGCTGACTAAAAGTCAGGGAAACTGTGGGCCAGCATGACCCAATAGATATCTTCCAGCTGAGAACTCCAAAATGGAGCCCCAAGACAAAATAAAGCCCTCTCCCATGGCAACGGGGAAGGGGAGAAAGGACAGTTCTTCAACAAATGGCCTCCCCCTTAATACCCTTTCCACCATTTTTGTGTGGACTGGTTCTTTTGGAGACATTTCTCTGATCACTCACTCAACAGCAGCATAACAAAGGATCTACACAGGACTGCTTAGTCTGAGGTAAGCCGCATGAGATCCCTGGCCACAAAACAGTGCTGTGTCACCTGACCATGGACTAGGTGAAAGACCCTGCTATTCCTTTTCACATTGGGTCTGAACATCCTCAGGATTGGTAGGAGGCTTGTTTTATTTTAATTTGTTTTAGCTTGATTGACAACATAAATTTATGTTAAAAATGACAAAAACTTGCCCAATTAAAGATGAAGCTGCCTTTAGTAAAACCCCTGTAATGGCGGGATCTCATCAACCCTGTCAGGAATAAGGAAGCAACCAGCTGTCTGCCTTTTTAAAGTGATGTCACAGAATTATAAAGCAGTGATGAAAAATATCAAAAGCTTTGGAGTTTCAATTTAAATAAGCATCCAAAAGTTCCGACATTCATCTGAATTAAGACTGAAGCTTAGAGCACACTGTATGGAACACCCATCCCCTGCAGACCAACAAAGTCTTCTCCTTTATGACACTTCTGTCTAACCTGCATGATTCTTTCTCCTCTCCCCTTCCCTAGGCTCAAAGTGGCCTATTGTCTAGATTTGCACAGTCCTATCTTATCTTTCTCTTCCAGGACCTTTCAAGCAGATAAAAGAAGTGGGAAATACCAGTGAAGTGAATCACTGGGTTGTATTGGTAATATGTTCATGTATATAGTTTCCGCCCTGGGTGCCCACATAGGCACAGGAAGGATATAAAATATTCATGAATAGCTTTTTGCTTAATTCACCAAACTTTATTGTTGACAGATCTTCATGGATCCAATCAGTAAAACAAAAACAGCATTTACTACCCTACTGTGTAAGCCTCCATCAGTTCAAAAGAAGGGCCCCTTAACAGAAAATTGAAGCCTTTACAGCGTTTGACGTAAATAGATATATGGATAAAAGGACAAGCAAATAACCTACGTATGTATCTCTGTATTACTAGTATGCCCATTATCATGGTGTTTAGGTGCAAATTACTGAGCAACTGTAACTAAAAAGCAAAACATTTTTAATGTGTGTTAATGGTGTTGTTTATTCCAGTTCTCTGAAATGACAATTCACTGACCTGAGGGCAAGTTGAAACAACCCAGTGCTGCTAACTTAAATCTTAATGTGTGCCAGAAAGAAATAGGATTTCTATACTTGGATACACTGGACCATATTCATCCTCAGAGTAACTTCACAGAAGTCCATGGAGTCACACGGGGATGAACTGTTCATTGTTTCTGAGGACAGAGATCCAATATAGCCAGAAAAATTGCAAGCAGCTCAGAAATAGTACACCATGAAAACATTAAAAGTAGTTCAAAAGTTTTGAGACATGGTCAGCTGGTGATTCCGCTCCATCAAATATGTTACCACTTGATCAGTTTCTGTAAATAACTGGAAGCATAAAAATATACAGTGACACTAAATGAAGACTGCAATTGGTATGCAAAAACAAGCTTTATCATTACCATATTCTTCTCTGTCCTTCTCTCCAAATACCATTTCAAGGATTAGATGCTGGTGTTATTTGTTGCAACAGAACCATTAATGACTTGAAATAATAATTACAGTAATAAATTGCATTATATTTACAAATACTTAGAAAATCAGAAAAATAAACGGAATCAACTATTATATACTGGAAGAATAGTGGTTTTATATATCATCAAATATTTGTCCCCCAAAATACAATTAAAGTATCTTAAGAATTATCATAAAACATACTACCATAAATTGGTAGGATCAGACATCATAACCTACACCCAGTCTTTCAGCTCTATAATCTGAGTATACTAAACCCATAGGGCCAGATTCTTGCTTCCACTCCAGCACGATTGCAGCACCCACGGACAACAGGTTGAGAACCGCTGCCTCGGAGAATATTCCCCAATGGTATAAATTAGCATAGCTATGAGGCTGCTCTACTTATGCCAGGGCCAGCACATAACAGATTACAGAATCCTGATGACTATCACCCTTCCCTGCACCAAACAAAGCTCAGATGTAAGGCAGAACTTGGATCACGGACTTTATATAGCCCACACAAATAAGAGGCATGAGAAATGATAATGATATTTGTTCTTATGCAGCTGGGAAGAAAATGTCTTCTTGCAAGTGGACATTTCTTTTTGTGACATGGCAACTTTAATGTCACAATCTTCAAGCACCCGTTTTGTTGCTTTGCTCTTTTTGTTTCTTCTCCCAACTGTCTCCATTATTTTGCACCAAACATATGTATTCCTTATTCCTAAATCTTAGCTATTTGATTTCATTCAATGTTCTTGGTAAATGCTAACAACATTACTCCATACATCCTGGATTGTAGGACACAGGTGTCAAATTATTTCTTATATAGGGAGCTTGCTTTTCATTATATATGTTACCATCCGAAGGCTTTCTGTACATCTTTATTTCTTCTCTTCACCTGATCATTCTGATTTAGTACACTATAGTATAAATGAGCCAGGGTAAATATCCCCCTTTCCAGCTTCCAATCCATTGCCATCATTTTGGTTTCTGTAATTGTGTAGTAAACACAATTGTGATATAAATTTAGAGTTCATACTTTCACCCTTTTATGTTCAGGTCTTTGATAATTTCTTTAGGTACTTCAGCATAGATGACAATGCTATCACAAATCGGAGGTGGCTCAAATACTCTACATTGTTCTTATTGAAGGTTTTTCGAGATCTTGTACAAAGAGGAAGTGAAGATTGAGGGTGAGACAGTGTCTCTTTGTTCAGCTCCATGTTTGAAAATTTTCTCCATATTCCATGTCATTTTAAAATGGATTGTACTACTAAAGCAGAGTTTTTTGGGATTCTGACATGTAGTTCTTCAGTTCCCTCCCTTTTTCACTGCTTCTAACACTGCTTCTATTTCCACCTTGTCAAAGGCCATAAATGGCCCAAAAATCTATACACGTTTTGCAATATTTGGCAGACTTATTCAAAATGTAATTCAGTCTGCTTGTGATCCAAGGGTCATAAATTACTTCACACATAATGTACCCCAAAGGGTAAAAAATTCTTGGGATTAAATTGTAATCATTTGATTAAAGAAAAAAAGGCAAAAGTAATTTTTCTAGCTACACTGCTAAGATTTAAACTCAACAAATGTTTTACTGTTTTCCCCCCAAAATTGTTACATTTAGTCATTACATAAGCAACTTCAATAGGCTAGATGTGAAAACAGGTTTGCTGTAACTATCCTGTCATAACTAGGGGATCAGACCACTTGCCAATTAAGTCCAGTATCCCATCTCTAGATGTCGTTAATCTCTAATGTTTCATAGGAAGACAAAAAACAAACAAACAAATATCCAAGCTACTTGGTGCACATAGTCAATTATATTACTAGGATTAGGCATGGGGAGGAAATTCCTTCCTGATTCCAGAAACAATCTTATAACTTCTTCCATGGGTAATGGATGATCAACAAACTCGAGATAGATTGATACCTGAAGTAAAGTTAAGCAATTCCTCTTTTCCAGCTACAGAAAGCTAAAGAAAAACCTCACATACGTATTGGTGTATGGAATATTTTACCTATGGATCATTAGTTTACTTTGAGCTATTAGGAGAAAATAAAATTAGGTGCTTGATCCTACAAAATTTAACTCACATGAGTAGTTCCATTGATTTACATGGGGCTTCTCACAGGAGTAAAGATTATTTGTATGAGTAAGTCTTTGCAGGATTCAGACCCAGGTTTTCAGAAAGTCAGGAACACAGCTTGATATATTTCAGTGTAGTAGCCGTGTTAGTCTGTGTCAGCAAAACGAAAATAAGAAAGAAAAACTTGTAGCACCTTAGAGACTAACAAATTTATTTCAGCATAAGCTTTCGTGGGTTAATACCCACTTCATCGGCTGCATGGAATGAAACATACAGATGTTTCATTCCATGCATCCGATGAAGTGGGTATTAACCCACGAAAGCTTATGCTGAAATAAATTTGTTAGTCTCTAAGGTGCTACAAGTTTTTCTTTCTTATTTTCGTTTAGCTTGATATATGTGAGCTTTATGAAATTGATTTATGACACAAGCCAACAGAAAAAGGTGTTCTGACACAGTCAGGTATTTGTATATCCCATGTATAAAAGTCAAGGACAGAACCTTTTATTTTGTATAGAATTTACCTTTTGTTCAGTAAAGCCAAAAACAATTCTGTTCATCAGAACTTTATAAAGAGCTGTTACTAGTTTCATAATAGGAATCCATTTGGATTATCTGACCAAAGATAAGACTTCAATGGATTTACAGTATCATTCACCACTTTACCAGTGCCACAAAAGGGAATTACAATTAATTGGATTATGTTGGTCTCCACCCGCTGATTGTAGAAGGGGAAGTCTGAAACTGTAACTATTTCAAACAGACCATATCTCTAATCAACTGTGGGATTTGCACTTTAACTTATGAATAAGGCTTAATTTTTTCTCTGCACTGTCCTCTGATTTGGAAGAGGTCATTTTAAGCACTTTATTCAAGTTACTCAAACTAAAAGGAAATTCCCTTCATTATTTTAATTGGCTGTTTATAGCACTTATACCTGACCTTTTCTTTTTATATTATTTAACTGATTTATTTGTAGGGAATTGAGTACTCTTGAAAAATGCAGATCAGACTGCCAAGGAAACCAAAGTCTCTTTATCCATGTAATAGAAATTTCCCTACACTGCCTCATCAACGTGCTTCAAAACAGTTCTGGCAGGTCCTCTTTTGAGATAAAAGGATAGGTCAGTCTTCCTCCCCACACACTCAGCGCTTGACATCTTTGTTGAGAATGTCACCTAACGTAACAATTATTTTCAGTTGTGCTACATATAGCTAGGAACTTGACTGAGCCTACTAAACTCATGTCAGATAGGCTACTTATCAGCCACCAGATAGTAACAGTGTCCACTTGCTACTGTCTTGGGCTATATTTAGGGCTTGTCTATATGGGAAAGTTATACTGGTATATACAAGGTATTAATTTAAATAGCTATAAATATATTGGTATAGACCCCTGTGTAGACACACTTCTTCCTGAATAAGAGAGGCTTTTTTAGTTTACTTTATGTGGTATATAAACTATACTGAAAAAAGGCCATTTTTATTTCAGAATAAGAATGTCCGCACAGAGAGACATACTGGTTTGACTATACCAGTATAACTATACGGGTATAAATGGTAAAACTTTGGGGTGAAGACAAACCTCATAACTGGTAACTTAGAGGGAACAGGATCTTCTACACATTATCAGTCTCCTGAGTTATCAATTTCCCATCGCCTTTTCTTTTTATGAAGGATACAGGTGGATATTTGGTTCACTCTGTTTTGGAAAACTTTTCATTTATTTAAAGTAAATGAATAACCCCCAGCACTTAATTTATTTTACATTCTTCATTTAACAAAAACTTTGTTTAGCTTGCTTGCATCTAAGGCTTGACTTGAATGGGACTACCTACATGTTTAAGGTTTGATATGTGCTTAAACTTAACTGAATCAGAACATGAGATGATCATTTTACAAGCATAAAATAAAACTTTCAAGGGGGAAAGCTTTATAACTTCATGAAAAAATATCCTGTTCACATGCACTGGTAGGTTTTCAGATATTAATAATGAAGTCTAATTATCATAATTATTACCTTGATTTGCTCTGTTTCTTTAATGTGAAAAGGATCTGATCCTCATTGATGTTATTGATTTTCAAAGTTTATCTTTAAAACACGTTTTAAAGTTACAGAACAGTGTAAAAGTTTTCAAAATGAGTCTTTCAGTTTATTAATTTATTACTATGTATAATTCAGTGGCTAAACTACCACACACTCAAATACTCATATGCAAGAGTCAAATAACCCTACTCAGCTGATCAGATGCTCATCAGGTGTAAATTGGCATAGTTCCACCAACTTCATTGGAGCTATACTGATTTCTACCAGCAGAAGGTCTAAAACTGAAATAGATGCATGTAGTTCTTTGTATGATCATGGATATAAATGTGGTGCTGTCGTGGTTATCATTTAAAAAATCAACTTTTGCCTGCAGTTATCACATTCTGATGTCTGGGATGCCATAGTCATTTCTTGATCTAGCCATAGGGTGAGTTGGCATATTCAGATATTAATGCAGAGTAATTGCTTGCAAATGTTGACTTTTTAATGGCACCTACTGTACCCATGTTAAATTAATATTGAGCTCTTAAGAATAAGAAAATCATGCCTTAATGACCAAATTTGTGTTCACATGTACATGTATCTATAGGAAATGTGGAGGAAGAAATCACACATGAAGAATCTTTTCACCTCTTCCCCCACAAATCTCTGTGGCATGACTTGCTTGGGTCATGCTTAATAGCAAAAGGTTGAGTTAGGGGTAGACAGGAGAAAGATGGCATGGCATGCTTGAAAACATGGCTCTGCTTACCCTGCCAAAACACCATATGTTATTCTATGTGCAATCTTGCTTATTTAACCTTACATGGAAATAAACTACATGTAAGCACATCAATAAGTTTTACAGTTCCTCTTTGGCAAAGAACTAACCCAATGAAATGAAGATGATTAATGCCGCATGATTAATTTTCCTTCAGTTTTCTACACCTTCCTCATAGTTTCATGTGAAAATAAGAGACATGGCCCTTTATGTAGTTGGGAGTAGTTATTAAAGTCATGCCTTTCCCCCCAACCTTACACATATGTAAATGTTCATCATGTTCTAAGACAGGAACTGCATATTCATTCATGCTGCTTTAGCTGTGTGTGTTTGCATCCATATTTTTGGTTTACACAGTTCTTCCCCATTGTGAACTTTAGTTTAACCCTTAATATTTTAGTTCCTCTTGTTGCAATTATAATTCCTGGCATGATGAAAAAAACAAAACAAAACAGAAGGGTGAGACTATTCAAAAACTTTGGACACATTTTACTAGCTGTTTTTCCTAAAATTAATTTTGGGAACAGATGAGAATAACTTGACAATTTAAGTATAAAGTATAATTTTTTCATACCTTTAGTGTATAGATATACCTAGAGTAACAGGGTGCCCACACACCCTGTTCCCCCAAGAAATATATAAAAATATTGCATAGCTTACAGTGACATTCAAAAATTCATACTTCCTTTTGGATACAAAATTATATGGAAAGTTTCAAGGCAGCACACAACAAAGCAATTGACAAGAAAGATAGCATCTGCTTTTCTGTCTATTCAAGCTGAAGTTTTTCATTCTAAATGCAAGCAATGTTTCCTAAGTTAACATAATTAACTCACAACAATCCTGGAACATCATAATATAAGATACAGATGGAAATTCAAAGCTTTAAAATGTCTCATAACTGGAACAGAATTATCATTTTTAACTGAGCAAATCTGAATACTAATTAAAACAGGTGTTTTTATTTCAAACACTTTTGCACACTGTGAAATTACCAGCAGGGTTATTTATGTATTAGTCTACTATGAAGCATACCTTTCTTAAAAAATGAGATGTGTGATAACAACAAAGTTATGAGATAAAAAGAATGACACTCAATGCTGCTTCCTGAAACAATAAAAGACCAGTAGTTCAATTAGTTAGTAATTTACATGTGACTACTTGACAGATTCTACTAATTGTTAAGTTCTCACTAACTATTGCTTTACATAATTAATTATATTCAAACACAAACAACAAAGACATGTGGGCTAGCTGCCCTTTTGACAATGTTTGTAACAAACTGATTTGCTTTCCAAAAATATTTTTAGAACTAAAAGATATTAGTCTTGAGTGGAAATACACATTAAAATCTTAGCACAGCTCTACATTTTACCATGGTCAGAAAAAAATGCAGATTGGTTAACATGATATAATTTCTGCTGCATGCATAATAGCTGAAGTCTTTCTAGTTGAGATCTTTCATATTAATTTAGCATTGCATAAAATTCAGAGTAACAGGTCCAGAGGTCAAGCATCATTCATCATTAGTTGAAGTGACATTTGCAACCCTTCATATAGCAGCTGCTTGAAAGGGGGAAAAAAAGGTATTCTTTGGAAGAACAGGGGGTAGAACACAATCCTAGCTCTATCTGCGGAAGGGAAAACAAGGTGCCACTATGTCAGCATGGTAATGTGCTTAAATTTAGTGATGTCATTCTTCCATAACCCCAGGAGTCACAAGGCAGCTGCATTCCTGAACTTAGTAGTTCTGGTGGGGATAAGTAATAACTAGAAGTAAATGAATTACATTAGTGTGGTTGTGAACATAGCTCTGTGCATCTAAATTATGATTTATATCAGGATTCTATCTTGTTTTTGAGAGTTTTCTACTTGTTAACAAGGCAGTCCTTGTTCTCATAGCATCCTCCAGGCACCATAGTTTCTGGGAAGCCAAATAAGATCACTGTTGAAATTGCAAGAGAACATTCCAAGACTTTGCAGCAGAACACATTGGCCAAATTAGGACTTCTGAAGACTGTTAACAAACAAATAAAATCTTTTTTCTTTGTGTCACGGCTTGCCTACTATAAAACCTTAAGATCAGAACAGGAAATGTGAGCAATTAACATGAAAAAGTAATCATCTGCACAAAAAGATAAATATGTATTAAAAGGCTAATACTTCCCAGTTCTTTTGATATAACAAGTACATTTTAAGGAAATAAATATTTTATATCAGAGCAATTTTTATGTGAAACATGCAATCTCTTTAGAATTATGTATATTTTTAAATCACAGTCATTAAAACAGCATTCAATACAAAATAGTTAGATTTTGGGGCTTTGTTAATATTTTGTGGTTTTAACTTTGACTTCATTATTGTACCTGTATTGTATTGTATTTGATTGATTCATGTAATTAATAGTCTGGTTTTTTTATGCATTCCATTTCTATAAACAGCTATTAATTCAGGTGTGTTATGTCAAAACACCTTTCCAGTAGCCACATAAAATAATTTACTAGTACCCATTCTGTCCTTAAAAAAATATCTTATGAATGCACTGTCATGGAGAGTACTCACTTCCCTCATCCTGCCTCCAAAGTACAAACAAAACTCCCCTTGACTTCAAGGAGAGTTCCATGTACCTAACAATAGCAGCATTGGGCCCTTAAATCAAATGATTAATTTCACTACTGATATGCAAAAATGGTTCAGTGAACAAGTTGGTCATGTACTAAAAAATTTAGTATATAAGATGGCCACTCATCAGTAAGTACACCCCGACCTAAATCAGACATGAGGGATTTCCACAACAATCAAAGAACCAGGCAAATTATTTAATTCATCTTTTGTTCTTCACCTTCTTAAAGAATGTAATAAAAGATACAAATACTGGAAAGGAAGAATGGCTGTAAAAGGAATAGAACGGCAGAGGCAGGATGACTGGCAGATAGGGTTGCTGCATCCCCCTTAGAGAGACTGCTCCTTTTCCACACCTTATGTCTCTTGTACCATAAAAATATGCATAGATGTATGTGGGAGCATCGTAGCAGATTTCTTGGGATGCGTGCCATGCATCTGAGCTTCGAAGCTGGCTCAACGTTGTCACCATTAACTTGCAGTGTACACAGCAACACTTCAGTCTAATTTCAATCAGTGAAAAGTTACACAGAAACTTTGACGAAAGTACACATGACCCTGCACATTAATACCAATAAAATTCAGTATCATCAGCACCATTGCAATGAATGCTGATACCAAAGAAATTCATAATGAGGGAGCACTTCATGCTTTACCCAGGACAGCAATGAATAATGCTACATTTGGACTCCCAATAAAAGAAAAGGGGTGACAAAATATATTCCAATGATATTTTCAGGTCTGTCATCTTCTAAATGACAAAAGGTAGAATGGTGCATCATTTTGCATGAAAATACTGCAGTTTGGTAAACAGTGAAAAGCTTCGTTTATTGAGGTGCTCTGAATGTTGAGAGTCTGAGTCAGATTAGACTCAGAAAATAATACAACACAAACTTCAACTATCTCTTACACACAAGGGCTCATAAAGCCCCCAAATCGGTCTATCTGTCTAACTATACATCCACCCTAAACTCACTCCAGTTCATATTTAAAGGATATTCCGGTGTCATTAAGATCAGTTAGTTCATATTTACATGTTCATTCATTTTCATATGAACAAAGTGTGTAGTTATTTAATTTAGAGCAGCTCTACTTTCTTTTGTTAGATGAGGTCCCCCCCACCCTTTTAGAGATGATGAAATAACTGCAGCAAGATGGGCTTTGGTTCTTGACAACCACTTTTCCATTAAAGGCAGATCTCTTTAAAATGCAATCACTTTGGATAGATTTAAATGTGTTTTTTAAGTGCAGATGCTCAAAGTTCACCAAATAAAGAAAAACTGCAAGAAAATCATGATGAAAACTAATTTTAACAGTTTTAAGATTCTCTGCATCAACATCATTCATTGGTGACTGGGGAGTTTTTAAAGTCTTTCAAATCCTAGAGTTCTTTCAATCACTACATGCCTTAAAGGGACAGAAGGCCTTAAAATGTGCTCCCTAACTCCCCAGTTGAGAAAGATACATAGAAGAGGAGTTGGGGTGGGGGAAGGGGAGAAACAACAATACAGAAAGCATTAATGCAGAGAACAGTGGGGTCTCTCCCTAATTTGACTTTCTCTACAGGTGGTCTGCAGCTGCATCCAAACAGGTTACACTATTGCCTTCCCATGAGTACTACAACAAAGTGGTATCTGTATTCACAAGAATACATTTAGTGGCGTGGACTGATTCAGGTCTAAAAATAAGAAAAAAGCATTTTCCAGCATAGCCCGAGGTAACTCCCTGCACCAGCAGAAGACAGTAGCACTCTTGTCTCACTGGCTGTGCATGAAGATAAAGGATATGAGAAACCTACTTCACATGACTCACTGAGGCACAAAGTCAGCTTGTAGTTGATTCATTCTATTTGTATCAGCTTGTACTCCATCGGCAATGGCAACAGACTACACAAAATCAATAAGCAATATTCTGTTTTCCATTGACTCAAAGGTAAATCACATTGGCCCCTGTGATTGATATATTTGATTGTATAATGTTGGACATTACCATGCATACAATAGGTCTTAGAGACAGCTCTGTGACAGAAGGGAATGTTCAAAGACTACATGTTCAGGGCCAGATACTGGCTTTTAACCATAACTCATGCTGGAATGGGGTGGTGGGTCTGTACCACAGGTGGACCCCCTTGAGGAACTGCTTGTTGTAGTTCTGCCACCCAATCAGAATTTATTTCACTGTGGGCCCAACCAGCTTTATAAGTTGGTATAAAGATGAAGTAGGGGTACACACACACATGAAAGGGTAGCTAGCATCATGAGATCTGTACTTACTTACCTGTTTATCTATCTATCTATCTATCTATCTAGGCTACTGCAAGGGTATGTAAGTGTCTCAACAGGACTGTTTCACACTGGGAAAAGCTACATTATCAGCACGTCTACAATAGGGCATTTGCACGGATGCAGCTACGTCTGTGTAGCTACACAACTACAAATTTCATAATATAGACAGGCCCTAGGAAAAGTGCTATCTCTGTGTGTATACAAAATGCCTCTTGTAGGTAAAATTATACCTACATCATTTAAGATGCAGTTTCTTATGTAATTTTGCCACTTGAATGTGTTTCAGTACAGTCACGTAAAGACAAATTGCTTTCAATGTTTCTAATGATGTTTGTATGCGACTGTCATTGAGACAGATCTGTCCCATCTTTGCCACAGTACCCTGGATAAGGAAATCTGTTTTGTGTGCTTCCCAACTCCGTGGTAGTAGGTAATGGGAATTTTCACTACAATCACTTCACCAAGGGCTTATTTATTTTCATTCCCAACACTTTTACTAAGTGGCTGAGGACTAAGTGAAGAGATTTTCTTCAAAACCCGTACCAGTCCCCCCACATGGATATGCCAGTAGGAATCATAGTATGTGTAATATAGCTGTTAGCACCATTCCAGGGACTAAGTGTGTCATTTTTATAATGCATTCAGTCTCTGCTTACCCAAAAAGGGTGAATCCCAACTCCATTCCAGGACTCAGTTTCCTGAAGCGCTGTTGTTATGCCAGACCCACAGTGCTAAGCTGGCTTTTTAGTATCTTTATCAACAGTCACTTTTCCATTCAAGATAGAAATAATGAGCCATGACCCATTATCATGGATGGATGTAAATGAGAGCAGAATATGGCCCAGTGTGGTCTTTCTATCAAACACACATGACAAACTTTAATGAAAAGTCTTCTCTAGTTCTAACAGATGTTTCCAATTTTTTCTCTCCCTCAGCACTTTAAACCACCATCTTTAGTTTTCATGTCGAAGATACATTATTATAGGATACATCATAATGATATACTGTACATTCATATACAGTATCCTATACAAAGACTACTTGATTTATAATTCAGATCCAATAAAGAGAAAAAATGGTTTAACTGATGACTAGTGAAATACTAAATGCATTAAAATGTTTGAAAAGAACATCATTTTCTTGTAACAGTGGTGACATAATAAAATTAAATATGGATATAAGATAATGCCTCTTATTATTAGGCAAGTGAATATAAATGGGATAAGGAGAAAAGTAACCATATAGGATTAAGGGATAGCAAACAAGCCCTTCCAATAAACCAACAAATGAACAAAGAGAAAAGAATAAAAACCCACCAAAATTAAATAAAGTTGAGCATCCAAAAATTGCAATATAAAGTCTAATTTTAATTTATTTTAGTAAGGCTTTTAGTACCATAGGATGACTCCGTTACAATATCAGAGAGATCTGTGTAAATTGCTATACTGTATACTACATCTATAGTGGTTTTGCAAGATGTTATTAAATGTTTTAAAAATCAGTTGCTGAGTATATACTTTTACTGTTCTATGGTGTAATTAATTGCTGTGGGTTTTGGTATTGAAACCCCCACCCTTCCCAACCCACCTCCACGCTGAAATACATGGCAAAAATTAAATAAACATAACTCTATGGGTCCAATCCTGCTGTTGTTCCTCATGTAGACTTCCCATTTCATTCAAAGGGACCTTGCAAGTGAAAGAATTGCTGGATTGAACTCTACGTATTTGATATTTAATTCTGCCCATGTATTTCAATGGGAGGAATTAAACAGTAAACCCACACAAGATTATGAGCGCAGTTCCTGCACTGTGACCAAGCAGCGGGCACATCTAAGAAACGGGTGCTCGTAAGAGTTGTTAGTGGCTCCCTGAGCCTGGTGTCAATTCTGTGCTGCACTGCTCTGTGGTCTAGTTTAGGGCAATGGGGGTTTCTGGATGACGGGGCTGCTCTTTCAATTCCTTTTTGGTAGAAGGGGTTTTGAGAAGTCACAATGATTCTCTGAAATATACAAAACTGTTCCTTCACATGGTAGGGAATTCATCATTTTGTGAAGCCTGATGTCAAGCTTCCCAGTCTTCCAGAGTAGGAATCTAGTCTATATCGTATCTATAGAAAAGAGTAAATTACTTACAAGGAATGGATACTTTTATTTGCAGGTGATTATGGATTCATGCACACATCTTTATTAAGAGCCCCCTTTTACAAACCTAATGCAGTAATTCAGCCACATCAGTTAGCAGAACTGGCAAATAATCTCCTCTGGAATTGGAGCCAATGGGGTTTATTACATGGAAAGTATCACAGCAAGACTCATACAGTGCCTGAGATGACACCTCAACCACTGTGTTCTGTGGTACACCTCATTGATACTGATACATCAGACCAACTTAAATTACTATTATTTTTATGCAATAATAATTATAATTACAATCATAATATTGTTGCATTAGGAGTCCCAAGGACCAGGACCCCTTTGTATTAGACACTGTACAAGAATAGAACAGGAAGCTGGCACCTACCCCACAGAGCTATTTCAGGTATATTAGAAAGATTATTCTCATACTTAAGCAAAGTTGCAAAGGATATAAAATTGGGAAATCTAATTTTCAAGCTATGGAACATTATAGGGAAATATTTTCAATGCACATTAAAAATGCACTGCAAAATGTATGGTTCACTTTACTTGTACTCAAACACCTACATTTACACATACAAAATCAGGTAATTATGCTCTTAACTATTCAATTCATGTGCACAGATGGACACACCCACACATTTTTGTGGGAGCATTTTTGGAAGCCTATAGAAAATATGGCCCTTAAAGATTTTAATAAGGTTGGCAAAAACATACTTTGCATAAAATTATGTGGTTCCAAAGTCTAAAATTACTTTGATTTAAAAAACTGAAAACTGGCAAGGGATTAATCCATAATGTGGTCTATTACATTTTTTCTTTAAAAAATTAAATGGTCAAGATCGTAACTTTGATAGTAGTTACTGTTCATGCACTGAAATTAACAAATAGAATTGTATACAGATTTTATGTTTCTAAATATGTGTTTATCTAATGGAATCCTTTTACCTTTGGTTGAATATCAGGGACTATAATTGTGAGTGCATATTTCATGTATAAATTAGAAGTACAGGCCTCTATTAAAGTTATTTTTCCAAGGTTGAAATGCAAACTGAGCAAAGCCTGAAATTGCTAAGTAAAGCTGATTTTCCATCATGAACTTGCCCTTATATATATATATAAAATGCAAGTGTATATATATATACACACACACATCTTTTTAAATAATGATCGATGAAGGCAAAGATTCAACACTTACATCTTGGTCCCTACATCTGACAGACTTGGCTTTTGTCAGCTTGTCTCAGTATCTTCATATTGGTTTTAATGCTGTAGTTTTTATCTTTATTATTCATTGAACAGGCTTCACCATTATTCAGAATGTATTTGTCAATTGTAATGTGTACAGTATTGTAAAAATTGCTCAATCAATGGATCAGATTTTCTGTGAGAAGTGAATATTCTGTCATGTTCAATTAAAAAAAACGCTTAAAAATAATACTTCTCTATGCTCTATGATATTTTATTACTTCTTTGTTTGTAGAGGTTACTTACATCAGTAACTAAATACCACTTTGTTCTTCATCAATCAAAACTGATCAATTATAGGACTTGTGAAACTAGATCAAAATTCTAAGCTGTATGGTCATGTTACCCCTCATATTATTACTAAAAGCCACATCTATATTCCAAACTGGGATACCATAACCTCTTTGTCATTTTCCAATAAAAAAGACCATACCAAATAGGCAGAGCACACCGTAATTAGCAGCTGGCAGAGAAAGCTGTAAATCTGTATGAGTTCTGAACGATTTGCTTACATTGTTGCTTTGTTGACAAATGATGCTGTACATGTTAATGTTCCTGAAATGTCCCCATTGCACCTGACGTGCCAATAAATGCCAGCCAGCTGTATGAATTATGGAAATAAGATTTTTGTTTATGAAGGTATCCCAGACATTTATTTTACTGCATGCCTCTTGACAGATTTAATGTCTGGAGTTACATTGAGAAGATATTTGTTACCTGACATAATGGTTAATGGTAACTTTAGAGGCTTTTTTTTTTAATGATGAGACATATATATATATATATATATATATATATATATATATATATTTACTTTTACCTTGTGGCTACACATTTTACTCTCAGTGTAAAGCTTGCATATTTTAAATGAAGTGATGCTAAATTGTTCCTAATCTACAATAGATTGCATATAACCAGTGCTGCCGTATATGATAAACCAGAAGAAAGGTCTCTCCATGAGCTACTAAAATGGGGATGTTACAATACATTATCTATTTTTTCATAGATTATTTTTTTCTCCTGTTTGTGATTGCTAGTACCTCATTAATGTACAAAAAAACCCAACCCTGTACAAATCTGGTATTTTTAAGTATTATAAAAACCTCATAATATTTATTTATAGTAAAACCAATAAAACATTCATTTAATATGCTAAGGCAAGTTGAAGAAAGTTTAAGAACATTTACATTTACAAACTACCTTTGACATTAGGTAGACTTTTAACCAGAAAACCAGTCACTGGCCTCTAAATTTAAAAACAAAATGTTTAAACAGCACAAACATTAAAGTAAAAACTCACTATGTTTAGCATTAGAAAAGCAAGGACTCATATACTGAGCCTGACTTTTAACAATAGATCTCTCTTCTCACTCTAGTCAAGAACTATGTTCTCAGGGACCACCTCCCTGAAACATAAACTTTGATAAGGCTAGAAACGTGCTATCTTCAAGATACACATGTTTGCAAGTTACTCTCGAGTTTCCTTCAACATGTATCCATTTTTTTATTTTGGCTGAGCTGTATTCAGAAGGCGCCATAAAGAACTCATAGCAACACGGCTGTATGAAATGGCCAGCAGGTGTTGTGTCCTCATGGAATTTAAGCATGTCATTCTCACTACCCTACAACTAGGGAACCTGACTCCAGCACTAAAGTGGAAAATTTTGCCTAGCAGAGGCATCTAGCCCTACCACTCTTCAGTTCTTCCTTCAGTAGCACACATCAGTGTTACTGTCAAGAGGAACAATAAGCAAAGTATTTATTCCATTGGGAGCATTTTATTGTCTTTTCTAGGGTCATTTCCAGCTTTTGAAGCTTAACAGAGCAAACTCTGCCTGTTCCTTAAAACTTCATATATTACAGACTATTTGTAACATTCATATAAACGGTGGTGGTAAACAAATTAACCAAATTCATTCTGCGACTGCAAATCAGTCTTTACTAAAATGTTCCCTTCCCACCCCCATCTCAAAAGGAGAGGATGAAAAAAAAAGATTCCAGATGGTTAAAATTATTTTAAGCAAATATTTAGTGGTTACAGTTCAGTTCTTCTGGCCCACATTCTACACTACAAAAAATGACACCCCACATTTACTGTGTTAATCATTTTCCAGTGTGCCAGCCAAATATGTGCATAGGAGTGCATCTCTCTCTCTCTCTCTCCCTCACACACAAACACACACACACACACCCTGGAGGCATCATTAGTGACTCCATACATACGGTTCCTTTGAATTTGAACTTAAACTGGGCTAAAATCCCACTATTTCACACTCTGCTATTGAATTTAATCCCCAGATGTAACAAAATAACTTCACCGAGGACAGCTGAATTTTCCATAGTATTCCTTTGGTAAAATATTTGCCAGTATTTGCAGAGGAAACATTTAAAATTGTTTCCCTTATGGCAAAGGTTCCCTGAGAATCTCACTTTTTGGGGAGAGGGGTCTACAGTCATCACAAACTCAAAACTTCAGACACTTTTCAAATGTTTCACTTAAACACAAAATGAATTATCCACTTATTTGCCATAATCTAGTTTACTTCCCAAAAGAAAAGCCCCTGGAGATGTCAAACTCTGCTAGCTGCCTCTGTTCTCCACTGTTACATCCCTGGCTCACTAGTCCTTTATCCCTGGTTCTGGCTATACCCATACCTTATTCTTGCCCAATTTACCTTGCATTTCACCAGATGAAGATGCTACTGCCACAGAGGAATTTCACAGTCTGCTTCTCAGGCAGCTTTCAATGCAAGTTTACCCCTTAACATGGCCTCCTCATCAGGCCCTAGCCACTACCATCAACAAGGAGGCAAGGAGGGATACAAAGAAAGGGGAAGTTTCAACAACAGGTACTTCAGAGGCAGAGCTTACAGCTTCACTGAAGACTGTGACTCCCAGTGCTGTAGTATAGCCAGTCTGTGGAATGCTGAGTGGGGGAAAGTATGGATAGTGGAGGTAGTTTATAGAAAGCTAGCGTGAAGGATAACCAGAAGGTTTGGCCATGGAGGGGACCAGGTTTATAGGTGCAGGGAGGCAGGCTGTGCTAGGAATCAGGAACAGGATTTGAGAGCTGGGCTGGTCAGTAGGGCTCCCCACTCACTCCCTGGCCTTCCTGCCTGACCCACTCTGCAGTGCACAGGGAGTTCCAGTCTGGAGTAACTAGTACAGTTTGTCAGAATGGGCCTCCACTCTGGTGAATCACAGAAAGTTTGCCAGACGGAGCAGCTCTTTCTGTCAGAGAGCTGCAACCTGTGCTTCTCAGGCAACTTTGGGCTGGGGTTCTTCCCCTTTTCCACCATACACCCTGTTGCTGCCATTTTCCTCTCAGTTCCAAAATAAAAGCAACCAAAATGCAAACATGTAACTCCTCACAAACATACTCAAATGCACAAACTTAATGTAGATCACACACTTTTTCTTGTAAAATTAACATGATATCCTTTAAAACTACATATACCATTAGAAGGAATGTATCTTAATACATTCAGTTGAGACTGGGCTTCCAGGTGTGAGGAAATGGATGTGTGTATTATGGTTGCTTATATGTTGGAGTAGAAATGTGGTTTGTTGTAGAGTTGCATATCCTGGGTATTGTGATGGTTGGATGATAAGGCACATGAGTTGATTTTGGTGTGGATATTAAATGTTGGTTTATCTGGTGATTTTCCTTATCTTTCAGTAGTTGTGTTGATCAAGGAAACTGGCCTTGACAAACCTTAACTGTAAATTAATATATTGCCTTGGTGTAAACTGAGAATAACCTAAGTAAAATCAGTGGAGCTACACCAGTAAAATAGATGTGTATATATACACACACACACACTCCATCATTTAAATACACCAGAGCAAGTGAAAGAAGAATCAAGTCCATAGTGTGCAGTCTCCAAAGGGTTAATCCATTCTGTATTTGACACTGTTGCCTTTATTTGCTCAGAGGAGGGTTAAGGCTAATGTGTAGCAGAGGAGCAATGTATGGAAGCCTGTATTATGTCTCCTTGCTCCTCCGTGTATCTACACAATGGGAACTCAGCCTCCAACACCCATTTTCCCTTCCACAGGCATGGAATTCATTGAAAGTAATGGGAAGGAAATTATAGTAGTTTCACAGGTCTCTAACAAGAGGGTTCTGTGTGGAAAAATTTACTTGTCAAAACTTCTTATGAAATGATACAATGAAAGTAAAATACATCATAAAGCATAATATAACCTAAAACGCTTACATTCCTTTTCCACCATTAAATCAAACCAGATATTGGTAAAAGATGCAATTTTGACTGGAAACTTACCAAGGTGATAATATTCCTATTTCTTGAGGCCAGTAGTATTCATAGACTAGACATCTGATTCTAACAAACTACCTCATCAAGTATTTGCATTATTTTTCTCTAGAATTTTCCATTTAAAATTTAGGTAATCATTTTACTTCAAAGAAAATAAGCAATAAACATAAAAGCAAATAAATAAATACAGTGAGTCAATCTTAAGGGCTTGAATAATTACAGCCTTTGAGGGGCACTTTTGTGAGTAGTCCCATGGATTACTCATGTGGTAAGGGCTCCTCAGTTCGGTCCTGAATAATATATAATCCTCTATGGACTTGATCTCACAAAGATTTTGTAATCTTTACTTTAGTATAGTTGCTCATGCGTATGAGTGTTTGAAGGACTCGGCCCTAAGGTATTAGAGCACACTCCATTAGAGCATAATACAGTGTAGAGAAGCAAAACCAAATAATAGAAAAATAGTATGGGACTGATAATAATGAATTTTAATAATAAATATGCTGCTGAATAGCAACGATGCAGAGGATGGATGATACCACATCAGGCTACTGGTCCACAAAGTCTGGTCCAGCCTCTGCAGTGGTCAATAGCTAATGCTTCAAAAGAAGGCTCCCATGAAACCTTGCCTCCATGAAATCTAAAACATCTGGCTCATTGCGTAATGCTATACATGGCTTTCCTGACCCCTATGATGATCATGTTCGAGGGGGATATGAGTCTCTGAAGTGTTTTTTCCCCTGGTATACTTCAGGGTAGATTGAAGGAAGTGTGGTGTAGCGATGAGAGCAGGGAATTGGGAGTCAGGATTCCTGGGGTCTATATCTAGCTCTGCCATTATCTCATTTTGTAAAAAAAAATAACTGTCTTTAAAATAGGTTCTTAATACTAACTTGCTCCACAGGAATGTTGTGATGATTAACATTTCTTACGTGCTTTGAGTTCCTCAAATTCAAGGTGTTTTATAACTCCAACGGAGATTGGGACCTTACATGATATACTGATCAGGTAGGAAAGAAAAGGCAGTTTTGAAAGCAATAAATGCTTTTCCTTGACACAAAGAAAGAAAGGAAGAACATCAACACAAAAACACAACACCAGAAGTTTTCCTTTTTAATTAACTTGTGAAAACACATGATTTTTCCCCATGGAAGTGTAAGTTTCTTCCCACTTCCCCCAAAAGTTGCCCTGGTTACCATTAGCTAGAAGGGTCAACCTGAAGTACTAATATCAATGGCAGATCTGATGGATAGTGTTAGAACTATGAGACACTGATCGGAGAAGATGAAAACCAGAGGGTAAAAATGTTTCTCTTATCTCTGATGGATTTTTATTTTTTCAGCTTGCTTGGTAGTGATGCAGAAGAGACCACAAAGGACAGAAAAGAAAGGCATAGAAAATATTGTTTTGGTGTATTTCTGTTTTTCTTACCAATCTTAAACTGGCACTTTGAGCTCACTGCACTTCATTTACTGGAGATATTAGTAGTACTGTATATAGTATACCTGTGGGAGAGAGAGAGAGAGATTCCCTTCCCACATGACTGAGGCTCTTTGATATTGTTACTTCAACCAAAACTTTTCAAAGCACAAGCTTGGTTTTGTGTGCAACATATCACTATTTTTTCCTGGTCTTAAAAACTTTGATTTACTTAACTGTTGCCAATGATGTGGCTCAGGGAAAGATAAAGAAAGAAGAGGCTGAGAGAGAAAAAATGCAGCTAACGTCTTCATCCATTTGATTACACAGAATTATATGATACAGCAATTAGTGCAGTATGCATAAAAATGTCTATAAAATAAATACCAGTATCAAAGAAAGACTACAGAAAGACATTGTTAGATATGTCCAATAATAACAGCACAAGCTCCAGTAAGACACTGCTCAAGTTTACTAAATTGCATGGTAAGTTTCAAGGTGTTTTTTCTCTCTTCAAATGACATCTCTGATCCAGAGGTTGTCGACACCACTTTCGCAATTGTAATAGAATTGTAAATCTTTCACTCTCCTTTAGATACCAATCCATTTGGTAATATTTCTCATGTAGCTGGCTTTTCTTCCTCTTCCTGGTTTGCCTGTGATCTTCCCTGAGAGCATGAGTGCTGGAATCAAATTGTTCGGTGATCGGCAAGCAGTGTGTTCGCAGATGGATGTTATTCTTTTACCTACAGTCTCCAGTAATTGTGCTTTTAAAAAATTCACCCTTCTCATCACCTCATTGTTTTTAGTTTTTGTTATCCAGCTATTTTTCAGCATTCTTTTGTAGCACCAAAGCACGAATGTTCTCAGTGTCCTTTTTAAGAATACAGCTCTCATATCTGTACAGGAGGGCTGGTGATATGTAGCACGACAGCAATCTAATGTGGATGTGCAGTTTTAACTTTAGACAACACAGTTAGAAGTCTTTGGAAGTTATTGAATACAATTTTGCAAGATGTATCCTCATGATTTCTTCATTGTACCATCTGCCTGATATGATTAGACTCCCTAAATAGGAGAAACTACTCATTTATTCCACAACTTGACCATCCACATACTGGTGTTGCCTACCTGTGCATTACTGTATTTACTTATCATCATAGTTCTTGTCTTCCTAATGCTAATTGTCATTCTGTATTTGTTGCTGGCATTGTTCACAGCAGTGAGTATATTTCTAATATTCTTTCCTAGTCAAAGTGATGCAAAGTAGGTCATTGGCATATCTTACATTGTTGATGTATGCACAGTTGACCTAGCTGGTGTCTTTTAAACGTTCTCTCATTATACTTTCTATGTATATATTGAATAGTTGTGGAGATAGAATGCAGTGTTGGCACACACCTTTCTTGATGCCGCAATACACTGGTATTTCATATTTCATTTGGATTGCTGTTTTCTGTCCCCAATACAGACTTTTAATTAATTGTAGATCCTGAGATTCAATATTACATTTTTTAAGACTATGTATCATCTTGTTGTGTTGGATTTTATCAAATGCCTTCTCAAAATTCACAAAGCATATATACATTTCCTTTTGCACTTCTAGTGCACACTTACATATGATCCTCAAGCCAAAGACACCTCCCTTTTGCCTGCTCCTGAGCAAAATCAAAACTGACTTCTGCTAATTCTTGTCTCAAGATGTTGATGGTGCTGATGATTTTCAGTCAAACTTTGAGTGTGTGGCTTATCAGGCTTATAGTTCAATTTTGTTCACATTCTCTAGCATTATTACATTTCAGTAGGGGAATGAAGACTGACCACCTGAAGTCCTCCAGAAATTCTCCTTGTGTGTATATCTCATTGAAAAGTTTTAGCAGGTACATTTTTAAATCTTCATTTAGGGATTTTGGCATTTCAATCACAATACTATCCTTCCCCAGATTGCTTTCCTGGCTTTATACTTTTTTTCAATTTTTTCTAGTTCCTACATTGTAATATGCAACACTTTTCCTTCTCCTCTTTCAATGTCGATATCCGCCAGATTTCCAGAATTGTCAAGAAGTTCCTTCACATATTCCATTCATCTCTCCAGGATGCTGTTGGTTTCGTAGCATACTCTGCTGTCCTTAGCTTTAATGCAGCTAATTCCTTTTCTTTACTTCTTTATTTGTCTCATAATTCTTTTTTCAATGTGACAAATCTCTTTGTGATTGTGTCTGATTTCATATTCTTTGATTTCATCGCATCTTGTTCTAGCCATTTTTCTTTGTCTTTTTGCACGCTTTTTGAATTTGTGTATCTTGCGGTATTCTTCACTTCTCCTGTCTTTACATTCTCTTCTTAAATGTATTAGGTTTACAATTTCCTCAGTCATCCATGATTGATTAGCATCACAGCCTTTCTCTCCCATTACCAACATAATGACTGTATGCACTCCCATCTTAAACTTTTTTCAATTTTCCTCAGCAGTGTTGTATTCATGGGAGACACCAAGAGTTTGGTTGACTTTCTAATTGTATTCTATGCATTTTTGTTGTTGTTTGACTCCATCCACATCAATCTGTAGTCTTTTGTGCCTTGTAGATTGTTTAGGTCGTGTGTTAAGATTTAGTCTCAGCTTCATGGCAAGCAGATTATGATCACTTCTGCAGTGTGCTGATAGGAATGTTCTAGCATCTGAAACTGTATTAAAATCTTTCTGATCTTAAAATGTAATCTATTTGATTCCTTATAGTGTGTTATGGATTGTCCCCAGGGCTTCTCCATGTATATAATCTTCTCAGGTGATGCTGAAACCACATATTCCAGATGACCAAGCATTAGGCATAAGGAATGAAAGAGGAGACAGACTGACTGAATCTGCAACAGGAGTGGTCTGGTGTTCTGCAGTATCAGAATTTGCAACAGGAGTGGTCTGGTGTTTCAGCATCACTTGAGAAGAAGGAGTTAAAGTATGAAAAAAAAGATAAGAGGTGAAATGTTGGCCCTATAGATGTTAGCGGCACAACTACCATGGAGGAAGTTGAGAGAGCTCACAAATATTTAATGACATATATGCTGGAGAGACAATTGGAGAAGCAAGTAAGGCTTTTTGGTGCTATAACATGGCGATGTTGCATCAGAAAATTGTATTCCCAACTAGCATCACAACATCACAATGCAACGTCGTCAAGTGATGCAGAGATAAACAGTCATGCTTTGCTTTCTGGGAAATATATCAAGCTGCACTGCCTTTGGAAGAGCAGAAGCAATGTGCTTTCTAAATTTTTTGTAGAAAAGGTGGAGCTACATTCTAGGGACCTCAACGCTTTTTAAATCACTTGTGTCTCACAGAAAGTAGAGATATGATTGACATACATACACCCTGTGAGAGATGATTGATGTTACACTACCTTCATGCTGCCATAGGGTGATTTGGTTATTGGGATGTGCAACCACAGGTGCCAGCTTCCAACTTTCTCTGGGGATGCTCAATCCCTGCTCAGCCCCAGAACCCCACCCCCACTCCTTCTCCCAAACTCCCACCTCATCTCTTTCCACCCCCGCTCCACCCAGGCTCCACCCCCACTCCACCCAAGGCCCCACCCCACCTCGCCTCTTCCCGTTCCCACTCCACCTCTACCCTTTCCCCGCCTCTGCCCACTTAGTTCTGCCCTCTGCTCGCCTCCTGCATGCCATGGAACAGCTGATCGGCGACAGGCAGGAGGTACGGGGAGGGAGGAAGAGAAGTTGGTCAGTGGGGATGGGAGGCGCTGGGGGGAGGAGGGGAGCTTGACTGCTGGTGGATGCTAAGCACCCGCTAATTTTTTCCATGGGTGCTCCAGCCCTTTAGGAATTTTGAAGGTGGGGTTGGACTGCAGTACAAGCAAACCTACTGAGTCCCCTGGTGCCATGAATAAAGAACAATTTCAAGATTAACGTCACTGTGTAATAATTTAATCTTCTGCTGAGAGAACAAAGCATTGGATCCTACCAGATGCTTTGTATTTCATATGAACTTCAGTGTGTCCTAAATTCCTATTGATTTTAATGGGAGATGTGAGTGCTAAGAACTTTTCAGAAGGTGACCCTTGGGATATTTTTTCAATGGAATTCATTAAGCATAGGCAAACCAGTTTGGAAGAAGAAAGAACCACCCTTTGATCCCACCAAAACATTGTCTATTTGTAAAACCAAAACTGAGCCAAATAAGTCTGAAGTATTTGGATTCCAACCTCTTACCTTCACTTCCAGGATCGGTACAGACCAAAATAATGCGAGAAAGATTGTTTTCCTGTTATCTCCTTTCAGGACAGGAAGTGAAGATGCAGAAAATATCTTGAGAAAGATTGTTCTTACAAAGTGTTTATTCCTGTTTTGCACAGTACAAGAGGTTCAGATAGTTCAGAGAAACATCCAGCCTTTTGGAATCTTGTTTTAACTAAATCTGAACTCTGAATTTTGTGAGGGTTGCTCATCAGTATTTATCATATGTTAAATCTTTTTATCTTAACAAGGTTTAGTAATGGATCAATCAGAGTTTTCAAATACAGCATGTTGCTTTTTTACAGACTATTACAACCTGGCTGAGTTCCCTTTTGGACAATTACCAGTCTGTTGTAAGTGGACCCAGCCCCTGGGTCCCCTGTGCTTCTCTAAGCCTAATGGGTCTGGGCTGAGTGTAGTCACTGTTCCAGCTCTGTGTCTCTAGGGCACCCTCTCCGGTTATCTGGGTCTGTTTTGGAATATGGGATTCTGCAGTCCAGCTGCTCCCAACCCTGGAGTGCTTCAGGCCTCCCAAGCCCTGTACTGCTCCCCCAAACTCCCATCTTGTTGTGGGTACTCTGGCTTCTGTCTTAACCACTTTAGGGACCACATGGCAGTTAGGCAAAGAACACAGGTTTAGCAAAGGCTGGTCGTTGAGAGACAGAGTCAATGGCCCTAGATTGTTGTCTTGATGCCTTATCAGAGACTGTCCTTTAATGAGGTGTCAAGCGCCTTTCTGTGGTAGGACAACTGCTTGGAATACATCATAATAATCATGGCCTGGGTGAGGTTAGACATTAATTCAATACCTAACACAAAATGGATGCCCTAATCCAAAATGGAGGCTACAATACAAAATGGAGTTCACAACCAGACATATCATGGTTAGATGCTGTACAGCCATATTGAAATAGGATTAATAATAGTTTACTTGTAGTTCTAAATTAATGTTAGCTCTAAAATTATGTCAAGCATTTAAAATGGAAATTTCCATAAAAAATCAAAATAGATAGAAATTGAAAAGTAGTCAGTTAAAAACTCTCATTGACTTCAATAGTTTTACTTGAATAACAAAGGATGCATGATTGAGCCTTGACAATATTATTTTTGTTATTATTATTAATTTATTTATTTATTGTTGTTGTTTTTGTATTACCGTAGTGCCTAGAGGCTCTAACTGAGATCAGGTCATCATTGTGCTAGTTGCTATATAAACACACCGTAAGAGACTTTGGCCAAAGAGCTTACAATCTAAGTAGAGAAGACAAAAAAAAAAAAAAAAAAAAGAGTAGAAGGTGAGATGGGGAGATGAAGTGATTTGCCTAAGGTGACAAAATAGGTCGGTGATAGAGCCATGGACAAACCATAGGCCTCCTCAGTCTCAGTCACTACTGAGTCACTACTAGTTGTCCAGCTATACTGAAAGAAGGACAGGAGACAGGTCTTGACCAGATCTAGCATTTCACCAACTAAAGGGGAGGGAAGGTGGATGCTGTCTCAGCCTGCCCTGTGTAAAAGGGGGATTTACCGCACAGACTTATCCCTTTAAACCCTTCTGCCCACACAGGATAAGTCAGTGTTGCCACGCTGGCCCCTTGCCCCCTTTTGCAGCAGTTGGATCTCTCTGCCACACCCAGCCATAAAGCACAGTTCCCTTCATTTGGCCAGCCGGACAAATCCACCTCCTCCTGCACCTGTTTAAAGGTGCGGTGTCTTTTCAAAAATATAAGTGTTTGTTCTTACAATTAAAAACATAATAAGATAAAAAAATAAAAGTTACTTGTATTAATATTTTCCTTACATCAAATATGTTTTAATCAACATTAATTAATTAATTAACAACATCACAGTACAATGCAAATGTGGAGCTCAGTCCTCCAAACACTTATACAGGTGAGTTTCTTTACTCTTGTAAACAGTCAAACTAAGATCAATGGAGAGTAAAGTAATTCACATGCAAAGGTATTTTCAGGATCAGGCCCATGGCCGTGACATAAATCAGCAGTGAAATGACTGTTGGCATAGAGAGAGTAAACAGGAGAGTCAATGTGACTCCTATTGAGGAAAACTCTGATTTTGGGGAAGGCAGACTCTATGCATTATTGACAGTATTTTGTGCTGCATGATGGAAGGAAATTTCTATATCAGCTCTTTGAAATCACATATTAACACATTTCATATAGAGTTAAACCTTTCTGGTATTCTGCATATTAGATAACAATAACTTAACTATCAGGAATTTAAAAGCAAAAGGACATATCATATTTCAGTTATTTTTCAAATACTGCCTAACGTGCTGTAATGATGCTCTCTCATACATTTACTTTGTATGGTGTCTGGCAGAGACTTTTTTGTTTTAAATGGAGAGATTGTTGTAAAAATAATTATATTTTATATTATAGAATTAAATAGGTCAGATATTTTAAAATGGTTTAAAGATTTGAATATGTCCAAAATATTTCGGCAGTTTAAACCCTTTATCTGTGTTGCTTTTAAATACTTAGTTAATTTTTGAGAATTAGTATTTATCCTGGGGCTATTTAAAATCTCTTTCTCTCAGTTATGAGTAATCTAGAATTTCCAACTTCACATAGGGAAATTAATAATTTGAAATTCTAGAACAGATACAGTTTATTTCCAATCTTGCATTAAACCAGGAAAACAAAAGGGATTTCTAGAATAGTGGGAAATAAGTTTGTCAAAAGTGGATTTTTATTTGCTTTTTAATAAATATATTATTGACATAGTGTATGGTTCAAATGTATTAGCAAAAATTAGCAACTTGGCTAAATGATCATATTTCTTTTGAGGATATACGGTAAGCATTGTACAGTCATTGCTATCCAAAATGCTGTTTTGTCCGAGCTTTAAATTTTACTCAGATCTGAATAAGCTGCAGAGCTAGCAATGTTGCTGAAGAGCAATATCAAAATATGTGCATCATGGGTCTAAAAACCCATGTTATTTCAGCTTTTGTAAGAATTCAGAGTGTCTTTTTTTTAAGTTGAGCACAGCAAGTAAATAAATATATACATTATCTACCTTTATGACCTTTTTTTCTGAAAGCTAACAGCGTCCATCATTTGTGACTTGACTTTCCGTAAAAGTAACAGTTCATAAAAATCTGCGAAACTACTACTGGGAACAAACAAATTAAACAATGACAATGTAATAAAATAAAACTGCTGTTGTACTGCTATGGTGGAAGAATTGCTTCTTCGCTGGGATTAATACATCTTGCAGAAAACAATTTTAAATAATGTGTAACATATGGATTCAGCTTTTATTATTCTTCTAAAAGAAGACAATTATATTTATGTGATAAACTGTTCAGTGTTAGTAGCATAATGTTTATATTACTGGCCACTTAAATAGTCTTTGGCATACTTTTATAAGGAACAGCAGTCTCCAGATCTTTTGAAATCCATCTTACAAAGTAAGTCCTGTCTGTTACTGGAATGCAATGGCTCTTACATACATCTTCCTTTGCTTACTGAAAACAAAAATTGTACTGCAGGTAATTTAGTTGTAAAACTGAATGCATGTGAAACTTTCTAATGTTTTAGATAGAATTATACAGTTGATATGTTATTTATAGGGTTTTTTCTTCCTAATGAAGAGCATGGAAGGTCTGTAGCACTTGAGAAAATGGATGAAAGGCAGTTTTCTATTTTAACTTTTTGGAAAGAAGTTATCATCATACAGTATGTACATTAGCAAGCCTCTTAGAGGTATTTTTGTTAATCTTCTCATCAGCCACAGGAATGGATAGCTTTTACACTCTCCTTCTAATGGAAAACATTACAATAAGAAAAGAAAGACTTTGGGGGTAGTTTTCAAGGAGCTGCTTTTGTCCCCTTTAGATTGTAGATACTTTTCAAAAAGGATTACATAGAAACATTTATCTCCACGTCTTCCAGCTTCTCTGAGACTAAACTGCATACATTAAAAAAGGGGTGTGAAAAGGTTTCCATATTATTTTCTGTTGCTGCTGTGTGCATATACTTTATTGTTAGCATCAGCGACAACAGAATTTCTGCATTGCCTCAATCCTGCTACCAAATATTTCATTCGTATTACAATATCAGCTCAGTGACTATGAAATAAGCACATTCTTTCACTTTACAATCTATTAAATACAAAGAAAATAAGAAATAAGAATAAGTATGTCAGCTTGGAAACTATTTGTGTTCTAATTATTCACTCCTGAAGTACAAGTTTAGTATTGCTAATAATCCAGATTTCATTTGCTCTAAATGTTAAGGTCATTGAAAAAGATAAAGTGAAGGGAATGTCATTTTAAAAAGTGGAACCTAATGGAAGTGAAATCTGCGTATCCAGTTAATTTGGGATTTATTATCCCTGTAACTAGACTTGCAACTGTTCTGAAATCATGTTGACTGAAGACTTGAGAGCAGAATGAGTGGATGGCTACCCCCACCCCCATTCTTAAAAGAAACCCTGTGCCTGCTGCTTCCAATTTAGTGCAATCATGCCTCTTACTGGCCAACACAAGATGCAGCATTAACTGACACATGCAAATGAGTATTCATGGAGACTCTGAAATGTACAATAAAGAATAAAGACATGCATTCTGTGTATAATTGTTTTCTTTTATAAAACTGAATCCAAAAGGGAGTGCCATTTCACCCAAAATCTATAGACTTTCTATGGTTACAATCTGCTGTTGAAGCCAGATATTAAAAATGAAGTGTGGATAAATGGATAGAAATGAAGTGTGGATAAATGGAGGACTCCAGTTTCCAGTGCTGTCAGTCTTTCACTGACACTATATTTGCTTAAAGAGAAATGATCCAATACACTTTTGTTTCTTTCTAATTTTCTTTTCCAAATGGCACTTTTAAACACACAAGGAGGATATAAATAAAGCTGTCCATCTTATTTTCTCTGTTTTATACAAAGACTGACCAAAGCTCTCTATTGTCAAAAGGACAGATACATCAATTGACATGGCAGTGCAAGCTTCACCATGCACCCATATTGCCCAAAGTCTCTGAAATCTGTTCAGAGAGATCCCTTTTAGAGGTGAAAAAGAGGGTAGTACAGGTTCCATTGCCTATTTAGTGATTGGCACTTCTGCTGAAATTGTCATCAAGGATACCATCTGGTGCAAGCTGTGATGACGATCAAGCTGGGTGCTAAAATGCACATCTGTCCACGAGGGCTGCATCTAACAACTCTTTCCACATTGGCCAATGAACAGCCATAAACTTTCAACTATTTTCAGTCACTACCACCATTGGACTTGATTCACCCCCTAGATTGTGCTTGCAGCAGCCGGCATGCAAGCTCCCCATGGTGAGAAGCCTGTCTGGAGGACAACTGCAGCAACAGTTCTGAGCGGCTGGTGTAGACCACAAAATGGGCAAAACTCAATTTCCTGGGTTATATTTTAACCAGCAATCCAGAACGGAAAGGCCAGTATTTGTTTGTTAATCACCTGAGCCAGTGTTTCTCAATTACTGTGACACAACTCCTTATGACAACTGGGCTGGCGGGGTCTCAAGGTGTTGAAAATTTTATTACAACCGAAAGCAAAGAAAATCTCATTCCCTCATTTCTCGCACATCTATATCTTCAAGGTCAAGTATTCTCACTCAACCTTTTGAAACTCAAACACAAGTTATATGGCTTATCATTGTCATCAATGATACATTTTTTACTCTTACTTTTACAGTAAGTATAAGGTGGTTGTGAAAATTTTTGATTTCGCACAAGGACTTGCCAATCTGAAACGATTTTAAGGAACACTGACCTAAACCATCATATTTGCTAAATCCTAATGTTAGAATAGAATGTGTGCATAGCCAGTTGGCCAGTTTTCCATGACTCAGCCTGAGTTTGGGCATGTACAATGCTACTTGAAAAACCTGAAGAGGTGGAAGAGGATGATCTCATGGCTAAGGCAAAAGATTGGGACGCAGGATATTTGGTTCTATTCCTGACTCTTCCCACATGATTCTTGGAAAGTCTCTTAATCACTCTACCTGTAAAATGGGGATATTACTACTTCCATACCTCACAGCAGTGTCAGCATAAATCTATTAATGGATGTGAATGCTCAGATGATGAGGATGTTACAGTGATGAGCTTCACAGAAATGACTACAAATTAATAATAACAACAAATATTAAACAGACAATAAATAATACATAGAACTATATAGAAAATAATAAAAAGAATAAATAAAAAACCTTTCGGGTGTTCACCTTAGGAGTGAATTAAGATTAACCAAAGTAAGGCCACTCTAATTGTGAATGAGATCCTCCACACAGGTTTAACTAATCCTCTTTAAATTCACACCTTTAGTTAAATTGGATTAACTTTCCTGAATGTTCCCAGGTAGAGCAGCCCTGACTTTCTGTGGGACCTTGGGCAAATCAGTTAACTTCCCTATACCTCAATTTCCTTATCTGTAAAATAAAGATAATTGTGCTGATCTACCTTTGCAAACTGAGATCTATGGATGAGAAATGCATTGCACATGCTAACTATTATTTGTTAATATTATCAGCATTGAGCTGAGGGGTCTACAACACCATATATGTGGAGGCCTTCCATTGCTCCTGTTAGCACTGGCCTGACTATCATTAGCATCAGTCAGACTAGTGTGGAGAAAGGAGTGGGTTAAGGAGTGGGTTAAGGAGATTCCATTTCCCTTACACTCAGATAACATGGGAGCAGGATTTGGCCCATTAAAAATAAACAAAGAAAAGCCTCTTCACAAAGATTTCTCGTGTGATGCAGCAGCTGTGTCCAGCAAATCATCTTATATCTAGCACAAGAAGAGTTTTGGAATTGTTAGATAACCACAGGATAATATTAGTGCATGTGTTTGTGTGTGTGTGGTTATTATACTCAGCCACAACTGTAGTGTACACAACTTGTGGTGGAAACCCCTTGCCATTAATAGGAATTAACCACCACTTTATATATCTGGATTCAACCATCACTAAAAAGATATTTAGTGGATGCATTTAGCTACGTCCTATCATGCTTTATATACTGCTCAATATTCAAATGAGCTAATTAAACCAGATTACACTCTATATCTTGCATTTATACAAAAATTACAATAGATGTTTTATAAAATATCAACGTACATTATTTGTATGCTGAATTTTCAATATGTTTGACCAAAATATGTAACAGAAAATGCACAGTGGAGATAGTTTGGAAAAAAATTATTAATGCACGTTTTTCTCTTCTGCTGGAAAAGGAAGAATTTTGTTGTGCATGTTATAAAATGTTAAATATTAGCATTATTTAAAGTTAATAGGATGCCAAAGAAAATGACTAATAATACATTATACAATTAGATGCCTTTCATATTAGTGTATCCATTAACAAAATAAAATACATTCAAACAGAGGAGTTCTGATTTGCAATTTTTAGCAAGGATTGCCCATGTGTAAAAGCTGAATTATTTATTCATTTTTTGAACTGCTGGATACATCAGTTTGCAATTATTTGCATTATGTTTGAATGCTTTGTCATGTGTCTTTGATTCAAAAAATAAAAATACAAATCTCCTTTTATAAAGGCATTTTCATTTACACAAATGCTTTAAACTTGCAAAGACCAAAAGTATTCCTTCCCCCCACCCCTAAATTAAGTGAATTATCTGTCATATCAAGACTGGCTAGAAATACCAAAGACCTCAATATTCCTCTGCCAGCTACTACAGATGTCTGTTTGTTATCACTGCTTAACTTAGGCCTCTCAATACAGAGCTCCATATCTCTATTTTGACCTTCTAAGTGTATTCTTTTTCCTGTGCATAACCAATTCCATCTTGTTCACAGCATATAGATCTCAAGTCAGGCATTATGTAGTTTTTGCCCATAGTTATTTTCATGCCATAACATGCTTTGTTTCTGCACCCAGAGTTCTACTCATTTTAATGTCAGTTATTCTGACTTCTCAGCTGATGTCAGCATTGTCCTTGAATAACACATTTTGAAAGCATCTAACCTTTGCTTTATTAAGGACCCACTTTCAGCACTACACAAACTAGATTTTGACCTCACATGTCCTTTTTCATTCCCATGTTGCACACTATCTCCAGAAAAGTTTGTGTAATCTATAAAATACACTATCACCAGCACCTATACATCTCTTCATTTCATTCTCACATCCATGGTCTCTCAAGTCCTGATATCTCATTAATTGAGCCATTCTCAAATCTTCTGTATTATAAATACACAATCTTGGGCTTTGGAAAGGTGTTCTGAAGGCTTCCATTTTTAAAAATGAATTACTTTGGAAAAATATATTTCACTGGTGGCAAGTAAAAATGCAACAAACAGTGGTGAAGTTTGCTTTTTTTCCAGGCACCCCAGAACTTCATGATGTCTTCACTGCAATTAAACATCCCCTTAGCCTGAGTCAGCTGGCAAGGGTTAGCTGCAGGTATCTAATTGCAGTGACATACCCCAACAGTCCAACCTATTACACCTTAGACCTGTGTTATGAGAAAGAGAAAGAGCCACATAACAACGATAAAGCTCTTCCTGTGGAAACTTTATACCCTGAAAAATACTAGATATTACAAGGCGTAAACAAAGGACCAAATTATGAGCTTGGTTATGTGCTCACAACTACCAGTGATTTCAGCAGGAGTAGTGCATGTACATTAGAGGGATGACTATATCTCAAAATACATGTGTCATGCACACATTAAATATAAATTTGTTATATCAATTTTTTCCAAGTAGTCATTCTAAATTTGAATGAGAAAAAAACAGATGCACCGCCATGCCTAAGTGCAATGGACCTACAGTAAGATTAAATCTTATTCACATGGGTTTTCTACTGGGCTTAAGTTAAAAGAGTAGATTCTCCCCACAGCTGAGCTCTTTTCAGTGCCCCAGAGTGTAAGGAGAGGGGGCATTTGGGAGCCATTTATGCATCCCTGATTCTGAGGCCTGACTTACACTGACCTTGGCATGAATTAGAGCAGTTTAAGGGCTGCTCTTACTTATGCCTGCTGCAGATCTGTATAGCACAGCATAGCTCTGCCCTGATGTCGACACAACACCCCCTGTTCCAGATATGACCTCTTTGTTAGTATGGAGAGCAGCTGATGAAGGAGCCAGCTCCCCAGATTTAGGCTCACCCAGTGGTGGTGGTGGTGGTGGTGGTGAGAATATCAGTGGCCAGAATGGTCAGAATCTGGCTCCTTTGTGCTGCCTGAGGGCTACAAAAGGGCTGGAGATCATAGAATCATAGAAGATTAGGGTTGGAAGAGACCTCAGGAGGTCATCTAGTGCAACCCCCAAATGCTGGCCAAAAGCTTTCATTTTAACAGTAAGGCAGGTACTAGCAGTTTAAACAGGTATTCTATATACCTGTACTGGAATTCACTCTTATGCATAACATTTTGCCTCGTTTAGTGGGGAAATCCTTAGCTGGGGAGATATGGAAGATTTTGGGCCTTTCTATGCCATCTGACATAGTAAAGATGCTCAAACATGATAAAGAATCTTCAGTTGAATGTATTTTATTGGTTCCAAAATGTTATATGCAATTACAGTGCTATATAAATAAATAAGAAGAATAACAACAGGAGAAGACATGTTAAGTGCAGGTTCACACACTTATGGGCTGATTTTCAGTGAATCAGAACATCCACAATCTCACTAAAATCATTGGCCAGATCCAAGGTTTTGAATCAGACTCATTTTTTATACCAGAGTTAGGAAATGGTCCCTTTGACCTCAAGATGTCTAGACACAGTCGTATGGTGACTTTCACTGATAACAGATATAACGTTAGAGATTACATAGTGCTGAAATTCAGGATGTCGCAGCTGTGCACTCACTTCCAAGAATCAGGTACCAGGCATAACTTCAAACATTAAGAGTTTTTATGGGTTTTTTTCTTTGTTTAGAGCAGCACAGTCAAGAAGAAATATTACAGAATAGTAATATCCTTTTAGTGGTATTCCTAAAGAGAAGATTTTGGGGTGGAATGGAGGAGGAGGAGAAGAAAATACATGTAGGGAAGAGTATTTCAGGGAAATAGTAATGATGTGAACATTTAAATGTGCCCTTTAAATGTCCACAGAATACTTTAAGGGAACACACTTCTCAGAAATGGGGCAATTAGCTAATGAGATAATTCTACTCAGGTCACGAGGACTAAGAAGTGATAATTTACAATATTATGAAAATATAAAAAGTGGCATGAATGATTTGAAAATTTCTTAAGAAGGGCAATTCCTTTTCAGCATGAAGATTTTCCTAAGGCACATTGAATCTGTGAAGTAAAAAGTCTTGGAAAAGAGCACATCCCTCTGGTGATGTCAAAACCTTTCGAGGAGAACTCCTCTTTATATCATATATTTATGGGGAAGTAAATTATCCTTACAACGGGCCTATGATAATTTACATCAGTGGATAATCTGCCCCATAGAAATGAAGACTGGAAGCTATGTCATAGATCTTCAAGTCCACACCCTCTTTTGCTACTTTTCTGAGTATTATCTAACCCCTTTTCAACCATTTCCATTGAAGGTGTCTCTGGGACAGCTCATGGCAGTTGTCTCACTGTCCAATTCATCTTACTGTTACTTGTAAAATCTTTAGCATTAAACTAGTTCTTCTTGTAATATAGCTATGATCAGCTGTGACTAAGTCAACGCCCTCACTCTGTATATATACAGAACAATCATATTCCCACACCCCAATTATAGTTTCTGAGTCCATAAAAATAAAGTATTTTTTAATCTTTCTTCTTTTAGTACTTTCCAACTCTTTACACATTTATTAGCATTCTTTGTAGTCTTGCTGTTTTGACAGTGAAATTCCCCAAATTGTCATCAGTATTCCAGGTCGGGTCCTACTGACACTTTGAATATTTTTACCTGTCACTACTCTTACATGAAGTACCTCTACAGTGGAATATACTACAAAAAATCAGTACTTGCCACCCACATATAAAGAATACCAAAAACACCATGATAAAGTCAAATTCCAAAGTGTGGTAAATGTTGATTTCTTTTTCTAATACCACCCAGCACAATATCGTACAACATAACGTACAGCCATGCATAGTATTGCTTTTTTCTGTTGTAAGCTCCTATTTGTTTGCCACTATTACATTTTAATCACATAATTATAGACATTAGCTACAGGGGAAAAATCTTTTTGGTCATATTGGGCCTCATCCTACAAGAGACTGAATGTCACCATCTCTTATTAGGGGCTCTACAACTCACAAGATGGGGCCTTTAAATTATACTGTACAGAACATTTTCCACACTTTGTACAATCCACTTATAAAGGTCTCTAGTACATTTTCATTTGCTTAATTTTACCCTGACTCTCACTGTGTCATTCTAAATCATTTATCTTGATCCTTGTTTTTGGACTCCTCAATACTGACATTTTCTGTACTGTTGCTATCAGAACAGCACAATTCATGAAAAAAGAAATTACCCCCAAAGACTGACAGCATCCCAACATGTGGCTACCTCCCACAATTTTGTAAAGTCTTCAAAAGCAGGGCCCTTTCAAATGGAACTTTTTGAAGTGCTAGTAAACAAAACACCTATTATGATGTAAATAGTTCTGTGGAGTAGAGAGGAAATAAAAGGCATGTCTTATGGGCATGGCCAAACAATGCATGCCATAAAATTCATGGTACGAATGCGGTTGCTCATGCTGACCTAGCTTATTACTTCTTCTTCCTCGTTTTATTGACTTACTCACTGAGTGGGTTAAAAAAGAAATTGTATGACAATACATTTTGTAGCATAAAATATTGGTTCTAAGACTGAAGACTGGAAAGCCATGTACGCCAATACTTCTAAGCCTTTGGTCCTTACGCACCAAGAATGAGGTCTGCTGAGTGAGAAAAACAATTACTGTTAAAACGGTTATTTCTGAAAATTTCAAATGAGCAAACAATAAAAATCCAAATCGGCAGTGAAATATAAACAGACTATTATCCTCATTAGGTCTGGAAATCTGGTTCCCATTTCCAAAATGGATATGTTGGTGGTATTGTACCTATTTCTTCTTCCTTCCCAAAAGAAGAGAGCAACATGCATATCCTTTACTTAAATGGCCCACTACCAAATGAAAATGAAAGGTCTGAACCTTAGGATAGGTCATTTAAACACCCTTCCCCTTTTCCTTTCAGAAAGAGAAAAGGAAAGCCCCTCCTACTGGAGCATTTAAAGGCTTAATCAATAACATATGCACACCGAGGGCATTAAGACATCACTTCTGTGCTGTTGAAGTTAACGGTCAATTTGTCCTTTCCATTGTATTCCTCTGTTCTCAGGATTTTATAACTTGGCAAAAATAGAAGAATGATGTTCTTGGCTGCAACTTGGCATATGCAGGTCTTAACCCAAGAACAAATTGTTTTATAATTATTCCTGAGAATTACTTCAGTCTGTTTTCTTTTTCTTTTCTTGCCTGAGCAATGTGAAAGAAAAGAATAACTATTTTTGATGCTTTCAAGATATTTTGGTTCTTCATATAGCAAAAAAATCAAGCAGAGCCTGATGTTTCAAAAGTGAACTTTAGCACACACACACAGTGGCTTCACAACTCTTGACTTCCAGAAGGACTACTTGTGTGAGTAAATGCTCACCAAAGCAAGTAAGAGATTCACAATCAGGCTCATATTCAGTAATGCAGGTTGGCTCAGGGGTTCATCTGAAAAGAAGTTGTTTGTGCACGTGGTTGAGTTCTAAATCCAGGTTTCGAGTTTGTTAAAAAGGAGAAAGGTGTAATCAATTACTTCACAAAAGCTGTCTTAAAATGCATGAATTGGATAAAAGGAGAAATCTAATCTGTTTCACTATACTTGCATGAGCTGAAACTTACTGGCCACACTACCTGCTATATATGTTTCTAAAATAGAAGAAAAACACATAACAAAAGAAGAAAACTATCTGGAAGAGGATTTCCCCTTCTCCACTTTTGCATTTTTAATCAGTCTTACCACACTGTTAAAACACTGCAGACATTTGGATCCCATTGGACCTCTAGGTTTGTAGCTGCTATCTGGAAGTTGGCAGCTTGTACTGAAGCCACTCTGACTCTACCCACAGAGCCTTTGTTAACTGACACAGGACTGAAGCTGCTGGCTGCCTTTGAAATGGATATTGGGTCAGTGGAAACAGTTGGGGGTTTTTGAGCAGAACCTTATTTTTTCTTATTTTTTAAAAAAGCTGTGAAAAGTAGCTTCCTTCTTCTTCTTCTTCTTTCTTCTAAATGCTTGCTTTAAAAATACCCAACCCATTTGTGCTGACCTGATGAGTCAATTTCAAAGACAACTTCAATCCTCCGTCAGTTACAAAGGCTCTGCCAACAGAGGCAGAGCTGAATCAATGCAGGCGTCTCTTTTCTTGATAAGAGCAGCTCCAGACATTAGGCTCCAACAGGTTCCTAAAATCTGTACTATTTTAATAGTACAATAAATGATCAGAAATAGCAGAGAAAATATCTTCAGAACTTTTCCATTTGTTTTCTTCCTCTCACAGGCTTCTTGATAACGGATATGGTAATACAGCTGAGGAGTCTTGATGTTTGAAGGTGGTCTAGATGCTTATATGGTTCAAAACCCTCACTTGCCAGTTAGATTCTTGCTCTTGTCCAAAGCATTGTAGAACAATAAATATCAACACAAATGAAAAACAATAAGCTTCAAGCTGTCTGAATTCCAAGACTGGCATTATTGTATCACATGGAAAAGAAAAGGATAGTGAGGTTTTTTTATTGGTCATTTCAAACTGCAGCAAAATATAAACGGGAGCCAGATATTCCTAAAAAACCCATATGTGAATAAAAGTTCAGTGATTTTACTAATAATGCCACTAGTGAGTTACCTTTACAAAGGGAATATTGCACCTATAAACTCAATATACTAGGTATGTTGGAATTCGTAAAAATTCCAATTACTGCTTCAGAATTTATTGTGCACATATGGAAAATAATACTTGTAAAAGAGAAAGGGGTTTGTGCCTGGTGCTGTCAATACTGTGAAGGATGGGGTGATTATAAAGCAAATTAACAATACTTTTAAATGTGCATTCACTTATCTTTCCAATTAAATCCTTGTTAAACAACTGCACAGACAGTAATGGTGCTTCTGCAAAGCACTGATCAAGACAGTTTTATTGTAATTTTTACTCTGTAACAATTAATCAAGTAGGCATTTTCTTTATTATTAAATTATTTAGTTAATAAATATTCACAATTGGCTAACATATTTGTAGTTTAAATTTTTGATTTTTTTAATTCTGGAACCTATATTTGAGTATTCTGGAACCTATATTTGAGTATTTTCTTGTAGCAGGATCACAAGAGAAGTATTTTAATTTTTTTACCAAAATAGTATCTGTTAACTTGAGATGATACTTTTAATAATAAACGTACCTTTTCTAATCTAGCTCACTTTACTAATTCCAATATCTTTGGCATTTTTCTTATACATTCCACAAACATGCTGCTTTCTGCAGCAATATTTAAACGCCGTAAAAAGTCATATTTCTTTTTCTTTTTCTTCTTTAAATAGTACATAAAAACTAAAAACACACTAACTGATATTTGGATGGTAAATTGTGTTTTACAGTTAACACAAGGTATTCCAAATGAAATAATGGCATCCAAAGGTCACTTGAACTGCAACAAACAAAGGATTGAATATAAAGAAAATTAGGAGTTGCCTTGTTTGCTGAATGAACCAGTAAAGACTGAAATTTGAATTTCTATGGTTAGTTTCCCTGAACATACATGCAATTGCATAGCATTATAGTGCTTCCTTGAGGTATTATGAACCCTTTATAGCTTTTTTTTTTTTTGGTTAATTTAGTGGTTATGAAAACTGCTTCTTTGACAGTCCCAGAAACTGCATTCCTCTCTAGCCACAAAATAGGTACAGCATAGGAAGTGTGGCAGAGTAAGCTTCACCCTATGACAGGTTTCAGAGAAGTAGCCATGTTACTCTGTGTCAGAAAAAAGAAAAGGAATACTTGTGACACCTTAGAGACTAACAAATTTATTTCAGCAGAAGCTTTTGTGGGCAACAGTTCACTTCATCAGATGCATGAAATGGATCACATAGTAAGCAAATATTTATACATACAGAGAAACATGAAAAGATGGAAGTAACCATACCAACTGTAAAAGGCTAATTAATTGAAAGGAATTATTATCAGCAGGGGAAAAAAACTTTTGAAGTGATAATCAGGATGGCCCATTACAGATAGTTGACACAGAGGTGTAAGGGTACTTACTAGGACCAATGTATATTAACCCTATATTGGGGAGAGTAATTCAGTCTCCAAGATAATATATTCATTCCTTGCACACTACAGAAAAATGGGCATGGAAACAAGGGTGCCAATGACTTCCAACTGTAGTGATGCTTTCTGTGACACTTATATGCCATAACTAGGCTGGGATCAGCACACATTTCACAAAGATTAGCATATCTGTTGAAAGCATAGGTCTCATTTTTCAAAGGGTTGACAGTGAAATATTCTGAATCATGTCAGCAATTTCTGCTGGTTGGACTGGATTCTAACAGCTACGAGATCGTACATTTGTTTATGTTGCTCTTATTTGCACATGGACATCACCTACGGTATGACTTATTCCAGTTTATTTTTTCCCAGAAAACCAATGCAAAGATCATCAAAAGCATGTTGTACCTTTGTTGGCTGGATCCTTCAGAATGATCATAACGTCACCAGTATACTGCCAGTTAGTGCTTCTGCTTACTACAGTCCTCTGGCCTATCCCCACAGGGTCTGGATGCTTCCAAATTTTAACTGTCAGAGATTCAACTGGCAACATGAAAAGCAGCAGGAAGAATGGATATCCCTGATGAGACCCTCATGATAAGGTTGAAGCCATTAGAACAGCAACCAATTGTCTAGGCCACAGTTCTCATATTACTGTTAACTTACTCTCCAGAAGCCCCATTCTTAAAACATTTCTAAAATAAGAAAAATTATGACTATCTTTATGTCACCAATAGTCTTTTCAACTTCTAGCTCCTTGAATCAATGATGCTGAGAAATGATGACTCGGAAAGTTTCTAAAGTATTGAAAGATGTTATAGTCTGGCCTGTTTATGATCAAGTGATCTTTTCAGCTTTTAACGGGAAAAATACATCATTGGTAAAAGATAATCTTGTCACACAAAAGCAAAAAAAGATGCAATATCAATAGCCTTCTATACAAAAAGAAAACCCCATGCAATGGGTTGAACAAATAAAGTAGTTTGTTCTGTTGTTACTGTTGGCAAAAGCAAACAGCTTTAGGAATTACCCAACTTTAAGGAACAATAATAAAAGAAAAATAAATTCAGTGAATGAACAAATTAATGGACTGCATGTGGGGAGGGGCTGTATTTATAAAAAAATACATCCATAGAATTTGAAAATCCTCTCTTGATCTTTTCCCCTTTCTTCCTATTCCTTATTTAATGATGAAATAGTCAATTGTCAGCTTGCTTGCTTTTTCTACCTTCCTCACCCACTCTATTTTTTCATTCATCCAGTTTTTGATACTGAAATGTTAACATACAAAGACAGGGACCAGAGTTCGTGCTTTGCTCTTCAGTTAATTCTATTTAAAACACTTAAAGTACAGTAGGCAGCCTGGATTTTTTTCCTATGATAATGAATTTGAACTGGTAAGTACAGATTCCATCTGTTATAAAACCAGAAAAGTCTAATATTTAATACAGATGAACAATACAGATTTTTTTTGTGGTGGGGGGGAGGGGAATGCCAAAATCAACTGGCCATCGAGAAATAAACCCCCAAGCATTTTCCCTTCATAAGGATTGAACACATGTTCAACTTTTGGAATTTAAATGGCCCTTGGGGGCAGTGTTGATTAGTACTTATAGCTGAATAAATTTTAACAGAAACAAAATACTTACAGAAGAGAAATGAAATAAAATAAAAAGTCATTTAAAATACTATTTGTCTGGTTTAGACTAAGTAAAAAAATGAAGACAGAGGGATTAACAAAAAGCAAACAAAAACAAAAAGTAAAAACACCTGTCAAGTATACCACTGAATATCATGATTTGTAAATGAGCAGGTGATGAGGAGATATGAATCAATCACAGAAACGTAGGCAAAGTGTACCCATTCCCCCTCCTCATCCCGTCTCAACATCAAGGTGTGATTTTGACTGATTGGCAAGGGATGAACACCTTTAATGGCCTTTGTTACCTCAGGGGTGGGGCTGGCTATGCTCTACTCCAGCACGTGACACACAAATCACACTGCCACCCCCCACACCTTTTCATATGCATATGGAAAGTGTGCACAGGAGGTGGAACTAAGCCACTTCTGGGGCAGTGACTGGCTTTGCGGGAGGCTGGGCAAGCTGATTAGCTACCACAGTGCACATTCTGTGCGGTGAGTTTTCATCTTTGCACTGTCCATAGTCAGCGTGTGATGAGTGCACGCAACATTCCCCCCTTTATTTGTTCTGAGTTGCCTGTTGGGGTCCCAGGTATATTGTGAGCCTAGTCTTTCTGGAGTGGGGAAGGGACTTACCCATTGGACTAGACTGGCCAACATCTGGCAGGTTTTTTACCTTCCACATAGCAACCTAGAGGTTGAGCTCATAAGTCAGGAGTAAGTTAGCAGGATGCTAAAATTAAAAATAAAATAGTGTGCGGATAGTGTCCAATTCAGGGAGTCTAGTGTGGGCTAGCTCTTGGGGTAAACCCAACCACAGTACCCCAGGAGTCCACTGGCAGCAACCCAATGTAGTGTCAGGGTGGTAACTGACTTAAGTCTCATGCAGACTAAGGCACTGCTGTTTGCCTCTTCATCCCCTGCACCAGAAAAGGGTTCTTATCACTTAAATTAATTAAATTGCAGCCTGCTCCTTGAAAACAATTCCGTATGTCTGAATCATTTCCTAGGCGTCCGAACAAAAAATACTGATTCTTTAAAGAGTGAAATCATAGACTCTTTGAGCTCATGGCACACACTATCAAGAGAGCCAGCAGGGTTTGAAACCCTTCCTAGAGGGCTGTGGAAAAGATTCCCTGACACATTCCCATGCGTGCACCTGTGTAAGGGGTAACATGATCTGGCCTAAACAGGTCCATGGCTGAGACTTTTGAAGCTGTTCTAATGGGAACTGGGCATCCAAGTCCCTTAGGCAGCTTTGAAAATCTCAATCTGTACCTCTAGGATGATGCAACTGTATCAACAAAGACTTTTAAATGCCACAAAGAGATGAAAAGATAAAACATGTTGTCAGTAATCTAGAGATACCATTTTTATTTGAATTTCCTTTGACCACTTAATAGAAAGTTAGGTTTTCTGAGTATGCCTTCGGTAGACAATGTCAAAATGGTCCTAATGTACTATTCGTTGCACATTTGAGTATTCAAATTTGACAGTGGCATAAACCAGAGGAAAGGCCTCCTGGTATTTTTATGCTACTAAATACGAGCTAAGTGCTTTAGCTTTCTGACCAGCTTCACGGCATCAAACCTTCTACTTTGGATGGAAAATTGAACAGTAATGTAGCTTTGAGTAAGCTAAGGTTTGGACAGACAGATCTAATATTTTTATGGAAGATTTATTTTTCCATTCTTCTGGTAGTGTCGAGCAAAGATTTTAGGAAGTGAATAAAGACAGGGAATGCTCTTATTCCTGTTACTGGTTCTGCCCCTCTGTTTCCAGGAGAAATATGTTGCACAGCCAAACTATAATGATCTGAAAACTATTGGCCTGATTATCCACTCACACCAGGGTAAAATAGTTGTAAATGAGGGGAGAATCAGGAAGCATGTCTCTGGAGAAATAGAAGGGATGACATCAGTATTAACCTACAGTTCAACACAGAATTCATACTTCAAGCTGGACATTTTATGTCCAGTCCTTAAATATATCTTTGTGTGTTTTTCTTTCTGCCATCTTGCTGCCTGGCAGTGATATACAGCCATTACATGAAGGATCGAGTTTTGCTTCACACTGCAAGGTCACAGGTTAACTCTGATTACAATCTGCAGGAGTTTGTACCTTTTCAAATGAACAACAAAGCTCAGACTGAACCACTGAGTTTCACTTGGCTTCCATAACAAATTCAAGCTTTATATCCTCAGCTATGAGGTTTTCACTACACATGTTTGCTCCTATTTTCTTTTGCTGTCTCTCACATTACTTTAACCCTTTCTTCAAGCCAGACTTTCACTTTGACTCTTGCCATTCCCATCTTTGTGCTCTCTTCCACATGGACTACTATGCTTGGCATCCCTCCCTTGTTGGGCAAACATCCTTCCTCTCCAGTCAAATTTGCATTTGAATGAATTCTGGAAAATTCCACAAAGTCACCCTACGTTGCTTATGTCTACACATTCCAGACATTCACACACTGGGTTCTGACGGATTTTATGCCCAGTTGCCAGTTATACGGCCACTACTTATAGCTTGGGAAAGTGCAAAACAAGTTCAAGGCAGATAAAATACCTGGAAACTGACACTGTGTCTTTAGAAAATTTAGGATAATAAATGCTGCAAGTCCAGCCAGTCTTGAGTGCTTTAATACTGAAACTATCGATTGTTTTCATAAATGTAAAACATCCAGACACTTGCCAATAGGCACCAAAATAAATTTCTAAATAAACAATAAACAAACAATAAAGATTTTTGCCTTGGGATGCTATAGACCACATTTTCAAACTAGCAAATTTTGCATGGGCAGCCTTTGAAATAGAGAAAACCCTCAATATGCATATGTAACTTAGATAATTGTGCATCTAATTACTTGATTTGCATGTGCAAGAGTGCCCACCAAAAAAAAAAAAGGGTGCAATTTAGAGCCATGATTGGAAAGAAAAAAAGAGGCTTTTTATCTCTCACAGTACTTTATGCTAGAAGAAAGACCAGGGAATGAAAAGCTGAAACTACTCCAGAAATGGGAGAAATTGAACTGCTATCTGACTAGAGATTGCACAGTAAAATATACAATTTGAAAACACAGACACACACACACACACATCTCTGCCATAGCTTGGTTTTGGATGAATTTGGCAGTTCAGTTTTATATAAAGATACTTGGCTAAATTTATCCCTGGTGAAATTCCATCACTTTCAAAGTGGTGACATCTTCACAGAAATGTTTTAAATTGAATTGAATGGAGTTATGCCAAGGATGAATTTGGTCTATATAGTTTTTAAAAATAATGTCATGCAGTTGTATTCACAATCAAAGAATTTCTAACGTATCCTTCAGAAACAAATATGCCATGCTACAGCGCTTTAAAATTATTACAATCCATGATGAATGACAGAAGAGCGAACATGTACCAAAATTAGGGATCGGAGAAACTGAAATATATTAATAATACCACGCACTTACATGAGAGCATTTAAAGCATTTTACGTTTTCAAAGTTAAGTGCAAACATGAAATAACATAAGAAAAATTTTCGACCCTCCATTTATAGGAGTCAATCCAACTTGTGGCCCTAAATAGTTCAAGAAAAACAAGGATCTTTTCTATTGTGTTTCAAAATACTTGAAAATACAATAATAAAGTAAAACTCTTTCCTATTACAACCCTAAATTAAAAATAACAATAGAAACTTTTTACAAGCATTGAACACTAAGGTAGAGCTAACAGGCTAACTGTTGGGAACTGTGGGCGATTTCCTATTGTGACAAAATATCTTTACTAATGTGAAAGCTTTTGGGTCCACTCCTACAAAGTGCAGAGAGCCCACACCCTTCATTGGGTGAAATCCTGGCCCTGTCAGAATCAGTGGGAGTTTTGCCATTGGTGTCTATAAAGCCAAGACGCCAGTGGCACTGCAAGGCACTCAGAACCTCACAGGATAAGACTCAACTATACTCTTAGGGGCTGAGGGCAGATATAGAGGAGCTCAGTCCTGCAGGCTGGTAAGCTATGCTAAAAAATAGTGTGGAAATACAAAATGCTAGAGTTCAGTGCTCAGCGGGGCCAGCCCTAGACCAAATGGTCTCCCAGGCGAGCAGTGTCTTCGGCACCCCCCTTCCATTTGTTAAACTTTTGAATACCTTATTTTTATTACATTTGTAGCCCATTTAGCGACTTTGATGCATATACCCGCGAGGGCATGGCTGACAACATTCTAGGAGGTTTGCGGAAAATGTAGTTCTCAGAAAGTCTGGAAGGTTCCACGAGATTCTACAAAGGTCCAGACCATTCTAGGAGGTTAGTGAAAAAATGAATCCACATATGGAATACCTGAAACCTTTTACTTCAAACACTCCATTTTCCGTTTTGTCGCTAACAAAAACAGCACCCCAAGCCCAGCACCCCTCTTATCCCAGCACCCTAGGCGGTTGCCTGGGTCGCCTGCCCCCAAATCTGACCCTGATGCTCAGGACCTGAGCAGAGAGGATTCTGCACAGTGTGGAGAAACATGTACAATGCTCAGCAATGTGAGGAAAATTCTATGCCAGTAATATACCGACCACTGGAGAGCAGGGAAAAAGTAAGCACGATGGGTTCAAAATAAGATTTAGCTGGGTTATAACTGCTTAAGTGCAATCCAGCAGCCTCAAAATGCATGTGTGCAGGCTATTTTTATGATTTTCAGTAGGAGTTACTGCGAACCAGGAGATGTAGCTTAGCTCAATAACATAGAAATGTGTCTGAGTATTCTTTGACAACAATATCTCAGCCACCTGCTCATTGGCCCAGTGCAGATGTGGGGGCACAGTGTTCTTCATGAATTGTTAGCCAGCAGCATTCACTCCCCTCAATGTATTTTGCCCTATTGGATTGTAAGTAGCAAAGGGAGTGCTCAGCAGTCTGAGCTGTTAACTCACAGCCCTTTCCTACAACTCTGTAGGACAGGACCACTTTTTGCAAGGTCAAGAAGAAGGATTCCAAGTCTACTTGTTGTTTAGCTCCACAAACTAGAGTTCCAGGAAGCCATCTCTTCTGCACAACTCTGCAGTGTGAACATCATCTGATTCCCTAAAAACATGTTGCTGTTCTAATAGTAGTCTTCAGGCAATTTTGTTCAACAAAAGCAATCAAAAGAAGGAAGAGTTATAGCAGCTTAGAATTCGGAATTGGTTAATTTACTAATACACCTCTTTTGGAATCTTTAATGTATTTTAATGCATGAGATTTTACTTCATACTTCCCATACATTGCCTAGAGACTCGTCAGTGATGTTTATCAATTCCTTTATATAATGGTGATGTTGTATGCTTAACTCTTGCCGAGAACAGTAAAGTATTCAACACTGTGAGTGGCTTTGGGATGTATTTGTTCACTAGCTGCCTGTATTGGCTTCCACACCTGTAACATATTATCTATTGATGGATGTGGGATTGGTTTTGGTTATATGTGTGGAAAAAACAATACAATTTGAAAATAAAATGTAATTTGAATATTGACTGTATTTCTGGTTCTCATTTGCTCATTTTACTGTTCATTATCCCACATTTTGCAGAGTGAAATTCTGATCCCATTGAAGTCAATAGCAAACCTCCCATTGACTTCAATGGAACCAGAATTTATTCCCATTTCTTATGTTTCTGTTTTTTTTCTTTTTCAGCACCTGTATTTTATGTATTCCTCTGATCTGTCTTTGTTTCATGATTTTTTTGATTCTTGAACTACTTCTTCCAGCTTTTGCTTCATATTCAATATTCAGTTTACTTTCACTCTTCCTTTTTTATCCCGTTGCTTACTCTGTTTCTCTGATTTCCATGTTTGCCTCATTTTTGTCATTTTCTTTCATTTCTTTCTGTCATTTTCTCTTTCATTCGCCTTCTCAGCTCCCTTCTCCCTACTAATTTTCCCTTTTTTCCTGTGCTTTATTTTTCTTTCCTGTCTCCTAACCCTACCTACTTCTTTGGTTGTTTGTTGTATCTCTCCATCTTTCCTATCATTCCTCAAAATGCAACTCATCATTCTGTGCCACTATTGTATAGCAGATTCTGAAATATTGTCATCTGAGACAGTTATGTACTAAACAAAATATTACCAGGGTGAAAGAATCACTTACCCTGATTGACAACAAATCGTAACTTCTGTATTGTTGCCAGATTGCCGCTAACTCTGTATATTCCATCGACATCCAGACCTAAAAAAGTAAAACATATTTCATATTGGCTCATGTGAGTATTTTATTTAAGATGACAGTCAAGAAAACATAAATGTCCTAACAAATATGGGGAGGAATAGTACAGTGAACTACTAGATAATAAATCACCTGACAAAGACCAGAATTATATGATGCCTCCTGCCTGATTAAAACACAGGAAAAACAAAATTGTAGGTTAACTCAATTGAACCCAAAATACTTTATTAAACTGTTGTATTAATTCTCTCACAGGTGTACAGTAAAGGTAGAGATATTTCAATTCACTTGGAAAAGAGTAGTATAAGTATTAACTTGTGTGTTCACATACAAATACCCTCTACAAGATGTAAAATCAAATTTGCGTAAGTGTATATTAACTACTTATACTAGGTGGGCTAACAGAACTTCACAGGTAGAGACACAGACTTTTTGAGCTGAAGGTTGTGAATTGCATTTCTGGTATTGCATGTATTCAGTGAGATTATTGCCATGTAACCATGACATGTAAGACTATGTATGTATGTTACAGAGATGTATATGTTATTTACAAAGTGTCCTACTATGTTTTGTACCAAGTTGATTGAGTTTGATGATTTAATGCCCTGGAGGTTTTATTGCAAATAATGAAGAGTGTTTTCAAGGACACCTTGGGAGTCCCATTTTCCCCTTAAATCTGATCAGGTATCATCTTTTGGAGGAAACACTCTCCTACAGTAGGGTCTGCTGATATACCCTTCTAAAATTAAAAAAGACACTCTTAAACTTACATCCCAATGCACATTATGGGAGCATGCTAAAGCATACAAAAGCCCACCTCTCCATTCAGGTGAGAACTGACAATCTCATGAGAACAGAGGAAAAAATCTGCATGCTCCAAAATTTAAATGTATAGTGCCACTTGAAATGTAAAAGTTGCAGATCAGCATGATGCAGAGGGGGGTTTACTGGAGATCCACTGCTCTGTAATGGAGTTGTAGAAGCTATTAGTCACTTGGAATCCAAGTCTTACCCACATTGTTTTATAAGAAGGCTGATTTTTTCTACAGAAAAAAACTAAATTAATTAGCATGTGGTACAGCCCAAGACAGGCTCAGCATTCCTCCTACATAGTAAACTAAATTCTGCTTTTAATGCTACCTATTGAAAATAAAAAAAAATAAAAAACAGCTCATATTACAACACAAAGCAGTTCTATAACTTATATACTACACTGCAGGATCAAGCAAAATTCAGATGCGATTTGAAGTTTAAAATAACAGGTCAACAAGACGCAGAGGAGGGATTATGGGGAGTCCTACTGCTGCCAAATAGGAGAACGGGCAGCCTGTTTACTCCAGATGATGTGAATGTATTTTAGGACTGGGCCCTTGAAATTAAGATTTTGGGGAGAAATGTCCCCACAGAAGTCACTAGCAAAACTCCCATTGCCTTCAAAGGGGGCAAAATTTCACCCTTGAGATTGCAAATGGATAACAGGTCATTAGGCCTCAGTCCCATTCAAAAAGACTTGTCTATGCATGTAAGAAATGGGTAAGGGAGAATGGTGGAAAGGAAGAAGTGCTCTGCTGATGCCTTCTGTGTGTTGAGGGAAACTGGGTAGTAGTGTTGGTAAGAATCTTTAACTGATTTTTCTCAAACTTCCAAAAGATTTGAGTATGGTTTGTTTAGAAAGGCAGAAAAAGTTTTCAGGAGTTAGCAGCAGTACTCATCCTATCATTTAATATTTGACATCATAAACATTGTCACAGCAACAAACTATATAAATATTAAATTTTACTAACCATATATTACTATACTGTTAATAATAATCATACAAGCATATTAACAACTCCAAAGGTAAAATTACATTACCTTCAACATCCTTCATATTTTTCAACCCTTGCCCGCATGTAAACTCACACACATTGCAGATATTCTGAATCCGTCTCTGTCTCCAAGGTTCCTTATACATTGATACACAAATTCACTGTATTTTAGCAGCTTGAGAACTGAAGAACAACAGGCATATTGTGACAGAGATTTGCTAAGCAAAACAAGATCTGTCTGAAGCTGTTCTAGTTATATCAGTCTCATACAATTTAATTTTTATTATTTCTGAAAGGTGCTTTGGGATGCTTTATATCCAGGTTACCATACTGATTTGATAATTGAAGGTTACTTTCATGCTTCCTATTCAGTAAGGGGCATAACCTTTGGTAACGTAATTGAGTTGAGTTGCGTACAGGTTTGTTTGTTTTAAATATTGCTACAGACACATCTTGCTTCAGTTTATCTTGAACAATTTATTTAAAAAAGAAATAATAATTCCATAATATATATCGGTTATATATGCCTTTTATCAATCCATTTTATTGTCTACCCTTCACTAGTGGGAGCTCTGCAATCTAATACTGAAAATGATGGTTCATGTCAGGAAGATCTTTTTTGGTGATAGAGGGCTAAAGAGAAAGTGTATCTAAGAGAAATAAAAAAGGATTCAGTTATCAAGAACACTTGGAAACTATCCATGTACAGGATATGTAACATACGAACAAGTGGAAGTTGCTAAAATGTTTAAGTAATGCAACTCTGTCTTAAAACTCAACAATCTTACTCTCTTCTTGGAAGGGGGGAGTAAGACAAGAGTAGTCCCCAGTTTAGGAATGTGGAACTCTTGTGGTCATAGATTGAGAATTGCATCACACTAAACTGCATAGTGAGGTGATCTAAACGAGAATGTAAAGGAAAAACAACGAACCATTAACTTCCACTTGAATCTAGCATGACTCAATTCTCAAGCCTTCTGGATATGGAATAAGAGCATGTGAAAGCCACATATAGAGCTCTGTATGTGATAATAATCTCTCACATTAGTAGCACCGATTTGGAAGAGCTTAGCCCCCTTGTTATCATGCTATTTAAATGATCTGAATCAAGTGAAAACAACAACCTCTGTAGTAAACTGGAGAACATTACATCTTGCAAAATGATCTGGAACATATAAGTAAATTATTATTGCTATAAATGTACTTGGGTCCAGAAAGGAGGTCTGATTATCATTTCATTTGGACACACAATATGGCAGACAGAAAAACCTAAGAATATTACACCAATTATAGTGTTCACATGTCATCAACTTTCTGCTCCAAGAACTTTGAAAGTTAAGCTAAACCAAACCAATGCAAATTGGTGGATTTGGACATCCTTTTCATTATCACATTATCCTAGCTGGATTGGAAACTACTTATTTTGGAAATCCAATTAGGCCAATGCATTTTTTTTTTAAAGAGAAGGTTCTTATGTTCTGATTCTGTGAAGAAGTTTTCAAAGAAAATCACTTTTAAGGGCACCTTTATCAAGAATAAAAACATCACTGCTCTGCTGTCAGTGTTTCTTCATGGCAGGCTATAAATACTTAGGGAACAAGATGAAACAAAACTATTTTCAAAGTGTCCTATCTGGTGCTGGCATTAAAGTGTAGTGGTAAAGAACAATTCAGAAAAAAATATTCATTGTATTAAAGTCAGACTATTTGTTCATCATGTGCTGACCTTCTTGTGTTTCAAAATGGTGTTTATCACTGAGAAAAATAACTGGTCTTTTCCCCAGGGGGTAACAAGTATTTTTTAAAGAAGCTTAGAATAGGATGGGCACACAGTTAGGTATTATCAGACCAAATGGTGGTCAAAACTGGGTGGAAAGAATGCAGCTGTTTCAAGCTATTCCCACCATAAATCTTAAAAGCTTTCCAGAAAAAAAAATTGGATAAGGACTGACTCCAGAGTTTACTCACTTAGCTACCAGAATATGGACAGAGTATAACAATGCTCTTGTTAAAAGCAGTCATATGTTATAGATTAGGATACACTGGTATTAGTAATGGGCAAATCTAAAAGGGAACAGAATACAGGTTTGTGTCAGATACATAAACATCAAAGTTATATGAACTACTTTGTATAAGTGGGTTGAAGATCTCAAAAGGACATTTCTGGTGCTCTTTATTTCTAGCTGAGCTGGGAATATTACAAAAATGGCCTTTCTTGCATTATTGTTGCACTCCCAGGTGCAGTCCCAGCTGGAGCCTGAAAGTATAGAGGAGCATTAGGCATAAAGAAATACTACAGGGGATATAAATATAATCCCAATATTTCAGAACTTCTAAATTACTCAGTTTGGATTTGGTAATAGAAATAGGCAAATGTCTGAAGTTTTTATGTTTTCTGAGCTAGTTTACCCCTCCCTAATACAGGAGTTGTCATAACTATCCACTGGCTAAAATCCTGCTCTGTCTCATACCAATGAAACCCCTTATTGTGCTTCAGTTTTAAGATCATAGCACAAAGTATGGGTGCCAACTCATTATCTTAGTTTCCATCAGATCTTATCTGTTATCTTAAAACTTTATATTTTGTGAGTTTCATTCAATTGTTTTTTTTTAAACTTCAATTGTTATTTTTATATACTTTTTCTAGATCTTAAAATCGGTTATATTTTATTACTGAGTGTTTACATTTCCTATACGTGAGCACTCAAAACTTTTAACAATAACTATTTACTGAAATAGATCTGGTATTGAGACCTGTTTGTAGTTATATGAAAAGAAGCATCGTACTGGGTATAACAAAGTAAAACGTAAACTTGACGAAAGGCATCCCTTGGGCAGTACTTTCATTTAAAATCAGCTATGTTCAGGGTAAAAATCTTGTATTTCAAAGGAGCCTGTTATGCTTCCTGATAAACAGAAAGAAAATATGTTTTAAAACTAATGAATTATTATGTAATCAAGCATTTGTCGTATTTGTGATGTACTGCACAGGACTCCCACAACTGTGAGCCACTGTGTTACCTTCTGTGCCTCAGAAAGTGAGCGTTTTGCTGTTGCTAAGTTGTGTGTCAGTACCCTGACATACCAGCCTGTTTGCCTTGCCAGCAAACACTTCAAGACTCTACCAATCTAAACCTTGTCTTGTAGGTAACAATCAATGAACCCCAGTTCCCAGAGACACCTTCCTGCAGCGCCCAGCCCCTCTCACTGGAAACTCACAGAAATTATAAAGTTTGCTCTGTCTCTCTGGAGGCAGCACACATCAGCCTCTTAAGTTAGCTAAAGACTCACATGTTTCTTTAATACACAGCACAGAGATGATTTTGTAAAAAAGCAAGAATAAGTTTATTAACAAAGAACAGACATTAAGTGACACTAAGAAAGAATACAAGAGACTGGTATGGTTACAAATAAAACTAAATAAAGCAAGCTTTCTAGCGACTAAAAGTTGAGGTTACTTATCTGTAACTGGAAGTTCTTCAAGAGGAGAGGTTCCTACGTGTATTCTATATGGATATGCATGCACACCTGAGTCCATAGATTCTTAACAAGTGTCCACTGGGCTGCACAACTGGGCATAAGATATGGTGCTGGCCAACATTTCTCCAGTTCCTCTTCTTACCACAAATCCAATAGGGTCTGAAGCAGAGGGGACGGAGGGTGGGTAGTGGAATACAGCTAGGGGCTACACATCTCAAAGAACTTCCATTTGTTCTTTGAATGCTGGTCTCTAAATGTATTTCACATGTGGGTGACTGACAAGGAGTATTCAGATTGGAGGGGGTGTGGGGATGCTGGCAATAAAGATGCTTAAAGAACTGCAGTCCCCACAGTTACATCTGCAGCAGAGGCCTGAGTTAGGCCTCATAATGTTTTGTGAATGTGTGACTGAAACTCCAGGTAGCAGCTCTGCATACATCCAGTATTGGTACCTCCTGTAGAGATGCTGCAGAAGCAGCTTGTGCTCTCATGCAGTGTGCCCTTACCCCATCTGGGGGAGGAATATAGCACGTTATGATACAACCAAAAATCAATTTTGATTTTCTCTAAGAAGATATTGCTTGTCTTCATGACCTTTCTGCTACAGCAAGAAATATTCCTGGTGATTTTCTGATTGGTTTGGTTCTTTGCAAATAGAATGCCAAGGCATATCTGTCATTCAGGGAACAAAGACTTTACTCTTCAGTGGAAACATGCAGTTTTGGGAAGAAACTAGGTAAGTGGATGGGTTGGTTGACATGGAATTTAGAAATTACTTTAAGGAGGAATTTAGGATGATAGGGAAGGGAAACCTTCTTGAGACAAATGGTATATGGTGGATCAGCTTTCAGTACTCCCATCTCGCTTACCCTTCTGGCCAAAGTAATAGCAACAAAAATGCAACATTCATGGAAAGCTGGGTCATACTGCATTTGGCCAAAGGTTCATATTGTGATTTGGTGACTATTGACATGATGAGATTGAGGTCCCATTGAGTGGTAGGCTTGACCACTAATGAAAAGATCTTGACTAGGCCTTTCTGGAATCTAATCTGTTGTTGGGTGAATAAAAATGGAACGCCCGTCCACTGGAGGAAGAAAGGGACTGATTGCTGTGAGATGACTTTCAGTAAACTAAGAGAAAGATCCAAATTCTTCAGTAACAGAAGATAATATAAAATGACTGAGACATCTGCAGAGCCTGAGAAAGATTGATTGTGCTGTGCCCAGGTAGAGAAACATCTCCATTTAGCTAGGTAGAAGTTCCTAGTTGAATCTTTCCTAATGTGTGTAAGAATGGCTTGGGCAGCTTCCAAACATGAGCATTCTACATCTGATGCCTATCCAAAAAACAGACTGTGAGGTGAAGTGGGTCTGGATTGGAGTGTCTGATTTTGCTGTATTACTGAGTTAGAAGATCCAGGAAGGGACAGATCATGATTGGAGGTTGGGTTCTCAGAAGTTCCGGGAACCAAAACTGTCTGGTCTAGTTGCATGCTATAGGAATGACTCTGGTCCTGTCATGATGGATGGGGGATGGACGGAAAGGAAAGGCATATCTGAGTTGGTGGGATTATGATAACAGGAGAGCATTACACTGGGAGTTGTGGCGCATCACTGCTTTGGAGCAGTACAGGGAAGTTTCCTGTTCATTTGGGACTTGAAGAGATCTCACTGGTGTTTTCCCCATTGAGTGAATATTTCACTCAGGACCAAGTTGTGTGTTTCGCATTCATGGTCTGCAGAGAAGTGCCCGCTTTGGTTGTCCACTAGAGAGTTCTGAACACAAGGTAGGTATGTGCCTTGGATAGTGATGTGGTTTCTGATGCACCAGTTCCAAAGCCTGACTGCTTCCAGGCAGAGGGGAAAGGATCTTGTTCTACCCTGATTCTCTAAAAGACAGTGATGATATTATCTGACATTATTTGGATAATTTGTCTGAGTGGGAGCAACGCCCTGCAGGCCAGGTGGACCACTCTCACTTCCAGCAGGTTAATTTGCAGCCTCCCCATACATGGGATCCAAAAGCCATATATGGTGTGGTCGTTCAAGTGGTCACCCCATCCCAGAAAGAATGTGCCTGTTACGGTGACACTGGAGGTTGGAGTGTTGAAGTGTACTCCCAATTCCACTCGTTATGGGTTCAACCACCATGTGAAAGAGGCTGTGACGGGTTGGGATCACAGAGACCTGCTTGGTGCTGCCACCTGGTGTGCCAAGGCTACTTCTGCCCCTGCTTCCAGGACTTTTCCAGCTTGGGACTCCCGAATCCTGTCTGTTTTGAGCCAGATTCTACTGATCTGCTGCAAACACAGACCCAGGTCCGAACCAAGTCCACTCACAACTGTAAGGCTCCTGGAAGCGCTCTTGCCTTTGACGCCCAGGTGCCCAACTCCCAAAGAAGTTCACACCCTTAATAAATCCGTTTTACCCTGTATAAAGGTTATACAGGGCAAACTCATAAATAGTTCGCCTTCTATTTCAAAGATAGAAAGATATGCACAACTGTTTGCCTCCCTAGGTAACAACTCGCACTCCAGGTAATTTAATAAGTAAAAAGTGATTTTAATAAGTACTGAAAGTAGGATTTAAGTGATTCCAAGTAGTGACAGACAGAACAAAGTGAATTACTAAATAAAATAAAATAGAATACACAGTTCTATGTCTAATCACCCTGTGTACAGATAAAAACCTCACTAGGTCCAGTAAACAGGCTATCTTCCTCCTAGCCTGGGTCCAGCAATCACTCACACCCCTAATGTCTTTGTCCTTTGTTCAGTCTCTTTCAGGTGTGTCCTTGGGGGAAGGAGAGTCTCTCTCTTTAGCCAACTGAAGACAAAATGGAGGGGTTTCCCAGGGGTTTAAATAGACTTTCTCCTCTGGGTGGACACCCCTCCCTCTCCCTGTGTAGCATCCAGTTACAAAATGGAGTTGGGGTCACATGGACAAGTCACCTGTCCATGCACAACTCAGTTCCTTCTCAGCCAAGCCACATTCCTGGCAAAGCTCAGATGTAGATTGGTGTCTGCAAGTTCCATTGTCTGTTAAGTGTTTCTTGATTGGGCACTTAACCTGCACATTCCTTTCTCATGAAATACAACCAATATTCATAACTTCTACTACACCAATGATACATGCATACAAACAGGAGGAATAGATTCAGTAGATCATAACTTTCACAGAGATATGTTACATGGCACATGTAGCATAAACCATATTCTAGTTACATATATACATTTATAAGCATCTCCCCATAAAGCTTTATGGGGTACACCATCACAGAGGCAATGACCTTGGTGGAAACAGTCACTTCGCTGTTCATGTGGCTCCTGTCTGGTGTGTAGACAGACCAGAGCCAGGCCTGTCGGAAGGGTAGATGAAGTCTGGTGAATGATGTCACATAAGTACACGAGGTCATGTGGCCTAATAGAGAAAGGTGTACTTTGACTATAGTTTTTGGTTTGTGAGTAACCTGTGTCCTCAGGTAGTTCATTGACTGAAATCTTTCTGTGGCGAGGAAAGCTCTTGCTGAAATTGAGTCCAGTGTTGGTTGCTTTGATAAAGTTTATCATTCATGTGGGGCTCGAAGTGGATTTTTCTTTGTTCACATAGATACCCTGCACTGCTAAAAGATGGAGCAGGAACAAAGTTGCTGACCTTATCTTGTGGTTGGAATGACCAGTTAGGAGGATAGTCATCCAAGTATGGGAAGACTGTGTAGCCGTGACATCTCATTAGGGATACCACCACATAGAAAATCTTTGTGAATACCCTGGGTGTTGTTGTTAGTCCAAAAGGAAGGACTCTGAACTGGCCGTGTTCCTGACCTACCAGGAACTGAGGAAACTTTCTGTGGGGAAGATGAATATCTACATGAAAATAGGCATCCTTCATGTTGAGAGCCATGAACACATTTCCTTCTGTAAGAAGTGTAGCCATCCTGAATTTTGACTTTTGAATAAAGATGTTCAGTTGTTGAATTTCAAACTCTACATTTTCCTGAGCTTTGCTACTTCATAGCAGCCTTCTGATTCTCTGTATAGGATCAAACTGACCAGGGACTCTTTATGCCAGGGGACTTTCTTGGGGAGTGGAGTGGTCATACTGCTTTACAGCCCCTTTGTGCCAGCATAGGGCTATCTTATAGGCCCAATCCTACAGCTGACACAGATCATGCATGCTTCAGGAAAATTTCACATTAAAAAATACAAAACAAACAAACAAATAATAAAAAAAACCCCGAAACAACCCAACAACAAGTGGCCTTCCAGGCATCCCAAAGGTAGATCTTGGTGTGAGGGTTTGGTGAAACACTTCAGGAAATGAGACAAGCCTTTGTCACTCTGCTTGAAAGACATATAAGAGTGGAACGTGATTTTGTATTTTATCAATGTTGTCTGACATGATGAGAGAGATATAGTAGCATTCCAACATGAAGAGAGAGTCAGATTTTCCTTGCAGTGATAAATAAAAGGTGCAACAAAAGGAGATGGAAATTTGATTAAGAACTCTTTGTATTTCAGACACTGGAGAAATTGTTCCAAAACTTTGAGTTATCCGTGACAGAAAACTCAGGTGTCTGGATCTGGATTTTAACAGTTTTTAGCTTGTGACTCTTCTCTTTCCACCATGCACACATTAGCACATATACTTTTGAAACATTTAATAAACTTTGAACTTTTGAAAGCTTTCACTTTCTGGTTCTAGATAATTCTCTCTTCTCTTCCTCTCTTTATAGACTCCTTGCCCACTACCAACAGTAACAGCCAAATCTCTTGCTTCATGTTTAAAAAAACAAGGTAGGAAACTCAATAATTGAACATCCTTGAATGGGAATGATTGCAACACCTGAATTAAGTAATGAAGAGTGTGTACGCAATCTATACCATTTCAATAATGTTGTCAATGCTCTTTTCCTTTGAACTGATGTATTTTTGTGTTTCAGTCCATAAATGTGTCATGTAATTTACTTTGTTCCTTTTCATATCGCTTGGTGGCAGATTGTTTACTTAGACATATTTGTACAATGGAATAAGGTCAACAACCGTATAAAATATGAGTGCAATTTAACTAGTACTCAGCTCATCATCATAAGTGTTACAGTTAAATATCTAAATCAAGTTTGCTTAATCTTCCCCTCAATTGTATCACATTGTTTTTAATGTCCAAGAAGTTTGTAGTTTTAGTACAGGAACACCAAGACTTATTCAGAAGGTTCACTGTGACAAACAAGAAAACTAAACTTTGAAGATATTTGTTTGGAATGTGTCATCAAAGTTACATCAAGCATGCAGTATGTTAACTATAAAAATGCAGTTGCCACTAATACATATTCTTGCCATCTTTTTATCCTCATTTTTTTGTAGCTAAACAAAGTGACCTCATTGTTTTCCACTGCATTTTCTCTTAAACATTGGCTGGGATGATTGAGATTGAGGAATGTGGGAAAATAGATTCCCAAGCCACGTCCATCCCCTTTAATTCTTAGCTGTAATTTTTGGCTTGGCTTGAATCACAGTCATCACATTTCATTCTGAATCTCTCTGTAAAGTGATCTTTCTTAAACATTTCTTTCACTCATCGTGGGATCAGAAACAAAGCCATTCTAGTCTTTCAGTGAAACACTTACAAACATCTTTTTACAGAGGAATCACAGGAGCTGAATTTCCTTTAAAAATGTTTGAAAGAAAAGAGGTTTTCATTGCCTGATTGTCCTTTGTGAATCTTGTCATCTGTATGCCATGAGCTACAGCTATTTTAATCTGTTTTTGTTTGCAATCCATTTGGTGTCCGCCCAAGAAAATGCAGGTGATTCTAATTAACTTACTGCTGAAGATGTGGAAAAATCTCAATGGTGTTACAGAAAATTATATACTTAAAACCTTCCCTCTATTATTTATAATGTCTTATTAATGAAAATGATTACATTAATATATTTACCACCTGATTCATCTTTGTTCACTTTTTAAATCAACAAGGTTTATGACAAAGGGAAAAAACTACCAAACACAGACCTCGTGTACACATGCCAGCTCTTTGATTTAACTGGCATTTTAAAAAATAACATTAAGCTACTTTATGGAACATGATTTAATATCTGAAATAACTACAATCCAGTTTTCCCCCTTAAAACCTTTTAAAATCCTTGGAAGACCAAATTCTGCCCTTAAAATGTAAGTGCTTAATTGGAAGATTTTGTCTATCCTAGAGAACTTCCATTCTGCTCTCTTTTGCTGGATCTGGTTGTGGGCGGTGTTAATATCTTTGAAGTTTAGGTTAGCCAGACCCAATATGGCTGTGTTTAAACCATATGGCTAAGCATGGACAAAGTACTTTAGTTTATGGCATGTGCCTCTTTCTAGCTCTCCAGTCCAAACCAAATGGGCTTCCAAGAGTTAAAATAGACCTGACAGCACCGGAGCACCAGTTCCATCTCCTTCACAAAACAGAAACATCTCCACCTCCTCCTCATAGGAAACAACAGCACCTAGTCACTTATGAAAAAGACACAATCTACAGTGTTAGGATCCAGACAATTGTTTAGAACGATAATTGCCATAGGAATAATCCAGTAGCAAAACCTTTCTCTCACCAACAAACAAAATTAAATCAACTGAACTAGCCAGTAATTCAAAGCCACCCAATCTATCCCAATGCCCATCCCACCCATACACTCAGACCTTCTAAGAGCCCTAGCAAGCGGCTGGGCTGTGCAGCGCATCCTAAAAGTCAGGTTATTCCACACCAAGAGAGGACATATGTTCCAAAGTTGAGGGAGCCCTGACAGCGAGTGCCCTGATACCATTTCCCTCTCTTTTACACAGAGGGGTCTCCAGCCCCTCTGAGCTGAACTTGAACACCGCTGGTAATAGCTATTCTGGCAGTACAGCACTACAGGAATGAAAACTGATTTTTTCAGGTAGGCAAGTCCCAGGCCATTTAGGGTTTTATAGGTAAAAACATTAAAATGTGTGTGAAAACCAATAGGCAGCCAATAGAGATCCCAGAGCATGGGCACCATGTACTTCCTGTCAGATACAGTGATTATTCAGCAGGTTACTGCTTTCTACCAGCTTCTGTTTCTGCTTGTGTGCCCCCTTATAGCACACATTGCAGTAGTCTAATATTCATGTGATAATGGTGTGGATAAGAAAAGTCCAGAAGAAACGTCGGTATCAGAAAAAAGAAGGTTGCCATCACTGGCTAGGTGCAGATGGAAACAGGCAACTTGGTTATTTCTAAGAGATGATCACAAAAGAGTAGCTGGGAATCTAATGATTGGGAGGGAGAAGCGAGAAAGGATATATCTATGACCAAGAAATATGTACAACATTTCCATTTCTTATATCCCAGCTGTGCCTGTTAACTTCTCAAAACATGTTCAGTCCAGGAATAAAGCGTACTTGACTGATATTTATTGCAATATGCTTTATTCAAAATTTCTATCCGTATCTGTTCTGTCACACATTATGTCCTCAAAGAGTTAAGTAACATGAAAAATACAGGCTCAAGATTATATCTGTCATGGATGAAAATACTACATTTATGACTCAATGTAATCCATTCATTGGTTTATGGACCCAAGCCCTCCAGGGAGTGTCACAACTCCACATGATATCCTTGAGTGGTATATTTTGCCTTTGGATCTCTGGTTTAGCTGAAAGAAGTTTAAAAACACATGTAGCCTGACAACTCCCTACTGGCTACACAACTGAGGAGGGTCAAGAGTATAAACTATTCCAGCAAAAGCCAGCTGTAACTTATGCTCGCTAGACTGGCTCAGGATCAGTCTGTTTCAGACAGTAGCATACAAAGAATTTATGCACTTTGCTAAATCCTCCCACTTTCATTAAACCATGCCCCATTTGGGGATCCATCATCATAAACATTAGGCCTGCATTTTCTGAGCAACAGCAGAATACTAATGAATGCTGTACTTGGGGGATCTACTCTTCACTCAGGGCTATACACTGCCCTGAGTCAGTCTCATTAATTTCAGTGGGGGCAGTGGGTGCAAACTGGAGGGCAAATATAGCTCTTTAGGCACCCAATTCCTTGTACTGATAGTAGAAATAATCTAATGCACAATAGGGACAAATCCCGACCCTGTCTTTAACAACAAGAGTCAAGTTAACTCCTTACTGCCGTGTATGCTGTCTCCTCACCGGGCTGACCAATGCTGCTGATGATTTGGCTCTGATTTGATGAAGGTGGAAGCACTCCGCAGTTGGGTGCCATGAATCTGCTTGGGCAAGGGTTGGTGGGGAGCTTATATTCTCTGGATTTTGGTACCCCGATTCCCAACTCTTGGCCCACAGAGGTTACTGCAGAAGGACAGTGACTGGGACTGTATTATATCTAGGAAGGGATATGAGAGTTACTAGGAAGATCTCTGACTTCCCTATTCTTGGGCTGCTTGTGTATGAGTGAAAAATCCAGTTAGGCCCACTCTTTTCTCCATCTGACACCGCCATTTTGGATATGTCCCTGGGGAATGGTGTTCCTTTAAGGAATTTTCAGATGCCCCACAGTTATCAGGAAGGAAATCACCTTTGACTTCAGGGATGGGTACTGTGTACTGTACACCATGTGTACATCTCTGACATAATTTCCTGATAAAGCAGGATGGGAGAGAGAATATAACTCTGCCACTGGGTAGGCAGGATGTGTTCAATGGATATAGAATCTTAAGTGGCCAGCTGATGGGATTCAAATAGCCTTTCATATCCAAGGAGCTGTGTTTGGCCCATACAGTGAAAAAAGAACAGACAATCACAGTTAATTCCAAATTTTGTAGTTTGAGAGAAAAACTGTAATGGCAGAACTGGGCACTTAAAATGGAGATTTAGGACCTATTTTTTCAAAAGGTGCTTACCTTCAATTCCCATATTTCACACAATATGAAATGAGTGCATAATTTTGCAGGTATATAAATGTGCGTCTCATTTGTAAGTACATTCAGGTAGTTAGATGTCTATATAGGAGTATTTATATTCTTTCACAATTGTGTTTGCAAAATGGGAGGGCTGTTTTAAAAGTCAGGCCCTTAAATCTAAGCACTACTGTCAGATAAATGTAAGTGTAACAGTGTGTACCTTGTAAAATCAGTTACAATGCATGGATGTGCAAGACTTGGCCCTCATTTTACAAAATATGCAGACAAACTACTCCTGGGGGAATTCTGCGCCACTGCGCAATGCAGAATTTTGCAGAAATTAATGTTGTGTGTGCGAAATTTCCTTTCTCCCAGAGAAATGGGTTGCAGAGCTGCTGGTTGCTATAGGGGCTTCTGAACCCAGAAGAGCCCAGCTCTTATATAGAAGACAAGGCTGGGGGGAGGGGGAGGAGGAGGGAGCTAGAGAGTTCCTGTCAGCTTCAGTTTCCAGCATGCCTGGAGGGAAGGAGAGGGCAGCGCACAGGAAACTCTGTTTCTGTGCAAGTCTGGGACCGAGCTTCAGGCTGTTTCTCCCTCTGGATCCCCGGGCTCTGGAGAGGAAGGCGTGCAGGTATCTGGGCAAAGGGGGACCCTGTGGCTGGGCTTGGGGGGTGGGGGGCAAGAGGGTTTGGGTGTATTGGCTGGGGAGGCCCCCACGGCTGGGCTCTGGAGGGATGGTTTGTGGGTATCTGATCCCCTGGTTGGGGTCTTGGGGGGCGGGGGGAGAGGAAAGAGGCAGAGAAACAGGATTGTCATAGGGGTTTCTTTAACTCTCTACTCCTGGGGAAATTGTTTTGTGTGTCTGTATTGTTACAGACATACTTGCTGACAGGTATTTTGAAATAAATTACCAAAATAATTGAAACTGGTGTGATTATGTAGTGTTATTTTGACAAATGAAATTTGCAGAATTTTTCAGAATTTTAAAATATTGTGTGCAGAACTGTTAATTTTTTCAGCACATAATTTTTAATTTTTTGGTGCAGAATGCCTCCAGAACTAATATACTTCAACATATCTAGTTCTTAGATATGTCTGGCTATTATATAAATGTGATGACAAACAAGGGCAAATTCATATGGTGTCATATTTATTTACTATACATGACTGTATTTTTCTAGTATACACTGTATAAATTTTTATTTAATGGTGACAAAGACCATACTTCTTTTAACCCTTGTAAGTTATTCAGGTTCATCTTGAGCTTGAAGTTCCCAACTGATACCCAGATTATGTGTCTAATATCAGTTTTAAACTTTGCTTTAATTGGCATGTTATGTTATTTTAATGTGTGACCACATTATAAAATTCTGGATGCATACAATGATAAATAGATATAGTAAAATTCTTAAATAAAAACCTTCTAATGGACTATTTTCCATTCAATCTTGATCCTTCACCTTGCCTGGAGCAAGTATAACACTTGGTTACATTTATAAGTGATATTAGTATAGTGATCAGGGCCGGCGCGCCCACTAGGCGACCCTAGGCGGTCGCCCAGGGCGCCAAGATTTGGGGGGCGGCAGGCGGCTGCCTCCTGGCTCCCCACTCAGCCGCTGAGTGGGGAGGCAGCCGCAGCAAGCTGCCCCACTGCCCTCCCGCTCAGCGCCTGAGCAAGGAGCCGGGGGAAGCCGCAGCGAGCCGCCCCCCGGCTCCCCGCTCAGCTCCCTTGGCCCCTGGGTGGTGGTGGGGGGGCTGAGCACCCACAGGTGGGGGGAAGGCTGAGCTCCCTGGGCGGGGGAGCTGGCTGGGGGGGGCGGCATTTTGGAGGGGGAGGCTGAGCTCCCGTGGGTGGGGGAGCTGGCTGGGTGGAGGGGCGGCATTGCGGTGGGGGGCGGGGGCGGCGCAGGGCTGGTGCAAGGAAGTTTCGCCTAGGGCGCAAAACTTCCTTGCACCGGCCCTAATAGTGATAAGATAATATGGAAACATACACATTTTAATATAATGGGGGGGGGGTTGCTTTTGTATCTACCAAATGTAGTTTACTTCCTCTCCCTGTAAATAGGATTTGCAGCTATTAGCATTGCCTTTCCTCTCATTGCAACTACCTCCACTGCTCTAATCACTCCAAGTCACTTGGCAATTTGGTTCTGTCTTCCTGTGTTTACCACTCCTATAATTTTGGCCAAAATTGTTTGTGGATGAATTTCCACCAAAGAAACACATGATAGAAGACACTGAAAAAAGTCACAAATGCCTATAAAAACTTTTAGAGAGTCTTAAATTGGGTTACAAATATCAGAAAGTGCTTCTGTTTGGAACTGGCAGACAGCTTCGCTGTTTTGTCAGAAGCAACTCCGCGGACCACTGGAAATGTATTCCAGGCCACAGTTTGAGAAGAACTATTACACTATATTACATTAAAATAACACATACTTTAGATTAGGAATTTCTCTGGTTCTATGTGTCAAAACAGGGTGTGTTTGAGTATTACAACAGTTTTAAACAGAACAAATCACCTTCCATACATACCATATTCAGATGCAAAAATATTAAAGCTGAAACACAAACAATGTAACTGCAACACAATAGAGACATGAAGGAAACAGTGACTTTTGAGAAGAAATAGTCTACCTGCCTCCTTTATATACAGCAATTGTTGGAACTCGGGGCAGTCAGGAATGCTGGCCTTCAGTTACTACCCATCATCCAGGGCAAATCAATCAGAATCATGGCAGACAATGTGACTTGCATGTTCTTTATGAGCAAATAGGGAAGAGCAAAATCTCTTCCCCAGCAATGTTGGTTAAATCAATCAACCTGCTGCATCAATCCTTGCGCTCTTTTGGATTCTGGAGGTGCAGAGGAATATTTGTATTTCAGTGGTACATGTGCATATTGGCTGGCTATGATCTGGACAACTGATTTACATGCCTTTTGCCCTGAGAAAAACCTGGTAGCTTAAGATTTCTAGTCTGAATTTATGAATTGTTTAGCCGCAGTGGTTTCCAATATGTTCGCCAATAGCCACATGTGGCTAATAGGCTGTTGAATTGTGGCTAATGCATGTGGCTTTTTTATAATGTGGCTAATAAGAAAAATTCAAAACCACAAGTGTAGCTAGCAGTGTGGCTAGCATCGAATTTCTATTGGACACCACTGGTTTAGGGCATCATAAAGCCCCAATTCAACAGAGCACTTAAGCATTTCCTTAACTTTAAGAAAGTGAGTAGTTCCATTTCTGGATTGGGTCCTGTATTAGTCCAATTAGGAGTAGTGGAAATAAATTAAATGTAGGTAGGATGAACAAAAGGTAGGATGAACATCAGGAAATATTTTCTAATAGTAAGATCTATTAGACTATGGAATAGTCTCCCAAATATGTGGAGGAAAACACATCACTTTGGTTATTTAAAACTGGACAGGAGAAGGCACCAGAAAATATGCTGCATGGAGTAATCTTTCATTGACAGATGGATTAGATGATCAAATAGGTCAATTCACTCTCTAAATGATATATTTATGGTATATTATGAAATGACAAGGAAACATTCTGTGTAAAACTCCATTCAAACCAATGAGGTTGTTTGCATGTAACCAAGCAGAATTTGATATATATAATTACAATGTGGATTCTTAAAAACTCTTCTTGGACCAATAACCTGTTAGGATCCTGATTGAGCTAGAGCAGTCTATTAGGTTAATGTCTAATTTGGGGATCTTTAAAAGAAATACTAATTCAATAGCACATAATAGCTTAACATATAATAGCCTATTTGGGGATTTCTTAGTTACCAGATTATTAACTCCATGCAATGTAAATTTCATAAATCCACTGGGTGTAAATTGAGTTACAGAAACAACCATAGGGCCTGATTTTTAATCTGGCCTCTTCTTTGCCCCTGAAATTATGTGTGAGATCAATTCTCATTTAGGCATCAATCTGATTATCCTCTCATATCACATGGCTAGCCATTGATATGACATAAACTGCTCTAGTAAATAATTGCAGCAATAAAACTACAACAACAATTAGTTGTTCCTGCAAGTTGCAGGCAAAAAAAAAAAAAAGAAATCCACCCCATAGTGTGCTATATGGACACACTAAAATTTTTATTTAATTCCTTTTATTGCAGTAGCACTTCCTTTTAAGAAAATATCAACCCAGGTACTATAATATATATTTTTCCAAAATACAAAAAGCAATTAGTTTACATTAAGGAATAATTGCACACATAATTTTATTTAAAAATCATTAAGCCATTTCTGAGGAACACGGACAGAAAAAGAATCTGAAACCACCATTTTGTAAACATTTCCTTCCAGGGTAAGGCTCATCATGCCAAACTTTAGCCCAAAGTATGTTTTTATGGTTGAGCTATTAAGTTCTTAATAGAAGGGTTTACAGTGGAAACACATAGCTTGATGGTATAAATGATGCTGCTAAACTATAGCACTGTGTCTCACATCCTGGATTTTGAGGAGGAAGGGAGAATATTGTTTATTCTTTAATATTTTTTTGTGGCTGGGCGGTGGATATTCTCAAGAATGAGCTTCCCTTCATATGGCTCTGACTAGAGGTATGTCAGGACCTTCATTTTCTCATTGACATAGAGTAAGCCAATGAGAAAATGTTTGTATTTGATTTTATTTTCTCCATAGTCTTGGCTAATATCACGTATTTCATTTATAATGTGTTTGGAAATTGTTTTAATTTTTAGATGCCTTTGTATGGTACTCAGTTTTATTTTCATAAATTAAGTGGGTTTACTTGTTAAGCAGGTTGAGAAAGGTTTCATGGAATATTCTGAACATAAAATCTTCATCTCCCTGTAAAAGGTTACACAGCATTCCATTATACCACATTAGAAAAAGGCAAAAGCTTTATTTTATCCCGGGTGTAATACCAGTGAAAGCACTGCATTTACACCAGGGATGAATTTGGCCCAGGCACTGCAACTGTTATTGTGGTGCACTCAGTGTCTGCTTTTTGTTACTGGCAAGGGGGCAAGGAGGATACGTTTCTCTGGAACAGATTAGGCAATGAAGAAGGCATCAGGTAACTATGACAAAGATGTCAACTGGTTCAAAAGCTTGTCTTTTTTCCAGTACAGTGTTCATGTCTAACTTCTTTTGTCTAGCTTACATTACATGCTTCTGGAATTTTAAAATACATTTTTTCTTCCTTTCTGTATTGTGTAAGCTCAGTTTTTTTATTCTGCTGTCTCCCTCTTTTCCCCAATTTGCCCTTGCTTGATGTTTCCTGTTGACACTTCTTGATTTTTTTTTCAAACTCAGAATGTGGCTTTCTAGCAGACACAGAGGCCCCAGAGTGAATACCCCTACAGAGCCAATTCTATCTTGGACCTCGTACAACACTATTAACTGGCTCATGCTCTAAGAAAGGTGGCTATAGTGGGATTGCATGAGTCTGAACATAGAACTGGCTGAGGAATCCTTGTCAATACATTTGCACAAAACAAAACTGCTGTTAATTTCTACTCAGAAGTAAAAATACAACATTTTAAATCACAAACTTGCAAGGAGTTTTCTCTGAACTTCATTCAGTTGTTTCACATTGCATTCATCTGTACATTTAAGATTATGGTTGATGGCCACTTTAAAGTAAACATAGTTCATTGCCCTCAGAAACATTTTTGCTCAGTCCACAAATATTCCCTGGAAAAAGGGTTTATCTGCTGAACTGTTGGATTTTTTTTTTCAGCATGTAATTTTTTTATCAGTTTGTTTTGATTCTGTTCCTCTCCGCCACCCCACCCCCCGCGCCACCCCCCCCCCCCCCACACACACACACTCTCAGTGCTTATAAAAGTAGGGAGCCGAAGTCTCCTTGGAACAAGATAGAATCATAAAAAGACTTCAAGAATCTCATCACAAGCTAAACAGTACAAACTGCACATTCTTTACGGAAGTATTAGCTTTTAGTGTGTGCCTGGATCCAACTATAATAGATTATCCCAAAGTGGGAAAGAATGAAGAGTAAAAAAAAATTAGAAGAACTAGGAGCTCAGATAGTTTAGTGGAGCAATATGATCTCTGCACTTTCAGGGTACTGAATTCTAAGGCAACTGGAAGCAGTATGTAAAATTATATCAAAGTAAGCAAGCAAGCAAGCAATTGTAGGCCTGGAAGCAGGGGCAAAGATAGAAAAAAAATGTTAACAGAAAGAAAAAGTAAATAAATGTATTCCAAATAAATGAATGAAATCATAGAAACTGAACCGCTTGCTATTCATGGACGAAATCCTGTGTTTATGACAGTAAAGTCTACAACAATAAAGGTTATACAAGGAGAAACAAGGAGCAAAGTAACTTCTAAACTGTAATTCATGGCCCATGTCCTGCACTGCCTTAGAGCAATTTTGCACTCTGATAGTGGTGTAAAACTGCCCTAAAGACAGTGTAGCTGACCACTAAAGGATTCCCCCTGGCATAAGGGACTCCTGATTCCCAGCTTCCAAAATGCCCCGTTGGGACAACTGTCAGATGCTGCTACTCTAATTTATGTCTGGGAATAGCTGGCACCTGGACAGACCCAGGACTGGGGGAGCACAAAGGTGGATTCACACATCTCTTCTTGAACTACCCTGTGCACTTCTTGGATCCTGCTCAGAAACTGGTCTAACATCATTCCTTAACCCAATGCCCCATGGGTCAACAGGTCATTTAGTACAAATCTAATAACAATAGCATATTACTATATACACTGGTAAACTATGAAAAGAAAAAAAAAGAAAGTCTTCCTAAATGTATCCTTCCACTATAAAAAGTAGTTCCTAGGAAAAGGATTACATAGGAAGAAAATAGTCACCTTTATTGTTTGCAGTTATTTTTAACTTTCTCCATTTATTCAATTCCATAGACTGTTTGGACTCTTAGGTGCTTAATTTGTCCCCAGGAAATGCAGCTGTCCTTTCAGGAGCAATTTATGACCCAAGAGCTACTTCTGTCTCACTTTCTTTTATTAAAAATCCCCAACAATTTGGACTATAGAACAGCTCCCAGTTTCTCTTTTAGAATGTGAGTTAAAAGCGGATGAAAAGGCCACAAGCTGCTGCCAAAATGGAATCTTGGTAATTTGTGGGACAGGGTAGTTTAAACTGCCATTGTTCACCTTCATCACTTCTCTCCCTCAGGATCTATTCTACTGTACTATATTCTATTCTATCTATGTTCTTATACTGTGCTTGATACAGCTCCAACTGTATAGAATATGTCAAATAATGAACATTCATGATCCTACCCATAACATTCCACCTAACTTACTAAGCCATTAGCCACCAGAAGGCTAATATGGCTATTAAATTACTGTAGTATCTGAACAACTTCCAGTAGTCCATCAAGCACATGACTACACATCTCTCATATGTTGTTTGTTCTCTCATCCTCTCCTTCGAGGGAGAAGCAGGTGGAGTGGAGAGTCCTGTTTTAGTAGGGTGTTTGTGTGTGTGTATGTTTAATATAAATATGTGTTACTATGTGTTAGAGAAGGCAACGTCAAAGAAACACGCCTTGCACTTGGAGCAGAAAGGGGTGTGGTTTGTGATGGTCTTAAATTCTTGGCGGGAGATGACTGCATAGCTTCACTACCATCCCACGTGGGACTTTATTTTTGTCCCTACCAATAAATCTTCTCCCTCAATTACTGAACATAGTGAAATAGGGATTTTAATTTGTGTTTATATGACGATATCCCAGCCAATCGGAATGCAGTGTTGGACAATCAGGCTAATGCTTTCAAAAGTGACTAGTGGTTTTGGGGTGCCCAACTTGAAACAACTTCAAGAGGTCTGATTTTCAGAGGGCAGCTGCTCAAAAATTCCTGAAAATCAGGCTCTTTTAAGGTTGGGCACCTCAAAATGGAGGTACTCAAAATTATTAGTTACTTCTGAAATATGTGCCTAACCATAATCTAATAGAATGCCCAACAAATATGAGCAGAACTACTAATAGAGGTTTTGTCACTGCTCCTGTTTAATGTGTTTTTCTCATTTTAAGCTCAGAGCAATGAAGCTTGGTGAATAATATGTTAGACTAACATAGAAGATAACAAAAGGAAATAGTTAAGGTACCATAATAATTTTAGCCATTATTTTTTTTCAGGTCACTATAATCTACCCAAAGATAACTAATTGTTCAAAGTAAACATTCTACTCCAACCACAAAAGGAATCCATTACACAAACATATAATTCACAGTCATTTTTAGTGGGTTGTAAACAGTTTGGAATGAGCATAAAATGGGACAAAAATCAAAGTGAGCATTTAGAAATGAAAAAGTGTTTGCTACAAAAGGTCAGTCCCTTTGCTTGGCAAACTATGTAGAAAAGCCTGGGAAAATGTTGAACACACAAGCAGTAAGGGAATTTTAAAGCCAACAACCTCCCTGTTTCTTTAAACAGACATCGGAACCTATAACTGGATCCTGTCAAACAAATGACAGCAAAAAACATAACAGCTGCTAAGAAGCAAAGTTGAGAGATAAAGTTTTCTGAGCTAAGAACCTTCTCAGAAGTGGACTAAAGGTCTTTCTTAAATCTTTAGACAAGGTTATGGATCCCAGGGTGGCTTTTCGGCACCGAGTCAAATATGCAATTTTATGTATCATTCCTGTCACAGCATATTGTGCTCCAAAAAAAAAACCCAGAGAAAAAACAATGTCTGCAATGTTCACGTCATAATAAAACCTATACCTGTAATCATCAACTGTGGAGTTGATGGTATCATTTTAAAGTCATTTAAATTGATTTGGGCAGAGTAAGTTGGATTTGGAAATGTAGGGGAAGAATGAATTGTCAAAATCATGTTTCAATAGATGGATGCCAAGATAAATGAAATCAAATTTCTCTGGAAAACTAGCCCCATTCCTTCACAAATCTAAAATATACTGTTTGCACAACAACATGTTTAGCGTAGTAAAGTACACGATCTGTTAGTTTATTGTGCCATTAGACACACAGAAATTATCATCCCTGGAAAAGATTTTAATATCAGTTCACTTTCACATGATAAAGTTTTGCAATGAAAAAGTACTGGTTGGCATTTTGTTTAGGTACTACAGAGTGATGTTTCTAAATTTTTTAATGAGTTTTACTTAAAAACAGCCAGTGGAACTTTAAAGGGTCTGCAAATAACAAAATAAATTATTCAAGAAATGACTGGAAATAATACCTGGCATAGAGACATAAAAACTTGAGATGAGAGCCCCACCCTTGGCAAGACTGCACGGTATGTGAATTACTGTATACGCTGAGGTTTAGATTGTCACAAGCTTCCCTCACTCCAATGCTTGGCCCTGCTCAGACTGTGTCTCCAGCTATTCACCCAATATTCCCTGCTGGGAACAAGCAGAAATGGGTAGGGAGCTCTGGCCTCATCTTAGTTAATCTGTAACTAAGTAAACTGCTCCATGAAGAGAGGCAAAGGAACTTACTTCTTAGTTAGATGTCTTCAAGTCACCAGGGCCTGATGAAATAAATCCTAAAATACTCAAGGAGCTGGCTTAGGAGATATCTGAGCTATTAGTGATTATCTTTGAAAAGTCATGGAAGATGAGAGAGATTCCAGAGGACTGGAAAAGGGCAAATATAGTGCCAATCTATAAAAAGGGAAATAAGGAGAATCTGGGGAATTATAGACCAGCCAGCTTAACTTCAGTATCTGGAAAGATAATGGAGTAAATAATTAAGCAATCAATTTGCAAACATGTAGAAAATAATAAGGTGATAAATAACAGTCAAAATGGATTTGTCAGGAACAAATTGTGTCAAACCAACCTAATAGCTTTCTTTGACAGTGTAACAAGCCTTTTGGATGGGGGCGGGAGTGGTAGATGTGGTATATCTTGACTTTAGTAAGGCTTTTGATACCGTCTTGCATGACCGTCTCATAAACAAACTAGGGAAATACAACCTAAATGGAGCTACTATAAGGTTGGTGCATTACTGGTTGGAAAACTGTTTTCAGAGGGTAGTTATCAGTGGTTCACAGTCAAGCTGGAAGGGCATATGAGTGGAGACCTGCAGGGATCAGTTTTGGGTCCGGTTCTGTTCAATATCTTCATCAATGATTTAGATAATGGCAAAGAGAGTACACTTATAAAATTTGTGGTTGATACCAAATTAGGAGGGGTACGAAGGATAGGAATAAAATTCAAAATGATCTGGACAAACTGGAGAAATGTTCTGAAGTAAATAGGATGAAATTCAATAAGAACAAATTCAAAGTACTCCACTTAGGAAGGAACAATCAGTTGCACACATACAAAATGGGAAATGACTGCCTAGGAAGGAGTACTGCAGAAAGGGATCTGAGGCTCATAGGGGACCACAAGCTAAATATGAGTCAATTGTGTAACACTGATGAAAAAAAAGCAAACATAATTCTCAGGCGTGTTGTAAGCAAGACACGAGAAGTCATTATTTCTCTCTTCTCCGCATTGATTAGGCGTCAATGGGAGTATTGTGTTCAGTTCTGGGTGCAACATTTCAGGAAAGGTGTGGACAAAATGGAAAAAGTTCATAGAAGAACAACAAAAATTATTAAAGGTCTAGAAAAAACAACCTATGAGGGAAGATTGAAAAAACTGGGGTTGATTAGTCTGGAGAAGAGAAGACTGAGATAACAGTTTTCAAGTACATAAAAGGTTGTTACAAGTAGGAGGTAGAAAAAATGTTCTCCTTAATGTCTGAGGATAGTACAAGAAGCAATGACCTAAACTGCAGCAAGGGAGATTTAGGTTGGACATTAGGAAAAACTTCCTAACTGTCAGGGAGGTAAAGCACCACAATAAATTGCTTAGGGAGTCTGTGAAATCTCCATCATTGGCGATTTTTAGGAGCAGGTTAGATAAACATCTGTCAGGGATGGTCTAGATAATACTTGTCTTGCCATGAGTGCAGGGGAATGAAGTAGATCAGTGCTACTCAAAGCGGTGGTCCGCGGACTGGTGCCGGACCGTGAGCCATCGGCTGCTGGTCTGCGGCGAGTTTCCAGGAAAGAAAGAAAGAAATAATAGTATAATTTAAAAATCGCACCGGAATTCCACCAAGAATAATTATCAGTCGATAAAGACAACAATATTAAATAATGTTATGTTTTCAGAAGCATGTATTATAATATTGATAATTATGCCATAGCGCTACAGCATGTTTTGCATGAGATGCGTGAGTGCACGTTTACCCCACTCCTTCGCATATGAATACCCCGCCCCACCGGCGGCTCAGCGAGCACCTGCCCACGGTCACTCTGGGAGGCTGTGGCTGAGCATGGACCCAGCGCTCCCGAGCCCCTGGCCTGCAGAAGGGTGTGCGACAACCCCTGTCCGCACTGCACAGCAGGCAAAGCGCTGCTACTCAGATGCCGTTACAGCTCACGGGGGGCTCCCACTGCGGCGCAGAAGGCAGGAGCGGGGTTTTAAAGCCCTTCCAACAAAGAGAAGCCCGCCACGTCCCGCAGGTGCCATTTTAACCCAAGGGAGCAGCTGGGACTCGAATTCTTGCCCCTGCCCACCCTGCGGGGCCCCGGCGCAGCCTTCTGCAGCAGCTGCACCCGCACCGCATGCTCTAGCACCTCCTGCTGCCACTGGCGCCTCCTCTCTTGCGCAGCCCCTCAGCAAGGAGTGTACGGCTGTAGTGGCGCTGCCGCGGCTCACTTACCTGTCCAGGCGCACCGCACACTGCTGCACCCGTCCCCAACTTGGCTTCGCCCCCAGCCGTGGCCCCCTGTCATATGACTGGGGGTGGGTCATGTTGGAGGAGCTGACTCAGCAGCATGGACTCTAGGGCCTCTAGAGACTCTAGGGCCTAGAGTCCGTGCTGCTGAGTCAGCTCCTCCAACATGACAAATATGGTTCCGGTCCCCGGCACATTGGAAAAAAAATTGCGGGTCTGCCACATCAGATAGTTTGAGAAGCACTGCAGTAGATGACTTCTCGAGGTCCCTTCTAATCCTACAATTTTATGATTCTTTGCTTCTTCCCTCTCTGAGAGAAAGTGGGAGCAAGAGAAGAATTGTGACTCCGTCACTCACAATTTTTCCCTCAGTGTACCCATCAGGTACACACCAACCTTACTCAAGGCAAAATGTTCAGTTACCATCTAGCCTTAAGGAAATAATAGAAGCTTTCTATTTAGGGACTACTACACTGGACACTAAGAGTCCACTCTTTCCCCCAGTTAAGCTGGTAGCAAAGGTCCTTTTGACTGAAAGGGATCAGGGTTGGGCTCCTCATATTTTTAGGGACAGCATTTCACCAAATATCGAAGAAGGAACAAATAAAATTGATAGGAAAAAAATAATGAGCATGCTCCTGAAAACTTTAAGTCAATGGACCACTCATGTAGGGTTTGCAGAAATGGGCCTAATATTTTAATTTAATATTTATGATAAACTATCTTGTCGGCCCTGCAATATGGCTCATGAAGAGAGATACTCTGCACCCAGTTCCATTTCCACAGGTAGAAATAGTAAATGAGAGATTACAAAGTTGGAGTTCACAATTGTATAAACAAATGCTTGTGGACTAGTTAGATCTGCATTATGGTCTGAGAAGAGAAGTTTAATGGACACAAAGAACTCCTGTCCTTTCCATCTATATTAAAAGGCTAGCTAAGAGGGATAGCTCAGTGGTTTGAGCATTGGCCTGCTAAACCCAGGGTTGTGAGGTCAATCCTTGAGAGGGCCACTTAGGGATCTGGGGCAAAAAAATCTGTCAGGGGACAGTACTTGGTCCTGCTAGTGAAGGCAGGGGACTGGACGCAATGACCTTTCAAGGTCCTTCCAGTTCTAGGAGATTTGTATATCTCCATTTATATTTTATTTTTTTTATTTTTTAACATCCAACAGAGTCAACAGACCAGTCTCTGATCTCAGTTACATCCGTGTGATTCCAGAGTAACTTCATTGATTTAATGGAGGTATTCTGGATACACATTAGTGTAACTAAGATTAAAAACTGGCCAATACCAAGTTTGAAAATCCTCTTGTGGTTTGACAATATAATGTGAAACCATCAAGATAAGGAAACATACTAAATGGTATGTTTTATTTAGCTCACTATTAGGCTTTTCTCCCCCCATGTGTGGCCACAATATGCTAAAATTGAAAAAAGCAAACAATGTTTTATTGGGCACAGTATATGTCATATAAGCACCTTCGTAACATAGTGGTTAAGATTATCTTGTTAACAGCACAGTTGTCCAGCAAAGCATGAATATCTTGTTGTTTCTGGTTCAAATAGGCAACATATAAGGCTGGACTCATAAGATCTGCTTTTTGGATTTTTTTTAAATGAAGTATATAAGCAACATTTTTAAATAGAGTACGGAGGTATATAGATTATATATTTTCTAAAAAGAAAAAGTAACTACGAGGGGAAAAAATCTTTTCCACAACAGCGAATGTACCAGCTGTTCTGAGTATTTAGGCCACCTTCCTAAGACTATGAAAGTAAACATAAAGTTTTCATTAAATGTGCCTTTCCCATAATTGGTACATAAGTATTTCCCATGACTCTGCAGTTGAGTGTCTTGGCTGGAGGCATATCTGGCCATTAGGAGGAGGGCTTTAGATCTGTTGAGTCTCAGCCATGCCGGGAGACTTGGCACCTCCACATACTGCTTCCTAATACCAACCCCAGTATAAAATGTCATCAGAAGCTTGCATAAACATTGGACTTAGCTTCACATAAATTACGCTGTTCTGAGATAGTTTATGCCAGAACTTAGTAAAAACAACACTTAGAGTAAATAGAATATGAGTAAATGTGAGGATCTTAATCCAAGAAAATGATAATAGAAAAATGTATATCAAGTACAAACTCGTAAATACAGCACAATGAAATTTTATCTCATACCACTGAGATTAGTTTTTATTTACATACTGTACTAACTAAAATGATATACTTGCGTAAAGTTACAGCAATTATGAAAAAAGCACATGAACCAAAGAACAATAATGCAATGCTTTAAAGGATCAATTGCTCTGTAGAAACAGTGACACACATTTTCCTAGAGCAGGGTTTCATTTTGGAGACCGTTTACATGCATACACATGTACACTATTGCAATAAATGGGATACAGGACCAGGTATCTGGTATAATAAGATACAGCCAGACATCTGTAGGCATATGTAATTATTATTTATTCGTCAAGAACCAGTATCATGACTAATGGTATAAGTCTTTGGGCAGGATTCTGGCCCCAGCTGCAGCCCCCTTTATGTCACTCTGGCACCAAAAGGGGTTGTAAAGGGGCTGCTGTGGTCCTAAAGAATCTCCTCAAGTACAGAAATATGGAGTCAGTGTAAGCAGCCCTATGTCACTCTTCCATCAAGGTTTAGAGGGTGTAATGGTCAATGTTGGAGGGTTCATGGCTGGAGCGCTCTGCACTCTGGCTATTTTAGGCCAAAGAACAGCCCATAGGCAGCCTAGGCAAGGATGCCATAAGTTACAGATGCCCTGGGAGCCTTGTACTGGGGACTGTACTACCCTCCCTCCTCCCTCCCCCACCCATAGCCTGGATTCTGGGAGGCGCAAAGATGTGTAAAGGCACCTTTGGCCTCCCTCCTCCTGGGTTACCCACAGGCTACTCAAAACATCTGCAAACACTAGGTGCACCTTTCGATGAACCCGAGCTGAGACTGGAACATGAAACTAGGCAAGTTGTACAAGGTTTGGGGTTTTCATAATGCAAATTTTGAAAAATAAAATTGATTTGCTCTCTAATCTCATTTTCCCTTTTGCAATCTGCTTCTTTTTTCTCTCCTCCCTCCCTCCCGTAAAACTTTCTCACTCCTCCCCTCTATATTTCTCTCCCTTTCCTATCCCCCATCAGATGGTTGTGCTCCTTTCTTCCAAAAAACACTGCTACTATCTTCCCCTTCACAATACCTCCGCTCTGTTATTCTGTCACTTCCTGTCTACCTACCACTCTGGGAATAACAGTATTTCCAGTGCTGTCCTTTCTACATAACTAAGTCATGAATTTCCAGGAGTTTGAATCTCTAGGCCAAGTTCATTGCACCCTTCACATAAATCCAGCTAACAATCATTAAATTAAAATTGCTTTCTCCTTTGTGGTTAACTGTCTAAAGATCTTTTTATTTTCCTCTGGTTCTCTTTTTTTTCAGATTCTAGACAACAGCAGTACTGGGTTGTCCCATCTTTATTTTGAAAACTATCTTTTGCAAGATATACTTTTCCCATGACCCCTGGAACAAGTTGTAAACTTTTAAGAAATGGTGCTTAAGCCTCACATTTTTATACAATACATTTTTAGGATTCTGAATCTACTTCCAATGAAAATGACCTTCAATGAGAGAAGAAGAAAGATCAAATGTCTTAATTACATTTTATTTTGCTGTGATTATTTATGATTAAACAAAAACTCTTAAAATACAAATGAAAGTGCATCATAACCTTGGGACAGTACTATAGCTTTGAATAACATCAATAAAAACAGGCCCCCAAATGCAGAAGAGGGGAAAAAAATGTAAGACAGACTCTAAAACTACTTACAAGTTTAGACTGGCATTTGTTTTGGTTAGGTAACATTGGGGACTTACCAAAAAATGTAAAGGCATAACAACCACAAGGGATCTTAGTATGACTGTTATGAGGGTTCTAGCACTGTAATTACTGACATTTTATGAATGTTTTAGCACTGGCTTGCACACAAAAAGTTTGCAATAGAATCAACTATACGTCAAATAGACAATATAGAGACAGTAATTAGCATTAATTTGTTTTATTAATATCTCTATTGTAAAAAAAATAAAAAGCAAGAAAGAATCTGTAATAGTTGAGTGAATCACTACAGTATAATTTGAACTGCATGGCTTCTCTGGCAAGACAAGTGGAGTTGTTAAGTTAAAGCATCAGTTGTAAATATGGCTTCAGGAATGAAAAATAGTGTTGAATATTAAGTTACCCACCTCTTTTTTCAACAGCTTCTATACACCGTTTTACAAATAGGGGGACTGTGGAATTTTCGTGCTCACACACTAAGTGCAAATGGGAGCCAAAAACTTGATCTAAACAGAGTGAAGAAGATAAATATATTAAAACTTGATAAACAAAAACTAATAAATAAATGATAATAATAATGGGCTTTTTGCTTCTTCAAAGGCTTGTGCATTAACCAACTACTCCTCTGTGGTTGTTAGACAGATAAAAAAAGTACCAAAGCCTTCCTGACTCCTGCAGGTTTTTATTTTATGCCCCAGTTGGGATACAATTGCTCTTATAAACATAATTTGCTGAAAATTACAGAGAGAATCCAGCCACAAAATGGTGATTTGTATTTTGAACCTTCTAATGTTAAGGTGTAGGATTTTGGTACAGTGCAGCATTATGATAAGAGCCATTTCTGAAATCCAGATCTCTGTCTGGTTCAAATTTGAAACACCCAAAAGTAAATCACGATGTCCCAGATCCTGAAAGCTCACACATGAGTAGACCCCTCCACCCACTTGGAGCCCCATTGCTCATAATGGAGCTCCATGTTGGTGATTGGGTTTGATTGCACATACCAATTTGTAGAATCAATACCTAATCCCATCTTTACTGCAATTACTGCTCATAAAATTATCCAGCCTTTTAAAAAGTCCAGCCACAGTACTTGATTGCACCATTTCCTGCAGCAGTGAATTCCACAAGTTGGGTATATAAGTGTTTGCTCTGAAAAACTTTTCAGTTGCCTGAGATAACCAAATACTTCAGTATTTACAGTTCACCCTAAGTATGTCCTATGTGAAGTTCAGGAAAGTTTAAGAACCACAATGGTAACGTTAAGTAATTCTAACAGCAACATTGGAAAGTTTTTAAGGGCAACAACTGTATACTAAACAAAGTTATATTTTCTTCTTACATTTGCCTTTTTTATTTGTTGTCCTTGTAAAGAAACTGTTTTGATAATTTATCTTGTCTAGTGTATCTGGATGTAGGAATACACTGTTGGTAGTTATGGCTTTGACTTCCAGTGTCAATTGTACCTCTGTTCCTCTTAGTATTGTTTTTTGTGTAGAAGGCAGTTGGCAAAAACCCATTTTCTGTACTTTTGTATTTAAAAGTGATGTACTTTTGATGAGAATAGCAAATAGGCTTCAGTGACTGAACTTGTAAATCATATTGTTTACATACTGAATTAGAGTTTAACTAGGTAATGCTGTTTTTTAGTTTTTATGCTTTTAAACTTTTGACCGACATAGGATGTTCATCTTGAAACACAGCATAACCAGGTTAAATATCTCAGATTACAAATTAGCTTTATCCGCCTCATCTCCACTCTATATTTTTTGACAAAGTATGAAAAGAGCACTCAGTAATGGGAATTTTGTCATCTAGAATCAAAATGAATCAAACAGATGAGGAAAATCACTCAATAAGAGCAGTTTAATGTTCAAACAATCTGACTGCATTATCATTATTTACCCAAAGAGACAGTCTCCACATACCTTTTCAACAGTGTACTACACTTTGAAAATTAGTACAAAGGAATTAGATCAAACTTCTGTACTTGAGATTTTTTTAGTACAATTTGAAATTTAGGAGAGCACATATAACACACCATATTAATTCCCAGAACACCAAGGATGAGTACAGTCATCCTTAACTTTCTGCACAGCAGTACTAAAGACAAACAAACTCATCTATGGTACCTCAGCTCCTTCCACTCCTACAGAACAGGAGCATTGTCTCCCTCCCCCAAAACTGTATCCACCCTCACCCAAAATTCAGTTGCACCCCTCCCATAAAGAAGTCAACAACTTGTCCTGCCCTTCTTAATGGCAGGCCAAAAGCTTCATGTTCGTCATTTGCCTTCTGGAACAAATTTTATAGTGGGGGTGCAGAGAGCCATTGAATCAAGCTGTGAACCCTGCATATCATGGAAACCACTTCAGGTCAGGAGGTGCAGTAGCATCCCCAGCACTCCTAGTTCCAGCACCTATGTTTGCCTTACAGGGTTACCAGCTCTTGCCTGCTTGTTGTTCAACTCTCACCCTTGCAATATAATTGCCTTTTCTCTGTTTATGGTCATCAGCCTGAGGAACAAGTTGGGAAAAGGGAGCACGGAAGCAAGGCAAGACATGCTGGGAGTGCAGGCCTGGGCAGGAAAATAGTCCCCAGCAGTGAAGAGTCAGAACCAAAACTTCTGTCAATAATTCCACTCTGCCATGTCTTCAAATAGCCAGAAAGCCTCCCTTCTCCCTGGGTCAGTGCTTTTCAAAATCCCTGGCAAATAGACAGGTCCTGATGATATACAGATGTTATGATGTATGCATTTTTAACTTAATTCTAACATTTAAGGTACTACTAATTTCAATTTTTTCAAATAGGAGTACTTAAATTAAAAAAACCCCAGACCTTCTCATGTAAATAGGGAACTCTTATCATCTGAGCAATTTTTAGATTTAGATTGTAAACTATTTGAAGCGCAGGCCTCATTTTTTTATAAAGCACATTTCTGCACTAGATAATTGTTAATAAACACCATTATAATTTGTGTGTGTGTGTGTGTCCGTGTCTGTGTATCTGTGTGTTTATTCTCAGCACAATTTTAGAATGAATTATGTGTTTGGAAAATATACTGAGAGTTGTATAAATAGGATAAATAGAATTTATTTTCATTTTTTAATAATTTTGACAGATAATATACATTTATTTCTATTTTAAAAATATTTTTATGGATTTAAATTTTGACAGTTGCAGGAAATTATGGGAGGGTTAGACAATTATGTAATGACAGTAGACACTGAGATTCAAAAAGTTAAAGCTGTATAAACCGTTAAAACATAAAAAATCAACATCTCATGTCAAAATATATGAAGTAAATATCCTTGAATCAACATACCATACTTGATTTTACTATTTGCTCGCTAGTCCACTTGTAACAAGCCAATTCAAAAGTCTACATCACTGGATTTTGACTGTGATAAGTTCTCAAGCAGCTTGTCTCTTACTTTGCCTATCTGTAAATGTCTATTATTATTGATGGAAATATTTTTTCATCCATTTATGTGAGTACGGTGACATTGCTGATAAAAATGTAATCCTTCCAAGCCTATACATAAGCCATCTCAGATACACAGAACCAGATCCTCAAAGGTATTTAGGTGCCTAATCCCAGGAGTCTGAAGCCATAGTTACTAAGAACTAGATTTTCAAAGAGTGCATTTTAAGTAGGGAGTTTAGAGCAATGATGTGCAATATTTTACCCCCAAAGGAATAGAACTGGAAATAAGAAATAGGCAGTGACCACCTGTTTCTCCAAATTATTGCAGCCTGCTGAATCTGCTTGCCATATGATACAGGGAAAGGAGTTCTGGGTTTCCTGAGTCAATGTATGAAGGAAGGTCCATTCCAACTCATCCAAATATATGTATTCTGCAGTCTGATATGTATTCTGCAGTTTTTTACAACCCCAAAGTCCATTGAGTTAGTCAAACTTCTGAGTACACAAGGAATGCAGGGTTGGGGTCACAGAAATACACTCTAGAAGGTTGCATGTGTGTGTGGCAATTACATATTAGTGAGTGATCTGTTACATGTTTGTGGGGTTATGTTTGTGTCAAAGAATGGACAGGTTAAGTTTTCTTCATGAAACATTTATCGTTTCCTCCAGTGGTAATTATGTATACAGAGATTTATGATTAAAATGTTCTAGTACTTCCTCCTTTGACATCTTAATTGTTTTTAAAATTTCAGTGAAGACCTGTCAAATTCTTCCCATGACATGGAATGTTCTCTGATGTTAATTACATTAAAAAGATGTAAAACTGTATCTCAGTTGAGGGGTTAGGGTTTTTGTAAAATGATAGGTCAGAAGTGACAGGGGCAATAGACTGCATTGTCTATAGATAGCCAACGTATCAACAACTGAGGAACAATTAATTCTTTACGGTTCAGCAAGTTACCGTAACTACAATAAGTACATCATGTCTGGCATCCAGGAATCTCAAGTTATTTTCACAATTTCCAATAATAGGAAGGCAAGTGTTATACTTTGGAAAAAAACCCCAACACATTGGTTTAGTGAATGGTGGTTTGGGCAAGGAACAGAGAGGTTGGAATTCCGGAGGTGAAATTCTGGCTCCATTGATGTTAATGTCAGAACTCCCATAGATTTCAGTGCAGCCAGGATTTCACCTTTGGATTTTATTCTTGAATCTGCAAACTGCTTAACCTCAGTTTGTCTACCTGTAAAAATGGATATAGCACTATTTACTTATCTTATAGTTAATGTTTTGAAACACACTTTGTCATCCTTCTTAGATAACATGTGCTAAGTATTATTATTGTCTTCAACTGAAGGACCATAAAGGCAAAGGGGAACCATGAGGCTAGTTGTCACACTACTGTTATAGTTGCTAAGCAACGAAAAAGGCTACAGTAAACATTTAAACCAATCTACTTCCTTCTGAAAAGTATTATTTTAGAAAAGCAAGACTATTTAGTGACTGAATATGCAGCTGGAGGCCAAGTTCTGCCCCTGACACTGTATGACTTTGATCCAAGTCACTTAATTTTTCTGAGTTTCCATTTCCTTGCCTATAAAATGGAGATGCTAATGCTTACATCACAATATGTACATTCTTATAACTCATATGCTTGTACAATATTTTTATGCTTCTACAGTATTTTGAAAACAAGCATTTATACAAGTGCTAAGAGTTAATTTTTGTAGGCAACACTTTGGTATTTCTTTTCTTTTTTAAACTTACTTATTGAAAAAATAAATTATTGCCCTTAAAAATGTTCTTCTTTAATATCTATAAATATTTTAAATCACTGTAAGAGAAGAAAGTAACTAGAACATCTTTTCATATAATGAAAACAATAACTGTTCCCAATAGATAATGGGAGCAAAAGAAGGTTTTGTTTGATTTATCTGTGTTAGGGCACTTCAGAACTCCACTTTTTATGAGTTGGGGGAAAAAAAAGATGTACACAACACTTCTAACCTCTTGTTATGACAGTTTATGTTTCCTATCCAGCTTATTTAACTCAAATGCCTGGGAAATAGACACAATTACCACCTTATGGAATGCTACTTAAATTTAAATGCTCCCCTCTGAATAGAAACCCACTTCATCTTCTCAGAGTTTATTCCAGCTTCTCAGGAATTATTCCCTCTATAAGCTCCTAAAATTATCTTTTTCATCATTTAAAAATTTTAACTAATGATTATTCAGAAGTATCTTTTATTGTAACAAAGGAAATTCTCACACAGTGGACTCTGTTCACAAGAACTTGAACAAAGGAGCTGCATACTATGCCCGTATACAGCTTTAATCATTCCCTCTTTCAGCTGTTATCAATTTAAAACCAATGAAACTCCCACACTGAGTCCATTTGAGCAGTCAATTTTAATATTTTGGGCATCTGTAGTTATTCTGAATTGGCTGCAAAAGCAGAACTAACAAGTTAAGCTCTAACCATAAGTCTACATCAGGCTGGTAAACCATGCATCAAACACAGACAGTTAGTCAATACCATAGAATGAAAAACCAACAAGCATTTTTAAGAAGAGCAATATATTCATAATATGTTTGGCAGTATGGTTTGCATTACATATCCTTGATATCTATGCCTTAAACGTTCTATTCAAGATGGTGGTGTCTGTGACAGCGTTGTATGCTGATATAAAATGAGACAGCAAAAGGGGATGGCATGGACACTAACACAATTGTAAGATATAAAATGATAACTACAGCTGCTATTAATTGCTCATTATGGTGAACAAGCCCCTTCAAGTTTGCAAGATCACTGCCAGGAGCCTGATGGACACACTCTTTACATGCAGCTTGTGCAGCCCAAGTCTGAGCTATTAACTCTAAGCTGCAGAAACCCAGAAAATGGGAGACAATGCTGCTGTAAAATGAACATTTCAAACAAGATCACAGAAGTCACAGCCGCATTCAGAATGTTACTGCTTAATTATTTTTGATGTGTATGTATGTGATATGGCCAAGTTCTCACAGAACTCTTAGGGTGTCTATTTCTTTGATGTTTTTATTAAAATACAAGCACAAGTGCACCACTGGAAAAAATATTAGTGCCATTTGAAAAATGGAATATCACTGTTCTAATTCTGGGGAAAAAAAAGAGTAGGTGGCCTGGTAGTACCGTCCCCACAGGTTTTTGGGAAGACAAAGCTTTTAATGAAATGCAATGCAGTACATTCCAAAGGCAAATAAATGCTGATCTATCCCTGCTACAACTTAATTTGGACAGTTGGATTGCTAACAATTTTTATCAATGTCTAAGTTGAGAAATGTATCCTCTCTACCACCTCTTCAATGTTGAGGGGAAGATAGGGGTAAAGAGAAGGAGAGAGACTGAAATGAGTATCAAAACAGCAATTTTACAATTATTGGGTTTTGGGGGGCATTGAAAAAGGCAGTTTCTATATATTCAGTATACGTGGAGGGCAGGGTGTGTTGTAGTGGAAGCTGTGTTGAAATTACAAGCCATCACTTAAGTGTGAGGGGATTCCTGGTCCTGCTTGTAGGCTCTGAGGCACTGTAGGGAAATGTGTGATCTGGGTCTTGTGCAGTCAATCTGCAAAGAGCAAGTCTAGTGCAAGGTGGGGTGGGTTGCGCCTCTCTGCCTTAAGGAGCACCCTGCTTTCATTCTCTGTGTTTTCGGGTCTTATGTGTTATCATTCTGAATGCCAAGAAATAAAGTAGTGCTATATTGCAACTTTCCAGCATACTGAAATCATTACGGCCTAGTCTTACAAACACTAACGACTCACATTAGGAATGTAATTCATGTATATAAGATCGGGGTCCATATCATTTTAATGGCATGAATTGTTTAAGGTTTCCATAAGAAATTATATACTTCTGCACAAAAAGATATGCAGGCCCAGTTTTTCAAAAGTTATTAGGTGCCTAAAGATACAGATAGAGAGCTAGAGGGGTTTTCAAAAGTGTCTAGATGCTTATGTTCCACTGAGTCAGTCACCTAGGTGCTTTTGAAAATTCCATTAAATGCCTATCTGCATCTTCATGGACCTACATACATTTAAAAATCTGGGCCTTAGTGCCCAAATAATTAGATGACACTGAACGTACGTGGGATAGTGCAAAGCAAGAAAAATAACCTTGCACATTTCAGAGTCTGATGGACCTTATATTTAAAATACATGTGCAAATCACATTTCCATGTGAATCTGCCACTCTCCTTCATGCAGTAGTTATGTTTCTTTAAAACAAAGTTTTGTTAAGAGTTAAGTGACAATTACACGATCTCCAGATTTTCTAATAATTGTATTGATGGATCAAAGGACCCCAGGAGAAAAAACTACAATTTAATTTTGAAGCATATATATCCCAAGTTAGGCTACTGTTGAGAAATGTGTTGAGTCCTCTGGCCAAGAGTGCACACATCAGTGACAAACAGAGAAGAGGACTGCATTTAAGTGAATTTACCACCTTAAAATGTATTCGCTCTTGCCTATAATTTACGTGTTAAATTTATTGGAGTTTTGGTTCCAGTGTGACACACAAAGTAAAAAATCAATACAGATTTAAGAGCTTTCTAGTGCCCCTGGCAAATATGAATGGCACTTGATGAAAAGTGAAGGTTTTCATAGCACCTACAGTGCCACTGCTTTGGTGTAATTATCACCACATGCTTCTCAAATATTTATATCAATTCTTCACTAGCCCATAGAACAGCTTTTGTTATAAGTTTGGCACTGTGATGTCCTGAAAGGCTATAGATATACTTTTATTGAAAGTATTAATTATTTTAAGGGATTTATAATTCTGCCAGAAGTATTCCTCTCTGGGATTAAAGTGAGTATGTGTGTTCTCAGAGTTGGTGGACTTTCTTGTAAAAATTGGTCATCCCCCCCGCCCCGGTCCCCCCAAGAATAGGGGAAATAAACAGTTTTGCAATGTTTCTGAAGCCATTTAATTCACCTTTAGGGGAAAAATAGATACATTTTAAAACACGAAATTTGTAAACCCTTTATTTTTAATCTGGATAGTTGCAATTTGCTATTTAAAATATTGTAATATAAGCTTAAAAATTAACATTTAAAAGTGGTCTGTGTGTAAGCACTGAAACTGCATTTTCATAACATTATAACAGATTAAGGGATAAACCCCACTGAAGACAATGAAGGAACCTTATCAAATGAGCATTTCACATAGACTTACTGTAGATTGGACTTAAGCCCTGCTAACGAATCCTGACTCATTTGCATGGCCAGAACCTAATCCTAATGAATCTTCTTGGAAGAAAACTAACATGTTTTCTGTACAGTTACATTAGTTTATTATTAAAACTCTGCTAGGGAATGCAGATCCTGACTCTCTATGGCAGAACATAATGCATCTGGGTTTTCCATACAAGAACATCCCAATTAGAACCAGGCTATGTTAGTGAATCAGGAGTCTAATGCAACTATATCTGAAAACAAATGCATCTGGTTTTCCTACAGAGATACATTAGAGGATGGATTTGAGTTATGCTAATGAATCTGGATTTGTTAGTAGGGATCACATCTGATCCCTGTGTAACACCACAGGAGATTCATCAGCTACACTTTTTTTTTTCAGTTTAATAAACACCCTTAAATACAGAAATTAAAAGACTATAAATTACAATACAAGCTTCTGTTCTGATACTGTAATAATTGAAACAAACTAAAATGATGCACTCAAATCCCACCCCCGACCCAAATTGTGCTTTAAAGTGGCATCCAAACCCTTTACGTAGTATATTGAGATACAATAGCTGATTAGGGACAGGTTCTGAAAGTTAGGCACACAACTGCACACATGAATGTGCTTGTGACTAATTTATGCTTCCAAATACCTGATGTATATGTGGGGGGAAGATTTTCAAAAGTGCCTAAGGGATCTAGAATCACAAGTCTCATTGACTTTCAGTGCAAGTTGTGCTCTTCAATCCTTTAGGCACTTTTAAAAATCTCTCCCAAAATAATCAAGAATGTATGTGCACATGTTTGTGTGTGCCTACCTGTGAAAATCTGCCCCATAATGTTTTAGATAGTAAAGGTCAGATCCTGAGGTGATCCCAAGTATTGCTCTGTGCACTGTGGAGGGCTGGGCGAAGACAGCCACCACCTTGATCCTGGTCAAAGGTGGTAGGTTTAACCCCTAAAGATGTTGACTGCTAACTGACTGCTGTTGGCTCTGAATTGCTAGCACCCAAGGGATGCCAAGGCCTTGTGGCAAAGAACCCATATCTAGCCAGTTTGCATATACAGTTGTAGTTTTTGAACATACCAATTGGTGAGTGTGCAATTTTTTCAAGCACAATTCTAGAAGATATTTGAATATATGGTCTTGCTTGATCACTGGTGGTCAGAATACCACCATTTACAACATAACAGTACCTACACTTTGGAAAAAAGCATTCCTGAGATCAACCAACAAAAGGTAACAATGTTTTTTCTCTATTATATATATATATTTAAAAAAACAGAACTTCTAATACACACACATAATTTTATCTTATAAGAAGCTAGATATATGGGTTAGACAATGAAGGTGTATGGCATGCTTCTTTACAATGTAGGGTACGTCTATACTACCCACCTGATTCGGTGGGTAGCAATCGATCTTCTGGGATCGATTTATCGCGTCTCATCTAGACACGATAAATCGATCCCGGAAGTGCTCGCCGTCGACCCCGGTACTCCTGCTCCGCGCAAGGAGTAAGCGGAGTCAACGGGGGAGCCTACCTGCTGCGTCTGGACCCGCGGTAAGTGCTTTTTAGTTCGAACTAAGATACTTCGACTTCAGCTACGTTATTCACGTAGCTGAAGTTGCATATCTTAGTTCGACCCAGGGGGTTAGTGTGGACCAGCCCGTAGATGGTGTACAAGTGTGCGAAGTGTGAGGGTTTCTAGAACACCAAAATAGCATCTGAAGAAGCCAAGCAATACAGAGATACATTTAACTACATGTTGTTTTAGTCAGAAAAGCTAAACTCTTACAAAACCGAATGAGTTCTCTGATACACAGCAGAACAAAATATTTAGCAAGAAATACCTGCAAAATCCAAATAGTCCTATGCATTTAATTGGTGACAGGAATGAAAATATTGTGAAATAGGAACACCCATTAATGAACTTTCAGTTTTTACTTAGAAAAATAGATAAGAGAAAACACACCTTTAATAAGTCCCTTTTCTTGCAATGTTTTCAGCGAGGGTCTTCGGCTGATAAACTTCTTTAATCTGCTTTTGACTCGATTTCTGTCATTTGTATCAGAGGCACTGTAGTTCAGTCTGAAAACTGGAGAAAAAAGAAAAGAAAAGCTACATTTCTAGTAAAGCTACACTTTTAAAGCTAGTAGTACTTTGTGCAAATTTTCTTGGAAAACAATGGCCATGTCCACCCTTGAGAAATCACACAGTAGGTCAGCAGTATAGCTGGTTGGATAGTACAAAGAGTTTGATTAATATTTGTGTGAAAAAACATGATGCGTTCACTTCATATTGTTCGTGGAGTCATATTATGCACTGTTCATAAATATTTGGATGGCCACCAGTTTACTTGTGAAATGTTCATGAATCCCAAGAGTTTCACATGGATGATTATTCAACTGAAAGTTCCAATTGGAAGTGTGCTATATGTTATTAGCGGGATACTATTTTTATGAGAAGGGGTGGGTTGATCACAGCACTCGTGATGGTCTGAATCCCCTTGCCAAGTCAGATTAGGCATCCCATTATTGTTAATACAATTGTAGAAAGCATGGCTTAATGACAAGAAACTTATGCAAGATGCATTAATTTATGGAAGAAAAAGTGTTCCAATTCTAACTATTACATTTTATTATATTTAGGTATTTACTGCACCGAGAAACCTTTGGGCTATGTTCTCTCATGGTTTATGCCAGCAAGGTGTGGGTCCCACTTCCTGAGAGTCCACAGGAGCAAACAGTGATGATGCAAGTCAGCTATAACTTGCTGGGGTGTCCTCAGAGAACTGCCAGAGCCCCCTAAATGGGCAATACTGATGGCAAGAGGCATACTCTGGACCCCAAAATATTCCCTACTTCAGCATTCAGCACGTCTCCATGGCTATATTGTTCCATCCTGTGTTTAAAGCAGTAAGTAGGGATTCTGTGTGAGAAAATCTCTGTGAGGATTCCCCAACTTCACACATCCTAGGGGATCTGTGGGAGGCCAGAGATATCCATTTTTTGCCCCCCATTAGGCTTTTCCAGTTTCCCTGTGCCCTGGCTCTGGCAGTCCCTAAGTCACCTATAGGGCTGTAAACAAAAGGTTATATAGCAAGATGCTGTACAATCTTTTCCAGTAAGACCTCTAGGACTGGAGGGGGATGATATCTGTCTCTTGGCCCACTCAGTCTCCATCTCATTCCTTTTCATGGACCTTGGACTGCAGAGAGCACCTCCTCACAGAATTGCTCACCAGAAAAGTAGCTGATCCCCAATTCTTCATGGAGAAGAGGAGAAACAAAAGTTTACAGTTCCCTCTGTGTGCTCCCCTAAGAGGGATGATTCAGCCCTTCAGTGGCAGGGCGTCTATGGAGCATTCGGGGCCTCTCTCCTTTCATAACTTCTATGGCAGCGTGGTTATAGAAGTACATATCCTTTTATGTTTTAACGGTTTATACAGCTTTAACTTTTTGAATCTCAGTGTCTACTGTCATTACATAATTGTCTAACCCTCCCCCAAGATGCACCAGTCCTCCCTTGAAGAATCTGAGAAAAACATTATAGAGGGAAATCATGATATAGATTATGCTGGGTTTTGTAGCAAGCAGTTTCACATTAGTTATAAATAAAAACAGAAAGCTAAAAGGTGCACAATTATAAAATAGTGATGATTTAAAGGGTCCTCTTAAACAACAGTACAAAATCCTGGAATAATGTGCTTTATATTACAAATCTGATTTTAACAGCCAACCTTATAAAACGGTTTACGCTTTGCTGTTGTCAAGGGAGCAAAACTTGCCAAATTATTCATTTTAAGTAAATATAACCATAACCAATTAAGGAAAGCAACGTTTAAACACATGCCTATGATAATCAGAGCATAGTTTGCTTCTGATTTCACTACTGATTTTAACAGAAGAGTGTTCAATTTTCCCACAGCACTAAACTGACCCCACACATACTTCCACAAACTAGTAATCACACAGGACAAATAAAACAACACTTTATTGGAAAACACACGGCTTGGTACAATAATCCATCATTTATGAAAAATAGACTTCACATTTTTAAGGGTAGCATTCTTAGGGCGATGCATCATAGAATATAAAGATTAGTGTTCAATTGATGGTTGACTCTTTTGTTCACTTTATATTTTAGAACTTTTTGTTCAAAATTAGGCAATCCTTGGCAAGGATAGGCTAAAATTCCAAGTCACTCAGCCTTGCTATAAAAAGAATAATAAATGGATGTTTCCAGTTCTGCATCTTAAGGGTACGTTGAAACAGTAAAGTGAATTGTATTTAGTTTTCTGACTGTGGCTATGTGGCTTAAGTTCATTCTCTCCATAGTAGTTCAATGTTTCTTTCCTTGCTCCCAGGGTGCAGCCTCCCCATTTCAAATATGGTACAAGTAAAACCATTCAGTTACTTTATGCCTGCCACATTTTTCAGTCTGCAGGATTCTGAAATATAAATTATAATTCACATAATGCCTGCTTGAACTTCAGTGTTAGCTCTGACTATAACACCAAATTTGTTAAGATGATTTAACAGATCCCAATGTGGTTCACGTTGAAGAACAGTTAGATAGGGGATCTACAGTTCAATTTTGTGGGGTAAATAATCCTTATGCACAGAAAGATGTTTTATTCCAGATGTGTAGTTTTATACCTGAAACAGCAACTATGGTGTTAAAACTACATCTAGAGGTAGGAATCATTATTGTCATAGACACTTTTTGTATATTCCATGTGAGATTATATATAGCAGGGAGAAAAACAACAGCAAAGCCAATTTTGATGAGTTTCTTATATTATGCTGGTAAGCACATGCAAGTCACCAGAGGGAAACCTCCCAGAAATTCAAGGGTTTGGATAATATGATCCAGAATTGAGCACTGGCTAGAAATACTCTTGCTGGGATCTTGTTTAGAAATATCTTTTTTCCTGCCAAACCGCTGCTCTCGTGGTATCCCGATGTAATAATGGCTTTGTTTTATATTTGGAAATGCAAAGAGAGCTAGATGTTGCTTCCAAATGGAAAAGTATAGTTATACAACAGAAAGATTATAACAAACAGTTTTCTATAGTACTTTACTTTTTCAAATTTCAGCCTACGGGTGTGACTAGTGAAGATCTTCCATTAATGGCAAACTCAAACAGATTAACTACCAACTGCATGTAACAACTTGGCCATCTAGCTGTCCATTAGTTAAAATGACTGGCTGCAGGCAGTGTGGAATCCTTGAGTCTTCTTCTTCTTGTTCTGTATCTGCCATCTGTAGAGGCTGCTCTGTTGATTGTTCTTTCTGAGAAACAAACTGTATATGTCAACAGTTTCTGTTGAACTCCCCCTGGTTGGTCTGACTTATATATGATCTGGGCGCTGAATTCTTTTTCTTTATGGCAGCTGGAGTTGTCCATCCTTTTTCTCCATCCAAAATGACACGAACACGATCACCAGGTTCTAGACCTACCAGTTCTCTAACTGACTGACATCTGTTGTAAAAGTGTTCATAAGTTATTTTACCCTTTTTATCCAATTTAGCTACTCTCTCTATGTTTGGCCACTTTGGAGATAGGTTCTTTTCCAAAGTTGGAACAGAAGTTCTGAGTTGTCTTCCTAACAGGAGTTGTGCTGGACTACATCCAGTAGCTGCTGTTGGTGTTGATCTGTAACTCAGAAGAGTGATGAATGGATCTTCCTGCTGTAAGATTATCTTGGCTGTCTATATAGCTATCTCAGCCTCTCCATTCACTTGTGGACTGCCAGTAATATGATCAAAATCATATTTCGGTAGGAATTACTTAAATTCTGCTGCAGAGAATTGTGGTCCATTGTCCTTCACTAGTTATGCTGGAATACCAATGTCAGCAAAAGTGCACTTCAGTTTCTTGATAACACTGCTACGTTATGTATACATACATTATATTTCTGTATAACTGGAAAAGTAGTCCATTACAACCAGGTAACGATGTCCTCTGAATTGGTATAAATTTGCAGTTAGTCTCTTCCAAGGTCTGTCTGGTAGAGGTGTTTGTACACTTTATTGTTCAGCATCATCTCTGAAGTTGATTTGTACTGAATCTCCTTTCAAAAATCCAATATCATCAAATCCTCCACAGAGTTCCTCCACCTTTCTCACTAAGCCCATCATGGCTACTGTGCTGCAGTTGAGAAGCTGTTGGTCTTTGATCCTTTGTTCACATGAACTCTTAATGCATAGCTTTGTCTTTCTAAGTTGTTTCTATGGTGATGTGTCCCATGCAGTTCAAAATATCTGCAGAGCTAGTCAGAGCTGTGTCAGGTGACTTCAGCTCTGGGATGGATTGAAGGTGATTGTAAGTGCCTCCTGAGATGACTGTGATATCAGCTCCTGCGTTCTTTTTAAAGTCAATAGTCTTGCTGTGAATATTCAATTTCAGTGGCCAGGCAGGTTCTATGTCATCACAAGTGATAGAACCCAGAATCAATGGCTCTTGATTGTCTGTAACAGGGATCGGCAACCTTTGGCATGCGGACCACCAGGGTAAGCCCCCTGGTGGGCCATGCCGCTTTACCTGCCGCGTCCGCAGGTTCGGTTGATTGCAGCTCCCACTGGCCGTGTTTCATTGGTCCAGGCCAATGGGGGCTGTGGGAAGCAGCGGCCAGCACATCTCTTGGCCCGTGCAGCTTCCCGCAGCCCCCGTTGGCCTGGAGCGGCGAACCACGGCCAGTGGGAGCTGCGATCGGCTGAAACTGCGGACACAGCAGGTAAACGAACTGGCCTGGCCCACCAGGGGCCTTACCCTGGTGGGCTGCGGGCCCAAGATTGCTGATCCCCAGTCTGTAATATGAGTCAACTGCCTGAATGCTTTGGTGAGGCAAACAGCTGCAAAATGTCCATATTTCATCCATTCATTACACCGTGTGCCTCAGCCTGAACATGCATCTTATCTTGGGATGTTACTTTTTTCACACCTTGCGCATGTAGGCTGGAATTTGTCCCTCTTAGTCATTGTCTACACTATTACTGTAAGTCAATCTAAGTTACGTTAGTTAAGTTACATACGTTATGTAACTTAAGTCTCCGTAACTTACATCAACTTAAAGCGGCGTCCACTCTGCGCTATATCATTATGTCAACGGGAGACGTTCATTGAGGTGAAGTACTGAAGTCGATGGGAGAGTGCTCTCCCATCAATTTAGCATGTCTTCACCACACCCGCTAAATCAATGCCACTTCATCAATGGCAATGGCGCCAATTTAGCACAATAGTGAAGACAAGTCTAGGAGTTCTCTCTCCTTCCCTTGGGGTTTTATGATAATGACTTTTAACACTTAAGTTTCTATTTGTAGCTTCTAAGCTAGTTTCACATTTTTCAAGTTTCTCCTCCCTTTTGTTCTATTGTTTGACTAATTCTGATGTCTTTGCTATATGTATAGCTATCTGTGTATATGGTTAAATCTCTCTTCAACTGTAGCTGCTGTGAAAGGTTTTTGTCTGTTAATCCAATAACCAGTCTGTCTGATTTTCTCTTTTTGCATTCCCCAAGTCAGTTTTCAGCCAATGTTTGCAGAGCTCTTATGAAACATGCAACATTTCCCACTCGTTCTTGAATTCTCTGATGACAGCATGCTCTTTCATAAACCACAGTTCTCTGGGGGAATAAAGTATGCATCAAACAGCCTTTTATGGTAATCTTTGTGACTGTCTTCAGGAAAATCAAAGGATTTAAAGGTATGCTTTGCTTGCTTTCCCATAGCATATATTAAAGAAGATACCTGTATATCTCCACTTTCTTTGTGGAATTTATTTGCAATGTGAAATCTTATAAAATATTGTTTTCAGTCTGTCCATTGTGAAGGTTTGTCAAAGCTGGAGTTCTCTGGGCTTTGAAGAGTGGCAAGTTGATGAGATCCTGCAACCTTTGTTGCTTTCCTCCCTCTGTCTGCAAACTGTGTTGCTGTTCCTTCTGTCTTCAACCTTAGTTATGTTCCTTCTGTTTCCAATCTTAGTTGCTATGTTCCTTCTGTTTCTATTCTTAGTTTACTCCTGATACCACATCATGATCTTGTGTACCAGATATGGACTAGTCATAGAGCCTGCTTACACACAAGATATGTTCAGCATAAGATCCTTCTGTGCTCTTCCAGGTATGGCTGAATCTCATTTAAATAAGGTATTTTATACACAGTGCCACCTAGTGGCTGAACAGTATGATACAGTTTAGCATGCCATTATACCTCCAATACTCATAAATAGGTATTTCAGTTGGTACCATTAGATTGGCTATTCTAACATATGATGGAACAAATTCTGGAGCACTGTTTAAAGTGCACTACACATACATGCTTCAAAAACAGCATGCTCCAACCAGTAAAGACCTGTGCGAGTATTATTGCCCCTCTCTCCCTGCACAGATTATTCCCACTGGAAACACAAATAGTTTGTGAGAGAGGAAAGGGGAATGAATGCTTGTCTGTGATGGGCCAGGAAACCTTTAAAGAATGTGTAGGCGAAAACTACATAAGGCAAAATATAATTCAAAATTTTCCTTTGCCAAAAATGAGAGTAGGACACTACATTCCATCAGCAAAAGGTTACTCATCTTGTTCAGTATCAGAGGGGTAGCCGTGTTAGTCTGGATCTGTAGAAGTGACTAAGAGTCCTGTGGCACCTTATAGACTAACAGACGTATTGGAGCATAAGCTTTCATGGGTGAATACCTACTTCGTCAGATGCATGCAGTGGAAATGTCCAGAGGCAGGTATAAATATGCAGGGAAGAGTCAGGCTGGAGATAACGAGGTTAGTTCATCCTCCCTTGGTGTTCACACCTCAACTGCTAGAAGAGTGCCTCATTCTCCCTGATTGAACTAACCTCATTATCTCCAGCCTGACTCTTTGTTGCTTCATCTTGTTCAGTAACTGGAGTTCTCTGAGATGTGTGCCCTATATGTGCTTCATTTCAGGTGCACCTTTCATCAGAGATTTTCAGTAGCAGTGCCCTTTTTTCAGCCCATGCATGCACTCCAGACATCCTCGTGCCCTGTACCAAGGATATTTAGAGCTTCATAAGTGAACCACCCTGTTTTTTCTCTAACGTGAAGTTCCATGAAAGGAAACTGAAGCAGAAGGGAAAGAGAGCAGATACTGGAGCACCCATAGAGACATGTTTCAAAGAGCTCCAGTTACTACACAAGGTGAGTAACCTCTCCTTCTTCTTTGAATAGTGTCCCTGTGAGTGATCCACTTTGGATGACCTCCCACGTATATCCCCACAGGGAGCAGAGAACTTCAGAGCAGAATCTAATACTGAAGACAAAATGCGTTGCCAACTGCAACATCTAATCTAGAGGCATGAGCCAAAGCACAGTGTTTGGAGAAAATATGTATTCAAGTCCAGGTTGCAGCTTTGCAAATGTCAACATCTGGAACATCCTTGAGTAACGCCATAGAAGTAGATTACTACCTTGTCGAAAGGGCTAGCAGTCTAGGAGGAGAATGGACATTGGCAAACTCGTAACATGAGATAATATATCCAGAGATCCACCTCAAGGGTCTTTCACTGGAGATTGTGGATCTTTTGGATCTCTCCATGACTGAAACAAACAGGGAGTTTTTCTAAATGATTTGGTTCTTTCCAGATAGAAGGCTAACATCCTTCTGCCTTCCAAGATATAGAAGCCAGTTTGCTCCCTGGTCTGATGTTGCTTTGGGAATAAAAACTGGGAGATAAATGACTTGGTAGATATACAAATCAGAATACACTTTAGGTAGAAATTTAGGATATGGTTGTAATGAAACCTTTTCCTTGAAAAGCACTGTAAAGGGAAAATCTGCTATTCCATTCATAATTCTGGAATTATGTGCCTGCTGAGGTCATCAGCTACGTTGTTCTGTATACCTCAGAGGCACTTGTTTGTCCAGAATGTGCTTGTTGAGTATAAAAACTATTCTGACCCATCACTGGAAGCACTGAAGATGTAACGTGGCATATTGAGTTAGAAAGGTACAAGCTGCCATATATCTTAATAGTTGGAAACAATTTTTTACCAAGTTTAAAGGACTTCGTTGAACATTTGAAATAAGATTTTTCAAGGTCGTGAACCCATCCACAGATAGATAGGCCCTGGCTGTCATGGCATCCAGAGAAGCTCCTGTGAAATCTATCTGTTGTACTGGGGTCAAAGCAGCCTTTTCAAGGTTGAATTGAAGACTTGAACTGTAGAACAGAGATCTTATTGTTCATACTGCAGACAGAACCTCATGGTAAGATCAGCCCCTGAGTAGCCAATTGTCGAGTTAAGGGAAGACAATTATTCCCAATCAATGCAGGAGGGTGGCTATGACCACCCTGATCTTTGAGACTGCCCTGGGGGCAGAGGAGAGTATGAATGGAAACACACAATAATAAAAGTGATCCTGGTTGATTGTAAAACGAAGAAACCTCTTGTGAGAGGGGTGAATATGCATTTGAAGGTTGAGCATTACTAATGAATTGCTGGAATCTGACCAAAGAATTATACCAGCAAGAGTCATGTCATGCTGAATTTCTGTGGTTTCACAGTTATATAGATGTGTGAGATCTAATATATGCCTCCATCTCATGTTCTTTTTGGGGACCATAAAGTACTTGGAATAGAGACCCTTGCCCTTGTGCTGGACCAGAACTGCTTTTATCCCCTAATCACAGAAGAGAGATGACTTCCTGTCTCAGCAAGTGATCACAAAATAGGTCCCTGAAAAGGGACGGGGATGAAATGGATTGAATAACTGACGTTACAACCTTCAAAACCCATTTGTCGGATATTATTCCCCCCCATGCAGGTTGGAAATGGAAAAGACACTTGTGACACTGGCAGACTAGATGCCAGCTCATGCCCAGTCTCTTAGGCCCCAACTGAACATTGATGAATGCATAGCTGGAAACCAGTCTGGTTCATCCATGTGTTAGTATTATTAAAATAGATATTAGATTTGTAAAACATGTGTTTAGTGTTTATGAAATGCTTGGAGGATGCTGCGTGTAGTAATCTCAATTATAACATGGATATTGAGCATTTATATTATAAATAGGGCCGTCAAGCAATTACAAAAATAATTGTAATTAATCGCACGATTAATCACACTGTTAAACAATAATAGAATACCATTTATTTAAATATTTTTTATGTTTTCAGCATTTTCAAATATATTGATTTCAATTACAACATAGAATACAAAGTGTACAGTGCTCACTTTATATTTATTTTTGATAACAAGTATTTGTGCTGTAAAAAACAAAAGAAATAGCATTTTTCAATTCACCTCATAGAAGTACTGTAGTGCAATCTCTTTATCACGAAGGTTGAATTTACAAATGTAGAATTATGTACAAAAAATAACTGCATTCAAAAATAAAACAATGTAAAACTTTAGAGCCTATAAGTCCACTCAGTCCTACTTCTTGTTCAGCCAGTCACCAGTCAAACAAGTTATTTTACATTTATAGGAGATAATGCTGCCCGTTTCTTGTTTACAATGTCACATGAAAGTGAGAACAGACGTTTGCATGGCACTGTTGTAGCCATCGTTGCAAGATATTTATGTGCCAGATGCGCTAAAGATTCATATGTCCCTTCATCTTCAACTACCAGTCTGGAGGACATGTGTCCACACTGATGATGGGTTCTGCTCAATAACAATGCAAAACAGTGCAGACCAATGCATTTTTCACTTTCATCATCTGAGTCAGATGCCACCAGCAGAAGGTTGATTTTCTTTTTTGGTGGTTCAGGGTCAGTGGTTTCCACATCAGAGTGTTGCTTTTTTAAGACCTCTGAAAGCATGCTCCACACCTTGTCCCTCTCAGATTTTGGAAGGCACTTCCGATTCTTAAACCTTGGGTCAAGTGCTGTAGCTATCTTTAGAAATCTCACATTGGTACCTTCTCTGCGTTTTGTCAAATCTGCAGTGAAAGTGTTCTTAAAATGAACACGTGCTGGGTCATCATACGAGACTGCTATAATATGAAATATATAGCTGGTAAAACAGAGCAGGAGACGTACTATTCTCCCCCAAGGAGTTCAGTCAACCTTTAATTAATGTATTATTTTTTTAATGAGCGTCATCAGCATGGAAGCATGTCCTCTGGAATGGTGGGTGAAGCATGCAGGGGCATAAGAATGTTTAGCATATCTGGCACGTAAATACCTTGCAATTCCGGCTACAAACGTACCATGCTAACACCTGTTCTCACTTTCAGGTGACACTGTAAATAAGAAGCTGCAGCATTATCTCCCGTAAATGTAAATAAACTTGTTTGTCTTAGCAATTGGCTGAATAAGAAGTAGGACTGTGTGAACTTGTAGGCTCTAAAGTTTTACATTGTTTTGGTTTTGAGTGCAGTTATGTAACAAAAAATGTACATTTGTAAGTTGCACTTTAAGGATAAACAGATTGCTTTATGGTACTTGTATGAGGTGAACTGAAAAATACTATTTCTTTTGTTTATTATTTTTACAGTGCAAATATTTGTAATAAAAATAATATAAACTGAGCACTGTGCACTTTGTATTCTGTGTTTGTAATTTAAATAAATATATTTGAAAATATAAAAACATCCAAAAATGGTTAATACATTTCAATTGGCATTCTACTGTTTAACAGTGCGATTAAAACTGCGATGAATCGCGATACTTTTTTCGAGTTAATCACGTGAGTTAACTGTGATTAAACGACAGCCCTAATCATAAACCTCTGTAACTGTGTAAGTCATCAAACAGGTAAGGATTAATTAATGTAAAATGATGGCTTTCTACAGAAGATATGATGTCCTGTCCACCAAGGAGGTTCATTGAAAGCAAACGAGTCATTGTGAAATATCAAAAAAGAAGAAGACTTTGTTAGTTTAGCCTCCTCAACACCCATGAAGAGGAGACATGCATATGGACTCATCCCATCAGCTTGAACCCTGTTGGAGGGGAATAAAAATCCCTGCTAAGAAGAAAATGGATCTCTATGCTGCTTGGACTTTGAAAGGGCAAGATTTCTAAGCACAAGCAAGGGATTCACTGCTGCTTAGTCAGGGCTGGCCCTTGAGGACATAGAGAGCTTGCATATTACTGCAGCTTCTATCATCTGTTGAAATTTAGGACTATAACTTGTATGTGTGTATGTTTACCTGTTTAATCTTATAAATAACTTTCATTTCTTTTTCATAGTTAATAAATCTTTAATGTATTATGGGATTGGCTACAAGCATTGTCTTTCTGTAGGATATAAGGTGCAGTGACTTGGGGTAAGTGACTAGTCCTTTGGAACAGGGAGTAACCTGAATATTGTTGTGATTTTTGGTGTAAGGGACCATCTGTCACAAAGACAAGCTTTCCTGAGTGGCAAGATAGACTGGAAGTACACAAGGGCACAGACAGCACGTATGATAGGCTGGGAAAGGCTGTGCCTCCCCAAACAGCCCCACGTGGCCCCACCCATGCTCCTCCCCAAGGCCCACTCCTGCTTACCGCTAGTTGCCTCAGCTTAGGCAGGACTGCTCCTCTTTCGGAAAGCCTGCTGGGGCTGAGGCTGGAGCTAGGGCAGCTGGGACTCGGGGTGACTGGGGCGCCATGTTAAGGCTGTCACTTAAGGATCTTAAGTGCACTCTATACGTCTCTAGGGAAGCCTGACAACAGGAGACAAGATGGTCATTGCATCACGAATCACAGACCAGCTACAGCATCAGCTTCATATAAGGAGGCCTGCACTGATGTTCTTGCTCAAAGTTGACCTACAGTTATGAAGGTCTTAAATTGCTTGTGGTGCTTCTCTGGTAAATGTTTAATAAAGCTGCTAAGCTTATTGTAATTAACAAAGTCATACCTTGACATCAACATTGTTGATTAGCAATTCTGAATTGTAAAGTCGCTGAAGAGTAACTCTTGTGATTGGATAGATGGAGTCATTTCTGATCTTTGTTGAAAGGGGCAGACTTTGTATGGTATTGTCTACCAGGCTTATTAACTGCTTCTATCACCAAGGAATTCTGTGACAGGTGTGAAAACAGTAATTATGAATATTTGGCTGGAACATAATATACAGGTGGAAGGTGCCAGATAGCCTTTGCAGACTCCAATGAAGCCTCATTCACAGAAAGGGCCACACACGCAGAAGCTGTAGTATATAAAATGTCCAGGAGTTATGCTGAGAGGCCTGGGTAGTCTCCAAAGGAATTTGAGGTGCATTACAGCTTCTTCTGGTGATAACGAAGAAATGTTTGTATAGTGTGTTACCTCTTTGTCAGGTTGATGAGAGGGGAGCGACATTCAGGAGAATGACTCTCCTTAGGGTCCCTAGAAAAGGCACTCAGGACCCTTACCAATGGCTGATTATATAGAGCCCAGGGATCCCAAGAAGGCCACTCAGGGGGCACATAGAGCATAGGAGGAGGGATCTATCATTGGTCATACTAACTGGATGGGAGTCAAGGCTGTTTGTCCCCAACTGTCTTTCTGTCAGTATAAAGAGTAGTGTCTTGTAAAGCAGACAGGGGATCCCTGAACAGAAATATGTGAGTCAGAAGAATCATCCTCAACAACTTTCGGGGAGGTGATAATTGTTCACTCTGAATAGTAGGACGTCTTGATGAGAAATGCAGAGTTGGTGACCCGGAAGATCTCGGGATGGACAAGTGAATGTTACTGGTAAGTAATGGAGACTCCAGCTTTTCTGAAATAAAATGATCCCTAGAATGTCTAAACTCCTGCAGTAATGATGGTACATGAGCAGAAGTTGAATGTGATTCTGTGGAGACCATCATTAGTACCAAGATAGGAACCCATAAAGAATGGACCAGTGTTGTGGATACTGAATGCTTTGAATGAGTATGTCCAGACTCAGACGTACCAATATAGGGAGACAGTGGTAGCAGAGAAAGACTCTACTAGATCCCCATTGATTGAGCGTTTTCTCACAGCAGATTTTGCCAGCTGCCCATTGCTAGAGCCTTTCCTTGCAGCAGGGAAAGACTTTGGAAGTGGGAAAAGTCTCTGGCGGGGAGAAGCAGTGGAGATTTCCCCACAGCTTCCCCTTGACAGAGCTTTTCACTGATACATGTAGTTACATGCTACAGTGTGGACACTGCTTGCTTTTCATTACAGTGTGTGCACATGCTCTATATGCCACTGCCAGTGGGTGTAGTACAGACATAGCCTAAGTGTGCTTGGAGGCCAGTGTACGCAGGGTTCTCTAAGCCGGGACTGGAAGCTGGTCTTTGGGCTTGCTCCTTCATCAACAATTTAAACTTTATTTCTCTATTTTTGAGATCTGCCTTTAAAGGCAGCTCTTACACTTGGACAGTATATGGGAGTCTCCCAAAAAACAGAGCCACCAAGAGTGGCCATCTGGTCTGTTTTGGTAGTTTACAGATTAGGCATCATGTAAGTATGGTGGTTCAGGCTTGCAATTGCAGGGGGGAAAGGTTTCCAAAACCTTTCTCCAGAAACATGGTGCAGATGCAGTTAAATGAACCAGAAAAGACACGGTTCCTTTCAGAATTAGGACCATGATTGCATGTGATTACTTTGTGTGAATGTGGTGAGAGAATATTAAATACAGCCCCTGCAACCAGACAATACATCTCCAGCAGTCTAATTTTTGAGGAGCAATTCTTTGGACAAGGCCTGTATGACCCAGAAAGGAACAGGTTTAACATTTTCTAAATGTCCCTATATGGCTGAATGATTTTATTGACGTGGTTTACCCCCCACATCCCCACGCTATACAATACGAACCTACCTTCCTCCCAATGACTTTTATTTCACTCTCAATTTACAAAACATTTATACAAAATCCCAAGGGTTTACCTATGATTAATTCCTGCCAAATACAGTATATTTGAGTACTTTGAACCTGTGTTGAAAGCATTGGTTTTTGAAGAACTATCCATTAACGACTTTCTGGACTGTGACAATGGATATTGACAGTGCTTGTCAGACTAAAGCACTATTGATTGTTTCACATCATGTGAATAGCAAAACTAATTTCTTTCAAGTGCCTCTTCCTAACAGTAATACATTTTAACAGTGCCTATCTGTTTATCATAACTCCCCAAATTATTGTATGTAATGCATTCAAAAAGAAAGGGTTCAGAAGGAATGAATGGCACCAGTGGGAGAAGTTAAGGCACTAAACAATGCAAATACTTTGTCATTGCTAGTTTCTCTTTCATTGAGATTTATTGCTGAAGTTAAAACAATACAACAGTGTGTGCTGTGCTGTGCTTTCTTTAATAATCTTGAACATTTCCTGTAAGGTGAAGCTGATTTGTGCTATGAGAACAATACTTCTACAGGTCAATATTTCACTAACTTCTTCCCAATACACTTACACAGGCCATTACTTCACTAATAAGAGCCACAAGCTTAATCCTTGAAAGTACTGAGCACTTTGGTCCCAATCCTAAGAAACAATTAAGCATGTGCTTAACTTTAAGAGTGTGAGTAGATCCATTGGCTTCACTGGGAATATTCATATGCGTCAAGCTAATCACTTGCTTAAGTGTTTTGCAGAATCAGGGCCATCATGCTTAGCACCTTGCAGGACTGTGCCAAATGTGAGATACTAAATGTGAGCATAGAGAAAGTGTCCCATAATCCCTTGGATACTGGAAATGTGAGTCTAACAGTGATACAGTACTGTATAATCATGGCATAGATTTTCAGTTCATTGTGTTGGAATTCATAACACTTCAGGTAAGGCAGCACTTTACCTGTTCCTTCTACAAGGAATGCAAAATCTTTTGAGAGTCTCCTTAATTTATGTACTCACTAAAGTAACGGGTACAATCTCACCCTTCATGGTTGTATAGCACCCATCATCTGATTATTTCAGCCTCCCACAATTCCTATGAAATAAGTAGTTATTATTATTATATCCTGTTTGAAAATGGGTAAATTAAGGCACAGAGAAGATAAGTGGTCTGCTTTACAGGAACCCAGCAAGCCAGTGGCGGAGGAAAAGATAGAAAGGAGGAGTCCTGACCTCTAATCCCCTCCTCTTACCTTAGACCTTAGAGTTGTGGTTTTTGTGAACAGGTTGCATGGATCTGGAAACTGTGCATCAGCAGATGATAGCCAGAAGAGGCTAGAGGGATTTCTTGAAGATATTTCTATTGTTTAAGGGCATCATAGGCCTAAATGCATGAACTTAAATTACATTCAATCTGTTTAAATTGTCTTTAAAAAAGGTGTTTGAAACAACCAAGTAGATTTGTAATAGTAAATATTTATGCAACAAACTCAGAAATAAATAATAGGACAAAGAAAACAGTGATTATGTAGCACATATAATTTTGCTGTAATATGACAGCCTTACAACTTAAGTGCCCAATACTGCCCTTATACTTCATGAAATCCATGTGCATTAGCAGTAGAGATGCAATAAAATGACTATATAATTCATATTTCTGCATCAGACTCTTATGCTTCTAAAATTTTTGTGTTTGTCCAATCTGCTAAACTAAATGGAAATAAATTGACGGTATGTATTAGTTTCACTGTAAGTTTACATTATGAACTGACTTTGCACTCATAGATTTTGCATTCATTGTTTGTAGCTTTTATATGTAGGAAAAATAATGCAGTATTTCTGAAAACTGATTGCATTTTGCCATTGTCACCATACTAACAATGCCATTATGTTATGTATACATTACATTTATTTTAAGTATACAAATCACAATGCCAGAAATTGGTGAATCTGTTTTATTTGTATAGTGTGACTGACTTATGCTAATGTAATGCATGGGTGAAAGTAAGGCCAAGGTAGCAGTGGCAGCTGGGGGCTCTGGCAGTGGTTTAAAGGGCCCGGGGATGATTTAAAGGGCCTGGGATGGTAACCGCGGCTGGAGCTCCGTCCACGGAGCCCTGCTGCCGGAGCCGTGGGGAAGTGGCGGTGGGGCTTCGGGGGCAATTTAAAGGGCCCAGCCCCAACCCCGCTGCCGCTACCCCAGGGCTCCAGCAGCAATTTAAAGGGGATGGACACATGAGCCAAACAAACTTTGGCAAGTTATGAGCTTCACATGACTATTTTATACAATATGCCAGACAAGGAGGAACTTTTGGGACAAACAAAAGTTAAGTGTGTTTTCTAGGGAATACCTGGGGCGTGGGGTGGGGTGGGGAATGCAAATTCTCACCTCTGCACCCAACCTTTCACAGCTATACACTGGGGAGAGAACCATTGTCTGCTGATTGCCTGTTACTTGAGGACAAAAATCAAAGGCCCATGCTGTATAAAGTCAAGAATGAAGATTTCTTTCCATAGATTTGTCCTGAGCTAAAGCAGTGATGAATTTGTGACCAAGGAAAAAAACTCGGTGTGGGGGATTGAAGGTCTGACCACCTATCAGGGTTCTTGTTGCATTTTCTTTTATTCTTTTAAAAATGTTTTCTCTAATGCTTTCATGTGAAGAATAAACGTGCACACTTAGAAAGAGGTTATAAATGGGCAATTACAACTATTCATAGCCTCTGCGGAGAAAGCAAAGTACAAACATTGACCTGTCTAGGCAGTCTGGTTTTCAGGGAAACTCACAGTGTAGGCAGGGAACTTTGCAACTTGGAGAAACCCAGCACAGCATGGAGAGAGATGTGCATCTCTTCACAATAGAGGTGATGACACTAGGAGCTGGAAGTCTAAAATGGGTGCCCTTGCTGGACCACAGAAGGGCAATACAAGTGCAATAGCCCTGAATTGTGACACATGCATGCTGCAATCCCTCCAGGCATTTTCAGTTGTAGGATCTTATCTGTAATTTATCATAAGATATGTTATTTAATATGTTATTAAAGGTAAGTAGATCTCATGCTTTGGGGCACAAACTAGCCACCTACAGAGGCCAGGAAGGATTTGGTACTCCTTGTATCTATCTAGCTACCATTCATGACTTCAATGGGATTACTCAGCTACTTAAAGATACATGCAGTGTTGTTGCAACTGTGTTGGTCCCAAGGTATGAGAGAGAAGGTGGGTGAGGTAATATCTTTAACTCAACCAACTTCTGTTGGTGAGAGAGACAAGCTTTTGAGCTTACACAGAGCTCTTCTTCAGGTCTGGAAGCTAGGCATGTGATTAACTACCCTGCTGAACTGGGGCCATTCTGAGGGAATATTATCACATGAAAATCATTCTCCCTGATATTTTTGTCAATAGTGCTCCATTGCTCAAAGAGAACACAAAAGGGATGAATTAAATGCATTTAGAAAAGTGATGGAATATCAATAGCATTATTCTTCCCATTATTCACCCAGTTGTACCACCATGTGTATAACCTTATTTTTTTTAGACCCAGAATGAGCTTCTTAGTGCAACCCATACAGTAATAGGATTTTACCTATACTACATATGTTATAAGAACCAACAAGATGATAATGTTTCCTTGCAATGAACAGCTAAAGGCACATAGTATTATTCATATTAAAATTTATTATTTGAATACCAAGGAATGTTAGCATACCAGGAAACAGCAAATGCCAAGGGATGTGTGTTTGTTTTTTAAATAAGAAGTCAGCAGCAGAGTTTGAATAAAAAGGCAAATGGAATTTCTTGTGAAGAAATGACCCACACCCATCGTCTTGAAGGTAATGAAGGAATAGCCAGTCAAAGAGCTGAGCTCCATTTTCTATACAAACATTATTATTACATTTGTGTCCTTTCTATTTTATCAAGTTAAGTTACCACAAGTAAATCATTACTAAGTGTAATTGATCAAAGGTTTTTTTAAGAGAATAATTTCATATGGTAAAGAAGTAATTTTACTTCTTTCCTTAAACAAAAGCTGTTGTAATAGTCTCCTACAATTATTTTCACAGATTGCAGAGGTCCTAGATAGATTGATCTTTACCGCCAGGAGCTTCACTTTACTTTTCTGATCCAAGTTATATATGTTGTATTGATTAAAATACAATTGAATTTACAAACATTCAAACAATTACAGCCTTTTTTTTACAAGACAGTTCCTTACATTACAAAATTATGTCAACCGAAGTTATGTCGACATACAGCCATCACAGTAATTAAATCGTGTTTGCAGGTGCACACGACACTCCCTGTATCGGCAGTGCGTGTCCTCATCAGGCCACTTGCACCAATCTAACGGTCACTGTGGAGCAGCAACTGCTGATGTTAGCAATGCAGAGTCTACACTGACACCGCATTGACCTAACTATGTTGACCTAAGAGCTATGCCTCTCGTGGAGGTGGAGTTATTTAGTTGGCATAGCAAGCAAGTCACATTGGAGGGTCGCAACATTTTGGGGTAGACGCTTACAGAGTTAGTTTAATGTAAGCTGCCTTACATCGACATTAACTCTGTAGTGTAGACCAGGGCTTAGTGTTAAAAATTTTGCACAAGGGAAAAAGGTCTGTAATGAAGGTGTTTTAGGAGCTATGTGAAAAAAGCACACAAACTAAAAACAAAGGAAGGGAATGTTTACGGGCTCAGTTAAGGCTCTTGTATGAGTCTGTTCTACACTGGGTAGGGGGAAAAGGTGTAAAACAGACTGTGGGTTGGATTGTTTCTTGTTTGGTGTTTGTATGTTGTTTGGGTGTGGCAGGGAGAGGGAGAAAAAGAGAGGAGGGAGCTGGTTATCGATCCTTGATTCTCAGGCCAACTTGCATGGTCCCAAAGGGCCTTCTTTCATTGCACACTTTCCCAAGGGAGTGTTTCCACTGACTTCATTGAGGGTTGGATCAGGCCATAATGGACTACAAGCCAGCTAAGAAATGGCACAGAAGCTGCACTGTGACCCATCCCTGCCTTATGCCAACACATCTCCTCTCTCCCATGAGATGCTCCTTATGCTGAGGTGGGGATGGCAGCTGGTGTAGAAGTCAGCTTTGCTGGCTTTATGCCAGTTCTCAGATTCTGCAGGCAGATTCTGGTCCCTTTGTGTCACTCGGGCTCAGAGAATGTAGCCCAATGCTTCTAGCCACAGGAGAGGAGCACAGGGAGGGCACTACTTGCTCTAACTGCTCAAAGGAAGTAAACAGAATTTGCATGACAAAGCCATCTTGGTACACAGATATAGGGGAGGAAGGTATGATCCAACTGTCACCTTTCTCAGAATACCCTCTTTGGGAGCACTAACACTGCTAGTAATCCTTGCTGGATCTGATTCTCCGACCATGCCTGGCGCTCCTGTTAGTGTGCTGTGGAGGGCTTCCTGTACCTTCTACATATTTCTAGTGCATGAAAGAGCCATTTCTTAATGTAAGACCTGGTCTACACTGGGGCTTTCAGCCATCAGCATCCAGCTGCCAGTATAGCTGAACTGGTGCAAATTGCTAGTGCAAATGGGTAAACCACTATAAACCACAATTTACACTCTGTACTTTATCCTTCCTTGAAACAGGGGTCAGCTAAATTGGTGCAAAGTGTAGTTTAAAGAGGCTTACTCTGACTACACTTGGGGTTCATACTGCTGCAGTTATAGTGATGCCTGAACTACCATGGCTAAAACTCGGGCAAATCCCAACTGTAGACCTGGCCTAAAGGAGAATGGTTTTAGCTTTAAAATCAATGCTCCAGTTGATAAACTGAAGCAGGATTTTACCTATATAAAAACATACTGAATGTCATAATTTAGCCTTTAAAGTGAGAAGCAAAACAACTAATGAAGGACAAACTTTGGAGTTTGGATACAGTTCAAATAAGCACCCAAAACTTGAGATGCTTATCCAAAGCTTATCTTGTGAACAAAAAGCCTAATTTCAAGAGCTCTAATATATGTAAGCAAAAGTACTGTAGAAAGGAAATTCTATTATCAGGAAATAGCACCTTATAACAACATTCACGTGTTAAGTAGTTAAGCATCAAAGTTTAAACAAAACATTTTCCAGAAAACTACTTCATGGAAGTACAATACTTGGATGAAATCCAACACAGAGAAAGAAAATATTATTAAGGAGAAAGATAATACAAATGCAATTAGGCTATCAAGCCATAAAACTCAATATGTGCTTGATATCTGAAACCTTCCAAGCTTACAATAAATAAGAAAAGAAGAAATCAGAGGCCTTAATCTTCTGAAGTCTTACTGTCCAAATTCATGGTACTATTATCTGAGTGTTTCAAAGATATTATGACTATTTCTTCTCAGAATATGATAGCTTTATTTCTATGCATAACCTAAAACTTGGGTGGGGACAAATATGTATCTCTGATTCATTCAACATTGAAGAATTGTTTCAGAAAAGTACACGTCTTGCTTTCTAACTGAGTTTTCGGTACTAATAACCAGGAAGGAGAAAAAGTTAGTGTTGAAGAACATTTTTCATTTGGGTATCCTGTCCTTCCCATTAATTACAGAAAGAACTTCAATAATAGCTCCCTTTCCTACTCTACATTTTACCATTCCTAAATGACTCAGAAAAAAAAATGTCATACCAGATGAGACCATTGATGCATCTAGTCTGGCATCCTAATTCTTCCAGTGGGAATATCTGATACCATTCTATAGAGGGAGGCAAAATTCTTACAAATGATACAGCAAGCCAACTGTGCTTCTGCATCCCCCCATCTGACTTCCCTTCCCTTGCCTCTCAACTCTTTTCTCCTTAAGCTTGCCCACTCATTTCCCTCCTCTCCCCTCAAATCTGACCATTTTATTGATTCTTAACTTCATTTTCATTTTCTCCCCAAAATCTCAAATTGCTTGGGTGAAAGTTTCTAAAAGGTGACTTAGTATTTCTCTGTCTGATTCTCAGTTGGTTTGTAGGGTTTAAATTTGTCAGTTATGTCACTTTTGCCATACTACTATATTCATAACAAGGGTTCAACTGGAAATTAGAACTTCCACTCTTTGATGTTGTGCCTGGAGAGCACCACTGCATTTACCAATCAAAATGAAGGACCTCTCAGGACCATGTATTTTTTTCAGTACATTTCTCTATCCATTTTGCACCCTGCTTTAATTTTGGTTAACATAGAAATAAATGGAAAAGTCCCCATTGACTTCCATGAATAGACCTATCGGGCATCCTGTGAAGAAGTGTATGAATTTTTAAGCTATCATATAGTGTCATCATTTTCATCTTTAGTGTGAAATCACCCAACTCAGAGAAAAAATACAGAAACTCAGTTCCCAGTCAGGAACAGACTGCACAGGTTTTTTGCTAAAGGGAAAAATGCAGGTGCAGATTTGGTTAACATTGGCTAATAATACCGATTTGTGATCCCAAAGTCAATTTAAATGGGAATGGATAGTCAGCTCCTCACTCTCACCCCTCTCCAACTGACTTCAAATGCCATAGTCTTTAGTTATTTTCTCCCCATGTTCCTAAGGCATCACTGTGTCTGACTCCTGTTACTTTAGCTTAAGTTTCTTTCAGTAGAAGGCAATTATGTTATGTAAACAGGATTACTTAGCATAGATTCATATCTATTTGCTTTTTAAACTGCTTCTGTGGGGTGGAGAAGACATCTTCATTAAGTTACCCATGATTATTCCTAAGCCTTTTTCCCTACCAATGATTGTGTGAGTGCATAGTCCATCAGCACATATGAGAATTATAAACTGTTTTGATATTTATTTATGGTAAATGTTATTTGACACCATGTTGCACAGCTCCTAAGAATCTTGCATTTTCACATCATTTAAATGGTATGTTATTAAAATCATAACATTCAGTTGTTCCATGCACCAACTTTAATAGAAGATGGAGACTTATTTTAATATGGTAGATTGGAATAATGGCAGAGTTTGCACTTATTTTTGGAGTAGCTGGACTTCCAATGAGCCAAGCGCCAGATTTACCAGTAAGCTTCAACTTCAGTAATGCAAACAGATATAAACCCTGCTCAACTGGCCAGTCAAGATAGATTTAGGGCTGCACTGCATCACTTGAATGATGCAAAGGACCCAGAATGCCTAAAAGGCCACTGTGTTTTATTTTTGTCTCTGCTCAACTTTTCAATAACAATAATAGAGTTGAGTAACTTGGGTGAAATCCTGGCCCCAGTGAAGACAATGACCACACCTCCGTTGATGTCAATAGAGCCAGGATATCATCCCTTGTGTTTATAATGGAATAAGAATTGTTCACAATTTACAATGATCTTTTAGGAAATATTATTCAAAGCCACCTCACTGAACCCTTGCATTTCACATTTCCTGGGAACCTGGAAAACAGTAAGGGGCAAACTGTGGAATTTAGCATCTTGCCCAAGCAGGAGGAAGCAGAGCTGCTTTGTCCTTGCAGAGCTCAGGGAGACACAATCCCACCTGTGCACAGGCAGATTGTACAAGCTGCACCATAGGAACCCTCTCATCTGTGGACGTGTGCAGTGGAGTGAGGTGCTATAGCTCCAACTCTCCACTGATCCTGCAGCTGCCCATGGAGGGATCAGGTCCGGCTGTCTTCACAGGTGCAGAGAATGTGATTCTGACAGCCCTTTGTGAAAGCCATGCCGGGGGGCGGGGTGAAGCTCTTGATGTCCTCCCTCGGCATATCCACATATAAGGGCCTGTCATAATCTGGTCTTAATTAAGCACTTTAGTGACTTCCTCCATCCTTTGAGCTGCCTGTCGGGAAGGCTTTTTCCTGAAGTTTTTACCTACACAAGTCACAGTTATATACAGTGGGAACCCTCTTACAGTTTGAAAGACTGCACTGGTTCTAATGGAATTCCCAATGTAAAGATCGGGGACATTCCTGGGACTAGTAGAGTATTTCAGACAAGTGTAAGTTTTTAGGTGCTCCAACTGTACATGCTTCATTAACATGCTTGTCCTTAAACTGTTTATCTGGCATGTCAGCAGGCAGCTGGTGGAACAAATAGGAGGTCCTGGGAAGCACATTCATTTTTAAAGTGTTAATACACCCAACCCAAGAGACAGTAATGTGCTTCCATCCATTAAGTGCTTCTTTAAATGTTCTGGATTGGAGAGTCATAATTTAAAGGAAATGCATTCTCCAACCTGGAAGGTATAAACATTGACATGATTTCTCTATCAGGGAAAAAGGTGAACCTAGATAGTAAGTAATCCCTACCTGCATCTGAGAGCCTGATTTACAGTCTCTCTAATTTAGTTTAATTTAGACTTTTATAACCTAAAAACCTTCTTATTTCTATTACATTCCTTCCAAAATACCAGGAGGATTGTATTTGGATTAGTTATAAATAGCAGAGAAACCTCTGAATACAATGCCATCTGAGAATCAGTTTTGCTGGCATTGCCATTGGGATAGTTATTTTAATAATCATTACAAGGGATTTCAGAATTACTGCAAACAGAAATGGTGACAGACTACCCTTACTGGTGCCTTTTCACAAACCAAAGTTCAATAAGTCACATTCTTTCATTCCAGTTCTCAGTTTTCTCAGTTGTGGCTGAATGGGTAGGGAAGACAAAGTTTCAGTAGTGGAAGATATTTCTGGTAGTAGTGAAAATTCATGGCTCATTTTAGCACCTACCAATAAAAGAATGAAAATATGTTCTTTCATTGTGGGAACGAAAATAGAAAATGATGCAAACGGTGATGTATGGCTGAGAAGGATGATGTGTTTCTGGAAGGTACCACAAAATATTATGATCCACCATAGTATGCAAAAAGAAATCAGGGTCCACCTTAGAAAATGCATCAGAGTTCACTTTGTGAGGCATGCAAAGACTGCACCAAGTTGGAGCAACCAATGTTTGATAATGGGGTTTGAAAGCAGTATAGCAGAAGCAAATATTTTTATCCAGCTCCAAATAAATTAATCTTTCATTGAAAATACAGAAAGTCTTGGAACATAGTTCCCTGTACTAATAGTTAAATTTCTGAAATGTTGTTCATGATTTCTTCATGGTTCTCCTGGAGACATTATATAGTTGTGCTAAATTAGCTCTATAGATTTTTCAAAATGTATCATCCTATAAAAACAGTATAATTACAGTGTATATTTTAGTTCAGGGGATGCAAAGTTAGACTATTTGTTCAATGCCTGATAACTTCTTGCCCTTGTATGAATTTTGTTCCTCTATCAATAGGAATTTATTTTGTTAACAAAAATATATGGCGGCTCTCTTCTTTGCAACAAAAAAGAAATGTTTGTAAAAAATGCATGTGTGGCTGGTTTTTTTTTAACTTAAGTCTTTCAATACTGTTTTGAACAAATCTAAAGAGATTTTAAGACAGACATTTTGTATTATAAAATTCCCAAGGGTCATATGTATGATCGTCTTTACTAAAGCTTCTTTCAGTCCCAGTTGAATAAATATGTATTTTATTTCACTAATCTTGAAACAACAGGAATAAAGTTTACCCAGGTCTTTTATACCTCAGAGAACAAAACAAATACTACAAATCTTTAGAGAGAAAGGATATACAAAAGGGCTTGAGGTGAATGTTTCAAAGCAAATACACTTTAAATGATGTGCAAATTATTTCAGCACTTGAACATGATTTATGAAAGGGGATTAGTCCACTGAAACAAGAACCCAGTTTAAACTGTTGGGTTTCAAAGTCAAATATGAGAAGTGGTTGCAGGAAAAGGAAGAAAAAAAACCCCAGATAATAATCTATAGTGAAGATTTCTGATTGATTTTCTTTAACTTACATTAGCTATCACTGTCATTCAAGTAGTGGGCAGTATAATATGCCTTCCTTTATGCTATAATTCTCCATAAAAATTAAGTATGCAATAATGATAATTAAGTAATAATGAGGTAATTAATACCTCACTATCTTGCTATTCACTGGTATGCCCCACAAATGAGCATGAGGAGCATGAAACAATTAAAGATTATCCAAGCTCAAACAAATAACTTCACAGTGAGTTGTGTGTCAGTGAATAGACCAATGAGTCACAGGTCACATCTATAATAATATATTATATTATATTGTAATATACCCACATACTCTTCAAATAATGGGTAATAGCTACTCTTAAGTACTATGAAAATGATCACTTTTATGTAATTGTAAAGATTAATAAGTGAGCTAACTTTTCATGGTTCTATAATGACCCTGATGTTCTAGTAGGTAAAGGAAAATTTAATGATCCTGTTCAAATATGATTAATATCTAACTTCTTCCTGACTTAAAATCTGGACTTGGTTCAATAAAAATGAATTAAGTGAACATGCAGCAATTCTCTGCCAAACTTTTACATGGAAGTTGGTTATGCCCAATTTAAAAATATGCTATTAAACCCAAATAATAAATTCTGGAAGGATTTAGAAAAGTAAATACAAATCAGTATGCAATAAATGACCTGATGCAATAATAATAATTATAAAATTACATATTAAAAAGCAGCAGAACATTCAAATTCAAGGAACAACTATTGCTTTTAGACAGCAACACAGTAAAACCACCTCTCCAAAATGGAGTAGAACCATGGTTGACCTACAGAGGTTGACGCAGGGTGAACGTAGACACTGCATGACTTGTGTTGACTCCGATAGTCCTCCAACAGTTGTCCCACAATGTCCCATTCTCTGAAACAGTGACTGCACTTGTCACTATTTTAAATTCCACTTCTTCTTATCAGATGTGGAGCTTACCAAGCCAATTTGCGGCAGCCTCATCAGCAAAGTACAGATCCTCAGACCCCAATCAAATCTGGCCAGAGGTCAGTAATCAGCGATGTGTGACTGTTAAACTTCACTGCTCTGGCTTCACAGAGACCAGAAACCATGCACCCCTATAATCTCCCCTGCCAAACATGTTTTTGAAATGCCTTTTCTTGGTTGCCCACCTTGCAAACACACCTAGCAACTCTTCCTTGTTCTGTGCAACTGCCCAACCGCCCATGCCAACTCCATGCACTAGACATGCTCCTGCTTGGAGTAAACAGGAGATATTGGATCTCCTGGGCCTGTGTGGCGAATAAGTTGTGCAAACACAGCTGCGGACTAACCACAGAAATGTGGACCTGTATGAGCAGATTGCATGGGGGCTGCAGGCAAAGGGGTATGGCAGAGATCAACAGCAGTGATGTGTAAAAGCAAAGGAAAATTGCCAGGGATACTACAAGCTCGGGGAGGCCAACAATAGATGTGCTCTGCTGCAGACCTGGTGCTTTTACAAGCACTGCATGCCATATTGGTGGAGACTCCAAAAGCACTCTGCAGACCACTGTGGATACCTTGGTAAAGCCTAAAGAAAAAGACCCCTGCTATGAATAGTAAAGAGGAAGATGAGGACAAGGACAAGAGAGGAGACTTGGCAGGGGACTCCAGCCATGTATGATCCAAGACCTATTTGAGACTCCACCACAGTTTAGCCATTCCCACCAGCAACACACAGATGAGATGATGAAGGGGAAGGGACTTTGGTAAGTTTGTGCATAGATTTTTCCTTATAATCCTTAAATGTAAAGATGGTTCAAGGCCCATTGCCAAGCTAACAAAACAAAGTATCGACCTTTTATTGTTTTACTCATACAAGAAGAGTAAGAGGTACAACAAACAGAAGTAGAGCCATTGGGTTAGGTGGCAGCGGGGGAGGGGGGGCGATGGGGGAAGATTTGGAGCAGTTTGTTTATATTCATATGGATGCCCCTTTTATCCTACTGAGATATGGTAACAAAACTTTCATGGAGATACTTTGCAATTCTCTCCTGAAGGTTTCCAGGGATGGCTGCTTTATTTCTTCTTCTGTGGTAGGACACTTTCCCACACCACTCTGTGATGAATTTGGCTGGCACCACTGCAGTAAACAGGCTAGCGGTACATAGGCTTGGGTGGGACACAAATAGCAGTTGTGCTCACTGTGCCTTTGTGACCCTCAGGAGCAAGATATCAGCTAATAGCACACACTACAGGAGCAAGATATCAGCTAATATCACCACTATCTGTGGAAAATAGTGTCAATATTCAGTGTCTTTGCCTTGTATTCATACTGATGGAATAGGGATCAAAATTTTATCGCTCCAATCAACAAAAAAATCCTTCCCCTCCATCCCTGATGGCTGATATTTACCATGGCTGGGGCTGGAGAGTGGTGCTTGGCTGAGGTGCTCCTAAGATGAAGTGTCAATAAGTATTTATTATTAAAAATATTTAAGAGAATAAGAGAAGGGAGTTTTGAAACTTATCTCTCTCTCTCCCTTGTGTCTGTAAAACAATAATACATCTGTCTGTCTTTATCAGGAGTTTTTGTCATGGCTTCCTTTGAAGGGTGCCTCCTCCATGGATGCAGAACTCCTGACCCAGAGGAGGAGGAAAAAGAAGTGGACTAGGGAGAATATATTCAGCAAGACCCTGCAAGCTAATATGACCGACATCATGGAGAAAGACAGGACAGGAAAAAGTCCCAGGACTCCCTGCAGGACAATGAGCAGGAAATGAACCAGGACATAATGGGTCTTCTCAGGCAGCAAACCAAAATACTGCAGACCTTGGAGAGCTCCATGATCGCTGCTCCCAAACCCCAGAATATACTACATGGCATCACAGGGTTCATCATTACCCCTACCACTCTAGCAAGGAGAACAACAGTTCACATACACTGATCTGTGAGAATGACGGTGGGTATAGATGTACCTACAATGGACTACATTCAAATAGATAGAAATATTTACATCCTTCTACTTTTAAATTACCACCCGTTAAGTTATGTTAAAAATTTGTATAACATTGCCTGTGAGGTTTTTTGCACATTGAATTTCTGCATTTTTTTTCTGCTCAATAACTTTCTTGTTTTGGAGAATCAAATTTTTTAGCTCATGATAAATATTGAAGCCCCCATAGTGGTAGTCAAAGCAAACAATACTTGTAAACGTACACCAAGCACATAGGTTCGGGAAAACACCCAGACTTATTTATAACTGAACAGTAACAATTCCTAGCAGCACCCAAAGCTGCAGGCCCAGAGAACATTCCAGAACAGAACACTACTGGATGGATGATTGTTAAAGTTTTCTTTCAAAGCATCCCTCAATCACATAGCTCCATATTGGGCTCTTATAATAGTCCTTGCATCTGGCTGCTCAAAATCAGCAGTTACTTACTCCCCCCTCTGCCCTCCACTCTGGCAACTTCTTTTCTCCCTTTGTCTCACACATACTATGCAGGACACAACAGGCAGCCATAAACACCAATATGTTTCTCACTGAGATCCAATTTAGTGAGTAAACACCACCATCATCCCTTCAATATGCCAAAAGCACATTTAGCAATCATTCTGCACTTTCTGAGCTGATAGATTAATCTTTTCCTGGAGCTGTCAAAATGGCCAGTGTACAGCTTCATGAGCCAGAGGAGCAAGGAGTAGGCTACATCCCCGAGAAACACTATTGGTATTTCAATATTGACAATAGCAAGGTGGGCTGGTACTAAAATATGGATATGACTACTGTCTATTGCCCCTCTGCAATTCGAGTACCCCATTGCTGCAAATCCATCCAAAATGGCCTGCACAGGAGGAAATGATTAATGGCCCTACACATTTGCCTGGCAGTAATAAATAACAATACTAATAATAATGCACCAGCAATCTTCTGGACTTTCATTTTTACATCGCATTTGGAACTTGTATGCCTTTATAAGTGGGATTGGCTTCCAAATATAACACCCAAATATAGAGGAAAATGTAAAATATCCAGAGTGATTGCATGAGTAACTCCTAGATTTTAAGGAAGGTACAGGATGCTTACCAGAAAAGGGACATTTTTAACGATAAGGGAAAATTACAAGTAGAAACAATAAAAATAATGCAGTCAGTTCAGCCAGTTCTAGCTCTTATACAGTATACAGCAAACAAGGAGATCAAATTGGTTTTTTTCTAATATCACAGGGTTGGTTTTTTAATTTCTAAAATATTTAATTATTTTGCCTTGGCAACCTAAAACTGAGGAACAGATTACTGTTCCCACTGCATACGGAAATAACTGACAACAATTAGTATTTATTCTTGTTGCTTTTGTAATAAAAATAGAATTCCATCACTTTCAAGGAAATGTAAAATATTAATAAGTATGTGATGAACTGAGTAAATGTGACGCCATAAGGAAATGATGGAGAACAGGTTGGAACTATAGTGCTTTTGGAATGTACTGCATTATCAAGCTTGTGACTGTGCATTTTGACAAGAGCAGCCCTCAGATTGATATAGTAGCCAAAGGGCACTCTTCCTACTGAGAAGCCGTTTGTTTCCATTTGGAAAAGGGAAGAAAAAAATGGATTCCAGCCTACAATCAATAGAGAAGCTTCTAGCTACTCAAGCCCTGTCTCATTCACAAGAGGTCACTAATGAGTGGGGGAAAAAAAGCATGAGATACGGACCAAAATGCAAAAATCACCCTCCATATGCCACACAAAAAATGTTAATCCTACTAACAGAGCAAAAAGTCAGATTTTTATTGGCTGTGGACAAAAAGTTAGTATTTATAATTGACAACACACAAAACCAAGTCTGCTTTCTAGGGAACTTGATTATTTAGGACAATAGAAATGAGTTATAGATCTATCTATAGGGGTATCTAAAGCATCAGCAGTTCAAATCCAACCCAGATGAGTGGTGAATTTAAATGGTTACCATAAAACGGTTGTTCAGTGCCAGTGTAAAATGAACCTGCTGATCACAGTCCATTTCCTAGTGAACAGGTGTCTACACCACAGAAAGCACCATCATAGCTGGCACTAATTAGCACAACTGTTGGCAGTCTCAGGAAGAAGACTAAGATCTGAATGATCATGAACAGATTATGAAATATTCCCACTAATTTTAAAAAAAAATCTGGCTGGGTTTGTACCCGGGGCTGTTGACTAAAGAGTGCTGGTGTTGCTAGCCAAATTTCTTGCACTAAAGGTACAGGCTCCCAGAGTGCAGGATTCTGCTTTAATGCAAAAAGTGTTCCAACTGGGCTGAGCGCTCCTATTACCATTGACACAGGGCAAGTGGCTACCCTACTGCATAAGTAGTAGCTGTATAAATTAAAGCTGTGCAGTGGTTACTGTTGTAAAATACAAGGTAATGGATCCATGGAGGTTAAGTCCATTAATGGCTATTAGCCAGAATGAGTAAGGAATGGTGTCCTTAGCCTCTGTTTGTCAGAGGGGGGTGATGGATGGCAGGAGAGAGATCACTTGATCATTACCTGTTGGGTCCACTCACTCCGGGTCACCTGGCATTGGCCACTGTCGGTAGACAGGATACTGGGCTGGATAGACCTTTGCTCAGACCCAGTACGGCCTTTCTTATGTTCTTATGTTCTTATCCCTGCACATCTGAGGGCAGGATTGAGGTCTTAGGGTATGTCTACACTACCCACCGGATAGGCGGGCAGCGATTGATCCAGCGGGGGTCGATTTATTGCATCTAGACTAGACCCCCCGAGTGCTCTCCCATCGACGCCTGTACTCTACAGCCATGAGAGGCGCAGGCAGAGTCGATGGGAGAGTGGCAGCAGTCGACTTACCACAGTGAAGACGCTGTGGTAAGTGGATTGAAGTACGTCGACTTCAGCTATGCTATTCACGTAGCTGAAGTTGCGTAACTTAGATTGATCCCCTCCCCCAGTGTAGACCAAGCCTTAGATTGTAATGATAACATTTATAAATACTAGGGTGACCATATTTCCCTATGCTGAATATGGGACACCTGGTAAAAGTACTCGTATTCAAGCCAGTTCAACAGAAATCAAGCAGAACTATGCAGTACAAGTGTTCAAATTAACTTCAAGTTGACTGAGCTCCGGTAAAAAAGAAATAGTGCGTAGTTGGATTATTTTTATTTGCTTTCTTATCTTTAAGACTTTAGGGTTCACATGGGGAGAGGAGACACACACACACACACACACACCCCTAATGCCCCACCCCACACAATCCTGTACACCTCTCTCACATGGGGGAGGTGACCGACAGATCCTGACCCTCCCTTCCCGGGGCTCTCTGCCCTCCATGCCTGGCTAAGCCCCCGGGATAGACCTGCGGGAGGGCGGGGTGATGACTTCTCTCCCCTCCCACCCACACCCCCCATGTGTCTGGAAGCAGCTTGTCCCTTCCTGCCGGCACAGTGTCGAATGGCAGCTAACACCTCCAGGCTGCTGCTGGCCATCAACATAACCCAGCCACCTCCTGTCCCCTGGCTATAGCGCGGGCAGGAAAGGCTTAAGCCCAAAAGATGCATTGTGCACCAGGGTGCCTAACTGCAGAGGCTTCAGCGAACCCAGCCAGAGAGGTGGCTCAGCAGGGGAGGGTGCCAAGGGGATGGAGCAGCCCCATGTTCCCTGGGGGCAGGACCCGGGGCGGGTGAAGAGGGTGCTAAGCCTCTGCCCTGGGGGCTGCTGTGGAGCCTGAAGATTTGGGGCATGAACAAACAGACTGGAAATTGCTTTCCCTCCCCTCCCCTCCACCACTCCAGAGCTTAGCTGAGGGGCGGAGAGGCTTCCACATGCTAGCGCTGTGTGCAGCTTTGACACATGCAGGGCTCAGCTCCTCCTGGCCAGCGCCCGGGCCAGAGGGTCTTGGGCTTTCCCAGGGTTATGGCCCAGTCAGAGGCAGTGGGGGAAGGAAGGAGCCTGCGCAGCAAGGTGCTGGTGAGCTGAGCACTCCGACCAGGGGCTGGCTCTCCACACAGCGCTGGGAGTGGGACATGCCCCGCCAGGGGGATATGGAAGAGCAGCGGGGCTGCAGGGGTTAAGGGGCAAAGCAGGGAGATGACAGTGAGAGGGGGAGCAAATAAAGGGCCAATGGGTGGACAGCAGAGGCGACACATAACCGTCCTGGTGCCTGTCCACACTCACCAGCCACCGCAGCTCGCAGTGCGCCGCCACCAGCCTTGCACACCCACCCCCATCGGCAGCCACTGCACACCTCCCCTTGCTGCTGGTGGGCGGGTGGCTGGCAAGCAGGGATCCGGCCAGCAGCAGGACCTGCCAGTACTGATGGGGGACAGAAAATACGGGACAATTTGCCCATTTTTAAGAAAAAGTTGGGACACCTGCAGGAGGGCCTATATACGGGAGTGTCCCTTTAAAAACGGGACGTCTGGTCACCCTAATCAATACCACCATACTAGCACAGGGAAACTTTGCAAACTATCAGTTTAAGAAGAAAAATAGATACTAGGTCATTGGATTTAATCCAGACCAGGTTAGTGGTGCCTGAAAGTCTGTATGATTGAGCTGACCGATGTTCTGGGGCCTGTGTAAACTGAGATTGCTGGTTTTCCAAATTGGAATCGGTGTCCAAGCATAAAAAACCCATCCTAGTGGTGCTAACTGCCACCATTTCTGGGAATCTTCACAGAGGCACTAAGGATTAAATGAACAAAGAAACCTAACTCTCACTCCTCATCACCTAGAGGTCTCCTCAGGTATGAAATGAGGCATATACTGGTGGGACAAGTATCAGAGGGGTAGCCGTGTTAGTCTGGATCTGTAGAAGCGACAAAGGGTCCTGTGGCACCTTATAGACTAACAGAGGTATTGGAGCATAAGCTTTTGTGGGTGAATACCCACTTCTTCGGATGCAAACATCCGATGAAGTGGGTATTCACCCACGAAAGCTTATGCTCCAATACCTCTGTTAGTCTATAAGGTGCCACAGGACCCTTTGTCGCTTCTACTGGTGGGACAGTTTGGGCTGAAACCTGGGATAGCTGTTGTCCCCACAATACTTGCTCAATCAATAAGCAGAAACTTTCAATATCTTGTGCCAGACCTTTGACACTTTTTTAACAGCATTACATTTAAAATGTAAAGAAAAAATTACAGATTAATATGAATTGTCTCTGAATAGTAATTAAAGTTTTCTAGGAGGTGTCAGTAGCCCTTTAGCTCACACCAGTTGCCTTTCTTCCCCACAAAGAGTCTGCCTAAGCTTTCACTTTCTTGGTTTCTGTCAGGCTGAGAAATAAACATACTTTAAAAATCCATTTTTTTTTAAATTTGACTTTGCTGACAGTCATCAATAAAATGGAAGTAACAGTAAGATGATAACTGTTCAAACTTTGTAATGACTTAAAAAGTGCACTTACTGCAGATACTGCACATATCTTCTCTGTGCTCTGCAGTCAAACTGGACAATGAAACGACCACCTGTTAACTGCTAACAATGTGTCATTACCAGTTCTCATGCCTTTTTAAAGCAATTTTGGCTCTAGCTGCCAATAATTCTGGCGACGATACTTGTGTGAACATTAAGGGCACAGAAAGCCAAAGGCAGAAAACTGACAATACAGTTTGTGCTTGGACTGCTAATAAGTAAGTGAATACTATGATTTTTCTAATTCCACATAATTACTTAATCTCATGGGGCAAAAAAAATCCAGATACATATTTTTAAGCAATGCAATCTACAGTATTTAAATATAAGCTTCAGTTCAGTGAGATTTCACACCAGATACTTTCAAATTTTTAAACTGTTTAAACAGCCTCTAACAAGAAAGAGGCCACTCACAACTCTCTAAGGTCTAAAAAAGAAATGTAGACTAAGTTTATGTCATTGATGATGATTCAGTTTTTTCTGTCCTGTCTCCTAAATCATTGTTGAGTGAAATATAAGAATGATGATACCATGAAAACAAAAAAGGTCAGCAAACGGTGAGACAGTTGCAAGGCACTTTGCCATTAACTTTAGTTGAAGCAGAATCAGGCCCTCAGACTGTTTCACTGCTTGTGGAGCCTTTTAAAAAATGTATAGCAAAAAATATAATGTAATAATACAATAAAAATATATAAGAACATTTTTACATGCTACAATCAAAACTGCTTTACACTCTGTTAAAAAGAGAAAAACAAATCTATTCAACGGAACAAGCTGTGGAAACCAAATATGGCTATAGGTTTCAAAATGAGGGAGTTAACTGAATTTACTTTTGTATATACATATGTAATTCTCACTGTTGTTACCTATATTTACACCCATTTATCAAGGAGAATAAATCATTCATCTATCTAGCTGTGGTATTTTTAAGGCTTGTATCACCTTAGCATTTAATACCCCGATCCTCCAGAGAATTATGCACAAGCAAATTCCTGTGCCTGCACAGAGCTCCACCACTTGTGTGAATTTCAAGGCACATGAGAAACTGAGTTTATCCTAGAATCAGTAAGTGTATCTCATACTGAAAAGGCGAAACAATTCTAGTTTTGAGGGTGTGTATGGCATCAGGAAGCCATGAAAAAGCTCTGTGCCTTTAGTCTTCACAAAATCATCAACATCTCAACACAATTTCAAAAAGAAAGATTATCTGGAGTAGAATAAATCAACACTGGTTTCAGAGAATTTTCCCTTATAATCATCCTACGCATATAAAGTAAAACTTCAGACTTTTGGAATTTAGTTTTTTTCATAAAATTATAGTAATGTTTCTAGTTGTCTGAAGCAAAGGATCTGCCTTTTCCTGTACACAACTGAAGTGCACAAACATCTATCAGATAAAATTACTCTATCAAAATTAGTTCTTTTCCTGAAATAGAAATAAAGTCATTGTAATGGAATGTTAGGATAGGAGCCATGTCTCTTACTTTTAAAATAAACACCTTGGGTATATGTCTTTGCTTCCTTTATTTTATTTAGGTTAGAAGATAATGTCCCCCCAACTCAGATACCTGCAGATAAAAATTGTCCTTTGCTTAGATGCAAGTTATTTACCCAACAAGGGCGAAAATAGGCCCTAATATTAAGTTCCTAGTTTCATTACATTTTATACATAATACAAATTATCTTATACAAACAGTTATTTAGTTTAAAAAACTTACTTAGAGATCTTCTGTGTTCAGACTTTGGTTCTTTGGACTCAGTACTTAAGCTGCTCAGTAATTCACTGCTAGAGGATCTTTGAAGTTTGAACTCCAGATTTCTTGGTGTACAACTCTGTTCTTTTGGCTGAAAATAATGATTTTTTAAATATATATATATTATATTGAACAATTAAGTACAAAATTACAGCACATTCATAGAATCAGAAACGGATAGACACTTATACCAGATGATATAATGAATATTTAAGTTAAGGAAAGTGTAATACAAAACCTGTTCACCATAAGACTGCTGTTTTATAACCCTTGCAGTTGGTTTTAATTTCTCAAATAAATTTCAGATGCTAAATTGGAAAACAAAAGGCCTAATTTTTTATGTTGGTGACTGAAATGATTTCTCCACTGCATGTGTGTCCAAAGGGTGTGTTTCTGAATTATTGCAAAGAGGAAGTTTGTTTAAAAGAGTCTGCCTTCCTATCTTGGAGATTACAGTAATTGTTGAGTTTCAAGTACCGCTAATGTGGGATTGGATTCAGTTTGAATGCATTTTGGAGGTGGAGAGGAGAGGACTCAACGATCCCCTCTTGTTCTACTTCACCCACATGGAAGGCAACCAGAAAGGGACTGGTCTCTGAGAACAAGAGGGGCATTGTGCTTTTGTAGCTGATGATACTCAACACCCCAAAAGGGGTATGACCAGGCAAAATGGAGATGTAATCACCCCGATGCCCACAAGCTCAGATGAATTTTGAAAGAGAAACGCATGTTGCACCTTTTCATAGTTATAGTGGGGGGCATGGATCGGCGTTCATTTTGCCCTCCCCATCGGTACCCAGCCCAAACTGGGGCAGCTAATGATCTAACCGGCAGACCAAATTTGGTGATGAATCCTGGTCCTGTGGAACCTGAGGCACATTGCACATACACTAAGAAGATAGTTATAGCAGTTGCTGCATCTGTGTATAATCCTGACTCCACGCTGACTTGATAACATGCACATGCCACTGATGATGATAATTTACATCAGCTGAGCATCTACCTTTATGTGTTTCTTTGTATTGCCCTCCAAAGAGGCTCAGCCCCTTAAAGCCAGGATTTCACCCTAGAGGCATGTTAAAAAAAACCCCAGCAACTGAAATTATGGTAGCTTAACTGAACAACATAAGCAAGAAAGAGCTTCCACAGAAACTCCACCCAAAACTCTCCAGTAGGATATCAAGTGACAGTACATTTGAACAATGAAATACAACGTATGAAGACATACATCTTCGGATCAAACTTCCCTTGGCTGATTATAGCTTGCAGGTATTACATTTTTATAGCTCTTTAAAGAAGCTGTAGCCATGTACAATTTAACCCTTTCGGACATGTCACATAGACCATGCTCACGTTGATCAGTTTCAGGTGCTTTCAACTCAGTTTCAGCAAAATACCTTGGAAAATTCAGCAAACAAAGATAACTTTTCTTACTACATTTTGCAGTAATCAAGAGGGGCCAATGTCCTATAAAAAGAAATCTGTTCTTGGATCAGGCATAGATAGAAAAAAGGGATTTGGAATTTATACTGAGTATAGCAAAAAGAAAAAAAAACTATGGCTGAATTGGATTGGGTAATTAAAAATGGTTTTCAGAAAATACAGCCCTGCTTATTTCTAGAAGAAAAACCCCAGCCTTCCTGGGAGAATAACAGCAATCAGTTACAAAGGAATATTATTTGCTAGTGCTATTCTTGTGAATAAGTAATATGAAAATGCATAAAAGGCTCAAATGTATTAATAGTTCTATTGAAGATTATATACTGTAGGCTGCATAAACAGAAAATGTAAAAATTCATTAGTTATTAAGCGCTTGTGTGCTTTTACAACCCACAGTAAACCAATGCCCTTGTTATTCCAGAGAAATAAATGCAGCATTCTGTTTTAAGACAGGAATCAAATGACTTTTTAGTTCAACAACCTTGTTTATCTGACTTTTTTTTTTACAAGATATACATACATATTTATATATCCTTCAAATAAAGGAAAGTCTCTCTAGCTAGCTAGCTTTCTGCCTGTCTAAAACCTGTATAGATGCCTAAGCAAATGAAGTTTAAATTACTACATCTTAATTAATAAAGGTAACAGCCAAAACAAATACATACCAATCTGTCAATTGCATTTTTGATAGCGTGGAACCAATCCAATATGATGAAGTCAATATCTGACTGAAGGAGGAACTCATTTCCTGATATTGTTGTGATCTGGTTGGGGGAAGGGGGAAAGAAATGACAGGTAAGCAAACCACACAAGATAGATCATTTTATTTTATTTTTGGTAATATATACTCTCTCACACACTGAAATGCTTTCTCTTTGTGCCAGTAATTATCTCGTAGAGAACTGGGAGTTACCAAGCAGTTTTGAACCTCTCTCTGACAACTGTTAGTCTATGTCACAACAAATGACTTATTGTCTCAGTAATATAACTATTAAATGCAAAGAATACTAAAATAATGTTAATGTGACACAGGCTAAGACAAGCAAGGGGATTCAGAATTAAGACAGACGGTTCAAATTTAAGTCAAGGCACTCTGGAAAAAAATGCACATGCGTGTGCTAGAATTAATTGTGAATTTCCTACCATTTTAGGTTTCTGGTTCAACTCCGCTAGCATTTATTTTATATTTGATTTCTCTGTATTGAAGGTTATAAATATATTTACCTAAGACCCCAGCATGCCTCTTTCTGAACACTTCAGTCAAATTAACATTCGTGTTATTTCTTTTTTTAAAAAAACATATAGATATATCTATAGCAAAGTAATTAGGAGCCCATTTACCAAGAAAAATAGTTTGTTTGAATACAAGTCAATTTACATTTTTGGCCCCCCACACTGGGAATATTTACCAAAAGAATATTAATTCCCCTGACATGCAGCTCCACAGTCTAATGGACATGACAATATTTGGTGTAAATATGCAGACATTTTCTTTCTCTCAGTCTGAACTTTTTCTGAAGTGTTATAGGAATTATTCATATTTGGAGAAAGAGAAACAGAGAATGCCCATGTCTTTGCATAGAGGGACTATGAATGAAAGATTCAGAGTGTAGGGGATGTACAAGTGGTCTATACATTTGGCATTCATTCAGATGTGCTTCAAACTTTATAACTGGAGACCAAATCCTGAGGCTCTTATTCAGGTCTTTCACAAGCAAGAATCTCACTGAAATTTTTGTCCAAGTAAGGAATGAGGAAAAATGTAGTAAGGTTGGCAAGATTTGGACTTGGATGTTCATTTAAACAGAGAGACATGATATGGTGTGGTGTTACTGTCTAGTCTCACTACACCTGGAGTTCATTTTAAGGCATCAAGGTGCAAAGGCCAAATGTCATTACCACCTAAGATGCTATGCTGTTAATTTGACCACACGTTGGAGTGCTTAATTGCTAGTCAAACCCTCCTCCTGGGGTGATACCCACAAGCACAGACCCTTATGAGCACATGAGTCCCATTGGTATCAGCACACATCATTTCCCCATCTCCTCTTCCTGGCCATGACCCCAGAAAAGGTGGCAAAGGGCAATGAGGCCCAAAGCTTTATTAATGTTCTGTGATTCTCTCTGTTTTGAGGAAACCACTCTAAGAGGTGGTTCCAGAATCAGCAGCAGCTAAGGAGACTCCTGGCCACTGTTCCCTCTAAGCTGTGCGCGTGTGCGCGCGTGCACAGATCCTAAACCCCACGCACACGGCGAAACACCGCACACACAAAAATTTGCACAGAAGCACAATAATTTGCATAGAAGAAATTTTTTGCACACACGGCCTGTCAAAAATTAGAGGGAACATTGCTCCTGGCAGCACAGCTCCATGAAGTTATCCTGTCAGAGAGCTAAGGAAGTTGGGGCAAAAGGTCCAGGACCTAGTTTCAAGCAGCGGCGTAGCCAGGTTTAGAGCACAGGGGGAGCGGAGCTAAAAAAAGGCGACGGGAGCAAAAAGCGTCGGGAGCAAAAAAAGGAGCAGGGAGCAAAAAAAAATGCTCTGCTCTGGCTGCAGCATAGGAGCAAAAGGCGTCGGGAGCAAAAAAAGGCACCGGGAGCAAAAAAAAATGCTCCGTCTGGCTGCAGCGTAGGAGCAAAAGGCATCGGAGCACAAAAAAGGCGCCGCTTCTGCTCAGTGGGGGAGCGTAACCCCTGGCTACACTACTGGTTTCAAGTCACAGGGCTTCTGTGCAGATGCACATCTGCAGATTCCTGCAGATCCACTGGGATTCCTGGGCACTAGAAGTGGACCTGCTGCCCATTCCATTGTTAGCGGGAAGGAGATGACAGACTTTCAGAATGATTGGGAAAAATTCAGAGCCCCTTCCATAAAGGAGCCAATCAGCCCAAGCTGATTGTGTTAAACCCTAGCGTAATCACTATCATGTAGATTTCAAATACTTGATTCCCAACACCAGTGTTGTTATCCTGCTTGTGAACTAAAAAGGTAAAATTCCTCTCTCTTTTTTTAGCAACAGTACAAATTCAGAATCCAGCTTAAGGTAACCAGATCTCTGATTCTTTCCCTAGTTTACAATGAAAGCTTTTGGGTTATAAATGTATTACATAACATCACAATTTATTAACATACACATGCAGAAATGAATTAGACCAAACACAGAGAACAATCCAATCTAATACATCTCTTTCAGTATAAACAAATCATTATTAAAATTATAAAAAGGAATAACATTTTCAAAGTAAGAGCAACATACATTATTAGATTTACTGTATTTTGAAGGCTTAAGAAGGACACAACATAGTTCAGTCTTCCGTTCAGTAAATTCAGGCTTTATTAAAATACAAGTATTTCAGCATTGCATAAACATTGTACCGTATGATATGTAAAAGACATACTTCATCGCTAACAGGACTAAAGCAAAATACATTTTGAAAGTTTCTGTGTCTGAATGTGTTATTGTAATAATCATATATAAATGATGATTTATGAATAAATCAGTAAAATAGATCACAGAATTTTAGGAAGAGAATTCATTCAAAATATACTCTCTGTAAGATATAGTTCAAGTCCATTTCTCTCTTTCTTCATACTAATCTTCAGAGTAACTAGGCAATTTCAAGAAGACTGCTACTGCTCTCTACAGTTTAAATGCATCCACTTCTTAATTACAGTCAGTAATTGACTTTGTTCTGCTCCATTCCAGTCATTCACAGGAAAGCAGTTCCAAAGGCTTTGGCTGGTAAATCCCATTTAATGTGTAGGTTTCCTATCCCACTTTTATATATTAACTCTTTAGGATTTCTGATAAATGGTTCTTGGAAAGGATTGCTAAACCATACTTGTACTTTGAACAATCGAATTTCCAAAACCCTTGGGAAAAGACATCAGTAAAGAATTCTAGCTTTGACTAAACCTTCTGATTGAACAATTTATGATCACTGCCCTAAATGCTGTATAACTAACAAGTGTAAATGGCTCAATATTAAGGCATGCTAACATGCCATCTCTGTATCAGGCACAGCTGAAATAAACATAGGGACTAGACAAAAACAAAACACAACTCTGCAAAAGTATGAAGAGCTCTAGCTAGAGCTGCCAGGTTCCATTTTGCCTATTACTCCACTTATTTAAATATCTCCTGAAATCCCTTCTCTCTGCAGATCATGTTTTCAAGGCATGTATTCTGGCAACTATGTGTTGATGTACCTTTAAAAAATTGCTGATATTGTCAATACATACTAGATACCTAAAAGGAATAAATAACTTGTATAGCACTCTGTTATTTGGGGAGGGAGTGTCATCCCGTGGTTAGAACAGATGACTAGGAATCAGGACTCCTGGGTTCTCTTTCTGGCTCTGTCATTGACTTGCTATGTTACCGTGGGAAAAACACTTAAAGTACAAGATCCTCTTGTGTTGTGTGGCTGTTTTGCATTTCACCACAGCATAGTCTGGCTATAAAGTCATCTTAACTAGCCAAGTGAGGATCATCCCAACATAAAGGTGGACTAGAGTTAATATACCCTTCATGATGCCAGCACAGCAGGAGAAAGAGGGTATGGAACACTTCTACCTGTTAGACCTGGGCTGCTTAGGGAGTGCTATTAGGTGCTGCCCTTTAAAGCCATGTGAGGACGGGTGTAAGCCTGTTGCATGCAGGGCTGCACAGTCTGTCCGAATGATTTTAAACTAGAAAAGTGCTTACATATCTCTAGAAAACCACTTAATTATGACTACCATTACAATGATACTAACTAATGTGCTCCCGAGAATGAATGCACTAAACTCCAACAGTGTCCCCTTCTAATAATATTTTACCTGACTTGTACTATCTCGCACAAGTTATGAAATATGAATGAATGCACCACTTCAGGGCTTCCCAAACCTTTTCAGAGCATGGATCACAGCTGAAGAGGGTATCCCATAGACCACCTTCCCTTCCATTGGTCATTGAGTAACATTCTTTTGGCAACTGCATCAATTGCTTATGGGGAAAATATTTGTAACTATCTTTATAGTGCAATTTTGGAGGTGGAATAAAGGGGGAGGAGCCAGCATGATATTATTAGCCAGCTTTCTACAGGCCATTGGTGGCCTGGACCTCAGTTTGGTAACCATTGTACTAGTTCAAGAGAGCCACAAGGGCATTTTTACATGACCTCCAAGATATTCCTTGAAATATCTGTAGTTCTATATGAATACACATTTCTATACGCACATTGCTTTACTTCCTACATTTGCTTTAGCCACATTTAATAAGGTAGAAGCAATTTTAAAGATGTTATTGACATATAGTATATATAAGAGCCTTGGAAACTCCAGGGAGGTTAGGAGAGAAATTCATATGAGAGAACAAAAAGACAAAACAAACTTAAAAGTGCACTTGTATCAAAGTGCACATGTTCATCTCTTACATATTTAAGGCCTGTTTTTAGTGATAGGCTAATTTCAGACAGTCTAGAGCAAACCTTGATACAAGGCACCTAACAGTGAAGTGAAAAGTCCACTGGCGGTGAATGGTGGGAAGAAGTGGCCACAAAAGATGGATCAACCTCTCCTCTGAAACTGGAGGGCCTGGAAGGAGCAGCCCAGAAATCAATGTGATAGTTGGTGATAAGACTAGGACCCATGGGGAATGTGGACATTCAATTAATCCTTGCTGCAGCTATTACCATTTCTCTGGAGCTCTCAGTAGAACACAAAGCTGTCCCCCATCAAAGGAAGGAAATTTGCCCTTATATAGCACTTTCAATTCTGAGGATCTCAAAGCACTTTACAAACATGAATGAATTAAACCTGACAGCAATCCTGAGAGACAGGTAATATTAACCCCAATGTACAGACTGTGAAATTGAGGCACAGCAATGTTAAGTGCCTTCCCCAAATTCATAGCCAAGAATAAAACCTAAATCCAGAGCCCAGGCTTGTGCTTAAGTCACAAAAGCATCCTTCCAGTCACAATACACTCAAGATATGAGATCATTGCTGGAAATATACCATATATCTGAAAGCTTTTAAAAAGGAAACAATATCAAAGAATCATGAACTAGTGTTACAGAGCTTATCAGTTGAATTCTGAGTAGCCCATCTGTGCTTTATGAACATCTGCATTGGACTGGGGAGGAGACAGAGCATAGGCCAGGACATGGAACCACCCTACAGAAATTACTTCAGTCTGAGGCTGCAACACTCCCACATGACCAAGTGCACTCTTAACGTAGAGGGGATAACAAAAAGATGCACCCAGTACAGAACTATAGTTCCTTTCACAGATCACTCCTTAAAATGTCTTGAGTGCTGGGATGCAGGCAGCCTATGCAGAACTATGCCTGTTGACATCCAGGGGTCTGAAACCCGGTATGGGCTCCAGGGAGCCTATAAATGCAACGTAACAGTCTTGTTCATGCATGTCATCTGGTACCTACGCACCCAGCATTTCCCTCTTAGTGAACAGAAAGTATTTTAATTGTGAATTAGTGGACACCTTTGTGTTTGGAATTTCGGTGATGTTCCTCTTGCAGAGATTCACCCACATCATTCCATAGGGCATAGGGTTTACTCCCCTGTGAGATAGGTGGTGGGAGACCCTGTGTCTCTGAAACAGTCCTGACCTAATTCACATGCTCCCCATCCCTTGATCTCTGGAAATGTGTGTCTATTGTACCATGTTTCCAAGGCTGCCCTTCAGTCATTGCTAGCCATCCTGATCCCTATCATGGAGAGGGGGCACCGAAAAGATAACAAAGCCCCATGCTGTTTATTTTCCTCAGACATTTTGGAGGGCCAAGCATGGAGTCCCTCTGCCCCACATAGGGCCACCATATTCTCCATCCCCAGCGCAGCCGGTCACCATGCTTGGGAAAGAAATGGTGCTGTGGAGGTAGCTGACATCCAACCTTTTCATGTGGGGGAGCAGCTATTCCCGTGCAGAGGGTTACCTCCATGCACAGATCTGGGGGGTTATGATTTTCTCCTCGCATAATTATACAGCAATGCACTAACCCCCACAACCCCATCGACACATGCCTGGGCCTTCAAATGCCTGAATTTCATCCAGAAAAAAAGGTTAAGAAATTAGGAGTTTTTCCCCTTTTCTTTACATTTATCATTAGAGTATAGCATAATTTTGGTACAGAATACAGCAGATATTCATGGGTTTATCCATACCCTAAGTGAGCAGAAGTAGAATTTAATTAAAATAAAGTTTGGAGACATTTGGCACTTCTTAGTGGTTTAATTAATTTGGTATGAATTGTATTTGAATTGAATTAAACAGAAACAGAGATCTGTAGTTTTTTAAAACACGTCAAAAGTGTATTTCATTGCTAGAAATTGATCTAAATTATTTTCTCTTTGATAATCCAGTCTCTTGCCACGTTTGTGCTGAATGAGTAAGCAGTAAAAAGAAGAATACATAAAATACTTATTTGTGCTGTCCTATAATGAGGTAAATATGCAACAATGAACAAAACGAACAAAAGCAAAGAAAAAAATCAGTTTTCTACTGCATTTTATTCACCTTGCATCACATACCCATGCTATGATATCGCCTATCAAGCTAACATTGTCATGGTTATGCTAATAGTTAAATTACTTACTGGACTCAAAGGTGTTTATGACCACCACGGAAATTACATTATCAGGCAGATTGTCTATCTCAAATTACAGTCTGACTTAACTAACCTCTAATAGTCCTTCTGACATGTCAAGTAAAGTTAATATAAAAATGAGGGTGAAATATCAATTTGAAGAAAAAGGTCTTCTACCAGCTCTCCAAAAAAATGTTTCTTGTTAAAACATTTTGTGAGAAAGTATTTGCCTTGTGTTCCCAATGTTGCTGGATGTTAAGTAAATATATGCTGATTACAAAAAAGTTGCTTTGGCAACTCTCTTATTAAAATGCATTTGTAACCCCCATCTGTCATGAAAGTTTTGAAAAGTTTGTTTACTTTGGATAGCCGCCTTATCCAAGGTTACCCCAGCAAACAATGATGGCAGTCTTCAGAAGTTGTGTGAGGAACAAGCCACTGGGGATCCATTTTTGTTTTAATTGGCACACACAACACTTTTCTGGTCTGTCAAAAAGATCAAGCTAATATGCATGGAGGGTGTTATATTCTCAGCTTTTGGGAGTAGTAAAGCTCCCTTTATTTAAGTAATTTAAATGATAGACTGCAAAAACTTTGCAACTCAAAAAATGTTTTATTCTTTCTTTGGGAATATTTGTTTTGAGCAACAGCAAATGTTCTACATATCTAACAATGTTGAACCTTATGTTATAATTACCCTGATTCTTTTGACTCTTCAAAAAATTGTTAATAAATCCAAAAATTGCTAAATAAAAGAGGCAACAAATAACTCCTGCATTTTTACAACTTCCCCAGTGTTAACAATTGTGAGCCCATTTTATTCCATAAGTTTTCAGTGTGTTTAGGTATGACTGGTTTGCTTGTACATTTGGTGGAAACCTCAGTAGTGTCATCAGATCAAAATAAACTGCTCAAGTAAGTAATTTGTTATTTAATGGAGGAAAAAAAACCAAATGTTTGGGCTGCAAGAAAGTGATTTTCAAGTGGATACAAAATTATACTGGTTTGAGATCAAACTTACAGGGAAGAGTGCTTTCTTGATTGAAATTGAGATGTCTCTTTGATACTCCCAAACAATTTTGCCCTGTGAGTTCTTAGAACAGACACTTGTTCGGCATAATAAAATCCTCGGTACTCAAAGTTTGGATTGTTTAACAGAGAAGACACGTCTCTGGGTCTAATTCTTTCCTCTTTTGCTTACCCTTTACCAGTTAATTGCATCAGTTACTCCTGAATAACACCAGCATTAGTGAGGAGAGAATCGGGTCCTCTATATGCATTGCAGGGCAGATTCTTTCCCTTCTTCCTGGGCTATGAAGGATCCCTGAGGCAGTAGAATAGATCTGATTCCAATTCCAAGGCAGATGCATGGTATTTGGGAAACTCCTGAATGGGGTACAGACCTCCTGAGCAACAAGAGCACAGGTAGAAAGGCAGGGAAGAAATGGGCTGAAGCTGGTAGATCCTATGCTCCACGAATAAGTCAGGTATTGTTCCCTGTGTGAGTCACAAGACTAGCCAGAGATGAGAAGGCTCTCATAGCCTGTCTTAGAGGGTTAACATGCAGAGAACTGTAGGTAGAGAGGACTCCTCTCCCTTAGCTTGTGCAGAACACCTTAATGCCAAGCCTGGCTACTCAGATTGGGAGCTGAGAATGGGATTTGTGTTTGAAATAAAAGGACTGTTAGAGGTTAGTAAAGCCAGACTGCAATTTGAGATAGACAATCTGCCCATTGCATATCAAATTGAATAAAGTTGAATTTTCACCATTATAATTTAAGTTATAATTATTTCTAGTCATCTTTTTATCAACTCACAAGCAACAGTTTTCCAAGATAGTCTTCAATTAAAAAATATTATTGCTCTTCTGGTTGAAGTAGTAACTGATGGAGGATTATAAATAATGCCCAAAGTTACAAGCTGAGAGCACTATTATCCAATCAATGCCACGTTTTACTCCCATAGGGCACAAATGATTAACTCCAGAAATCCTGTTCAGTCAATGTCTGGCTAGTATTTTTGTCAGCAAAATACTACTGGCCAGCTTGGATGTCAGCATTGTCAAACTATTTTTAATGACATGATCATGTCTTGGCCATTGAAATTGTGTTTTTCCACTGACAAGTATAATACGTTCTCTCTCTCTCTCCTCCTTCTCCTCCTCTTCCCTCAGGGAAGAGGGAAATGTACAATGAACACAGAAACAGACCATGCTGGACATCATGACACTGAACCTGTCTCTTGCAAACAGCAGCCAACCCTGCCCATTACCATTAAGACCCAACATCAAGCACCAGTGTTGCACTCCCCAAAAGAGCTGGTTAATGCGTGTTAGGACTGAGCACCTTCGGCTGAGCCTGAAGACTAGCCAGGCCAGCCTCTTGGCCCCCTGTTCCACTTTCTGTCCCCTTCAGCATGGTTCTAACCATTGAGCTGGGTTGCTGGTGCTTGCCCCTGACAGTGGAATTGATGAAACACTTCTGGCTTCCCTAGCTACAAATGATGTAATGGGAGTGGGGCACATTAGACTTCTGTCGGTCATTCAGGCAAGGGAGCTGGGGAGACCACCATCAAGGCATAATGGTTTCAAAGCAGAAAGCATTAGGAAGGTAAGAAGAGGGAGAGGGAGACAAAGGCAAGAGAATTAGGAAGGAAGACAGACACACAACAAATGATTGAAGAAGGAGAAGCAAGAGAGATAACAATCAAGACACAATTTAACAATACTGTCTGACTAAATGGGGAAACGGGCGAAGAAAATTGTGCATATTGTTCAAAGATTTAAGACAGAGGGTAATATAACACAATCTTCTATGAGATACTTTTTCCCCTGGGGCAATGTTTTCCTGCTATTGCCTTCACAATCTGTATCTATATATTACACATACATACATGTATTGGCAGTGGTTTCTTTGAGAAACCCCATCTTTCTTAGCTTTACCAGCGGGACAAGACATTGTGATTAATAGTCCTGCTGTCCAATTTTATATGCACGTTATCACACATTATGATATATGCGAATGAAACTCAACATGATAAGTCACTGTACCAAACAACATCAAAAGGATGATGTGTGCTATGTTTTCAGTACAATCAGTCTAAAGGATGTACATGTTTGTTTGTTTGTTTTAAATACTGCATGCGTATAGATTTTGTTTTGTTGACACTGTAGATTTATTCAACAGTAGCAAAGAATTTTTACAACTACATTACTTGAAGGCAAAAGCAGGTACTGCTGTGGGTATTTCAGTTACTCACACACATCTCCCATTAATAAGTGCTGAGATTACACAACAGGAAAAAGAGACATTGCTATAAGTATCTTTATACTTATAGTAACGTATTTGGCCATGATTATAAGTGTTTTAAAACATTCAAGAATCGTTCCTTGTCTACTTATACTAATGAGAACACCTGTTAACTTTAGAGCTGCACAGACTTATTTGCATTGAATTCAGGTTTGTGCACACTATACGTTGCTTTTGAAACAATTAGATGTTTACAGAGAAATATAGCTAAAAGAGGAATGGCAGCTTGAATGCCCTCCAGCCCAAGTCAGTGCTAATCCAGGTCTGAGTGAAAAACAGAAATCTGCTGAATTATAATAGTGACGCTAATTCTGTCAGCAGTGAACAAAGGTGTACCTGAAAACTACTGAGAGCAGATGTGTATTCTTATTTGTGTGGAGAAGTACCCACTACTGAGAGAGATAGTTCATAAGGATGAAATAGTGGTACTGAATATATATTTTTCTCATTCTTATTTTTACTGCCTCCTTTGCATGAAGTGTTTTTCTTCTTTTTTTCTAACGAGATTCCTTCCACATAATGGGAATGCAGCATGTGTAGTCAGTCCTCCAAAGGAGTTGTTCACACGACTTTATTCATTTGTCATTAGACAATGCAATAGAAAAATGTAAGAATCCTTCTAAAGCTAGAGACCCGAACACCATTTTCTGCTATAGAACTTTTCTCATCTGGCCGAGGGCAAGGGAGGCAAAAGGTCTTTTCCCTCAAACCAGGTCTGCTGAATGATAGTGTAACATTGTGCCACTACAGAACCAGGCTAGCTGGCTTTTGGGACTCTATTTAACAATAATACGAAACATCAAAGCTGGTCCATGATAGGACCATGTATTGCACCAGCTGTGTCAAGTTCTTAATCTTAGCAGGCAGGAATGTATGACAGTTATCTTTACTTTTCTTGCACAGAGCAATGGGGCAACATACACACAAAATCTGTGCTTTCATCTTTCCATTCTCATCAGCACATAAATACTAAGAAAAGTTACAGCTGACTATAAATTGTGTGAAATAAGGCTGTTTCGTTCATTAATTTAGGAAGGTGTTTCCTGTAAAGTAGTATTTTCTTTTCATGAACTGCAAAATATATGTATTTATATATTTATTTATTTATATATATATAGTTATTTAACATTTTAAATTTAAAACGATGTTGTTGATATTTACTAAGAATGTAATTATATTGTTAGGACCTAAATGAGATGTGTAGTTTAAAGATTAACTATTTTGTTAGACAATACTTACACAAGTAATGATATTTGTACAGCAACTAGTAGGTATGCAAGGGCACAGATATCCATGCTATACTTCATAAAGACCAAAGACACTAAATGAGGGACACAATCCTGGAAAAATTATTCAATCCTGAGGATCTGGAATCAATTTTTACTTTATACGAAATTCAGGATCACTGAATAATCTGGAGCATGGGTTTCTTTCAAAGAGCACCAGCTGCTATTCAGTATGTAAATTTGCTAGTCTAGGGGTCCACAGCATGGACTTTTGCATCTCAAAATCCCAGGACAGGTGATGTTGCAATCCCTAGATTTCAAGATTGGAAACAATTAGAGGATCGTAGGATTCTACTTTTTCCTGACTCTGGAGCTGCACTGACAGCTGTGGAGAAGCATTGGCCCATATATACACATGGCATTCTAAGTAGTAGTATAGCAATGCCATAAATTAATAGCCCAAAATATTATTTCACAATATTGGATAATCAAAATTTCTGTCATTTGAAAATAGGTGTCTCAGGGTAGCTCTTATAGGGAAAGGCAGAAAACATGTCACTCATTATAAATGCACTAATGCTGAAATTCACACTTTACAAAACTTCAGCAATCTTTATGGGGGTTGGCAGAAATTAATTTCAATACCTCCTACCAGCCATAAACCACCCACAAACCTGCACTACAGGCCTCCCTCCCCAACATCTTCCTCTGTCCTGCAAATTATAGCAGGGTTTGGGGCTACTGGATCTAATAAATGTAGATTCAGTGATCCAGACGTTGACTTACCCTCCCTATGCCTCAGCCTATTCAGAGCCAGAATGGAGAGATCATCTATAGAGATCCCTTTTCATGGAAGCATAATCTGTATCTGTCAGTGCAACACCACTTTGATGTTTTGTGCAAGGCCTCTATTCCTCCAGTGAATTTCATCCTAAAAGTGCCGCTTCTAAAACTCCTGACATATCCATGGGGGCCACCAAGTTCCCTGGTGAGCCAGGATTTATTGAGTGAATTAACCGCAACTCAGGTTGGTTAAGGGACATATTGAGAAATCAGCCTAACAACTTTCTTAAAACATGTCATGATGTTATTTGCTTTATGGACAATAATAGAGATGTAGAACAGACCAACCTGTCACAAAAGATTATTGAAAAAGAATGATACCGGCTCTGAAAGTATTAACTCTAACCAGAACTCAAACTACTTTCCTGCCCACCCCTAATACAAGGAAAAATACAGAATATTGTGTTGGACAAGTGGAAAGATTGATTAAAGTTGAAAGTCTGAAAATGGAGAATTTTAATGAACCAGGCAGACTATTCTCTTAAACTCTAGCCAGTCCAGTTAAAGAAAGAACACATGGGAAACCACCATTAAACAAGACATGATGATTGTCTTTTAGTGACTTCTCTCAAGGTGAAAATGGACTTAGAAATGAATTATTATCATTTGTATTGTGGTAGCACCTAGAAGGCCCACTCAGCACTGGGATCCCATTCTGCTAGGCACTGCACACACACACAAAGTGAAGAGAGGGCTCCTATCTCAAAGAGCTCACTGTTTGAATATAAGAGAAAAGATAACTGGTGGGTACCACAAACAGATGAGGGGAGCGCACAGTAACAGTGATATGGTTATGATTAGCATAAGGCGCAATCATAGAATGGCAGGTTTCAGAGTGGTAGCCGTGTTAGTCTGTATCAGCAAAAAGAATGAGGAGTACTTGTGGCACCTTAGAGACTAACATTTATTTGGGCATAAGCTTTCATGGGCTAAAACCCACTTCATCAGATTCATGGAGTGGAAAATACAGTAGGAAGATGGAGAACATGAAAAGATGGGGGCTGCGAGACAAATCAATTAAGGTGGGCTATTATCAGCAGGAGAAAAAAAAACGTTTGTAGTGATAATCAGTATAGCCCATTTCAAACAGTTGACAAGAAGGTGTGAATAACTGTAGAGGGAAAAATTAGCATGGGGAAATAGTCTGCCATGTACATTGGCCAAACCGGACAGTCTCTACGCAAAAGAATAAATGGACACAAATCAGACATCAAGAATTATAACATTCAAAAACCAGTCATAGAACACTTCAACCTCCCTGGACACTCAATTACAGACCTAAAAGTTGCAATTCTTCAACAACAAAAAACTTCAAAAACAGACTACACAGAGAAACTGCAGAACTGGAATTGATTTGCAAACAGGACACCATTAAATTAGGCTTGAATAAAGACTGGGGATGGATGGGTCATTCCACAAACTAAAACTATTTCCCCATGCTAATTTTCCCTCCTACGGTTACTCACACCTTCTTGTCAACTGTTTGAAATGGGCCATCCTGATTATCACTACAAAAGTTTTTTTTCTCCTGCTGATAATAGCCCACCTATCATAGAATCATAGAATCTCAGGGTTGGAAGGGACCTCAGGAGGTCATCTAGTCCAACCCCCTGCTCAAAGCAGGACCAAACCCAACTAAATCATCCCAGCCAGGGCTTTGTCAAGCCTGACCTTAAAAACCTCTAAGGAAGGAGATTCCACCACCTCCCTAGGTAACCCATTCCAGTGCTTCACCACCCTACTAGTGAAAAAGTTTTTCCTAATGTCCAACCTAAACCTCCCCCTCTGCAACTTGAGACCATTACTCCTTGTTCTGTCATCTTCTACCACTGAGAACAGTCTAGATCCATCCTCTTTGGAACCCCCTTTCAGGTAGTTGAAAGCAGCTATCAAATCCCCCCTCATTCTTCTCTTCTGCAGGCTAAACAATCCCAGTTCCCTCAGCCTCTCCTCATAAGTCATGTGCTCCAGCCCCCTAATCATTTTTGTTGCCCTCTGCTGGACTCTTTCCAATTTATCCACATCCTTCTTGTAGTGTGGGGCCCAAAACTGGACACAGTACTCCAAATGAGGCCTCACCAGTGCCGAATAGAGGGGAATAATCACGTCCCTCGATCTGCTGGAAATGCCCCTACTTATACAACCCAAAATGCCATTAGCCTTCTTGGCAACAAGGGCACACTGTTGACTCATATTCAGCTTTTCGTCCACCGTAACCCCTAGGTCCTTTTCTGCAGAACTGCTGCCCAGCCATTCGGTCCCTAGTCTGTAGCAGTGCATGGGATTCTTCCGTCCTAAGTGCAGGACTCTGCACTTGTCCTTGTTGAACCTCATCAGATTTCTTTTGGCCCAATCCTCTAATTTGTCTAGGTCCCTCTGTATCCTATCCCTACCCTCCAGCGTATCAACCACTCCTCCCAGTTTAGTGTCATCTGCAAACTTGCTAAGGGTGCAGTCCACACCATCCTCCAGATCGTTAATGAAGATATTGAACAAAACTGGCCCCAGCACCGACCCTTGGGGCACTCCACTTGATACCGGCTGCCAACTAGACATGGAACCATTGATCACTACCCGTTGAGCCCGACCATCTAGCCAGTTTTCTATCCACCTTACCGTCCATTCATCCAGCCCATACTTCTTTAACTTGCTGGCAAGAATACTGTGGGAGACTGTATCAAAAGCTTTGCTAAAGTCAAGAAATAGCACATCCACTGCTTTCCCCTCATCCACAGAGCCAGTTATCTCATCATAGAAGGCAATTAGGTTAGTCAGGCATGACTTGCCCTTGGTGAAGCCATGCTGACTGTTCCTGATCACTTTCCCCTCCTTTAAGTGGTTCAGAATTGATTCCTTGAGGACCTGTTCCATGATTTTTCCAGGGACTGAGGTGAGACTGACTGGCCTGTAGTTCCCCAGATCTTCCTTCTTCCCTTTTTTAAAGATGGGCACTACATTAGCTTTTTTCCAGTCAACCTTAAGTGATTTGTCTCGCAACCCCCATCTTTTCATGGTGTGTGTGTGTGTGTGTATATATCTTCTTCCTACAGTATTTTCCACTCCATGAATCTGATGAAGTGGGTTTTAGCCCACGAAAGCTTATGCCCAAATAAATTTGTTAATCATAGGATGGAGATTAATGGACATTTTCATGCAGTTCCCAACCAAAATGAACTCCAAGATACTTCAGTGGGTTGAAATTTATCAACTCATTCTCAGTGACATTGTTGTCTGGGTCAAGGGAGAAATTATAATCATTTTTGGTTTCAGATGGAGCTAAAAATTAGAATGCAGGAACATAACTAGAGTGATATCTGGCTGTGAAAAGCTACTACTTATGGGCCAAATTGTGAAACCCTTACTTGGATTAGTGAGCAAGTACTCACACATATAGTGCTGCTTAAGTCAATTATACTAAATGGGTACGTAACTTCTCACCAGCATGAATAAGTGATTCACAAAAACGCCCTATAAGATCATGTCTAAATACCAGATTAACAGTTTGGGCTGATTTATTAGTTCTTTATATGAAAATTAAAAGGATATCATAAGAAAAAGATAGCTCCAAAGTGCTGCACGGAGAAGGCACTATTTAGATAGCTACCCTTAACATGTACTAGGGTATTCCTAATGCCAAACATAACACTTTCCACCAAGGATGAAAGGAATTATTTTAAACATAAAAATAAAACTAGTGTCTAAGGTTGCCAAACCCTCCAAGATTGTCCTGGAGTCTCCAAGAATTAATGATTAACCTTTTATTAAAGATTATGTCATGTGATGAAACCTCCAGGAATATGTCCAACCAGAATTGGCAACACTACTAGTGTCTGAAATTTCGAAATACTATCATTTCCTTACAAAACACTGTCCGTCAAGTTTCAGACTCTCACACCATTCACACTAACGGGAAAATCTATAGGGATGCACTACAATGTGATATAGCATGCAAAAAATTTGAAAAGCTCTGGTTCCCAGAAATGAAATCACATCTCCTGGTTTTAAATGGAGAATGATTGCAAAATATTTGGCCATCAACACTGATGATTGAGGTTGGGTAATCAATAACTTTTGCGGTTGAATTACTGACTGATAAGTAATTTCCTGCTATTTGTGAGTAGAATTAGGAAGTGGTTCCTTGGATTTGGCAGGCTCTCCCTCTTTTCTAAATATGATGTGTCTTAAAGCTTAATATTCTTTATATGTTTCTAAAGGAAGACTTGGGATGAGGCATTGCTTCCAAATTCAGTTTTGGGGTGGCATTTCCTGCAATCACTTAAGAGACAAAACATGAAAATTTGAAAATTAAAAAAAAGCTAAATTATCAGCCATGGAAATGGCAAGCTATTTAGCTATTTAGTTCATTAACCATGAGATTTTATTTGGATTTTATAGCTCCATGACAGTCACTCCTATTCCTGTCATTAGCAAATATACAGTACACACAATGGGAGAACAAATAAAGCATATGAAAACTGTTATGGCTTCTTCTTCCAATGATGTCACAATGCATATTTATTCAAGTACAGTTTAGGTGACTGGAGACCCAGGTTTATCCCACAACACAAACTACAAAGATAGAACATCCATTACCAGAGCACTATTTTATGGACTCTCAGACTCTATTTTATCTGACTCTCAGATCCCCTCTCATTCCTATCACATTATTATAGATATCATATAGTAGTGAGTATCAGAGGGGTAGCCATGTTAGTCTGGATTTGTAGAAGCGACAAAGGGTCCTGTGGCACCTTATAGACTAACAGAGGTATTGGTGCATAAGCTTTCGTGGGTGAATACCCACTTCTTCGGATGCAAGCAGTGGAAATGACATTTCCACTGCTTGCATCCGAAGAAGTGGGTATTCACCCACGAAAGCTTATGCTCCAATACCTCTGTTAGTCTATAAGGTGCCACAGGACCCTTTGTCGCATATAGTAGTGAGTGACACTTGACAACTAGAAAACCACATCAGGTCAGACAGGTATATTTTAAACCTTAAAAACTGCCAAACAAAATAAAAACTCTTAAGAAAACTGGAATTTTTGAGCTTACTTGTTAAGGTTTTATGTTACACCACATTACAATCCCACCCATGCCCTAAATCCTGAATTTTTGTTTCCTTGCCACTAAAATAATTAGGTATGTTAATGGATGCTTGAGGCAGACAAGTTAAATTGAGAAGTTACTTCCTGTTGATGTGGGATACTTGCTTATAGGACAAGAGCTGGAATAGCTGATTCTCTCCCTTTAATCATGCTGATGATTGGAGATGTGCTCAAGACTGGAAATATGTGAACGATTTTGCGCTGTAAACAATACCAATGAAATTAACATTTTGATCAGCTTCACAATAATGCTAAAAATTGTTTGCTCTGCAAAATCATGTCCCGCTATTGCTAATAAACCGAAACCTTGAATTAAAGGAAAAACTTTCAAAGTAGAGCCTGACAGTACATCATCTTATTTGTTCTTTTTTTATCTTCCTGGTGTTGGCCTTGATGCAGCAAGGCACTTAAGCACATTCATAACTTTCAGTGCATGAGCAGCCCCATTGTCTTCAGCGGCAAGACTTAAGATTAGTAAATAAACCATTTAGTATTATGAGGCAGGAGCAGCAATAGCAGCAAAGCTGACCTTGTTCAAACAGAAGGGTACCACAGATATTGTAGAGAATAATGCATGTTTCAGAGACAGATTGTAGGTACACTATATAAAACTAAAGAAATAAGAACTGAAAGCAACTGAGGGCACTTCTACCCATTCTTGCGTGATGATTGTTTTGAGTAAAGAAGTAGCCAAATACAATAAACTAGAAACAGGATGAGGCAAGATGATTTTGGTTTGGGTTTTATTCTACTATACCAGCCCTAAGAAAGCAAGTGACAACAGTCTCTGCTAACCCTCCTGAGACTATGGAGTGGGGTTAGCTGACTAGAGAAACAGAAAAGCTATCATGTGATTTCACTTATGTGAGAAAACTCAAACAACCTAACACTCTGTCCACTTGCAAACCACTGAAATGGAAAATGAATGCAGTTTCCCTCTAACTTTGGATAAGATGAGCCAGAGTCAAAACACAAACTACAAGATCTGTTAGAAAACTGGAGGGGGAAATAGCAAATAGTTTTCAAGGAAATTTTGTGTTTAACAAAATATTCTGACTAACTCAACAAGACACTTGCTCATATCTGAGAGGAAAGGAGGCTGCTCTCCTTTGCACCTGGCCTTATAAGAGGAAACTAGTTATGTGGATCAGTGAAAATACCTCAAGGACATCGTATGACAGCCCCTAGAAAGGATGAAGTTATTGAGTGACATATTGTGGGGGGGTCAAAATAAATATGACCTTTGCCGCTGTCTCCGCATGGGTGTGACTGGAGCCCATTTTGAAATTAACAAATGTATCACTTCAGCTACCACTGAAATGCAGCTACATCTGGGCTGAAACACATTAACAAAATATATAATAAATACCTTATCTAACTCTAACTGCGGGGACATTTAGGTATGCAAATAATAATTACCAAAGTCACTATTTAGCCAAAATGCCAGGGTTGACAAGATGCCATGGGATCTTTTAAATATTACAAGAGAAGAGGAACTCAGTTTTACATCTCATCCAAGAGTTTACATTGCTTCTATCTGATCATGCTGTCATTCACATCTGCAATTCTTATTTTTTCCATATTACAATGTGTTATATAACAATTTAGAAACAAGAAAAATCTAGATAAATTAATAATAGTTGTAAAATAAACAAATAAGTTAATGAATTAATTAGTTAAATACAAGTAAGTTCGTTTGGGGGCCATCAAATTTCCTATAGGTTCTCTTTTCTATTACAGACCACTATAGGAACAGTAAATTATTACACCACAATTCCAGGTTCTCTGGTGGTAATGTGCATTAGGAAGTCATTCAACCTTGAGAATTTTCCCAATGTATCAGAATTACAGAAACACCTGTGCTAAATAACTTTGTGCTGAGCCACTGTGAAAAGCTGCAGTGTTACATATATGGGTACAAGCTTTAATCTTCCTGCATGATATTTTCTTTACACTGCTGTACGCAATTGGACTGCTTTATTTATCCAGATGTAGTTCTATGTTTCCACATTTATAGTAGTAGAACCTCATATAGTGAAGGTTGAAAACATGTTATGAGCATAAACCCCTTTCCCATGCTCCTAAATATCAGCAACTTTCAACTTCTGAGTTGAAATCATTCATTGCTTAATCACTGCAAGAAGGTGATTTCTTGTTTTGTTTCTGAAAGAAAAAAATGAGGAAAATCCCTTCAGCCTTCTTGAATTTGCCAAGAAAATGTACTTTTCCTATTTTAAAAATTTCTAACCATACAAATATTACCAGTTGCTTGAAGCAGAAAACGTGGTGTAGACCTAGTCCTTACTAAGAACTAGAGTCTCTGCTTGACTTGAAAAAAAAATTCAAATTACTTTTACAAATGACTGCACCACACCTTAAGTGGGAGGGAAGGCGGGGGTATTGTCTGGCTTGCCGGGGGCAGGGGGCATATCCATTTAACAAAGAGACATGGATGTTGCTGTGGATGCAGAGCGGGTCAGAGTGAGGATGCTGACTCATGCCCCCGCCCAGGGCGGTTGTAAGACTGGGGAGTACATAGGTACAAGCTGGGTGGGGGACCAAGCAGAGAAGCACCCATCCTCCCTCCTTTGAAAATGGTAAAATATAAGGTCAGTCAGGATCCACTGTTGGCACTGCACTAGCTGCTCCTTTCTCAGGGGGCTGGGAAGGAATTTTTCTCTCACTGCCAAATTGGCCAAGGCAGAGTGGGTTTCTTTTTGTCTTCCTAACAGCAGGTTTGGGGGAGCGGGAAGGAGGGGTTAGTTGGGGTGAACATGGAACAAGACTTAGGCTATAATGTTGCAATTCATTCTGTAAATGTGGGGTGGATGTCCAGTGCAGGTACTCCATAGGGAAGGGATACAAGGATTAGATAAATGGTTTGGTAAAGGATTTAAAGGAGATGTTTGTTAAATGAGTGGAAACAGCGGGGTTGGGACTTCTATGACTGGCCTGGCAGGGAGCCAACCATCCCTCTTTTGTAGCCCACCTTAACCCTCATTTGAGAGAGGGGGGTGGTAAGGTCCCAGCAGCAGGCTGGCTGGGGACCAGGATGGAAAAAAACGGGGGCTGAATGAAGCCCCCCAGATAGATATTGAAATGATCATGAAGTTACCTGTACATTTTTATCTGCCGAGTACTGCCAGACAGTGAATAATAAAGTTGCGGCCTTGTGTCTCCTGTCCTTCTTCCAGTATAGCCGGACAAGGAAGAAGCATTTAAAAATTGCATACTATGCAATAGAAAATGTTCTTAAGTCTACAGGGACACACTAAAACATATGCACTGTGCATGCATGCACAGCTAGTGAAAGGTCTTAAGTGTGTAGATAATGAGATGGCTAACACTTCATGATTTAAATACAGGAAAGGGTCTGTTGGTAAATATCAGAGAGCTTGTAAGTTACTGTAAGCAAGTGGGAATGCTGCAAACAGGAATAGGGGTTGCAACCATCCTGCTTTTCCCACAGTGCTGAATCTAGGGAGGTCCTGGTTAGCTTATAAGTAGACAGGAAGGAAGTATTGGTATTGAAAATGTCAAGAAACAATGTTCAACACCTCATCCATAGACTTGGGAGGTAACTAAAAGCAAGTGCCCATGGTCTGCTTCCTACATGTCACAGTTAAAAATGGTTTCAAAGTTTACAACATTGTCCCTAGTGAATGTGTTTCAAATTCACAACCCCACAGCACAATTCTGTATGTTCGGCAAGCCCTGTTCAGGAGACGGTCCAGATAAGTGGGAGAAGGGCTATTGCTGACTGAGATTAAGCTGCAATGGCACAACTACGTTAGGAAGATTGTAAAGTGCCTTCATGTGCCATGCCTAGGTCCAGGTAGAGTTATGAGAAGTAATGGTGAGCCTCCGAAAGCGTAATTCAGTTAATGTGTGTGTATCCATAACCTTTTTGGGCTGAAAAAATTCCATCTGGAAATATCAAAAGAAATTACTTTTTCAAAAACTGTCCAATAATTCCTCATTTTCATTGGAGTGGATTGCTATAAGAAAAGCCTGTTTGGTAATATTTCAATTAAATATTTCCAACAATACCACAATACAGTCTACTGTGGTAATGACCACAAAACGCACCAGCAACATAATTGAAAACTGTAGTGGTTTGAGTCATTACTGAAGAATACTGTGTACTATTTTAATTTTGAGCCGGATGCAGGAAGATTTATTTATGCAAATAATCATTACTCATTTGAGAAGTCCCATGTATTTCAGACATCAAGGATTACTTGTGTAAGTAACCCTTTCAGAATTGGTATTCCGTAGAAATAGGGGAAATGTTTTCCAGTGTCATGAAGCTAAGGAATTCCAGGATCTTGCTTAGTCAGGTTTTTCTTTGTTGTCATCATTCTAATTTCTTAGCTGTAATACTACGGTTTTACATCTTTAGTTTCTATAAGAAAAAACTGATAATTTCAGTATTTTTCTACTGACAAAGAAGCCCTTTGAGGATGGCCCCTGGACAACTCCTCTAGCCAGGTAATTTAAACAGCAAAAAAGATACACAGATACGTTATTTTCATCAAGGTCCCAAGGTAGTCTTCAATTAAGAAAAACAATTGACTGATGTTTCTGTATTTGGTGCCAGGAAGCTCTATGTAGTATTGATAGAGCTTTTCCTTCAGTCTGCCCAACATGTGGGCTCAGTGTCAAGCTGTGAGTTTGTAAATCTTTTTCAGCACTTATCAGAGCTCAACATGAATTATGGTATTGCCAAATCTGCTTTATGAAGCTTTTTTTACACAAAAAGAAAATGTATAATTTTAGGGTCAAAAAAGAAATGTCTGCATAATTTCAAGTGGAAAATATAGTCAGTTATGACTGAACCCAGGACAAAAATACCTCCCTTTAATACCATGCCTATAAAGGGATCTTAAGTTTGGAAACTTCAGAGCTTTCAACTCTTATATTGTGCTCATTGTTTGATCACTTTACATTTATTACTAAGACAATGATTTGATTAACCTGATAAATGCTACAAACCATTGTTACTTTCAGAGCTGATTTAAAAAAAATTGTATTAACCTCCATGGAAACAACAACATATCTTATTTTTTATTGTTGACTACTTAGCATGTCTCACAAACCAGCCCTTTTGTTGGGGGCCTGAGGAAACTTATTTTGTGTGTGTGTATATGGTTTTTTTAATATCATTATAATAATATTATATGGCAGGCAAAAATATAATGAAAATGATAATTTGCCAAAAAGATTTAAAAAACACTGAGGTGTTACCTATCAAAAGTTCTCCTTCTGTCTGTGATACAGCACAGATTGCAATCGTGACAGTAAATCTGGTGCTATTGTTAATGCCATGGCACTTTGGTTTTTGGCTTGCTTTAGTCCAATCTGTGACATGCTTGTGAATATCTTTCTTCTGTTCTGTCTGTATGGCATATGGATTTCTGGGATACAACGTCAGACCTATCCACATAACAAGTGTTCAGAGCACCTTATCATTTTAAAAAGCCAATTACTCAAAAAGACAAATGTGAAATGTTTCACATTTAATGATGAGCAAATCTGCAAAACAAATGCAATTTTGCTTCATCTAAAAAAGTTTAGTTTAACTGTAAATATTGCAATGGAGTCTTTAGCAATACACACCATGGGTAGGGACTAGCTCATGTTATGCATACTGTACATCATCACTGTCATTTAAATCTGCAGAATTTTAAATGCTGAGTTGGTTTAAATAAATAGAAAGAAATGGAATACAAAATAGTGAAGTATAAGACTCTAAACACACGGTAAAAATGTCACTGCTAACATTGAGCATTGGACACTTTAAAAAAAAATATTTTGAAAGTCTCACCCAAAAAAATGAAAACTGCATATGTCTACAGAGGTAAAGGTCAGTAATGAAACAATTAACAACAAAAATACCAATCCATTTTTTAGAAATATTTGTCAATATATAAAGAATGTTTTGTACTGCACATAAGTTCCCAATTAATCCTGGATTAGTGGCCGTATGTCATATTCCCAAACTGAAATGATTTCAGTCAAAAAACCTATATACATGGGTTCAAAGCAAGATTTTACAAGGACTTCATGGGTGTAGAAATTGCTGCTTTCTGGTACTGTACTAATAAAGGCCCTGATTCAACAAGGTACTTAAGCACACACATAACTTTAAACATGTGAGCAGTACCACTGAAGTCAAAATGCAGTACAATGGATTCTATATATCTGTATGCATAGTGTGTGTATGTGTATGTGTACACTTGTGTGGGTGTGTGACACACACTCATACACAGGTCATGCTTAAAGGCATTTCACAGGCTGCTGAAATATTGTAGGTGCTCAGCACCTCTAACAATCAGGGCTAGAAAAGGAATTAAAGTGACTACTGTTAGCACCTTGAGCTAAATTTTGCTCATCTTACTTACACACGAGATCCAGTGATAATAATGAGACTACTCAACTGAGTAAAGCAAATGGGTTTATTCATGATATTATATTAATTATTATATTATATACCCATTTGCTTAACTCAGTCAAGTAATCCCAATTTTATATATATATATTATATAAACATTTTTTAAATTTAAGTTTTGTTATCAATTTTATTGAAAAAACCCTTCTTGTTAAACTGTGAACATTGGTAACAGAATACTATATAACATGGGAAAATGAATGCAGCTGGCACTGGTAATTTTAGAAGAAACTAATCTTGATATTTATAACATCATGTAGCAAGCGGAACAGTTTTACCAGGCTTGGAATGTGGAAATATAAAAAAGTTCACCTTTCAGCTCTTGTACTTTCGTTCTGCATTAGTAAATCAGCAATCAGCTGCTGCAAACACAGGCAGAAAGTTTACTACATTATATACTTATTGAAATACTTTTTAAAATCTGTGCATATATTGTATTTTATGTTAAATTCTTGTAATCTTGTTCAGGGGTTAAGTGTGCACAGCTGGACAATCAGTTCATACATTAAATTTAGCAAGACAGAAAGTATGTCAGGTCATAAAAATTTGATAAGATTCTTATTTTAAATTATTTCCTTTGATTGTAATTTTTCTTTTTCAGAAGGTCAGAAGCTCTCCTGCAGAATTCAGGGACCGGTGGGTTTTTTTACCTGAAGAATGCCCACAGTAAAGAGCTAGTAACTGATTTGTGAAAATTGGGTATTATACCCCTAATCCTGGGTACAACTGTAACAATAATTCCAATGTTATTTGCTATTTTGAATAGTAAGCGTAAAATCATAATGAAATCTAAAAGAAAACATAATTAGCTCATGATTTCAATTATGATATTAATTTCTAATGTTTGGAGTTTTAAATAATCATAAAATAAAATGGGCCAAATCATAACAAAAAATGGGCCATATGTGGTGTATGCAACTCTATGTATATTGCAGCAGGGATGAACTTTGGCCCACTAATTTTAACATTCGATGAAAGGAAGACCTAAGAGTGTATGATTTAAAACTTTGAGCATTAGGAAACTCGGGGATTTCAGTTTTCATTGGTTTTTGCAAACATTTTCCTTGCTTTTCATCTGCGTGATTTCATTCCCCATTCTCCACTTCCACACCCACACATACCAATTTTGACTTTGATTTTCAGGTGTGAATTAAATAAAAAACTCAGTGGGAAACTGTTAAAATGGTTATGTTTCTTCTAGTTTCACACAAGAACCAGACAAAACCATGAATTTCTCATGGTCTGAGTACAAACCTACACATCAAACCATCTTCCTCTGAAACTGGACCAACATTTGCTCAAATGGGTTGGTGAGCATTGCTGAATCTTTCAGTAGACTTGATCTGAATATTGAGTTCCTACAAATACAACTCAAAAGCAAGCAAACTGTATATAATTTTGAGTTTTGTTGTGAACATTTCACACAATTCTAGTTAAGCCAAAATATATTTACAAACAATAGCTTCACTGGCCATTCTGATAAGAAACTAGAGTAATAACTGAATAGGAGTTACTAATTGAAAAGAAAAAGAACTAAATTAGGATTTGAACCTAGTTATATATAACATACTGATTTGCACAAAAGTGTCAGTTAGATTTAGTTATTCCAGTGCCGTGTAACAGAATGAGAAGCTCAGACAGAAGAAAACAGTTATCCACTACATTACTTCCATCCCTTTAATCTCACACATGCTTTGGCCTGGATTTCTCCCTATTTTATTTGTATTTTTAACCTCTGTTACCTTGTGGGAAGTGGGCTATTCGAAGAATGCTTGGAAGCAAAGGTCTGCTTTTACAGATGGATGTAAAGCACTGTTAAATGAGAGCTTTAAGAAGGACTTTTTCCAATTTACTCTGAGTTTAATCTGAAGTGGTTTAATCACAGCTTGTACACATCTTCTTAAAAATTGTTATAAGGGGGGCAGAAGTAATAATCATGTAAGAAGTCATTATGACAGATGCTGGTTCCCATGATCCTATTTACACTTTAACGTTATTATGTGAAACCCTATCTGGGCAGTACCTGTGTCAATAAAGTGTCAGGTGGTCAATTGGCAAGAGAGAATAAAAAGGAATCAGATCAACATTTTGTAAATGGCTCGCTGCATTTTTTTTTTTTGCACCTGTTATTCTAAAATTTCTTTCAGTTACATTTCAAAACACTACAGTTGGGATCTCCTTGCCAACCTGAGATGGCATAAGCCTGGGTAACAGAACAAAATGTGAGAAGGTCCTTCTGTCTTTAACGCCTGTTCATCAGTGAATCAGCCTCCAATTAATCTGTTTCTTCAGTAGGAGTTTAATAAAAGTCAAGCACACACATGTTCAGTCTTGTTTAGTATTAAAGCTGTGTTAACATTATCTGCCTAGCCAGGTCAAAAATCTTATATAATTAAACACCAGAAACCATTTCAGAATTTTAAGGGTTTTACAATTTTCTGTCAGTAATTGATTATGCAAGGCAGAACAGTTTAAATTTAAAACAGGATAGTGATGAGAGTGATGTCACTTTTCATTACATATCTCAGAAAAGTTTGTTTCATGGCCAAACTACACATAAACCCCAACTTATTAGTTTTTGCTATTTTGCATTTTTATGAACCAGAAAAATTCAGCAACCCAGATTTCCTTTCCATATCGTGAAATATAAACTGAATTGGCTGTGCACATCCCAAATTCCCAGTATCAGTCATCTACCTACTATAATACAAAGCGGGTTTTATAGCAGTCAGTGGTGCCTCAAGCTTTGTTTGTAGAAACACGAATATTACAATATGATTGTGATACAAATGTATTTTGGAAATATCATGAATGTATTTTGTACCACAAGCGGCCAAAGACCCTCTCATCTACTTTGTGCAAAGTGGCAAATCAAGCTCTCACCATCACAGCCATGGAAATCCACAAGGTAGTAGAACTGGTGCGGTTCTACTGCACAAAGGAATGGATCCCAGGAGGTCACTTCAAAGATTAAATTACTAGATTCTTAGGGTTTGAGTCACAAACGTGTCTGAATATAGCTGATCTGTAGTCTTTATTCAGAAAAGGGTGTGAAATGCCGAAGCTTCAAGTAAATGCAAGCTTTTAATATTGATTAAATTTCAGCTTCACACAAGCATACACCCAGCTGATATGGCCTAAGAGTCACAAAAGTTGAAAACGGGAAAGACAGAGAGATGAAAAAGAAATGTCATTATAATAAGCCATTTACTAAAGCAGATCTCTTTATGAGATGACTGTTCATCACTAAACCCGGTCCCTCTCCAGGGCCTCTGTTCCTCACATCATAGTCCTTCCTATGAAAGGAGCAGCAGGCTTAAATAATCCACATACCTGAGAGATATAAATTATACCAACCTAGGTGTAGATAGTGCTATGTTGGTGAGAGAGCTTCTTCCACAGACCTACCTACCGCCTCTCATGGAGGCAGGAGTTATTAAGCTGACAGGAGAGCTTTCCCCCAGTCGGCTTAGAGGGTCTCCACCACAAGCGCTACAGAGGCACAGCTGCGCCGTTGTAAGTGCTACAGTGTAGATGTAGCCTTGGAGGCACCTTATTTCCAACTCCCTCTACCTGTCCTGTAATGTGTGTAGCAGCTCCAACCACTCGGCTCCCCTCCCATTCTAAAAAAAAAAAAAAAGTGTCTGAAGTGTTTTAATCCCTGCCACTTCTCCTCCCAAGAGTTACCTGAGCCGCTTGTCTCATTGCCTCTCCTTTCCAGCTGCTGAAAGCGCAGCAGTGCTTGGGCTGCTCTGCACCCTGCCTTGCTCAACCTCCAGTGTTGGCGTGACTAGCTGCAGGGGCAAGTTTCTACTGGCATAACTGTGTCTTCTGGTGGTTTCTTCCCAACCTGCTGCCCCCTGCAACTACAGTTTTCGCAGTCTATGTGAGCCACCGCTGGGGTAGGCAACAACGACAACACAAGAAGGTAATAGAGAAGGTTTATGGGGAAAAACAGGGAGACCAGTTTTAGATATTATCAGCTTGAAGTGATAGTGAGACATCCAAGAAGGGAAAGCAGAAAGACAGGGATGAAGGTGGGAGGGTGAAAAGACAGATTCGGAAACTTCCAAATTGAGATGATTGCTCAACCCATTTTAACAAATGAGATAACTAGGAAGGGGATAGAAAAGGTACTCCAGAATAAAGCCCAGAGGGATTCCAACAAAGAGGCAAAGTAGAGGAAGAGGGATCCATAGAAAAGAAAATGAAGACACAGGTAATTGTACAACAGAAGAACCAGTAGAGTACACAATGATGGGAATTCTGGGGAAAAAAGGGTGGAGGGGATAATCAATGGCATTAAATGAGTAGATAGATCAAGTAAAATGAGGGCTTAAGATGGTGTTAGGTTGGCACAAGGAAAGAATTAAAAAGAACAGGAATAAAGAACATTGTAATAGTGAAGAGGGGGATTTGATTAGGAAGGGTGCCATCAGCTGCAGAAATGGGGAGAAAGAGAAGGAAGTGAAGGTGAGCAGTACATGTATGTTGGCAAGGAAGGTACTCCTATTTGTTCAGTGGTCTATGCAGTATGCACTCATCAGCACTGTATCTAAGTATTTCCTAAATACTAAGCGGGGAAGTAAAACGGCAGAAAAAAATGTAAGCATAAGAGGAGGGAAGAAATGGGTAAGAGGAAGGTGGGAGGAGAGGAGAAAAAATTAGATGAATAAATATTCAGCAGTTAAAATGGGGTGACAGAAAACATGAAACAATCAAAGCAATAGGAGTCAGTCTTAAGGCAAATAGAAATATAGCAATCAACACAGTAACAGTAGGTGAATTATGAAGATAGATAAATCAATAAGCAAATAGATGGCACTCAATATAGTAATAAGATCAGTAATTTGGTGGAACAGTTATGGCAAAACAATGTATAGAAAAATGTCAATCAATACAGTAACAGCAGATCAATATACAAGACATCCAATACAATGGAAGACAGTATTTCTTTCAATATAGTAACTCAATAAGGTAAAACAGATCAACAAACAGGTAAATGACAATCAATATGGTGAAAGCAGATCAATGTGCAAGCAGTAATCAGTCAATTTGATAACAGCTGCGAACTGGCAATCAATAGAGTAAAGGAGCCCAGTAGGCACAGAAATGACAATCGGTTCAGGAAACACGTGCAGGTAGGAGAGGATCAGCATAGAAGTTTATGGAACCCCTCCCAGCACCATCACCACACACAAAAGCAATGACATACAAACAAATAACCAGATAAAAAGATCGGGGAGCTATCAAAGGGACCAAGCCTTGCAGTCTCCTCTATCCTGGCATACCTATGATTCACTGCAGACTTTTCTGTTATTTTGTATGATAAACATGCTAAGATTGAAAATTTTTAGTTCTTATGACCCAGACATCTGTGAGGCATGGCTAACACCAAATAGAACAAAGGCAGATGTCAAAGAATCTTAACTATGACCTCCAATAACCTTAATAGTATGTCTTCAGATGCTGAAGAGCAGTATGTTGTGGTTTTGAGATGTGAGCAAGTAAAACCAGCAAGCATAACATTTGTGTATTAATCTAAATTAGTATTCAGACCTAAACACTAGAAACTCCAGAACCCAGATTGCCACTGCTTATACCATCTCTACCCTGACACCATAAAACACTTCCTTGAAGTATCCATGTTAAAACATATTGTGAACTTCAAATTTCACATCATTTTATAATCAAATATCAGTTTGTTGGAAATAAACAAACTGGCTTTCTCCATTTGTTTTGAAGTAAATAAATGCAAAACTAAAAGGTCCCATATTATGGCTCCATTATTTTAAAATTAATATAGTTCAAAAACAAATAAATAAATAATAAAAAATCATCCTTACTACTGCAAATAAAAGGGCATCAATAGCATTCTCTCTCTGTGGGGAATACAGGATTGGTTGACACAAAGACATCTGGAGTTCCGGGCAAGTACATTTTCTGTGTTGGTATGTGAACTTTACTTTGGGATTAGAGCAAAATGGCAGCCTCATAAATATCTACACCATCTCTCGGAGAACAGGAGACAACCTCTTGAATGACAACAATGAATAGTTGTCTTTCCAAAGCACATTTCAACTGCGCGTAAGATTTCACAATATGCTGTAACTCTTCTCTCTTTGAAACTGATATAAATCGCTTTTCATTTTCAGGGCTCTAGACAAACACTGGCTAATCCTCACAGCATCCATGTGAGGTAGATATGTATTATTAACACCATTTCACAGACGGGGAAACTGAGGCTGATATGTTATGATCTAAACTTTGGCATTAAGCCACAGCCTAGCATGATGGGTGGTATGGAGCTGCACCACCAGAAGAACTTCAGTGCTGCCGGGAAAGCTTGGCTGCTGCACAACACCTATGGGAATTACACATGCAGTCCCTTCTGTGGCTGGCCAGTTTTTTCTTGCTTGTAAGAGTCGAATGAGACAATAACCCTACCTTATCCTTGTCCCTACTAAGGGAGATATTCAGGAACAGTCCTTGAACTCAGAAGAGCACAAGGACTATATTTTTGACTGGTCCCTCCATGACGAGTGAAGCTCTTTGCACCCCTTTATGTTTGTGGGACCATACAGGGGTCAGCCACCGTCTAGTCCTAAATTATTTGCCCCAGGTCAAATGAGTCAGTGGCAGAGCCAAGATTAGGATAGAAGAGATCCTGTCTCCCAGTTCTGTGCTCCAATCACTATATCATACCACACTTTAGTCTATTGTTTAAAGATCTTTGGACTAATTGTTCAAAGATCTGGTTTCAGTTAACTGGGGCTTCTTTCTAAACTGAGTCCTAACACAGTCCTGTCTCTAATGTTAAAAAAATAAATAAATAGGAAAGATCCCACATTCACTCCAGGAATCTGCTGGGTGGTTTTGGATTGAATGTAAAGGAAATTCAGCATTCTCATTTATTCCCAACATGAAGTAACATAAGAACAGTCTCTCTTATAAGATTTTAGTGACAGGAACATACTGGCAAAAAACAAGAGTCCTGGATCCATAACTAAAAAGATTTTTTTAAAGAATTAATTTAATGCAATGCTTATGTGGTTTCTGAAAATAAATTTTGCCCACACAGCACTGGAATTATAGGTGAACACAGCCAACTCTAGGAGAGTATTGACTGTCAAATACATTTTAGTATCAAGGGTGTTCTGTATGTGGCTAACATACCATTTACATTTATGCCTTTATAGTTTCAGCCACAAGACTAAAGGTTTCAATACCTGCTGAATGCTTGCCCGATACTGTAATTTACTGTGAAACTGAAGGCACACACTTGACAACCAAGATAAAGAAATCTGTTTCGTGAAACGTAGCATGCTATGACACCAGGAGAAAATAAGATCTCCCCTCACAAAATGGCATAAATGTTTCTCTGCAGTTGCACCTAAGAAAAGTATCACAAGGGTATGAATCAACAAGGGTAACATATTTCACTACAGTTAATTATCCTGATTTATCCCAAGAAACTAGGTTTTAGTCTGTAATCTGTGAGGAAATCTGCTGTTCTAGTCCTAAATCCTTTCCTCAGCCTGGTGATTATCAACTACATTTTTGTACAGGAGGGAATTAATGCCACATACTGCCTAAGCAGCTTTGAAGTAAAAAGGCCTAGACCTGTAATAACTTTTGTACAGTGTATTGATTCAGGGAGAGAGAGAGCCTGCAGACATTGGGGTTTCCAGTGGATTTCTATGCCCTCCTTTACCTCTTACATTCTGTAGCACTTCTAACACTACTATGAACCCTCATATTAACTCTCCACAGGAGATTCCAGGTAACTCTTCACTACTGCTAACATAGGCTGTGTGTAAAACCATAGGTAAAAGGCTGGAATTACAATGAAACCTGATTTTTCAGCTAGCAACAATCAATACAGCTTAGGAATTTGCTAACAAGGAACCTTTACATAAAATAATAATGTTTTCTGTAAAAGGCCATGTATGAGACAGAGGTAATTTTCCCGGGAGTGTATGCACCCCAGTTGTAGTAACATTTATATTGACTTTGATTATTAAACACACCAATTTGGATTTTTTTACAGTGCTTTTAGTAGAACCCAAATAGGATGGAATCAGAAGGCTTTTGTTGGAACTGGTAAAGCAAATTGGGGGGGGGGGGGAGGAGTGGGGGAGGCCTAGCTAGAGCCATGAATTTATTCAAAAGCATTTCAATCTGTGTGCACATCTTCATCACTTCAGTGATAATTAAATCTCGGAATCACAGGTGATGTCCTCACATAGTCTCTTTGCCTGGTTCCCACTGGGCCAATGAAGCAGGCCTCCCTGTGAGGCCTGTTAGCACAGATCAGGTGGTAATGTGGAGGGACAGATGAGCTTTAGTTGACAGATGGCAGGATGACCTGGAAAACCTGCCCCCTTTTCTGGGATCAGGCAGCAGCTGACAGGTATTATTTCATAAAATAACGTCTAAAAGGAATCGCCAGGGTCTTCGCATTAATCTGAGGCTGCAACCAGCCATGTAACGTTTATGTCAGAACAAATCTGTCTCTATGCAGGAGAGGGAAAGTGGTTTTTGATGAAGTTGTTCATAAATTTTAATATAATATGCCTGATGGTGTCAGATATAGTCTCATATCTCTTTTATATTTAAAGGCTCTAGTGAAACATAGAAATATTCAATCTCCAACAGGCTACTTTTAAATAACTAAAAAGTTAACCAAGGATACCTTACTGCTTTTTTTCTATTTTCAATAAAGAATTTGCATATATAATCTCCCTGTTTTTAAATGAAAATGATTTCGATTGCATGAAACTCCTTTTGCAATGGCACTAAACAAAGGGAGCACTAAAGATTTTGCAAACTTGGGTTTTTTTTATAATCATAGAAAAACAACTGATACAGGAAAACAACAAAAGGAAACTCACATAAAGCTGCTGGTTGGGAACAGTTTAATGACAAACTTTTAAATCAAAAATATTTCTGTTTAAAAACCTGAACAATGTTTGGTTTGAGGAGTTAAATGTCCTTTCCACACACATGGCATTTGAAAGTTTAGGCACAGATGAATATTTAGGGAATTCAAACACCTGGACTGGGTCTGGGCTTGCCAGCCCGCTGAGTCTTTTGTAAACTAGTGAGAAAGCAAGGTAGTGCTTCCCACCTCATGTCTTTCTACATCCAGCAACAACTAGTTTAGCTAAAACCTGATAAATACAATACTTAGTAATCAGTATTAATATGCAAACAAATATCAATCCAAAATGGACTAAAGAGAATAATTATAGTTATGTTCTTCTGAATGTTATATGAGACAGAGACATTTACTAGCAATGTGCATGTATCACTCTCTTTGTGGGGCCACCTTAAAGACCCCCGTTCACTTTTTCATCTTTTATAGTCTTTTAGTTGTAGAATCTCACCTGCTTAAATATCTCTAAAGGGTACTAATAAAAAAGGAAAAACTACATACATAACAGATGCACAAGCGAACCTTGGGATGAATGTATTATGGATACAGAACCATCATCACACACCTCATAATCATATTTTCACCTGCCCATCTGCTGCCGACCTGTGGCTTGTTAGTAATGCTTTTGGATACAGTAAAATGTGCTCATCTAAAAGGAACTAAATAGAATGATGCAGTGTGATGAAGTTACAATGAATTCTGAAGAAATATTTTACAATGCAAAATTAAAAACAGTAAAATCCATTTGCTTTTTTAGAAAGATTGTAAAACATGGCTTACATTTAAAAATATTAAAATTAAAATTGCAAATAATTTAATGCATGTAAAGAAACTGCATTCAAATATAGTCCTAGACTGACATCCTTGTAGACTAAATTCCTCTGTTTATCCATTACATAAGTACAGAAGAGGCAGTGACTGTGCAAGCTTCCCCACACTACTCTACAAACTGCCTCAACTCTGACCTAGAGAGATCCCCTACAAGGTTGAGAGGTTAATTCTGTCTCCATGACCACTGAATCCTTGGTCTCTCTATTAAGACTGCAAACAAGGGTGCCAATTGTAACGATGACTTTCATTATGTGGACACCTGTCCACTGGAAACTGAAGTGAAACCAGAATGGTCATGAGTTTTGAGCATCAGTAAAATAGGCTAAATTCAAACTGGTGAACTAGAGGTGAAAGACTCCAAAGCCTAATAAAAGCATTGACACAGTGTACAATTTTGCCTCATTTGTGTTCTCTCCGTTTCCCTCACTGGTTATTGCATCATATATCCCCTTTGTGTTCCTTCTTATTGTATTCCAGAGAGAGATCGAAGAGGTTTCTGCATGTCCCTGTCAAACTCTGGGGATAAGATGATATGTGGGCTATATAGAGGGGTCTGTTCTCTTGAAGATGTGTAGAGAATTACATGTCTAATACTCATTAGTGTTTATGTCAGTTACCTAGCTGAATCTCAGCACTTAAGCAAGAGAACATATTTACCAGTGTTCATTATCAAAAGACAAACATAACTCATTAATTACACAGTACTCCTGTGTGGTAGGTGATTATTACCATACCCATTTTATAGATAGATTAACTGAGGCACAGATATATTAAAGGGATTTTCAGAAATGCTCTGTTCCAGCAGCTCCTATTTAAAACCTGCTGGGCACTGAGTTCTTTTGAAAACCTGGCTACTTATTTAGGTGTCTGAATAGGAGCTACTGCATGCTGATCACTTTTGAAAGTCTGGGCCAAATTCACTTTTGAAGGTTTCACAATGGCCAGAATACCAGTAGAACCAAGGAGTCCTACTGCTCCAACCACTTATGCTCCAATACTTCTGTTAGTCTATAAGGTGCCACAGGACTCTTTGTCGCTTCAATCAGTTTAAAACTCTTTAGCAGAGTGATGTGCGCACAAATTACTATTATTTATTATCTGTATTGTGGTAGCCTTTAAAAGCTCAGACCTCCACAAATACACAAGGAGATGTTGTCCCTGTCCTGAAGAGATTACAAGCTACAAGTTTACAAAGTGAGAATTACAATAAACTAGAAGGATAATTTTATCATTATGTGAAAAACAATAATAAAAAACTTGCCAGTTCACCCACTGCAAAATTTGCAGTGCTTAGCTTTCCCTGCTACCCTTTCTGAAAAAAGGGAAAAGTTAAGCATTAAAATGGCCAAAAACAAGTCTCTGTCCATTCTTGTCCTGATCCTTTCAGCCCTCCATCATCTGTCTGAATCTTGTCACAGTAACTTTCAGAGAATTGCTGCTTGCTCAGCAACACTGGGTTCTATCTTAGTATAATATCTATACTACACAAGCCTATGGCTTATTTTACTCTGTGTCAGGCACGAAAGTTGCTCCTGGGTATGAAAAATCTGGACCTTGCACTTCCTTTCATTGTATTTCATGCTGCCAACTACATAGCAAGAAGTAACTGGAAAGCTGTTTATTATTGGAATTCCCTAAGAGAAAGTGTTTGTATCATATTATTTTATTGAAGCTGGAATTAATACAGATTTTTTACAAAAATGTATGAATTAATTTGTAATATTCTATGCAGAAAAAGAGAAATAAAAACTCAAATTTACTAAACTTCATTTTGTTTAGATTTAAAATTGCCTAGCATGTCAATGCTCAGATGTAACTTCAACCCACATACAGAGAGCTCAGTGGTTCTAGAGACCTTTTTTTAGCAAATGAAATGCAGCTCGAGTATAACTCATCTCTTCATCGATGATGTGAATTACAGCTTGTATGTTTTAAGGAAACCTTTTTTTTTATGCTAAGTTATAAACTGGACTATGAAAATGACTGTAGCTAAACAAAAACTTTAAGGAGTCCAAGAAATGAATGGGCAGGAAATATATACTTATGTGGTTCAAAGCACTAAGACTGTGTTAAACTGTCAAAGATGTATGCAGGGATTCTATTTGCTACTGAACTGATTCTTTATGCTGATCCTGACTGCAGGTCTGTTAGCATTAACAGAGATATTGAAAGGATGAGATTGTGCGTGTGTATATATATATATAAAAAACAGCTCAGTATTTGCATAAGGACCTTCATAGTCCCCAGTCCAAAATTAGTTTGCTTGATTAGTTTGTTACACCTGCTTTAAATAATTGGCTTTGGCTGAAGTATTAAAAGTGCAATAGCTTCTCAGCTCTATTACTGAAGTTTGAAAATCTCACAGTTTTGAAGTTATCACATGACCATGCATCTAATTTTCCTCACACAGTGACGGTAACATTAGTGCTGAGAATCCTGTGACTTCCACATGAAAAAAACTCACTAAAACGCCACTCCCCAGAAAAACCACGGAGACACATCATGAATACATTCAGGCAATTGTTTGTAATCAAACATAGTAAGCTTTTGGATAAAAATATGCTGCAATATGGGCATACACTATCTATCTCAAATACCAAAGGCTAATTTTGACTGATTCCTTAGTTTATTAAGAAAATTTACTATTGTTAAAAAAAACAAGTCACTAAAGTATTTGATGTTTGATGCCCAAAAACCCATAACCAAAGGAAATTCTGGAATTAGTGCTACAATAGCATTTTTAACTCAGTCCAATTGTGTATACTACACCAGTAGTTCTCAAGCAGGTTTCCGCGGCCCCCAAGGGGGCCTCGAACAGGCTTCGGGGGGCCTCCAAGCAGGGCCAGCATTAGATTTGCTGGGGCCCAGGGTAGAAAGCTGAAGCCCCACCGTATGGGACTGGAGCTCAGGTCCCTGAGCCCTGCCACCCCGGGCTGAAGCTGAAGCCTGAGCAATGTAGCTTTGTGAAGGCCCCTGTAGAATGAGGCCCCAGGCAACTGCCCTAATTGCTACCCCCTAACGCCAGCCCTGGCTTTTATATACAGAACATCAGTTATTGCTGCACAGGTGGACCGTGGAGTTTTTATAGTATGTTGGGGGTGGGGGAGCTCAGAAAGAAAAAGTACTACACAACACCTAGTATTGCTATAAGGGCCTTCTGGCTGTACTGAACTTTTTCTTCAGCTGCAATATTATTTTATCTTCTATCCTGCCCTTTTCAGGACTGCATGAAGGAGCCTCTCTTACCCACAATGCCAATTGTTGCATATATTAACCCTGAACCAGATTTTATTCAGTGCAAGTGCACACCATTTCACTTAACACTCAAGATGAGATCCTTTCCCAGAGGCAGCTGTTCTGTCAAGTGAAATAATGAAAAACCTCATTGTGGCTAAAACAATAGAAGTTGTTCTGAGATAGTCCCATTAAGGTAACAAACTATATACCAACTTTCAGCCAAATTAGCTTGACATGATTAACATAAGAATTTGAAATGTATGATTAATAATCCAGCTAGCCATCCACTAGAATGGCTGCTACTGTATAAGTAATGTATGAATTAATTTGAAATAACCGTAATGATCCTTCATTTACACAATACCTGCAATAAGGGATGAATCCCCCTATGATGAACAAATTTAATTAACTGATTGTATAAATTATAAACTGGACAGCAAAACTATATATAGTGCCCAGTACACCTACCTACCTCTGTGGCAATCCTCAGCAACTGTATAATAGTGAACAGCTCTCCTACACAACATTTTAGGACAGGAAGTTTAGAAACCCTAGATATACTTAATCCTACCTCAGCACAGGGGCATGGACTAGATGACCTCTTCAGGTCCCTTCTGGTCCTACAGTTCTATGATTATTTATTATCAGCATCATTTAAACACTAAGACAAAAAGACCTTCCTGGCAGAATTAAGTTTGTTTCCTTTACCTGTTAAAATTTTAGCTTTCCTATTCTCAGGATAGTTCATTTAGTTTGTCTATAGCACTGAGACGGCCAATGTTGCAATGTTGTATTATAGAATAACAATTTTTAAAAGTACAAGGTATGAAAACCGTATTCTAAAAATGAACTAAGCAGATGGGACATGCAGTTCTAACTTAGTCCATTTGCATGTGGGTTTTTTTCTCCCTCTCTCTTTTTTAAGTTCTCAGAGATTTATCTAGTGGAAAAGGTCAGCCTGCAGCAGAAGGGAAAACAAAATCCAAGTCTTCCAGCTCCAGGGTAAGAAACTGCATAGCTGCTACTGAAGAGGAGAGATTGGGCACATAACATCCTCACCTCCCACACTTGGCAACTCTCTATGCCTAGAAGCTGCCACCCAGGGCAAGCAGCCCAGGGTTTTCTAGTCCTAGACTAAAGATCCTCCTCACAAGTGTTCCACTTCTTGGAGGTGGACCAACACTCTGTACTTAACTGGGACATAGCTGTGTTTTTCCCCAGCTAGAACTTCAGTGTATTGTACTATAGCTTCCTTCATCCCACTGGCTAGAAACATCCTCTCAGAGTTCTGCCAGAGAAAGCTTGTTTCAGGCTGCAATCCCTTTAAGAGCTCTATTGTGACTGGTCATGATATGAGTCCATAGGAGTGGGGGCACATAAGGACCTAACCAACCCACTGCATGGAGTGTCAGGGGCTCTAGCCATTGTAGGCCTTGCACTTGGGACTGTTTCCTTATTTCCCGCTGTGTGTGCACAATGTCCCACAGGGAGGAGTAGGGAATAGGCAAGCACATATCTCAGACCCCTCTGCACCAACTCACAGAGCTGGCTGAGAGAACTGAGGAGAACAATCCATGGAACTAGTCCAAAGACTATTCTTGTAAGGGTTTCAGGATCTGCCCCTGTCTCTCTAGTTCTAAGGTTCTGTCTTCATCATAAACTGATTATTTTACATTTCTTAATGTAAGCAGGGTCTGAATGAATTCTTCCCTGACAGCTAGCAGGGAGGGGGAGAGACTTCAAGAGCAAACTGTATTTACATGAACACACCTACTCTGCTTAGATATCCAGCAGATAGAGTGGTGTGTTGCTCAAATTAATCAAATTTGGCTGGTGTTGGGTTACAAATCACTTTAGTACTGGGGTAGTGAAATGCTGTTACCAATGTTGTCATTATTGTATGAATAAAGGGGAGCAGAACTGTGCTTAACCTGTCCCAAATAAGGAGGGTCTCCCTCAGCTGAAAGGACCTTGTTAAGCCAGGGGCTCGAATGCCAGAGCCCTATGAAAGTAAGAGAGGTGGGGACAGGTGTCCCAGCTAGGAGTTCTGGACGCTCCCCAAGGGTTCTCCCCAGACTGGTTTAACTTGTTCCTCCCCACTGTCCAAAGAAAGAGCTAAATAAGATTTATTAGAAGACTCTTTGTTATTTTAAATGCTGAATCAATTGAAATCAGTTGTGATAGGCTAGTGTTTCTGCCCAGCCTGCAAAGAGCTGAAAATTACTAAGAGACTGACGTGCAGAGGTCACAGCAGAGAGGCAGGTGGTAGCAGCAGGTGACTGATAGTTGGCTGGCGAATGAGTTGCTGGTGAGCAGAATGAGCGGATGGCTGGACAGACAGTGGATTGGAGAAGCAACTGGCGGGATGGCCAGAAAAGAGGAGCAGTGGCTGGCGGAGCAGCCAGCCAAAGCAAGTGCTCAGATGCCGGAGCAAGCAAGATGCCTTCTTCCCATGTTGGAGGTGAACTCACACAGATGGGCCTCTGAATCCTGGGTCCTCTCTCACCAAGGACAACCACTGTGAGTGAGGCATGAGGAGGGAGCAGATAGGGGCACAGAAAAGGAACTTCTGTTTGTGGAACTCAAGAACATGAGGCGGAAGGCACTGCCAGACACACTCTGGGGTGGGTGTCCTGCTCAGAGTTATATGATTATGAATCCCGCTTGTGGCATTTTCCCTAATGAATGTCGGGTGACTTCCCTTCTTTCATTAAAAGTTTCTTTTCGACACTCAGACTCTGTGCTTGCGAGTGGGGAAGTACTGTCTCTCAGAGGTGCTCAGGGATGGTGTGTAATTGTCCCAGGTTACTGGATGGGGGCTCAAGCCAGTTTTGTGTTGTGTTGATGGACAGGAACCCCTAGATATTGAACCCAGCCCTGGTTGCTCCTGGCTCCACATGGCAGAAGGGTTACAATATTAGATTTAACACTCAGTTCATCAGAAGATGAATATCCTAAAAAAACACCCTGTAGATAATTTTCAATAGTGTGGGCTCTACCAGGCCTTTTAGGCACTACCCTATCTAGGGGGTGATACAGGATGCCCCCATCATTTCCTCTAGAAGGACACAATATATACCCCCTTCTGTGGCTGGCCTGCTCTGCTGGCCCATGTGGAGAAGGCGGGTACACTGTGCTGCCTCCTTCCCTCTTTTACCATGGATCACACAGTTTAACATGTGCAGACCTTATACAGATAAGTGCAAGGACTGTGATTATGACTGGCCCTTAAACAGGATAGCATAAGGAATGGGGAAAGCTTATTGTAGTTAGGTAGGTACGTAGATTGTTGTAAAGAGGCTGTTGAAGACCACGTGTGAGAGACGCATAACACCTTCCTTTTGAAGCCCTTGAAGGGTGCCTTCAGCACTCTAAATTATAAGGAAGGAACAAAATATTTTTGAGTGACTGTGTTACCTGGTTCATTTTAACACAATGCACAGTCAACCTGTGGAACTCCTTGCCATAGGATGTTGTGAAAGCCAAGACTATAACAGAATTCCAAAAAGAATTAGATAAATTCATGGAGGATAGGTCTATCAATAGCTATTAGCCAGGATGGGCAGGGATGGTGTCCCTAGTGTCTGTTTGCCAGAAGCTGGGAACAGAAGACAGGGAATGGATCACTTGATTATTACCTGTTCTGTTCATTCCCTCTGGGGCACCTGGCATTGGCCACTGTCGGAAGACAGCATACTGAGCTAGATGGACCTTTGGTCTGACCCAGTATGGCGTTCTGATGTTCTTATTTCTTCCAAGCAATACTGGGTATCTCCATCTTCCTTTCTTTACTTCTAATTCCACAGTTTCAAACATATATTTTTAAAAAGATTTCATCAGTTAAAAGGTTTCTTGCAGAGGTGATTCTTTTAAAGAGAGTAAGTGGGGCATTGCTTTTTATCTTTGGTTAAGTCTGGAACTCTTTTTCTCTTTTCTATTACAACTTGCAGAACAAGTTGACAATGCAGAAAAGTAAAATGCAAACAAAGAAGACAGCAGCCAGTGGCACTCTGGGTCCCATGGGATATTCCAAATTGCTAAAAGCTGTCACCATTGCCTGAAGTATCAGGTGTGGGGAGCATGCTGTTGTTAGTTGTTATATCCAGTGCCACTGAGGGCTACTCCTAAAAACAAAACAAGACACAATTCTCCAGAGCAGGTGGCTTCTAAAATGCAGCTATGAGTGAATGGGTTCCCTGGAAAAAAAGAAAATTCTCTCACCAAAGTGGAAAGTAAAACAAGGCAAAGGTCCTGCCACAGAAATTGAAAGATTCTCTTTATCAATGGTTCAGAAAATGTCATCTGTGGCCCATGAGTGACCCATATAGCTTTGCTGGTGGTGCAGAGACAACTAGTTGGTCATATGGTGCTGGCTTCTCCTCCTTTCACCTGCTAACTTTCATTGAAAGTTAATATTACAGGCCTGCCTAATATTAACTTTTCATGTAGTAACCACTGTTGCTAATCATGTGATTCAGATTGCCAGTGTAAGAGGAGGTGATCCACACAAAAGCAAATGGGAGTGCAAGTTGTACACAAGAGAATACATTAAGATGGTTTCTATGCTCTGAAAAGAAAAAAAAAGGGCTGGGGGCCTATGCACTGGATCTTAAGTGTAGACACAACGATTCATTTGAGGCCAGAGATTGTTCACAGTGACTTATGCTCACAGAACAGTTATAGAATCGGAATAGGGATTTAGAAGTTTTAGTAAAACTGAAAACATGTCAAGTTTCAGGAATGAGAGGCAGAAGGGGGAATGATGAGGATGTTGCGGATGGCTGTAGATAGAGGGGAGGGGACAGTCCCAGTCCAGAGAGACAGAGGTGTCTGTAAATCAAAGTGTAAATATACAACACATGAACACTTCCCCCAAAGTCAAGCGACGCCAGCTGTAAAAATGGAAGTGTTCAGGAAGTGTAGGATTCCTTAAGCATCTGTTGGTGCTATTAAGAGTAAGAAGTAAATCCACATTGGCAGTACTTGAGAATTATTTTTCTACATTAACCCTGACAACAACTGCCAAGTTCTTTGCTCATTTGTAACACAAATATCAGTTGAGGGGCACAGGAATCAAAACCAACTGAGAAACCAACTACAGGTGGAAAAATCAGGATCAAGACAATTTAATAAAAGACACCAACTGGCCAATATGATTAAAGAAAAGGCAAGGAAACAGAGAGTGGGGAAAAAAACACTTTGAGAACATGCATTGAAACTTCCCTGAAAATATTTCTAAAACTAGCGGATACAGCTCTAGGATATCCCCACAAATGGAATATAAATCCATTAAAATAACCCTGTGTATGTTACTAATGCACATGCTGCCACTCCATTGAAAATAACAGACTAGTCTTTGGCATATAGCCACAGCCCAACAGGAGAATAGGTGATGCAAAGCCATTGTTGCAAACTCAAGGAGGGAGGCACAATCCCTTCTTGAATCCACCAGTGTATAAAATGCATCATTGCTACACCCCTGCCTCCTTCTGGGCCCTCCTTACCTTTTGGGGATATTTGCACTCCTACAGGTGCATGTAGGGAGTGTTGCCTGCATTCCCCCCAAGCATAGCGACTTAAATTATCCACGGGTCTTGCATGGGGAGGGGATGCTCCTTGAAATTCGTTGCTAGGACAAAGGTCAAACTGTCCCAAGGAGCTCCACTAAAAGCTAGGTTAGTAAAAATTGCAATCACTGAACTCTTTAAAAGCTAATATAGTTTAGTATTACAATAAACAGTCCCCCTGTCATATTATAATCAAAGTATACTTAAAGCAGATGAAGGCACTTGGGTCTATCTTTTGCTTCATGATGCATGCTCCATATGGATCTCCCAGCCATATTGTGTCTTACTGCTTAAGCAGCACCTAAGTGTCACATCTCTTTGGTGCTCATTTCTAGGTCATGCCAGTTTCTTTATGCATCATGAGCCAGGGTTTCCTAATTATTTTTTCAAGTCAAGACTGCAAACAAAATCTGTCTTTTGCGTTACTGGTGTCACTCTGCTGTTCTCCTTGGTGTGCTCCTGTCTGTGCTTTTCTTTATCCCAGGTAGGAAAGAAAGTACCTTAAAACTACTTTGTATTTTCTAATGGGTTTCCACCTCTTTGCTTCACTTTCTACAAGAAATGTTCTTCCGGGAATACATTTATTCAGAGAATAGTCACCCAATTTTTTTAAACTCCATTTCAGGCTGCCTGAGGGATGCAAACAAGGTTTTGTACCTATCATTAGTTGGGATAACTGGCTGTAATGATCATTTTTGGGTAAAACATAGTACATTTTCTACTGGACAGCTACAAAACCATATTTTAACTTGAAGCACAACATTCATTTGTTTAAAATCAATATAACATTTAATTTGTGTATGCTTTTTTGTGCTGTCTTTATATCTAGAATGAAAGTCTATAAATAGTCCAGATTCACTTATTCTTTACAAAATCTTGGTAAGTTGATTAGTTCTGTGTGGGATTCATTAAGTAACACAAAGCTGCCTTCCACCCTTCCAGAACTACTTCACACAATGCTTTCACATTGATTGTACTTTTAAACTATACATAAGCCAAGACATAAAACCTTTATGATGTTTTATGTGCAAATGGAGTAAAATACTTTAATATATTTCCTGGTCACATACAAGGCTATGAAGTTTGTAGTGAGAGAAAGTGACATCCACCAACAGCAGCATTATCAATCGTGGTGCCAGTACTGCAACTTACTTTGAATTATTTATGTTATTGTCATGGGGCTTAATCAAGGTCAAATGGGCAAAGGCCAACTCTAGTATACAAGTTTTGCCCATGAGAACAACATGGAAGATGTGGGTAACAGATTCCTTCATGCCAAGTTGTTAAGTAGGGACCTTGGTATCCCACAGTCGGACCACAGCTGCTACACTACTGCTGAATATGAATGTGGGGGATGGTGGTCAAAGCCTACTGCTCCTCCTCATCACATAGGGTATGCTGTTTTGCCCAGTGAATACGTTTTATTCATAGGCTCATTAGCCATGATTCATACTTTCCCCCACACCTGTTCATACGGAGCAGCACACAGCTGCTGCAGAGTTCAGCATTATGGCACTCTGTGGCGTACGGAATCCACTGACTAGTCTCCTGGCGGTGTTTCCATTGCATTTTAGGGCCTGATTCAGTGCATGTGGAGGGCAAAGATTAGAGACCTAACTAGCTATGACTCCGTCTATGTAACAATGAGGTGATGTTGATGGGCTGGGTAAAGCAATCAGAAGATACAACACATGCGACGATGATATCTGCCCATTTGATTGAGGGGAAGAGGGGGTAATTGGATCCTTAGCTGCTGCTGAGTGATCAGGTAGCAGCCAAGGATGTAATAAAAGGAGGAAACACACGAGTTCTGGTAAGAGACTGACCTTTATTCCCTGGGTTAAATCATTTGACATATGTCAGGGTTATTAGCGGTGGTTACCAGTGAACAAAGGGGAGGTATCCACTGAACAAAGTGACTACTGTTACTACAACCTAGATAGCATTTTATAATTTGCCTCAAGGCAGGATATTGTCACTGAGTCTTTTGGATATAGACTTTGCCACTGTTTTCTATTCTACGCCTCTGTCACCTGTGAACACAAGGCACATTCTGCTACTTAAAGGGTGTATGATCCCACCATAATCACATTAGAACTGTATCCCATGATCTGCCCTGGGTCCCAGCTGGTTTCCGGGTGGAATCAGTGTGTTGGTTTTGCCCTAAAAAATCCTAAATGGTTTTGAGATCTGTCTCAGTTGTGACCAGTGGAGGCGCATGAACTGGAGCTTCCTCAGGTTAGGAGTTCACTCCCCTTCTAGTCTGAAATAGTACAAATGTGTTGACTTTAAGGCATATGGCAAGGTTCAACTATTTTCAAAGGATTTGGGGAGAGAGGGAGGAAGGGAGGGTTTGTATGCTCGGGGAAAATGGGACATTTTTACTTAATTTGGTTGGTTGGTTATTTTGTTGAGTTGTGGGAGGGAAGAGAGTGCTAAGCTGCTGAATTTGTATACCCATTATATGCTATATAATGCTATACAATATATACCTATATCATGGGATAAGTGCTTTATTAATGACATATAAATCAAAATAAATCAAATAGATAATACTTTGAAGCAATGGGCAGTAGTTCCCACAAGAGAGCTCAAGGTGTAGACTTCAAGTGAATTGATTCCTCAAGCATGTTAGAAAATACATTGGCATAATCCAATACTACAAAGAAATATTTCAGTACAATTATGGCTGTTTAAAAAAAATCAGTATATTTAATATGTTAAATGACAATAACAGAGTCTCAAAATATGGTATGTTAAGGTCCATTCCTGATAATCTTACTAATGTGACTAATCTTTGCTCAGATAGTTTCATTAAAAGTCAATGGCCCTATTCACGTCAGTAAGGATCCCTAATGAGGATATTGTATGTGATTACATCACTCTTCCCCTAAAAAACTTTTTACATTGCATTAAATGTACTCATATTTTTTGATAATATACATAAAAAAAGACATTCAGTACTATTGGAAACTCTCAGAAAAGGAAATTTAGAAAATATATTATATGGGCCAATCCCACAATGTCCACGTTAAAAGTGGGGTAGGAAGGAGGAGGGTCTTATGTACACACTTGCCATTAAATTGCAGGGAGAGAGAGACCCTGATTCTGCAGAGGGATCAGAATGGGCAAAGTCATAACCATATGGACTCCCACTACAATCAGGATCCACCAATATGAACCCCATTGCAGGGGTGGAACCTTGTCTACCTTCTCATTTTTAAAATCCAAATAGAGTGGCAAATATTGGAACAGATTATATCCCTAGTATAGGCCCTGATACTGCAAATACAATCATGGGTACAATTTTAAGCATGTGAGTAATCCCATTGCCATTAAAATAAAAATGTCTGTGTTTGTTAGATTGTTTACTTAATGAATGAGGAGAGCAGAGAGACCAAAGGCAGCATGGTGAACTCTACATTCCTAAAACAAAAGCATTGAGAGGAACAGTGTAAGAAATAGTAAACTGCCCTAAATATCACTATCCACTTTGTATTGCAAGGCACAACCTGCAACATACTTGTCATTAGATGCCAGACATACATTGATTTAACTAACATTGTAATGTTTGTATATTTTGTTTTATAAATACAAATACATTTTAAAATTAAAAGCTATATTCTTACTTTTATCACTGAAGAAAACATGCTTTGCTTTTCAGATTTTTGTAGGAATATTCTCATGTGAAAATAGGTAAAAATAAGTGCCCTTTTTATACATGTGCTTGTTCCTTGATAGGCACAGGATTGCATTTAATCGATTGTACTGCATTATGTTATTATTTTGCATCACACTCTTTGCTAACTGAACGTGAGGAAATAAAATGAAACCAGTGGATATCACTCAATGTCATTAATTGGATCATTTTTCTCAAAATTCCCTTCCCCATATGTAACCTCTGGAATTGATATCTGTTGGGACTTATTAAAAAATAATCAAAGAAAGCTACCTGTCAGTGGCCAATTCAGAAGTACTTCATAGAGCAATCCAGGGAGTTACAAGAACTACAAAAATTACACAAATCCTTCCCAACCTACCACCAGTCATAGATTCTTTTCTCTTGTATTGTAATGTAAAAAGGTTCAATATCTGCCGTCATTTCAGGAAGACCTAAAACTTACAAAGTGCCTTGACAGTAAAACTGGCATTATATAACATTTTCTGACTTGCAGATCTACTTTTTCTATCATACACTGCAGCAAACAAAAACAAAAAATAGCATTCAACTAAAAATGAAACAAGTGGTGACTTCCATAGTTTTCCAGTATGTACAAATTTGCTATCGTTTTCATAAGGTAGAGTAAACTGATGTTAAATAATGCTGCACTACCGACTACGGGATTGATCTTGTTATCAGTGAAGTCAATGTCAAAATTCTTATCATCATCAGTTTGAACAGGGTTAGGACTTTTTAGAGGTCCTGTATCCTAAGCTGAAGACCCCAATACAAAAAGGAAGTATCTATGTATTTTTATTGGACTTAAAATTCAATAAGGGGTATAAACCTCAAAAACAAATCAGCAGGTCTTTTCAATATTTGTCACTTTCCTGTATTCTCCTGGATTTATTTATTTTACTATGTGGTACACAGAACTTTGTTAGTTATTTTCTTCATTAACACATATATGTTTGGGAGGAGCATGAGCTATGGAAGACAGAGAAGCTGAATATAGCTGGTATACTGGAGCCTGAGAATTCGCCTGAGTGTAGAACACCTCAAAGCAGCTCACTTTAGTTGTGGTGGACATGCTTCAATGCCCCGTTCCCTTCTTTTGGGATGATCTCTTTTGGAATGCTACAGTAGTCAAGTGGTTAATGCTTCAAAAGTTACCAGTCAAAATGCTTTTGGGATTATCATGTGATGTACACAGAAGTACATGAGACAGACAGGCATATCTCCATTTCCTTATAGATACTATTGAAGCAGTGGGTTCATGGAAGATTCATGGATCAATGCTCTAAAGGCGAGCACAGAGCGCAGTATTTCAGTTACCTACAGCATTGCGAATGTCACACTTTTGGGAGGCACCATCACATTGTGATGCAAACATAAAGCGACTGCGGTCCCTTACATTCTATATTATATCCATCCCTAGTGATATGTACTACTGGTTTTATTGGTATTGGGTCAAATCCTGTGGTCCTTATTCAGTTTTAATCAGATAAATAGAAACTCTGACTCAATAGGAACAAAAATGATCGGTGATCTATAACTGAAGTAGGTCAGATCATGAATAAGGAGTAACAGCCCCTGAAACTTCAAACCCAGTAACAATTGGATGTTTAACATGGAAACAATCACATTTGAGGAGTCTGAAACCATCTGGTATCCCAGGTGTGGCAGCTATGAATTTTCAAATTAACCTGGAAGAGCTGTTATCTGCATTGATGTTGAAGTCATCTAGGACAGTAGGTCTGCTGGCTCCAACATTTAGTTGAGAAATATCTCTGTCAACTCAGCTGGAAAATCAGTGAAGTAGCAAGGTGCCTGTACACCACAACTATTCCTAATTATTAAATCAATTGCATCTCCTCTCTGGCCCTCTCTTGGCTCTGGCTGAATCAAAGAAAAGTCTGGAGATTCTAGGCTATTAAAGATCCTACCCCAACATCCAGCCAGGTTTTAGTTATATCAGTAAATGTATTTATACAAAATAAATACCGGGTAAAGAGAAAGCCTCTAGGAAAAGTTAATCAAGGGTTGAGACTGGATTTATAATAACCTGTATTACTGCCTGATCTCAACAAGCTTTATCTATCTGTGTGTGTGTTTGTGTGTATCTATATAGGCACCAATGTGCTATACTGTGTCTCTGAATAGTTAAATTTTAAGTTATTACATATGTATAGTCAGAAATGTATGTATCACATCACATACTCCCTTTGTATGCATGTTGAACTGTAAAACATTAAATAATATATATGGGAGGTACGCCAACTCTGAGTGGCATGGAAACCCTGGAGATTGGTGAATAATATATAAAACCATTTCTTTGTTAGCAGCACGTGTCCTGGCTTACTGAGTCTTGTGCTGATATCTCACTTTTAGGAACTCACTATGTCAATCAAACTTAAAAATCCTTCCCAAACTTTCTCCCACTCTTTTACAAAAGAACAATCAGACAAAAACTCAACTTCCAAGACTGAAACAAGACCTCTTCTTACGTCTCTTCAGGGGTAATCAAAGCCTGTGTGGCATGCAAGAATCACAATATGCAAATCATGCCAAAATGTTTTAAAACATAGATATAGCAGATAAGTAAATGGACCCTGCTGTATAACCCAATAACTTGACTTCAAGCCAAATCTAACCATTGGATGTTTTTACTTTAGGCAACTGGGGATTTTGTGCACATCACAGAGGTGAAGTTCTCAACGCATGTAGGAAGATGTACACTGCATTGTTCTCTTGTAATCCTTAGTAACTGTCCACACTGCCATCAGAGTCTCTAGGACGTGGGCAGCAATTCCACACAAAGGGCTGCTGGTTTTAGAAGAGACATTCCCGCTGTAAGGAACTGGTTAACCATTCCCAGTACAATTTGGATTGATTAAATATCCCTTAAAATTAAGAATGTAAAGAAGAAAGGCACCTAAGCATATAGAGATCACCATTAAAAATTAATATGATGATTAATTATAACAAGAAGATGACAAAGAAGTTACTAAATATGTGTTGTGTACATAAACAATTATGACATCATAGGTTTAATCAAAACAGATTTAAGTACAGTACTGAGATATAGCGATATCAATGAGATATAGATCCTTTGGAAAGAAGGCAGGTAAGAGAAGTTGTCAGAAAACACTTTTATATATAAAGAAAGAAGATTTGAAAAAAAAACAAAACCAGGAGAAAGCTACCTTGGAGGAATTGTTGGGATAATGTCATGATGGAAGAGGATAAAGTAGGTATTTATCAAAACAACTTTAAATGTCATGATTGAGGGACTTGAGGGAACTACAAATTAACTGGCAAAGGGAGGTAAGAACTGGGACTTACTATATTAATGTTATAAATAGAACGATCTATTTGTTGATGTAAAATGTAGGATTACCTCTTTATATAAGGCAGCCGGAAAGGCAGGGCCCTTCTGATAAGTTGGACAACGTGTGGCAGCAGTAGGGCTCAGGTTAAAAGGGGCTTCACAGGGATGCATATATTATTGTGAATGTTAGCTGTATTCCTCACTCCCCCATGCACCCACATATAGAGAGTATAACAGCCAGTTGAACACACAGGCTCTCTCATCTCTGGTGAAAAGGGAAAGGAGAGAAAAAAGTACTTCATCCCAGTGCCAGCCAGGAAGAAGAGAATAAAGTGATCAAACCCTGACTCCAGTTAGAGACCAGTGTATTGATTCCCAACTGCTTGACTATGGGAAAGTCCTATAGAATTTAAGAGGGATGAAACCCATATGGTGCTATAGAAATATTATAGAATTCCAAGAGTCTATACATTTAACAGAGAGTGAATATCTTTTAATAGTTTGGAGGTTTTAACCATTCTGTAGAACAGTTCTCAACCTTTCCAGACTACTGTACCCCTTTCAAGAGTCTGATTTGTCTTTCGTACCTCCAAGTTTCACCTCACTTAAAAATTACTTGCTTACAAAATCAGACATAAAAATACAAAAGTGTCACAGGGCACTGGAACTGAAATATTGCTTACTTTCTCATTTTACCATATAATTATAAAATAAATCAATTTGAATATAAATTCAAATTTGAATACTTACATTTCAGTATATAGAGCAGTATAAATAAGTCACTGTCCATATGAAATTTTAGTTTGTACTGACTTCGCTAGTGTTTTTATTTAGGCTGTTGTAAAATGAGGCAAGTATCTAGATAAGTTGATATATCCCCTTGGAATACCCCCAGGAGTATGTGTACCCCTGGTTGAGAACTACTGCTGTAGAATTCTATAGCAGGGATATAATTATCTGACTCTTGCACAGCCCACTAAATCTCACTGTTGGGATGTTTTCTCAGCCTAAAATTTCCTTTTCTCAATTTCATCTCATGACCTTTTTCATGTAGTCCCTCATGGATACCAGGGACCACTCCTGACAGGAGAAGTCTCTCTTAGCCTGGCTGTATTGCTACAGACAGCACTAAAGGGGGTTGGGGGGAAAGGGGGCAGGGCATAGCTGACATGGAGACACACAGGGTCACTCTACAGATGGTCCTAGAATCCCACAGAGCCTTGGGGAGCTAGCAGGTTTAAGGATATGTGCTGAAACCTTTTGTGTGGCTCTATTGTGATGGTGTGTGTGTGTGGGGGGATCTGCACAAAGGAATCCTCTGGACATTTTGATGTAGAGAGCCTCCTGTGACTCACATAGTCTAACTTCTCCATAGTTGGTGTTTACACTGGTATAAGTGACAAGAGAATCAGACCTCAAATTTTACCCTTTCTTTTGAGTAACACAAAGGGCATGGTAGCCAAATTGGGAGCCTATAGCCACTAGGATAAAACAGTGACCCTCACACAATTGGGCTTGCAACTAACAAAATGAGATCTCAACAAAGAAAACACAATCATTGCATTTTTGGAAAAACACTGGGAATGAAGAATAGGAATGAATGAGCTCAGGCCCACCGACAGAAATTCTGGTCCCCTGGGCCAGGGCCATCCCTGGGGGAGCGGGGCCCGAGGCAGAAGTGATGAATCCGTCACTACCGGGACTGCCCACTCCGGCCTGCAGGGCCCCCCAAAGCACGGGGCCTGGAGCGGTTTCACATGCCTAGGCACCCTGCGGCCTGCCTGAACAATTTAAAAGGGCCCAGGGCAGTCAGGCCCCCGGGCCCTTTTAAATTACCCGGGGCAATTGCCCCCTTTGCCCTCCCTGTCCCCCCGCCCCGGTCAGTGGGTCTGAATGAGCTAAAGAAATGGAGGGAAAGGAGGTGGAAGGCAAAAGGAAAGTCTTCTCAAAGATAAATTATGATACAAATAAAGACAATGTGTTCTATCCATCCAGTAATAAATATACCAGCAGTTAAAGGAGGCCAATTAGCATGAGCAAGGATGTGCAGAATGATCAAGAGAGACGTATGTGAGGTATATAATATCAGATACAGAAGGGAATGGAAAGATTACAGAATTAAGTCGAGAGTGTAAAAAATGATAAGAAAAGCAAAGGTGGAGAATGAAAGGAAGATTGCTCAAGATGATAAAGATAAATAAAAATACATTTTTCAAGTACATATAGTCCAAGAGGTCAGTGAAGGAGACAGAAGATCCTCTAAGAGATGGCATGGGTAATTCATTGGCAGCAGAGGTAGACACTGATAACAAAAATTGAATACTTCCCTTACTATTCACAAAGTAGTTTGGGGGCAACACAAGCAGAAACAGACATATTATCCATTTCCCAAGGGAAGAAAATGACACAATGAAGGAAATTAAGATCACTATATAATAGGTGATTGTCTATAAGCTGATAACACTAGGAGAAAGACAGGTTTCTGAAGACAGTGGTGCATAAAAAGAAAAGCTTTCTTAGGATATGTTTAAAAGGCTTTTTGGAAAGGAAAACTCAAATAAAGATATAGGGCCAAATTCTGAACACTTATGTGAATAGACAGTTCCCACTGAATGAAGGGGAGCTACTTGAATACATCTAAGGGAAGAAATTAACCCATAATGGGAAGCAATTAAAATTAGCCACTACAGAGTCTTTTGGAAAAATCAGAGTTACCAATGGCCTGGAGAAAGATAAACATAAGAGTGCCTATTATACACTTAAGCATAGATCTATGAAACTCCCAGAAACTACAGACAAGCAAATTTGCCTTCAGCAAACACTGAAAGTAAGAGATGGGTGAAGAAGGATCAAATCATACCTAACGTTTTCAAGTAGTCACATTATTCTTAATGGGATTACTCACAGAGAAAGGCAAGCACTGTTCACCCATTTATTAAAAATATTCAAAAACAATATCTTCCTTCATCTTCAAAGAAATAAAACATTTCAAAAGAAAAGCTTGGAAAATTCTAAAACAAAAAGCCTTCATTTAATAAATTAGTTAAGGAGCTAAATTAAAATAATATAATTGTTATTGTATCATTAACAAACCTAAGCACTTAAAGGATATTCATAAATCTTACACTGAACACCTAGTATACTAATTCACACCAGCTGAGAATCTGGCCCATTTTTTATTAATATACACATTAGCTCATTACAATACAACTGTCTTAACTCTGCCCTATTCTGTATCAATAATTTCCTATCCCCACAATAGAAATCCCTTTTGAAAAAGAAATGTTAAAATCATGTGTATAGCCATTAGTGACACAGACCAGTCTCCAACAGTAATCCACATACACACACAATTTTACTATATTGTAAATGAGCAGTAGTATACACTTCCATTATTAACCGATATGTTAAACATTATACTCAAAATTAAGCAATTTTAACTATGCAATTAATATATTAATTGTCATTTCCCACTTAACAGTATCCCTTTGAAGAATATATTTAGATACGGATTTAAAAATAGCAAAAATACTTTATAACATAAGCCCTATAGTCCATGGGCCAGAGTTAAGGTTGTAATGTTATCATAAAATATGAATTTCTTTATACTTGATAACATATTTTATTATGTGCAGATTGTAAAATGTATTAGGTCCTTAACTATTCATTTATTTTATTTTATTATTTTAGATTTGTAAGTGATCTGATAAATAAGTCCTGATGCACCCTTAAATGATTTTTAAATATATTTTTTTTATTTTCAAAATATGAAAATGAACAGTCTCCAGTCTTTCAAGGTGCCGTAGTTCAGTGGAACTATGCATATATGTAAAGTTAAGTACATGCTTGAATGCTTCTCTCTCTCTCTCTCTCACGCGCACACACACACACAACCTTAATACACAATCACTATATAGCTGTAACTTTTTATGTGTGGCAGCCTTTCATATCAGATATTTGCATTAAACAGATAGAACATCCATTTCCCCTTTATTATAGCTGAATAGGATTTGGCTGTTTGCGCAGTATTTTTTGAGATTATATGTTCTGGAGGTACAATATCTTGGTTTAGAATAGACCAGATATCTAGCGAGAGAGAGAGAGATGGGTCATGCTGTGTTTATTATATGCAATGATTATTTTTTCTGTGTTTGAACATTATACTTATTACTATATATATTATATACCTTTTAATATATAGTAATAAGACTAATGTTCACTCAGTTTGAAGTTCATTAAGTGATTAATTAAATTAAACATAATCATGCTATGAGCTAAAAGTCTATATAAATATATAAAATCGCCTTACATACAGGAGCTTATAAAAAGAAAGCTATTTTCTTTCCCAACATGAAATGTAAGTACTCTTAAAAAAAATCTATATCTTGCAATCAAAACAAATGAAAGTTCATTTAAAATAAGTCTTTTTTTTTTTTTTGCAAACTAGTATATTAAATGTGGCTTTTAATTATTGGTTTTGATTATTTTTGAAGATTTTTGTATTTAGATGGCACACACATTTTCAATCATGTCTTAATTACTTTTAAAAATGCTGCTCTGGCTTAGGGACAAGACAGATAACTTGTTAAGCATTTGAAATTTCTGAGCTGTTTTCTCAGTTCTGGCAGTCAATACCCAAGTCCAGATTGTAACCTCCTTTCTGCCTCCAAAGCCTGCCTTGGCTGCGTGTCCAGTGAGGGATTATGGATTTATCAAGGAAGGTAAGTGTGACTACAAGCATTGGCTCACCATCTGCTCCCCAGCAGAGTTTGGGCCAACCTGCATAGCCTGCAGCAAGACCAGGGCACTGTTCTCAATCCAGCCCTTTCCAACCTGGCTCAAGAAACACATCACATTCAGTCAGATGATTAGGTCTAAGTAGTCCATATGTAACAGAATATTTTTCCTAAATACCAAAATGAAAACAAAATGAATGCCATTTTTTTATTCTCCTTACTTGATACATCAAGTTTTACACAAATAAATACTCTCTTAAGGTTTATGCAAATTATAGAAAAATAAAACTATGCATTATTTAGCAGTTCTCCCATTTCAAGATCTAACAGACTTTATTCACAGCATGTTTTTCCCTAGTTTATGTTGGCCTTCTTTTCTGATTCTACTTTTTAATTCATCTTTTTAAATTATTCCTTTTTAAATCATTATCTTATGTGTCTTCACAGATTTTCATGTATTAATCTATTATTAATTTTTTACTATATTCAACTTAATCTTAAATTGTTTAAATCTCTGTTAAGTTTAAACACTGGTACATGGACAGCTTTTAGAAATACTCTGCTCTTTAACATTTGGAGCATTTCTGTTTGTAGCTCATAACATTATTCAAAAACTTCTTATCAGATATGTTCTTTTCTATTAGAGGTACCTTAGACATTATAACCAGGCATCACATGGGAAAGCCACCCGTGCTATATTAAAAACAAAAAACAAATTGTTGGTAAAGATTTTGTCTTGTTGAATAAAAAAAAATCTGTATTGTACATTAAAACCTTGACATCTGCTTGGTGAATGTAAAACTAGATTAACACTATTTCCCATATTTATTCAATTTTCTTTATGTTGATTCAGGTCAAGATTTTTATCTTCATGCACAGCTCCAAAGAAGGCAGTTGTAACTAGCTTTTTTTGCTTTCTGCAGCTCAGCAATGAACATGAAAATAAGCTGAATAAACATCTTACCCTTTTTAGTTAAACTGTTGTCTGCCCAACTGCTGAATGCACACAGAAAACAATCTAAAATTGTATAACCCATAATACAGTATATTAAATTACAACATTGGTCAGTAATGGAAACTTATTCCCAGATATGAATTATTTACAGCCCATTTAAGTAATCCATATTCAGGTGTGGCAATGAAAAAAAAAGTGCAACATAAATCTTTAATGTTGACCGGTTGAGAGAGCAGAGCTGAGGATTACAGACATTTTAAAGAAAAAAAAAACCTAAACGAATTGATATAGCCTGTTCAGTGGCTTACTGCACCAGCGTGCTAATAAATTGACGGATGGCATGTCAGAGTATGAGTTGAAATCCTAGCATTTCTAACTAGGGTGGGATCTAATATCAGTGTACCAAAATAAAGAGTTTCTGGACCTTGATGTCACAGGACACACTCTCTGCCTCATTTAGTACATCCTGCAGGAGCTTGGCATATTGTATTGCAACACAAAAATCCTCACTTTCTGTTTTAACCCCATAACTGCATTAGTAATTTTCCAAAGCCTTTCTTCAGTGTGTTGTAATATGAGGAAGGATTATTTAAATATAAGCTTTTATTTTACTTTCTGAGTGTAGTTTTAAAGTATCTTATAGTATTACCATCCAAATCTAACATAAATCCACATGATTATAATCTAGATTTCCACGTGAGAAACACAGTGCATGCATCATAAAACAAGGTGCGGAAAATATAAATTATGGGAAATACTGTTGGATAGTTGGTTTTTGTTTGCTTGGTTTTTGTTGTGTTTTGTTGTTGTTGTTTCCCTCAAATCATGTAGATTGTAAACTACTTCGAAATGAGGATGATGGTGGGGAAAAAGCTCTTATATAACAATTTCTTTTGTTTCCTGGAGCAGTACCTATATTAATTCATCTTACAAAGATCATTGCTCAAGAACTAAATTTTGCATACGTTAGAAAGCAGAATTAGCATTGCACTGTGTACAACATTCCATGCTAACTTCTCTCCAAGCAACCATTAAAGGTCATGTTTTGACGACTGAATGGCATGTCGGCACCTTGGTTCCCTAGAGAGGCATTCCCCAGGTACAGGCAAAAGGTTATTAAATTACCTTCCAAGCAACACTATCTCCTCGGATGAAAATAATTACAGGCTTTTAGAGGCATCAGAATGCTTTCTATTTTTTTAAATAAGATGAAGATGCAGTACCTAATGACCATTTTTGTGTGTGAGTCATAGAGCCTGTCAGCAGTGACAGGACAAATGAGCATAATGGCATAGCTTAAAGGGGAAAGGTTCATTTTAAATAGTGACAAATAATATTTAAATGGCATTGTTGGAGACCCATCATGCTTGTAAAATGTAGTTTGTATCTCTTCTTCATCCTTTAATTTCATCACTGTCAAATGGCATTAGCTGTTAACATGCAACATCAGGTGCAGATATAATTTTTAACTATTAAATGTGCCCATAACCAAACACAATGCATCTTGATTGTTCATATATTTTGTGGTAGAATAAATAATGTATTTGATAATTCACAATTTGCTCTGCTAAATTGTTTTGCCATATAATGGAGGTCTTTACTAAAAGACATTGGGAGGAGGGGAAAGGTTTAAAATGTGATACCTCAAACGGATTTCTTGTTGCCAACATGCTAAAATGGAAATTACTTTCTTTTTAGACTAATGTAATTCACAGGTTTGAAGTGCCAAGGGCAAGACTGTCAAATGTAGTAATTTGGTCAAAACAGTCATGGGCAAACCAATACCGTGACATATATATAGTATATACGTCAGCTAAGGGGGGCTGACATTAAACTTATTCATCCTTACAAAGGCACTTGTTCCTACCAGAAAATGTCTGAATTTGAATTGTCCCCGCGACATCAGACATTGCTTAGGGCATGAACAGAAAATGTCTACTTTAAAATATTTAGTAACAATCATTAAGCAAAACACTGCAGAACAAGAATTCTCCAGCACAAAAGCAATTATATAACTTGAAAAAAGTTAATCAAAAGTCAATCCTATACCTGCTAAAAATGACATAAGTGAATGCCAAGTCACAACATTGCAGGAAATAAAATCATGACTGTGTGAATGCACTTAGGTAGAAAATTACCAGTTCTGGAACTCAAACTTTCATAAAGAGGCTTCTAATTTTTAAATATTTGTGCATAGCTTCATCACATTTATTGCTATTTTCTTTTCAGATCACTTAAGCCAAAAATGTAGACAGTTTAGGTACCTTTGAGTTGTTAAAAGTTATAGCCAATTTTCTGAAAAATTATACCAGCTAAAAACACAACATTAAATATTTACCCTGTTGGATGTTAAAAAACGCTTACAATGACAAATGTTCACATATTGACTATTCAAAATGGCCTTCACTTTGAAATTGTGAAATGGAAAGGATTGCAGATGTACAAGAATAAATATAAAAACAAATGAGTTGACTTGAAGTGTTGCCGGCTTTCATAAACATGCTACTGCAATAACATGTGACATTAATATTTAATTACAAAAGCACTGCTGCAAAATCTTTGAAATTAATGTTTTGCAAAATTAACATTCAGTGCACAGAAGCAAAGTCGTTCCAGGCGCGACTGTGATTAACAATGCCATTCACTTTACATATTATATTAATATATTATTCAAGCTAAGAATTAACACCTCCTAATTTAAATAAGGTGCTACATATCATGATGAGCTAAAATGCTTTTTCTTAAAATGGTCCATCTGATTTTAAGCAATCTGTGTTTATCATTTAATATTTTGTTACTGAATACTGTTCTCTTGCACTTTAATTTCAGGATGAAGAGATCTCATTAAACTGGTGCCTTCAGATTCCAGGATTACTAAATCAGTTGAGCCATGTTTTGTTTACTGTTTGCTAGTACACCTGGTATTACTACTCTATTCCATTCTATTCAGGTTCTCAATCCACACCCATTTCTGTGATCTCTGAATGCCTACTAAAGAGTTAAACATTTATTTTTCTTAAGGAATTATGGGACAGACCTTCAACAATGTAAATGAGTCCAGTTCCCTTAAAATCAATGGAGCTACACTGATTTACACCAGCTGAGGATCTAGCCCATTTTGTCAATATGACTTTTAATTGTATTTTTGGGAGAGGGGTAATTTCTATAGCATTGATTTTGTGGTGTTGTTTTCAACTAGTAACTTGTTTCTACTGATATATCTATTCTTGTGTTGCAGGCCGTAGTGTTCCCCCCTATAAGGGAGGAAAAGACGGATCGAGGGCTCAGGGGAGGTGGCTGGTTTAGCACTCCAAGTACTTAGTAGAAAGCCCTCTCTTCCCTCCAGCTCTGCCTTTCAGTATAAAGAAATTCAAACTTGTATCGAATGCCTGTGGAGAACTGTAAACTTCTGGTGGGGCACCACGGCTAAGCAATCAGGCCTGGAGGACTGTAAACAGGTTAACATATTCTATAGCAGGTCAGGCAAACCAGTTATTTTGGTTTGAGGAAAATATTGATGAGACAGATGGGTACATCACTTCAGTTAAACTGCACAGAACTTCATTTGCCATCTTTCATCTACTGTAATTGTTTGGTTCTCTTCTTTTTAAATCAGTGAAGTAATACATAATCATCCTTAAAGGGCTGGAAGATTTTTAAGTGATCAAAATCCCATCATCATTTTTAGTATCAATACTTATGAACTGATTGGCTATAATTTCACTCTAGCCTTCAGTTAATTCTAGAGGGTAGCAACACAGTACCAAGAATCTTTCATCCTTTCTAGTCAGTCAACAGAGGTGTGTAACACCTCATGAATTTAGAACTCAGTAATTAAAGTTATGTCTATTTAGCTATTTAATCTCTCCAGCTGTTTGGTTAAAACCGGCAATCACCAACAATTTCCTGTTGAAAACTATCTTACAAAATCAGTTATGGGGATTTGATTCCTCAGTTTATATGTTCTTAGTGGTGAACATGGAGCAAAGATATTTTTCCGTATTTTTATATGTGAATACCTTCATAGATGTGATATTGATATAAATAGTCTAAGGCCTTGGCTACACTTGCACTTTATACCGCAATAAAGCTGCCTAGAGCGCTCTACCTCACTCCCCGTCCACACTGGCAAGGCACGTAGAGCGCTCTGACTCCCTGGCTGGAGCGCTCCTGGTACTCCACCTCCACGAGAGGGATAACAGCTGTTGCGTATTGGCTGAGATGCCCCAGGGTCAGTGAGAACAGTTACTGTGCTCTGATTGACCTCTGGAAACATCCCATAATCCCCTTAAGCCAAGTGGTCACTCTTCCCTTTGTTGTGAAATTGCTGCAGGAATGCGCAAGTGCCTTTTCGAAGCTCCGTTTCTGACAGTGGCTGCTTATCTGATCCAACAAACATTTACTATTTGCTTTGAGTGAGAGAGAGAGGCACAGGGGCCAGGGGATCTGAACTTACAAGACAGCGTGCTGACACACACTCAGCACTCCAAAAACCCTCAAATGAGGCGGGTGGGGTAGAGTGTGTTGTGTGTATGTTCTCTCCTGCAACATACACACAACACACTCCACCCCACCCGCCTCATTTGAAAAGCACGTTGCAGCCACTTGAACACTAGGATAGCTGCCCATAATGCACCACTTGCAATGCCGCTACAAGTGCTGCAAATGTGGCCACGCCAACGCGCTTGCAGCTGTCAGTGTGGACAGACAGGAGTGCTTTCCCTAGTGCGCTCTCCGAAGGCTGGTTTAACCCAAAGTGCTCTACAACTGCAAGTGTAGCCATAGCATAGGTCAGCGTCAAGGTCAGTAATCAGGAAATCCTCCAATCGCTCTGCCACCCTTATCCAGGCAAAAAATATAATCAACGTTGTTAGGAGTTTTGTCTACATAAGAACTGTGTAACAAATGCTAGATTCAGATCTAAATGAGAGAAGGGGACAGAGTTATACATGACAGTTAGTTATAGATTCAGTCTTTGCTCACTATCATCAGTGTCCTACACCTGGCTTCAGATGCTTTTTGGTATCTTAGAGTATATCTTTGCAAGGGTCTAAGCAGAGAAAAAAGCCACAGAATCTATACTGAATAGGTGAATCATGGGCTCTACAGGTTTTTGGCTCCAATCATGCCTCCCTCAAAATCCCTTGAGTAGCCTTTCAGCAGATCCTCTATTACAACAGGAAGCATAGAAGAAGCCATTTGCAGAATAAAGCCTCAGAGTGAGGTAGAATGGTCAACTTGCTTTTGGACATTCCCCCCGTTGTAGGAATGGCCACACACAAATTATTCAGGGTCATGGCAGTCAAAACCAGTATGGGAGGAGGCTTGCTGTCAGAACGCAAGCACATTTTAATACTGCTTTCTGCAGCATCAATCTGTGCCCATATTAAGGCATATCCATGGAAAGCCTACATCTGTCCCCTTGATTTGATATTAAATTGGATTCAGGCTCAGTTTGTGACAATGGCTTGAGGGCTGTATCCCACATCCTTTGTTTTACACAGAACTAGACTGAATGAATTGATGACAGAATATTGTCTTGATTACATGGCATTAAAAACCCCACCCTAGACTGCATCAACACCTACAGGCCTTTCCCTCTCCCTTGTGATTTTGGAGGCACTGAGGACATTGAAAAAGAAAAACACTAGAGCACACAAATTTCTACCTTAACAAAGGTCACTTTCTTGTTAAATGTTCCATTACCACCCGTGACACTATAGCATTATTATTATGCGTATATCTAAACACCATATATCATCAATTGGGCAGCCTTAGCTTTCTAATTAAAAAACAATTTTTTTAAGAAGCCATTTTGTTCACCAAAGGGAATAATGATTCATTTGGTGTTTTCAAAACAATTTTTTCTGAAGTCATCCTTATTTAAAAGCGTGAAAGAATTATTTTAATATTTGATCACTAAATCTGAACAAAATAACAACACGACCAAGATTTTCAGCTCAAAAGCATGTGGTACCATAATTATGACTAAGGAAACTGTCTACCCCTCTAAGACCCTTCCTTCCACCAATATCGCTAAAATAAAATACGCAATAACTCAATTGGTAGTATAGCACGTTTTAAAACTCCACATAAGGCTGCACATACGGTATCCAAGTGGATGTTTCAAAATTTCATTTTATTTGACTAAAACATTGACTCAGAATGAAATAAGAGAAAACAGAGAGGGCAAATGTAATAAAATGGTGACGTTAGGACACTATCCAAAAATGTTACTAACTCTGAGTATAGTATCTGGGATACTTGCAGTATTATGCTATATAATACACTTGTCTCACTTTTTATAAAATAGGGATCTGGAAATGTAATTCCAATTAATACATATAAACATACCATACATTCCCCCTAGTAGTATACACATTAAAGGTGGGAAAGCTTGGGAAAAGCCCCCTGAATATACTACAATACTTCTTCAAAGATCAATGTTCACAATTTTTGGAAACACTGACGTAAGCACAGTAATTGAAGTCTGGGAAAAGGCTTAAAGCAAACCTTTAGGAATTACTGATCCTGCAGTATATGTGCTAACACACTCCCACTCAACCAATGAGAGTTCTGAATATGAGTACTACAGGATCAGATTCAATCAAAGCTGTTGTCTCACACTGTTACTTAAGAATGTACTGGACTGTGCACTTGACTTCTTATCATAGGCAGTTGGTGAAAATAATCTTTGGAGAGGCCGAGCAGGGGCATAGCCATGGGTGGACCATGGCCCACCCAATTAACACCAAGGCCCCCCAAAATCTGAGCACCAGGCATAGTGCTTAAAGTGAGGGGAGTGGTGGGGTGTGGCCTCAGGAAAAAAATTAAGATTGAACCAGGTCACTGCTGCCTCATACCACTTCTCTGGACTCTGCTTCCCCATCAACACAGGCTACAACTCTGCCCCACTCTATCCAGCTCCTGATACTGCCACTCCATTGGCTGATTGGTTAGGAACTGAGAGCCCATAGGCACCCATGGAGCACCCATGGAAAAAAAATAGTGGGTGCTCAGCAAACCATCAGCCACAGATGTTTGGTGGTGCCCCCAATCAGCTGATTGGCAGCTCAAGGAGGGGTTTGGGGGAGAGCAGAGAGCAGTGAGTGGCAGGTGGGTGGGGGCCTCAGGGAGGGGACGGAGGGGGCGTGGGAAGAGGCAAAGCAAGGGTGGGGTCTTGGGGGAAGGGGCCGAGTGGGGCAGAAGAGGCAGAGTGAGGGCAGGGCCTGGGGAAGGGTGGAGTGGGGGAGGAGCCTCAGGGCAGAGTGGGGGTGGAGCACCCCCTGGGGAAAAGTAAAACTCAGCGCCTATGTGAGAGCCAATCAGGTTTCGGCCAATCCCTCACCTGCCAGCAGTGGACAGGGGCAAGGCACACCTTTGCCAGTGGGGATGAAGTTATCAGAGCTGGGTGGCATGAGACTGAGCCAGAGCCCGTGGCTACTTATAGATTTGAGCTACCCATATTAGCTCTGCTTGAGCTAGCACATTAAAAATAGCAATTCAGTCAGGGTAGCCTGGCTGGTGACTCGGGCTAGCTCCCCAGATATGTAACTGCCCATATTACCAGAATACATACTTGGGTGGCTAGCCCGAGCTGCTACCTGTGCTATCCTGGCTACCGTGCTATTTTTAATGCACTAGCTCTGCTTCAGCTAGCATAGGTATGATTCTGCGAGCTGGGAATCACACCTCTCAGCTCAAGTGTAGACATGACCTTTGTCAATGGGGAGTGGAGCAGAGCCCAGGACTGGAAGCAGGAGCCCACGGACTACATCACAATGCCAGTCATTGACCCAACCACCTTGCCATCACTCACACAGGGGAGGGGCTTTGTCCCATGTCACCCAGCTCTGGTTACTGCCTTCCCATTGGCTTAAAGATCCCCCAGCCAATCTGAGTGTAGCCAGCCCCTTCCCCCAAACCTGGGTGGGTTAGGGTGCACCTCTGTCAATGAGAAAGCAGTAACCAGAGCTGGATGGCGTAACAGCAGAGCCCCTTCCCTGCTGGGATGATGGAGGAGTGGCTGGGCCAAATATGAGCAATCTTGTGACCTGGTACTAGGGGTTCTGCTGTTCCCAGTCTCTGCATCCCCCATAGACGTATATGGGGAGGAGCCCAAGACTGGAAGCAGAAGCCCCTATGTGGGGGTTGCAGCGCCTCTCAAATCTGGCCTAGTCACCCCTCCGTCAGGCTAGCAGGGATGGGGTGCTGTTCTGGTTACTGCCTCCCAGCTGGTGGTAGTGTACCTTGTCCCTACCTGGTGATCAGCACCTGATTGTTTGGACAGTGAGAGCCAATCAGCCAATGGCAATGTAGTAACTGGAACTGGGTGACATGGGATGGAGTCAGAGCCTGTGTTCATGGGGAAGCAGAGCTGAGTAGAGCAGTATGAGTCAGCAGCAGCTTTACTAAAAGGCTGCGCCCCTCAGCAACCTAATGAAAAGAGTTTTTTTCTGGAGCTGCAATTTCCTGTCACAGCCCCTCACTGAAAGCACTCTGCCTGGTGCTCTGACTTTCATGGGCCTGCCAGCTAATCCCCACACCCTTGGCTATGTTCCTGAGGCATTGAAAGATTTGGCTTCTAATTATTATCTTCTCAAAAACCCTTTAGTAAAGAAACTCATGTAGTGTGCTCTTCATGTGGATCAATACAACACTCTGCATATGCAGCACAGGAATATTTCATTTTGTATTTGCTGGTTAGTCATCAGGAGTCAAGTTTGGTTTGGTAAACCTTAGGTGTCGCAGAAACAGAACAGTGTAACTCACTTCATGCTCAAAACAATAAAGAAGGGAGCCAAGATTGCTTGAGAAATATGGCTCCTTAAGAACTGCTCATCCATCATTTTGCTCACTAGGTATCAGTTTCCCAACAGCTGTATCGAACAGGAGGGATTGTGCCCAGGATTTCCAGTGTAGGCTGCAGGTGTGCTTTAATACCATGGGTGCGCCTCACTTATCTCAGCCTCTGCACAAATTTTCCCTCTTATCATAGCCTCTTCTTCTGTGCCCATCCATCTTGTACAGGCCCGTAATGCAAATGGCCAACAGTCCACTAGCCTGATGGCCAAACAACCACCAAGCTAGGTAGCTGTTTTCCACAGTTTTTATCCTTCCTTCCCCAAGATGTACAAAGCCCAATTTCACTGCAGCAGCTATGAGGAGAGAAACAGGCATATGAGGGGTGGAGAACATAAAACCCTGATTTTCTCCACCCCTTATGTTCTCCATCTCTTTCTCTATAGGAAATTAAGCTCCAGTCCATTTCAAATATGAAGAGAGAAGTCAATGACCCAGAGACAGAAAGAAAGAATATTTTTTCTACATTTCTGATATAAACCCTCTCTAATAAGGTCATTGCTTGAACTAAAGACGCTACAATCACACATGTCCAACAATGATTCATTATCAGATGCTCTACATTTATTTGCTTAGTGTCCGGACAAACCTGAGTCCAGGAATGATGGTAACTTCTATTGATTCCAATGGGAACTGTATCTTACATGAGGACTGAATTAGGATTTCCATGTATAACACATGCTATAATTTGTTATTAATATTATTAATCACTGCAAACAGAGAGTAGCCATTTATGGTTTGTTCAGTGGAAGAGGAGCAACAGAAATTGGGCTATAAGTGTCAATTAGTAATATCATTGTCCTTTTATGCTGAAACTGAGCACTGCCTTCAGGCAGTGCTATTTTGTTGAATTGTTTCCTATCAGCATAGAAGCACTGTAGAGGCATATACAATGTCAGAAACATCATATGTGCTTTAATGGTTGATGTTGCAGAAACTTGTGTATAGCTGATGGACCCCTAGCAGCCTCTCCAGCTATTAATTTTCATGTTTATAGTTTAATCTTCTACATTGTGGTAAATTTGTTGCTCAAAGTAGTGAGCTACAAACTGGAGATGTCACTGAGACACAAAACACCACCAAGTATGCAAATTGCAATGACATAGTTGTGCTGGTAAAGAAATGAAATTCCTGACTAATATACTGTACTGTGTAACCATATAGTATACTGGATAAACAGTGGTGCCCTATAAAAAAGGAGAACAGGATTACACCGTTGTAGATTTCGTATAATGGGCCAACTCCACCCTTATTTTCACTGGTAAAACTCCTTTGTAGTCAATGGAATTGCACTGGTTTTACACCAGTGTCCAATAATGGATTTGGCCTAATGTATCAAAAAGTTTGTAATCAGTACATTCACTTTATATACCTAAATTTATTGGACCTTAAAATCTGCAACTAAAAAGAACATAAATATATTTTATTAATATGAGTGTCCAATGAAGTTATGTGTTCTTTTGTAACCACTGCAGCAAGTTTAGAATGCTGTACAAAATGAAAAATCTCTGCATTGTCCATAGAGAATACAGACAGTACTGTGCAATCTCTGCTGGTTGCTGTGTGATAGAGATGAAAAATCAAACAACAACAACAACAACAACAAAAATACTCAGAGGGTTTCCAAGCCTTCAAAAATAAAATGGAGAAAACTACAATTTGTTCAAAAATAAGCTGCCAACCTCTGTAATCTTGCACTTTTTGTGACATAGTATGTGATTTCTGCCAAGATGTCATAACAGTTTTCATCACTGCAAGAACTCATAGTGTGACATATTAACATCATAATTAATGCATGCCAGCACTATACTTTTCTTTTTTCATAGACAACCCTTCTCCAGGCACCCAGATGTTTGGGGTCTGTATAAAGATGTACCTTCTCAACACAACCAAGTCTCTTCTGTAGACCCAAAATATTTTAGTGTGTTAAAACACCCTTTTTACAGTGTTTTACCACATCCCATTTTTCAACTGAAATGAAGTCTAAGCCAGAAATTTCAGATCCAAACCCAGATCTGAAGTTCTACAAAACCCAAGGAAATTCAGCTCTGGCATCCCAACCAAGGCCAACCCTACATACAATTTGATAAACTAGAGAAGATAAAAAGTAAAGATGTTGATTTCCTGTTTTGACAGCTTTAAGGCTTTCTTACTAAGGTCACATTAACAATAATACAACTTACAATATAAAATCTCGACAGGAAAAAATATGCAATTAAATCTCAATTGTGCTTGCTAAGTCTTACTCTTGGATTGCTGATTAATCACAAATTATAATGTAAAACTATTATGTGGTTCATCTTTTTAAGTGTGTGATTCTTAAAACTTAACATTCACATTCAACTCCCATGGACTAGTTGGGAGTGTGCATGAGAACAGCAGGAGCTGGGGCTATGTCTATATTCTCTCCCTTCCTGATATAATCTTAGCTCATGCACACAGTTCAGCAAATATGGGCTTCATTTAGCCCTTTTAATCCTCATTAATAGCCTAGCAAAATAAGCCATTTTAAAGGAACAGTAAGTTGACCCCACAGAGTTCTTCCCCAAGCCATTGTTGAGCAATCTTACCCAAAATAGTACGGTAGCTCTGGTAAATGTCACGTAGTTGGCCTGGCACTGTTCCTTGTCCTTTTTTATTTACATATTAATTTATTCCACTTACAATATCCACCTCCACTCTCAAATTGTATTCAGAAAGAGTTAAAATATCAAATACAATTATAAAGGCACTGATGATTTTTTTATAACAGAGCTATTGCTAGCAAGCTGTATTTCAGAGAAATGCACATTTTGATGACTGTCAAAATTTACATAACTTACTCTACATGAATTAAGTATGAGGTATAAAATGCAACTTTGGCTAAATAAACCCACAGCAATTGTAAAGCAGTATTTCAGGCATTGCTGGAATAATAGAAGACCAAACCACTAACCAAAAAATGAATGTTGTGTGCGGGGTGAGCTCCCCAACATTTAGTTATTGTGTGGAAATAAATTGATAGAAGATAATCTTTAGAAATACGGATCACAATTCTGCAGTTGCTATAGTACTTTTTATTTTTATTTTTAATTTGGTGTCTACGAGCACAACTCTGACATATTAGGGTAATGAACTGGGTCCGGGAATTACAAGAAAACACATAAATACTAGAATTTCTTTAAAACATTAAGTGTTAAGAGAAACAAATTCCAGTCTTTAACATCTGTCCTACGGATTCTTACCATTTATCTGCTGATCAAAAATTCAAATGGTGCCAAAAAAAATCATGAAGTCAAAAGGACTTGGTGGGGGGATCTTTGTTTCTCTCTAAAAGCCTAAAAGTTATACTCAACTGCAGCACAAAGAGTAAAGAGGTTGTTATTCATATTAACTACATTTACATTCCTATCGCAACATCCAGAGAGCTAATAGTGGGGTTATTAACATAACAAACGTAAATGTTCTATATAAATAATACTGTTTCAGGCCAGCAACCGCTCATCTGACAGCATTTAGGCACAGGCTCAACATCTGTTTATGAACACTTTGCCTAATGATATCATCAGATATCATTAAGTGCGGCAGAATACAGCACAGAGGCAGGTGCAGCTGCCTTCAGTACCCATCACAGAGGAAGAAAAGAGCTGCATTCCCGATCCGAAAACCCATCATTAGGACAATTTTCTTCGACAAACCAGCCCTGTGATTTCAATCTGTATATCACCTGTAATTGTAGTTTTTAGCAAGAAGCTGATTCTATACATTTAGCGACGAATCACGTTGATGGCCTGAATACTGGAAACACATTTGTGGTACCAGCTGCGGCAGCTTTTTTTAGAGCCTGTGTTAACAAAATACTGCTAACAAGGCAATGCTTGGAGTGCAGCTTTGTTTCTCTTTCTTGTTCATAGTGTTTAGATGTGCATAATTATGGAGATTAGCAATTGATTGCTTCTCAATAATAATTGATTATTGGTCACTGAACCTTCTCCAAAGCACTTCCCTCGAGGTGAGGGCAGGTGATAAGTGCATTCTTATCGGTTCTAGAAAATATAAAGGAAGGGTCCAAAAGAACCTTCGATTTGTACATCAGTTTCCATGATAAATAGACCAAAGGGATAATAGAATATCCCAAAGCCTCGTTTGCCCGGAGGCAAATTGTAGAGATCATAGCAAGCCTGCAGAATTCTCCCTGTGGACTATGTAAGAAACATACATCATTTTTATATATGTCAGTTGTTCTTTGATTTGAAAATATTTCTACCCATTTAATTTATCTTTTTCAGACAGTTTTCTTAAATTGTACAATTTAACGGTTATATCAAAGAATGACTATCAATTTTGAATACCCTTTCAATTGAAACAAACTGACAAAATAATGCAAACCTTTCCCAGACCAGTGTAGCTTGAAAGATTGTCTCTTTCACTAACAGAATTTGGTCCAATACAAGATATTACCTCACCCACCTTGTCTATCTAAAATAATGCAAAGTCTCTTTAGTAGACATGAAAATATTGAAGGCTCTATTGTCACAAACAGATAGTCCCAACTTCAAAATCACTATACCCATTTTGATCTGCTTTATATCTATCAAAACCGTGGACTTTGGTGACTGCCTTGATGTAACATAACATAATGTTGGCAATATAACATGATGCCACCACTAAAATTTAAAGGATACTGCTCTTATTTTGGGCTTAATCATGCACAGTCAGTTTGGACAGCAAATATCCAATTTAAATTTACTGGAGTGCATGGAAGTCACTCACACAATGAAGTATTTATAGTGTTTATAAAATGGTAAATATCATTTCTTGTTGGCTATTTAAAAAGTATTTTGAACAGTTCAGAATGATATTTCTAACCCTTTTATGTTAACAGGAAAATATAATTGTAAGTCTGACATCTCATTCTACCCGTCTTAAGATAACGTTTTCTTTTAAATCCTGAATTTTACAAAAACATGTCTCTTCTGTGGCAGTGAACTTCATAACCTGATTCATGAAAAATGCAGCTTGTTTAAAGTTAGCTTGCTCTATTTCCACATTTTTATGCTAGAACGGCAAACAGATTTCACAAGCATGATTGAAAAGGAAAATGGCCAAGGTACAGGGATGAGGTTTAGGCAAGAATAAATGCTTGGGATCTGAGTCAATGCTCTCTTTCCGCTCAAAGAAGGGTCTTTCACATGACTAACAGGCACAATTCTCAGGGAGCATTGTTCAGTCAAAAAGCAGAGGCTTCTTTTTTGCTGCTTTCCCCAACGGCAACACAGTGCTAAAATTGTGACAGGGACTACTCAAAATTAACATTACACTTAGGACCCAATCCAGCTCAGGGATATACGGGGTTATTCTGTGCTTGTCCCCTGCCTCCTCCTACTAGCTTCTATCTACAGAGCACACAAAATAGAGAAGGAGGTTTTGGGTGGAGGTATTCTACATGCTAGCAACCACTTCGGGCGTCCAGGAGTTACTTTATCCCCTTTCATGATGAGGTTTTGAATTCAGGTGATGCAAAGTATTTTTATACTTATTTTACATAAAGAGCTTGAGTTTTAAAGCAGCTTTGACCCAACCTCCCGTTTGTGCCCACAGCTAGATATAGTCATAATTTTCCCAAACACAATGACTTGCAGGTGCAAATAGTGATCTAGATAACTAACTAACTGATCTGTGAGCACAGCCAGATAGTTAGACATAATTGTGTCCATAATTATTTACAAAGCAAAAGAAAAGGCCAGGTTTTTACAATATGTACTTGATACATTGCACAGAGTTTTTGGTGGTAAGCCCTGAAGCTGGTAAGCCAGGAAGCCAGGAAACTGTAAGCCAAGAAACTGTACGCCAGGAACCTGATGTATTGCAACTCCCCACTATTACTTCCCTTCTCCCAAATATAACATTCATAATTGTATTTTCTTTTTAAAACTAAAAAATGTGGGGCATTTGCACTAGTATATCTTAACTGATGTAGCTGCACTGATGGATATCCCTAATATAGACATTCTGCACCAGTGTAAACAGTGGCTCGCACCTCATCTACAGCACCAAACTACAGCATGTCACTTTTCACATTAGTGCAGTAAATCTATACTAGGAATTTACACTGACGCAAAAAGAGTAGAAAAGGCCTAAACAAATTTGTGGTAACCAAGTGTGGAAATTTCAAATTCCCTTCACGTCCCTACTACCAAAAAACTCGGGCAGGAATGTGTGCTTAATAATTACTATAATTATAATTATACTATAATATAATATAAATCACACACACAAACTACATTAAAAGAATATTTTTGAGATTACAAATTCAAGCACTCAAATGTTAGGAAATGCCAGAATTATGGTTGCTTATGCAACCTTAATCTGCTCCCCTTGTGCATATGAATTATGATGCAGTACCTAATTATGTGATCACATACTATTTTTTCCACAGGATTCCTGTCTTATTCCATGCACAAGGTGGACCTGCTCTGAGGATAAACCAAGGCTATGCAGAAAAGGCAGCAGCCTGCCAGACCCTTGACTCATTTGTTAGAGTAGTTGGAAAGTGTGTAGTGAATGAGGCAGGAAACTGTAAGAAGAAAAAGGATTGGCTCATGGTTAAGGCTCTTGCATGCTGCCCTGCAGAACTGGATTCTATCCTTATATCTTTGCCGAGCCAGTCCCGGTTCAATCCCTCTCCCATAGCTCTTTTTCAGTTCTCTCTCTCCTCCCACTCACTGTGTTTCATACTAATTCCTAGTCCCAATCTCTTTGTCTAGCCAATCCCAATCTACACCTCCCCCGCAAATTCTCCCAACTCCTTGTCCAATCTCAGTGTTTTCCCCATAGTCAACTGGCTCCCAGTCCCGCTACCAGTTTCCTTCACCAGCTCCCAGTCTCACTCCTGGCTCCCAGTCCCAGCCTCTGAATGGATGCTTAGTCGCTCTGTGGGAATGGTGCATGTGCAGCATGGTCAGCACTACGAGCTGAGAGAGACTTGCACATGTTCAGTGATGATGGAATCTTTAGATATTTTAACGGTTCAAATCTAAGAAGTCTCTACTGAGTATGTGCAAACTGAAATTTTTCCAAGACACATAGTTTCAGCAAATTTGAGTGGATTTTCACAGGGACAGCAAAAAGCACATCTCAGACACAAAGGCCACCCCTTGTCACATTTCAAGTCCTTGCTCCAAAGCATACGGACAATAAAGCTGTTCCAAGAAAAGTTTCAAGAATTTTTTGACATAGGCAAAACAACATATTTTGCCCTAATTTCATTCTCAGAAATGGATGAAATATTTTGGCTGAAATTTCGAGAAGAATTCAGGCTGAGGCTGACACCTGTGATGGAAAATACCATCCCAAATAGTTGAAGTCTGCTAAAGTTAGAAGATCATAAGAAAGGCCATACTGGGTCAGGTCAAAAGTCTATCTAGACAAGTATTCTGTTTTATGACAGTTGCCAAAGCCATATGCTTCAGAGGGAGTCATGAGAACAGGTCGATCTATTGAGTGATCTACCCCCAGTTGCCCAGCCTCAGCTTCAAGCAGTCAAAGGCTAAGGGACACCCAGGGCATGTGATTGTGTCCATGACAATCTTGGCAAATAGCCATTAATGGACCTATCCTCCATGAATATAGCTAATTGTTTTTTGAACCCAGTTATATTTGTGTGAAGAACTGTACATTGTGTGAAAAAGCACTTCTTTGTGTTTCTTTTAAACCTGCTGCCTATTAATTTCATTGGATGATCCCTGGTTTGTGTGTTATGTGAAGGGGTAAATAAAACTTCCTTATCCACTTTCTCCACACCTTTCACAATTTTATACATGTCTATCATATCCCCCCTTGGTCATCTGTGTTCAAAGCCAAACAGTCGCAGTCTTTTTAATGTCTCCTCATATGAAAGCTGTTCCATCCCTCTAATCACTTTTGTGGCCCTTTTCTGTACTTTTTCTAATTCTAATACATCTGTTTTGAGATGGAGCAACCAGAACTGCAGGTATCATTCAAGATGTGGGCATATCATAGATATATCTAGTGGTATTATGATAATGTCTGCCTTATTTTCTATCCTTTTCCTAACGGTTCCTTACTTTCTGTTAGCTTGTTTGAGTGCCACTGCACATTGAGAAGATGTTTTCAGAGAACGATCCATGATGACTCCAAGATTTATTGAGTGGCAACAACTAATCTAGACACCATCCTTGTATACATATAGTTGGGATTATGTCTTCCAAGGTGCATTACTTTGCATTTATCAACATTGAATTTCATCTGCCATTTTGTCATTCAGTCACCCAGTTTTGTGAGATCCCTTTGCAACTCTTTGAAGTCTGCTGTGGACTTCTCTATCTTCACTAATTTTGCATCATCTGAAAACTTTGCCACCTGACTGTTTACCCCTTTTTTCAGATCATTTACGAATATGTTGAACAGCACTGGTCCCAGTTCAGCTCCTTGGGGACCCTACTATGTCCCTCTCTCCACTGTGAAAACTGACTACCCTTTGTTTCCTAGCTTTTAAGCAGTTACTAACCCCTTTTACCTCATGACTCCTTACTTTGCTTAAGAGCCATGTTGACTGTCCCCCAAAATATCATGTTCATCTATGTATTTGGTAATTCTGTTTTTACTATAGTTTCAAGCAATTTGCCTGGTATTGAAGTTAGGCTTAGTGGCCAGTAATTGCTAGGATTGACTCTGGAGCCTTTTTTTTAAAAATGGCATCACATTAGCTATTCATCAGTCATCTGGTACAGAAGCTGATTTAAGTGATAGGTTACATACCACGGTTAGTAGGTCTGCAATTTCATATTTGAGTTCCATCAGAACTCTTAGATGAATACCATCTGGTCCTGGTTTATTTTGTTTAATTTATCAATTGTTCTAAAACCTCCTCTAGTCACACCTCAGACTGGGACAGTTCTGCAGATTTGTCACCTAAAAAGAATGGCTCAGGTGTGGCAATCTCCCTCACATGCTCTGCAGTGAGGACCGATGCAAATAATTCATTTAGCTTCTGCACAACGGTTTTGTCTTCCTTGAGTTCTCTTTAGCACCTTGATCATCCCACTGATTCTTCTGAAGGTTTCCTGCTTCAGATGTACTTTAAAAAAATTGCTTCTTGTTTTTGTGTCTTTTGTTAGCTGCTCTTCAGATTCCTTTTTGGCCTGCCTAATTACACTTTTACAGTTAAGTTGCCAGATTGTATGCCCCTTTTGATTTTCCTCAGTAGGATTTGATTTCCAATTTTTAAAGGATGACTCTTTATCTTTAACCATCTTCTTTATTCTCTTTAGCCATAGTGGCATTTTTATTGGTCCTCTTAGTGGTATTTTTTTTAATTTGAGGTATACATAGAGTCTAAGCCTCTCTGATGGTGTTTTTAAAAAGTTTCCATGCAATTTGAAGGCATTTCACTCTTGTGACTGTTCCTTTTAATGTTCATTTAACTAGCCTCCTTGTTTTTGCGTAGTTACATTTTCTGAAGTTAAATACTACTATGGTGGGTTTCTTTGGTGTCGTCCCCCCAAATGTGAAAGTTAATTACATTATGGTCACTATTACCAAGCAGTTTAGCTATATTCACCTCTTGGATAAGATCCTGTACACCAGTTAGGACTAAATCAAGAATTGCCTCTCCCCTTATGGGTTCCAGGACTAGTTGCTCCAAGAATAGGTCGTTAAGGGTGTCTCTCCATCTTATTTTGAGATAACATCTCCCTTTTTCTCCTACCCTACAATGTCTCTATTCCCCTTCTTTCCTTTTCCTTCTTCCTGTTAACTTACCTCCTTTGTCCATTTCCCTTGCCTTACCTGTACCCCATAACAAAGATAAATAAAACCCCAAAACTTGTAACTAATATGACTGTTCCCTTTCATTTTCTTTTATGTGTATTTCATTTCCCTTTCCCTTTGCCGGCCTAGCTCCCCCACCTCTAACACTGAAGACTGTATGTAACCTCTTCAGGGCAGAGAATGACTCTGGTCTCCACATGTGTGTTTAGGAAGTGCCTAGCATATCTTGGCTGTTATTACCATATAAACAAATACATAGTAATAGTAATCATTTTATTTGTATTTGCTGCATATATAGTATATGAAAGTATTAGCTCTGTGCTTTTATGACAAGACCTCTCCCCCCCCACCCTTGGCTAATTTAGCTATGATAGCTATTGAGACAGTAGGAGAGTAGTATCATTTGGTCAATTTACCTTTTTTAATTGATAGCTTACAGTATGTTGTTCTAAGAGAGTCCATTTAAAAACATTACTTGCCATTTGCAACATTTACCACCTGCTCCTCATGCTTTACTCACATGCTGTACAAGGTAGCTGTGAGTGTAATGGATTACAGCAAAAGCAAAACACTTCAGTTATGGATGTTTGCAGTATTAATCATAGTTTCTAGTCTTATGTTTTGTTCTAATTCTATAAAGTTTTAACAGCAGATTGAAAAAATATAGTCAAATTGTATTAAGCAATCAGATCACTTATCTTTACTATGTGAAATCAAAAGTTTAACTTCATTGTCTTCTGGCCTCAAAATTAAATGTCAAAACATATTATATAGTATTGAATATTGCATTGTACATAAACACTTGTGTACTCTATCTGATGTGTATGTATGCCTTATAAATGTTATATAGTTTGAGAGAGAGAGAGAGAGAGAGTGTTATGTGGCTACCTAATGCAGCCTAATATAATACAGGCTTTTATAGGACCTTGAGTTTTAGGTATGATACCAGAAACGGTAAACAAACAGTGACTTTTATTGAAGATCATTTTCAAGTCTCAAATTGGCCCAGGTCAGTGATGCAGCACTATTTTATGGCAGCCATCTTATTCTATAGAATCTCAGCTTCTTTCATTAAAATAAAAAAAGTTTCTAGCCATTATGGTTGTGAAGAAAACTTTGAAAATGAGAAACATGCATCAACCAATGGTGCAATATCTACCTGAATCTAGAGAGACCCTGAAACAATAGCTCTGAGGGGTGCCTAGTGCTCCATTCCTCTTCATGTCCAGTGATTGGCAACTTAGATGTCCAATGATGATTATTTAAATGCCAAAATTATTAACTATTTCTCTGCTATCATAGCAATTAAGAAAGGAGATGGAGGATCTACTGTGTACAATCTACTATGAGTAGCATCTCATTTTGGTGACATGAGTGAGTGGTACATTGGAGATAACACTGTTTCTTTTGATTGGGGCCCAGAAGAGCATCCGAGTCCCACTGACCTGACAGTGCCCTCATCTCTGTACTGACCAGTGAGAACCAGGTCTGCACTGGGGGTAGCTGTGAGCAGCTTCCTCCCTGGCTCTAATAGCTGCTGCTCTTTCCTCTGCTGCAGGCTTTCTGCAGACTCAAGTAGACATAATCACGTCAGTTACACTCAGTTCACATTTTCAAGTTTTTCTTCACAACCATGAAGGCTAGAAAGCTGAGATTATGACACCATCACATGACTCTGGGAGCTGATACCCTAGACATGTACCTATTGCGCATATGGTTTATCTGAACCTCACAGAGTGAGCCAAGCCTGAGGAGGCCAGAACAGCACATGTGATCATATTTTGAATATCTGCATTGTCTGTTGCAAGTGGTGTCATCTCATTTTGGCATCTTCAGGAAGTGAAGCTTGGCTCCTGGCCCAGTTTGAGCCCTGACACTATTAAAAAAGATCACCTGAATATAAATAGAAATGGGTCCAAACCAAAAACTTGGATCCAAATATTTTGAAATTTAGCTGTACTTTACATCTGCACATGAATCTGGATCTGAATCTTTCACATTGAATCCTTCCCTGTTTGTAACCATGTAAACCGTGTAATCTTAGGATACAATTACTCTTAGAGCTCTCAGGGCAGTAGCACAGTAGCAGACTCAACAAGATACTGCCCAGAACAAGGATCAAGCCTAAGTTTTTTAAAGGAATTTTAGTTTTTAAGCACAACATTGCTTAAAATGTGCCTAGACTGACTATTTCATTAGATGAAGAAGGATAGAGAAATTTGGTGAAGATAAGCAATTTCAAATACATTCAGACAGTAATGTGATAGAAATTGGTGTTGAATGAAAATCTGAATACTCACATTAAGTTTCTCTGGGATTTTTTTTGTAAAAAAAGTATTATTTTAAAAAGTAATATATTTTCAACACACATTCTCAATAGGAATGTGGCTTAATATTGTATAGTTGGCTTTTTACCAAATTCCGCTGGAGCAACTTCCTTGCCATCTGAGCAGGTTTTTTGCTAAATGCCACTGAAGTGGCTTCACTTCAAAACAACACTAGAGAAGGTTTTGTTTGGTTTTGTGTTTTGTTTTTAACATGGCACTGCAGTGACTTCAGTTTCAGGCACCACTGCCTGAAAATCTCACCAATGGGATGTCACACCAATGAATTACTGTGGACAGACAACAACAAATTCATGAACTATATGATTTTTGTACATGGCAGCAGTTTGTTTCAAGCTGATATCCATGTAATACTGTAAGGTACTCAAAAACAACAAACTGCCATATGTCATGCAGCCCTGTCTATACTGTTTGGAAACCAGTTAATAGCTTCTGATTTACTGCTTGACACATGTAGGGAGAAGGAGGAATTTTTAAGCACACTGTTCCCTTATCCTTACCTTGAGAAATATATTCATTAGATTACTGCAACATGATTTATTTGGGAGTGCCCTGGAAACTAATTTGTGGATTTCAACATGGCAGCACAAAAGTTCAGGGTTTTTGCCTATGAGATTCTGTGACGTCTGAATCTTGTGTATTTCTATAAACATGTACAAAGCCCATGCATTTAATCAGAGTTAGCCACAGTTTGAGAACTGAAATCAGCCCATATCTAAATTAAATGTACTAACATAATACTAAGGATCTGATTTATAATCACACTTAGATATGAAATTTAAACTATATTCTTAATCCACATTTTTACTAGGTAGCACAGCACATATGTTATATAAAATCTCCCACTGTCTGGAGGCTCCTGCAAATCCTACCGCAAGAAGAACAGAGGGTGTTAATGATGGTAATGCAGCTTTTATTGAGAATGTTTAGTAATTTGTTGGTCTGATATTAATTTTAATATTATTTTCAGTTCTTATTTTATGTGACGGAAAGGACACACGTCAGTTAAATAGTTGAAACAATAATTATGAAATTACTATGCAAATGCTTTGAGAGTTGTAAAAGGGTGACCATAAAAATAATCAAAACAGAGGAGAAAAAAGTATTAGATAGAATTTTCAAAAGCTCGTGTGATTTGTCAAGAAAGGATTATTTCTATCATTTTTTGTGGGACATTAAGAAACAATCCATATCTTATTTGCAACTTTTTAATGGGCAAATTATACAGACACAATTTTCCAATCTTGTAAACAGATACAAATGAGTTTGTAAAATTTGATGGGAAGATATGTTATCTAAGGTTTCCATTTCTAGTGTACATGTGTAAACTATTTACTAGTGTGCAGCTTTATAAAACAGCATAAGATGGAAGTATCTGAACACTTAGGTTGTCACCTTAAAACAAACTGTCACACATTTTTCTTCACACATTTGAAACCCAACTTATCAACCTTAACAAGTGTTGTTATCAAAAGAATTTTGGTGCCTTTGTTCTTTCCCTTTTGCAAGTAAATTACACTTTTAGGATTTATTAAGACAAGAAACAATTTTTGAATAGCAGGTCAAAACTCTCTATGGAAAAATTCTCATTACTTTCTAGCCTGAAGCAGCATTTACCACTCCAACTTATCCATCTTTTCCTGTTTTTTATATATCTATATTTCCAGAATCTTGTTTCTGTGCCTAATGCTATAACACTGCAGCAGTTTGTTCAAAGCAACACTCTTATTTTTGCTCTTAGCCGGTGCTATACAAACCCTGATCAATTATTGAAGTGTAAGCCCTGAAGTAACACAGCCATTACTGCAGCAGGCAGATAAAAATGGAACACTTTTAGCTACAGTATATTTACTTTAGAGTTTCAGCAAACAAACCAACAAGTTAAACTACCTTGTCTTTCACTTTGTTTGATGTACTAATATTTCCTGCATGTTCAAAAGTCTCTCTTTTAAAACAAAGTTACTGAAAATGTTATGGCTGCTTGTTTGTGGGAATACCTAGCTTCAACATTTGCATGAAACAGCCTTGTGATATAGAAAGGACGGCATTAAAGTAGCACAGATCTAATACAGAAGCTGCTATCTGCAGTGCCATAAGAACCACAGTTTTTTTTATGAGCTGGTTGGTATTTTAAGTTCGCCAAACTGCAGAGCCTGCATATGGTAATGACATTAAAAATGATGCTGATCTGCATCTAAAACAACAAACAACATCACTGAGGAAAGTATTCATTAACAATAAAAAAATCAAATTAGAGGTGCTGGAAATTTCTCATGAAAATCAACCACTAATCACTTGTGGACTTTTCTCTCTCTCTCCGTAGCTTGCTCCTTTATTCACAAAGGAATGCCCAAGATATTGTAATCTTTTGTTAAAATGCTTTCTTATTTAATTATACAGAGTCTATCTGATAGAGACGCCAGTTCAAGACTACAACTATTCATCTTCTGATGGTACTGCATGTGCATCTGCAGACGAGATATAATGTTTTCCCGTTTAAATGTCTGTTCTGGGTTTTAAGGACTAAATGATAGTGAGGATGACTGGAAATGTTCCAGATCTTCCCATATATACTGCATAGCAGAAACAAAAATTAGTACTTGTACTACAGAACTAATAGTGTTTGACATTTGCATTTATCACTTATGTTATGAAGAGTGGGAAGAAACTGCCCCAGGAAGTTTGGATGAAACTATACAAATTCAGTTTAAGAAATGGATGTTTAAAAAAGGTTGTATAGTTGGGATTACTCCTCAGCTGCTCTTTTCTAATGTCCCAGAGGAAAGCAAGCTATATCACTTGTAAGCATAGGTGAAAAGATTATGAAAAATGATCTCATGAATACCTGTGTCATCATATCCCACCTGAAGGTATTTGATATCTGAATGAACTATCCATAAGTTTAAAAAAAGGCCATATGAACTTGGATGCTTTCATAAATTTGGACAGATCATCTGAAAACAAAAAAGTATTTATGAAAATATGTTCTTTTTTTTTTCTCAGATTCTCCAGGGGCCACATTTGGCACCATTTGTATTGGCGAGCATTTACTCACACAAATGTTTGACTTCACTGGGGCTACTTGTGTGAGTAAGCAATCACCTACATAAGTCCAGGTTGCACAATCTAATTTTAAATTTCTGCATGAGCTTATTAGTATAAAGTATAAAATACCAGACTGCAATATAGAACGACTAAATATTTTCTCAAATAAGATTGCTAAATACAAATTCACATGTAAATCTGCTGCTATGAAATGTTGTTATATCATGAACAAGACAATAGGAACATCTACCCTTTTTTGCTGGCTGTAGCTATTGGAGATAGCTAACAATGTCAAATTATTACTACTTATTTTTTCTTCATTACCCTTCACTTATTTCAGTATCTCTTATTTTAAAAAGCAGAAACTGTAATGCATGTAAACAAATCCTTTATCTTCCATTTCTTTATGAGCAGTGCCTATTAGCCTGATAACATATCCAAGGTATGCCTCAAATACTTGGAAGCAGAAACCTTTTCATTTGAACATTAGATTCATCGAAAGTGAGGTAGCCAATTTGTTGATGCAAGCGTCTGTGCTATTATTTTTAGAGCTTTCTGGCAGACAGCTCATGAAAGGTGGTTTGTATAAACCAGCAATATAATTTGAAAAAAAAAGTGCAAAAAGGGAATCTATAGTGATGTATGCTTGTGTGAACCTGCTCTTTATTTAAACACTGCACTGGATGGTAGAAATAGGCTGACTTTGAATTTATGAGGTGTGAAGCTATGTCTCATAATGATTAACATTAGAATCACAATTTAAACCTGAGGTCAAATTCCAGAAACTATATTAAACCCTTTGACATCAGCAAATCTGGAGCTCCCACCATTATTACAGTTCATGATATTTACCATTGCTGCCACAAACTTGAGGCCTGATCCTGAAACACCTGTTCAAGCAAAACTCTCACTGAATTCACTGCTAGCTGTGTTCAAGTAAAAAATGTGGGATCAGGCCCTTATTCTGTATGCATCCAGTATCATTACTGCAGATTTTTTTTAAAAACGTACAGTTTTCAATTGGAGCATTCTATATTTACCTACTGGGCTACACAAGTGACTCCTTTGCATAACGCTTATGTAATACAACCTAAACTACAGAAAAACATTGAGGGAATTTAGCTTGGAGTTTCCAACTTTAGATAGAGATGCATGAAATATCCACGTTGCCAATTTATTCAGGTGAACAGACCCTTAACGTGTGAACATTCTCTGTTATTTGCTCGGTAATAATAATAGTAATAAGAATAATAATGCTTAGCATGTCTACAATACTTTTCATGTGCAGAGCACTTTGCAAACACTAGGTCTGAATCAATTCATGATAGGTACCAATAGAAAGTCTGCCTGGAGAGCAGTGTAGCACTGAAGGAAAACAGACACCCAGAGGAGCCTCAGAAACTCAGTGCTGCTGGCTGGAGATGGGTTGTGTGGGGCCAGGACACTGAGGGATGCCTTATTTCAGTGCATGCACTGGAAGCCTCCTCCAGCAGGGCTCCTATGGAGCTCCAGTCGCAAATGAAAGCTGTTTCCCCAAAATGGAATCCCACAGATGGCAGTAGTTCAAATAATCATGCGTGAATGGCTCTGCTAGTGCAAGGTGTTCAGTCTGAAAAACACTCTTCCAGCAGAGATGAATGAAACCCATTAAATAAATAGTCCTCTTCACACTATTTATTCAAGTAAGTAAGTATAACTATCCACATTCTACAGATAGAGAGACTGGAACAGAGAGCTTGAGTGACTTGACCAAAGTCCAAAAGAAAGTCAATGTAAGAGCAGAATTAAAATTCAAGACTTTATGATTTCCATACCCATATTAACTGGCAACGAACTGTTACTTCAAAAGGAAGGTGTTTTTTTTAAAAAACAAACTAGCTATCCTGCCAGTATGAAATATAAATGTTAGAAGACACAGCAAAGTTTCTGGAAAGAGAAGTAAAACTGTCAATCTTCCAAGGATAGACATTTGTATGAGCATGTGACATGAAACTAAGGGCACTCTAGCTACCAGGAGACAGGGAGGAAGAGAGGACCTGAGACAGGAAGAAATGAACATCGAAAACATTTTGGGGGGCAAAATTCTTTATCTTATACCCTGAGTAGCCCCACTGAAATACATGGGGTTGCACAGGGCGAAAGTGAGACAGAATTTGCCAGTTTGGGGAAAGGAAGAAAGAAGAGGTAAGGATACAAAAAAAATGTTCGCCAAAAAGATCTCACATCCACAAATAATTAAATATTGTGGATGTTATACTTTGGAAGCATCAAAATAACACGTGTGTTTCAAAAAAAGTTTTCACCTTTTTATTTAACAGGCTTTCAAAATAGCACATATGGTTATGCTCACCACACATTTTTTTCTATTCTTTTTCTGCCTTAGTTTAAACTGAGGTGGTCCCACTGTTGTATTAAGGTATTAGAACATAGTTGTTGAAAGGTTGAAACCACCTGAACAGGAAATTCACATTACAGATGCCACTTTCCATGGGCTGGTCTCACAAAACCACAGACACATCGAATCAGATCAGAAAAAAAGAACTGCAAAACAGACTACCATAAAAACCAATGTAAGATACTGCCAGAAACTCATCTCCTAGATTCATCTCACCCTTGTTAGATACTATAAATAAAGCTACTAGAGAGAAGTCTCTGGGAATGTATTTTGTGTTTTGGAAGTTCAAAACTGATAAATAATAGTCCAAATAATATTTCATTTATCATCATTTAGTGATAGGATACATATTTCTTAGAGGTAAAATTTAATGTTTTATTTAAGACTGGACTCTAGAGTATACAAAAGATTTAGACTTGAAAAAATTGTGACAAAGCTCTGTCCTTGTCTCAGTGGGTCCCACACTTCCTGGCGGATTTTGCTGGCCTCAGAGGCTCACTGTGACCCTCCATGTAGCCCTTCTCTCGCTAGAGGCAAGGGTCACAGCCTACTGCGCCATTTTCATCATAAGCCAGCAAGGGAGGTGAGGAGAAGCAACCCTCCCTCGCACAGTCTCTGTTGTCTCCCAGTCTCAGTGATTAATCGGGGCGGGCAGAGGGGGCGGGAGGGGAGCCGGGCCCGCCCTCTACTCCAGGCTCCAGCCCAGGGACCCTAATAGTAGCAGCTATGGTAGCTGACTTTTTGGAAATAGGATGTATACAATTCCCTGGGCCACTTCCCCACAGCAGCCCCCACTCAATATCTCCTTCACCATTACCTCAGGGCCTCCTTCCTTGCACCTGATATGGATTTCTACTGCTTAGTTCCTCCAATAGCGTAGCTTCCTCCTACAGCTCCTGACACACGCGCCTCATTGACTAACTGGGAGGCTTTTTAACTAGCCCTTGATTGGCTTCAGGTGTCCCAATCAACTTAGCTATATCCACTGCTTTTTAGAAGGATCTTAATTGGCCTCAGGTTTCTTGATTAACCTGGAGCAACTGCCATTTGGTTACCATGGTACCAGGGATTTGATTAGCCTGGGGCTAACATACCTGTTCCTCACCACTTTACTATAGCCATCCGGCCTTGCCTCGTCACATAATGTAATTCTGATGGAACCAGGGTCAAATGTAGGAAGATTTCAAGAAAATGTTCTGACCCAGGATTAATCTTTTTGACTGATTTTCATTTAGCTTGGGGATGTGAAAGTCAAGAACCTTTGACCAAAGACAAAATAGAACTACTGAAATATACCCAGTTTTTAATTATTTGTCTATTTAACCAGACTTTGGCATGAATTAAATGATGATTTTCAGGCACACTGGCGCCACAGAATATACCATGTGCAAAATTTGATTCAGATGCAGTTATAAAACCTCTAGGTTACACAGTAAATAGTCTCATGATCTTATGACATCTGACCTACCGTAAGTATGCTTGAGAATGACTCTAATTTTGAATATTCATTATTATCATGGGTTTAAAAAAAACATTTTAATGTCACAGAGAAACAAAAGCCATTCACGGGCCAAAGCCCAGTCACTTACGTTTACCACAGATTGACGATAATACATCAAAATGTCAGAAGATCTGTATTTACCAAGTTTGATGAAGAAATTCTGACAAATACTATTTAAGATAAGTGGCATTTTCTCCTAATTGTTTTCAGATGGATGAATGAAAACCTAATGCCCTGCTACTTTGGTGGAGCACTAAATGGCTTTAAGTCTCATATTTATACAATGTATCAGTACATACACTAAAAGGAGAATCAGGATACTATAAGAATGTATTTTAGGGATCCATATAGTTTGAATTGGGAAAAAAAGTGCAAGAGGATGCCCCAGATAAAACAATACATTGCTATGTTACCGATACATATTCTCAGTTTCCTATTCCATGTCTATCACCCTCATCATCTTGTGGAGCTGTTATATGTTTAACAATTACAAATGTTATATCCATACATTTTGTTTTGAACGTAATATATCAAAATGTATCATTTAATATAGTTGGATCAAATAATAGAGATAAATTTTTCTAGCATATCTCTTGTCTGAAATAGGTAGAAAATCAAAGTTTAAGTGTCCTAAAACACCTACAACAAGGAGAGTAAGACTCTGATCCTGCAAGCTGCCATGTGCAACTTGCCCTGCACGCACACTGAGTCCTATTGACTTCAGTAGGAGTTTTCATGGGGGTAAGAATCCACATTCACAAGGAACAGGCTGCACACATGGGCATTAGGTCCCACGCCTGCAATGAGTTCTGTGCACATGCAGGGGTCATTGCAAAATTAGGATCTAATGGCAAAAGTGCAGTTTTATCTCAAGCTCTGAATAAAGGGCAGCACATAGGAGCATTCCATGGACTATACCGTGGCTCAGAGTCACAGTGTGGCCTCTGGTTTCCCCATTTGGCCCAGGGGTAAGTAATTTGCACTGGCCCTATTCCTGGCACAGATTACTTCCTCTACATACTTGCCAGTACATTGTGGCGGGTGAAACCAAATATCTGCCCACTTCCTGCCCATATACATTTATTATAACCCAGCTTTACACATCTTGAGACATGGATCAAATCTGGATTTAATCCTTGAGATGAATATGACAATGTAGCCAACATAAGGATCAACAAAAACCCAAATTAAATTATATTTTTTTCAATTAACTGCAAACAAATGTCGTTGAGTTTCATGTGACTCTGCCCAATAGAATAGAAAAATCCTTGAGAAGATACAGAAAAGGCAATTTATCACAAGAAAGACCGTTATCAAGGTAGGTTAGCCTGACTGCAGGAGAAAGTACCAGACCCACAAAGGTTTTTTTTCCTCATAAGATTTACTGAAGTTTGGTATGTTATTTCTCTAAAACAAGGGACTAAACTAAATGCCCTTGAGTCAGGCCCCAAACTTCCAAATCTTTCAAGGCTTCTCCATCACTGATGTATCAGGAATTTATATTTGGCACTTTCAGCCTTTGGCCTTCTGATAGATCTCATGTGTCCATATAAATAAACTACCATACAAAATAGCACAATTCTGTATGAGGTATAACAGGGGGTTACTGAAAGCCAACAAGAAGTTCTATTGGAAAAGTCATAAGGAAGCTTGCCTACAGCTAAGCCTGTTAGTTGCAAGTACTATCAGTTCATTATATTAATTAATGCATACTAATGTTCACTCAAAAAAACCCACCAAAAAGACCATAACCAAAAACTAATTCACCGAGAAAAAATAGTGCAAATATCAGGTCAGCTGGCAGCAAATTACTCCCATGTTGGTTCTTAAGCCAGGTGCATGAAGGTGAGAGTAGGGGAGGCAACGAATACTTCATAAGGTTCAAAGCAATGTCAGGGGGAAGCACATGGAGCTGTGTCAAATCCTCATCCTCAGTTAGATGAGGGTGAGAATGGGGAAATAAAGGAGATCCATCCCCTGATCTGAGGAATAAAATAGCATACAGTGAGTAAGTTTCTCTGGCTTTCAGTCACACACAATATATAAATGGGTGAAGGGTCACAATCTTCCTCCTAGAAGCCAAAAACATTCCATGACTAGATACTTACCATCTGAACACATTACCATCCAGAAGGGCATGCAGGCTGGTGTCACTTTGGCAACTGGGGCCTGCTCTGAAGCCTAGTGAAATCAATGGATAGACTCCCTTTGACTTAAATTACATTGGTGATTATTTTGTGACAGTTGATATTCTTCCCCATTTTCCATTCTCTTCTCCTTCTCCCCACTCCAGAGCCCAGCCACATTTTGTCCCTTCTACTAACAGTAGTTGCTCTAATAAGAGATATTACCCCACTCACCTTGTGTGTCTCACATTCTGGGACCAACACAGCTACAACAACACTACAAACAAGATATTATGTAACCACTTTATGATGAACCTGGATATAACAAAAGTCCATTTAGAGTGATACTGCAAATTGAAATTATAATTATAGTGAATTGCTATAAGAAGCTTCCATTGTACATCAGCATTACCAAATTTACTAATTCAGTCTCATATATATTGGCAGTACTGCCACTAACCAATAATGTTGAGACAATTCCTAGTTGGCATTTGAATTGGAGACTGTCATGGGTACTCCCTCAGCTAGCTATCTGGCCCATTCGCATGATCTCTTATTCACAACATACACAGCAGTCCATTTCTTTTCCCCATATGTATCTTTACTCTTTAGATTCCAAGCATTGCAAAAATATAGCACAAGCACATATTAGGAGGAATCTTCCACCCAGCTTTCTCCATCACATCCAACTCACTCTCTGCACTCCCCATTTACTTCCTGGTCCTGTCAATTATACATCTTCCTCTTATTGAGCTAATTACCTCATTAGCCCAACCATTGCTCCCAAGTGTCAACAATCCCCGCCAAAACCTTAATTAATTTAATTAATTCCAATTAATACCATAATCTTCTCTGTTAGGATATTACCTAAGTGACCAGGGTGCGACAGCTAGCACTCTGTCAGAGACATCTGAATAGGTTTATTTCTAATGGCAGAGTTTGGTTTTCCTTGTTGGGTAAAGTAAAATCACAGTGCGTGTGACCTTAAGACTTAATTTTTGTGGCTCAATAAGTACCATGCCAATGTGCATGAACATTGTTTGGCTCCTATCCTTCACAATAAGAACATGGTGTATAGACACTTTGCACGAGTGGAAATATGTACTTCTGGTTGGAGTATGAATTACATAAGATCCATTTTATTGAAAGTAACAATGTTAGACTACTGAAATTAGTAAGTGGACTGAGTGTAATCTGTGCAAAGTATTTCTGACAGATGCTTTTCCTCCTTTTAGGCAAAGCTTTAAGCTTTCAGCTATCTTTTATGTTTCCTACCTTAATAGATACAAAGTCATTGAGAACTGGTCTAATTATTCTGCAATGACTATTTTAAACTTTTGGAAATCTGCTGAAACAAACATCTGTGTGGGTATGCACATACACACATACAAGCACACATACAGAATTGTAGCAACTTTGAATAGAGTGCACATTATAAATGTAAACAATCACGTTTTATCAGTTTGTTTTGTTTCTGCACAATAAAATGAAAATGCAAAATACAGAAAATAACTGGCACTGTTGCTAGAATGTGTTCAGGTGTGCCATCATTTGGTGAGGTGGACAAATGCCTGCAAAGGACTACGCTCAGGTTCCCAAATGAATTTTATTGGTGACGTAAGGCAGGTTGGAGCATTGCAGCTCTGAAACCCTAGTTCATTAATTTTTACACGAACTGGCTCCTGCTAATTCCCAGTTACATAACAGGCAGTTTAATAAAATATATACTTTCCTTCTTAACTTATATTTCAGGATATTATAGATGTGTAATATTGACAGGGATTCTTTTTAAATAGAATTATCTGTTAAGGAGTGTACTTATATAAAATTTCATATGATTTATAGCTTTGTGTTTCTGAGGTGATGTAATTTGTATACTGATTCTGCCAACTGGTGACCAGACCCAAGAGCAGACTTAACCAATAAGCAGAATCTATCATCTGGTGGCAGGAGTTGCAGTATGTGTGCCCTGCAGAATATTCTATCTGAGACCCAAACTGGACTTTTCTGGTTCATAGACAATAGTTTTCTCAGGTGAACCAAAGGGGAACCTCCCTTTGGTTAAACTGTCTCATCTGAAAGTCATTTTTTATAATTTACATCTGCTCCAATATCAGCTTCTTCCTAAATATGGATGACTTAGTTGTCTTTATTAAGCATTTAAGGCTATGATGAATACTTTTGCACATAAAAGTGGCTACACCATGGTTTAGTGTGTTGGCTGGTAGCCAAAACTAAATAAGATGAATCCCAGACATAAGCCTCATTTGCCGACAGCTAGGTGCTTTTCTTTCTTGTTCACCAAGCCTATTGCACATGAACTGGCATTCAAAATATATTTTCTAATGCCAGAAAAAGCATGGCTATATGACACCATGATATACTGTAGGTATACTCTATTTCAGTCACATGTAACACTCAATAAAGATGTCCATGGCCAATCAAAGTAAAATCAATAAAGTAAAAATTCTAGTATCATCATTAATCAATGTGTAGCTGTACTTGACTTCAATAAATCCTATATTAATTGGAAAATATCATGGCCTGAGTCAATTATACAAAATAAGATATCACTTATCTTGTCAGATAGGCTTTCATAGGTCCATATTACACCACATATATGAAGATGAACAACAAAATGCTGAAAGTATCCTAATAGTCAAATGGAGAAGATTGAAACACTGTAGATAAAGTAAACACTCTAAAAAGGTATGGCAATGTTGAAGATAACAAAGTAACAATAATTAAAAACATTATCAAATAAAGCACCATTTATAAATAGATTGGCAATTTTCTGGTTTTTTTTAATAAAAAAAGAGCAATACAAAAGGAGACGTATTGTACAATGAAAACAGAGAATTCATAACAAGTGGTAGCAGATGCTGAAAAAAAGGAATAGTAGCAGGTAAAACAGTACAACATTACAACCTTCTTCTGTACCACTGAAGAGGTTTATGGGCCAACATCCCACAGATTCTCTGTTTTACCCACTGATCAAACTGCATGACTAGTACTTTCACTGACTGAAAAATTATTCTCAGATGCTGAGCCTAATGTCTGAGCAGTGTCCTCAACAGACAACGTAGCAATAAGAAAAAATGTTTCAAAAAATGGAACACCACATACTAAAAGCAAATGTTCCTGAACTATCTTCTGTAAATGAGGTACAAAATGCTGTTAAACAACATGCATCTGGCAAGTCAAACGGTTCAGATGGCATACCTATAAATGCACGTACTATTGGTGGTTTCCAACTAATAAGACATCTGCTGAAAATCTTCCAATTAAAATCATTTCTTCAATGTTTTAATGTTATTTTCACTATCATACATCAATAAATGGAAAGGTTATCAATCTTTGTGTGATATTGTGTGTAATAATCATCTTGATAGCGCTTTCCCAGACACTGCAGGTAAAAGAAGCATTTAAGTACCGCTGCTCATTGCAACTCAGATTTTTCTGTTTAATTTCTTATATGAAACACAGTGCTTCCTAATCAACTAGAGGTAAGGAGGCAACAGCAGGTAAGATTTGTTGGTTGTCATTTATGAGAATACCTGTGAAATCGACTGTAAACAGAAGAGACAGTTTCTCTTACCAGGCTCTAACTAGATTGGGTTTTGCTTAAGTCAGGCATGAATAACCCAAGAAAAGAGAAAGACATGAACATTCACGTGCACCAACGAAAATTCAGAGATGTCTGAGCCCCAATACCAAATCATATTATTCTGAGATTCCTGTTAGCTTGCCCAGCATGAATGCCATAACACTTACTATAAAGCTTGCCCAGCATGAATGCCATAAACACTTACTTACATGTTGAGGATCTGAGACATTTGGCTGGAATAAAATTGGTTAAAGAAAATTAAGGAATCTTATTAAAGTTTAAAGTGAAAAACATTTATCCAGAAAGTACAAACTATAAACCACTGTCAGAGCCTATCCTTAAGAAATACATTTCAGAACAAGGGCATTAGTAAGCAAACAACATTAGTAATGCTAAATTAAAAACTAAAGTTCCTCAGTGCAGGTTTAGCCCTGATATCTCCATTTGTACAGAACCAAGCACAGTGTTGGTGCTAGACAAATAAATACATTAACACAGTGTTTCTCAACCTTTTCAGACTACTGTATCCCTTTCAGGAATCTGATTTGTCTTATGTACCCCAAGTTTCACCTCACTTAAAAATGACTTGCTAACAAAATCAGTCATAAAAATACCACACTCTATTTCTGAAAAATGGCTTACTTTTGCATTTTTACCATATACTTATAAAATAAATTGATTGGAATATAAATATTGTACTTACATTACAGTGTACCTGAAGCCCGAGCCCCACCATTTGGGGCTGAAGCCGAAGTCTGAGCCTCACCACCCAAGGCTGAAACATGTAACATAGCAATTGCCCTGCTTGCCACACTCTAATGGTGGCCCTGCACTTGTGACTCCTCATAACCCATTGCGTGACACGCCCCCCGCCCCCCCACGGGTTGCGTCTTCCAGGTTGAGAAACACTGAACTATGCAAATATCTAGATGAGTTGATGTACCCCCTGGAAGACATCTGTGTATCTCCAGTGATACGTGTACCCCTGGTTGAGAACCACTTACCAGTAACAAGCAATAAAACATAAGGAAGGACTATCTCTTGATTCTGCTGAAAATTGGACAGGTCTTATGACAAAGAATGGCACAGTCAGTAGGACAGCTTTGGACTTATGGAAAACTGGAAGGAGAGGTTGTAAACTAGGACTACCATCTCAGATACTAGGCAAACAGGAGAAAACAGCTACCAAAAAACAAGTATTTAAAGTGTTAAAAACTTTAAAGAAATTTCCTTTATGGAATCCAGGGATCACAAACACTATGCAACAATGCATTTAGCCTACAGGTAAAAATTCTCAGAGCTTTTCTAAACACAAAAATTGTATCAGTTTTATAGCTATTCCTGTATGGGAAGGGGAACAAGCGATATTAGTATAAGGTACCTTTATGCTAGTCCATATAATGAATTGTACTAGAAAAGAATATTAGGAATAGCTAGTTTGGTATAAAATCACCCCAGTAGCGTAGCCGGGGGGGAGCAGGGGGAGCGGCCGCTCCCCCTTGAGCAGAAGCGGCGGAAGCGGCGCCTTTTTTTAGCAGCACTAAAAAAAGGCGCCGCTTCTTTTTAAGCGCTGCTTCTTACACTCACCCGGCGGCGCTCTGGGGCGGGGCCCCGCAATGTCACCCAGTGTCCGGGGCGGGGCCCCGCAACATCACCCAGCATCGGGGGCGGGGCCCCGCCCCCCGATGCTGGGCGTCAGCCCCCACCGGCACCACCGGAAGCTGGCGCCTGTGCAGGGGGAGGTGCCTTTTTATAGGGCCGCTCCCCCTGCGCTCCGGACCTGGCTGCGCTACTGAATCACCCCTGTAACTGAAATAGCTATATCAGTGTAAAATATGTGCATAGTCCACTTTAACAGGAGGCTCTATTCAAAACAGGGCTCTAAAGAACAAGAGTGATGGGGACAAACTAAACACTGGTCTGAGCAGAGTAAGTCACTTTGGCTCAGGGGCTAACTAATGGTGTTTCTCTCAGTAGTCCCTTAACTATTCCCATAGCAGTAGAAAAATGTTTTCGGAGAAAATCTAAGTGGCAGGCAAACCTTTCTGATTGTTTTAGAGATAAGAGCTGGACTCACTTCATCTTTGAGTATGAGGGCAAAAAGAGATATTAGCAGCCGATCTTTTGCTTTTAATCACAGGTGTCTTCTGGGAGGTGGAGGCTTGACAGCAGAGGAGGGATCCTTCAGCTGCACTTGGGCCACTGGGGAAGTTTTGGTTATCAGTTGAGATACACCTTTCTCTATTCATGCCAGGTGTAAGAATCATGTAATCCAGACGTTCTCAAACTTCATTGCACCACGACCCCCTTCTGACAACAAGAATTACTACACGACCCCAGGAGGGGGTCCAAAGCCAAAGCCCAAGACCTATTGCCCCTGGTGCTGGTGGGGTACAAAGCTGAAGCCAAAAGGCTTCAGCCCCAGGCAGAGAGCCTGTAACCTGAGCCCTACTGCCCAGGGCTTGGGCTTCAGTCCCAGGCAGTGGGGGTTGGGCTTTGGACCCTGCCCCCAGCAAGTCTAAGCCAGGCCTGGCGATCCCATTAAAACGGGGTTGTAACTCACTTTAGGGTCCCATGCCACAGTTTGAGGACCCCCTGAATCTATGCAGACTTCTGTTTTGGGGTCCAGGGGTCTATCCATATCAGAGGTTCTTTGGCTGTAAGCATCATCACCTCTCTGGCTGCCATTCAGGCTAGTAAGAAGTTAGGTGTTAGATAGTTCAAACACTCCCACATAAGACAGTTGAGAGATTTAGCATGTTAAATGGTGTCAGTCTAATTGATGTGCATGACTTTGGCGCACAACAAGTTATTTCCCTTCCTTGGCTTATCAATCATCAGATGCATCTGTATCCCTTGTGAACAACGTACATAAGAGAGGACAAAAATGACTTCAGGAAAATTTGGGGGGAAAAGAGAGAGTGCTACTCATTCTACTCAAGGCAAAAATATAAGGGACGGTGAAAAGAAGCCTCTCCCCAGCCTGTGTAGGCAGCGAAATATTGCTATTCCTGAATTTTCTGTCTGTTCAAATATGTTCTATGTTTAGACTGACCTTGTCCATCTTTGGCCTGCAGAAATTCCTGAAGATAATATATCTGGTTCATAGGAGCTAGCCAGTGATAACGCAACATCTCAGAAGCTTCCCATATGATTTTCATCACATCTGTAGTCATGATCATATTTGGTAGAGTGATGTGATCTGAATTACAGTTTATGTTAGATAAGCATGTTATCCAAATTATCTGGAACACTGTGCTTTATAAATTAAAAAAAAGAAGAAGATGGACAAGTTTTAAGAACTGTAGGATAATATAAGAAGGAAAGAGGGCAAAAGGTGGACGGAAAAGATAAAAAAGGATATAAGTGGGGAGAAGTCAAACGTGGAGGAAACCAGAGGAACGGGTAATTGATTTATCCATGAAAACTCAACTAAGAAAAATATCACCACCATCACTGAGCTGCTCATGTGACAAGAGTTAGAGAATGAGCAAAAAAGGAAGACAAAAAAGACTGAAGGACCGAAGAAAAGATGGGTCAGAACTAAGGAGAAAGAGAAGAGCAGCACATATCATCCTATTCCAGGAATGTGTTGAAAGCTGCTGTAGCTTGAAATAATATTTTTAATTACTAAAATAGAATCGTAGAATTATAGGACTGGAAGTGAGTGACCTTGAGAGGTCATCTAGTACAGTCCCCTGCACTCAAAGCAGGCCTAAATATTATCTAGACCATCCCTGAGAAGTGTTTGTCTAACCTGCTCTTAAAAAATCTCCAATGACAGCCATTCCATAACCTCCCTAGGTAATTTATTCCAGTGCTTAATTACTCTGACCGTTAGGACGTTTTTTCTAATGTCCAACCTAAACCACTCCTGCTGCAGTTTAAGCCCCTTGCTTCTTGTCCAACCCTCAGAGATTATTTTTTTCTCCCTCCTTCTTGTAACAACCATTAATGTCCTTGAAACTTTTTATCACGTCCTCTCTCAGTCTTCTCTTCTCCAGACTAAACAAACCCATTTTTTTCAATCTTCCCTTATAGGTCATGTTTTCTAGATCTATAATCATTTTTGTTGCTCTTCTCTGGACTTCCTCCAATTCCTAAATTGTGGTGCCCAGAACCGCATACAATACTCCAGTTGATGCCTAATCAGCACAGAGAGGAATAATTCTTTTTCATGTCTTGCTTACAACATTCCTGCTAATACATCCCAGAATGATGTTTACTTTTTTGGAACAGTGTTACACTGCTGACTCACATTTAGCTTGTGATCCACTATGACCCCCAAATCCTTTTCCTAGGCAGTCATTTCCAATTTTGTATGTGTGCTACTGATTATTCCTTTCTAAGTGGAGTACTTTGCATTTGTCCTTATTGAATTTCATCCTATTTACTTCAGACCATTTCTCCAGTTTGTCCAGATCATTTTGAATTTTAATCCTATCCTCCAAAGCACTTGCAACCCCTCCTAGCTTGGTATTGTCCACACACTTTATAAGTGTACTCTCTATGTCAGTGATTCCCAAACTCGGTCCGCGGCTTGCTCAGGGAAAGCCCCTGGCGCGCCGGGCCGGTTTGTTTACCTGCCGCCTCCGCAGGTACGGCCGTTCACAGCTCCCACTGGCCATGGTTTGATGTTCCCGGCCAGTGGGAGCTGCGAGTGGCTGTACCTGTGGAGGTGGCAGGTAAACAAACCATCCCGGCACATCAGGAGCTCACCCTGAGCAAGCCGCGGACCGAGTTTGGGAACCACTGCTCTATGTCATTACCTAAATAATTGATGAAGATATTGAACAGAACCAGACCCAGAATTGATCCCTGCGGGACCCCACTCGATATACCCTTCTAGCATGACTGTGAACCACTGATAATTACTCTCCAGGAATGGTTTTCCAACCAGTTATACACCCACCTTATAATAGCTCCATCTAGGTTGTATTTCCCTAGTTTGTTTGTTTATGAGAAGGTCATGCGAGACAGTATCAAAAACTTTACTAAAGTCAAGATATACCACATCTACTGCTTCCCCCCATCCACAAGGCTTGTTACCATGTTAAAAAGGGCTATTAGGTTGGTCTGACATGATTTGTTCTTGACAAGTTCTTCTCCAGCCTCTCCCCATGCCACCACTCACATCTAAAATATTATTCCTAATCCTGTGTGTCAAGAAAACTCACCCTTCTTTAAATCTCTCCTCGGGAATCATTTCTAGATATATTTCTTTTGCCTTGAAAACACATTTGTTATACCCAGTGTCTGTTTGGGTATGTCTACACTGCAGCTGCGAGGGAACCTCCCAACCCAGGTAGACAGACTTGTGCTAGCAGGCTCATGCTAGCACACTAAAAACAGCTGTATGGATGTTGCGGCATTGGTGGAGGCTGGTAGAGTGGGGTTGAGATCTGGTGGTTAGCCCAAGCCTCTGCCAGTGTGCCAACGTCCATACAGCTATTTTTAGCATGCTAACATGAGCCTCACTAACACAGGTTTGTCTACCCAGGCTGGGAGGTAGGTGTACAGAGGTGGGTTCACAGCTGAGGGAGAGGTCAAGGAATTTTTCTTCAATCCCTGCATAGCACACAGTAAAGCCAAGCAGGATTCCAGTGCCTCAATTTGCAGAAGCACAGTGACTGCTCTCTCCCAACTTCCCTGGGTCTGTGCAGCACCTCAAAGGGGGTGCTGGGCAGATCATGGCTCATATCATGAACATACTGACAGAAGTGTAATACATCTCTCTAAAAACAACCACAAAACATGTATTTTTTGCTATGGACAGGGAGACATAAAATATAAAGTTAAATACTCCCAATAATGTCTGATGAGACTATTTTGCTGTCAGCTTCTGTGGCAGTATTTAAACGTGCTGCATAGAAGTTCACCACTAAATTACGGTGTGCAGAAGCACACAGTAAACCCAAAAAACCCCCACCAACATATATACACCTGTAGCATGAATGTAACTCCTTTGTGTTGCTGTACGGTCATTATTTAGGCAAGATGTTGTCCCTTTTTGAATTTCTTTATTGCATGCCTCTGAACTGCATTAACACAATTATTCAGAACTGAATCTGTCCAGCTGGGGTTACTAAAATAAATTTATGTTTCATCTTCCTTGGCTTTCCAAGTACAGCACTGTAAAAACTTTTGATACTACAAAGAAAACACTGACTCATCTGGTAGGTACAAGACTTACACCAGGAACTTCATGATTAAACTGTCTAGTGAACACAGGCATTCCATCACATACTCCAGAGTGCTGCCCATAAAATGTAATCTCGCCATTTCTATTTCTCTAGGTAAGATTAAATACATTTAAATTAAAACTGCAAGCTATTTTTGTATAAACCTGGTATTACTAATTTGTTAACTATGACAATTTCACACAGAAACCCTTTTGTTGGAAACTGAATTTCTCATGTAATAATTAGCTGTGGAATATTACCCCAAACAGGTGTCTGTAGCCTGTCAAAGTCAGAACAGGTGATTTAGAATTAGCGTATTAAAAGAACTGTGAATTAGCAAAGCAAAAACGTGTTAATTTCTTGTTCCATCTGTTAATATGAATTCACTGCCAAATATTTTACTTTGTAGAACTCTGCTGGGATTGGCAAGAACATACACTATAAAAAAAAAGTTTAAAGGCCTGAATGTTTAAAAATCATGACATACGTTACTGCAAAAATAACTTTTACATTTGAACAAGATTTTTTTCTTTTGTATCTTTTAGAACTTCATAGTGCAGAGTGCCACACAATCCAGAAAATTGAGCTACAACCCTCTTGCAATTAAATTACAGAACTTTAAAACCAAAATCCGAATATGTTACAAGAAAATGCTTTCAAATGGCTTGATTAAAAATGAAGACTAGTGCCTTTACTCTACTTTTACATTAGAGGCATATCCAAATGCTTTTACATTCAGGATGCAGGCATTTAAATGCTCAGTTCCTATGTCAGCCTGAAGAGAGTCTATAAAACCTGTGGACCATCTGAACTATAACATGTACTTGGAGCAATGGATATGTCATGGGTCTCTTTTATAAGTGGTGGCACAGACTACAAACTATCCATTTTACTCATAGGCCTGAATATTTATGAGGCTATCCACAGAAATATGTATGACAGATTTATTTTTGGAAATAGTCCCCACATACACACACTTTCCTGTTCTTTCTTCTTTAACTAGAAGTAAACATTTCCCCAGTTAACACACACAATGTTTGAAACAGAACAGGATATAATCCTTACCATAGAAACCCTTGTGAGGTAACTGAGAAATTACTGGGTTTTTTTTAAATGGCAACTATCATATTTCTCAGGCACCCTATATCCCTGTTAATACCTAAGAGGCAAGTAGCTTGTAAGCCACTGTAAGGCTTTGTAAAGGACAGTAAGACAGAAAACAAACTGATTTTGCAAAAAATATTACCAATTTTTTTTAATCTAAATTTTGGGAGTAGATTACTCAGAGAATCCCCCTTTAACTTTGTAGTACAGTATCATCAACTATTAATGAATGTCAGATATAAAAGTCTGACCCCTAGTGTATGTAGCTCATGGCTGCAATGCATTGCCTAGGTAAAAGATGCACTTTTCCAGTGGTCCTGTGCTTTGAATTGCATACCTGAGAGAGTTTGTGAGGCTCTGTCCCACCATCTCAAAATGTCTCTACACTGTTCCACATAAGCTCTGCTTTTTACCAGTCAGCTGGCTATTTGTATATGTTCCCCCTGTTAGCAAATTCCTGAGCTGGCTGCCTGCTCCTCACACACCAACTCTAGCGTCAGCTTTATGGGCATCTCTTCCTCTGCCATCTGGTGTACTCTCCTGAACCATGTGAGAGACAAGGTAGGTGAGGTAATATCTTTTATTGGAACAACTTCGGTTGGTGGAAGGGATAGGCTTTCGATCTCTTCCTCAACGCTGTGAAGCTCAAAAGGTTGTCCCTTCCACCAACAGAAGTTGGTCTAATAAAAGATATTACCTCATCTGCCTTGTTTCTCTTATCCTGGGACCAACATGGCTACAAGAACTCTCCCCAACAATGTCAATGAGTGGCCTTCAGCCTACGGCTCCTACCACCACTATGGTCATTGTCTCAGTCACCTCATACTCTTCCTTCCACAGAGCTAGAAGAATTTACCCAACCTGAGGCTGTCCACACACTCACCACCAGTGATGCTTTCTGTGAAATTCTCCCCACAGAAAAGATTTCTGGGGCTGCCTCGAAGACACCTACTGCTGCAAGTGAGGAGGCTAGTTCATCTGAGGAAAGATGAGAGCAGGGAAGTGGATGGAAGGAGATTAAGGAAAGGGAGAGAGCAGAAGGAAAATCAAAGAAAGAAAAATAAGGTCCCTCATTGGGTCCATCATTTCCATGGACGGTCTCCTTCATTATTCCTCACTGCGAGGTTGCCTATGTCCTGGAGCACAAGGAGACTCAGAGTAGGGATGGGAGTGACCTGTGAAGTTTGGATAAAGATCCAAACTTACCTAAAGTCAAAGGTGTTTTAGAGCCAGCATTTTGTTTCCAGCCCACCTTTGGCTGGGAGGTATGCAGAAAGGTCAGGAGAGGACTGAGCATGTGTGAAAGGAGAAATGGGTAAGTGAGACAGCAGAGTGAAGTTTTGGAATGGTATAGAAACTGCTCAGGTTTCAATAGTCAACCCATTGATGTATTTCCTACCAATTATACTATGTTCAGAATCTAATCCCTACAGCCTTTGAGTCTCTTTTGCGTAGGTGTTTAGATAGATTAATATCTAGAGAGGTACATACTAGCCAGCAACTCCTAAGCCCAGCCCTCCTGACAGTTGCAATAGTTCTTTCCTTATAGAATTTAGTGATTCAGCATTGTTCGACCAATTTGAAATTCACCTCCTCAGTCTACCCTGGTGCAACTAATAAGCTCTTCTGGAGAAAGGAAATGGAAAAGTGACTAAGTGCAGTGAAACAGGTGGACACACACATTCCCTCAATCTCGTAATACTACAGAGAACTCACGCTGCTATTTCCAAGCAGCAGATCTGGGTTATGACTGAAGGTGTCTTATGACTTTAGCAGATTTCACAGATTTTATTTTCTGTCACATTAAAAAACAAAATAAAAAAGCCCCATAGAAGCCCATATTGCTGTTTGGCTTTAGCAGAGCTAAACCAGCCATACCCCATTACTATAAGCACTTTAAATAAAGCTTAAAGATATGCAGCATATTCTTAACTGCAAAGGATATGATAGGTAGTTTCTTCTCCCTAGTTTTGTGCCACATCCAAGAGATTAATACTTACATGAATCATCTATAATGACTAGTATAATTTGGGGAAGTGAATGAGATTTTCCTGCATTATTTATATTGTGAACTCACAAGAATATGAATAGTGGGTTATGTAAATTCAAATTGTGTTTACAGTAGCAAAGTGCAGAAAAAAGACGGCAAGGGTTAAACTGATATTTTTGGAATTGACTCCTTTGTAGCCTATTGCTTATTACTTTACTGATGAGTGATATGAGTTACAACCTATGAACTACATATGGAAACTTTTATTGTTTTCCACATTTGAATGGAAAAATAATTATGTTGCTCGCATCTTTTACATACTTAAAATTAATGCATCAGATTCTTTCTTGGGGTGTGGGGCTGGATGTCTACCTTTAAGAAATGAAGGCTGCCAAACGTTTAACCTTCTAGTCATAAAGATTCTGTATTTTATGCTTGATAATTCATTCTAAATGTCAGATTAGCCTTTAAAATAGAACACATCATAATGTTTAAGAAATACAATGTCATTATGCTGTTATCAGCGGTAAAACTTGTCTAATCTTGATATAGCATCACCTTTAACAAATGCTTGGGGGGTGGGGGGAACCTAGTGAAAACATAAAACATTTTATGTAGTTTTAAAAATATACAATACATTAAAGTTTTAGTTGACTTATCTGAAAAGACATATTTTTGGCACGTAAATAAAAAAAGGCAAGAGAAGAACTTGTCAGAAGGAAAATAAAGTATGTAAATTAAATCAAAGGTAAGGCAGCTACACTTTTTGTATAAATAACTGTGTTAACAGATTTTTATGCATATTACAATATATTCAGATGCATTGCTTTTGCAAAAACAAATTCATTGCTTCTCTCCAAAGAATGGATTAAAACAATTTATTTTATAAAATTTGGATAGATAGGATAAGAAATGTAATAGCCATCTATGGAAAATAAATATAAAAATTATTCAAGCTCCATCTACTTTATATTAGTAATGAGATGCACTTCATTCAAATTCCTTTCAATTGAAACAGTGCTGAGAAAGCAAGAACATGATTCTGTAGGAAATGATTTCTAATCTTCATGATAACATACCAATATAATACAATTATTTACAATTGACTAAGAGTTAATTCCAATAGTATAACATCTTTCTTGCAAAAATGTCAGCTTTTATTGATGAAACAAACTAAGAATAAAACATTTTTACTTGTAGACTAACTATGCTGTTTTTCATTCTGTTAACCAAAACAACATAGCAATACTGTAAACAAAAAAACAACATCAAACTGGCTGTGTTTGCATGATTTTATCAAGAATCATAAGCAATGGAGTGAGCATGGGATTTATTTGAAGCATTAAAAATGGCTTGACAGAAAAAATACTGTGTTTTTTTTAAAGGACAGGTAGTGAAAATGAATCTGTCCTGCAGTCATCACTAGCTATGTAAATAGAGAGTAATGATGCCAGAGACCAAGTATATCATTGTAAAAGTAAACATGATGAAGTTGAAGCTTCAAAACTTAATACACCTGATTTCCAATACCCATCCTTTTTGGTAAATTTGGAAGAATGACGTATTAACAAATAGCTAACGTTTAATTTTCCTTATGTGTGAACATTGTACATATGTGGGGTCATTTTTTGGCCCATTATTTTATTGCTAGCAATCCCCTGCCCTGAGAAGTCATGATTGCACATTTCACCTATGATATATTCTTAATATTTGTATAAAGAAAAGAGATAATATTTAATTACTTCTTTGCCACACGATCTTGTACTAATTCTCAAAGCCTGACATTTATAAATAAGTTTAAATTGATTAAACATAACAAATGCTACTTACAACTAAACAACTATTTGAACCTCTTTTACATCACATTCTATTTTGGATCCTCATGAGTTCAATGCTCCAAAATACATACCTATGCACACTCTTAGCGTCATCATTCAACACTTGGCACTTGCTTCTCTCTTGTGATGCACTATGTGTAAACATGTACACCACTGCAAGGTGGGGTTAAACTGCTAAGAAATCAGAATAATAGTGATTTACACCCATATGACACTGGTGCAAGTGACTACGAGTCATGAGGCAATGGAAAATCAGGGCCTTGCTCTTTGTAAGGTTAATGGTATAACTAGACGACTGTAGCTCAATATTCCTATATTTTTTTTAGTGTTTTTAGCTGTCTCTGGACATGCAGCTGTTTGAGGATGAAGAATTAATTTAACTCTTTTCTTATGGCAAAGCAAGGAGAGATTACAGCAGTGTGCCAAGACACAAAAACCACAAGGAGCTGAAGTTCACAACAAAAGCAGCTGCTTCATCCAATCCATTTGGGGTTACCCCACTGAAGGCCTACAACTAATATTAAAGTGCATGAACAAGAATGCCCTTATAAACAGAATATAGAAATCCTGCCTTATCTCTTCACATGGGCTGGCCCAACAAACTTGAACACTGAGACAATAAAAGGAAACAGGTGGTTGAAAAAATATCTTATATCCTCCAAAACAGCTGCCCTAGAAGAAATTCAATCTAGGTATCCCCAACAAACTGCCTTTTCATCAAAGAATATTTATATGAGATGCACCGTGTACCTATTTAGAACATATATTGTACCGTACATTATAGCACCAACTGGTTCTGTTTGATTGGCATAATCTTGGCACTTAGTAATATTTGTATTTTTTAAAACTGTACTTAATTTGTTTACAACAGTTGCTCACGTTCCATTTGTACAGAAGAGCCGTTGTTCCCAAAGGCTCAAGGATATTACTGTATGTCTCACATTACTGTTTTTCTCCTAGGAGCACAGCAACCATTAAAATGCCAAAAGAAACAGCAGTAATGAATGGATTGACCTCCCAAGCTTCAACAATCTGAACTATCTGAAGTTCAGGACTCAGAAATGTTGTAGCAGGTTAGAGTCTGTGAGAAAGGATATGTGCAGGTGATGAATGACAGGTTATGCCACTTGGACAATAGAAAAAAATGTTTTACAATATAATTATTTCGTGTCATTTTACTACACCATTATAATGTTTGGATTCCCTGAGGGCAAATTCAGAACCTATTTACAGTAGCAACTGAATCCAACTCTTTTGTAACAGATGAAATCGTCATTGGGCACAAAAAACAATTATTCATCCTAAATGCCACACAAAAATCCGTACTTGTGTGGCTTCAGTCAAGAAGTTACTTACAACAGTAACAGCAAAACAATATGGATTGGAAAACAATCACTCCCCGACACCTCGTCCTATTGCTTTCAACATTAGAATCCAGCTCTTTCCAACCATATAGTATTGGACCGAAACACAAAAATATTAGTTACAACATGCCTTTATAAAGCATGATGAATTAAACTTTGTATAGAGTTAAGGATGGATCCTGTGATGTGCTGAGACCCTCACATTTTAAACTGTGAATGACACTCTCTCTCTCTCTCTCTCCCTCTTCTTTGTATTTACATGTTTTCTTTTCATCTATTTAGACATATAAATCTATATTTAATAGTAAGGAAAACATATATTATGACAATTTGAACTAATTATTGCATACTCGAGTCCAGTATTCTTGGCAACTGACTGTGATATGTAGTGCTGGGAAATCAGTATTTAAAATGGAAATGCTAATCCAACTGAGTATTGCTATAATATGGGTAGGGTGGGAAAGGGGTGTTTTAAGGTCAACAATGGCAGTTGGGGGCATTCAGTGCCTCCAGGGGGAACTCAGAATACTGGACGCATAGTCATTAGTGTCAATTTATATGTCACCAATATGATCTTCTCCCACGCTTCTGTGCCCTGTCATGGCTGCTGTGATTGACTGAAATACTTCTAGCATCTGTCATCTGAGGAAGAGGGGGATACCAGGACTGTCTGAATGGAGGACTCTGACTCTGGAATTCTCTCCCTTCTTGCAGGCTACCAAGTGGCAGCCTTTAGGATGTCGTGACACACCTGTGTGATTTAACTTTGTCTCCTGCTGGGAAGTTATTATTGGCAGAGCTGGGAGGCTAGAAATCTGTCTGGATTTGTTGGACAAATTATTTGCTTCAGCTTTTGTTTTTCTATCACGTTGTCTGATAATGAGTAATGGCTCAATACACAGAATTCTATAACTATATACATAGGAAAATCTATGTATTTGAATAGCAAAATATTAAACTTTTTAAAAATAACTACATTTCACGGAGAGTAGCTATTAGCTGCAGCGGTTTCCTTCATGACGCTAATTCCCCATTCCTTTGTTTGGGGTTTAATGGTGCTGTCACAATAATCTCACAGTGACACCAGTGGAAGTTCATAAGACAATGTAATATGTTAAGATTAAATAAATTGATGTCACAGTGGTTTATTTAGAATCATACTCTATAGTTTCTATATTTGGGAATCTCAATTATATAGAATTTATTAGTCTGACATATTAACCTCATTTTTATAGCTTCCTCAAAAGCTTCCATATTTAATGATATAATTCTGCTCAGCAACACAAGCTATTGACTTCTCTTCAGTGCATTTATGAGTCTTCTCTATGCTATAGAAGATATGGTGTCAGCTTACAATGTCAAAGTGATTTTGGACTGTGACAGAGTGCTGGGAGCTGGCAGGTGAGCCAGCATTCTGGTCATTTAAGCATCAGTCAGCTCCCCCAGAGAAGAATGACTGGGGATATGCAAGATAATGAGCTGATCAGGCTGGACGGGCTGATGAACTGATTAGCCCATCAGCTGAAGGGCATAAGTAAGAGACAGGAAGCAAGTGGAGGAGATAGGACCTGGCCAGTTGAGAGATCTCAAAGAAGGGAGACCTCAGTTCCTCTCTGGTCATGTGGGAAAGGGCTAAAGGTGGAGAAGCACTGTAAGTAATTTGCTGCATGGAATTGTGTTGGTCATGGGAATGTAAATAAATCACATGAACATGCTACTTACTGGACAGATTCTGAAAGGTTCCTGAGGCACTTGAGGAAAGGGATGGAGTATTACCCATTACACACCGAGGCTTGTCTGAGATCTGTTTCCCCCAGCTACAGTGATAGAGAAACTAGACGAATTAAGCCACTGTGAGCATTTGGCCTCTGGGTGATGGAGCAGCAGAAGGAGCTGCAAAAAGATTATGCAGTCCTTCCAACAATCACACCAACTGGAAAGCCAATCCCTGCTGGCATGCCAGGCAGAGCGGCAGAAGGGGCTGCAGGAATTTACCAGGGCACAAGCGTGAGTGCAGCAGCAGCAGTTCTTTCAGAAACTGGTGAGTCCCCATACAGGGAACAACAATCGGACACAGGGGGTTGGCCTGTGTAAAATGGGGCCTGCAGGTGACCTTGATGCTTTTCTATTTACATTTGAAAGTGTAGTGATCAGAATTGTCCAGCCAAACAGGAACGTGGACCCTCCAGTTAGCACCCTATTTAGTGGGGGTGACTTAAGCAGCCTATATGACCCTGAGTGACAAACAGGCCAGTGACTATGATATTGTGAAGGCAGCCATGTCAGAACAAATGTGCGTGTCCACTGGCAAGTACCAGCAGCAGTTTTGGACCGCTAGATGGGCTGGAGATTTACGGCGAAGGGCATTTGCCCAAAGATTAACAAGTAGCACTACCCACTGGTTAAAGCCAGATACACAGAATGCAGGTGAAATTATGGACTCCATAATTCTGGAGCAATTTCTACAAGGCCTCCCTGAGAACACCCATGTATGAGTTAGGAGGCATCAACTTACGGAATAGGAAGCGGCGGTGATACTCACAGAGGAGTTTGAGGAAGCTAATTTTCCCCAAAATGGGGTGCATCTATTTAATAGATCAGAGCCAGGAAAGAAGATTAGAGAATTGGCAGGGATAAAGCGTTCAGAGAAGAAAAGGGATGAGACCAGAGAAACTCCTTTGAGGAGTCAGGAAATTACCTGCTACCAACATGGGACACTGGGACATAAAAACCGACTGCCCCTATATGAACTGTTGGCTGGCTGAATTTTGCAGTTGGGCTGACAACATGGGGTTGTGGTGGAGAAAAATGCCAAGCGTTGCTTTCAAAGAGTGTTAGAGACTGGGTTGTGGGTGGTCTTGTCTAGTGGTTAAAGCAAGAGTTCGGCCTACCGATTAGAGCCGAGTCCAGGGTGGGCAGAGTTCAGGAATAAGCCGAGGATCAGTACTGAAAGGACAGAAGCTGAATGACAGAGCCAGAGGGTAACCAAAGTCAGAAGCCAGAGGCAGGGCTGAGGATCAGTAACAGAGAGACCAGGCCTGAAGCAGAGCAGGAGCAGGGACAGGGAGCAAGCTGAAACAGGAACTAGAGCAAGCACAGCTGCAGACATGGTAAACACTGAGCAGCCAGCTGACCTTCCTGACCAGTCTGGTGGTGCAGTCCATCAGGTAGTGTGGTGCAGACCAGCTGTGCTTATTGGGTTGCCAGGAGACTGATTCTGCTGCAGGCCCCAATCCCTGACAAAGCAGGGAGGAGATGGGAGAAAGGGTGTTCACTGGCTAGTAAAGATGTGATAATGCCACACTGTCTCCTTCCAGGGGAGTGTATCTATGGGTAGGGAAAACTCTGTCCAATGGCCAAGGTACTCCTAGAGGTCCAAAGAAAGTTCAGGTGGAAATGGGCTAGGGTTATGGATAGGTTGCCCCATCCGGTGGTGTTAGGGATAGACTGGAGAACCTTCTTATATGGGAAGAACACTGGCATCCGGGGTTCAGAGCAGATAAGAATTGAACCACCGAGGAAGCTAGAGAAAGGGCTCGGAGTAGGAGAGCCAGAGAAGAAAAGGTTTCTTATTGTAACTGTGGTTCTTTGAGATCTGATGAAGCCATGTATTCCGCTTAGGTGTGTGTGTGTGCAGTGCACCAGAGCCGGAGAATTTTGCCTAAAAGTACCCATAGGAGGCAGTGAATGCACCTCTGGCTCATAGCTCCTCCCTGGCTATATGAGGCAGCACCTCCTCATCCTCCCACGATTCACACTGAATGTCCAGAGACTAGACTCTGATACAGAGGGTACAGAGAGTGGGTTGTGGAATACATGTCTGCATCACATCTCAAAGAACCACAGTTACCGTAACTGTTTCTTCTTCTTCATGTAGATTTTGCTACCATGGCATTCAAAAATACTATCAGAAATGGATTGCTTATTGGGAGTGTACTTCCCCTTGCCTGCTCACATAAAACATTGCAGTGGTATAGTTAGCAATTATGCAAACCACTGAGCCCCAATGCATTCCAGAAAGCCCCGAAGCTCCAGCACGTTGATATGGCTTCCTGTTCCAAGCAGAGCCCCTGAAGTTTCAGTAGCCCCAAATGCCCATCTGGGAGGCATCGGTGACAACAGACCAGTTTGGTGAGGGCTGGGTGAAGGGAACACCCTGACATACATTCTCCTTAAGCATTCACCACTGTGAGGAGTCCAAGACCTGTGGAAGGAGATGGACCAATCTGTCCAAAGGGCAAAGAGACTGGGTCCTTAGAGTGCGCTTGTCAACTGGCTGAACCTCGGACCCAAATGCTTCCTCCTCTGGGATCTGTGCCCCTTTCTGGGTAGTCCCACTGTCTCAGGGGAAGGAAATGCTGCCCGAAGGTATGTTGCAGGTGGTATTGTTGCTCCTGCTGTTGTTGACCACCATAATAACAGCTTTGCAGTGATGGGGTATACACCCCAAGGAATGCAGGGTAGCCCTAGAATCCTTGAAGAAGTGCAGAGTCTCGTCCATTTTGTCTGAAAAGAGCACCCTCTATAACATGCTGCACGTTGGGAGCAATGCCCAAATTCTGCAGTCAGGACTCTCTTCTCATGGGCACTGCTGAGGCCAACACTCTGGCCGAAGTGTCCGCAACATCCAGCGTGGACTGTAATGATGCCCTAGCCACCAAGTAGCCTTTGTGATGAATGCTTGAAATTCCACCCTGGAAGCTTCAGGCAGCTGGCTTACAAATGTAGACATAGCTGTCCAATTCACAAAGTCATATTTGGACAACAATGCCTGCTAGCTCACAATCTGCATTTTCCGGGAAGAGTAGGCGTAGATCTTTCTACTCATCAAGGCCATCCTCTTAGAATCCTTAACCTTAGGAGTGAACTTAAATTTGCTCTGCCAAGCTCTGTCGTTCCGTGTGAAGTTATGATCTGGGAATTAGGGGCCACTGACATGCATTGTGATTTCACCTTTGACCGAGATCAAGAGTGTGTCCTCTGCGACCAAGGAGCGTCTCATGGATTCCATGAGGCCACTGGACATACTGGGGATGTGTAGGCTAATTAGCTGAACAGGCTGGGAGGGCTCATGAACCAATTAGCCCATCAGCTAAGGGGTATAAGAAAGAGACAGGAGATGGGTTGGCTGAGCCCAGTGTGTTGAAAGAAAGGGAGACCTCTGCTCCTCACTGGCCCTGTGCTGTTCATTTCATACACACAAATGAGTATTCATGGAACAGGTGGCTGAGCACATCTTGGTAGCCTGCTGAAATCTAGCCCATAATGTCAAATTAATATAATAAAACAATCTGTATGCTAGCTATATTCTGATAAGATAAAGACCAACACAAAAACTCCTTGGAATACTGAACTAAAAGTTTCTACGGCTGTTATAAAAATCTGGTCCTGTTTTAATTTTATTTCACCTACCAGTGACAGGTGCACTACTTAACCACTGGACAACATTACCTCTATCTGGGAAAATATTAATTTTATCATTAGGATCAAAGTATGTGGGTGAGTACTGCCATGTATTCGTTTTTGTTTTTTTTTAAATCATGAAATGTAAGGAGTGAAGTGTTTGAGATCTCTTTCTGTCCCTGGAACCCACAGGTGTCTGCTGCACCAAAAAGGCCGAGGGTGCCTTACAGCACTGATGGTCACAGAGACATTCCTTATTAATTTCACACTATACTTGGCAGAAACAGAAATCTGACAAGCATCAGCACAGTGATTGACGGCACCGTGACGGATAATGCAAGTCAAAGCAATTGGCAGCACAGCTATGTGCCCTCCCATAGTCCAGAATTTACTTATAAGCAATGTGAAGTTCTTTTCCCTTCAATTACCTGCCAGCACAAGTCATCGAAGGACACCTGAGAGATTGTAAGTTCCTGCCCGTGAGTTGTATGTCACCCTTTTATTAGTGCGGACAAGACTTAGACATTTTAGAAAGGCTCATTTGGAATAAGCCTACCAAAGTCTAACTGCTTAGAGAAAGATGTGGTCTTGTTGTATGAAAACAGCACTGGGGCCAGGAACTTTTGAGAAATAAAACCAGCTCTAACACTTACTTTATTTAGGGCCTTGGACAAATGATTTAGAGAGCAAATTTTCAAAAGTGGCCTCTAATTTTTGGAGATGCAAGTACTGAGAACCTCTGAAAAAATTAGGTCTTTAGTGTCTAAAGCTGGGTACCCCAAAATTGAGAGACACAAACTTAGAGACCAGTTGTGAAAATGTGGGCCTTAATGTCGGTTTCTGTTTCTCCAAGTGTAGAAAAAGATAGAAATCTTTCTACCTCAGATGGCTGCTGTGAGGATTAATCGGTTAATATTTATAATTGCACTTTGAGATGAAAAGCATTATATTAGTGTTTGACTGTTTTTAATTATTTCATTTGGCAGAAGCTCTTTCTTTTGTGCCCTACCTCAACATATCCTTATTTCACCAATTTCCTTCTCTTCTCCTCACCCAGCTAGATCCTTTGCCTTTTACAGTTAATCCTTCTTCTCCCTGATTCTCCTTACTTGATTCTCAGCTGTGCTCTCTTCCTCTCTCGTAGTCACATACTCAGCTCTCTCTAAGCTCATGGGGAAATACCCGGAGGGTTCAAAAACCAGCTCTGCTCAGACCTTGTGACAAATGTTTCAATATAGAAGCAGAGAGGGGACCTTTGGGGGTGAGCGAAGAGGAGAGAAGTACTTATCTGAACCAGTCCCAACCTTCAGAAGAAAGGTCATACTAGTTTTTCATCTCATTGAGAGCTCAGTGGTTTGAGCATTGGCCTGCTAAACCCAGGGTTGTGAGCTCAATCCTTGAGGGGGCCATTTAGGGATCTGGGGCAAAAATTGGGGATTGGTCCTGCTTTGAGCAGGGGGTTGGACTAGATGACCTACTAAGGTCCCTTCCAACCCTGATATTCTATGATTTATCCCTAACAATTGACACTTCTTTCTCGGCTGCAGTTAAATATACACCATAGCCATTAACACTGGCAACATATTTTGTTTAGGATTTTTGTATCATGCCTATCACATGGTATCTGAGGGTGTTTTCATGTAGGGCTGTTGTGGGGAACTGGAGGAGGCAGGCATTTTGGTCACTGGAAGACAGGGCCAAATTGGGTTGTTTACCAGGACTGACTAGCTATGCTGGAAACATTGCTTGCTATCCTAGCCTGCCATCTCAATGTGCTCAGTTGTTAAGCTACCTAGAGACCAGCAATCTTGAGATGAATGTCATCTAATCCTATTACTCAAACCCCCTGAAGCATCCTGTCCTCATGCTGTTTTGTTACTGAGTTAGACCCTTATTTGACATGATAGTAGGGCTGAATCAGCCATGTATCCCATTGGCAAATTTTCCTTTCCTTTCACCCCTTCTTATATTTTCTTTCCTTGCTTTTTCACACAGCATTGCATACAAAAGAACAAAATCTAGCAACACCCCCTCCCACATCTACATTGATATGGCCTCTTTTTAGATGGTTTAAGGAAAACATTTTCAGGAACACCCCCCGCCATCATGATTAGTGCTCTAAAAACTAAGCAATTTTAGAATCTGTGTGTGTTACAACACCTATGCTCAACTGGGTGAATAAAGAGTGGTTTTAGCCTTAAATCTGAACATCGCGCAGCTTATAAACTCTGCTTCAAACCCAGGCTTTATGCCCCCTAAACTGCTGTAGTGCATGTTGCATTCCATAAAGATTTAAAATTCATCAGACAGACAAAGTGTACATTTAATACTCACATGAGGGAATACAGAATGCCTTTCAATACATCAAACTCCTAAACCTTTTACATCTTTCATTTTTAAGCTACATGGATTTTGATTTGTACAATTTTAAAAATATTCTGAAGCCTAGTCAATCTAACACTAAAAAGCACTGTTGCACAGTAAGAAATCAAGAAATACAATTCAGCAAACCTGGTATAGTTGGTCCCCAGGGAAGTTTTTTTCCAATTCTGTTTGTCATAGCCCAGATCCATCATGTCATGCTAGCCTAACTTACTACTACTTTTTTTTTTTTTGGCACACTCCAACTATTTTCTGTTAAACTATTGCTGTCACAAGAAAACATATAAAAATGCTCTTTTGCAAACATACAGTTTGGTCTCTACTGAACTCTCCAGAGCCACGGATTTTTCTCACTGACTTTATCAGGGGTGAATGTTGACAGATCACTGAACCTTACTGTCAGCGGTGACAGGCTTAAAGCTGTTTTGTGCAAGGTGGATAAAAAACAAAAAAGGTTTCTGTGCCTTGCATCTAGAAGGTCCCTGATTCAAGAACAAAGGCTTATGTTCAAAGATGATTAGCTTAAAGGCATTTCAGAGAGTTCTGATTGTAGCAATAGTTGGGTGTCTTGCTAGTGGTGAAATATGTATTCCCATGAGAACAAAGGCAGCAGCAATTCTTTTCTGCTGAGATGGCAACTTTAATAATTCCATGTATTTATCAGTATTGTGTCAAGACCTTAGGGATTCTGGCTTTCAGGTGAAGTTGAAGGTAGCTGGAATGGATATAGGGCTGAACAATCGTACTAAGACATACATAGAAAATTGTCCCATAATGTCCAGAGGGAGGAATAGAAGAAAGGATCCCTTTGGGTCCAAATATACATAATGTAGATAAATGTCTCCAAGGTTTAGAAAGAGAAAGTTGAGGGTTTTACATGGGCATAACCCTGAGTCCCGTCATCTTTTTCCAAACTGAAAAAAAAAAGTCTTAATCATGTAAATCACCCATTGTTGTTTATACCGCACAAAGTTAAATCTGAAAAAATAAGAACTTGGATTAATCATTTAAAAATATAAATATGTTTTATTGGCTGCTGTTATGGATTTATTATACATAACCATGAGTGTAGATATCACGGTTGGCTCAGAATGAAACAGGGTGTGTTACAGAGATTGGTAGTAGTACGAAGCCGCTGGCTGAGCACACACACTGCACCTGAGCTTAACTCAGACAGTGCTACAGGAGGGCACAACGCAGTCAGTGTAAGTGCACAGTACTTTACCATATTCCAAGACATCGGGACAGATTTCATTGTTCCACGCTGATAATCACCAATGTGAAGTAATGAGCAATTTGGTGTGGAGTAGATATAGCTCTTCATGTGCCAGCAAAGAGGACTTTCAGGAGGAAATGTCTTCTAATTAATGATAGTACAGAGCCTTATGAAGTGTGAAGGAATGTGTAGCGTAAGCATGATTCCAAAGGGTCTGGTAGCATAGCAGTAGGAAGCAATAAAATTGTAAAGCTAACATGCTAGACAGACACAGTACTAGGTAGCTGGAACAAATCTAAGGTCAGGTTTAAATTATTTGGACTCCCTAGAATGATACGTTGAAATCCTTAGAGGGTCATGACAGGCCTTTCTCTTTCAAAGGTCAATAAATTGAAAACTACATATTTTGGGAGGGAATTGCATTTTACTATATTTACTTAATAAAAATGATGAGCTGTTGGTGTTGTCGCATTAATAAAAACTTCATGACACTTTAGGGTTTGCCATGATGTCACTTGTCATGATTCCCTCTCCCCCAACCCCTCTGTGAATGTACAATTTACTGGTAGGTTGCTGTCCTGAATACCAGTAATGACCGCAAAGTATACTTGCATGAAATGTAGTACATGTTAGTACATATCTTTTACCAGAGTATGAGCTATAAACCTAAACATAAGAAGAATGTTAATACACGTTGTTTAACCTGTAGAGATGTGTTAATTCCTCTGAAATTATGGTCATGGAGAATGGTTAAAATGTCAGAAACAAACTTTCATACTGTAGAAAACTGTATGCAGATCAGTTTACAAATATAACATTTCTCTTTTGACATGTTTTTCTGATGATGCACCAAATTCTGGAATGGGGGAGTCTGGCCATCAGGGGAAAAGTAACATTGTGTCCCTAGATTCCGGCTGGCATCAGCTGCATGCTTAGCCTATACTGTCCCTGGGACAAATTATTCCCACCAAAAGCACAAATGTGCTGTGTGATGGGACAGGCTGTCCATGGGCCACTGCTTAGTGCACTGGGCATACATGCAAACCCATGTGGACTACTATCCCAGATACCTAGGACCCACCCCAGAATTCCCTCCATGTTCCTTTTGTGGAAGGCTTGTTGATGCTTTGGCCTCTCCACATGTTTTTTGGAAGGACCCAGAACAGCCAATTTCTAGTCCACACTCCTTTTGTACAACATGGGGGTTCTGGCATACACTGATACACAATGTCTGCCAGACTGTGGCCACATATTTGCAAATTACTGAAGCTTTTTGTGATTAAACAAGTATATGCTTCCTGCAGCCCACTGCCTTTTCTGACTTGATTCTGTGTTAAAGTTACAGTGCTGTAGTTGGGCCTTGGGAAAAGACTAGGATTACAGAGAAAGGATTTTTTTTTTTTGCAGGATCTACCAGAAGATGACAAGGGCTGGAGAAAGCAATATAGGCTGCCCAGGGACAAGTGGGCTGTGATGAGCAGAAATCTTATTGAAATGTCAGTACATTCAAAGGGAGCTGAGAACAACTCTAGCCAAGTACAGACTGTGAAGCCCTGCTACACCCTCCCTATTACAATGGATAGTAAAAGGGACACCCCACCACATACACCAAGCCAGCCAAAACCCTGAGTTTCAGAATCTAATATTCATCCAGTGTTCAAAGGCACCCCAGGAAGACAGTACAAGCTGGCAGCTAATGAAATGCAGCGGGAGATGTTCAGTCAAAATACCATAAAAGCCAGGTGTGTTACTGTCAGAGCAGAACCGTACCTGTTGTGTATGGTTTGTGTCCAAGACTGAGCCAAACCTTACTCTCTCATTCTGCCTCTATCCCTATTACAGTCCCTCTTAAATGGTTCCTTATATGGGTTTTCTCTTCTGGGGAAGGAATTGCTGGTTCTTTGCCACCCAGAAATGTGAATGTTCTGCTTCTGTCTAAAGACCAACAGTCTTATTTTAAAATTATTTCCCAGAAAGTCTTTTCAAATGAAATGTGTGAACAAGGCATCTTTTTGTAATGGCTATTTATCGTTGGTGTTTAAGTAGGAATGACTGGATACATATAGTAAAGAATATAAGGATTGCCAAGATATTTAGTCATTATTTAGATTAGCAAAACAATTATCAGACTCCTGACTAATTTGCATCTTTAGGGGTCCTACTTTTATTCTCGTTTTCTCCCCTCTTTGTCTAAAACATTTTTGCTCTGAAAATATTGCTGACACTTTTGATTTACCTGAGCCATTGATTTACACTGCAAAATTTTGCATAGCATATTTTTGGGGTAAGAACTATTTTAAATGCCTGAAGATAAGTATTTCATATGAAAAAAAGCATTTGAAATAATCTAAAAAAATACTAAATTAGATTAATCTAGATTAGATTAATTCTATTTTAAGGGAAAGCAACAAAAGAAGAAAGAACAAGGTAAAGTCCCCAGTGTGTTTCCTGTCTACATCTGTACTGAATACAAAATGGGTTCTCCATCCAGCAGACAGTAGACTCTTAAACTTCAAAATACTATCCAGCTATACACACCACCCAAAATAATTACACAGTGGTTAGAGAAATGTACTTATGAGGTCCTATCCCTTCAGCAGCTCTGCAGATCCCAGTACAGAACAGGTGAAAAACACCTCTGTAGCTACCCCTTCCACACTGGCCTGAGGATTGGCCAGCCTGGAGCAGAGCGGTATGCACAATAATAAAGGGACTAATATTACATGTAAAACAAGGTTAGGATTCAGCCCTATAAGAGGATTCCACTGTAAACGGTTCTCACACTTAAAAGATTTCTTAAATCCATTAGTTATTTGTCCTTTGTAGGTGCGATATGTTATGAATTCAAGGTGTATTATTAGCTCAATAAGTAATTTTTTCCCACTTAATTTATAGAAAGAAACTAACTTTCCTCATTAGTCTGGATTATACTAACCTAACTAAATGATGTGTCCATACATACTGATACAGCTGTCAGGAGAATTCTGAAAGTCTTCCTACACAGTTTCCAATTGTGATCTTGATCTATTAAAATATTGGTTTCCAGAGAAAGCAAACAGCATCATATTATGGAATAGACCCATTCCAAAGAATTCACCATATTGTGAAAAAACAAAAAACGAGTAATATTTCTAGTTAGCACCATAAAAACAAAAGTAATGCAATTAGGGCCTGATCCAAAGCCCATTGCATTCCATGGGAGTCTGCATTGACTTCAATGGGTTTCGCATCATGTCCCTGGTCAGTTGCTTGATGCATCTACAGCTAGCAAAGCATATTCACTTTTATGCTGGTAGCTGTATTGGCTTGGCTGGGAAGTTCTGCTCAATTGTATACATTGTTAGATTACTTTTTCCTTCCTCGTTTCCTCATGTCTGAATAATGTCCTTTGCAGCTTGTAAGGACAATCAAGTATGATCAGATGATAAATCCAATTTCTTTAAACTGCCATTATATTGTTGAGTTAAAAGTAGAAGTTCAGCTTGCGCTGTTCAATGTTGAGAAGTATTATGCTGATTAAATTTTTTCATATATTATTGATGTAGAAGGAGTATACAGAACCTTTGTTTACACTCTATTTCATCTGCATACATCTTGCCTCTCTGATAAACTTGTAATTTTTGACCATATCCTTGTGAAGGGTCAGGATGTCATATTCCCTTTAGTCAACATTTTAAAAAGCTAATTTGAGTGAGTAATTGCATTCCAGTTGGAAAGATTATTAAAATAACTAGTTTATGTGAGTACAACCATTGTAATCATAACACATATTTCAAAAGAGTTGGAGGAATAAGATTAACATCAGAGCTGTATGAAATTCAGCAGCTTGAGCTTACAGGGCTGCATGTGCAGAGTATTCTTCAGTTTTGGGTCACATGGGTCTGCATTCATTGAATATGCTTCAAGTTTTGGTTCCAATAGACCCAAAAAATCAACGGGCAACTCAGTGAACTGTCAAGTTATAACCAGCTTCACATGGAAAACAGGCAAAACGACTGTGTTTTATATGGTTCCTGCCCAAAGCCATCATCTGGCCCAGGACCTCATAACATCAGCCCTAGTTTATTTGGCATTTCATCATTTAAAACTTCACCCAGGTTCACTGAAAAGTTGACAAAACTCAGCTAACATTAAAGTGAACCTGACCAACTTCTAGGTTTCATCTTTTGTTTCACTGTCACAGTGCCACACAGTGACCCCAACAATCAAAAAAGAAAAATACAAAGAAAAATTAAGAAAAATCAGGTCTGTGTAGCAATTCTTTGTTTTGTCTGTCATGTCTGCTAGTTGGTTACATAGGCCAGGTATACACTAATGAGGTAAGTCGATCTAAGTTACACTAGTTAAGTTACATACGTTACGTAACTTAAGTCAACGTAACTTAGATCCATTGACAGTGGTGTCTACACCGTGCTATGTTGAGGGGAGACATTCTCCCATCCACATAGCTTCTGCCTCTCAGGGAGGTGGAGTACTGAAGTCAACGGGAAAGCACTCTCCCAGTGACTTATGTTTTCACCAGACCTGCTAAATCGATGCTGCTGCATCGATCGCAGCAGCATCGATTTAGCCGGTAGTGAAGACAAGCCTACAACATATCTGAAAGCCTAATCCAGACTAAAAGGTTAAGCAGTATTAATACTACTACTATACGGGCACCAATGCACATGATGCTGCACAGAGGCAGATCAGTTCCAAACATAAAATGGATAACTATCCTGAACTGCCCGTATTCTAAGATTGCATCTACGTTGGCAAGAGCCACTGATGGAGGGTTGGACCACACAGCAGTGAAAATGTGTGAACTATGTCCATGCCAAGTAAAACAACATGGTGGTAAAATATTATGGCCCCATCAGTTCTGGGAGCCATTTCCCCCAGATCCTTCTCTCAATCTGTCACTCTAACAGCAGATCAGAGTTCCTTCACTGCAGTGGTGCCTGTCATTCTTACTTCTCTCAGAGACCCAAGTATTACTATTATTTATTCATTGTATAGTTCTAGTGCCGAAAGGTGCCAACTGAGACTGGGCGCCACTATGCTAGCCACTGTACAAACACCAAGTGAGACAGCCCCTCAATTTAGACAAGATGGTTAAATTATAGGAGAGGAAACAGAGCCACAGAGAGGTGAAATGACTTTCCCAAGGTCACATTACAAGTCAGAGAACTCACAGAAGAACTCAAGCCTCCTGAGCTTCAGTCCCAACACACTTGTTCTCCCCCTGGGCAATGAGTGAGGAAATTAAACTGACAACTGGGCATCACTTAGCATGACTCCCATACCACCTGCTATACCTTTTAGAGTAGGTTCCAACAATGGCTGTTCTCAGTAGTAATATAAATTCTAATTTCATTGCTATTGAAATTCATTGCTAGTTTCATTGCTGCTACTATTGCAGTAAATTTTTGCATGGAAATATAAGAAAACAGACTCTTCCTGGTCCTTATGAGTTTGTTTCTGTCTGCTCACAATTTCACATTAAATAATAACAATATAAATTAACTCCATTCCACACTCCCAATTCTTTGCTACCAGATATTTGTTACCATGTAGCTGTTAAACATTGACTTGTTAACAATGTGTACCAAACTGGAATGAATATTGTTTTTCTTTAAATGTACAGCATGCATCAGAGCCAGGTCATATTGTTTTCAGTGGCAGGACACATTCCATGGTAACATATAAGAGACATTTAAGGGTGAGAAGCATTTTATGTATATCAGCTACTTGCTATCAGATTGATTCTTAAATAGGTGGGGAATTAAAACCAAAATGAACTGCAATATGTCATCATATTGAAAACATATAAAACACATTTTGCCAGCTTCTCAAATTATTTTGTGGGAGTTTTACACTTCACTACTAATGTTAAAGATCGGAGAAGATATAAATAAATTCAGAGCAATGAATACCGGCCTGTTCAAGATTAAACATTATTACAGATAGGAACAGAAGGACTTTGTGCTGCAGAATAGTGATCTTACAGTGTACATCTGGAGCACTCTGCCTAAACCCTGATGTGCTGTGCAGGTTGAGGACATCAGATGTCATTAGTCAGGGGGAAAAAAGTGTTACTGGGAAGAAATCGTAATGTGTGCATAAGCACACAAAATGGTCATAAATAAGGCAATGCACCATTTGTAGATTTGTTAGTCAATTATTCTTTATTTGTAGCCCCAAGGCTTCTGAACATTCGTTCTCCTTCCCTGCACCTGGCCCTGACTACAAAATGGTCAGGGTGGAGTTCTTCAAATTCCCTGTGCTTTCATTTTTGGAAGCACTGTCATTTCAGCCACCATCAAAACATTGACCCCTCTCCCAACTCCTTACTAGACAACTGCAAATTAAACACACACAGTCTCACCAGGAGGACAGGAAAGCAGAGCCATGGGAAGCTATCATTCTGTGTATTGTGAATGTTCACATCTTCCCACAAAGCTTGTTAATTAGGTCAAGGGTGAAAGCACCATTTTGGTCAGTGAATACTGCCTTCTGCAGCAAAGATGGCCAAATGCAACAAAACCAGTGCTCACAAACATCAATCTGAATTCCACTTCAGCTATGCTCTTGCCCATTTTCATTCACTATGCACAAATGCGGTGTTGTGGACATTAATGTTTGGGGAATGATTGTTCTTCATTCAAATACCAGTATCCACCAACAAACAAAGGATTTATGCATGAACAAGAGTACGCCTATTCTTTATTTCCTGTCCACCATTCTCCTATTTAAAATGTTTTAATCCTCCAATCAAGGACTGGAAAAAAAACCAATCTATGATGTAGGTATCCAATCACAGACCATGACTAATAGATAACTGATGAGAATAGTTCTCAAAAAACCCCATAGTTTGAAATTCATTGGTCTCAAATGATTGAACAATAGCAAACAAATTCATAAAAATCAAAGTCTAGTGACATACAAATAACAAAGAGCAAAAAGGACATAAGAAGTCAGATAATTTATTTGCAATGAATAGTTCGATCAGTTCTGTTCTGAAGTTTATGTAAGAATACAGCAGATTTTAAAAAGTTATATATTTACCAAAGAGATCTTCAATTGAAAATCTGTAGGATAGTAAAATGTGCACTGATCTTTTCTGACATTTACAAAAGTCATTAATTAATATGATTAAGCAAATTAGACTGAGCCAAAGTCTGACTGATTTTAAGAGCACGCTGCAAGAGCCACCTGTTTACTAGAGAGATTAGATCCTCTGGTGATGGGAGCTAGAGAAACAGATAAATAAAGATAAAAGAAAGAGATTGTTCTGTATGAATAGATACTGTTTCTTATAACATCCATCAGCACAGCATCCAAAGTCCTCCAGATAATATGGTGGCCCACCCACCCTACTCGTTAACTTAAAGAAAAGCCTCTATCCATTAAACAAAAGGAATATCTCCTTTAGTTGTTAACATTTTATGGCCTATGACACACATATGAATAATTCTGATTCCACCCAGCTCAGGTACTTATCACCACACTATCTAAGCACCTCACAATCTTTAATCTTTTTTGTAGTCACAACACTTCTGTAAGGTAGAGAAGTACAATTGTACCCATTTTACAAAGGGAGAACTGAGGCAAAGAGAGACTAAGTGACTTGCCCAAGGTCCCACAGGAAGTCTGGGTAAGAGGCAGGAAACGAACCAGGTCTCTGCACTCTAATCACTGGACAGTCCTTCCTCTAGTAGACCAGGCTTCTTCTCCTGGAGGGCAGTGGTGTGTACGTACATACATACATACACATACACTCATATACACATTTATTACAATATTGCTGACTGACTCTTTACTTGCCAGTTAGAGATTGCTCCTTTAGTCTGTGGGTGACCACATTTTTGCTGTGGTGTTCTGTGGCATTCACCTTTGGTCATCTCTCCTCACTTTAAAAAAGTGATCGGACACTTCCTTCTAAGAGGTGTTTTACCTTTATTTTGTTATTCCTACTATTATTGATTTGTATTACCATGGACCAGGATTCCCTTGTGCTAGGTGCTGTACAAACACAGAATAAAAAGAGAGCCCCTGCTCGAAAGAGCTCAAGCAATCAATTTGTAAGCACCTAGGGGATAATAGAGTTATAAGGGATTACCAGCATGGGTTTGTCAAGAACAAATCAAAACAAATCAGCCTAAATTAATTCCTTGACATGGTTAATGGCCTAATGGAAAAAGGGAAAACAGTAGATATGTTATCTTGATTTTAGTAAGTCCTTTGACACAGTCTCATATGACATTATCATTAGAAAATTAGGGATACATAGTTTAGATGAAATTACTATAAGGTGGATTCACAACTAGTTGAAAGACTATACTCACAGAGCAGTGAACAATGGTTTGCTGTCAAACTGGGAGGGCATATCTATTGGGGTCCTGCAGCAGTCAGTCCTGGGTCTGGTACTATTCAATATGTTCATTAATGACTTGGATAATTGAGTGAAGAGTATGCTTATAAAATGTGTGGATGACACCAAGATGGGAGGGGTTACAAACACTTTTGAAGACAGGATTAGAATTCAAAATGACCTTGACAAATTGGTCTGAAACAAACAAGATTAAATTCAATAAAGACAAGTGCAAAGTACTACACGTAGGAGTGAAAAATGCAGTGGACAACTACAAAACGGGGAATAATAGGCTAGGTAATAGTACTGATGAAAAGGATGTAGGAGTAAATTGAAGATTCCAGAGGAGACCAACAAATCTGGCCTATGAGGAAAGATTAAGAAAACTGGGCATGCTTATTCTTGAGGGGTGGAAAGAAACAGGGCACCTGATAGTCTTCAGATACATTAAGGGCTTCTACAAAGTGAACGGTAATCAATTGTTCTCCATGTCCACTGAAGGTAGAATAACAAGCAAGGGAGATTCGTGCAATCTCCCTTTCCATGCAGGCTTAGTACCCATTTTATGTGCAATCAGGAGTGGGGGGACCTCACATCTTTGGACAGTTCCAAAGTTTCTGTCTCTTAGGCTCATTTCCTGGTGCTGCTGGTAGGTGCCTGACCCCTCCTGGTGTTCTAAAGAATAAAGCTACTTGGTAGTGCCTCCAATGAGACAAGGGGTTAACCACACTAAGCTAGCTGCTATGTCACTTGAACTCACAAATAATTCAAACTCACACAAGCAAACAAATTAAAATAATAATAAAGTGTATGTAAGGATTTGATTAAGGAGAAATATACAATTGGTAAAAATATGAAATGGTTAAAATAATCAGAGATATTAATAATCCTTTTCAGTTACTAAAGGCTATGCTGGCAAGCATACAAGGTCACATAACCACACACTCTCCTCAATGTTCCTAAAAAAAGTGTCTCCCCTCTCTGTTCTGTCTGTCCCCCATGTCTCAGGTACCCAGGCGATGTATGTGAAGACACCTTGCAGACATGTAAGGAGCTGCTGTTAGGAACTCACTTCATTATACTGGGACTTGGCAGCGCAGGTCTTGATGATCCAGGTAGGGGAAAAGCTCTTTTGCAGATGCTTGGTGCCTTAGTGGTGTAAGATTAAACCCTAACCACCCATCTAACTAAAATACAGAGTACTCAGGTTCCTTTTGTGGTTGAGAGGTCAGGAGATTGTTGTAGGTAAATGGGTCCTCCCTGGGGATCGCTGGAGAGGGACTAACTGCCTGCCCCCTTTTGGAACCATTCTGGTGGTCTTTTAAACCTGGAACCCACAGGTTCAATTGTAAGCAGGTTGGGTCTCTGGATCCAAAACCCCCGATCTGGTGTGGGCTGCTGCAAGGCAAGCAAGCTGCAGGGAGTGGCAGAAGAGACGGGCTGTCTCCTCCTGCTGCCGGCAAGCTGGTGGCAGGAGGAACAGATTGTCCCCTCCTGCAGGCTGAGGTTACAGACTGAGCCTGGAAGTGCTATGCTGGCAGGCTGCAGGGACTCTGTGGTGGACACCATGAAGTCCAGAATTTATGTCTCTTCCCTTGGGGTACAGCCCCCTTGCTAAGGGAGGTGTGGGGCTATATTTAGGATGGATATTAGGAAAAAACTTTCTAACTATAAGGGTAGTTAAGCTCTGGAATAGGTTTCCAAGGGAGTCTTTAGAATCCACCTCATTGGAGGTTTTTAAGACCTGGTCTAACAAACACCTGTCAGGGATTGTCCAGATTTACATGGTCCTTCCTTGGTCTAGGGGGCTTGACTTAATGACTTCTCCATTCCCTTCCAGACCTTCATTTCTATGATTCTATGAATCTAAATATAAGACAGGAGACAACAGATGGATAGAGAGAGAAACTGTGCAAGAGGCAGGATGATGGTCTTGTCCACAGTGATCAAGAAAGGACAAGGGAAGGGGGCTCAAGTGGAAAGATTTAATACTTATGCTTTAGCCATGTTGAGCTTCAGCTGATGGCTGGCGATTTATGAGAAAATGAGAAAGACACAGGTTGAGATTTTAGTTTGGAGAGAAGGTGACATGTCTGGAATAGAGAGGTAGATCAGTGAGTTGTCAGCATAGAAATTGTAGTTGAATTTTTATTTGCAGATAAGATTATCCAGAGATAAGATATAGAGGGAGAAGAGAAGGGGACCCAGGACACAGCCTGTTGAAACCCCAAGGAATGTTGGAGAAAGACCCTCCGAAAGCCACCTGGAATGAATTATTAGAAAGGTAGGAGAAGAACCAGGGAAGGACAGAATCATGGAAGCCAAGGGAGGGTAAGATTTCAAGAGAAGCATAGTTGACAATGTTAAAGGCAGCTGACAGGTCAAGGAGAATGAGGATGAAGTATTGGTTCTGAGCTTTATGCCATTGTATAGGTCTCAACCCCTTTTTTATTGGCAGAACTTTGGTTCTTTAGTGTTTGAGTGTGTCTTCATATAATATGAATCTTAAGCTGTATAGGTATTTGTTCAGTGCCTCAAGTGCTTCGGCAGAAGGCGGAGTGGTACTTTATCAATTAGATTATTGAGATTAACAACATAACACATTGGAAAGTGAGACAATAACATTTTTTTTTCAAAACACAATGCTTGCAAAGAGAAAGTACGTACCTATAAAATCTGACCTCCCTGAAAAGAAGTTAAATATAAAATTTAGTAAGTGGACGCTGAGGTAAAATTGTAGGCATATTACTGTATATTTTCAGAAACACTTTCAACCCTATTCTCAGCCCTGTTGCTCGCAAAACACTTTTAACTGCAGATGTTAACAGAATAATATATTAAACATTCAAAAACTGCTATTTGAAAGTTATGTCACAAACCCTGACAAACAAACAAAAAGATCACGCATTGACTGTGCTATTTGTGAACCAGTGGATCCAATGGTTCACTTACTTTTCAACCTGCTTTGGAATAATTTGGCACATCTCTAATTTTAACAAGCTTCAGTGGGATTAGATATAATGCAAACTTGGTTTACATCAATTAACACTCAAAGCAGTACAAACGAACTTGTTAACTGCATTTATCAACAAAAATAGCAAAATGAGAATTAGTCCAAACTAAGGTAGTGTATAACTAACTCAAATTGCTACAATTATTGTCTTTTAGAAAACCCCCAAACTTCATTTTAAATAGGTAGATGTGTATTTTTAAGTATGCAGCCATATTTAATTTCACATTTGCATTATCTTATATTATCAGCTTCAGTATCAGCTACAGTGCTGGTACACACTCACACTGCTAAACAGAAAAACCACAATTATTATGCACAAACTACATTCATCATGTCTATGTTATTAGTTCCATTTCCAAGTCACTCCCTTGACTGTTAAAAACTTTCTACAATTGTGGTACAACTGGAGACAGAACATAGGTCACTTCAACCCCAATCTAGTGCTTTAATCATAAAAGCATCCTTCCTCCATAGAGAGGACCTAAACTGGATACATAAGGGAGTCCTAATCCAAGGTTTGAGAAAGGGAAAGGGAATAAAAATAGGTGAAATTAAGTCAGAGATTGAAAAGTGGGGCAGAAATGAGAACCTCATATGGTCTCATGTACTTCTACAAGAAGTTCAGTTCTTTATCTGTTATATATCTTGCACTCTCTGTTACTCAATTGGGCCATCTCCACTGTCTACTATGTATGTAATACTTTAACTAATATAGGATCAATCTGTACATTATTGCTTTCATAAATCACACAGATGAAAGCAAACGTTTTGTTTCCTTTTTAGGTTGTGGGTTGCTATTTTACTCACTATAAGTTGGAGTGGCGGGGGTTATCTTGTGGTTTCCCCGTCTTTCCATTTGTTAAATCAGGAATTTACTGGGCAATGTTTTTAGTTATATTTTGTGAGGTGCCAAGAGGCCCACAGGCCTGGGCACCATATAAATATATTTTTACTGTTCTATTATTATGCCATTTTGAAGCAAAAGCAACATTATGAAATAACAGAATCATGCAGTTTGAATGTAGTATTGTTAGTGAATCCACTGGCAAGTTATCCAAAGCAGTTAATATTGTGTTTCTTGGTATTGCGATATTGTGACTTCCTCCTCCTAATGTGATGGAATTAATTCATACAACCTGATAACAAGGTTATTACTATGCTAACAATGGCAAAAGGTGACTCAAGTGGAACAGTCTGGCACATTTGAACATTTCAGATCAAAGGTCTATTGAACTGAAACAACAAATAGAATCAATTTCTTGAACTGTTTCTGTATTTCCAAACTTGGAACATTACACCACAGAATGTGGCTTAATGAAATACAGATGAATGGTGCCGTGGAACAGCCAGTCCTACTGCAACAATGAAAATTAATGTAGCACTCTCCTGGCTGGGGAAACGAACCAGTTATTGAAGACAGCTTTGCACTTTAACACTTCGGTCTTTGAGGATAGTCAGGGCTGAGATAACTTACTTAGTCACAGCTAACTAAGGAGAATTGGCAGAAACTGAGGGAAATATGTAGTTTACTAAAAACTGAATGAGCCTTACCAAACTTAGTGATTTTTCACCCTGAATTCCTTTTGCTCCTTGCACAAGTTCAGTACTCGGCTTTTATTAATTTAAATTGTGCTGCCTACAGAACAGCAAGGAAACAGTCTCCAATCTTATTGGATATAACAGGCATGTAAAGTATACATCCATGGGCACTCTTGCAGGTAACAGCAGGGATGTTAAGTGAATTAGTTTAATAAATAACAGGTAAGCCTGAAACTCGTCCCAAAGGCAAATGTTTTGTAAAGTTCTGATCCACTCAGGTAAGTTTTGTATATCCAATGAGAGAGCTGTGATCTTCTCAAAAAGGGAGAGAAGAAAAGAGGTACTGGAAGAAAAAGCGGCAGAGCCGGAATAAAAAATGGAATTAACAGGGCCAGAATGTACAGAACAGATTTATTATTGTTATTATTAATTATTATTATTTTATATTTTACAGGGAGGAGCAAGGATTGATAGGACTGACAGGAAGGGAGCTTGGATTTTGTGGAAGGATTTTGCTGACCTGGAAGGAATACAGCATATCTATATTGGGAAGAGAATAAGTAGATAAAGATTGTAAGGACACGTACAACATTCAAAGGAAATGATGCAATTGTAGCTGACGTTGCCCAGGCCAATTGAGTTTGAACCCATGACCTTCATCACTAAGGCCTGATCCAGCAGAGGATCTAAGCACATGCTTAACTGTAAGCATGTAAGTAATCTTATTGAAATTAAGTGCTTAAAGTTAAGCATGTGCGTAGGTCCTTTGCTAGATCAGGGTCTAAACGCATGGGCCTCTAACACTTGCACTAAAGGAATAAGTCCTCAGGTGTGAAGCAGAAGTCCACAGACTGAGAAGCCTCTCGGGATCAGCGGCTAGCAGAGAATAGTGGGTTATGCAATATTAGTATGATGTGGTTATATTATTGTTAAGCCTGTAAGCATGCTGAGTGGGAACTCAATGTTTTTAGAAATTTAGGCAGATTTGGAGTGAGCTGTGCCTTTGTGCAGTTAATAAAAAGTTCTCTGCCATCTCTCCTGATAAACCTGACCCAGGAATGCTTACTAAACAATACAGGGAATGAGGGCAAGAAGAGCACAGTAGGTGCAGATAAGCTTCGCAAGGCATCCACACCCTGGACCCTTAGGGTACATCTACAATGCAATAAAAACCCCATGGCAGTGAGTCTCAGAGCACAGGCCAACTGACTCGGGCTAAAATAGCCTGAGCCCAAATGTCTGCCCTTCAGTTTGGAGCCCTGCAGCCCCAACCCTTCGAGCCCAAGTCAGCTGACCTGGCCCAACCATAGCTATGCCATGGGTCTTGCATTGCAGTGTAAACGTATTCTTTGGGTTTGTCCGCATTGCACACTGAGCCTGGTTCGGACTCAGGTTTGAGCCCAAGCTCCCCTTCTGTCCACACACAAATCAGTCTGATGTGGATCAGCAAGCACTCAGGACCTAGGACCCTGCTGGAGCAGCGTCTGAGCCTGCTAGGGGAATGGGACAGGTTCAAGTCCTGTCATTGTGCAGTGTGGATGCAGCTCTGCTGCAGACCTGACTCACAAGATCTGCATAGTGCAATATGACACGTTAGCATGCCTGAGACACTCAGGTCCTACAATTGTAAGCCCATGTTCACAATCCAGTGTGGACGCTCAAGCGTGTGCTTGGAAACACCGAGTCAATAAGCCCAGGTCCCACAGACCCAAGTTTATAGTGCAGTATAGACATACTCTAGATCTCAGCCCATCATTAACATCCTACTAGGTCTTTTGACTCAATCTCTTGCTTTACACAAGCGAACACTTGAAATTAAAATGAGAATGAGTTCCCTAGGTACATTCCTAATAAAACTTTTAAGGAACATTTAAAAGTATCATGTCTCTGCTCAATCACCACTCCACATACAACTCCATTAATTAACTAGTTTAGAAGAAATGAAAAGACTTATTTAAAACGTGTGTTATTGGCAGCTGTTTATTCATTGACCCCACAGAATTAAGGCAGTAAATGTCTAACTTGTTTGTTGTGTTACCAATAAGTCAGCATTTTAAAGACAAAGGAGACAGAATGCAACTCCATGTAACATGGCAATGCCTTAAAACACAAAAGCTAGTGTCTCCAAGCATAGAACATTTATGTAGACAGGGCAGCACAAATAATCTATTTAACCTAATCTTTTAATTACAGAAAACATCTCCTAGCAAGACATACAAGAGCAATGAAATGACCCACAGCTAGAAATCAAGATGATATATTTGTGCATGTGAAAGTAACACTAGCAGAATTCATAAAAGAAAATCTCCTTGGGCATTATTATTTTTCCATCAGGACATGTTGTCGTCACACAGCAAACAAGATCAAAATGTTTTTTTAAAATGTTATTAAAATACAAAAGTGTAAAGTACAGAGTAATGAAAAATGGAGCAAGAGTAGAGACAGGCAAGATTAGAATGCAAGATCCAGGTAGGAACAAAACCTCATTTGAATGGAAAAAGCAGCATCTTGAAAAAGGTGGAGTGAAAACTAGCGCCCAATTCTGATACTTTGAGATAATGAATAGCATCTTACTCAGCAAGAAGTTCCATTAATTTCAGTGGTATTATTTGCTCAGTTAGGTAGTACTGAGCATGACAAGGAGGTCAGAATCCAGCCTTACGTGGGGAGTATGCAAATCTTCTCTCACTCCTCTTAGAGATTCTAAGGATAACTGGCAGAGACCCCTGAAGAATCCTGGCAATGCCACTTTCTGCAGTGGGAAACTAGCATCTTATGGAGAACCCCCAAGACAGTACTACTCCCTCAAATCTGTGCAAGTGGAAAAGTTCTGTGGGGGGAGCATGGGAGGGGTAGAGCATGTGCTCAAGAGAGTAATAATAATAATAATAGTAGTAATAGTAGTTATAAAAGAGTCTCAAAATATCAAGAGATGGGAACATTGAGCCTTAAAAAATCTCTTACCCTCCTTTCTCTATGTTCCCCTTTTCCATCTCTGATAATTCTAACCCTCTTCTCTGATCCTTTCCCTTATTGCAACTAAGTTATTATCCTTACAATGGAAAAAATTGGTTTCCATCCCTTTGATCCACTATTATTTTATTGCATTCTTTCTATGACCAGCACACAATTCCTCACTCTCTTCCCTGTTCATATCCCTGTTTCCTTGTTTACATTCTATTTTACCATCTTCCTCCATGGTTTTTTTTACAGCCAATAAAGCCTAATGTCCATCCTAGGTTATGGTCCAATACATGCAACTTATTAACTCTTATTTCTTAGTTTGTACTTCATGCTAAGTACCATAGTTGTTTCCAAAAACCAAGGGAAAAGGAAAACAGAACTACACAAGGTCAAAAGTACAGTCTTTTCTGTACTCCCACTCACATCCTTATATAAACCTTACTCTCATTCTTTTCCAACAGAGGACTTGTTTTTCCAAACCTGGGAATTCCCATCAGTTTAACTGTCTGACAGAATTTTCCTGCCTTTTCTCAGAAGGTGCGAATTTTTCAAATGCCAGTAACATACCACCACAGAATTTCCCATAAGTAGGCGGTAACAGCGGCTTGGATTGCTGGGACTGTTGTTCAACAGCCTTATTTCCACGAAAGCCAACTCACTTGAAAACAGAAAAATCAGAACTGAGAATTGACATCTTGTGAGTCAAAACAAAACTACAACCCGCGCACATGGAAACACTGATAAGATTATTTCTACATGCTGTGGAATTGCTAGACCTCTTTCTTGGAGACTAGCTGTTAATTCTGTTAGTATGACACAATATCCTGTAACTTCAGCTTGTGAATACAATCTTTGAAAATATGATCCCAAATCATTTAAAAAATGCAGGGACAAACTTTCAGCTTCACTACAGCCCCTTTCGGCCATTCCATCTGGACACAGGCCATAAAGGGAGTAAAATGAGGAACACTCCGACTTGGGCAGGGGTGCCTAGACTGGTATATGTTGTCCTACACTGCCCTTAGGGAGCATGCTTCCCCACTGGGTAGACAGACATGCACTAGCTATGCTCGAGCTGTATGCTAAAAATAGCAGTGCGTCTGCAGCAGCATGGGGAGAGGCTTGGGCTAGCCACCCAACCTTGGACCCAGGGTGTTATGCAAGCTGGGACTCGGGTGGCTAGCCTGAGACACTGTACCCCCTTGAGCAGAGCTAGCTTATATCTGCCTACATGCGCTGGAAAGCAGGCTCCCAGCTGCTATGTAGACCCTTAGAGTGAGGGCTTAGTAGGCCAGGACCAAAGCGAGTGCCAGGAGGGGCATACCCCAAATGGGAGGGGGAGTGACCAGAGCACTCTGGTAATTCTGAGCTAAGAAGCAGCCCTTGATAAATGTGAGGAGGCTGCTGTACAATGGCCACACCAGTCCCAAAAACAACCCAGAATCTGTGATGCACAAAGGTGGCCCAATATCAACTTTGTCATGTCCCTACCCTTCTCAGGACTCTCAGCACAGAACCTGGCCCATAGTCTGTGCCTCACCCAGAAAGACTAGGAAACATTTTTCTGAATAAAGTATATATTTTTTCTACATATTCATTTACACTAAAAACTCTTCTCTGCCTTTAATCAACCTAGATACACTATAAGGCACTTTCCCTGGGAAGCATATGTGCTGCACAATATATAAATAGACTAGTGGGACAAATCTTCAGATGGTGGAAATCAAAATAGCTCAAGTGACTTAATGGAGTTAAGTCAAATTACACTAGCTGAGGATGTACTCCCTATTGTCTACCACACATAGCTGCACAACACACAGGAATGCAAATGTGGACTATGCACAGAAGAGGATACTCAGTGCAAAATGATACATAAAAGCAAGTTACAATATAAACCCATTCTTAATTGGTTTAATATATGGTAATACACAGTGCTATTAGGCCGAGACACACCTCTCTGGGATATTCTAGGACACTTGCTTTATTGCTCCTCTTAGCCTATCAACCATGTACTATGGTATTGTTCTTAAATAATACAATCTATTAGAGAATATAAGACGTATTTGTGCAAGTTATCCATAGCCTTTTAATGCATTATGAGTGGCTGAGGCATGAGTATTGTATTTGTTTATTTGAGTTGGGAGCTCTGAAGTATGATGAGTCACCTCTGAGCCTGTCTCAGCCTGAGTTGCCTCTGAGCCTGAGCCTGCTTAAGCCTGATGAGTCATCCCTGAGCCAGAGAATCTAATGAGTCATCAGAGGCAATTATCTGCAGGTTTTGTGATAGGCTCCATGCCATACAACCAGGGTTTGAACAATCCACAGGAGAGGACCAAGGTCTCCTATGGGAAGCAGTCTCTCCAGTCTGTTCAGTGTCACTACCTGGTTGGGAGCATTCCCATTGCCAATAATTTCAACAGACTGATATTGCTCCTGCTCCAGCCATGCCTACCAGGACCTTTGCCGGACCTGGAAGCTGGTTTTGGCAACCAGGTCCGTGGTGGCCACAGTAGGGGCGGAGCCCCTGCTACACAACCCTCAACTTGGTGTGCAAGTGGCAGAGTGCCCTTTAGTGCGCCAGAGGCTGGTCCTGGCAGGAACCACCAGAATCAGAGACCTCCTGGACTATGACTAGGGGGACTTTGTGGATCCCCTGTCACTTGGCCGGTGCATGGGGCTCTCCACCCTTCATACCTCCCAGCATGTACTCCAGGAGGTGAGGGCAGCCTTACTGCCTGTCTCTCGGGCCTTCCTTGAGTGGGTCCTGCAGGAGGGTGCTTCCTGCCTGCCCCTCACCCTTGGCCCTCTGGACCTTTTCATCAGGCCCTGCCAAGTGAGGCCCCTCCATCCTTTTCCCTGCATAATCTGAGCAATCTGCATGACCTGCAGCCAGTTCGTTTCTGAACCATGCCAAGGACACATCTGTACATGCTCATGCTCCATACTTTTCATTTCCTCACCCTCGTGTCCCTCCCTGACACCAAGTGGCTGGACCTTCTGCCATCTGAGGAGGGTGAGGAATTCTGGTGGGCCAGTCTGTATTCCACCTTGGTCCCACAGCCCGCCAGGAATATCAATTGGTGGCTCCTTCATGGAGCCGTGAGCACAAGTGTGTACCTGGCATGGTTCACCCCCATTCCCCACACCTGCCCTTTTTACAGCATGAAGGAAACCCTGGCACACATTTATCTCAAGTGATAGGCCCCACACTGAACAAGGCCCCTTTTTTTGGCTCCTTCAGAACCTTCTCCTAAGGTTCTGGCTGCACTTTTCCCCACACCTCCTGGTTTAGGCACCCTATCCGTGATCCCACAAAGTCACGAGACCTCCTTGTCAATCTCCTCCTGGCACTGGCCAAAGTGGACATCCAACATACCACGAGGAAGACGCTGGACTGGGAGGTTCTCTGTGACTGTGAGGCCTATTTCTGTTCCTCCCTCCAATCACTCATCCGGGCAGAGTTCCTCTGGCCTATGTCTCCCTAGAGATATTTGAGGAGCAGTGGGTGTTGTTCTCTGCTTGGTGTCCTCCTCTGGTTCCCTACTTATGATCCTGTGACCCTCATACTGGTTCCTGCTTTTTAAAATTTGTTATTCCCCAATCTCATTTGAACTGCAAAAAAAACCCCAAAAAACCTCTAGGCTCAGTAGCTCCTTCACATAGGCTGGTGGAGGGGCTTTTAGACACAGGCTGGCTTGTACTCACCCGCTACCAGAACTCAATAGGTGCTCCAGACATGCCTGTTTACATGCTAGCAAGCACCTATTCCAGTCTGCATCTGCTCCTGGCTCTACTGGCCAGCCGGCAACTCTGACACGAGGTCTGTGGTAAAATAGGTTATTTCTGATCATTCAAGTGACAAGTTAAATATTTCTCTGCTCTTCAAGCAGCTATGCAATATTAAGTCACTTCCAATGCTGCCTCTCTTAGATGACATACTCCCTAGAATATTTAAGCTCCATCTCCAACTCATGGTAAATTTATACAGATAGCAAGAAAGAGGATTATTGTCTCTTATTGCATAGAATCTAAAAATGGGCTAGCTGCCTCCTGTACGTATAAAAAAATGTAGGGTCCCTGTCCTGAAGAACTGCCAATCTAAGTCATAAACCTGCAGCCTATGACCCCTGTGACACTACACACATACTAGAAGTTAAGTATGAATCGGTAAATAAAGTTAAGAATAAAAAAGTCACACAAGGGATAGGCTGATTAAGAGGAATGCGGGCCACAGTGTTAAAATCATCTACTAACTTAAGTTGTTGCATATGTATACCATGGCGATATCACACTTTTGTAAACATTTTTACAGTGTTAACTAAATTAAAGAGATGTTAATGTATACTGCACTTTTTGTGAGATAAGGTAAGAGAAGGAGGAGGGAGGGCATATCTCTTCTTTGGAACAACTTGTGAAGGAAAAGGTCTGCTCATGATTCCTCTTACTCTGCATCAAAATAAAAGCATCTACTCTTGTGACCACACTGCATTTAACACAGTGTGCTTGTACCAGCAGTTTTCTTATAGCTCCTGCTTCTTTCTTATCAATAAATTAAAATGATTATTTATTTATTTACTTTTATTTATTTCATTATATAATATATATCAAAAGGCTTCTACTGGAGTTCTAGCCCCCTATGTCATCAGTTAAAAATACAGCCACATCAGAAACTTAGAGCAGCTGCTGTTCACTCCAAAACAGAAATATAACAGACAAGAAATAAAATCCAAACTCAGTCAATATCCTCATCCACATATAACCCAGGCTGGCTTGACGTGGCACTCTGTCCCCCTCTAGTGGTGGCTAGACAAGCTAGAGTTTGTTGAACCTACTACAGCCTTGGCTAAGAGACATGTGTCTCTTGAAGTAGAGGCTCATATCTTTAGCTCCAGATGTCCCAGCTTTGATCCCTGCTGCTGATGCCCCTGTGTGGTTCAGCTTTACACACAAATCCAAGCCTATAAGAAGCCCCTTTTCCCTCCAACAGCCAAGGTAAATGAGATGGTTTTGAAGTGCATCTTTAAGATCAAGAAACTCAGGGAGTTGGCTCCATAATTGAGGACCCCCATATGGAAAGTGTCTCGCTGGCAGCTCCAGCTTGTTTTATGCCAAGTGAGACTCTAGATCAAGTGCTTCTGCTGACTACATTTATTGCACTATCACACCAAACAAGGCTCTGCAATCCACTAGTGGTCTGTGAATCACAATTTGAAAACGACTGCTCTACATGAAATGGAGAGGTACATTTTCTAAGAGGTATGGAGAGTGTTACTTGTGTGACTCTGTTAAAACCAAATTGCCCTCTACTGCCCCATGCATCCCTTTGAAACACCTACCAGAACTGTCTTCTTCCAACAGGATTTTTGCAATGTAAACCGCTCACATGGAAATATGTAACTCTCTACCAAAATCTGGCACACATTTGTGTGCAAATGTGAGGTGCTGTCTTTCAAAGAGAGGAGAGCCAAGGCTCTGCTTGCACAGCCAACATCAAAATATCTGCCTCACTCATTAAAGAGAAACAGAAAAATGGAGTAAAGTGACTTAGCCAAGTTTTTAGAAAATGTAGTGGCTGAATACAGAAATACCAGCTCCAAACATGTAAACAAGTCAGATTTGATTATCTCTGAGTGAGTTCATTTGCGATTCATGTCTCTGCTTTGCATAAGTTTGATACATTAAAGAAATGTGCAATGTTTGGGTACATATAAAGACAAATATATATATTATATTAATTAATTTTTTAGCACAAACTTACATTAATTTAGCAGCTTTTGTTCAGAAGGATCCCAAAGCATTTAAATGACATACCAAAGTCTGCCCTCAGAAACATATACACACTTTTCACTTCTACAGTGCCTTTCACCTGCTGATCTCAAAATGCTGTAAAAAACGACACCGAATCAAGTCTCACAAGTTCCCTCTGAGGCTGAAAAAATATAAATAATTTTTATATTCACAGCTGGACAAACTGAAGCAGGACCAGATTCTAGAGAGTTTCAGTGACTTTTCCAAGGTCACATGCAGGATATCCTCACCCTGTGCTTTAACCAAGACATCATCCTGTATAAGTTATTTACCACTACAAAGTATCCACCCAAAGTATTTCACTACAGCTGATCAGATGTGCCATAGTTATTCGCTGTTTTAAAATATAAAAATATTGCTGCACATATAAACTAGTGATTACAGGTTTATAATAGCAATATTTTTTTCTAAATCAGACATTACCTCATTTAATAATCAGCTTGAAAGAGCAGGGCTGGTAAGAAACTATTTCCTTGGTAAGAATTTTAAAACTTGCTTCAAATATCAGTTGCAAATGACTACTATTCGTTACACCTGTAAAACATGCCCTTTGAAAAAACATCCCTCCCATTCAAAGATCAATTGAGAGTCTAATACATGTGAGATGACCCAAGAATGTCAAGGAAAGTACAAGATCAGGTGAAATTATTGTATGTATCTGTAAGTTGTTTCACTGGAGCAACAACTTGGAAAGCATTCCACTTTTTAACTGTTAATCTAGCAACAATAAAATCAAGCCAGAGAAAACCAGTGTTGATACACATACTGTCCACCAGATGGCAGCAATGTGTTTTATGAATAATGCAGTAACATTGTGCAGTCCACTTCCATTTCACATTTAAATTATAAAACAATAGTCACTTCTTTAGATATGAATAAACCAAAATGAATTCAGCCAAAAAAGTAAAGAAAAATAAACAGCTTTGCATTCATAAAGTTGATTATGGCTGACTAGCTAAGATTGCTTTCACAGTATATAGTGAAAATCAATGCTGCTATTGCTTTTCCTACTCTGCAACCATCTATTTGGGCCCTTACATTCTTCAGTTGTTCTGCTCCACCAAAATCACTTCACATGCACATTAAGCATTAACTGATGTTACATTTTATTTTTGTAACACAGAAAATGCCCATGGCTCGAAATAAATATTTTTCTTTCTGATGGACAAATAACATCTGCAGTTATGAAAGCTGCAGTGTAGCTGTCAAAAGCTAAGTGAGTCACATAATTTCTTGAGAAGCACATGTATATATATACCCACCCCCCTTGCAGAGACATATTAGAAGTTACATCCCTACCTACATGGGGTCACTTAAAAAGACTACTTTCAAGCAATTCTTTTAATTATCATCATCATTTCAGACGACTGAAATTAAATGTCTATTGTCTGGTTAAAGTTATATATTTTTAAAAAATCAATCAAATCATTCTTCACAGCATTTTCATTTGTGAGTAGCAAGGATCTACTAAAACGTACAGGGCCAAATTCAGCCCCAGTGTAAGTGCAGGCAATAATATGAGGCTTGATTATCCACTGCCTCTGTATCTCATGTACCCATTTATATCTGTTTACAGCGAGCCAGACGGAGCTATGTTGGGTTACACCAACTGAGGATCTGTCTCAGTGAGTGTAAAATGACACCATTTCTGCACTTTCCACACATGTAAATGATTACCTAAGGGGCAACGCAGAGGAGTATCACGCCCAGGTAGGCAAATCCCACTCTCATTCACACACTGGCATCATTGGAGTTCCGATATACACCCTGACACGAGAGCAGAATTCCACTCCTGATCTTCAGTGGAACTATGTCCATTTAGGCCAGGCTAGTTTTGGCCCACAGTGTGTAAACATAGGAGATTTCAGTACACAAAAAGACCAGGCGGTTCACCAGTCCTGTCCCCATACTTCAGTTAGCAGCTGTGCCCACTGTGACAAGGTGAAACAGCCAGGAAAGAGGTAAACGCTATTTGCCTGCCACATGGCCCAGCAAGGAATTTAAGGGAAGGAGGCAAGAAGCCTTTAACCCTTTACTGTCAGTATCACCCCATCACACACCAAGAAGATACTCGTCCTCCACAGCCTTATCTACCTCCTTTTAAAGTAGTGCATGGGAACTGCAGTTCTCAAGAGGTTATTCCAGACATAGTGAAAGCCATCTTCAGTGGACTAGAAAAAGAGGATTGTCCATCTGAGAAGCTGTTACTAAAACTCTACCGCATTTGCACTGGAAACCTTGGGTATATTTTAGAGTGGCCACGTAGAGTGGTTTTGTTCAACATTTTCATTAATGATCTGGATGATGGGCTGGATTGCACCCTCAGCAAGTTTGCAGATGACACTAAGCTGGGGGGAGAGGTAGATACACTGGAGGGTAGGGATAGGGTCCAGAGTGACCTAGACAAATTGGAGGATTGGGCCAAAATAAATTTGATGAGGTTCAACAAGGACAAGTGCAGAGTCCTGCACTTAGGATGGAAGACTCCCATGCATGGCTACAGGCGGGGGACTGACTGGCTAAGTGGCAGTTCTACAGAAAAGGACCTGGGAATTACAGTGGACGAGAAGCTGGATATGAGTCAGCAGTGTGTCCTTGTTACCAATAAGGCTAATGGCATGTCGGGCTGCATGTCGATTGCCAGCAGATTGAGAGAAGTGATTATTCCCCGCTATTCGGCACTGGTGAGGTCACATCTGGAGTATTGTGTCCAGTTTTGCCCCCCTCCCCACCCCACTACAGAAGGGATGTAGACAAATTGGAGAGAGACCAGTGGAGGGAAACAAAAATGATTAGGGATCTGGGGCACATGACTTATGAGGAGAGGCTGAGGGAACTGAGCTTATTTAGTCTGCAGAAGAGAAGAGTGAGGGGGGATTTGAAAGCAGCCTTCAACAACTGTTCAGGAAGGATAGGCAGGGCAGAAAAGGTGGGGGAGTTGCGTTGTATGTAAGAGAGCAGTATGACTGCTCAGAGCTCCAGTATGAAACTGCAGAAAAACCTGAGAGTCTCTGGATTAAATTTAGAAGTGGGAGCAACAAGGGTAATGTCGTGGTGGGAGTCTGCTACAGACCATCAGACCAGGGGCATGAGGTGGATGAGGCTTTCTTCCAGCAACTAACAGAAGTTACTGGATCACAGGCCCTGGTTCTCATGGGTGACTTTAATCACCCCGATATCTGCTGGGAGAGCAATACAGTGGTGCACAGACAATCCAGGAAGTTTTTGGAAAGTAGGGGACAATTTCCTGGTGCAAGTGCTGGAGGAACCAACTAGGGGAAAAGCTCTTCTTGACCTGCTGCTCACAAACAGGGAAGAAATAGTAGAGGAAGCAATAGTGGATGGGAACCTGGGAGGCAGTGACCATGAGATGGTCGAGTTCAGGATCCTGACACAAGGAAGAAAGGAGAGCAGTAGAACAGAGACCCTGGACTTCAGAAAAGCAGACTTTGACTCCCTCAGGGAACTGATGGGCAAGGTCCCCTGGGAGAATAACATGAGGGGGAAAGGAGTCGAGGAAAGCTGGCTGTATTTTAAAGAATCCTTATTGAGGTTGCAGGAACAAACCATCCCGATGTGTAGAAAGAAAAGTAAATATGGCAGGCGACCAGCTTGGCTTAACAGTGAAATCCTTGCTCGACTTAAACACAAAAAAGCAGCTTACAAGAAGTGGAAGATTGGACAAATGACTAGGGAGGAGTATAAAAATATTGTTCAGGCATGCAGGAGTGAAATTAGGAAGGCCAAATCACACTTGGAGTTGCAGCTAGCCGGAGATGTTAGGAGTAACAAGAAGGGTTTCTTCAGGTATGTGAGCAACAAGAAGAAAGTCAAGGAAAGTGTGGGCCCCTTGCTGAATGAGGGAGGGAACCTAGTGACAGAGGATGTGGAGAAAGCTAGTGTACTCAATGCTTTTTTTGCCTCTGTCTTCACAGACAAGGTCAGCTCCCAGGCGGCTGCACTCCGCAGCACGGTATGGGGAGGAGGTGACCAGCCCTCTGTGGAGAAAGAAGTAGTTCGGGACTATTTAGAAAAGCTGGACAAGCACATGGCCATGGGGCCGGATGCACTGCATCCGAGGGTGCTAAAGGAGTTGGCCGATGTGATTGCAGAGCCATTGGCCATTATCTTTGACAAATCATGGCAATCGGGGGAGGTCCCAGATGACTGGAAAAAAGCTAATGTAGTGCCAATTTTTTAAAAAGGGAAGAAGGAAGATCCAGGGAACTACAGGCCAGTCAGTCTCACCTCAGTCCCTGGAAAAATCATGGAACAGGTCCTCAAGGAAACAATTCTGAACCACTTAAAGGAGGGGAAAGTGATCAGGAACAGTCAGCATGGATTCACCAAGGGCAAGTCATGCCTGACTAACCTAATTGCCTTCTATGATGAGATAACTGGCTCTGTGGATGAGGGGAAAGCAGTGGATGTGCTATTTCTTGACTTTAGCAAAGCTTTTGATACAGTCTCCCACAGTGTTCTTGCCAGCAAGTTAAAGAAGTATGGGCTGGATGAATGGACGGTAAGGTGGATAGAAAACTGGCTAGATGGTCGCGCTCAACGGGTAGTGATCAATGGCTCCATGTCTAGTTGGCAGCCGGTATCAAGTGGAGTGCCCCAAGGGTCGGTGCTGGGGCCGGTTCTGTTCAATATCTTCATCAACGATCTGGAGGATGGTGTGGACTGCACCCTTAGCAAGTTTGCAGATGACACTAAACTGGGAGGAGTGGTTGATACGCTGGAGGGTAGAGGGACCTAGACAAATTAGAGGATTGGGCCAAAAGAAATATGATGAGGTTCAACGAGGACAAGTGCAGAGTCCTGCACTTAGGATGGAAGAATCCCATGCACTGCTATAGACTAGGGACCGAATGGCTGGGCAGCAGTTCTGCAGAAAAGGACCTAGGGGTTACAGTGGACGAAAAGCTGAATATGAGTCAACAGTGTGCCCTTGTTGCCAAGAAGGCTAACGGCATTTTGGGCTGTATAAGTAGGGGCATTTCCAGCAGATCGAGGGACGTGATTATTCCCCTCTATTCGGCACTGGTGAGGCCTCATTTGGAGTACTGTGTCCAGTTTTGGGCCCCACACTACAAGAAGGATGTGGATAAATTGGAAAGAGTCCAGCAGAGGGCAACAAAAATGATTAGGGGGCTGGAGCACATGACTTATGAGGAGAGGCTGAGGGAACTGGGATTGTTTAGCCTGCAGAAGAGAAGAATGAGGGGGGATTTGATAGCTGCTTTCAACTACCTGAAAGGGGGTTCCAAAGAGGATGGATCTAGACTGTTCTCAGTGGTAGAAGATGACAGAACAAGGAGTAATGGTCTCAAGTTGCAGAGGGGGAGGTTTAGGTTGGATATTAGGAAAAACTTTTTCACTAGTAGGGTGGTGAAGCACTGGAATGGGTTACCTAGGGAGGTGGTGGAATCTCCTTCCTTAGAGGTTTTTAAGGTCAGGCTTGACAAAGCCCTGGCTGGGATGATTTAGTTGGGTTTGGTCCTGCTTTGAGCAGGGGGTTGGACTAGATGACCTCCTGAGGTCCCTTCCAACCCTGAGATTCTATGATTCTATGATACCTGAAGGGGGGGTTTCAAAGAGGATGGAGCTAGGCTGTTCTCAGTGGTGGCAGATGACAGAACAAGGAGAAATGGTCTCAAGTTGCAGTGGGGGAGGTCTAGGTTGGATATTAGGAAAAAACTATTTCACTAGGAGGGTGGTGAAGCACTGGAATGGGTTACCTAATGAAGTGGTGGAATCTCCATCCTTAGAGGTTTTTAAGACCCAGCTTGACAAAGCCCTGGCTGGGATGATTTAGTTGGGGTTGGTCGTGCTTTGAGCAGGGGGTTGGCCTAGATGACCTCCTGAGGTCTCTTCTAACCATAATCTTCTATGATTCTACGATTACAGGAGATTGCCTACTGGAGGTGGCTGTTAGTGTAGGTTTCACAGTATCAATAGCTTGGGGGGTTAGATTTTTTTAGCGAAAAGAAAAGCAAGTCACTACTGGCAGAGAGTTAAAGGCTCTCTACAGTCCCAATTTTGTAGTCATGAAACATGCAGAATTCCCTTGAAGCCAATGAGAGTTCTTTATGCTCTGAACGTGGCATGGCTACAGAATCAGGCTCCAGGTAGATGTTCAGATACTAAATGTAAAATCTTCAATAGATGAATAAAGGGAAGAAATTCTGCCTAAACTTTTGTAGCAACTGTTTCTTCATCTGCTTACATTGCCAGCTCATGAACAAGTAGATGCTCCTTCAACCTTCTCTTTTAGAAAGGATAAAGAAAAGTTGAAAGAAAATTTCTATGATTCTATGACTTTGTTTCCCAAACTCTTTATGTATATAAAAAATCCTCAAGTCTCGGCCTCAATCCAGCTTCTCTCTACCAGATCTTCTCCATTTTTTCATATACTGTTTGAAATATCATGATGAATACTGTGCACAGTACAGGGGCTCTCTCTCAGTCTCTATAAAGTACCTGTATACTTTCAGCTTCTCTTTATTGCTCTTATGTATGCAATTCAAGGCCTTACTTTCTTTTTCCTGCCATTAAGCAGAGAGCAAGGATTCGAGAGTTTTATCCACCAGTACCCCCATATTCTGATCACTGATTTGTATCACAGAACCACTGAGTGTATATTCCCTTTCCTTTTTTATTTTCTTGCCCCAGTCTCATTACCTTGCATCTCTCAAAACTGAATTTCATCAACCATTTATCAGCCTGTGAGCCTAGTCTATCAAAAGCAACCTGAGTTTTATTTCATTTTCTTGTAGCGGTACCCTGATGGGAAAGGTGGACAATATGAAACCTTTGCTGGTCATGCATGTCATGTATAATGCACAAACTTCTGGCTAAAATGGTTCCTTTCTGGTAAGCACAACAAACATAGGGCTAAACTGGATCCCCAGTGGCCCAGTGAAACTCACTGATTTCCTATAGTCTGGTCAAATTAGCATTGTTGGGCTGTTTATATTCATGAAATAAAGAGTCAGTGGCATTTGTGTCACTGTCCTAGGTAGGGGGCAGTAATGAGCTGTCCTCCTTCAGGAGGAGCCCCAGAGAGCTCTGCCACAATCTGCAGGGGAGGTAATGGATGCAGGGGGGCCGGAACAATTTGTATAGTGGGGGTGCTGGGAGCCATTGAACCAAACTGTAAACCCTGTATATGATGGAAACCACTTCAAGCCAGGGGGTGCAGCAGCACCCTTAGTTCTAGCACCTATGAATGGACAGCAGATTTTGCTCTCCACACTCCACTGTCTGAGGCAGAAAGGCAATAAACCTGCCTTCTCACTGTCCACTTCTCTGGTATCCTTTTCCCAGGGGAGAGCAGGCATAACAAATGCCTCACATATACACCCTGCTCTATATGCCACCAGGGCATTATGACAGTTCCTCCACATTACACCCAAAGACCCCAGGTCAGGAAGTGCTTCTCCCGTCTCCCAGCATGGCCCTCGCTCAGACAGGCATTAGCCCTGAGAATGGAATTGACGTTTCAACCTTATAATGTTTGCAGTGTGCATTACACACACAGACTTACACATTCTGTACAAATGTGTTCAGTTCTCCTAAAACCAGCTATATGACCACAGTTACTAGATTTCCTGCTTTTCATTGTTAATCAGGGATAAAATATTCTGTATCCATGCAGAGTGAAAACACAGCCCTACCTGGCATTGCTTGCATATGCTTCCGTCGGGTTTTGTGTGCCACAGTTTTCTACTGTAGCAGTAATTTCTAAAGCAAAAGTTGAGATCTAATGCATGTCTGAATTTTCTGCCTTTGACGCTTATGGTAATTGCAGGTATCAAAAGAGTGAGGCAGAAAGTTGGTAAAAGCATGGCCTTATTTTTAATGCTACTTTAAGTAAAAAAGATAATAACATAATTAAGAAATGATTAATAAATAATTCTTAATTCAGGGTAAATCAAGAGTAACTCCAGTGATGTCAATGGAATTGCACCAGTGTAAAACTGGTAAGAGAGGAGAATTGGGTCCATTAATTCTGATATCAGTAAGATTTTGTACTTATAAAGCACCTGCTATCCAAAGTTCTCACTGTATTTTACATCCACATCTCTGTAAGATACAGTATTATACTAATTTTAGAAATGGAAAAATAAACCACACAGAGATTAAGTCCCCCACAACAGAGTGTGTGAACTTCTGCCTTGCACCCAAATTGCACAAGCAAAGTGCCTGATGTGCTCATGAAGCAGGCATTTGCACAGGTACATAATTTTCGAGGCATCCACCCCAGCTTTCACATGTCTTGTAGATGTTCTGTGTACACTTTTGCACGCACATCTTTAAAAATCCAAGTCTAAGTGACTCACCCAATAGTGTTAGGTAGCAAGTCAATGGTAGAACTGGAAATACCCTCTTCGCTCACTTCAACATACAAGTAACTCTCACTGACTTCAATGGGAGTTATTTATATCATTCCTGGATGGGAGGGAAAAAAACACCCGAGGAATCCTGTCTGCTAGCCCCTGTTCAAGCCTTTTTCTTTTGGTCCAATTTCCTATTACTTTCTAGATAATAATTGCAGGTTATTAAACTACTGACACTGTCATAATGTAATATATGTAGCCAATTATTTAAAGATATTAGATTAGGATAAATTCAGATCTCTGGGTTATCAATTAAACTCACAAAAATAAATGTAACTTCCACACATGGATAAATTAACATAGGTATCTAAAACAGGGCCAGATCCATCCACTATTTATAAAACATAAGGCCAGCAAAAGTTAGTGCACTGACTGTACGTGTCACAGACAAAAGCTTTCTGTGGATCTAAAGTTAATACAGGAGACAGAGCTTTCTTGGGGGCCCATTGGAGACTGTGGAACAAACTCTGAAAGGAACTAAGGATCATCACAAACCTCACCATCTACTTTTCCAAGTGCAATCTTTGACCTGCCTTCTCTAAAACAAACATACAGCAGTGCATACATTTAAAACAAACAAAACCAAGCCCCCAAACTCTATGAAAACAAAACATTATACCATGCACACAATTCTCGCCCCCAAGAGAGGATGAGGGAGAGAAAACAAACCACGTGACAGATGTCAGTCATGTCACTTAATGCACTACTGGAAGACGCTCAGATATTATGGTGATAAGGGCTGTTTAAGAACCTGTATTGCACAGAAGAGAACAGAAAATTTATGGGTCAGATTCCGATTTTGGTGTAAATCTGGAGTAACTCCACTGAAGCTAATGAAGTTGCTCTGGATTTACACCAGTGTAACTGAGATCAGAATCAGGCATGTTATATGCTTACTAGCTGTAGGATAATCTCTTATCTTGGTCCAACTATATTTTCAACCAAAATACAGAACTTTCTAGTTTTTTTCACTACATTGCTTGCCTTGTTTTCTAGGCTTTTACACGTTAGAATTTTATGAATATGAGTAAACTGACAGAGCTGCAGCCTTTTAAAATTAAAGTCAATATCACATTAAGGCTGTGGCAAAAGCCTGAGTATCAGTTTCTGTAATTTATGTAACAAAATCTTTATAAACAAATGAACTTGGAAAATGAACAGAATCACCAATGAAATAAAATAATGACTATGTTTGTTAAATGAATGAAGCTATTAGGGGAATGAAGCTGCTTACTAATTCATGCATATGCTGCATAGCAACTTTTTTAACACAGACTTTTTTTTTTTTAATCAGCCAAAAAGAAACCCCCCCTACAAGTCATTATTCCATTGCTGTAGGATTTTGTATTAATGAAACTTTAGCACTGTGGAGCCACAGGTATCTTAAGGTCAAATGAACACTGCAACTTCTTCCCAAGCATCTTGTCATAATTTTAAATTCACAAAGGGCGGTTTGTCTTACACGTGAGGAGGAAGAGCATGAACGAAGCAGGAGAAATGGATAAACCCTATTCTGAAAAGTTCTCCACAAGCACACAACATCGAGAACATTTTTCAACTAATCTAGTTACTAATGCATCAGCTACCATATTAGTGCTGGCTGCAAAGCATTCCGTCATGTTGTTATTTTCTTCAGCTATAGCTCACATCAAGATGTACCTATCCGATGCAAAATTGAACTAAGTAAAGGGAAGAAAGGAGAATGACGGGATGACAGAGGCACTCTTTCTGTTCCAGTTACTGATTGACAATACTGCCATCCCTTAACATGGTTTTATTTAGTTATTACAACCATCTCTCTGTAAATGACACTTAGGATTATTTAAGATTATGTTGTAATCCTTTTAATCCTCAGTGCTTTAAATTTCAGGCTAAACACCAAAGAGCAAACTAGCACTTAGCAGAAATGTTTAAAGCATGTGATTTGAACATAAATCTTCTTTTATTCGCCACGTCTCTGGTGAAGACCTAGGGCATCACAGCAGTTAGCCATAGAGAACACTACAGTATCTCACTGCAAATTGCTCTGTTTGCTCAGATTTTGTTGAAACTGCTTCAAAGTAGTTCTATTTACTGGCGCTATATCATCAACAAAATAAACAAAGGTAAGTCATGCTGCAGGACACTTCTATGCACTCTTTGATTAAACTGAAGTGTTTAAAATGCACAGAAATAGATAATATGCACATATTTTAAATTAATTAGGCCTTGTTCTGATCAGACTTACCTTAGTTTAGAAAAGGAATAACTCCATTAAAAACAGTGAAGTTAAACATGTGCAAGATCAGAATCCAACCCCAAACCTTCCTGCCTGCATTTCATTGCTGTACGTTTACATATTTTCCCACCCAGATAATATGTTCCATATTAATTAATTACGTATAGTCCACATCTTTATTGGCATGCATTTACTAAGCCATGTATATGTTTTAGTTAGAACTCAAATTCCACATTTCCTGCAACTTTGGGTGTTTGATTCTCTTTAACACAAAATCTCAATAGTCATTTTCTATTTGTAAACTATAATTCTTGGTCTCAGACTGAGTATCCAGGGTAAATCAAACTCAGAATTATGTAGCCAGTTCTGATACAATGCATCAACAGAAACCAACATTGCTCTGTTTTAGTCAAGAATGAATGCTTTATTATTCAGTTTGTAATGAAACAAAAACCCACCGATCATGCTTTGTTGCCGTGCTTTTGAACATATAATCATATTTATTCTGATAATTTCAGAGTTAGGCCAGCTAATGTAGCTAATCAAATAGCAGTGCAAGTCATCTAGATTTAGTTTTCCAGCAAAGCCTTTCAGATTCTTTCCATTCCAACAGAACTATGAATAGGTAGATATTCAAAGGATGGCTATATATTTTAAATAAATAAAATATCAAGAGTGTTTCCGGCACATTCAATATCCAATATAAGCCACCTTCCTTGGTTTTAAAACTCTGCCTGGACTCTCGCTTTACTACCCTTTCAACTATTTCCATTCATCTAGCACCAATCCTTTCAGTCCTTTCCCAAAATGCCACCACTGTTACTACCAAACAACTCTTGCCATCTGGCACAGACTTCTAATATATCTCCATGATCTATCTAAACAATGCTCCACCCCTTCAGGTTTATATCTCTGATTTCTCTCCCACTCAGTTATTGGTCTTATGAACAAATGATTTAATGGTTTCAGAAGAGAACTGAGCCTGATTCTTCTCTATACTCAAATAGTTCAGTGATCTCCATTACCTCTGCTAATGTGTAAGGGTTTGCAGAATTTGGCTAAAGTTATATTTTATGACTTTTAGGGAGACAAAACTGAACAATGAGAGCAAAACTGAATTGTTCAACCTACCAATATGCTCTATGGATTACCCAAGAATTGTCAAACCTCATATTTTATAAATCACTGTCAGATTTTAAGAGGATAGTTGCAAAAGCACTTAAAGGAGTTAGGTGCACATGTCCTATTGACTTTCAGTGGTCTTAAATCCTGCAGGTGCTTTCAAAAATATTCCCCTTACATCTTTAGATAGAATGGGTCCAAATTATCTGCTGCACCCACAGTTGGCAGGTAAGAGATGAGCCCTGTCAGGAAGACAGTTACAGTCCCTGATTCTTTGTCTCACACCAGTCACAGCTGCAAGTAAAAGCCGCCTGGTGACTACTCGAACACTTTCAAGCTGGCAACAGTCCCTAAGGGAATTTGAACCAGCTGAAGATACCCAGAGCTCAGCACATGCCAGCCATGTCACATCCCCCTAGATATTCTGTCACACTAGGAGCTGTAGGGTAGATGGCATGGAGCCTACTACGCCAGCTCTAAAAAAGGGCCTCGCCTACAGGGCAGGGCTAGAAGCAGAATGGTCCATTCCTTGAGATGATTCTAATCCAGTGGAGATCACTGAGGCTCGCCTATGGAAACATCACGGCTTTGGAGCGGACCTGGGTAAGCGTCACTGCTTCACTGTTGTAAAGACCTAACTTCCTATGTAGTCCAGTCTTCAAAGGTCTTGGCACAGCATACTAAGCGGTGTTTACTCTTACTTTTCTCCAGCTTGTAATCCATACCTGCTCCTACCTTGGAAGCAATTCAATAACTGCTAGTGATGGCACATGCAACCTGGTTAACTGACATGCCCATTTTTTACTCCATCTGGCAGGAGTTATATGTCCTGAAGATGCACCCTCCCCTCCTCTTGTGTCCTAGATGCAGTGGGGCACAAGTCCAGCACATACAGCTCTTCATGGATGCCATGAGGAGCAGGACAGAGATCCAGGGGAGATGACTGAAGGGACAATGAACCTCTAAATAAGAGAACAAGGAAGGGTGAATACGTTTGATGAAAATAAGACCTAAATCTTTACCCAAAGTTCAGACCTTATTTTGAGGTTTGAAATAATTTTGCTATATTTCTCTTCTTCTACTACTCTTTGTTCACCTCTCCGCTTGTTCTTCCCCCACTCCAGAAGCATAAATGGGAAAACATTGCAAAAAAGGCACAAGTGCCTTTTGTGTGTGAACAAGATCTAAGTTTCAGATAGTGATCCATTTGGTGAAATAAAATACTATTAAGCACAATTTTATACTCTCTTACCAGCTAAATATACAGTCATCTCTTTTGTAAGGCTACTATTAACTGACTCCCATATTTACCAAACTCACACTGTATAAATGTTACCTTACTGTAAAACCAGGGTATGAACTAGAGGTACACTAGTTGCCTTACTAAAATAAATCAATTTAATATATAAATAACAGCTGAAGAAAGGAAAGTTCTCATTGTTAGATCTTCATGACCGAAGCCCTATATAAAATTCCAAATCCTCGGATGGAAAAAATATCATTATGGTGGTTGATTCAACTCCCATGACATCAACAACAGCCTTTCCATTGATTTCAGTGGATGTTGGCCTGGGTCCCTATAGTGGAAGTGTTGCAACAACCTTTTTTTTAGCATCCAAATCCTGGAATTTCAACCCTAGAATAATGCCTCTCTCATCGTTGAAAGGCATTTATCTTGCCATTCAATGAAATGACATGTGGATGAAAAAAAATTAAGCAACATTGTTTTCCATGAAATAAAATGATCAGCACATGAGAAATATATAAACTTCTGAATTGGCTCTGATGGATGCCAGGTTCTTCTCCTTCCAGCCCTCTCCACTCAGGAATGAACCTGGGTCATCACAGCCGTGAGCAGCAATAAAAATAAACAGAGTAACCACACTCAGTTGGATCAGAGCTTAAGTAAGCAATTTGAGAAAGTTCTGTTTATGGAAGTTCTTTAGGTCAAGGATTCCAGGCTTAAACCCAAAGCAATTACCTGCTAAGTTTTAAAAACAAATTGAATGTGGAACATTAATCAATAAATCAACAGGTTCTCAAGTTTTTAGTAGATTCAATCATCAGGACTCTTTAGCCTAAAAAAAAATAGTAAACTCAGGCTGGATAAAATGTTATGCTTTTAAATTTATTTAAGAAACAAGTGCTGTATTAGATCAATCTGTAGTTACTAAAATATCTAAACATGGAAATAAAACCTAGTTCTTAACCTTAAGGGCTTTGTACCCAAAGGGAGAATGGAATGAACAAATTGTCTCTTACCTGAAAGACATTCTTTCTACTAGATTTCTCTGTAGTCCATTCAATGTGAGCGCCACACAAATCCACCCATTCTGGTTTATATCCTGCTTTCTGCAAATAAAAATTAAATACGAAGTATAAATTGAACGTACAGAAATGGGGACAGTTGCCAGATAAAAAGAGAGTGGATGAAGTTCAACTGGCAGATTATTCTAGCATTGTTGCTAGCATCACTCTGAAGGGCCTATTAATCCTCCCTTTAATAGAATATATATCCCCTTTTCAAGGATCTCAGTGGGAATTACGTGTGTGTGTGTGTATTTTAAAAATTCATTAGGCTATTTCCTAATTAAAGCAAAAGGAAAAAATGACTAGATATTACCTGGTTTTTTAGTGATTACTTTGCATCACTGAACCTGAAAAATGCTTGTGCAGAATAGATTAGTTCTGACTGATACAGCTGGAAAGAACTGAGACTGTGTTTAGAAGAATGTGTATCTCTGCTCTACAGTAGGCCATCTTTTTATCTGAGGAAGTTACCAGGGACTCAATCCCATGAGATGCCCACATCTGTGAGTACCAAAGTCAACAGGTTTGGGATGCACTAAGTATCTCTCAGGAGCTACTCAACACCTTACAGGCCCACTACACATCCCAGAGAATAATACTTAAAAAAAAATTAGTTCCATAAAGTTCCTTCTGCGTTTGATCAGGGCAATAGCTGAGTGATGTTAATAGTCACCTTGACTCATCTTTTTTGTCCCTCATTTTTACTACTTCTACTACTACTTGTCTACTGTTTGTCATCAGTAGATCTCAAAGCACTTTACAAAGGATGACAGTATCCTTTTGCCCTTTCAGTTGGGGAAACTGAGGCATGGAGAAAAGAAGAGACATACATGGGAATACAACTCAGGTCTCCCCAGTCCCACTTCAGTGCTCTATCCACTAGGCCATACTGCTACTTTAAACCACTCTACCTTTAAAGGTGGCATCAGTTGTAAAGAAAACTAAATGGCAGCAGGCACCATGGTGATTCCAGCACCATCACACTTTTCGGCTTCCTAAAAATGCTCACTAAATTTCTCTGACGTTATTAATGACTGAAAACCATGCATTTTCAGAGGTACGTTGAATTGGGTAAAAAAAAAGGATCAATCTGTGTTGAGAGAAGCACAGCAAAAATCCTAGTGAAAAGCTTCGCAGTCATGGAACCTGGCATTTTTCAGGACTGAAGTTCTAATTATACTCATCATTTGCCAAACCACAACACCCCCGTGTCTCAGGACCCTTGGCAGTAACAGACTCTATGAAATAACAGAGATGTTATTCAAAAGAGAAGGATGTTCCTGCAGCTAAAGCACTAGGCTGGAAGAAACAGGTGCATTCTGTGGGGTACTGAGGACTGTCACTTTAAGAGCGGGAAAAGGAGGGTTCCTGGTTCTGCTTGCAGGCTCAGGGGCTCTGCAGGAAGATGTGCAGTGCACTCAGAGTCACTCTGCAAAAGCCAGCATAAAAACAATGTGGGTTGAGTTGTGCCTGCCTGACATAAGGAGTAGCCTGTTTTCTCTTTCTCTGTTTTTGGGTTCTTATGTGTTAAAATTCTGGATTCTAAAAATAAAGCAGTGTTACGTTGCAACTTTCCAGTGTGAGTATTTATGTTTTTTTATCTAATTTCTCAATGTGTATACTAGGAAATTAACAGGTTTCATATCTAACTCTGCCACAGACTTCCTGTTTAGCCTTTGACAAGCAGCTTCCCCTCCCTAAACCTCTATTTCTCCATCTGCAAAATGGTAATATTCATACTTAATTTCACAAGGATGTTGTGAAGCTTAATTAATTTTTTAAGCACTTTGAGATCTTCAGACAGAAGATTTTGAGGGGCAAATTATTATTACAAGCAAAATATTTTAATAGAAACGTCCAAGTTACAAAATTCAGTACTGCACAACTTTTAAATATATATATATATATAAAACCCACCATATTCATAGGACAGATCAATCACTCCAATTGTAAAACCTATAGCAGGGGCTCAGAGACAGGAATATCTATGAAGCACCTGTCAAGGATTCCATCCACAATGCTCTATCAAGAAGCGGGGTTTGCACTCCCACAGAACAGACATGTGCAGTTCCCTGAGGAACTGGTGCAAAATTTGTCAGACAAATTTAATTGCTTCCTCTCTTTGAATAAAATCGCAAAGCTATTGGCTGTGCCTGCAAATATTTACACACCTGGAGTGAAGGAAAAGACTACCCACTCAACCAAAATTTGGAAGGTGTAAACACCAATGAAGGAGAGAAAATCTTGGAAGAACATAAGAAAAAAAGGAAGAAAGTAAAATGTATATATTTAAATTGCCAATAAATGTTACTTCTTCAGCAATAAGAGAGGGATTATGTGTATGTGATTTCATTTCACCCCTCATGTTGCCTGAGTGACTTTACAGTGAAGTATTGTTCTTTTTATAATGATTTATCATTATTTTAAATTTTCACTTTATATACAGTACTTAAGAATTAATGAATTAATAACCTTATAATCCAAAGCAGTATTTATCTTTTTGTTAAATCACATCATTTTCCTGTTATAAATAAAATTGCTATGTTATTAAATTCATACTACAATGAATGAACATTGACTTTATTGCATTATTTAATTAATGGTTGAGTTCCCCCTTTGCCGAAACAAACAATATTTGAAAAAAAAAATCAGTAAACAAATGATTCTTAATGAAGTTTATTATATTATTCCTTTTCAGCTATCAAAATTATAGCAGGATGAATGGGTTTTAAAAAACAAACAAACATTGCATTAGATGCATCAGATAGAATCAACTTGCCTGGATTTAGCTAGTTTGAGCAGGAACTTCTCTGATGCATAAGGTTTGCGTTTGACATGTTGGATTATGACATAATTAGCAGTGATAGTCAGCTACTGTTTCTCCATGTTTTATGTAAAATATTTGACAGTATAGCAAAAAAAAAAAAAGTAAGTTCAAATCTGCAGTCCCAATTTTTGATTTATTTCTGAACTTTCAGACTAATAGCCCAAAAGTCAAAGTCTGGCTCATTTTTGTTTTGTCCCCAAAATACACAAACATACGGCAACATTAATTCATGCCTGTAATTTTGTTCCAGGTAGATACTGGATCATTTCTGGGAGAGGAAGGCTAATCTGAGTGAGAGGAGGTATATGGGGCTATGGTCAGATCAGAGGGAACACACACTGAAATGTGCAGTCTATGAGTCATGACATGAGATGTGACAAAATGAGGAAGGCCAGAAAAGAGAAAAGAGAGGATTGGGCCAGGGCCTGGAAAGTGACCGCAAATGATTTCTCAGTTTAGTCATGTGCACATAATGGCTGTTCTGCTACATTTGACCTTTTATAAAAATAAAGTAAGATAAAGATACAAGGGTGTGAATATTATTTCACTGACCCTGAGCACTGCTGAAGAAGTGCATTTCAGGGCAGGATGTTGGCTTGGAATGAACTGCTGTTTCATGACACGTACTTACTTATTTCACATTTAGACAGTTAGATTTAGATTTGGATCATATCCTCATTCCTTGGTAAGGTCCATTTGCACCACTCATTAAACCAGCCCTAAAGGGGCTGATGAAAATTCTCCCAGTGTGGGGGCATCTTGGACTGACATAAACCAGACTATGCTGCTTTTACTCAAGCCTCTAAGTCTCCTGTCATACAGGGAGGCAAGAATCCTGCAGAGGGCCTGGAGTAGATGTGATGGGGGTTGGAGAAAGTGGGGCTGGAGCATATATAATACACTCTAACAAACCTCAGCTGGTGGAATGGTCCTCACTCCTTGTGCAAGTTAGAGTAGCCCTGGGGGGGGCTCTACATTTTGCTAGGGCTGGCTCAGCACCCTGGCTGGCCTCACATCCTGGAAGATGAAAAGGCAGCATACAGTCACCTTTCCTTCCCCTGCCTAAGCTGTGCCATGCATGACTTCAGTGCAGCTCATTAACTTCATGGAATCCACAACTAGCAGGTGAACTTTTCTGGTCTAGTTTTAAAAACCTGGCAAACCCAAATTTTCTCTCACCTTTGGAATTTCAGGCCTGGCCCTGTGCTAAATTAATTTAATGGAATTTTAACTAGAGTGGGTACAAGATTAAGTATTTGGAACCTGAATCTACAAGGTGTGGAGTCCTTTCTGCAAGCAGCTGACCATCCTCAATACCCTTGTAGGGTAAGCCCTTAACCCATGTGGGGGAGGGAGCTGTGCCAACTGATAGAGTCGGATTCAGCCAGAGATCCACTTATAGATCCTCTGAAGGGCTTGACTTCAGAGTTGTTCTGTTAGGGCAACAAACAGTCTAGATGACTTTCTGATCACTTTTATTCTCTGCAGATAAAATGCCCATGCTCATTTTACAGCAAGGGAATGGAGTCTCCTCTCTTCGTCAGATCATGGGCTTTGGAAAAAAACAAAGGTAAGTGAATTGACCAGTTTATGTGATATTTTAAAACTATTGTAGGAGTGAATTTCGGGTGTACTCATAGCCAGACTTTGTCCTTATGGAATATTGTGTATGGCAGATCAGCCATTAGTGCCCCGAGTTCACCTACCCTTCTGGGTGAGGTGATGGCAACGAGGAAGGTAACCTTTATTGATGGCGGAGACGTGGAACATGTAGTTAATGGTTTAACAGGTGACTGAGTGAGTGCCGAAAGTACTAAGTTAAGGTTCCAGGGAGGAGTAGGTTTCTTTACTGGTAGAAATGTTCTGATCAGGCTGTTCAAGAATTTTCAAGAATCTGGTGGTTACTGGGTGAATAAAGATCGAGTAACTGTCCAATGGTGGCTTACATGCACTGATTGACACCGGGCGAATCTGTAGCAATCTAAGGGAAAGAGCTGTTGTCTTGAGAGTAAGAAGCATCTGCTGCCTCTAGAGATAGATGGTTTTGCTGCACCCAGATAGAGAAATGTTTCAATTTGGCTAAGTAATATTTCCGGTGGAATCCTTTCCTCTATTATTAAGTATGTTTGCAGAGCTTTAGATCAGGAACATTCTAGGCTTGATGTCCATCCAAATACCAAGCCACGAAATGAAGTGCTTCATGGCTGTGGTTCTTGACTCTACCATACTGCTGAATCAAGAGATTCAGAAAGGACAAGATGCTAATTGGCGGATGGGATGCCATTCATTGGAAGTTTGGAAACCAGATTTGCCAGGCCCATTTAAGGATGATGAGGATAACTTATGCCCAGGCATGTCAAATCTTCCATAGACCTCAAGGCAGTAGCAGGATGAGAGAGAAAGCATACCTCAAGTGATCTGAGCAAGGCATTAGGAAAGCATAGCCTCTGGAGTGCTTTCCTTGAGCTCCCCTGGAGAAGTATATGTTGTATTTCCTGTTTGTCTGAGAGGTTCCCCACTGAGTGAAAATGCTGTTCAGTACGGAACTGTGTATCTCTCACTTGTGATCAGTGGTGAAATGCCTGCTCAAACTGTCTACCAGTTAATTCTGGGTTCCAGGAAAGTACACTGCCAATAGGGCGATATGGTTCTTGATACCTTAGTTCTATAAGGTGACTGCTTCTATATACACGGATCTTGCTCATCCCTGCTTGTTAATGTAGAATATGGTTCTCACATTGTCTAACAATATAAGTACACAGTGAAACTGGATGAATGGCAGGAAAGATTTACAAGTCTCTCAGACAGCCCAGAGTTCCAGAAGATTGATGTGCATTCTGGACTCTTGGGCATCCAAGTGCCCAGCACCATATCAGTGTAGGATCCCAAGTCTATCAGAGAGGCATCCATATTTATCATCTTGTCAGGTGTGGGGGATGGAAAAGGAACACATACATAAACACTTGCTTGGAATTTTTCCACCAGTTATTGAGGTCCCCATCCTGGCAGGGATTGTCACTATGGTGTTCATGATGTGTTTCCTTGTTATATATACTGTTCGGACCCAAGCCTGAAGGCAATGGAGGTGGAGTCTGTTGAATGGAATGAGGTAGGTGCATGACGCGATGTACCCCAAGAGAGAAACGCAAGACTGGAAATTTATTTGAGGGCTGTACATAACTTGGTCTATCAAATAGTCCTGTGGCACCTTATAGACTAACAGACGTATTGGAGAATAAGCTTTCATGGGTGAACACCCGCTTCGTCGGATGCAGCTGAAGTGGGTATTCACCCACAAAAGGTTATGCTCCAGTATGTCTGTTAGTCTATAAGGTGCCACAGGACTATTTGTCACTTCTACAGATCCAGACTAACATGGCTACCCCTCTGATACTTGGTCTATCAAGTTGCTCATGGTGTGAAATCGGCCCATGAGGAAATAAGCCCTCAACCTGACTGAGTCTAAGGTCCCGCCTCCGAATTCTATAGTCTGCATCACAGTCAGAATAGACTTTTCCAAATTCACACAGACTCCTAGGGATGAAAGAAGCTGAAGCAGTGATGAAGCTGATGCGAGGGCTTCTAGATGTGTCCTGATAATGAGAAGTCAGTTGTCTAAGTAAGGAAAGACTGTGAAGCCACTTCATTTGAATTGTGCTGCTACTGCTAGAAACACTTTGGTGAAATTAAACATGTCTACATGGGGCTGGCCTCAGCCGGGGTGGGGCTCCAGCCACCAGCAAGGCAATCACAGTCTCTGGAGCTAGCTTGGGCCTGGGCTTGAGAAGGATCAGGTGGCCCGCAATCAAATAGTCTTAAGGCTGACTTTAGCCTGGGCGGGGCTCAGGCAGCCAGAAAAGCAACAGTCTATAAGGAAGCTGGTAAGGGAGCCTCCTTCTTCGGGGGGGGGTGGGGGGGGAGCTTCCCTGCAGTGTAGGGAGTCGGCCACCCTGGGGTGGGGTGGCAGGGGGATGCGGGCCCACCTTACTCCACCGCATCCCAGCCCAGGGCCCTGGCAGAGGCCGGATTGGCTGCCCCTGTGTCGGCGGGGATCCAGCCCCAACACGCCAACTGAGCCACACTCGGCTCCGCAGCCAGCTGCTCTATGGCTGCCCATGGGCCACTTCCTGCCTCCCCGGGGTTTGGTACCTCTTGCTTCCAGGCCTCATCGGGCTCACTACATTCATCCAGAGGGGACGGCACAGCTGGGGCAACTGTCTCATTCGGAGATGAGTAAGATAGTGTTGCCGGTACCAATGGAACCGCCAGATCCAGCTCATAGTTTTCCTACTCTATAGGGTCAGGAGGAAACTCTGGTTGCTGTCTTAGAGGGGACTGGTGGAATTACTCCACATTAGATAGCACTGACCCTGGGAATCATATGTATGGGTCCCATGGGCTCCAGTAGGGCAAGTAGGAGTGTTTGAAGCTGGGTTGCAGAAGTCCCCAAGGCATGGGTACAGTCGGTTCCAAGGGGACATTATGGGTGCAGGTTGGTTTCAGGAGGTTATCAGTGTCCTGTCTGGATGGATCTGTCTTGGAGGAGGTGATGATAGTTCCTCCAGTAGCTCTGAGACTCCTGATGACAAAAAAAGACCAGATCTGGTTCAATCGGCGGTGCTAATAGCTCTGTGGGGAAAAAGTTGCAGCTAGTAGACAGGATGGAAGAGTCTTATCCTGTAGCCTTTTGACCCCACCTGGGGATACATCTCCCTGGTAAGGGATGGTCCTGTCAACAGAGGAGATTGCAGACCTGGGGGAATAAAAGATGTCTTCTGGTGGAACAAAGATGTATCTCTTTATTCTCCCTGGAGTGCTCAGGGTTCTGTCTGCCCATATCGACAGAGCCAATATAAGGAGGCTCTGGGTTAGCAGGTTCATATGAGGTTGTGGTGGTACCATCAGAAGCTGAGGTTCCCAACGGGTCTCTTCATAAGAACTGGTGGCTTTTGATCTTTAAACCTGGATTTGCCTTAGGTGCTCTATAATTTATTTTATATTCAGTTATTTTAGGAGAATGTATTTCTTGTGAAAGGTATCAAGCTGACAGCCACTATCTGGTCAAGCACAGGAAGTTGTAACTGTGACATGGAGGGATGATCTGCAGGTGTGAGACAGCTGCCCATTTAGTCTTTGACCACTGTGTTGAGACTCCTATGAAGGGTATCAGTTGGTGCAAGTTGTGGGATTGATGTGGACAGTTATCCAACAGGTGCAGGTCTGAGATACCAGTGCAAAAACACATGCTAACAGAATACATTTTAAAAACAGATCACTTTAATTAAACCAATATAATTTGCTAGCCTATAAGTTAACATAATCCTATACATAGAATTCCAAATCAATTTTAATGTTTACATAATGTTTGTCTGCATAGCTTCTGAAACATGACATCATCCAGCCATTTCAGCATAAAAAGATATTGAAATGATAAACAAGAGCTAGGTGTCCCTTTTTCTTTTTTACTATTATTTTTTACAAACAACCCTTTGCACATGGGGGCAAGGAGGGTCAGGGAGGGGTACCCATTTAGAGAAGAGGTTATGGCAAACAATATTGATGGTTTAAGAGCATAGAACTAAAAACTTTTCATCACCTGCCACACAGAAATTAGTTTATTGTTTGCGACTCCTGCCAAAGAATGCACCTTCTTGGCCACCAATCACTTCAATAAGGTATGGCAGGTTTGATCAAGCCTTGGGAACCTTTCACAATAGGGCTCTGTCAAACCATTCCTGTTCTGTTCACAGTCTCATACACTTACTGACTTCTCTTTCTGGAGCCCATACGAAGGTTTGTAGGCTCAGACTCCAGACTAACTAGCACTGAAGGGATACATGCCACTATTGCTTGTGCAATGTAACTGTCACATCTCTGAAAACTACGATCAGTGGCCTCTCCTTGGGGCACAATAAAAAGGTACTGCAAATTTCATTTTGTAGTAACTACAGCTTCAGAAATTGCATTAACTGTATTAGAAGGAGTCATAAGAAATGTTCTGGAAGGTTAGCTGGATATGGTAGGTGTCACATCTATACTAAGATGAAAAATCACTTTGCTAACTTACAGTGTTTTTCCCTTTGGTAACACCCTTTATTAAGGTGCCATTTATAAATAGTTAATTATTATTTATTAATGCATAAGCCACTTTATAGCATGCTGGATAACAACTGAAATTCATGTATTAAAGATGCACACACTTGGTTTAATACAATTTACGTCTTATAATATCCTTTGCAACAGATTCTCATTGCATCATCTGTTAAGCATTTATTACTAATGCATTTTATAACATGTTTTATAATACATTATTTGAGGAAGTAGCTGCATTTAGTGATCATTTCATAAATAAGAATAAAGCATTTGTAAATGGCACCTTAATTTAAAGTGTTACCTTCACATTACCGGGTAGTCGTTCACCATCCGTCTCACTTTGCAATTATTCTCAAAATGCACCTCTTAATAAAAGACATGTTAAGTTGTATTCCTTCCTCCACCCTCCACCTGATTAAAAGTTTGAATCATTTTTCTTACAGCTGTTCTCAGATGTCTTATGGTTGGCTACTTAGTTTGATTGTATTTATTTATTTATTTTGATGATGCCAAAGTTACTATTTAGTAACATCCCTTTCTGAAAAGATGAGCACAATAAGATAGATAACAGCCTACCAGATTGGCCAATGCTGGCTGTTTGGATTCTTTGTAGAATTCTATTTTCCCACCAGCAAGAACGATCCAAGAAGTAGACCAGTTTTTCCTTTAAAAAATAAAATAAAATAAAATTAATGGCTCAAGTAAGCATGACCTATCTTGGTTGAGGAAGATGATACAATGGATTAAGCCAATAACACTTCATATTTGAAGACCTGGATTCCAACCCTTTTTCAGAAATGAAAATGGTCAGAATTCACACTCTGTGTCAAGTGCACTTTTGTTGATGTTAATGGAGTTGCACCTGTTTACACCATGTCTGAGTTTGGCCCAATGGTTTGATGGGCCAATTCCCTGAATTCACATGTAAAGCCCAGAATGGCTCCTATCCATCAAAGCACTTAAGCACATGCACAACTTTAACCAAATGAAGAATTAAATTGAAATCAGTGGTATTATTCACATGCTTGAAGTTCACATGTGCTTAAATATTTTACTGCATCAGGGTCTGTATGATTGGGCACCATCTGGAGATTGATATTTAAGATAGGCCAAGGACAGAAATAGCAAAGATGTCATAATATCAGTGTGAGGTATACAGAGCTGTGCACAGGACTTATATTTAAAGATCAATACATTTTCTCCCTGTCCATAATAAAAATATTGAATCAAACAAGAGAGGTTTCCAGCAGACCAAGACACACAATAGCAGTATTTTATGTAAATTACAAGAAAGTGTAACGACATATAGAAGTTCTTCATTTGTCAAACACAAACAGCAACAACTTCTGTGGAGAGGTATAGAAGGGACAAAAACATTCTTTCAATGTTGTTAGCAGCACACTGGAGAGATGCACAAAAAAAGGTAATTACAAACCACACAGTAGATTATAATATTCATCACTCCAATGGAAATAAAAAATTTAAGTTTGATTCTCTGTGATTTATGGGGTCATACTGTCATCCCCAAGAATTTAGACAAAAATACTGCAAATCCTAAAAGTGTTGCAAAATTTAGCAGAAACAATTACTCATTCCAAAATGTGTACCAGAAGTGATAATTAATTACAATTCGCTGTTCACTATTGATTACTCTCCTATTTAATATATTTCAGTCATTCTATCAAGGAGCAGAAATAATACCTTGGGTGAAATCCTGGCCCCACTGAAATCAAAGACAAAACTCTCACTGACATTAATGTGGCCAGAGTTTGACCTCAGGCGTATTAGTGACCACCGACCCTATATAAATAATGAGCAGCAAAACCAACAATCCATGAACAACCCAGAAGCTGAAAATTATTCACCCAGTTTATTTGGTGCTTTTGGTAAATATTCAAAAACATTTGAAGAAAATGTGAATCCATTTGTGAAGACTTGCTAATCAAAAAAAGGCCAAGGGTGAGATTTTCCAAAGTACCTAAGTTACACAGGAGCATAGGTCCCACTGAAAGTCAATAGAACTTATGTGTCTACGTGATTTAGGAACCTCTCAAATTCACAGTGAATAACTGGGCCAGATCCTTAGCAGATATAAACTATGCTGATTCACAATAGCTGAAGATATGGACCATTATTTGCAATAAACACTTCAACCAGCTCTGCTAACTAATCCTCACAATATCCTTATGAGGTAGTATTGTAACCATCTGTTGTTATCTGGGTTTCAAAAATGGCTACCAGTAAAAACCAAGGGGAAGGGTTCTCCAGCCAGACCTTACCTGTACCTCCTCTTTTACTGAAAGATCTTCAGTGAGAGTGTCCTTTCTACTGCCCCCTCTACCAGACCAGTGTGCAATGATCAATGATTTTGGTTGACGTCCCTAGTATTTTACATTCCCAGCGAGGACATCTGAGGCAATACCGTGCGGTTTATTTGACCTATCCAGTGTCAATCCAGTATGTGTTTCATAATTAATCCACACATGAATTAGCAGTAGACTTCAAATTGAAAGCACTTGCTGGCCCTAGTCTACTCAGGCAGAGCTAGTGGAGAACTAAGATTGGGGCCAGTATGCAAGAGATTTGCATACGAGAGCCCCCCTCTAGTAGACATATAACCAGACTTGCTCAAGAGTACATAAATTGGCTTTATTTGACTCTTCAACATAAAACCTGTGTTTTGGGTGCTGGGAGTCACAAGAAAAGCCATGTGAAATATTCACAATGATACCCAAAACCTACTAAATGTCAAGTCTTCTTACAAACTCAGAACTCAGATCAGATTCATTGGAAGGTTCCCTAAGGTTTGCAACCTTTCCTGTTAACTTGGGCCCAGCTTCAAGAGAACCTGGAGCTTTTTACAATTTTGCACTGAAGATGTGAAATTTCCTTTTGCACAAAGCCAGGTAAGACTGTTGTTTTGACTGAACGTATGTCTACTCTGCAATCACAGAGTGGGGTTGCAGCTTGTGTGGTCCTACTGGATCTAGCTTCAATCTAGCTAGCTCAGATACTATATCAGCAAAGCCAAGGCAGCATGGGCTTCAGGATGAGCTGCACAAGCCTACCCACGACCCTGGGTAATTACTGGCAGGGCTAGCCCACACCGAAGTCTGTGCTGCTGCTGCAGAGTCACTGTTCTGTTACCCAAGCTAGCTAGATTAAAGATAGCTCAGGTATGTCTACATGAGCAGCAGTCTGACTCTGTGATTGAAGTTCAGAGGCACCCTGAGTTTCACTTTGAGTTTTATGGTTCATTTCAGCCTGAAATCCAGGGTGAAGCTAAAGGGTGTGGAAGAAAAAGAGTGGAAAATTGAAGAATAATTTTGAAGGATCCCTTGAGAAGTGAAAGAACTGAGCTTCACAAGAACTGTAATTGGAGGTATGTTCCTGATGATGCATGTGTGCAGTTAGCTAACAACCACTGCATTGATATATTGCATGTAAGCATGGATTGTTAGTATTATGGAATACTGAAGCATTAGAGTACAAGACCATGTCTCAGATAAGGTAATTTCAAAGCATTCTGCATCAAGACTTCAGTTCCATGTGGCAACAAGCAGTGTTAGTGAACTTTGAATTCTCTTTTTTAGGGGAAAAGGTTGGTTCAACCCCTTATGACATATGAAGATTCAGAGTGTTCTTGCAGGATACTGTATAGCACAAGCAGAATCTGACAAGACAATGACTATATCATATTTGAGTATGGCTTCAGGACAAGATGGGTTTTTTCCCTACCATTCTCCCTAAATTCAAAATTATCTTTAAATCAAAACATTATGGTTTCTACTTATTTATCTTTAATTTATAGTATACAAAATCAGTCTGTGTTTATGAAGTGCTTAGACAGACCTTAATAAGATCAAATAGAGTTTTGGGGGTTAACTGGTTTTTCCACAGATGGACATTCATGTACAGAATTTCACTGTAAAAGTGTGGGCAAGGTTTTCAAGCCCTTTGGGAAAGTCAATTCAGCAGTGACTATACTCTTTTCCAGATGCATATTCCATAGCTTTGAAAAATTTACTCCCAGTGAATGAGCAGTTAGGGCTAAATAAAGAGAGGGAGAAGATGGATAAAGTATACATAGACCAAAAAAAAAAAGTTATCTTTGTCTGTTTTTCATCCACAAAGAGAGACAGATAGCCCTCAATATCAGTATGCAGAAAGATCCAAAATGAAAACCAAAAAATAAAATCATCTGTTTGAATCAATAGAATTGTTCTATATAAAATTTAAAAAATGGTGGCAGAGTCAACAAAGTGTGAAATCTGACATCTTCATATTGTAAAATGAAGCAATACACTCAATACATCAGCTTTACAGCAGCTGCAGTATTTGCATTCTCTCAAATGGACACCTGATGGCAGCACATTATAACACCAACACTGTTCACAATTGCTTTGTCTCTTAATACAGTAGTGCTTTTAAAATCTGAATGGACAATGCCATGTTTATAAATGCAATAATAATATTCTGAAATTTCCATGTGTAGCCATATGAGTTGGAAACAAACATATTCTGCATGCTTTTCTGTTCTGAATACTACATGGTACTAACACATGCAAAGCCCCTTTGTTTAAGTAATGTTACATTTCTGATAGAAAATCACAAAAAAGCAAATTAATTCAAAGTTTTAGCTGATACTTCTTTGTACTTAGGTCATCAACATAGAATGAGACCTTGAGGCATACTCAACTCATTACTAATACTGGATAACAGTTGCAAGAAATGAATGCATTCTTCCAGTACAAGATTGCCAGGAAACTATGCTGCTGTTCTCAAACTAGGATCTGGCCACAGTGAACCATGTATTTGTCACCTCCAGACTGGACTATTGTAACACCATATCTGGTGTTGAAGAGAGAAAAGTCACAAGTCCAGTTATTAAAACAACAGCCCCATCCTGAGCAATATCTGCACTTTCTGGGGGCTCCTAGTTTGCTTTTGGTGTCAATTCAAGGCTCTGGGTTTAATCCCTTAGGCCCCCTATGGGTTGAGTACTAGCTACATCACACCCCACCTCTTCATTCTCAACCCACCAAGACAGCCCACAGAACAATGTGTCTGACAAGCTTATAGGAGGGAGGTAAGGCATGCTCTATTGAGAAACCCTCCCTTGTGAAACAGCCGCTGGGGAAGATACTTAGCCCACGTTTGGCCCTTTTTAGAGCTCATTACTGAGACTCTACATTTTGAAAAAGCCTTCTGTCAAAAACCAAAACCAAGGAGTGACAACTCAGAATGACAGAAAGACAGACACTTCAATGGTCTTACTCTTACTCCATCTTTATACAGCTTTAAGGGAAAGCTCAATCAGACCGTCAGTTTACTTGTGAATGTCTCTGTTTTGGTCAGTTCTGATCATTTCTGTATAGCAATTCATTTTTTGGTTAAATTTACTTTGTATATAGGATTTTGCTACCAGAAAAAATATAATGCTTCAGAGATGATGAGGGGTCATACAACATGATCTTGGCAATGTATAAGGGCAAAAGAGTATTTGCTTTCAAACACCCTGGGTCACTGACCCAAAAGACATGGTTTATTACTATTATAGAGTTAGGAACTTTAAAATGTAGATCTTTCTTCAGATAGATTTTCTGATATATCATATCAATTAGCTAGTAATCCTCAAGAAGGTAGAATGAATTGTGTCAGTTCTACTGTCATTCGGGTACCTTTCATAGGATTTTTCTCAGCTCTCAGTGTTTACCTAACTCTGCTCCCACTGAGATCAATAGTGAAACTCCCTTTGACTTTAACAGCAGCAGAGATAGGCCAGCTCTGACTGCTTTTAAAAGTCTTACCCTGGGTGCCTATATGGAAGCAGCAATTATACGGGTGTCCAGATCACACCCCTGAAGTCCACACCAGCTGTGTCCAAACATTGTCCAGCTGAAAGCTGCATTATCTATTTGCCTGGAGCCCAAAGGCTGCACCTAATGTGCATAAAATAGAACAGAATTGCAGCTGTCCCCATTTTTAATATGGAAGCAGGGCTCATGGTCACATCATACAATATATCCTGGCAGCTCATATCAACTATATTCTGAGAGCTGTAGCCTCAGCAAGCTACAACAACATATTAAACATGAGAGCACCCATGTGCAGAATAGTAAAACGGTGGACTGCATTTGGTTCATATGCCAGGCATTGGCCACTTCTGATATTCATGATATGGCCCATATGACTTCTGATTAAATTGTATATAATTGACACAACATAAAATGCACAATACCTTAACTTCTTGCCTCCATCTGCAATTTTAGCTTTTAGAAGATATCCTTCTTTTTCCACTACCTGCAAGAAAGAATATTTATATCATAACTCTATCTTTTATTAATATGTACCAATTTATTTAGTACATGCTACAAGACTCATATAGGAATGAATAGTGTTGTAGCACTTTATCACTTATTCTTATTTTAGTTATCTATGGTCAGTTCTTTTCAAGTGCTGGCAAATTATCTTTAATGTCAATCAAATATATAGTAATAAAATGGAAAAGAAACTCTGAACATTAAATCTGAAAAAAAAAACCTGTTTAAGTGCAAGTAAAGTTTCTGGTTATAAGTGAAACATTGGTTAAAATGTATCATATTGATTCACTAATACATCTTCAGTCATATGAAACATCTATAGGAGTTGCATGTTTGCTTATAAGCTATGTAGAACATATATTATCCTAGAGCCATATCATCCTCTGCTGTGAAATTTTTAGCTCTTATAAGCTACCTAGGGTCAGGTATATGAATGGCAGACCTCCAAAAGATTATCTAATGTAGGTGCACCCCTATAGGTGGCACTTTTCCCTTTGAGTCAGTACTAAATCAAGACCCTTGTAAGGTGCAGAAAAGCATTATGCTTTTAGTGGTGCTGTCGTTCCGATGAGATGTAATACAAAGGCCCTCACCTCTTGCAGACATTAAAAGGTCACACTCCAATGGGAATTGTTTATGTTCATGTGAGGGCAGCATTTGTCCTTAAATTTACAATTGCATCAAAATGTTCTAGTGATAAAACCTAGGGAAAGCACACTATAAGTAGCTCATCGCTGCCACCACAATCTTGAGTTGGAATTACAAATGAAAACACCACAACTTGTGTGTATCTACCAAAACTGGGCCAGAACATCCGCTGAGGCCAAACTAGCCAGAGCACAAATGTGTGTGTGTAGATGTGATTTAAACCTCACCTTTGTAGTTCCCCAATCCTGGTGCTGCTCTGTGAAAGCCAGTTCTCCCTGTGCAATGTTAGAGCAGTATAAGGACTGCTCTAAATTACACTAGGCTGCAACACTCAAAGGGGGCCAAAATTGCAGTTGAGGATTGACAGAGCACAGGGGCATCCTGGCTCACTCCTTTCCTCGACCCCCTTTCCCCCGCGCACACACACACTCTTTTATTTGTTAAACCAGCAGCAAGGAAATTCAGTAGCGTACGAGTTCCTATGTCAGGTCTATGGCACTAGATGACCGTCCTTATACTCGGGAGATTAAGGGGTTGGTTTCACCAACTTTATGGCCAGATTATGATGGTAGTGGAACGGAAAGTAACCACACCTTATTGAAGGATTTGGCCAATTGTTTTAGTGTATTTTGAAGAAACTTTTATTTTGGCCTTCAGCTAAACCACCGTGACCTGTGAACCCATCAGATCGCATTAGCTAAACAGGATCAAATCGGGTCAGTACTTGGAAAAGAGAATTAAAGGAACACCTAAATGGTGCAGGAAGGGAGACTGGTGATTTAGAAGATGACTGTCTTCACTTTCAGTCACTTATGAACTAATGCCCCAGGAGGATGCTGATACCTTCATATAGTCTCTGCTGAGTCATCACAGCTCAGGGTGGAGCAGAGGATTTCCTAAAAACTGTCATAGGCTTTAACCTTCTGCAGGGTTATATATAGCAATAGAAAACATGTTTTATATATAAGGGGGGATCATAAAATCAAATGTACAAGTCTGTTCTTACTGTACAAAAAGATGACTATATAAACAGAATGGTGTATACAATGGTACCCAAAGGGTACTTCAGTTTCTCATGAGAGTTTTAGTTTGGAATATACAGTACTGTGTACACTGCATATACATACATGTTTCCACATGCATACTGAAAATCTGTACGTTTACAGACAACATTTTGGGTGACATCCTCATCTGACTTTATAGGAATTTGTGTGTGCCTTTTTTACAGCTTGCACTTATTCCATTCATAGATTTCAAGGCCAAGGGTCTATTGTGATCACCTGGCCTGACCTCCTGTATAGCACAGGCCATAGAACTTCCCCAAAATAATTCCTAGAGTACATCTTTTAGAAAAACATCCTATATTGATTTAAAAATTCACCACATCCCTTGTCGGATGTGCCATGCAAATCCCTGGGTGTCAATATGGAGTGTAGAGAAAAAAACCTTTAGGACCACAGGCATTGTTCACCAGAATCACATCATTGCTCCATCTAGCTAGAGAAGGGGGAATAATTTCAGATAAAGTAAGAACTGACCCCAATATCCTCTAGGGTGACCAGACAGCAAGTGTGAAAAATCGGGACAGGGGTGGGGGGTAATAGGAGCCTATATACGAAAAAGACCCAAAAATCGGGACTATCCCTATAAAATCGGGACATCTGGTCACCCTAACTACTTTTCAATCATACTTGTAACAAACCCTTCGATCATTTTCCATCCCTTCTCATCCTTCAATTTTTGTTGGTTTACACTTCTGATGTGAAGTCAGGGCCAGAAGTGCAAAATGTCAGATGAGATGGTTATTGTCCGAATATTTCCATCCACCTGGAAATGGCAGTTGGGAGGAGCTTTTACTAATCAACAAGTTGTTGATCGCTTCTCCAAACCAGACCCAAATTTTGATCATTTCAAGGTTTGCCCATCACTATATCTAGATTGGTATTATATTCAAACAGAAATAGAAGCAACGTTGAATTTTAATACTCAGACTGAACAATCCCTATCCTGAAATTTGGGGGATTTAAGAACAGGATTCATTTCCAGATTAGAAAGTTGCTGCTCAGACCCCTCTCTCTAACCATCCTGAACTAGAACAGCAAATGAATACACCACCAAAATTGAGGGATATAGGGAATTCAAATCCAAACTGCACAGCTGAAACCCATCTCTTGTTTTAACTTAGATGTCTAGTTCTAACTTAGATATTTCAAAAACACAAGAACTGGTATTCAAATCTCATGGTTTATCCCGACACTAGAAATCCTCCAGGTAATATTCAGAAGGCTCCTTGTTTCTATATATGGTAGTTGCTTAAATATTATTCTGATTTAATAAGTACAATGATTGCCTTTAAAATGTTACAGTTGTCTTTGATAACTTGATGTTATCATAATGTTCATTGATATTCCCCATAATTAGTACAGGGAATACTGCAATAACATTTTTTAGTTACCAAGGCAATTGAAAAGGTTTTAAAGGTACCACTCTATCTTCATTTGTACATATAGTGTATGAAGCAATATACGCACATGTATTGCACAGTACATCTGCTAATGTCGCTTTTCTTGCCTTATGTGATTTCACAGAAAACCTTCTAGGACAATTCAGTTTATTCTTTCAGCCCTTCATCTGATGGATGACATGGGGTTACAAAATCATGAAATGTCCTTATAGTACTCTCTTTTCTTTCTGCCTCAATGAATATCCATCATTTGTTTTCGAGTTGTTGACCTTCCTGCACCTTTCCAGCTGAGGAAAGGTTGAGAGAATAATCCAAAATATCCTGAAAGAATTAGCATAAAAATAAGATACTGGAAGCCTAGACTGCTTCTTTCTGCACTTAAAGAAAGTATTAAATATGAAAATGTTTGTGTGTGTGTCTGTGTAGTGTGTATAATTGTTTGTAGCTATCAGACATGGATGTACACTCCCATATTTGTGTGTATTAATATATGAAAGAGTGAGGTTGGCTGCTAGTGTTATTGGAAAATAGTATTAGAAAAAATAATTAATACTATATTAGCTATGGTTTCTATAGCTTTCCTGAACTGAATTATATATGGGAACTGGGCCAAATTCTGAAGACTTTAATCAGACAAAGGTCCCCTTGAAGACAATGTCATTATCTTGATGATTCTGAAATTTCATGTTAATGTTCTTTTAAAAAAATATAATATTTTCACTTGCCTCTGTTTTTCTCCAGCAAAATTCTACAGGTAACTAATTATGTACAAAAATTGAAGTTAAAACATAGTAGCATGGGCAAAGGCAGAAAACTAGCTTCACTCTTCTCAATATATATTTTTCTCTTCAGTAAATCTCAAACATTACTAAAAACAAATTACTAAAAATATTACTAAAAACACCTAGTATGTTCCCTTAATTTTGCTTATTCTGCTAATCCAAACTAATAATTTTTGGAAAAGAAATATAATCAATTAATTAACATCCAACTCTTAGTATTGCTGAAATGTCAGTCTAGTGCTACTGATTCAGTAGCAAATGGAAAGTGTATATCAGTAACTAAAATGCTTTGTCGTTTCTAACATTATAATTTCCATTGAGTAACAAACTTTTCATATGTCTTTGCTTTTTTCTACCCCCTTAACATATTAAGACATCCAGAGTGTCAAGTGTTCATCTTTAATACAACACATACTATATTTCCATTAAAAACATTTAAAGTAAATAAGCAAAGCAATACATAGATTCTGTAATACAATTGCTTACCGTTTGTTCCTTTGGGCTAATGATGTCTGTGAGTATTAAGTTATGTTGGGAATGATTCCTTCTATGACGAGATATCTGAAAATATATTCATTTACAACTTAGAATCAGTTTGATATAATTGTACCAAATCAAACAAGGCTTACATGTAAGGACAGACTGAAACAATCTGTTGACAGGACATGTGTATGTATATGTGTATTTTATATATTATGTGCAGTGTGTGTATATCTATATGTGTATTTTATATATTAAATAAAAATGAAGTTTTTGAAAACCTGGTTCCCACTGAGCATGAACAGACTTTAGGATCATTCCTAGTCCTAATGTTTGCAATGCAACTCTGGCAAATTAAAATTAAAATTAACTGGCATATAAATAAGCCTTCTGAGTTTATCTAGAAAACTTCATTAACATGATCTCAATGCAGTTTAAAAAGATGGGTAGTAGTATCCCCATTTTACAGACAGGGAAATTGAAGCACAGAGAAGTTAATGATGAGCCCAAGGCCACATTGTAAGTCAGTGAGATAGACTAGAACTGGAAAAAGAACCTAATCATAGAATATCAGGGTTGGAAGGGACCTTAGGAGGTCATCTAGTCCAACCCCCTGCTCAAAGCAGGACCAATCCCCAATTTTTGCCCCAGATCCCCAAATGGCCCCCTCAAGGATTGAACTCACAACCCTGGGTTTAGCAGGCCAATGCTCAAACCACTGAGCTATCCCTCCCCCCATGTAACTAGTATGTTCCAGCAATTGTAATGGCTATCCCCAAACCTTCCATAACTAGAAGGCTACATAAATATTTTGGTACTGATTCTGCTGCTCTGATTGGGTCCTTAATTTCTTTCAGTCCCCCCCCCCTCGTTTTTTCCATGAGAAAAGTGTACAAAACTGTAATTGACAGAAGCATTACACATGACCCCAGGAAATTATTAGAGCTACATGAATCTTTCACAATGAACCTAAAACTCACCTCCATTCAGGTTTTCCTACAAACCTGAAACTCAGGCAGGTTACCCAAAGATATGTCAGGTCTTTTTGTAAAAGTTGGTTGTGCTTTAATTGAGTTTTAAACACAAAAGAGGGTGATTTACAGTTGGTAGTTGGAACCAAGACAAGAAAAAAAAATCTAATTTGGACTGAATTTTAGTCCCCATAATCCATTCTCTTATTACCTACTAAAACACAGTTAACAAAAAGCCATAATATATTGTGTTTACATTTAAATATCTGAATCTTCCAACTTTTCTTAATTAATCTGTAGGGCCTCCCTTAAAAACAGTTAACCATATTATGATCCCATATTTTTCTGCACACTTTGCCTTCATGTTTATATGTAACCACTAACATTTTAAGCCCTGAAATCTATATCCTAGATAAAGCTCTACTCTCCTAGTCAGAGCTAATGAGCTTAATGAATTACCAGTTATAAATTTAATACAAACATTTCAGATAAAGAGATAAACATTCTTCACAATTCAAAAGTTTCTCTGACCTATTTATAAAGAATATCACTTAACAATTTCATTAGGGGTGAGTAACAGCTGGTGACATGGCTGTGTCCTAAAGTGTTTTTCTCTCTTAATATTCTGCATCTTAAGCAATCGAGCCTTCATAAGAAATACTTTAGTTAGTGGCAGTCCCTCCTTTGGGGAGAAAAATATGTCAGACCACATTTTCTGTATTTTGCAATCTTGTTTTCAGGAGTGTCATGTTCCTGTTTTATTAGCATGTAGGGTAAACAAGAATGATTTGCTGATGCTATTGAGAGAACTTCTAAGACTGTGGTCTTTCTATTTAGATTTTGGATTGAACTTAATATTAATGCAAACAGAGGCATGTGTATAAATTCAAAACAAATTAATTCAATTTATCTTTTTTTCTTTATCTTCAGCATTACAAACCTGGAGACTATATACTGTGCAAGACATATAACTAAACTATTCAGGTCTAGATTATATAATTCTCTCTTACAGACCTCCACATATAACAAGGCATATTGCTAAATTATGGTTTTTTACATATTATTATCTCTTGGCCAAATTACATAAAATGACAATATTTAATGGGTGGCTCAAGAATCAAAATGTGGCTTTTTGTAGCCCTGCATACCACTCCTGGGACATCCACTGGACTGATCAGAGAGCTTCTTTTGCTCTGGACTTGGGCACAATGGCCAGAGCAGTGATAAGGGGAATGCTCTCCATGCTGCCTGACACACGCTAAAGAGAATGGACAAGATCCACTTGGATATACCTTGAAGCAGCCAGAAATAAGGCAGAATGAATGGACAGAGAAAGAGAGGTGAGAAGCATCCTTCAATTTCTTCCCAAAAGCCATGATTGGCATGTGGGGAACGGGATGTGGGAAGGAGAGAGAAAGAATATAAGAACTGCCATGCTGGGTCAGACCAATTGTCCATCTGCACACCTGTCTCCAACAGTGGCTCTCATCAGAGCTTCATGAGGAGTGGACAGAACAGAGCAGTTTGAATGATTCACCTCATCATTCCCCTTCATGCTTCTGACAGTCAGAGGTTTAGGTTTGCACTAAGCATGAGGTTGGGTCCATGACCAGCTTGCCTAATAGCCATTGAGGGCCCCCTCCTTCATGAACTCATCCAGTTCTTTTTTGAACCCAGTTATATTTTTGGTCTTCACAACATCCCATGACAATGAGTTCCACAGGCTAATTGTGCATTGTGTCAAAAAGTACTTTTTCTTGTTTGTATTAAACATGCTGCCTATTCATTTCATCAGGTGACCTCTGGTTCTTGTGTTATGTGAAGGAGTAAATAATACTTCCTTATTCACTTTTTCCACATCATTCATGATTTTATAAACCCTATCATATCCCTGCTTAGTCCACTCTTTTCTAAGCCGAACAGCACTGATGTTTTTACTCTCTCCTTGTATGGAAGCCATTCCATACCCTTGATCTTCTTTGTTACCCTTCTCTGAAACTTTTCCAGTTCCAATCTATCCTTTTTGAGATGGGGCGACAAGAATTGCACACAAGGTGTGGGCATACCATGGATTTATATAGTGGCATTCTATTTTTCAGTCTAATTTTCTATCCTTTTCCTAATAGTTCTGAACATTCTGTTAACCTTTTTGACTGTTGCACATTGAACTGAAGTTTTGAGGGAACTATCCATGGTGACTCCAAGATCTCTTTCTTGAGTAGTAACAGCTAATTGAGAACCTACCATTACATATGTGAGGTTGGGATTATTTTTTCGAATATGCATTACTTTACACTTATCAATGTTGAATTTCATCTTCCATTTTGTTGTTCGGTCACCCCGTTTTGTGAGATTCCTCTGTGACTCATTGCAGTCCATTTTGGACTTAACTATTTTGAGTAATTTTGTATCATCTGCAAACTTTGACACTTCACTGTTCATTCCCTTTTCCAGGACATTATGTTGAATATATTGAACAGCACAGGTCCCAGTATTCTTGGGGACCCCCGCTATTTACCTCTCTCTGTTATGAAAATTGACCATTTATTCCTGCCTGTGTTTCCTGTCTTTTAACCAGTTACTAATCCATGAAAGAATCTTTTCTGTTATCCCATGACTACCTAGTTTCCTTAAAGGCCTTTAGTGAGTTACCTTGTCAAAGGCTTTCTGAAAATCCAAGTACACTGTATTGACTAGATCATCCTTATTCACTTGCTTGTTGACATCCTCAAAGAATTCTAATATATTGGTGAGGCAGGACTTCCCTTTACAAAAACCATGTTGACTCTTCCCCAACAAATCATGTTTATTTAAGTGTTTGTTCAGTACTGAAGTTGGTCTCACTAGCCTGTAACTGCCAGGATCACCTCTAGAACCCTTTTTAAATATTGGCATTACATTATCTACCCTCCAGTCATCTGGTACAGAGGTTTGTTTCAGCAGCAGGTTACATACTGCAGTTAGTAGTTTGCAATTTCATATTTGAGTTCCTTCAGAACTTGATGAGTACCATCTGGTCCTGGTGACTTATTACTATTATATTTATTAATTTGTTCTAAAACCTCTTATACTGATACATCAATATGGGTACTTCAGATCTGTCGCCCAAAAAGTATAGCTCTGATGTGGGTATCTCCCGCACATCCTCTGCAGTGAAGACAGGCAAACAGACTGACAGAAGATACTGCATTCAAAAGATTTCCAGAGAGCAAAATAATTGCCAGCTCCAGATATAGATGGCTTCCATTTTTATATTTATTAAAAACCTTAATTGTGCATGCAGTACCAAAAACTTTAATGGAAGCTGCATGTGTGTTGAGAGAGAACAGGACTCTTAGTTGTTATTTATTAAATGATTGATAGATTAGTAGTTTTGTGGAAATGATATCCAAGTTTCTGTAAAAGTAGAAAATATGAAATCATGTCAAGTACTGATAGTGGATTCCAATGTAACTCAGACAAGAACGTCCTTTAGCCCCCAAACTGAATCTAGATCTAGACTTTGAACCTGTGGCTTATCTCTATAGTGAATCAAGCCAAACCAATGCTTCCATTAGAAATCTCCCCAAACATCTGGCTCTCAAATGAAATGAATGAAAACTTTAAACACAGTTTTTTCTATTCTTTGTAATTCATGGTGAGCATTTGGTTTAGGGATAGTGCCACCCTTTTATTCAGATCTCCATAAACTGAATCAAAGCATCTTGACAGAAACTCCCAACAAAAGTAAAGGCATACTATGGCGATTTGTCTAAAAACTCATCAGAACATAAATATTTATATGCTGTAAATATCTCATCTATTAAAGCAGTTTATTGGTCACATTACATCACTGCTTCATAAATATACTTATAGTCAGTAGGAATCTTTTCTGAACAGGACCACTTCATTGACAGAAGGCTACTTTGGAAACAAAATTTACAAATAAATCCCCAATTTTGCTTTATGTAAAATACTGAAAATCTAGTTGATTATTAACAACTGTAAGGGCCACATTATAAGAGTTGTGTACATGCACCTAGAGAAGCATACACTCCATTAATTTGGTTCCAAGATATTCTTATTTTATAGGTACACAATAAGGGGCATCATTTAGGAATTCACCATCCCAATACCGCGCACCCCATTATCCTAATAAAGTCAAGCTGAACCTAAATAATATCTGTCATAACACCTCTATCTCATCCCATAGTGTGTTATGAAAGGCAGAGATTTATAAGAGTAGTTCTAAAAGGAATCTCAAGGAAAGTCATCTTATCAGCAGTTTTCTGATTTGATGAACATTCTTCAGTCAGCAACAATGTCACCTGCAGCATTAAAACTCCACTCAGTGAGCGCCTGCAAGTCCGTGGGCAAGTCTGGTTTTGTTAAATTCAGCCTCAGCAACTTCTTCTCCCCTCCTCCCCCACAGTTAGCTAAAGGGTATCCCTCTACTGCTGGAGTTATTCTAGCATCCAAGAAATGATCCAGTGTCATACTTTCTGCAAACACACAGAATATGCAGTAAAATATGCCTGCTCCCCCAGTAGGAACTGATAACTCCCTCTCAACTACTATTTATCATAATTAATTTAATGTAAATAAAATACCTGAACTTTCACAATTACTTGATCTCTAATTTAATTTCCTTCTGTGCTCCCTTTTGTTCTCAAGAAGTTTGCTAAAAATAATATGCTTTGCTTTGGGGGTTCACTGTGTGTGCCAATAAACCAATCCTAGCAAACCGCAGCTCGTTGCTAGTTATTCTCTTATCACAGCAGGACCCAAATCCTACAAAGGGACCTTGGGACTCAGTATTCACACTAGAAATCTGATTCTAATCTGACTCATCTTGGCAATGAACAGAAACGTACTCCGATCTTTGTGTATAACCAAAACTATCCAAGACAGCTGGGATTTCAAATATGGACAACTCCTAACAAACTGCTCAAGCACAATCTACAAAGAATTATTACCTGGAATTATCTGCTGAATAATTATGAACAAGCAAATTCCAGATAATTGCAAGAGGTTTGTGGATAATGCACAAACAGAAAAACAGATTAAATTTGTTGAATAAATTATTCACTATGAATTAGTCACCCAACAAGTTCTACCTTCTAGTGTACTGCCAGAATCTCAGCCTGCAGAGCACTAGGATTTTCCAAGTATAAAACCCTGATTTGATTAACAGAGTTAAGATGATTTGACTCTATAATTTCCTCAAAAATGCTTGTCTCATACCACCAAGAAAGAGATTTTTATGGATGTTTTAGTAAGTTTTCTGCAAGGATATTTCCACTCTCTCCAAGTTTTGACCTCCCTTTTAAGGGACTTCTCCAGGGGTTATGTCTATTATTTTACTGCATCAAAATCAAATTGTAACTTCCATAATGGAGAATCCCTTGTAAACACCCCAAATTGGGGACTGCACTTGGTAAGCTCTCTGGCCCTGATCCAGGAACACACATAGGCATGTGCTTAAGTGCTTTGCTGGATCAAGGCCAAAGTGTTCAGCGCATTGCAGGATTGAACTTTCCAGCTGCAGCTTGTATTTGGTGTACAAATACAAAACTAGCCACATAAACTTCTGTTACTCCCTTCATACAACAAAGGAAGGGCAGGTAATACTGATTCAATGATGTCTGTATTCATTTCATCTCCAGTCACTCAGATACCACAGAGATAGGCAGCTCCTAGACAGAGAGATGCGATAATTTACAGTCAATTTCTTAATAGCACCATCTGTGGACAAATGTTAAACACTGTAGCATCTAAATTTACTACTGGATTCCAAATAAAATATATTTTTAACATTTAAGACCCATTCTTAGGGGTTATGGGACAAACCACCACCTCTGTGAACGGATCCTTTATGGAATTTTCTGCCCCCTCCTAGTCATCTGGAATATTTCAGCAGGATTCCATCCCTAATCATTCCATCAGATGAAGATGACACACACTATTAAGAGATGGCTCCTGCACTCTCCCCAGAATCAGCAAGTCCCCAGGGTCTGATAACTTCAACACCAGCTTCACAGTCCTTGTAGCATTCCCAGATTTCCTCAGAGCATAACTCCAAGAGAACTCCATTGGAGTCACGCTGTCAGGACTATTCCCAGCAATTGCTGTTCTAGGGATTCCCTGTAAAGGGGAGAGGGAACGTCCCCCAGGTAGAGAGGGCGATGGAAATCATAATGCAACATAAGGCCGGATTAACTTTCGTCCTGCCTTTTCCACGTGGCTTCCTGGGAAGAGGGAGGAATGATGTATGTCACCTCAATCTTGCCCTCGCCTCTTTCCATGCTGTTCCTAGCCTTCCCCTCTCCCACCAACAGAGGCTGCACAGGATCCATAGGAGGTAGAGGTATGGTATCACAGAAGTGACTAAGACCTCTCTGCAAAGGAACAGGGATTTGCCTGGAGGGAACTTCTGTGTGCCTGCTAGGAACCAGAATCTGTCTGTACATCATTTAATAAGGAAACCATTTCACAGTCCTCACACATTTGAGTATATTACATATTGTCACCAGAATCTGTACATTCAAGGAAAAATAGGTTTGTGTTACATTCCCTCTGCATGTCTCCTTCGAGCACACTGCCCTCAGTTCAGATCTCGAGTGTGAAAGAGTAATGATAATGATTTTGTTTCCCTTGACCTCTTGATCACTTATAAATCAGAGTCCTATAAACCTTTTCCACACTGAGAGGGTCCTCCTTCATATTCAAGCTTATAAAGGTATGTATTTTATATCAAGGCAATTTAATAGAAAAGAGAGTACTCTACAGGATCAGGGCTTAGTCTGGATAAGCATCCTAACAGTCAATTTACTCCGAATATAACCACATTTATTCAGCTACTTTTGTCAATAGGAGTAAGAATACAAAAATGTTCAGATCCTAGGTTAAATTTGGGTCAATCCTTAAGGTGTACTGGATGACAATAAGAGCAGTAATTATGAGTTCTATTCCAAAACATGCGGTTCACTGAAATTGTGCCATATTTCTTCCCAAAGTTCTTGCTGGACTATCTAATTGCATTAGTTATTTATTTGAATTTATAATACATTGATTCTAAGGATCAAATCCCAGCCCAAACTATGATCCTTTTGCACCTCTCTAGCAGTGCAAAGGTTAAAGCTGGCCCAGTTGGGAAAGTGACAATTTCCCTGCCTTGAGGGAGTCCCCATCTCATGAAGCAGGCTCTAAGTCACTCTTTTCTAACCCCCTCTGGTTTAGGAACCATGTCCTGAGCATGCGTGGTGGAGAAGGCACAGTCCCCGAGGCCTGTTACCAGTCCATGTAAGGTAGAGAACCCCTAAGGCTGCTCTAATTTATGTCAGGGCTATTTTGGCTCCTGTCAGCCCTGGGGGTTGAAGAAGCACATAGATGGTACAGCCATATTTCCCTCTTCCCCCTATTTTCTTCACCCTGTGCCTCTCAAGTGGACCTAAAGGTCAAGATCTAAATCTATATTAAATATAATACAGGTTGGTTGCACAGGTGACCATTTCAATCAGTGAGCCAATAAGTAACCTGAGAAGTAAAGGGGGCTTTTTATGTTTTGATATCCATTTTCCCCTGTATTATATACTGTAATATTTATACACTTCAATAAATAGTATTCCTCTAGTGAAAACAAGTCAAAATACATTAATAATACATGTGTCCATAAATCAGCCCTCTTCAGCTTGCCTTTCTATTGATCATAACATCCCTAATACCTTTGGTTAGTACAGCAGTAGTAGCAGATACCATGCTGTTCTTAAATATTGCAGGTGTTTTGAGTTGGATGGTACTTTACCAAAACTGGATAAGAAACAGAAGCAATAGGAGGAGCACCAAGGGAATAGAGTCCTCAACAGTAGTTTGGTACATTGTGCCTTCACCTGTCACATGTGTAGCTCTGCATTTCTTGATGGTGTTTCTATAAGAGCAGCAGCTCTTGTTAAAAACAAAAAGCAACTCTATACTTTCTGTCCAATGTATTATTATTTTAATTAAAACAACAAAGAAGAAATGTATGGTCTCCATGAAAGAACACAGTATATTTAATTCATTATATCAGCTATTCTGAATTGAATTTGCTCTCCAAAATGGTAGCCTCCAGGCAGATGGGCAGACAGAGTCCTTAAAAATTGAAAGCTACATGTACAAAAACCAATTACATAACAGTTGCACTACAAACTGAATGCATTACAATAGTGCTTTAATGTAATTTCTGTAAGCATCGCCTTATTGGAAAAAGAACAGTTAATAATAATGTCACAGTGCTATAGATCTGCAAGTACTATATACTTATATATATCACTGTATAAGAAGCATTCTTAATACTCCAAGACCTACAAACATAGTTGATGCTTCGTTAATGTATCTCTTTATCTTGCCTGCCTAATTCATTCTCCCAGAGTTAGACAAGCCAAAAGCTCACCTTATGCTACTGCAGAAGCAATTTTTATTTTTGAAGGTTAATCCAACTCAGCAGGATTTAGGGATGGCACTTTTCCGTGGTCATAGGCATGTTGGCTCAGGCCAGACAGCTGTTTGGACATTCTCCACTGGGAATCTTGCCCTCAACACCCACAGTTGATGCACATACATGGTCTACTGGCTGCCTACTTCCATGCCCATCTGTTCAGATGGCATAGTGCCCACTCACAAGTTCGCTGGATCCTTGCCCTTAGTGTGTAGGTGCCAGGCAATGATGGGCTTAGATGGGCAGCCTGAAAAATACTGCAAGTGATCATTTTTTTTCCTGTAGGAAGTCCTTCCTCTGTTATAGCACTGCAGCATGGATACCACATGCTACCCTACGCTTAATCACACCTGTGGACATTTATGTGCCAAAAAAAAACATAACAAGGGCTACTGAAAAAGGAAGAGACAGGAAGATGCAGATCACAAAGACTCTTTTCAGAGACTGACAGGTTGTGCTGAAACCACTACCTTGACTATCCAATTGCATTGGGGCTGTCAAAAGATTTTTAACAAAGGTACGTAGCCAATTTTACTGTACTGCAACAAAAGCAGTCCCACAAAAAACAACGGCACTAATAAAAGTGACCAGTAAAGAAACTAATTCAATAAAGCTCGCATTTTAAATTGCTACTCCTTCCTTGAAAAGTCAAAAGCCTCCAGCAATAGAATAAACCCAAATAAACCCTTATAGATAACAAGCTGTGTGTTGTCCTTTTACAAGGGCAATACACAACAAGGGATTTTGTCCATGTTCTTTAGGGCCGAGAAAAAACCTGACTATGGATGTTATAGTAAAAAGCAATACTATTAACAATAAAACATCATTTTCTTCTCAAAGACAGACTTTAGTTTATAGTAGATTAACATGTAGTAGGAGTTTATGACTTCAATGTTGCAAATAGTTTATTTGACAAAGAAAACCTTTTTCTGTTTGTGAATTATCCACACATGAGCTTTAATTTTTACAAATATATTGGTCAAATAATTTCAATAGCAAACTCTTTATGCAAATATATTTCAGCCCAGGGCTGATTTGCAAATATTCACTACAACTCTATTTTCACCTAATTGTTATTTGTTGTGCACGATTAGTCACCAAAGTCACATTGTACTTTTTTCTGTTCCCTGACTAGATGACTGAAACTTTTAAAAAACAGGAGGAAGGAAATCAGTGATTTCAAAATGAGGATATTTTCAAATGAATATTCTACAACTCTTGCTTTCAGCCAGCATTCTTGAAAACAAAATATCACACACACACAAATAAATAAATGGAAAAATAATTAAATGGATTGCAAATATCATGATAGCATATTCACGTATTTATTCTAATGAGTGTTTGTGAATATTTTTTGCACTATGCACCAATTCCAAAGATTACAAATGCTTGTTAGCAGATGGAACAGAGACATAGGAAATGTCATGGCTGGATCTGCATCCTGGACTGGGACTCTAGATGCAGTCAGAAAGCAGTGGAAGAAGGCTGGCCTACACTGGGATCTTATTGTTATGCAGTTTGATTAAAGATGACTATTTATATAATTGATATTACATCTGTTATACAAGTATAAATCTTGTCCAAAGCATATTATATAAGGTGTGAGTGGAAAAGTTATGATTTGCCAAGTATGATTATCCTGTTTATATGCATGTATCATCTTTGTATCTGGATTATGAATATTGGCTATGTACTTGTATCTTAAACCTGGATGTAACCCGGAATACAACACATCAGATAGAATTTACATTAGAACTAGACAGCTATGTGTTGATGGCCTATCAATGACATTCCACTCTCACTATGGGCCATTGAAGAAACTCATCCTGTCCAGATAGCAATTCCTGAGGATGCCTCAGAAACAGGTGCTCTAGGCACCAGCGAAACAAGCAGGTGCTTGGGGCAGCACATTTCTAGGGGCGGCATTCTGGCACCGGCCATGCCGCCCCTAGAAATGTGCCCCCACTGCCCCAGCTCACCTCCGCTCTGCGCAGCAAGCCTGGGAGGGAGAGGGAGAAGCAGAGCGGCGGCACGCAAAACAGCTGTTTCACACGCGGCAAGCCTGGGAGGGAGGGGGAGAAGCCGAGTGGCGGCGGCAGAGCAGAGGTGAGCTGCGGTGGGGAGCAGTTCCTGTTCCTCTACCCCCATTACTTCCTGTGCCCCCCTCGCCCTAGCTCATCTCTGCTCTGCCTGCTCCCCTGAAGACGCCGCTGCTTTGCTTCTCCCACCTCCCTCTCAGGCGAGGGAGTGGGGAGAAGTGGAGCGGTGGCATGTTCATGGGAGCAGGCGGACTGGAGGTGAGTTAGGGCAGGGGGTTGCGGCGGGGCCACAGGAAGCAATGGGGTGGGGGAAATGCAGCACGTGCAGGGGAGGAGACAGGGCTGGGGATTTGGGGAAGGGTTTGGGAAGGGGCGGAGTTGAGGCGGGGCTGGGGGTAAACCTTTCCAGTGTTTTTTTTTCCACCCAAGATGCCCTCCACAAAGAGCCCAACCTTATCCCCTAAATTGATATTGAGGGTCAGCTGACGGTATCAGTCAGCATGGCATATGTATGCTGTCTTAGCCTCTTCTAACTGGTGCTTGAGTTTTTGATGCATTTGGTGGATGTGTGCAGTCACAACAGTTAGTAATGATGGGCACTGGCGAGTCAAGGGGGATTTTGGGGTGATACCAAGGGTGGAACCCATAATTTGCGAAGAAAGAGTTCTAGTGGTTTCTGACAAGTATGGACTTATTGTAGGAGCATTCTGCATGGGGAATGAGCACCAGCCAATTGTCCTGTTGGTAATTTAGGAATCAGCATAAGTACTGTTCCAGGACCTGATTGACTCTCTCTGCCTAATTGTTGTACTAGGGGGGTAAGAAGTCTAGGTGTGAGGTTTGATGCCCAAGAGGTGCAGAAATTCTTGCCAAAAACAGTAAACAAACTGAGACCCCTGGTACTATACTTATGAGCACACCTTGAAGGTGAAAGACATTGCCTTTGAACAGATGGGCTGTTTCCTGGGCCGTGGGGAGGCTGCAACATGGCATAAATCCACCATCTTCGTCAGGCAATCAACTACCTCTAGAATTGTGGTTTTCCCATGGGAGGGTGGTAGCTCCACGATGAAGTCTATAAACACAATGGCCCAAGGCCAAGGTGGAGTGGGCAAGGGCTGAAGGAGATTAAGCAATTTCACACAGGGAGGTTCTGGTCTGATTGCAGAGGTCACAAGACTAGATGTAATTTGTTACCAAAGTGTACAGGGCCAGCCACCAGAAGCTCCTCAACCCTGAGCCTTCAGTTGACCAACATGAACTCCCAGAGAAGCATCATGGCAGATTCATCAGACTTGCAGCCTGGGTCGGCCATTGCGTATGTAGATATGCATTTTCTGATACAGAATTCATTCATAGAGGGAGAAGGTCAAGGCAGTTTGGGCACTGGCATTGTCTAGGGCTTGGTAGATCTGAGCTGCAAAAGGATCCTTGAGCAGCAGGGAACATATGGAAGGAAGCAGGTCATGGACAGGGAAACCCAAGATCAAATTAGATGGTTTGAGGATCGTGGATGGAGTCACTTGGTCAGGTTCACAGAACTCTTCCCTCAACCTAGCATGGTCTACACCATGGAGTTAAATCAGCTTAACTACATCACTCAGGGGTGTTGATTTTCACACCCATTAGTGACATAGCTGAGTCAACCTAATTTTCACTAGGTCAGGCTTAAGACATCTGTACATGCTGGTCATGCTTTGCTTGGTCATTTGTCAATAAGATAGGTAATAATGAACTGATCCCTGAAAATGTCAGTGATAAAGTGCTGGAAGGTCACGAGAGCATTACATACACCCAATGGCATGACCAGGTATTCAAAGTGTCCATATCATTTGTGGAAAGCCATATTCCACTCATCTCCTTCTCACACCCGCACAAAGTTATAGGCCCTACAGAGGTCTAACTTTGTAAAAATTCAGACAGAGCATATTTGGTTTAGGAGTTCATGAAGGGAAGCGAGTAATGGTTCTGAACCATCCCAATTGAGAGACCAGTAGTCAATGCAGGGCCTCAGGAATGCATCCTTCTTTTTAATGAAGATGATCAGGGCCCCTGCTGAAGTGCATGGCCAGATAAACCCTTCTGCAGATTCTCTTGCAGACAGACATGAAGGGCCTGGAGCTATGGTTCGGAAAGCGCATATACGTAGCCAAAGGGAATTTCAGAGCCTGGGTGAAGGTCAATTGGGCTATTGCATTTACTGTGCAGGGAAAGGGTGTCCACATTTCCCTAGCCAAATACATCTGCAAGATCATGGTACATGCGAGGTATTTCGGTGGTAGCAGGCCCGTTTCCTCGTACAAGGGATTCCCCATATGATAACACAAGTTGCAGAGGATACCAGTTTTCTCTTTGGCCTCAGAAAGGAAGAACAGTTGGTAGCATAAGGAGCAAAAAGTGTACTGTCCCTTTTTGCCAACAGATACAGGGGCCATGGGCACCGAACCAGGGCATTCCAAGGATGACCAGAGAGTGGGGGTCCAAATCAACCCAAACTGAAGAGTTTCCCTGTGCTCCTGAAGGGCAATGTTACACTACCCACATTTGTACACTTCTGAGTTACTACACAGCTGATGTACTACACTACCACCCTACACAAAATTATAATTACCTCGCTGTTCTTATTGCAAATTATTGACATCCTAAATGCTAAATAATGAAATGGAATTTAGAAAAATGCTTTAAAAAAAGTCACAAATTATTTCAAGCAATTTGCCAGCTATTAGTATCCTTTATTTTGTGTCTCTGTCTTACATTTTAAAGAGGCCATTTTCTCCTGTTTGTTATTTGGAAGGCTGAGAGGCATGACTGTAAAACACTGGTGTTGTCTTTGTGCACTATTTGTGCTAAGTTAGGTAAGCAAACAAGAATATGTTTCAAAATATACAATAGATTCTGTTTAATGTACTGATTCCAGAAAAGTAATCCATGCATATACACCGTTTGGACTCATCTGATTTTCTGCTTGCTGCATGACTCAGACAGTAAAGGCACATATCCTTAATATAGTAGATAAAGAAAAGAAGAAATAGAATTATTCTGTTTGAAACTTCTGACGCCTCTAAACAGACTGGAAATTGCCACTGATTTGATTTTCCTTACACTGCGATGATAGAAAAGTCAACCAACTTACGAGTAATAAAAAAAAAAGAAACATCTGTTGCTGTTAGAAAATTCTGCGGAGTATAAATGCAGTACTTTGAACACATTTCAGTACACTGCCATTGCACTGACAGCAAAGTCACAAGAGGTATAGATACATATTTGTGGGAGGGGACAAAACTCGTGTGAGAAACTGGTTATTTACAAGTGTATTGATGTCTTTCTCTTATGTCCAATGAAGGCTTCAAAATAGCATCTTGATACTGTTTTCTTTTTTGTTTTTCCACCCTTTAACAGAGGGAACATGAATGAGAGCAGAGTGGCACAGTATTAGCTCAAATAACAGGGAAGAATAGAAATGGAGAGATATCTCATTGATTGTACTTGGTCTAGGAGCAGGACTTCTATTAGAGGCGTATGTCCAACCTCTGCTTGGAGTTACAGTAATATTTGATCTATTGCCACACTTAAAATCCAGATGACAGCAATGAGATGAAGCGTCTTTTTCTGACCGATAGCTGGCCCAGTCTGTGACTGTTCCTCCCTAATAAAGACCTGACAATGGTAAATCGATACCTTCATAATCTTCAAGGCAGATTAATGCAATGAACTTCCCTTGTGGTAACCTTTGAAAAGTAAAAAGGAGCTTCATCTGGGGCAACCAATCTTTTGAGTTGGGCAAGCCACAATGAGCATATCTCACCAACGTGCTATGCTCTACATCGGTTACCTATTTGCTTCTGACCTCAGTTCAAGGTATCAGTTAGAACCTACAATGCCTTAAAATGTCTAGGATTAGAGAAAGGGTGGATGGTGGGCCCATGAATCTGGACTCCTGCACTGAGAGTTCATCAAAGCTTGAGTCTTTTAAGCTTCATCGTATATATAAAACCACTATGGTCAAGCATTTTACTTACCATTGACTTCGCCTCAGCAGTAGAGTATAACTGTTCTGAACTATGTTGGGTCATACTGTATATCAGAAAGATACAGAACTACTATTTCAATATACCTGTGTTCTTTAAAAAGTAAACAAAACAGCACGGAAAAAATTAAAGAGCTTGATTTTTCCAAAGCCTTGCACCTCATATGGTCATTTACAGTTGTGCAAAATGCTGCCAAATCAGAAAAGCAGCATTTTACAGTCACTTTGTACAGGCAAACACAACATAAGCAGCACAGTAATGGAGAATCAGGCCCACTGTGTCATCTCTCTAAGCTTATATACTTAAACACATTTGAAAACAATGGAAGACTTAAGGCTCAATGAATCCTAATTCCCTCAGTGATTTACTATACTTTGCAATAGAAAGTGCCCCCAAAACTATTTTCTACATGGAACTAATTATCAGAGTTAAACAGATCTCCAAATATATTTTTTAAAAATGCATGTCTGTGGGGTATTCAAAGGACCATTTCAGCCACACTTTAGATATCAATGACACAGTAACTGAGGCTGGCCTGAAAAATAGCTCCTAATTCTAATCCTGTAGACGTTAGTGATTTATTTTACACACATACAACAGAGATTGGTGTAAATTTTCAGAAAAATACACATACAATTACCTTCCTAATTGCAGGAGCAGTTAAAGTAAGTACATGAGCAAATGACCAGACAGACATATAACTGGTTATTTTGTATTCAATCCATGAGAATGAATACATCTATGGTAAATGTGCATGCAAAGCAGGTGCACAATTTTATGTGTGCTTTCCTGAAAATGTATGTCGTTATATTTAAAATAATGTTTGAAAGTATAATAGATACTAAAAGCATACTAATTACATTTTGGACTCTCTTCTATTCTTAAAATTGCTTACATGTGCTTTATAAGTGATTTTTGTATGAGTCTAACACTAAACACTATCTGCTTTGAAGGTCCTATGGATATATTTAGGCTGTGAGGACACTGAAGGCATTTGTCCTTTAGCCTTCAGCCTCACAACATGATTGAGCATCCGTATACCTTACAACCATACATGCTGTCGAGAGTTATTCTCTTACATATCACAATTTACCTCTTATTCTCTACTCAAACATGCAACCAAACTGAGCAACAAGCTACTTCAGCTGCCATGTCATTTCAGTTTTTACACATTTTCTCTTATTATGTGTGCTCTACATCTCAGTGATGTCTCAGCTCCCCACTCTACTGCCAAGGGCTAAAAGTCAGGAACAAATCTCAGTCTCATTGTCAAAGAGTGAAAACGGGGAAAAAAACCACACAAGAGAAAGTTAATCGTCACAAACTCTACTCAGATGCGTCTGTTCTTATGGATTTTGCAAGTTTCTTCAGCTCATCAACACAACATGAATTAGAGAAGAATGATGGCATCTCTGAGGTTAATGTTGTGGTCTGTGTTGGTGCTGTCTGCCAAAGTGAACAGTACAGTTATACACGTGAAAAGATGGCTTGTACTTTCTTCATCCACTAAAATTTAAAAATGAGGAGCTGCCCTAGAGATGACAAGAGCTGCAGAACTTGTAGTATGCATTACAGTCCTGCTTACATGTCATTTGGAAAATATGCCAGACAATCCAGAATAGGGAAATTAGATTAAACACACGTGTATTGTTCTCAGTGGGAACAGTTTTCTGCTGAGCTTTTTTGAAACTCTGGCCAACTGAGTATAACCCAAGCAGAAAACAATCACCTGGAGCTAAGGCTGAACAGCCATAACATTGATGTTAAAAGAACGTGTTAAAAGAACGTTCAGTTAAAAAGAAAAGCTACATTTTGGTAGCAGTAAAGTTGCACTTTGAAGAAGAAACAAGAGTAGAAAATGGTCCTGTATTACTTGCATCATTAGCACTAGTGGTGACACAGGAGTGCAATCTCCCAGCTTTCTCCCTCCCGTTCCTTAACACTTTATTGTGTAAGATTTAGGTTAACATTTTCAAAAGTGCCTAAGTGATTTAAGACACTTAGTCCCTGTTTAAAAAGTGACATGCCTCATCTATACCAGCAAACCCTCCTAATGTGGAAACAGTTGATATTATCAAAAGAGTGATTTTGCTGGTGTAGCTTATAATTGCCACCTGAACAAAATATCTATACCAGGGATTGGCAACCTTTGGCATGCATCCCGCCAGGGTAAGCCCCCTGGCGGGCCGGGCCAGTTTGTTTACCTGCCGCGTCCGCAGGTTTGGCTGATCACAGCTCCCACTAGTAGCAGTTTGCCACTCCAGGCCAATGGGGGCTGTGGGAACTGGCGTGGGCCGAGGGATGTGCTGGCCGCCACTTCCCGCAGCCTCCATTGGCCTGGAACAGTGAACTGCGGCCAGTGGGAGCTGCGATCGGCTGAACCTGCAGATGCGGCAGGTAAACAAACCGGCCCAGCCAGCCGGGGTTACCCTGGCGGGCCGTGTGCCAAAGGTTGCCAATCCCTGATCAATACCATCAAAAGCACTTGTTTAGCTGATATAACTGCAGCTACACTAGAGCTTTTTTTCCAGTATAAGAATGTTGTAAAAAAACAATACCCCTAACCAACATAGCTACAGCAGGAAAAGTGTCTAGTGTAGACATGGTCGTAGGGTGAAATCCTGGCTCCATTAAGGTCAACAACAAAACATCCCTATCAGTAGGGATCGGCAATCATCTTTAAGTGCCTACATCTCTTCTGAAAATAGTCATTACGTTCATAAGTCACTTAGGTGCTTTTAAAATGTTACCCTTTACTTTTCTTTATAAAGTAATTTTCTCGAATGACTTTCTGTTAAGAATATTTTTATTTGTGTAAACAATTGAATAGACTTTCAGCCTATGTTTAAAAAAGTCATTGCATGTAGGGCTCAATTCTATGCTCACTGAAGTCAATGGCAAAGGCATTGACTTTAATGGCATACAATCAAGGCCTTAGATTTAGTACTAGCTCTATAGCTGATGATACTTATCTAGTGATATGAGCCTTTTGGGAACAGTGGGGAATGTGTATGGTTTTAAAGAAGGCAAGAGTCCTGGAAAACAGTGATGATCAGTAAACACAGGCCCAATCTGTTTTACATATCATCATCATATATATTCGCTGTGCGCTAGATTGTGCTCCATGATCTTCAAGGTCTCTTCCTCATATGAATCTCCCTCCAACAATCAGGGATAATCCTCCTCCTGTACCTTTCAAAAACTGATAGCACCCTAGAAAATACAACACTTGTATGACAGATATTTGCATGGATGCCGTTAGTGATTTGGCTGGATCCAAGATATTTGACTAACAGTGAGTTGGTAGGTGATCTATTTGGGTTATTTTGCATTAATTTATAAGATAATACAATACTTTGTGCAATCTGAGGCCATCATTCTTGAGTAACAAAATCTCATTAAAGAGCTGATCTGGGCTTACTGGGAATCAGTTTGGTAACCTTATATATTGACTTTTGTTGCTACTAGGAGAGTTTTTTGATCAGCTATTTCACCACTTTAATTCTCCTAAATTTTTGTTGTTTGAAATGCATCATTCACTGGAGATTTGGGACCTAGTCTTTCTGTTGTAACTGTGAGTTTAATAAAGATAATTTTCTTGATGTCTCTGGTGTGAGTAGCTCAGAGTGAATGAATATAACCAGCAAAGAGCAGCATTTTATTTATGAGGCATCTTGACTTTGTTTATTAAGTTATCATTTCTGGGTACAAGTGTCAACACAATTTGTGTTTTGAATAATGTGAAGCAGATAACCTCAATTAACAAGTAATTAGAATTATTTTCATATTTAGCAGTTTCCTTAATTGTTTCTGAAACCTAAAACTAAAACTGTAATAAATAATGAGCAGCCAGAACATGTCCCTGCATAGAGTTTTATCCAAATCCTTCCATTGGAGTTTGCTCAAACGGCAGAAGAAAGATCCGTGTGGATCTTGGGAAATGGGGCAAAGGCTACCTGGTGACTATGGTCTTGTCTACACTACAAAATTAAGCTGACTTTATCTAATTTAACATCAGCCTCCGAATTAATTAAGTCAGTTGTGCGTGACCACACCATGCTCATTGTCTCGATAGAGTGTGTCCTCACTAGCAGTGCCTGCATCGATGCACAAAGCAGTGCATCATGGGTAGCTATCCCAAAGTGCAACTGGCTGCAGTTTTGGGAAGTTTGTGCAATGCCTCATGGGACCAAAACATTGTCGCAGGGGAGAATGGGAACATTGCATCGGCATCCCATGATGCACTGTCCTCCCTCATATCAACAGCAAACAAACCAGTGGTTTTCATGCCTTAAAACTGCTGCACGTACACCATAACCCCAGATGCATGGAGCCTGCTCAGTTGTGCACTCTTTCTGTGAGCATCTCAAACAACTTGCACCTTCTGCAGTATTTCCAGAGCCGAAGTAGGGTCCGCTGCATGGAACATAGTGATGTCCTGCAAAGAGCCCTGCTGCAAGCCATTGAAAAAAACAATTCACAGTTGCTGCTGGCAGTCATAGAGCAAGCACTGACTGGTGGGACTGCATCATTTTGCAGGTATGGGATAACGAGCAGTGGCTGCAGAACTTTCGACTGCGGAAGGCCACCTCCCAGGAACATTGTGCAGAGCTTTCCCCTGCCCTGCAGTTCAGCAACACAAAAATGAGAGTTGCTCTGACAGTGCAGAAGCGAGTGGCAATCACTATTTGGAAGCTTGCAATGCCAGATAGTTACCAGTCAGTGGGGAATCAATTTGGAGTAGGTAAATCAACCGTGGGAGTTGCTGTGCTCCAAGTGTACAGGGCCATTAATTGACTTCTGCTATGAAGGGTAGTGAGTCTGGGAAATGTGCAGGACATAGTGGATAGTTTTGCCATGATGGGATTCCCTAATTGCGGTGGGGCGATAGATGGCACACATATTTCCATCTTGGTACCAGACCACCTTGCCAAAGAGTACATACAATGAAAGGGATACTTTTCAATGGTGTTGCAAGTGCTGGTGGATCACAGGGGGCATTTCACTGACATCAGTGTAGGATGGTCGGGAGAGATTCATGACGCGCGCATCTTTAGGAACTCGGGTCTGTTCAAAAAGCTGATATCTGGGACTTTCTTTCCAGACCACAAAATGAACATTGACAATGTTATAGTTATCCTGTGGGACCCAGCCTACCCCTTGCTCCCATGGCTCATGAAGCCATACACAGGGTGTCTGGACAGCAATAAGGAGCAGTTCAACTATAGGCTCAGCAAAAGCAGAATGGTGGTTGAATGTGTCTTTGGTCATTTAAAAGGATGCTGGAGAAGTTTACTAACAAGGTTGGACCTTAGTGAAGAGAACATCCCCATGGTTATAGCTGCCTGCTGTGAGCTCCATAATATTTCTGAAAAAAAGGGGGAAAATTTTCCTCAGGGTTGGGCAGTTGAAGCAGATCACATGGCAGCCATTTTTGAGCAGCCAGACACCAGGGCGATAAGAAGAGCACAGCAAGAGGCGCTGCATATCCACGAGGCTTTGAAAAGCCATTTCAATAATGAGTCACAGTAATGTGAGCTGCATTGTCTGCATTGTGCTTTCCCAAAACTTCACCTGGGTTGTATCACTGTCCTTGTAAAGCCAACCCCCCGCCCAAGCCCACTGCTTCTATTCAATAAACAACATTTATTTCCTGAATCCCTTTACTTTATTTAACAAACATAAGTAAAGAGGGAGAACAGAAAAGGGGTTGTAAATTTGGAACTGGAGATACATTTTCAGCTGTGTAATATAACACCGCATTCTAGACCATCAAAGGTCTGCGAATGGGCACCTTCTGTTCCTTGTACCCTCCCCCTGAGTTAAGTAAGAGGGATAATGGACTTTTCTCCCATGCCTCATGGAATGCTTGGGGGAGGGTGATTCTGTGCCAGGCGATGCTGGCTGGCTGGCTGTCCACCAGGATCTACAGAGGGACTCTACCCTCCTCCTTCTGCTCCTGCAGTTCAACCAGATGCCTCAACATGTCTGATTGGTCCCTCATAATCCGAAGCATCTCATCCTGCACCGCACACTCATGCTCATGGAAAGCTTTTCTGCTCTCCATGTCCATGTCTAATATGCTCTCAGCTCTGTGTCAGCTGTCCCGGAGGCGTTCATTATCTAGGTGAACATGTCCTCCTGCATTCTCTTTCTCCTTCTAATCAGCGAAAGTCTGCTTTCAGGTGTTGATGACGTGCCGAAGGACACTTTTTCAGCTGTCATTCATGGGTAACAAGGAAGGGACCATTGTACATAGATAAAATGTTTCCATAGCAAGGCCATTAAAACCCAAAATCCCTTATTAGGTGCAAGCCATAACAACCAGAATCCATAACCATTCACTGCACCATTTTGCTGTTCCAGCCATGGTGAGTACCCCGACCCTCCGAGTCATGGGTGACCCCACTTTTAATGAAGTTTATGGCAGGCTCATGTCGGGAGCAGAGGTAGCTAGTCGAACAATTGCCCCTCCCCGTAGCACCACGGGAAGTTGTTTATGAATGGGGGGAGGGGATATTTTCACTCCCAGATTGCAGAATCTCACATGTGGGGCCCCGGTCTCCTGTTTGGCACTTAAACTACTTGCTGACCCATGCCGAGCACAGTAAAGGCACATTAGTGGCTGTGTGGTTTGGCGATCCTGAATGTGGGGTTTGGTGGGTCTACATGCTCTTTTTTTTCTTGTAAAAGCACTTTTAATGAAAACTTCCCGTTTCCCCTAGGCGACCCTATGTGATATAAGTCTCCTGAGGCTAACAGAGGTGGAAAGGAAGGAGATGCTGTAATCATCTGGGTATGGATCCTGTCTTTATGCTGCTATGCTGTGTACTGCAATGATGCCAGCAGAATTAATTCAGGAGTTGCACGGGAAAGTGTCCTATCATGGTGGAAGAAATAAGACTGCCCTGCTAAGAAACCTTCTGCAAAGGATTGCAGAGTCCCTCTATGAAAGTTTCCTACAGATATCCATGGAGGATTTCCAGGCTATCCCAGTACATAAACAGTCTTTTCTGAGGGTCACCCGCTGCGTAGCTGGAGCGGCCTCTTATAAGCAGAGAACCACAGCACCTCACTTTTTCTTCACAGTAAACATGCAGTACCATCGAATGTGTGCGCCCGCTAAAGTTTAACTGGACTTTGATTGTAACTGTATATTCACCAGAGGTGCCTTCCCCAGCATCATGGTCGGCCACTGTGATGTCCTGTGAGCCTCAAAGCTCCAGGGTTAAAAATATTTCCGGACTCTCAGGGAGAACAGAGACACTTGCCTGTCTCCCATTCTCCTCCCTCTTCTTCTTCCTCATCCACCATATTGTCCTCCCTGTTGTCCTTAGACTCACACACCTGTGAGGTGTCCACGTTGGTTGTGGGGGTACTGGTAGGGTCACCCCCGAGAATCGCATGCAACTCATTGCAGAACCAGCATGTGTGGGGTTCAGCTTTGCCTTCTGGTACACTTCGTGAAGTTCTTTTATTTTCACACGGAACTGCTGTGTGTCTCTCGTGTAGCCCTTCTCCCCCATTCCACGAGTGAATTTGCATAGATGTTAGCATTTCTTGTGCTGGATTGGAGCTCTGCCTGTACAGACGCTTCTCCCCGCACATCAATGAGCTCCACCACTCCTGTGCAGACCAGGCTAGAGCGCATTTGGGGCATGTAGTCTCATGATCATCTGTGCTCAAGCTGGCACGCTCCCAATTCTGATCAAACAGGAAATGGGAAATCAAAAATTCCCAGAGCTTTAGCAAGGGAGGGGCTGTTTCCTGTGTACCTGGCTGCAATGCTGCAGCATTGAGAATGATCTCCAGAGCGGTCACAGATGAACATTGTGGGACACCACCTGGAGGCCAATTAAGTCAAAATACACAATGCTGCATCTGCACTACCTCGCAGTCGACCCATGAAAATTGAATTAAGCACTACGCCTCTCTCAGGGGTGGATTACAGAAGTCGATATTAGAGGCGACTTAGGTAGGCACAAAGGACCCGGTAGTGTCGACACATACATTAACCGGATGACTTAAGACAGCTTACTTTGACCTAACTCTGTAATGTAGACCAGGCCTATATCTCTGCACTGCCTTCTGTCCCCAGGGCTCTCCCCTGCTTCTCTGTCAATATGAATTCCTCTTCTTCTCCCTGCCTTTACCTACTACTCTCCTTCCTTCTGCCGGGACCCATCTTCTGAACTGGTCATGTAGGAGAAGTTTCTATTGCATGACGATAGTTTGCAGTAGAATGAATAATAATTATTGGCCACTGTCAGAAGACAGGATACTAAACTAGATGGGCCATTGGTCTAACCCAGTACGGCCATTCTTATGTTTTTATATCTAATGTCAAGTAGCTTGATCTATTCCAAAATATCATCAGTTTCTTTCCTATGAACTGCACATTTTGTATGTATAAAGGAGTCATTAAAACGTAATGGTCTACTTTTTCCATGAGAATCTGTGTATAAGATGCAATACATTTGCTATTGGCCATCCTTAGAATTTGTTTGCATTTTTGCTATCGTGTTCTTTAAATAGATGTCATATGTCAAATGTCTTACAGTAGGTTGGTTCAGATAAAACAAAGAAGTTCAGATTTATTTAGTTTGTTAGTTTTGTAATAAATATACTCATCTTGGTTTCTAGGTACCTTTGCAAAAATTTAAAAAAAAAATCAAATTCAGAAGGAAAGCCAGAAACCGCTTGCCACCCCAAAAACAAAACAAAAAACCCAACCAGCAAACAAACAAAACCCCAAACCCCAATCATAATAAAACCAAGTCCAAAACCCGCACAAACCTTGGCCCTTGTCAGAGGCTTCCCTTCCCAAAAGCTGGTATAAGGAGGCAGGCCTTGCAGATGCATTTGCCAAATTCTGCCTCTGGGGAGGCCACTTGTATTAGTAGGGGGTATGCACACATGAAAGGCCAGGCAGCCACCCTCCCACACGGGTTCAAATGATGAGAACATTTTAAAATCTATCCACAGCTTCATAAGAATCTCTGTGGCAAAAGATTGCCTTGAAGAGGCACAGTATTGGTGCATTTTCCAAATGATCTGTCCCTCCCCATCTACTATTGGGAGAGTGTTGGTGTTCTGTCCACATACAGAATACAATGGTGCCATTGCACACCCACTCCTGGTAACTACAGCACGGGTTGTGGCAGAGGAAACCAGGTCAAACGTAAGAAAAGAAACAGACCCATATTTTTATATACATTCCAATACTGTAATAAACCAAACTAGGGCTTTAAAAACAGAAGGAAAAATGGTATCTTGAAAATTACAGAAAAACATTGGCTGTGACACAAGAACATCAGCTCTCAAGGAAAGGAATACAAACATTTAAATAATATATCTTGCTGGAAATTAAGCTTTGTGAGAAATCCCATTGATTCCTTTTAAGTCATTTTATTAAAAGGTCTATTACTGCTTAGCTTGCACTTTGTGGCTATGAGAGATGTTGGAATGAAGAGCTATCAAAGGTGGCTATCAAAGTTTTTTTTTTCCATTTAACTTTTTCTGACTATTAAGCAGCTCATTTTGTGGAGACAGTCATTAGTGTCTTTAATGTGAAACAAAGCTTCTGGATAAGAGCTGCTCGGTGAAGATCAATATGAAAGATATCATTTCAGTTACAGCTTTAATAACTGTAACAATAGGGAGCCTAGCATTGCTGGCTTTATGCATTAATGTAATTTAGAATCTACCAGGTACAAATCTTATCAAACATTAGCAGTAGTTGCATTGGGAATTTCTAGGTAGAGGAACTGTGTGATAAATGAGAAGTGTTTTAAAGGTAGATTTCAGTGCACCAAGGCTCATCCACCATACAGTCATGCAAGAAATACACCATGACAAATAAAAACAACAGATTCCTGAAAACTGATTACAGCTTCTAATGAACTAATAGCATATGTGTGCGTGCACACATGCATGTAGATGTATTTCATTCACACTTACCTAGATAGTGGTATGTTTATTTCATTTAAGATCATCAATGATGCCCGGAGCCTGGGACAGGTGCTGTCTTGTTGTAGATATGATATAAATCACTATATATGTAGGAGTAGCATCTTCCTTAAGGCGAAGAGCTGTTTGGTGCAGGACGGGTAGGGCGTGTCAGGGAACCAGATGCATCTACCTGGTGGCTATCTAAGCTAGAGCAGATGAGGAGCTACTTTAATTTACATAACTGGTGTAAAATCTCTAAGGGTTTCAACATTCCCAGCTTGATGTGAACCGTTGTACAGAAGAGCCAGCTCTCCTGAGCCAAGCCTTTAGCCCCTCCACATGCCTGTATTCTGCCTCTTCAGCCTCTCCACCAGCTATGAGACAGCTTCTCAACTACACACAGCTGCAGCACCCCTGTGCAGCTAACTGGCCTCTCCCCACACAGCTTCTTTGGATCCATCTGCCTACCAAATCGCTCCTTTGCCTACCTTTCCTATGCTGCACCCTACCCTATCCATTCCCTGCAGTCCAGGTATCTTTACATTGTTGCCACACTTATTCACCTTTTTTCCCCTTTATCAGTCTACCACAGTGGCTCTCAACCTGCGGCCCAATCAGCACACAGCTGCGGACCATGTGACATCCTCAGGGTCATACTGGTGGTATTGGATGCGGCCCACAATGGTAAATAGGTTGAGAACCACTGGTCTACCACAACCAGCTGCCACTTACTCTCCCCCTGACCCCAACTCCTGGATTTTTTTTTTTTTTTAAAAAACAGGAATGAATAACCCCTTATTTTGTATATTTTACAACTAGGTGGCATTTTAAACATTTGTTTAACTCATATCCAAATGTCTTCAGGTTCTAGTGCTTACAGGTAGCCACTCAAGATTTACATTTTCATTTTTAAAAAGATCTAAACTGGGAACACTATGAACTTTCAATCGATCTTTTGCTGATAAAAATGGAAAACTCAAAGTTGAAGTAGCTACTGAAAATAATAACCACCTGGCACTTGATTTTTTTAAAAAAAATTTCCAGTGAGATTATAAAGTAGAAATCTGACTTCACAACAAAGAACAATGAGCTTTTAAGGATAACAAAACTGTTTATTTGAACCTCAACTGAATTAAAATTCAGGTTTAGTTCAGATAAGCATCCACATTTTAGATGCTTGTATGGGTGCTTTACATCCCTTGCGGCTGGAAATGTCATAAGAACAGACTCTTTCATCGCTGCTGCTCCATTTATGGCCATAGCTGAAAATTCCCATAGAGTAACCTTTCTTGCAGTATTTTTGCAGGGACGGGGAGAATGTGTCTGATCATTTCAGAGCCCTTTTGAATTCGGTTCCAGAAATGGAGAGAGCGGCTCTTAGTTATTTGTAACCAGTACATCCATTTCTGAACAATTTTTTATTTTAGTTTTTCTATGGTCCAGCAGGATTTTTCAAAATATGTCAGGTAACCATTCATTATGAAAAAAATAGAGGTAATTGTCACAAAAGCTTAGCCATACTCCGCACTGTCATGAAGTAGCTAGTGTGTACATGTAGCACTGCCCTCTGCTAGATCGAAGAAAATGATTCAGATGTGTATCATAGGCCCTATACTATTAACAACTACGATTCTCTTTCAACTCCATTTGTAGGAGGCCTGGGTTCTTTGAACAAGAGGATCTGAATTCCATTCTCCCTACCCCATGATGTGGAATGGGAAGGAACCTTAGTGTGTAGCACAGTAACAACTGTGTAGTCACAGATAACTAAGGATTTCTTTCAGCACTTCATGAGCGAACAAAGGATCATCAAATATCATGTAAAATAATCATGTTAATATTATTAGGCCTGGCCCTGCACTTCATACTCAGGCAAAAGAGACACCGACTTCAGAAAGAATTTTGTCTGATTTAGGGCAGAAGGATTCTCCTGTTATTTGTTTGTCTAACAAGGACATTCTAATGTCTGTTTTAAAATCTTTTCTCTGTATATTAAATAATAACATCTGGTAGCTGTGTCTCTGTGTTGTGCATGTATTTAAGCCAGGCCAGAATAATTCAACTTTGTTTCATTATTTCAGTATTACCATTATTTCACTACTATAGTATAAAAAAACCTGTTTCTTTACCTCTCCTGTCATGTTGTGTTGGGTCATTTTGTATCACATGAGGTGATGTAATGTAACTCAATGCAAGAAGACACATGTCCCTTCTCATTGGAAATTTAAAGAAACAGAGATTACTTTTCCCCTGTGGGAAACAAAGCAGGTCAGGTGCCCACAACTAGCTGTAGGAAGTTTGACATAATTATCTCAGTTTCAGTACCTATGTATTTCTAATCTAATGGCATTTTGAAAGGAAGTGTATTAGATACCACAATTTAGCTGCAGTAAATCATTAAGCAAAAATAACGTGGAAGGAAAATCATTCCATGTCATTTGGTCTCCTTGCATCTATTTTAACATATTGCTATGGAAAACTTTTGTAAATAATATTATTGTTGGAAAATAATTTCCAAACATATACTATGAAAGTGGAAGGCCCTGGGGAAAAAGTTATACAGCTGGAAGGCCCATTTGCACTGAATTCAAGCGGATGGAAAGAAAGCAAAACACCTTCTTTTTTTTTGAGTAAAAAAGAATCTGAAGTAGTGAAGTACTGATATAGGAGAACAGCACATGAAGACAACTTAAGGATGTGGGGAAAAATTCTACTCCAAGACATACCAGTGTAAATGTAGAGTAATCCACTTTACATTAATGTACTTACCATTATGGAAGTGAGCATGGTTGAAGGGTAATATTGCATCTAGCTCCTATATAGTGCTTTTCATCTGAAAATTTCAAAGCATTTTACAGCATCATCATCCCAATTTCACAGATGGGAAAACTGAGACAGAGAGAGGTGAAGAGACTTGCCCGAATTCACCTATCAGGCCAGTGGCAAAGCCAGGAACAAAATCCAGGTCCCCCGAGTACTAGCCCAGTGCCCTCTTTACTAGGCCACAGCAGTGGAGGAGAAAGAAAGAGCATAGAATCCAACTGAAATACTACTTATATAATATTAAGTGCACTCTCTAATGCCAGATTTGTTGTTTCTTTACATCCAACTCCAGCAATGAAACCAAAAGCTTTAGTTTTATATTTCTTGGTGACATTTTAGTTCCAGCATACAGAATGCAATGCCAGTAGTATGTCTCCATACATGTTGGTGGGGAGCCATCATATGTCACGTGACAGAGAACAAAAAATGAATATTTAAAAAGCAGCATATTCACAACAGATGCAGAAAAACTTTTCTCTCTCACACACAAAGCATGTGCTGTTTCAAATGGCCTATTAAGCAGCGAAGTTGACACAAAAGCACTGGCACCATTTTAATTTGAGTTAGATATTAAACTACAAGAAATAATATGATTAAAGGTTTACTATTTATTTAAAATCTTAGGTTTACTCTCTCAGACTATTTCGTTTCTTAACTGTGACAGCTGAATGACTTCACTTTGCAAAGGTTTATATTAAGCAGGTTCTGAGCTTCCTGCATTCGCATTGACCCCTCCTGAGTTTTAGATTGTCTTTTAGGTTTGAATAAAGAGAAACTCAGTTGGAACAATTAAACTTCACCTGGGTTCACATCAAAACCACAATTTTTAAATAGTTTTGATGGAAAGCCATAAATCAGCCCTTTTTCACTCAAAACTGGAACTGGGCTTACTTGAAAGATTTGCAACCCTTACAGAGTCTTTCAGTAAACTTGGTCTGAGTTTTGAGTATGTAATGAAAATAGACCAGTTTAATGGAGTTGTGGATTCATCACACACAGGTTGTACAGCTCTAGTCATAGGCCACCTTCAACAAAATGATTAAACAGTAACTATTCCATAATCTTACTTGGGACAAATTTAATCAATATGACCCTCTTTCATATCCTATGCACCTACTCCCATAAATGGTGCCTTGCAAAATTTCCATGAATTATATGTAACAGCAAAACTCAATAATTTCAAAAGGGGTAATCCATGAATATTGTTTACTTGCTAGTGCAGCACTACATTTCCTAATCTTGAACTAGCATTAATCTCAAAAATAATGTTTTTCCTTGAGTTTTACTGTTCAGAGATGCTGCTGTTTGTCAATTTTTAATATACTCTTTGAAAATTGATGTATACTTTACCCACTCTCAAATAAGTGAGGGACTCTAAGGAAGGGTAAAACACTTCCCTGCTTTGCTACAGAAACCTGAGAGGGCAATTAAATAGATGGTAAGAATAAAATGAATTCTGGGATGTCAGGGAATAGGGTCCCTTATTAAAAGCGTTGCACAATCAAAAGAGGGAAAACTCTGGGGAAGGATTTCTGCAGCCAACACCTTTGAACCAGGTTGTACCTCCAGAGTGGTATCTAATAATCCCTTTAGGGAAATCTTTGTGCTTTAAGGTCCAAAGTGCTGTAGCTCCACCCCCAAATTGATAAAAAAGAAGAACAAAGTAGTACTTGAGAGAAACCATGTGAGTCCTCAGGAGCTGTAAGTCAGAAGGCATGTGTGTCAAGCCCAGAGCATGTATGCTCAAGCCAATGCCTGAGAATAAGATTTAAGGATTTAGCTGATGACTGGGGGTCACAGACTTTTCAGCAGGCATGTATGCCTTGATGTTGCCAAAAGCCTGCTCACCAAATCAAGAGGGGAACTGCAGCCAGACATCTTATGTGGTGTGTGTGTTTTCCTGCCTGAAGCTCTAGTGACCAAAGTAAGAGAACCAACAACAGACAGATCCTTTTACAAGTGTCAGCTCCTGAATATTTTCCATGGTGGGGAATTCTGAAAAAGCATCCCACACATGGACCTCCATAGGTTAGGGCCTGGGTACTAGTGCAAAGAAGCCGATAAAAATTAAACAAAGAAAATGTAAAACAAAATAAGTGAAGGGTTTGTTTTTCTTTTTGCAAAACAGTCATTTTGGTAGATGCTGATAACATTTATAACCTACTTTTCAGTTTTTCCCCTAAGGCATGGTTGAGTCCAGCAGATACACAAAGCAAGAACAATCATACCTGGGACACCACTGCCCCACTCAAAAACATGCCCTCCTTATTTGTGTGCCTTCTACCAACTTGTACTTTTGTAATGAACATATTTCAGCTAAATTGTTTCCTTTGAAACCATGGATGACTTGTATGTTTTTTGAGGAATAAATTCACATTTGATAAACTTCCCAAAAGGCTAAAATTGATTTACTACTATGGAAGTACAAACACCTTATTCTCTCACTAAATATTGGAGGAACCAGAGGGAAATCTTTATGTGGAACATACTATGATGGAAAGTTTCTTAGCACTTTTTAAATTATTCATTAGAAAGGTATATCAGTATTCAGTAACCCTTATAATTATGTTTTGAAATTACAGATTTTGGAAATATAAGGATTTTGATTAATCAATTATTCTTCTTTAGAGCATCTCCCAAATTTAAAAAGAAGAGAGCTGTTTGGCACAGACTTGAACTTCTGTAAAATCAAATGCAACTAAAGTATCTACTTTACCTGTAATCTCTAGTGCTGCTCTGCCCCCTTGTGCTGCTGCAGTGAACTCAACTGAAAACAGTTTAGCTTAATCTTTGTACATGAACTACACACACAAAAACCACCACTGTCACTTCTCACTTTTCTGGCAAGTTCAAGGTCAGTGCCTAGCTATTTTCAGCTCATCTCTTCTTGATCCATGCAGAGAAATGACAAGGTAACGTGATTCGGGGTCAGCTGTATTACAGGAACCGTTACATAAATGGAGAAAGTGGAAATCAATCCTAGCTGACAGTGTCTTCAGGATAATCAGCGCTCACTCCATGCCGCTGTCAGCTCCCCTGCATCAAACACCATGTTACTTCTGTCAGATCTTTTTAACAAAGCCATATTCTCACTTTTGGCAAAGTAAATAAATATTTCACTTGGACTTGCATTTAATTCATTGTTTAGCAAACTTTACCACTTTGGATTTGCAAACAATCCTCATATTTACTGAAAAGACATCTCATGCTGTCATATCCATTACTGCCTAGGAAGGTTGTTGGCAAACATATAATCTTCTCTTATGACATATACCATTCTTCATGTTAGATTTCTTCATGCAGACCATTGCCTTATGATCTTCTATTTTCAACTAGATCTCAGCTTCCCAAAATGTTTACTTAAATGATCATCATCATCTAAAGAATATTAGAGCTCTGCTGTAATGTTTTAGGACACCTTAGTCAATTTGTTTGATTATTATTACTTTATCTGAATCATTTCCTCCTATAACTAGACATCTTTCTTAATGTAGAATTATGAACATATCATTTCACAAGATGTGCTGTGTTAGTTGCGTTTTGATAACAGCACATAGTATGTCAGTTTAGAGAAAGAAAAGCTTTTCTATCCCACCCACCTTGTGCTCCCATGAAACTGCCAAGCCTGCAGTACTCCACTGAAGAACAATTTACCATAATATTAGTTGTCAGTAAATTCAAAGAAGGAACTCCTGAAGCTATAAAATGGATTAGAAGCAATTTAAAAAAGAATTAACAAACTAGAGTAAGAGTATACTGTCAACAAACAAATGCTTCATCATAGCACTGTAATTTGGAATTTTAATTACCCCTCTGCTTCTGTAACAAAACAATGTCTGAACTGGCAGCCATTTGAATCTCTCACAGGTCATTGAGCATTCTAGTTAATTACTCTATGAATAGCCTGTTTTTCTCCCCTCTGGAAACACGTTTCTAATGGCAGTCAAGGTCTGACAAATGTGTCATCTACATAATTAGCTAGGAAGCAACACAAAACATTAAACATGCTTTGTGCCGACAACTATCAAAACATTTCATTTGTTGTCAATTATTCATTACTTTGTAGGTTCTGAAGGGGCTGTTATTATGGAAATAAGTCCAGATGCTAACAAGGTTAGCATTTTTGATTCAAATTAGTAATCAGAGGACTAACTTTAGAAAAAATGTATCTGATGTACATTTATGGCACTTTTCAATCAGTAGTAAAGTATAAATGAATGTAGTTAGGTTCAGGTTAAAATAGCCTGGCATAGCACATACACTAATTTGTAGAGTTGCATCTTTCTTTGAAGTGTTAGTATCTAAACTGAAGTAGTAGACTTTCAGAACCCTTGGCAAGACCAATTTGTACTTAGTAAATAGGGTGACGATTTTCACAGCATGAGACAATGTATGATTGAAGGGAAAAAAACCGCCACACTGGAGGTTTTTGAACCTGTTTCCTATACATGTGTCACACTGAGTAAAAGTCAAAAATCAGCAATTCCAATTCATATAATATCTGGTCTGAACTTCAGTTTGATTTAGCAAACACCACAAACTGGTTACATTCACCACTTCCTCAGCAGAGCTGAAATGAATTTAGTCCATCTTTCAAAAAGAAATAGGTACTGCTTATTTCTTTTTATGTAAGATCTTATGATGTTGTCTATCAAGTTATGCAGCTGAAATGTTATACTGAAAATGCCTTGAATATAGACAGATGGAGATTTTAACAATTAAATTAACATCCACCTTTTTAGCCAAGATCAATTCAGTTCTGGTACCTACAGTATAAATATAAAATACACATATACAGACAGACAGACAGACACACACACACACACACTGTAACAAAATATACAAACAAAATAAATTCAGACATTCTATTTTAGAAAACAAAGGTGCCTTCCTAAGCCTTACTTTCCACATGTGAAAAAAATTAAAATATATCAGACAAAAAATAGTTTGATAAGAAATCATTGGGCATGAAAAATGGCAGTAGAGCACATTATATTGTTCAATCTACCTTTTTATCTTGACTCTAATTTCTCAATACCTTAGTTTTTCCTTCTAAACCAATATGTGGGCCCAGTCCAGTACTAAGAAGTGCAGTTGGTCTCAATGCAGTTTTGCCGAAGTAAAGACTAAGGCCCTATTCCTACAAATGCTTATTGACTTCAGTTAACTAGTCACATGCTTAAAGTTAACATATGTAAAAGTAGTTGAAGAATTAGAGCCTAAAGAATTATGACTTACAATTTGTGAACATTTTATATGTACAATGTTCTACTGTACAACAGAGAATAGAGGTAAAATGCCATTTTGATTCGATGACAAAATCTATTTGAACTACACAGAGTAGAACATAGAGATGAAGCATCTGAAAATTCTGTTTTATTTTCTTTCAATGATAGGAAAAAGAATGGGTTTCTAACAGGTCTTTTCCATTTCTAACTTCTCTGATTCCACGAACAATTTTGCTGGAGAAACATGACTGGAATTACTTTCATACAAGTCACTGCTTTAACGCAAATCTACTTATTTTATATATAACACTTACATGCTAGGTGAAATTAAAGTGGTTGCCATTAAAAAGTAAGCATTTACCAAGAGTTATCACATTGTGTCATCTGAGGTACATTCATATTTCTATCCCTAATATTCTAGTACTATTTTTTGAACATGCAACAACTGAGTTACCTCAGATACTAGGGAGTCAAAACTGTTCCCTTTTTATGGTGTCTACCGTATTTTTTATTGAAAGCCAAAGAAAAAATGCCTACGTATATATGTGTGTGTGTGTGTGTATGTATGTGTATATATCAATATTGATGTTGATATTTCTCTCTATATATAGATATGTAGATATCTATGAGACACAAGTCTGAAGAGAGTCAAGTGTCAACAGACCTTTTTAGAATAAAATAAATAGATTTTATTTTTTTGCCATTTATAGTATTGTGAATGGGGAGAATGACAATGAATTAAGCAATTACTTGTTGAGAGAACATTTTTGTCAATGCCTGTTTTTCTTCAGGAAAAAAAAAAGTACAATGAAAAACAAATCTTCAAAAACTTCCACTAAATATACTATTTTAAAAATGGGCTCCAATGATCTTACAGAGAAGGAAATAATCCATTTTCAGCTAAAACTTCCTACAGCAATATGAGAAATATCATGAAACTGAAAACATTTTTAGAAAGGATGCAGTCTGTCTTTTAATGAACATTAAACAGATAACATATTTATGAGGAAGTCAAAATATTTTGGAAGCCGATAATCCTGTAAGTCTTAACATGCTATAAAAACAGCAAATAAATGCAAAGTGTTACTGTTACACATGCCTGCCTGATCAATGGTTTTCACATATTGATCTATAAATGGAGTTGACAGTCTGTGTTGGCTGCACATTTTCCAAGCAGCTCTATTTTTGTACAAAACCAATACGGGCAATTACCTTTGTTTGAGATGCCAAGTCTTATCAATTCAATGTGATTTAGTGTCATTTTAATTAAATATCAGGATCTACTTCAGGACAATCTATACAAAGCTTCAAACTTGACTATAAGCTTGATTTGAAGTAAACATGTATAAGCCCTGCAATCTCATAATATGGCTCAAAAACTCTGCTAAACAGAAGGCTTGTATTTTTAGCCATTTTATTTCTGTTTTTCTGGCTAGTCATAACTTTGGCAAGTATTCTATGATCACAGGACTGGAGTAAGAAACAAAAGAAAATTGCTTCCTGCTTCTCTGATAATGTATCAGAGAGCTGAATAAACCAACAAACTCTGTTTAATCAAAAAGAACTCTAATACATTAGCATTTTGGAATGTCTAAGATAGACCATAATTCTTAATCTAAACACCAATAAAAAAAAAGACATTTCATTGGTAAATTTGCTCTGAATGAAGCAAAATGCATTTCTCTGGGTTTAAAAGATAGAAATACTGATGTACATTGGTGGTTGAGATACTAATATTAAACACTGAAAGAGCTCTTGCCTACTACAGTCCGTGTCCAGCTTCAAGATTTGTGCTCTTTAAACTCTACATTAATATCAGTTCCAACCTCCGGCAGAATACTTGAACATTTCCATTGTAAATATCACAAACTAAAAGACATGAGCATCTACATTAAGCTTTTCCATCAGCTAGCTTCTCTATTATACTAATACAAAATGCACAGTTCATAAGGCCATATGACATATGCTGCATATCCTCCATTGTCACACTATAGAAAATAATCTGTTCATCTTCAAAAGGAGAGCCCAAGGTGTGCACACAAGCACAGCACTGAATACTTTAGAATGCCACAAATCACTTAGACAAAATTATATAGTGTCTTCTCTACAAATCACTACTAGAGGTCCTTCATAAATGTGTTTTATTTTTTTCAAATATATTTTAGTAATATTTTTCTAACTGTTCAAAATGCACCAAATCCTGAATTGCCTTAATTTACACAAAACTCCAGCTGAAGTGAATGGATTTTGCATGAGTTAGGCAAGGAAGATTTGGCCCAGGATGAATAGAAAGAGAAACATGTTCATTAACAGATCACAGATCAGTAGATATTCCTAATGCAGTTCCATAATTGACGTAACAGAGTAACATGGAGCCACTTATGAGTTCATTCATATTGTTAATGTTTTAAAAAACCTAATATCTGAAGACAAAGAAATACAGTTTATGTGAAACCAATACAAAATGTTTCCAAACATTTGATAAGCCAGCCAATGACTTACACCCACACACAAGCACACCCACACACCAAGTATCTTAACAGAGTCAGATTCTCAACTGATATAAAATAGCAAAAGTCCTTTTTTGCCCTGCATCACAGTGTAATAAGATCCAATTGATATGTTGGTATATGTATCTTTAAGCTCTGATCTATATTCCTTTCAAAACTGAAGGTTGCAAAACTGAAGGTTGTTTATTTAAGTGCCTGGAAACTACACAATAAGAATACATTACTCAAAACAACCATAATAAAGAACTCTTCACTTTTTCAAGGCACTTGACAGACAGAGGTTATATCTTCTCCCTTTCATGTCCCCTACCCCAAAATCCTTTACTAATCAGGCATGGAGGATCTGATATGTCAACATGAAAGTAATACAGATATTTTGGTAAATCTTTTACATTAAAATAACATTATACTTTAAGAATATATTTCAATATGCTTGAATTCTTGTTTAAGAATTGTGGTTTTAGTTTGGCTTTAGCAAACAACTTTAACAGGCTTATCTGAGTAAATATGCCAAAATACTTTTCAGTATGTCAGTATCTAGTCAGAAAATTCTGCGTGGCAAAAAGAGATGAAAAGAACTGAAACAGAAAGGAAATCAGTAGCATGGAAAGCTTTCAATCTGTGATACTGAAGCCAAGTTTGCTTGGTAAAATGAAATATACTGAGCAAAATACCACTTCATATAATTAGCTACTAAACAAATGTAACACAAAGCAACTTTTCAGCTCCCTACTAATGAACATACATTGTACCTGCTATGGTTATGGGAATGCAGCAGTGAATATTTATGTCTAATTTAACTTTTTAGAACCCTTGCTCTATAACAGTCCAGCATACTACCCCCAAAACTAAAGTTATGTAACAAGGTAATATCAACAATGAGAAACTGCATGATAAAATCCTGCCCAAAAGTGAAAAATGCTAATTTTGTCTCATTTAGCAGCTGGATACAGAAATGCTCATTAGTTTTAAGAGGGTTAATCCTTTTAACTTTTGCATATTGATATGCCAATTATGCCTAATTGTACAAGAGGCATCAGTCAAGGTAATAGTGCATAAACACATGAAAGTTATTAAGTACATCCCAACATGTAATAAAGTAGGTGTTAATTGGTAGCTGAGTTCTGCAGGCTATTGAGGTGGATAATTCATTGAGAGATGGATCACTTGTAATTTCTCTACATAATTCCTTTTGCAGTCTCATGCTGTGATGTTTTCATGCTTGTCAAAAACAACTGCAGCCTAGTGCCGTTTGTTAAACACAGCCAATAAAATATGTTAGGCATCATTAAATATACTTAACTTTTAAACTTTTTCAAAAGGTACAGTTTTTACTGATAATGCATTATAGTATTTCCAATAAATTACTGTAAACACTGTTTCAAGTTCATAACTGAGGAACATTTCACTTAGGGTAAAAACAAAGCGATATGTGCAATGTGTCTGAGGCAAATGATACTTTTAAATTGGAAAGTAAACATACAGAAATGAATCTCTCATCAGTTGCCATGCTCTAAAGCAATGTTTTCAGTACAGAAATACAATTATTTGCTTCCCTGAGCTAAATTAATGTAAGCAAGTAAATAAATAAAAAGAATGATTAAAATCATATACTTTTCAAACTACCTTGATGAAAGTGTTGTGGGTTAATTTTGCCTTTGAACTTGGAGTGAATAATGCAGGAAAAATACAAGCTTATTCCATTTAATAACTCAGTTAGTATAATGGATTCCTATGAAATATTCAGCTCTCTAACAGAACAGCAATGAATGGCTGTGAAGACTGACTGAGTCTTCGGGGTCTGTCCCCAGCTAACCTAACTCGTTCCCATTCACTGAGAACAAAATGGATCTGGAGTTCAAAAAAGTAGCTAACATTGCATAAATAATTTTGTAACATCATATGGCCTCAGCTGCAAGTTGCCACCATTACAGAAGAAAATTAACCAGGGGAGACTCATACCAATCAGTCTGTTTAGTAGCTCAGAATGAGTACAGGGGCAGGGACATAATTGGCAATAAAGTTCATCACTAACTATTTTATTTTAAATCATTTTAATGGATAAAAATGACTCAACTCTGTTCACGGTTAACATATTAAGATAAGTTCAGTATCAGAGCTCTGCAAAATGGTAAATCCTATAGCAAGACTATTTTAGGTGTATCAGTTGCAAAGTTTCCCTTTATTCAAAGAGTTTTAATGTTTGTTTTACTCCTTTTGTCTGATTTTAGCCTCTGGCTTTTAGAAGTGATATATATTAGGAAACGTAAGCACTATACACCTACACAGCTTCATTTTTTATTACACCGAAGCATGAGAGAGGAGATCCTGATTAGTCATTAAAGGTGCTAGCACAAAATCCATGATATATCTTTGGATTAAACAGTTTTACTTTAATAACTGGTGACACTATTTGAAAAGTGACATTTCTTACTGCCTATAGGTTGCAAGGGTTGTAGAAGAATTAATAATAAGCCTGAAGATAATAATTTGGTTTTACAAAAATCAGATCAGGAAACACTTGTGGAATTTTACTTACAGGTTCTTTGACCTTCACATTCTCAGAAAGGATCATTGATTTACTTTGGCTATGCCTGTCATGGTGGCTGTTGGCACTTTTGATCCTCATTTGAACAGCCCCTATATTTTGGTGGGTGGGATTTGGTTTTTCAGAGGAGATATCGGAAGCTGGAAGTCCTTGCATGGTTACTGTGTTGTCCTGAAAAACACAGAACAATAAAGTTATTCTAGATACATGTGCTCTTTGCCTAAAAACATATCAGTGCATATTGTATTTCACTGCAGTCCGTAGCAGGCACAGGCTGAACCAGTTCAGGAAATCATGGTTAACTTTGAACACTGGGGTAACCAACAGTTGATTACTGTACTAATCATTCACACAGCCAAACTGATTTGGAAGAGTTAATGTAGTGTTGTAGCCATGTCGGTCCCAGGATATTAGAGAGACAAGGCGAGTGAGGTAATATATTTTATTGGACCAACTTCAAGAAGTTGGTCCAATAAAAAATATTACCTCACCCATCTTGTCTCTTGGAAGAGCTGAGTTTATGTAAAAGATTATCCCTATCTCAAATGCCATTCTCCACTATGGTGTAATCGCTCTGTAACCTTCTATCACTTCCAGCTGGCAGCCATCAAACTTTGTCTTTGGCCCTGTTCACACTATACATTTTTTAGACCATATGAAGGAAAGTGGTTTGAAAGTAAGTAACCTGACTGACTTCTACACTACTGTACTTTAAAATCCATGTTACAAGCATGTTAGAAAACTATGCTGGAGCCCTGTTAGCATGGTCTTCTCAAGCACAGATCTGTTGAACCTTTCTTAGCTTAAATCATTTAATCTATAGCTGAAACTTTCTTTTTTATATAAAAACTGTGTCCTTCGGTGAAGCCTGAGCACATCAGATCCCATACACTAAGGAGGGTCAGGCCTAGTTAGTACTTTGGTGGGAAACCTACATGGAATGCACAAGTCCCGCAGGAAGTAGTACTAATGATGTGGTATAAATAACTTACATGTGCACCTCTCAGGGCCGGCTCTAGGCACCAGCAAACCAAGCATGTGCTTGGGGCAGCACATTTTCAGGGGCAGCATTCCGGCCATCCTTTTTTTGGGGGGTAAGGACTGGGAACTCAGGCTGGGGGCCGCCCCCGAGGGTGCATGGAGCTGCCTGCAGGTGCCACAGGGCAGCTGCCCCCCAGCGCCACAGCCGGGGCTGGGCAAAGCGGCCCGAGCCACCCAGGGGCTGCAGCAGGGTGGCCAGGAGCAGCAGCAGCGGGGCCATAGAGGGGACCGGTGTCCAGGGTGCTGCCATGCAGGGCCTGCGTCCTGCTCTCCGGGGCTCCGCTCCCTCTGGGACTGCCCTGCCCCGGCTCCTCAGCCCCCTGCTGGGGCGGTCCCCCTGGCTCTGCCATCCCGGGACCCAGACGGTCCTGGAGGCGGGAGCCCTGGCTGGAGGGACCCTGGGCTGAGGCGCGGCCCGGGAGCCCCGCTGCTTACCCAGACCCTGCCAGTGCCAGACAGGCTGGAGGTGATGGGGGAGCAGGCAGAGTCAGCACTGGTGGGGGGGAGGCCAGGGCTGGGGTGGCAGGGGGCATGGGAGTGGGGGAGATCCTAGCACTGGGGCGGCAGAGAATGGGGGTGAGGGAGGGCTCTGGTGTGGGGGAGGGGTGAGATCCCAGGGCTGGGGTGGCAGGGGGGAGCCCAGGGGTGGGGTGGGGGCAGCCAACATTTTTTTTTGCTTGGGGCAGCAAAAAAACCAAGAGCCAGCCCTGGCACCTCTATGATGCTAAAGGGCACTGTGACTATGGAGGGGCCTTTTTTGAATGAAATGCAAAGCCAGGGTTCTGGCTCCTTGTCGTTATTTAAAGTAAAAAATCAAGACTGGATGGTTTTCTAAAAACTATGTTCTAGGAATATTCTGGGGAATTTCTATGGTTATGCAGGAGGACATACTAGGTGATCAGAATGGTCCCTTCTGGCCTTGGAGTTATTAAAAAATTCCCAAGGATCTTCCAATAGAATGGGTAATAAACGTAGTGTCCCAGTCACAATGGAACTCTAGTCATTATATTTGGTCTAAATTCCCCATACATTTTCCATTGGTTAAATACTTTGCATTTCCTGTGCTAAACTGTGTCCCATTAAATGTACTGTGTTCCATTAAACACTTGCTGCATTTCCACCCACAAGTCGTATATTTCAAAAGAGGGCGAAGTGATATGTGATACTATGAGAGCAGAAGGAGGGGGTGGTATCAGTTCATATATTTAGTTGCTTAATACTTTTTTTTTAATATCTCCACAACCACCACTGGTTGCAGTAGTTCTTTGAAATCTGACATATAGATTACTTTGGGCCAGGGACATGTAAAGTCATTGAGATTTGGCTGAAAGTCACCAATTCCTGCATGTGTTTTCAGGGAACAAAGCTTTTTCTGACACCCCCACCCCCCAAAAAAAACACCACCCTGAAGCTTCTGTTGACCTTTGACCCATAACTTGCTAAATTAGTGCAAATGAAACTAAAACTATAATACAAGTAGGAATAAGCAAAGGAACAAAGATAATTTTAAAATGGGCTTTTCAGTAAGCCTGAAACCTAGTATTTACCTTGAGCTCTAATAATAGTAAGCATAAGGCCACGTTAGGCCTAATAAAAGTTAGCATTAGTCGGTAACCTTGGGTCAGAAGATTTAGCAATATACATCTTGTGATAAACTGTCTAACGCTTTATTTGTCCAGAGTTCTTTAACTGCAGTGCATGGGGAACCTGTTATTAGTAACAAGTGCATTTTGCACCCCAAATCAATCATAAGGCTACACTTCTAAAAGTCTGCACACATGCCCAGCCCACTGCTCACTGCAGAATTCCACAGCGAGCTGAACCTTCTACAAGACACAGACAAAACAGATCAAGCAGTAGATCTGAGGGATACAGAACACAGAGGAGGGGTTACAACCGCACACAGAACCCTGGGGAGCACAGCAACCTGGGAGAAAGCATAGGTATGGGGAAAGAGATACAGAACCCCCAGAGAGAGACAGAGCACGGGAGGGACAAGGGGACACAAAGTTGGGGGAAGAGGTTAACACACAGTATGCAGATATTACGGAACACATAGCACTTGAAGGAGACAGAACAACAGTTTGTTAAGCGCCCTTCTTAAGAGGCTTATCCACAGAGCATAATCGCCATCTCCTCATGACAGCTAGTCTGTTAGTTCAAGCGGTAAAAGTCTGTTTCAGTGGTGAAGATCCAGGGTTCAAATACAGATCTTGATGCATCGTGGGAGGTTGGTACTGTTGCATATAGTAGAATTTGTTTTTTTCTTTTTTTCCTTAAAAAATATAGGAAGTTACACACAAAAACTATGTCGAAAAAATAGTATTCAGATTGCAAAGTCAAGCATTCAAAAGCTAGGAAATGCCAGATTGGAGGTTGGCTGTGCAACCTTAATTCAGCCCCCTTCTGCATATTCATTATGATGCAAGCTTTAATTATATGGTCATGTTATTTTTTCCAGAGGACCCCTACCTCATTCAGTGCAGATGATGCTCAGTGAATTAATCAGGGTGGTGAAGGAAATGAGGCTGTTGTCTGTAGGACCCCTACAGAGGTTGTAATGGGCTTAGAGAATGAAGGAGAGGACTGCGGGAAGAGTTAGGGCTGTCTTGTAATTAAGGCAGTTGAATGTTACTTTGTATAAATAATTAAATATTCATTAGAGTAGGGACTAGAACCTGACTCTCCCCCATCCCAGGAGAGTGAACTAACCACTGGGCTAAAGAATCATTCTTGTCTGCTCTTTGACCCCATTAATATTTTATACAAAGTGGAACAACTTTAACGGGCGAAGCTGAGAGTCACAGTGGCCCGCTGGAGCCAAGTAGCTAGGGCACTCATCTAGGACATACGAGACCTGAGTTCAATTCCTGATTCTCTTAGGTACAATGGGCTATTAACCGGGTCCTCCCACATTCTGGGCAAGCCCGCTTGCTATGGGGGGCACCTCTCATTTATTTAGAGAAAAGGAATGGTCTGATGTATGCACCTAACTCCAGAAGAGGTTTCACACCTATGAATCTCAAGTGGACACTGGTATTTGGCTTTTGTGGTTCCCATTCTTAGCACCTAACTGTCCCCATACATTGTATAGGACCCTGAACACCTGATTTTGGGCTATGGATTCCACAAGGTGACAGGGTGCCAAAAGTTAGCCTTTGCAACACTAAGCCTTAGTTTCCTTTGTGGATCTAGTTTCTAGTGCTTGAATGACTACGTAATTGTCTGACCTTGGACAAGTCACTGGCTTTCCATCTACATGCATCCATCTGCAAAATGGGAATACCCATACTCACTCACCTACATCACAGGTGGTGGCAGGACTAATTAGATAATGTGTTATTTGAACACAAACTGCTATAAAAATGCTACATATTATGACAAAATCAGGCCAGGTACACAAAGTTGGAGCATAAACACTGAGATGCACAAAGTTAATAAAGATTTTGACCTTGGTCTCCTTGTGCCTCAGTTCCCCCTTTGTAAAATTGAAATAATAATACGTTGCTGTCTCAGAGAGATGTTATTCAGTAATGTCTGTGAGGGACTGATACAGTAATCAGCGCCACAGAAAAGATGCCATATAATACCTTTAAAAAACCCCAGTTACAGTATAGTGAGAACTTGCAGAATCTCAAGGAAATGAAGTGCTATACTGCAGTTGCTACTCTAAAGGGCTGCAGTCAGGAAGCCTTTTGCAAGGCATAACAATAATTTGATTATGCCTGTAAATTTACAAACAATACTACATATTTTTGTATGCCAGTAAATGACACACTTTATATTAACTACATGCACAGTGTAAAGGCACATGCCGCTTTTATACATGAATTCTTTAGCAGTTCTCTTCTTTGGAACCAGGAAAGAAAAGATTGCAAAGACCAATGGGGGAAACTCACACCTTTGTTTGGACGCATCCAGACTTAGAAAGAGTTACTGGTAATGCCTAAGGTCAAGTTGAAGCCTCATTTTCTAAGGCTGGCAGGATATTTTGTCCAAACTCATGTGGGGCATTTTATACTAATGATTTAATTTGCTAATTTGAATATTTACAAATAAATGTCAGATTTGAAAACTCTGCATGGATTTAGTGCTGGTGAACGGCATTGAATTGAGTCTGAATTTGCCTTACAGCATTCCCTGGAGCAGCAGGAACAGGCATAGAGAGGCAAGACCTTATTGCCATAACCTCTCTGAAGAGGGCTAAGGACTTGTGGGGAGCCAGAAGCAGCATGGACGGAGTTAGGGGTAGCTACAGGAGTGTTGCGGGGGGCATTGTTGGACAGGAGAGAAACCGGAGGATGGAAGAGGTTGCTACGGGTTACATCACCCTGTCCTTCCATTAACCCTGTCGCTCTCCATACCCCGTTTTCACATCTCTTGCTCCTCCGTTAGCTCCTGCTCCTTTTTAGTTCCTTCCAGTAGCTTCTGTCCCCACCTTTCCCTCAAGTAGCCCCTCCCTCACTCCCAACACAACTGTTGCCTACTCCACCAGCCCCTGGTTTTCTTCATCCACAGCCCCTCATCTCCCCTGGTTGGGTGCTGACCTCCATCACAGCCACCTCTCTGCAGTTCCATCCACACATCTGGGAATGGCAGCAGGAGCAGACAGCCCCCAAAGAGGGGAGCAGAGAGGATGCCTGGCTCAGGGGTCCTATACAATGTATGGGGACAGTTAGGTGCTAAGAATGGAAACCACAAAAGCCTGTCTGCACTTGGGATTCGTAGGTGTGAAACCTCTGCTGGAATTAGGTGCAAACATCAGACCATCCCTTTTCTCACAAAAAAAAATGAGGTGCCTCCCCCCATCGCAAGAGCACTTTCCCAGGATGTGGGAGTACCAGGTTCAAAGCACAGCAGCCCAAACCCCACGGCATTCCCAGAGCCCTGCTGAATAACTAAAGGTGCTACAGCAACGGGGATACTTTCTGTACCTTCACGTGACAGGTATGACACTTGGCAGAGGCTGCATTTTCCCAACCCTAACTTCTGAACATGCACTTGGGGACTGCAGAAGGTAAATTCTGTCTTTGGAACTCTGGGTGAAAAATGAACACAGATAATTGCATGTGCAAAGCTGTGCACATTTAAAAGCATTAGAGAAGCATGTTGCTGAGTTCATCCAGATACAGCGGGTCTGACAGCCACTCAGGAGTTGGTTGGTCCAGGCAAAACAATTATAGAAGGATCCTCTGGAACACAGAAGCTTTACTGAGAAATCCAGTTTTTGTCCTCAATCCTGCCTGCTGTCCCACAAAGTCAGACCAAAGTGCCCCATAAAGAGCCTCACTATTCAACCAAATACAAACACTTTTAACCAAACAAAAAATTGAATCTCCAACAATGGGAAAAAGGATGGAGGGAAGTGAGAGAAAGTGGGTTTTTCCCCACTGAAATAAAACAAAAAAAATAATTCTCTTTAATTTATTTTATTTTTAATCATTTAATATTTTTGTGAAAGTTATTTTTTTGACCAGCTCTACCAGTTACCATCCTTAACTTTTTGGTTTAACTGTGATTATGTCTAAGGAAGACAGCCATTGGGGCTCTGCTCAGGCACAAGGATCTACCTGGGTTAATCCATTTATGCATTTTTCTACAGAGCAGTCACAATACCACAATGTTTGCTTAGTTATATGGTGCTGTGCAGGTACTTTTAATTTGTAGGAGTTTTCATACATTATTTATAATGACTTGCATTGATTCCATAAAGTCAGGCCACAGCCTTACCACAAAGCAGAAAGATGATTCTGAGGGGAGGATAGCATCATTTCTAAACTCTGGTTTGCATGCATTTTATTTGATCATATGGCAACACAATATACAGTGCAGACATACATTCATCACTATCTCATAGCAAGAATGTGCAGCGCATTGTGGTATTGTAAGTCATTTCTCCCACTGGAAAAAATTTGTGGCTGTGGTAACTCAAGGAACATTGCCATTTGTGTTTATTTTTCATGAAAATATGGCAATTATCTTGCACTCTAATTGTAGGTGTCAGTTACCAAAATAACCTTTTATTTTTAGTTTCCTTCCAACTCACTTTTCTCTTCTTTCCCTAGTGATTTTTGCACCTCTGTTAAGTCTAATTTCCCCAGACTACTTCCATAAATAGAAAGGATAATAAATAGCGGCCATGAAAATGCCAAACATAAGAAAATGGAGACATTGCAAGGGGAGAAAATGGACCTTGTCACAGTTTTCACAGGTTCAGATCTTCATCTGCTACTTCATCTGTCTCCAGGGTTAATGGGATATTGTACATCAACAGTTAATATTACTGTGGCAGAGCTCCGACCCTGGCCCGATGGGTCCCGCGCTTCTAGGCGGTTTATACTAGCCTCAGAGGCTCACTGCAATCCTTCACAGCCCTTCTCTCTCTAGGACCAGGGTTACAGTCTACTGAGCCCTTTTCATCATAAGCCAGCACAAGGTTGGTGAGAGAACTCCCAGTCTCTGTTGTCCCTATGAGCTTATCTCAGAACAGATTAGCTTCCTGTCCTGATAGGGACCTGTCTTCCCCTCCCAGGAGGTGTTTCTGTAGTGACAGGTTGGGGGGAACTCGGGCCCGCCCTCTACTCTGGGTTCCGGCCCAGGGACCCTAGTGGTAGCAGCTGTTGGCAGCTGACCTTTCACTGCCAGAGTTGCTACATTTTCCCTGGGCCACTTCCCCACAGCTCTCCTGCTTCTCACTTCTTCACCCTTACCTTAGGGCTCCCTTACTGATGGCACGAGCGTGTCCTCATTTACTCAGTCCTTCAGTAGCAACAACACTTCCTCTCCTCTGGCTCCCTGGCTCTCCCCAGCCTGACTGGAGTGAGCCCTTTTATATGCTCAGAAGAGCCTTAATTAGAGTCAGGTGTTCACATCACCTTAATGGCCTCACCTGACTCTTTACAGGTTAATTAGAGTCAGGTGTCCTCATTAACCTGGAGCAGTCCCTGCTCTGGTCAGTCAGGGAACAGAAAACTGGTAATCCAGTGGCCAGTATATCTGCATGCTGCTACTTTGTTGTACCCAACTGGCCTGGGTCTGTTACATATCCCTCCCCCCTGCTCAACACCAAGGGGTTGGGCATCTTGGGATGCCAGACAATGTACTTGTGATAAGCCATCGGCGTTGCCGTGGCGACTCCCTGGTCTATGCTGTATGCGGAACTGGAAAGGTTGGAGGGATAAGAACCACCTGGTTACCCTTGTGTTCTTTTCCTTGTTCCGTTGCATCCATTGAAGAGGGGCATGGTCAGTCACAAGTATAAATCTGCGCCCCAGCAGGTAGTAATGCAATGTTTCCATGGCCCATTTTACGGCGAGGCACTCTCTATCACTGCGTATTTTTGTTCCCTCGGAAGGAGTTTCCTACTGAGGTAGAGAATTGGGTGTTCCTCTTCCCCAACCATCTGCGACAGGACGGCCCCTAACTCCACCTCAGATGCATCTGTCTGTAGGATGAATTCCTTGTTGAAATCTGGGGCTATCAATACGGGGTTACTGCAGAGGGCAGTCCGTAGGTCCGCAAATGCTCTCTCTGCTGCGTCGGACCATCTGACTGGATCAGGACCATGGGCCTTCACTAAGTCAGTTAGGGGACTTGCCCTTGTGGCAAAATGGGGGATGAAACGCCGGTAATACCCCACCACCCCTAGGAATGCTCGGACCTGCTTCTTACGGCTCGGCCGTGGCCAATTTTGGATGGCCTCTAACTTATTCAGTTGGGGTTTAACCAAACCTTTTCCTACCACATAGCCAAGATATTGGGCCTCTGTGAACCCCATGGCGCACTTAACAGGGTTCGCCGTAAGGCCAGCTCGCCTGAAGGTATCAAGGACCGCACCCACTTTCTTCAGGTGGGTTTCCCAGTCTGGGGTATGAATCACCACGTCATCCAAGTAGGCCGCAGCATAACTGGCATGGGGGCGTAATAACTTGTCCATGAGGCGCTGAAAGGTGGCTGGGGCCCCATGTAGTCCAAAAGGGAGGACCGTATATTGGAAAAGACCCTCTGGTGTAGAAAACGCTGTCTTTTCCTTTGCATCTTTAGCTAGGGGAATCTGCCAGTACCCCTTTGTCAAGTCCAGGGTTGTCAAGTATCGGGCATTCCCCAGATGGTCCACTAGTTCATCTATGCGGGGTATAGGGTAGGCATCAAACTGGGATATCTCATTTAGTCGATGGAAGTCATTGCAGAACCTCGTGGTGCCATCAGGTTTGGGCACCAACACTATTGGGCTGGACCATTGACTGTGGGATTCTTCAATGATCCCCATGTCCAGCATTTTCCTGACTTCCACTTTTATTTCCTCCCTTTTGGCTGCTGGTATCCGGTAGGGCCTCATAGTTACTCTGGCCCCAGGGTTCGTGACGATATGGTGATATGTCCCGGTTGTGCGACCTGGCTTTGTCGAGAATACGTCTTAATATTGGGCAATCATCTCAGTTACCTCTTTCTTCTGGGCTGTCATTAGATCGGGAGACACCCTTACTTGTTCAGGGTTTTTGTTCCCTGGGTGCAGGTCTTCTCGAACCACTGTGCACGCCTCTCGAGCATACCAGGGTTTTAGAAGGTTGATGTGGTATATCTACTCTAGTTTTCTACGTCCCGGTTGTCGCACCTTGTAATTTACTTCCCCTACAGGTTTGACTATTTCATAGGGCCCTTGCCACTGGGCCAACAGCTTACTTTCGGCCGTAGGTACCAATACCATTACTCGGTCACCGGGTTGAAACTGACGAACCTTGGCTTGACGGTTGTAGTAGGTTCTCTGGGCCTCTTGGGCCTTCTCTAGGTGCTCCCTCACTATGGGAGTGACCAGGGCTATCCGGTCCCTCATCCGTAGCACATGCTCTATTACGTTCGTCCCCTCACTGGGTTCCTCCTCCCAAATTTCCTTGGCTATATCCAGGATGCCTCGGGGGTTGCGTCCATACAGAAACTCAAAGGGGGAGAATCCAGTGGAAGCTTGGGGGACCTCATGGATGGCGAACATGAGGTATGGTAGTAGATTGTCCCAATCTTTCCCATCTTTGCTTACCACCTTTCTTATCATGGCTTTGAGGGTCCGGTTAAATCTTTCCACCAGACCATCGGTTTGTGGATGGTAAACCGAGGTCCGCAGGGTCTGGACATGGAATAGGGAACACAGGTCCTTCATCAACTTGGACATGAATGGTGTTCCCTGGTATGTGAGGATTTCTTTTGGTAGCCCTACTCGGGCGAAGATTGCCACTAATTCTTTGGCAATGCTCTTGGAAGCTGTGTTTCATAAGGGGAGAGCTTCTGGGTAGCTGGTTGCATAGTCTAGGATGACCAGCACATACTGGTGGCCTCGGGTCATTTTCTCTAGCGGCCCCACAAGATCCATGGCGATCCGCTCAAACAGAACTTCGATGATCAGCAGGGGTACCAAAGCGGCTCTCAGATGTGGACGAGGGCTGTGCAATTGACATTCAGGGCAGGAGGCACAGTACCACCGGACATCTTCATGTACTCCCGGCCAGAAGAACCTGCGTAAGATTCACGCCTGGGTTTTCTCCACTCCCAGGTGCCCTCCAAAAAGGTGACTGTGAGCGAGGCTCAATATTGCCTTCTGGTGTTTTTGGGGTACTAGGAGCTGGTGTACCTCTTGCTCCTGCATTTGCACGACCCGGTACAGGAGATTCCTCTTGATTACAAAATAAGGCCCTGGCCCCTGGGCCTTTCTCTGTATAGGTACCCCATCTATCTCGGCCACCTCCTTCCTGGCATTCTCGTACCTTGGGTCTTCCACCTGGTCCCGTCCAAAAGTCTCTCTTCCGGGGCTTATCAGTCCGAACTCTGAGGGATCTGTCTCTGCCCTCTCAGCTGGCTCTGTAAGGTTGGGGTTGGAACCGGTCTCTGACCCCCACTCCGTCTCAGGTCCCTCCCCTTCAGTTGCCTGTGTACGTCTGCCTACACAGGTGGCCCTCTGTCCTTGTATCAGGATTCGGGTACCTAAAGCCTTGGACACCCTTCTTTCTCTCTTGGTCTTCCTGCCTTTCCCCGGGACAGGAAAGAGTTCCTGAGACATTTCCACGAAAAATGGGAGGTGACATTCTGCCGTGGAAGCCTCCTGAAGTTCGGGGAGCTCCTCTCCCTCCAATCACTCCGGTGGGAGCAAGTTTCCAAACTCAGGGAAATCTCTACCTATGAGCACGGGGTATGGGAGGTTTGGGACTACCCCTGCTTTCACCCCGGTGACATTTCCCTGAATTTCAATTTTCACTGGTATGATGGGGTAGTAACTAACAGTCCCATGGATGCAGGTTTACCCCTGTGCGCTTAGCCTGCATTAACTGGCTGCGCTTCACTAATTTACCTGAAATTAGGGTGATAGCACTCCTCGAGTCTACGATTGCCATGGTTTCTACCCCATTCAGCTTTACCTGCCTTGTATATTTATGTGGTGTGACTGCGACCCCTACAAGATTGAGTAGGCTGCATGGGTCTGCCCCATCCCCCAGGTTACACTGCATTGGCTCTATGACATTGGGGCACTGGGCAGCTATGTGCCCCAACTCCCCACACCCGTAACACCTATAATTGCTTCTAGTCACTCCCCTATCACATATCTGTTTTGTTTCTCAGGTCCAAGTTGGAATTTCTGAGCAAAACCAGAGAAAAAGAGCACATATCTCTCCCCTTCACCCCCCGAACAGCCGGTAGCTCAGGGGTCGTAGCAGTCATTTGGGATATAGGAAACCAGGTCTTTGCTTTGTCTGATTCAGAACAGGGTCTTGACCCCATTCCAGGTGAGTGTCCTAACATCAGGAGCGTAACTTTAAAAAAAATTCTGAGAGGTATGATTTTTGTTACAATGAGAAAGGGAAATACGTTTTAAAACCTCAGACTTTTTTGCAAAATGGAATTCTTGTTTTCCTAGTGCAGAGGGAAAGGAATGCCATTGTGGCCTGGGATCATTTGTAGCCAGTTGAATGTAAAGCAGCATTCAAGCCCTCCCGAGTCATGCTGAGTGCATATCAGCCACAGCAGATCATGAACTATGATCAAGAACTATTCTACACAGTGCTGCTGGGTGAGATTCACATCCTTGCTCCGACCCTTGTATGACAAAGAAAAGATCCAGAGTGGTGTAAATGTCCCCTATCCACCCAAGGCAGGATTCCTCCGGCATAGGCTTAGTGGAAGACAGCCACAACTCTCTCTTCTGGGGACTCCCTCACAAGCTCTGGGGTAAGGAGAGGCTGTGAGTGGGAGAAGCAAATGTTGCTATGTTGCAAGGCAGCCCTGGAGAAACTCTGGGCAGCGCTGCAGTCCATAGGCAGCTTGCCATAACTTAGGCTTTGTCTACACTATCCAGCTTTTAGTGACACAGATGTGCCGCTACAGCCGTGCCGCTAAAAGGCGTGCTTTATAGCTGCTGTTTGTCAATGGGAAACAAAAAAGTCCACCCCCCCAATGAGAGGCAGCAGCTTTGTCGGCAGGAGAGTGCTCCTCCTGACAAAGTGCTGTTCAGACTGGTGCTTTTTGTCGGTAAAACTTTTGTCGTTTGGGGTGTGTGTTTTTTTAATACCCCTGAAAGACAAAAGGTTTGCCAACAAAGTACCTTCACTCCAGATATACCTAGGGTAAAATTACCTAAGTAACTAAGAGCCTAAGATCCAATAACTTTCAATGGAACGAAGGTTCCTCAGTCGCTTAAGCCCTTTTGAAAATTTTAGCCATAGTATCTTCTGGCTCCTCCTGGGATACGCCAAGTTATGGATTACTATATCTTCTTTGCCAAGCAGTTTTCTTCCAATATTGTGAGCAAAGAAAATCTGCATCAGTCCTCCACATAAGACTGTCTCCTTTACTGTTCACTTGAAGGACTCTGTCTTCTTCCATTCCTTTTAAAGTTAGGTTGACCAAAAGGCAATAACACATTCCACCAAACACCAAAGAAAAATAACCCCCTTAAAATTAAAACCAAAAAGTAATACCATCAGAAAACAGCAGCCACTCTAGCACCTTGTTTTTGCAAATCAGCAGTCAAGTTTTTTCAATATTGTATAGTCTGCTACAGGTGGAGACAAATTCATAAAAGTGTTCAGAAACGAGTCTTATATCTCTTACAAAGACACAGATAAATATAGTTCTTGCCCTAAGGAGCTTACTAATTAAGAGATGATAATGAGCTGATAGGATACTCTGGGAAAACTAGAGAAAGTAATAATCTAAAGTTTGTTTTGTTTTTCCCTTTTTTATTATAAACAATTTGTTCCACAATTAATGACCCCCACTCTTAAAATATATGCCTTCTTTCTAGTTTTAACTGGTCTTTCTTCAGCATCCAACAATTGGGTCTCTATGTCTTTTTATGTCAGATTAAAGAGCCATCTATCACACATCTTTTTTTCCATATAGGTATTTGTAGATCATGATCAAGTGACCTCTTGACTTTCTTTGGATAAACTATATAGATTGAGCTTCTTTAGTTTTTCATTATCTTTTCCAGATCTTGACACATAATTGTAGTTCTTTTCTGAACTCTTTCCAATTTGCCAACATCCTTTTTGAAGTTTTGACACCACAACTGGACAGATTATTCTAGTAATGGTCTCCCTGTTGGTATATACAGATGTAATATCACCTCCTGACTCCTCTTCAGGACCGGCTTTAGAAAGTGCAGGGCCCGATTCGAAGGACCCTCCGCCGAAACGCCGCCGAAGACAGCAGCAGCTCAGTCACTGCCGCCGAAGTGCTGCTGAAGATGGCGGCAGTGATTGAGCTGCCGCCGAAGACACAAACATTGTGGGGCCCTCTTAGGAGAGGGGCCCAATTCGAGGGAATCTGGGGAATCGGCCTAAAGCCGGCCCTGCTCCTCTTGATATTCTCCCCTGCTTATACAAGAATCACATTCGCCCTTTGTGTTACAGCATCACACTGGAAATTCATATTTAACTGGTAACCCTTTTCTGTGCCAGTGCATTCTAGAATACTGTCTCCCATCTCATAAGTGTGACTGACATTTAGCCATATTAAAATGCAACTATGTTAAAACATGTGTTCAAATGAGCCCAGCCTGTCAAGCATTACAGCTGTATAATTGATCTGTTCCCACAGATATTTACTACTCTATCAATGTGAATCATCTGCAACTTTTAAAAGCAATAATTTTATATTTTCTTCCAGATTATTGTTAAAAATATTGAACAGCATTTGGCCAAGAACAAATCCCTGTAGAATATGGCAAGGACCATGTTTTAGAATATATTTGCACAGTTCCTAGCATAATGAGGTCCCAATCCTGACTGGTGGCCTGAAGTCACTACTGTAATACAAATAATAAAATGTTTTCATACCACACTCTCCTTAAGCAGCCTTAAGATCCCAAACTACCAAATCCTGCATTCTGTGAGGTTCTGAACTGTTCTAGTATATAGGAAGGCTATTTTCAACTTCTTTCATTCTCTCTCTCTTGCAGTTTTAAAACATTATATATTTTTTTCAGGATAAAGACTAGTTAGACCAAGGCAAGTAAATATACAAATTTTCAATCATGATAAGCAAGTACAGGAAAAACCCTTAATGGTTCACACATTGTAGTTCTTATGGGATTCTGTTGCCATTTAACAGTTTCCTTATAATCTGTTCAAAATACATTATGACTACAGAAGTCAAGTACCCTTTTCTTGATTCTGATCTCACCACTGAATCCACCTAAATCAATGGAATTACAGTAGCAGACAACTGGGGTGAAATTAGATTAGACTCAAGCTCTGACTCACCACATTTCTTGAGAGAAAAAACAAACCAACCATTCCTGCACAAGGCTACGAAGACAAAGATGGCAATGTCACGTGTGTATATATATCATAGTCAAACAGTGCATCTGTTATAGTATTTTGGGTAAGATTTTGGTCTTCTTTTTTGCTTCTTTTCTACTTCCAACTCTCCCATCTACAATTCTATGTATATGTACTAAAGTTTAAGAAAAGCACAATATTTCATCCTACATACTTGAGATTTGCAGCGCCAATCTGGAATATAGTTTACATCCACGCCTTTTCTATGGTTCCACATAGTAGGTGCCAACATACTCTATGTTTTAAAATGTACACAATAATATAGCTTGCAAACTGTTCTTCAATTCAGTGATTTCCTGTGTGGTAAGAATAGTATTAAAAATATGTTAGGTGCGGTTTGTTGCCTGGAATAGTTTGGTTGTAGTTTGTTATTCAGATATTTGTTTTAGTGGCTCGTTTACATTATCTTAAGTGGCCAAAAAATTAAGACAAAGGAACAATAAACCAAATGACTGCTTTGTTGCTGTCCTCCTTTGCTTTACATTTAGACAAAGCTAGGTAGGTGGCATGTGCCCAACTTTTTTTATTCTTGTTACATGTTTTGATACAAATATGAAAATCCAGTAAAAGAGCTGTGTATTTACAAAAGCTGTAGTTCAGTTTGTCTCCAGATTAGATGAAAGGAGATGTGAAGGAAGAGAAATGGAGAGGGCACACTGTGAACAGGGTGAGAGGTGTGAACAGTAGGCCCATAATGGGATGTTGGTGATAGCTGTCCTTGCTAGGTGTAAATAGAGGATTAAGGCCCAGATCCTGTCCTGCATTAGGGCAGCTTTGTGCTACTCTGGAATCTTTCCTGTATTATGACTGCAGTCCCAGCTACAAAATCCTAAAACCTGCCCCCTAGCCACGTATGGGTGCATAGGCCCCTAAAAGAAGCAGAATCAGGGGAGCAAGCCACAGAGTGTATTTCTACACTGCAGTTGGAAACATGCCTACCAGCCCAGCTAGACAGAGTCATGCTAAATCGGTTCCAGCTAGCACGCTAAAAATTGCAGTGTGAACATTACAGCAAGGGTAGCAGCGTGGACTAATTTCTCAAGTCTAAGCCCACGTGACCCCTGGGTTCAAGCTCACATGGCTACCTCGAGCTGCTGCCCATGCCACAATGTCCACACTGCTACTGTTAACATGCTAGGTTGAGCAGAGAGAGCGCAACTTTGTGTACCCTGGCTGGAAGACATGCTCCCAGCTGCAGTGTAGACATACTCAAAGAGACAGACTCATTAGGAAGGGCCTATGCTGTGCCTTCCACAGAGCTGTGCTCTATGATGCTGCTTCCACAATAGCATGGGAAATGTTTGAGGGAGCAGGCAAGGAGTGGTAGACTCTGTGATGAGCAAATAGTCCAATAATTACTCAGATCTAATGCTCAGCCCCACAAACATACTTTTATTGACTTCAGGCTCTTTTCTGGCATTCTGTGATCTGGCAAGTGAAGATTCCATTTCCCTCCCCACCAATCCCTGTGGGACTGCATAACACCTGCTTAGTGGGGACAGGATTAGTATATAGCACAAAGGGAACATTATAGAGTATGGGGTCAGAGAGAATTTTAATGTCTATATGTTGCTACTGCATAAATCAGTGCACACACGTCACTTGGTTTTGAGTTACATCATATGAGGGTTATTTTAAAACAAGGAGTTTTACAGTTTTTCTAATGTCCAAAAACACGGTATGTGGCAAAATCATTGAGGATTTACTTTTCCCCCCGTTTACTGAAAATGGCCTATGGTATGTGTGGTCTTAATATTTCAGTTTTTTAAATAGAACCCAAAGCTCAAAGTGTACTATATGGGTTACATTATTTTTGTGGCTTACTTAAGTTACAAAAACATAACCAGCAATAGAAAGAATCCACGTGAATATGAACTATTGCAAAAAAGAACCCTCCCCATGCAAACTGCTACTTACAGTACTTCCTGTTTGCAACATATTTAATGTCTTACCTTAATATATTTGACTCATAACCAAGGTGATTTCCATTATTAGGTTGCGTAAACTACATAAAGTATACTCCAGATATGTTGAATATTGACTATTTCAGTGCCAAAAACAGCTGAAAAAATATCAGCTGATGTTCAACAAACTAGAAATTGTTTTGCCCATTATGCTGGTGACAGTAGCAACTGCTGTCAGCAGCAGAGCTAGGATCACATTGATCTAATTAGTTTAATGCTAGACCAGATAGAGCCAGAGAAATGCTGATCGATGTATTCCTATCACTGCTTAGCTTTGGAAATAGCATTTGAGCTACAACAGGGCAACTATACTCCCAACTATGTGTAGCAAAGGGAAGGAAAAACTCTCTATCGATACAGAAATAAAATTATGAAATTCTAACCAGTGTATACAAGACTGAATAGATCTAAATACAAAAGTTTCACTCTACTCATGCATACGATGCTTATTAATGTTATTTCCAGAATACTGCAAAATGAGAATTTTTCATTTTGTATAAGAAACATTTTCACTAGGAAGTTGGATGTCATAAAAATCCTGAATTTTCACCAGTTTTTAGACCCACATTGAACTGTACCTTTTTTGAGATTCTAAATTGTTCAAAAAAGTGTTGTTTCCTTCATGCTACCAGACCAGATCAGAGCCGATGAAATACCATGAGAAAGGTTGTTTTTGAAACATTTTCAGTGGCAACAAGAAGCACAATTGCTAGAAATCTCACAGAAAACCCGTTTGAAATATTTCCAGCCCCATTTTGCAAAACTTATCTGGGAAAGATTCAGATAAGCACCCAAACTATCGATACTTACCTGAACCAGGCACCTGATTATGAGAATTTTGGCACAATTCTACATCTAGCACCAAAGAACTTCAAATGAGTGAAGCAGTCAGAATTATGCAATAGACTGAGCCATCCAATAAGAACTTGAAAGCCTGACAAATACATTCCAATGGCTCAAGAAGACCTTCCTGTGTTGTACAAGTTCTGACTTCACAACTGTGCTAGCACAAATTTCACTTTCATTTTGACTATAGCTGTGCCTTCACTAGAAAAAAGGGTGTGTTTTTAAACCATGTTAAACTAACACCTGTTAAAATCCAAGTGAATACAAGGCAACTGTAGTTTTAACCTGTTATCTGGGTGAGGAAAATCCAAAGGGGGGCGCCTCAACCAGTTTACACAGGTTAAAACCATAACTGTAACTGCCGTGTCTTCAAAGCAGGTTAGTTAATACAGATTAAAACCTCATTTTTTTCCTAGTGAAGACAAGGCCTGTAAGATTGGTAGCTCCAAGTTTATTGCACGGGAAAGGCAAAAGAACAAACTTTCCCAAGTATTTAAAAACACGATAAAAATGTTTTTAATGGTTATGCAACCAAAGGCTTTTTCTTTCTGGTGCTATGACCAATTGCAGTTGGTGTTCAGAATAAATGGTAGGGATTTGGCCAGCTAGATACTCCCCAAATATCCCCCCTATGCGCACACAAAATTATTTTTGATCTCTCAAATAAAATCCACCAATCAACTAACCCACCTGGAGCTCTTCCTACCCCACCTTGCCTACTATAGTTCCTATGTTAAAACTCCTAGAACAGCTCTCCTACTCCTCCTGAAAATGAGAAGGCTCCCTGCCTCCCATTTCCCACCTGAAAAAACCAACAGGAGTCTAACTGATGTATTTCCTACATTCCTCACTCCTTGCTTGGTCACAGGGCTTCTCCTGCTTCTCTTTTTTCCAGTTACAGTCCCCTGCCTACTGTTTCCTTGAAATCACAAGCTGCCCAGCTCCTCAATCCCGCTTCAGCTTTCCCCCATTGAGCCTGTGGTGCGGTTCCTGAAGTGAAGGCAGTACTTTGCAATGGGGCTCCACCTTTTCACTCTTTGGGGCAAACATTTTTAAGCCCCAGTAGCAACTGTAAATGCAGCCTTAGTGGCTTGAAGCAGGAGCATCGCCAGCTTTTTTGCCGCCCTAAGCGGCGCCTCCAGAAGACGCCCTGGGGCGGCAGAAGAACCTACCGCCGAAATGTCACCGAGGACCCGGGCGGCCGCCGAGGGACCTGAAATGCCCCCCCCCCAATCCTGGCGCCCTAGGCGACCGCCTAGGGTTGCCTAGTGGTAGCACCAGCCCTGGCTAGAAGCCAGCAAGCCCCTCTGGTCTCTCTCCCTGTCTCTTCTGCACTCCGTGGATCTGCCATAGTGAAGGAACTGGGCACTGCCAGCCATCCCAAGATTGCATTCTAAGGCTGCACTGAATGGGCTACAAGCTAGCAGCCCTTTCTTACCTCATAGCACTCTTCTCCCCGACCCCTTGAACTTCTCTCCATTATGCTGCTGGAGAGAAGGTCGGAAGAGAAAGGCATCGGCCCCAAAGGAGAGTTGTTCAAGGGAGGTGATTTAACTGGTGAGATTTAGTCTCTTTTGCCTCGATTTACCTGACATCACTGGCTATGACTAAAGCTCCTGGTTGTCAATAAGAGAGAAATACCTATGGTACCATAAGTTATTTTTAAAGGAGGTATATTTTAAAATATTAAATATTCTTTAATCGTGTGCATGCTTAGCACAAAGTGAAGAACCCAAGAAATAATAATACCTCATTCTTAGATAGTGCTTTCCATCAGTAGCTCTTACAGCACTTAGACTGAAGAACCCAGAGACTCAAATGCCATTCCTTAGTCCAAGTCCCAGGTTAGTGTCCAAATCATAGAATCATAGAATCTCAGGGTTGGAAGGGACCTCAGGAGGTCATCTAGTCCAACCCCCTGCTCAAAGCAGGACCAAACCCAACTAAATCATCCCAGCCAGGGCTTTGTCAAGCCTGACCTTAAAAACCTCTAAGGAAGGAGATTCCACCACCTCCCTAGGTAACCCATTCCAGTGCTTCACCACCCTACTAGTGAAAAAGTTTTTCCTAATATCCAACCTAAACCTCCCCCTCTGCAACTTGAAACCATTACTCCTTGTTCTGTCACCTTCTACCACTGAGAACAGTCTAGATCCATCCTCTTTGGAACCCCCTTTCAGGTAGCTGAAAGCAGCTATCAAATCCCCCCTCATTCTTCTCTTCTGCAGGCTAAACAATCCCAGTTCCCTCAGCCTCTCCTCATAAGTCATGTGCTCCAGCCCCCAATCGTTTTTGTTGCCCTCCGCTGGACTCTTTCCAATTTATCCACATCCTTCTTGTAGTGTGGGGCCCAAAACTGGACACAGTACTCCAAATGAGGCCTCGCCAGTGCCGAAAAGAGGGGAATGATCACGTCCCTCGATCTGCTGGAAATGCCCCTACTTATACAGCCCAAAATGCCGTTAGCCTTCTTGGCAACAAGGACACACTGTTGACTCATATTCAGCTTTTCGTCCACTGTAACCCCTAGGTCCTTTTCTGCAGAACTGCTGCCCAGCCATTCGGTCCCTAGTCTGTAGCAGTGCATGGGATTCTTCCGTCCTAAGTGCAGGACTCTGCACTTGTCCTTGTTGAACCTCATCAGATTTCTTTTGGCCCAATCCTCTAATTTGTCTAGGTCCCTCTGTATCCTATCCCTACCCTCCAGCGTATCAACTACTCCTCCCAGTTTAGTGTCATCTGCAAACTTGCTAAGGGTGCTGTCCACACCATCCTCCAGATCGTTGATGAAGATATTGAACAATACCGGCCCCAGCACCGACCCTTGGGGCACTCCACTTGATACCGGCTGCCAACTAGACATGGAGCCATTGATCACTACCCGTTGAGCGCGACCATCCAGCCAGTTTTCTATCCACCTTACCGTCCATTCATCCAGCCCATACTTCTTTAACTTGCTGGACCATAATGCATACAGACATATCCAAAGACACCATGTTTGCCAAGAACAATGAAACAACTTCCCATTTGTACAGCACATCACTGAATATTATTTTGTGTTCAACATCTTAGTGAAGTGCCACTTCCTCATCCTGCTGCCCTAAAGGAAGTAACCATGTTACAAAGATCCAAATGTACAATAATGAAAAAGGATTATAAAAATCAGGGAGAAAGTCATCCATTCTTATTGACTTCTTTCCCGGCAGGACCGTCTTGTTCTTCAACTAACATCCCTGCATGCTACTCAAACCAGTATCAATGGATCACTAGAGAACCTCAGAGAACAGCCACGGAGGAAAAGCAAGAATCAACTGAAGGAGGGGACCAGTTTCTTTACCTGATTATTTAGGCTAGAAACCCTCCTCACCCTCTCCACATCTTACTTCATTGAGGCCAAGGGACTACAACAAGGAAGGGGGTGCTATGTACTAATAGTTGTATTGTTCCCAAATCCTTTGGGCTGGCTCTGAACAGCCATAGGGTCAGTGCTGCCTGACATTATAAGAAGAGCAGTCATAGGAGTTTGGAACGACTGGCCTATTGTCACTTCCTCCTCTTTTTCTTTCAAAATAACTAAAATATAACATCTGCCGATGGTATGCTGACCTAATTCAAGCTCAAACCACCTCTCACCCAGATCCAAAAAAACAGGTGGCCCATGTGACAGCTACTCACAGTCAAGAGGAGCCGTAAGAATGGTGGTTTTGTCTCAAACACTGGGTCTGCTATGTGGAATTATTATTTTACTAGTGCCAAAGACAGAATAATGGGATTGATTCAAGCACTGATTCTGTTGTTTGGGATTATTATTATTAGTGGCAATAGTCATGGACCACTCTTTTCACTATAACTATGGGTTACAGTTCCCTCTCCACTGCCCAGAAAGAAAGAGTTTAGCAGCATGCTGGCTAGCTGGCAAACAGCTATACGTGCTAAGCGTCTGTGTGCAACATAATGACAAATCTCTGTGTGTGTGTGATATCTGATTCAGCAACAGAATGTACCATATGTCACAAGCTTTGCTTAGGGTGGGGTGGAAAAGGAAATTACAAGAACAAGAGCAAGCACAGACTTAAAACACATTTTTCGGCTTGCTCTCTTTTGGTTTCTCTGCCTTATATCTTTTTTTCTTCTTATGATATTGCAGTAGTGCTGAAAACAGATATGTTAGACCAGAGCCAAGCCCAACTCCAGGAGCACATTAAGGTCCATGGGACAGGGACAGTGTCAACTTATACATTTGTTAATTGCCTAGTTAGTACAATAAGATGCTGAGTTTGACATAAGCCTCTGGGAACGTTCACAATAAAAATAAAATATTTTCAGATACATTTAGGATAGCTGCAAGTAACACTATAAGAAGCTCAGGTATTACCCTTCTATCTCAAATGGGAAACCATTCTGTTGGGAAAATGTATTACTTTACCACAATAAGTCAGTGTTTTAACTGACCTTTAATCACTTTCTCTAGAATCTCTAATGACCTGAGCTTGCTTAAGGTGTTTTTTTTAAAGTCTTTTTAAAGGACCTATATGCTCCCTTCGTTAATATTTTGCCTAGTAATTTGTGAGCCTAAAGAGTCTTAGAAGGTTAGTTAGATAATACCAACATCTGTTATGTAGCCCTTTAATTCTAACAACAATCCATCTGAGTAAAGCCTGCTGTAAAGGTGGGAAAACTGATACAGACAGGTTAAAGATCTAAGTTTTCCAAAGAATATTAATTTGGGTTGCTGACCTGAGTCAGATGTTCTCGGCACTTGCAGCCCCTATTGATTTTAATTGGAGCAGGAGATGCATTGACAATTTGGACCTAATGTGACACTAAAACATACTTAAAAAACACATTTTTAAAATTCAAATAGACTAGCAAATGAAAGGGTCTAATATAATAATGAGGGTTGGGGAGAGAAATGGGAGACTAACAGTCTTCATTCTAAAATACACCTTTGGAAAAAAAATCATTGAGGTGCTTGTTGAAATCAGGGAGAGATGGACCAAAATGAGCTTAGGCACAATCACCTGTGGTCCTAATATATGATATTGGCATATCTAAAGGGTGGATATTTTGTGAATGTAGATATCTGTCAAACTGAGGTTCAGGGAGCTCCCCAGTATAGCCAGGGGCTATACTAATAAGGGCATTCAAAGCCGGCAGTGTCAACTTAGAGTCAACCTGCCCCTAACTTAAAAAAGTCAAGGCAGCTAAAACATGTTCACAATTGCTCAGACAAAGAGCATATGTGCTGCTGCATTCTAAACAAACTGGAAGTAACGGAGACCCCTGCTGTGAGCCTCGCTAAGAGGGTATTACTATAATTAGGCCTCATAGTCACAACAGCATCTGCTGCTGTTGCAAGGTCATCACAGGACAAATAAGGGCACAGATTTGGGCAAATTATGCAACTAGAAAAATCACTTTTGTAGTATGTAGGGCAGTTGGCATAACATGGAAGAAGCATGGCCGGAAGTTATGCTGAGATTCTTAACCTGGCTCACTGTCTCTGAACTAACCCACCTTAAGAAGAGAAACCTTAAAGAAGACCAAAGCTGCTTCATTTAGGCAACTTCCACCAGTAACAAAACTGTAGGTTCTGAAAAAAGAAAATAAGAAAAGGAATACTTGTGGCACCTTAGAGACTAACAAATTTATTTCAGCATAAGCTTTCGTGGACTACAGTCCGCTTCGTCGGATGCATACAATGGAACATACAGTGGGAGGATATTTATACATTCAGAGAAACATGAAAAGGTGGAAGTAACCATACCAACTGTAAAAGGCTAATTAATTGAAAGGAACTGTTATCAGTAGGGGAAAGAAACTTTTGAAGTGATAATCAACATGGCCCATTATGGACAGTTGACACAAAGGTGTTAAGGGTATTTAACTAGGATATTAAACTGGGGGAAATGGATTCAATTTGATTATCACTTCAAAAGTTTCTTTCCCCTACTGATAACAGTTCCTTTCAATTAATTAGCCTTTTACAGTTGGTATGGTTACTTCCACCTTTTCATGTTTCTCAGAATGTATAAATATCCTCCCACTGTATGTTCCATTCTATGCATCCGACGAAGCGGACTGTGGTCCACGAAAGCTTATGCTGAAATAAATTTGTTAGTCTCTAAGGTGCCACAAGTATTCCTTTTCTTATTTTCTTTTTGCTGACACAGACTAACACGGCTACTACACTGAAACCTGTAGGTTCTGATGCATCCAGGAAATGATAACAGCTAGTAGAGAGAATGAGCTACTGAGACGAGGCCTAGAGATACACAACTGTACATTCTCAACTCAAAGAATGAGTCCTGTAAGTTTGGGGAGAATACACTGTACTTTTCATACAAAAGGAATTCATTTAAGTGCAAACCCCACCCCAAATTTTTGGACCTGCTCTAAAATTTAGTTTTATTAAAGAGTACCAGATTAATAGTGTCTAATCACCAGGCTTTAGGGTCACTCTCACACATTTGCTGTCTCTCTCTGGTCCAATTAATATTAGGGCTGTCAAGCGATTAAAAAAAATTATTGTGATTAATCACTGTTTTAATTGCGTTGTTAAACAATAATAGAATACCATTGTTTCATATATTTTTGGATGTTTTCTACATTTTAAGTGAAAGCCTTAACAAAGGAACTGCAACCAGTGCCTCCATAATTACACTAGCATTCTAACAATACTCAAAATTGTCTTTTAAAATGATCACCCCAACAGGCATTATATATATGCTGTGTAGACAGGAGAGCTTAAGAGCTGCCACATTTCAAATCTCTCATTGATAACACACATGTTCATTCTCACAGATTGTCTGCTCTCTTCTGTGCATGACTGGAGCCAAGCACTCCAGCATCAAGAGAAGGTTTCTGGGGGAGGGGGTAGACCTCTGCAAGTTTAAGAACAGTTAGCAGCCTTCCCTGGTTGAGGCACAGCCATAACACTTGCTTATAGAAAGAGGGGAAAAGATCAGAATTGCAGGTGGTCAGCCTCAAAGAAACCAGAGGACATTGCATTCGACCAGCCAACAGGAGATAGACCATCAGTTGCCTGTGATTCCAATAATCTAAAGGCCTTCCCTACCTCTGAATCAAACTCCAAAACCTATGCAGAGTGTAGCAAACACATCATTTGGAAGAACTAGTAAAGGGGTGAGGCGCTGTGAATTTATCAGGCTTGGCTGGGAGCGCTCTCTTTAGTATTCATGACTGAGGACAAGTAACAAATCTTGGCATCAGACATAGCTCTTCTGTACAACTGTATAAAATCAGTGTGGGTTAGATTGTGGATGTAGTGCTAAGTAGGGTGCAACACATAATCATGCTCACTCAGGAGAAGACCAGAGTCACAATTTGGCCCCTACTTCCTTTTTTGCTCCAGAGTGGAAATAATCTACACCAGCTCATTACCTGGTTACTTCTCTCCTCACACCAGTTTACCCACATTGGCCAGCACAGTGGGGAGATAGTGGGGTCAAAGGTACCTGTCAGTTCCCACTCACCCACCCATTCTCCATTCACCTGTGTGCAGGAGGAGTAGCAGCCTCACACAGGCTGTGATTTTGCCCAGTGTTAAGATACGCAGAAGACATCATCACAAACTCAACATTTGCCACAATTTAGATATCACAGTATGTAGCTTCTAAGTATAGGGAGATAATGTGGATACTGTTTATACATGTGACAGAGAATGATCTATCATGTATCATATAAGCAACCATATGTACCAGCATAGGGTTAGGGTGTAACTGGGTAGATGGGCACCCTTCATCTGGAAAACAGAGCACAGACCTTTCTTTTCTGAAACCGCCCCCCCCCCCCCCCCCACACACACACACATGTTTTTAAGTTGAATTACCCTTGAAAAAGTGGGTTAAATTGCAGGGGAAAGAAAGAAAGAAAAAAAGTTTGTGAATTCAAACAAATGTTGCAACTCTCTAAAAGAGTGAATGTCAAATGAGGGACAGCACATTGCAACAGTAAACATTAAAAGTATCAAACAGACAAATACAGACTCTTTTTATATAAACTATGTTCCTTGTCTTTGCCTTCACTGTTTTAATATATACAGAATGCTTTTGTCTCTGAGAAGTTCAGAAACTTTGGGTTGTCATCACAGTAATAAAAAGCCTGTCCTCCAAATACAATACAGTCGGTATGCAAATTACAAAAGGGAACTTCAAACCATGTATGATTTCTCTCAGCTATGACCCAAATTTCCAGAAAATAATCAAGCTATTTTTTGTGATAAGGCAGTCAGTTACAAATGTGACCGAGTTTTGCATAATATGCAAAGTAACCAAAACCAAACCTTTATTATATTGTCCCACAAAATGAAATCTTAGAATGTTGACCATCATTAAAACATAACATTGTGTCATTTGCACCTCTTGCTGATTAGTTACGTCTCTGAATAAGATTAAGGGCCAGATTGTGACATTAATACACAGCACCATGTTAAGGGCAATACAGAGCCATATGGCTCAAAGGGAAACTCTGGGAGAGACTGTGATTCAGGAAGTACAGCCCCTCTCTGAGCAGATCAAAGTACAGAAAGAACGTGCATAATGCATCATCCAATAGGCCTTGTCTACATTAGCATCTTCCAGGAAGTATCCCACTATTGCATTTCCACTGAAGCAGCTCCATTATTATGATAATAATAGGAACACTAGTGTAGATGGGGCACGGATGTTTTACAACCCAATTATGTAAACCTAAAAACACCCGTCTTCTATCTGCATTAGCACTCCCACTGCTACTATCATAGGTGCTGCTGCAATGGTGATCATTTAACAGTGTGAGATTTCCCAAAATATGCTAGTGTGGTCTTGTAATGGTGCAAAATGTTCTCCTCTCTCCCTTTCCAGACAGCACAGGGGAGACCATAGATATGGCCTTGCTTCTTTCTTACCCTGGATGGTTTGCACATGAGGTGTTACAAGGAAAGAATAGAAGCGACAAAGAGTCCCGTGGCACCTTATAGACTAACAAATATATTGGCGCATAAGCTTTCGTGGGTGAATACCCACTTTGTCAGATGCATCTCCAATACGTCTGTTAGTCTATAAGGTGCCACAGGACTCTGTCGCTTCTACAGATCCAGACTAACACAGCTACCCCTCTGATACTTGACACCATGCAAGGAGAGAGTAGTCACTTGGCTCATTAGACTGCAGGGGCTGCAGTTGTCTCTCGCCCTTGCACTGCAGTACAAAGGCTGTAACAATAGCTCCTGGAGTCCATGGAGCTACATGACCCCATCTTGTAATAAGCGCATTCGCTTTCAAAGGGAGGAGGAGGTTTTTTATACTCTCCCTCCTCCCTTTTCAGAACAGTTTAGCCCTAAACAATAAAGTTCCAAACTCTGCCCTAAATTACACAGCTGTGAATGTAACTGAGGGCTTGTGTTGGCCCTTTAATGACTATATACTTTTGTGCACCCTTCACAGTTGCTTATACCATATGCTTATAGTACTAAAGTTAACAAATAATACCAAGAGGAATAAAATAATCATTTAAATATTAAAATTTGTGTCTAAAATTGTCTCTGTGAAAGGATATATAAATGTACCTCTTATCACACATCTTTAACAATAGGCTTCATGAACTGCATTAAGGTTAATGTAAGGTTCCTTACCTACAGAATCATGGACGTCTTCTTCTTATCTCAAACTGCCATCAACTTGCAACTGTTTAACTATTTGTAAAAACGGAAACCATCTAGGTCACATGTCTAAAGGGTGCAATTGGTTTAATCTCCCTCAGTTTATAAAGACAGAAAGAAAGCAGGGGGGAAAAAGTAAAATAAAACCACTTCCTGCAAAGCAGGAGCTAACCACCATACCGAGAAGTCACTTGCATTTAAGTCTATAGAAGAAAACCTTATGTCTTGGATAACAGGCAGCACAATAGGACAAAAACAGATTTTTTCAGCTAAAATTACTATAAATGTCGAGAATAGCATGAATCTTTTGCAGACGGTAAATATGTGGTTTAAGAGGAAATGCTGGGAGGAATTGTGCTGCTAAGCCCTGAGACAACTTCCCTTTTCTTACGTTCTGTAAATGCTATAAGTGCTAAAATAAAAAGCTTGCAACAAGTCTACGCATGCATTTTTGAAATGGAGGTTTAGTAAACATGTTGCTTACCATTCAGTTATTTGGAGTCTATAAAAAAAATAATTCCAACTAGAGTAAGTACTCAGAAGGTTTACTAGTAAAGTTACATCTGTTTCAACTTCAGGCTGGTTAAACCCACACTGATAAACATTTGTGTTTCTTTAATATTCTGTTTTAACACATCCCCGTGTGCCAGTTCTTAGAAAACCAAGCAAGCACGTCTGCTTCTCTGGATTACTTCCTATAGTTAGTCTCAACACTATTTCCTCACCCAGACAGGGTAAACCTAAGGAACTGAAATTTGGACAATTTATATCTTAAGAGCTCCACAAAAGCCCACTTCACTACTTTATATCTCCATAACTAGTTTCCACACTTTCCATTCCATCACAAGTGACTCCTCTGTTCAGTAGGGAAGGATGAGACTTCTTCCAATGCGTTATCAATGCTTATTTCCTGGCTGACTGGCTATAAAGGGTCATCAAAATCATTGCAAAGTCTGGCCCTTTTGGACAATGCAGGACAGCCTGCAAAACTCTCCACTGATGCTCTTGGTAGGATATTGTAAGCAGGGCCTGAATGAACTCTCCCCTGACAGCTAGTTGGGGAGGGGGAAGAGACTTAAGGAGCAAACTGTATTTACATGAACACACATATTCTGTGTAACTATCCAGTAGACAGGATCTGTGTAGCCCCAAGTGATCAACTTTGGCTGGTGCTGGGCTATAAATCACTTTAGTACTGAATGCAGGGGCAGTGTTATCAATGTTGTTGTCTTTATTCTATGAGTAAAGCAGAGCAAAACTATGCTTAACTTGTCCCAAATAATGAGGTCACCCTCATCTGAAAGGATTTCATTAAGCCAGGGGCTCGAATGCCAGACCCCCGTGAAAGTAAGAGGGATGGTGACAGGTGTCCCAGCCAGGAGGTGTAGACTCTCCCTAAGGGTCCTTGGTCTGGTGTAACCTGTTCCTCCCTACTGTTCAAAGATAGAGCTAAATAGGCTTCTTTAGGCATCTTTTGTTATGTTAAGTACTTTACTACTTTACTACAAGATAAAATCACTTGTGGTGGGACAGAATTTCTACTCAGCCTGCTAAGATCTGAAAATCACTAAGAGCTGATGATCACTAAGAGACTGACCTGCAGAGGTCACAGCAGAGAGGCAGGTGGCAGCAGAAGGTGACTCACAGGGGGGCCAGCGGGGGCGGCTGGCAGGGCGGCCAGGCAGCCAGCCAGAGCAAGTGCTCAGATGGCAGAGCAAGCCAGGTACCTTCTTCCCCGTGTGGGAGGTGAACTCGCACAGATGCACCTCTGAACCCTGGATCCTCACTGGCCAAGGACAACCACTGTGAGTGGGGTATGGTGAGGGATCAGAGAGGGGCAGAGTAAAGGGACTTTTGGTTGTAGAACTCAAGAACATGAAGCAGAAGGCACTGCCCCACACAGACTCTGGGGTGGGTGTCCTGCTCACAGTATTATGTTTATGAATCCTGCTTGTGGCATTTTCCCTAATTAATATCAGGTGACTTCCCTTCTTTCATTAAAAGTTTCTTTTCTACACTTAGACTCTGTGCTTGTGAGTGGGGAAGTATCGCCTCCCAGAGGCGCGGGGTGTAATTTTCCCAGGTTACTGGGTGGGGGCTTGAGCCAGTTCTGTGTTGTATTGTTGACAAGGAATCCCTAGATATTGAACCCGGCCCTGGTTGCTGCTGGCTCCATCTGGCAGAAGGGTTACGATATTGTGATTTTTTTTGTCTTCGGCCACTGAAAGATTAACTCCCAGCTATCCTCCCAACACACATCACATGCTCACAGATCACCCGCCTGTCCCGCCCTGCAATACTCACTGACTGTGAGTAAAATTCTAGTGCATCAGAAACAGGTGGAAGGAGTCTAGAGGACCCCCCTACCCCCAACTCCTCAGAAGCAAGTAAGGGGTTAGGAGATAAAAAGCGAGTGTGATGGTGGCTTGGGAGATCTAGGGGAGGGGTTGGAGGAGTGCAGGGACTCTTAAGAGCTGGACGGAGCCTGGAGTACCCCGAGAAGAGAGTGTAGTTATTAAGGTTTGTCGAGTGACCTGGAGAGAGAACTGGATGGAGGGGGACGAGGGATGATTACAAGATACTAGAACATCCTTCCCATTGATCCACCATCCCTATTAGTTTCCTTTCTTCTGTCCCTCCCTACCATCCCCTCCCTCCCCAGCCATCCCCACCTTTCAACCTTTGTCACCCACCCTGGTCTTCATTTTCTGTCCTCCTCCCTCTTCCAGCTTTTTTGCCTTGTCATCAGAGAACTTTGGCAGCTTGGATGTCACAGGGGAGCAGATGAAGACAGACAATTTGTCTACTCTGTGGCACAGCTTCCCACAGTTCCCAGGAGGAGAAACTGCATAGGAACCCCCTGAAGGTCTGCTGGATGTTTGACCTTTCTGCAAGGCTGCAATGACCAGCCACCCCTGAGTGACTTATCACACTGGAAGAAGAAGGCTGTTCTGAGCATAGGAAGCAGCATGAAAAATGGTGAGGTGATGAAGTGTTAATTAAGGCCAAGCATAAAGGCATGGGTGGGGATGTGTTAGGAGGCACGGGCAGAGATGGAGGAAGGAGTGGAACTGCACAAGGCTTTAAAGGTGAGGATGAGGAAATTGCTGTGGTTACAATGAATGACAGTAGAGCCCTGTGTGAGACTATATTTAACCCCACTCCTGTCCTGCCCCACAATACCCACTGCCATTCCCATCCGGTCCCACTCCATAGCTCTACATTGGTCCCATGCAGCATTCTAACCGAAAGTTTTTACAGGCAGAATACTAACATTTGGTGCAAGAGGATGGAATCTCCGTTTGATTTTGCCTGGGGAAGAATTTCACCATTTTCACCTTGAGGAGGTGAATTGATTAGCAAAAAATATGAAGTTTTGTCCAAACTCACAGGGGGTGTTATGGGGGTCACAGCAGAAAACAGGAGGACTCTATAGCTCTCATTGATTTCTATTTGTTTCTTATAAAGTATCTGAACTTTTCATCTGTAAATGACTAAAAAGTGAAGAGAGACTGAAAATTCAGCAGCAAAACACTAATCTTTTGTAATTTATAGATAGCTGGTTTAGGAACAATGCAATTTTTAAACTATTTTGTGATATCTATCAAATCTTAGGAAAATATTCATGGGCACATCCCATGTAACTGTATGAATTTTCTCATATTTTTCTACAACAGAAGCTATTTTCATCAGCTTTATATAATATATATCTTGTGGACTAATGATGCATGACTAACAAAATAGAATAGCTACATTTACTTTACTACTAAAATCTGAGCCAAGTATCAGAAATCTTGTACGATACATGCAGTAAAATTTCAGACAACTGTATAGTAAACTCTGTCTATCATATCGAAAACCTAAATAACCAGAAGTGCCATTCTTTAGTGAAAATGTTTTGAAGATGTTAAATGTACAGTGAAAGGCAGAATTGCACTTTGCTACATTACTTCCTCCTAATTTCCCTAGCATCCAGTTGGCAGTATTGCCAAAACACTATAAAAAGATGGTAGTTTTGCATATCGCTTAAACTTATGCAGTACGGGCTTCCTGTGTGATCTCTGAAACACTGAAAATATGCTAGACGTGCACATAAGAACAGTTTAGTCAGAACGTGAAAGCTCTAAAATCCTAAGTAAGCTAAACAGGAAACAAAAAACACAGAGCCATTACTTGAAACAGGTCACTGCTCAGAGCTCTACTCTTGCATGACTATTTAGGCAGGTGAAAGCAAGGGTACACAAATGTTGTTCTGCTCCTGTCCTGACCCGTAGTACCCGGCATTTGAAAAATCAGTTTGGTTATTCTTCATTTCATAGCCACAGCGATTGCTAGTTATACATATGCTGTTTGAGCCAGCTGGTAGGTATCTGAATGTACATAAACCACAGTTGAAAGCAGAAGAGATAGTTACAGACTATACAGACTAAAAACATAGTCTATTGAGGATAGTGATTGCCTGAGAGTTCTTACAAACTGAAGTCTAATATTTGCCTGCATGACAAGTAATAAACACAAGCAGCAGGAACACAAGATTCCTCATGTTTTTGGACACTGTGCCTGAGCCCTCCTATGGACTGACAATTTTGATGGGTGAGAAAGTACCTAAGACTTTTTGTCTATTCAGTCCTTGGCTTCTGCTAAAACAGCTAACAAGGAGGTGAATCCATGCTAATCATAGCATGACTTGTGGTATGAACATTAGGAAGTGGAACAACTAATTTCACATAAGGCATTGAGTATCAGTCAGGAAGTTAACAGCTTTCGTTCAGTCTAATCTTGGCAGGAGCTAAGCAGATGCCTAGAGGTGAGTGGTTATACATCCCACTAAGCCAGCAAACTCCAAAAAGAACTTTTCAGATGGTCAGTTGATTTTAGATTAAAAGAAATTTGTGATGACCGAGATGGAGAACGTTTCAAAGTTTTGCTTTGCAAGAATTTCACTGAAAAAATAAAATAATGTATAAAAGACTTTGTGAAATTCAAGCAGCAATATTTAATGCTAGGTTTTGCCCATATTTATCATAAACTGGTCAAAAATTTCCAGATTTTGAACACACTTTAAAAAAGCAGAGAAGCCAAGGATTGTATCAATGTGGAAAATAAGTCATCCCATTGCCCATAGCAGCTATTCCTCCAAGGCAACAGAATGACAAGTAGTGAAGAAAAGTTCTGCCTGATGTTGCCTACACTATACCTATTATGACTTAATGTTCAGATGATGCTTCATATGCTAAAAATGCTGTGAAAATATAAGCTCATTAGTCCCTATAGCAACACTTCTTGGACTGTATTAGCCCCATTTTACAGAGAAGTGAAGTGACCTGCACAAGGCTACTCAGCAAGTCAGCAGTTCATTACTCTGTACCATGCTGATGCTCATAAAATACAGCAGTCTCCAGTACTTACGTGCATATACGCAACAATTTATTGGTAGCCATAGCATGCTGTCCATGTAAAAAGCTACATTTCCACTGAACAACGCATACTACTTGTGACAGATATGGCAATTTCCGCCAATATCTTTGGGTGATTGTATTGAATTAAGTTCAAATAGCTTTGGAATACATTGTATTATAGATGCAAAGTGTATGTGTTATGGTGCGATTGTATGCAATTTCCCTAGGGGGGAGATGTGGCCAGTGGGAAGTGTTGTGAGCTACAAAGGACTGTTTTAAACAACATACCAGATAAGAACTTTTGGGACAACCCAAGTTAAGTGGGATTCCTAGGAAATAGCGGGGAGGAGGTGAATGCAAATTCCCACCTCCGAACCCAACCTTCTGAAGCTGTGCCCTGAGAAGTAAACCATTTTCTCCCTGACTAACCATTAAAGGTCTCTGAACATCAAGGACATAAGCTGCATAAAGGAAAAGCTAACCTATGCATGGGGGTGCATGTCCTGAGCTAACAGCTGTTAGGAACTTGTAATCACAGAAGAACCTGTGTTCACCTACCAGGGCCCTTGTTGGTATTGTGAGGAGCAGGAGGGGAAATCTTTGGTAGGCTTGTTAGCATGTGTGTAGGTTATTTTATGTTTTTAATGTTTTCTCTGTAATGCTTTCATCATAAGAATAAATGTGCTTGCTTAGAAAGGGCTGTGTGGTAACTTATAACTGTGGGCAATTATGCCATTTATAGCCTCTGACGATAAAGCAAAGCCCAGATAGAGACCTACTTAGGTAGTCTGACTTGCTGGGGAACTCTCAGTGTAGGCAGGGAACTGTGCAGCCTAGAAAAATCCTGGTCAGGAAGGAGAGAGAGGTGGGCCTCTGCACGAGAGCCAGGTGCCTAGAGTGGGTGCCCTTGCTGCACAAAGGAAGGGAAATACAGGTGCAGTTGCCCTGAAATGTGGCATGACTCACAATAGGAAATCATCATATTCTTAAAATTACATGTGAAGTCCCATTTATATCATACCTTTATCTTAAAGTGCAAAAGGGTGTGATAAGTGTTTAAAAATAATCTTAATTCTTTAGAAGTTCAGGCGTTAGCTCTGAAATAAGACATCAGTTTTGCAGGGCTGTACATCCTTTGAACTTAGATGACATTGTCACAGAGGACAAGATGTTTGATGAGTTTTGTACTTTAAAGTCTCTAGTAGGAAAGATTAGTCTGGAATCTGCCTCGCCTCGACAGCAGCCACAACAGCTGAATGCGTAGCACACAGAAGATCTAAATTTTGGAGTGACTTAAGGTCAGAAACGTATACTGTATGAGGTGACACTCACCTTCTTGGAAAAAAGTTACCTTGGGCTAAAATTAGAGCCCTTGGTGCTGATTTCAGTATCAGACAAAAGCTATGGATACAGCTGTACATTGCAAAGTGATCCAGATGTTTAGAGCGGAGTTACATGAAAACTTTATATCTTACTGGATCAGTCTCTTTTGTTTTCCTCTTAGTTATATAAGGAAGAGTAAAGAATAAATTTCAGCTCTTCCTCCACTGAATACTTCTTAATCCCAACCTATTTACAAGGTTTACCTATTTAATTGGTCCTGCCATGAGGGCAGGGGGCTGGACTCGATGACCTCTCGAGGTCCCTTCCAGCCCTAGAATCTATGAATCTATGAATCTATAAGGTATATTGCACTATTCTTACGCTCCATATTTCCCCAGCTCAAACAAATCTGATTTTTAATCTTTTTATATTCATATACTAGAAATGAAGTCAATGTTAATTAAATTTGCATGTTATATTAATCCCAGCTTCTTTGTATTTTGGATTGTGTACCTCTTATTTTGGACTACTGTCGGATATTTTAAAGGCCAGGGTCTCATCTTTGATAATTTGGAGACAAAAACACACCAAACATCTTTATAAGTAAAACTGTACTAAAAAAAAAGTAAAAACTAATATATGTTGATGAATTTTTTAAAGACTATTTGACTGGGTTTATCAGCATGCAAACTTCAAATGCAGTACAAAAATTTCTGTGATGTTAGACCTTTGTGTGCTAAAAGTGCTAGAGTAGGAGTACAGGAGTGTCAAAAAAGGGAACTTGACATCACACAGTAAAGGACTTTAAAAAAAAAAGACAGATTGTTTCACCATACTTTAATATATGGCTCCATAGTGAAGGCTGCAGCCAGGTTCAATTAAAAGCCTTCTTCAAAGCACTTCTCTCTTCTTTCCAGCATTAGCTGGGATGAATTGTGACCAGCTACTCTCCATACAAGTGATCATTGCAGCTAGGTGTTGAGAAAGCTGGGATATGCTGCCATTTATATTTGACATAAAGACAGTATAGAAATTATGGTACCTCTGGCACTTTAGCCCATGCTGTTTCTACCACTATCTCAATGGTTTCATATAGATGCTGAATAACATGAGGGCGAGGGCTGAGCCTTGTAGGACGCCAGTGATAAAGACCAGTTGCCACTTGGTTCTTTTTTGAGAGGAAAGATATGCTATGTTTCAGGATATTTCTGTTTATTCCTGCAGCCTCTTGAAGGACAGAAGTATTTAGTGATCAAAGTATCAAATGCTATATGTAAGCGGGGGAATAGTCCCGCTATTGTGGGGAACTTTCCTCGTCTCTGCACTACCCCGGTGAAATGGGCTAGCGGAAGGATCTCAGTCCTCGCTCCCACCTCCTTTACCCCAGAGGCCTCCCTGTCCTCGAGGACAACCCTTGCACTCTCCTGTCTGGCAGAGTCCTCGTAACCGCAACAAGGCTGGGCCCAGGATTCCTGGGGGGCTCAACCCCCAACCTTGCTGTGGTCACCTAGGTCAGGGGCTAGGGTGTCCCCACTCCGGGGTACTCTCTCTGAACAGGATGCTTCCCTGACCCACTGATCACTTCATACAATTCAAAGCAAATGCAAATTATTTAATTAACAATTAATTTTTAACAGGAATAAGGAAAAATGGGAAAGGCTAATGAAAACACATCCCCCCGCTCTGTGGCAGGGAACATCCCAACAGTGTCTCTGCAATGTCAGGGCAGTTCAGTCTGTTCTTTTGTAAGTCCCAGGCCTTCTTCTCAGGCCCTGGCTGTGCTGCAGGGACTCTGTGGCTTGGATACTTGCTCCGGCAGTGGCCACACGCTCACAGGCTCTGGGTGGCAGGACCCTTCTTCCCAGCGTCGCCCCCGCCTTGTCGGGGTTTAGATCCCCCTGCAAGTCTGGCCCGCAGGGCCTCTTGGCTGAGGCGTCTCCCTGCGCTGGGCCCACTGCCCAGGGTCCCCCTCGCTCTCCCCAGCTGCTCACCGCACCCGGCTCCGGACTGCTCCAGCCCCAGCTCCACCCTCTGCCTCAGCTCCAGCTCCTCTGCCCCAGCACGGCTGCTGCTGCTGCTCTGCCTCCAGCTGCCTGGGCTGCTGCCCTGGCCCCTCTGGCTCTGGCTGCTGCAGCTTCTACCCCCAGGACAGGTCTGTGTCTCTGGGCTGCACCTCCGCTCCCAGGGCAGGTCTGTGTCTCTGGGCTCTGCTCTGGATCTGGGGCTGCACCTCTGCTCCCAGGGCAGGTCTGTCTCTCTAGGCTGCACCTCTGCTCCCTGGGCAGGTCTGTCTCACTGGGCTGCTTTCCTGGCCCCTCTGGATATGGCCCAGCTCAGTTCTGGCCTCTGCCCTCTCCTTAGCTCAGCCCCACTCACTCTGACTCTGGCAACTTCAGCTCACACGGAGGACGGGATCCACCCTGACCTCCTGACTCCCTGATTCGCCTGCCCGCCCTGTCAGTCAGAGCTGACCTGGAGCATTGGCCTCTCCCCATTGCCCCTGGGAGCTCTGAATGTTAGTAAGGGGATAACAGTCCCCTTACATATAGACAGGCCCAATAAGAAGTATAGCTACACTGTGCTGCAAGGCACATAAAGAGTTAATGCAGTTCATACCACACCTGGCATCAACGCCAACTATTTGGATCACTTGGGGGCTATTACTTGTAAAGTATTTACCTATGTTGTAGTCTCTCTGTAGTCCTTGTCCCTGCCCACACCACAACACATGGCGTCTGAACCGGTTGGATGCCACCTCCAGGAAAAAGACAAAGAAACAAAGGGAAAGGAAGAAAGAGTATGTGAAACTTCTCTATGGAGACAGGGTGGTTTGCTTTCCTCATTTCCAGAAGCTGGAGCAGCTCCCAGAAGAGGCTTTGCTGCTCCAGCTGAATTGAGAAGAGGAGGAGATGGACAGGGCAGCTTGCTAAAGATTGTAATTATACTAAATTAGTGGATTTAGCACCAAGTTTATGAAAAAAAGAGTAGGACAGGGTCCTTCCTGCTTGAAGCAGGTAGTTAGATTAGATGATCCAGGATGTCCATCCCCATCATCTTCTGTGATTTTTTACTTGGTCAGACAATAACAGGATATGTCTATATTTTCTTCTTCCCTGGAGAACTACCTTTAGAAATATTACCCTTTATTTGGAGGGTCCATATGAAATAAAAGTTTCATTATTGCTAAGTGGAAACTATTAACACTTCCCATTAAAAATAATGTTACACTAGCTGTTCCCTTGCTGCTGTGTCCCCAAGATTTTTAGTTCCCTCTGCAGTGTGGAGAAGGCCCCCATAGTGGGAGAAACTGAGATAGTGAGAGACCAACAAGCAGTTGATAGAAGTCAGGGGAGACCTGTTCCCTCCCCACAAAATATAATGAACCTAAAAAAGGAAACTAAAGCCAATATACTAATCTCTGCTAGTCTGAGCTAAAAGGGCTTTTACTTTAGCAAAACAAATATTATTTATTTGTGCATTACCACAGCAAAAATGTGGGCACCAGCTGAGATTAGGGCCCCATTGTGCTAGATGCTGTACACATAATAAGAGATACCATCCCTGCCCCAAAGAGTTAGTCTAAATAGACAAGACAAAAGACGGATTATTATCCCCAGTTTACAAAAGGGGAGGAAGAGATTAAGTGGCTTGTGTAAGATCACACAGAGACCTTGGTGGAACTGAGCCAAGATCACCTAATCACGAGAGAAAAGACGTTCTTTCCTCTCAAGTTCTAGTCTCACCCATATGGTCTCCTTTGTACACAGAGAAGTTTGTAAAAATGTCTCCTAGTACATGGTTGTGTATACAGTGGACCATAGTGTTACACCTCTAAATACCATGGGCCAGATCCTCGGCTGGAGTAAATGGGCATAGTTCCATAGTCTTTAATTCAAAGGCCTGCTAGCACAACTACAAGCCACCCAGACCCCCCCAACCAATAGTCCATGCCATCCTAGTCCTCACCCTCAATATGTGCCCCCTCAGAATTCTTCCCTGCTACATTTGCCCTATTTCCTACATCCCCATATCCATGTCAGTCTACATATATATTTATAAACAATTTTTGAACTTGCCCTGTGTAGCCGTGAAAACAGCTCTGCACAAATATTCAGCCAGCCACTTTAAATTAAACCGTTGTTTTGTAGAGAGCATTTTTCCACTACGGCCTAACATACTAGGAATCAGAAACGAGTCTCTTTTCAGACTCGTCCAATGCCCCCTAAGGAAACTACAGATAACTTAAGCTTGCTTCAACCAGGGAAAGATAAAAACCTAACAACTCCTACCTTACAGCTTTTAAGCATGACAGTCCTCTGGTTTCTCATCTTCTCCTTGTTTCCTGACCCAGTGGCCTGGCCAAGAAAACATTGCCTCTTCCTTTTCCCCATCGGGGCTCCTCCTTTAGCATTCCCCTTGTTTCTTCCTTTATAACACTTTTTAACCAGCCCCTAGTTAACCCCTTCCTTGTCAAATTTAGAGTGACGTATCACAAACCACCACCATGCTGCTGGCATATTCTGAACCTAAAGATGGTGTAAATGGTCATGGGAGGATCACCCCAGTGTAAGGGGCTCTTTTAATGTTAAAGAGCCAGGATAGCAGCTCTGACACCCTCTCTGCTGCCAGTATAGGGGGCAGGATAGGGAACAAGGCCAGGACTATATACCATGCTGATTCCCTAGAGGCTGTTGCCATACAGTAAAGCATCATCATTCCCCTGTGCTGTGTGCCCCTCAGCCAGAGCAGTGGATCTGGGCCCATGTCTAACTTTCACCAAACTTCCCAGACAAACTACTGTGGGATCAGAGGTGGGAAGTTTTCAGGGAGAGAAGAGAAAGAATGAAAGGTACAGTCTAGAACATGCTGTCTCATGGTGTGGCTCTGCAGTCACCATGCCTTGGCTCCCTGTCAATGCCCACAGCCAGGAGTGTTAACATAATGGCCCCTCTTTAGGAATGACTTGTATTAAGCCCTCCCAAAATAAACCAATAGCTTCTTTGGCCCTTCCAGGTTCAAATCCTTCCTCCCTTGTGGCCTCTACCCATATTTCAGGGCTAGAGGCACCATTTCTATTGGCTTCTCAGGCCCCTCAGAGCAAAGGAGCTCTCTGCCAGTCCCACTATGGACCCCAGGCCTCTTTGGAGACAGCTATCCCAAGATCTCTTCTTAGAACTTCAACTCAAAATCCTTCCTTCCTAGTCTTTAAATAATGCATCAACGTATATTTGTTTTTACTTTTTTTTAGTACAGTTTTACTTATAAAGATGTTTGGTGTGTTTTTTGTCTCCATAGCTCTTTTTCTTGGGGCTGTGCATGAATCCTGGTGGGCTTCCCCAGCCCACTATCATCCTGATTCTTCCAAAGGGGAGTCTCCCTGCAAGTCACCCCCAACTCTAGGCATTCCAGCCCTATTTCTTGACTGAGCTAAGAGCACCGCTTTATAACCTTAGCCAGTAGTCACACAACTAAGGCACCTGGGCCCCCTTTCCCAATTCGGTCTCCTGCTCCTCCTTATAACTACATGTTCTTAAAGGGGCCATGACTTAGAAGAGGGTCCCCACTACCCTTAACGGAGACAGGCCATCTTTTTACAGAGGGCTTTGAGTTTGGGGGAAAACTGGGCTTTTAGGTCCCAGCTCATCAAGGTACTTCAGCATGTGCATAACCTTATGCATGTGGATATTCATGTTGTTATGCACATACAGAAGCACCTTGCAATGGTGCTCCTGCATGTGCCAGAATGCAAAGGCCAAAATGCAAAGTAATCATCCTTAAAACCACATAGTGGCCACCACCACTCCATAATGGTATGGCTCACTTACTACAAAACAGTACCTCTCATCAGATCTAGCATATGTATTACATGCTTCCTGAAATTTTAAATATGGTATTAAGTTCTTTATATTACATGAATAGATTAAAAATTGTCAGCAGTGATTTTATGAGATCAGCTTGACAATAGATCCCTTTATCCTTCCATTCTAAAGATTTTTTCCCCTCTCCTTAATATTCAGGGCAGGGTGCACATAACCCCCCCCTGAATCACTGGGAAAATAAGCCCCTAAATTAATGACTGTTGAACCTCTTCCAATATAAGCATTTGAAAGAAAGATACTTAAGGGAAAAAGAAAATGACTTTTTTTCCCTGATCTTTTGAAGACTGAATGATTTTCCCCTCATTCTACAGAAACAGATTCCAGACTAATTTTTCCTACTAGAGACTTTAAAGTACAAAACTCATCAAACATCTTGTCCTCTGAGACAATGTCATCTAAGTTCAAAGGATGTATACCCCTGCAAAACTGATGTCTTATTTCAGAGCTAACGCCTTAGCTTTCATTGAATGTTTGATTTGATGAAATTAAACCAGTTTTTACACGTTCTCTAAATATGAAAAAAAAATTAGAAGACACAGCCAAATCTCATAGGTCTCTGGAAAAGATTATATATATAATAAGAATATGCTACCAGAGGTAAAACATTCTTTTCAATCAATTTATGCCTATCTTTTTCCAGGATAGATTTAAGATACTGTATTTTGCAGCTACTTTTTAAAGATTCTTATGATTGAAAATAAAAGTCATGCACATTATTCATTTTAATTAATGTCATTAAAATGAATGAGTCTGTTTTTCACAACTAAATACCAAAAAGAAAATCTCTGCAGTAGAATCAGGTTCTGGTTTAGTGATGGGTGAACTTTAAGGAGTTTGGAGCTTTTGTTTGGTCTGGGCTGCAAAACAAGTCATTTGGAAAACCTCAAGATAACAGACTCTATTGTCTGTATTTTGGTAATACTGACTCGAGTTAGGCTTTTCTCACAGTATTTCCAGACTTTTGAGGGTATTTTCTGTCTTAGCTGACACAAGAAAGTTCAAAAACAAGCAAAAATAATGAAACCTAGAGGTGTGTTATAGATCTACACTTCCTCAAAGATCAGGCTTTTATAATTCATTTCTCCTAGCCATGGGCTAGGTGAAATGAGGGACTAACCCCACATCCAACCCTGAGGTGGAATAATAATAATTGGTTTAATTTGTAAATTTGAATAAAGAGGTATTTCTTTTTCCCCAGCTTCAACTATTCTCAGTGATTTTTTTCAAACCCTCTTGTAGCATGTGATGCTTCAGCTGATAGGACACTATAGCAACAGGAGAAAATTAGATGCTGTAAGGCGATTTGAAAGTCTGTCAACTCTGAATCAGCTACTTAACTATGGCTTCAACCTATAATATTTGTGTTTCATGATAGCGGGTGAGATTTTCAAAGGCACCTAAGTGCACAGATCCCAAAGATTTTCAGTGGAACTTGCACTCCTAAATCACTTAGGCCCAGATTGCAATGGAAGTTAGCTTTGAGGATCTGGGTTCACTCAATGATCATATTTATACAGTGACTTTCATCTAGAAGGCTATGATCACACATACAGGAGGAAACACCATAAATAGTTTTAACTAACTAAACACAGCCAGACTTTCAGTCCCTCTGTATTCTTCCCTTTCCAAATGGAGATTCTACAGAATCTTTATGGCATGTTTCTTCTTTAAAAATGTTTATTTTTAATCATTCCACTTTGGTCTTCATCCTTCTGACTCCAAGCTGGGTCACACACTGATTTGGTCTCTTGTTTGGTCACTGGACTCCAAACCATCACTTGCAGCAGTCCTTCAGTGGATGCTTCTTTCCTAGGTCTCACCAAGCCTGAGTCCTAAACCCAGCTGCCTGTCCCCAATCTCTAACTCTTGACTGATTCCCTAGAAAGTTCCTTGAAGTGGCTCTTCTTGGTCCTTTTTTTATTGACTCCAGCCTTCAAGGGTAGAGACATACAAGGCTCAGATTGCATGCCAGCATGCCAGGACCTTTTTCACGCTGTTCTTGTTCTCCAGAATTAAATCTTTCACTTTTAAAAAAAAGTATCTAGCCCTTATAGTTCCTGAGATAAACTCAGGTCACATTTTTGAGGCTAAGGAATGCAGTGATGTCTGCCTGTGCTTGCAGAAGCTCAGAGAATAGTCCTAAGAAGTGAGATCTACTCCATGGTGGTAACTCAGAAGCCCAGCAATACTACTTTCAGTAGCAACATTGTTAACTCACTGCTCATCAAGGCATGTAAGGAAGGAGAGAAAGGATCATGTTATGCAGATCTGCACAGCATCCCACAAGATACAACTCCTTTTTGGCAGCACCAGTGAGCGGGTTTGGGAGAAACCACTACTTCCTCTTCACATGATCAATAAGGAACCAAGTCCAAGGAGCCATGCACAGTCCACTAGGGCATTTGATTTCCCCATGGGCAAGGAAAGCTCAAAAAGCCCATCGGGACATATTTGCCTCCCTGAGGAGAAGACACCTGAGGAGCCCAGCACACCTCACAGATGTTTTTGTACTCCAATGAGGGAGAGATGAACCCAAATAATCCTGGGGAGCATGCCTGGCCTTATTTTTAATTTACTGTGTATGGCATCTCCTTTGGGAAGAGCTTATTTTGTGGATGGCGCTTAGGAGAGTACCACTACTCTTTTGTGTTCCAGTCAGACCCTTGGCGTCATCATGCCTTTCTTTTCCTAGGCTAGGTCCCTAAAACCTCTCTCCCTCTCTGTGTGCCAGAGATCTTTCTGCTCACAGAAGAGAGCTTCTATATTTCCTAGTTCTTACATCAACCTCAGCAGTCCAACCCCAATGCTGCAGCAGCTCAGCCCAGGAAAGAGACTAATAGACCTCACAGAGTCAATGACAATAATACTTAGCATGTGTGTGATGGGTGGCCCTTAACCAACTAACTTCTCTCAAGAGACCTGTTTCCTGCTTTCTGGGCAGGAAGTATCATTATAGGAAAGTCTAGCGCATCTCCAGAGAAGTGCTGACATTTCCAAGTCCCCTAGTTGCAAGCATCAGAACTGCTCCAGTAGACTAAAAATAGACGAGCATTACTGTTGGCATCTGTGACCCCATTTAAGGGCATTTGATTTAGTATGTGAAAGTAAAATACTACACGTTGGGGGCATCCTAACGGTGCATTATCAAATTTTTAGCTGAATGACACTTCCAGTCTTATCTTTCTACTTCCTATCTGAGAAACCGTTTGTTTGTTTTCAGTAATACTTTGCACTTCTACAATGGATTCCATTAAAAATAACCAAACAAGCAAACATTTACTGACCCACAATATTTGACTGTACCACAGTATTCTCTTTACTTAGAAGGTAAATATATCACAGAAATTTTACCTATCAAGGCTGGGACTTGTCACATTATTATTTTTTTAAAATGGTGTCTGATTAATAGGACCTTTCATGCACATATCCCGGAGTATTTTGCAATCATTAATTGCCAGTAAGCCTCATGATACACATGTATTGCCGTAAATTGAACCTGGGAGATCCATCCCATCCTCCTGCTGGAATCACTGGACAACACTATCTCCATTGTAAGGGATGTTCTCAGTTCTGTGAGACAGTTTTGTTGGTGCTCCATGTAATTTTGAACCCCATACAAGATGTTGCAAATGGTACATGTCAGGGCTTCCTAGACTGGGCCAGGATGAAGGCCCACCAGAGAGTCATTACTGTCAAATTTTGGTGGAATCACCAGCTGGTTTTGTGTGTGTGCTCTTTTTATTTAAGATGTGCTTTAACTAGGGAATTACTGGGACAATTTCCACATATATCTTTGTATTTATACTTGGCAATGATAAGAATGCAGTTTCCTTTTATTTCCCAAAAGGGGTTATCAGTGTTCCTTGTCCCCACACATACTTTGAAATCCTGTATAAATCTTATCCCCATCTTCGAGTCACTTTGAATAATGATTTGCTATGCCTCTTCTGCGTTAATGCTGCCTCATAGCAGAAGGAAGTTTGCTGGATATACGATTTGGTCATATTTTAACATTATGACAGTGTGATTGAAAATCTTTCTGTAAAATGCAAGTAACAAGTAAATACTACTCTGATTAACTTCCCTCAGAGAGTGGCTATATGCACTGTACACCGCAATCGAGTTATAACGTAACAACTTTTTGGATACATATTTTGAATGCAGGATTTGTTCCTCATTTTCTAAAGCAGTTTCATATTGTTTGATTAATTTCTGAACGTGGAGATAAAGGGAACTTTGAAATTCATACCTTGGAGTATTAACAGGACTAGATGTAAATGTCAGAGAGAAAAAAAAGATCTAATGAACTCTTTATTGGCGAAATACAGTACTGCAGCTGCATAGAATTCTAAATGCTTTGTAGCTAGCATGTGACTTCAAATCAAAATAACCATAGAGAAGCTTGCTTACTACATGAACTTTCATTCAACATTTATAACGTCTTCTTCTGGGCACTGTAGAAGACATTTGGTGTGCTAGAAGTTGTACCAGCTGCTCATTTCATTGAGGTTTAGTAGATTTTAGTAAGGTTAGCAAATTGTCCAGGAAAGAAGCTGTGTAGCCACACGAGTACTTTTCTTGCTGGAAAATTACAACACCATAAGTTTTCATTTTCCCTGATGTCTTCCCTGCCATAATAATGGCTTCAGGATTTAAATCCTTTGCTGTTATTGTGACTTCAAAGCCTTAAAACTGTAATTGAATGAAGCAGTTCATCTGTCATTATTCAAATATGAAGCAATTATGATGAAATAAAGATAGAATTCCACTGAGAAATACCCCCAATCAATTTTCACTTATATGTAACTAGAAACATAAAATGATACTTAGACAAGTAAGTTAGGTAATAAAATCTAGGAATATAAAAATATGAATTGCTGACCTATAACTTATTCATTTCTGAATGTTAGAAGCCCTGTAAATATATTTCACAAATATTGACAAAAGTCTAGGCTTAGTATGGAAAATTATTCCTCAGCTGGTTGGAAAAAGTGACCAACAGCCTTCTGTGGGTACTAAGGCTCAGCACTGACCTTTAGGCACATGGGACATCACCTAGGCTCCCTGTACAATGTATGGGGAGAGTTAGGCACCTTGGAATGTGATGTGCAAAAGCCAGCACACTAGGCGGGGAGCCATCAGAGTTGACCAATAGGAGACACTGATGAGAAGGGTGTGTCCTAAGCCTCTCCCCTCTTAGGGAGTTTGGCACCTGCTTCTGCTTGCAACCCATAACTGGGTGCCCTTCTCCCAGAATCAGGCAGCTCAGGGTCCTTAGTAATTTCTTGCAACTAATACCACATAACCTGGTAGGGAGGAGGGAAAGAGAAGTATCTTATAACCTTTAGCTCAGTTGTTAGTGTACTCACCTGGAATGTGGAAGATCCCAGGTCAAGTCCCCACTTTGCCTGATGAAAAAATGGGATTTGAATGGGGAGCTGCTATCCCTTAGGTGAGTGCCATAGCTACCAGGCAGTAGAATCGTTCTCATGCTTTGTCTGGCCCAATTAATATTTAGTTAAAATGGAACTCCAATAGGAGAGATTGAGAGTACCTCACATCTGGCTATCCCATGGACCAATGGTTGGTATTTGGTACAGGGACTGATTTGTACCTCCGATTTTCCCAAGTCAGCTGGGGACAGCTATGAAGCCAGGTTCCAGAGGGACTTGAAGCTGCTGTAGAAGAACAGGGCCTCCAGTGACTTCTTCAGTGTTCATGCATGTCTTGAGAGATGAACAACTTCAGGGGACTGAACTCCCTGTTTGTTCTGGAAGGAAAACTCTTCTCTCTGTCACCCCCTATCCTTCCAAATATAGTATCTGGGCAAAATTCTGCAAGTAGAACCTGTGCAGTTTCTACCTCCCCAGGGTTTTTCAGCAGTTGTGCATGATCTGAGACCAAGTAATGAAGGAAATCTACATAACAATACATTTTCCTGTTCAGAGAAGGATGACACACAAATGGCAGACTCCCCTTTTCTTTCGCATGAGATTCCCAAATATTGTCACAAATTTTTGTCAGTCCCCTGGCATTTTTTTCAACACTACTGGGGTATTTTTCCCCTCCTGCATCTTTAGATCCTTACATCTTGTAGTTTAATATGAAAATGTAATTTCTTCCAACCATCCTAAAATTAAATCTGATCACAATTAAAATCCAGTGGTACTGAATACTAAATTTAAAATCAGGGACATAATTAGCTAGAAGCATTTTGGGGTGTATATGACTAATTACTTTAGCACATAATTATTTCTGATTTTACTTTGACAATCATAACTAAAAGCATTTGAAAATGTAGTTGATAATATTCATTTCTTATACAAGTTTTTCCACTAGATGTTTTCACTGAATAATATGTAAAATACTGACACCTAATGTTAACTTTCAGTATTATTCATTTAATACAACTTTTGTATTGAGTTTATGAAAAATATTTAAAATTAATTGCTAAACTGTAATTTTAATTTGGTAAAATCTTTATAGCCTTGAATATTTTAAACATAAGATGTTTGGATACATTATGGTTAAGCAGACACTGAATGCCTAGGCAGAGAATGGGGGTTGTATTTATCCTCAGGGTTCACTAGTGGAAGTAAGAGTATAAGTCTGAAAAACTGAAGCATCAAGTGAATTTTGTTGTACCAAACTTCACTCAAATAGAATAGACATCTATGTACATAGAATTAGCTAGTTAACGTTTACCCAGAGCTTTTTAAGTGCCACAGAAGGGCAAAGTATATAACATTCATTAACAAATTGTTTTCAGGTCATCGGCTGAGCTCCACAGGGAACAGGAAGCAATTTTCCTTCCTCTCCCTGTATGTAGTCCATGAGCCAACAAAATATTTAGGCACATACTTAATTTTAAGCATGTGAGGAGTCATATTCAAGACAATGTGTTGAAAGCTATGCAAATTCTGAAGTGCTTTACTAGGCTGAGAACACAAACTTGTATCTCTCACTAAACCAAAGGGACCAGTACCTGCTAGTGACTGGTCTTCTAATAGTTATTTAGGACCAGATTCCAACACTCCTACTTACCCTGAGTAGTTTACTTGTTGAGTAGTCCTGCTAAAAATCAGTTGGACTACTTGCTGAGTAAGGTTTTGTTCAGCATGAGTGATGGTGTCAGAATCTGGCCTTTTGTTAGTAAACTTACTAAACATTATGTGGAGGACAAATTGTGGTTACTCCACAGTATTATACAGCACTGTGGTTGCTTCACAGGTGCTAGCAGAATTTCTCTTATGTTCTATGTCCTACATCATGTTCAGTAATTCTTTTCATTCACTACACTATATGGGCAATGGTACTTTTCTAATTTCATGGCACTATATGCACTCAGTCTTCTCCCACCTACAGAATGTCATGGATTTTATAGTGAAAATACCTGTCCTTTAATCAAAAATGAAAACAAAGCTGGAACCACTGATGCACAGATACATGAGCTGCAATTCAGCAAAGCTTCTTTAATTAAAAAGAAACTGTGTTAATGGCATTATAACCTCTTTATCATCATGCTTCCCAGACCATTAAAAATCTTCGATTCCTTGTATTGGTATTATATATATTGGTGATCTTATTTTTGGCAGGCACTGATAATATCAATAAAAGATTTATTTTGTAGTTTTTTTCCATGAACTGACCAGAGATACATTACATTCCCTGAAACTGGGATAACATTAGTCACAGATACCATCACAACTGGTGATTTAACCATCACGTTGCTCTACTCTTGGATGGTTTCAGATCATGATATCATTAGGCCAATTGTTCTATTCCCCCCAAATTCTTGGGGAAATACAAGAGGCACAGGACCAGAGCTTCAGTGTTTAATCCAGATCGAATTGATAAGGCTTTTGGGGATCTCCCTGCCATGCCCCCTTAATGTAGGAACATCCCCCATTGGTCTTGCTCACTGATGTGTAGAGGTGTGTCAGAATAGGGGTATAAGTGTGGAAACACACAGAATAGGGGTGTGTGTGTGTGCCTAGTGCTTTGAGAATCCCACTTTATGGAATGGCTTTTACCACCCAATGCAGTTTAGTCCTAAGGCTTCCCCCACTCCTCTTTTGGCTTAACATTCCAATAAAAAGAAGCTCTGAAGTAGCACTAGAGGCTATTTTCAGGAAGTATTGAACATCACGTGAGATGTGATATTGCCTGTTCTGTTTGGCATACCCTTGAATTACAGATAATCACATACATAAAGTTCTTGTTACATGAGAAAATTTCCCCATTAAACTTAAATCAGTTTTTAAACTGATTTAATTAAACTGGGGCAAATCCCTGTGTGGAGGCTCATATTTGAGTTTAACAGTAGAGAGTGGGTTGTAGACAGCCATACCTAGTGGTTGGAGCACAAGTCAGCAGATGGATGACAGGGCTAAAGTCAGAAATCAGAGCAGAGGGTCAGAGCCAGGTTACCTGGAATTACACATGGTGGGAATGGGGCTGGGTCCAAGACAGGAGCAAGGATCAGAACAAGCAAACATGGCAGCTGCCACAGGTAAATACTTTGAACCACCACCAAATTGCTGCTGGGTTTAAGAATGATCTGCTGACTTTTCCCACCAATCAGGCAGTGTAGCTAATCAGGCAGCCTACTATGCAGGCAAGCTGTGCTTGTTAGGTTGCCCAGAGACTGGTTTTGCTGCAAATCCTGATTCCTGACATCTTTAACTTAAGCCATTTCCTAACTGACTTCAGCTAAACCAGATAATAAGCCTTGTGTAAACCAAAGTAAGTGTTTAAAATCAGTTATATAAACCAGTAACTTTCTCATGTAGACAAGCCCTGTCTACATGGGTGCAAATATATTACTCTCCTTGAAAGTCCCTCCCTTCTTGCTGCTAAAATGGTGTAAAGTGGCTGTAATATAATGAGAAGTCACCACTTTGGTCTTTTGAGTGAAACAAGAGCTCAAAATGTTTGCTCCAGTTGAGATTCCTCAAGCACCAACTAATGATTTAACAAAAAAAAATTTTTTTTTAAATGTACCTATGCATTTATTTAAACAGAATTGGTGCCAATTAAAACTGCAAAATAGGATGCAAACTTTTGGTACTTTACTGAAGTAATAAGCCTAATATTTCTATTCTTTGTTATGCATCATATTGTTACAGTACAGTGAGATTTTATTTTTTTATTTATTGAAGTCTTCACTTGTTCCTCTTCTCAAGCCTAATGGAATGAAACTATAAAATGTTTTAGAAAATCCCCATTAAAATGTACAGATCATAAGAACTTGTGGAGTCAAAGTCAAAGCAAAGAGGAAATATTAGCTTTAATAAAAAGTACAGTCTGTTGTAAATAACTATTTAATCACCACCACCACCTCTTTTTTTTTTTTTGCAAATTGCAGTGAATATAGCCTAGTCTTCTAGAAGGACAGAATTGCTCAGAAGAATAAATGCATCTTAGTCAGAAATAGATTAAAAGATACAGCTGAGCCATCAATAAGATCAGGATAGTGCAGCATTGTTTGCTGCTTGTTTTGCAGATGTAATTGCAGATCCCAGGATTTCAATAAATCTGTGTACATCATGGAAAGAATTGTAGAGAGGAACTGGGGCAACACGAAGAGCATTTGGTTCTCGCATGTCACACTGCAAAACAGAAAAGGAATGTTTAATAAATTAATGTCACTTCAAATGTATTTGTCACAACAAAAAGCTCACCTCTTCCTTGCCTTCATGCAGTAACACTAACTAAAAACCAGCCCACCTTCTCTCCCTAAAGTCTGGCTACTGCAAGTTCGAGGAAGAGAGATCCTTCTGTTTGCCAGAAGCTGAGAATGGGTGACAGGGGGTAGATCACTTGATGATTACCTGTTCTGATCATTCCCTCTGGGGAACCTGGCACTGGCCACTGTCAGAAGACAGGATAGTGGGCTAGATGGACCTTTGGTCTGACCCAGTAGGGCCATTCTTATATACACCTTTAAGGTTGAGACAATAAAGATACCATGAATAATGGCATATTACAAGAATAGCTGTGGGGGCAAGATTCTACTCCATGCTGCTACCTCCTTTACACCACTCTGGTGAAGTAAAGCACCTCCAGGGAACATCCCCAATGCAGAAACAACATAGGCAGCCCTACACCCCACTCCCTTCTGTGCAGCCCCTGGAATCAGGGCTGGCGCGCCCACTAGGCAACCCTAGGTGGTCGCCTAGGGCACCAGGATTTGGGGGACAGCTCGCCGCGGCTGCCTCCCGCCTCCGCGGCTGAGCCAGGAGCTGGGAAGGCGCCACGGGCGGGGGGAGGCTGCCGCGGGTGGGGGACTGGCTGCCGTGGGGGTGGGGGGGCGGCGGTGTTAGCTGGGGGGGGGGGGGGGGGGAGGGCGCAGGGCTGGTGCAAGGAAGTTTTGCCTAGGGCGCGAAACTTCCTTGCACTGGCCCTGCCTGGAATGGGGGATGTTATGGGGAGTTGTCAGAGCACTCTGAACTCTGGCTATTCTGTGCTACAGAACTGACTTATGCGAAGATCTACATTGGTCCCTGGAGCAGCCCAGAACTAGGGAAGCACTCAGCTGGCAAAAAAAAAATCTTTGCCCCTCACCCATGGGCTACACCTTCTGCACTGTGAATTCTGAGAGGCACAGCACTGAATATGGCCCAGATTCTTGATAAAAAGTATGCACAAAGTACAATAGTAAGTTTTATAATAAAGGTACAAATAATGCCACAAGACTTACTGTGATTCTGAACTTAAATATTTTGCTGAATAGGATAATCTCCTAAAAATGACACATTACTGTGTCCCAATGACAAGGCAACAGAATTATGCCCCATGGCCTCTTAAAAGCAGTAGTTCCTGGAATTCCTTGGCAGCACCAAAACACGTAAGTGTATTCTGCCTACAAGTATTGCCCTTTGGAAACGCAAGTCACCAGCAGAAATAGATCTAGTATATCATTTATATGGCATTAGACTATCATCCCGCCAGCAGTTCTAACTTCCAAATATAACACAATACCTTAAATTCAGGCTTTGATACCTTTTTTTAACCTGTGTTCACTGGTAACCAGCATGATTGGCTTTCAGTTGCCTTGCTATCTGAACTCAGATTATTTCTCTATGGAGATGACTGGTTTTTTTTACCTCTCCTGTTGTATGTATTGCTAACAACAAGGTTCTGGCTTTTTGCAGATCATTAAAGGAATTGGTTTTATCTGAGAGCTCCTTACTGAGCATTATACATTTTGTAGTGTTTTTGTAGTGATGTTGGTCCCAGGGAGAGAGACAAGGTAGGTGAGGTAATATATTTTATTGAATCAACTTCCGTTGGTAGAAGGGGAAAGCTTTTGAGCTTCACAGAGCTCTTCTTCCGATCTAGAGAAAATAACCTTTTAGGTTAATAATAAGTGTCAGTTAGATTAAGATGATCTTGTGGTTTAAGATATAGGGCTTGGGTTCAAATTTCTGACTCAGCCACAGACTTCCTGAGTGAGCTTTGGGAAGTGACTTCACCTCTCTGTCTCAGGCTTCCCATCTGTAAAATGTTTCTGTTTCTTTCTATTTGAATTACAATCTCATTGGGGCAGAGATGGTATTCTATTATGTGCATAGGCAGCATCTTCCATAGTGCAGCCTTGATTAGAACTGTGTGAATTATTGATTTTTCAGATTCAGTTCTTGGGGGGCAGGGGAAATCAAAAACAAAACAAAACCTGTTTCAGGGTCAACCCAAACACATTTAAAAAAATCAATGAATGGAAAAATCAGAAAAAAATTGTTTCCATTTTAGGACTTGAACTGTTTGATTATATATATATATATATATATATATATATATATATATATATATATATATATATATAATTGAACAGTTTGATTATATATATATAAGCAAAGGAAATGAAGGGTTAGATTCACAGGGAGAGGTAGGTGCCATTCACAAAACAAAGAGAGAGTAGTGATGTCCTGCTTATACTCACTACTTAGGGCACTCACCTTAGAATGCAGGTTTAAATCCTAGCTCTAGGACAGGGATTTGAACCCAGGCTTCCTATGGACCAAATGAGGGCCCTAGCCACCACACTATTGGCTACTTTAGGGAGGATCTCTCTCAGTCTTTCCTGTTGAAGCTATTCTGTTTTGTATAAATAATTAAAGCTGTTCACAGACACATGACTAGAACCCAGGTGTCCACCTCTCCTCAATGAGAACCCAAGATATAGAGTAATTTTCCCTTACTGGCACGACCTCCTCCTCCTCTTCAGTTTTGTAAATGGTGCTTGTGAATCTAGCTCCCCACAAAAAAATCAAAATATTTTGGAAATATTAAAATTAACCACTTGGAGATTTCTATTTCTTCCTGTGACTGAAACAATTTGCCAAAATTAGCACAAATTCATGAAATGTTTCAATTGACCGGAATCTGCATTTTTCATCAAAAAAAACCCCAAATGCCCCGCCCCCCCCAGGTTTCAGCCACAAAATTTGTCCCAGCATTAGTGCTATTCTCAGTTAATGATAATAAATCAGGGCTGTACAGAACATAGAGAAAAAGAATGATGGTCTGGACAGCCTACAGTCTAGCAGATGATCTATAGAATGTGGGTAATAACATCCACTTACATAAATTTATTTCAGAGCTGAAGATGAGTTATGAAAATATTTTATTATTCCATTTATTCAGTATATAAAAATCTGAAGGCTTTTCTGAATTAGCCACACCTCTTCAGTCAACAGAATTAGCCTGGAAATCTCAAGATGTCCTTCTTGTTGAGATTCCTGGCACTTTCCAAATGGGTTGGAAATAGCCTTCCTTTTTGGTATGTTAACGCTGGAACGTTTCATCTTGACTGGGAGAAGCAGAGCAGTGATGTATAAAATTGCATACTATTTGTTTATGGTGTCTGTGGCAGGCAAGGAGGAGGGGAAATGTGAAGCATGGGGGAAGTTATGCAAACATTTCTAAACCTGCAAAAAGAGTTTGTTCACATTTAGGGTGAAAAAAATCATATTCTTGTCATCTGAATATTGATAAAGCTTCTCTTTTATTATAAATAAGAAATTTATCCTCTGTAGGCCTGATCCAAAGCCTATTGAAATTAACTGGAGTCTTTCTCAGGTCTTATATGAAATTATACAGGAATAATAACAAAAATGATTAACTCAGTGCAGTAGTCATAAAACAAAGCATGGGAAAATCAGCAGCAGAGAAGACTGATTTACTCACAGCTATTCCTCTTTTTTCCAGTTCTTTAAATACAGATTTGATTGGAGCAGAAAAAACTAGTGTGAGCTGGCATCCTCTTTCCTCAATCTGAGGTGGTGTGATTATTTTTACAATGGGTTTCTTTGGATTTGCTTTATCCTCACTGTAGTAATGCTTTATCAGGTACTCCAAGTAACCCGTTAGCAGAATGGATTTCCTTCTCAGTGCTTTCATTGTAGTTTGACCAAAGACCTACAAGGATGTAAATAATTAGAAAGATAATCCATTGCTGCAGCTGAAAACAGAAACAACAAAACAGAAACCTTCCAAAGAAGGATGAGGCCATTTTTGTCCTTTTCAATAATTGTAATAATTTCAAGAGCCACAATATTCTGAGGCCTGGATTCTTCCATCCTTAATCATGTTAAGTAGTAGCTTTCTCTTTAAGTAGTGCCACTGGAACCAAATAGTAACATGCTACCCAGTGAAAATGAGGGTAGCAGAATTGAGCCTTAGAAAATATAAGACTATGTACTTTCAGGGCCAGATGTAAAGGGTCTCCTTATCTGCTGCTGCAATTGTTCTGAGCACATTTACCTATGCACATGGGAAGCTGAACACACAAATCAAGTGGCAAGTAGAGCAGGTATCTGGTATGTGTATAAATATTGTCCATAAATACTGCAGGCTTAATAGTGCCACTACAATAAAAAAAATATGGGTGCTGGACCAGGACTAAGAATGAAAATAGCAGTTTCAAAAATCATGGGTCAGGCCCTGGATCATCTTGATATTGGCTTAAAATGCATGAAATTTTATTTTTTAATAATACATTTTGAGTCCATTTTACTTGCAGTCTGGTCTTTGGAGCCTTTAGGATTCATGTTTTTAAAGCTTTTTTCCACAACGATGATGTTTGGAAAAAGCTGTTTCTTTCTTCTTTTCTTTCTTTTTAAAAAAGGCTCTTACATGATTCCTGGAAATGGTGTTTTAAGACAAACTCCACATTTCACAAGACAGGTTATAAAATTGTAATAGGTGGTGACACTGCTTAACCCTGCTGCCACACTCTGGCAGACAAACAGTATTGCCAAAATCTGTGAGGGATAAAAAGGAGGCATGTCACTCTCACTTCCCCCACTGGCAGGGCATATGGGATGGCTCGGTTAAGGAGGACAACTGAAAATATGATCTTAGGACCAAGTTTAAAAACAAAACAAAACACATTTTGTTTGTGCATGTTGCAGGGGCAAATGACAGAATAAATTTCGAAGTAGTGATTGTCCCTGAAAACCAGGTAGTTAAATCTAAGGCCAGATTCCAGACCCTACTTTTAATTTATGTTGTTGCAGCTGATTGTGCCCTCTAATGATCGCAGACTCAAAAATCAGACCCTGGGGGAGAATTTCAGAATAGTATTTAAAATCATAAGAACATAAGAAAGGCTGTACTTTGTCAGACCAAAGGTCCATCCAGCCCAGTATCCTGTCCACCGACGTTGGCCAATGCCAGGTGCCCCTGAGCGAGTGGACCTAACAGGTAATGATCAAGTGATCTCGCTCCTGCCATCCATCACCCCCCTCTGACAAACAGAGGCTAAGGACACCATTCCTTACCCATCCTGGCTAATAGCCATTAATGGACTTCATCTCCATGAATTTATCCAGTTCTCTTTTAAACCGTTATAATCCTAGCCTTCACAGCCTCCTCAGGCAAGGAGTTCCACAGGTTGACTGTGCGCTATGTGAAGAACAACTTCCTTTTATTAGTTTTAAACCTGCTGCCCACTAATTTCATTGGGTGGCCCCTAGTTCTTCTATTATGAGAACAAGTAAATAACTTTTCCTTATTCACTTCCTCCACACCACTCATAATTTTATATACCTCTATCATGTCCCCCCATAGTCTCCTCTTTTCCGAGCTAAAAAGTCCGAGCCTCTTTAATCTCGCCTCATACGGGACCCGTTCTAGACCCCTAATCATTTTAGTTGCCCTTCTCTGAACCTTTTCTAATACCAGTATATCCTTTTTGAGATGAGGAGACCACAGTTGTACGCAGTATTCAAGATGTGGGCGCACTATGGATTTGTATAAGGGCAATAAGATATTCTCCATCTTATTCTCTATCCCTTTTTTAATGATTCCTAACATCCTGTTTGCTTTTTTGACTGCCGCTGCACACTGCATGGACGTGGTCAGAGAAATATCCACGATGACTCCAAGATCTTTTTCCTGATTAGTTGTAGCTAAATTAGCCCCCATCATATTGTATGTATAGTTGGGGTTATTTTTTCCAATGTGCATTACTTTACATTTATCCACATTAAATTTCATTTGCCATTTTGTTGCCCAATCATTTAGTTTTATGAGATCTTTTTGAAGTTCTTCACAGTCTGCTTTGGTCTTAACTATCTTGAGCAGCTTAGTATCATCTGCAAACTTTGCCACCTCACTGTTTACCCCTTTTCCAAATTGTTTATGAATAAGTTGAATAGGATTGGTCCTAGGACTGACCCTTGGGGAACACCACTAGTTACCCCTCTCCATTGTGAAAATTTACCACTATACTACACTCTAATATGAAAATAAAGAGTATAAAGTAATTACAGGCAGCGATAGCCAAGAGATCCCATTTAATTTACAGCATGCTGTCTGGAGAGTACTCTCCTCCCTGCTGAATATCCACAGGCCATTGACCCCAGTACTATCATAGGCATGGAGTAACCTGGCCTAAACACAGCTGAAATGCCACATCTCCTGTATGCAGCAGTGTGCAAGATGCGGCTGGTCAGGCAGAGGCCTTGCAGGAAGATACTGCTGCAGTGGAGGTGGGTATAGAATGTGAAAGGGGCAGGAGTGTTAAGGGATCAGCACCTGCATGGATGGAAAACCGAAAACTAGAACTGCTCCTGTGCAGGGGGTATGCAGAAGACTTTGCTGGTACCACAGAGCTACTGGGTTTACAGGATGAGCTGGATTCTTGGTCCCTCTCTTAGGTTGCTGGTAGAAAGCCTGGTTACTCAGGTTTTGTTCAAGGAATATTTGCCATCTGAGTGGAATTTTTCAAAAAGTTTTTTTTTTAATGTGGCCATGGAGATCTTCCCACCAGATGCACTTTAATCTATAAAAAGGAACAACTAGTGCCATAACAGTCACTTTAAGCATTATTGAAGCTTCAACACTTGCAGTTTTCATTGTTTCCATTGGAAACACTACCTTCTGCTTAATGTGTCCCAGTGCAGGATGGCATACAATTTCACAAGCCATCTCTTGCCAGACATGGAAACTATTCTGTTTCCCACTGTCCTAGAGCAATTAGCATTGGGAAATCCTGTCTGTGCCAAAAGGGTAATGTAGGCATGAAAAGGGGAGTCAGTGGAATATGATCAGCTATCACTCTCTGAGGCTCCCTGAGGTGGGTTAAATTACATTCACCCACACAAACTGGAGCAGTGACAATCTGGGTCATAGCAGAGCTGCTTTTAGCTTATCTCTAAGGTCACTTAAAGTTTAAAAATACATTGAATGTTTAAGGACTAACAAAATAAATTGTCAAACAGAACAAGAAGTATTTCTCTGACCTTTTGCAGTCCTTCAATTTAGTGTGTAATGCTGGAGAGAAAAGATAGCCTCAGCTGGCAATTTTCTGACTTTAATGGTTTGTTTTCTACATGTCTAAGATACTTTTGTTTTTCATAACAAACAGATGAAAAGATAGTGTGTGTGTGGGGGGGGGGGTAGTTTTTTGTTCCAGAATTGGCTTCACCAATACAACTAGTGCTAATAAAATGATTTTGGAAACTATTTTTAAAAATTATACCCCGTTCAGACTGGCCACAGAACATTGTTAACCAAGATTGTTTTAAGTCTGAGTTTTTAAAACAGTTTCTGATGATTGTGAGTATTGCAGCATAGAGAAAGCTATGCATAACTGCATCTTTCATACACAAAGGATCCCTGAGTGATTGAGAATCATTTGTACAGGGATAAATTCGCCCATCACAGAAATGCAGCCATGTCTGGAGATGAAATGTGGCAATATGTGACTGCACCACCACACAGGACATCTAAAGGCGTTCTGAATGCTTTGCTAAATGGGTTGGATTCTGCTCTCAAGGTCTGATCATGGGACCTTCTGTGCATGGATTACTCCCATCCTACCATCATGGCCATGAGAAGGGAGATTTTTGCCATCAGAGGGGGCACTCTCCTGGTTCAGGAATTCATGCAGGAGGATAAAGCATGGAGTGTGTGGGCCAGGGAGATGCATATCATCCTTCCACTGCTCTGATGTACTTCCCAAGTATACTAACTGCCTGCCCCAGGCTGTAATTCCTTTCCACCCCCAAACCTTGTAGTGGTAACACTGGTCTACAATTTTTGAGAAGTCGTCTGCTTCAGAGATAAAATGTGCTATTTGGCTAAGATCATGTGTTGTATTTTGATGTGCTGAATTCAAATATGACAATTAAAACAACTGATTGGCTACTGTTTCTAAGATATTTAAGTTTTTACATTTTATGTCTATGTATATTGTGTAGATAGTAGAGTTTTAATCATAAATTGTAAACCTAGGTCTTTTCATGTGTTTATGGTTGCTTTACATGATACTATTTCACCTGTCCTGTTTATGCAACACTTTAAAAATCAGCAAAGGGGTTATATAAATAAAATGTATTATGAAACAAAAGGCAAAAACCTGTGGTGTACATAGTTTAGTCCTATTCAGTGTCTACTCGGCGCTTCTTGGCTTGTCTCTTGTATTCATTAAATGGAGCACCTCTTGTCACTGTCCAGCAATAGTCTGCAAGCATTGATGGGCTCCATTTGCCCTGATAGCGTTTCTCCATTGTTGCAATGTCCTGGTGAAATCGCTCGCCGTGCTCGTCGCTCACTGCTCCGCAGTTCGGTGGAAAAAAATCTAGATGAGAGTGCAAAAAATGTATCTTTAGTGACATGTTGCAACCAAGGCTTTTGTATGCCTTGAGGAGGTTTTCCACCAACAACCTGTAGTTGTCTGCCTTGTTGTTTCCGAGAAAATGTATTGCCACTAACTGGAAGGCTTTCCATGCCTTTTTTTCCTTGCCACGCAGTGCATGGTCAAATGCATCATCTCGAAGAAGTTCACGAATCTCAGGACCAACAAAGACACCTTCCTTTATCTTAGCTTCACTTAACCTTGGAAATTTTCCACAGAGGTACTTGAAAGCTGCTTGTGTTTTGTCAATGGCCTTGACAAAGTTCTTCATCAGACCCAGCTTGATGTGTAAGGGTGGTAACAAAATCTTCCTTGATTCAACAAGTGGTGGATGCTGAACACTTTTCCTCCCAGGCTCCAATGACTGTCGGAGTGGCCAATCTTTCTTGATGTAGTGGGAATCTCTTGCACGACTATCCCATTCGCAGAGAAAACAGCAGTACTTTGTGTATCCAGTCTGCAGACCAAGCAAGAGAGCAACAACCTTCAAATCGCCACAAAGCTGCCACTGATGTTGGTCATAGTTTATGCACCTCAAAAGTTGTTTCATGTTGTCATAGGTTTCCTTCATATGGACTGCATGACCAACTGGAATTGATGGCAAAACATTGCCATTATGCAGTAAAACAGCTTTAAGACTCGTCTTCGATGAATCAATGAACAGTCTCCACTCATCTGGATCGTGAACGATGTTGAGGGCTGCCATCACACCATCGATGCTGTTGCAGGCTACAAGATCACCTTCCATGAAGAAGAATGGGACAAGATCCTTTTGACGGTCACGGAACATGGAAACCCTAACATCACCTGCCAGGAGATTCCACTGCTGTAGTCTGGAGCCCAATAGCTCTGCCTTACTCTTGGGTAGTTCCAAATCCCTGACAAGGTCATTCAGTTCACCTTGTGTTATGAGGTGTGGTTCAGAGGAGGAGGATGGGAGAAAATGTGGGTCCTGTGACACTGATGGTTCAGGACCAGAAGTTTCATCCTCTTCCTCTTCCTCGTCTGGCTCAAGTGAGAATGATTCTGGTGCATCAGGAACTGGCAGTCCTTCTCCGTGGGGTACTGGGCGTATAGCTGATAGAATGTTTGGATAATGCACAGTCCACTTTTTCTTCTTTGACACACCTTTCCCAACTGGAGGCACCATGCAGAAGTAACAATTGCTGGTATGATCTGTTGGCTCTCTCCAAATCATTGGGACTGCAGAAGGCATAGATTTCCTTTTCCTGTTCAACCACTGGCGAAGATTTGTTGCACAAGTGTTGCAGCATATGTGTGGGGCCCACCTCTTGTCCTGATCTCCAATTTTGCAGCCAAAATAAAGGTGATAGGCTTTCTTAACCATAGTGGTTATACTGCGCTTTTGTGATGCAAAAGTCACTTCACCACAAACATAGCAGAAGTTATCTGCACTGTTCACACAAGTACGAGGCATCTCTGCTCACTTTGGCTAAACAGAAATGTGTCCCTTTGCAAAATCAAACAGTGACAAATGAGAGAGCACGACACTGTATGATTTCTAGAGCTGATATAGGGCAATTTGTTCAGCAGAGTGATGTAAGCTTCATTATGATTGCATAATCCATGACTTCTAGGAATAACATGATGCAATTCATATCATGTATGATGCAATACCAGCTTCAGATTGCATCATTCATTGTTTTGCAGTAAAAGCAAGTACTGTCCAAACCCAGTCATAGATTTATTCATAGATCCAGTCAAAGATGTATTTTAGTCATTTCTGGTTTAAATTGAGATCCCTTCCCTTTATAACTCACTTATCCTCCGCCATTCCCAAGTCAAGGGTCGTATATACTGACCCAATAGCATGTCTTCAAAACTAGAGCCAATCAACAATTTTAAGCATCATTTTCATTCTCAGTGACCCAGAATTAGTAAAGTTTGACTACATTTATTTCAGAAGCATTTTGGCTGTAGAGCAGTGTAATCCCTCTTTGAGGAAGACTCCAAAGGCCAGATACCTGCTGCTGGAGTTCTGCTGCCAGGGATTCCCAGAGCCAGTGCAACCACCCAAGATCCATGACACTAGGTGGCCAGATCCTGTTTCTTCCATATTGAACAAACCTCACTCTCCTGACAAAAGAATTAAGAAGAAACTCTGTGTTGAGTTTCCTGGAGCTTTCATGGGTAAACTGCAGTGTGGCACAATCTGCCCATCAGTTACACTGGTGTGAATCTGGAGGAACTCCACTGAAAACAGCAAAGTAAGCTGAAGTCAGGAGGAGACAGCCTGGAATTAGAGGTGAGTAACTGAGAGCAGAATATGGCCCTGTATATTAAGGACATTGAAACATATGAAGTGAAATGTCAAACCAGGCAAGTTCAATGAAGCCTGGAATCAAATAAAATCTTGCCTGATTCTGGGTTATGAGTCCCACCTACAAATACTGCCAAGATTCATTTTATTCTTTTGGCAGAGGCAGATAAAATGATTCTGTTAAAAAGTTCACCTGGAAATGGTCAGTTTTACCACAATGATTCTGTACCCATCTGGTGAGTTTCCATCAATTTTGTTTTATTTTCATCTTGAGTTCTTGTATTCAGATCAACCCAAAATGTAAAATAAGTGTGGGTTGCCAATAGAAAGGTTTGTGAAAATCAACCATCTCTCTCAAAACCACATGTAGTCCTGGTCTCAATTTTACATTTTTAAAGACAGACAATATATTGATGAAAAATCTAAGATTCCATTCTACAATTTGTAGATTCTTAAAATTCATAGTCATAAGAAATATAACTACGTACCTCTAAACTAGCATGCAGGGCACAGACCAATAAAATTGGAGGATTTGATAACCGATATCCATTGATTCCAGGACTTAGTTGCAATTCTGGAAAATGAATAACTTCTGTTAGTTTTATTTTTGTATTTGTTTTATTCATTAGGCCAAATCTTGACTTTTCACTCAAATAAAACTTTCACTAAAGTCAGTGGGACATTAGGATTTGGTTAATTATCAGGAAACATATTTACTCCACTTGCAGCTACTATTCTTCACATTGGAGGTACTCAAATATTACCCAACTGAAGGTTACATCAGCAGCTTCCCAGGAGCCAGAGGACTGCAATTAATTTGCATGCAATAGAACATATTAAAATTGCCTTTAGGCCTGATTCCCCTCTCACACTGGTGTAAACTACAAGCATATCTATTGAAATCAATGTAGTATAAAAGGAGTACAAAATCACAGTAATTGGGAGGAGACTCAGGCTTTTTATCTTTAATATGAATAAGTGGCTTGTGGAGACTGCAGATTGCTGTGCTCCATCTGGAGCTAAACAAAGTTCACTTGGATCAAATGGAATATCACATCCAAGGGACATGTAGTGTTCATAAACCCATTTAGGCCACTACAGAACTTGTGAGGGCAATTGACTTCCAGGCCAGATTTTGGCTACCACTGCTTTAGGCTTTGAAATGTCATGTGATCTGTCTTAAACTGCATTCTTTGAAATATTGCATCATTGTTTATCTTTTCGGTGCAAGCACCAGAGCTCTTTAGGTGAGAGGGAACACGTCGCACTCACTATGAGGACTTACTACACTCATATAATTTTTGCCTATCTTCCTCCTGTGAACTGCCGCTACAAAATGACTTCAAGACTAACCTTTTGTGAGTAGGAACCCAAAGGAGAGGGAGTAGAGAGTGTCTGAGGTGACAGATTTAATTTTTTATGCTTTAGAAGAAGACATGTCTGATGATGGCTCTCCAACAAGACTAGCCCAGGCCCTCACTATACTTTTGGCCAGAGTCCCTGCAGTATCTCAAAGAGAGGACTGAGGCCAGAAGTGTTGATCCAAAGTCACATTGGCAAGGACTCGCATGGTCCTAACCCTCCTGTAGGCTGAGGTCTCCTTTAAGATGGGGTTGGAGGAGAGACTGACCTCCAGACAGTAGCGTAGCCGGGGGGGGTGCATGGGGAGCGGTCGCTCCCCCTGCGAGGAGAAGCGTCACCTTAAAAAGCGCCACCCGAGCCCCGCTGCCTGAGCCGGGCTCGGGTGGCGCTTTAAAAGGCCCGTGGGTGGCTCCCCGTGGCTGCAGGAGCCGCGGGTCTTTTAAAGCGCAGCCCAAGCCTGGCTCTGGCAGCGGAGCTCGGGCAGCGCTTTAAATGGCCCGCGTCTCCCCCGAACCCCACTGCCAGAGCCAAGCTCGGCGGGTGGGCGCTTTAAAAGGCCCGCAGCTCCTGCCGCTGCGGGGAGCTGCGGGCCTTTTAAAGCCGCCCCCCCCCCCCCCGCCCCGCTGCCAGAGCCCGGCTCGGGGGGGGGGGGGGGGGGGCGCTGTAAAAGGCCTGCAGCTCCTGCCACTGTGGGGAGCCCCGGGCCCTTTAAAGTGCCGCCAGGTGAGTACAAGGGGAGCGGGGAGGCACCTTTTTATAGTGCCGCTCCCCCTGTGCTCCAGAACTGCCTACGCTACTGCCTCCAGATTTAGAAAGTACTCCTGTGTGTCAATGAACAAGGCTGGAACACAGATATTTCATTTCTTTTGAAACAGGTCATTGTTTTATTTTATACCTCATTAAGTTCTAGCACGGGGTAGTAAAGCCAAAATAGATGGCTGTTTTCAGTTAGGGTCAGATTCTGACCCCTTTATTCATGTTTCCCATTCATTCCAATGGAACTATTCCTACCATAAAGTACTACTCAATATGAAGAAGGAAAGTAATCTCTAGCCCTTATGGGATCTAGTAGGGTGAAAATTTTACTCATAGTCCAAGTCTGAATTTTTGAAAGGCCTTTTTTGGTGTGTTTGTTTGAACAAACCATCCTGAAACAAACAACTAGATTGACATGACAGTAGATCAAATTCATTCCGGTTGTTACTTCATTGCCTTCAGTGAAGCTGCACAACATCAGGGATGAATTTGGCCTTAATAGGTTTAACACCAGTGAGCAAATATAAAGTTTTATCATTTCTATTCAAAATAATGGTGAACAGCAATACATGCAAGCTCTATATCATGTGACATATTTGAAGAAGTATACATACTGTTTTCCATGAGAAATCTAGTTTTGAATTCATGACCCCACCAGCCTATTAGCCTAAAACAAAACATGGGAAAAAAACTGAAAAAACAACAAAATCATGCATTGATATATTTGAAATCTGACATGAATATTACTAAATAGCTCTGATACACTTATCAAATAGTATCAGAAATACTGTAAGTTATGTGGTTAGCTGGCATTAACAACATATTTATGTGACTTGGCAATTTCTCTTCAACACTGAAAGATGATATTTATTATAGTTTTCAAACAATCAATCTATTGGGGCTCTATTAATGTTCATTTTGTATAAATTCATCTTACTAACTGAAAAATAAAGCAGAAATATTTCCAGTGTTATGTTCCTAATGGCTAAAAGGACAAACACAAATCTACTTTGGTAAATACTAAAAACCAAAGGACATTATTAAGCTGACTTAAATCCACAAAAGCAAAGATATGAACAGCAAACAAAAGACAGACAAAGAGGCCTCTGAGTAAAGGTTGCAGTTGCTTCATTGTTCCATTGCCATGTTGTGCTGATGTGAATCCCAACCTAGCAATAAGATTTCAGATGATGAAACGGAGTTTATTATGCAATAATATGACCTTTTTTAATGAAATTTTGTCCCATTTAATTCACAACTAGATTTTTGAGACAATATTTTGAAGACATTTCAGGGTGGGTGTTTTTTTTCCAAAATAGAAATATTGCAGAAATTTAAATAAAATATGAAAACATAAAATTTGAAATTTTTCATCGAATATTTTGCACTGACCTAGTATTTACTATCAGCCAGATCATGGCCTCTCTCATGTGGCCGTACAAGGATATGAGGGGAGTAAGACAACCCCACCTCAACTCATGTGTGGTCTTTGTAGACATGAGGTCTCAGCACAAGGAGTTAAACTGGTGCTGGGTGCCCAATACACATCTCTGAGCAACTAGGTGGCTATGTTTTCTGTGGCTCCATCTTCTTCATGCCAGCCAACACAGTTGAGCTATCCCTGTGTTGAAGGCTAGAGTGTGTGTGTAATTTGCTGCTAGCAAGAGCTAGTAGCAATTTACTTTCCCCTGGAGCAAACAAGGAGGAAAGGAACTGTGCTTCTCCGCACTGCTCCTGGAAAGGCCTAGCCACATGCTGCCAATTAAAAAGGCCAAACTGTAAAAGTCCAAGATAGACGGGATTAGATTGGTCAGTCACACTGTATGTAAAGAATTGTTATACAAACTATGTAAAATGCTGACTTGTTATTTCTAGATAACGGGTTTATATTTCACCCCTATGAATAGATACATCACTCTCATCTCATTGTATTATATAAAGTAGACATGTGAATTATTATATTGCTAAAGAATAGTCTTACTATTCAAAGTCACATGGAAATCAACAATGAAATCATCCATTCATTTCAGTGATTTTTTTTGTCAAAAATAACATATTTCAAATAAAATATAATAAAAGCTATTGCCCAAATAACTCAGATGCTGATGCTTTGAATAATAAAAAATGCATCATCGACTGTTGTATAATATTTTACAGTATCTTTCCTCTATAATAGTTTACCATAAAACACAATATTACACAATAATATTATAACAAAATCCCATTGAAGTGAATGGTGCAAGTATTTCATTCATTCCAATAGGTTTAGCAGAGCAAAAAACAAACATGAATTATACTACCTAAAATAACAGTGTGTGGTAAGGTTAAAAAAATACTAAAGAGCAATTTACTTGTTGGGCCATGCCATGCACTCATTCCTTAGGCAATAGAAGTCAACACAGGAGACCCATAGACATCAACAGGAGTACTGTCCAAGTAAAGAATGATGAAGGACTACAGTCCTGGACTTCAGGTTTTAGTTCAGATGAGACTCCAAAAGCTTGGTGTTGTATCTAAACTTATTGACTCTGTGCAACTGGCCTAGAACAGGACCTCTCCTATGGTTTGTCATGTCTAGAACTTGGAAACTGAAATTTCAGAAACTGATTAAAATTTGGTGATAGAAATGCATGAAACTTAAAGGTGGTGTAATTTTTAAAAAATCATTTTGCCTGTCCCTACCATTAGTAAAACACTGGCAAGCTGACATTTCTTTTTGCCATTCTAGAACTCTATGGGCATCATACATGATGGGTGTTTAGATACAATTCTGGTTCTAGACCATCATCAATCCAATTTTTCCTGTGGATGTAATTTGTTTGATGTACGATATGTCAACAGGATTCAAGAGGTTTTATATCTATACACACACACAATCTTTATAAATTAGCAATTAGCAGTTAATAATTTTCTGTGAAAAATTTGAAATCAGGGCTGCCACTGGTATGCCAAATGTCAGACTGTTATGATGTCAAATAGCTGAGGTGTTATATAAGGGTATATAAATGCATAGTAAAAATAATAGGCAGTAAAATTGCACAGTAAGATGAGATAGTAAAATTTCTTATTAAAGATTAGCTACCCTGCATGCAAAATGGATATTCTAAAAGGCAGTAGTTATTTCAAACATTCTTGTTTTCAAAATACCAAGGCACCAGTTTATAACTTTTTATTTTAAATCTGAGTCATGATTTTGGCAAAATCTTGTAATATCAAAATGCGTGAAATGACAAAAAAATTGTTTTTTAATGTTCCCCTACTTAAAGTAATTTGTCCCCAGCCAAGTTGGGGAATTAAACTGTGTTAGGAGAACTAGCTGTTGTAAACCAGGCATGACTGTTTTACAAACCATGATAAAAAAATGCTTTTTAGATTAGAGGAGGGACTTGTTCTGGAAACCTGTTTTAATAATCTCTATTGGGAACTGACTCTTACTGGACATTTGCACATATGGTTATTTACACATATAGGTACAACCAGACAGGAGATTTGTCACATTTTATTATAGCACAATTTGAAATGGCCATTCCAGCTTTGTATGTATATTTGTATGTCTGATATGATGTTGGATTATTAGCCTTCTGACATCTCACAAACAGCTAGAGAACATACAGCTTCTCGAGATTGCCGTGCCAATATGCTTCAGCAGTGAGAACCTCTCAGGGTGAGAAGGTATTTCAGTCCATGGATCAAATGGGCATAGAGACTCACAGCTGAGCTTGACAAAAAGCAGTGCTAATTACGATGGTGTTTTTTGAGAGAGGTACATGTGATCACATAACCTTACTTAGAGAGAAATAATTTTTTGTTTTTTTGTTTTTAAGTAAAAATAATTCCATTAAAAAGGGAAAGCACTTTGGTCTATTTTGTCTCTAAAATTAAGCAGGAATCCTAATGTTCTGCCAAGAAAGAATATTTTTGCGTATTTTTGCTACCTTCTGAGCTATACACATCACTACTTTTTAAATGTTTAATACGCTGGGTTAATGCACACTGTTTCTTGCCCAGGTTCATGACACAAATAAGGCATGTAATTAAAGATCATTAAGCATATTTCATTCGTCTTGTTTTACCCCAAAACATTCTCCCATTTTATAAATCAAGAGGCGTAGACAGCAGATTTATGGAGGGGAAAAATTATGCCAGATAGGCGCATCAGCCTCTCATTTGTTCCTATTTCTTTTAAGCACATTTACACCAGGGAACAATCCCTTCAGTAAGTATTTTTATTTAGTTCAGTTTTTTCTCACATCTGTGTGTGTTAGACAGAAGCGCTGGGCATTCATAACTTGAATCGTTTCGTTTGTAGTTGCATTAATGATGCAAGAGTGTGGGATATAATGATCACTATGTATGTGCGGTGAAGACATCAAAGAAGATCCAGTTAAAGAACATAGAAGACATACAAAAAAATTCCTTTGACCTTTGCTTCTAAGTAACAGATGATTATGCAACTCATTTATAATTTACAATCTGAAGAAACATGTGGTTCATTTGCCTTCTTGGGGGGAGGGAAAGGAACCCTCCCCCCTGAAACTGTTGAGCAGTGATACGGAAAACAAGCAAACACTGTTAACACAGCCTGACTTTCACAATCCAGGACAAAGCCTTCTATGAACCATTCTGTCATCATATTTTGGGAGAAATCATTTTAAGTGTCCATGGGAAAGTATACTAAAAGATACAACAGGAAAACAACAGTGTAGAATTAATTACACTAAACATTAAACTCTTAAACTTCACTATGTATGGAGTATAATGGTCTCCCTTTACCAATCAGATCACATCCTTGCCTGGAAATGTCTTAAGCCTTACTCAGATAATATAGAAATACTATATTATTGGATTTATATAATTTACCTATGCTTGGCTTTTTAATCCTAATATCTGAATGGATTAAGAAGACAAAAAAAACAAGAGGTAGGCAAACCAGATGAGGAGAAAAATAAAAAAAAGACTTGTCCCTCCTCCTCTCTCCTGCCAAACTTTGCCCATTCTTAGAAGTAAACTTAAGCCTTTAAGAATTGAAAACATTGGATCCTTTCTTTCAACATACTTTCTTTTGCTAACCAGATGGGAATGCAATTAGTAATGCTGGAAATCTCATGAGAAAGTCTGGTCTATAGAGCTGATCAAGACATTTCAGAATTCAAAATTCTGATACAAAATATGAAATTTTCCAAAAATATTAATGTCAATTTTGACAAGTTAGATTATTCTCATGAGATTTTCAGCCCACTTTTGCTGACCCAAGAGGTGTGCATAGTTTGGAAATGTATCTGAATTTTTAGATTCTTATCTGAACAGAACAAGAACTCTGAACCTCTTGTGATACTCCCATCATTAGAAACAATACTTATTTTCTCACATGATTAACAATTGCTAAGAGGAGGGTTACTTACCTGTAACTGGAGGTTCTTCAAGATGTGTGGTCCCTATCTGTATTCCACTGTGTGGGGTTATGCATGCACATCATGCACCTGGAGTCAGAGAATTTGAAAGTAGTGTCCATTGGTTGATGAATGTGCCCTGGCTTACCTTGTGTCTCCAACTGAGGTGATAAAGGGTGGTGTGGACTGATCACTTCTTCAGTTCCTTTTCCACCATGAATCAGATAAAATCCAAAGTAGAGGGGAAGGAGGGTAGAATGGAATACAGATAGGGACCACATGTCTTGAAGAGCCTCCAGTTACAGTAAGTAACCTTCTCTTCTTCTTCGTCAAGTGATGGTCCCTACTGTATTCAACTGTGGGTGACTGACAAGAAGTACCCAAGTAGGGGCAGGGTGCCGTGGATGAAGACAGTAGCATTGATCAGAGAACAGCCGTCCCACAGGTGGAATCAGCAACTAAGTCCTGTACCAGGGAGTAATGCCTTACAAATGTGTGGATGGAACTCCATGTGGCTGCTTTACAGCTATCCGAAGAGGGTACGTCCTGAAGAAACACTATGGTAATTATTTGAGCTCTAGTGGAGTGAGCTCATACCCCTGTAGAGGGAGGAACGTTTGAGAGCTGATAGAGTAGAATGCAACCAGATATCCATTTGGAAATTCTCTGGGTGGAGATGGTAAGCCCTCTGACTCTCCCCATTACAGCAGCAGTCTCAAGGACTTCCTGGTTGGTTTTGTTCTTTACAGGTAAAAGGCTAAGGCTTTTTTTGACCGTTACACAAAATCACTTTAGGGATAAATTTGAGGTGTAGGTGTAAAGAAACTTTATCTTTGTGGAACACAGCATATGGAGGGTCTGCCATCATTGTTCCAAGTTCACTGACCCTTCTCACCAATGTGATCGCTACAAGAAAGTTGACCTTCATGGAAAGGTGCCTTTAGCAAGTAGCTAAACACTCAAAAAGGGGGGCATTGTCAGTACTGAAAGAACAAGATTCAAGTCCCATTGGGCCACAATCTTCTGAGGAGGTGGGAAAGTTCTTATCAGGTCTTTCCAGAATTGATTGGTTAGTGGTTGTGCGAAAACAGTGTAGCTCTCAGTAGGTGGATGGAATGCACTGATTGCTGCTAAGTGGATTTGAAAGGAGCTGAGGGAGAGACCCAATGTCTTCAAAGATAGGATATAGTGTAAGGGCAGGTCTACACTACCTGCCGGATCAGCGGGTAGCGATCGACCTCTCGGGGGTTGATTTATCGCGTCTACTCTAGACACAATAAATCGATCCCCAAGCACTCTCCCTGTCAACTCCGGAACTCCACCGCCGTGAGAGGCGGAAGCGGAGTTAATGGGGGAGCGGCAGCAGTCAACTCGTTGCCGTGAGGATGCTGAGGTAAATTGACCTAAGATACGTCGACTTCAGCTACACTATTCCAGTAGCTGAAGTTGCATATTTTAGGTTGACCCCTCCCCCGCCAGTGTAGCCCTGGGCTAAGAGAGTGGCATATACATCTCTTCTGGTAGAATGACTCTTTGTTTTATTCAAGGGAGGTCCTCGATGGTATTCTGGACCTCCCAGGGGAACCCTGAGGCATGAAGCCAGGACTCCCTTTGCATAACAATGGCAATAGCCATGGCTATAGAGGTAGTATCAGCCACATTGACTACAGATTGGAGGGCAGTTCTGGCTATTAACTAACTTTCTTCTATTAGAGCTTGGAAACAAGAATGATCCTGCTGTGGGAGGCCATTGGTGAATTCCTCAAACTAAGTATAGTCCAGGAAATAATATTTAGTCAATAGCGCTTGATAATTGGTTATCGTAAACTGAAGACTGGGGGACGAGAATACCTTCTTCCCCAGTAGATCTAAGAGTTTACCCTACTTGTCTGTGGGAGTAGATTTGGGATGTTATTGCTTGGACCTTTCCGAAGTGGCCTGAACCACCAACAAGTTGGGAGCTGAGTGAGAGAATAAGAATTCTGAACCCTAAGCCAGCACATAACATCTTTCCACCCCTTTGGGGGTAGGAGAGCAGGTGGTGGGGGGTATGCCACACTCTCCTAGCCAGCTCCAGTATGGCATCATTGACAGGAAGTGCAATTCTCATAGGTCCAGAGGTATAGAGGATGTCCAAACGCCTGTGCTGAGAGTCCTGGATCTTCTCTAGTGGAATCTGAAGTGCCTTGGTGACTCTGCAGAGAAGGCCTTAGAACTGCCTGAAGTCATCCGGGGGGAAAGGGATGTCGAAGTCCCTCTTCATCCAGTGATGGTAGTCTGGCTGGTTCTTATGGAACCAGAGCATAGTACTCCTCCTCCCCTATAGGATCCAGGGGCAAATTTGATGGTTCCCTCAGAGGGAAGAAAGGTCATGTCTTCCTGGCAGATCGGATAGATTCTGAAGAGGGATACTCGTCACAGGGTCACCAATATAGCCAGTAGGAGGGGTTGACAGGTGGTTATGGGGGTCCCCATGGCTGAGTCAGGGGAGGCAGTGGTTGGTCCCAGGGCCATGTGGATCTCCTGGGGAATGGGTAAGGGTGGAAAGGGAGAAGCAGTTCATCTGAGGGTTCTGAATCTCCCAAGTAGAAAAAGACTGACTTGGGTTAAAGTGGTGGTACTGCTTTTGCTGTGGATCTTGATCTCCCAGGTGTAAAGGGGATGCTTTCTGTCAGGGCAGTTGGTGCCAGCAATGATGATATCATCTGGCAGCTGTTGGTCTTTGCCAGTGATGGAGCGTTCCAGGTCTTGTGAAGAGCTGGGGACAGTGGTACCGATGGAGCATGGGGTGGAACCCAATGTTTCTGGGCTTTCTTGTTGTGCCTGTGAGACTTAATATGTCCTAAGTCCTCATGGGCCGAACTGGTGGATTTGCTTGCAGGCATGTCTGATTTCTTTGAAGTGGATTTAGAGGAAGGCATTATCTACTGCTGAAGACCCAGCTCAATTCACAAACCAGGGGAAGATAGGTCTTTGGCCATCTGAGGTGCATGCAGGGCCCAATCAGGAAGGCACTTTCTAAGCATGCCTACTGGATCAGGCCCTGCAGGTGAGATCACACAAAACAGTTGGGGGTGGGGTGGGTGAGGAGCAGTTAATTTTCCTCATAAATTTTAGCTCAGTGGTTAAAGAACTCCTCTGGGCTCTGGGAGACCCCCAGTTCAAGTCCTTCTTCCATCTGGTGGGGAAAAGGGATTTGAAGTGGGCTTTACCATCATCTCCCAGGTGAGTGACCTAATCACTGGACTATGGGATACTCTGAGGTGGGCCTCTCAGTCTTTCCTGTTGAAGCTGTTTCACTGTTGCTAAATAATTTACAAATTAAGTGCAAAATTCAGAGGTTTTATTCCTGCTGCAGGTGCAAATCTCATTGTAAACTTAAGTTAAGTGGAGTAACTACCTATGGCTCTGTAATATATATGCTTGGCCGGGATTTGAATAGGATTTGGCTCTCATTGAATTCCAATAACATTCAGGCACCTAACTCACTTTAGCGCCTTGGAAAATCTCTGCCAAGATTCCCAGCAGCTATGTTTAGAACCCTATTTGTTTCTATCTGTCCAGCGATTCACTTATTGGAACAGGACATACCCTTTACGCCACGTTGTGACACAGGGGCCAGAAAGGGTTACACAACTAGCAGGCTAATTGACCCAGAATCAACCTTTAGAGACATATTAGTAGAGAATGGTTGTGTTTTGTGTGTGTTTACATATATATTGTTAAAAGGTTGACAATGTAACTAACCGGTTCTTGTCTATCGCTATAGTCTGTTAATTCAGAGATCAAAAAATGAGGTTAACAGATGAACTGTGAATGTAGTAATATCGTTCTTATTTATGTTTGAAGTTTGTTGTAAACTACCTGTAAATGTCCGAAGATGGGTAATTATCTTATGCTAATCAATGTAGCTAATCACTGATGATGCTTAGGAAATAGAAGATCTACTTCAAAGCTGGGATAATTGCCTATTGTTCACCCAAGGACTGCATGCTGTCAAGAAGCTATGGATGGCCTATAAAGCTCAATAAAAACACTTGGGCCCTGATTCTTTCATCTCAGATCTGCTTAAGCTTCATCAGGGGAAGTTTGAGTTGCAAAATGGAGGTCTCCAGTTCCATTCTGGATCATACTGATATTGGACATTCGACTATAACCCAATGAACTGATTCTGAAAAGGAATCTTTGCAACGGTAAAGTTCACCATCTCTACTATCAAACTGACCTAAGAACTCTATTCATAGCTGTATGTATGATAATCTTTTCACCAATATTCTCTCTTGTTTCTTTTTAAACAAATTTTAGTTTAGTTAATAAGAATTGGTTGTAAGTGTGTGTTTGGGTAAGATTTTAAATATTCATTAACCTGGTGGGTAATGTGTCCGATCCTTTGGGATTGGTAGAAACTTTATATGATAAACAAGATTATCAGTAATCCTCATCATATTTGACTTGGCTGTCTGGGTGAGAGCTCAAGGCTGGGTTGTTTTAAGGGAATTGTGTTTTGGCTTCTGGGTAACCAGTAAGGTACTGTAGAAGCTTTTTTGTTGCTGGCTTGATGAATCTAAGTATTAAAATAACCACCAGTTTGGGGGATTGTCTGCCCCATTCTTTGCAGTTTGCCCTGATTGAGCAATCTCACAGTGCCCCTCCCCAGAACCCCAATCACACGTGTCAAGTTTTGCTGTAATATTGCTGTACATTATTAATGGCTTGCTATCTTAGAACTCAATAAAAATCAAAACCTCTTATGAAAGGTGTTACTATAAAAATAGTGATTTTTCATATTGAATATCTCTGAAGCTTTACTTTGTCAAAAGACTAAAACAATAAGATTATACTATAGGCTAATAGTGTCACATTTCTCTTCTGCTGAACTGTTTGCATTTTCAGCAACATCCAAAATGAGTAATTTTATTTTATTTTTGTAATTTTTGTACATCTCATTTAAAAATGGCCAAACTGACTTTAACTCCAGATGCAAATTTTAATGGCACAAATCCAAATCTCTAAAAACAGTTTTATAATCCAAGTACTGACACAACCTTAACTATGCTGTATTGGTTGGTGATATTATAAAATGACCTAGATTTGAGTAATCATCCTCCTTTCCCCAAAAGTAATTGATCAGTTCAGGTTTCACTTGTGTCACAGGTGGGAATTTAAATGTATCAGATTACAATAACAGGGAATATGAGAACTTCACTCCATGGGTGAAAAACCTAGGTTGTTTGATCAATCAAGTGTGAGTTGATTTACAGCTGATAAGTATTTGCAGATAAAGAGTGCATATGTCCTCCTCTTGGATTGATTTTTTCCTTGTTAGACTTTTAGACTCAGCACAACTGGGAATATTCCAATCTCAGAACATGTCCATCCATATTATCCCTTCAGGTCAAAACAAACAGAGATTGAGTTCACTTTTATAACAGGAAACAAGTTTCTGTGATCAGAGCATGTGAAAGAGAAATGACCATTATGTTGGGAATCCAATCAGAGCTTGGTGAATTCACCCAGAACAGTTTGGGAAACCTCTAAGGCATTCACAATGAGGGATTATAATTTCATTCAGTGGCCAGACCAAAAAAAAGGTCTGATCAAACTGCAAAAAGAGCTAGAATTTAAATTAAATCCTAAGGAAAGATCTTACAAAAAACAACCCCTCCAAGGCTAATGACGTTGAATTAAAAACTGTTAAATCAGCTCATGAGCAACTATTATCACAGAGTGCTCATATATCACTTCTACTAGCCAAATATAAGATATATGAAAAGGTGGAATACAGCCAGCAGTAGGTTAGCACATTTACTAAAAGGAAATCAAATCTCCTGCCTAACACCAGAAATTAAAAATCAAACAGAGAGCCAATTTATTCATAATAGAGATATTAATAAAGTTCTCAGTGTTTTCTATAAAGTCCTGGATAATGCTATATTTTGTAAAGAAATATGGTAAATCTTTCTAGGATGTTTCAACAAGATTAATTTAAACATGAAGCAACAATCTTGCCTAAAGACATTTCTGAACTGTGACTTCTGACTTAAAGGAGACTCAAATGGTTTTGATTATTATGATATATTTAGTGAACCATTCACACACTCCTTAATCCTTTCAATGGATCTTTGAGGGAACAGTATCTCGATAAAATTCTAAATAATGCATACATCTGACTGAACTATAAAATAAAAATTTAAAGATCCAGGGAGCTATGCTTCCTGTAGGTCTTGATTGTTTTTGAAAGCAGAAATTGCAATATTAATGCAAGCCCTCAATGATATTGCAACCCTTATTAGACAGAATTTATGAATTATGACCAGATTGGATTTGTCTGCAACAGGAATCAGTCCACATTAGGGGGTGTTTGGGTCACTGGCTGGAGCTAGTCATATGTTGCAAAAGAGATGTTTAATAGGTAGTGGGGTTGGCTAGGTTTTACAGAGCCTAAATTTGTGTTGCAGAATTTTTATCACTTTATGATGATGCATGAAAAAGAAGGAATACAGGACAGGAACTTAGAAGTAATCTTTTTACTTGGAAACTGATCATGTTCAATATGGAAATCACTGTCATTTTAAAATCCCTCCTCATATTAGAGTTGGACTTTCATTTTGTTGTTGTTGTTGTTGCTTTGTAACAACAAGCAAAATGTGGCTTAAGATACAGAGGTGTTTGTTGTTGTTTTTAAATGTGGCACATAACTGCTCTCATTTTTATTAGGGATGAGTAGTCCATGGAGACTACAAGTCCCAGCATGCAGTGCCCAATTTTGATTCAAGTGACCTAACACAAGTACTTAGAACAAGATAAACTTGATCTAAATGTGGATTCCTCCGGTTAGGGCCTGACATTTGCAGTAGGTGTAATGACTTAAACATGAGAATGAGTGTGTGTGTGTGTGTGTGTGTGTGTGTGTGTGTGTGTGTGTGTGTGTGTGTACACGTACACACAGTATTGTATTCCTCTATGTGATGGTCTTCGCTCAGGAGTTGGTCGGTAGGGGAGTGCTCGGTTAGTGTTCAGGGCTTAGGCCTATGATGTGCAGGGGATTATTAGTAAGGGAGCCAGGCCCTCCCACTTCACTGTGATCTGACCCGAGGACATGGAGGGCTGTGAGTGACCTGACAGCCTAGGGATGCTTAAGGCTACCCCCCCGTGATTGTCCCCGGGTCACCATTTGGGTTTAGAAGGCATGACGGGTCTCTGCTCACCACAAAGCACCTTCTGGTGTCTGCGTATAGCATGGTAGCTCTTTTCCTCAATCGCTGGCAACCGCCTCCTTCTGTGGTATGGCCCACCCTCCTGGGCAAGCTCAGTCCTAGGGATTTCTGCTTCTGGGGCAGTCCAAACAAAATAAAGGGGAATTAACAAAACTCAGAGTCCATGTAAGAGGACGAGAACAATGCTTCCCTCTCAGGATGTCTCTGTAACAGGTTCTCCCTTTCCTCAGGGAGGGACCTTTGGGCAGCTGTCATGGGGAGAGATTCTGCCTTTCCTTCAGCTGTCCTCTGCTAGAGCTGCAGGTCTGCTCTTTTCCCTGCTCCCCTGCCTCTTAACTCCTCCTCCAGTTGGAATATTTCCTACAGGTGTGGTGGGGAGGGGCTGGCTGATCCCAGAGCAATTCCTTAATACCTTGTTGTCCAGTCTGGAGTTTGTATATTCCATCACATTCTAGTTTTAGAAGTTCTGTTACATCCTCTTTGTCCTACAGGATTTGAATAATGTCTCTCATTTGTGTGTGATGTGGAGGAATTGCTTTTTTATTTTCAAGGTAGATTAAGGCAATGTACTGAATATTATTTGTAATGTAGTAGTGGCACCAAAAGCCCCAATCAGCATTAAGACTCCATTGTACTAGGCACAGTAAAAAACACTTAAGAAGTCATCACCTCTATTTTTAATCATATGAAGCAGCAAACAATCTTAAAGGTCCTAATAAAAGCAACTTTGAAGACTGGACTCAAGAGTTCAGGAGAAACTGAACATAAGTGGATGGTTTATACTGGTAAATTTTGCTTTGGGTGTTGTAATGGGCATGGTCTTGACCACCCCATATGAATTGTATGTGCTATATAAAAAGTGATGAGTATGAATTAATACTGAAGGATGAGTTGTACCCTATGATAAATTCCCCTTTGTTCTATTCCAGCAGCAGAGAGGATTTATAGCTTCCTGGAACAGACTTTGTTCTATTGCCTTCCTGTCCTTTTTGAATTTCCATTCCACAGCACATTCTGAAATGTTAGGGGTGCTAATGAGAGTTGGGTGATTATACGTAAATAGATAAGGCACCAGACAGTAAATGGCACTCAAGAATATACAGCATAGTTCCTGGAGTTTGTAGGACCAATTAAAGCTTCTGCTTGTACATGGCAACTTGCTTCTTTCCTACATCTCTTTACATCAGCTCTTCACACAAAGAAAAGGAGTTGCTGGGGTCCAGAAGATCCTCAGCTACTGGAAGAGCTCATCTGGAACTGTTCCTGCTGATGTAAATCAAACAGTCCCAAAGCTACAGTAATATAGACAAGGGGCCAAATCACCCCTAGGGTTGGGGGGAGAAACAGAAAGATAACATAACTGCCCCTGCACCCCTCCCCTCTTCCATAGGTCAGGTGAACTGAAATAAAGTGTGTGTGTGTGTGTGTGTGTGTGTGTGTGTATCAGCTGGCACTTCAGTCGGGATTAGAGCTGTACAGAGAAAAGTAATTCATGTTTCTGTCAGATTTCGGTATTTCTAAATTTGGTTTAGTTCCCATTTGGAACAACCCCCCCAACATTTCAGAATGTGCTGTGAAATGGAAATTCAAAAAGGAATGCAACTGTCGATCCTGGGAGCCCTGGGTTCCCCAGCTCAGAGGCAGGTCATCTGGTGGCCTGCTGTGGAAACAACAGACCCTGGAAGTCCTAGGAGCAGAGGCTGCTAAGGAGCCACAAGCCTGGGAGCCAGCACACCCAGAGAGTCCCAGCTACCTGTTATCATGCCTAATGGTCAATTGGGAGGCTGCAAGCCCAGTGGAGCCAGTATCCTATGGGTTTGGGAGCCAGGGCTCACAGGCTCCTGGATCCCCATCAGATTGCCTGACAAGCTGCGGAGGAGCTGGAGTCTGGGAGCTCAGAAGTCGGGGCTTCCAAGCTCTTGGATTCCTGGTGGTTTGCAGGTGGTCTACTGAGCAGCTAGGCAGGTGAGCTGGCAGGAAACCATGTGGCCCATCACAACTTACTCGAAATCCAACAGTCTCCAGGAAACATCTTGATTTTGATGAATCAGCATTGGATAAGTGAACTTGTAGAGAATAAGGCTCTAAATAGGATGCTTTCTCACTTACAACACAAGGTTTGGCCTTTTGAAAGGAATAAAGTTGTCAGAGGGCAACATTTTAAAAAAATCATTCATAAAATCCAAAAAATTATATGGTACATGAGATGTCTCTAGCCACACATGGATAAGAAATACATTTTATCCTTATTTTATAGGTAGGAAATCTAAGGCTCAGAGAAGTTGGGTGATTTCTTTAAGAGGCTCACTGGATAAGTTGATTTCAGCATGGGACAGAAGGCAAAAATCCTGGGCTCTAATTCTGATACTGATTTATTTTGTGATTCTCAGCAAGTCACGTTTCCGATTTTTTCCTTTGTAAAATATAGGTAATATCTATGGACTAGATAATAATTGTAAAGTTTAGTATGAAGGTGCAAAGAAATGTCAAGGCTAGCTAGCGGAAGAGGTGGGAACAAAACTCATGTTCAAAATTGACACATACATTGGCAGATTTACATGAAATAGGATTCTCATGTTTTCACAGATGTGATGGGGCGCCTGCCCCACACTGGGCTCTAAGCAATTAAAAGAGCCCTATGGAGGCTGCGCAGGAAGCAGCCAATCAGAGAAGGACTGAAGGGAGCAGCCAATCAGGGTCAAGCAGGCCCATAGCAGGGCAGAGGAGGACAGTTCTCTGCCCAGAGTGGAAGGATTGTGTTCCTGGAGGCCTGAGAGAACTGCCAGCACCCTGAACAGAGCAGTGCTGCTAGAAGGACCATGGGAGCAAGAGACAGCTCCTGGATGGCTGCTGGGGTTTGCAGGATGAGGCCCTGAGGCAAGGGCAAAGAGGGTGTTGGGGCCATGAGGAAGTGGCCAGACAATTCACTGCAGCTGTCACTAAGGGAAGAGGCTGAACAGAAGACTGCAGGTCCCCTGGAAGTGGGGAGCACAATGTATGGCACGGTCTGTGTTGCTGAAGAGGATGCCACGGTTCTTGGAGAGACATGGGTCCTAGAACAGGAGTGATGGCGGTGAGCCACCACCAGAGGAGGTCACCCTGGCGAACTGAGCTAATCCTCAGGACATCCAGTCAGAGTGGTGAGTGAACTCTGTTACCACTGGTTCAACTGAAAACTTTCAGTTCCCCAAAAGTTTGTGGAAAACCATAATTTTGGGAAATGTGATTGTATTCAATGAAATGGTGAAAAATTGTCTAGGAATGAACTGTTGGGTGAGCGTGGGAATGTGAGTGGCTTATTACCATGCACACACAAATCAATTTCACCTAGCTCTAATAGAGAACATTATTGCAACATATTTATGGCTATATAGGACTACAAATATACACAGCTCTTTATAAACAGAAAGATACATTCCTTGTCCCAAGGATATCTAAATCTAAATAAGTTATAGAAATATAGGGCTAGATGGGATCTTGAGACGTCATCTCATCTAGCCTTCTGTGCTGAAGCAGAACCAAGTATACCTAGACCATCCTTGATAGGTGTTTGTGTATGCTGTTCTTAAAAACCTCCAATGATGGGAATTTCACAACATCCCTTGGAAATCCATTCCAGTGCTTAGCTATCCTCATAGTTAGAAAGTTTTTCCTAATTTCCCTTGCTGCAGATAAAGCCATTGCTTGTCCTACCTTCCCTGGACCTGGAGAACAACTGATCACAGTCCCTTTTATAGCATTCCTTAATGTATTTAAAGACTTATCAGGACCTCCCCAGGACTTCTTTTCTCAAGACTAAACATGCCAAGGTTATTTTTAAATCTTTCCTCATAGGTCAGCTTCTCTAAACCATTTTTCAATTTACTTGCTCTCCTCTGGACTCTTTCCAATTAGTCCACATCTTTCCTATGAAAGGGGACATCCCAAACCAGACATCGTACTCCAGCTGAGGCCTCACCAGTGCCAAGTAGAGCAGGACAATTACCTCTTGTGTCTTATACATATGACACTCCTGTTGATACACCCCAGAATCTTATTAGGCTTTTTTGCAATTACATCACATTGGTGACTCATTCAATTTGTCATCCACTATAACTCCTAGACCCTTTTCAGAAGCACTACTGCCTAGGCAATTACTCCCCATTTTGTAGTTATGCATCTGATTTTTCATTCATAAATGTAGTACTTTGCACTTGTCTATATTGAATTTCATCTTGTTGATTTCAGACCAGTTCTGCAGTTTGTCAAGGTCCTTTGGAATTCTAATCCTGTCCTCTGAAGTGTTTGCAACCCCTCCCAGTTTGGTGTCATCTGCAAATTGTATAAGCACACTTTCCACAACATTGTCTAAGTTATTAATAAAAATATTGAATACCACCAGACTCAGGACAGACCTGTGTGGGATGCCACTACATATGTCTCACCAACAGGACATCAGACCATTGATAACTACTCTTGAGTATGGTCTTTCAACCAGTTTTGAACCCAATTTATAGTAATTTCATCTAGACCACATTTCTCTAGTTTGCTTATGAGAATGTCACGTGTAACTGTGTCAAAAGCCTCAATAAAATCAAGATATGTCATGTCTACACCTTTCCCAGATCAACTAGACCAGTAATTCTGGTGAAAACAGAAATAATCGGAGGCCCAAAGCCCAAAAGATGAGAATGGAAATAGATGGAATGCACGTTAACCAGCCTCTCCTTTGTAACCTAAAACTCCTTCCAAAGTTAAACAATGCTCTTGGATATTTGCCATTCACGTGACGAATCCAAGAACATACCCCTGCAGCCCCATCATGGGTCTAGATTGGCCTAATAAATCACTTGTCCCAAGACAATGCAATTAAACCTAATTAGCCAGTGCCTTTATTCCTAAACTGTCTCTTCCCATGGGAGGTTTTAGCTTTTGGTTTTTAAATTAGCTTAAGGAGCTAAATTGCTCTCATTGACTTGGCAGGGAAACAGTTTACTTCTGTCATAGTCTTGGATAGTTTATGCACTCAGGAGACACTTGTTGCATTTCATGAACAGCTTACAGCTACATTACCCAACAATTTGAGTCTACTGGTACTAACAGATCTTTCTTCAAACTGCACCCTGTACATTTTTTATCAGTGACCACTAACTTTTGACCTTGCTCCATTGAGCACAGCTTCTTGGAAGTCTCCTACAGTGCTCCTTCACATCCTTCCTTTGGCCAGGCTGCTGTTCATTGGCTTGATTTTCAGAAGGGCTGAGATCTGCAGCTCCAGTTGACCTCAAGAGGAATGAAGGTCAATGAAAATCAAGCCACGTGTCTATCATCCTTATAAACACCTTCACAAAAGCAGCCATGTTTTTTCCAGCATAGACTAAGCAACATTGCTGCCCTATTTGAGAACCATTTTTTCTTCCTTAGAATATCTCCATTCCCAAATACGGGCAGATGCATTATTTTTACAGCAGCTTCAGCCATTTTTGTCACAGCACTGAGGGTTCTAATCCCAAAATATGGTGATGTGGCACTTCCTCATGAATAAAATAATAGTAATAAGAAACCCAACAAACTAGAGTAAAATGTCATAGGAGCCAAGAACACTTACCAGCCGGAAGGGATGGAGATGCAACTATCAGATGCGAAGCAGACAGCTTATAGGCTTGATTTTCAGAGATGCCGAGCACCTGCATGCTGTCAATGGAGGTGTGGGTGCTCAGGACCTCTAAATCATCAGGCAGCTTAGATGGTATTTGCTTGTCTTTAATCAGCTTAAAGACCCAGCTACCAGGAAGGCATACTGGAATAAAGTTTTTGTAAGAGGACAAACCCAGGCCCTTGAGTTTTTTGTTAGGGACCAGCAGTCAAAAAGAAAGGCAATCCTCCAGAAAAGGTTGAATTCTCGCCTTTCTAAACAACCAAGAAACCAACAACCAAGATCTCGTTTGAAGATCCTAAGCTTTTCGGAGTGTGAGCCTGGTGTGTATGAAATAGCTATGGCCTTCTTGTTTTTCCTTTTATATTTTGTTTATATAATGAAAATGAAATGCTTTTTGGATATCAGCTGTTTCCTGTGTGTACAGCATTCCTCCACCACATCACACAAACTGTTTATTTTTAAATTCAACTTTAGCGCAGACAAGCAGCAGGTAAAGGCTTGATAAATCCTTTCATTTTAAACACTAGATGGTGTACAATATTTCTTTACTCTTCTGCCAAGGCTTATCTATTATTCTCCTGGCTACTTTACATACATTTATTTTCTTTTCATCTTATTAAATGGTGCTGTACTTTTTATTATAAGTTTTCTTTTTCCTCTAAACCAGGACTCAGTCAGGTTGTTTCTCACAGCAGTTGTGCCAGTAGACAACAGGATTAAAGAAACTGCTCAATTATAATGACAAATATTATAATATACATACTTTTCCCCCATTACCTTCCATTCCAGGCACTTTACAAATATTAATTTTTTCTTATAACAATCCTGTTGGTAAGTTTTGTTGTTCTCATTTTTATAAATTGGGAAACTGAGGCACAGAAGTTGAGGGAGAAATTCACAAAGGAGCTAGGCACCTGTCATTTGTACCTTTGAACATCTTTCCCTGCATGATTCCCCTGAGGCTACACAGCAACTGTGTAGTATAGCCAGGAATAAAACAAAATTTCTTCCTTTGTAGCCTTAAACTTACAGAATTAGACCCTCTTTCTTCACCAGAAAGTTTCCCACATGAAGAAAAAATGACTGTTTACTTATATATGCAAAGTGGAGCAGCTCCAAGAGGAGAGATTGAAAGAGACCCATCCCAGAATAGCCAGTAACCTGATGGTCAGGGCGCTAAGCTGGGATGTAGAAGATCTTCAGTCAAGTTCCTGGTCTACAGTAGACAGAAAGGGACTTGGATGTGGGTCTTCCATTTCCCAGGTTAGTGGCATGACCATCAGGCTATTAGCTAGTCCTGTACGGGTCTCTCTCTCTCTCTCTCTCTCTGTCGTTTTTCCACAAAGAGCTTTGAAAAATCTCAGTTTCACCTGATGTGGAAGAGGAAAAAATGTTGAAATTTTCAAAAAGTTTTGCAGGACAACAAAATCATTTCTCACCCTGTGCCCTGGTTTTACCTTGGCCTCTAATTTATACTTGCTAATTACAGGCAAGAGGTCCTTTGGCATACACCTCGGATCTTCATCTTTGAAAGATGGCCAGAATGTACATTTTACATTACAAGGCAATACAATATTTTGATAAATATAATTGCCTAGTCAATAGCTTGAGTATGAAGGATGAGATAAGTTAAAGAAATCAATATGGTTGGTTAAAGTGGTTTACATAATATTGGCCATGGGTTAAAAACAATCTGTCAAATCATTTAAATGACACAGAGATCAACTGGATTGGAATTTAATTACCTACTTCAGGGGTGGCTGAAAGACAAAAATGAAAAGATATTCGGGGCTTCTGTGTCTGAATGAACTTGTCTGGCCACTGGGTGTCATCCTTGATTCAAATGACGATTAAAGACTTTTTAGATGCAGCATAAAATCTGCAACTTCAATAGCAGTTAAATTCCACTCTATTTGATTGTACACCACACAGCAAATTGTTCTGCATTTAAATCAGCTATAAAACTGAACACTTTGACATAGACAAATTCTCTTTTGTCTCACTGCTTTATTTGGAAACCTGAAATGGCTGGGTGATGGGTGGGGGAGGGAACAGGAATGCAACTGGGGCATATTAACAACAAACAATTTGATCTTCAAGTCTCAGTATATATACAGAAAAATTATGGCTATTAAGGTCCCAACAAAAAATTACTTCTTACATTTTTCACTGTCCTGCTTTTCTGACTTTGCATCACCCTGCTTTAAAGTAACTGAGAGATGGGCTCATGTTGCAAAGTTTGTACCCAAAGTTCTCCATCTCTAACATTTGCAGCGGTCTGCATGAAGGGCTCTGATCCTGAATTCTGATTCGAGCCTGTTATAGAGATAAATATAGGGCCTCACCTCAAAGTTCAGATGCAGATCTTGATCTGAACTTCAAAGTTCTGTGGTTCTTAGACCCAGAGTTTGGCTTCAGCACCATCTCCAATGTATACAGCAGAAATCTCTTAACCAGGTCACAGGTTGGAAAGGTCTGTAACATGTAGATATATTTGTACTTTAAAATGTTCATTTACCTCGGCATAGTACAGGACTTAATGACTATGTATGGGGAAACTGGTTCAATAACAAACTCTAATCTTAGCCCATTCCACAAAGTCAAGCTGGTGCATTTACCAAGGTTTCAAAAGCTGAGGAAAGGGATCCAATCCCCTTTGTGTTTCTTTTTCACACATACCCCCAAACGTAAATCACTCCTCCCACTCTGTGTCTCCAGAAGGCTCACTGCAAAGTCCCTTTCCTCTCTCCTGTCCCCAATATCTTCCCCCTATGAGACCCTGACCCCTTTCTTCTCCAACCCACCCCAAATAGGCTTGAAGATCCTTGTAGGATCCATCAGGCCTGGCCACATTACACACAATGTACTCTGGGGCTATCTGACTGGGGAGAGCCCAAGAGTGCTCTTGAACACAGCTGCAATACGAGGTGGATATTCTGTATGTTCTGTTGAGAAAACTCCACATGGACCATAAAAAGGTGACCAGGCCTAGAGTGACGGAAAAGTGCAGAGATGGGCTAGGTAGGGGTTTTGTGGTTTTGTTTGTTTGTTTGTTTTTAAGACCTGAAAGCCTACTGGGAGGTTAAGGAGCAGGGAACAGAAGGTGCATCTTTTGGAGCAGATGAGTTAATCTTTTGAGCGAAGAAGAAAGGACATATACAGAGAGGACAAAGAGCAAATAGTTCAAGGAAAATCACAATGAGGGAGAAAGAAAGGTGGGAGGCCGAAAATGGGGGAGAGAAGTACTTGGTGGAATAGTTCAGAAGAGCATCCAGTCTTCCTGGTGTTTGCCCCAAGCAAATAAAAACTTGTGATGATCAGCTTATAAATGGCTGTATGCCCTACAATGAGTTCTCTGTTGTGAGCAGTTGAGATGATTCCAAGAACCAGTCAGCATTATTGTGTTATCTATTAGGAGTCTAGACAGTCTAGGAGCTGCACATAATGTAATGCAACTGGTTACAATAATATTATTTCTCTTTGAAACTAGATTTAGTTTTCCTTGTCCCAGAAAAAATAAAAATAAGTACCAGCAATTTCTCCAGGTGTTACGTCAGAAAAGAAGTGTTTACATTTGTTGATGTATTAAAAAAATCACAATCCGACTATTTTTAAAATATACGACAGCATCTATATAACATTTTTAACAAGTATTGCTTTGTATGCAGCCAACCTGTGTTCAGAGAATATAGCTTTACATTAATTATAAAGTCTGAGAGAAAACAGATCTTCATATAATGCTTCCTAGCTTTAAAAGCAGATATTATAATGAAAACATGCCACTATTAGAGAACTATTAGTCAGAGGTAAAATGGTCTTTGATTTTGTTCACCAATCATAGACTAAGATTTTTTTTTTAAGTCTAACTTTAAAAGGGAGACTTAAAGTGGTAAGATAATATCTTTTATTGGACCAACTTCTGTTGGTGGAAAGGACAAGCTTTTGAGCTTAGACAACGCCCTTCTTCAGGTCCAAGAAAGGTACTCAAGTGTTTAAATTTTAAAAGAAAATTTGATGTATTCTCTTTACATTATACTGCCTTTTAGACATGATTAGGGTTACTTATTTTTAATGTTATAACCATTTCCTCTTACTAGATTGCATGTAAACCTGAAAGCAGAGTCCAAGAAGATGACCTATTTAGGGGGTGCACATGTATGTGTTAGAGTTTAAAACTATTATAATTTATTAAAATTCTCAGTCACCAGTTTAGCATAAAATAAAGTTAATTAACTGTTGCCTGAACTTGTAGTAGCCAGTATTTAGGGTATAGCTGAAAAGTGAAATTGCCAATTTAAAAAAAAACAACCTTCAGTTAACAAAAACTGGACATCGCAATCCATTTTAGGGCAAGCATTAGCACTTAATTTCTGTAATGTAATCTGAAATCACTCCCTGCATATACACTTTTAATTTCGACACCTTTATAATTTAGGGAAAAACAGAAGAGCTAAACAATTCCATATTAGAGATGCAAGAAAACAACAATCCACACACATTTTTCTTGATTTCATGTTATGGGTTGGATTTTTGTGTTTTTAAACAAATTAGGCCTCGGAGCCTGCAATGAACTCTGAGCAGATGGAATCCCACACCTCATTGATTTCAATGGGATTCCATACAGACATCAGGGGCTGCACATGTAGAACTCATTGTAGCACTGTGGCCTTAGCTCATGACCCTGGTAAACTACTTCTGGACACAGATAACCCTTTTCCACATGAGTAATCCCATTCAAGTTTGCAGTGTTATTGCAGTGATACCCATGCTGGTCCCAGGATATTAGAGAGATGGTGGGTTAGGTAATATCTGTTACTGGACCAACTTCTGTGGGTGTAAGAGACAAGCTTTTGAGCTTACACAGAGTTGAAGAAGAGCTCTGTGTAAGCTTGAAAGCTTGTCTCTTTCACCCACAGAAGTTGGTCCAGTAACAGATACTACCTCAGCCACCTTGTCTCTCTCATCCCATTCATGTCAGTACATGAAAGTACATATTGGCTTGACTAGGCGTTTAAACTCAGCCTATGTTCATTTAAAAACTCCCTGAGGTTTGAAACTTGGATGTCACTTGGTTGGTTTGACTGCAAAACACAGATTCATTCTAACCACAAACTGAAAGCAAAGTCACGGGGGTGAAAAACAAATGGACTGAAATGGAAAAAAGATCTCATGAACCTTTGTGAAGCAAAACTGAAAAGATGAAACCAGCGCTCTATTCCTATCCCCTCTAAGGAAAAAAAGGCAGCTTTTAGTTAAATTTTTCAGATATGGTCACATTCATCCATTTTCTTTTGAAGCGAAGGAGAGAAGGCAAAAATATTTGATGTTGCATACTGATCTAGCTTCTTCAACCATAAGTACTATTACTTACTTATAAAAGACATGGTCCAAAACAGGAACTGTACAATTGAATTTCTTCAAAATTGGGAATGAGGATTGTTGATATGTATCCCTAATTCTGAACCCTCCCTCAGTGCTCTCTGTTTCAAATGAATCTTAAGAGAACAGGAGACATCAGTCCAAAATTGTGGGAATTCTCAGAAGAATAAACTATACTTGTGATTTCATACCCTCAAGATATTGAGCTCAGAAGACTTCCAGTATTTTGGGCCAAAATCTCAAAAGAAGAATATTATGTTGGAGGAGAAGGTATTTGGTTTTGGGCTTGTATTTGTATTGTTTGGATGTGTAGAGGCTTGTAGGGGCAGTGTGCTGGGAGAGCATCTGAGCCCTAATTAGGGGGCGGGGCTTCGCTGATCAGGGGTCCTATAAAGGTAGCCAGCCAGTCAGGCAGTGGCACAGACAGCTGCAGCGGCACAGGAGCCAGAAAACAGCTGTAAACAGGGGAGTTTGAGTGGGAGTTTGCAAGGGGAGTTTCTAAGGGGAGTCTGTATTTTGGGATTTGTTTGGGGTTTGTTCTGCTGTAGGTGGTGGTTTTGTGTTTTCCGGACTAACAGGATTTAGGTGAGAAGGCTGGCAGATATAGAGGCAGCAGTGGTCATGAGCCAAGCAGTGGAGGACACAATGAGGATGACTGGATGTGGCAGCTGCGGTATGTATATGATTCTGGAGGGGGTACCTGATAAGAGTTTTGTCTGCATGAAGTGCCGCCTGATAGAGCTGATGGAAGAAAAGATCCGAGGATTGGAGATGCAGGTGGAAACTCTGGTTGAGTTTAGATGGGGGTTCGAGCAGTTGATGGAGCAAAGGCACAAGGTGGCTGACGGGGAAAGCTCAGAGATGCAGATGGAAGCAGGATCAAAGGCCTCTGATGGGGGACTGCCGGGTGAAGAAAATGGACAGTGGAAGCATGTGACTAAGAGAACCAGGCAGAGGAAAAGACGGGCCAGTGAAGGAGAAATAGAGCTCAAGAACAGGTTTGCAGAGTTGGAGAATGAAGAAGGGGTACAGCAGGTGGTCACTGAAGGTGGAAGGGCAAGGAAGAAGAGAAGAGCGGTTAGTCCCATAGAAGAAGGAGAAGAGTCGATGGAGACAACACCAAACATGAGCCCCAGGAGGATACAGGATGGGTTGAAGAGGATTACAAGGGAAAATAGGAATGGAAAGGACTTGCAGCCAGAGGGAACAGGGGATAGACTGGAGAATCGCACTGTCACCAGGAAAAGGCAGGTCTACGTGATTGGGGACTCCTTACTGAGAAGAATAGACAGGCCTGTAACCAGAGCTGATCCAGATAACAGAAGGGTGTGCTGTCTACCGGGTGCTAAGATACGGGATGTGGACCTGAGGATGAAGAGGATCCTAAAGGGAGCAGGAAAGAATCCATTGATCATCCTTCACGTAGGAACAAATGACACGGCTAGATTCTCACTGGAACGAATCAAGGGGGACTATGCCAGGCTGGGGAAGACGCTTAAGGAAATCGAGGCTCAGGTAATCTTCAGTGGGATTCTGCCTGTTCCTAGAGAAGGGCAACAAAGGTGTGACAGGATTATGATGATCAACAGATGGCTCAGGGATTGGTGCTACAAGGAGGGCTTTGGGATGTATGGCCACTGGGAGGCATTCATGGACAGAGGACTGTTCTCTCAGGATGGACTTCACCTGAGTAGGGAAGGAAATAGACTTCTAGGATGGAGGCTGGCACAACTGATCAAGAGAGCTTTAAACTAGGAATTTGGGGGAGACGGTTGGGAGATGTCCAGGTAATCTCCACGCCGGACTTTAACATTGAGAGGGAAGACAACGAAGTAAGAGAGGATATAGCCGGGGGTAGGAGAATGGACATAAGGAGGAAGGGCAGAGTGGATACTAGTCTAATAGGTCATACTGGCAGTACAATGTCCATACCAAATTGGGTAAGGAATGTGAGTGAGGCCAAACAGCAAAAATTAAGATGTTTGTACACCAATGCAAGGAGCCTAGGTAACAAAATGGAGGAATTAGAGCTACTGGTCCAGGAAGTGAAACCAGATATCATAGGAATAACCAAAACATGGTGGAATAGTAGTCATGACTGGAGTACAGGTATTGAAGGGTATGTGCTGTTTAGGAAAGATAGAAATAAAGGTAAAGGTCGGGGAGTAGCACTGTATATCAATGATGAAGTAGAATGTAAAGAAATAAAAAGTGATGGAATGGATAAGACAGAGTCTGTCTGGGCAAAAATCACATTGGGGAAGAAAACTACTAGCGCCTCCCCTGGGATAGTGCTTGGGGTGTGCTATAGACCACCGGGATCTAATTTGGATATGGATAGAGACCTCTTTAATGTTTTTAAGGAAGTAAATACTAATGGGAACTGTGTGATCATGGGAGACTTCAACTTCCCAGATATAGATTGGAGAACAAGTGCTAGTAATAATAATAGGGCTCAGATTTTCCTAGATGTGATAGCTGATGAATTCCTTCATCAAGTAGTTGCTGAACCAACAAGGGGGGATGCCATTTTAGATTTGGTTTTGGTGAGTAGTGAGGACCTCATTGAAGAAATGGTTGTAGGGGACAACCTTGGCTCGAGTGATCATGAGCTAATTCAGTTGAAACTAAATGGAAGGATAAACAAAAATAAATCTGAGACTAGGGTTTTTGATTTCAAAAGGGCTAACTTTAATAAATTAAGGAAATTAGTTAGGGAAGTGGATTGGACTAAAGAGTTTATGGACCTAAAGGCGGAGGAGGCCTGGGATTATTTCAAATTAAAGTTGCAGAAGCTATCAGAAGCCTGTATCCCAAGAAAGGGGAAACAATTCATAGGCAGGGGTTTTAGACCAAGCTGGATGAGCAAGCATCTCAGAGAGGTGATTAAGAAAAAACAGAAAGCATACAAGGAGTGGAAGATGGGAGGGATCAGCAAAGAAACCTACCTTATTGAGGTCAGAGCATATAGGGATAAAGTGAGACAGGCTAAAAGGCATGTAGAATTGGACCTTGCAAAGGGAATTAAAACCAATAGTAAAAGGTTTTATAGCCATATAAATAGGAAGAAAACAAAGAAAGAAGAAGTGGGACCGCTAAACACTGAGGATGGAGTGGAGGTTAAGGATAATCTAGGCATGGCTCAATATCTAAACAAATACTTTGCCTCAGTCTTTAATGAGGCTAATGAGGAGCTTAGGAATAGTGGCAGCATGACAAATGGGAATAAGGATGTGGGGGTAGATATTACCATATCCGAGGTAGAAGCCAAACTTGAACAGCTTAATGAGAGTAAATCAGGCAGCCCAGATAATCTTCATCCAAGAATATTAAAGGAACTGGCACATGAAATTGCAAGCCCATTAGCAAAAAATTTTAATGAATCTCTAAACTCAGGGGTTGTACCGTTTGACTGGAGAATAGCTAATATAGTTCCTATTTTTAAGAAAGGGAAAAAAAGTGACCCGGGTAACTACAGGCCTGTTAGTTTGACATCTGTAGTATGCAAGGTCTTGGAAAAAATTTTGAAGGAGAAAGTAGTTAAGGACCTTGAGGTCAATGGCAATTGGGACAAATTACAACATGGTTTTACAAAAGGTAGATCGTGCCAAACCAACTTGATCTCCTTCTTTGAGAAAGTAACAGATTTTTTAGATAAAGGAAACGCAGTGGATCTAATCTACCTCGATTTCAGTAAGGCATTAGATACAGTACCACATGAGGAATTATCGGTTAAATTGGAAAAGATGGGGATCAATATGAAAATTGAGAGGTGGATAAGGAACTGGTTAAAGGGGAGACTACAGCGGGTCATACTGAAAGGTGAACTGTCAGGTTGGAGGGAGGTTACTAGTAGAGTTCCTCAAGGTTCAGTTTTGGGACCAATTTTATTTAATCTTTTTATTACTGACCTCGGCACCAAAAGTGGGAGTGTGCTAATAAAGTTTGCAGATGACACAAAGTTGGGAGGTATTACCAATTCAGAAAAGGATCGGGATATCCTACAGGAAGATCTGGATGACCTTGTAAACTGGAGTAATAGTAATAGGATGAAATTTAATAGTGAGAAGTGTAAGGTTATGCATTTAGGGATTAATAACAAGAATTTTAGTTATAAGCTGGGGACGCATCAGTTGGAAGTAACGGAAGAGGAGAAGGACCTCGGAGTCCTAGTTGATCACAGGATGACTATGAGTCGCCAATGTGATGTGGCCGTGAAAAAAGCTAATGCGGTCTTGGGATGCATTAGGCGAGGTATTTCTAGTAGAGATAAGGAGGTGTTAGTACCGTTATACAAGGCATTGGTGAGACCTCATTTGGAATACTGTGTGCAGTTCTGGTCTCCCATGTTTAAGAAGGATGAATTCAAACTGGAACAGGTACAAAGAAGGGCCACTAGGATCATCCGAGGAATGGAAAACCTGTCGTATGAAAGGAGACTCAAGGAGCTTGGTTTGTTTACCTTAACCAAAAGAAGGCTGAGGGGAGATATGATTGCTCTCTTTAAATATATCAGAGGGATAAATACCAGGGAGGGAGAGGAATTATTTCAGCTCAGTACCAATGTGGACACAAGAACAAATGGATATAAACTGGCCATCAGGAAGTTTAGACTTGAAATTAGACGAAGGTTTCTAACCATCAGAGGAGTGAAGTTCTGGAACAGCCTTCCAAGGGAAGCAGTGGGAGCAAAAGACCTAACTGGCTTCAAGATTAAGCTAGATACATTTATGGAGGGGATGGTTTGATGGGATAACATGATCTTAGTCAAAGGTCAATTAATTGCCATCAGTGGTAAATAGGACCAACGGTCAATGATGGGATGTTAGAAGTTACTACAGAGAACTTTTTCCTGGGTGTCTGGCTGGTGAGTCTTGCCCACATGCTCGGGGTTCAGCTGATCGCCATATTTGGGGTCGGGAAGGAATTTTCCTCCAGGGTAGATTGGCAGAGGCCCTGGAGGTTTTTTGCCTTCCTCTGCGGCATGGGGCACGGGTCACTTACTGGAGGATTCTCTCCATCTTGAGGTCTTTAGACCATGATTTGAGGACTTCAATAGCTGAGACATAGGTGAGAGGATTATTCCAGGAGTGGGAGGGTGAGATTCTGTGGCCTGCATTGTGCAGGAGGTCAGACTAGATGATCATAATGGTCCCTTCTGACCTTAAAGTCTATGAGTCTATGAGTCTATGAAAAATTCTAATATTGTTGAACCAGAACTCCAGCCCTGGTTGGACCTGTAACCTGAACCTCTAAAACCTTATCCTCAGTCAGACAAACAGAATAAATCAGCAATGTCACAAAGGCAACAGTGTATTTTGACAGAGAAAGAGAGAACTGTTTTCCCATTTAAACTTTATAACACCCCTGTGGGCTTTCTTCGATAGGTAGAAATACTTACGCTGGTTTTATGGTCTGGGAATGTTTCTCATGAATGTAGGCACCAGCCAGGCCCCCAGCTCCAGAATTTAAATACTGTAAAGAATATATTAACATGTATACATTTTGCTCTCATTATTTCTCACATGCAGCATTCCCTCATCCTCCCTCCATAAAGACAGAATGGTTATACAATTTCAATAAGGCTTTTAGTTGAAACTCTTTGGCCTCATCTATTGTCTTAAAGTGGTGAGCTTGTTGTTAAATATTTTATTTCTTCAGATTGTCTTAAAAACCACCATACCCAAGGCATCTGCATTTACACCTTAGACAAAGCTTCTGTTTGAATTTTGGTCCAAGGGACCAGTATGATACCTATTTAATCTGACCCTCTTTGCCCACCCTTCACTGAAACAATTATTAAAAACATTCTCAAATACTAAAGAAACTCTTACCTTGTAGGAACACCAGCAGGCAAAATCTACTCCCCAGTCATGTAAATGCAGTTCTACATTACCAACAGCATGAGCCAGGTCAAAGCCAACATAGCAACCCTAGAGGAAAGAGGACTTTAATAGACTCCCTAAAAGGATAATCACCATAAAAGTGACTCTGCAAAAAAAAAGATAAATTTATAGTTGTGCACATCTGCTCCCCATATAAATAGCACCACCAAAGTCTGTTTGATTTGATAGAAACAAGTTGTGTACAGTGAGAGAGAGAGAGAGAGTGTGTGTGTGTGTGTATACACACACACACACACACACACACACACACACACCCCCCTATACCCATCCTAAAATGAATAATTTTATGGGCTTCTATTCAAGGACACAATTTTAGGCCCCCAATTTTGAACTATTATAACGCTGTGATGGTATGCGAAAAAAATATTAATAACAAATAAAATATTATATTTAATTAAAAGACATGTTTTGACATGCTGCAGGGACAAGGATAAATAATTTATTTATATCAGTTACACAGGCAGGGTCTGATTTTAAGAGCTGCTAAATATTTGAAGCTCCCATTGCCTTTGCAATTTTTGGAGCTTAGCACTTACAGAAATCTGTCCCTTAGAATTTTGTAACAGTATATTGTAGGGACAAGTACAATAAATTTTAAAATGCATGGTACTGTATGTGATGCTACCTCATCTAACACCCCCACTCCTCCCTCTACTCCCTATAAAGGCTATAGGATGACCATATCTAGGGAACTGAAAGTTTGGAGTAATTAAGGAGCATGAAACTAAATGTTTTATACACAATCACCACTAGATGGCAGCATTTTTAAATTAAAAGAGTGAGCTAAAACTCGTACTATAATGCTACGCCATTAAAGAGAAGAAAAATAATAACGAATTTTGTGCATGGACTAGAAGTTAATACTATTTTACATTTTTCTCTAAAAACACAAAGAGCCTTTTTACAAGTGGCATGGTAGGAATGAGAGTGAGAGCATGGACTTTAATACATCTAAGCCCTGTAATAAAACAAAGGGTTTTTTAAAAATCTCTTTTGCTGTCTCTTGCACAAAAGGCATCTCAGCTAAATTATTAAAAGAATAATTTCGTATATTTAATCCCCTCTAAAAACTATCTAGCTAACCGAATGAAACAGCATTTATAAAAGTGTAACACACTAATTCTAATGAAGCTGCTAATGAAGTTGTGAGGCTGTAAAATTCTCTCAAAATGATGGGATGAACAGACAGTACCTCATCACTTACCCAATATAAATATTAATGATGGGTGAACCGAAATAGGGGCAGAGTTCAGGTTTGGTTTGATAAGCATTCTAGCTTTCACATAGCAAGAACTTGTCGACACAAGAACATTCAGGATATTTAAGATGAATCAACTAAAGGAGTGAAGTTAATGTGCATTAAACACCTCTGTGGATGCTCTCATTCTGAAGTTAAGTGGTCTTGGTTTGCAGTAGCTTGATCCTAAACTACAGGAAGTTAAGGCCACTTTACTTCTAAATGAGAGCGTCCACAGGGGGGGTTATTTTGCACCTTTTGTTGATTCATTTAACGTTTTCTGAGTGTAGACGTGCCCTAAATTGCAGCTCATCTGAAGATCTTTCCCTAGATACTCACTGGTTCCAGTCAAAAATCAGGATTATTCAGGGAATAGCCTTTAAGGTATTCTGATATTTCTAGTCTCAACAGAAACTGATAAGTGGCCAAAAACATATCAGTAAAAAATTAAATAAGTTACTTATCTAAGTTGTGTGAGGACCAGTTCTTACTTCTATTAAACTGGTTCATCCATTCCCAAAGAACATGCCAGCTTTCTACAATGGCAACTTTAAAAACAAAAAGAAGAGAACAAAGAAAGCCTGTAGTTTAAAATATCTGCCACATTGTTGTAGCTGTGTTGGTCCCAGGATATTAAAGAGACAAGGTGGGGGAGGTAATATCTTTTATTAGACCAACTTCGTTTGATGAAAGACACAAGCCTTTGAATTACACAGTGCTCTTCTACAGGTACTTCATACTGTAAAGAACAAGAAGTTCAGTGAGGTAGCACAAGACTCTGTATAAGGATGGATGGCCTTGTGGTTAAGGCACCAGAGTGGGACCCTGAAGATCTGAATTAAGTGCCAATGGACTTCCTGTATGACCTTGGGCAAGTCTCATTTCCCTTTACCTCAAGTTGCCATCTCTGAACTGGGGATAATCATTCTTCCCTACCTGATGTGTGGCACAGTTATGTAAACAATAAGACTCGCTATATAGAGATTTTAAATGGCCATTAAAGCAAACTGAAAGAGCTCTCACTGCATCAACCGTGCAGGGAGGGGAGCTGTGTGGGAATGTTGCTTACAGAGACCATGGAGAGCTCTCCATCTGCTTTTGGCAGAGGAGAGGGATATGTGGTCCCCACTGCATCCTCATCTTTATTTCAACTTCTGAAACGCATTGTTGGAAAGTGCCTGGGTAGTTGCTGGTAACTGGCAGGTAGCAGCTCAGCATGGTCAATGACATTTGGAGAGAGAGAATTGACAGCTTCACGCAAGCACAGCTGGGACATTTTAGAAAGGAAGTCAGGAAGAGAAATGAAGGTGAAGGATTTTAAAGCATTTCCTACTGGGACTCGAGAGACTAAAAATAGTCTCCATGTCGTACACAGAGGTCTGAAGACACAGTATTTTTATTACATAATTTATTATACAAAAGTGAACTTGGAAGTTAAAGTTTCCTAGAAGTTGGCCATTTCTTAAGTGGTTCAGGAGATTAGAGGGTTAGTCCCTAAAAGCAAAGATGAAAAAAAAGAAAGTGATGCTATACCCTCCACTGCCTATACCCTGCTGAGGAGAGCTTGGCACAATATGTAGTAATTTTCATTTATCAGAGACTGAAGATGGAAAAATAGCTTGAGGTGATTTTTCAAGCTTAATTTACTTCATTTAATATTTAATGGCTTAATGAGGCTGTCTGTGTTCAGAGTTTTCACTCTGGGAGGAATCTTAGTTTAAGCAGAGAACTTAGGAAATTGATTTCAAAAAATTCAAAAGGAAATCAGTAATTTAATTCATAATTGACCTCAGTCTTCTTAAAACACTTTCAGACCTTTCTGAACTTGCCTCTTAAATCTCTGCTTAAGCAGTTTTAGAGCAATCGTGGTGTACCATTTAGACTCCTTGTTTAAAAGACTTCCTGTGAAGAACATTTCCCTCTGCTACATTGGTTGACTATAATACTTAGTGGGTTGTTTTACAAATAATATTTATTTCCTCTCTCTTATCACACTTCCAATTTTCATTTTACATTTCCTTCTTTCTTTTCTCTTCTGTTCTCCCTACTTTACTTTCTGTTCATGAGATGTGCTGGTTTATTAGTCATCAGTGCAGTGGGTCTTGCATTTTGATCTGAACAGGAGATGATTACAGCTCATTCCAGTCTATTTGGGCATCCCAAAGATTACAGCTTTCTTTTGATAAAGTTTTGCCACTGGCTCTTAAGAGTTTCATTCTAGTCACTAACAGTTTCATCATCCCCCAAAGAGGCAGAAAGATGTGGTCTTTAAGGCAACTGAGCCTCAGTCCTCCAAAAGCCAGAAAGACTAGGGTGAGGAGTTGAATGGATAGCCATGGAGAGTACAGAGCACTAGTGTGATGTGATACTGCAAGTCTTTCCTGCCTAAATATCAGACCACTAAGTGCTGACATGGAGGGCTGATGCCTTCAGGGGATGGGGATGAGGTTAGCTCAGGACAGTTTTTCTAGTTATCACTTCTGTCTTATCTGGGTACATCTTAAACCAACTTCCATCCATCTGCTTATTTCCATGAAGCATTATGACATCTGTGTGATGGCTCGAGTCCACTGAGGAAAGAAAGGTAAATGTCACTCGCATATTGGTCGAACAACCTTTCCAAGATAGTTCCTATATAAACTGAACAGATGGGAGGAGGGGATATAGTTCCATGCAGAACAGTACATGTGAAAGCTCCTGTAAAAGAGGAACAGTTGCTCATCATAACTATATGGGATCTGTCAAAGATGAAAGAGTGAATTCAGCTCAGTGCTTTCCCAGACTACTCTTACTAGGCTGTGTAACTGAGTTAGCAGCATTTTGTGCTCAGTGGTGTTGCAGGCAGTAGTGTAAATATAGATATTTCATTAATGGTTGCTGGTAGATTGCCTAATCTGAAGAAGGCATTGATGAACTTGGTAATTAAAGGGCTCAGGTGTTCCTTGCTAGTTTTCCCATCAGCCACAAGGGGCACTATTCCTCTTGGACTTTTATTTGAGTGATTAGGAGCATAAAGAATGTATCGCTAAATCTATTCATAACCCAAAGATTAAGAAGTATCTGGGTTTGGATGTAACTTGAGTTATTCCTATTGTTGTACAGTGAACATGAGTTCTCCAGCTAGTGCATCTGTGGTGAAATACAATATAAAGTAATAATTCAGTCTGAAGTAAAACAGGCTCCTGAACTTTTTTTTTTACAGTGTGCACAACATCTCAGCAGAGAGATTATCAACCTCATCTGTTCCCACTGACAACTGAGCAACTCGCCCTCTTCCCAATAGAGATTGCATAATAGTCCTGTGTCAGTTACATCAAGAGCTTATATGATAAAGCAAATATGACAAATTATTCATGTATTTTAACCATCTTATATATGAAAAATTTGTTGTCTTTAAATGAAAAAAAAATAAAAATACCTAATTTAGCTCTTCAATTAATCTCTCCCTCCTATGTGTACAGTTCTTCCTGCCCCTGTTGATCAACTCTGCATGCTTCTCTGCCATCTTCTCCTCTCCCCTGCCACTTAGGCCTTGTCTACACAAAATTTAAGAGCAGCTCATTTCAGTTTAACTTACACTAATTTCTAATTGAATTCAGCTAAACCAAAATTGGGCTGTATTAAATCAAAATAAGAGTGTTCACACAGGGATTTGCACTAGTTAAACTAAATTGGTTTAAAGTCACACCCTTAGGTAAAATGGTGCAACTTTCTTGAGTAGACAAGGTCTTGGTTCCCTTTTCTCCTGGACATTTCTCTCTCCTTTGTGGCTCTGGTCTAGGGGGATAGTTCATGTTCCACTATCCCTTCTCTCATGTAACAGTCAGGGCCGGTGCAAGGAAGTTTCGCGCTCAGGGCGAAACTTCCTTGCACCGACCCTGTGCTGCCCCCCCAGCTAACACCGCCCCCCTGCAGCCAACACTGCCCTCACCCCACAGCCAATCCACCCCCCTGCACACCCCCGCCCAGCTAACACCCCTGCCCGGCAGCCTCTCCCGCAGCTCAGCCCCCCACCCGGCAGCCTCCCCCAGTCCGCGGTGCCCCCCTGCTCCCGGCAGCCGCGGCCAGTTGCCCCCCCAGCTCCCGGCTCAGCCGCGGAGCTGGGCGGCGGGCAGCAGCTGTGGCCCGCCCACCCCCAGCTCAGCCTCGGAGCCAGGTGGTGGGTGGCAGCCGCAGCCAGGCACCGCCCCCCCCCCAGGAGGGCGGGAGGCAGCCGCGGCCAGCCGCTCCCCGGCTTCCGGCGCCCTAGGCGACCGCCTAGGGTCGCTTAGTGGGCGCGCCAGCCCTGGTAACAGTGGCCCCTAATATACACATCTAGGCTGGATCCTCTCTGTTTCCAGTTGCTTTTAAAGGCTTCTCAGCTCTTCTCTGTAAGGAGAAGCCTGAAACTTGTGGAAGCAGCTGCAAACCAGATCTGTCAACACCCATGTCACCTATGAACTCTCCACAGACTGGGAATTGCTGAAGTAAATGTCTTCAATATTTCAGGTGTCTATGGTAGAAGAGTTTGTTAACTTTGTATAAATGTATTGTATTTAGATATTGCAGAGGGCAGTACCTACAGGGGTCTTTGAATGTCTAATATTTCTCGTCATGCTTTTAAAGTCTCCCAGACCAGCAACACATGAATAGTGCTTAAAACTGCATCTTTGTGTTGCATGAGTTTTCAGTAAATTTAGGATCCTGAATCCACCCTCCAAGTCCTGAACATTACTGCATCAAATGGGGTTAAAGCACTTGACTGTCAATGGAAGTTGAGCATTTAGCTCCCTTAGATACCTTTGAAAGTCCCTAGAGGAGCCAACTGATACATGTCTCATGCCACCTTTCTTTGGAATCATTAAAACTTTGTAGATTTGCAGACAATTTGCATTTGGCTTCCAATTCTGGATGCTAATGGGATGGATGATTGCTGGGAATTCACTGTCCTCTAAAGTATTTCTATCACACAGAAGTAATAAAACGTGTGACTTAGATATATATATATACAAATCCACCAGTAAGCTCTAATGGGGACATTGTGGTCTGTTTGCCTTCCTATACACACCTCTAGCTCCTAATAATAATAATATACTAACATATAATATACTACTTGGATTGCCGTTCATCAAAGGATATCAGAGGATTTTCCAAAAAACCAAGGGTGAAATTCTGACCTTATGAAGGGACAGGATTTCATCCTAACACTTGTAAATACCCCTATGAGCTAGGTAAATTGCTGTCCCATTAAGAGATAGGCAACAGGGACAGAGGTTACATGCCTAGCCAAGCTCATAGAGGACCCACAATGCCCTCAAGAACTTTTCTCATTTTGATTTGAAGACTACAGTTTTTTCTGTGCCTAAGACCCATTACAGGCAGAGTCACCTTCACCTTGCTTTGCCTACTCTACAGAGTTTACTTTTTCTCTAGTCACCAACCAGCAGTTGCCTCAGATAACACTGAGATACCAATCACAGAAAAGCTTAAACATAGTACAGTATGACTAATTTTCCTAATATTGAAAACATACAACAGTTAAACACATGCATACCTAAACACATAGGGCCTGATTCTCCACTGATATAGAAAGAATATCTCCCTATTCCTAATGGAGCTACACTGATTTGCAGTGGTCCATACTATGGAGAACATCTTTAGACTGGCATTAAAGTTAGAGGCTAGCAAGTTTACCTGTATTTACCGTTTGGTATAATTTTTTCAGGACTCTCTGATGTGTCAAACATCAGCAATATGACAGATTAATAAGAGGGAGCATGCTCTGTGTCAGTACATACATACATGTGTACATACTTAGCTCCACTTTCATCACCCCCAGTATAATCTTCTTTTATGAACTGACACAGTACACTAGCATTTGGCTACATCCTCTTTCGATCAGACTATCCTTCCCTTTAATCAAAAGGCAATGTTGTGAGGCTTGATTCATTAGAGTTAGCAAGAGGCTAGGTGATCCTCAAGGAAGATGGTATAAAAACATAATTACTAGATCTATGTGGCTCTAAAATGTGCGGCCCCAAATTCACCCAAGCTGGTGCAAGGAGGTGCAATGCCAGCTTTAAGCCTGGCAGGGGGCAAATGCAGTTGCCATTGCCTGTCCTCCTTTGCAGTTTCTGGCACAAGGGAAAACAGCTTTATGTTGCATTTAGAAAAATTAGATTGTTCAGTGTGTGCACTCAATGTTTGCATCCCATGGTCACTATAGCTAACTCATGGACCTGCATTTTTGCCCAAGTGGCTCAGCAGAGGAGAGACAGAAGGTATAACAACAAAAGGTAGTAGAAGCCCTGGTATGATCAGGGCTGAAGCCTCAAAAGGGTTAACTGTTCAGGTACAGCTATACTGCAGGTTTGTAGGAATCCAGTAACATCCAGTATGTTAATTCCTTGAGTATCTTAGGTCAGATAAGATACATCCAATAAAAAATGTGCCTCCTGATAAGTCTGCTGATCTCTTGTTGATAAGAAAACTTAATTAATACTCTACCTTCCCCTGCATTCCAGAGGCAATCAAGTTGGTTAAAAGAATCCACACTAAGTCTCTAGTACACTGGCTGCAAGTTTCCAAGTCTGAGTCATTGTATTGAAAACCAGTCATCTCGTGAAGGTGATATACTCAGTATCCTGCCTGTCTCCTGTTAACTGATCAGCTGAGTCAGATGCTGTCAGCTCCACAAGGAACTCACCTTGCCCTGCTGACTGGAAGCAAAATGCTGTGATAGCAGCTGCCAGTGAGTGGGTGAGAAGAGAGAACATAGCTAAATTCTGTTTAAATATAGAAGTAGGTTTTAAAGAGTTTGGGATGATCATTTCCTTCCCCATTCAGAACTCTTAAGGAAGAGGCCTGCAGAATTTAAGAATGAATAAATAGCCTTTCTGTAGATTTTTTTAAAGCCACTCTATAAGATTTCTATGGGAAATGCAAGAATATGATTATGAATTTCTATAAATCTTCATAGTGATTTAGATTGACCCCCTACATGTTACATACCTGTCTAGTTCATAGAGGGGTGCGGGGAAGGACTATTTCAAACCAATTTTAGAGAAGTAGTCTTGGAACAATTCTACCTTTTCTTGGCCAGCCTTTGTTATTCTGGGGATGTCAAACAGCTGTCCTGTGTAGTACTGCACTCCACTCAGCAAAACTACAGCAACACAGTCCCCTTCCTTCTCAATTATGTCAAGGATATCTTCAATTCTCAAGGTCTCCTCCCCCTAAAATAAAGTTAAAGCACATGTTTTACATCTACCCTGGCAGTAATGAAACTGTCATTTCTTATTTCATGATCTATATTTTACTATGTGCTGTGCTGCCTGCATAGGGAGATCAAAAGCATATCCTAGCACAGCAATGATCTACAAAGGCAGAGAGAGGAAATAGTCTTTGAGTAGGTTACTTCAAAAAATGAAAAATCATTAGCAACTTATTTTCAAGGTGGTAGATTCTTAAAAAAGATTTGTTTTGCTTTCTAACATGCTTCATCCCTCTTAATATTTCAGACAGTTGTAATTTATCATATAAAAAGATCTTGGTGCAAACAGAATACATAATGATTTTTATGTGGCATTTGAAAATCATGACACCCACAAGTCTTAAAAGCTGTCTATCAGGGCTCATCCTCACTTTTTATTACACTTCATTTCCCACAGGAAGCTATTCTAAATCTGCCATATTTATATTTCAAAAAACGGTAAGTCTGACAATCAGAAATACAAAAAAATCCCAAACCTGAAGTCATTAAATATAAAGAAATTGCAAAAAAAAAATCTAAAATTTTATTCTTTTTAGCAAGATTTTCCGCCTCCTTCCCCGCCACATTTCTTCCCACAAAGTAGCATGTAAAAACACACCACTATCTAGGGATCACCTAGGCAGTGAAAACTCAGAATGAAATTAAATTTGCTACTGCAAAGAGCATGGGTAAAATTTCATAGAATATGAGGGTTAGAAGGGACCTTAGGAGGTCATCTAGTCCAACCCCCTGCTTAAAGCAGGACCAATCCCCAATTTTTGCCCCAGTTCCCTAAATGGCCCCCTCAAGGATTGAACTCACAACCCTGAGTTTAGCAGGCCAATGCTCAAACCACTGAGCTATCCCTCCCCCCAATTTGCTGAATTGGAAGTAACTGCTATTATCTTAACAATTTTTGAACATCTATCAAGGATTCAGGAGTAGGCTCTCTCTCCTCACAAGATTACTCAGATTTTAGAATCCAACGGTCATTATCCATATTATAGTTAGGTGGCAAAGTTCTTAATGTTGAGAAGGGATCGTAATGCAATCTCTCAAAATTATCGGAATTAAATATTCCTTGAAGCAGGCCCTTTCCTTAGGTTGTGATAATAAAGATACAGTATATTGTCTTTATGGCAATCTTTTAAAACAGAAAACTATAAGGAAGATACATGCTGATGCTTCTGAATTTTGTGTTCATTTAGGAGCCTATTGTGTTATGGCAATCAGAAAATATACTATAAGTAACTGTTTTGAAAGAATATTTTCTTCCTAAGAGATAAGTCCAGCAATTTAAGTCACACAACAAAGATAATATTTGTCCTTAAAGTCAGAAATGTATGGAGAGCAACAGAATAAACAATTAGTGGCAATTGATAAGTTTCTCTGAAAATTCTAGGCGCATGAGTAGAAATACAAGAGATGCATATACATAACCAATGACAGCAGATGCTAAAGAATTTTGGGGACAACACCTCCATTCTTGTACTAACTACACATATGTAGCCAAGCTAACTACACGTATATAGCCAATGTTAACAAGGAGAGCAGAGTTCTGACATTTATATCCCTCACAAACCTTGCGTGGCTGTATCATGAGCATGCATTTCTCCACATCAAGTCCATGAAGCTGAAGCTGAGACTCAACAGCATACTGAAAAAGAATTTCACATACTACAATTTAGTAAAACAGATTTTAAAAGAAATGGATGAGATTTTTAGATTAAATCTACACACACATCTTTCATTAAAATTAGTGGGTGAAATCCTGGCCCCATTAAATTCAATGGGACAAAACTCCTATTGACTTCAGTGAGCCAAGGCTCTTTGGAGTAGGGACTGTCCTTTGTTCTGTGACTGAACACCACATAACATACACAATGGGGTTCTAGTCCATGACTAGGGCTCATAGGCACTACAAAATAATAATACTAATAATGATAATTCCACACAATTATGTTTACATCTCCAAGACATATATCTGAATATCTCAGCCAATGATTTTATCACTAAAGATATTGTATTGATAATATTTGGAGGATAGTGTTAAATATAGTCAAACAGAAATATTGTGATATAGACAGTTAATAATTATAGTACGGTGGTCTGAGGTGAAGGCAGTTGTACAGCTTATTATTGGGGTGTCAAAGGAACATAGAGGACACAGAGTTGCACAAATGAAGTTATAGTGAACAAAGACAAATGTAACTGTTGAGCTCTGTAGCCCAGAATAAAAGCAATCTGAAGTTCATGTATCCATGTAACCGTCTTTGTTACATATAATTCTATGAGTGATATTTGGAGTCATTTTCTTGTGCCTTAAGATAAAATTTCTTATCAATTTCCAAGAGTTTACTGAGTTGATGATTAAGTAGCACTGGGCCACAAACTCCAAGATTAATTTGCTGTAAACTGTGATGCACGGACTATTGTCTCCTATTTCATAGTACACAAATTATGTTTGAAGTAGTAATTTAAAGTGCTAAAAAACAAGCATTTCCATCTCTGTCTGGGGATATACAAGTGTTAATGTTGTGAGTTTTCTATTGATTTGTTTTCCATAAAGTAAAACAGCAACATGAATTAATAAAACAGCTACAACTTCAGTTGATTTAGGCCAGCAGTTTGTTCAATGTCTTTAAAAAGACTAATAAATCAATGTACCCATTCAATCTTTTCATCTTGTAACATTTTTTATTTGAACGAAAGGAATAAAACTACAATCTGCAAAACATGCTGAGCTCAAAAGCATCTGACAGTTTTTATTTTTATTGTAATGGTCCTTGGACAAGATTAGCTAATAAATATTCAAATCAGGCTGCTGATACTCTTTCCAAAATATGATTAATAATACAAATATGGTGACATATGAATTTCTTACATGGTCGGAGGGAAAGGCTTTGGCTTCTAGAAGAATTTTATAGCGACTTGGAGTAGGTCTAAAAAAAGATAACTGTTAAAAAAAAAAAGATGTTGAAACATTTATCTAAACCGAGAATAAAGAATTGATCCTGTGCATAATTTAAGAAAAATACAAACAATTTGCATTTATGTAGAGCATATCAAAATAATCCCAGAGCATTTGAAAAATATTTAGTCTTTACAATACTCTGATGTAGAAAACTTTTATAACATTGTACCCATTTTACAGATTTGTAAGTATGGCCACAGAGAGTTTAAGGGTGAAATCAGCATCTTTAAGATAATGGCAAAATTCCCACCGACTTCAGTGAGGCCAGGATTACACCCTAAATGATTTGGCCAAGGTCATACAAGCAAATTACTGGCAGAGATAGAAATAAAACACAGTAATCCTGATTTTCCATCCCCCTACTCTAATCACCAAGATCCAGATTATTCCCTTCTGTAGCAAAGCCTGCAGAGGGACTGCAGAGCTTTCCGCAAAGTTCCCACATCATCCTCTAGTGATGGGGGTGGTGTTTGCTGCCATCCTCCTGTGATGAAGGTTGTGGGGCTTACCTCCAAACCTAGACGATCAGCAGAACCTGGGCCATTCATGCAGAGACTGTGTCTGTGTACCAGCTCTGGATCACTGCAACACCTGCATCTCCCCGACAGAGAGACTTCCAAGGTGATGCTCCACAAAATGTATAATACAGCCCCAAGCTGAATGTCATTTCCTACCTATGTTCTGTCTGTAGCCACACCCACTAACCATAGCCGATCCACTTTCTACCCCTCACATAGTGTGGGATCCACACTGACAGAATGCCTTTCACAAGCTCCAGAAAAAGTGGGACCTCTGGGACTGTGCACATAACTTGGGGGGCTGTGAAGTGATCTGAGCCTAAAGAAGCCAGCTTTATAATTCCATTCTGAAGAGTGAAAAAAATTATTTACCAGGTGTTATATTTAGGGCCCTACCAAATTAACAGCCATGAAAAAATGAGTCACGGACCATGAAATCTGGTCTCCCCCCCTGAAATCTGGTGTTTTGTCTGCTTTTACCCTATACTATACAGATTTCAGGGGGGAGACCAGCATCTCTCAGACTGGGGGGTCCTAACCCAAAAGTGATGGCTGTTGACCAGATGCCCAGCTCTGAAGGCAGCATTGCCAGCAGCAGTGCAGAAGTAAGGGCGACAATACCATACCATGCCACCCTTACTCCTGCGCTGCTGCCTTCAAAGCTGGGTGGTCGGAGAGTGGCAGCTGCTTAATGAGGGCCCAGCACTGTAGGCAGCACTGCAGAAGTAAGGGTGGCAATACCATACCAGGCCATCCTTACTTCTGCGCTGCTGCTGGTGGCGACTCTGCCTTCAAAACTGGGCTCCTGGCCAGTAGCCAACAACTCTCCACTGGCCCAGCTCTAAAGGGAGCACTGCCTCCAGCAGAAGTAAGGGTACCAGTACCGCTACCCCCCAATAATATCATTGCAACTCCTTCCCCCACAACTCTTTTTCGAGTCAGGACTCTGACAATTACAACACTATGAACTTTCAGAGTTAAATAGCTGAAATCATGAAATGTACTATTTTTAAAATCCTGTGGCTGTGAAATTGACCAAAATGGACTGTGAATTTGGTAGGGCTCTAGTTATATTATATATATCTAGTCCTTCACATGATGAGCCCATATACCATGCATTTTTTACTTAAATCTTAGGGAAATTATTAACACCTCCATTTCTCAGATGAGAATCTTCTTCTTATGATGATGTTTTGAGAGGAATCTTAGAGCAGCTATCAAAATGTCACTCTGGAGATGTGTGTGGAAACCCAAAAACAAATCAGGTATCTGCACACATATCTCCTAAACAAGAGTCTTGAATGCTACCCTTTAGTCACTGTTTTATAGTGTACATGAGAAAAGATCATATTTGTCCTTAAAATGTTTGTGAAAAAAAGCTTTGCTGCCCAGCTTTTGTGCTTTGTTTCCTATGGGTTGAGCACGGTACTGGATATACCAATACATAGGTCAGAGCACTCAGCAGATCCTCAAGTCTTTTGAAAAAGGCATCGAGATCATTTTCCTGTGCTTTCTTGTAGGAACCTCCACAAAATATTTTAATTAACATAAATGAAGAGTAAAATCTTTTCAAATTCAAGATATAAGGACTAAAGTTAATTTGACAATATCAAATTTACTAAATATTGGAGAAAGAGAATGAATTTACCATCTGGAGATGCAGATTAACAGTCAGGCCATTCATTAGGGCTACTTCTTCCTTTCGAGCACCTGAAAAGTAATAACACAGAAGTTTCTCTCTCTTTTCACCCACTGTAAAGTCTGGTAAAATGATGTAAAAAGCAAAGGCACGGTTTTCAGTCAATGTCTCTCAAAAGATGAGAAGACAAACATGTTCGATGTGTCATCCCACTGAAATAAAAAGTTCTCCTGTCTGACTCACTGGGTCAGTTGACAAAACATATGTATTTTTAGGTTTGATATAGCCATTAAGAGATAATGAAGTAGCTTCATTTCCCAGCAAACCACCAGTTGATTTATTGTTATCATTAATACCTTAGCCAAATTCAGCAACAGTGTATGTTTGCCATAAGTACATCTCTAAACAAATATCTCTCGACAAAAATATATATTAAGGAAAATCATCCATTTTTAAGTGGTTAGTATATAATGCCAAGTTAAAATGTATCCTTAATAAAAATAAAAAAAGATTTTTTCAAAATATAATCAATCATTATTATCCATAGCCAAGCTTTTGGATTCAGCTTTAAGTACATAGCTCTGAGATAACTATGTCGATATATAGAGGCTAATAGAAACCTCGGGCATAACTAATGGATTTTTCCAATATTGTTCTAACTGCTTATTTATGAACCAATTCTCAAACTCCTATCAGATGCTGGGGAGGTTTTAGACAGAATGAGGGGCTATATGTTATACAGAACAGAACTTAAACATGAAAAATTACCAGTTCCTGGCTTTGGTTTCGTGTCTTTTGTTGCAAAGAATTATAGTCATCTGTCCACCCTAAAGATAAATTAGCACGTTGCCAAGTCTCTTTTGCTGGAAGATGGGCTTATCTGAGTTGCCTGATAATCTCTACAGATGTCGGGTAGGTTTGAGGAGAAGAGAAAGGAGAGAAGCCATACAAGAACGAGAGAGGAATAAAGCTTGAAGGGGAGAGTGAACACATACACAGAGAGGAGGAGCAGATGAGAAGGACCCTGTACCATGATTCTGGCATCCGTTGGGCTCCAGAGAACGGTTCTGTCGGGATTGTCACTGCACCGGTATAGGAAAAATATAGTACTTGTGAATGAGCCTGAAGTAGAATGGTGCCTGGCTAGTGGGTTTGAAAATGACATGAATTTACTGCCCCAAAACCTCTGTATAAGGGATCACATACCTGCAGTAGGCCTTATTTGCTACTACTGGATGAACGGCCAAGCACTATGCTGTCTAGGATGATTTATTGTTGTTGTTATTAATCAATCATATTTATTACAGTAGTGCCTAAAGACCAATCAAGAGTGGGAACCCATTTACAACACAGTATTAGATGATCCCTGCCCTGAAGAGTTTAGAATATAAATAGGTCTTGGTGGGCAGAGGTTTGAAGCACTGTGAAGTTTGTTGGGGGCAAGCACATTAAACCTGGTCATCTATAGGTACAAAACTACTCCACCCTCAAGTCAACCTACACTTCGCTACTACCCTTTCTTTCTCTTGGCAGCATGCTCCTGCAGGTACCATGCGGCTACATGGCTGCTCACTTGCGGCTGCAGAAGGGAGCCAGAGGGAGTTAGTGCAGCTCAGAGAGATATTAATTGCATCCTTAATTTCTATATAGACACATTGGGGCTGAAAAAGGGGTGGCACCATGAAGTGATGGGTCCCCTGCCCCTACCTCCCCATAAGGACACAGAGCCCATTCTAACTAGGGCCAGAGTGGAGCTAGAACTACCTTTTCTCTTCCTGTGCCTTGTTGTACTGTTCAACACATGAACAAAAATGGTTGACTGCATGCCAATATCCCAAATTAAATATGACACTGTATTTATCACACAAGTCTTGGTCTCTTGTAATTTATATATTTAAAATTTAAAGCTCTCTTTTATTGAATTTCATGGCCACAAAAAACAAGCCTCCTCCCAGCCATTGGAATCCTTTATAACCTGCATTGTACTTAAGAAACAACCCTTGTATGATTAACCTATTACTATACTCAAAGACTTATCATTCAAGAGACAAAACTATATTAGTCATCACCACCTCCTAACTTTTTACCATATCACCGAGATAGAATAACCCCCTATATATTATGCTTGAAAAATCCTCTCTCTAATGAAAGGAAGCAGTGTTTGTAAAACACCATCCTTCCTACAATGTTGGGAATAATTCTGATTGTGTTAGGCAACCACTGCCAGTTTTTTTCCATCCCCGCCGCCTTTGTGACTGCAATAGGCTTAGGTGATGGAACGAAGGGTGTGGGGGTGCTGCTGCACCCCATGGCTTGAAGTGGTTTCCATTATATACAGGGTTTACAGTTTGGTACAATGGCTCTCAGCACCCCAACTATAAAAATCATTCCAGCACCTCTGGCAACAGAAGTCTGGTTCTCACCAGAATAAGTAGAAAGCATTTTGTGCAATGATTGGAAAAGGCTAAACGCCCCAATCCTGAAAACAGTTTATCACTCAAAGTCACAACCAATCTGCTCAGTGCTCAGTCTTTTCTTTACAGAGACCTGCCTGAGCATATTGTACAACAGCAGCAATACAGTTAGTCTGATTTCATCAGAAGGTGATCTTGCCAAGGTTGTAATGTTTTAATAAAGTATAGTAGGAAAAGCCAAGATTACAGTTTCCCTGTTTCACCATTTGGCTTAAGGGTTTGGCATCTAGTGACCTTGACTCTGCATTTCACAATATATTTACCATTGTAACTTTCATTTTAAAATAAAATGTGTGCACATTTAATAAGCAAGGTATTATAGAGCTATAAACCTTTAAATGGACAAAAAGAAAATCTTTACAGCCTTTAGTCCATTCCTGAATAAATCCCACTGGGCAACATATACTTACTGCTTCTCAGCATAAGCTATGACAATTCTTCCTCCTCTATAATATGGTAAATATTCACTACCAAACAGTGTTAAAATTCTGTTTATGTCTTCACATTAAACCTACTGAAGGAAAAATTCAGAATTCAGCCTTCCTTTCTCCTTGACACACATTGATATACTTAGCATTGCATGTTGCTGGGGAGAAAGCTTAATTGTAAATACCACATTGGAGGAGAACATTTTAATACAGTGCTGTTCATATTTATTCGCTTCACTTTTTCACGGTTACATAAAAGAAAAATAAAGAGCCTGAAATAATCAGTCCATATTATGGAGACATTACCAGTCTAGATAGTTGATGATTCATCCATTATTTGGGGGAGTTCTTGTTATCTTAATTTGCTCCTTTTCAAAGAAATAATCATTTAGATTCTGCAAACTAGTTCTAAGGAAATTTCCCACAAATAAAATCCTGCTGGGCTGATTATCTTAATGCCAAATTTCAGCTCAGACCATATTTTACAGTTCAGTTATATAACCCTTGGAGGGAAAAAAACAGAGAACAAGGGTACAAAATGAACCTTAACTGCTGTAGAGTGCAACAGGGCTACAGAATCCTGCCCACCAAAGAATTGAAAACACAACAAACGCAGGTTAATAGTGTGTTGACCTTTATTCATTGTTCACACTGTTTAAAATGGATAAAGGTGTAACAACTTAAAACCATTTTGACTCTGGTAAAAGACCAGAAGAAATGTTTATAAGATACACTATAACAGTTTTATGAGCGCTCAAAAAGAGAAGGGGTGAGCAGGGAGATTGGCAACAGCAGAAATGAGATGGCGGCCACACAAAGATTTAAATGTCCTACTCAACAATTCTCTCTGAGCTGTGCATATTTTCTTTAGTTAAAGTAGTACCTTAAAATACACTGTTTTTATGGTGAAATACAGAATGCAGAAGTCTGACAGCTCTGCAACACAGAACACATCACTCCAATTCCCTACTTTCTGTCCGGCACTTAACATTTGCAGTTAGATTCATCCCTGCATCAGTGCTAGCACACAGTCCGAGTAGAGGCTGCATGCACCTCTCCTATTGTGTGCTGTTGGGGGACAAGGTACAGGCTGGTGCGTTGAGACCGCAACCCAACATGCTGGCTAATACTGTCTTGTTGTTTCTTTATTCTCTTGTTGGACTGTCGGTATCCATTTGTTGTCTCTTGTCTTATGCTTTGATTGTAAGCAATTTGGGGCAGGGACTTTAGTTCTGTGTTTGTACAGTGCCTAATATAGTGGGGGTCTATGACTAGGGCTCTTAGGTGCTACTGTAATACAAGCAATACACAAAGGCTAGGGCCGCAGCAGAGCCATGCAACTTCCACCTCCTGCAGCCATAACTCATACAGGGCTTGTGGCAGTGGAAAACTCAGGGCACAGGTCTGCCTTGACTATGTGTACTCCCACTTCAGTCCCCTGGAGTGCCTCCTATGCCAGAGCTTATGTGGAGGCAGTGCAGAAATTGCAAAGCTTCTATGTAGGGGGCTGTGTTTTCCCCTTGTAGGTGGCACAACGTGGCCACAGCACCCAGATGTGGAGTTCAAGGTCTCGGTCCTGACTTTCAAAACCCTGAATGGAATTGGTGCTAGCTACCTGAGAGATTACATCTCTCTCCTTGAGCACAACCTCCCATAACAGCTACACAGCACCAGAACAGTAAATGTTGACCTGTAGGAAGAAACTTGTGACTGTGGGAGACAGATAGTTCTGATCTAGGTCCTGTGAACAATGGAACTCACTGCCAGATGAAATAAGAATGACCACTAACTTCTCTGTATTCAGTGCTAATTGCAAAACCCACCTCTACAAAGAGAAATATTGTTGTATCTCTTAGGCATAGTACATAGTATGACTGATGGGTACCAATGTTAGATCCTAGACAGAAAAATAATTAAAGCTGTTTGCACTATTCATGCTGAACAGCTGATTAGACTTGGTTTTTTATATATTTTTGTGACTTTCCCATGAATACATTGTGATTTTTATAAATGTAATTTTTTTTGTAATATTTTGCTGGGAAAGTGAATATACTTGTTTGCACAGAAACGGATACCTGTAGTCTCACAAATAAAAACTCTTCTCCAAACATTCACACGAATGAAACCCAGTTGCACAAGTGTGTGAGGGAAACTAAACAAAAAACCCCCCTAAATATGGCTGCCTGTGATTTTCCTTTTAACACTGAGCCCATGATTAAATTTCCTCCCATTATCTCAAGCCTAGTAACCATTGCCAGAACCCTAGCTGGCTGGGAGCTTTGCTTAACAACCCGGTAGCTTACAAATATTTTTTCCCTCATTACAGCTAGAAGTAAATGTGTTCATAAAATAAAATAATGAAAACTTTCTTTCACAAGGTTTAAATATCATAAGATGAACTTAGATGAGGAATAGTCAAATAGGATGGTCAGCATTCTCTAATGCGTTCCAGGCATTTTTTCCAACCACCCCAGAGTCCTACTATTCTTCCCTTGGCCACAGGTATGGATCCTGGATTTCCCATTCCATGTGATTTTCTACAGTATGAAAAGGTCTAGGCTACACTGGGTTTAGCTAACATGCATTAATCTGATCTAACCTTGACTTTTCCCTAGTGTAGACACAGGTTAACACCTTACACCTCAATTTAGTGAGTTGAGGTTGAGGATTGGCCTCAATTTGCTAAACTGAGGTAAAAGGTGCTAGCTAACTCCAACCTAATCTCAATTTATTTTCTTACTCTAGGCAAACTCTGTGATCTTTGTAGAGAGAAAGGGACAAGAGCAGACACTGCCTACACCATTTCTTTCCCCCTCAGAGCAGTTTGGAAGGCAGAGTGGGTGGAAAATCTGTGTCAGGACTTACTTGTGGCTCTGGAGAGGAGCTACTACGGGAAATTCATAGTCAAGCCCAATCCATTTCAGGTAGGCCTGCTGAGCTTCCAGGAGCACTCTCTATGGCTGCCTTTTATACCTCTAGGGGATATTAGAAATACAAGGTAGGCGATGTAATATCTTTTATTGGACCAACTTCTGTTGGCGAAAGAGATAAGCTTTCAAACTACACAGCCTTCTTCAGGTTTGGGAAAGTTACTCAGTGCCAGATAAATACAAGATGCTAAACAATCTGTTTCACAAGTAGCTAACACACATTCCAAGAGATATTAAAGGTGAAGTGGTCTCAACATCTTTGCAGTCATAGGCCAAAAAAGGGAGGGTTAGTGCATTACAGGGTGTTGTAATAAGCCATAAATCCAGTGTCTTTATCAAGACCATTATTTTTAGTGTCTAGCAAAATTAAAAATGTAAGCTCTAAGGCTAATCTTTTGATGGATGAAGACCAAAAGGGCAGCTATTGAGTGATCATTTTGTGAAAAGTATTCATCCACGTTTGATGTGGTGTTTTTGTCCTATTTTTCTGAGCCAGTACATTCCAGAGCGTAGTGCTTGATTGACACTAAGTGACGCTCCATATAATCAATTTATCAAGACTACCCTTAACTGTAGTTGAATTATCTTTGATATCCAAGGGACTGAACTTCTGCTCCAGAACCTGATATCAAACTAACATGGAGAATTAGAAGAATTTTGCAGACTCCACCACAAAGAATTCTTTCACAACAATGTCCACATTACCACAACTACCGTGTCCCCACTGACAGTCATCAGAAAAAAGAATCATCTCATTAGACACACCACAGTGGATGAAACCACACACTTGATTATATTGATTGCTTCAGGAAAAAAATTGACTGAAATTCTTAACAAATATCCTTATATTTTTAACAAATATCACATCCACCACAATATCTCCACTTCCAAGAGTGTAGTTATGCAGCCCTTGAAATCCAACCATCATATCAGCAACCAAAGGGGGTGCCCTCATAGTTCTCAACTGTGATGACTACTTTGAGGACTCCAACCAAAAACTCTCCAATACCATCCACTATAGAGAACTGAAAGAAGACCCCCACATCACAATTCACCCAGGAATGTTAACAATATCACCAAATCCTTCCCCAAACAACTCTAAGAGAAACTTTACAAACTTATCCCCCACAAACCCACCCCAGAGACCTCCAAGACAAGGGAACCCAGGCAGAGCCATCATATCTGGCCAGGGCACTCTCACTTAAGAAATATCAGGACTCATAGAAACCATCCTCAACCCACTCACCACACAGAGGGCCAGCTTCCTCCAGGACTCAACTGACATTCTCCAGAAACTCTACAATATTAACAACCTTCCTCAGAACACACTCCTTGCCATCATGGATATCGCCTCCCTATACGCCAGCATTTCTCACAATGGTAGCATTTCTGCCTACTTCAAATACCTACGAGAGAACACTCAGATATTAATCCAGTTACATATTCCATAATTCACAGCTATGAGATCATAGAATATCAGGGTTGGAAGGGACCTTAGGAGGTCATCTAGTCCAACCCCCTGCTCAAAGCAGGACCAATCCCCAATTTTTGCCCCAGATCCCTAAATGGCCCCCTCAAGGATTGAACTCACAACCCTGAGTTTAGCAGGCCAATGCTCAAACCACTGAGCTATCCCCAAACACAGCGCCAAATTCCTCCATTTCATCATCACCCATAAACATTTTACACTCAACAACACACACTTTGTCCAAACCATGGGAACAGCAATGGGAGGTAGGATGGTTCCCCAATATGCCAACCTCTTCATGGGCCACCTTGAGGAAGACTTTCAGGACAAATTGATCATGAAACCAACGATATACCTGCGATACACAGATGATATTTTAATCCTCTGGACAATTACCTAAATTCCCTCGTAGATTTCCACCATAACTTCAACCACCATCACCCATCCATCAAATTCGCTCCAGAACATTCCCTAACTGTCATCTTCCTGGACACCACAATCAGCTACAACAATGGAACCTACAGACAAGTATATACAAGAAACCTATGGATTACAACATTTACCTTCAAAGATCCATTAACCATCCCAAACACATCAAGAAACCAGTTATCTAGCCAGGCACACAGATTCATGGAACATGTTCTGAGGAGGAAGTCCAACTTCACCAAAAAGTCATTTCACCAGAGAAGCAGATCACACTATGGAATTGGCCACCCATATACTCTGAGAAAACCTGCTTCAAAACAGAAGCAAAAAATAAAAAATCAACCCCTCCAAACACACACACACACCCTTGTCACCTATCACCCCACACTGGAACACATACAGGGTACCATTAAACAGTTACAACCCATACTCAATGGGAACCACATTCTGAAATAAATCTTTCCTGAATCCCCTCATCTTGCCTTCAAACAATGCTCCAACATCTCCAAGCTCATCGTCAGAAGCAAGCTCCTCACAAACCACACTGACCAACTCAATGTGGCACCAGACCCTGCCACGACAGATGCAAAACCTGCAGCTATGATAATCAATATCCCTCACAGCACACCTTTCAAGATCCATGAGCCCTACATATGCCTATCACAACATGTGGTGTACCTCATTGGGTGAAATAAATGCCCCCAAACAACAACTATCTCTACACTCTTAAATGAACTCACACACAAAAACGATAAAAGGCAAAAACACCATATCAGCCATGGTTGAATACTTTTCACAAAATGATCAGTCCATATCTGACTTCTCAGTCCTTGATCTCAAAGGAAACCTGCACAACACCTTCAAAAAAATGAGCTTGGGAGCTTAGATTCCCAATTTTGTTAGACACTAAAAATCATGGTGTTAACAAAGACACTGGATTTATGGTTTATTACAACAATCAGTAACCCAATAATCCCACGTTTTTTTGTCCTATGATTGCAAAAGTGTTAACGGGACAATTCATCATGAGTGTCTCTTAGAATGTGTATTAACTACTTATGCTAAAAAATCTGTTCTGCTTCATATTTAGCTAGGACACAATAACTTCGCCAGACCTGAAGAAGAGCTCTGTGTAGCTTGAAAGCTTGTCTTTCACCAGCAGAAAGTTGGTACAATAAAATATATTACCTCACCCACCTTGTCTTTTTAGTATCCAGGCACCAAATGGTTACCACCACACTAACTCTAGAATAACCAGGTGTATTCATTGTTCAACCTGGCAGATTCTTTAGAGGGATGCAATGAGAGGACTGGTGCTCACAAGAGGTGCCAGTCAAATCTCTGTTTTGGTAGCTGGTTCTGCCCCCATGCTGATGAGATAAACAACTCAACATGGGGCAGGGTTTCATGCTAGATCACAAAGTCATAGACTGTAAAGCCAGAAGGGACTATCATGATCATCTAGTCTGAACTCCTGCACATCGCTGCCCACTGAACCTCACCCACCCACTCCTGAAATAGACCCATAAGATGAGTTACTGAAGTCTACAAACCATGATTTAAAAAGATTTAAAGTTACAGAGTAAATCCACCATTTACTCTAGTTTAAACCAGCAAGTGACCTATGATCCATGCTGCAGAGGAAGGTGAAAAAAAATCACCAGAGTCTCTGCCAATCTACCCTGGCTGGGGGGAGGGGGGGGAATTCCTTGCCAACCCCAAACATGGCAATCAGACCCTGAGCATGTAGACAAGACAAGGAGGAAAAGCAGGAAACATCTAGACAATCATTTGCTTTAGAATGAAAAGAAATATCTTGTTTCACTCCGACTCTCCCTTTAAAAGAGAAATAAAGTGATGTTCACTGCCCTTTAAGAAGGGCTTTGTCTTCATATATAAGACCAAGTGGTTTATGATGATCCCAGAAGCCCTCACTGCAATTAGTTTCATGATATACACATGATCATATATTATCGTCTACATTCATCTCCTAAATCACGCATAGACCTTAAAATAAGTTGTACTCAGTGTACTGAGCAGTCAGGAAGACGACTGTGAAACAAAGTGCTGAGAATTAAGTTTTGGATGCAGTTTCTGGGTTCTCCACCACAAGACAACAAATTACACTTTTTCAAAAACAATTCTCTCCCGGGCTCACACATACCCACAATATCAGCCATAAGCTCCACGATGCACTCATCTCCTAAAGCCCATGGGCGTTTACCATTGAAATGACCATGAACACCTCTGAAAAGGAAGAGAAACAAATGATGAAAATGTATTCTGTTCCCTTTGGTACATTGCTAACAACTGTTCCCTTTGGTACATTGCTAACTCAGTCCTCCTCAATATGGGGCTTGTATAATCTGTGTTATACCACATGAGCTTGTACCAACTGAGTCACCAAACAATGAATGTATTGGCATCTAAGAGGATGATTGGGATCTAAGAGGGGTATTAAAGACTGGAAAACATTCAAAATGTTGACCAATAATAAACAAATAACCCCCAAAATGGATGTTTTGTTTAGAAAACCACAAAGGACTAGATTACACCTTGTCACAAGCCCTGTATAAAGGGGCAACACATAGTTTCACTGTCTCAGGAGCAGACTGGGTACAAGATCGGAACTTGGTGGGGCTTGCTGTGTGTGTGGAGAAGGGAAGTAATCTGTGCCAGTCATATACCTGGCATGGCTGTGCTGGCTGGTGCATTGGAGCAGGCACTTCCCATCCCTGCCCACCAACTCCACACACACATGCAGGAGGGGGGACTAGTGACCCTGAAACGCCGCTTTCCCACCTGCACTGCTAGTGACAATTCTGGTAGCCAGCTCAGGGGAGTAAGGGATGCTTTATACCCCCTTACTCTTGTGCATAGCTGCATAGCATAAGACACAACCTAGCCCAAAAGCAGCATTTACATTGAAGGGGGCTACGTAGGGTGGAGGAGGAAGGACGGGAGGATTTCCTTGCTGTTAGGTGACAGCAATCCTTGCCAAAGATAATTTAGAGCCTCTTTGAATAGAAAAAGCTTTGCCCACTTGAATTCACCATATTGTACAAAATGACATGTATGTGTATGCTGTATATTCAGGGGTGAACCTGCCACACCAGACATTTCCTTTCTTCCACCTAAAAAATTATTCAGAGCCATAGATCCCCAGATCCAATTGTCCTTTGAATTTGGGGGGGGGGGTGTATGAAACCCTAGCTGGTATTTCTAAATTGTATTTTGAAAATGATTCCTCTCTTTATGGGGATCAGCCCAAACCCCTGGGGCATTTGGAATCTACATCTGAATCTGTATTACGTAGCTAGAAGTCATCTCTGCTATAAACACTGCAAAAAGATAAGTTTGTAAGGTAACTAATGTACTTATAAATCTATACCTGCAAAATTGAAAATGTTTAATTACAAAATAAATCAGTATATGAAAAAATAACATTGGTGTTCATTTAGGGGAATGTTATTCCTGGACTCATCTCTCATACACTGTATAATTTGCCTGCTTGCTGAACACCAGAAGGCACGTGTGGAATCTGAAATACCAGACTGCAGGTGGCTGAACTGAAAAAGAATAAAGCTGCTCCAGAAGAGGAACTGGACCAGTGGGGAAATGGGTGGAGAACAAGAAGAACCAGAAGCTGTGACAAAAGTAAAAAAGAACTGTGGTCTAAATAAACCTTCAGAATTGCAGCAGGCTTATGATGTTCCCCCAAACTGAGCGGGAGCCTTCTGGCATATTAATGCATCAGCGAACACATTGTATGAACCAGCCACAAACTTCAGAAGGGTTCAAACCCTTTCCCACCTTCTTTAAAATGTTTCCCCCACCCAGCTCCAAACCCTCCCCTGATCAATTTTTGTCCTGCAGCACCCCTCTTCCACACATATATGGACTTTTTATAATCCTATGGTTTCTGACTGAGATGAGCCACATTTATACTTCATCAATTCACAGGTTCAGAGTAAAGAACAATTTCTGAACAAAGCAAAGACTTGTGCTACCCTGGGGCAGTGCCCTGTAAGGGGCACAAGTCCGGGGATTCTGGGGTGGCCATTTTTTTTTTTTTTTTTGCTTCGGCACTTCGGCGGCAGCCATTTTTATTTTTTAGTTTTTTGCTTGGGGCAGCCGAAAAGCTGGAGCCGGCCTTGCTCATCCCCACTTTGCTCAGGAAGAGCAAACCCCTGCACTGGCCCCTATACAGATGCACAATGGAGCAAAAATGAGCAAAGACACTGCCATCTCCCCCATCTTGTTTACAAGCAGCACAATCTGGCCCGAAGATATTAAATGAGAAGAAATCCGACCCTGAGACCAGAGGATATCACTTCCCCCAATGCAGATACAATCATTATGGGGTAAGCTGAAGAACTGGCCAGCCTTAAAATTAATCCCTAAAGAAATAATTTTAATAGGAAATGGGCACGGTTCTTGTAGGTAAGATAAATATTTCCAATCTGATAGATGAGGAAACTGTGGCAGAGATGCTAAGGGTAGGTCTACACTACCCACCCGATTCGGTGGGTAGAGATCGATCTTCTGGGAGACGCGTCTCATAAATCGATCCCAGAAGCGCTCCCCGTCAACTCCAGAACTCCTGCTCAGCGAGAGGAGGAAGCGCAGTCGATGGGGGAGTGAGCCTGCACTGCGTGGACCTGAAGTCAGTAAACTTAGTTCGATCTAGGAAACGTCGACTTCAGCTACGCTATTCTCGTAGCTGAAGTTGCGTATCCCAGATCAATCCCCTGCCCCAGTGTAGACCAGCCCTAAGTGACCAGTGGTTTTGGGGCAGAAGAAGCCAGTCTCAGAGCCAGGAGGATTAATATGAAGGAGTTTCTAGGCTGGGCTAAGTCCATAAACAATGTCTCTGTCTCTGTTCAGAGGATAACAGGTAGACAGCCATCACTAACTTCACTTCAAAAGTCATCTTTATGGTAGGATAGCAAACAACCAAGCTTTGACAATACAGATTGTTGATGGGAAAACAGAAGGATTTTCCGTGGGCTGAATTACCTCCGTCCTCACTGGATTTGCAGTTATGAAAGGGGCACACTAGGCATGGCTGAGTGGAAAGTGACAACCACCTATGCGATTTTCTTCTCTCTCTAGTTTTCTCCCTTCTATAGACATTAATGTCCTCCTGAGGTGAATTTACTGGTGAAAGGTTTCTTCATCAACATGCAGCTCTGTAACAATTCCAGAACTAATTTCCAGTTTACCCAGAAAACAGATATGAACCTTGAACACTTATATTTTATTTTGGGAGAAAAAAACACCTGGAAATAAAAGCATAATGGAGAATGGAAGAAGCAGTATTAATTATTATATTATGGAAGAGCTTTCAGCCTGTCTCTTTCCTGATGGCCAACATAAATGCTAAGAGACAAAAATTATTACAGCTAAAATGGTACTTAAGGCATATTCTTGGCTCCTTTTTTATTTTAATCACATGGAACTCTGTAGCCTTTGCTGATGGCACAATACATTCCATTACACTTAGGTTGTAAAATTCTGTGCTCTGCCTCAGAGAATTTATCTTTCTGCATATTATGCCACCCAATTCCCCAGTCTGGTAGACACTGGGGATAATAATCTTTAAGGATATAGTAACAACTGCAGTTCTCATGGCATTCCGCTCTTTGGACATCAGACATAGATAGCCTACTGTCTCAATTTGTTTCCACTCTACCCTTAGGTAGTGACAGACATTTAAGTGGAGGTACCCATACACTTTAAGGTCAGAAGGGACCGTTATGATCTTCTAGTCTGACCTCCTGCACAACACAGACCACAGAATCTCACCCACCAACTCCTGTAATAAACCCCTAACCGATGTCTGAGCTATTAAAGTCCTCAAATCATGGTTTAAAGACTTCAAGGTGCAGAGGATCCTCCAGCAAGTGACCCGTGCCCCACGCTGCAGAGGAAGGCGAAAAACCTCTAGGGCCTCTGCCAATCTACGCTGGAGGAAAATTCCTTCCCGACCCCAAATATGGTGATCAGCTAAACTCTGAGCATGTGGGCAAGACTCACCAGCAAGACACCCAGGAAAGAATACTCTGTAGTAACTCAGATCACACCCCATCTAACATCCCATCATAGGCCATTGGGCATATTTACCATCCCCTCCATAAATTTATCAAGCTTAATCTTGAAGTCAGATAGGTATTTTGCCCCCACTGTTTCCCTTGGAAGGCTGTTCCAGAACTTCACTCCTCTGATGGTTAGAAACCTTCATCTAATTTCAAGTCTAAACTTCCTGATGGCCAGTTTATATCCATTTGTTCTTGTGTCCACATTAGTACTGAGCTTAAATAATTCCTCTTCCTCCCTTATCCCTCTGATATATTTATAGAGAGCAATCATATCTCCCCTCTGCCTTCTTTTGGTTAGGCTAAACAAGCCAAGCTCTTTGAGTCTCCTTTCATAAGACAGGTTTTCCATTCCTCAGATCATCCTAGTAGCCCTTCTCTATACCTGTTCCAGTTTGAATTCATCCTTCTTAGACATGGGAGACCAGAACTGCACACAGTATTCCAGATGAGGTTTCACCAGTGCCTTGTATAACGGTACTAACACCTCCTTATCTCTACTGGAAATACCTTGCCTGATACATTCCAAGACCGCATTAGCTTTTTTCACGGCCATATCTCATTAGTGGCTCATAGTCATGCTGTGATCAACCAATACTCTGAGGTCCTTTTCCTTCTCTGTTACTTCCAACTGATGCGTCCCCATCTTATAACAAAAATTCTTGTTATTAATCCCTAAATGCATGACCTTGCACTTTTCACTATTACATTTAATTCTATTACTATGACTCCATTTTACAAGGTCATCCAGATTTTCCTGTATGATATCCTGGTCCTTCTCTGTATTGGCAATACCTCCCAGCTTTGTGTCATCCGCAAACTTTATAGCACACAGTATTTTTATTCCTCCCTACCTCCATCAACACAAGTCTGAACTTGGTGTATTATTATTTGTGATGTATCAACGAAGAGAGAAGGCTGGTCGAGGGCCAATGGCCAAAGTACTGCACTGATTCTGATATTATCTTAAAGCTGCCTCAACTGTGTGTCTCAACTTCACTAAAACATCCACTAATTCTCTATCAGCTCACAGACATCGACAGTTTGGTTAATCCTGCCTGTTTTAGCTGGGGGCTGATTCAAGAACCCTCCATTGTCAGGATGTTACTAGTTTGCATTGAAAAAATGCTGATTTGGGCTGAATTGTCAGCATCTGTGGAAGCAGGACAATATCGTGGGGGAACAAATACTCTATTTGAGTTCCAGAGAGAGTTCTAGAGTTTACCCTGCAATATGATGGTAGAACTCTGTGTGACAAACTATGTTCTAGATCCATGCCTTATCTGGCTGATGAAGGGTGGGGAGAGTGTGGAGGGAGTACTGCAGCCAGTAGTATTGGGGACTACCAGTGCTTTCCTTAAGCCTGCTGCTCTTAAAGACCTTTGCTATGATCTGTGCTCAAGAAGCTATCACTTAGCACTGACAATCTAAAAGTTGCCCTATGTTGGCAGCACCAGATTTCCACTTAGGCACAGTAGGCCCGTGCCTAGGGGCACTGGTATTCTAAAAGGCCTAAAAGTTAAAATTGGGTTTAAAAAGTTTCATTTTTTATGGAAAACACAAAGGTCAGATGCCATTGATAGCCTGCAAACGACGTTAGAACGGAGCATTTCACAACTGTAAACGAGCATGTTCCCTAATTGATCAGCAGTGTAAGAATGAAACAACGTTAACCGGGATGACTTTAAGTGAGGAATTACTGTATCTATATACTGCAGATTTCCTGACCATTGTCAGACAGCAATTAAGGTATGATACAGAGACTGAACTAGCTATGTTGGTTCAGAATCTTCTCCTAGCAATGGATCAAGATCAATGGCCAGACCCCCCTAGTCAGTGTAAATTTTCATCACTTCATTGACTTCAGATCTTGCCACCAAATGTCTATGCTGATGGCAGCAGATTTGTTAGTTGCTACTGATGATTGCTGGTGGCAGGGTGTTCTCCAACGATGATTCAGAGTTTAGAAACTTGCTTCCATTCACTTAATCAGAAATAGCCTGAATTTGTTGATCTGCAGAGAGCACTACAAGGTTCATTTTCCCATCTTTAGAAAGTGGATGCTGCAAGAAGAGTAATATTTAGGGAGGGTGGAGTATTTTTCATCACCTGTACTGTGCTGTGTTGTGTAATTAGTGTAAAACCACCATATTTGGGAGGATTGCTGTTAGTTCCCTGTTTTCATATTTGCTTGATTATTTTTTAGTGATTGATTAGGATGCCTCGAGGGTGAGATGGGCACCTTTTAGTTGTTTGTATAAATGAAAATAAATAATAAAGGATTCAGGAAAGGGACAGGAAGATTAAGGGGGTGTAGGTGAATGGGGGCAAAGGACCTAGGAGAAGAAAAGGAGACAGGGACCAGTGAAAAGACGAAAGAAACGAAACAAGACTTGGAGCAAGTTGGAAAGGGCCAACATAGGAGGGTAGAGAGAACCAAGGCATGAGGAGAAATTTCTAGTCTCTCCCCAGACCCTAATCTGTTTAGATGCTTTAATCACATACAGCTAAGGATATTTGCTATTCTGCCTCCGATTACCGCTACTGGGCAGTGCTCCTTTGCCACTCTTGCTTACCTGAAGAACAACCAAGGCACTATAATAAGTGAGCACTGGACTAGCTTTGAAGCTTATTGAAAGGAGACCCAATACACCAACAAACTGATAGAAAAGGTGAAGTACTGCTTTACAAGACAGCCAGGATCCCTGAGAGTACTGCTTGTGTAAAATATTAGGTGTATTTGCTTTCATAAGGATACATCTAATTTGCATAATGCTATTTATTTGATTCCTTTTATTTATTTGTATTACCTCACTTACCCCACACTGCAAAATCTTAGATTAATGGCCTATGTGTTGGCAAACAGCCATCCGTTTTAATGACCCTCAGACACTACTTGCCTGACCTGGAGTTTACCTAGTTGTGCTTGGTAACCTAAAGGTAAAAGACACCATAAACCATTTGAATGACTTCAACTATGTACTCTCAATTTTTATTGCCTTTTTTTTCTTTTGCATGCTGGCTTCTCCAAGTATAAGCTTTTCTATTCTGTTCTATTTTGTCCTGACCTTATTTTGACATTCTCAGTTGCCTTAGGTGTCTCTATAGCTAACACTGTGATATATAGTTTTTTAACTTTCTGCTATTTACTGAGTAAGGTGTTTTGGGCCAAATTGTATTTTTTGCAAGAAACCTTTGTAGATTTGTTCCCTCTGTTCAGAGGTTTGAAATCATATTTACCCAGATTTTTTTCTAAGATCTAGTTTTTGTTTTGAAGGCATTTTTGATACTATGGAACCTCATCCTCCATCACCTTTCCTTTTGGATTTTTATATTCATTAAGCGGGGAAAATATCCTTCATTGTCACAAAAACAAACAGAAGAATGGAAAGCAAACCAACAAAAAGGGACAGTGAGTGAGCTGAAATATGCTCTCTGTGCATCATTTTACAGAGAAGAGTGCTATCTGACTTTAACCTTTTGAAAGAAGTCAGCCATTTCCGTGATAAAGTATGATAATCATACAGAAATGGACAGGGTTGCAATTTTTTAAAATGAATACAGAAACTGCAGAGCTGTGCTGAATGAATAGCCAAGAGGAAAGAGTGCTTCACAAAGTTCAAATTCATTCAGAACAACTCCCTCCTCCCCTAAAAGAATGCAACTAGCTATGTAAATTTTAAGCCATGTTTATTAACTTCAGCCTTCATCTTTTAAGGAGTAAAATAATCAAGTGCAATGCTTCCACATTTACAGTGTAATGTATATTATTATGCTTCTGTAGCAGCCAATTGCCTATTGTGGAAAATTTATCCAATTAGTAGAACCTACTTTCCCTCATCAGCCTCCCCACCTTTCCTCTGACTACTCACCAGGAACTCACATCTGTTCTAGTCATATCCTTGTGACTTGCCCCCAGGGGTACCCAGAGTTTTGAGGCACCTTACCACTACCTGCCTTTAGCATGAAGCATTCTTTTCTGTGCCTGTGGTAGCTCAGCTCCCTGAAATCCGCCGCCTCTGGCCACAAAAGTGCTGCCATCCATGTCTCTGCAGACTTTACTTTTTCTGTGCAGGCTAATGATAGGCACACAGCAACCTCTGAGTGCTCGGAGCGCCCCTTGCAGTGTCCAGCCTTTAAGCACAGGACACTCACAGATATTACCAGGTAAGCGGTCCCCAAAGGAACTACACACACCAGCTTGTTAGAGTCAACAGAAGTTCTGCTCCAATATAACATTACTGCACTAATACGTTTATAGTGAAAACAACCAGAAGTTTATTATCACAGGATAAGGTATAAGAGATAGCAAATGAGGACAACAGAAAGAATTACGTAAAAAAGAAAAACATAAAAAGCAAACCTGGGTCTACACTTCTCTATGGTTACCTTTGCTATTTAATAAAGATTCCCCCCCTAGGATTCAGTCTTTTGAAGAGCTAGCTGGTTTTCAGTCAAACTAGGATCCAAGCATTCATGCCTCAGAGAATGGGGAAAAAATGGTGTCTTTTTGCCTTCATCTAATACCCCCAAAGTTTTTTATTTTGTCCCCAGAGTCAGGATGCTCCCCTCCTCCCCGGGGTTTATTTTCCAGTGTCTTGTCTCCTGTTGGACTTCCCACACCCGTCTTGAGTCGTATGTAAATGGGGCTTTCATTGTTTTGGCCTACAAACTGTGTTCCCTCTAAGGTGCATGCCTACACGGCCGCACAAGAGGGCATCAAGGGTTGCGCACCTAATTAGTGGAGCCTCACAGGCGCGCAGCCACAGGTGTGCCTTGACCCTGGCGGGGATGTGTAAGAAGGTGAGGTGCGGGAATACGGGGTGGGTGAGGGCAGTGGGGTGAGGTGGGGGGTGGGAAGCTTGGGATATGCAGGGCTGCGGTGGCCTGGGAGAGACGCCTCTACCCCAGCCCCAGTCCCAGCCCCAGGGCTGCAGTGGCCGAGGCCTGCCCCGGGGCTGTGGTGGGGAGAGAGGACTCTCCGGCTCCCCCTGCTCTGGGGCAGCTGCAGAGAGAGATGCCTGTCTCCCAGCTCCGGGGTGGCTGTGGGGAGAGACACCTGTCTATGCCAGCCAGGGCTGCTGAGGGGAGACAGGGCTGGGAGAAGTCCTCTTTCCCTGCCACAGCCTCAGGGCTGAGGATGCCTCTTCAAATCCCTAAACCTATCTCTCCCAAACCCCTTGCTGCAGGGTTTGTGAGGTCCCCATAGAGATCGGTGTAGGTCAGGGGTCTCCAAACTACGGCCTGTGGGCTGAGTCCGGCCCCCAACCAATTGCTGGTGATGCTGCCTCGGCGGCACTTTGCCACCTCGGCGGCATTTCGGCGGCAGCTATTTTGGCGGCGGGGCCAAAAGCCGGCCTGCGAAGCCCCTTTAAAAATGTAATGTGGCCCTCTTCTCATAAAGTTTGGAGATCCCTGGTGTAGGGGAGAGAATCATCCCTCTGTGTGACCACAGCTCCTCCTAGTGTCATTTTTCCATCACAGCGATCTGTGGGCTGCCTCAGTTTTTCTCTCTTGCCTCAGCTTCTTCATGATTATAACTTTTAATAAATATATATTATATCTACCGTTTTTTGTTTCTACTGGTGGCCCACATCTGCACATTACCTTGATATTGGTGTGGCACATAACAAAATTCATTCCACACATGGATGGAAAAAATTAGAGGGAATATGCCTATAATGCTTAATCTACATGGCTGACAGAGAGACAGGTGAATCAAAGTCCTTAGTCTGATCCAAAACCTGTTTGTCATCTCTGCCTTGGATGCAGATTTTAAAACATATTTTCACTACATATACACAACTCCTTAAATATCGTCTGTACATACATCTCACGATGATTATGAGAATCAGTATGACAAATTTGTATTAGATACCTCCCCCTTGACCCTCTTTGGATAAATATTATCATGAAAACAATGTGTTCAGCGTAGTGAGTCTGCCAGGCCTGTTAGGAGTTTCTGTTATGGAACAGCGAACCTTTTAGCAGTTTGCACTGAGCAGTAGCGTAGCCAGGGGGGGAGCAGGGGGAGCGGCCGCTCCCCCACTGAGCAAAAGCGACGCCTTTTTTCTGCTCAGACGCCTTTTGCTCCTATGCTGCAGCCAGAGCGGAGCATTTTTTTTCTGCTCCCGGTGCCCTTTTTTGCTCCCGACGCTTTTTGGTCCTGGTGCCTTTTTTAAGGACCGCTCCCCCTGTGCTCTAAACCTGGCTATGCCACTGGCACTGAGGGGTTCTTAAGGTCAATATACTCTACCTAGTAAAACTGTCCTTTTTTCTTCTTTTCTCAAATAACTCACTCATCAGGTTATTCTCTTGCCTTCTAATCTCTGCTCCCTCATTATTATTTATCCCTTCCCTCTCTCCCCTGTTGCAGTTGCCCAGGTATATGTTGGACACCTCAGAAAGCAGACTAAGATTCCATGCTCCATAGAGCAGACTATCTAAATTTAACTTTACAATCCGTTAGTGAAAAGGAGAGGGAGGAAAAGAGTGACAATAAGGTAATATGAGAATTCAATAGTTCAATTCCTTGTCTCTCTCTCTAGTTTCTTATCTTTTCTCCCCACATGTCTCACTAGTAAGTTTTTAGCTGGGATTGAATGTGCCACGTAATTTTGGGGTGGCCATAAAAGAAGATACAGAAATTAGAGCAGGTTGAAAAATAGGGCCCCCACTCCTCCATGGAAAATTTTGATTTTTCACAGGAAACCACCCCCCCACACACACACACACCAAAAATGCTGAATTTTCCAGTGGAAATAAAATTAAAATGTTCACAGAAATGATAGGCTTTCCTTGAAAATATTCGTTTAGCTGCAAGTCCTGGTGGGGAAAAAAAGGATAGAAAATATTTGACTAGCCCTAATAGAAAAGTTTGTATGAAGAAACACTAGAAGATTGCAGTAGTTGAAGCAGCAGATAATAAAGGTGTGGAGAGGGGATTTGGCTGCTAAGACAGAAAGGAAGGGACAGACTTTAGAGATGTCTTTGGGAATCTTTTCCTCTATCTTTTGTCTCTCTCCTATTCCCTCCCTCTAACGCCTCTAACTTCTTCCCTATTCTGTCTCTTCTCTTCCTCTTCAATTTTAAAGTGAACCCGGTCCCATTACTGAGGCCATTGATGGTGGGAACTCTCCAGGTGTTCCTACATCAGATCCACATGGGAAGCACTTGCACTGCTTGGTACGGCTCTTTGCTCTTTTACCACAGCACATGCAGTGTGGTTAGCAGAGCTGTAATGTGCAGCGAGACTCTCTGCTCATAGCAGTGCTGCTACTAGCTGTGTCAGAAGTAGGTCCCCTTTTAGTCACCGGATATAGCTGTTGTCTTTGGACCTCATTGTTCTCAGTACAGCTACACAAATCATGAGCCCAGCAGCCACTGCCTTACTATTACTTATTATTCAATTGCAAGTTTAATTAGTTTCTAATAAATTCCCCTTTTAAGCAGCACATGGAGATGTTTGTGAAGTCCCCAGTGCTGTAATTTATCCAGCTTTTTTTATGCCAGGTCCACTCAGTGGTGCTAGTTCTAATCCATGTTCAGCTGTTTGCTCAGACACTGCTATGGACAGAAAGTTTGTTCTTCCCATACAGAACTAATTTTCAGGCATGGTATAGAAACAGCTGGGGGAACAGCCAATGGCAGACATTCTACCTGCGCTGAGGGCCATCTAAATGGGAGTTTGCCTATTTTAAGGAATGTTAGGATGAATTATGAGCAATGAGGAATACTAATAAGAACATCATGGGAACTGACATTGTATCGTATATTGGCAAGCTGCAGTAATTATATGAGCATGTGTGCTCTCTATGTACGCACAGCTCGAGCTTGAATGGAGCAAGTTAAAGTCTATAGTCTGAAGATCTTCCAGGTGAGCCAAATGGGAGCCTCCCTCTGGCTTAACCAATGAAAGCCAGGCTAAAATGGTCTCTTCTGGAAGTTTCTCTTTGCCAATTTTCCAGCTCACACCTTTTAAAGAAGATTTAAATTTTGCTAGGAAGACACTGAATATGTTTTACCCTTGTCTTGGGAATGGTTTCAACATAATATTCTCCTAATAAAATGTTTTCAGGCTAGTTCTCCAGATAAGATAAAAGTTTGCCCCCTGAAGCAATGATGGTTAATGTTTTACATATCCTTTAATTACTCACCTTCTAGCCCACATATCCAACTCTTCATCCAGGTAAGCTTTAACTTTTTTTGGCTGAAGTCCAAGAGAATTCCCAGCAAAGTATATGCAGCTTTCATTTCCATTCACTAAAGTTGAGTCGGCTGGGAGGGGGAAAAAAACAACAGCTCAATTATAACTGTGCCATTATCCAGACAGTTGTATCATCCCCTTCGACCCCAAAGAGCACCAATTTCCTGATCAATGGAAAGATCAAACACATGTATTAAAATACATGCTAGAAACACACATTTCTTTATGCAGTGATTTGATTTTAGGGCTATAGAAAAATAGATTAAATGACTAGAAAATATCTCTTGCTTGGTTTTGCAATACTTCATTGAACTGAACCAATAGTACATTTGACAGAAGTAAAGACAACTTGGGTAACTTCTTAATTAAACCTTAAAAGTCTTTTAAAAAGCATAGATCAGACAGCAATTTTAATCTAATCTGTTTTACAGATGCTCTGTGCCTGTTTTTCATGCACATTCTTTTTAACATGAACGATAGAGTGGTGTAAATACTATTCACACGTCTAAATTGGTTCTATTAACTGTTCCTTTGTTCTCCAGGAAGACCATAATAGTCTCACTGAGACTAGAGAAAAGAATCTTACTCAGAATTTAGAGCTGTAAATCTCACTAGTACGCCTTAAATTCCAATCAAGCATTAAAACAGGTAATGAATTAAAAGCTAAACTGCTCCTCTGTACTGCAGTCCCCTCCTCAGACATAAATGCCCATTGGCTACCGATGCAGAAAGCTGGCCCTACCTCCTTCCTACATTGTTCTAGCCTTTACATCTGTTATCCTGTGGATTCTCTTTTTTTGGTTATTAACTGCATATAGGGCTTGGGACTGGGCCTTTTTCCTCTCACAAAATACTGATAATTTCCCTTTCCCTGACATCTTTAATGTCACATTGCACTGTAACGGCTGTCCAAACTATGCTTGTTTTTCAGCACCATATTAATGATTCCACAGCTTCTCTGACTAGCATATTATAAAGCTATAACATTGCATCAGTCACTACTATTCCCCTTTCATTCACAGATCTCTTCTTTTTATTAGCTTACACTACTACTTAGCTCTCTATGTAGCTATTCTGCACCTCCTTTTCTTCACACCACTGGCCCTCAAATTATTTCTGGAGGGGCTTAGAGGGATAGGAAGGGTTGTATTACAGTGTTCCAAAATACTGAAGAAATGTTGCTAAGCACTGAAGCATAGTAATAACAAAAAGACAACTGCAGTTAAAACATGTGCCCTTACATAATGCTGAATATAAAACAATATGTACAATATAAAAAGACATAGATAAGATTTATATTCAAATTAATTAGATATGATATAGTAAGTGGTTTCCACACCTACTCGATGATTCCAACAGGTCAGATTTAATAACATATATCCTTTTGCACATGGAAGTATAACATTGCTCTACATATAATTTAGAGATGTGTTTCTAATGATTTAAGGTCACCTTTAATCCAAAACCGAGAGCAAGTGGTCTTTCAGCGATGATCAGTCTAAATGAAGGGGAAATATATAATTTTCTCATTAGCCAAGGAGGAGCTACTGGCTATGCTGGTATATTATATAGTTATATGCCTTGTTGTAGAATGAAGGGTAGATGGTCAAAGAAGAGATTAGGAGGTTTACCGTTACCTTTCAACATTTTCTTTACGAAATTATAGTTCAGCAGTTTCAAGCTGAGGGCATCCCAACAAAGCAAGTATAATGGAGACTATGCAAAGAAGTGCTTAGACGTCTGAATATTTATCTAACTTTTCCGCTGTCATCTCACTCCATTTGTTCTACTGAACCCTCATCCATATGCTTGCCAAACTCCCAGAACAACGTGACATGGAATTAGTCTGATGGCAGGTTTTCACTTGATTTATATAGTGTAAACAGTTATTACAATTTACATTATGATAAAGTTAAACTATCATTATGATATTTGACACTTTTTAGAGTACATAATATTACACCTGTCTCCCATGGATGTTCTCATCTCCTTCTTTAAAGACTATGTTAAAACCTCATTGTAATGTTTTATGTAAATATATAAAGAATACTTGATGGCTAATATCTGTAATGACATTTATCTTCAGGAGCGATAGGATCCGCTCATGTGTGAAGATAAATGTCATGAAAGATCAGTCATTATAATATATCTATACAATGTAAATATTTTTTACCCCTGCTGTTCTTCAGGACAGGAGCTGTATTTCATGACAGTTTTTAAAAAAAGATAGAGGACTCAGGATATATGAGAACAATGGGTTCTGAACACTGTTAAAACTTTTACTGCCTTGTACATTGTAGTGTCATTAATGAAACATGTAACAGTGCAGTCTTGGGGCCTAGATACCATGGTGAATGGAGTGGGGTGGGGAGGGAGAAACAATAACATTGCAAGTGTGCTAAAGCAGAGAAAACAGAATATAGAAATCTCCTTATAGTTGTGTGTATAGAAAGATACTTTCTTGGACTCCAAGTTGTTGGGATACTAAGCTGATAGGTGGCCTAGATATATTTGGAACAGAGACAAAGAGAGAGAGGGCTCCATTCCCATTCGCCTCTCTGCTATGCATCATGGGGGAAATAAAGAACAAAAGTAAGGTAATCAGCCCCAAATGGGAGCAGAGTAGAAAGCAGGTATTCAGAAGAATCCCCCAAATGTGCATCTGCCAGAAACCCCTCTGTGCAAACTCCATTTCAGAGCAAATGGACCACAAACAACTATGTAGCCTACCATTAGACAAAAATATCCATGATGTCGGCTCAATCCTACTTTGAAGTCAGTGACAAAGCTCCTATTGACTTCAATGAGAGGAAGGATCAGTCCCCACCTGCACATTTAGAGAACTAGATTGGATATCCCTCCATGCTCTGTGACTCATGAGAGGGGTCACAGAGTGCAGCTTTGCTAGGGAATATAATGACAATATGGAAACAGAAGCAAATCATGTTGCCAGTATTTAGGATGAGCAGGGAGGAGTAGGAAAGCAGAGATACTTTCACAAATTCATTCAGAGATTCATGGAGTCCTCTCTGTCTTCTACCATGGAGCTCTACCTGACACACATATTCCCCTGTGTTTTCTGATGTGTCACCTGTACCCGCACTTGCAGAGGAACATGCAGTGGATTATTTGGTAGCAGTTTTGTGGGCAAATATTTCTCTCTCTGTTGTTACACTGAAGGTAAACGGAGTTCTTTCTCTATTTCATAATGGACAAATTTTGCAGAAAGAAGCTAGTTATAGATCTACTAGGTATTAGCTTTGAATTTTTCTTGAATTATTTATTAAATGTCTCCTGGTAGCTTGCAACAGCAGGAAGGAACAAGTTTGCTACATAGATTTACCATGTAAGGAAACAGCATGATGTCCTTGCAGCTTCTAGAATTATATTGATTTGAACTTTGTGCTTAGACTCGCTCATGGGAGATCTGAAACAGATTTGGTTTCCTAAACCAAAACTTAGATGATAGTAGGTGTGCTGCAAAGGTGATTATTTTGAGCTCTCTTTATAGAATTTCAATATCAACATATCCTTCCAGACAGCACCCAACTACCAAGCATGGCATTGGTATTGGCTGCATGGGGGTGAAGCGTCTGTGTTGACAGTCACTACTAACTGAAGGATCCTAACTGAATTATTAATGAAGCTAGTATCATCAGGTGTCCTTAGTGAAACAAGAAACCTGCTCACCAGCCCTTGCAACTGAATATAATGTGCTAGTTTAAGCCAGCCAAGATGTTTTATACTAATCCTCTCATCAGAAATCATATTGTAAACATTCACCATTTAAAACATTCACTAATTAAATAAAAAACCTTCCAACATGTGCCCTATGGAAAACAGCATTTACTATATTCCTCATTTGAAAGGCATTGTTACAAAACTACTATTACTGCATCCACAAAATATATTCACCTATTCTTGTGTCTGTATCCAGATACTAGATCCATGGTGCACATATGAAAAGAGTAAATAATAATAAATAACCACAAAACGTATATATCCTTCTTATGCCCTTCTCCGAGCTTTCCAGTACATTCTGTCCACTCTTGTTTAGATTGTAAACTGTTCAAGGCAGGGACTGTCTATGTTTTGTCTTGTGCACCACTCAGCCTATTACTGGCACTTAACAAAAAACAAGTAATAATCTCCAATTACTCATCTGTCAATATGAAGCAGTTGGATATGTCCAGATTATCATTCCTAACCTTTGTAATTTGAATAGGAAGTCTCCTGTAAGAGGGATTCATTTCTGTAGCAATGGTTCTACTGTAACCACTTTGGGAAAGTTAGGTTTTTTTCTGAACTATGTTTTAAAATAAGAGCCATATTTCAATAACATTATTCATCCTGAATAGAAATTTACTATCACAGCAGTTCAATGATTTACATGGGATTATTTGTTATTATTACTGTCATGAGTAAAGGTATCAGCATTGCCCTACATACATTGGTCAAGATGATGCACATGTTATTAAAATTGTACCAGTTTTTTTGTTTGCCCTTTAGCTATAAGTTTGTCATTCATTTCTGCTTTGTGTCCCAAGCCTGACATTCAAATGCTAGACGTCTGTCTATAATTCAGAGTCCTTCCATAGAAGTGAGAAAATAATGCAAAAAATTAAAGTTATTTTATTCTTCAATTATTCACTTGAATTTAAGTATTAGCATCCTTTCTTTTTTAGCATCTCATCTTTGCTTCCTATGAGTATCTATTGATGAAACAGGGAATATTAATTGAATATTGTAAAAATGTTGATAAAAAGAGACTTTTCAGTATATAATTATGAGTTTTCACACAAGAAACCTGATTCTAACACTTATGTTTATCCAATCAGCGGAACAGAAACACATTGTGACTTTATCTAATCAAAACCGTTTAAATTTCTAGCGCTCACAACGAGTTGTTTACAAGCAAACTACAGACCAAAAAATTATTCACAGACATTTAGTGATTAATTTTGAATGACTATATTTGGGAATGTCTTGCTCTATTTGCAGACAATTCATGAACAGAAAAAGAGGAGCAATTGTTCAAATAAATGGTTCATACTGAATTACTTGCCCACATCAATCTTTTTTCCTAAGAGATAGCTCTGTATATTCCCCTTAGGATCCTTTATTAATTTCCTCTTGAGTCCTAACAATAAAATAGTATATATTCTAACATAACATATATACTGTTTCTTCCATTACCAAAAAATAATTGTAACAAAATACATAACACTAAACTATGTTGTACTAAAGAAGCAATCGCTCTGAGCTGTAAATTCTTAGAGACATTGCAGTTTCAATCCATTATATAAAAATTCTTTTGCCTATAATTTTCAATCAGTCACTATATTGTTCAAAGAAGCTGACTGACAGCATAAGCATTATGTAAGTACTGTATTTTCACATTTAATTCAGGACAGTAATGAGAGCATAAAGTATTCTGTGCCAGAATAAGCTGATGGATTGATTTAGCAACTCTGAGGACGTACTGTGCTCAGATATGTCTGCAATTGCTCCATTATCTTATAGGTGACAATACTTTCCAAAGATTTATGAAAAAACATATACAGAAGATGCAAAACTGCCCAGTACAAGTATGATTCTCACTTGGAGGTAGATCCTTGACTTTTGGAATATGGAAACATTCACGGAGGTGTTTCAGCTCATCTTCTTCATCTAAGTGCAAAGCAAGTTTCTGATCTGCTAGATTGCATCCTAGCTGCAAGGCAGTTTGTTCTAAAACGGTCACTGGGAACCCATCAGAAGATGAATCCATTTTCAAGTCATTCAGTTTCACCTTAAAATGAAAAACATCACAGTTTAAATTTTACAGGATACATATTCATTAGGGGCTGATAAGAGACCACTAATGCTGCTTCAGTTGACGCCAAAGATTTATTTGATTCCAAGCTTTTATAAAGTGAAATATTTGAATGGGATGGCAAACTACAATTGATCAATTCAAGCATTTACAAGACAACATACTGCTGTAGCCCCAAAGGCATCTTTTCCCCAGATACAGTGCTGTTTCCTCTTTAAATTATATCAGCAGCTTCTAAGTTCTACCATTGCACTGACAGTGGTAACAAGTTCTATAGTGTCATTCACATTTGCAGAACTCAAAGCCAGGGGCAGCATTATTATTTTATTGTTTCTGCAATCTGTGTTCTGAAAAAGAACAGGTGTGTAGCTACATGTGAAGTTGTTTTCCAGTCTGTGCAATCTTCAAACTCTTTCAGCTTTTTCACTTACTGAAATAAATAAATAAATAAATAAAATAAATAATGAAAGTGAGAGAAAGAAAAGGAAACACTGATGGCAGACAAAGGCATGATTGGAAGTGTTGTTTTTTAGAACAGGATTTGAAATAATATTTCACTCTTGTTAGACCACATACCCGTTTATGTTTAACATTATACTTTCTCTGCGCTGAGAAAGAGGGGGGAAAACACAGGCCAAGCAGTCAACATGACAGGCCATATTTTCCAGAGTATGCAAACCACAAGTGCAACATCTGCAAGCCCACTAGTCTTCACATGAAAAACAGAGAGACCTATAGGTGAAGTGTCTGGAGCATAACAAAGTACCCCTAATACATTTTTTATACATTTTCACATGCTTATTTGAAAATTTGGCCTAACAGAGTTTTTGTCCAAGAATATTTACCTTTGAAATACTTTTTTGTGAATTGAATATTATATACTTTATGGGCCAGGCCTTACTGAACCCCTGCTATGTTCTGCAGCCCAAGGAGCACTTGGAAAAACTGACTTAATCAGCTAGTTGGAGATTGGCCCAGTTTAAAGAAATCTCCAGGCAGCTAGAATGCACTCTATGTCACTCCCTTTAACAGCCCCAAAGGAAAGGCTGCTATAAATTACACACTAAACCAGATCAGCTCTGAGAATTAGGGAAAGAAAACTGGTTTAAAGCCACCTTTCCCCACCTCCTCCAGCTGTACCAAGCAGAACTCTGGTACAATTGAGAACTGGGCCTATATTCTTCCACTCTTCTTACCTACATATACCTCTGGTAAAAATTATTCCACCATAGAGAAATATGGCCAAATAACCTTCTGCAAACTCCTCGCTTTATTGATCTGGCTTCATTGTTCCATAAAACTACAGATACCACAGTGAAAGGGGTCAGAGAGAGAGAGAGAGAGAGAGAGAAACTTAGCCAGACACAAAATCAGTGCAGACGAGATCTTATAGTCACAGTGCACCATGTGGATGCTAGAGGTGGGATCCACAAAGACACTCAAGTGCCTAAGTCTGGGGTTTAGGAGCTTAAGTCCCAGTTTTGGCTTCGGTGTGATCCATAAAACTGCTGCCGAACGCTATAGGCACCTAAACTCACTTGGTGCCTAAGTTTTTAGGGTAAAAATTCCCTAGGCACCTGTGTTTCTACTCTAGGCATACACCCTGTTGCTTTATTTTAGGTGTCACAATGCCTAAGAACCAGAACATTTCACAAGCTGGGGAAGACAGACTTTCGGCCACCTAGGCTGTCTTTGGGGCCCGATCTGGAAGCTGTGCTAAGAGGTTGCCTACTGGCTCGGGTCCCATTCAAAATCTGGCCAGAGGATGAGGTGGTAATATAACAGTTAGTCCAGTAGTTAGAGCACTTCCCTAGGATGTGGGAATCGGAGGCTCAATTCCCAATTCTTAGCACGGGGTGGAGGGGAGGGGAAAGGATTTGAACAGGGGTCTCCCTCCTCTCAGGAAAAGTGGTTCCTCAGTTTCTCCTGTTGAAGCTGTTCCACTGAGGATAAATAATAAAAAAGTGTTTGGAGCAGGGGGACTGGACCCAGGATCTCCCACCTCCCAAGTGGATACCCTAAGTACTGGGAAACAGAATCATCCTCTCACTCTCTGGCCCAATGATTGTCCTTTTGTGGATACATACTTAAATAGGTTAGAAAGAACAAGAATGATTTGGTAGCACAGTGGTTAGGGCACACACCTGGGAGATCCCAAGTCCAGTCCCCCTTTCATTATTTACCTGCACTGGAACAGCTTCAACAGAAGAGGCTGAGGGAGCCACAGATCAGAATATCCTGTAGCTCAGTGACTAGAGCACTTGGCTGAAAAAGTAGGAACCCCAGTTCAAGCCCTTTCACCCTTCTAGTAGAGGAAGGAATTGAACCAGGATCTCCTACCTCTTTGGCAAATGCTGTAGCCAGTGGGCTGTAAGAAGGCATCACCTGCTCTGGCAGACTTGTGTGACATGAGGCAGGCACATCACTCATTCTGGCAAGAAACAGCTTAGGCTCCTAAGCCCTCTGACTCCAGGAGCAAGGTTCCCATTCATGGATCACTAAGCAGAGATAGGTGCCTAAATCTGGGCTGCAGGGTGGCACCTATCTGAGAGAGCAGTGAGGCTTAGCAAACACACCTCTCGTCAGCATCTGCTCAGCATTACAAAGCCTAAGTCCCTTTGTGTATCCCTGCCACCCTAGAGCCCTAAAAGATGGAGACCACCTGTAAACAAGGCCCTGCCCTTTCCTTTCTGTCTGATAAAGAAAGGCAAAAAGTTCTGCCTCTCCGTTCTTAGAAAAGTTTTGTTAGGGTTAGGAAATTACTCCAGACAGAAGCTGTGGGAGGAGCAGTAGGATTATAAAGTATGGATTATAAAGTATAGGATTTTAGGTCTATGGATCATTAGGTTCATTGTCTTTCACCTACTTCAGGTTTTTGTCATTCTTAAAAGGCACTGTTATCTAAGTAAGAAATCCATCTTAACATAATATTCTAATGTATATAATTTTTTAAAAAAAATCTTAATAATTGATAGCTAAAATAAAGACAAGCATATGACAAATAACCAAATTCATATCTAATCATCAGGTTAAAATCAAATGAGTGAACTATCCTCATACGATTTCCATCTAACAATCCAGGAAGATAACAATTGGAGTTTATCCTTACGTCCCTAAATCACAGAGTATCTTCAGTGCCAGTTAATCTAAACCTATACTTCAGCCAAATGGCAAGGGTAGGAGGTCCAAATTGCTACCAAGTTCAATTAGCTGACATTTCGGTTATGATCATAATGCCAATTGTATAGTGGCCCTGCCAGACTTTACTTACATAATAACAGTCCTTCCTCGCTACCAAGATATAGTTACAAGAAGAGATCACATATGATATCATGGACAACAGTTTCTATGTAGTTTAAGGCTGGTGCACATGGGAGATTAGTTTTATATACTGTTCTTGTTTGAATTCCATATAATTCAATTACTTATCGTCTCTACACACACACACTCACTCACTCTCTTAACCAGCAGACACATAGTTCATCTGATAAAAAGAGAGAAAAGAAACAAAAAAAAGAAAAGGTTGATATTTAACTTTAAACTTCTCAGATCTTACAGTTTCTCAAGCCTTCAGGGTGGTTATTTGAAGCAGCTGGAAAAACAGTTGGTGATGTTTTGTTTCTAGTGATTCAGCTTAGCTGATTAGTGTTAATGGACCCATAGGCTAGTGGAACAGGAAGTTTTGTATGCTTGACTGTGACAAGTCTAAATGTTGCTGGTATGGCCACGCTCCTTATCCTTCAGTGGCCAGCTGTTGAAGGGAAACTGAGGCCTTCTGTCAGGTACTGGGACACTGCACGGCCAGGACCAAAGATTCCACCTTTGATAATACCTCATGGGTTATAATTAGATCTGGGCAAAATTTTTCAGACCAATAATTTATTTGACAAAAAATGCAGATTTGGTTGACTCAGAAGTATCCATGAATCAAATATAAAGTCAGCAAATGGTGTGGGCTAGGAGGGGAGGGCAAGATTCACAAACTGGCCAGAAGGAGAGGTGGGAGTGCCAGTGCCCAGTTTATAACCTTTAGCCCAGTGGATAGGTCCCTCACCTAAGACAATGGAGACCCAGATTAGAATCCCATTTCTGAAACAGAGATTTCAACCTAGTTCTCCTTCCTCCTAGATAAGCATCCCAGCCACTAAGATACTGGCTACTCTGGGGTGGGTCTCTCTCCATCTCCCTTGTTGAAGCTGTTCCACTTTGCATAAAATACTTGAATGTTCATTGGGCCTGAGAAAGAACACGAGATTGACTCTGTAGCCTGGTAGATATGACTCTCACCTGGGAGAGGGAAGACCCGAGTTCAAGTGTCTACTTCCATGAATATTTATGTGCACAATGTTAAACAGCTTTGACAGAAAATGTTGAGAGACCCTGCTCCCCCCAGCCTTGTGGTAAGGGTGCTTACCTGAGATGTGAAAATTTGAATCCCCACTCCAGCACAGGAGAATTGAACCAGGGTTTCCCATGTCACAGGGGAGTGCCCTACTCATACGGCTTAATCACATTACCACCACTGCCTTTTCCCTTTCCTCCCTGTCCCATCTTTTGTGCCCTTTAAAAAAAAAAGACCCCAAACAAAATGGTTTACTGCAAACATGTGTTGTTCTATCCAGAACTAACTATTTTGATTGGCCAAAAGTTTTTGTATTCAGTTCAGCTCATTTTTTTTATCATTGTTATTATTTTGGAAATGCCAATGAACCAAAAAAGAAAGAAAATCAGTTATTTGCCCAGCTCTAATTATAACCAGGTTTTGCCTCCCCCGATAACTCTTCCTGGAGTCCCTCAGGGGATCAGAACAGGGTTCACCCACTGGAGCCACTTGACATTGACCAATCAAATTTGATTCAGTAATCTTTATAAAAATGATGATTTCCCCCCAAATTTGCTAATGCTCCTAAGAGTCCAGAAAACCCAGCTAGCCTAGTTGATAATGTTGGGCATCACTGGCACTGACAACTCTGCTCTTCTTCAAAAATACCACATATCAGAGGTGACTTCTACGTTCCAGATTTTGAATTCCAAAAACTGTTGACTCAACCATTACATCTGAGTCTATGTTCCAGTAACTTTCACTTAGAATGCAGAGGAAAGTCTCAGGCAGCACTGAGCCCCATAAGGAAGCCTTAGGAGGCAGCTGTAACTTAGACAACCCGGGGCCCGTCTAAATTACACCAGGAGCCTCCTCTCCAGGCCTAAGGTGATTTAAAACCACCTTACACCCCACCTATCTCCTTTCTCCCAGGCTGCAAGGTCTGTTCTGCCCCTCTCAGAGGCACAGTACAGAATCTCACCCTTAGACTTACTAGTCACCATTTTTTAAATAAGGCCTATATATGCCCAATAGTTATCACCACTGTACTTCAGATGACTATCTTTTGCCTGGCAAGCAAATATCATTACTCCCACCCACTACTTGAGGCATGATCCAAAGCCCACAGAAACAAAAGTGAGTCCTTCTATTAAGTCCAGTAGAGTTTGGATAAGGTCCATGGTCCCCTGTCATTGCAGCATTTGGCTATACCTGATCAATGACTTCCATTTATTAAGATTCGTATTTATATTAAGTTTTGACAGCAAATAAATCCCACAAGTATCCAAAAGCTATACATAAATAACTGTCTGGAGGTATGTGATGTGACAAACATTATGAAATAAGATAAAACTACCAAAATAAAATCAATCAAAATCCTATTGAGGAATGAAATCCCAGAAAGCCAGTTCTGAGACCAGAATGAGTAAACATTTTTGTCTTTGGAATAGGAGTTAGGCTTGCTGTATGCTAAACCATGAAAGCCTGTGCAGCCTTTATGACTGGCATAATTGAGCATCCTAATTGCTGCTGAACAGAGACATGCACTTATTTCATACAATTCTCAGCATTAATTTGTTATATCCTATATGCATAGAAAATAATATTTCTTGAGAATTTTGTAAACAGTTTTTACCCAATTATTGGCAGCTAACTAAAAAAAAAAAAAGTGCTGTATTCCTCTCCAGTTGAAATTCAGAGACCCATTAATGCAAAGGCCTCATCCCACCTTGATGAATTCACTTCAGAAGTTTGTCAAAATGGGGCAAGTTTTCACTAACTGAACCAAAAATGGTCAGAACAAGGCTCTTTTTTTTAAATTTAGTTGAGGTGATGTGATTTCCTCCTCTACTTTTTCCCCATCAACTTTCTGATGCCTATTTGGCTTTCTAGAGACAGCATTTATTTTCTATAACTGAAAAGAAGTGATGTTTCTAGTGGAACTAGGGTTACTGCCTGGCTGGTATTTGACTGGCCTGGTCAGCTTTTTTATGGATTTGCCAGTGGACAGAAAAATAATTTAACCTGCCAGCGTTTTTTAAGTGAGTCTAAAGATTTGCAATATTATCAAAATACACAGGGATATCGAATATTAAAAGTTTCTGTATCCAGCTAAAGATGCTGCAGTGTTGAGACTTCCACAGTTTAAGCAACAAGAGATCAAAACTGTTGAAAATACAGCAGCTGTCTGCCCACCAACACGCAAGTGCACCACGCATGTGTGAGAGAGAGTTTGAGTCACACCAGAGTGAGGAGACATGCAAGGCATATTAAATCATGGAAGATTAGGGTGACAGTGCGAGTGATCCTACTACACTCCTGCAAAAAAAAGTTCTCATCAGAACTGCTCATTCAGTGACAACAGGCTAAAACGAAACAGCCTGCAAAGACTGTCTGGCAAAATTTGCTGATGAAACAAAACCCCATTTGTTATCAGTGATGTTATCAATCTTATCTACACGTGTTCTCTCTCTAGATACTATAAGTGGGCTGTTGTGGGGGGCGATTGCAGAGTTGCTTTGTGGTTGGGGGGTTAGGGTTGCAGCAGGCTTGCTTTGTGCTTTTTTTTTTTTTTTTGCATTTTGAAGGTGATAACCCTAAGTGGGACTCAGTTTCTTTCTTTGTTTCTACCTATATTTTCCAAAGTCTCCTCTTTTTCTCTTCTTTCTCACCTGTGGATTCTGCTGTCTGTTTCCTCACACCTTTTACCATTCCCACTTTTTACTGCCACCCCTTGCCCAGGCTTCCCTATCTGGCCCTAGTTCTTTGTTCTCCTCCTTCTCTTAGTTCATAGCATTATCCTCCTTGTATGTTACCCCACCCCATACACACACACACACACACACACACACACACACACACACACACACACACACACGCAATGATTTGATGAAAAGACTCACCAGTGGCTATTGGCAATCTCCTGTTTTCAAGCAGAACAGATGCAGCCAAAATTAAGCAAGCTAAAAAAAGAGTCATGATATAGTCTTTCAGCACAAATATCAGTTTTATCCTTACATTTCCCATTTTAAAGCTATAAAACAAACACAAATGCCACTAACAGCAGTATGGATATTTCTCTTTTGCCATTTATACATCGTTTACTAACTGAAAAAACAAATCTCAAAGAAAATATTAACAAACCTTCTTATACTTACAGGGAAAGGACCTTTAGGTTTAATTATAAGAACTATAATTTGATTATTTTTAGATCAATTTTATATTATTTTATAGTTCTATTCTCTGCCTATATAATTGTATCATCATATCTTCATTATTCAGCTGTCCCCCAATATTACCCTAAAGTGTTCAGAGCTGATTACTCACGGTACTTTCCGCCTAACACAAGGCATAACATGAGTCTTTACTTAAAGCTGAATCAGTAACCTATTAAAAGAGGTTATCACATGAAGAAAATTTGTTCTGCTTTCTGCCCTCCAATAGGAGTTCACCAGGTTGCCAAAGGAAGTTTAACCTATAGAACTTTGACGTTTTCCAGGCTGCTAGCCAAATAAATGTTAAAGAGGGTCATATGCATACAATATAAATCCGTAGTCTCAAGGGTTAAAAGACACCAGCTGAATGCACCAATAGCATTACTAGAAGTGGTAAAGGACTAAAGAACTACTGAACTGCAGCCTTTAAAAAAACAATGTACAAGGGTCTGATCTTGCAACTCTTGGTCATGTTAATAATTCTTATTCGTATGAGTACAGTTTGCAAGATCAGTCCCCAAAAATGCAAGCCAAAGCAATTTGCTTTCTAAACTTACATCATCCTAACAGGGTTTTCAAATTACTGCATTAAATTCAAGTAAGTTACAGAACTATAAGTAATGGAAAAAATTCTAAATATAATATTCACAGCATGACTGCTACAATATAAAGAAAAACATTCAGTAAACATATAATTATATAATTAAATAAGTTTCACAGTACAGTGTCACATCTGCAGCAACAGAATGTGACAGACTGGAATTACAATAAGCTCAGTTACTTAAAGTAACTTAGGCACATATTGACCTTAACATCAAAAACTGACACAGTGTTAAAAGTAATTTCACACAAAGCTCATCTTTCTACTCCATAGTAAAACCACATTACCCTGCAGTTAGCAGCCATTTCAGAATAAGGAAGTTCTTAAACACTCAAACAGTGTTATGATAAGAACAGCTTTTTCCACAAACCCGCGTTTTCTATGTAAAGACTGAACACCACTATCTCTGAACATGTGACCATCTGCAGTTACCAGAAGTCAGATACATGAAACTTATTCCTCTGACCACAGCAAACTTAAATGCGACACTAATAAAAAAAACGATAAGCAATTTAACTTTCTCTCATGTAGGGATACATTAATGGATCCTTGCTATCAGATTAGGGTGTGTTTACATTTGGCACTGGGAACAGAGGGTAGCCACAGCTAAAAATAGAATGTAGCTTCAGTGATGCAAGTGGCTAGCGACCTTGAGGTACATGCCTATTAACTGGGGCCCTGCTGTCACTGTAGCCTCCGTGGCTACATTCTGTTTTTAGCATACTACCTGGGTCATAGCTAGTGTGGATATGTCTCCTTCAGCTAGGATTTACATCCCCAGCTCCAAATGTAGACATACCTTTAGTGAACATCATAAATCAAATTATCTTGCCAGACCTGAGGAAAAGAGGATAGACATTTGACTAGACATGAGACTCAATTATGCAACCCTTGCTCACACTGAGTAGCACTTATTCACTTGAGTGGTGCCACTGAAATAATTATTTTAACTGGCAGTTAGAAAGGGGATAGAAGTTAGAAAGTGCAGCAGGACAAGTCAATTTAAAAAAAACCAACAACCTGGGAGGTAGGTGAGTGAAACAGATGAATAAATATAGGTAGCCTACAGCCAAGAGTCAGCAGCATTAGTACAGATGGTGGCAGATGGATGAGCAGTAGGAAGTGCAATTTACATAATATGGATATCTAGTAGCGCATATATTTGAATTTCTGTGTTTGTCAAAATTCAGTCACTTTGTGGTAGATGAAAAGGAAAAGCAATTAGCAATTGTTTGTCTATTAAGCCTGTGACGTGTCAGCTAGAAGGGGCCCTGGGTTGGCCCTATGTGAATTAAGACATATGTACCTCCATCCATCTCACTCATCATCTGCGTCTTGGTTCTCTGCGTGGTGTTTAGCAATCACTCAGAGACAAGCTGCTGGACAGAGATATGCTTCATTCAATGTCTCAGCTTCAATTGCCTCTGTGTTAAATATCTTAAAAGGTACAGTCCCCACAACTTCCTTTCCCAGCCAAATTTAACAACCATGAACAATCAACATTTATATAAGTACAGAACTTCAAATATTTATAACCACCCTACTAATTACATTTACTAACGATATTCTATTAGTCTCTGAGGTACCTTGTACTGTCTCTTGATATCTCCCTTGAGATATCAATACAACTGTTATAAGGAGGCAGTAAGTCAATTTGTTCTGATGGTTCCATGTCCTAGGACTCATCTGTCTTAACCTGTTTTGGTTGGTCCCTTTCTGAGAACTATATAGACAAAAGTGAAGGCTCGGTGCTTCTTATTCTCCCACCCTTCTGGAAGCTGGAGACTCTTGTGCCTGTTACTCTTCAGTATGTGTCTGTGTGGGACAGCAGCATTATAAGACCACAAGGCAACTTCTTGGAACACCACTGCTGTTTGTGCCATTGATTCCCATCACAGATGCAAACTCTCTCATTTTCATCAAGTGGTTACTACTATCAGGACTCCCAGTCAGATTGGACTTTATTTCTTTGGTTTTATCTGGTATTTTTACTTCTGAAAATCCCAGTTCTTCAGACATAAGTTTCTAACATTACAGAAATTCTTGCGCTGTTTTCTGTTAAATAAAGCAGCAGGGGACAACCCACACATTACTGGTGCCATCATGTAATTTTAAAGTGCTAAAGGTGAATCAGGGGCTGATACTGTAGCCTTTTGCAGTAAATGGTTTATTATGTTGACACTGTTTTTCACCAACCTGTTGGATTGGGGTTAAGGAGGTCTAGAGGGATAAGGAGGTCTAGAATCCAAACTTTACTGCCAAGTGCTGGAAGTTATACCCACTAAACTGTGGCCCATTGTCAGACAATGTTATGTCATGTCTAGCAAAAATAGATTTGATATGCAGAATTTGACATGACAGAATTTAGCTGTACTATCTTCTAGAAAAGATGTAATCAGGGAAGAAAGAATAATAGTCTAGATTAGAACAAGTACATAATTTTTTCCAGACTACATAAACAAATCTATTATTTCATTATTCCAGAGGGCCTATTTTGCCTGTGCCACAGACGTGGGCTCTTCTGTTTGATTTGGCCTGTGTTGATAGCTTCCTCAATATCATTGTTCATTTGAGGCTAGCATAAAATCTCTCTAGCCTTTCATTTACATTTTTCAAATCCCTAAATGACCCTCATGTGTCTTTTAACTTATTTTTCTCTGACACCTTAGGGAACATCATCCTGATATCTTTAAACATAATCCCACCTAATACTAAGAGCTCCCTCTTGAATTGCTCGGAGGGGCTGGAACATGGCAATCCTGAAAAGTTGAAATTAGAAAAAAAAATCATTTTCAGTTTCACACAACATGAAAGTAAATTTTCAGCAAACGGAAAAGTAGAGAACATTTCCAGTCAGGCTGAAACAAAACATTTGGGTGGGGTCAAAACAAAAATTGTCATGTTAATTTTGGGCATTGACAAAAGCAAAGGAGGACTAGATTGACAACATGTGGAGGGGGGGAGGCAAAAGAGAAGCAGCTCTCCTATATTCTTTAGTCCAATGGTTAGGTTACTTTCCTTGGATGTGGTGGGAGAACCAAGGTCAATTCCCCTGTCTGCCTGAGAAAGAGAAAGAATTCGACCTTGCGTCTCCTACATTACAGGAGGGTGTCATAGGCTCTGGGATCATCTGGTGTGGGTCTTTCTCTGTCTCTTCTGTTGAAGCTGTTCTCCTTTTTGATAAATGAGTAGGGATTTGAGTCTTCTACATCCAAGGCAATAGAATCATTCTGACTCTTTCCCTGGCCCAATTACTATTCATTGTCATTCATACCGGCAATGCATAGTCATTTGGTCAGAGAAACATCTACACAGTCCACCTTCCATAAGCTTAATAGCTTAATTTTGGATTGGGTGATTTCCATTGCTTGGCAAATTCTAAATGCTTTGTAAAGGGCTTCCAGTAGTCTCTCTCTCAGATGTGTGGCCCAGATTCCAATCACAATCTGGTTTCTTATCAGGGACTCAGTCCCTCATAATTGCAAGAGTGTGACTGATCTGAGACTGAAGAACCAAACTCTCCAATAATTTCACCTTCCTTTTGTGCCCTCTGATTAAAAACATAACTTCCACAGGTTTCGTTTTTATGAGAGCAGTATTCAAATTTCTGTACCACCATTTCATAGTTAGACTTCTGTGCCTGAGTTAACTCAAAACTAGTAACACATCGAGTGTTTCAGAACCAGCCACTATCAAAAATAACGCTACATTCTGACTGTCTTCCTTTTACTGTCACTCATTGCTGGCAGATAGAGAATGAATCACTGTTTGAACTTCCACCAGTTGCCTTCCACATTTCCAGAGAGCGTCAGCTCCGGTGGACATTTTAACTTCTCTGTCCTTCCACTCAGGCTATTTTCTTAATTTCTCTTTCATCCTGGTACCTTGGGGCATTCAGTAATCAGAGACAAAGTGCTTGACAAATCTGCTTCATTCAGTGTCTCAGTTCCAACAGCCTCAGAGTTACATGACATTAGCTTCTTAAAGTTACAGTTCTCCACACTCCATGTATCCAGGAAAACCCTTATTTAGAGCTTGTCTAGTTCTTCTTAACATGAAAGCAGGCTCATGCTCCAAATGGTGGGAGGGAGGTCTTGTTGTATGGGAAGAGAGGAGAGCGCCTCTGCTGGTGCTGAGGAGTCCATCCATCCATTAATATGAACAGGATGAGGCTGGGCTCAGGCGATTGAACGCCCAGCGTTAGGAAGCCAATGCAAGCGACACTGGCGGGAACTGGGCTGGATATGTTATGAAGATCAACTCCAGTAAGAGCAACCAGAGGAGGAAACTGGGTCAGCTAAAGCTCACTGTTAAGAAATTAGATGTTGGAGTGGAGGTGTTTGGGGAGAAACATGGTCATGTTTAGGTACATATTTAGATGATTAAGTGGTTGGGTACAGGGCTATGTATGGCCATATAGGTACGCTAGGACTAAGGATGCTGCAGAACAAGAACATCTCTGAATAGCAGACTTCCAGGCTCATTTTTAGGATCATGGGGTGCTCAGCACTGCTACACCAGGCACTGTGACCCAAGGCCAGTGGTGTGCGCTATGACTGCTGCTTGTTAATACCATTCAGAATTGTCTCATTATTACCTTCCTCTACCCTTGTGTTTGTTTTACCCATATGTCATCTCCTCTTATATTCAGACTAAGTTGTTTGGGGCAGATGAAGTCTTTTCATTATGTGTGCACTGCACCTAGATCAATGGGAACCTTGTTTCCTTATTGGGGCCTCCAGGTCATACTGCTATACAACCAACCAACCACAGTGCCACCACCATAATACTGATATAATAGAATGTATACAGCATTTTTCTCCCATTCCACCTAGAAAATAAATAATTAAAAAAGACCTGTTGAAATACATAAGAAAAAGGAATGAGAGTATCCAATAATGTGGCTATTTTGATACTGTGTGCCAGGGCATGTAGTTCATGGAAGTGGTATATTTTGCCCTATTACAACTACCACCAATCACGCTTATTGCTGGAAGACTCTACGGTGCATGTGTGTGTAAATGATGGTTAGATTAACAGAACACAATTAGCTGTAATAAAGAGCAAATCTTGCCTCTTTCTAGAAGGCTGTTGAAGGCCTTTGGGCAGCAGAACTGGTGTGGTTCATCCACTCAAAGGAGAATGGGGAAGCTGTGCAGACAGTGCTCTACCTCTATGCAGGACAGAACTTGATTCTATTGTCTCTGCTTGGGAAGACTAAACATTTTCAGAACATTCAGCTCAGACGTCTCACATCAAGATTAATTGACCAAATCATCCACAGATGTCATCCCAAGGTACAGCAAACTTTAACACCTCAATCCTAATGACAGCAACTGCCTAGTAAATTCTAGTGTAAAATCTTTACTCTTTCTCCACTGAGTTTGTTATTCCTGTTTTGTTCCTTCCAAAAGTCCTTTGAGGCCTCCCCTCCTCCAGAGTTCCAGGCACATTAAAATCCCTAGCCATTTTGGTGCCCTATGCAGCGCCCCCGTGGGGGTGCAGGAGCAGGCATGGGGGGCAGGAGGGAAACCACCCCCCAGCACGAGCCGGTGGAGCGGGTTGGGGCTGGGTCGCAGCAGTTACTGCCACCCGGTGAGTGCAGGCCCGACCTCTGCTGCAGTCCTCAGAAAAGGGGTGGAGTGGGGGTGGGGATGGGGCAGAGAAGGGGCAGGAAGAGGCGGGGCAGGGGCAGGGCAGGAGCTTTGGGGAATGCATGGAGTGGGGGCGGGGCTGGGGCAGAGCTGGGGCAGGGGCCACAGGGAAGAGGCAGAGCAGGGACTAGAGCAGCACGCAGCTGCATAGGGCACCAGGAAATGTGGTGCCCCAAATTTCCTGGTGCCCTACACAGCTGCGTACTTTGTGTATGGTTAGGGACGGCCCTGACCCTGCCTTGTCTCCACTGTGTTTTTCCACAGGACAGTTTAAACTGCTTCAGTTATCCTTTCCTCTTCTCCCCACCCGCCCTTCTTTGGTCAGTGAAGAGGAGCTCGCCACTTTGCATGTTCTCTCCCCATGCAATGTCCTGAGACACTGGTAGCCCATGAATGTAAGTTAGGGTACATCTTTACTGCCTACTTCCTTGCTTGGTCATGCAGGTGATGAGACAATTTTACCTATTATTTGTCACCTGCACAAGTATGATCAGGCATGACCAAACAATATGGAGCCCCTTTTAGAATCAAAGCCACACTTTAATTCGTTGTAGTATTTATTTTTAAATCCATATACTGACCTCTATACTCCCCCCCTTAATTCTGGGAAGTATATGCCCCTTATCTAGATTTTGCCTTTGACTCTCCAATAAACTACTCATTATGCAGTGAATTAGAAAACAAACTAGCCCGAGACTAAATGCACTCTTGCCAGTATCTGACTTCCTACAGATGTTTATAATCCTCAGATATTCCCCTTACTTGAACCAAAGATTTCAGGCAGTGACTCATCTTTCAGAGAAGCCTTTATTAATATTTTCTAAGGCATTATTACACCATTATAAACCAGCTACCTCACTTGTAGTTTGGGCAGACCTATCAATTTCTGTTGAGTTGCTCTAAGGAAGGTTACAGGTCTCCATAGGGATTGTATATGATCTTTGAAAAGTGCATTTTCCTCGAGCAAGTCATAAAAACTCAGAAGAGTTGCTAAAGATCACTCACGATATATTACTGAAAGCACAATATCAAAGTGTTCATCTTACTTATTTTATGTTACCATATACATTAAGTATATTAAACATTTCCCTAAATACAAGGTATATTAAGTATATTGGAATAAAATGCTATTTTCTAGAGCAAAGAAAAAATCTCTGTATCATTTAAGGTTTTCCTCATTTCCACAGAGTAAATTACTAACATTTGACACAATGTTCCCCCACCTCACCCCACCTCACCCACACTGGTCCAATGAATGTTATCTACTTCTGTTAAATTCTTTTGATTATTTTTTTATTATCTCTCCTCAGTCAAATGAAAAAACAAACACAACAAAACTAAACTTCTGGCTCTTTCCAGTAATTTAGCCTGTTTTCCTCCTTTCAGAATATATTTATTCAGAATAAATATATCCAGGCAGCCAGGCTTCTGAACAAAGTAGGAACAAACAATTAAACCAAAGTTGGGCAAAATGCCACAGAAAAAAAAACCCCCTCATCCACTTTAATGAAATTGGACAGAAAAATCCAGGAAGAAAGAGTGGAGGCCTTGTAAATCTGAGCCAAAAAAATTAAATCAAAATGGGGGTCCTTGGGTTGCTAAAGTTTCAGAATCGCTGCTCTAGTAGATTCCAAAGATTCAACGGAAGCAACATATATGAAAGCTGTTGAACCTCTTTTCATGATGAGAGTACAAGGTCCATGCCTCGCTCTTGTAGAAAAGTGAGCTGATAACACATGCCTGATACACACAGATGTTTGTGTTTTCTGTCAGTTTGTTGTTTTGCCATACCTGTGACATTCTATACCTTGGGGGAGCACCCTGTAACCGCCCTTTTCCTCATTATATATAAATTGTGATATTGCATATAAAGCATGCCATGTGAGGCATCAGGTGAAAGAACAACGTATTTCAACAGATCACAAACTATCTAAATATGTATGTCATTAGTGCATATGAAGTTATGAGATTGTGTTGTATGGTTGTCACTAAAACATGCTGTAAGTTGTGGAATTGGCCAGATATTAGCTCCCCAGTAACAGCAAGGAAAGTAATCAACGCCCGAGCGGGTGTCAAACAACTATCAATAGCCATTGTCCAGCAAGGGAGCTACAATGCAATGACTCACTTGCACAAGGCCATAACAGGGAAATTGCTCAACCTTGCCTGGTGACTCAGCAATGCCCACCAGACATATCTGGACTTGTATTCTCCAAGCACTTGGACTAAGTGTATAAAACAGAACACTGAAGGATTTTATTTTAAAAAGGACTATTACATTTTATTTTGAAAAACTTTTATGCCTGACGACGACAAAATATTCCAGACAAAAGCAAACCAAAACCCACAATTAACCGTGAGTGACTGGGGAAAGCATAAAAAATGAAAAATACCATGGACTAGTATGTATTTAGCTACTCCCATCCACAAAAATAACCAATAGCCACCCTTTGATGTATTTAGGGACCCACTGAGGTAATTAGGAGTCTTTACATTAGCCTCAATAGACTTTTTAATCAGGTCCTAAATTCCATATAGGTCATCCCGTTTTTACTTAAATACATTTATGCCACTATAATTGCAGGTTCGTTCCACCTGGTCACAATCTCTATAACAGAAAAAAATATAGCATATTTTGAACATATATGCCTTCTTAATTAACTTGTCCCCTACTCTTAGTTTGCTTGAAACTCAGATAGATAAAACATAATTCTACAGTAGCCCTTAGGTAATATACACACACCTCCATTATGTCATATCTTACTTATATCTCAAAAAAAATAATCAAAACACTTGTATTTTATTAAAACTAAAAATGAACTTTGTTTCTATCTGCAAAGTTCAGACCATTTTCAAGGGAAATTAATGAAGGTTGCTAATGCTGGATCTGAGGAGGCATTAGGAAGAGACAATCATGAGGAAAGGCAATATATAACCTTTAGATGGAACAATTAGAGATCAATTATTAGTCACAGAACAGCATTCTGAAACTGCTTCTTCATTAATCAAAAATGATCCCAAACTAGAATGTTTAATTATTTGCAGAGACCAAGGTTCTGTATATTCTGTCAAAAAAAAATTTTTAATAGGTTCATGAAATTTTTTTAACTCCCATTGATCATTTCAGTTGGAAAATAATTTTAAAGCTGTAGTTAAGGAATGTTTAGTTGCAGCCTAAAACCAAAAGACAAATCCCAGTCCAGAAACATGTCAAACCAGCTGGATTTCAAGGCAAAAACGCTGGAGAGCTATTTGAGCAGTCCCAAAGCTAAACAGGCTTTTTCAAACAGTTTCATCTGATGTTCTAGCATGGGGGGCCAGGAGGCCATGGCCTCATCACTTTTTACCATTCATAAGGCTAAGTGATTGGGGGGGGGGGGAAACAGGGCAGAGAGGAGCAATCTGGGGGCAGGGTCTTGCGGGTGGGGAAAGAGGCGGCATGAGGGCGGGGAGCTTGGGGAAAAGGGAAGCACGAGGGCAGGGAGAAGGGGCAGTGTGACGATGCGAAGCTCAGGGAGGCAGGCAGCATGGGGAGCAGGGGCGGAGTTGGGGGGAGCAGGGCTACGGTTTGGGTGCTGGTGGCCCCCACACTTTGAGAGCTTCTGTTGCCCCATCCTAGTGACCTAAACACCTGATATCCCAATTTTTATTGCAGTCCAAATATATATATATATATATATATATATATAATTTTAAAGTAGCTACACAACAAGCCCAATCCAAAAGCCATTCAAATCCATGGAAAGTATCTCATTGACTTCAACAGGCTTTGAATGAGGCTCGGTGTTTGTCCATTAGGCATTGGTACGGTGAGAAGAATTTGCTTTCTGTTTACCAGGGACAGTTGAGAGAGATAGTCATGAACAATGTTTTAAGTGAAAAGAAAAATTAGATGAGTGTAGCCACTATCAAAGCTACACTCCTAATTTACTCGGGGGGGGGGGGAGGGAAGGGGAGGGGAGAAATCCTCCAGTACCAGAAACAAATGCATGTCACTGTTAAAAAGCTGGCAATAGTGACACCAGTGCATATGTTATAAAGCACACTTAATCTTTTGTACAAATATTTCACACCCTTAAAAATGTTGCCACAAGGGTAATTGCCCTTTCTTGTGAAAATATAGTCACCTTACCCAAAATAAAATTGAAAAAAGTTCACTAGTGCAAAGATTGGCAATGCAAAGAAAGAGGCTTTCTGCAGCTAGATCCCCAGGCTAAACACAGATAAGACTTAAGCCTAAAGCTTCCTTAAGCCTAGATTCCATAGAGTGACAGACAGATTGTCTAAAGTAGCTTTCCTGTTACTGATTATATTATGTCTCAGAATCAGGTGATTGCTCTTGATTAGCCTTGTTAATTCCCCATCAGCCATTTAGTACAGGCCAGTCCATTTGTAGCTGTTAGAAGTATAGTATTGTTTTGTTTCAAATACAGCAAATATGATTACTCAAAATCACAAACACATACTTCAGACACTTAGACATGTGCTTAACTTTACTACTCTTATTAGTGCTGTTGAATGGAGGGAGGAGGAGAGAGAGGAAGGACATGGGTAACAGTAAGTTCCCACAGTCGCTCAATAGTTTGACATTTCCATTAAAACTCTGGTTTGCGTTTTGTTTTCTCCTTGGGCAGCTTTCTCTCTCCTTCACTTGTCCGAGACTTCATGGCAGAAGAGTTTTTAGGAGAGATTTTACTGAGGGGAGGAATAGGGTGCAGCAAACAGGTGTAGTACAATAGTATACCAAACTTCTTCAGGTCCTCAGTAGTCCACCAGTGGGACTCAAGGTGCTTTAGCTACTAGGCTTCATAGGCAGAAGACCTGGCGAGCCCAATAGTCATCCAGATACGTGGCTATAGTGAAGGGATATTTTACAAGTGGTCTCAGGAAAGGTTGTAAACTACCCTAGATACAGTGGCTAATACAGTTAAACTCCAAGTTACAACTTGGCCATTCCTAGCTTGGCCTCTGGGGGAAGTCCAACAGAGGGTAGGGTTCCTCCGCCCTACTTTTTGGGGTGTCTTTCCTGGCAAGGGGTGTGTGTGTGTGTGTGTGTGTGTGTGTGTGTGTGTGTGTGTGTGTGTGTGTGTGTGTGTGTGTTCCCCCTGCTGCTGCAGCAATGCTTCCTGCAGTTACTGGTAGAAGGCTGCGCCAAACAAAACAGCAGCAGATTACCAGCCCCCCGCCCCCCCAGTCAGTGACTCTGTATAGCTGTCCTGTACAAGAACAGTAGCCCTTTCTCTCAAGTCCAATAATCTCTGGTCAGAGCACGTCCCCCATCCCAGATTAGTCCCCAGTAGATAGGACACTTTGTCTGCAATAGCCTTCTCCTGGTTCCTATCCCTTTAAAAGCCTGTGCTAGCCACTGGCTCTTGGTCCCTAAGAGTTTCCTTCAGACTCAGGCCGTGGTCTGCTTCTTGCCATAAGTTCTGCACAGACTTGTACCCAGCTGTAATGTCTTCCAGTTACAGCCTGCTCTTCTTGCAGCTATTCAGCTTCTGCTCTCTTCATTGGCTTCCTGCTGTGCACACAGCTCCTCAGCTTCTGAAGCCCGCTTTCCCACTCTGCTCCCTCCCAGCTTATCATATGGCCAATGCCCATGATGCTCCCAGCTCAGCATCCAGCTTTCATGCTCAGCTGTCAGCTCACCATGTCACCTCTCCAGCCCATGCTGCTCCAGCCACTGCGTTCACAGGGAGCGAAATCATTTTTGGATGCAACAAAGTTTCTCCAGATTCATTACACAGGTTTGGGGGTTGTTTTCCAATATTTGGTGGAACATGGAAGCATAGGAAACAATTTGTTGTTGCCCAGCATTCCCTTTGTACTTGCTATACTTGTAGGGCAGATGTAAAGAGCTCTTGCTGGTGGAAAGCACTGACAAAGATCCTTTCCTCCAAGCAAAGGGGTGCATCAGGAGATTCTACAGTGGGTAGGGGGTCTATGAAGAAATGAAGCCATGGCATCCCTAGTTCCTGATGAGTCTCTGAGGCTATAATCTCCATAGGGCAGCAGGAGACATGAATTAAGGCAACCCTCACAGGAGGCACAAGCCATTTCCCATTGGTTCCTGTGTAGGCCCTGGTGCCAGTGCAGGGATAAATTTCCCCAGAGACATTTGTGAAAGAAGGAGATTTAAAGGGTACCAGGACTGGTGGCATTTGCAAAGCAAGGAAGGTGGGATGAATACCAAAGGAGATCAAGCCGAAAATATAGGAAGGAGCTGTATGATTGAGTCTTGAAGGCAAGGCCAAGAAGAAGTTAAAACATAAGAACGGCCATACCGGATCAGACCAGTGGTCCATCTAGCCCAGTATCCTCTCTTCTGACAGTGGCCAATGGCAGGTGCTTCAGAGGGAATGAACAGAACAGGTAATCATCAAGTGATCCATCCCCTGTTGTCCATTCCTAGCTTCTGGCAAACAGAGGATAGGGACACCTTCCCTGCCAATCCTGGCTAATAGACATTGATGGACCTATCCTCCATGAATTTATCTAGTTCTTTTTTGAACCCTGTTTGAGCATTTTGTAGTAGGTCAGCCTTTTGTGGCTAGATCAGCAGCACATAGCAGGGTTTTTAACCTCCGGCATGCCAAGATGCAGGTCAGGCCCATGAATCCCATCAGTCTTGTAACTGTTTCTTCATTCTTTTAGTATGGCATTTCTGAACATCATTTCAGCTTTCACATGTGGCACTCTGCCAAACATGAAGCAAAATGATGGATAGCTAGTCATGCTGTGAGGAGATTATTGTAGTTAAGGTCAACTCTTGAATCATCTCAGTCCATTTTTCTTATGCTCGAGTGGAAAAGCCCTTTTCATATATTCCATAGTTTGGTTAAACCTTTCAATTCTCTCCCCATGGGGAAGTAAAGTGCTGCTTAGAATTATTTAAATGCTTCAGTTGATAACATCGTACAGAAACGTTGCCATGAGAACTGGCCACTTAATCTGGTTATATTTTGGAGAGGTGGTAACTAGTATTATGAACAATGGCTTATGAACAATGTTGTGGTTTCCATTGACTTCAGTCTGAGTTGGATCAGACCCTTCGATATGATGGTAAAAAAGTCTTACAGTTGAATCTCTAAGTGCCATGTTTTGATTTATCCCACTGTTTAACAGGCATACAATTTAGCTGTGAATTTCAAGAAAATCTATCACCAATTCTATCATTCATTGGCATGGAAATTGCTTACTGCCTCTCAGAAAATGCTGGTAGAATTTTACATAAGAATGCTGTGCTAAAACCAGATTCACTCTAGCACTGAGGGCTTTTCTGAGGCATCATTAAATGGAGGAAATGAATTTTTACAACCCAGAAAAGTAAAATGTATTTTAAAAAGTTTTGGAAAGAATTAAATATGAAAGCTCCTTTATATTACATTTTGTATTTAATTATAAACATAAAAACATCAAATATACAGATCAATTCATGGTCTTTCTAGCTCATTTTTAATTTGTAGCAAATCAATGTAATCTGTATTGAACTCCATTGTCTTGATGCAGAACGAGGAATTATTTTCAGCGATGTAACTTATCACATCAAGCTGTTAGAATGTAGAATGCAAAAACAATCCTGGAAATATTAATGAATCATTAAGAACGTGCTGCTGCACTTTGGACCAAACTGCGTTAACTCTGTCACCCCCATCCTTTGCTTCCCACAGAACCACACAATAGAGAGATGTGTTCAGCAAACACCTCTTACTCATGTACCATAACTACCTTTGTCTCTTACAGGACCTTCTTGGTCTGGCACCACTCAAGTACTCAATTCTGCAACACATAGAGCATTGTGGTCCTGAACCAACAAAGCATGTAAGGACTTCAACGGAACTACTCATATGCTTAAAGTTAAGCACAAGCTTAACTGCTTTGCTGGATCTGGGCTTTTATTAACAAGCATACACAGTTGCATCACCTCCACCTTTGGTAAATCCCAAGATACTATATTGGCGTTCCTCTCCAGTTATTCATTGGGAAGTGAAGCATGGAACAGAAAGAGAGACCTGCTGCTAGATCGCAGAGAACTGCAGAAGGCCAGAACCATGTGTGTGGAGGCCTCATGCTTCAACACCAGGTCAGGTCCCTGATAGTCCTTCCACTCCCTGGCAGCATGGATCCAAAGGATTTGGATTACCAGGGGTTCCCCCTGGCCCTGGAGATCCCCTTAAAAAAGAATCCATGGAGTACACTCTTTGGAAGAAATAATGTTTGTTAACTTTTTCAGTTACTCCCTGCTACTCTGATCCACAAACTGGCAAAGGGGTTTCTGAGAGATCCAGAGGAGGGGGTGGGAGGTGGAGAGCTGTGTATGGAGGACTCTCTTTCATCTCCCCCCCCCCACACAGCCGTATGACTGTGGTATCTTCATGTTCATTTTTATCTAATGCAGGAGTATTCCATAATCTCAATATGATTAATGTGGACACATTTCCTATATACTATCAGTTGAATTAGTTTACAGAAGCTGGAGTTTTTAAAAGCTAAGTAACTTAGCAAGTAAAAATATTATATTGTCCTAGCGGTAGCAGAGTTAATTTCTGACAAAGAAAAAGCTCAACATGACTGAGTGCATGACAGCACTTGGAAGCTTTAAAACTATATAATCATCTGTGTATTACTGCTGGGGGAATTCTGTGCCAAAAAATTAAGAATTTCATGTACAATATTTTATAATTCTGAAAAATTCTGCATATTTTATTTCTCAAAATAAGACAATATCATCATGCTAGTTTCAATTATTTTGATAATTTTTTTACCACACAGATTCCTTAGTAGGCATATTAATATAGAACTTTGAATAATTCATTTAAATGACAATACTGAACTATATTTCCTGCACCCATCAGAAGCAGTGCGGAGGCTTGGGAGTGTCAAGGGTAACAGAGCAGCTGAAGGAAAGGGAAGGAGCCTGGAGTGAACCTGGAAGGTTGTTGGGTGTGGGTGGGAGAAGTATGGAACAGGTTTTTTTTGAGGGGGGGCAGACTTGTTAGGAAGTTGGGGAGCCTCCCCATGCAGACTCTGGCTGATCCATCAGGCACATCTGCCTCATCCCTGCACGCTCCATGCTGATGGGTCCCTGCAGCCTCCTCCCCCATCCCCATGTGTACCTGCAGCTCTTCTCTCCCATCCCCATATGGCCATGCACCCCCACTCCCATTCAGCACCTGGCTCAATGCTGTCACCCCACTCGCTCCTGATCCCATGCCCCAGTCTGTCCCACCCACTAGTCATTCAGAACCCCAGTCTGTAACCTCCGTGTGTGCCCCACTCTGTCCTAACCTGGCTCCATGGGCCAGATGCTGTGATGAACTTCTACTCCTGGGGGAATTCTCTGCCACTGCACACAGAATTCTGCCCCCACCCCGAAAATACATTCGGCCCATAAGTGCTGCAGTTCCACCTTTTGCCCACCAGAGGCTGATGTGGCACCAGAACAGCATATCGAAGATAACAGGATCAGGTTCTAGAGTACTTTCATAGATCTCTGGGAGGCTATAATAGCCTCTTGATAGCATTAGAACACAACAGGCATTGTGGCTTTGAAGTAAAACCACCTATTTCTTATGTATATACATGTAATTAGTTGCATTCATCAGCTTAAGGTAATTATCCATTAAGCAGTTCATAGACAATTTGCTACAAACTTCCAAGAGAAATATAGATAATCATTTTATTACACTTAAAGTTTCATCTAAATGTTAATATTCCCTTGTGATGTCTGAATCAATAGAATATAGTAACAGACAGGCACCGTCTGGTTACATTGTTAGCATCTAACAAGATATAGGTAAACACAAACACAATCAGTATCTTTTAATTCTGTAACAATATAAGTCTACATTTCAAAACTCTAGTCTAACATGGTTTGGTAGCCATTTATATGGAATGGCCCTAATTACCATACTTTTCTAATATTTCTTTAAAGCAGCGGTTTTCAGCTTTGCAGCCCAGCTATGTGCTAAAAATTCAAAATTTGCTGCTCTGGTCTGAAAGGGGGCGGGGCTGGCTGAGGGGGAGACAGCATTTGGGAGTCTGCTGAAGCACTCCTGTCAGCAGGAGGCTGGTGAGTGCGGTGGTTGGGGGGAGGGCGGGTGCAGGACAGTGTGTATCTGGGCAGCTTTCTGTGTGTGCACGCGCTCTGGGCAGTGAGTGGGTGTGGGGTGCTGGGAACTAAGGGTTTGTGAGGGTGCTGCAGCACCCCCAGGTTTTAGGCTGCCTGGCCCCATGCGATGGGATACAGATCCTGGATGCAAGCTTCCTTGCCCCATGTGAGGGCTCTACTCCTGTCCCCATTCTGTAGACAAGGTCTCTGCACAGGGGGCACTGTGGTTCTCAACCTGCGGCCCATGTAACACACAATGATAAATAGGTGGAAAACCACTGCTTTAAAGGTTTAATTTGGGTCATTTTAGCCTGCAAGTTGCTTAACCCTTTCTGGCTCAGTGTCACACAAACATTTTCAAAGTTTTAAAGCAAAAAAACTAAATATTTGGTTATAGCATGGAATACAGACTTTACAAATAAGATTAATGCATGCAGCAACTTACATTCTTTAGAGTCTAAACACTAAATACATTCTTATAAGACTAATACCTATTTTGAGCAACATTAACACTAAGTGAATTGGTCTGAACTCCAGATATGAGTTTGTTTGATCTCAGCTAATGCCTGCACCCTTGGCAAAATCTGGCACCTGGCCTGCCAGAGTCATAGCCACAAAGTGTTAGACAATTTTATTCCACTTTTTAAAATCAAAATTCATTATATTAGTTCATGAAGCATTTTACATAACTTCATTCCTATTTTTAAAACACTTGCTATCATTTAGGAGTACCCCATTGACTCCACTTAAAAATTGGTTTCAAACTTTGACATAGCGAGGTTCTTACCAAGTATTGTCTCTGGATAGGATAATCACCCGTATCAGGAGCTATCACAAAATTGTTATTTAATATCTCATTCTTTCTATATCATATGGTAGCATTTTAAATTCTCTTTGAGCAGTGTTAAGATGTGACACCTACTGAGTTGGGGTCAATCTTGCAAACAGGTTGTGGGCTAGAGACTCAGCACCATTAGTCCCTTTGTATTGTTCCGTTAGTGCAAAGGATCTAGAAGCCCACCTTGACCAACCTAATAAGGATTTCCCCTCTGTTCAGGAAATGGTTGGGGGCTGTAGGGCTACCATGATGGCTCTATCCCTTTCTGATCCTCTGTACCCAGCCTCCAGTATAAAGGTATGTTTGCAGAAGGGGAAAAAAAGGGTGGACTAGAACTCAAAGATACATGAATCCCTTAGGGGGATAAACAATCAATGCTACTTAGAGCATCTCTGAGGCCACTTTTAGTTTCACATGGGCCTGAACTGTTCTCTGGATATTCCTAAGATCAGGGGAACACACAAGTGACTTAAAGCCACTTTTATCTCTCCTCCATCCATGCATTGAACACAGAGGACTGGCCATGCATTTGGCACGCCCATTACAGTCATTGGTCGTTGTATGCATGGAGCTCTTACAACACCGAACCCATAAGCAAATAACCCTAGGTAAATCTTAAATAATCATTTAAAAAATAGCTCTAGGTCCTTCCCCAGAGTGTCCAATATAGGAGGATAAAAAAAAAACCACATACATGCACAAAGCATGGAAATTGTGGTTCTCAAGACAAGTTGTTTAATACTAACAAAATGCATAATTTTATAAAATTATGCATATTTCACAAGTTAGTAAAAAGGCATTTTTAAAAAATTACACTTGCAGCCCATTAGCTCATTTTATCATTTAATTGTGTTTCTACTGTTATGGTTAATTCATATATTATTTCATGTGTAATCAGTATGTGATTAACAGACTTAAATTGCAGGTATAGGTATAGCTATAAGTAAAATAGGATCATAGGAGTACAAGACTGACAAGTATTTAGGAGTATGAGTGTATATTAGGTATATAAGTAAAGTAAGATTGTAATACAAGGTCTACAGGCTAATAGGCCAGTAAGATTGTAGCTTAGTCACACTAGGCCTCAGGCTTAAGGATGCTTGACATAAGTAGGTGACCCAAGAATAACCCTGTACCAGTAAAGTTACAAGATTACTGTGAATAATGTGCCAATAGGTGATATTCCAGGAAAAATACATTGCAATATACCGGTCTAGACCACAAGACATCTCATTGTAATATCATGTACATTTCTGCTCTTACCACAGGTTGCATGGAAACATGTTTATGTAAATATGAATAGGATGCTAATGAGATTAAGTGGAACTAAAAGAACACTCTATGAAAAGCAGGGCACCCCAAAATGTATGGGGTCAGAAAGTACATATAAGGAAAAGAAGTTGGCTCCCTTGTGCATATGCATAATGTGTTAGGCATGGTCATAACAGGATAAAAAGGATTCCCCGTTATGGATAACATGGAAAGACCCCAAGAGGGAAGACTCCACTATCAATGACCACCTGTTGAGAGATTCATCAGACTCTATATCCTCTTTGGGTGTTTCATTATGAATATGGCACTGGCTATTGCTTGGGCTCTCTCAGGTTGTGTATCCATGTATGAGTGTAACATAACTTACAATATAAGAATTTATTTATTTCTTCCTACTGTTTTGTGGTCAGTATATTCATTCATCATAGGCTCCTAGAAGTCTCCCAATCTAAGAAAATTGTGAAGTGTAATTTTCACCCGGTTTATCTTTAAACTGTAGCAGCACAGAAGCTGAGCTCACTCCCTAGGGCCAGGATACTTTAAAATTGAAAGGATAGTCCTGTGTTAAATAGAGGCTACGCATTCTTCCCTCCCACTGCTAGAGGATGCATGTGCTTAACAGAGTTCTCTTTAGATTGCACAGTGAGAAGATCCAAACTTTCTGCACGACATCCAAAATGACTTCTCCTGCCAACCATCACTTCACAGAGGGCTGAAGATGAGGCTCATTGGAAACTTGCTCACTACTGGAACAAGCAGTGCTACTGGTACAGAGGAGTATTAAAATGCCTTCACCTTTCCCCCTGCATTTCTTTTGCAACTCTTCTAGGCCTTGCGGTCAGGGTAGTGAGATCGAATCACTATCCTGCACACACCATTTTGTGGAAGCACATATGGTCCGTATTACATAAGGTCCTTGCATTCTTTTCTCTTCAGATTCCATTACCACACACACTAACATAAGATTCTATATAACTTGTAATCAGACAAACTGATTGATTGGAAAAGTGCACAACAAACTTCTCAGCTGAGATCATACATTCTGCATCTCTCAAATATAAGTTTTTACAACTTACTTATAAATTCCTGAAAATCTTGGTTTTTAATGGAAATGTGATACAGCTTTAAATATGACATATCTAGGTGGCTTACATAGTGCTAGGAAATTCAATGTCTATGGCAAACATATGATGGGAATATGAAATGCTAGTTTTCTGTTACAGCTTAGCTGTTGGTTCTGAGATCAATATACCTCAAACAGAGTTAATTCAGTCAGACAGTATTTATTGCAATTCAGAAACATAGTTATAACCTACAAATATTGCCATTAAATTGTTATATTGTTCTGAGGTAATGCTACTACATATTTAATGGTTGTTTCACAAAATTTTCTTTATAGAAGCAGACCATTCCGTCATTGGGAATGCTAACTTTTGCTTCCATCATTTCTTTTATTAATGAAACAGCAGCCTTAATGTATCATTCACTTTCACACCAATACCTGTCCTTTTCCATGACAACTACTTAATAATGAAGTCACTAGAAAAAGAAATACCCACATGCACATTATAAAAGCAATATTTTTTTTAAAAAAAATAGTATTTTTGTGGGGACAAACAAAATAAGATAAGTTTTATGCATATAGTTAACTGAAAAATTAATTGTCAAAATAATCTTGAACTGAAAATTAGCAACACGGTAGTCAGCAAGAAAATTGTCTTGCATAACTTTTTCTTCAACTTTTAAATTCCCTGAGAGGATTTTACTGGAAGTGGTACTTAACCTTTATATGTCAAGATCTTGGAATGTCTAGGTCCACACTTGTACAGCCAGGCCAATTATCTTCAATTAAGCAGTAAAAGTATGAAGCTCTGTCAGTGCCAGTACTAATTCTCTAGCCACATATTATATGTACGGAAGCACTCTAAGGGTTAAGCTTGAATCATCTTCCAGTAACGTTTTAATGAAACACACCTTTATGTAAGTTCACCATTAAATATATTTCATTTGGAGAAGGTTTAACAGCAGCCTTAAAGAATAAAACATATTGGCTACCCTAATTTGACATAGAAGGCATGTTGCCCTATTGCCTTTGAGGGGTGTCTTAACTATACACTGTGGATATTTCTTCTGGACATTAACCACAGAGAATATTAAATGTGGTGCGTAGATTTGCTGGTTTACTACAAACATATTGGAGCAGTTCATTTTTAAAAGTGTATGGTAAAAGATTACAATCACCTACACTGTAAGAACAACGGTAATGGATATCTATCATACTGATCACAGTTACACAGTCATTTTGTTATTTGGTGTTGAAAGGAGGGCAAAATAAATAAAAAGTATATATTATATGTAGTCATGTTTTAGAGAGACAAATGCAGCAAGAAACTTTGAGTACCTTTTCCTTATAAGTAATAGATAATTCACTAAATTGTTCTTATTAGCTAAAAGGTATTGATTGTAAAAAGGTATAAAATATACATCTGTACAAATTATTCTGACATTACCACCACTGAGCAAAGCAGTGCTGTGCCAAATGGGTAGGAGAGGTTGTTTTTTTGGCAGGGGGAGGGGTGGAAGTGTCTAAGGACCTTTAGGTGTCTAAGATGAGTTTTCCTTGCATCCCCCATGTACCTTTGAACTTCCGTCTGCATCCCACTTTTTCCCCCCTCAAACAAAGAGATACACATACATTTAACAGACATATTACCTTTGATTATTAAGTTATTTCTGTAAAGGCACTGTGAGAGGCAGTACATACCTTTTAGGACCCAAAGGGCAATGATGTCATATCCCCAACCCAAAAACCTCACTGTGTTTTTTTTGGTGGGTGGCGGAAGAGACTGAAATAAAACATGAAAAAAGTTTAAAAATCCATAAGGTTTTTATGAAATGAAGCACAAAATGCATTAGATTCACTTTGTAAGCATATTTATTCCTCAAACATAAAAAGGCACGTTGTCCAAAATAAAAAGCTTGCAATCGCATACGTGAATCACAAGAACACGATAATCAAGTCCCTAGTCTACCAACTTATTAGGCCTATCACCTTTTACATGTGCCCTTCGATACCAAGAGGTTGGGATTTTTTTAAACCAACGTAATTTCAGATCCCAGCCTATTACAAAGTTGCAACCAGAACAATCCAGATGTGCTATAAACATGCTCAATCAATGCTGTGGTGGCTAGACCAGAATACAGTTCTTTTAAAGATGACCAGTATTCTGATTTCAACTCTCCTTTCTGCCTCGATGTTATTTCCAGAGTCTTCCACCATTTTGATGAAAAGAACTTGAGACAGGCTCTTGTTCAAGAGAAACAGGAGAGGAGATGATGAGGTGATACGTCTAAAAGTGATTACACTCCCCTTATTCCTGTATTTCAGCTTAACTTGCTGCTAAAGCACAGACTAGAGTGTCTGTCAGGACTTTTAAAAAATATATTATGCAGCATTAAACCTCAAAGCTATCATATGCAAAACCCTGAATGAAGGTCTAAGGCTATGTTTACACTGAGCACCTTACAACGGCATGGTTGTGCTGCTGCAGCCACGCCATTATAAGATATGCAGTGTAGCCGCTCTTTTTCACCAGGAGAGAGCTCTCCTGGTGACAAAAAAAAGCCACCCCCAACGAGGGGCAGTAGCTTCGTTTCCTGGAGATGGTCTCCTGCCAATGAAGCGCTGTCCATACCGGCGCTTTTTGTTGTTAAAACTTTTGTCGGTGATATTTTTCCCCGCCCCTGACCAACAATAGTTAATGACAAAAGTGCAGTGTAGACCTGGCCTTAATAACAGCTTCCACGCAGACATACAATTTCTTAGATTAACTCTACACTACCACATTTGTCGTTATAACTTTTGTTGCTCCGGGGTGTGAATAAACCATGCCACTGAACACCATAAGTTACACTGACCTAAGCACCAGTTTGGACAGCAGTATGTCAGCAGGAAAGCTTCTCCCACTGACATAATTAATTCACCCCCAATGAGCACCAGTAGCTAAGTCAGTGGTAGAGAACTCCCATTGGCTTAGAGCAGCTACACTAGAGAGCTTACAGTGGCGCAGCAAATATTTAATACATCCACAGACATGTTCAAATAGTATGAGGAACACTTTTGAATATCTCCTTAAAACTATTAGGCTGTAAATCTATTGGTGTTCCTTAGAGAGATTTTCCCACCTTGCTGTTGTTACATATATTTCAGTGCAAGGTTTCCACAGAACACACACTTTTATACTTTGGTACATACATACAGACACATTCCCTTCCTGTCTCTATCACACAGCCTAAAAATTGTGTGTTACTTGGATTCTCCAGAGCCTGCACCAAACACTTCAGAATCTCTTCAGCAAAACAGAAGCCCAAAGATCCTTACAGCTAACAGAACTTCCAGTTCCTGAGCCAACAGTCAATTGTCTCCTCAGTTTCTAGCAAGATGGGGAATTTGCTGGGCCGGCTCCAGGCACCAGCCGACCAAGCATGTGCTTGGGGCGGCACCTGGAGGGGGGAGCGGCGCTGAGGGGTTTTTTTTCAATTATTTTTTTTTAATTTAACAACAACAACAAAAACACTCTTCCCGGCCCCCGGCTGGGGGAGCGGGGAGGCGGACATGCCGCCCTCCCCGCCGGCGCCCCAGCCGGGGCAGCGAGGGGCGGCCGTGCCGCGCTCCCCGCTGGGGCAGTGGGGAGCGGCCATGCTGCGCTCCCTGCCTGGGAGAGCGGGGCCACCAGAGAGCCGCTCTCCAAGCTGGCGCCCCGGCCGGGGCAGCGGGGAACGGCCGTGCTGCGCTCCCTGCCCGGGAGAGCTGGGCCGCCAGAGAGCCGCGCTCCCCGCTGGCGAGCCGCTCTCCCCGCCTGGGCCCCAGCCAGGAGAGCGGGGCCGCGGGTGAGCCGCGCTCCCCACCGGTGCCCCGGCCGGGAGAGCAGGGGGCAACCGTGCCGCGCTCACTGCCGGGGCAGCGGGGAACAGCCGTGCTGCGCTCCCCGCCCGGGAGAGCTGGGCCGCCGGAGAGCCGCGCTCCCCGCTGGTGAGCCGCTCTCCCCGCCCGGGCCCCGGCCAGGAGAGCGGGGCCGCGGGCGACCCGCGCTCCCCACCGGTGCCCCGGCCGGGAGAGCGGGGGGCGACCGTGCCACGCTCACCGGCGGGGCAGTGGGGATGCAGGTGAGCCGCGCTCCCCACCGGTGCCCCAGCCGGTAGAGCGGGGGGCGACTGTGCCACGCTCACCGCCGAGGCAGTGGGGACGCGGGCGAGCCGCTCTCCCCACCAGCGCCCCGGCCGGGGCAGCGAGGGATGGCCGTGCTGCGCTCCCCGCCGGTGCCCTGGCTGGGGGAGCGGCGGGCCGGGGGAGGGGGGCGGCCGGCGGCTTTTTTGCCTGGGGCAGCAAAAAAGCCAGAGCCGGCCCTGGGAATTTGTAGCCACTGTTCAAAGAGGTACAGATATTGGGATGCAGCCTTCCAAAGAGACACATCTCTTGGTTTGGATTAATCAGCTGAAAAGTACACAGAAGCGACAAAGAGTCCTTTGGCACCTTATAGACTAACAGATGTATTGGAGCATAAGCTTTCAAGGGTGAATACCCACTTCGTCGGATGCATCCAATACATCTGTTAGTGTATAAGGTGCCACAGGACTCTTTGTCACTTCTACAGACCCAGACTAACACGGCTACCCCTCTGATACTTAAGTCCACAGGTTTATCTCCAATTCCCATATTTATGACTTTTTCCCCCCACGAGCTCTAATTCGCTCAAACCTCAGTGAGTGTATGGATCCTGCAAGACTGCTTGCTCTTAATGGAAACTTTCTATACATCTTCAAAAAGAGCCACAGAGCATGTCTAACAACTACAACACTCATCCTTTAGACATCCTTTAGACATTTCTGGTTCATTTTAAATTGCCTGTTATATTTAGGCTCAGTCACATTGGCTAAAGAATGAAAAGGTTCCATAGCTTCTGTGAATTGGTTTGTTCGGGGGCGGGGCGATTCAGTTTTTTCCTAGTTTGGTTCCAGTTAATTAGATCAAACCAGATTTCTAATGAAACTGCAGCATCAGTCTGTAATCTGTCAGCTCCCTCTAAAACTTCCTTCAATTGCTTTTGCAAATGTTGTGCCTCTCTGTTGAATCCTTTGTTGTGTTAAGTGCATGCTATGTTTTGATCAAAGGCTTTCTTGTTCACAGTACAAGTTCCAACACACCTATGGTAGGTAGATGCAAATGTAGAGACAAACATCTTCCTTGGAGTTCCAGCAACTGTCCTAAATCGGGAAGCTGAGTCATCAGTCCTCCCTTTTCAACCAACCATGAAGTTGACAGTGATTATGGAAGAATATTTGAACTTCCATAATGAGATTTAGAGCTTTGTTCGGTGTTGCTATGTTTTAATATACATTTAAATAGCTGGAATCTGATGAGCTTCAGATCAGAGCATAGAATCCATGAATCTGGCTAGAGATTAATTTACCCTTTTGGGAATATTATTTGAATATTAGGGCGTAGCCACTCTGTTACTGCATCTTTTATTTGTCCCTAGGCTCTGTTTGCCAGAAGGTGGGAATGGGCGACAGGGAATGGATCACTTGATGATTACCTGTTCTGTTCATTCCCTCTGTAGCACCTGGAATTGATCACTGTCGGAAGACAGGATACTAGGCTAGATGGACCAGAAAAGAGCAACAAATATGTGATTAAAGCTCTAGAAAACATGACCTATGAGGGAAGATTGAAAAAATTGGGTTTGTTTAGTCTGGAAAAGAGAAGACTGAGAGGGGGACGCAATAATAGTTTTCAAGTTCATAAAAGGTTGTTACAAGGAGGAGGGAGAAGAATTGTTCTTCTTAACCTCTGAGGATAGGACAAGAAGCAATGGGCTTAAATTGCAGCAAGGGAGGTTTAGGTTGGACATTAGGAAAAACTTTGTAACTGTCAGGGTAGTTAAGCACTGGAGTAAATTGCCTGGGGAGGTTGTGGAATCTCCATCATTGGAGATTTTTAAGAGCAGATTAGACAAACATCTGTCAGGAATGGTTTAGATAATACTTAGTCCTGCCATGAGTGCAGGGGACTGGACTAGATGGCCTCTCGAGGTCCCTTCCAGCCCTTTGATTGGTCTGACCCACTATGGCTGTTCTTATGTTCTTTTTATGTTCTTAATGACTATTTGTTAATAGTGTTTTACAACCTGGAGCTCCTAGGTGCTGTGGCAATGATCACCATGGTAACATTTCTAAATGAATAAAAACATTTCCAGACATATAACTTCTTGAGGACTTGTGTCAAAGATCAAAGTCCATCAGTCATCACTCTGGCTGTGTCTACACTACCTATCTGCCCCCAACAACCCTACTTGTCCCACCATTACTATAACTGCTTCAACTGTACTGGTGGCAACAGTTATGGGTATGCTAGTGTAGATGAATACTGATGGCCACTGGTATTTTTACCACCATGCCATCTAGATCTATTTGGGTAGAGAGTTAGCCGAGTGGTGAAAAAAGCTGCTGGAGACTGCATGGAAGCTTTGTCTAACTAGCTGACCCAATAGAACTGTAGATCCAAGTAACACTGCAGGCCAATATCTAATTACCTTTCCCGGCAAGTCTGCATACACTCTGAACAAAAGAAATGAAAAAAATGGCACTTGTGTATGATTCTGCAGCGTTCTTTCACTGGCTCAGTCTAAATTAGAAAAACAGTCATGTTTGAAAATGTATCAAACATGACCTAATTTCCTTGTCTAGACAGAGCCACAGATAAGAAGATAAATTCACCGAAGGGCTGTCCCACACACGTTTTCAAGAGTGTATGAGTGCATGAGAGTGTAAAAATATTTTTATGGTCAGTGGTATCAAGCACTGCTGAAAGAACTGATTAAAAAGATCAGCACGATGTTCATTGTTGGGAAGAAATCGTTAGCTGTATATAATTATTTTCTGTTTAAGCCCATATCTAAATCATCAAATGTTACCAAGCACCCATGCTTGGCCAGAAGGTAGGCTGTTCAACAGACACCTTATAGGCACCTAGGAGACAAGACCTTTTCAATACCCAAGCTCTAGTAGTTGGAAATGTGGAGACATGTTCAGAATGATCATAGTATATAAAGGGTGCTGCTAGTGATCACTATATTGAGGTGTCCAACACTTTCAGTTAAAAGATTCTTCTTTTTAGAAGCCCGTTTGCCTCCATTGGTTGCAGCTGGCTTTTGAAATTTGGCAGAGAGAAAGCCCAATGGTTAGAGAAAAATTCCCTTTGTCCCCTGAAATTTCATTCAGGTTTAGCTGAATTGTTAAAAATTGCTATTTCTCTACTGCACTTTGGGAACCTTTTGGCAGCATGACCACACACAACACATGACCTCTACAGCCCATCTCTCCCTCTGGGTGCACCCCATTGGGCAGGAGTTCCCCTCAGCTTGAACAGCTGTGGGGAGGGGAAGAAAGCTGGGTTGCGATCCATCAGTAATTCATCTGGACCTAGCACATGGCCCCAACACCCATCTCTGGGGGCAGCATGTAGGTCAGAAGCCCCCTACAACCCCAATTGGGAGAAGAGAGAGAGCTGGGCCAGGCTCCCTTGGGACCTAGCACATGGTGTTAGTGATTCATCCACTAGCCTTCTCTTGATGCTAGTAGTCCTCCAACTCTAGTGGTAGAAGTCTGGGTTGCAATGCTAAAGATTCAAGTACTCACACAGCTGAAGATGCCTAATGGTGGGGTTATAGAAAATTCTATTACATAAAATTGTTTTTCTTTAAAAGAAATTAGGAAGGTACACAAACAAATGAATCAAAAGACAACTATTTAGGTTTCAAATTCAAGCACTCCAAAGTTAGATAATGCCAGTATTAAGATTGTCCATACAATCTTGATTGAGACCCCCTTGTGCATATGCATTATGATCCTGTCTTTAAGTACATGACCACAGTGTTTTTTTTAACAAAAGGTCCCTGCTTTTTATTCAGTGCACAGAATGGATACACAAATTAAAGTTGAATGGGCAACCTTAAAAGTTGAATTTTCTAATTATGGAGTTCTTGACGTTGCAACCTAAATAATGATTTTCTAAATGTAGTTGTTTTGTATTTTATATACACTATGTACATTTACTGTATGTAGTCATTCACCCAGAAGCACTTACTAAATACAGTAATGTTTCTGCATGTCTTACTCAGGTGAGAAGTTTTTTTCTGCAGTCAATTATGTGAATTTGGCCCATTTACTTCATGAGGAACTCGCCTGGGGAAGGACAGCATAATTTGGCCCTAAAACTGGGAAAAGACCACTAACTCTTTGAGTCAGGTCTAGTATATGCAGTGCGGGTTAGTGAGTTAGGAAAGATCATAAAATACAGCACAAGCTAAGACAGTCACTTAGGGTTTTAGGTTATAATTAGTCAGGTAATATACCGTGACAATGCATGCAGACCTGACTCCAGAACAGAATATTTTGTTTTGATTCTCCCAATGGAAAAAAAAAAGAATCTGTTTTTTCATGGGAAAAAAATTGACTCCGCATTTTCCATTGGAAAAAAAAACCTAACAAAAACTTTGCAAACACCTGTAATTTCTAGAGTTTACTAAACAAGAGATTAAAAGAAGCACTATGATCATCACTGGTTTGAATGCAAAAGAAATATAATCAGTGCTAACAGCCTTACTGAGATAGTTTATAGATCAAAGTTAACTCATTCACACAAAAGGAGGAATGTTTTCTTGGAGTCTCTTGCTACCTATGAATGTATCAAGACTTTCCTGCCTGAAAGAACGGATCTAACCATTTAAGTCAGATTTTTTTTTCTCTTTACGACAAATAAAAATAAGTGGTACAACACACAGTATAGGCAAATAAACATCAAATAGTATATATGCCAGGTCAGGAAAGGATAGGACATATTATGGAGGTAGGACAAATGCATACTATTATCAGCTACAATAGAGTTGTGTGTGTTTGTACAATGGATCCCAATCCTGCAATATAATTAATAATGATGTCAGTGTGAGCAAATGTCAAGTTTAACGGCTGAAACTTAACGGAATTCTAGCCTGTAAAAATAATATATAGATTGTAGGAGAACCTCTAAAAGGCATTTTTGTCTTGTGTTTCTAAACTGTGAGAAGCAGGGATTTGGAAGTGGGTGTTCATCATTATTATTTAAATCCTCACTGAATCTCACTATCCAAAATTTCTATAATGGAAGCTCTGTTCTGATCCTTAATCAATATAACCTAATTTGATTTTACATTAAGTGAAAAAATCCCTCAAGGAACAGGCTTTTCACGCACATTCAACTGAACAGAAAAAATACATTTTTAATCATAAATAGCTCTTCATTTTTAGCTGTCGAGTAACTCCTTTTTAAATCTCACCCTAAAGTTTTCCCTTTTTGTATATGATTGACTCTACATAGCATCTTTGATGGTCTACATGAACGACTTTAAAATAGGGTAATATTTATTTTTTTTAGAGCAGTGGGCTTTTTTCTGGTGGGTTTGTATAGATCTCATTAACAAAGTAACTATTTTATTGGGAAGGCTCTCAAGAAGAGCTATTATACAAAGTAACCTACTTCACAGGATTATGCAACAAAAGTAACTGGGCTAAATGTTTCACTCTCACCACCATAAATCAAGCATAACCCATTTGAAGTCAATGGGCTAAAAACAGTATAAGTGAAAAGAGAATCAGAAGTATAGTTAAGTGTTGGTTTAGCCATAAAGTCTTTGCTAGACTCCGAGGCTATGAGTGCGCTTCTGTAAGCACTCTAGTGTCTCCGCTCTAAGCTGCCGAGAGAGAGCTCTGCTGTCGACTCAATTAATCCACCCCCAAAAAAGTGATGGTATTTATGTCAGTGGGAGAAGCTCTCCTGCTGACATAGTGCTGTCCACATCAGCACTTAGGTAGGTGTAATTTATGTCGCTCGGTGGGGGCAGGGGGCTTATTCACACCCCTGAGCAACATAAGTTATACCAACCTAAGTGGTAGTGTAGACATAGCCTAAGGTTTGATTGTGGTGTAGTCTAACTAAGTGAAGAGCAGAATCTCTCTTCACTCTCTCTCTCTGCTTACCTAACTTGAAATCTGGGCTTTTGTAAAATGTTGGCTTTTGTGATCTCCCCAAAATATATGCACAGTACGCTAATTAGGGCTTGTCTACACAGTGGAAAAATACGATCTACAGGGGTGTGATTTCAAAAGCACACTAATGAATTACACATTAATTGGCCCATGTAGACCCTGCTGTTATGCACTAAAATGTTCCTTGTGTGCTTTAACATAGTATGATTTCCAAACAGCACTACATGAAAGTGCATCAACAAGGTCTATGAGCCAATGAAAGTGCAACACATTAGCAAGCCTTAGAAATCACACAATCCCTCCCCCCACCCCCCCAATAGAGTGCATTAATCCACCATTTAGACTACCTTTACTTTAAGGAACTTTTAGCCTCCTTCAGAGCCCCTTGAATTCAAGCCCTAATCCACAATGACAGTGTATTACTGGCTTAACATAGCCTAGTTTATAAATATCATATATAGAAGTGATAGCAGTGTGATAAATTTGTTACCTGACTCTTTAATGTCAGGAATTTTTTGACCATTCCACCTGCCTTGTTCTCTAATCCATCTCACCAGGATTTAGGCTAACATTCTAAACCTCTGGGCAGCTTCAAATGATTCATATTTGCATTTTTTGTTAAATCAGCCTCCCCAGTAGTTATTCTTCTTTCTCCCCCAAAATTACCTTTTTTTTGACTGTGCAGAGCTTACAGGAAGCCTCAACTAGGTGTCAATGGATTTAAGCACATTGGTCCTGAAGATATGCTTTAGTCAAACAAGTTATTGGGCTCCATATCTGGATAACTGGGTGAAACTCTGTGGCCTGTATTATACACGCGGCAAGATTAGATGATCTAAAGTTCCCATCTTAAATATCGCTGCATATACATTTCCTTATATATCTTTCCTTAATTGGGCCAATGTGATTAGATAGAAATTATAAGCCTCAATTTAGCAATGAGCTCCCTATAGTGGACCCTCTCTGGCTGCCTGGAGCACTATTAAAGTCAATGGGCCACTCAGGACAGGGGTCCACTTTCACAGAACTCATTACGGGACTGGGGGTCTTAGTTCTCAGTCTCCCCACCCTTTATAAAAATGTAATCCTCTCCCCCAAAAGAAAGATATCACTGCACTTAGAGTCCAATGTCTTTTTTTCCAGAGCTTCATATCTGCATATATTCACAGTTCGGTTTATTTAAAAAATTTAATGATCCAGTAGACAGTAAGAACAATTGTATAATGAAGCTTATTGCAAGTATTTCTATTTTGAAAAACTACTAACAAAAAAGCAATAGTGGGTATTCAAATCTTCTTAATTCCTAGTTTCAGGAATCATTCAAGCAAGTAAACTCAAAACAGCTGCAGTAAGTTGCTAAAATTACCACTTTTAATTACACAAATTATACTAGAGTGATGTTTAATGAAAGCTACAATTCCCAGCTCCTAAAAGCAAAACTTAGAACACTCCCCTAAATTATGTCACTGACCTCCCTAGTTTAATACCCTGCTAATCTTTGAAAATTGGAAACAAATGCTTCAATTAAGAGACAATTAATTCAACAACAAACAGATGGCCAGTCAGAGCTTCCTGCTACAAATGAATCAAACCTGAGTGGGGGAACACTTGACCTTTACTACTTGAAATAAAGAAAACTTTGTTTCCTTTTTTTTTTTAAAAAAGTTATTCTTGTGTCATGCCATATGGTGTTACAGTTTGAAAAGTTAAAAAAAAATTAAATCCATATTTTGGTCTTCAGAATAGGAAGTAAGTGCTGGTAAGACAAAAGTCAGTGTAGAAGGATTAAAATTGAATTAGTATCCTAAGCACTACCAAACAAAGCCACCTTTATCGCGAAGATACTGGATGGTCAAATAAAGTTACCTATCATATATCCAGGTATGTATCTAATCACTTTGCAGTGAGGCTAAAAACAAGTCCCACTGAGTTCAGTGGAGCCAGGATTTCACCCAGCATGGTTTAGGAGAGACTGCACATAGACACTCAGTTGTGGTAGGAATTTTTTAATGCAAATTGCTCTTTCCTCAGTTCACTGCTTCTTGTAAAAGATTTTAGCAGCCCAGAAACATACTGCAGAGATTTGAATGGAAATATTTGTATAGTGTTTGGGAAGGGGGAAAAAACGCACTCAGAGCTACAAAGGGGGACTTAGGCACTTAGCTGCCCTTTTAGGTGCCTACATCCAACATTTAAGCATCAGTGCTATTGACAAAAAACACTGCTGAGTTGCAACCTAACCCTATAGGAGCTTAGAGTCCATAGATACCAGAGTTCCCCAGACATCTAAGTTTCTTCTACTGGGCAAGCTCCTCAGTGCCTAATTTGCTCCTAAATCCTGGCAGGATTCACAAACAAGGTATTCCCCACCCCACCCCCTTTTTCTTACCTGTGGGGCCTGATCCAGTAGACAAGCTCAGAGGCTGCCTAAGAAAATGCCTACTAGCTTTGGCCCCTCAGAAAACAACAACAGTGGTGTTACCACCACTCAGACTCATAGACTTTAAGGTCAGAAGGGACCATTATGATCATCTAGTCTGACCTCCTGCACAATGCAGGCCACAGAATCTCACCCACCCACTCCTGGAATAATCCTCTCACCTATGTCTCAGCTACTGAAGTCCTCAAATCATGGTTTAAAAACTTCAAGATGCAGAGAATCCTCCAGCAAGTGACCTGTCCCCCATGCTGCAGAGGAAGGCGAAAAACCTCCAGGGCCTCTGCCAATCTGCCCTGGAGGAAAATTCCTTCCCGACCCCAAATATGGCGATCAGCTGAACCCTGAGCATGTGGGCAAGACTCACCAGCCAGACACCCAGGAAAAAGTTCTCTGTAGTAATTTCTAACATCCCATCACTGACCATTGGTCCTATTTATCACTGATGGCAATTAATTGACCTTTGACTAAGATCATGTTATTCCATCAAACCATCCCCTCCATAAACTTATCTAGCTTAATCTTGAAGCCAGATAGGTCTTTTACCCCCACTGCTTCCCTTGGAAGGCTGTTCCACAGCTTCACTCCTCTGATGGTTAGAAACCTTCGTCTAATTTCAAGTCTAAACTTCCTGATGGCCAGTTTATATCCATTTGTTCTTGTGTCCACATTGGTACTGAGCTTAAATAATTCCTCTCCCTCTCTGGTATTTATCCCTCTTATATATTTAAAGAGAGCAATCATATCTCCCCTCAGCCTTCTTTTGGTTAAGGTAAACCACACCACTCCCTTTGTCGTGTAGCCCAGAGATTAGAGCACTCACCTGGGATGTAGAGACCAACTTTTAAATCCCTCCTCTGCCTGATGTGGAGCAAGGACTTGAACACAAGTCTTCAAACCAGTGGACTGGGGTAACTCTAGGATCAGGCTCTCTATCTCTCCTGTTAGAGCTGTTCTAGATTGTATAAAATACTTGAGTATGTTGTATCCTTACCACGACAACCAAATACACAACAGAGTAGTAATTGGAGCAGGGAATAGAACCTGAGTCACCCAGGTGTATGCACTAACTACTAAGGTATAGAGTCATTCTCCCTCTGGCCCTTTCTTGGACAAAAGCAAATTTGGCTTAGGTGCCTGCGTCCAGGAGAGGGTTCATAGCTATGAATCCTGAGCAGAAATAGGTGCCTGCCTTCAGCCCGGCATTAGGTGCTTAACTCCTTTGAGCACCAAGGCTTAGACCACACTCCTCTTGTAGACTCAGACTTTAAGGCCAGAAGGGATCATCGGGATCATCTAGTCTGACCTCCTGCACATTGCAGACCATAGAACCTCACTCACCCACTCCAGTAATAGACCCCTAACTTCTGGCTGAGTTACTGAAATCCCCAGACATGATTTAAAGATTTCAAGTTACAGAGAATCCACCATTTACTCTAGTTCAAACCAGAAAGTGGCCCATGCCCCATGCTGCAGAGGAAGGTGGAAAAAAAACAGCCCAGGGTCTCTGCTGCGAGTCTGACCTGTGGGAAAATTCCTCCCAAACCCAAATTTGGTGATCAGTTAGACCCTGAGCATGTTGGCAAGACCCACCAGACAGACACCTGGGAAAGAATAGTAACTCAGAGCCCTCATCATCTAGTATCCCATTTTTGGCCATTGGAGATATTTGTTACTAGCAGTTGCAGCTGGGCCTCAAGCCATTCTAGGAAACATCATCATACCATCCCTTCCAAAAACGTATTGAGTTTAGTCTTGAAGCCAGTTAGTTTTTCCACCCTATTGCTCCCCTTGGGAGGCTGTTCCAGAACTTCACTCCTCCGATGGTGAGAAACCTTCATCTAATTTCAAGCCTTAACTTGTTGATGGCCAGTTTATATTCATTTGCTACAAAAGCTAGGTACCTCTGGTGAATCTAGCCCATAGCCCTAATATTATGGTTGGTAGAAAATAATATATTTTTGTTAACAAAAAAGTACGTCTTTCCTCTTATTTAAACTAGGAATGCTTGATAGCTTGATTAAAAAAATTACCTTTCCCCCGATCACTGGTGAAATTTCATGGGAAAAAATGTGTTAACTAAATTTTGATTTGGCCTAAATAGCAAAACTACATGATTTATTACTTAAATTTAGAAATTAGAGGAGGAAAACAGCTTTAAAGTCACTTTGTCCATCCCTCTGCCACTGAATGAATCTTCTCCATGTTACATTTTCTAGTATTTTGTCCTGTCCTTTATAAAATCAGTCTCACGGATTTCAGTGGGTCCTGGAATAGGTTTATAATGATGAGGATTCCCTCACATCACTTGGCAGACTGTTCCACAGATTAACAGTATCATAGGTCTACCAAATAAGAGATTTTACCCAATATTCATCTTGTTTTTTTTCCTTTGCTTTATTTGAATCTATTACTCTGAGGGCTTGGCTCCAGGATGGGTTAATGCACACTGCAGGGGTGTGATTTCTAAAGCACACTAACATGATGTGCATTAATCAGTCCATGTAGACACTCTTAGGGCACATTAAAGGTTTGCTAGTGTGCTTACACAAAGGAACCTTTAGTCACACTGAGAACCACCTAATCCAAAAGCTAAAATGGAGAGATTTCACCACCGACCAAATACTTTTAATACCCTTCTTTCACATGTCAAGATGACAGTAACAATTTTCTCTTAAAAATGAAGGTATTGTATTAAAAATCCTTTACAAATATAGTATAAGACCAGATCATTGATCCACCTAGTCTGGTAGTAGAGTTATTCTGATGATTCTCCCCAACAAGTTCACCTAGTTATTTGAGCCATACTGTACACATGTACAAGCCCAGTGCCAGCAGATTATGTTGTATGCTGGAAAAGGCTTCTTCTGTATATTTAAGATTCAGAAGAAAGCTTTTTTGCACGGCTCAGGTGAGAGATGTGTGTGCTCCAATCACAAGCCAACTTTCCCAAAGAGTGGCTGCTCAAGTGACAGTTAAAGGGATGGGTTTAGGGGGAGAAGAAAGCAGAATCTCTCTTCAGAAAACAGGGAGGGGGAAGGACATAAATCATTAGAACTGGAAATAAATCAATAAGCTGCAGGATAGGACAGAAAAAGTAATAAAGGGGAGGTTTAAAGGAGGCAGAGATTTAGTATAAGCAGAGTTCAGATAAACAGTACTTAAAAGCATAGACGCCGACTCTGTGGGTGCTCCAGCACTGGAGAACCCATGGAAAAAAATTAGTGAGTGCTTAGCACCCACTGGCAGCCAGCTCCCATCCCCCCAGCCCTCCCGCCCACTGGCATCCCCATTGATAAATTCCTCCTTCTCCCTCCCAGCGCCTCCCACAATCAGTTGTTCTGCAGCATGCAGGAGGTGCCTGGGGGAGAGGGAGAAGCATGGATGGGGCATGCTCAGGGCAGGGGGCTGAAGTGGGCAGGAAGAGGTGAGATGGGAGCGGAAAGAGGCAGGGTGGTGGTGGAGACTTGTGGAAAGGTGTGGAGTGGGGGCAGAGCAGGGGTTGCGCATCCCTGGGGCAAGGAGGAAGCCGGTGCCTATGCTTAAAAGTAAAACTAGAATTTTTTGAAGGGATGAGTACAGAAGACCATTAGGGATCAAGACTGAAGAACAACCTCTTACGATAAATAATACACTAAAAATGACCAGTTTTCAGTAAATAGTGTAGCAACTCAATATTCAAGGTAAAGAAGAGAGTTCCCAGGAATACCAACAGATTAGGAAACCATTTCCAATAACAAAATAAATAAAGATTCTTCTGAATGAGTGGGATCTCTTTTCCCTTCCAGTTTTCTCATGGCCAGGTTTACGGATAGAGATTTGTGAAATATTTATTTACAATTTATTGTAATCACGTGAAAGACTTTTTGGCTGGAGAGTGAAAGAGGAGGAAAGATTTTTTTCCCCCTTACTTCTACAGTGAGTTTATACCTGAACCATAATAATATTTGATTATCCTTGTCATTATCTTAGCCTTGTTAGATTTCATGGTTACAAATATTGTTACAGTTCATTAAATTATCCACTTGTAAAAATCCAGCCAGCAGTATCTGACTTGGCTTCCTGCATCAGTGAATTTCACAACTTGACACTCTCCTGCATTAAAGAGGTATTGGTTCTTAGTTCGTCCTTTAGTTTCACTGAATGAGCCTTGAAAAAGAACTGTTCAGTTTTCAGTATGCTCTCATTCATTTGGAAAAACTCTACCCATTCAGCTATCTTACACAGTCCTATGTCTGTGCTATAGAGTTGGTTTTATAATGAAAAAGAAAAACCTGATTCATAAAAGTTATCACATATTAAAGTGTGAGTTTGCTTTGCTGTGATTCATGGGGTTATATTACCCACCATTTGCAACTGTATGTAAGTGGCTCACTGGCCAGCATGCCCCCAGGTAGCAGACTAGGTTAGAGGTCTCTGATGATTGACTTTCTGGCCCTACAGTAGTCTGCTGCTTCTTGCGACTCAGCCCTCTGACTGGGTCACATGAAGTTCCACTCTGCCTGAGGTATCAACGGTCCAACAAATAATAGTTCAGCAACTTCGCACTGGATCTTTGGTCCAAGTCCTGACTCACTAGTCCTTACCCCTGGAAAGGGTGGAGGGGATTCAGTAGTCCTTGCCCCTTGTCAGGCTGGTTTCCGCTCCCCCTTCCTCATGGGATTGTAGGGGACCACAGGCCCTATCTCTCCAGTGCTTTCCAGTCCAGGCCCGAGGTTGCCACTTCTGATATACACAAAACCCAGGTTTCAGTGTAGTAGCCGTGTTAGTCTGTGTCAGCAAAACGAAAATAAGAAAGGAAAAACTTGTAGCACCTTAGAGACTAACAAATTTATTTCAGCATAAGCTTTCGTGGGTTAGAACCCACTTCATCGGATGCATGGAATGAAACATGCAGTAGACAGATATTTATCAAAACCCAGGGACATCCAGCATGACCAAGTCTATAACCCTGGACAACTGGTAATGTGTACTGAGCACCCCTATAGATTTCCTGGGATGGCTACTGAAGAAAAGGACATTCCTAAGAAAACCTAGACAGGTGGCAACCTTAGGCCTGACTACACAGACACTTAGCTGCCCCCCTGGACCACTTCCTACGTTAACCTGCCATTTCCTACCTCAAACCTGTCTTGGGCTCTTACCTCAGCCTCTTCCCAGTCTCCCAGTATATCAGCTCTGCTTTCTCTAAGCCTACTGCAGCACCTCACTACATAGCTCCTTAGCACTTTCTGTTAGTCAGCTAGAAAGGAGTTTTTTCCTCCCTGCAGGCCTCTGCTCAGAATCCTGGGCAGACCCTCTTCCTGCCATTCATTCCCAACTGCTCCCTTGTAGATGTACCATTCTTCAGGGTGACTGTCTCCCACCAGGAGTCCAACTTGGATCCCTGACTCCAGCCAGGCTTCTCTCAATGAGCAAGAACTGGAGATCTTCTCTCCTTTCCTAGTCAGGGCCTAACTGAGCCAGGGTCAGTCCTTCTAACTCCTCCCTCCAGGCCTGACACTTATTGCAGGTGTAGTGGGGGTGAGACTGATTGAGCCCACAGGTTGTCATTAAGCCCTTCAGGCCCAGAGTCGGTTTGGTACACCCTATCACAGCAATCATTTGGATGTATGTTAGGTGCTCACAAATATTTACATATCATGAAAGCTTCACAGTTTCCCATTTAGGAAGGATTGTGTGAGCAAATGGAAAGGCAGAATTTCACTATTAAAATAGCATTACTTGACTGTTTCTGAATCTCTGACAACTCAGAAGCAAATGATCTTAAATTCTTATGGATTAATGTTCTAACACAAAAAGCACATAATGGGATACTAGCTGAGGTCTCCTACAGAGTATCAAATCTCATTGGAGAACAGGCTCACCATCACCTATCTATAATGTATGGGGTAAAAACAGTGTTATCAATTAACTGTGGGACTTCAACAATAAAAACATACAGCCTTGTTTAGAGGAGAATTGAAAGCAGAAAAAATAATATAACAAATGGATTAATAAAATTAATAAATTGATGGAAAGATAATATAACAAATAGATTATTAATTAGAAGCTTGGAATGGTAGAAAATTGATAAGGGAAGCAAAAGATTTAAGGATAATAATGAGTTTTTAAGTATATCAGGAACAAAAGGAACCCTAACAATGGTATCAGTTCATTAATAGATGAAAATGGTAGAACTGCCAAGAAATATTTCTGTTCTGCATTTAGGTAAAAGCCAGGTGATATATTCATATTATATGATGATTATTACCCTTTTCATTCCAACAGTGACTAAGGAGGATTTTAAACAGCAGCTGTTAAACATTTTAAAAATCTGTAGGTATAGGTAACTTGCATCCAGGAATTGTAAAAGAGCTGCCCAAAGAGCTCTGTGGACTGTTAATGTTGATTTTTAATAAGTCTTGAAACACTGGGTACATTCCAAAGGATTGAAAGAAAACTAATGTTGTGCCAATGTTTAAGAGCGCTAAACAGAATGACCCAAGTAAATATAGGCCTGTCAGCTTGATTACAATCCTGTGCTAAATAATGGAACATCTGATGCAAGACTTGCTTATTAAAGAATTAAAAGAGGGTAATAAAGTTAACGCATAAAACATAGGCTCATGAAAATAAATCCTGTCAAACAAAGTTGATTTTTTTTATGCCATTACAAATTTGGTTGGTAAATGTAATATAGATGTAGTAGACTTCTGTAATGTACCAGGACCATATAATATTACATTTGTATTAATAAACTAGAGCAGTGGTTCTCAACTGCGGGCCACTTGAGACCCAATCAGCACACAGTTGTGGCCCATGTGACATCTTCAGGCCCATACAGGTAATATATATATTGTGTTGTGTGCCACCATCACAGAGAGTTCATATGCACCCCACAATGGTAAATAAGTTGCGAACCACTGAACGAGAGTGATACAAAATCAACATGGCAAATAATAAATGGATTAAAAACTGGTTAACAGATAGGCCTCATCGTGTAATTGTAAATAGGGAATCATCACTGAGCAGTGTATTTCTAGTGGGGTCCCTGTAGCATTCGGTTCTTGGCACTATGCTATTTAATACTTTTATCAATCACTTAGAAGAAAATATAAAATTACTGATAAAGTTTTCAGATGACACAAAGATTGTGAGGGTGGTAAACAATGAGCACAGATGACTAATATAGAACAACCTGGATTGCTTGATTAGATACATGCAAGCAAACAATATGCATTTCAGTATGTCCGATTGTAAGGTCATACATGTGGGAACAAAAAAAATGCAGGCCATGCTTATAGGAAGGAGGACTTTATCCTGGGAAGCAGTAACAGTGAGAAAAATGTGGTGGCTAATCAGCTGAATATGAGCTCAAATGTGACACTGTGGCTAAAAAAGCTAATATACTCCTTGGAATTATAAACCAGGAAATATTTAGCAGGAGGAGGGGGTTATATTATCTCCTCATTTGACACTGGTGTGACTGCTACTGGAACACTCAGTCCAATGTTGATGTCCACAATTCAAGAAGGATGTTGAAAAATTGGAGAGGGTTCAGAGAAGTGCTGTGAGAATAATTAAAGTATTAAAAAACCTGCTTTATAGATTGAGAGACTCACGGAGCTCACTATTTAGCTTATCACAAGAACAAAGATTAAAGACAGTGATCAAATTACCCCTGAAGTATCTACATGAGAAATAGACATTTGATAGCAGCGGGCTCTTCAATCTAGCAGACCAAAATATAACAAGATCCAATGGCTAGAAGTTGAAGCTAGACAAATTCAGGCTAGAAATAAGGCAGATTTTTTTTAAAAAGCCAGGGTAATTAACTATTGGAACAACTTACCAAGTTTCTGTATATTCTGAAAGTTTTAAAATCAAGATTGGATATTTTCCTAAAAGATATGATTTAGTTCAACCAGAAATTAATTCAGGAATCCTTTGGCCTGTGTTATACAGAAGGTCAGATTAGATGATCACAACGGAGAAGAAAAATATCATGCAACTCAAGCTGGATAAGCAGGTTTCTGTTGCAGGTTGTCATGCTTCAACGGATTTCAGCTTGTGTGTGTCAGTCCTTGAGCAGAAGGCTGTATCCGTGTCCTTTCAGGGGTTAGCAAGACTAGCTTGCTCTGGGGAGCCCTCTGCAGGTCTGAGACAAGCCCCCTGGTAAAACCCTGGCAATTCCTTTAGGGAGGGCTACAACCTTGTTAAATTAGAAGCGCTATCGTAGGCTAATTTAATTGGCATCTAAAATTTAGAGTAACAAATTAACTACAGCGACAGGAGAACTCCCACCACTGTAGTGTCTAAACTGAAGTGCTGCATCTGTACTGCTGTAACATTTTAAATGTAGACATACCCTCGGTATGCAAATAGACTTCAGTTGTAAGACACATAATACACAGTGGTCAGTCAGGGAGACAAGTGTATTCCACCTACCACCTGATGTAACCTGTCTTAACACTAGGTGACCTGCCTCTAACTTGAAGGCTTTACAACATAATTTTTAATATACATATATACACACACATATAAATTTTGCAAAAGTTTTGATGAACAGTGTGACAGTCTTTCAGCAAAACCTTACATGACACTATTTGTGAACTAGAATGTACACACCAGACCCAGGGGATCCCTGTAATCCTTCTATACCCCTGTGCCCTCTGCCAGGTGGCATCAAGAGATCCTTGGGTCACACCTAGAGCTTTGATCAAATGAGGTCACTGGACATCATCCCAAGCGGGTACTCTAGGGAGCTCTGCAAGAATTCCAGGAACAACTTTGTCCCATTTCCAGTCTCAGCAACCGATGGAAGAGCCACAACGTGAATTAAATCCTCCATCATCTGCTCCGGAGCTGACCATTGCAACCAAGCTAGCCATCCTGCGATGCTGACAGACCAACTCAAATCAAAGCTATAGGCCAATTCACTTGTGTGTGAATATCAAAGAAATGTTAAATGTTATTGTCTTCTCTTACCTATAACCAGTTGTTTACTGTCACATTAAATTATATATATATCCTGTAATTAGATAACTCTGTGGTAGTGTTAAAATGTGAATGTACTTGATGTGTAATCTTCATGAAAACTAATAAAAGATTGTTTGGATTGCTGTAACTAAATGCATGGTGTATAGCTCTGTAATTGGATTGCCCATCAAATGAGATTGGAGCCTTGTAACTGTAAATGAAGAAGCGTGCTAACTTCAAATCATGGATCATTGTGTCTGACAATGGGAAATCCACAGACCCAGTCTGTGTTTAGTCAACAAAGGAAGAGCCCATGCTGTGATGGAATCACTTGCAAGATTGCTTTCTGGGGAAAATAGCTATAAGAATGGGTTCAGGGAACTATCCTATATCTCTGAGCTGTTTGGATATTTTCCAGATACAAGACAGATCCCCTAAAGTTACTTTGGGTAACCCTGAGAGACTTATGGAAAACTAGCAGATTACTACATCTCTGCTATCACTTTGGTCATACAAACTTGGACTAGCCTGTTAATATATTTTACCTGCCTTAACCTCTCAATAACTCTCATTTATTTTTCTTAGCTAATAAACCTTTGGGTTGTTTTCTAGAGAAATTGGCTGCCAGCGTTGTTTTTGGTGTAAGATTGAGAGTATCCATTGACCTGGGGTAGGTGACTGATCCTTTGTGATTGGGAGTAACCTAATGTGAGGTGATTTTTGGATTTAATAACCTTTCATCAAAAGTTTTAGTTTATCTAGGCAGCAAGATGTGCCAGAGAGTCTAAGAGGACTGTTCGTGACTCCATGATAGGACTAATATAGTAATCCAGGAGTACACATTTGTTACTGGCTTGGTGAAATCTAATAATTGAATATACCACCAGTTTGGGGTGTCTGCCCTGTTTTCTGTCACTCTCAGTTGTGAGCTACTCGAGACAGTGTGACACATCCTATTTCTAGTCTCAGAGAAGCAGGGAGAAGCAGGATCCTGTCTGAAACTTTTGTAATTCCTAAAGGAGCCAGGTCTTCAAAGCAATCCCATTTTACCATCCCAGACAATTCTTATCTTTTGCAGATGGATGGAAGTCTCTCTCTTTTCCCAACTTTGATAATCACCATTAGATCTTGCATGTGCTCCCAGGGACTCGCTCCAGGATCTTGATAGTAATAAGAGTGGCTTTAGAGAAGAAGGAAAGTCACTTCTCTTCCCAGACATTTTTTTTAAAATCAGGGTTCTATACACAGGGAAGGCTGAAGCAAACACATAGAGTGATACGTTTCCTGTAGTATCTTAAGGCTTGGTCCACACTAAGCCTCCAGTTTGAACTAAGATATGCAACTTCAGCTACGTTAATAACGTAGCTGAAGTCGAAGTATCTTAGTTCGAACTAAAAGGTACTTACCGCGGGTCCAGATGCGGCAGGCAGGCTCCCCCATCGACTCTGCCTACTCCTCTCACGGAGCAGGATTACCAGCGTCCTTCTGGGATCTTCCGGGATCTAGACAAGACGCGATAAATCGATCCCAGAAGATCAATTGCTTGCCGCCGAACCAGCCGGTAAGTATGGACGTACCCTTACATTCAAGAAAAACAGTCACATGGTACCAGGGAAGTCAGTCATAGGCCTGAGCCAAAGATGAATATTATCAGGTACAAGGTGTAATCCATGGATGTTTAAATAGGGGAGTAGTAAATATAGATAGGGATCTGATTGTACTTCTATATATGGCATTGATGAGACTGACACTGAAGTATTGTGTAACGTTTGTTGTCCACATTTTAAAATGGATGTTGGAAAAATTGGATAGAATGCAGAAAAGAGCCATAACAGTGATCAAAGGGCTGGAGAAATGCCTTACAGCAAGAGACTTATAGAGATCAATCTATGTAGCTTATCAAAAAGAAGATTTAGAGGTGACTTGATTACAGCGTATAAGTAGCTACATGGGGAGAAAATACCAGGTACTACAGAGTTGTTTAATCTAGCAGAGAAAACTAGAACAAGAACCAGTAGCTGGAAACTGAAGCCAGACAAATTAAAATTGGAAATTAGGCTCAAATTTTTAACAGCGAAGGTTTAAATATCATTAGAACATATTACCTAGAGAATTGGTGGATTCTCCATCTTTTGAAGTCTTCAGATTAAGACTAGAAGATATGTTTTAGCCAAAACACAAGTTATACTTTAGTCAAATGCAAATTATTGGGCTCAATACAGGGGTAATCAAGTGAAATAATGGCCGGTGAGATAAACGTGGTCAGATTAGATGATCTCATGTCCCTTTCTGGCCTTCAACTTTATGAATTTGTGAAATATTCCTGCTGTGTAGCTGGTCAGTTAATAGCGGAAAGATACTTCATAAAAACTCAAGTCTGTAAATTATCCATCCAAACTACTTGATAAATAGTTATAAATATTTACACCCTGGAATTAGCTAGCTACAAAAAGGGGGATAAATTCAGAATTAAATTTCATTCATGACTGATTTCACTTACTCTAGTGCTACCACATTTTAAAATACTGCAGCTGCATCAGCCTCTTAATTTTGTTCATTTGCACAAAGACCTAATGTAATTGGACTAAATGAAATTTCAAAAGTAAAATGATTTTCTGCTGAATAGGTCTGTGGTATAAAGTGTATACAAAGGAAAGCATGGAACATACTACAATACTGTACTAGTTTTCAAAGAATTTACCGTGGCCTAGTCCTTCCCCACCTAGTGCAACTCATGCAAGGGCATTTCACAGAAGTGCAGTGTTGTAGTAAACACGGATATGCTAGTGGGGGCTCTTGAGAACACCTGCTGAAAATGAGGGAAGGTCGGGGTGATTTCTATGCTTTGAAAAACATTGCTAAATTTTCTTGTCAAACAGGATTTATCCCTGGGAGTCAAAAATACTTCTGTAAAGTTTTTGCCCGTGGAATGTACTAGGCTCTATTGAACATCAGGCATTCTCAAAAAAATTCCTGGGGACCCACTTAGACAGTATCCCCTTCCTCCCTTATTTCAAATTATACAACTTGGGTCCTGTGCTCTGCATAGATATGTAGAATACACTTTTTTCAGGAGTAAAAGTAAAGTATGAATATGCCAATAGTAAATGTAATTAACAAGTTTGTTTGCCAGGCTTAATTTCCTCCTTCCCTGATTACAAGAAAGTGTCTTTATTAGAAGGGGAAACAAATGAATAGGTTCCCTAGCCCCCCTTCTCCACACACACACCCTTATTTTCTGGAAGGTTACACACATCCCAGGAACATCAGTGTTGTCATTTTTGTGTGGAGTGCCAATACCACTAAGGTATTGACAGCACATCACCCCCTCTACGGCAGGATCCTACAGTCACAGCTTGGGCCCAAAGATCCTATTCCATGAGCTCATGAAATATATGTCAGACCTGTCAGTTTATTATAAAACAATTCTGTGTACTTACAAATGGTGACAACACGTAGGTATACACATCCAGCTCTCTGATCAGTTGTCAGAATTTTCAGGGATACAGAGAGGATAATATTCCTTCAAAATCTAACTCTGTCCCTTTGTTAATCTCCTGTCAACCCAATTCTCCTTGCTGTTATCCAGCCCATGCTGTATTTTATTTTAGAACTCTTTAATTAAACCCTGAAGCAAGTTACAAAAGCATGACATCACTCATGAGTCAGCACTTTGTTTAACAATGGTGGGGGTTTTTTTTAAGTCAAACACTTGAAATGTCTGGATCTAAAGTACAGTGTGTTCACTCAAGTTCTTTGAAATGTAAATCAGCAAGACCAGCAGACTGAAACTCATTCTGACTTAGTTTGAAATGTCAGAACAAGAGAGGCTTTACAAGTGTAATGCTCTATTTAACAAACCTTTTTTAAAAGACCATGGTGGAACATGTAAAGTTTGTTGCTTTAAAATCTGTTAAAAGAGTGATCTTTCTGACCACAGCTAACAGACCTCTCGCAACAAGACTTTGAGAATACTTTGTACCAGAATGCTCAAAGTACACAGTTTGCATCCAGTGTACTAAAGACACTATTAGTTTTATATGTAGCACCGTACAGTTTTATGAAATTACTAGGCTCAGGAAACAATCCTGGGATTCTTACTCAAGCAGACCACCCGTTGACTTAAGTAGGCATTTTGCCTGAATAAGGATGTGAGTATCAAGCTCTGGAAAGGAACTTCAATCAACCCTGATTCTCTGCAATTCAAATTATACTTCTGTACACTGCATGCAAAAGAGCCGTTGGTTTCTGCTGAATCTAGTTTCTCCACAGAGAGGAAAAGGAATACATCAGAATCTCCTTAACAGAGATGCCTCTCTGGACAGCCTGTTATCCCCATGAACACTATGAACAGGGACCCCAGTTTAGCGGTAGTGCTTGTCTCTAGCCGATGCTGCATTCACCGTATTCTTTGAACATGCAGCCTCTTCAAGGTTCATGTCGATCTCAGTCCTGGGCTTGGGGACAGTAAGAAGTGCCCATTCACACTGCCTTCCTCAGTGTACGGTATGACTGGAGAATTGCTAACATAGTTAGTTTGACATCTGTAGTATGCAAGGTCTTGGAAAAATTCTGAAGGAGAAAGTGGTTAAGGACATTGAGGTCAATGGTAATTGGGACAAAATCCAACATGGTTTTACAAAAGGTAGATCGTGCCAAACCAACTTGATCTCCTTCTTTGAGACGCTAACAGACTTTTTAGACAAAGGAAACACAGTGGATCTAATTTACCTAGATTTCAGTAAGGCATTTGATACTGTTCCACATGGAGAATTATTAGTTAAATTGGAAATGATTGGGATCAATACGAAATTGAAAGATGGATAAGGAACTGGTTAAAGAGGAGACAACAACACGTTATACTGAAAGATGAACTGTCAGGCTGGAGGGAGGTTACTAGTGGAGTTCCTCAGGGCTCGGTTTTGGGACCAATCTTATTTAAATCTTTTTATTACTGACCTCGGCACAAAAAGTGGGAGTGTGCTAATAAAGTTTGCAGATGACACAAAGCTGGGAAGTATTGCCAATACAGAGAAGGACCGGGATATCATACAGGAAGATCTGGATGACCTTGTAAACAGGAGTAATAGTAATAGGATGAAATTTAATAGTGAAAAGTGCATTTAGGGATTAATAACAAAAAATTTTGTTATAAGCTGGGGGACGCATCAGTTGGAAGCAATAGAGGAGAAGAAGGACCTCAGAGTATTGGTTGATCACAGGATGACTATGAGCCGCCAATGTGATATGGCTGTGAAAAAAAGCTCATGCAGTCTTAGGATGCATCAGGCGAGGTATTTCCAGTAGAGATGAGGAGGTGTTAGTACCATTATACAAGGCACTGGTGAGACCTCATCTGGAATACTGTGTGCAGTTCTGGTCTCCCTTGTTTAAGAAGGATGAATTCAAACTGGAACAGGTACAGAGAAGGGCTACTAGGATGATCCGAGGAATGGAAAACCTGTCTTACGAAATGAGACTCTCAGAGCTTGGCTTGTTTAGCCTAACCAAAAGGCTGAGGGGAGATATGATTGCTCTCTATAAATATATCATAAATATATATGATTGCTCTCGATAAATACCAGGGAGGGAGAGGAATTATTTAAGCTCTGTACCAATATGGACACAAGAACAAATGGATATAAACTGGCCATCAGGAAGTTTAGACTTGAAATTAGACGAAGGTTTCTAACCATCCGAGGAATGAAGTTCTGGAACAGCCTTCCAAGGGGAGTAGTGGGGGCAAAAGACATATCTGGCTTCAAGACTACGCTTGATAAGTTTATGGAGGAGATGGTTTGATGGGATAGCCTAATTTTGGCAATTAATTGATCTTTGACTATTTGTGGTAAATATGCCCAATGGCCTGTGATGGGATGTTAGATGGGGTGGGATCTGAGTTACTGCAGAGAATTCTTTCCTGGGTGTCTGGGTGGTGAGTCTTGCCCACATGCTCAGGGTTTAGCTGATCGCCATATTTGGGGTTGGGAAGGAATTTTCCTCCAGGGCAGATTGGGAAAGGCCCTGGGGGGTTTTTCGCCTTCCTCTGTAGCATGGGGCACTTGCTGGAGGATTGTCTGGAGGATTCTCTGCACTTTTAAGTCTTTAAACCATGATTTGAGGACTTCAATAGCTCAGACATAGGTTGGGGGTTTATTACAGGAGTGGGTGGGTGAGATTCCGTGGCCTGCGTTGTGAAGGAGGTCAGACTAGATGATCATAATGGTCCCTTCTGACCTTAAAGTCTATGACTCTATGAGGTGCAACATGCCAGGCTCAGACTCCTGGCTAGCCATGGCTCACCTCAGTGTATCAGCCAGTTCAGGACAGTTTGGACAGGGTTGTGACTCTGCCTCACCCGGTCCTTGACTCTATTCTGTGGTGGCTCAACCCACAGGTGGTGTGTGCAGGAGTTCCCTTCACCAGCCCCCAGACAACTCTCTCATTGGTTATGGACACATCAGACTTAGGCTGGGAAACACATCCAGGAGACCTCAGAACACAAGGCCTCTGGTCTAAGGTGGAGCTCGCTCTCCACATCAATGTCAGAGAGCTGAGAGCAGTACTACGCCCGGACATTGCAAACTCCAATTTCCAGCAGTAGGGCTTTCCCCAGGTAGAACTCTTTGCCACATGACACAACAGGAAGTGTCAGCAGTTCTGCTCCTTCCTAAATCACAGCCCATGCTCCATAATGGACGCTTTCCTCCTTCTCTGGGGAGGCCATCTCCTATATGTGTTCCTGCCCATCCCTCTCATTTACAAGGTGCTCCTCAAGATACGGAGGGACCAAGCAGTGGTGAGATTTATAGCTCCAGCCTGGCCCCGCCAACACTAGCAGACATTGCTCCTGGACATGTCCGTGGAACCCCAGTCACCTTGCTGCTAGATTATTTTTTTAAAGATTTTTTGTTACATAACTGCACTCAAAAACAAAACTATGTAAAACTTTAAAGCCTACAGTTCCACTTGGTCCTATTTCTTGTTCAGCCAATCGCAAAGAGAAACAAGTTTGTTTATATTTAGTGGAGATAATGCTGCTGGCTTCTTGTTTACAATATCGCCTGAAAGTGAGAACAGGCATTCACATGGCACTTTTATTGCCGGCATTGCAAGGTATTTATGTGCCAGCTATGCTAAACATTTGTATGCCCCTTCGCGCTTCAGCCACCATTCCAGAGGCCATGCTGATGACACTCATTTAAAAAATAATGACAGGTTTCAGAGGGGTAGCCATGTTAGTCTGTATCAGTAAAAACAACGAGACATCCTTGTGGCACCTTAGAGACTAACAAATTTATTTGGGCATAAGCTTTCGTGGGCTAAAACCCACTTCATCAGATGCATGGAGTGAAAGATACATATATACATAACACATGAAAAGATGGGAGTTGCCTTACCAAGTGGGGGGTCAGTGCTAATGAGGCCAATTCAATCATGGTGGATGTGGCCCATTAGTTGACAAGGTGTGAGTATTTTGAATGCGGTTATTTTTTTATACATAATTCTACATTTGTAAGTGCAACTTTCACGATAAAGAGATTGCACTACAGTACTTGTATTAGGTAAGTTGAAAAATACTATTTCTTTTGTTTTTTACAGTGCAAATATTTATAATAAAAATAAATATAAAATGAACACTGTGCACTTTGTATTCTGTGATGTGACAGAAATCAACATATTTGAAAATGTAGAAAACATCCAAAATATTTAAATAAATGTTATTCTACTATTAACAGCATGATTAATCACAATTCATTTTTTTAATCACTTGACAGCCCTAATTCAAACACAATGCTATGCACAACGACAATAGACAGTATCTTTTCTTTGCTGCAATATAAATGAGGCACTGAATTAGTAGATAATAATAGGCAGTACAGAGACTACTGTCAGTGTTGGATGCCAAAAGAAATAACCCATCAAATTTGCCAGAAATAAAGGCAAAAACAATACATTGAAAAATTATGCACAAAATAAAATAAATGTTAAAAAACTGATGTAGTAATTAAAAAATGAAGCAATAAATACAAGGACATGTGTCATCATTTTCGTATCTCATTCCCCCCCACCACGCACACCTCCCAAAGTATAGTGTCTGTTACAAAATAGATACATCGGGATACAAGGTATTTATGCCTCAGTTATTCCTCTATCCTAGATCTGTCAAGACAAATTTTGAAAGTCTATTTTTCTCTAGCATATTTGGAGAAAAAAATTGACATGCCATCTGTAAGGAACTGCTACCGTCACTGAATCTAAGTTGTCTGTAACACACTTTAACCATATCTAAAATATTCCCAGTTCTTAGTTATGGGGTGGAGAATACAGTAGTTACTTGGCCACATGGAGGGGCTGCTGGTAAGACAAGAAGAGGAAAAAATAATTGCTGAGCCCCTTCTGTGATGGGAACAGTCAGAATTGTTTCATACTTGACAGATTTTCTTTACCTGGAGGGCAGGCTTTGTAGTCTAAGCCCTGGTCTACACTACGAGTTTAGGTCGAATTTATTAGCGTTATTTCGATTGATCCGTGCACCCGTCCACACGACGAAGCCCTTAACATCGACTTCTAGGGCTCTTAAAATCGATCTCGCCACTCCACCCCCAACGAGGGGATTAGCGCTTAAATCGATATTGCCGAATCGATGTAGGCTAGTGAGGACGCAATTCGACAGTATTGGCCTCCTGGATCTATCCCACAGTGCAACATTTGACCGCTCTGGACAGCAGTCTGAGCTCCAATGCTCCGCCCAGGTAGACAGGAAAAGCCCCGCGAACTTTTGAATTTCATTTCCTGTTTGGCCAGCGTGGTGAGCTGCAGGTGAGCGCAGATCTCATCAGCAGAGGTGACCATGATGGAGTCCCATCAAAAGGATTTTTTGCTCCCCCCTCAGTTGCTTTCACGGAGGGAGGGGGGAGCAAGGGTTAGGCTCATTTCCTTCTAGCTGCAGATGGTACAATATGCGGTGAGCAAGGAGGCGCCTTCCCTTCTAGCAGCAGATGGTACAATATGCTTGATATCCATCATCAGCTCCTGGCCCCCTCAAGGATTGAACTCGCAACCCCGGGTTTAGCGGGCCAACGCTCAGACCGCTGAGCTATCCCTCCGCCCGTGTTCCAGGCAGTACTGAATCTCCCTTAAACAAAACATAAAAAAGAGAATGACCAGAGTCACTCTGGTCACTCCCATTTATGTCCAAGCGCCCCCGGCCAGCCACACCATAGGCCGCCGGCCAGGAGCACACGAATACCAATCATATTGTACAATCTGCTGCGAGAAGGAAAGGAGCTTCTGCTGTGTGGTCCCGCGACCACGACCATTTATGGCATATTGCACCATCTGCAGCTAGAAGGCAAGGCGCTCCTGCTGTGTAGTCCTGCGACTACCAGCCTCAGGCGGAATGGCCCCCTCAAGGATTGAACTCGCAACCCCGGGTTTAGCGGGCCAACGCTCAGAACGCTGAGCTATCCCTCTGCCCGTATTATAGTGTGACTGAATCCCCACTAGACCTAATGTCCAGGCGTACGCTGGAGATGTACGGTAATTGTGAGCTGAGCAGGCTTCCGTAGCAAACACGGAAACCCCGGAAAAAAGGCGCGAAAAATATTGCTTTCACGGAGGGAGGGATGACATGTACCCAGAACCACCAGCGACAATGTTTTCTGCCCCATCAGGCTTTGGGATCGCAACCCAGAATCCCAATGGGCGGCGGAGACTGCGGGAACTGTGGGATAACTACCCGCAATGCAATGCTCCGAAAGTCGATGCTAGCCCCGCTACTGTGGACACAGTCAATCGACCTCATGGTCTTAACGCTCTTTAGTGGGGACACACACAATCGATTCCATAAATTCGGGTTTTAAAATATCGACTTCTATAAATTCGACCTAATTCTGTAGTATAGACGTACCCTAAGGATCAAGCTTGAACCAATTAGGCTCCCTAGAACTAAAGGTTCAAATAATGGCAGGGTCAACTCAGCTCTTCATCCTTCTGAGGTAGATGTGATCAAATGATTTTCATGCAGTTTATTGTATGTGGGTATCGTTTGGATGAGACATTAAAAACGGGAGTCCTGTCTGTTCTGTTTGGAAATTAAAGATCCCATGGCATTTCTGACAGAGTAGTTGCCTGCAGTACTTTTGGCTAAAACTTCCCCTTTCAGTGATATTACCTCAAGTTCTGACAATATTATATTAGAGGAACCATTGAAGTGCAAGTTTTGTGCAGTTTTATAAGATGTTGTAAACACATAAGCACAGTGGTAAAAATAAGAAACTTCTAACTTTACTGAAATAACTATCAGAGATGAGAATGTACAGAAGAATGGTTCAAATACCAAGGTAATAGATAATCTGATCGCTGCCTAGATAGACATACCTAGTAAGTATCAAGATGAGTTAATAGAGTACCTGGGAGAATAATTTGTATTTTCAGATTAGATGGGCCATTGACAGCAGATGTCTCTCCTTGTATTTAAGTAGTTTCACTGAATTCAAATAGCAAGTATACATGTATCTGAGGATAGCACTTAGAGATGGTCAGGAGTAGGCAATTTTGAATGACAGTCAAAGCCCCCATGTCATGGGGTTACCTCTCAAACATCCCATTTCTACCTGCGAGCCTGTTCCAGTCCAGCCCCTTTCTCCCCAACTTTACCTTTCTATTTTCTCTATCAGCATGTGATGGACTGGGCCTACCTTATCACATTCTCTTCCAGATGGATCCAGGCTGGCGCTTGTAGAGCCAGCTCCTAGCCTACAGAAATCCTCCATGGGGTCCTCTCACAAAATCCAGGCAAGGTAGTCTCCAGTCTAATTAATTGCTGGTGGTTTATTTCAACCCTTCTTAACAGACAGTATCAAAGCTTGACAGCTTTTCTCCACAAAGTCTGTACAGGTTAATTCCCTTCCTCCCCCCCCCCCACCCGGTCTGTCCCTCACCCCATGAGTTCATCAACTCAACATTCCTGGCTCTTACCTCAGAGCCCTTTGTGCTCACAAGGCTTCCCCCAGTCTCTCTTTGGTTCCTCTGTCTCGTGGAGCTGTTCCTCCCAGTAGTTACTCTGGCCCCCTCTCTCATTTCCTGCTTCTCCTTTTAGGAGGACCAGCCATTGATTAAGTTGCCAGTCTGGGACTAATTAGCCAGCCAGTGACAGGCCTCTGACCCCAGAGAAATAATATCCCTTACACCATTATTATATACAGAATATTTTCCACCCCACTTGGCCATCACACAGCTTTATACCATTTTCTCAAAGCAAACAGACTTTATACCATTTTCTCAAAACAGTCTGTTGCCCTATCAGGGCTTGCTACAGCATTATCTAGGACTCCCAACCAGTCTTTTTCCCTTTTCTCACCCTCTCCTGGGGAAGGCTTATAGGAGCCTTCACTATTCCTGCAATTCTTTCTCCACAGCCAACCTTGGACTCCTGCCACATCCTTTCTGGCCTCTATCACCTTTCTCTAACTTTCTCTCCACTGAACTTTCCCATTCACCTTTATATAGACCAGCTATCCCTCATTAGGACTCACAGGATGGCAGTTAATTAGTTTCAGGAGGAGTGGAACAGACACCCCCATAAAGGGGCCAAACCTGCCTGTGACAACCTGCTCCTAACAAGACTTAAGGGTAGATTCACAAAGGTTCTTAGGCATCTAATCCTCAAACTTAGGTCCCTATGACCTATTTTTAGGCACCACTGTGATTCACAAAACTCAAACTCAGTAGCTGCCTGAACCTGTAGGTGTGTAAGAATTTACACTCAAAATTCCTTAGGTGCCTACTTTTCTTGTTCTGGGCATGCTGCTGCCTCACTCTAACTCCTATGTCCCAACCTAAGCCACAGAGTGATTCATGAACTGGGGGAAAACAAGAAGTTCTCTGCTTAACTCATATATGGCACCCGAGCCAGTAGGTGTGCTCAGGGGCCACCTAACCCCACACCAACCAGCCAGGGGATACTCCCTTATAACCATTAGCCCAGCAGTTAGAACATTAGCTGGGATGTGGGAGACCCCCCTCCCTCCACATCAAGTTCTCCTTCTGCCTGATGAGAAGGAATTTACATAAGGATCTGCTATTGCTATGATATACTCTGGTGGGAGGGGGGTCTCCCACAATCTCTCCTATTGAAGCTACTCTACTTTAATTAAATAATTGAATATTAATTAGGCAAGGAAGAGAGAGAATGACTCTATAGCCTGGTGGCTAGGGCACTCAGATGAGAGGTGACAGATCCCTGTTTAAATTCCTTTGTCTCATCAAGCGAAGGGGGAACGTGAACTAGGGGTTCCTGCAATACCACTTTGTGCTTTAGCTGCCAGGCTAAAGGAAGCACCTCCTCTCCCTCACTGGTTTTAAGTGGAGTTAGGCCGCCTCTGAGCATGCCTCCCAGATCAGGCCTCATATGCCAGGTAGGTGGAGGAGCACCTATCTTCCCCTGTTCATAAATTCTAAGCAGAGATGGAGATTGGTTTTTAAGGCCAGGCTGCAGGAAGGCACCTATCTCCAAGCGAATGGTGGATCTTAGCATACATCCGCTTGTCAGCTTCTTCCATTGGCTAGTTTAGGGATCTTCCTGACTAGCATGCTGGCTTTGTGAATCACAATCTAAGGCACCTGTCTCTCCCCATCTGTTGTATGGAGAGCCTAGGCTTGTGAATCACAGCAATGTTCCTGTGATTTTCTAGGTACCAAAAAGTTAGGTATTGTGATGCTGAGTGTTGCTACACCCAAGTCCCTTTGCGAGTCTAACCCTTGTTGTTTAAAGTGGAACTGAAAGACACTGAGACTTAGGACTTGTCTACACACAAACTTGCACTAAAATAACTAAATTGGTTTTAATCCATGCATTTTGTTATTTCAGCACAAGTCTATGTTGTGACCCAACAACTTCTTAATGCGAACTAGCAAGGGGGTACAGAGGGATTACAGGACTCTCCTGATTCTGGTATGTGCATTCTGGTTCGCCAAAGAATAACATGTGAAATCTCAAATGAAGGCTGGTGTCACACTGGTCATCAACGTCATTGTGAAATGAAGATACAGACACTATATAAGGTGTTATGTATATATACTTAATATATGTTCTTAAAGTCTGTACCAAGTTTAGTCACAAGCAAAGGTGAAAATCTGGCTTTGTCCAACAGAAGATGTCTATCTGTCTATGTGTTAACATGTACATTGAGTATTGTCTCTTTCAGAATGGGTGCCCCTATCACCAATCTGAACTGAATGCAAATGAAGGATTGTAAGAAAGAACTTCAGAAAGAAACTAACAGGAAAAGAAACACAGAGGGGGAAAAGAACCTTATCTTGAGGTGCATATCAACAGTATGCTTGAATATATTTGGGAAGACAAAGAAAATGCCTAGGCTCCCTTTGCTGAGGAAATAAAAGGACAACACTTTTGCTTCATGAAAAAGGGGTGTCAACAAGGCTTGTTTGAAAATGTTGGAGCGAACTTTGGGTGAGATAAGCTTCTTTACACAAATGAGTTTAGCAGTAGTTTAGTTAGCTGTTTAGTCTCTAGAAAACAAGTTATGTTTTTGCTTTACATTTAAACGTTTCTTTCCAATATCCTTCCTCACTATTACTTCCATCTACAGTCTATGATAATAAACGTATTGTTTTCACTATAAATATATCTAAGTGCTGTAATGTTAAGCAAAGTGATGGTCCTGTTGAATCTTACAAGCTGGTGTGTACTATTCCTTTGGGAATAGCAGACCTGGTAAGAGTGTTCAGTGGATAGGGGCTAGTCACTGCAGGGAATGCTCCAACTATTTGGTGGTTGGTGTGAGCCTGTTGCTACCTGTATAGAGTGAGGTCTGTGGGGGCCTGGAGGGTAATGTTTGTGCTGACAGAGGCTGTTTGTTTCAGGGAACTGATCCACAGCAGCCACAGACAGGACTATTCACACTAAGGGCAGATAGTGGTGAAGTGCCTCAGAACCCTGGGAAGCATCACATATGTGTGGATGTTTTATTCAAAACTAAGTGCCCATACACAGACTTGCACTGAAGTAATGAAAGGTCTGAATGGAAACATGTGATTCACAGTGTGTTTGGTGGTAGCTGGAGTGTAGACAAGGCCTTAAAGCAAAAAGAACTATACAGTCCAGTACTGGTCTGTTTTTCTGGAGTTCTGAAAGTGGGGTGCTACATCTGTAAGGCATAAGGTGCACTTTGCTTTTGCTAGCTACTAATCCTATTCATGAGTGTATAGTCTCATAAATACATATAACTTTGCATCAGTTAATGTATCACCCTAACATAAAGGCTTTCCTAGCTGCTCCACAACCTTGATACCATGCATACCAAAGTATAGCATTTACTTAGAGTATGTAATCATCTCCCCAGGGAAACGTTGGGATCCTAGGCCATGTGTACACTACCACTTATGTCAGCAAACCTTATGTCGCTTAGGGGTATGAGAAAACACACCCCTAAATGACATACATTTCACCGGCATAAGTGGGAGTGTGCACAGCACTATGTTGTCAGGAGAGCATCTCCCGCTGACATAACTACCATCACTCGTTGAGGGTGATTCAATTAAGTCAATGGGCGAGTTCTCTCTCCCGTTGGCATAGAGTCACTACACAAGAGATCTTACAGCAGTGGAGCTGCATTGGTACAGCTGTGCCACTATGAGGTCTCTAGTGTACACTTAGATAAGTCATTTAAAATGTGACTAGATCAGTTACTGTCAAATAGGACACCATCCGCAACTGGCAGGGGAGGGGAAAACATTACCTAAGAAGTGTATTCCACCTAAGTGTATTCTAACCCAGTGAGAATTCATAGGCCCAATCAGGGCCATGGGCTATACCTAACTGCACATAAGTAACCCCCCATTGAAGTCAGTGGTTCAGCATCAAGAAAGGGGTCTGCACATGTCCAACAAGTTGCTGGATTGGGACCATATTCGTAGACATTTAGTCTTAATGAACCACTAAAGTAACATGTCAGGAACAGCAAAGAGATCAAAGATCTGCAGCACGTCTGCCATGTTGCAAGCCTTTATTTTCAGAGGTGGATCTCTTCAGTACTCCCTCTTCTCCTACGACCTTAGTGACTCTGTTTCCTTTCTCCAGATGGCTCATAGCTACAGTTTCTCTCCCTATGCTGGCCATTGAAACTGCTAACATGTGCCCTAGTTTTTATCTCCAATTTCTACTATGATTCTACATATATAACCATAAATTGCTAGGAATGGGCACAGTACATATTGGCAATTGCAGTCCTCAAAACATCCCTAGTTAAGATGTTCATTTATCCAGAAAAACATTGCAATCTGGAAGAGAGTTGTACAGAATTTAAAGGGGTTGCTCCTAATTACAATATAGTTATTTGTGACAAAAATTTGAAATAAGAGGTTAATTTGTCCAGCCCTGGAATCCTCTTTTCCTGTAGATTTTGACAAGACTCAAAGGCATCTCTTTGTTCCTCTGATTTTTTTATATCTGTATAGGGCTGTGTTGATTACAGCTTTAAAATACAAATTGGCACACAGTCCCCTTGAAGCTTTTGTGAAGATTAAATCTATAATACCCTTCCTGATACTTTTGATAAAGTCTTAAGTGAAGATTCCAGAAACATACTGCATACAAATTACTGTGCTGGTATTTTTCACAAGCCTACAAATGACTGATTTTTACTCAAGCGTTGGATTTTGATTTTTAACCACTGCAGGCTAGATCCTCAGCGGGTGAAAATCAGCATCGTTCCACTGACTTTGATATTGCTTTCCTGATTTACATCCAATAAGTCTCATGTCTTACAACACTAGAGCCAATGAAAAAGTAAAAGGCTTACTGATATATTAAGACTCTGAACTTTGGCTGCACTGCAGTCACTTTACATTGAATCGCCAGCTCAAAGCAGTGGATGATCACTCTAATTGTACAGAGCTGGCGGTGACCCAAGAACCTCTTAATACTAGCTGACCAGGGGGTAGAGAGGGGTTAGAGGAATCTGCTGATTCTGGCATGTACCTTATGGTTCATCAAATCATGTTATGTGAGGTCTCAAATGAAAGCTGGTGTCCCACTGGTCATCCGTATTATTGTGGAACGTATGTACTGTGCAAGGAGTTACGTGTCTCTACCAGAAAATTATGTTCTTAAGCGTGTAATGTAAAAGCAGATCACCAAAAGATGACATGCCTTAGACCAATCCCTCCAGACATAGCTTCCGACTCTGTGGGTGCTCCGGGGCTGGAGCACCCATGGGGAAAAATTAGTGGGTGCTCTGCACCCACCGGCAGCCAAACTCCTCGCCCTACCCCACCTCATCCTCTGCCTCCGCCTCTTCTGCTGAGCGCACCGTGTCCCCACTCCTCTGCCTACGTCCCAGTGCTTGCTGCCACCAAACAGATGTAGCAACCTCCGGGAGGGAGGGGGGAGGAGCGGGAACGTGGCATGCTCAGGGGAGAAGGTGGGGAAGAGGTGGGGCTGGGGTGGGAATTTGGGGAAGGGGTTGAAATGGGGGTGGGAGGGGGAAGGGTGGGGGTGGAGTTGGGGCAGAGGAGGGCAGTGGGGGGGACTGGCACCAGTAGCAGTTGGCGCCTATGCCTCCAGACAGGAGATAAGAAACGTGCCTCTCTCTGTTGGAGTGTAAATTAAGCATTGTAAACTAATACAACGGATTCCCATTTACATACAAAGTCAAATGTTAACAAAGAGCTATGAAGTCAACATGAAAGGAGTACAAAGGGGAAAAAACAAAAACAGCCACCATGAACTATGATGAAAGACAATGAACTTTGGGGGTATTTCTGGAAAGTAAAGAAGACAACGTGGCATCCTGCACCTAGAAAGTAAATGGGCAGTGTGTTTGCACTCATTCAGCCAAATCTCAGCCAGCCTTGGTTAAAAATTCTGGAAAGGACCTTGGGTGCAATAAACATCTTTAGACAGGAGATTAACTCATTAATTAAGTTTAGTCTGTATGCTTGTTTTACATGTAACCATTTGTTTCCAATATCCTTCCTCACTATTACTTCCATCTACATTCTCTGATAATAAGAGTATTCTGGTTTTCAAAATAAATATATCTAAATGCTGTGGTGTTAAGCAAAATGCTGGTCCCAAATTGAATCTTACAAGCTGTTATGTACTGCTCCCTTAGGAATGGCAGCAAGCCGCCCCTTGTCTCCCCGCTCAGCCACTGAGCGGAGAGACAAGGGGCAGCAGCGGGAAGCCGCCCCTTGTCTTCCCGCTCAACAGCTCAGTGGGGAGACAAGGGGCAGCCACGGCGAGCCGCCCCTTGTCTCCCAGTTCATCGGGGAGGCAGCGGGCAGCCGCAGCAAGCCGCCCCTTGTCTCCCCGCTCAGCCGCTGAGCGGAGAGACAAGGAGCAGTCATGGCAAGCCGCCCCTTGTCTCTCCGCTCAGCAGCTCAGCCGCTGAGTGGGGAGGCAGCGGGCAGCTGCCTGCCACCCCCAAATCTTGGCGCCCTAGGCGACCACCTAGGGTCGCCTAGTGGGCGCGCGGGCCCTGCCAGCGGCTCCAGCGGTGGCGCTTTAAAGGGCCGGGGCTCCGCAGCGGACCTTTAAAGCGTCGTAGGGTGAGTACAGGGGGAGGGGGAGGCGCCTTTTTATAGCGCCGCAGCTCCCCCTGTGCTCAAGACCTGGCTATGCTACTGACTCAGGGCATAACCTTCTGCGGGTTTGTGGGACCTTTTACAAGTGAACAAGCCTTATAGAGTAGTGTCCTTAACCTCTGTTTATTAACAGTTATCAAAACAGAATACACATCCTAAGCATACAATGCTCACCACTCCCAATGTGGCAGTCAAGGTTAGATTGTCTGAGGCTCCAGCTTGTGCACAGTGTGGTTGGCAGGGTGTTTAGGTCTGGCAGCTCTGCCCTTGGGCTCTGTCCTAGAGTTAGGTTCCGAAGAACTTCCTTTTGGACCCCAATTTATATAGTTAAACTTGAGTCCTATTAGCTATACCATAACCAATCATTTTAAATGAAAGTACTACAAAACAGTATTTTCCACTAATCCTAGCCCATTACAAAACAATTCTTTAACCAATCACACCCCACCCGACCCCCTTAGTTCATTTAAATCCTGTGAAATTAGTTATGCAACAGACAGAAACAATTAAAGAATCAAACAGAGACCATACAGATAAACAAAAGAGAAGTAGGAAACATAAAGGCAAAACAATAAAGAAGTGTAGATTTCACAATCACAACTATTAATAAGTGGTTTCTCACCAGACAGAATGCTATCAAACAAAGTTTTCTTCAAACATTAGGATGTGACACTCTGCAACTTGGTTCATGACTGTTTCTCACTCTGGCTAAGACTTTTACTGAAGAAAAAGGCCTCCAACCTTACACTGGGCAGTGTCATACTGACATACCAACTCCTAGCCACTTCCCTCCCAGCCACCAGCATAGGAGCATGGCTGGGGAAAAGAGGGCTTCCTTTTGCCCTGTAATTCCCTTTGGGACATTGGCAGATGGTATACATTATAGCTGTCCTCAGTGGTATAGCTAGGAATAGAAGTTTGGGTGGGCAACCTATGGTGGACAGCCAATGGCCAATGTCCCAGTCTCCCCTTCCCCTCAGGGTCCTCCCCACTACCTGGCTGAAGTCCCAGTCTCCCCTTCCAGCTGTCCTCCCCAGATGCTCTCACCTTGCAGTGCTTGTCAGCAAAGAGCAGCCGCGCCAGCCAGGGCATAGCCTACACAACCTCCTACACAACTTCTGATCTGCTGACATAAAATCAATCTCAAGCTGCTGTGCCCTGGCCCTTGTTGCTGCCTCCCCCCTGGAAAGCAGGTAAAAGGCAGCTAGACTGGTGCCAATTTGTGAGCTGGGGCCAATGAGACTGCAGTCGAAGTAGTCCCTGACCAGCAAAACCCCGTGGGCAGCCTCCACTGCCACCACCACTACCCTCCTTGTACGGGGCCACTTGCACTTACGCCAGCATGCCCAGAATCTTCCCAGCCTGTCCCAGCTGCTGGCTCCTTCCACTCAGTACTGCTCACTCACTCAGTGGGGTGCTGCAGCCAGCACCAACTGAGCAGAGCTCACAAAATGACAAGGCCGAGCTATCAGAGTGTAGCTTTCTGAAGTGACAGAGCATAACTCTGTTCTGGATTTCAAGTGCTGGAGTGAAGCTCCCAACCGCTCTGCCTCTGGCAGCACTAAACCTGTTTGTTCAGTTCCTGAGCTCCCACCTTCAGGATGCATAGTTAAAAAAAAGATTCTGTTAATAAATTAACTTAACTATGGCATTCACACAGGCTCAAATTTGGGTGGGCATGGGTGCTAACTGGGTGGGCCATAGTCCACATGTTTCTCTGGCTAATGTATTTTATGTCAGAGGACTGTACCACAACGAGTACTGGGGGAGTGAAAAGTAAGTATCCCTTTGCACCACCTCCCCTAGGAGTACTGTGGCTGATGATTTAGGCTTAATGCTAGAGTTTTTGTGGGTCTTCCAAAAGCAGTGTATGGCTACTGTGTTTTACTTTCTAGACTTCCCTGCTAGAAGTCCCCAAATGGTCTATTTTACTCTAGCTAGTGATTTACTTAGAAATTGGGATGATTAGTGAAAGTGATGCTTAGTGTTTTATCACTCAAGAAGTGTTAGACTTCAAGATGCAGTTTACATGATTTTTTTGTTCCACCAGTAGCAGAAGTTCCCTTTAACAATCTGATAAATATCTGTGTATGTCTCTCTGTATCTGGAATTAAAACATAAGACAACTGAAAGTAAAATGTACCACTCTTCTTCCCCCATCCTCCCCGCCAAGAAATCAAACAGCTATTGTGAAGACAATCTGCAGAAATTTTGCACATTTTATGGCAAATCCCTGTAGATTTCTGTTGTTGCAGCAGAGAAGGAAGAAATTAGTGTGTGCCATTATACCGTGTAGAGTTGGGAATGCATCCTGCAAGCATAATGATGGCTGTGATACAGCTGATTCTTTTGTGATTATTACCTTTATGAATGAAACAAGTATGTGCTAATTTTTCTCCAGCCCAAAAAAGCAAGATTCCCTGAAAATAGGGAAAAGATACAGAAAGTCCATAAGAATCTGTGGCTGTTAATAAGAGTGTAGCCCATGTATAATATGAAAATACAACTCAGAAAATACAAACAGAGCATTCTGCAGTCTTCTGACAGACAATGACAGGGCTAGGTACACATCCTCTACAAAGAACATTCTTTGGAGTCCATCATCAATTGTGCTTTTGCTCTGAGAATTCATCCACTAGCTGAAAAGGCATAACAGAAACTGATCAAGGACAGTGTGTACAATGCCTTTTCACACAGGGCAAAGGCAATCAAAAGATTTCACACATATTTGTACAGCTTGAGAAACATCCTTAATGTATGGGGATACAGACAAGGTAAGAGCAGGAAAGAAAATATCTTGCTCCTGGTTACAGTCAGCCAGTGGATAGTAGCAGATTGACACAGCTGAGTACATGCACAGTAACGTAGCCGAGGGGGGGGGGGAGGAGCAGGGGGAGCTGCCGCTCCCCCTGTGAGCAGAAGCAGCGGAAGCAGTGCCTTTTTTTAGCAGCACTAAAAAAAGGCGCCGCTTCTTTTTAAGCGCCGCTTCTTGCACTCACCCGGCGGCGCTCCAGGTCTTCGGCGGCATTTTGGCGACGGGTACCACCAAAGACCCGGAGTGAGTGAGGACCCGCCGCGGAAGTGCCGCTGAAGACCCGGAGCGCCGCTGGGTGAGTACAGGGGGAGGTGTCTTTTTATAGCGCCGCTCCCCCTGCGCTCCGGACCTGACTGCGCTACTGTACATGCAGTGTAGTGGTAGCCATGTCCGTCCCAGGATATTACAGAGACAAGGGGGTGAGGTATTATCTTTTATTGGACCAACTTCTGTTAGTGAGAAAGACAAGCTTGCGAGCCACCCAGAGCTCTTCTTCAGATCTGGGAAAGGTGCTCCCAGCATCTTAGCTAAATGCCTGGTGGAAATAAGTAGTTAGCACACATTACAGGGGACCATGCAAGGTAGACTGGCCAGTTAACACCACTGCAATAATCATAGGACAAAAAGAGGGGGGGGGGGGCGTGGATTACAGATTGTTGTAATAATCCAGTGTCTCTGTTCAGTCCAGAGCTTAAATTCATAACTCTGCTAGACACTAAAAAAATCACAGAGTGAAGCCATAAGTCTGCACCCCCTTCCTTTTCAATCCGCTACTGCTAGGTTTTCTTCCTTTTAAGTCTTACACCCTGCCAAGATGTGCCAGGGCAGGGCTAATGGAATGGGCTGGCCATCCCCAGGCAGCCTCCCAATTCCCAGGCCTTAAAGGAGCAAGCTGCCCTGTAAGTCTAAGAAAGGGGAGGGGAGGGGAAAAAAACACCCTGGTGTCTTCAGATAGAGTGACTCAATCTCTACTGTTACCGCCGTGGCTAATTTTAATATCTGATACAGCCCCTATTTATGCTTGTGGGTCTATAGTGATGCATATGGCAGACATTTCCCTTAACCACTCTTGTCACATTCCGGGGTGCAATCCAGATCAGTGAGAAGTTGTGTCACTGCCTTCCCTATAAACCTAGGGGTGCCGCACAACAGCAAAGCTATGCCAATGTCACATTCGGGGCTGTAGCTATATACAGACACTCAGGGTGCAACCTGCATGCTGGTAGGCTGTTTGTGAGTGGCCCAGGTTGGGAGCTACAATAGCAAAGCATTGTGAGGTACCTGAGGTTGCAGGGCAGGTGGTGGCAAAACCCCTCACTTGTCTGGATTGCACCCCGGAATGTGACACACTCCCATTACAGTACCATGTAGCGTTTCCCTGAGTGACCTCATCCCACATTCTACCCATGAAACAGAATCACGGTTGTTTTGCTGGGTATAAGGCTTTTGGGAGCATGAGCAGTGGGGACAGAGGCAGCATTTAGCCTGAAACCTATTTTTTCCCTTCTGTCTGAGGCTTCAGCATTGCATCATCTTACTTTCAGAAGAATGTGTTCACAGACATAAGGGCTGGAAACCTAATATTCTTTTCTTTAACTGGAAGTATAGATCGAGCAGCTGATTGGGTAACCTGAAAATTGTTGGTAAAATGTGCCATCATATACTGGATTAATAACTCTCTAATCCTTTCAATCATCTGGCTCATAACCTTAGTGTCATACCTGAGTTCTCTTTCATTTTCCGCACACATCCAGATTGTTGTTAAATGTCAGTGGTTCTTTCTTTCTAATATCTCACAAATGTGCTTCTTCCTGCCCATCCTTCTTGTCAGGATTTAGCTGATGGAGTTTGGACTCATCTCTATTCTGTTTGCCTCTGAAACCTTTTGTCGCTAGTCTCACTGGGCATGCTCAGGTTTGACAATATTACATTATGATTGTCAGCCTGCATCAGTAAATAGCCATTTTTAATGAACTAGAATTGAAAAGCAAAAACAGACTGGAAAGGAAAATCCCCAAAGCAACATGCCCGAGTCTAATTGCAAAATTGCAATGTAAATTCTAACAAACTAGAAAACTACATAACAGGGAGTGAGCCCAAATCCTGACTTGTGGTCATGCTGGGGTTGATGCAACTCAGGAAGGTTGTACTGCTGTTGTCTCCAGTGCAAATCAGATGAGGCATACAGTTTATCTACTTTACATCAGCTACCTGTGGTCCCAAGTAGATGGGGATTACAGGGATGTGCAGATACCCTAACCACAGCCCTACCCCCCTACCATGTTCCTGCACTAGGGGATCAAGAAGAGGAGTAGTATAGAAACTGCTCTGGGACCTCCATGGCATCCAAAGATTCCCCCAAGTAGGTTAATCCTCATATGGCTGGTTGCTTTAGGGCTGCTTTGTGCCACCAATATGGACAGGAGGATCAGGCCCAGCGTGCCAAACAAAGTGGGCATAGCTTGTATATCCCCGCTGACTGGGGAAGTATATCCCAAGTTTCAGAGGTTTCCAAGTTCAACCCTCATAAGGGCCACCACTTGTAGTGGTGACATCCCTGGGTGGGCTGTCAGCTGCAGAGATCAAACCTGGCTTCTTCTGGATCTTCACATTTGTTGCATTACTATTGGCCCCTTTATCGTGCCCCTCTTCTCCACTGCAACCCCTCAGCTGCACAACCTCACTCAGCTTGTCCACTGGTATTTTTCACCTCCTTTCCCCCCCTCCCCTCCCACCCCGGTTTTAGGGATATCTTGAGATAACCTGGGCTGTGAGGCCAGCACTGAGTTAGTGTTATGCAGCTTTATATATCCTTTTCTTTTGGTGTTGGTAGCATTATGTTAGAAATATCACAGTACACTTATTATTAGTATTACTAGAGTTCTTAGCCAGACATCACGACCTCATGGTTTAAGAAGCTATACGCACATGTAATAGAAAGACAGTGCCCCAAAGAACCTGCAGTCAGTGAATGAAGGAGGTTGGAACCTGCATAAAGAACAGCTAAGTGAAAATGAACCCAGCTGTCATGACCCACGGTCTTGAACCCAGGTCTATAGGAGTAGCCACACTTCAGCCCTCCACTTGGTAGCCTGCTAACAACCTCTGACCCAGGAACCATGAAGCCCAGCCCCAGTTTGAGGCTCCACTCCAATGTCTTATTGGAGGAGTCCCAGAGCAGCTGATTGGCCTACTGGCCCTACTTAAGACAGCAACAGGAACAGGAAGCTGTCTGAACATCTGGGATCCACCCTGTTCTGGAGTGTGTATCTTTTGGCTTTGACCTCTGGCCTCTGTCTTGTGGTTCTGACCTCTGGTTTGTCTCCTGCCTCTAACCCCCTGCTATTCTGACCCAGTCTGACTTTGGTTACTGACTTGTGGTTCTGATCTCCAGTTTGTCTCCTGCGTCTAATCTCCTGGTATTCTGACCCAGCTGACTCTTGGCTCCTGACTGTGGACTCTGGCTCTGACCAGTAGGTCTGGCTGCCAATGACCTAGCCCTAACACCAGGACAAAAATAAATGATTCTCAGTCGCATTGGTAGAAGCCAATATGTTCACAAACAGGTAAACATTATTTGCAGACAGGTATCCTCAGACAATTATGACAGGATGAAGTCTTGGTCATGATGGACTCATCACTGGCCCTGGAAAATCAAAACCCAGTATTTTATCAAAACCCAGCATTTTATCAAAACCCCTATCATATCTAGTTCCCAAGAAGATAATTTGTCTCAAATGTTGTTGGGTTTGTTACCTCCAGGCCAGACTACTGCAACTCATTCTACTGGAGTCTAGACAAGAACTTGACAAGCTACAACACAATCGACCATCACCTAAGTGAACGAGTGAGTCAAAAAGAATATGTCCCTGCAGAGCTCCTATTCATGTTCTACCAAATTAGCTTCAAATTTCTTATTTACAAAGCTTTCAGTGGGATAGCCCATGTTAACTTAGGCTGCCTATCCATCAGGGTCCCACCATGACAGCTACTGTCATCAGGCAAACTGTTGATTAGAGCCAAGGTATACTGTACTTTTAAAGTACAGTCTTATCAAAAGTGGGCCAAAGGCTTTGGAAAACCCTCACACAAAGATTAACAGGGAAATCCTACTTTAACCATCTTCAAGACAGGTTGAAAGACACCCCTCCTCACTGTAGCATTCCCCGAAGAACCACAGCAGAAGAAAATCCAACATCATGCTCAAATGTAACAGTCCATGATTAAACTTGGAGCATGACAAAAACCCTATATCTCAAACAAAACAGCCTGCCTCTTCCTGAGCAGGAAAGCGAATTGACTGCCCTTGTGGGCAGTTCTCATTGTTTGTTATAATCCATATACATGCTCAGATACTATGGTGATAGGTGCTTAAGAAATGCTGATAGATGGATAAAATCAATACATATGTTACTAAATCAGGTTTCTGGATTAGTGGGTTAACAGTGAAAGGGCGATAAAAATAAATATTTTAATTATGAAAACAGATTGGGTAGTGACAATTTTGTTTAAGTAGTTTTCATTATCAGAACAAAACTGTGACCTTGAGCCAAGCCCATGGAACAGATAAAGGGAAATTGTGATGGTATCTGAAAAGTAATCATCCATTTCCCTCCTCTTCTTTTGTTGTTATCTTTAAAAAGAGAGAAAGACGCACCAAACAAGTTCTAAGCCTACTGAATACCAAACAATGCGTCTCACCTTAGAGTCAACAATTAGAACATTTTTGGTCTAATGCCATAATGTACAGAGTCTCCAAAGCTGCTACAGGCCCTCAGCTATGGAGTACTCAGTGCAGGCCAGGAGGGGCTGCAAGGGCCGCTATTGTATACCGCAGGCCTTAGGGCTGCTCTAAATTATGCTGACTGAAAATGATTCTATGGGCCAATACAGAGAGGCACAGAACAATCCCAGTGCAACCTGAGAATTGGGACTATGGCATCTGAATTCTTATTCTGCATTAAACAATAGCTTGTTAAAAACCCTAGTTGTACTTGCCAATATGTGATATTAAAATGTGTTTTGAAAGACTTGATTCTGCAAGGTGCAGAACACCATGGCCTTGAGCCAGCAAAGCATGAAAGCATGTGCTTAACTTTAAGCATGGGAGTAGTCCCATTGGCATGAATGGTTTGCTGATTCAGTGCCAAAGTGCTTGGCATCTTTCAGGACTGAGCCCTATGTGACTGTGACAGGTAGATTTTGCTGAGGCTAACAGAGAGATCTAGAGTAATGCATACACTGTTTGCATTTCAAATGAAGATTTTTAATATTTTAATCAAATTTTAAAAGCACTTTTGAGAGAACATATTCCCTAGTGGTTTGAGGACAGGGCTGGGAGTCAGAGTCTCTTCAGTTCTAATTCTGACTCTGGCCCTGACTCACTGTCTAGCCTTAGGCAAGTATGTTTCTGTATCTCAGTTTCTCCATCTGAAGCTGTAATTTGCTATGTACATTCTAAGAATAAGATTTACTGTAATGTTAGTACTTTGATACAAATCCATGAACCACACAAATCCATGAACCACACAACTGGTTACAATCCTTTAATCAGTCTCCACTATAAAGAATAATTATGAACTATGTGAAAAAATAGTTGACTACTTTAGAAAATAGTTTTGTGAAACCTTTATTCTTATACTCATTTTTGTATTGAAATGTCAGAATGCACCAAACCCTCTATTTTTACTTTAAGCTGGGCTGATTTATTGATGACTGTGCTTAATTTTTAAAACATTTTTCCTTGAGAAATTAGTCTTCTGACAACCCTTATAATGTACACAGTCTGAGACACAGCATTCAGTATAAGAGGCTTAGCATTAATGTTTAATTCTGCAGTCTCTACCCTAGCTCTGCAGAAACAGTTTGATAGTTTATGCACCGCTGTAATCAGTGTCTAACACATATTCACATTCTCACTTGCATAGGTAGTGAGTTGGTATTCTTTCCTCCTCCATTTTCTCTTGATTTTTTTTCTGTTGTGGTTCCTAACAGCTTTAACACTCTTATTTTTCAAAATAGTAAATTCAAGAATTTTGATAACAAATGAAAAGATTACAGTATAAAGCATAATTGCCCTATGATTCCAGTTTGGAAGCCATGGGGACATGATTATGGACCGGATCCTGCAAGCATTTACCAGCATAACTGAATATTTACCACGGTGAGTGATCCCATGGGTGTCAAGGAGACCACTCAGTTGTAGTGTTTACAACTGTGGGTAATTGCTGTTGACAGGATCAGGCCTTGTGTCAGCACAGGAACACTTCTCATCACAACCAGAGGTGATCTGTTATAGCTCCTGATACTTCAGAAGTGGGGAGGGGGGGAAACCAAAAGTGCTCTGGATCTGGGATGTACAAGCTTGTGCTACCAGAGGGATTAACCTCAGCTTCAGTGCACTGGCTAGGAGAAATTTTCGTCTTCATTTTTCTTATCACTTGCATTTACCTATTAATAAATATATACTTCTCATAACCCCCTTATCTATGCTCTCCCTTGCTATCTGCTACAATTCACCGACAGGCAATACACTTGCTCTTTTACACACGCCTTCCCTTCCCGTCCTCTATGTACATGGAGCTAGCATAGTTCATGATTCAACAAAGAACTAGAGCATGTTAAGTACATGCTTATGTTCTGCTGAAGAAAAAGGGATGTAGGCACATGCTTAAAATTAAGCATGTAATAATTGCTTTGCTGAATAGGAACAGGATAACTCACATGTTTAAGTTTAAGCATGTGCTTAAGTGTTTTGCTGAAATAGGGCCATGTAGCCTAGATCTGATATGCACATGAAAGTCTGACTGTATGCGTATTTCATACGTGCCTTTACTTCATACACAAAACTGCAGCAGCTCTGCTATGTAGAGGGCTTTCTATGATCTTTACAGTTATGGTGAATTTCATCCCCTCTGTATACCCAACTGCAAAAAATAAAAATTCTATTGCTGTTTTTAATTCAATGTCTTGTCAAAATCTTCAGAAGAAAGAGTTTTATTGGCAAAGCGAAGAACTGGCAATCTAACCTCTGCACATACCCGTTCACATGTTTAATTCTTGAATATATGGGGGAAAAAGATTTTTTTTCCATAGTAGCTGTAAACAAGATGAACTCTTGCAACCTTGCTCAAACCTGTCAAACTAAAATCAAGAAAATAAATGCTCCAGGGAAAGAAGAGGTGGAGTGACCATCAAGGCAGAGACAACGAAAACATATCTACTGCTGTAAAACAAGAAATTCCAGGGGGAGAAACCACTGTCCAATGACTGGAGCCATTTAACAATTGACCTTGAAGAGGCAAAATGATTGCCAGCTGGACACAACACTAACGATAACAATTCCAATACCATACAGTTTAATATAATTTGAAGATAATGATTATGACTTTTCTTAAATTGTTTCTTACTTTATATAATGTTTGCACAGTATTATCTCTTGGCAAAGAAAATAAGGATATGTTTATAGTGCAGCTCGGAGCATACCTCCCAGGCTCGCACTGGCTTCACTTGAGCTAGCGCACTAAACCCAGCTGTTTGGATGTTGCGGCATGGGCAGAAGCTCGGGCTAGCCACCCAAGCACAGACCCAAGGGGGATTGCTTGTGTGAGCAGTTTCATAGCAGGGAGAATAAGAAATTCCCAATTTGGACCTTAGATTGTACAAACTCTTCAGGGCAGGCTCTGTCTCTTATTATGTAAAGACTAGATCCACAAAGAGTTTTATGTGCCTAACTGATACTTTAGGCCAAAATTTAGTTCCTCAGAACCTCCCCTGCCCCCATCTACTACCTAATCCAGTATGAGCCTAAACTCCCTGGGCCCCTATATTTTCACTGGTAAAGTCCTGTCAATTTCTGCTAGCAGGCATGCCCAAAGCTGCCTAAATCCTGATGTCTGGCACCTAAGACTCAGTGGGATCCTCAAAGTAGACATCCCCATGCTTATCACACCCATGGGGCCTGATCCAGGAAGCATTCTCAGCATATGTCAACACTGCAAAGAAAAGGCAGTGCCAAATCTCAGAGCCCAGGTCAGTTGACTCAGGCTCACAGTGCTAAAATATATCAGTGTAGACATTGAGGCTCAGGTTGGAGCCCAGCTCTGAAAGCCAGTGAGGTTCCTAGGCTCCAGCCCAAGAAGGAACATCTACACTGATATTTTTTAGCTCTGAAGCCCAAGTCCCACATCCCTAAGTCAAATGACCTGGGCTCTTACCCAGGGTGCATTGGATTTTTCTTTGCAGTGCAGACTTACCCTCAGATAGGGTGACCAGACAGCAAATGTCAAAAATTGAGACGGGGGTGGGGGTTGGGGAGGGTGGAATAGGAATCTATATAAGAAAAAGACCCAAAAATCAGGACTGTCCCTATAAAATCAGGACATCTGGTCACCCTACCCTCAGAGGACACCTAAGAGCATGTCTACTAGATTGCCTGCACAAAACCCAGCTGTGGAAGAGGTGATGCTTCCACTTGTTATGCTTAATAGTCTAGTGGTTAATAGTGCACTTGGCTAGCTTTTGGGAGACACAGGTGCAAATCACCACTTTCCTTATGTAATTAATTCATTTCTCTGAAAGGCCCCGGTTCCAGTCTTAGGAATATTCTTAGGTGCCTAACTTTCATGCATTGTATAAGGAACCTGGTACTAACTCAGAGATGAGGATTCCAATAGGTGGCAGGGTACCTAATGTTAAGCATTGCAATGCTATGCCTAAGTCCCCTTTGTGGATCTAGTCCTAAATGTATGGTGCCTAGCACAATGGTCCACATTCTTAGTTGGGTCCTCTAGGCAACATGTACTATAAGTGACAGTGTAGGCAAAGGCGCCTCATATCCAAACAAGAGTTTTAGCTCTAGGATATCTAAATAGACAGTGTTACAAGCAGTATACTAAGTTCTTAATATTTGTTCCAGTGAAGGCACAGTATGTTTTGCCGTTGATTTCAATGGGATTAGTATTTCTCCCTAAAAGCAAAGACATATCCCAAGCTAAAGAGGAAAATAAAGAGTTAAATACAGATGTGGATTTTTTTTTGATTTTTTTTTGATAAATGACAATCATTCAAGCTATCAATCATCTACAGAGGGGGAATCAGCAGGCAATCCAATTCAAGGAACGAGGCTGTAATGCAGGATGTAGGTCTATCAGTTAATTTAAATAATGAGTCACCTGGTAGGCAATCAAATCTAGGTCAAGACATTTAGCAGACTGAAAATAATGAGTCTAACAGCAATAGAGCTAACAAAACAATCCAGATAATAATGGCAGCACAGAATGACAGTCCTAACATAATCAGACAGCATGCACAAACTGTAAATAGAGTAAAGAGAATGAACTTGCATGTGAAAGCAAAACATATTCTCCAATGAAACTATTATAGAAGAATTATGTTTGTTTAAAAGGAAGCACACTGACAATCAGAGCGATAACATACAATATTTATGTGTTCTTGCTGAATCTACCATATCTGTTTAAAAAACTCTGGAAAATTTTTTTTGCATGTAAAGCGAACATGGTGAAATTTATTTTTTGTTGACTTTACAAATCAGCCAGAAAGATCAAACTTTCCCCCCTGCCTTCTCATGATTTTTGATTGCATTGCATTGATCAACAATCATGATTTTTAAAACTGCTTTTTTTAGAGAGAAAGAGAGAGTGAAATAAAAAATATTTTGGCAAAAGAAAGCAAATGTTCAAATTAGGCTCACTCTGGGGGCAATTCAGTGTCAGTGTGTGGTGTGGGGAAGGAAGGCTGAAGGAGATATTAAGAACACAGTGGGTGTGCCGGTCAATGCAGGTGTGGATTTGTCGGGCCACATCTTGTACAAATTTCAGCAGAACATGAATATCCCAAAGTTGCTCTCCATGCTTTCTAAGCCCCGGCTCTGCAAATGGATCCACTTGAGGACACCTTTCTGCCCATGGAGAGCCCTGATTAGGGCCCAGGTTTGAGTCTTGGCTTCCAGGAGGAAGGGGATGTGTGGACAGGAACAGAGTAGCAGTGGTCAGCAGGCCTCCTTTTGCCTAGATCTGGCTCACAAACTCCAGAACACAGCAGCCATGTTAAGCAAGTTCAGCTACTCCAGATGGGGCATAGGGTTGCCATCTTCTGAGGTGCTTATCTTTGTATTTCACACAGGCAAAACTCCTCCCATTCTGGCTGGTGCAAGATTTTGCCTTCTGTTCTTTGATCTCAATCTAGCCCACACAATCAGCTGTGCTCACCATCATAAGGCTGGCACCTGCTTCCGAGGAGATCGAGCATCAAAAATAATGAGCCAGATTGTCAGCTGGTGTACATGGGCATAGCATCACTGACTTCAGTGAAGGTGTACTCATTTACTCTAGCTGACTTAAAAATGTGCTGAAAATAAATCAAAATTACCTCTTTGTTCTTGGAAATGAAACTGTCTAAATACATTTTCAAAATGTGGAATGGCAACTAGGCTTTTATTTGTTGACACTCATCCTATAATCCATCTACCATATGATGCCCTAGGCAATTGGCTAATTCTGCTAATTTGCCACTAATTCTAGTCTGTTTTCTTTGTTCCACTTTAGTTTATTTTTTTTAAGTTTCCCTAACTAATTTATGACTAATAAATAAATAGTCTTCAGTAGTGGCATCTCAATGTACTTCAAAGTGAGTGGTGGCATTTTATTCACAATTGCAGATGGCAGGTGGGAGTTGCAGCCCAGCTTTACAAAATTCTCTTTACATGCTGTTTCTATTTATTAACCGGGGTTTAGTGTCTAAAGCTCCTGGTGCTGAATACAGCAGTGGACCTGTCCCTGAAGCATTTAAGAATAAGTAGTACTCATACTCGGTGTGGCAGTGGTGCTTCTATCACTTGTCAGTCATTCTTTTGCCTCTGCAAGAGGACCCCTGGGAGTTCTGGTGACATCTTAAGCCAGGATATACTTTTCATGGCAAACAATAAGGGCCCGATTCACTTTTCACTTACATCAGTGTAAATCTGGTTGAGTATGGTGTTCAGATACCATGATGATGGGAGCCAGACAAGTACCTACATATATAAACTTCAGTGGAGATATAGTGGTATAAAACTTGTGAATAAAAAGTGGCAAACCCAATGTTTTATAAATATGCAATAACTTCTGTTCACAAGACAGACACTCATGAGTTTACAGAGTTAGGCTAATTCATTTTAAATTCTATTTATTTCTGTTTTCACTGTATTGTCACAAAAATCAGTGAAAATAAAATAACACACACACTCCTCAAATAATAATATAAAATGTAAGGCGATGAAGACTCCTAGACATAATGCTTCATCTCATCCATTCCATTGCCATTGTAGGTTTGCTCACTACATTATGTTCTCAAATGTTTTTCGTCTAGGTCAGTTTTATGGTAATGAGCTTTTTATTCTGTATGTACCCAAAACTCCTAGTGAATGAATGGAGAATTTTGATTATGTAAAGAATAAAGGATCAGTTATGTGCAGTTGGTTTGTAAGGTGCTTTGGGATCCATTTGGGTGACAGGAACTTTTAAAATGGAAGATCATTATCATAAGACTAGTCTAAACATTTAAGAATAGACCAGAGGGAACAAACTTGCATGGGAGTGAGAAGGAAATGATGACCTAATATCTCTTTTCCATCTTTAATTTGTATGATTTTTGTCCACAAGCACTGGAGATAATCACAGCTGTATAGTTTTTCATAACTTGGTAATTGTACTTTCAGCTTGTAAGGAATACAAACATTTGGCTGGCTGGTCTGCTGAAACGATAAGCCTTGAAATGATGATTTTCTACTTTTTAGTTAGATTTTACAGTTTATAGATGATTGAAATAGTAATGCCACATGTAATTCTCTTTCTAGACAAGCCTAGTTAAAATGTTCATTCAAAAGTAATAAGCGCAATATTTTCTCTAATCAGGTCCCCTCGGAATGAAACCATGGAAAAAATGTTCCTGTCAGTTCATTCTGATTACCTGTGTGTCTCGTTAGTCTAAACCCTATCTGACAGCCACACAGTCATAACTGCCTTTCAATGAGTATTACCACAGAGTCTTTTAAAAATAATTTTATTTCAATTTCTGGCCAGTTCTAGCTTAACCAGCACATATAATTGCCTAATAAGCAGTTCATAAGAAGAACATCAGTTCAAAGTGAAATGTTGAACCCATCCATTCTTTGACTGTAACAGAAATTAGAGGTGTCTTTTAAGTTCTGTACTGCAAGTTGCTCTGCAGCTGAAGAATCAGCCACCTGGAAACTTGTTAGAATGCCAATGAAACTTTCATATTGACTCACCATTTAAAAAGAATCATACTATTGTGAATATAAAATAACTAGTGAGCTTAAAATGTAAAGTATGTTAGCAGTCTGAGAACTATATGTGGGCTCAAGAGGTTTGAAAGTTGTCTTTGGACAGGGAAAATCTTATGTGCCCTTAGACATTAAAGAGTCTTACCAGTGAGAATTAGATCTGTGTGACTAGTTCATAGGTTCAGAGAGGTTAAGGCCAGAAGGGAACATTGGGTCACCTATTCTGACCTTCTATGTAATACAGGCCATAGAGTTTCATGAGTTACTCCGCTACTGAGCCCAATAGCTTGTGTTTGACCAAAGCCAATCTTCTAGAAAGGCACCCAGTCTTGTTTTGAAGACTTCTAAAAATAAGGAGTTGGCCACAGCCTTTCTTCCCTCTCTCCTAACCCCTTCACCCCTAAATAAAGATGTTAAATTCTCCAGGTTTGGGGGTGTCATTATAAATTAAAATGTAGACCAGGTTCATCAAAAGTTTCCCTAAGGTTCACTAAACTTTGGAACAATCATTAGCTTGCTTTTAAATGAACCATGGTGCAGCATGGAAATCATGTAAAATATGTGGTTGAGGCCTAAAAGCAGGTGAAACTTCATAGTATTGATAAATTAGATAGTGAGTGGCTTAACCACAGTTTGGTTCATTATGAAATATACTCAAGAAACCAATTAACCAATGGTAGTCACGTTTGTTGCTACAACCCAACAATACTGTAGTATAGGAAAAAGGTTCTATACAATACCAGTCTCCTGGAAGCTGTCTCATGCAATAATCTTACATTCATGTTATGGAGAAGATGTGCTACCATATTTGCACCCCTAAAGCTATCATTTTATATCCTGCTTACTAATAAAATGAACTGTGTATGTCATCTGAAACTCATAGACTCATAAACTCATAGACTTTAAGGTCAGAAGGGACCATTATGATCATCTAGTCTGTCCTCCTGCACAATGCATGCCACAGAATCTCACCCACCCATTCCTGTAATAAACCTCTAACCTATGTCTGAGCTACTGAAGTCCCCAAATCATGGTTTAAAGATTTCAAGGTGCAGAGAATCCTCCAGCAGGTGACCCGTGCCCCACACTGCAGAGGAAGGCAAAAAAACCCCAGGGCCTCTGCCAATCTGCCCTGGAACCAATCAGCTTTCCACCTTGTTTTTCTGGGTACCATGGTGTACCCCTTATCTCTTTGTTCTGAACACATGTATTTCAGGTACCAACAGGGGTGAAAGTAAAGCCGAAGACTTACCGGTACGGAGGCTGGCTCCGGCTTCTGGAAGGGGTGGGGTCTCGGGCAGCAGGGACGGAACTGGGGGTCAATGTCCCCCAGCCAGCCCTTCCACATTGCCTGGCCTGCACTCCAGAGGCGATTTAAAGGGCCCAGGAATCTGGCTGCTGTTGCAGTAGTGGGCCCTTTTAAATCACCAGCCCCAGGCAGCTGCTCCTTTTGCGCCCCCTGCTCCCGTCAGTGTCTGGAGGGGGCAAAAGGGCCAATGACATTAAAGCGCAGCCGCAGCAATTTAACATTGCTGCTCCTTTTGCGCCCCCCTCCTCTGTCGTCAGCCCTGTGGCAGTGCTTTAAAGTCAGCTGGGTACGGGCCGGTACTGTCAGCCTTTTTTACCGGTACGCCGTTCTAGCCTGTACCAGCTTATTTTCACCCCTGTATACCAATGGGTGTGAAGGCACCTCCCATGTTTGCAAGGGGGAAGAATAATCATATGTCTTGTCCTCTTCCTTTGGGACATTCCAGTACAGGCCGGTGAGAATAACTCCCTTTCTGTTGCTATGGTAAAGCACTCATCTGTCACAATCTTGACAGCTTCCCTATTTGCTCAAGCCAAAACTTACTGCAAGGAGTTAAGGGATATTTAACATAAGTGAGTAGAGTTATATAAAAATCATATGCCAGTTTAGGCTATGTGACTTATATAATATTTATGCTTAATGATATTTGTGTTTTATGCATACTAATATATATATGCAGTGGGTAATACTTGTTATTAATATATGTCTATATGCTAGCTAGTATATATTGGTCAACTGGGTGACTGGGCAACAAAATGGCAGATGAAATTCAATGTTAATAAATGCAAAGTAATGCACATAATCACAACTAAATATATATATGCACATAATCACAACTAAATATATATATGTGCATTACTTTGCATTTATCAACATTGAATTTCATCTGCCATTTTGTTGCCCAGTCACCCAGTTTTGAGAGATCCTTCCTTTGTAGCTCTTCACAGTCTGCTTGAGACTTAACTATTTTGTAGTTTTCTATCCTCTGCAAATTTTGCCACCTCACTGTTTATCCCCTTTTCCAGATCATTTATGAATATATTGAATAGATGGGGTGCAAATTGGCTGTTAGCACTCAAGAAAGAGATCTTGGAGTCATTGTGGATAGTTCTCTGAAAACATCCACTCAATGTGCAGCAGCAGTCAAAAAAGTGAACAGAATGTTGGGAATAATTAAGAAAGGGATAGACAAAAATCAGATTGCCTCCATATAAATCCATGGTATGCCCACATCTTGAATACTGTGTACAGATGTGGTTGCCCCATCTCAAAAAAGATATATCGGAATTGGAAAAGGTTCAGAAAAGGGCAACAAAAATGAATAGGGTATGGAATGGCTGCCATATGAGGAGAGATTTATAAGACTGGGACTTTTCAGTTTGGAAAAGTGACAGCTAAGTGGGGATATGATAGATGTCTATAAAATCATGACTGGTGTGGAGAAAATAAATAAGGAAGTGTTATTTACTCCTTCTGATAACACAAGAACTAGGGGTCACCAAATGAAATTAATAGGCAGCAGGTTTTAAAAAAACAAAATGAAGTATTTTTTCCACACAACATACAACCTGTGGAATTCCTTGCCAGAGGATGTTGTGAAGGCCAAGACCATAACAGGGTTCAATAGAGAACTAAAGTTCATGGAGGATAGGTCCATCAATGCCTATTAGCCAGGATGGAAAGGGATCATGTCCCTAGCCTGTTTGCCAGAAGCTGGGAATGGGAGATAGGGAATGGATCACTTGATGATTACCTGTTCTGTTCATTCCTCTGGAGCACCTGGCATTGGCCACTGTTAGAAGACAGGATACTGGGCTAGATGGACCCGTGGTCTGACCCAGTATGGCTGTTCTTATATTCTTATGTGGCCCAAAGAAATGAACAGAAATTGAATGGGGCTGACCTTTGTTATATTATTACTGTCCAATATTAAGAATGTCTCATGAAGAACAACCTTGTGTCAGAGCAGTTTGGAAAAATACAAATTAATGTTTTATAAACCTGGGGGGAAATAATTTTCAGCACAGTACAGAAATTTAAAGCATTCCTTTCAGAAAAGCAGTGACAACAGTGAACAATAAAAGCAGTCCATTCTCTTTCTTCCCTCAATAAGTAAAGTGCTAAAAAAACCCAAAACAGAGCTGTGGTAGGTATTAGAACTAAGGAAACTGTGGTTTATTTTTCGCCTTCTTGTAATGGGAGTGGTGCTGAATACTGTTCAGAATATATTTCATCCAAACCCTAATAGTCATATTTGTGTGATTAATTTATTTGGCAAACACCTAACACAATCAGGGGTAGCTAACAGACCAGGAAGCCACCCACACAGGGGCTTTATTTAAAATCTTGGAGACTGGCTTATCTCTGGAGTGTAGTACAAATTAGAGCTGGTTGAACATTTTCTGAAGGAACATTTTTTTATTAGAAAATGTCTATTTATCAGAATGGAAACAATTACAGAAATGTGTTGATTTTATTGAAATTTCATTTAAAATATTAAAATGAAACATTGCAGTAAGGTCAAATGGAACAGAATATTTCAAGTTTTCATTTCAAGATGACGTCTCTATTTAGAAATTTATATTTTATTTTTATCAATCCATTACAGTATCAATTAGCAATAAGTACAGATGGCCAAAAAACAGAAATTCTGAGTGTTTGAGATTTTATTTTTTCCACATCAGAACAAAACATTAAACCTCTGAATTTCCTGCAAAAGGGAATATTCTGATCTGGAAATGTACTGCTGCCTCTTGTCTTGTCAGGGGTCTTCCTAACCCCTTGCATGGCTTCTCACTGGTTCTTCCTGCCATGTCACACTGATAATGTGTAGATCATCTCAAGATGGGAGATGGGTGATAGACAGAAGTTGTTACAGAGCAGGGATGGAAAAAGAGGCAGTGGGGAGAGCTTATACTGAAATGGGAGTGTATGTGGTGGGGGAAATGACATGGAATCAGAAAGGGGCAGAGAAAACTTACAAGGGGCTGGGAAGGAAAAAGGAAAACCAATTACTGCAGTATCTTTCTGCAAGTCAATTCACAAGTTTAGTCACTAGATGGTGGTAATTTCCAGTTGATAAATGTAGATGAAAATGACACATTCTTGTAGAACATTTTGATTTTGTCGAAACAGGATTTGCCAACAAAGAAACCCTGTTTCATCAGAAAATTTTCAACCAGCTTTACCAATTACCAATTAGAATACCAATTACAAATGAGCAAAGTACCAATTACCAAAGGAATTAATACAATACTAATTACCAATTAGAATACTAATCAATTAGAATATCAGTACCAATTACCAATTATTTATAATATAAAAATAATTATTAGTCCCTAATTTTAAAACAATATAAAACAAATATATTAAAATAAAAAGATGAAATTGAAATGATTTTTTAAATTTTATGTAAAAGAAAATTTTTGATTCACCCAAAATATTTTTTTCCAGAAATTTCATTTTGTGGGAATTTTTGATTCTTCCTCACCCCAAATGTCAGAATTTCCCACGGAACAGAAGAAATTCCTTGTTTAAATCAGCTCTAGTAAAACAATTACAAGGTGTCCTTATTTGGATAGTATTGCTGATTTCAAGTGACATTTTGATCTGTAAGGATGGCAGAATGAGGTCCTTATTTAGCTCGTTAGGTTGTGTTAAATCATGGTGAAACAATTTATTCCTTTCTTTTCTGGTTTTCCAGTTCATGGTAACAATACTATTCTAACAGTGAAGATAAAGGAACAGATCCTTTGACCTGCTCTGACTGTTTTACATAAGAATGGCTATACTGGGTCAGACCAAAGGTCTATCTAGCCCTGTATCTTGTCTTCTGACAGTGGCCAATGCCAGGTGCTCCAGGGGGAATGAACAGAACAAGTAATTATCAAGTGATCCATCTCCTGTCGCCCATTCCCAGGTTCTGGCAAACAGAGGCTTGGGACACCATCCCTGCCCATCCTGGTTAATAGCCATTGATGGACCTATCCTTCATGAATTTATCTAGTTCTTTATTGAACCCTGTGATAGTCTTGGCCTTCACAACATCCTCTGGCAAGAAGTTCCACAGGTTGACCATGCATTGTGTGAAAAAATATTTCCTTCCATTTATGGGGTGGGGGGGAGAGATAGCTCAGTGGTTTGAGCATAGGCCTGCTAAACCCAGGGTTGTGAGTTCAATCCTTGAGGGGGCCATTTAGGGATCTGGGGCAAAAATCTGTCAAGGGACAGTACTTTGTCCTGCTAGTGAAGGCAGGGGACTGGACTCAATGACCTTTCAAGGTCATTCCAGTTCTAGGAGATTGGCATATCTCCATTAAAATTCAAAAAAAATGTTTTAAACCTGCTGCCTAGTAATTTCATTTGGTGACCCCTAGTTATTGTGTTATAGAAGGAGTAAATAACACTTCCTTATTTACTTTCTCCACACCAGTAATGATTTTATAGACCTCTATCATATCCCTGCTTAGCTGTCTCTTTTCCAAACTGATAAGTCCCAGTCTTATAAATCTCTCCTCATATGGCAGCCGTTCCATACCCCTAATCATTTTTGTTGCCCTTTTCTGAACCTTTTCCAATTCCAATATATCTTTTTTGGGATGGGGTGACCACATCTGCACGCAGTATACGAGGTACGGCATACCATGCTTAAAGTTTTGCTTAAAGTGCCCCTGTGACAGCACTGCCTGATCAGCTCAAAGGCTCTGGGCCATTACATTAACAAAGACACCTTTGTCTTGCTGAGATGCTTTGATTGCTGCATGATTGATTATAATATAAAAATAACCAATAAATCACACATGTAAAACAAATATATTTTTAAAAGCCAAATCCAGTGCCCCCATTAAAAAGTGGGAGGGCTCCTATACAAAGGCTAACATCAATTAAAAGAGAAAACACTACTGAAAAAGAGAAACTAAATTTTGCTCTCATTTACACTGGATAGCGGATACAGTTACTCTGGCTTTACTCCTGGATAAAGGAGAACAGAATTTGGCCCAAGGTATTTTCAGTGTTTTTGTTTGAATTTACCAAATTCCAAATTTAAAATAAAACCTTAATCCAAACATGAGGAAATTTAAGAAAGGACCGAAGCAATACTCCATTTGCTGTTAGAGTCTGTCTTTAAATATGCATTTGATATAGCTTTATAACTTTTATTTCTTGACCTCAGAAAATATGTGTTGTTATAGGATGGTACATTGAGTTCTTGAAGAAAATTGAAGAATGTCTTAATTTCTTGTTAGTTAAGACATTAATTAATATTACGGTTAAGACATTAATCAGTGGCTAATTGCAAATACTTAGCCTGTGGAAAATATGGGAATGGAATTAGATTGTGACTACAAGTCAAATAAACTTTGCTTTAGTTATTGATTTAAACATTTTTGAGACAGATGCTCAATATGGTTTGCTTAGCACATTTTTTTGTTATGCTTGGTCCATGTGCTGAATAACAATTGGGCTGAGTCTTTACATAAATTTCTATATCACATATAAATTACCTTGTAATCATCAATATTCTTAATAATAGTAGACAACATTTGTATTACTTTTCCAATACCACTGCACATAGTTACCTGCAAAGCACCTACGTATGTTGTTCAGCTGCTGGTATCTAAGAATATTTAATAATTGTTTAATACCAGCAATATACACTTTGATACCATCTTTAAACATTTCAACATTGTCAGTGACTAGAAGTCCAATCTCCCTTAATTTATTCAGACAAAATTCTAAAGGGCCTGAGAAAGCCAGATCCTCCGTTGGTGTTAATCAGTGTAGCGCACCACAAATTGAGCATCTTTGCCTTTAAGCGACTAAAACTAGAATCATTTGAGTTGCTCAAGGAACGAGAATAAGAAAAGAGTTAGAGATTAAAGGCTTAGTCCTGCTCTCATTGAAGTCAATGTAATTTCTTTGTCACAGACTTTAATGTTGATGACTTCTGGACATAACAATATGAATGATTTCAGAGTGTTTTTGTTAACTTCACTGGAAGCTGGATTGGGCTGCCTATAGATGCACAATTTAGACAGATGTTTATCTATCTATCCCTACTCTACCATAGACTTCCTATGTGACCTTGGGCAATTAGCCTCTCTAGTCCTCAGTTTCCCATCTGGAAACAAATGAGGATAATAGCACTTCCCAACCTCATTTGGGTATTGTGAGGATAGATGCATGAAAGATTGTGAAGTGATCAGATATTACGGTAAAGGGGTCCATATAAATACTAAAGCTATATTGACAGACCTATCTACACTACATGCTGGAATCATTTGAACCTATGCAATGCTAGTTTTATCATAGATGCAGTAAGAGTAGAAGGTTACAGTACAGGAATAATGGATTTAGTATTCTACCAAGAATTACAGATATGAAAAATATATGTCATTGTTGCCAATTTTTATGGATTTCATCATGAATCTTGCTCTCTTTGTTGGTTTTCATTAAAGCTTCAGCTCTTGGAATCATGGCATTACATAAACATCTCAGTTTTCTTTAAAAAATAGCCTTCACGATAGCAAGATAAAAGATTAAAAATGTGTATCCTAAAGGCTCAAACACAATGCAGCAAACAAAAAGAACTGAACATGTATTTTTTTAAAATCTAATGATTTTGAGGCTTGACACATGATTTTGTGAATGCTTAGAAATGCTTTTACCAAAAGTTTCAGTGTAATAATGTTGAATCATAACTACAGGTAGTAACAAAAATTATATGAAAAATTGTAATTTTGTTCAAATTTTTTCACTTTTTATTTTTGATTATGTGAAAACTGAAAAAAAGTTTTCAAAAACTAAAAAGTTTTTGGGTGTTGGTTCCTGCCTTTTTCTCTTTTCTTATGTTCCCCTTTTTGTCCATGGAAAAAGATAAGAAAGGGAGAAAAGGTGGCAGGAGTACCTAAAATGAAAATTTTCATCAAAAGCACAGAAAATGTTGACCACAACAAACCATTTTGTGGGGGGAAAAAAACCCCAAAAACTAAAAAAAAAAAACAACAAACCCTCATTTTTTTCTAAAAGCCATTTATTATAGAGGAAAAAAGATTAATGAAAAAAGTTTGACCAGTTCTAAAAATATCACAATATTGATTTTTTTTGCAGCAATGTAAATATTAAGCCTTGGGAACTGATTAGAAAACACCATTCCTTGCTAGTCAGTTATTCCACACTTTGTACAATTTCTATTTTTCTTAACATATTTCAGCCCCTCTTTCTTTTCCATTTGGATTTCAGATACAAAACTAACATCATTTTATTGTGATATTTTACTCACTTTATTTATGTGGCTTGAAAACTATTTAAAGTACTTGCTTGTTTAGAAATACTTTTGAAACATTCCCAAATGGCTATAAAAGAAAAAAATGTCAGATATTTATTTAGAGGGTAATTGTACTTTTTATATTAATCTCAATACTGAATTGATGCTTCTTCTTCAGTTCCCCACCAAGACCTACTTTACCACGGCTGCTATTAGCCAGCTAACTATAGCTAGGCAATGGGGCTATTAGGGTAGGTGATTGTTTTTAAAGAACAACCAAAGAGAAACAAGGTGGGCTAGATTGTTCCCTTAGGCACAGCCCTGAGCAAGGTATGGTGCTTAAATGCCACACCCTAGGAGTACCTTCAGGAGGCATTATTCTTCTGAGGCACAATTAGCTACCTCTCTGCTTTCCCATTTATCCTGCTCCTCACCACTCACCTTCCTCTTCCTCTCCAGATTTAAGGTTTGGACAGTCCTCGTAGGATTGAAATAGGGTTTTTATTCTCCTTTATGCCACAGAACAGATATTTAGCCCTGAAGTTATATGTTTTATCCCAATTCCTTACTTTCTACCTGTTACTTGTCTTCTTAGGCCTAATGATACAATATGAACCACTAAAAGGGATGCCTGCACTGTGCAGAGTTCTACTGATAGCAGTAAAATGCCACATACTGCATGGGCCCACACTAATGGATCTTGATGCAAGGTTGGGGCTTGAGACTGTAAAAAGAAAACCTAGCACTGTATGGTCCACATGGTAGAACCACCAATAAAAAATGAGAATGTTGCCTTTAGAATAACAGTTTTCTATGCTCGAATGGAGTTGTGGTGAATTCATTTTTTTTATAACCACCGCCCCCACCCCACCCCGCGCACACACACACACATCAAAGTAAAAAACAATCCAACGTCAAAAAACAGAGGAAAAATGAACTTAATGCAGAAGAAGTCAAGGGGGTTAGATTAGATGACCCTATGGTTCTATGATTCTTAGACTGGTGATATAACTAAAAAGTATAATATCAGCAAAGGATTCTATTGGCCTTTATAAACTTGATCATACAATTATTCAGTTAATCCAGACTGATCCTTTTGTTAAGGGATATAACTAGTAGAATCATTTTAATGAGCTATACATTATGTATTAATATTCACAACAAATTCCATACATAGAAGATAATTCCGACACCGAGATCTTTTCTTCTTTTGTACTTTCAATAACCATAATGTACATAAGCAGTTTGAAATATAAGAAATGGATCTTATTAGCACAAAAGAAATTTAAGACAATTTATCTTTACCATTATGAGATATTTTGGTCTTCATTTCTAAGGGTTTCCTTTTCTGTACAGTTTATTCATCACATTTAACACATTTAAAAGGAGCATATTCAGCAGATGTGTTATTTATTGGAGTTCCTCTGTATGCTAATGGTTGGCTGGATTTCCAGTTGTGTCTTTGAGGACAAATCAAGGAGGCAAACTCAACTGGAAATAAAAAGTTTGTGCCTCTTAAGCCCAAGGTTTGCAATATACATTTTAAAATATTAATGAAATGTCCTTAAAAACTCCAAGGACACATGGTAAAGTTTCCCAAGAGGAGACTAATTCATGCTCTGACCTTTTATTCCAGTTTGGTTTTAGCATATATTCAATTACCCTTTTTTTTTCTTTTTTTTCTTAAAAAAAAGAGTAATTCAGAGCAATGCAGTCACTGTGGGCCTAAGTCTCACACTGAGTAGCTCCGTATTGCTCCAGTTCCAGTCATTCCCTAAAAAGCAATGGAAAATAATGCTTTTTAAATAATCTTCTGCATAACATAATGCATCCTTCAGGGCAGGAATTCTCTGTATGAACTCTTTCTTATATACAGTTGTTGAATTCATCTCTGTTATATTATTTCTGAAATCTATGTCCATTCTACACCCTGAGGCCTTCGTAACTAGTAAATAGAAAATGTGTCTTCATCTGAAGGAAGAAGGAGGCTACATGCATCTAAGAATAAATACGGATTTTTAGGTAAATGAGATCAGTTTGCTACTGCTATAGTCTCCTTCCCCTCACCCCTTACTCCTTTCCCAAGATATTTTAACTAAATTCCTTGCTCCTCTTTTCCTGGCTGAGTGTTGAAGAGTCAGCCTTAAAATAATACAACGTTTTTAGTGACCAGCAGGATATAAGTGTCGGTCTCTTAGATAAATATATTTCCCTTCAGTAAGTAAACTAACATTCTTTTCTTGCATATTTGAAAACATTACAGGCAAATCTCCATTCCGCTTCTTAACTACATAAGAGTTTCAAGACTGCATAAATCATGATAGCAATCAATGAGTCTTTATTTAATACCGAACAGAACACTGAAATAATTAAGTGAAAGATACTTTGGCTAGTTACTCAGGCCAATATTTTCAAATATGTTCACTGATTCTGCATGCCTCAACTTTTGGGTGCCTAGTATGAGACATCTTGGTTCTGATTTTCAGTCACGCCAAGCACATGCAGCTTCAACAGACTTTAACTGGAGTTGTGGGTGCTCAGCACTTTTCAAAATCAGAAATAAAGGATTTAAAGTTATGCACCCAAAAGCTGAGGCACTTGGAATCAGTGGATGCTTTTGAAAATGTTGGCCCAAATTTTCATAACGGGCCCAGTCCAGCATTATTGAAATTAATGAAAGTTTTGCCATTGACATCACTAGGAGCAGGATCATATCCATAAATGGTTGTGATATTAAAGTAGAAATGCTTGTCTAACAAACATTTATACCATTGAAAAACAGAAACATTTACAATGGTTCTGATCTTGAAAGCATTCCTTAGAAGATAAACCTTTGTTTCAAATAATTCCATTGATTTCTGAGCTAATATCGTCCAGATTCAATGACTTGCTTGAATAAGGATTACTAATGTGAGCAAATCTTGAAGGAGAAGGTCCAATATTTGTAACAATTGTGGAATTACTTTCATAATTAGGTAACCTCTGGGCGGAGGGTTTTTGTTGTTGTTGTTGTTTTTGCTAGAATTCACTACCATTTTTGCAGACTTTTATCATTAGTCTTTGTAAATAAAGACTGCTGACCAAATAGAATTAGAATACTCTTTTGACAGGAAGATAAATATTGGATTGCACTTTATGTTTTATACTAAGAAAATTGTGACTATTTTGGCCATAAATTTAAGAACAATATCAAATTTGGATTGCTACTGCAATGCTACTATGCTGCAGTAATGTAATATACACACTAACATGATAGATGCCCTCAAAAAGTACAGCTATAACATGATGCAATACTTTTTGCAGATTAAATGTTCTGTTAATGTATGCCATGCTAATGATTTCAGTATAATATATGATGGGTGGGTTTTACTTTATTGATTTTAGCATTTAACAAAGTTGTAGGTCAGTACTCAGAGTTACATAGCATAAGATATAAATCCTGGCAGTGATAACTACATTGCCTCAGCATCTTCTCAGTTAGTTTACACATCTGAAACACAAGGCTAATAACAATCCTCAGTGCTTAGCATTTTCTCAGGCAGTCTATAAACTCCTTTTATTCTATTGAAAACCGCCTTGTCCAAAAGCTTTTAACAGAAATTAAACCAATTGGACGCTATAGAAATGTAACAGGATTCTACAGAAATTACTCTAAAAACCTATCAAATGTAATAAAAATGGTAACATTTCTACAGTTTTTCTCTGTAGTAGGGATAATTATTATTATTCGACAATGTTGTTCAGAAAACCTGTAATCGCCCTTAAAATATTTCTATCAGTTCAAAAGAGAGTTCAGATACATATAGGGCCTGATCCAAAGTTCTCTGAAGTCAGTAAGAGCCTAGGCTTTGAGTCAGGCATTTAGGCCCTGATTCAGCACAGTACTCAACACATGCCTAACTTTAAGCATGTGAGTAGCTACACTGAGGTTAATGTGCTTGAAATTAAGCATGTATATAAGTCCTGTGCTGGATCAGGGCATATATCTCTATATGAAACACATGGGTTCATTCTGAAATAAGCATAATTCTCACAACTGTGCATTCACAATGGTAACATTTACAACATGACTAAATACTTAAAGTAAATAGTGCTTAATGTTAAGCACATGCTTTAAATTTCTGCTGGATCAGAACCTTGAAGTATTCAATGTGGAACACCTCAATCCTGGAATTGTAACAATGTTAGCACTTAAGAGACTCTGGGTCAAATTGACCACTTTCGTCAGTATAAATCCAGTGGAGTGTATGGAGCTGAACCAACTTATACTAACAATCTAGTTGTTTCTATAGTCTTAAATCATCCTGTGTGGCTAGATAATAAGAGTGGAAATATATTTTTAGCTTGGAACTGTCTTTGGGCCTTTTATTTAATACCTGAAACTATTGTGGCAGGATACCTCTTTCATCTCCTCAGCCACACCATTTCTTCCTGGGGTAATGCGGGGGTGGGGGGGGCAGTAAATCAGTGTGACTCCAGGGGATTTTTCTCTTCACTTTGGTTTTATTTTTCACTGTTTACATGGTGGGCCTCAGGATAAGCCCAGGAAGTTCTCTTAAGCAAAGCAAAATAAAAACCAACCTGAAGCTCACAACACAAACAGAAATACTTCTCCCACCCTGTTCCCACTTCAGGGCATTACCTTACTACACTGGGTCCTAGTTGCCAATCCTTCCCTAAGCAGCTATCATCTTAGTTTCTTTCTGTACAGGGAGGAGAAACAGTCTTCCACGAATGGGAAGCCTTTCTTTCCTTCCTGCTGCTGCTGAGCTCTCCTCTCAACGAATCCCATTCCTTTTCTCTCACTAGAAAAAGGGTTTTTTTAAGGTCACTAGCTGCCCTTAACTGGCCTCGGGTGTTTCTAGTTAACCTGAGGTAATCTTCTTCCAGCTCAGGGGGAACAGGGCCTTCACCATTCTAGAGCTGATATATCTGAACCTCACCACTCTCTTATATCTGTCAGGACTGAATTTGTCACATTATCAACAAGTACTGTTGAGCTGTTTCATAGCAATGGTAATATGTAGCATATTAGTGTTTTATTTTCTTTCAGTATTCTAGCCCTAGAAACACCAATTCAGCCCATATATTCATCAGAGTGCTTTAGTGTACCTTTTACATTTTCATTATTCTCTTTGCTCCATTAATAGAACTATTTTTATGAAAGAAAGAACAAATTGTCTTCCTACTGGTTCATTACAAGATACATTAATAAATATAGGGGGACTTTTGAGGATCATTAGTACTTTTATGGTGTACCCTTTTTTTCCCAACTTGTCATTGGTGTTATTGCTATAACAAGCTGGCTCATACATGTCTGAACATTCTATTAATGTTTATCAAATAATGCATTAGAAACTGAGTATGACATTTGTATTCTCTTTATTAGTAAAATTAGTGTACATAGCTCAAAAGCGAAGTTTACCACCATGCAGCTAATAGCAGTTGAAAGACTTGTGTATCAGAAGTCTATCTGAATAACACACAATACTATTTAAAAAAAATTTTTTTTTTGCAATTTGTGTGTGACTTTCCCACTAGCATGTAAAGGAACAAAATATTTTTTCAAAGAAGAAAAAATGTAAATGTGCATATGTGAAAAATATAGATGTGATTTTATGACTCATCACACTGGACACATTTAGGACCCTATCCTGCAAGGGCTTTGGGATGCAAGCAACTTCATTCACACAAGAAGATGCATGAAAGTCAACACATGACTGAAGGTCATGGACAGAAGTGTTTTCAGAGTTGGATCCTTACTAATGGTAAGAATCTTTGTGGATTTTGCTTGGGTAATGACAGTGGGATCAATCCTGTGTTATAATGAGGCTGTACATGTCACTGTAATTAAGGGTATGTCTGGGTAAAAAACACTGTATGTACAGGCTATTAAATTTGTTAATTCTATTATAATTTATTATACAGTCTCAATCCAGCATCATATTTCTTTTTGTCAGAAACATCTACCTTTAGCCATTTCTTGGCTCTTAGAGTAAACTAATGAATGTATGTTTGGAGAAGCTTTGGGGCACATCTATACATTAAAATAAAAAGCATACAAGACAAGCATGATACAAGAACATTATTTTGTTTGCAAAATCAAGCACTTGAAAGTTAGGAAATGCCAGATTTATGGTTTATGCAACCTTAATTCTGCCCTTGTGTGTGAGTATCTTGTGCACAGAATGAGGCAAGGCCCTGTGGGAAAAAAATTGTATGTTATCAGGTAATTACATATACAAAAGGGGACTGAATTAAGCCTGCATGGACACTCTTAAATCTGCCATTTCCTAAGTTTTGAGTGCTTCACTGTGCAACCCAAATAAAGTTATTTGAAGTCATTTTTTTTCTTGTGCACATACTTTTCTATGGTTTCTAGAAGGAAAAAGAAGGAAACTAAATTCTATGCCATACCATTGTAGCAATCCCCTCTTTGTTCATGTTTGAACTCTGAGCCTTTAGCATTATAGCACAGAGTGCTACCATATGAGCTATAGGACTCTTTATGTTAGTTTGCACCCGTTGAAGGCTGCTATTCTAGAGATGGGGATGTGTTGCTGCCATCATGCACAGAGTTGTAGATTGGTCAGGGGGGTATTTGATCCAGCTCATTTTCTTCTCCTCCTGTTTCAGAGGAGGCTGCCAGAAACGTGTGAGAGGGTAGAACACTAGGATGGGCTTTTAGGGCCATGTATTGGGTCTAGCACATAGTCAGGGGTGCCCTGCACTGCTCTCCTTTTTGCCCCTTAAAGTTAGGGGCACTTTCTGCCCTATTACAGGTCCCCAAATGAGAGGTATAGGCTATGTGCTGGGTCTTGGTGCCCATACCAGTTTTCTTCTTCCCATCTCTGCCCTGCTGGATGCTCCCAGGTAGTTCTAGGGCAGTGTGTACTGCTGCTGCTTTGGTGGTGGCATGGGCATGGCTTTTTAGAATGTTCATGTTCAGTTGCTATTTTAGCAAGTTGCCAAAATAGTCTCAAGTAACACAAACTAGAGCAGGGAGATGATTTTTAACAATTTACATATGTCAGCCAAACCGGAACAGAATTGTATGGGACAAAGGACTAGCTCAAGGGCTTTCTCCCAGCCAAATTTCAAAGGCCTACTACAAACATTGGAGATCCTGGAATTTCTTAAAAGAATGTTTCAAGAATCTTTTTAGTGGACATTGGTAGGCAAAATAAACATCAGGGCCACAAACTCCTCTCCCTATAATTTAATTTTCAAACTATAATTTTGCAAGCCATTTTATGGCTGAGGCATTGGATTTTCAGATGAATGGTCATTACTCACATAAGTAGTCCCACTGAAGTCAATGGACTTTACAAAGAAATTAGTCACAAAACTATGCACTTAAATAAAATATCATATCAGAAAAATACATGCAGATTGTCCCTCAAGCAAAAAGAAAAAAGGCCTCGCTGTTCATATTGCGTTGAAGTGCTAGCCTTCCCAAGCAAATCAATGTGATAGCTATCCAAGTGCTGAATCAGTGAAAACAGAGGCAGACTTAGGCTATGTCTACACTACCGCAGTAAGTCAACCTAAGTTACACTACTCAAATAACATAGCTGGAGTTGACGTAGCTTAGGTCGACTTATTGCGGTGTCTACACCATGCTGGGTTGACAGGCGACACTCACCTGTCGACTTACCTTACTCTTGTCATTCAGTGTGGAGTACGACCGGAGAGTGATCTGCAGTCGATTTGGCGGGCCTTCACTAGACCTGCTAATTTGACCCATGGTGCATTGATCGCTGGAGCATCGATCCAGCCATAGTGTAGACATAGCCTTAGAGTTTTTTGGCAGATCTGCAAAACAATTTTTCACTCACCCGCACCATAATCATGCTTCTAAACACAATTATCTTTAAGATTTTGGGGAACTTTAGGCCATCACCAACCTCCAGCTGAAGGAGAAGTGGAGCAAATATATTGTTGCTGAGGTCTGTGCATTGATGCCAACTATTAAAAACATAAAATAACAGGATAAATGCCCAGGCACAGCAGTCTAAGACATCCACTTTTAAAAATAAATAATTCAACAAATATTTGATTAGCTCCCCTCTGGTATCAAACTTAGACCAAGCAGCCACTCATACTATCAAGTTGTGACTCTTGTCAATGTCTACAGTGGTTGCTCATCAGAAGAATCAATTCATCTGGAGACACCTAGCTAGCGCCTGGGGGTTCTTGAGTCAATTCTATTATCATCAACTGCAGTTGAGGCAGCATTAACCACCTTAGATGTACATTGGATCTGAGGTCCCCTGAACATATTTCATGGGCTGCAAAGTTCAGCTGTGGGTGGCAATAGAAAGTCTTTGTATAAATTGGAGTCTTAAAGAAAAATCACAGTGATACATTTTCAACTCGTCAGGGCTGGCCCGAGGTGTTTTCCCGCCCAGGGTGGAAAATGTTTTCAGCGCCCCGAGCAGCTGAGTAGAAATCACAACAAAACAAAAATTGCCAAGTGATGTGATTCCCACAGAAGTTGGCACCAAGGCATGACCACCCTGATCAGCCATGACCATACAGAAGGTTTTGCAACTTAAAATCTATCTTGCACTGAAAACGTAGGGCCAGGTCTTCAAGGTAATGGAGCTATGCTGATTTTCACCAGCTGAGGATCAAATGCTAGATCAACAAAGGGACTTAAGTGGTGCAATGCCAAACTTGCAGTCATCCTGCCCACCAGTGTAATCCACAGCCCTGAGCTAGGTGCCCAGCCTCCCTATACCATGCATGGGGAGAGTTAGGCACCTAAGAATGGGATTCACAGAAGCCAAAAAACTGAGTAGGGAGCTGTCTATGCAAGCCAGTGGGAAATGGCAAGGAGAGGCAGGTAGTTAGCAGTTAGGTATTTAAGACTGGTAGTTAGGCATTTAAGACTGCTTGGGGTACACAGTCATGAACCCTTTTCTGGAAGTTCGTGCCTAAACCAGGTCAGAACTTGCTCACCAAAACAACAATAACAACAACAAAAAACAGAGAGAGACCCACCCCATTGTGGACAATAGCTAGGGCCCTACCAAATTCACGGCCATGAAAAACGCATCTTGGACCATGAAATCAGGTCCGTCCCCCCGATGAAATCTGGTCTTTTGTGTTCTTTTACCCTATACAAATTTCATCGGGGAGACCAGTGTTTCTTAAATTAGGGGTCCTGACCCAAAAGAGAGTTGTGGGGAGGGGGGTCGCAAGGTTATTTTAGGGGGGTTGCAGTATTGCCACCCTTACTTCTGTGCTGCCTTCAGAGGTGGGCAGCCGGAAAGCAGTGGCTGTTGGCCAGATGCCCATCTCTGAAGGCAGAGCCCGGCCAGCAGCAGTGCAGAAGTAAGGGTGGCAATACCATACCAGGCCATCCTTACTTCTGTGCTGCTGCTGCTGCAGGCTCTGCCATCAGAGCTGGGCTCCTGCCCTTCAGACGCCGCTCTCCTGCTGCCCAGCTCTGATGGCAGCACCACCGCCAGCAGCAGCACAGAAGTAAGGGTAGCAGTACCACAACCTCTTTACAATAACCTTGCAACCCCCACCCCTCACACGCACAACTCAACTCTTTATTGGGTCAGGACCCCTACAATTACAACACCATGACATTTCAGATTTAAATAGGTGATATCATGAAATTTACGATTTTTAAAATCCTTTGACCATGAAATTGACCATGAACTTGGTAGGGCCTTACCAATAACCCATTGGTTAGGGCACTGAGCAAGCACATTGGAAACCTGTTTTGAAATCCTCACTCTGCCGGTTATGGAACAGGGACTTGAACTTCGGCTCTTATGTACCCGAATCACCAGGCTGCGCAGTCAATCTCTTTGCTGGCCCAATGAATATGTATTTAGTTATACAAAGTGAAGCAGCTTCAACAGAAGAGATGAAGAAAACCCTAAGACAGAATACCCAATACCTTGGTGGGTAGGGCACTAATCTTGGAGATAAGATGCAAGTTCCTCTATACCATATCAGGCAGAGTGCAGATTTAAAATCAGGTCTCCTGCATTGTAGGCGAACAGTGTATGGTACACACAACAGCTATTATCAATAATTCCAGATCTGGTCACTTCTGTCTGTTCTTTTGTGCAAGTTAAACAGGCTCTCAGCATACCTACCAGATTGGGTCCTGCAGGTGAGATAGGCCAAGGAATCCTACTGGGGCTTTGGCTGTTGCTCATGCACACCAGTGGAGACTTAGGTGCCATGGGGACTTTAGTGGCAGAAATTTAGGCATCTATGGGATTAGGTGGCATAATTTTGCACTGGTGACTAAATGTTGAATTCAGACTCTTAAAGTGGCATTTATCTATCTAAGCCTCTTTGTAAAGCAAGCCTAAGGTCCTTAGCCTAAAATTTTCACATTTAGGCAACTAAATCCCCATTAAGGGTATGTCTACACTGCAATTAAAGACTCAGGCTGGCCTGTGCCAGCTGACTCAGGTTCACAGGACTCAGGCTAAGGGGCTGTTTAATTGTGATGTAGACATTTGGGCTTGGACTAGAGCCTGGGCTCTAGGACCCTGTGAGGTGGGAAGGTCCCAGAGCTCAGGCCACAGTCTGAGCCTGAACTTCCACACCACAGTTAAACAGTCTTTTAGCCCAAGCCCCCTGAGCCTGAGTCAATTGGCACAGGACAGCTATGGGTATTTAATAGCAGTGTAGACATAAGCATAGGCAGCTAAATAAATGGCTTGATTTTAGATGGACTGAACCCTCATTGACTACACTTGGGAATTATGAGCACTCAGGACTTCTGAAAATCAGACCACTTATTTATATTAGACCACTAATGTTAGGCTCCCAGGTTTGAAATGTTTTGGCCTTACTTTTTTAAAATTTCATAATTGAAGGTCCCTAGAATCAAGGGAGCTCTGAAGCCATGAGTTTCATATATCCCAAAGGCCAGCTCTAAAGTACACATTATATAAAGTTTTGTATAATTTTTTGAAAAGTATCATTTTGAAATATGAAATACATCATATTTTGGAGTTGCAACCTGAATAATGTCACGGTGTCATTTTTCATTGACTATTAAATAGAAGTTTTATGCTGCTAAAGGGGTATGGTGCTTTCTTTTTATAAAACCCACTAACATTAAATCAAAATATTAAATACTCTCACCTTTTTCTGATTCTGGGTTATGCACGCAACATCTGTAGATTGCTATATTCATACATGGGCTGTCATAATCCCTTCTCAAGGTTGTTTCTTAGTCCTTATCCAGTATGATATAAGGCGGGGGTCTCAAACATGCGGCCCGTGGGCCGCATGCCCGCCATAGGCGCCAACTCCACTGGCAGCCAAGCTCCAAACATTACTGAGTTTTTATATTTTATTAAAACCCCTCTTTGCATTACAGTTTTAAAAAAGTTAATACATAGACTTTTAATAGAATACTATATTACTCTTCATTTTTTTTCATTTTTGACTATACTTTTGTATCATTGTATGAAAAGGTTTGAGTGATGTGGCCCTCGGGCCAGTTCACTAGTTCTCATGTGGCCCTCATGGTGATTTGAGTTTGAGATCCCTGATATAAGCGGGGGGGGGGGGGGGGGGGGGGGGAATGGCACTCGAAATCTTCCTGCTTGGTGTAACCTACTAGTGACAGTGATGAGACTGTAATAAATATTTACAAATGTGCACCATATGTATAGCTTTGAGATGAGCTAATTTCACTGCATATTCATAATCTGTAAATACATAATCATTCATCAACTTGCAAATATCCTTTTTTAAAAGTACTGTTTGTCAGAAATGTTTGAAGAAAAAAGTAATATAGTAAAGGGTTTAAACATCTCAGAACAATTAAAATGAGGTTGTTTATATTCATGAAAATCATTATTGTCTGAGCATTTTTTACACCTTCTTTAAGTTGATAACACAGGCTGACGTATTATGATGCATTTTTTATGAAGAGTTTGATTATTCAGTTTGATTTCCTGCAGGCTTTAGTGTCTAATTTACTGAGGAGGGAGGGATCAGCTTAAACCTTGTGTTGAAAATGTAGAATGACATCTTTCATGCCGACCCATTTTGGTCAGTGGTGCAGTGTGCCATGATGATATACAACCAGCTGACATAAAGCCATAGAAGTGTCCTTTGGCCGGGGTGAAAGTAAAATTGAGCTCTTACTCGTACGGGGTCCGGCTCCGCACCCCTGAAAGGGGCGGGGCCTAGGGCGGAAGGGGTGGGGGGGTCAAAGTCCCCCAGCCAGCCCATCCACGCTGCCCGGCCTGCACTGCCCAGGGCTCCAGCAGCGATTTAAAGGGCTCAGGTCTCCGGGCCCTTTTAAATTGCCGGCCCCGGGGCAGCTGCTCCTTTTGCACACACCCCCCCATTAGCAGTTAGGGGGCGGGCAAAAGGGGCAACGACATTAAAGTGGTACGGGTGGCCACTTTTTACCGGCCTGTACCTGCCTTTGGCTCATGTAACAGTGCAAGTGCTAGAGAGTGCATCAGGTTAATAGTAATACTTAGAAAAGTTCCAACTCTGAAATCATTTATCTGAAACCCTCAAACTCACAGAGGGCATCAGATAAAATGGTTCCCAGGTCTAACCCTAGTTTTGGTTTTTCAAGTCATCAACATTTGCAAAGCAAAAGCTTCTCTCAGCATTGTCCATGTCTAATACTATTTGTGCTATATCTTATCTCTTTATTTTCAAATAATTTGATGGTCCCTGATTCCATCATTCGTCTGTTGACCTTTTCCAATCTTCTCAGAGAGCAGGTAAATTATTTCTCTGCTGCTCTAGACTGTGTATTAACAGTGAAAGTTTGAAGCGTGTGAAAATTACTGCAGCCAAAACCAGCTTGAAAAGTAAACACATTACATCTGTGATCTTTCCTTATTTTTCCTGGTTCAGAGACAGATAATCAGATTTAATGATTGGGTCTCAGTCCCGACATTATAATGCACAAAATACGACATGTTAGGTTAAATAAATAGTATGCTTTTAGAGGGAAAATGTGCAAATCTTGTTTTATTTCAAGGTAGTTATATTTTGCTTAGCATAGTTATTCATGTTAATGGCTTTGCAAAATAAAATATGATATTCTCTATAACTATTTCTGAAATAGTCCTGCATAAAATTCCTCTTGAAGTAATGGAAGTTTTGCATGCAAGAGGATGTAAGTGTCAAACCTAGGCATTCTTTTAGTATGTTTCTAAATATGTTCCGCAATTAGGATAATAAGTATCCCATATTTATAGTTATCTCCCGCTTTAATGGTACAAAGATGATTATTTTGGTGGCTGGGTTAAATAAAGCTTTTCAAATTATACTTGGGTTTGGGAATAGTGGCATCTCTTACTGATCTAGGATAATTGTAATGATGTTTCTCTTTTTAATACTTTAATTTTATATTGTTTATACTGATATTGTTCTGACAAATGTCTTAGAGTACAAAACTGAAGCAATGGAGAACAATTGAAATTTCAACATTTATGTGCATAAAAAGAAAGAAAAACAAAATCCCTGTGCCAAATTAAATGTGAAATATAAGGGAGTGTAATGTATATATTATTATGTAGACTATAATTGAGTATAAGTTGGTGTAACTTACACAGAAAGACTTTAGGAGTAAATCTAAATTATATCTACATAATCTTATATCTGAATTTGGCCCAAGATTTTAATATTTCTACCAGAAATGTAATGTATTAGTTTTTTCAGGATTCATGAAAGGAAATAGTAAATATGACTAGCAAGTCACAAAGATTCATTTTTTTCCCTGTTATTAGGCTTTTGACAATCATAAATCACCAGGAAAGCTGACCAGATATCTTGAAACCCATCCAATTTCTCATTACACTGATAGGTTATGCTTTCTAAATTTGTTAGTGCACTCAGATCATTATACTAATTTGATATGGCAAGATAAATGCTTAGACTGGTTTTGTAGGATATGTCTTTTTGCTACTAGAAATGCTCCTAATTTTTTTCTTAGCTTTAGATTTATCTGTTTTTGGCCCCAGTGCAGGAAAGTCCTTTAGCACACACTTAACTTTAAGCATATTTTATCAGACAAGGCACAATTTCTGTTCACCCCCAATGGGTAGGTCACTAACCAAGGATTTTGAACACCTGGGTTCAAGTCCCTGATTCACCACAGACTGTCTGTGTGACCTTGAGCAAGTCACTTAGCCCAGATCTTAAATGTATTTTGGAATTGTTTTGTTCAGTTTTGCAATGCTTAACTGATTTAGGAGCCTAAAGTCATTAATTTAAAATAGTTTACATGAAAAATAAATGTGATTTGAATATTTTTAAAAATAATCATTAAGTCCTTACAAAATTTTGTATAATTTAAATTATATTTCATTTGGATTTGTTGTCTAGCTTCATGTAATAAACTTGCTTTCTGATGTACTACCAACATTGCAGAAATCAGACTTTATGTAAATCCAAGAAACAGAATCAGCTACTTAATTGCAAATTTTATGAAAACCACTGATGTTTTGGGTATAATGCCAGTACAATAGAATCCCCAAAAGTTCTGATCAAAAGAATTTGACTGTTTAGCTGTGTTGGAACAATTTATTTCCCAAATATGCTTTTATAACTGTTAAAGGAATCTGTGCATTGCCATCCTAAACACCAGCGGCAATAGCAGAGGAAAAGGGAACTGTGATGCTTAAAGGTGACAGAAGCGCATGGAAATGATATAACTGATTCTCACTACTGCCTATTCTCCTTTTTAATCTCTACAGTTCCTTATACTGTACATCCTCTGGAAGCTACCCCAGTCACAGAAGTTAACTGCCCTTGTGCAAACTTTTCAGATAAAGCTGCTTAAACAAGCTGGGAAGGTATCAATCCCATAAATCAGCATTTAGTTGGTGATAATCTATAGTTTGATTGGCTACTCTCTGCTTTTCCCTGACTGAGCTATGGAATGAGGTAGGTCTTTGAGCTAGTCTCATTACAAATTTTCCATAGCTAGCTGTCAGTCCTGATATTATACTATTAAGAATGGATGTTCCAGCATGTCCTCAATATCATTCTTCTGAGTCCTTGTGCCTGCCACTACCACTGAACAGGCTGGGTGAAATCTATGATTCTATCCATTTGAAATGGATAGCTACATATAATAATTTATGTTTATATAACATAAACCCTAGGCCCATCAGCTGAAGATCAGCATCCCATTTTGCTAGGCACCGTACTGACATGCAGCAAAAAGACAGTCCTTGCGCCCACAGAGCTTAAAGATGGATGAGACAAACTATCAAGGAGCTGGGGAAGGAGAGAGGATGGGACAACCATAAAGCAAGGAAGTTATCTAATGAACATCATATAGTCACAGTAGTGGCAAATTTCCACCTTTGTCTCAGGAGCAGCTTTCAGGACTACATCCCCTGGAGTTTTGGCTGGCCAACAGTTATTTATGCTGCTTTCCTAGAAAATATCTGAGGCATATGCTTAACTTAAATATAATTTGACTTTGATGAGACTTAAGTGTGTGCTTGAGTGCTTGCTGAATCTTAGTGCGTTCTTCAATTTGGATCCTACTACATAGTTCCCATAACTTTTATGCACTTCTGTATCTGACCTACTTTATGCATGGTAAATGTATGCATGAGAAATATACATTGATAAATGAGTGTCTTTGTCAAACATTAGAGTAAACCAAATAAATTGGGTCTCCAGGTATTAATTATTCTCTGAATAATGGTCCATCCAAAATATTCTGTATTCAAAAGACAGCACCACGTGTTAAAGATGAAAGAGTCCAAATGTTTTAGTCTCAAAGGATTACAATAAGTACATATGGGAGAAAACTTTTTAGCACTTTTCTAAATTAAACAATTAACTCTAATATTCACATCTGCTGAGACATTTCCATTGAACTAATGTGTCTAATTTAAAATCAGTGATTAACAGAAGATACACCAAATTTATCTTTGTTATTTGATTTTACCATAGTCAAATTTACTCAGTAAAACAGATTGAAACAATGTTCTAAAGACTAGTCAGCTTTGAACTAGGAATCTTGTGTGTAGCTTTTTTTTTTTTTTTTTTGTAGAACAACACTAAATATGTAAAATGCAATATAGCAAAATGTCTCTTTCATTTTGTATGGTTTTAAATAATTTATTTTGACGATGGGTTTAACAAAACATTAAGTAGACTCAACTGGTCTGTGGAAACTGAATATTTAATTATTTTAATTGTCTGATAAGTTTGAAATTGAGAAAGCAGCAGTACTGAAAATCGTACGACACTTCCTATGCTGAATGTCACTGAACATTACTCAAGTGATTTTACTGCATTCAAGAGGTTACAAAGTCAAGCCCAAACACCTCTGATTGAATGAGAATTGCACATTAGTTGAAGCATAATAGTTTTCTGGAGGTTAAAATACTAGTCCAGGGAAGCCAAGATACATTTTCAAGAATATTTAGAATGGTGATTAGGCAGTAGTGGAACTAACATAGAGGGACAGCCTTAATAATGAGAAGATCTGTATTGTTGAAGTCATACTCTATAGTTGGGTACATTGATTATAATAATGCATGTCACATTTTAGTGCTTTATGTACATAGAGCACTTCACTTTCATAGACTTTCCATATGCTTAATATAGGCAAAGGTGCAAATGTTAAAAGAAGGGAAGGATATCATATCAACATTTTGTTTTTTGTTTTGTTCTTTTTGTTTATTTGTTTTAAGGCCCTGATCCTTTAGGTCATCTGTGTGAGCGGACCCTGTGCCCATATAGAGTCCCACTGACTTTAGTGAAGCTCTGCACATGTGTACTGATCCACCCATATATATGCATTTGCAGCGTCAGGGCCTTAGTTTGTACACACTTTTGATAGCCACTGTTTTAAAGTATGAACCATATTAGGTTAAGGTTTAAGTGTAATGTGGCCCAGTAATAGTAATTATGAGCCAGATTGTGACTCCCCTACTCATTGTTGAGCAGCTATGTACATGGGTAGCTCTAATGAAGTTAAAAATAACTGCTGATTCACTTCATAGGAGCACCACAAAGAAGTGAGTCTTAAGCCAGAACTTGAATGAGGAAAAAGTAGTAGCTTGGCACAGCAGTATGTAGAGTGCATTCCACGCAGGAGAGAGGGCATGGAGATAGGATGCGGGAAGTGGACAAACAGGGCATCAAGTCTGGTGACATTTCTGTAGCAGAGGAGGAGGGTAACAACCCAATAATGGGTTAGGTTGTATATATACAGGCAGGTGCAGAAAGAAGCCAATTAATATTACTAGTGTAGGATTTGTTTTTTTACACAAACATATAAGCTGCATGACCAATACATTTAGAAGCATTCCCACTGTTGTATATGTGACTTTCATGCAAAGGCTACTTTGTAAATCCATCAGCTTCAGTTGCTAGGTCTGCCCTCAAAGTCAATAAAGCATTGTTCATAAGATAATTTTTTAAAACTTTTGTTAGAGTGGTCTGAACTGGAATGATCTATTGTGCAATTTAATAGCTCTCTTAATAAAATCTACACCTTTTCTAACTTGCCAAAGGACTTAACACTAATAACCCAAATAGTACACTGTAATTGGACCACCTCTTATCTCTGCATTCATTTATTAGGAAAAATTTCAAGTATTTTTAAATAACCTTTCTACATGATGGTTTTGCACTGGACATTCAGGACACATGATGATCTCAGTTACACATGTGTAAATTGGATGGAACTCCATCAAAGTCAGTTGAATGAATAGGTATTCCTATTGAAGTCAATAGAGTAATATCCTATTTATGCTGATGTACTGGAGGCCATAATCTGGCCTGAACTGTTTTATTCTCTGTTTTTATTACTTTACCCTTGCTGTGTTGGTCTGCCTCACTTCAGCATGACTACTGGAAACATGCTACAATTCCTATGAAAGAGACTAAAGAATAAGAAGGGCAAGTTCATGAGTCACTATGAAGGAAGGTGAATAGCAGCAAATACAATAAATGAAGGATAATCTGTGTGACCTTGCGTTCCTTAGTTAAACTTCATAAACTAAACTGGTGGATTTAGCAGCTAATCTTTGTTACAAAGAACAGCTCTGCTGTATATAGAGGCTGAGTTGTGTGGAAAAAATAGTCATTTTATACTATGTGACATGGCCAACTTGATAACTCTGAACATTCCCACTCAAGAACTGAAGGTGATTTTATTTCCACCCATTCCATTGCTTTGCCTTTTGAAGAATTCAGTTGTCATTGTAAGAAGAATCACATCCTCTTTTTAAAATCTTTCTAAAAATCAAATAGCCAAATGTAAACATGCCATCCAGTGGGATCCTTTTTTTTTTTTAAAGGATAATATAATTTTTGAAGAGCTAAAACATTTTCTGTTAAATATAATTTAATTTTTAAACACATTTTTATGTAAGACACTGATTGCTGTCAGACAGAATGACCTTCATACATTATAAATTTGGCTCACTGGTAGTCTTACAAATAAGTTGCGGCACATGATAGTCTGTTATAGAGAAAGGGATAAAGATGTCTGTTTTTGACTTCTTGAAAAAAAAAGACTATGTAGCTATTTATCTCTAAAGGTTTGGCTTGTGAGATACTAATGTTTTTGCAAGAAAATCTGTGATGACATTTTGAGACAACATTAAAATGGTTTTCAGCAGAAAGTTACAATAAAATGAGCAACCATTCAAATTTCTACTGCACACCATGGCTACCTATCTAACATGCCTTAATATTCTTTAGGATGCTGTCATGGGGGCTAGCCCTCACCACTGGACTGGCACCTCCTTCTAGTCACTCTGGGGATTAGCTCAAGCCTAAAACCCCATCCCTGGTCTGCATAACATCATTCTGTCTCTGCTTCCACCTACGGCCCTTCTCTCAGCTTCTGGAACCGTCACATCCTCTTCACGACTCAGCCCTCTGGTTTTGTCACCATCCATGTTTCCCCCTTCTGGTGTGTGTGCGTGCATGTGCATATCACAGTCCTATTGTCCAGTCCCTTCCCCAGTGGTGAGTGGGGGGTGGGACCCAGACCCACCCACTACTCCAGGTCCCAACACAGGGACCCTGTAAATAGCAGCCTCCTGCTGCATTTCTAACTGCTCTCAATACTGCTATATTTCCCTGGACCACTTCCCCATGGCCCCAGCACCTTCCTCACCCTCACCTCAGGGAACTCAGCTGCTCAGTCCCAGCAGCCAGCCAGGAGTTCCCTCTTGCTCCCCTGGTCCTTGGCAGGAGCTGCTCTCTCAGCCTTTCTGCTCTCTCAGCCCTCCAGGGACACAGTCCTTATTTCTTGAGCTCCCAGCAGCAACTGACCCACTCTGTCGGTGCAGCTTCTTTTATATGAACCTTCTGGGCCCTGATTGGCTGCTCCTTGTATCCTCTCCTTGATTGGTTGTGCCTTACACAGCCTATCTGGGCCACCTGGAGGACTCACTTCCCTTGCTCCTTCTGGGTCAGGGCATGGTTAATCTTTTTATGCCTGTGTGGGGTAGGCACCCCATTACAGATTCCTTACAAAGCCTACTAGGCTGTGGTGTATAAATAGATAAATACAAGCAACATGAAAAACTATGGACAATTCTAGATCTCTGAACTGTAATGGAACATCAGTGCAAGGCTTAGCAGAGGAAAATCTTACTTTTAGAATATTATTTTTAAAGTGTTGCAAAGTAAACATAAATGTGTGTTCCTAAAGAGACCCTTGAAAGTGCAATCTCCAGAGACTTGGGGGAACCATCACCTGCTGGGTGAAATGTTGGTCTTAGAAATGCTGTCTTATTCTATGATGGATGATAGTGGCTCTGCCTAACTGCTCAGTGCTTTAGAACCTTATTACTGTATCACATTTTCTCATGCATGTTTTCTAACAGAGTGATACCCACCATCTGTGAAAGAGTACAAGCCAATGAGCCCAGTTATCCTCTCCTTGACAATAGTGTAAACAGAAGTCACTCCACTGAAGTCAGTGGCATTACACTGATGTAAAATTGGTGTGAGTTGTGATACAGATTATAGTGTTAACAAAGTAAAAGTATGCTCTTTCTCCTCCCTCCTTTCTCCTTAGTTGGGCCATCTGGACAATAATCTATATTAGAAGAAAGGGAAATGTTCCGTGCTAATACTAATTTGTTGTTGTAGGTACACTTAATAATTCCTCTGACAACAATAGCCCATAATATCATAGATTTGAAATCAATATAAGCAATTTGCATGTGAGTTGGACAAGTTAATCAAATGTTACTTATAATTCTGAATTATAGCAGTGTTGCAAGTAAATAATGTATATATTAAATATTGACAACCATAATTAATTGTCACTATTTAAATAATAAATGGCTTCTATAAATTATAAATCTGTATTGTACAGACATCTATACAATACTATATAATAAATCCATTAGATTTTATTAGACACCTATACTGTACTTTGCTTTTTATCAACCTGTGCAAGTTCTTACATCAAACATTTTAGTTTGACACTTGTTTTATTTTTCTTTCCATTTTATAATATTATAGATGTATAATTTAATGAAAGAAGATTTTGAATGCATTTTTGATAAATAGAAGAGGAGCTTTGTTCTCCATAGGATCATTGCTCTTTTTATCTTTTTCTTCACCAAATTGTCAAGACTACATACTCAGTCACAGCTGAACACGGGGACTGATCCTGCATGCAGACTGCTGAGGAAAGAGGAGAGGGAGAACAGCTTAGATGTATAAAGAGAAAGGAGGCAGTATTGGGCCTCTTTTCTCATGGTTTGCTTCTTTTTACCCACCCCCGTATCAACTTCTATTTTATAACATTCCTCAGTGTGCAGCAGTCCAAATTCTATCTCTTGTCATTACAAAAGGTAAACATGTCTCTGCTCTGGTGGTAAAGATTGCACCACACACTTCACCCACCTGGTATCTCTAAGATTACACCAAAGAATGTACATTACTCATGTAATTGATTTCTCATCCTAGCAGAAACACCCTTGCAGGACTTTGAATATTGGCTTGTGCCAAAAGGGGATTATCATCTCCAACCAAGGTCAGATTTTAAATTTGGGATCTTTTGTTGATGAGAACCAGTATTGTACCTTTTAGTCAGATAGGTAGTCTTTAAAATGAACATAGCAATCATTCCTAAAGCAAATTTTGTGTCATAGAATTCAAGAAATATTCTTTCCTTCCACTGGGCCCCAGTTCTTAGGAGGGCTTTATGAAAATTTACCCAAGTTTTCCTGAAAATTTCCTTTCTTTTAGTAATAAAATCTTTAAAGCTTATTAGCCGCAAAAAATCTAGGGCACCCAGCCTATACCCTACCGAGGGCTCAAGGCATGACCCAATCAATTTAGGCACCCCCACCCTTTCCCTTCTGAGGGCTCAGGGTGTAAGACTACGTCTATACTACCCACCTGATTTGGCGGGTAGCAATCGATCTTCTGGGATCGATTTAGCTCGTCTCATCTAGACGCGATAAATAGATCCCGGAAGTGCTCGCCGTCAACACTGCTACGCGCGAGGAGTAAGCGGAGTCGACGGGGGAGCCTGCCTGCTGCATCTGGACCCACGGTAAGTGCTGTTTAGTTCTAACTAAGATACTTCAACTTCAGCTACGTTATTCACATAGCTGAAGTTGCGTATCTTAGTTTGACTCGGGGGGTTAGTGTGGACCAGCCCTAAGGCACCTATTCTTACCCACGGGCTCAGGAAGAAACCTGGTCAGTTTAAGAACCCACCCTTTCCCTCCGGGCTCAGGGCTTTACAGGTCTGCAGAACCTTTTCCCGGTGAGAGAGCCTTACAGAGTTGTGCTCTAAATATCTATTTATTAGCAACACACATAGAATACATATACCAAGCAAATCTCTCCCAATATACAGACAAATCTCTCCCAATATACAGACAAAATTCACCCGATGGCCAAAATTCACCCGATGGCCAGTCGAAGGCCGAACTCTCATCTCGGGGTTTCAGCAATGCCTCTGCACATCACAGTCGTGCAGAGGGGTCAGAGTTCTATCAGCTTGATGTTAAATTCCAGTCCGGAGATGGTTCCCAAAGAGCATTTTTTTTGTTACATTATATAGGTAAAACTGGCTACCCCCTTTAACTTCAGTAAAGCTATCACATTAATCAGTACCCCTAGGTAACTAAATTTAACCAGTCACGCACTGGCACCTATGTTTTCTCCTCCCTGCTCAATTCTTTTTACATTTTATCTCTCATACCCAAATTGCAACTTATTTATGACCTTCTTTGTTTGTGTAGATGGTCAGCATAAATTCACTGGTGAGATCTTATCTTATCTATTTTACCAATTCTTAGGGTCTTTTTGTTTTCTCCCTAAACTTCCCACGCCTGGGTGTCTCTACTTTACAACCCTTGGTGTCATAATTCTTGTTAGGGGCATTCCTGAGGTGGGGGCACCTTAACAGCAGTGGAGCATTTTTGTTTTTAATTTTAGTCATGAAATCTCTGAGTTTCACCCAAGGCTGGTTTAGTATGGAGTCAGTTCAATCTCAGGCCTACAAGCTGGCCCACCCTGGAATGACAAGAATCATCTGGAGTTAGAGATGGAAACTAACATCCAAAGATTTGAGTTTATCTAACTAGGGGAAATTATCTCCATACTCTGCAGCAGGAGAAAATGTTGGTTTTTCCCCTCCGCAAAACAGTTAACATGATTTCTATTTTAGGAAAGCAGGATGAATTATACTGGCCTTGGAAATTTCCTCCACTGGTGAGAACTTCCACTCCATTCTCTTACTGCCAGTGTCTACAGATAAGGTGACCAGATGTCCCAATTTTATAGGGACAGTCCTGATTTTGGGGTCTTTTTCTTATATAGGCTCCTATTACCCCCCCACTCTGGTCCCGATTTTTCACATTTGCTGTCTGGTCACCCTATCTACAGGTCTGGTTCTGCCCCAAATGGCAAGCAGGCTGAACTGTGCACTGCAGTAGATCTATGTCTCTTCTTACTCAAAGAAAGAAAAATTTCAGGATACATTTTCCTGTTTACAAAACCTGAGAAAATGGTCATACATTGTCAAAAACACTCACTTTTTCCTGCCCTTTGGGCTAAAACTTCCCATTTGCTCCAAGGCTCTTTCCTTCTTCAGTACTATCCTTTTAAACATTGACTCGTAACCGTATTATCATATTTCCCTTCTATTCTTGACACATGCTTGGTTCCGCTTACATTTTTGGCAGCATTGACATGATGTTAAATCAAGCTGGGAACAAGATTCCACAATTCATTTTTAAAAGAGCTCCACATAGTACTTTAGTAAAACCATAAACTCAGAAAGGTTCATTTCCAACAAAAAAAAAAATTAAACTCATTATGTTCTTGTGAGTTGGAAATGTTCTCAAAAGTGTTATCTAATTCCTGAATTAATGCCTTCTAAAGCATTTCTGAACAATTGCTATTCTGATAAGATTACAGAGATATAAGTAGTTAATAGATAATCCTTTGAAATACACAGATTTAAAAGCTGGAGGAATATACTGCTCGGTACATGCAGATGAAGTGCAATCATCCCAAAATCTCTTAATTTTTATTGTTCTTTTTTGGATATCATACAGGGAGTAAAAGCAAGAATCAAATTATCCCAGTGCAGAGACACTTGTGGAAGGCCCCAGGTGGCAGAAAGTCAAATGAAGGAGGCTGTTAAAACAAACACGAGCCACAATCTGTCCAATACTGAAGAACAAAATTGGCCTGAACTTCCCCCAAAGTCTATAGCACTAGTCAGAAATGGGGTAGCAGTTAGGGGTTAGACTGATTGATCATATCCTCAATTCAGCCTACACTGGAGGAATTCTTATGCGCACCCCTGAAATAACATAAAGATGCCCTTTCCCCAACATAATCCCTAAGGGTAAGGGAAATACTACCTGTTCTCTAGAGCTGGTCAGGAATTTTTGACAAAATGATTTTTCATTGGGAATTGCTGATAAATCAAACCTAAAACTTTTCACAGATACATATTGGTTTCCATTAAACTTTCATAGGAAGATTTCTCAGTTCCAAGATGGTGGGTGAGAGAGAAAGAGAGAGAGTCGGATTGTGTTTCTCTTTCATTGACCAGTGTGATGGATCTCGGGGACCCAGCACTGTAAGTCACCTTGTTATCCCCTGCTTCTAGTGAGAGAGATTCTTGAGAGAGAGTCTTGACTGTGGTAGTTTGGTGTTAGCTCCCTAATGCATACCCCACAATTTGGGGACCTCTGCCTTAAATTACTGCTCCTGTGTAACACACAGCACTTGTGTGCACTTATAATAAAACAAAAGGTTTATCTGAAAAAGAATAAAGGTTCCACTAGAAACAAAGTGATGGAAACAAATGGTTATGATTCAAAACAAAATACGGACTATGTCCTACACTTATTAATAGTTACTTTTCCTGTCTAATAAAGTAGGTTCCTCCTTCCCCCAAAATTCAGTCTGTTGCAGAGTTGGTTGGCTACACGGGAACCAGAATCTAATCTGTCATGAAACACCCTTGCTCATCAAGATGTCTCCTCAGTGAATGGATGTAGTTTCTTACTCCACCCTGTGATACACTGAATCAGTCTTTTGGCTTGATTCACCACCAGGGCCATCGCCTGTCTGTTATAATGTTCCTTTTTACCTTCAAGTGGTTTCAGTTGTTTGCAGTTGTCTTTGATAATTTTCCATTGACTATTCTGGGATGAAGCAAAGGCAGACAATTAAACCCTGCATTACATCACCGGCTGAGCAGGGAGGGGGTGACAATTCACTCCCGCTTGAATGGTTCATCACTGGGACATATGATTCCCTGGTGACTAACTTTTACTCCAGGATCATAAGGCATAGTTTTCAATATAGTTAATTTATTCCTTAAATATTATCTGTACACACATCTTGCAATGATTATGTGTATTGATAAGTTACGAGCATTCAATAGAGACCGCACATGTTATGCTTCATGAATAAATACCATAAAAGTGGTATATTAGGTAGTCAGTTTGTCAGGTCTGAGACAGGAGTTGCTTGTAAGAACAGTAAACCCTTTTGCCCATTGGCACCACTTGGCTTCTATGTAACAGCCATGTCATCAGGCTGGGATGTAAACCCCTATAATTACTTAAATTACTCTAACTACAAAATAATGATCTCAGTAAAGAGACCTAAGGTAAAACTTTTTGACAGAAAAGCAGAAACCATCAACTTACAGAAGAGGTGACCCAAGATACAGCTTACAACCACGATTATTGTAACTTTTGCCCACACTTCCCCCCATGTGCGTTGATACTGTCATTTGTCTTGTGTCTAAACTTAAACCCTAACCCTGCCATATGCAGATCAGCTTGTAAAATAAGTGCTCTTAGATGATAAGATGTTGTAGGGGGAGTATGTGTTTTATTTCTATTATACATACCGGTTATGTTATACCTATGGTGCTACGTTAAAAATGCAACATCAACATTTATTCTCTGCTATTCTTTTCATATCTAAATCAACTGATTTTCTGCCTCAACAAGCAGATAGTTAAATCTTGATGAAGCTTGTGTAGATCTTTCACCATAAAGTAAGGATCAGTTTCTTACTTGCCCATTATCTCTATATAAAATGTAAAATTTGTGGTCATACAACTCCGTATTAATGTATGACTAATACATTCTTTTGCTGGTGGGTGTTATAAACTGCCAATCATTCCTGGTTACTTAATTCAATTAGGTATTTTTGAATGTTATTTTCTTCTTGACTCCAAATTATATTTCCCACATGAAAAGAACTCGATTACCTTAAATAGCCTATATGAATAAGTAGATCATGGAATATGTGGGAGCTCAGAGTAAAATTGAGTAAAATTCTCCCAGGACCAGAAAGTCCACACAAAGCCCCATATACTTGGGTGAATTTCTCCATTGGTGAGTAAGCCTGCAGAATTATGACAAATTATAGATTTTCCAGGGTCATATCATTGATCGTGATAGTTAGAGATAGAAAAGACATAATATGAGCTAGCCGATTACCCTGAAAATATAAGATTATAAGCATCTATTACAGCTTGTGTTAGGATGAAGTGTAATATAATGTATACAACTGCCAAAACTAAGAGAATCTGGAATAACAATTCTTTAAATTCCTGTAGTCTTCCTCTATATGGCTGTGCCAGCAAAGTTTATCGTCCTATCTACCATGGTACTAGAGTACAGAGTCTATTAGATTCTTCCCAGTACTACAACATCACAGCCCACTGATTCCACAGATCTTCCCTTTCAGTCATACATTCCAGTTAATTTACCTTGAGACTTAGGGCAAAAGTCTCCCTATTACGTATTCTGCACTTACTCCTTGCACAGAACCTCCATTGACATCAATGGAAGCTTCGCATACAAAATATATGACAGAGATCCACAGTGTGCATAAGAGATCCACAGTGTGGATCAGAGATGAGAACTTTGCCCTTACCTTGGATACCAGCTGGGACAGTGGGGTACCTCTCTTAACAGGGAAGTGCCATAAAAGCATCAGCGTAGGCAGACTGAACAAAAAGTAACTGCTGAAAAGTAATAGGCACTTCCTAATAAATGCTTATGATACTGCCCCCTATTGTATAAAGGAAGTTTTATTTAGCCGTTAAAATAAATCTAACAATGACCATGAGCAGATGTAGTTGCTAAAGACGGATTTACGACTAATGCACTTTCATTGTGGGTTTTTAATGACACATGGAGAGTTCCGTTAACCTGTACACATAAATATTTATAATAGTGTATCAAATGAAATGGGCTGGAAGGAAGAATTTATAGCATTTCTCTGTCCTGTTTTTGTAAACTCATTCCTAAAGCATCTTGAATTTTAACTATTTTCAAATGGAATTTAGACACATGCCACTTGGAGGCACTCTCATACTATGCTAGCCTGTAATTTAAGTTACAAACATTTCATGTAATAAACAGTCATATTTATTTCATTTTTGCATCTAATAATGACTTGGGGATGGGTAATTAATACTGGTTTGGCTAGTTAAACTTTGACATTATTCATATTTATTATATTATAATTTTGGTGGGGATAAACTTTTCCCTATACCTTCAAAAAACTCACTTAATTCCTTTGTGCAAGGAATGATAAGACATTGTCTAGAATGCAAACATTATTTCAAAGAAGTGGGTTAGAAGGGACTACAAGATGCAAACTATTCACATTAGAAATGTAATGCTGTTTTATCACTTCAGATTTGAAATTAAATATTCAGTTGATAATTAGATTCTATATATGTTAAGTTATATATAATTATCTTCAGGAAGCAAATAAAAGTGTTAAGATTTTATATAACCTCTGAGTTCTGATTTCATGTTAGATATAGAACTTTGGGATACGTTTCACTGTATTTGGAGCCGTATATTTTTCATATATATGAGAAACTCAAATAATTACTCAGTCTAAGATAAGGATGACATTCTGAAACACATTTATGTACTTGAACAGAAGTTTAAGTTTCAAATGTGATGTGCCTAGTACTGCAATCTGTAAATAGTACACAAAAGAAAATGTAATCAGGTAAAATGAAATATTTGCCATTGCATACAAGATATGATATTATCTTTCTGTTCAGATCAGTGGTGTGGCTAGAACTGGAAATCTGGGTGGGTACCGACTTTCAGGTAGGCGGGCAATGACGGGGAGGTCAGAGGGGAGACAGGAGTGATGGAGGTCCCCCCCACCTCCTCCAGCCGGCTCTTATTGCTCAACGAGTGCCAGAAGACAAGGCTGCCCGAGGCGCACAGGCTCCAGCTCAGATTTGGATTGGCCTGGGTACTAAGTTGGTGGGACACAGCACACCCAGGCCCACCTGTTGCTGTGCCCCTGGTTCACATGAGGACAGATAAACATGAAGAGCTAGACTGTTGAGTTGCCCTGAGTAATGGGAAGCATGTCGTTTATACAGTCCCAAGAGCAGACCAGGGACCAAGCTCTGACTCAGAGAATCACAGTTTGATCCTGATTCTTCTTTGCTCCAGGGACAAAGTAAGTTATACCAGCCCTATACCTGGAGCAACTTACTTCCCCCTCCATTCTGGATCACTTGTGCTGGTCATTGTGTTTGGAGGGCAGTCCTAAGGCTCTGCCTATATCCTACCCTGGCCTGCTCACATGCACAGGAGAGAGAAAGAAGGCCCCAAGGAAGCTTTACACAGACAGGTGTAGGGCACCGTATTCCTCTTTATTCCCCTGTGCAGGTATGGAACAGTTTTCATGACCAAGGTCAAAATGAATAGGAAAGTTAAGAGTAAAGAATCTCCTAGAAAGGTCTATTTGCTTCTTTTCTGCTAATTTTAAAATAATGTTTATACCCAACTATCTTTAAGCAGAGTGAGATGATTAGACCTTTATGCTTTTCAAATAAAGAGCTTAATTAATAGAGGTTTGCATGGTTTCTCCACTAGTTCCCCTTCCCCTGCATTACTTAGCCAAAGAAAATTTTTTATCCTCTTAATATACTCTGAGAATTCCTCACTGTGTGGGATACTTGTATGGCACTGCACTTCGATCTCGTACAATTCTAAATACAGAATGGTAAGCGATAATCCCTTCTTCCTCTTGAGTCATCAGAGATAACAGGGTGTAAGGGAGAAAATGGAAAGGGGCTGAAAGCCATGGCAGTGAAAGGAGAGAAGGAAGGAGCTGGGAGCCTGTATGGCATAAGGAAGAGAAGAGAGGATGGACATGAATATTTTGGAACACTATTGTCTCCATTGTTCATTACATGGGTTTGTGCACATTCCTTCTTGATGGGCACCCAACACCTTTCTCTCTTCCTCACTGTGCTCTTCTTTCACTTTTCATTTTTCTTTCCTCAGCTGTTCCTCTCCTCTTCACTCTTAACCACTTTTTCTCTCTTCCTTTTTTCTCCTTTTACCTTTCATTTCTCTGCTTCTTCTCCTTATCCCTTTCTCCCCATCCTTCATTCCTTCTCTTTCCTCCTTATTTTCTTAGTTATTTCTCTTACCTCCCTGCGATGGAGCTAGGCTGACTGGTGGTGCTACCTAGTGGTTAGGTCACTGGATCCCAGCTCTCCCCCATCTCAGTTACTCTAATGGTATGGCATTCCCCCTTTTAGTAGGAAGTGACTCAGCCCTCCAGCCAGGTCACCAACTGGTGGTTGGTAGAGGAACCTTGGCCCTCCATCTCCACTGGGCTCCAAACTAGGGCCCTACACGAGGCAGCGACAGCAAACACGCCAGAGTGCTTCAGGGCTGCCTCCCTGGGCCACTTCATAGCACTTACTTTCCCAGTACAAGGCATGGTCAAATGCTCACAGATGATTAAACAGAAATTAGAGTGAAGGGTTCCTAATCCTAGAAAAAAAACTAGTTCCTCCTCTAGGGCCTGGGGTAGCTGCACTTGCTCACAATTCCCCTGCAGACAGGACCCCTGCTGTACCCTTATGCACAAGCTCCCAAGACAGATCTGTCTTACTATCCTGTCTGCCCCCGCACCCCCAACCCTGATCTGTCTGGCTCTCATTTAAGCTTCTTCTACAGCTGAAGTCAGCTCTTCAGGTGCGATAGAGTGGAGTTACCTGGCCCAGAAGTGCTCCTTTACTCCTTCTATCCCAGTGTAGGATTTATACTTCCTATCACACTCCCCCATCAAGCATGAATAACTGGTACTAAGACATCTTCTGTACAACTGACTGGGAACTGCAGAAAGCCAAAATCCCCAGAGACAAGAGATTTTCCTATAGCACCACTTTAGAACTGAGGAATCTTCTGGTGCAATCCCTGCTACACATTTGAACCAAGCAAGTCTAAGGGGTGAATGGATGCATGATGCAGGTTTTTTCAGGTGAACAGGGGTAGCTAGTTTCCCAGATCTTAGATTTTAGCTCTTTTCTGGAGGCATTTTACACACAAAGGACAAAACAGGATGTCAGCTAAGATGAGCACATATAATCTATGGAAGTGAAAGAAACGGGGAGAAGTTAATGGAGACAGAGATTACAAATGATGCTCTAAATGTGAAGTTTGCTCCATATTTGTCTTAATGCACTATGTATACATGAATTTAAAATAGTATTCCACCACTCGTGTCACTTCAGTTAGATCCGCTCCTGTGACAATGTCTATCTTAAGAATGTTTCAAAGTCAAAATCCCAACAGTAATAGGAAAATGGGGCCATTAAACAATGAAACTTAATGCTTATGTAAGCCCTGCTACTTTTTCATTTTACGGTAATTACTGAGTGACTTCAGAAAGGGTTGGTATACGTAGCAAACAAGAGGTTAATTCTGATTTGCCAACCCCTTTGTTTGATAATGTAAACAGTGGATATTATAGGTTTTTCCCCAAGCTAGAAGTTTCTGTTTAGACAATTATTCACCCACTCACAGGTCACCAAATAAATTACGCTTGTCATTTTACACCCAAAATGGTGCCTGATGTTAATTTGACAAGCCAACTTGTGGAATCCTTAAAACACTTTCTTGTTAAAGTGATTAGACAGAGTTGAAATTGTGCATTAGGGCATCAATCAAGCAAACCATCTGTTCTAACAGGGTTTTTTGGGCTTTTCAAATTCAAGGGTATTAAAGCATTCTGAATGAGATGCTGACTGTTTTATAAATACTGACAAGGATCCGTATACAGGAAGCGATCTATTCAATGTTTCTTAGACATAATTGACAGTACTCAGTTCACTAGTAAAGATGTTTTGAATAATTATCATTTGATATGATGAGTTAGATAATTTCTTCGCTAATTCTGCACCAAACAAACCTTTCTAATGCTTGCAGCTGGATAATTGGTTTTGTGAGACACATTATATATGAACCAGCTCCTCCCCATTGATCTAAGTGGAGGATGTGGTTTGCCATGGTTAGTCACAACTACTAAATATGTTCCAAATGAGTTTTATTGGCTATCTCCAATATGACATCCCAAGGTAATTATTTCCTTTAATCCTGACTGCCTTGTACTACTATCACCACTACCACTGATTTTCCACATACAATCACGTTCTTTCAGGATGTTGTAAACAGCTCCTTCTCTGACATCGCAACAGGGGAGGAGGAGGCTGTGAGAGATTAAAATCTAGAATTAAAAATAGATAAATATTTTTAACCAAAGACCTTAATTTGTTTATAACTAAATCAGACTTCTTTATGTTTAAGGATCATAGAATATCAGGGTTGGAAGGGACCTTAGGAGGTTATCTAGTCCAACCCCCTGCTTAAAGCAGGACCAATCCCCAATTTTTGCCCCAGATCCCCAAATGGCCCCCTCAAGGATTGAACTCACAACCCTGAGTTTAGCAGGCCAATGCTTAAACCCACTGAGCTATCCCTCCCCCCCAGGTATCAGTGACCCCACTATCCTTCAAGTGGAACCAAGAGAGTGATATATCTATCATTCACCTTTAAAGCCAAATGCATCCCATTTGCACTGTTACACTCCATTGCCTCTGTACTGGGAGTCCCAGAATTTATTTGTAAACATAGGTCTCCTGCATAACTGCACTACCTTATTGTGTCAAACCACTGAGGCTCCTGTAGCTGTTTCAAACATGGATATTCTGTATTTGGATAAGAGGTTTTCTATTTTATTTATCAATGCTGATAATATATTATAGTTTACATAGTATTTTTAATCCTTAATGATTCCAAAGTGCTTTGCAAACAATACAAGAAATGTCTCCCGCCTGAAATGCAGCCACCTATAGGGTGGAAGGCTCCAGCAAAAAGGGCAACTTGTTCACAGGATGCTTCTCAGCAATGTGATGAGGAGACAATTGGGCAAAAGCTACCCGATGAAAAGTGACACAGATTCTTTACTTTCCATACAGACCAGGAAGGACCTTGGTATTTAAAGCCTCATCCTTATATATTCACATATAAAATAAGAGAGAGAAGAAAAATGGAGAAATAGAAGTCTACCTGATGCCATGTGATTGACTTTATAACAATTAAAATACACTCCAGTTTTTGTACCACACAACATTCCTTTCTACTATCAATCTGATGATGCCATAGATGTTCTCAGAAGTGCTGTTGAACAGACTATAGTGGAAGGAACAGATCTCCATTCAGTGAAATCCTGCTGACAGCTAGGAACTGAAAGCTTCATTTTCTTGTACCCTTAATATAACACAATTGCTGGGATACAATAATATCCCAGTTTATGCAGTTTATGAGGTAGTGATCAATCACTGATTGACAATTCTAATTAGCAGCTCTGCTATGTGAAACATTATAGCGTTTTATAGCAACTTTCTGTTGCCTATATAATCTGCACTGCCATCCTGTATGAAATAGCGGGTATTTTATAGATCATTCGATACCCACTGCTGTCAATTATGTTTGTTTATACTGAAGAGTTTTATTGATACGGTAGTGTGCCACTTTTGTATATATAAATTTAAATCTATAATGTCTCAGTGATCTCTCCCAAGACCTCAGTGTTTCTGCACTAAAGCGCTAATGGTATTTCAGATTGGCATAGATGGACTGTTTTTATCATTACTATATTCAAAACATAGTGTGTTTCAGGTGTATGGCTATATATGTTTAGAAGTGAGCTTCCCCCACCCCCATCCCCAGCAGAGGTGATGCTTAATGGAATATAGTAATCATAAGAGAAATGACATCTCGTTAAAAATATGGTGCTCTGTTACAAAGTCATGATGAAATATCATGTTTTGCTTGGTGTTGAAAACATACTAGAAAATGGTGTTCATTCCTCCCATAATTTGAGATGTGAAAAGAAATGTCTAAATAGATTTTTCATTGGGAAATGTCTTCCAAAAAACCCAACCACAAACAGAATAATAATTACACAGTATGTTTATACCTTAGTAACTCTATTTGACTATATTATTGTTGAACTGAGTTACATCAGAAAGCCAGGTGTAAAATATATGAAATAATAAGCTTTCCTCTTAGTTCCTGGATTTGTGTCATGTACTGAATGGGTTTTTTTGTTTTGTTTTTCCGGATATTTTTCTTAGAAAACTAGGCTTTCCATCATACAGAAGGTGATAAATTACTGAGAAGAAACAGTATCTTTTCTTGTCATGTATGTGGATTGTGGCAGAGATCTGGTTTCCCTTGTGCTCTCAAAGCAAAGGATAGTATATAAAATAAAATTATACTTGTTTCCAGAAATCCCAGTACAGCAGTTTAAGCTTAAATGTTTCCTTAGACACATTGTAAATTAACCAATGAACATTTTCAAAACTAAATTTAAAGATGAAGCATCAGCAAAAATTTTGTAATATCACACATAAAAAATAAACCTTGTAAAATACAGATAAGAAGATTAGATATCTAATGCTTCAAGTGATGTTATATTCACTTGAAGCATTAGATATCAACAGAGAGAATGCGGAGCACAGCAGGGCAGTTACAACTCAGTGTGAATCATCTTTTAAATTATACATTTTTTATTTTATGAAATATTTGTCATATCAAATGCTTCATAGTTCCATGAAGCGTTTCTTTGATTTCTCTCTCTTAAGATGTCCCAGTACAGTATAGCACTCCGACAGTATGAAGATTTCTGTTGTAATTATAAATTAACTGATGAAGAGTTAGAACTACTGTACATTGGTTACTGAACCCCTTAAAGTTGAACGCCCCCTCTTTAATATCAACCTTACTGGATCTCACAAAGTCAACAATAGCTTTCTTGGGAGGAAGTTCTATATTTTATTTAGAATGGAAGAAACCTGAAGTAGTGTTGGCATGAAACTTATTTTAGAGGTTACCTTAAAAAATATTAGAAATCCTTTGTAAAACACTTATGAGCAAAACATCATCATTATTCTTTTCCTTAGGAAATTAGTCAGGATGCAATAAAATATATTTTTTTAACTCAGAAGGAAGAGTTTGCATCCTGTGGCATTACTGAAAGCAAACATAAAAATGCAAAGGGAGTTTAAGCATGACAGTCCTCCTCCCAGTAACCTTCTGTGAGTTAAATCATTTCTTTGGCTTCAGCACTCTTCTTCTCAGGGTCATTTTCTATCTGTTTCCAGGACACCTCACACCTCTCTGTCTCTGGGACTTTATCTCGTTCAGCTGCCAGGCCTGTGTTCTCCATTTGTGCTGCCAGATGCTCTACATATCTTCTGCTAACTAGGCAGCTCTCTCCTCCTCTGCTGCAAACTTTTCTCTTATTTGATATTTTGACAGATTTCCTTCCATGTCTCTCACATACCCCAGCAATTCTTCTTTTTAGTCTGTATGTTTTCCCTGTTCCCAGAGCCCACCTTCCTTCAGCAACAATAAACACACTTTTCACCTGCATGTACAGCTCATACAGACACTGTCTTCATGTGAGCTATCAAAATAATCTCATCTTCCAGCATCCCAAACTCTAACAGCAACCAACACTTTCATTTTCTATGTGCTACAAAAACTCAGGTGTGATATGTTGTTAATTTTAAAGGAGTCAGATGACATGGTAACACCTTGCTTTGTGTTGAACACCTTCATGCAGACTATTAACTAGTGAGTGGGTTTTGTTCAAGATCAGAAAGGGCCCTCCCCTTCCTAGGAATGAGAAGATCTAGTAAAGTGTGATTTACATGACAGGTGTCCATCTGCCAAAATGACAAAACATATTAGTGCAGACAAACTTCTATGCTGCAGGGGCTGGAAGAATTTATAAATTACACCATCTTATATTAACCTCTGAATTTGATTTTATGTCTTAATCATCCAAACAAGGACTAGTAACTACTAGAGACTAGCAAAGCCCCAGCCAAGGGTAAATCCCCTTTCTAAACTGCATTGTGGATTCAGATACAAAGTGGTTCTCTATTGCATATTTTGTACTTCTGCTATTCTCAGTTTACATTGTTTAGAGATCCATGCACATAATATGCAATAGATATTTGCAGTGTAGATTAGAGGACAGAAATTTGCCCCAGTTTTGTAATGGGAATAATGAATCAATTTTTCCCTTGGTTGTATAAACTGGAAAAAGAGAGCTCCATGACACGTTGTTTTTTTAAAAAAAAGAGTGCCATTGTCCTGGGAAATAACCATAATCCAATAGGAAAGCAAAACCTTAATAAAATGGCAAATGCAGCCCAATTCTAACAGCTGATTAGAATTTTAAGAGGATTGCACTGTGGAAAGAATCATCTTTGCAATTTTGGATTATCTCTAAGTCTAAAAGTTGAATAATACTCTTAATTTCAGCAGCAAAAAAATCAGAGGTTTTATCTTTAAACCACAAGTAATGAGTTCTATGGCTAGACTGGGGTGACCACAAGTCCTGTAATTTAAATGACATTCCTTATTCCTTATCTAATATCTTGCCACTTGTATCACAAAAAGGTGCTAAAACTTTTGATCACACAGAGGATAATTTAGTGTCACACAATCATATCTTTTTGTATCATGAATTCAACTTTGTGGATTTGTCCCATATTTTGCATTTTGTTCTTTGGTTTCTTAAAAGGTAGAAGGTTTCCCCAAATAATAGGAACCCTAGATACTTTGTCAACTAAATGACAGTGTACTAATCCAATACAGGGAGATTTTGCATTTACTTTGATCTGGGATACATTGTCCATCCAGTCACTTTTGTGTTAAAAATAATGTCCCCGTTTTACAGATTATGAAATGGAGGTACAAAAAACTGAAGTGATTAGCCCAAGGTCAGCTAAAAAGTCAGCAGTAAAGGCTATCTCCCATTGCAGAGCCCTATCTAACAGACTATGCTGCCTCTTATATCATAATGCTTTTTAAAAAGCATTAAAATAAAGATAAATAGCAAAGGCATCACGCAGCAATCCTTCCTGATTCTTCTACTAGTTTGAAATGCAAGCAAGAGTTGACCTGTGCCACCTCTTCTGATCTTAGACCAGTTATCAGAGAGCATCTCCCTCAAGAGGCCAAGCTATCTCAAATCAATGCCCATAGATAAAAGCTTTTCCCATAAACTGTCTCAATTAATTAAATCAAATGCAGATTTTAAATTGATGAAGGCAGTAAAATAAGTTGTTTCTTAATCCTGGTGTACTTATCAATAACACAGGGTATTACAAGGCGATGAGCAGTCACACTAAAAGCTTCATTAATGTCATCCTCTCATCCATATTCACAGTTCAGTTTTGGCTAAAAGGTGGGGCTTGTCCTGAGAGCACTGCCTTACACACAGGAGAATGCCATTCTGCCCTCTGTGCACACAGCCAGCTCTGCTGGTCAATGCTACAAGTTTGGGGTCATAGACACATATCTTCACAACTCCTCCCTGCTCCCTTTAGAAACATCCTGCACCCCAGTGGGCACTAGGAGGGACCATAGTTGGGGGAGTGAGGGCACTGTGACTGTATCTGGTCACTGTGCAGAAGTGCAAGAGGCTCAGGCTTCTTTTTAACTCCTCTTGCATTCCCCTTGAGCAGCCAGGCACAATCCAGCCCTCATAAAGGGATAAATCCTGAGAGCATTGCTATTATCCGGCCTGGGTGCTATGCAGCTCTGCAAGGGTTAGAAATCCTTCACCTTAACAAGGTGCGGGAGTGAACTTAGCTGTTTAGCCAGTGGCCCCACCCCACCCAAGTGGTCAATCCAGAAAACAAAACAAAATACCCCCCACGGTGATCAATGAATGGAGGAAAAAACTAACACAAACCCAGGCCAGTCAATCTGCAAAGAAAAAATAGCCAGCCAATCAGAGTGGATAAAACAAAAAACAAAGAAAGAGCCAAGCAACATAGCAGTCTGGTGCTCCGTGAGAGAATGTATCCAGGGCAATTGCTCTGCTCACCTGTCCCTAGGACCAGCCCTTGCAAGGACAAAGTGATTCCATGGAGCCACTCCATGCTGCTTAAGGAGTCTGCTCCCAAAAAAACCCCTGTTTCACAACAGACCTGCAATAGTTCCATTGCCAGGGGAGCCTCTCACAGGGGAGAGGCTGGGTTTCCCCCTGAACAACTTGTCCCTCTACCAGTTCCTGTGGCTTTTTAAGGAAAAACCCAAGGAAATAGCTTTGGATTTGTACTGTTGTCAGATTCTGGGGTGCAATTAAGGCCAGTAAGGGTTTGTGTCATTGCCTGCCTTGTAACCCTGGCTGCTGCACAATACTTTGCTGCTGGGCTGCTCTCAACCAGCCTACCAGCATGCAGGTCACACCCTGAGTATCTGTGAATAGTTATAGATCTAGTCCAGAAGCTCTGACCTCAGCAACCTACCAGCAACACTCCAGTCTGACTCTGGCTTCTACCAGCCTTCGTTACAATCAGCAAGATGACCCCAACACACCCCTAATCCTGAACTTCCCCAGACCTGTGTGCTCGGATATGTCCAGCTCTCTCCTGCAACTGCAGAGGAATAAAATGATCTGTTTGCTTCTTTAAGGAGACAAGACACACCAGTTTGCCACACTTACTGAATCTGACTTTTACTTTAGTACAAACACAGCACTGCTAGTTTACATTACTAGTAAAACAAGTTTATTAATGAAACAAGATAGGATTTCAAGTGAGTTCAAGTGTAAGAGATAAACTTAGAAATGGTGACCAGCAAATAAAAGTGAAAACCATGCATCTAAAAGTTTAAAATTTTATCTAGCAAATGTTGGTTCAAAGCTTTATTCAAGATGGCCTTTCTCATCCCCAGCCTTACAGCAAGATGGTTACTGACTCTCTCCGCAGACAGGATTTCTTCCAGAGGCTCAAAGGTGCTGTCGCCTGTGTCTTATTAGGTGAAAGATAACTTTGGGGTTCTCTTCCCCTTTCTTTTATAGCCCATTAAATCTTTGAAATGGATTCTTCTGAAGGTTGCCCCTGTGACATACCCAGGGTTCAATCTAGATTGGTGAACAACTGTGTCCCCTCAGTTCTCCAAACTATTTTACAGTTCTTCTCTGTGAGAGCTAACATTCCTGGTCTGCTCACAGACAGCCTCCAGCATGTAAATTACTCCCAGTTATTTGTATGAGTGCTATAGCCAGCCACTCTTGAATTACACTGCAGAGCACCACCAGCAAACTCCCAGTCCCAGACTTCCCCAGAAATGTGCCTCTTGTACTGACTAGATTTTTCCTGGACAATACAAGCTCATATAAACTCTGTCATTTTATAAAAGATAATAATATGCACAAATCTTGTTAACTCAAATAGAGTTTTCCAAACACTTTAATTCAACTACACTAGTTTAGATGAAACTGTAAAACAAGTTTTTAACTACAAAGACATTTTAAGTGAATATAAGTAAGGAGGTATAAAAGTCAGAACTGGTTACAAGAAAAATAAAAATAAAACACAACTAATGCCTAACAAGAAATAAAAGTGAATTCAAAGCAAAGGTGTCTTTCACATGTTTCAGCAGTCTTACTGGCTGAACTTCTTTCACTCAGGATCTGCCTCCCCCCAGTTCAATTCTGCTTCTTTTGTTCTTCAGATGTCATGGGTACTGTGGGCAGAGAGAAAGGGAGGAATGATTTGGGGTGTCTGCTCTCCCTATTTATAGTTCTTTCTCTTCTTTGACAATCGTCTCCAGCTGAGGTTCAGAAGAGAAAAAGTTTGTGTGGATGGGAACCCCAAGCTGTTTCTTTGTCAAGATGTAGATTTTTTCACCCACACTCTCATTCCTACCAAAGAGCGGCCACTTAACCAGGTGATGGTCCATTTGATTTTTTTGACACCTGGTTGAGGCATCAGCTTGCCTTGTCTCTCTGGAGAACCGGTTTGTGGACACTCCCCAGACTTGGAACATGTCTCTGTTTTACCATACAGAGGAATCTTATAACTTTACATACACTGGTGCCTTACATATTTTACCACCACTGTCGGCAATCCTTTGGAGTTCAAGGATGATTGTCTTCCATAAAATGATAGCTAGTTATTGCTGGTGGATCCACGGGCGGCTAATGAGACCTATGCAGGATCCACAGATCTTGTCACAATTGGGGCAGGCATTTCTTAATGGAAGGGGCAGATCTGGATTGTTCATTCGGGCTGCGGCACTTTCTTTCCTCCTTTCCCATTTCTCCATTTCCTGTTGTTTCCATTGGATCTCAAAATACTGGGATTCTTGCTACAAGGTCCTTTTCCATTTTGGTTGGTCGAGCGCTTGGGTTTCCCATGAGTTTATGTCAATATTGCACTTCTTCATGTTGACTTTGAGGGTGTCTTTGAAGTGTTTTTTTTGCCTGCCCCTCCTCTGTTGGTCATGGCTCAGTTGTGAGAACATGACCTGCTTTGGTAGTCGATTTTCTGGCATTCAAAGAACATGACCAGCCCAACAGAGTTGATGGTGGATGGTCATAACTTCAATGCTGGAGATTTTGGCTTGGGACAGAACACTGATTTTGGTGCATCAGTCATCCCACTTGATTCATAAGATATTGCGGAGGCACTGTTGACAGTATCATTCAAGAATCTGGAGGTGTCTATTGTATGTGACCCAGGTTTCGGCACCATACAAGAGAGCAGAGATAACAATGGTCTGGTACATGAGAAGCTTGGTTTGATTCTAGATGTCATGATCTTTGAAGATATGATTTCTCATTCATTTGAAAGCTGCACTGATACATTGAAGGCAGGATTGAATTTCCTCAGCAATGTCAGCTTTCTGCTACAGACAGCTGCCAAGATAAAGGAAGTGCTCAATGTTCTACATGGTCTCTTTATTGATCTGAATTATGGGAACAGGATCCTGATCATTTGGAGCCTATTGATGAAGTACTTTAGTTTTCTTGGTGTTGAGTGTGAGGCCACATTGGTTGTAGGCCTCCGAGAGATTGTTGACTATTTCTTGAAGATCATCTTCCGAGTGGGTGCACAGAGCACAGTTGTCTCCGTATTGGAGTTCAATGACTGATTTAGTGAAAGTCTTTGTCTTGAACTGGAGGTGATTGAGGTTGAAAAGCTTGCCGTCCATTCTGCATTGGATGTCAAGTCCAGCGGGGAGTTTGTCAACGATGTGAAGGAGGATGACAGCAAGGAAGTTGGAGAATAGGGTGGAGTCATGACAGCCTTTCTTACCTCCTGTCTTGACTAGAAAGGGGTCTGTTTGAGAGCATTGAATGCTTTCATGAACTTGATGATGACCATGTACAGAGGTCTATGTTGCTCATGGCACTTTCCCGAAGTTGATGTGCAGTGAAGATCATGTCAGTGGTACCTCAAAATTGTCCAAATCCTCATTACAATTATGGAACGATTTCCTCGGCCAAGGGGAGCAGCCAGTTGAAGAGAATTCTAGCAAGAATCTTTCTGGAGGTGGACAACAGGGCAATTCCTCAATAGTTTTCACAATCTGATTTGTCTCCTTTCTTGAAGATGGCCACAATTATGGCATCCCTAAGATCAGTTGTGATTACTTCTAAATTTCAAATCTTGACAATTAAGATGTGAAGCTGGTGAGCCAGTTCTTCTCCTTCTTTGAAGATTTCCAAGGTGATTCCATCAGATCCAGATGCCTTATTGTTCTTCATCTATTTGATGGCTTTCTTTACCTCAGCAAATATTCGTGGGGTTCTGAGGTCATCCTTGATAGAATGTTGAGGGATTAAGTAAAAAATGCTTTCATCATGATTTAGGAGCTCTTTGAAGTATTCCTTCCATTGTACATTGATCAATTTGTTGTCCCAGAGAAGGTTGCCTCCATCCCTGGATCTGAGGAGGGTTAGCCCTTGGATGATAGAACCATCAAGGACTTTGGTAGCCTTGAAGAATCTGTTCAAGTCATGGGTGTTGGCGAGTTGTTGGATCTCCTTCACTTTGTTCTCCCACCACTTGTCTTTCACGTCACGGGTTTTCCTTTGAACCTCAGCTTTGAGTTGATGGTGGATGTATTGATTCTGCTCGGCACTGATGCCATTCTGCCAAGAACAGTACGCCTTGCGCTTATGATTGATCAGGTCTTGGATTTCCTGATCATTCTCATCAAACCAGTCTTTGTGCTTTCTGGACAATAAAGATCTGCTAATTATGAGTTTTTAAATGATACTTCACAAGGCATACTTTATACAAAATCTATCATAATCCTGTTAAAAGGGTGAACACAGGGATACAGACCATCACATCTTTCCACTTACAAAGCTCCAGGAGGGTTAGCCACTGGCTGATCCAGAGGCAGTATGTTAGGGCCCTTTTTCCTGGACAGAGCATCTACCACTATATTTTCTTTTCCCTTTATGTGCATAATTTCCATATCAAATTGATGTATGAGGCTCCAGCATAGAAGCTTGGAATTTGAGCCTTTAGCTTTGTTTACCCAGATCAATGGTGAATGACCTATTAAGACCCTGAACTTTCCATACAAGAGGTAGGGGCTCTAGTTACTTAACTGCCCACACTATAGCATAGCATTCCTTTTCTATGACAGAATAATTCTGTTCAGCTGATGTCAATTTTTTTGCCTATAAAGGCAGTTGGGTGTTTCTGGTTATTTGCCCCTGTTTGCATCAGCACAGCATCCAGACCAGTATCTGATGCATCTGGACACAGGTCAAACATTTTGTCAAAATCAGGTCTAGCTAGAATAGACTTTTCAGTCAAGATTTTCTTTACCTTACCAAATCCTTCCTGGAATGTTTTCGACCAAACAGCATTGTTTGGCTTGGTCTTTTTACATAAATCTGTGATTGCAGATGCAATGTCACTAAACCCACATACAAGCCTTCTGTAATAGTTTACCAGACCTATGAAAGATTGGACCTCTTTTTGGTTTGGGGTACAGGCCAATTTACAATTTTTTCAACTTTCAAAGGATCAGGGGTTATTTGGCCTCCCCCTGCCCAGTGTCCCAAATAAGGAACTCTGGCTTCTCCAAATTTACACTTGGAGGCTTTTATGATTAGGCCTCCCTCTATGAGTTTTGACAACACAATTCCCAAGTGTTTTTTGTGATCAGCTGAAGTGTTGCTAAACTCTGCAATGTCATCCACATATGCTTTTGCAAAGTTCTGTAAACCAGCCTCTGGAAGGTGGCTTCAGCATTAATTAAACCAAAGGTAACACTGAGTGATGTCAGTGATATCAGTGATGAAAGCAGATTTTTTCTGTGCATCCTTGTCCAAAGGAATCTGCCAATAACCACTAGTTAAATCCAAAGCTGTGGATAATGTTGATAATGTTGTTCTGGAGGTGCCTGAGTGGAAGAATGAATTTCTGTGTTTTGGGTCACAGCTGTATTAAAGAGACTTATAGAGCATGACGAGATCAGATCATTTCAGAACACTTTTCAGAGAATAAGTGCTAGGATTGGTTTTTGGTTTTGATATCAAAATGTAAGAGATAATTACAGTATTCGTCATTAAAATGTATTAGTAAGTTTATGAAGAATGGGAATCCACCAGTCTACTGCTTAACCACTATATGATTCATCTACACTGAATTGTAAACCCAGACTCAAACTCAGGTTTAAGCTCAGCCCCCTTCTACCATCCACACACAAAGTAGTCAAATTCCAGGGCAGGGCGTACTTATAAGGACTGCCTCTGTAGCTCACGATCCCTCTCCATTCATAGATGTACTGGTCTATCTCCAGATGCCTAAAAATCTCCTTAACATAGATGGGTGGCTCTCCTCCATTGGCCTAGAACAAAGGTTCATGCTTCCACTCAGGCACCTCCAGAACAACTTTATCCAGATCTTGCCCTTCCTGAAAGGATTATAGAACCATAGCTAGTAGCAAGGTCCATCATAGGAAATTCTATATCTAGGAACACATTGTGGAGATTTATAAATTATTTTAGGTTATTTTGCTATGTGCATCTTACCGTGATGTGTGTTGGCTTCAAGCATAGCTTGCAGGAGTTTCTGAACTGGGCACTGAATTTTTATGAGAATAAAATAAAGTGGAATGATTTAAGAGTATCATCCTTTGACTTTGAAGTGACTCATCCCTAGAAAATGATAGAAATGGATTTTTTGTTATGTGGTCTTTTATTTTCCTTGGCAGGTTCTTCCAACTCTGCTGGGCAGAGACAAGGAACCAGGATCCTGGGGTCGGGGCAATTCTCAACCAATTTACAAGAGGGAAGAGAGTCATGGATGAAGTGCTGTTGGACACTTTGACCAAAGCCTATAAGCAGATTGGGTATCAGAAAGAGAAGAATGACAAATGGTTGGAAAGAGAGAGAGAGAGAGAGAGAGAGATTGCCCAGCCCCATAGGTGGATTCCCCTCCACATTACCATGTCCTACAGCCTATGGAGTCTTTGGACAATTTTGCAGTTGGCTGGTCCATGGCCTAAGCAATGAACACTACATAGAATAGTCGAATATACCTTGTACATTCCTCCTGGCCTGTTCAGCTGTAGCTCACACATGAGAAATGCACAAGAAGGGCCAAGGAGAACAGGAGGATGGAGACACATAGAAACAGTGAAACTGCTATGGTAGCAATGTACCTCGTTTGGTTCATTTGCACTTTGTTTTGATTTCTTAACATACACTGTTTTAATCTACGTTTTTTTATGTCTTGATGCCACCTGCTCTGCCAGTCAGGTGTTTACATTGTTATTTGTTATTTATATATGTGTTTAAAATAATCTGTTCAATTTGCATGCACAGGTTTTATTAAATTTATGAAACGGTAATTCCTAAAGTATGTATTGAGGTACATAACTAGTGTCTATATCATGAATAACAAAGTTCATAATATTTTATCACCGTAATCCAAAAACTGAATGTTTAGGTACACGGACAGTTTTTTATAAAATGTATAATACAATTTCATAAAGAGTAAGCTTTCCAAGCTGCCCCAACCACAGAAATTGTATGATGAGTGTGGCATGATTACAACTACATCATTCCCCCTAATCCATGGCACCCTGCAAACCTATTGCGTAGGTGCAAAAAGCATCCCTGATTTCTGTTGCATGTGTGGATCCTGCCCCAGTAATGATAGGTACTTTTGTAAGCTGTGTGCAACAATCTCACAGTGTCTTAGGTCAACTCCCAGAGAAATGGTTCACCTTTGGCCTCACAGACTTTGTGCAGTGCACAGCAGGCCACAATAATGCAGATGGCATTGAAAACATTGGCATCCAAACAGTCTGAAGGCAGTGCCATCTGGATTTCAATCTGCCAAACGTACATTCCACCACCATCCTATAGCTTCTGAGCATGTAACAGAACTTTCTTTTGTCAGGCCTTCTAAAATCAGGGTACAGTTTCATAAGCCGAGCAAAAAATTGTACACGAGGTCCCCTAGAATAACAGTGGGGATAGTGTTTCCATTTATAATTTAATTTGTTGGGAATTATGTGCCAGCTTGTCCATGAAGGTAAAGTCTGGATCCCCCTAGAAGCATGCATCTTGCAAGTATATTCCACACTTGTGTCCATGAATCTGCCTCTGTGGTTGACCAGGGCCTGCATAGTGATGAAGTAGTACTCTCTGCAATTGAGGTAATCATATGCTCCTTGTGGAGTGCAAACTATGGGTATATGAGTCCAAATGAGAGCCCCAGAACAGTTAGGGAAGCCCATTCTTGCAAAGCCAACAATTATTTAAGGAACATTTGTAATGCCCACCACCTTTGGGTCAATCACAGTCCTGATTGCCTCATAAATCGATATCACCACAATCTCTAGAACTGACTTGCCAACACCAAACTGGTTATCCACAGACCTTTAGCAGTCTGGGACAGCCAGCTTCCTGATGGCTATAGCAACCCGCTTCTGGACCACATTGGCCTTCCTCATGCATGTGTCCTGATGGTGGACTGTCAGGGCAAGCTGATCATACAGATCCAGGAATGTCTGCTTCTTCATGCAAAAGTTCTGGAGTCATAGCTGGTTATCCCAAGTCTACATGATGATGTGATCCCACCAGTCCGTGCTTCTGGCCGTACTCCAGAAGCACTAGTCTACATATGGGAAATCTGCATTTATGGCAGCAGGCATGAGCAGCATCAGCTGGGTTGTAGTTGCCATGTCAGTAGCTCCTCTGAGAGATGCCATTGATAGGACAGATACCACTGCCAAAATGTGCACCAGAGTCTCTCAGATGCTCTGCCTGATTCCCAAAATAAGAATGAAAGCACAAGCAGGAGATGTTCTTCCACTGGTGTCAGATTCATGTTGCTGACTCCAGCTGCAGGGAGCATGAAGATCCCAAAAAGGGCTCAGCTGGGTGTGTTAGGGAGCTAAGAGCACTTCTTGGTAAGTGCATCAGAATGGACAGATAAGTTCTCTCACAATACATCCTGAACCAAGCTCTAGAACAGCTATAGTTAGCAAGGGCACTAAGAATTCTGGGATACACCCCAAGAACCAACAACATCAGATTCACCATGGCTATGAAGCTCACACAGAAATGCAGTGTGGACTCAAGCATGAGCTTGAAATGCATGGATTTGCAGGCGTGGGTCCCACAGACTAGAATTTACTATGCAGTGTACACATACCCATCATTACCTGGAGTACAAGTCTAGGGATTTTGTGTTATTTTGCACAATGCTAGCATCTTTAATCATCCTTTCTTCCGTAGTAGTAAAGAAATATGCTTGGTCAGTTAAAATACAATCCAGATTTACAGCTATATGAGAATCTGCTGGTACCAACCAATGACTGAAAAATAGCAAGTCCAAATATTATTAAGAATATGTGTGTTTTTCAGTCCACTTTTCTATGAGTTGCCAAAAAGCTACATCTTAAAACTTACTGGAAACTAAAACTGGAGCAGTACTTGGCCACTTGTTTATTAATGGGAGATATCTTTCCATGAGTATATATAGTATCACTAATACTTTTGGATCTGAACAGGCTACCTGAGCTGGAGTTCCACTGGTATAAAAGCAGGGGCTGCTGGAGACCATTCTCTTTGAGGGCCTCATGGCTTTGGAACTTGCTCCTTTCTCCCTTGGTTCAAAATAGCTCTATTTTTTTAACCCACGCTGCCAAGCTCATTTGTTTTCCCTAGTTGTGAGGGAATAGGTGAGCGATCAGAAATAGGTTCTATGCTGCTGCTTATTTTGGGTTGATGTGGACATATTGCTTCATATTTGAAGGAGGAGGATTATGAGAATGGTCTGTCTTATAGCTGTGTAAATGCAGTGCCTAGAGCACAGGATAGACACTTCTTTTTCATTGGATGTGTGTATAAATCTAAATACATTCATAATAACATTCAATGACAAATTTTGACATAAGATATAAAGCACCTAATTTTCATGCACACTGAGGCCCCTTTACACTATATTGGCAAGGTAAAGAGGTCTTAAAGCAGATGTAAATGTAATTTGTTACCATTTAAGGCCTATTTACACCAAGGTAAAAGGGCCTTAGTTTAAATAAGACACAGTCCCTGGGGTTCTTATACTCATATATACTTTTTCTTTTGACTTACAGTAAATTATAAGAATTTCCCAATAATTTGTATTTGATAATACACAGTTGATTTTAATTTAGGCTAGTGGATTTAGTAAAACCCTGTTTCTTCCATCCTAAGTCAAACCAAGTGTTAGACACTTGAAAATTGGATTAATTCCTAGTGTTTCTGGCTTCTTTAGTCAGACGAGTACTCTAAATGGTGTACATGTTACTAGGGGCTAATCTACACTCATAGTGCATCTGGTGAAGACTGTCTATGCTGATGGGAGAGAGCTCTCCCATTGGCATAATAAAATCACCTCTGCGAGAGGCAGTAGCTATGTCGGTGGGAAAGCTTCTTCCACCGACAGAGCACTGTCCACACTGGTGCTTAGGTTGGTGTAACTTACATCACTCAAGGGGGTGGCTTATTCACACCCCATGCATGATATAAGTTATACTGATGTAACCTGTAGTGTAGACAAGTCCTTAATGTTTCATAGGCCAAATGATCTCTCTTTGTATCAGTCATATCTGCTCTGAACTGCAACATCTGAGGGAATAAAGACAAAACAAGTTAGGAAATACTTGATGAGTAGAGTTTTATTCTCTTGCAAACATTTTCTATTCACCACAGTAAAGTCATGAAATCTGGAATCCAATGGGACTTCCACATGTAAGGATGTTGTCCTGAGATTTCAAGTCCAGTGTTGAAGACTCAAGGGCTCAGACAAGCAACCAAACTTTTGAAGTTTGAATTAGAGTCCCTTGTAAGAATACTGTTTTGCACTTACGTAGCTGTTCCTATGGAACATTTCAATTTACTTAAAAGGTCTTAATGAAATAAGTCTCACAATAGAGACAAATGTACTATTATATGCATTTTGCAGATGGGGAAACTGAGGCATAGAGAAAAAATTAGTATTAGAGAGCTCAAATTGACTCAACATACCTAAAATTGGCTCTGTGGCACCTACATGATGGTTTGAATATCCAAATACAGAAAGGGGCACTTTAGTCATTCAATATTTGAAAACCAGGCATTTAACACAAATATTGTGGGCCAGAACCTGAGCTGGTGAACATTAGCAAAGCTCCATTGGCTACAATAGAACTTTGCCGATTTGCACCAAATGATGATCTGCCACCACAAATTAATCCTCCTATCACTGAAAAATCAGTCTGATTCTTTCTCTATATGGTTGTACAAGATGATATTGTTGGTAACTCCAAAACACGATAAAAATGCTTGCTGTACACTGGTAGGCCTTAAATTGTCAGAGAAGAGGAAAATGGGATCGTAGACCCTTACTGTTAATTTCCGATTGGATCTAGTGTCACTGTAATGAAATGTGATTACATTTTGTTTAAGATTTAATGGTTGGGGATTTTTTTTTGCCACATACCAAAAGTTATATTTTTTTATAACTCTCTGTTACAAATACAGTATGTCGGTTAGAAAGTACTAATCTCAAATATTTGATAGTTTTAGAAAGGCAAAAAGTAAATCTCTCTCAGCTAGATGATTTTTTTCCACATCAGGACATTATCCAAACAAAACTTCTCATTGGGTGCAGCTTTATGTTTTCCATAGGCTGTAAATCCAGCCCCTACATTTCATTTTGATTTTTGTGTCTTCAAAGTTTGGTCATGCCACCTCCACCTTCCTCTCACCCACCCAGACCTCTTTCTTCTTCATATTCTGGGAAGATGTTCCAAACAATACAAAAATCATTCAAATTACCTTACCTCTCTGGCACTCACTCTTCAACACACACTGTGGATCTGTTAGCATTTGCACCGTTTCTATTCCCTGCAATAAATTTTAATCAAATACTTTTGTACCCAGTTGTACTCTTGTCTGAAACCATCCAAAGTACTGTTGTTGCCAGGGAAACCACTTCCTTGTTATCCCTGCGTTCAGCACGTCTGCCTCGTTCTCTCTCCCTCTCTCTCTTTTACTCTCTCGCTCTCTTTTTTTCTCTCTTAAATTTGGCTCTAAGAGGCAACTTTATGTCATTGCATTAGGAGCAGTGAACCATTTAACCAAAGTGCAAACTCTAATTTCAAACAGAAGCAGTAGCCACAACTACAACTCTTGCCGTTTATATTAAGAATGTCTGAGTATGGGACAATGACGTAGAGGAGCCCATATGTAGTGAGTGACAGTCACTTCCCCCACTCTGATCCCAACCACTGGAGAGAAAGGGGGAATTTACCTCATGGGACTAAATGGGAGAGAGGAGTGAGGTGTGTGAGTGTATGAATATTATTTTTCACAGATATAAAAGCTTCCTGCTCATTTGCTCTTCTCTTCAGAACAAAGTATACTGTCCATGTCGGCCTCACTGCAAGATTGGTTGTTTACCTCCTTCAGAGAAAGAAAATCCCCTGAGCCATTTGACCATGGAATTGATTTCTGACCCTTTGCTTCCTTACAGACTACTAAAGTTTAAATTATGCAGCTGGCAAGCAGACCATAAGAGGAACCTGCATTTAGGGTTACACTCTCCAGGCTATGAACACCATGTATGAGCTCCTCTTCCCTCGGCATTTAATAATGAACACATCTCTTCTACTGGAGATGCATCCCTGGCTTATATGTCTTTGAAGACAAAATATGTAAAGAGGAATCACTGTTAATTGCATGGGATGGGGAGCAAAGATGGCCAGGAAGGCAAAAGTGTTATTTTATATATTTTAAATAGAAGTAAAAGCACATTAATAATTAAAAGCAGCAGAAATCAGTCCTGCTTTCATATAGCTCTCAGATTTTTTCTTTGTTTGCTCCTTAGGTGAAAGCATAACATATCATATGCCCAGCTGCTTGTCATGGTGACACTGTCCCTCTAAACCTGTTGTGCTTTGTCAATGATGGCAATTTTGGCTCATGTCAGCTTTCACTAAATTCACTTACCTCCTCTCTCTCTCTCTCTCTCTCTCTCTCTCTCTCTTTCAGACACACATTCTCACACAGACATTTTATACAATAGTTTTAGGATGAAAAAACAACATTCAAGAGTAGAAAAGACAGTAACCTATAATATTATAGTCTCCACTGAATTTTCACTTTGCCCAAGTGAGCATCATTGCCATTAGTACTGAATGTAAGCATCCTGCTGGTTCTGTTGCAGTTGTCCTATTGACTTTCTCTGGATGAATAAGTCCTTGTCAAGAGTACTACTAAATATCCACTTTATAGAGCACTTTTACCCATAAAGAGCACATTTTCTTTTTCTCCTTAGAGTCGGCGCCAAGCACTGAAAAGCGGAGTGAAAAGGCAATCTGTGGAGACAGATATAATTATAAGTAAATACCTCGTAGGTGTTAATTACTAATGTTCTTTTACCTGTGCTATGAGTAGTGATTGAAAAATGCTTCTAAATAGAATTCTGTGGGTAGTACTATACCTGTAACTACCACTTCTCATGAATAGCTTCAACAATAAGCCACATACTTTTCCTGCATTATATTTCACATATTTAAATAGGAGCAAAATGAGAGTACTAGTAAACATTTCCTAGTTACAAGGAAGCTAAGACATTGACCCAGAATTGAAATAATTTCAACTTGTTTGTACTTACTCTTGGTCTGGGCCTGAGGTGGGGAGGGAAACTGCATTCAAATTATCTGCAAATGTTCAGATTAAGTGTTCAGAACGTAAATTAATTACCCGAAAATGATTGTCTGGAGATGAACCAAGCATTACCTCATCAGCATTCAGCATCAGTGCCATAAGATGAAGGTGAAAGGGAAAAAAAATCCCTGAAGAGACAAGAGAGCAGAAGAGATAGTGAAAAGTAAAAGTTGTCTCTTTATTGGGACCTGTGGGAGCAGCAAAGCACACATACATTGGTGGCAAAAGCCACTGATTTTATATTTGTTAGCTCACAAAGAGCAACTTAGTTCCTTGGACTGTTTAGGTTCCTTAATTTGGGGATGCAATTCCCATTGATATAAGTGAGAATTGAGCTTACATATCAAATGTATAATACAATAGAGTATCCACAATCTGATCCACAAGCAGTTCCTTGTGAGATTTGAGTATTTTTATTTGGACACACAAGTCACAAGATATATTTCCATTCCCTGAATGGTCAACCGTTACTTTTAGAATAAGGTGCAAGAGTGAAGCTGAAATGGGTGGAGTACTGTTGAAGTACATTCACTTGCAAGTTCAAATGAATAAACACAGGACATTTTTTGCTGTATTTATCCAGCACTTGGAACTATATTCAACTGTGTGTTTCTTTGTCACTGACCTGTGGTCCAGCCGCTGGGGTATGATGAAATGATAGAGGTAGTCTGGCAGTAAATTACAGCACATATTTTCAGCTTTGTATAGTATGCTGCCAATGGCCATGACCCATTATAATGATTGGTTCTAGTGACTGTACAGTCTACTTCTACTGCATATCTGTCTCCTTAGGTCAAATAACACAGGCCTACATTTTTGGCACTGAATGTCCAAGGTGTAACCCCAGTGAGCAAACATGGGTTTTTTATGTGTATGTGGCTATGGGTCATTACACATGCATGACTTTATATGTTATTTCGAATGGAGGAGAATGTCTTTGTAACTCTGATACGGGAGCTCATTGCAGACACAGGATAGATTGTTTAAACATTGTTTTCCTCTTCTTCACTTAGGAGATTTGTTTGAATTTGCATGTACCAGGCAACAGCTATTTGGAGGAACAAACTAAAGAAGAAAAAATACTGGAGCTATTTTGGCTAGAACACCACAAAACCTGACCTGACTCTGGTCTGCCAGAATTCAGTTCCCGGAGAAACCACAATGAAGAAGAACGGCACCAGGTGCCTCATTTTCTTAGGGGTGGAATCATCATCCTCTAACCTGCCTATTTCAGACAGTTTGAACTAGTGATATTGCCTAGTGCTTTACACATGTTACTAGTTCTTAAAAACTGATTGCTGCTGAAGAGACCTCGGTTTTCTGTTTTTCACTGACTAGTATTAGTAATGCATTTTCGGATGAAAGAGTACTTGCGTTTCATTTATTTTAAAATGTTATTGTGCAAATTACAGTGTTTTCATAGGATTGGGCAAATTATTGGAAGATTCTTGTTTTAAAGATGTTGCAGATCACTAGTAGACAGCTGTTATATTTTGACAGAAGGGGAGTAAGGCAAGAGTACAACATAAATAATTTTCACTTAATGAACTCAAACTTCAGGGTCAAATATTTTACAGGTTTATTAAAAATTTCCTGACCATAATTGATTTCATATTTTACTTTTTTCCCAAAGAAAAAAGTGTTTTCATGGTTTTTACTTTAAAAAACAGAAGAGTGTTAACCTTTCAGGCATGTTGCATGACTTATCTATTCTCCAAGGCTTTACTTGTGGAGTGAGTTGATCAGGTTTTTCTTAGATTGTAGTATGAAGATGCATTTGGATTGTGGATGGGGATATTTTGGAGCTATTAAGTGGGCTGAAGGAAGTCAACACTAATTGGGTTGTGCTGGCGAATCCTTTTATGGATATTAAGTGGAAATAGAAATAACCTGGAGGAAAGACATTTATTAAATGGAAAGAAATACATTAAATATATATGATATCTGGAGTCTGTAAACTGTGTCTGCAATAATTAATATTTCAGAAGCCTGTGCAAGTAAATTGGAGGTAAGGAGCTACAACTGTAGCTCAGAATGTCTGATCCAAAGCTATACAAGGTCAGGGGTAAAATTAACTTCTTCCATCCAGATAAAAGTCTCAGTGGATGTTAGAAAATTATTTAACCATAACAAAAATTTGACTAGTGCCCAAAGGGAAAGTTGGAATCCTGCTAACCTGAAGTGACTGATAACATTTCGTAGGTTCGAGATTTATTTTAACTTCTTCCACAATGTCAGTACATAAAGTAAAGTGTGCTGTGCTCCTAGTTGCTGCAAATGATTTAAATAAAGTCACTGAGGATCAGTAATAAGGTATATAACAATACAGTTTACCGACTTTGATCAATCTATCTAGTGTAGACACGATAAATGGATCCCCGAGCGCTCTCCCGGTCGACTCCGGAACTCCACCGCCGCGAGAGGTGGAAGCAGAGTCGACGGGGGAGCGGCAGCAGTCGACTCGCCACTGTGAGGATGCCGAGGTAAGTCGACCTAATATATGTCGACTTCAGCTACGCTATTCGTGTAACTGAAGTTGTGTATCATAGGTCAACCCACCTCCAGCGTAGACGTGGCTATATGTGTGTATTGCATGACTAGTCACACAGCACTAATTAAACTCCCAAAGTCACATCCCAGTATATACTGGGCTTACTTCAAAACCAAGGGAGGATTCTATGGGGGAAATGTCTTCGGTTGCTTTAAAGTCCTACTTCAAAACTTTCCACCGTGCAGTTCCTGTTTAGCAGTAGGTTGTATTTAGCTGGACAGTTTGTCAATTGTGGACCTAATGGCAATAACAACAATGCACTGATTGAAAGGGGCCTTCCCCTGTTATCAAAATGTACATTGTGAAAAGAACATCATTGATCACTTTAAGACAAAATGTTTCATTGCTTTAATCACAAAAGAAATTAATCCAGAGTTTCAAAAAAGATGTATGGCAAAAAAATGTACAGTTAAATAACATTAAATAATATAATACGGGTGGTCTAGTAGCAGTGCAACGGATCTGTGTTTTGGGTTATAATCCCATCCCTAGCCCCCACGGTGAGTAGCAAAAAGCTATGCTTTTTGACACTTACCTGCAACTCTTCCAATTTATACAGATTGGTAAAATCTTGCAAAGAGTAGGGTCCCGCACGCCTCAGTCTGAAAATGTATTGTTGTAGCAGCAGGTTAAAGTTAAAAGCAACTTGGTCTGGGTATATAGTGAAAAAAATAAACTTAAAAATGCTCAAGTTTATGTTTAAGCACTCCCATTCATACACTGTATGGGAAGTAGAGATTATATTGATCATGTGAAAGTGATTATCACCAAGCTGTCTGTCATCCATTATGTGAATGCCTCCCACAGCTGTGGGAAGATGGGTTATTTCTTGCATAAGTATGGTTGGTTTGCTCACATATCAAAGTCTTCTGCTAAATATATTACACAGAGACGCACACACCAATATGTATCTGACATTTCTATGCACTGTTACAGACACTTTCCTGATGTTTCTGTTTCTCAAAAGACCACTAATTGACTATTCCCAGGATGTGGGTAATCATTTGATTTCTGCAGCAAAGCTATCATACAATGTTGGAAAGAGGCTGCATGGATTCAGTCTGAAACAGCATGGCCTGGACAAACTGACAGTTCCTCAAGGACAAATATGAATACTACTTAACAACATAGTCGCCTTTTTATCTACTTGCAGCTACTCTGAGAAAAAGTCACCAAATCCCTAGAGCTGTGAAAACTTACATAAAAGGGAACAGTTTCACAATATAAACTCAGTGACTGCTACAATACATGATCCACAAGAATTTTTCAGAGAACAAATACACATACATCCATTCTTTGAGACTCCAGCCCCCACTCCCAGTCCAAAAAAAGTTAAAAGTTGTGTAGTGATGTAACTGTCAGACAAGTAATGAAGAGCATGATCTTGGGGGAAAGATGGGGAGCAGGGAGTTTAGGGAAAGGGGACTGTGGGTCCAGTCCTGTAAACACTTATGCATATAAGTAAGCTTACTCCCATTGGGACTACTCACCTGTTTAAAGTTACTCGTGCTTAGGTGACAGTAATTGCAAAAAAGAAATGTTTATTGTTATGTGGTTCACAGGTTAAACAAAAAAACCCACTAAATATGAAAGCATATCTGTTACCTGGTCTGCATTTAACACAGATGTAGTTTTCCATAGCTCTTTACTCAGTGCCTACTTGGTTTATTATACTCTTATATTTTTAATTAAAAAATTAACAAGGAGCATTAGAGAGCTACCTGTTTCATTTTTCTCTGGGAAAATTATAGTTACAAGCATCCTACTAATAAAATATTGACTGTGTTCAATGCAGATGCAAGAGAAAAATATAGTTTTACCATCAAATGATTATGGTTGTGCATTTGTATATTTAATCAGCATTTACCTGTAGACTAACCAGCATGGACCAGTGGGGAAAGATGGGTAGAGTAAAGGACAGTTTATGGTATAAATTAAAGAAAAACATCTTGTTTACCTAGCATAGTTTGATATATTATAAGAATGGACACCCGTTTTCCCCTTTTAGAAAAGGAAGAGACAAAAGAGGTTTATGTATTATACCAAGTTATTAAAGGTTGAAGATATTTTAATATGCCATTTACAAACCAATGCTACTCTCTTTATCCCCTGATCAGTCTCTCCTCTGCTAGCAATGGCAAGGCCATAGGTAAAAGTTAATGAAAATTGCAACCATAATTTTCTGATATTAATTTTTTCCCCCACTTTTCCACCTGTATTCAATATTGTGATATACATCAGCAACAATGGCTAGTGGTTTGCTTGTGACCATCGCTTTGCTACAGAAAATTAATCAGGTAACTGCATAATATCTCTTGGCCAGATCATCTCCTGCCTGCTTTGTGCATAAAGGTGCCCTGACACACACTGATCTACCCTATCCTACACGAAAGTGTGTAGGGAGGTCACTATTCACTGAAGCACCATTTCCTCCTTCCTTCGACCCCGGTAGAAGGGTCTATCCAGGGTCTATAGAGGCAGAAGGTGTGGGCACTGAGCCGGAGCAGGCCAAACATCAGCACAGCCCATTCCCCTCCTTTCCAGCCCCATGGACACTCGCCAGAAAAGGCAATGCAGCCTGTGACATATTGTCTTTTCCACAGAAGCACTTCCCTTCCTGCAGATCCTGGGGGCAAAACTCAGCTCCAGTATCTGTAGATTGGGTTTTAGTAATACCCAGGAGTCGTAAGAGTCCCTGTGCCTAAAGTCACTGTAGAAGCACGTCCCCCCATGTATTCCCAGGCTCTCTACAGATCCCTGAGGAGGTACTAGATCTGGAGATAGGCACTGTATTATATTCTGCTGAGGGGGCAAGCTCTCCTAGGATGGAGTCATAAAGGATAACTCTATGAGGGGATCCTTGTGCATATTTCCTCCCTCACGGCCTTTGCCCAGTGGGATTGTGAGAGGTCTTTATGTGACCTTTATGTGAGACCTTGCAAATTTAATTTTAATAGCATCCAAATGTGAAAGTGACCAATAAAAAGCAAGCCCTTTAGCCAAAGGAGTTGCTCCCTCATTTTAGATGTAATGCAATTGAGAGGGGATGGGGATAGCAAAACAAGATGGAGGTGAGCATGACATCAGTATGACAACAGCTATTAATTGAGGCTAGGGCACAGTGAGAAGGAGCAAAGAATTATTGTTTTTCTAAGAGGAGATAAATGGATCGGATAAATAAACAGAAGGCTAATTGGCATTTGTAGCAGGCATTGCAGAAGTGGTAAGTTTTTAAGAGAGATTTTAAAGCCAGCTAGCCTCAAGTACAGAGCTGATACCCCATAGTGCATTGGACACAAATACGGAGAACAGAAATGCTTTAAATTTGAGCTGCTGCTTTGGCCATGGATTTTCATCACTGCTCTATTTGTAGTCCTACCTCGACTGCCATTCTAAATTTTCTTTAGATTATGCTGTGCTGGGAGATCCTTCTCTTGGGATCATTAGGCAGCTCTCAATTTAGTTTTCCAATAAAAATCTGAACATTACAATATAGTGGCACAGCTGCGGTTATTAAAATAATTTTGCCTATGTTGGTTGAGTAGTCTAAGGCCTCGTCCACACTGGGGGGGGGGGGGGGGGGCTGTCGATCTAAGATACGCAACTTCAGCTACGAGAATAGTGTAGCTGAAGTCGATGTATCTTAGATCGAATTAAAAGTATTTACTGCGGGTCCACGCGGTGCAGGCTCGCTCCCCTGTCAACTCCGCTTACTCCTCGTGCCGCGCTGGAGTTCCGGGGGGTCAACGGGGAGTGCTTCTGGGATCGATTTATCGCATCTACATGAGACGCGATAAATCGATCCCAGAAGATCGATCGCTACCTGCCGAATCGGGCGGGTAGTGTGGACGTACCCTAAGAGAGGGGAGAAGGAAGGAGAGTGGAGAAAAGGCCAGTGACAGAGAAATAGGGAGAAGGACACAGGAAGGACTAGGAGTTTTACATCAGGAGAAGCAGCCAGGAGGTGGAGAGTATCAGCAGATATGCTTTTAATTTTATTTCACAGTATTTCATACTTTGTATTGAGGTAGAAAATCTTGTTTAGTCCAGAGAGAGAGACAGAGGTGTACACTGAAATTCCACCTACTCTTTTCATCCACTGTCTCTCTGCCCTCTCACCTGCCACAAAAAAATGAATATTACATAACCATTATAAATGTATGTATTAGAGGTGGATACACTACATGACTCTGGTATCTTATAAAAGATGTAGTGAACTGAAAAATCTTTGCTCACTTTGCTCATTGTTTAGAGAATGTAGACAGTGCCTAAACCGTGCAAAGGATTATAGATTTCCATGCTTGCTGAGCCCATAGAACAGACAGTTTTTCTCACCTGTAAATGTCTACCTCACTGAGTAGCTGTATAAATAGTATTTCTCTCATAGACAAGTTCAGCTGCTAAATTGATGGTTCTTTACTTATGTCACACATGAATAGGCAAGTGCAGCCAATGGAATTGCAAAATGGTTTAAGTGTCAAACCAGATGGACTCTAATATCCTCTCAGCATCCCAGACTCTTGAAGAATACTTGTCAAAATCCCTTAGCTTAATTCTCTTCAGTTAGTTAGGAAATAAGGTTAATATGTGGATAAGGGTTACATTTTTCATGGAAACTATTTTTTAAAGAAGAAAAGCTTATACGTGATGTGTGGATGTATTTCTTTTTGATTTCAAGATTACACTAGATGTGTTCTTCTGTCTAACATGTGTGCCAGAGCTTTTGGTCCAGACCAAGTTTACCCCAAATCAAGTTTTACATAGTTTTACAAAATAAGTTTTGCTCTGCTTGCCTACTGTTGAGGTTAAAGGATGCTATCCATCTTCCTCGTAGACAATGTATTTTCAGTCTCTGTACTGAAGAGAAGGTTGAAGTCTTTAACAACGTATCATTGTTATTATGGTTTTGGAAGAGCAGCTTCTTCTTCTTCCCCTTGTCCCATTATGTGTGGTTGGTCATCATGCAAGCATCCACCATCTTCGTCTGTCTGAGGGGGCAATAATCCAACTGCAATCTTCTTTGATGCAATCCACCCATTGCTTCCTTAGTTTTCCTTGTGGTATCTTCTGTAGCATCCTCTCCTGCCATGTGAACTTCTCCAGGTACTCTTCATGCATCCTTTGTATGTCTCTGAACAAGCGAAGTTGAGCTTCCTGTATTTTGTCACCCACATCATGGAAGTTGATTTCATCCTAATGCTTTCATTTTGAAATCTGTCCCTTCATATAACTCTTTTTATTGTGTGAAGACATTTTGAACACCTGTAGTCATTGGACCTGCCATCTATTTACTGCCCGTGGTTCTGCCCTGTACAGCATTGCAAGGTAGTTGGGCTTTCAGTCTCAGCGGTATATGCTTGTCATACACAACCCCTGAGATGTTATTCCACACTCTACCACAAATCCCTATTCTGGACTGTATTTCATGTTCAAGTTCACTATCTTTCATAACCCAGCCACCAATGGATTAGAACTGGTCAGTCTAGTTCAACTGTACTCCTTTAATCTCAATATGCAGTTTCCCTGTGACACTTCTACTAATCTCCATAACCCCAATCTTAATAATGTTAATTTTCATCCCATGCCCATTTAGCTGGTCATACCCCAGTTTACTATTTCTGCTAAGTCTTCTTTTGAGGCTGCCCTTATTGCTATGTTGTCTGCATGTAGCAGCGTCTCACCTTTTCACATTGGGATCTTCCTGCTGACCTGGTCCATCAATATAATAAACAGTGGCAGACTGAAGGCTGACCCCAATACAGTCCAACTTTCAGTTCAAAGGGATTGTCATTCCAAAACATGTTCAGATCATGGTCTTAGGTCATCTATATAGTGCATTCTCCATAGTTATTAATCCTCAGACACCCCATATTTCCTCAGCTCTGGTGTGAGCATCCTTCTGTCTACTTTATCCTATGCCTTTTCCAGGTCTATTCAAGCCCAGATGCCATCTTTCTGATTCTGTATCTGCTTCTCTATTAATTGTGGAATACAAACATGGCATATGTGCTGATTTTGTTTGAAGAGTGGTTCCACCATTCTCCTAATCCAAACATCCAAGATGCATTCCAGTATCTTCATCCCATGTAGCAGCAACTTTATCCCACTATAGTTTCTACATTAACGGATGTTTCCCTTCTTATGTATTGGGACCAATATAGACTTGTGCCTGTCTTCAGGAATTCTCTTGTCTCCTCACCATATGTCTTTAACAACTCTGCTCATCTATTTTATGTCCGTCTCACTCAAAACTTTCACGAGAGCCACAGTCACTTCATCAGGTGCTGCTGCCTTGTCATTCTTCATAATCTGGACTGCATTTCTCATTTCCTTCTCCATTATGTCAGACTAAGGCACCACATTAGGACGACGTGTTGTCAGCTCAGCCAAAAAGGGATTGCCTCATGTAAGAGACTCTCAAAGTATTGTTTCCAACTTTCCTTCACATGTTCAGACTAGCAGTCTTCCCTAGTCATTATTTACAAATGATGTTGCAATATTTTTGCCTCCTCCTACCCTTTCCATCTCAGTTTCAAAATGATATAGATATTTTTGCCAGCCAGCTGTGGGTAGATGACAAGCTTGTTTAGGGCACTTTGGCATTCTTCACTGCCCATTTGGCAGCTTGTTTTGTCTCTTTGTATTCACTTTCATAGGGACTTGATGGGTTCATTTATCTATTTATTTTTTTATGCACCATTTATGCAACAGGTAAATTGCTACCTGTTTTGGAAGAGCAACCTAGAAACAAAATATTAAAAATTTTAGTAGGTCTAGTGGGAACAATCATTTTAAATAAGGGCTCTTCTGTATGACTTATCCCACTAAAAAAAATGTAAATAAGGTCTGTCATCTGCCATCCTAATGTAATCTCCTATTTCTGGAACAAATCTAAGACCACTGTAAAAGCACAGGGCCAGACACTGGTATGATAAGACTAAACATAGGTACCATCTTGCTTCAAGCTGGTAAGAAATGGTGTTGAGTTTTTCCATTGCCTTAAATGGGTTTTGGTTTAGGATCCTGGTAACATCATTTGATCAGTACTTTAAATAGAAAACTGATACAGTAGTACAGGAATTGCTGTGCTGGAGCAGAACAATAGTTTATCTAATCCAGAAGCCTGCCTCAGACCTTGAAATGCTGTTTGCTTGAGAGGAAAGCATAATTTTCCCATAAATCACCCAATTGTGCAACATTGTACCATGGAAAGAACATTTTTTCCCAACCCCAGCAACCAATCAATTTATGCCCAGCAACATGAAGAGTCTTCATCTTTGTCAATTAAATTCCAGAGATTGTAACTGCATGTACTCTCTGTATATTTATAAATATCTAAGTGTGCACTAGCTTCTTGGGCATCTGAAAAGATCCTGTTCTTTTTGTTCTATTTACTTCTCTACCTTCTGAACCAACAGAAAATAAAAACATGCTGTACACCTCAGGAAACAAAGGTTCCAATTTAAAATGTGAGAGTCTCAGAGTCTGGGGGAAAAAAATCACAAATAATAATAAGAGAGCTACTGGTAAATAATAAAGGGGGGGAAACAAAAGCAGAAACAAAAGTTATACAACCTTGTCCTCCCCTGGAAAACAACCCAGCAGCCTCACACTTTTGGTGATAAGAGATCCAAAACCAGACTGATGAAACTTGTATAATATGTGAATCACAGTGTGAGGTTCTATAATTTATAGAAAACCCTCCCTTTACTTCTGCAGTGTTAGGAACAGAGTGGCCACCTGTTCCTCATTTCCAAGAACTGTCAGTTTTTTCATGCATAATTTGGCTGGGCCCAGAAAAACATTAATCCAAGGAATAAATAACTTTTTGCACTAGGGCATGGAAATGAGGATAAAAATGACATAGATTTTAGAAAGACAAGATGGGTGAGGTAATATCTTTTATTTAACCAACTTCTTCTGGTGAAAGAGACAAGCTTTCAAGCTACAAAGAACTCTTCTTCAAGTCTGAGAAAGGTACTCCAAGTGTCACAGCTAAATACAAGGTGGAAGAGATTGTTAAGCATAAAGAGTTAACACATTGCAAGAGACCATTCAAGATAAAATGGGCATTTAAACCTCTGCAGTCATAGGACAAAGGTGAGTTAGTGGGTTACAGATTGTTGTAATGAGCAACAAATCCATTGTCTTTATTGATTTTTAGTGTCTAGCAAAGTTATGAATTCAAGTTCCCAGACTCATCTTTTGAAGGTGTCATTCAGGTTTCCTTTGAGGATGAGGGCTGAGAGGTCAGATACACAGTGGTAATTTTGTGAAAAGTGTTCACCCACAGGTTTTTGTCTTTTATTATTTTTCTCTGTGAAATATAGTCGTTGGAGCATTTGATGCTCTGGATGAAGTACACTACATGTTGTGTTAGGCATGTGTAAGGCCCATGGATCTTGAAAGGTGTGTTGTGTGGGGTGTTGATCATCATAGTAGTGGAGATATGTCTGCAGGTTTTGCACCTGTTGTTCTGGTAGGGTCTGGTGCCAATTGAGTTGGTGTGTCCACGTCTGTGGGGAGCTTGCTTATGATGATGAGTTTGGAAAGGCTGCTTAAAGGCCAGAAGAGGGAGTTCAGGTAAGATTTCTTTCAGGATATGGTCCCCATCGAGTATGGGTTGTAACTGTGTAATGATACCCAATCTGGGTTCCAGTGTGGACTGGTAGGTGACAACTAGGGGTGTATGGTCAGAAGTTTTTTTTCCTGTGTTGAAGCAGGTTCTATTTGGGAACAAAACAAACCCACTGACCACACACCCCAATTGTCATCCCATGTAAGAACCCATACAGGCTATCATCAAACAATTACAACTCGTAGTTGATGGGGACCACGTCCTGAAAGAAATCTTCCCTGAACCAACCTCTTCTGACTATCAAAAACTGCCCGACCTTCCCAAGTGCATTATCAGAAGAAAGCTCCCCATAGATCAGGACATGCCATCTCAAAGTAGTACCAGACCCTGCCAATGCAAAAGCTTCAGACATATCTCTCTTTCTATAATGATCAACACTCCCCACAACACACCTTTCAAGATCCATAGACCTTCTATATGCCTATCACAATGTATGTTGTACCTCATCCAGTGCACTACCTGCTCCAATGACAACTATGAGGGTGGAACCAGACAATCACTTTGCTCTCGAATGAACTCACAGAAAAATGATAAGGAAAAACACCATATCATCACTGGGCGAACACTTTTCACAAAGTGATCACTCTATATCTGACTTCTCAGTACTCATCCTGAAAAAAAACTGGTATAACACCTTCAAAAGATAAGCCCAGTAACTTGAATTCATAACTTTGCCAGATACTAAAAATCATGGACTCAATAAAGACAAAGGATTTATTACTCATAAAAACAATCGCTAATCCACTAATCCTCCTTTGTCCTATGACTGCAGAGGTGTTAAATGTTCACCTCACTTTGAATGATCTCTTGCAACACATTAACTCCTTATGCTTAACAGTCTGTTCCACCTTGTATTTAGATGTGATACTCAGCAGAAGTTGGTCCAATAAAAGATATGACTTCACCCACCTTATCTCTCTAATGTCCTGGGACTAATTTAGCTACAATAATACTTCAAGGAGTAATAGATGTTAACAATATATGCAATCATTATTTTAATTATTTATTATTGTTGATTTGATGTATGATTTGTATTAATTTATTATTTTAGAATGTATGCAATATACAGATTAATCAGATAGATTGTTGCTACAGACTAATACACTAAGTTGGATTGTGGCTAACTCTGCATAGAAGTGTAGGTGGATGGAAGATGGTGTGAGAGGAATTTGTTCCCTTTTGTGCCATCCACTATGCCAGTCCTTGCACTCTCTTTTTGAGAGGACTGATTGTGAAACAGCATCACAAACAACTCCACAAAGGAAAATGGGGTGAGCATGAGGACAGAGATTACCAATTCAGCAATCATCAGCAAGCCAGTGGAGAGTCAGGACAGGGAGTACATTTACATGCTGCATCCTGTTTAATGTGAACTGCAACTTTTTTTACAATTTACATGTATTAATATTTGTTTTGCCTTTTTGTGAATATTTAAAGGGTTATTTCCGCACATTTTTAAATTTAGAAATATGTGGAAAGTTAAGCCTGGTCTTCCCAGGTTTGGCTAGAGGGGTTTCAGGATGTTTATTGTGAGTGCTCACATCTTAATTAAAGTGTGTGTTGATGAGGAGAGCAGAGTATCTTTTGACTCTTTAACAATGACATCCTTTCTCTAAACTCTTCATGAGGTATATGTGAGTTACATAGATGTTAACAACAAAAATGTAAATGATTTTCTAAAAAAACCCTCTTTCCCTCTCATGTGCTGCATTTTCAGTCTTTTTTTATGTCATCAATACACTCATTATCTAGTCACTATTGAGTCTTCCACGCTAAACAAAACCTGAACTTCCAACATAAAAATACAAATAGAACTCTTCCCCCATTTCTTGGCAAATACCATACAGGATTTCTTCATCACAGAGAAGCCATGATCCCTTTTTTATCCCTTTATGGGTAACATTTAAAGTGTGTGTTCAATGCTGTGCTCACTCTTCCAGGCATTGTGCCTGGCTCCGGAGTTGTACTGCCAGACCACCAACCCCTGCTGTGTGCTGAGGCTTAAAAGTCACAATAGAGCAGGAAGGTGATATTTTCCCTTCAACGTCTGTATATAATTCCCATTAACACTTATGGTAGCTGTGCAAGTCCATCAAAAGGGGGATGAATATAATCGGCGCTTGAGCATAACCTTGAATTACAGCCCAATAAGGTTGTAAAAGTCTGAGACATAAAAGAAAATCTTGAAAATCCATATTTGTAATAGAGGCAGTTTCATCCTTAACCATAACAGTTCTATTGCCCAGTGTATGATACTTAACTCTACTGTCATCATCATACAAATATAATCCCTCTATGGTATTTGAGCTGATAAGTGCTAACAATATTTAAAACCCAGTTCAGAGACCTTATTGTTTCTCCATCCCTGCCCTTAATTTTTTTTTTGGGAGGAGGGGTATTTTATTTACTGTTTTCAGTAATCAGATCCACTTCAGTGGAAAAACTGTGTAGAGTTCGTTTAAGGACCAAACATCTTCAGTGGTTTCCAAGTTCTTTCTATGTTTGTTGTTCATAAAGTCATTCTTCTCTCGCTCCATTAAAACTAACACTCACCCAAACACCTTTTGGAAGACAGTAAAATAAATCAGATAACATGTATTTAGTCCTCCCCAAAAATGTCTGAAACAGACAGCTGCTTTCTTTTGTTCCTGTACTCATGGTCAATGCCATTTATAAATATAATTCTTGTGGTGGGCTTGCTCTTTCCCAAAATTATAGATCGCTGTTAGGGCCGTATTCTGATGCCTATTCTCACATTAAGAAGTACCTTACTCCACAATAATTCCCGTGATTTCACTGACAATTCTTGGGCAGTGAGATGCTACTCTGCATGAGAAGGGTATTAGACTCTGGCCCTTAATAAGTAGTTATGGCAAGATATAAACTGAAAGTTACTTTATCTGAATAAAGTTAACAGCATAGTACATTTGTGAGAAATAAATGTAATACATCAAAAATGGTTCACCAGAGTCAGCTAGCTGAACAGTGAACTAACTCCAGCAGCTATCCCTGCTGAGTTTCGGTGAATATGCTATCTTTGAAAGGACAATACAGAAGTTATTCAGCGTGGCCTACCGAGGGAGGCAGTGTCGTCCAACGGTTAGAGCAGTGAACTTCTTCTCAGGAGACCTTGGTTCTGTTCCCAATTCTTCCCTTGGTCTGCTAGGTGACCTTGGGCATATCACTTTACTGCTCTATGCCTCAGTTTCCCTCTTCTGTAAAATGGGGATGATACCTCCTTTGAGATCTACTGATGAAAAATGCTATGTATATGATTATTATATAATGGGAGATTTTTCCAAAGCACAAAGGTAATTTAGCTGCATAGCTCTGATTGAATTCCAGTGGGAATTGAATTCCAGACCTTTGCAACTCTGAAAATCTGCCCCACGTAACAAATATTTTACTCATTTTTTGCTTATAATAATTACTTACTACTGTAATTTTGAAGCTTGCATTGCCATTTAAAACCAATTTCAAGGAAGTAATACATATTTAATGCTATGTGAAAGGGATCCTGAGTAAGGGATCAAATCATAATCTCACTTACACAAATGTATTGGAGCACACAGGAAAATAAACCATGTTCCCAGAGATAAGAGTGAAGCTTGCATGCAGGTTGCATACCCAGAGGGAGTTTTGCAGCTGTACACCCAGCACTGTGAAGGTTGTGCACTGGGAAGACAAGAGAGACAGGCACAAAATGCAAGCAGAGCTGAAGATCCATGCCAAAGGGGTGTAGTCATGCAAATAACCCCCAACACAGAGCATTTTTCACTAGCAGGTTGTAAATGATATTGTGTTTTCCAGACCTAACGTGTCCTGGCTGAACAGCTGATTACCATGAACACTGTGTTGTGGCTGGAACACAGTGCTCAGAAGAGTTGTGTGAGTCAACTGAGACCAGACATATCCTTGTTACCAAGACAGCCAAATGCCATGAAAACGCAAAGCTCCACTGGCTGACTTGCATGTCATGCTCTTCCTCCTGGTATGGTCTATCTAACGTCAGTACACTGGGCAGTAGTAAAGGGTAGCATAGGCCTTGTCAGGTCATGATACCGAATAGGTTTACTTTGTCAGGGACCTAGGAAAACTCTGCCCTCTCGTTGCACATGCAATGCTACAGCTGACCCACAATGCAGGCAAGGGCATTCCCACCATCAGGAATAGCTTACATGATGTAGGCACTGAGGTAAGCAGCTACTGCAATGTTAGGTCATGTTAAGTTTAGATTGGATCCCTAATTAACAACTTTTACTACTTTTGGATGGAAAAAATACTACCCCAGGTAGCTAGATACACTGACCTGAAAACTGACAGGTTATCTTTACTATGGAAAGAAATTGCCCCAAAACAACACTGTGTGGTGCAAGTTTCCTCTCATCAGAATCCAGCACAACTACCAATAGCTTAAGGAAGAACAAACTCCACAGAAAAATGTGTGGAGAGACAACAAAGAACAGTGAGAAGGGAAAGGCGGGGTTTTTTTTTTACAGTTCTGTGCTTAACTCACTCTGTCTCTTTTTTTAACGTATTCACCCTTCCACCATCCTCCTTCCCCCCCCCCCCAAACCCATCTGAGCCAATGTACTGCCCTATCGCTTTTCTGGAAATGGATATGCAGTACATACGTACAACAATACATATCTGGGGCACAGATGTTTGATGCTGTGTTTGCTAGCTAGCTAACAGCATTACAGCAGCCAGATTTTTTTGGAGAGGTGGTGGGAAAGGGGTGGAGGGTGAACAGGCCTGAGGGAATCAGTCACAATTATTGCACAGCAGGAAAGAATAGTCCACTGAAAGAAATCCTGGTGGCAGCAACAGAGACAGTGGTAGCTTGTTCTGTAACTTGGCTTTGATTGGTGAACCAGAAAACCCTGTATATCTTGTGAGAGGAGAGCAGGACCCACAGGAGTGTTTGTAGCCAGCTTTTTCTTTTGTAATTTAACAGTTTAACTCTATGATTATTTCTGACATTTTTGAGGATGAACTTTGTCACAGGCTATTAGCCTGTGGTACTGGGCTGAGCAGATGAGCCTTCCCAGGGAAATGGATGACACACAAAGAAAATCGGTGTACAATTGAAATGTGATGGGTGTTAGTTTGATATTAAAGGGTTCTGAAGATAGCTTTCTGGTTTTGACACAATGAATGCAACCTGGTTGTTTTGGTGGTGGTTGAGGTAAGCAAAATACCATATGTGAACAACTTTACTGGCTCACATTGTTTATTAACTCCTCTTTAGTAAATTATAGTGGCCACAATTTAGAAAATAAGCATTTTCCAATAAACACTACACATTTACTACAATTATTTCCTATTCCAAGAATGACAACTTTGACATCTAAGCAGTTTATGATATGGTTTGGAAGTGAGAATTTATCTGAGCTACATATATCTGCAAAAACTTATATGGGGAAAATAATTATTTACCCTTTGTTATGCATCCATGAACATATAATATAACACAACTGAAGTTCAACATTCCAAGCAAAATTTTAAGTTTTACCTAACTCATATACAGGGTCTAAGGATGCTCCTATTCCAATAAATAATAACTAATAATAATAAACAACTAATTTGTATTACCACAGAAGCCCAGTCATGGACCAAAACCTGTTGTGCTAGGTGCGGTAAAAACATAGAACAAAATGACAGTATGTCCCTCAAAGACCTCATCATCTAAATATAAGACAAAAGACGGATTAAGACAGACAGGGAGCACAAGGAAACAATGAGGCAATACTGGTTAGCATAAACTCCTCAGCTTTTTCTTTTGTCCCTTATAATCCACAGTGAGGTCTGACAGTCTCTTCTGCGCCATTTGAAGCCATGGGTCTTTGGCCTGAGAAGTTAGGCAATAATTGGGGCATTGCAGGGTTAAAATGAGATGGGTATAGTCTTTGGTGTAATGATGTTTATTCACTAAAAATGTCCACAAGTCCTGTTTCCCTGAATACAATAGAAACACACAAACAGCAGTCCGGTTTCTTGCTTAGAAATTGTGAAGTGTGCCACTCCAGTGAGCACTGTACACAAAAATGCTGTGTCTCTGCTTCCCCTCAGGGTCATTCTCACATCTCCTTCTCCAGGACGTCTGCTGTTTCTAAGACTAGCAGGTTGCAAAACCAATATTGTAGCCCCCAGGGAATCAGGGAACCCCCTCAGTCCATATAGCTTAGTTTTGACCAGCCTTGTGCCATTGTTTGTAGCTATCTCTTAGGAGGCTTAATTGCTCTATCCTTTCAGCCTGAAAAAGTGCTTGGTACAGCTATTGACTTTAACTAGGTGTAGGATTGTCTTTTGCACACAAGACATTTTAGGTTGTCTCAGATATGCGAAACCAATCCAAGTTAATCGATGAAAAAATAGCATGAATTTCCTCTGTCTTGCACCTTGTGTAGTCATTTGCACCTGTGAAAAAGTGTGTGTAAAACACTGCCAAATCCAAATGATAGTGATTTACACCAATTTTGCTCTTGCTTTGCAGAAAATGCAAGGAATTGGAGAATCCAGCTGAGCTGGCTCAAACATGGTGAATGCTGTCCAGTTTGTGGAGGGTCTTCAATGGACACATCAGCAAAAGAAAAGTAGTCTACTGAGGAAGATTCCAAGGGAAGTGAACAACCCCAACCAAGCAAAAACAAATAAGGATTAGAGATTCATTGGATCAAGTTTGAACACATTAGTTGGAGAGATACTTTTATGGTGTATCTGCTGAGAATAAGAATCAAGATTGGGGATATGGTTGGGAAACAATAAGCAAAAGGATGGTTGGAGCCTGGGGAAGATGGAAGGATCAGGTTGGATTGGAGGAGGATGGAATTCTAAGACAAGTGGATGGAGGAGAGATAGGAATCCTCAAAATCTTTTGATAAATTTAAGGCTTAAATGGGTCCAGTTATAGTGATGCCTTCATAAGTAGCAAACAAAGGTTAGGAATAACTGGTCATTTTTCACTATGGAGAGAAGTAAATAGCGGGGTTGCCCAAAGGTCTGTACTGCAACCTCTGCTATTCAACAGATTTATAAATGATCTGGAAAACAAGGTAAACAGTGAGGTGACAAAGTTTGCATATGATATTAAATTACTTAAGACAGCGAAGTCCAAAGCTGACTGGGAAGTGCTACGAAGGGATCTCACAAAACTGGGTGGCTGGAGAACAAAATGGTAGCTGAAATTCAGTGCTGATAAGTGAAAAGTAATGGAAATTCTTGCAGCTATATTGTAGGCTGTGGTGCATAATCAGTGCCATGCTATGCTATTGGCTGGCTGTGAATCCCAACTATAGTCTGTTGGCTGTGAGTCCTCTCAAAAAAGGATGCCCATTCCTTAAGTGTCCAACAACTAGCTTTTAGAACAGCAAATTTCAAAGTAAGAAGGATGGTTATGGAAAACTCTGAGCCCTTTAGATAGTCATGGGCACTTTCCAAATATCGATGATTTATTACCAAACTATGTCCACCTTTTACCAGAATAAAAGGATACCTGTTTGATACTTAAAAGAAATTACTCAAAAAATAGTGCCCTAGAGCTTGACCAAGTATCACTTCCTCAGCATTCAGCATGCCTACAAAATAATGAAGGATAAACATGTCCCCAGTACAAGAAGAGATTAAAAAAGAAACCAGCGAGGACATACAATTTTTTGTTAAATTCTCCCTCACACATGGGTTCTCCAAAAAAGGCTGCTATCTGTAAATTAGTCAGCAGTGGCACATGTACAGCTGGTCATAACTGGCTGTATTTCATAGTCAGAGAACTCCAACATGTATTGGCAAGAAGGTTTACTCATGTCCCTTAGAAGGAATTGGGCCTTTCACAATAACTGCTGGCTGTGATAACTAAGATAACTTGGCGTGTTCTAAGGTACTAACTGGCTTTCTCTATTAAGGACCAGATTGTCCATGGTCCATGCATAGATGTGCAGAGTAAAGGGTAGAGCAAGAGCAAGATGCCACAAGTGAAGGAGTCTCCCCTTTATATGATCCTGGCAGAGCAAATTGTGCATTTTGTCCGATGTTTGGTTGGTGCAGTAGAGCAACAGTTGCCCACTATTTCATTATTGACTTTTCTCATTCAAAGGGGCCTAAAGTTCAAACCCATTGTATGCTTTATACATTCAGAGAGAAGCTTGAACATAAAACAACAGGGTTTAATTTTTTATCACTAAATAATAGGCTGCCATCTAACAATATGATTGGTTGGCACAGATTCTATTTCATATCATTGTTGACAGAGATATATTTTTTTCAAGTATTTAAACACTCCATGATAAATGCATATTCATGTAATAGATTTTCTTAATATAAATCTTACAATTAGGCCATAAAGTGAATATGAACTCTGCAGAAATAGCTAGAAAATCTATGTTGAGTTTGAAACATGTGGGTCTTGGTTATTTTTTTTATCAGAAATGGAGTGAAGGAACCTTAAGTCTTCCTTTTTTATGGTATGAAATTAACGTAATCAGGGATACAAAATAACTTTATTACCCTTTCACACCATTTTACACATAACTAAGGTTTGTAATGTTGTAATGCAATGTTGTTATAGCTTGTGCATTCTATCGTTCAAAGGTTATAAGACACAAACACTCCCTGTGGCTATGTGCTTGTAATTAAATACAGTGCTTAAAAAGGAACTAATTAAAAAATGTTTCGATGATGGCAGCATAATACTTAATAACCTTTGTAGTGTAGCAGCTGTGCATCAAATATAATATTTGCTCATGTTTTCTGTAAGTATGTGCATCGGTATATGTCTATAGCTATACTGGTATACTTCACTGGCAAAGTGCTCCTAATGTAGATGCAGCTTATACCGGGAAAACTGTACTTTTGTCAGCATAGCTTATTGCAGCCCTATGCTCTCTCTCACCCTCACCACCATAGTGAGACAGACAGAAGGTATATTCGCAAAAGTGCAGTTTTCCCAGTATAACTGCATCTACACAAGGAGCTTTTACTGGCATAACTATGTTGGTCACAAGTGGCACCTCATCACACCTCTGACAACAAACGTTTTTAGTGTAGACCTGGCCTCAGAGAATCAAAGTCCTAGGAAGCAGGAGGTACATGTTTTGATGCAGACTGACTTATCTATGAAGAAAAGGTGGGTTAATTGAAGAGGATCATGGGGGCTACACAGGGCCCTCTGCGCTATAGATATTTGTAATTCTAAACAGTGAGCTTTCAAAATGGAACAACAGATCACACCTAACAGTATCTCCTGAAAATAAATAAAATATGTGTTATGCAATAATCAACATTTAAAAATGGCATTTCCATTTCCCAGAAGGTCTTTGAAAATTCCTTGTTCTTCCTGCTCTCCTTAATTCCCGTCATTGTCACCATGGGATTAATTTCATACAACATGACCATTTTTTTTCTGATTGCTAACCTGGGCAATGGGTTTTATTTACACTTCTTTTCTATCATCTGATTTTTAGAGTAATTCTCCACAGCGTATACTTTGTGAGAGAGAACATTTGAACTTGATATGGGTTAGCCTCTTGCAGCAGAGCACATGAAATAAAATAAGATTGTGGATTTTTCAAATAAAATCTCCAAACATATTACAGGAATTGTCATATAAGGATAGACCAATTGTCTTCCTACTCCAGTGTACTATCTCCAGCCATGGCCTTTACCAGAGGAACATGAAACCCCTCTATAACATGCCTATCTCAATGGCCAATGCCATGGGTTGAGGACGTGGTGGTGTGGGGGGAAATTGCTTCCCGGGTGCAGCTAGTGATCATTTTATACCCAGAACCATGAGCTTCAACAGCCTGTTTAATGTCTAGCCCGGGCAGTACAACTGCAGGTGCTGTTCTTATTCATATGTGTCTAATCCTTTTGTTTAAGCTTGCCAAGCTATTTGCCTCAATATCATACCTCAACACAGTGATTTCCTCAGTAATTATGCACTGCAGATCCAAGTGAAAAACAAAATGAGTATCTCAACAAACTTTCGCAAACAGCATTGTACATTCTAGGAAATACAATGGTTTGCTAACCAAAAAGGTTCAAAGGTGACTGTGGTTGTGTGTCAGTGTGGTTTGTATTTGTGTGGCTATGTGCAATAGTCTTATTCTACAAGAATGTGTTTTTGGATCGGATGGTAAATGTTGCTTGCACCTTGGATGACTGAGATCCATTTTTCATTATGCTAATTTTTATGGTATAAGGGTTTCCTGATTGACACTAATTGATTGTCCCTCCTGAGGGTTAATTGACATAAGTTTGTCTTTATAAAGCAGCACTGCTAATCAGCTCTTTACCCACTTTGAAAAATGTTTGTAGCTGAAATGTCAGTGGGGGGAGGGGAGACTATATCCTGATACCATGGCTTGTAAGCAAAAATACTTTTGATTACTCCAAAATGGCTGTTGTATTTCATATTCCTTTAATATTTTTCAGACTTTTTCTCAAAGAGATTGCGCTGGGCTCATTTGCTGCTCTTTCATGTATTTCAATTAGACATTACATACAAAGTATTTGCTTTAATCTATTACAATCAATGAAGTTCTGTGACTAAATCCTGTGCACCTGTTTGAAAATATACCAAGATTTTTAGTATATCAATCAATTTTATTCTTTCTCAAACATAATATTCCTCCTCATCATTGCAGTGCCTCTTATTTATGATAACTTCGTCATCACTGGAGGGTGCATTCTCAGACAGTCCAAGGATAAAGCAGTCACATGTTTTATTACCAATGTGTGAACAAGTGTACAACAATTGCTAATATTTCTTTTACAGAACAATAAGTATCTGAGACAAGTAGCAGAGTCAGTTTGTAGCCAGTAATTGAATATCTTGTAAATTCCAGTATGCTAAAGATGTAGGTTGCCTTTTACTAAGATTTCACTTATGTAAATTGTCTTCTTGGATATTTTTCTTTAGGCATTTTTAGAGATAATGTAACAGGCACAGTGGTGAGGGAAATAATCTGTCAGATTTCACAATCCTCAGAAGATGCCTATCTTCAGTTTTACTGTCAAAAATCACGACAGTAAAACAAAATAAATAAATTTGATTCATATGTAAAAATCTGAATGTAGTCCAAATATCAAGAGCAATGTTGATAAACGCTATATCACAACTGAAAATCTGAGCGTGATGAACTACAAAACATGACTATGGCCTTTACATTGTTAAAATGCTTGCATACAGGAAAATAAGTGTATAGGTTTGAATGAAGGATTCATACTGAATAATTTATTTGATGATTTAGCCTTTTTGTGTTTCTTAATCCATAAACAGACATTGATTTTTATGAATTTGTTATTCAGAATGCATTGATGACTAATTTATGTGAACACATTGCATCATCCAGGCTATTTCAGGCCATTTGTCTTTGATAGTTTGCTATTTGCGATGTATGACTGGTCACATAAATCACAAGTATTATATATTCCTTTGTGATAGGATGACAAAAAAAAATCTTATAAACAAGAGGAGATGAATCAAAGAGGTTTTAGGATAGCCATATGAATCCTTTCAGGAATGAATCTCTGCATCAGTGGCTCCACCATTACGCATGATGCATATATCATTGGTAGGGCACCAATTCATCAGCACTGGACCGTCCAACCCAGGGCCACCCCAATATCCAGTCAGGTTTGGCCCAGTGGCCCTCCACTAAGACAGCAGGGCACAGGTCCAACACTGAGGGTACGTCTATACTACAGAATTAGGTCGAATTTATAGAAGTCGATATTTTAAAACCTGAATTTATGGAATCGATTGTGTGTGTCCCCACTAAAGAGCGTTAAGACCATGAGGTCGATTGACTGTGTCCACAGTAGCGGGGCTAGCATCGACTTTCGGAGCATTGCATTGCGGGTAGCTATCCCACAGTTCCCGCAGTCTCCGCCGCCCATTGGGATTCTGGGTTGCGATCCCAAAGCCTGATGGGGCAGAAAACATTGTCGCTGGTGGTTCTGGGTACATGTCATCCCTCCCTCCATGAAAGCAATATTTCTCGCGCCTTTTTTCCGGGGTTTCCGTGTTTGCTACGGAAGCCTGCTCAGCTCACAATTACCGTACATCTCCAGCGTACGCCTGGACATTAGGTCTAGTGGGGATTCAGTCACACTATAATACGGGCAGAGGGATAGCTCAGCGTTCTGAGCGTTGGCCCGCTAAACCCGGGGTTGCGAGTTCAATCCTTGAGGGGGCCATTCCGCCTGAGGCTGGTAGTCGCGGGACTACACAGCAGGAGCGCCTTGCCTTCTAGCTGCAGATGGTGCAATATGCCATAAATGGTCGTGGTCGCGGGACCACACAGCAGAAGCTCCTTTCCTTCTCGCAGCAGATTGTACAATATGATTGGTATTCGTGTGCTCCTGGCCGGCGGCCTATGGTGTGGCTGGCCGGGGGCGCTTGGACATAAATGGGAGTGACCAGAGTGACTCTGGTCATTCTCTTTTTTACGTTTTGTTTAAGGGAGATTCAGTACTGCCTGGAACACGGGCGGAGGGATAGCTCAGCGGTCTGAGCGTTGGCCCGCTAAACCCGGGGTTGCGAGTTCAATCCTTGAGGGGGCCAGGAGCTGATGATGGATATCAAGCATATTGTACCATCTGCTGCTAGAAGGGAAGGCGCCTCCTTGCTCACCGCATATTGTACCATCTGCAGCTAGAAGGAAATGAGCCTAACCCTTGCTCCCCCCTCCCTCCGTGAAAGCAACTGAGGGGGGAGCAAAAAATCCTTTTGATGGGACTCCATCATGGTCACCTCTGCTGATGAGATCTGCGCTCACCTGCAGCTCACCACGCTGGCCAAACAGGAAATGAAATTCAAAAGTTCGCGGGGCTTTTCCTGTCTACCTGGGCGGAGCATTGGAGCTCAGACTGCTGTCCAGAGCGGTCAAATGTTGCACTGTGGGATAGATCCAGGAGGCCAATACTGTCGAATTGCGTCCTCACTAGCCTACATCGATTCGGCAATATCGATTTAAGCGCTAATCCCCTCGTTGGGGGTGGAGTGGCGAGATCGATTTTAAGAGCCCTAGAAGTCGATGTTAAGGGCTTCGTCGTGTGGACGGGTGCACGGATCAATCGAAATAACGCTAATAAATTCGACCTAAACTCGTAGTGTAGACCAGGGCTGAGTGAGCTGTGCTGCAATCCACATGCTCCAGGTCACAACCTGAGTGGATGTGTCCGGCGCTGGTCCTCCTTGGCACTGCCGTGGGGCCCACCCCTCCACTAGGCCTCACTCCCCTCCAAGGGCCTACCTGACCTTGCCCTGTTTATAGCAGCCCAAGTCCCATCTTCTCTGCCTGCTGGACTCATTCAACAACAGCCTCAAAACCTGCTACAGGTCTGGGGAGGGGAGCGGCAGAGAGTGCCTGCACAGGGGATCCAGCTTGGAGAGGGGTTGTGGGCACAAGGGGGTTTTGTGCCTACCATATTAAAAATTTCTTGGGGCACCCCTGCACAGTGTACATATATTTACACAATTGTTCACAAGATGTTAGCTTTCTGTGAGGATTCTCGTAAATGTATTCATTCATATAAATGTTCATGGGAAATAAAGTCATGAATGTCACCAAAATATGTTTTTATTTAAACAAATATTAATATATCCTGTTTCCTGATTGCTCAGTTCTACTATATGTGCCCAACTGATAACATCTTTGTGTATCTTTCACTCTCTCTCTCTTCTGAGCACATAATATATATATATATATATACACACACACAATGATAGATAGATAATTTCATTTTAACAGCTACTAGCATAATCACTCCTAATTTCATGCCTGCTTGAACAATAAAAGGTTGAGGGGGGGAAATAATAGGTTATGCAAAGAGAAGTAGTTGCTAATCAAATCATAAATTGGATGGTGAAAGATTCAGTGCCCAGTCTAACTATATTCTTATGAAGAAAACTCTATACAATTTGAGGGCCTTCTCAGAGTTAATAACAAAAATCAAAACAGGTCAGCTGATGAATTTTCCTACTTACTTCCCCCAAGGTATTTGATCTATGGTAAGTATTCTTGGTTTGATTTTGTTTAATTTCATGCTCCTTAGTATTCCTCCTTTCTCTCTTTCTTCTTGACGCACCTCTTCTTTCTTCTCCATTCCTCTTTGCTGTTTTCAGCCATAGCTGTGGGAAATCCAAGGGGAAGAAATGAGTGTTCCACTTCATTCTGCAGACAATAAGACTAAGGCAGGTAAAAGGATGTCATCGGCTCCAGTGAGGAGTTCCAAAGCTTTGTCCCAGTTTCCAAGATAGCTGCCTCACAGTCCTGTGAGCTTTGCCCTTGAGGGCTTTTCATAGCTCCCAGGGAACATACACATTGAGGGAGCTTGTTGTCACAAACACAGAGGCACTTTGAGGTATCTCGGGCCTCTTCCATGGAAGGCCTTCAAGATAAACAGTGAATCTTTGAATCTGACCTGGCATCCTATGAAGAGCCAATGTAGTAAGAGAGCACTGAGATAATATCCTCTTGGCAGCTATGTGGCTGAAGAGGCCATTTGTTGTATTCTGGAGTAATTCAAGCTTTTTAAAATTATTATTATTTTTAATTGAAGGGTTCATGCCTAGATATAGCACAGAACATATTGGGTCTAGACCATTCTAATAGGATAACTGCTGTAGAAATGTTAACTGAGCTTAACTTTTCAAGTACTAATAAAGCTGAATGGAAAAACTAGGTGAAAAGTTACCTTTAGCAAAAATGCTGGCAGCAGTTGAGATCCATCTTACTGCTAAAAAACAGAACTGTACATTTCTCATAGTGAACCCTAACAAATCTCTCAACAGAGCATCTGTGTAAGTGGATTCAGTAGATTATTTATGGTTATAAGGAAGCATCAGAGTGCCACATTTTAATGCAATTAGTGCAGGAATTTGAGAAGATGGTTTTAGGGTCTCAAAGGACAATCTATAAGAAAACAAGTGCTCTTTCTAGCCTGGAGTAGGTAACCAAATTAATAATAGTGGAAGATTAACTGTAGTTAGATACTGCATTTTCAACAGAATGAATGGTGTCTGATAATAAAGAAGTTCTATGTGACTAGCCACAATAACTGACTCCAGGAGTCTTTTTAGGGTGATAACTAATATATTTTTTATGAGACAGACTAAAATCAGACTCCAGAGAAAGAGACAGGAAAGAATGATCAGAGAGAGTTAAATTGGTGACAAGAAGATTGGAAAGTGGAACACTATGTGGAACAAATAAATCAAGAATGTGATTGTACAAGTCAGGATACAAACACACACACAGAAAAACAGACAACCCCCACCACCCTGAATTAACTCCAGAAATGCATGTTCAGTCATGAGTCTAGTGAATTATCAATACGTTCTTTAAATGCTTGACTTCATTACCATTCATGGTAGAGATAAAACTGCTTTTATGGAACAAAAGTTTTGTTCCTGTCTGGATAGTTAGTTGGAACTGTACGGCAGATCCTCAGCTGGTGCAAATTGGCATATTTCCATTGAAATCAATGGCATTAGGCCATTTTATATTAGATGAGGATCTGGCACTATGTGCTTTGTGAAGAAGTAACCTATCAAAACGCTTAAAGCACTGATTCCATATTCTGTAGTATTTGTTTTATATGGTTTTGGCTCTTTTTAATATACTATCATAGTGCTATGTGAGTTACCATGCATTATATTTAGAGATGGTTGGGAATTTTTCAACAAAAACATTTTTTGTTGGTGTAGCGCTGTGGTTTGTTTGGTCAGAGGATCTATTGATCTGGGCCCCTGACTCCAGCCTTTCTATGAGTTCAATGTGTCCTCAACCTCTGGATGAGGTCTTAGCTGTACTGGCCTATTTGAGATAAGCCCTAGCTCTGCCCTCCTTGGGGCCAGGGGTCATAGCTATAGGCTGGGTAGATGGACCTGGGCCTTCCATCTCCATCAGGTCCCAGTCCCGGGTCACTGAAGTTAAAGCAGCATGCACTTGGCTTATATTCGGTCAGCCCACTTGCTCACTTCTCCCTGGGCCACTTCCTAAAGCAGAGCAGTGTTGCTCCAAGCAATGGCCTCTTTCTTTCCACCCTCACCAGGGTCTGCTGAAGTTCTGTTTATACTGGTCTTCCCAAGTAGCATGCTCAACAGCGCCTGAGGGGTGAGGTCTCCCTGGACCACTTCAGCCCTTCCTCTGTCTCGCCCTTAGTGTGGGATTTGTAAACTCTATCACAGTTGCAAAAGGTGGATTTGTCAAAACTGAAACTCTTTACAGGAAAGGGTCGGTTTCAACCTATTTTCCATTTTGAAAAAAAATTGACAAAAAAATGTTTCAAAATTGTTGATATTTTGAAGTGAAAAGTTCCAGTTTTGGGTTCAAAATGACTTTTCGTTTAGAAATATATGTTAATTTGTAATAATTCTTTTTTTAAAGGGTTAATATCTAAACTATATGTTTTGAAATGATCAAAATGGAGCATTTACATTTTTAGATCAATTTTATAAAAGATTTTGGTTCACAAAAATTTTCAAGATTTTGACTTTTCATCCAATTTCAGGACAGGAAACTTTTTCAAAATCTCAACAAATCTTGCAGGACAGGAAAACTGTTTCCTGCCCAGCTCTAATTGTAATAGGCATTATAATGAAAGTGATATGACACTAAAATAAACATCTGTGTTGGCTGCTAGCTACGTAAGTCTAGGTGTGTACATATCTGACTTGCCACCATTGTTTCTTAGTATTATTAACCTATGCCCCAAAAATCTTACAGTTCACTACTTGGTTGGTCTAAGTCTTCTCTTCTGCTCAGCTACAGTAATTTTTACCACTCAGAATAAATCTATAGGCATACTTGTAACCAGTCATGTCAATGGGAGGCTTACCTGAGTAAGAGATGCAGGATTTAGCAGTCAGTAGGGGATCACTTAATGTTCACGATATCTTCAATTTGCCAAGATCAATCATTTTTAAGACAGAGCATTCTGCCTGGATTAAAAGTACTGTTTCATTCATATACCACTGAGCATAATCAAACATAACAAAGGGCCTAGTTCTCTTATCACAACAGTAGTATATAATTGTAATCCTACTGACTTAAGTGGAGTTGCTTTTGATTTATACATATGTAATTGAGATGAAAATCAAGTCCAAAGTGCTCTCCATTTCTCTATGGAACACTTTGCTATTCAAAATCTGCAATATAGATTCTACAAAGACTTATTTCTCCGAAAAGTTATTCTTTCCAAAGTCATGTACTAACAATAATAAATCTATATTGTTTGGCCAATGCTCCCAAGCAAATCAATGTTCACTTTTTGGGCACCATAATTACAGTGAAATTTATTTATTTCACTATTTTTTCCCCTCAGTTAAGGCCATTCATTATGTAAATTCAGAGATGTGCAAGGTTCTCCCCCTTCTGGCTCTTCTGCATAAAAGCAATTCACTTTCACATTCAGTTTCTTTAAATGGATCAGAAACTTGATAGTACTGCTCTTGAAAATCAGATTGCCCCATTAGAATTGGCACTTCATTTTCTTTTTGTAGAGCCTACAAAGAAAAAGTAATCTTTTCAAAGTTTACCATGACCTTGGATGGGAGTATTGTAATCTCTAAAGTATTTTTCATTGGTTTTACCTGCAATTATAATATATATTGCACATCCCTGTAATGACTTCAAAGATGAGTTAGACATATATTTTCACACATACAAGAAAGCCTTATATTAAAAGAATTTCAGAAAATATATGAAACAAATCCACCAAAGAAAAGAAATTCACAGTTAAGGATTAAGAGCCCAATATTCTTCCCATCAAAGTCAATGGCAATTTTGCCATTAACTTAATTGGGAACACAATGAAGTCCTAAACATGAAACTCCTCCGAAAAATTAGAGGCAGTGGTACTGGCCAAAGGGGTTGTCTCACTACATTATTTATTCTTTAATATTGTATTTTTGAATTCTTTTTTTTCTTCTTCAGAAAATGAACAATTGCTGTCCACACCATATGTGTTTGCCTCTTCTTCACAGAACATACTTAAAAATACAGACAGGTGAATGCATTTACATATCCCTGTACAAATTACAAAACATTCAAACAGAATGATTGTCTCAGAAAAGACAATAGAGACAAATAACCAGTGACTTAGTCCCATCTACATGAATTGCTTTAAGAGGAGCATGGGTTCTATTTTTTTTCAGGCTGCCATTAAGTTAAACTCTACTGACATTTGTTTGTACCTACAGGGTAGCTGCATCCTGTGGTAGCTGTAGCTTTTAAATGTTTTGCAAGACTAGTCCCATGCAGAGCAGCGCAGTTATCCAATCTGGAAGAAACAAAGGCTTGAATCGCAGCAATTGTCCACATCAGAGAAAAATGGTCACACTAATGTTGGCTGAGAATCAAGAATCAAGAGGGGAAGACTGAGCCCTCCAAAGCTGTGAATTTACATGATATTTACAATTTGCTGACAGTTTCAAAACATCTTTCTTACAAATGTCAATTTTGAATTTGATCCACATTAGAAACCAATCACCAACAAAACTTGTTCATTAAAATGAAATCCATGTTTGCATTACAGGTGCACAAATAGGCATATGGGTAAAATTTTCAGTTATATCTTTTGCTTATAGCTCAGAAATACCTGTATAGATTTTTAATGTTATCCCTCCTCAGAACCCTGGACAGAGATCTCGCATGCTCTATTTCAACTCAGAGTTGATTATTTATCAGAAAATAGGTTTTCACATTGGAAAAAAAGCTGTTCATCTTTAATATAAAGTTGCTGTTGGGCATCTCTAGAAAACTGTATTGTGTCTACAGTGGCTCCAATAAATATAATAAAGTGGAGTAAATACATTTTCATGCTACAGTATAACCTCAGAGATGTAAGCAGTGTAAAATGGATCAGGAGGTTAAAATGGGGGTGGGGGGGGTGGGGAAAGAGGAGAATGTAGCAGCTTAATTTCTTAAGTATGTCAAGCCTAGGTAAGGAAGATAAAGAGGCAGAGAGAAAGAGAAAATCAATGTGCATTTTAAAAAGCCATTAGTTATCATTAGGCGAATCTAGCCTGCTTGGAAAGAGACAGACTTTAGGTGTTCTCTTTTTAGCCCCTCTGAGGTGCTGTGCATAGGAAGAGAGATACTGAAAAGTCAGAGGAGTTGAAATCAATTGACTAATTTTTCAGTCACTAGCAGCCACTGCAATGATGGTGAGAAAGAAATTGAGATATATATATGAGCTGACTTTGTTAATCAGGATTGGAGAAGCTGTCTCTTGGCTTAACCACATGCCAGAAAAAATTGTACCGATTCTACCTTCATGTGTCATGTTCTGCACTTCTCTGGCCTGTGCTGCATGTTGATGTACTTTAAAGCTTTCAGTGAGCTAATCACCTTTATACACAGCAAATGTCTGAAGAAAGAACATTTACTGTGTGTTCACAAATAGCATGTCTAACTAACAATGTGTCAAAATTCAGATTTGTCTGGGTGTCAATAGCTTACACTGAATCATAATAGTAAAGATAGAATTACATAGGAAAATTTTTCTGCTTCTTAGATTATGCTGTTATACTATATGTTCATACAGTGACAACCACAATGGGGTCTCTCGGTACTAGTGTAATACACAATGAATATTAAAATCTTCACCACAAACCCCTTATCTCTAGTCTAACAATAGGTACTGGGTGTGTAAATACAATATACTATGTAACTAATAGTACATGAAATAGTGTGTGTGTGTGAGTGAGAGAGAGAGAGAGACAGAGAGAGACAGACAGAGAGCGAGAGAGAGAAAATGCATTTAAACTGTCAGTTAAAACTAATTATTTTGTTCTCCTGCTTCTAAGATTGTCCCAAGAATAATAAAATAAAAAAAAAGAGTGAAAAGTATGACTTTACACTAAAAGGCACATAACCTGCACTAACAGATTTCTCCCTTGTATGCCACCATCTTGATATCAGGAAACTTCTGGCATATTGAGAATATAATTTGAATTGATCACACATCAAATTCTCCAGCAGTAGTAGTTGGACATGAGGTCCTGACTACTGCAATATGAGAATTTAACTCCTTGTTTTGGACAACAGTGAAGTATAAGAAAATTTTCAGTTTTTAAAAAAATATTTGCTTGGAAAATATCTTCCTAGTGGTTATACTTGGGCTACTATTTGGGAAGCATTCATTTTTTTAAAAGAGCACAGCAGCCAGAACTGGGGCCAGATGATCATAATAGTTCAGCTCCCATTTAAGCACTTAAATGAAGTGGACAGATTTCATGCAATCATAGAAAAGAAGGGCTGAAAGGGACTCAGAAGATCATCTCATCCACCCCTTCCACTGAGGCAGGATTACGTATAACTAGACCGTCCCTGACAGATGTGTGTCCAACCCAGTCTTAAAAACTTCCAATGAGAGATATTCTAAAACCTCTTTAGGTAATCTGTTCCAGAGCTTAACTTCCTTAGAGTTATCAATGTTTTTCCTAATATCTAACCTAAATCTCCCTTGCTGCAAACTAAGTCAATTTCTTCCAGTCCTGTCCTCAGTGGACATGGAGAACAATTAATCACTGTCCTCTTTAAAACCTCTTACATATTTGAAGACTGTATTAAGCCCCCACACACACACAGTCTTCTCGTCTCAAGATTAAACACACCCAATTCTTTTGTCCTTTTCTCATGGGTCATGTTTTCTAAACCTCTTTTTTTGTTTTTTGTTGCTCTCCTTTGAACTCTCTCTGATTTGTCCATCTCTTTCTTAAAGTGTGGTGCCCAAAACTGGACACAGGACTCCAGCTGAGGTCTCACCAGTGCCAAGTAGAATGGAACAATTATCTCCCATGTCTTACATATGACCCTCCTGGTCATACATCCCAGAATGACATCTGCCTTTTTCGCAGCATCACATTGTTGACTCATATTCAATTTGTGATCCACTATAACTTTGAGGTCCTTTTCTGCTGTACCACTCCCTAGTCCACTATTCCTTATTTTATATTTCTGCATTTGATTTCTCTTATCTAATTGTAGTATTTTGCACTTGTCTTTATTGAATTTCATCTTATTGATCTCAGACCAATTCTCCAATTTATCAAAATCATCTTGAATTCTGATCCTGTTCTCCAAAGTGCTTGCAACCCCTTCCATCTTGGAATTATTAGAAAATGTTATAATTATACTCTCCACTCCATTATTCAAGTCATTAATGAAAATATTGTCTAGTACCATACCTAGGACTGACCCTTGCAGGATCCCAATAGATATGCCCTCTCAATTTGATAACAAACCATTGATAACTACTCTTTGAATATAGTCTTTAAATCAGTTGTGCACCTAGTTTATAGTAATTTTCATCCAGACCAAATTTCACAGTTTGCTTAGGACAATGTGATGCGGGACTATGTCAAAAGTGTTACAAAAATCAAGATACACCATGTCAACTGCTTCCTCCCTATCCACTAGGCCAGTAACCCTGTCAAAGAAGGAAATTAGATGGGTTTGGCATGTTTTTTTTCTTGACAAATTCATGCTATTATTTATCACCTTATTATCCTTCAGGTTTGAATAAATTGGTACTTTAATTATTTGTTCCAGTAGCTTTCCAGGTATTGAAGTTAAGTTGACTGGTCTATAATTTCCTGGTCCTCCTTTTCCTCCCTTTAAGGATAGGTTCTATGTTTACCTTTTCCAGTACTCTGGTACTTCACCTGTCCTCCATGAGTTCTTGAAGATAATTACTAATAATTCTGAGATTGCTTTGTTGTATTTCCTTAAGGGTTCTAGGGTAAATTTCATCAGGCCCTGCTGATTTGAATACACCTGTCTTATCTACAAATTCTTTAACCTGTTATTTTCCTATTCTAGCCTGAAATCCTTCCCCTTTTTTGTTAATATTAATTATTTTAAGCATCTGGTCACAATTAACTTCTTTAGGTTAATTTCCAAAAGTTTTTCCAATAATTTTCCTATTTCCAGAACCCAGGAGCTTCATTTGATAACAAAGGGAATGCCTAGGTTAAGCACATTTGAAAATTTTGTGTCCCCATTTAGGCGTCTAAATTCAAGCTGTACCCCTGAAATCAGTGGGAGTTTTGTCCTTGCATTCAATGGCAGCTAAAGCAGGCCTTGAAGCATAAGTATCAGGGATAAATTAAGTTTTTTACATCATTCAAACAAAATGCTATAGCCAGAGATTACAGGAACTAAATGAAGAACCTGGAAGAAAAGGTTGTTCAGGATATTTTAAGAATCAAATCTGTTGTAAAAGGTCTAATGCATGATCAGTCTTAAGAGCCCACTGACAAAAGAAGCTGAATATGGTCTCTTGAAATTGAAGAAAACTGTTTTGGATTTGGTGAACAAGTTGGCTAACTTGTTGACTATAGACTAACAAATAATAGAACTCCCGGAACTCCTTGTTCTCCAAGAAAATAATGGGGCAATAATGAAAAGCACTGTAGAGATTTGCCAGCACTTTCAAAGGTTTTTTGAGCAACCTTATAGTGTTGGCATGGATACCAATGACTCTAATCTCTCTAACTTCCTGAAGGGTTTGCAGATCCCAGAAGTGCATCTGAAGAATAATATAATGTTTGAAGTACCTATCTCTGAACTGAAGCAGCAAATTTAATTTTTAACAGTTGAAGTCCAAGCTTGGATGGCTTGAATCTACAAACTCTTGCTAGGTAGTAGTTTCAACATCTTACTGGTAATGTATAACAAAGCCAAAGAAAAAATAATGCCTACTAGAGAATGGCCCTAACATCCACAGAAAAGGAAGATCTCCTTTAAATCATAGTCATTGACTTATTTCACTCATCAATCTAGTGTCTGAAAACCTGCCTTCTGTATTTCATCCACCTAGTTCCTGCAAGTTTGTTAAGAAATAGGCATCAGCAGACAGCATGAAATGGCTTCTCTGCTGTATCAAAAAGCTGATATATTGGATGGTTGTCCCAAATGCATCTCTTTCACTGGATGCCCCTTTCTAGTATTCGAGAAATATGGCTATGGAGGAAACTGTGGAGCATGTAAAGAGTTGCTATATGATGCACCAGTAGCACCGATAATAGCTGCTGGTATTTAGTCATAAAAATTTCATATGGCATGGCTGTCTGAATTTTCCCCTCTTTCCAAATTTTGCCTCTTGGAATTTTACATGGTTTAATGAAATGTTTGATCTGGTTCCCTCAGAGCTCCACCTTCCCAAAGCTCCTGCACCTTTTGCTATAGGACTGGGGAAAACAGGGCATAGCCAGGCTGTTGTCTCTGTGTCCAACTGATTCCTGAATACTTTAATAACTTCCTTTGAGACCCTGTCACTCTAAATTGGAGAAACCCATCAAGGGCAGATGGCAACATTCCCTTTGTCTCCCATTGATCCTGCAACAAGTCGGCTGAGAATGAGTCTCAAAAGAACAAGAACAAATACTAGACACATTTATTAACACACTCACAAACTGTGTTACATTTGCTATTTAATTGCAGAACATGTGTGTGTGTGTGTGTGTGTGAGTGAATGTGAGAACATGGGCATTATTCAGTGGGGAAAATGGCACACCCTAACTTAGGAGTCAGAAGACCCAAACTGGCTACTCAGACTCAACCAGACAGAGAAAAGAGGGATTCCTATTGGAGTTTTATCATCATGGTTCTGGTGTGGGAAGCTGCAATAAGGGGAACAGCTGAAAGAGACCCTGTACCCATGTGACTGAGGTGGGCTTGGAGTGGACTCATAAGTGAGGCCAGAGGAGGCTTTTATTGGGTGCTAGAGTTTTGAGGACTTAACTACCAACTAGCTGGCCTATTGGTTTAGCTGATTCCCCCCCCCCCTCCACTCCCCACACTAAATAAAATTGGGTACATTCCCAAATTACTAAGATTCTTAATCGATTTTTCAAGGTGGGGGGGAGGAAGAAATCTGTTCTTACAAGTGAATGCCACAATATTTAGATTTTTAATTTTCTAGAGCTAGCAGTGAAAGTGGGAGTCAAGTAAAACATTGAATTTATTTTTAAAAGGTACCCTATATATTATATTGAACCTGTCTCTGGTAACTGTTATGGACATCAGGCAGAAGAGTTACATACATTATAAAACAATTTATTCTTTAATCTTTTCAAAATGTTTAAGGAAAATTAGTCCAATTTCAGTTTAAGTTGCCTCACCATTTCTCCTTATTTCTTCTGCAGGACTTGGGGAAGTTCTGCAGTGTAATTTAAAACAAGAGTTCACACACAATATTAAAGTCCTGCCATTAATTTTGAGAGAGTAATCCAACGTTCAGTTTCTATCATATGCCACATACTGCATAACTAGTCATTATGGCTCCGATTCGGAAATGTATGTGCTTAAATCTATCTCTGTACAGGAAAGCATCTACTGTATATACTCATTCATAAGCCGAATATTTTTAGTAAAAAAGGGAAGCAAAAGAAAAGGGGGTCGGCTTATGAACGGGTATAGAGAGAGGGAGAGCTGGGACACAACCCCTCCCCCCCAACAGAGGGGGCAAGGAGAGCAGCACAGCCAGCACAGCCAGAAGGGAAGAGGCGGGACCAGAGTCTCTCCACTTCTGGCCACACTGTTCTCTCCCCAGCCTCTGGAGCAGCTCCAGCCAAGCCAGAGACATCCTCCCCTGGCCCTCACCAGCTAAGGTGGGAAGGGATGGAATGGGGAGAGTGTGCGGGTCCTGGGCTAGGAGTGGGGTCATGTGGGGGGTGGTCACAGGGGTTACTCCCCTAACCCCCAGCTTCTTTCCCTCCTCCCCCCCAAATTTCCCTACCAGTTGCTGTCCTGGACGGTCAGGGTAAGCAGCTGGAGGGCTGAGACACTTTGTTTACTTAGGTTTACCTCTGTGCCTGCAGACACTCCAGGTAAACAAACCATCTCAGCCCGCCAGCAGCTTATCCTGATGGCCCAGGAGCCAAAATTTGCTGAACCCTGAAATATAGGGTCGGCTTATGAAAGGGTCATACGTTTTTTTCTATTTTTACCTACCCATCTTGCGGGGGGTCGGCTTATAAATGAACTGGCTAATGATCGAGTATATAGGGTAAGTACATTCTTCAGTACATTTCCTGAATAGGGATGCCTTCCTGAATAAGAGACGGGGGGACAAACTTCCAAGCTCTTACTGTAAAATGTTTCCTGTTTACCAATAACATGTGCACAAACTTTCCATTGTAGACTTACCTTGTATAATTTCTTATATTCTTTACTGGGTGCAGGTTGCAGCCCTTTATTTTGTATTTTCACCCCAGATGATGGTCACCAGATATTTGAATAATGAATAATGCCTCGCTAAAAAGAGGTTTATATGTTGTTGTTGTGACACTTCTATACCTTCCTATATCTATCGGTATAGGCATGTCTGTGCCTCTTTGTATAATACTGTGTTGTCCTTTGTATGTCAATTAAAAGCTGAATGTATCAATGGATATATGAATTAGAATGGGTCTTTTCTTTTTTTACTAATATCACATGCAATAGGATGCTTTCTCTCCAGCAAGAGAGAATACTGGAAGAAGCAAATGCATTTTTATGAGCTATGTCATGTACCATAAGATATGCAAATTATCTCTGATCATGAAGTAGTTTTCATTTTTCTTATCAAACACATATGCTTTATGTATGCTTGTTGTTTTAACAATTTTCAGTAAACATTCAAATTTTAAAACACAGAATATTCAGAAAAGTAATTTCACACAGGAAGGACGTTTTTAAATGCAGACAAACAAAAACAAAGCTTAGTATGTATTGGACTGTAAGTGCTAAACTGTCCAAGAGGCCTGCCAAATTTGTGTATGCAACTTGGTTTTGTTTTCCCCCCATGAAATTCAGTAAATATATGGTAACTGTGCCAACTACAGTGCCAGTGCTGGAGGTGGGGTGGGACCATTGTTGAAACACAGTGGCTCTGTGCAAATTCAGTGATATCCAGAGGATTTAGCCAATCTGTTCCTGCAGATGTCAGTTTTACACATGATTTACCTGGCTTGCCTCAACTCTTGCTCTCTCTGCAGCTCTGACAGATCACAGGTTCTAAACGAATTATGCCCATAGTGGCAGCTTTGCCAAAGCTACAGATCTTCTCTATTCATATCTCCCCAGTATGTGTTTTCATGGGGGAAAGGGAGCATATGGACTTTGTGGATTTTAGGTCAGAGATCTTTGAAATAAGTTACACTATTTTTTTCAGATGGACTTCTAACAAAGAAGATACTAATAGGTAAACAAAGAAAGACAGACAAAGAAAATGCTCTTTGGGATAGCCAGTGTGCCATCAGACACACTCATCATACATCTATAAAGTATTGGCCATTAAACAAATACTTTTCACTGTATCTCAATTACAGTTTAACAAAACTGACACTGAATGAGTTTATGGAGCTGACCTACTGTGAACATTTTCATTATACTTTAAAATGTCACATTCTTTGTCAGTTGTGGGGAAAGTGTCCATTTTCAAGCAGTATAAAGCAATCATGGCTTTTTAAAGACTTTCAAGACTTCTTAAAGAGCTGCTAGTGACTGTGAGATACACTCATACTTCTTTATTGAACCATCAATGTGCACTTTCTTATGTCTGTCTTTATTTTTATCACAAAAGAGGGCACCAAAATTGTACGTCGCTGAAATACATATCATAAAAGTACTGCACAAAGGTGAAAGAGAAAAGAAATCTCTTAGTATATGTGGAACCAAAGATACAAGACTAACTTTCAACTTATAATATTTCTCGTAATGTAAGCAAAGCTATTCCCAACATGACACAATTAAACATCAATATTTGATTCTACCCCTGTCCAAATAAATAGAAAAACTCCCATTGACTTTAATGGTGCAAGATTAAGCTTCAAAGGAGCAATTTAAAATCATGCTTGCATGATTTGGATTCTTGCTTTGTATTTGTTTATTAGTCTTTTAATGTTCTATTTAAACAAGCACCTAAAAACAAATGTAAAAGCTGTGAATGAAGCAGCACGGTAAGATGTCAATGGCATCTATATAAACAAAATTGTCCTGTGGTACTTGAGTTCACAAATATGGATATGCTAATATAAAGATGATCTTCTGTTATTGAAATATGTTGATGAGCAAGTAATAAATGCTATATCATTTAAAACATAAGAATGGCCATACTGAGTCAGATCAAAGGTCCACCTAGCCCAGTATCCTGTCTTCTGACAGTGCCAATGCCAGGTGCCCCAGAGGCAATGAACAGAACAGGTAATCATCAAGTGATCCATCCCCTGTAAACCATTCCCAGCTTCTGGAAAACAGAGGCTAGGGACACCATCCCTGCCCATCCTGGACCTATCCATTGATGGACCTATCCTCCATGAAATAATCTAGATATTTTTTGAACCCTGTTATAGGCTTGGCATTCACAACATCTGCTAGCAAGGAGTTCCACAGGTTGACTGTGCGTTGTGTGAAGAAATACTTCCTTTTGTTTGTTTTAAACCTGTTGCCTATTAATTTCATTTGGTGACCCCTAGTTCTTGTGTTATGAAAAGGAGTAAATAACACTTCCTTATTTACTTTCTGCACACCAGTCATGATTTCATAGACCTCTATCATATCCCCCTTTAGCTGTCTCTTTTCCAAGCTGAAAAGTCCCAGTCTTATTAATCTCTCCTCATATAGCAGCCATTCCATATCCCTAATCAATTTTGGTATCGTTTTCTGAACCTTTTCCAATTCCAATATATCTTTTTTGAGATGGGGCGACCACATCACAGTATTCAAGATGTGGGTGTACCATGGATTTATATAAAGGCAATAGGATATTTTCTGTCTTATCTATCCCTTTTTTAATGATTCCCAACATTGTTTGCTTTTTTGACTGCCACTGCAGTGGATGTTTTCAGAGTGGATGTTTTCAGAGAACTACCCACAATGACTCCAAGATCTCTTTCTTGAGTGGTAACAGCTAATTTAGATCTCATCATTTTATACGTATAGTTGGGATTATGGGATTTCCAATGTGCATTACTTTGCATTCATCAACACTGAATTTCATCTGCCATTTTCTTGCCCAGTCATCCAGTTTTGTGAGATCCTTTTGTAGCTCTTCACAGTCTGCTTGGGACTTGAATATCTTGAGTAGTTTTATATCATCTGCAAATTTTGCCACCTCACTGTTTACCCCTTTTTCCAGATCATTTATGAATATATTGAACAATGAAACCTTTGAATAATCAGTGAATAAAATATAAATATTTGTTAAGTGCTGACACTGTATTGGCTCTTTACAAGGTGCAGACATTATCAAGACAGTCCTGGCCCAAAAATGCTTACAATCTAAATTAGCTTTACATATGTTCATGGAAAACAGAGCAGGGAAGATGAGAGTGAAAAGCTGAAAATTTTATGAGGAATTTTTTATGGGGTCCTAAACCAATGATTGTTCTTTATAGGTGAAATTTTGCACAGAGATGAATACCCTAGAATCATCCCATATGGGTAAGACGTATATTTAGAAAATTCACTCCCCATCGGCAGATATTATGGACGTGTTTTTTCCTAATTTGTAGTTCCATAGATATCTGGACGTCCTAAAACGTCATTCCACTTGAGAATAAATGGGAATGAGAGGCATGTTACACATGTATTTCATATGTGAAATTACAATTGTAGTAAGAGATGTCCATCTTCGTCACTACGTTGGATTAAGGAGAAAATATTTGTCATTCCTATCTAGTTTTGGAAGTCGTTTTGTCTATACTAAAATGAAAAGATGTTTGCATACCAACTAGCTCAGTATCATCCTTAGAACTCAAAAGTGGGCTTTATTTTAATGAGAAAGGATTAAACATGCTTGCATAGTATAATTTTTGTAAAATCTAAAATTTCACACATATTTTAATTAATTTTGTATTCTGAAAATGTTTGGATTAAGCTTGATATTTCCTCAATGGTGCAATAGATTAATCGACTCAATCACCAGACTAGAGTTTACATCTTTTAGGATTAATGTGGATAGACAAACATGTTCTAATGTTAAGGCCTGACCCAGTACCTTATTGAAGTCAATGGGAGTCTTCCTATTCACTACCATAGACTTTTGATCAAGTTCATAGAGAACAAACAGGTGTTGTGACAAGAGATAGTTGCATTTGAGTGCTGAATATAAGCAACAAGAATTAAGGTAAAACTGAACTAACTGTCTGTTTTGATAGATTATTATGAAATAGGGAAATAAACAATGTCCTGAATTAAGACAGTGTGAAGTGTTAAATAAATAGATCTTTCTACTAAATCCTAGTATTTCAAATAGGTAGAATGGCTCTTTTTAATCAAATCAAATGGATTTTCTCTCCCATAGGAAGGGCATTTGCTTTACATGTCAATGGTATTGAATTGTAGCATGGGATAACCTAGTAGGCAGCCCTAAGTTTAAGTCCGGTCTGTGATGAAGTGCTTATTTTGTGTAAAATGTGTCACACAAAAAAACCAATAGAAAACACCTTTAAAATATTAAAAGTAAGTTCCTATATTAGGAAAATAGCCTCACCAGAAAACCAACAACCCCATTTCCCCAGTAAACAACTTCTACAAAATTCTTGTTCTTAGCAAAAACACCATCATCACATATTAGCTCTTCCTCTCCCTGCAAACTCAGAAATGAGGCTTTTATAATTGCAAGTAGAGCCCAAACAGCTCACAGCTGAACGAAGTCCTCCTATTACTCCACTCTAATTAGGGCTAACATGGTCCCTTACAAAACTGGCCCTAACTCCTTTCTGTTTCATTGCTTTTTCTAGGCGGCTACTTTGCTATATGCATTCCTTTAGTTTTCTGTCATTTATTGCATTTAATCTACTGCATGTTTGACTAACCTAGTTTGCCAAGAAAGAACACGAAGAATAGTTTTTTCTCTCTCCCATTTGCTAATATTTCAGCTAAATCATCATTTGTTAGGAAGGTGGGGGTTTTATCTATTGTAGGAGGGTCCAGTCCAGAAAACCTTTAGCTCAATGAAATTCTGTTGATTTTGCTATCAGTGCAATATAACCAGTGTTTGAATGATCTAATCCAGAATGAGGATCCCTATCTGGTTTCTCTTGGAGAGTGGTAACAGCTTTAATGAAGGGAAATGTTTGCTAAAGTTACACCTGCCAATTCCTGAAAGTGATTTAGGCCTTGGTAGAATAACTGGAAAGCCAGTGCATCCAGAAACTTTATTAGTATTCACAATTTTGATTGCTTGATCTGTTTCCTGTTTAATAATTGGAAGATTCAATTTAGTGTTTAACTTCCTGGAAATGTAGTGGGTTTAGGTAATTTAGAGTACAAAGCTATCAATGAAACCTGATCTTCAGAGATTTCAGAAGAATAGCTTCTATTATAACACTGAAAGAAAAGTTAAATTTAGTCATTGTCCTTGGTGTTTAGTTAATTTTTCATACAGATCTTAGATTCTAATTCTTGACAGTTTGAATTGGAGATAATATGTAAGTAGGTAGTAAGATTTATTGGAATACAAATAGCTCTTGTCCTTAAGCACAAATAATGGAAAACAAATCTTTTGCAAATGTATGGAATTCATGTGGGATGTTTAAAAGAATAAAGTTTGCCTATACAGGTTTTACTTTAACCTTGCTGGATAAACAGTATTTCAATCTTCCACTTTTTCAACTGTGGGTGCTATTTTCTAATTCATAGAAACTAAATTTAGATGATAGCATTGAAGACTTCTCTGACTCCTTAGGAGGGTTTAGCTGGAAGCTGCTGGGCTACACTATTTGGAAAAAATTAGCTAGGTTCCTTTTCATGTGTGCATATCTGCACATAAGTTGAATTAGAATATAAAATTACCTGTCAAATTATAAGAAAGAAAGAGAGAAAAAAAGTCTTTGACTAGAAGATAGCATGAGATTGAATAAACTGAGTATTTTTTACCCTTAGGTTAATTAGGCAAAACCCAGAATCCAACCCAATACAAGCCAGAGTTCCAGTCAGGGGCACAAGAGATTTGGGGAATTTTGAAGAAACAAACTTATATATCAAATCTCTTTGAGGAATGCCATCCAGGATGTTACTGAACACTTCTGTAATAGACTGTGAGTGCTGCAATTCTTGTGGCAGACACTGTTGCCACCGAGGTCAGTGGGAATTTTGCCATAGAATTCAGTGGGAACAGGATTGAATCATTTTTCTACAAGCAAGTGTGTAAAAAGTAGAGTTGTCCTATCTTGCACATAAATACAGACAATAAAAAATGCAGGATCACATTTTCAGTTTATCGCCTACTCTATCATGTCTCTATGTTGTTGGACTGACAAAAGCACACCTGTTTACTGTAGGGTAAAATACTTCATGAGGAACAATTCCCTTGCTAGCTATTTGGATTTGGCATGGAGGTTATCTATGCAATGTGTTGCTTGATTTAGTTTTTGGCAACAGGATATGTATTCCTCAGTGATTTTTCAGCTGCTTGAAAAAAGAGATGATAGGTCTGATCTGTATGAAAAAATCCCCTTCAATGAACTAAACTGGAAATTTCATCTAATTCTCAGTAGAAATGCTACTGTAAAAATGGTTGAATAGAAACAAAAAAGACTTTCTCCCACAGTATTTATGACTCTTTTCATTAGCTTTTGTGAACATTGGGGCAGGCAAAATTTGCTTACCAAAAATGTATACTCGGAGTCAGAGTACATAGCTTCACGTCCAGGACACTGAAGAGAATACATTAGTAACTCTGGACTGGACTGAGCCATTAAGCTAAGCCCTGTGTAGCAGGTGAATTTAGCTCCACTGTCCCAAGAGCACTGGAAGGAACTGATTCAGTCACCCCATTGCTCAGGAGAGGAGAGTGACTTACTTCACCCTCTGTTTTAGGACTCAGCTTCTTCCAGGCTTACATGACTCCATTTTCTCTAGCTGTCAAATAAGGGAAGGCAAATCATGGCTCTACCTCTGTTTATCCTCTTCCTGTCTACTCGCTTGTGGACAAGGGGTGTTAGTATTAGCCACATGGCACATCTCTCCTCACTCCACCTGAAACTGCAATCTTAGCAACACAGCAGCTGTACAGTTCTGTAGGGTTGGAGTCCTTATTTTTCCCATTCTACCTTGCACATCTGCACTGAGGCTAGGGACAGTCGAGCCCTTTGGGAGTGTATTGCCATTTATGTATGTTTGATTGTAGGGGACATTTTGCTTTTTGCCATTCCCATTGACATAGACAGGCAATCTCCAGAAATACCCAGTTCGGTACTGAAATAGTATATTTGTTCATCAAGCTACTTCAGAAAGACAGCTGTGTTAGTCTTGGTGTTTTGTTCTGGTTGAAGGTGTCAGGCATAACTGGGGATCCAGCCCAGCTGGGGAGGAGACAGGTGCTCATAAAGGAAGGAGCACAGGACAGAAGAAGGGAGGAGACCCAGGTGAGATAGAGCTAAGAGTTTCCTTGGGCTAAAGGATGAGAGAAGCCTGGGAGGCCTGGAGCCAGAATCAGAGGGTCCAGAGCAAGGAGGAAACCTGAAGGCCAGGGGCTGTGAAGCTGGGGCCAGAGGCACATTGTCCCTAGAGGAGGATAAAGATATCACACTTTAATGATTCTTTAGGGTATAATATCAGGATGCTTCCTAAATATTTAAGGGGGGAAAAAAAGAATGATCAGCTTAGGGTCAATACTTCTAGATCAGCTAATTCTGCTATTCCAGTAATGAAAGTTGAAAATAGAGATTCCCTGAATCTTTTGATCCCTCTGTTCCACCAATTATGCAAACCTTGATTATTTATTTATATATATTTCTGTGATCCATTGTACCTTAAAATAGCATCCTGTATCCCCCATATTCAGCTGTATATGGTTGTGATATTTTATACAGAGCATGCCTTGCAAGGTATCACATGAAAGGTCATGAACTGCTGAAACTCATCGTTCTGCTAAAATATGTGTATTCTCATTGTATATGGAATTATGATATTCTGCTATATGGTTGTTATTGAAATATGTTGTGTACCTGGGAGATGCCCACAGCTAGCTTTCCAGTGGCAACAAGGGAGGTGACCCACACCCAAACGAATGTTAAGTGACCATCATGAGCCATTGACCAGCAGGGGAATTGTAACCAAGAGATTTAAAATTCTGTAAGAGACAGTTGCGCAAGCACCACACAATGGAGATTGCTCAACTCTGTGACTGAGCAAGGTCGACCAGGACATGCCTGAGCCAGTATCTTCCCTGGGACATGAACTGAGAGTATAAAATAAGGGGAAGTGGCATCATGAGACCACCTGTCTCCTTCCCCACCACCTACTCTGAAGGCAACAAGAATGTTGGGAAGACAAAGACTTTGAACTGAAGAGATTTGTCCCAGGCTCAGAAGGAAATTCAGCCTGTGTATTAAGAACTGTAACCCGCCTGCAGCCTCCAGTGGGGTGAGAAAAGCCGTTTGATTCAAACCTTGCTTAGTCTGAAAGTTTAGGATTTAGATTGCGTGTTTACTTTTTATTTTCTTAGGTAACTATTTCTGACCTTTATGCCTACCAATTATAATCACTTAAAATTTATCTTTCTGTAGTTAATAAACGTATTTTAAAGTTTTATCCTTACCAGTGAGTTTGTCTAAAGTGCTTGGAGAATCTGCTCAGATTACAAAGGCTGGTGCATGTCCACCATCCAGGTTCAAGAAGGATGAATTCAAACTGGAACAGGTACAGAGAAGGGCTACTGGGATGATCCGAGGAATGGAAAACCTGTCTTATGAAAGGCAACTCAAGGAGCTTGGCTTGTTTAGCCTAACCAAAAGAAGGCTGAGGGGAAATACGATTGCTCTCTCTAAATATATCAGAAGGATAAATACCAGGGAGGGAGAGGAATTATTTAAACTCAGTACCAATGTGGACACAAGAACAAATGGATATAAACTGGCTATCAGGAAGTTTAGGCTTGAAATCAGACGAAGATTTCTAACCATCAGAGGAGTGAAGTTCTGGAACAGCCTTCCAAGGGAAGCAGTGGGGGCAAGAGACATATCTAGCGTCAAGACTAAGCTTGATAACTTTATGGAGGAGATAGTATGATGGGCAATGAATTGATCTTTGACTATCAGCGTTAAATATGCCCAATGGCCTGTGATGGGATGTTAGATGGGGTGGGACCTGTGTTACTACAGAGAATTCCTTCCTGGGGGTCTGGCTGGTGAGTCTTGCCCACATGCTCAGGGTTTAGTTGATCGCCATATTTGGGGTCGGGAAGGAATTTTCCTCCAGGGCAGATTGGCAGAGGCCCTGGGGGATTTTCGCCTTCCTCTGCAGCGTGGGGCACGGGTCACTTGCTGGAGGATTCTCTTCACCTTGAAGTAATTAAACCATGATTTGAGGATTCCAATAACTCAGACATATGTTAGGGGTTTATTACAGGAATGGATGGGTGAGATTCTGTGGCCTGCATTGTGCAGGAGGTCAGACTAGATGATCATAATGGTCCCTTCTGACCTTAGAGTCTATAAGTCTATGAGACAAAGTGGCAAATTAATTAATGAGCTTGAATTGTTCAAGAGAAGGTACATTTCTGGGGTACATTTCTGAGGGCTTGGGTGGATTTGCTGTTGTCCCCCTCTTTATAGTTCATGAGTGGCTTAGAAAGCATCCATGCAACTTAGCTGGGTGTGTCTCTGTATGCTGGTGGCTCAGTGATTGCAGCACTTGGAGGCGTTTGCTGCTTGTCAGTAGCAAAGAATTGAAAGAGAGCCTAGGCTGGAGTGTTAAGGGTGCACAGTGGTTCCACAGTTCCAGGTTATACCCTGGAGGTCCTGTCACAGTTTCCCACAAGTGTCTTCATACTTTCTTTCCTGCGACCCCTTTAGCATGGAATGCCCTCCACTTTACATCTTGGCTGTTCTTGACATGTCTCAATCATAGCAATAACATGCTGACCAGACTTTTTTCAAACTTTCAAAGTTCAATGGTATCCAGAGATACACACTAAAAGCTTTGGACAGACTTGTCTGTGAACAGCTAGGAACCTGGTCATGATTTTTAGGCTGAACTTCAGTGAATGTTGATTCTGACTGCTTTCTGGTTGAATCAAATATTTAGTCCAGCTGTACTTGGGTAGGTCACTTCACTTCTCTGTGCCTCAGTTTTACCATTTGTAAAATGGGGAGAATGATCTGCAAATGGCCAGTCAGAAGCTGTCACTTTTATATGCTTTGAAAGTTTTCCTAAGGGTCTAGGAAAGTATTTTAAGATCCTTATACAAAGCCCACTGAACTCAGTGAGGGCGATACTGGTTCCGAAGTGTATTAAAACCCGTGGTGTGATAGGAATTGCAGAAGAGGCCTGTCTACCTTATGCTTATGCACGAGAACCTAAATATATTAATACACTAAAAAATGGGAAACAGTTTTTCTTTGAAGAGTTGAATTACAAATGTGTGGGGGGTTGGAAAAAGTGGAAGTAAATGAAAACACAGGGAAGGAAGGAGAAGGGGAAGGAAGATGGATGGTGGAAGAATTAAACAGTAAGGAAGGAAAAAATGTAAACAGCATGGTAAAATTGCTCTCATTATTGCCACAGTTACATTAAATAAAACCACCTTAATTCACCTTGTTTCTATATGCAAGCCACTTCCTTATATGATGGGTGTGTGTGTGTGTTTCAAAACAGTTTTTCATTACATGGGCAGGGATTTGTACTAACTTAATTTTCATTATTTTTTGTGATTCCCCCACCAGTGTATTAATTGAAAGTTGGATGCTGAAGTTTTTCTCTGTTATACTTTCTAGATTCTTTGGGACTCCTGTATCTGATCTCACATAACACAGCAGATGGGAGAGAAAACAGAATGGGGCAGAATCCAGTAACATGCTTTGGATGGCTGGACTGGCAGATTGTGGGAAACTGTGAAATGTTGATTGTAACTGCCAAGCCACCAAACAGTCGGAATCAATTAATTATCAAACTGGCACTTCATGTCAGGACAATAGGGAGGCTCCAGGTTCCATTCCCCTTTGTTTTACTAATTTTATCAATCCAATACCACATTTATTTTTAAAAATTCCTTTGTTCTTGCATCGGCAGGTTCATTCTTTTGTATACTGACAACTGGATATCCACTGTTTATTGTAAATGTGTAGTTAATGCATCAAAATCAGTGAAGCCAGATTTTGCTAGTAGTTTAATGTCTTCTGAATAACAAATTGTTTTCAGGTACTAAAAATATGAAGTCTCTTTGAAATAGAAGACCTATTTAAGAGACTGGAAGTTAAAGCGACAGTGTCAATATGTAGAATAGGATTTTTTTTGTTTCTTATTAATAACACCTTTTAACGGATGAACTTAAAAGGTTGGGTTTTTCCATTTTTGAATGTTTCTTCCAGAAGCAACATTTTTATTGGCCTAACATTTTGCAATTTGAGCCAAATTTGACCTGGCAGTATTCCTTTAAGACATTATTAACTTTATTTATTTATATTTATTTATATTTAAGAATGTTTATTCATAGCTTTAGGTACTAATTACATAAGTTTGATATACACACTATCGAAAGGATTAAACTAAAATATATCCCGACATGGCTCACAATATCAATTTTTCCCACTAATTCATCCCACAAAATATCTTCCTACAGCCAACCAGCATGCTCTCTGCCCACTAATTTCTCAAGTCCCCACAAAGATATAAAGTCCTGGCATCATGCCTAGCAGCGCAACCTCAATTTCAATTTCCTGTTGCCTTCAGCTGGAATTTTAGTTCAGCACCTCTGAAAATAAGGCCAATGAGGAGTCACATTCTTGCTTCTGGGATATTTGAACAGCTTCCCTAGTGCCTGATCAAATATGCATTCAGGATGAGGGCTAGGTGACTGAAACTCAATCCAGACAAGATGGGGGGGTGGGGGGAAATATTTGCAAATTAAGAGAAGTAGCCAGAAGTGGTCGGATTAAGTTATCCTCCTTGACTAAAACACTGAAGGGTGTGAGTTCCACAGAAAATACCTACCATGAACGTTCCTCTTCTAAATCTACTGACAGGTTCTCATCACAGTGTTATCTTGGGTAACGTTGCTGATCATAGCTGCAGTGATATTACAGGAGAGAGGTGGCATCTCTGATCACAGTTGCCAATCCATTTACCAAGAACGCCATCTTAAATTTCACCCAGAAATTAATGGAAAACAGGCTGACTACACAGCTCTGGTGTAAAGTTCTCTGTCTGAAGCATTGCTTATGGACAGACTTGTTTGGCAATAACTTAATAACTCAAGATGTATCCTTGTGCACATTACACTAGTCAGATCCGGAAGGAACAAAGTCAGAGAGGGCTGTAGTGAAATCTTCATCCAAAGGAGAAAGCTGCAACATTTTTAACAGGCACAGACTAAGAATGACATTTTAACCACAGTGGCCAGTAACAAGCTGGATGGGGTATACAAAACACATACTGGAGAGCAAGGGGTTAAGGAACATCTCTGGGCCCAAGTGGCCCCATCCAACCACACCTGCAAAGCCTGCACAAGCTGAAGGTGGGGTTTAGGATGGGAAGCGGAGCAGCTCAGAGGGAGGCAGGCAGTGGAAGGGAGCAGACAACTGCTTTGAGTGCTTGTGGGGAGGGGGTAGGTGGGAAGTGCTGCCCAGGAGCTCATTGCCTGAGACCTGACAATGCAGATCTAAGCCATCCTGAAAAGGGGAGGCAGGTAACTGATTGTGCAGCTCAGAGACTTTGAGGTTCTTTGATTTACTCTGTGGTAAAAAAGGAGACTTGGGCTGGAAGTGTTCCAGGGGGAAGCTGCTTAGCCCCCCAAGGTACAGAGAGTAACTCCCCACCATTGGGCCCTGGACTGCAGTCTGGCAGAGAGGGTAGGCCTGGGCTCCCCTACCCACTCCAGAAAGATGTGACAACAACAGAAGCCTTCACCTCCGGGGAGAACCCTGGGGAATACTGGCTGTTGAAGGGCCCAGACCCCAAAGTCCCTGAGATAAAGGGAAGGACAAGAAACTCTGGGGCTGGAGGAGCACTGAAGGATAGGACTGTGTTTGGGGAGACAACCTGCCATACCCCGTCCTGGCTACTAGGTGGTACAATTGGTCGTTGTTCACCTTCTACACAAGCAATAGATGGATTCCTTCAGTCAAGGAAGATGACTTAATCCAACCACTTATTTTGGCTAATTCCCTTAATTTGCAAATATTTTCCCCTCCCCTCTTGTCTGAATTGAGTTTCAGTCAGCTAGCCCTCATCCTGAACCCATATTTGACCAGGCACTAGGGAAGTTGTTCAAATGTCCCAGAAGCAAGAATGTGACATTATTGGCCTTATTTTCAGAGGTGCTGAAATAAAATCCCAGATGAAGGCAGCAGAAGCTCTGGGTGCTGAGCAGCTTTGGAAGTTAGGTTGCTAGAGCTGTCATCAGCACACTGAAAGTAATGCAATGTATATCAACTCACTAACCATGCTAATGGCTTCATAAACATGCTGAATATGAGGTAGATCTCATACTGCCAAGTACCTTTAAATATAATTCAAACCTATTAGGCACACAGTTGTACGCCTTGGTTTGCACATGTAATCACTGTGCATATACATGTAAACTGGGAAATTGCATGCACAAAGTACCAGAATCAGCCACTGAAATGCACACTTACCAGGACTGCACATGAAATCTTGGCAATTGAGCACACCTCCTATTTTGAAAAACCCAGCCCTTAAGGTATATTTTGAATGCTCTCCACTATGTATCCAGATCATACAGGCCCTCTGACTACTACCCCATGCTACTCATCCATGTGGGCACAAATGATACTGCGAGGTGTGACACTGAGCAGATCAAGAGTTACTACAGGGCTCTGGGAGTATGGGTGAAGGAGTTTGGAGCGCAGGTGGTATTCTCTTCGATCCTTCCTGTCAAAGGTAGGGGCCCGGGCAGAGACAGGTGCATCGTGGAGGTGAATGCCTGGCTGCAAAGATGGTGTCGCCAGGAGGGCTTTGGCTTCCTCAACCACAGGATGCTAATCCAGGAAGAACTGCTAGGCAGAGATGGCGTTCACCTTTCGAGGAGGGGAAAGACCCTATTTAGATACAGACTGGCTAACCTAGTGAGGAGGGCTTTAAACTAGGTTCGACGGGGACAGGTGAGCAAAGCCCACGGGTAAGTGGAGAACATGGGGACCTGGGAGATGGGTCGGAAATAGGAGGGGGCGTGGGCTCTAATGACAAAGAGATAGGAGGGTCAGGGCAAAACTGGGAGGCAAGATCAAATCAGTATCTTAGATGCCTGTATACAAATGCGAGAAGTATGGGTAATAAGCAGGAAGAACTGGAAGTGCTAATAAATAAATTCAACTATGACCTTGTTGGCATCACCGAAACTTGGTGGGATAATACACATGATTGGAATGTTGGTATGGATGGGTACAGCTTGCTCAGGAAGGACAGACAGGGGAAAAAGGGAGGAGGTGTTGCCTTATATATTAAAAATGTACACACTTGGACTGAGGTGGAGATGGACATAGGGGGCGGAAGTGTTGAGAGTCTCTGGGTTAGGCTAAAAGGGGTAAAAAACAAGGGTGATGTCATGCTAGGAGTCTACTACAGGCCACCTAACCAGGTGGAAGAGGTGGATGAGGCTTTTTTTAAACAACTAACAAAATCATCCAAAGCCCAAGATTTGGTGGTGATGGGGGACTTCAACTATCCAGATATATGTTGGGAAAATAACACAGCGGGGCACAGACTATCCAATATGTTCTTGGACTGCATTGCAGACAACTTTTTATTTCAGAAGGTTGATAAAGCTACTAGGGGGGAAGCTGTTCTAGATTTGATTTTAACAAATAGGGAGGAACTTGTTGAGAACTTGAAAGTAGAAGGCAGCTTGGGTGAAAGTGATCATGAAATCATAGAGTTCACAATTCTAAGGAAGGGTAGAGGGGAGTACAGCAAAATAGAGACAATGGATTTCAGGAAAGCGGATTTTGGTAAACTCAGAGAGCTGATAGGTAAGGTCCCATGGGAATCAAGACTGAGGGGAAAAACAACTGAGGAGAGCTGGCAGTATTTCAAAGGGACACTATTAAGGGCCCAAAAGCAAACTATTCTGCTGGGTAGGAAAGATAGAAAATGTGGCAAAAGACCACCTTGGCTTAACCACGAGATCTTGCAAGATCTAAAAAATAAAAAGGAGTCATATAAAAAATGGAAACTAGGACAAATTACAAAGGATGAATATAGGCAAACAACACAGGAATGCAGGGGCAAGATTAGAAAGGCAAAGGCACAAAATGAGCTCAAACTAGCTACAGGAATAAAGGGAAACAAGAAAACTTTTTATCAATACATTAGAAGCAAGAGGAAGACCAAGGACAGGGTAGGCCCACTACTCAGTGAGGAGGGAGAAACAGTAACAGGAAACTTGGAAATGGCAGAGATGCTTAATGACTTCTTTGTTTCGGTCTTCACCGAGAAGTCTGAGGGAATGCCTAACATAGTGAATCCAAATGGGAAGGGGAAAGGTTTAGAAGATAAAATAAAAAAAGAACAAGTTAAAAATCACTTAGATAAGTTAGATGCCTGCAAGTCACCAGGACCTGATGAAATGCATCCTAGAATACTCAAGGAGCTAATAGAGGAAGTATCTGAGCCTCTAGCTATTATCTTTGGTAAATCATGGGAGACAGGAGAGATTCCAGAAGACTGGAAAAGGGCAAATATAGTGCCCATCTATAAAAAGGGAAATAAAAACAACCCAGGAAACTACAGACCAGTTAGTTTAACTTCTGTGCCAGGGAAAATAATGGAGCAAGTAATTAAGGAAATCATCTGCAAACACTTGGAAGGTGGTAAGGTGATAGGGAATAACCAGCATGGATTTGTAAAGAACAAATCATGTCAAACCAATCTGATAGCTTTCTTTGATAGGATAACGAGTCTTGTAGATAAGGGAGAAGCGGTGGATGTGGTATACCTAGACTTTAGTAAGGCATTTGATACGGTCTCACATGATATTCTTATCAATAAACTAGGGAAATACAACTTAGATGGGGCTACTATAAGGTGGGTGCGCAACTGGCTGGATAGACGTACTCAGAGAGTAGTTATTAATGGTTCCCAATCCTGCTGGAAAGGTATGAGTGGGGTTCCGCAAGGGTCTGTTTTGGGACCGGCTCTGTTCAATATCTTCATCAATGACTTGGATATTGGCATAGAAAGTACGCTTATTAAGTTTGCAGATGATACCAAACTGGGAGGGATTGCAACTGCTTTGGAGGATAGGGTCATAATTCAAAATGATCTGGACAAATTGGAGAAATGGTCAGAGGTAAACAGGATGAAGTTTAATAAGGACAAATGCCAAGTGCTCCACTTAGGTAGGAACAATCAGTTTCACACATACAGAATGGGAGGAGACTGTCTAGGAAGGAGTACGGCAGAAAGGGATCTAGGGGTTATAGTGGACCACAAGCTAAATATGAGTCAACAGTGTGATGCTGTTGCAAAAAAAGGCAAACATGATTCTGGGCTGCATTAACAGGTGTGTGGTGAGCAAGACACGAGAAGTCATTCTTCCGCTCTACTCTGCGCTGGTTAGGCCTCAACTGGAGTATTGTGTCCAGTTCTGGGCACCGCATTTCAAGAAAGATGTGGAGAAATTGGAGAGGGTCCAGAGAAGAGCAACAAGAATGATTAAGGGTCTAGAGAACATGACCTATGAAGGAAGGCTGAAGGAATTGGGTTTGTTTAGTTTGGAAAAGAGAAGACTGAGAGGGGACATGATAGCAGTCTTCAGGTATCTAAAAGGGTGTCATAAGGAGGAGGGAGAAAACTTGTTCATCTTAGCCTCTAAGGACAGAACAAGAAGCAATGGGCTTAAACTGCAGCAAGGGAGGTTTAGGCTGGACATTAGGAAAAAGTTCCTAACTGTCAGGGTGGTTAAACACTGGAATAAACTGCCCAGAGAGGTTGTGGAATCTCCATCTCTGGAGATATTTAAGAGTAGGTTAGATAAATGTCTATCAGGGATGGTCTAGACAGTAATTGGTCCTGCCATGAGGGCAGGGGGCTGGACTCAATGACCTCTCGAGGTCCCTTCCAGCCCTAGAATCTATGAATCTATGAATCATTGCATTATTCACGAAGTTTTAAGTTAAACCTATTAAAAAGTTCTTCTGCATTGACTGTAGGGTAGAGCTTGAATTGTAGTACAAAGGATTTTTCCATTGATGGACCTACTATATAGGGATTCTTTCTATACACTTGTCCAATTAATTTTGTTTCTCAACTTGGAAAAACTGTATCAGGGTAGCTCATTTTATACTTCAATGTGATTTTGATTGTATTATACTACAGAAGTAGCATTGGCCTTCCTTCAAGTCTAGGTGAGAAGCTAATTGGTTTCAAACTGTTTTAAATATGCTGAAGTTATAGTTGTCAATTATTGTTCCAGAAAAATAGTAATTCCTCATACTGAATTCTGCTTTGTTAAAGGGCTTTAAAGTTGCCAAAATCATTAAACAAAGGGCAAATATTCTTTTTCTTACTTTACTGTGCTTTCAGACTTAGAATGCTTTGACTTCTGACCCGGAAATCATGTTCATTTTGATCAGCTTTTGTTGTGAGTTTAAAGAATGTGCTGTATGTTCTCATTTATTAATATGTTAATTGTGCTGGATGTGTTTCACATTGCTTAAAATGACCATAGGAACTGCTGGTGAAGGAGATGTGACATTATCTCTTAATATACTTGATAGTCATGTATATTTGAAATAACTTCCTATTTGCTCTTACTTGACCTAGTCAAAGAATCATTTTTTACTGTGTGCCAACTTTTCCCAGCCTCCTTCCCTCAACTAGAAGGCTTACATTGTTGATGTCGCTGTGGAATTGAAGAAAAATGAAACTACTGTTGAAATGAATCAGAAAAATTGTAGTCTTTTTTTTAAAAATCTTGAAATAAATTTAAAGGTATGCAATGGTGCTGAATGCACAAAACAATTGCAAATACAGTTAAGAAGTTCGCATGACCTAAAACTCTCATATCTGAAGAATTCTCAAAGTAATATGAAGAATTCTCAAGGTGATATTTTAAAAACGTATTGACAGATAAAGGCTTCTACAGCCACTTTTTTGTGTATGTGTCCATTACCTTTAATGCCTTTTTATCTCTTAGAATGTTGGCACATTTACCATTTGGAAACAAGAAGGGCCTAGAGTCACAGTGGTGCACATTTCAAGGCTTTGAGACATCCATTTACCTGATTCAGAGCAGGGTACACTGCAGCTGGCAACATACTTCCCAGCATGGGTAGACAGACAGGCACTAACTCTGCTTAAGTTAATGCGCTAAAATAGCAGGGTAGCTGGTGTTAGGTGGCAGTCTGAGCTGCTACACATGCTAAGTACAAACCTGCCAAGACTCCCAAGTACATACTCAGTCAGCTACCCCAAGCTGCTACTTGTACTATTCCCAGCTAAACTGTTGTATTGAGTATGTTAGTACGAGAAGAGCTAGTGTTTCTCTGTTCCAGCTCCCAGCTACATTGTAGACAAAAGACAGGGAAAAGCTAAAGAGACTGAATAAGAAATTGGTAGACAATCTTAGTGATAGGCATAGGGTAAAATACATGGGAAAGAATGGAACAGACTGAATACAGGTGGTACACTTGGAGACTATACTTACTGGATTTCCTGAAAGACGAAACCTGCTTTTTTCAGCTGCTCATGGGCAAAGCCATTGTTTCAGTTATGCCCCTTCTTTGACTTCAGCAATGGTTTATGGCTTAACGAATAGAAACTGGAAGCTTGAGTTTAAAGTATTAAACTCACACTCAGTGACTGTAAGGACATCCGAATTGCCAAACCAGATCAGACTCCTGAGTCCAGGATTCTGCCTCTTACAGTGTTTGATACTAATCAACAATGTGATTTTTTCCCTTGGCCGTAGGCAGTTGGATGACTTGTGTACTCATGCATGAGGGTTTACAACCTTCATACATTTTCATTCTATCTAATGAAACTACAGAGAACTTCTTTCATATAAATGTCTAATCCTCTTTGAGTCATACTAAGCTCCAGCATTTAGATAAAAAATGAACTGGGGTAATTGTAGTGTTTACCACCTAAACAGATGCTTTCCAACAGTAGCCTGCCAGCTTGAGGATGGACATGTGATCCTGCTCATACTGACATCAATTGAACATGTGCTAATGACTTCAGTGGGAACAGGAGTAGGTCCAGAATGTGTAGTTTGCACAGCTGCAATGCTGAGTGCCATGGAACTGTGATCAAAGACAGTTGGACTGAGGTTTGTACCATGCATGCAAGCACAGTCTGACTGCCTGTCAGAACCTGCTTGAGATAGCAAGCTAACGTAGAGCAGACACAGATGAGGAAGATGGTTTGTAATAGCCCTTCCAGGTGCATGTAAACCTGGATGCCTTTGAATATCACCTACCCACTCATTTTTCTCCCTGCAGTAATTCAGGAGGAGGAGCTTTGGGGGAGCACAGCTCCTACAAACCTGTGAGAGAAACAGACATTCCCCTCATCCTTAAACAGACTAGGAGAAGCTATCTCACTTTGCTTTTACTTTAACCCCTCCACATCTGCCGCTGCCTGCTTAGATGGACTCTTGTAGAAATGCCATGAGGTCTTGGAGCTGAAGTTAAAAAAATATGCCCGAAACTCATTATTAGCTCCAAAACTGCCTGCAAGTCTGCAGAAAAAAATAGCCTAAGAAGCAAGTAAAATTTGAAAGTAGAGATAGACTTGCCCTTTTGGAAATATTTGGTTGTTAATTCTTTTCTGTAACCCAAATCAACTCCTTTTGATCAGTATCTATATATCGTCTAATGATAAGATGCATTGGATATGTGCTCTTTTGGAGAATCGGTTTGGCATAATTTTTTCTTATATTCAATGCCTTTTTTCCCTTTTAAAATAAATGCATTAATTTAGTGACTTTAGAGCTCTTGGAAGGTACCAGACTGACAAACCTAGAGAACAAAGTCCTCTATCCACAGACACAGAACAGATACAGTAAAGGCAGCAGCAGTGCAAGTCTACCCATATGTGCTACCACCATGTCTCAACACTGACCTGGAGAGACTACGTCTATGAAAGTGAAGGTATTCCAGTTTTCATGCCAATTCGTTTGTGGCCTCTTTGCAAAGACTAATTCTTCTTCTTTGTATTTTGATAGCACCTTTTATCCAGAGTCACAAACATCTTTATGAACATTAGTCAATGAGTCTGCCAACAAGGGTGCCAGATAATGCCAGCTGGTATGGTGGCTTTGTGGGGGGAGACATCTGTCTACTGGAAACTCATATATGGAGATATGCCTATCTCATAGAACTAGAAGGACATCGAGTCCTGTCTCCTGCCTTCACTAGCAGGACCAAGTACTGTCCCCTGACAGATTTTTGCCCCAGATCCCTAAATGGGCCCCTCAAAGATTGAACTCACAACCCTGGGTTTAGCAGGCCAATGCTCAAACCACGGAGCTATCCCCCCGACTTAAATGATCACCAACAGACATTAACTTAAAAACTTTCTATCACTTGGGCTGATTTCAAAACAACAAGCTCTAGGTTCAAAGAGAAATATTCTGTGTCCCAAGCGAGCTTGTACTTGGGGCAGCAAGTCCGTGTTGCCACTTCCTGTGCTACCACAGATACACTATTTTTTTTGCTTGCTAGTTCAGATGAGAGCTACCACAAGTATGTCTATGGGAGCTGGGAACCATGCGATTACCAGAGAAAACTCTGCAGTCTCTACGTGGTGTTTCTAATCTCCATTCCGAATAAGCAAAAATCACTCCACTCTGAGATGGACACTGTGGATCCTGAGTATCCTGAGCTCAGTAAGAACTTAGGATTTCTAACATTAAAAAAAGGATCCTGGCAGAAAGCCCAATATTTCCAAGATGGTGCCTTGGCAAAAAGTCAAGTGTGTTTAGGGGTCAGCAGAGTCCTAACTTGAAGTAAACAGTAAATGTGCAAGGAAGGAAGGGGTAACACAGAGGTCAGTCAGTTAAGCCTCTAGCTGGTCAGAACCCACTTATACCAGTTACAACTGGTTTTAAAGTCAGACCTGTCCATCAGGATTCTGAGGTAATGGTCAAGACTGATCATGTCCGAGTGAGGTAACTCTAGCCAAGAATAGGAAGCTATATAGAGACAGGGATACAATGTAGCATAAAAGGCCAACTGCCTGTAACATTTTTGGGAGTGTGAAGGCTGCATCTGAAGAGGTAAGACCTGTGCAGGCAGAGCCGAAGAGCCAGCAAGAAAAGCCAAAGACAAACTGCTGCAGAGAGAGAAGAAACCTGGAGAGGAACAAAACTGACTGACCAGGAGCTGAACAACAGCATCAGTACTTTGATTTTTAAAAGAAAGCAGCAACACATGTATAGCATAAGCTTAATATTCTTTTAATTATAGTTTTAGTATTAGTTTAGGATAGTTTTATAGTATTTAACGTGTATTCTTGAGATGTATGTGTGTGTGTGTTTTAATTGTGTTTTATCTGTGTGAACTTTAAAGCAACTTAAGATCTGTTCGCCGCAATTTGTTGCAAACTGGCCACTTGCAACAAATTGCGTTGCTTAGTATCATTTGAACTATATGTTATTGTAGTTCAAGTGCTCTTTATTCTTGCAATAAGAGATTTGTGTCTCAGGGATTTTTGTGATTTATTTAGGATTTTTAGGATACACTGTACTAGGGATTATTAGCTATTTTAATAAAAATATACTTTGTTTTGGAAAGATTACTGTCTGCATCAATTACTTTATGGGATGGTTATATCCATGTCCTTTGAGTGTTTCCTTAGCAACCCCAGGAACTCAGGGAGAATAGATTAAGGGGGCAATAGGCAGGTTAGTGTAGCAGCTTCCCAAAACTCATTTTTCAGGGTAACAATGCCCTGAGCTCACAGTGTAGATGTAGCCTTTGTCTCTGAGTGAGGTGCCTGTTCCCTCCCACCAAGGGGCTGAGCAGCTCTAGCTCACCACTGGCTCAGCAATGTGCTTGTCCATATCACAGCATGCAGTTGCCTCCCTATTGCCTTCAGCAGGAGTTTCTAGTCCATTCTATCCCCACGACTGACTCCAAGCATGCTGGTGATGGTGTCAGAGGGCTCTGGTAGCAATTATTGTTGTAGTCCATACGATAGGTCCCACTAGAGGCTCAGCCCAGAGTTCCAGGAGATGGCACAATGGAGGTTACACTAGCAATCTTTTCTATCCTCTCTTCTCCAAAACCTCCTTCTCAGTATTTGAAAGGCTCCTCTACTGCCTTCTGATCTCTATGTGTCTGCTATCAGCTCTACTGTCACAACCTCTACACAGAATAAATTCCTAATTAGAGATGTGCTGGAACAGGAACATAGACATATTGTGTTTTCAAATCTTTAGATCCGAACACAAACCTATTTTTGGATCAAAAACTAGGATGGATGTGCTTTCCAGTTCTAGTTCAGATGTGGCTAATCTCACATAAGAAAAGCCATTCTTGTGAGATTTGGGCCGATGATGGTAGAAATCTCAGGAGATCTGGTTTGCTAGAGTTCCGGCATCTGTGGTACAAAAAGCACGAGAACATATTCTGTAAAATCCAAACATGAACATTAGACCTGTTTGGCCTCAGAACTGAACCCCAACTACTAACCAAAATCAAAACCCTAAACTCCAATTGCTTTATTCCTAGGCTCCCTCTCTGCTCCCAACCAAGTATCATTCTCTATACATTCAGGATCCACTTGTACACTAAGGCCCAGCTTTCCACTCTTTTTGCTTGCCAGTCCAAGTCTCAGGCCTAGTCTGAACACACTTTTTGTACAGGTATAGGTATTTTAGTTAACTGTGTGATTTTTTTTTAACGGAAATAGTTATACCAGCATAACCTCTAGTGCAGACATACCTTATTCCTTTTTCCATATGGGAATAGCTATACAGGTATAAATGTCCTTTAGATTGGCATTCGCTCTGGAAGGGTGGGGGCGCTGGTAGAATATACCAGTATAGTTAAATCAGTACACCCTTTCTGTGTACACAAGCCCTCAGTCTTCCTAATTCTGATCACACATGGTGTCATCCGTTACCACTATAACTCAGTGTTTTGAAACAGGTTTTCTTTGGCAAGCTGAGCATGCTACAATGCCTGTGCCAGGGCCCAAAATCAATGTGGGCAAAGCGCCTTATAAAAATACTCAGTTTTGTGCTCTTACTTCCTACTCACAAAGTTCCAGTGTGTTCTAAATTTAGTTGAGCATATTCTTCCAGTCCCAGTTCCTTGTTGTGCCAGTAATAATTGGCTAGACATAACTGTCAACTTTGTTGGAGACATAATGTAAATCGTATGCATTTGTATAGCACCATACTAAAGGAAATAGTGCAATGTAGCAGTCTTTGCTGTGTTAAAATGGAAACCAAGTTTTCTCATCTCTTTGGAACAGTTCAATCTCTGGTGCGGTGCTTGAGTTTGCAGCATTTGTTGTTCCCTTGAATAATTCTTAAACAGGTCTCCTAGCAACGGACTAAGGGACAGTGCAAGAACTTTTCCAAAGAAGAAGCATTTCTGTATTTTTGGATGGTACTCAAGTATTAGGGTTTTCCCTTCTCTCTTTTGGGAATATGTGTAAAGTAATGAAAGACTTGTCATATTCAGTTGTCCATCTGTATATTCCCGAGATAAGGGATTTGGGATGGAAAGCTTGCACAAAGAGTAATAGAAATACCTTTAGTGGGTAGGATAATACTTTTCATCATAGCAGCTGGAGAAAACATCCTTAACAATACTGACTGACTTAAAACACAAACAAAAAGGGATGTTAAGTTCATTACACAGATTTTTCAGGTGCTGCACAATTCTAGTGAATTTACAGAAAAAAGGGTGTGAGAAAAGGGAGGGAAGAGATTCCATTATGTATATAAATCAATAATATTTGCAATTAATTTAAACAGATATTGTATCATGGTGAATAATTCAACAGACTTAAATGAAAAACTGGTTTGTAGAGTCCAAGGGAATACATGTGCACATATGTATATAAATAAATAGGAGTTTCCCCTCCTGCTGCCCCAAGTGATTGGACAATGTCCGACAGCTGTATAAAGTAATATTAGAATATGACAAAGGTGGAATACACAGATTACATTATTTTCTATGGTATCCACTCAGTCTAGTAAAAGACAAGGTACAAAGTCTCATTAACAAAAAGCAGCATGTTTCCACTGAAATACAGAGTAACAGCCGAACTCATTTGTGACTTGAATTAAAATGGTACAAACAGACTACTGCACTTGTGCATCCTTCTGGAAAAATAAGCATGGAGCCCTGATGGCACTTTTTGTCTTTGTTGTCAAGGAAGCATCCCCTGTGATATGTTAGGAGGGGGAAGTGGGGGGGGGGGGGGGGAAGAGTTCTGACAGTTTTCTAAGGGTAGCAAGAAAACCATTTAAGCGAAAGGAAAGAAACTTGGATAATTGTAGGCTATTAAATCCTTAATTAAAGGTCAGTCTAAAAGAATATCAGCATATCTGAGGTATTTATCTTAACACCAATTTAAATCAAACTGCTATTTCAACCAATTTATTAAATGACTTCAGGGTTAGATGCATTCTTACGATGGATGTTCATGATCTGGAAGTAAAACTAATGTAGTATCAGCATGCAGATTTCAAAGTAGGAGAGGAATTAAGAAAATGCACACTGGAGAAATAAAAGATGAGTGCTTTCTTTGGGCTGAGAAGCCTTCTCTTGGTAGGTGAAAGATATTAAAAGGGATCTCTTTTCCTAAAAAATGAGAAAAAAGTTAATGCCAAAATAATCTTAGGGTTCAAACCTACTAACACAGGTGAACATCCTGTGAATAAGGACTGTCACCAGAGCACAGATTTGCCCGATCTGGCCCTTAATTTGTATTCCTAGATCAGCATTATTTTAAATCAGATTGTTAAGACTGTATATTGGATTTTAATTTTCTAAACGCCATTACAGTATATGTCAGTAGTAATGCTGGGCAGAGATGGGTGAAGGAAAGGATGATCCAGAAGGACCCCAGGGTCTGATTTGGCTTCGTAAGCAAGGATTCAGCAGAATGGGCATTCTAATGCCAGCCACAGGATAGTACTGTAATCTCCTCATGGGCACAGCTGGACTGCAGCTTTGCGCTGCACCCAGCACTCTAATATCTCCATCTTGCTTCCAGCTCAGCTTGTCCTTGGTTTATCCTCATTGTAGGACACAGGTATTCAACAGCATAAAGCTCTGGCTTTCCTATTTCTAATTCTCAGGTTCCTCATGTTTAGATTGCAAGCAGGCAGCTCTGTACACAGAGAGAACCATCTTGACAGTTTAAAGGACTTTATGAGTCTCTCCACCATTGATATTAAGTCATAAAGGTATGTTTAATGTTTTCTTTCTCAGAAAACCAGCAGACTAAAATTCCAGCTCTTTAAAGTATGTCAGTACTAAATGCAGCAAAATGCAACTGAAGGGCTTTAAGACAAAATTTTCAAAGCTAAGTTCACCAGCACACTACAGCTGAATTTCACCCTGTAAACCAGGTTTGAACAATGGGTTAAACCATGTCTATAGGTATATTTGCATCACTGTAGTGGTGCAAAGTAGCTGGAGCATGACAGTGAATCTTTAATCAAAAATAAAGAATAAAAGATATTGTAAAAAAGCGAGTTCAGTGCCTTTGAAAGTTGCCACCTTGACAGTGCTGGAACTCTACTTACAGCATGGATGTTGGGGCATGGTCAGTGGTTCAGGCTAGCCACCCGAATACAGGCCCACCTGACTTCCGGGGTCTGACCTTGGGGTGGCTAGCCCAAGCCACTGCCCATGTCACAACGTCCACACTGCTATTTTTAGCAGTGCATGTCTGTCTCCCTGGGCTGGGACACATGCTCTCAGCGGCTGTGTAGACATCAAAGTAGAACTGCTCATCCACTGAGGCACTGAATAATTGGGGAAGGATCAGGACCTCATGACAGCATTAGCACAAGCTTCTCCACACTGCCCTGATAATCCAGCTCATCTCTAACATGATAAAGTTACTTCTAGGGCCAAAGGAGTAACTCAGTTTCCATGTCCATTCAGGACACAGCATCAATTAAGGTGTCTTCCATTTCACAATTTTAACATTTTATAAGCTTGATGTAATATTCACTTAATTTTAATTCCCCTTCCCATGGGCGTGCATTTGAAGAATGTTTCCTGACTTATCTTAATTCATATCTCCTGTTTCATAATTACCATTTTAAAATACTTTGTACCCCTGTCATAGCTTAGTTGTGTTTTGTGAAATTTAATCAAATAATAATTAAATTCTGAGAGTAACACCTCTGGTTATCTCTTCATAATTAAACTTTACTTTTTTCTTCAGAAATGTTTGAAGGGAGAAGGCAATTGCTTGTAAGAATGCAGGCAAATCATTTGTGTGTTAGTTTGATGACTGAAAATGCCTTTGGCAGTGAATTCAGAGGAGATGCACTTAATAAATTCAGATATGATTTTGTTGAAAATATTATGTTTTCATTTGGGATGGGTAAGCCAATTCCAAAAAGCCCAAATACACGTCTTAAAATTTAAGGGATTTATAAGCACTACATCTTAAGTAATGTTTTCTTTAAGCAACGTGTGCAATGCAAATCCTTTCCCCTCCCTCACATACATGTTAAATTATACTGTGATTTTAATACCATTTAAAATTCTTCCCAGGAGCCCTCAAAGTGGGACCTATCAGTTTTTGCATAATGAGGTAACTGGATCTTTCTTGGATATGAGGGCACAATGCAGGTCTCATGCCAGGGCAAAGGAAAAGTAACTTCTTTGAAATCAATTGAGGTGCAGTGGTGTGAGATCCAGTATCAGAGCCTTAGTCTATTTACACAATCACTAGCTTTCCTTAGCTTGAGGTGCGGGTTTCCAGGATTCTGGGGTTTGCAAAGAAATGCTCCCTGCCTCTATTCCAGCGTTCACACTGACAAAGCTGATCTTAACTCATAATATATTAATATAATGTCTCTCCAGCAGACATGCTGGAGGGTATTTTCCCAAAATAGATAACAGTCAAGGAGAGCTAAAATAATAGCTTTGTATTTTACAGCTATTTACAGTCCCAAGATAAAGTCATGCAACTGAAGAATATTCAAGAATATGAATATAGTGTTGTTAGTTGTGCCAAAGGTACACATGTAGTTTTACTAAAAAAAATTAGACTTGCACTCAGAAACTTACATCTAAATTGGATGGATACTTCAGCGTTACGAAGAATAAGATAGATAGAAAATAGTTTAAAGTGAAAAAGTAGGATTTTAAGAATTATTTGAAGATGCCTATGACAATGGAAGGCCAATCCAAGTAGATGGCACGACTTGGAAAAAAAAGATAATTTATAAGTTGGAGAGGTGAAAATGGGGATATAATCACACGTTTTGTATTTTGTATTTCTGTATTTCTGTATTTGGGGTAATCTTGAAGTAATTAGGATGTTTACAGTTACGCTTGTGTATTTTACCTTATTAGACAACAAGGTTTCACCTGGCTCCCACACAAGCAATTCAGAGTCCTCTTGTGTCATACCTTGAAAACTTTATAATATTTAAATTTTAATTACGGCCATTTAAATTGTTTCTTGTACCTCTGTGCTTCTTTCATATGTCAAAACTCTCTTACATATAAAGGAAGCCAATATCTCATACATGGAATAAACTCATCCAAAAATCTACCTGTCCGTTAAAATATGCTGTTGATCCCAAGTTCCTACCTGAAATATATGTTTTCAACTACAATATGTCTATTGTTTCACACTTCTCATTGTAATAATCCTAAAGGTTGGATTCTCAAATGTTTTCATAGTGTGGACCACATCGTGATAGAAGGTTTCCCATTGAAAGTGACATTAACATTAGTGATCTCTGAACATCCCTGTGGCAGCAGCCACTGCGCACATGAAAAAAGCAACTTTTGGCTGTCTTTTAATGCGTGGTAGACATTAACTTTAATAAAATTTTGATAGCTGGTGGAAACAGGCAGGACACTCAGTATCATTTACCAGCCAGCTTTCTGTGGACAATGAGCTCTGTGTGCCACAGTCCAGTTGTCCACAAAGTACAGTCTGAGAACCAATGTTCTAAAGCAGTTAAAGAATGCTTCCTCTAATTAACTTCCATGACAGAAAACAATTGATTCAGGACAGTGTTCTGTCTCCCAGTACCCCAATGTCTAATTTTTAACATTTGGAATCTGCATTGTAATGCCTCATCCTGGTAGTAGAAGACATACAGAGTCCCCAGCCTGGCTACCCAAAATAAAACTCCTGCTCTCCCTCAGTTCAAACTATCTGAACATTATTTTTAACTATTAAAAAACAAGGACAGGAATCTCACAGTCATCTTGCTCCATAATATGTGTTCACTGATACAAATTACAGGGATATATCAGTATATTCCAATTGCTGGAAATAGATCATAGAATGCTGAGAATTTTTGGGTCCCACATGGATGCTTCAAAATTCATTACAGGAAATGCTCTGTTCTCCTTATGCTTCTCTCTGTGCAAAATCTAAATCAATGAGCTCTGTTTGGGCAGAGACATATAGAGTTGGGAGTGGGATACTGAACCCTATGGACAAGATGGGGATTGACTTCACAACCACTTATACAGCCCATGGGATGCAATACTGACTTGGGCCCATTCTGTGTGGGTTTATACACCACTTAATTTTCACACTCATCGGTATTGCTGATCACGAGCATTCAAAAATTATGAATCAGGACACAAAAAACCCATGTGATTGTCTTACAAATCATGAGCTTAACACACACTGGGTTATTTTTATTTCCCTTCTATATTTTTTATCTTGAGGATACTCTTGTTTCATGTTTTCAAGTTTTCCTGCACAACCATAAGGGCTAGAAACTTACTTTTAAAAATGCAATTCTCACTTAATCACATGCCCCAAAGGTGGAGCTTTAAGGGTAATTCCAATTATCATGAGACTTGCAATAAAATCCTGGGAGATGGCAACACTAAGTCATTTATGGAATGACAGCTACCCCAACCTGCCTGTTAACCACCCCTCTGCTCCCACAGGAAGGCATGACTAGAATGCAGACTACTCCATGGTCAGTGCCAAGGATCTTGAGTATTCTGCTGATCTTGAGCCTTCTGTGCCCTGAATGTCTTCAACATTTCAGTCAAAATGAGCTATACGGTAAGCTTACTTGTATTCTGTCTTAAGTAACTTTGGTAGCCAAGGGAGGAAGGTCTGAGGACAAAAGAGTTGTAAAGATTGTGGAGAGGGAATTACAGGTTGAAATCCAAGAAGCTGGTGTGGGAAAGATAGAATGGAGCAGGTGTGCTAATGTGACAGCACCCCTTCCAGCTCAGGGCCTTTACACCAGGCAGGTAGAATCAAGCCTAAACAACTACTCCTGCTGTGTCCTGCACTCTTTCCTACCTCTCTTAGATGGGTAGGCTTCTCCAGCCTGTAGATCTGGTCATCCCTCCTCTAGGACGTTGTCTCTGGGCAGCTTCTCACCAACTTGCTGGCAGGACCTTCCTTCTCCAGCCTGCTTGCTCCTTTGGCAGACACCCTTCCCTGCTGCTTCTCAGTTTTTTTATTCTCCCAGCTGCTGTGAGGCTGTCAGTCAGAGCCAGAGGGTGAATGCTGCAGTAACTCCTTAGTTCCCAGGCCAGCATGGGGTCTATAACCTCATGACAGAGTCCTTGTTATAATAACTACCCCTTAACTAATTGACTTGCTATCTAACCAAGTCCTGAGGTTTGTATTAGTCTGGATCCTATCTAATCCTTGCCTGCTTTTATCAGAACCATAAAGCTCCAAAGGCAGTGAAGGGCCAGAGCCAGAGAGAAACAACATAGTGATCTAGATAATATTAATGGGCCAGGTCCTGGTCTCAATTACATTGCTGGAACTCCAGAGGGAGGTAGCATTGATTATTAGTTTTGTGCTGATGATGTGCATGTTGCTGTACATGAAAACAAAGGTAAATACAACCTACCCCAAAGTTTACAATATAAAAGATATAAAGTAGACACTGACTGAGTGATTTATTCCAGATTTACACTGGTATAACTGAGGTTAGAATCAGGCCAATTACAGTGGATGAGAAGCTGGATATGAGTCCACTAGGATGTTCTCAGTGGTGGCAGATGACAGAACAAGCAGAAATGGTCTCTATTTGCAGTGGGGGAGGTCTAGGTTGGATATTAGGAAACACTATTTCCCTGGAAGGGTGGTGAAGCACTGGAATGGGTTACCTAGGGAGGTGGAGATGTAATCTCCATCCTTAGAGGTTTTTAAGGCCCAGCTTGACAGTCATCCTGGCTGGAATGATTTAGTTGGTGTTGGTCCAGCTTTGAGCAGGGAGTTGGACTAGATGACCTCCTGAGGTCTCTTCTAACTCTAATCTTCAATGATTCTATGATTCTATGAATAGTTAAAAAAAACCCAAGAAGTCATAGACATCACAGGTATTAGCACAGTTTTGTCTGTGAGCTAGTTCTTCCGAGATTTACAGTCGGGGAGAAGGTGGGATGATGATGATTTCTCTAATGAAGTGGAGCATGTGCTTTATTTTCATAAGACCCGAAACTGGGAGGAATTTCAAGCACTTTGGAAGACAGAATTGGAATTCAAAACAACCTTGATAAATTAGAAAAATATTCTGAAATCAACCAGATGAAATTTAATAAAGACAAGTGCAAAGTCCTACACTTCAGAAGAAAACATCAAATGCCCAACTATACAATGGGGGAACAGCTAGTTAGGTGATAGTACTGCTGAAAAGGATCTGGGGAATAGAGTGGATCACAAACTGAATAAGAGTCAACAATGTAATGGAGTTGTAAAAAAAAAAAGCTAATACATTCTGGGGTGCATTAATAGGAGTGTTATATATAAGACACGGGAGGTAATTGTCTTTCTCTACTTGACACCGGTGAAGCCTCAGCTGGAGTACTGTGTTCAGTTGTGGCATCACACTTTATAAAAGATGTGGACAAAGTGAAGATAATCCAGCAGAGAGCAACAAAAAAAGATAAAAGGTTTAGCAAACCTGACCTATGTGGAAAGGTTAAAAAAAACTGGCCATGTTTAGTCTTGGGAAAAGACAGAGGGCGCACCTGATAACAGTCTTCAAATATGTTAAGGAACTAATAAAGAGGGCGGTGATGAATTGTTCTCCATATCCACTAAAGGTGGGACAAAAAGTAATGAGCTTAATCTACAGCATGGGAGATTTAGGAAAAACTTTCCCGCTATAAGGGTATTTAACTTCTGGAACTGGCTTCCAAAGGAGGTTGTGGAATCCCCATCACTGGAGGTTTTTAAGAACAGGTTGGACAAACACCTGTCAGGGATCATCTAGGTTTACTTGGTCCTGCCTCAGCACAGGAGGCTGGACTTGATGACCTCTCAAGGATTTTACGGCACTATATTTCTATTATTCTGTTATTACAGGACAGGCCCAACAAAGAAAATAACTGAACGCCACTAGCCGTCACCTTCAGCCCCCAACTAAAACCTCTCCAGCGCATCATCAAAGATCTACAACCTATCCTGAAAGATGATCCATCACTCTCACAGATCTTGGGAGACAGACCAGTCCTCGCTTACAGACAGCCTCCCAACCTGAAGCAAATACTCACCAGCAACCATACACCATACAACAAAAACACTAACCCAGGAACCTATCCTTGCAACAAAGCCCGAGTGCCAACTTTGTCCACATATCTATTCAAGACACCATCATAGGACCTAATCAGCCACACCATCAGGGGCTCGTTCACCTGCACATCTACCAATGTGATATATGCCATCATGTGCCAGCAATGCCCCTCTGCCATGTACATTGGCCAAACTGGACAGTCTCTACACAAAAGAATAAATGGACACAAATCTGACATCAGGAATCATAACATTCAAAAGCCAGTAGGAGAACACTTCAACCTCTCTAATCACTCAGTGACAGACTTAAAGGTGGAAATTTTGCAACAAAAAAGCTTCAAAAACAGACTCCAATGAGAAGCTGCCGAACTTGAATTAATATGCAAACTAGGTACCATTAACTCAGGTTTGAACAGAGACTGGGAATGGCTCGGTCATTACACTAACTGAATCTATTTCCCCTAATTCAGTATCTTAGTAAGTACCCTTACACCTCTGTGTCAACTATCTGTAATGGGCCATCTTGATGATCACTTCGAATGTTTCTTTCCCCTGCTGATAATAGTTCCTTTCAATTAATTAGCCTTTTACAGTTGGTATGGTTACTTCCACCTTTTCATGTTTCTCTGTATGTATAAATATTTGCTTACTATGTGATCCATTCCATGCATCTGATGAAGTGAGCTGTTGCCCACGAAAGCGTATGCTGAAATAAATTTGTTAGTCTCTAAGGTGCCACAAGTATTCCTTAAATTTTGGCAAGAATAGCATATCTGGGCAGGCAGAGGCAAGGCTCTCAAGCAGTGACAATTTAAATGCCCAACATTTCAAAAAGATTAGGAGCACGATTTTAAATGTCTCATTGACACACACTACAAAATCATGCATCACAAATGTGGAGCTACTTAATTTTAAAGCAATTTTAAAAATCAAAATGAACAAGTCTCTCACTCTAAGTAAATGAGAGTTGGCAGGTCTTTTCAAACCCAGACAGTTAAACCTCAGTGCAGAGTGTAAGGTTCTGGATCATAGAAGGAAACCGAGACTACAGAGGGGAAAATAAATCTCTTAACAATCATTAATACAGAGAAGGAGAAAGGAAGTGTATGCCCCTGCACACCATTGTCACGAAAATCAAAAGAATCATTGGTGTGGGAATTTTTATCTCTAGATCAAAAGGCTAGTTGAAATGCAATCTGCTGTTTGTGTAGAAAAAGTATCTGTAGAGAAGGGGAGGGGAAGCAAACACATGGGGATATTTGCTCTAAGATGTCAATGAAAAATAAGTATTCATTACTGAAGAAAAAATATTTGCAGAGTTCGGCAAACCACCCATACTGCAGATGGGGAGTGATGCAGGAGGAGTTGGAGGACATAAGAAATGCTGAGCATAACCCTATTTATCCTTGCAAAAGAAATGAGTTTAACAACCATAATTAAGTTAACTTTTAACTAATTAGTGACTGAACAGGCTTTTAACCCAATCTGCACTGTTAATGTAGATGGGCCAAACAATGTTCTATGCAAAGTAGAGAACAGGGCAAAAATTTGCAAAAGTGCCTAAGGGACAGATTTTTCAAGATATTTTCGTGCCTAAAGATGCAGACAGGCACCTAGTTGGATTTTCGAAAGTGCCTAGGTGCCTAAATCCTATTAACTTAAAAATGTGTTCCCAAATTTAATTTTCAAAAGTGAATTTAGACCAGATTGACAGAGGTATTTAGGTGCCTAAAGATGCAGATAGGAGCCATCGGCATTTAAAAAGCACCTAAATGAGTCAACTGCTTGACTCCTATTGAACTGCTTAAAAATAGTATTGTACATGCTGAGAATTTACTCAGCAAGGGTTTATCTCTAAGCACCGGTGAATAAGAGTGGTGCAGACTGCTGACAATATTAATTGCTGTCTAGTGGCAGAATTCACTGTTGTCTTTTGTTACATTACCTGAGGCCAAGTGGTCTGGAATTGGCATCTGCATTGTCGACTACAGCCCAGTGTGGCTTCTATTTGAAACATAGCAAGGCACTTGTGCAAATTTTACCAATAAAATAGAACACATTTCTCCCCCCGCTCTCCCCTGCAACATGGCACAGGTTTTTTCTTAACGTGATTCTCAAATGGTTTTGGCTCCAGCTACACTGGCTACACCAAACTATTAAGCCACAACCAAATTAATACTTAGCACAATTGTTAAACAGTTCTTTTGTGAGTATGGGTGAGATCCAATCAAGAATTAACTCTGTGCCTCTCTGCCTTTTTGAGTGATTTAGCTAACATTCACTATTCTGGCTCTTATCATACTCACAGCTTCTTGGGGAAATATTGTTAAAGGCAACTCAGAATTCAGGTGGTTATGAGTTTAAAGGAACATAATTTTTACTTTATTTTTACAGTATCACTTCAAAAACTCCATCTACATGTTTCTTTGTATTTGAAGATACTAGACTGAGCATTAGATACACTCCCTTTTCTTTCCACCTAAGAAAAAGGTCCCTCTTGAAAATATTGTTAAAAGTCCATTCATAAAAGATGAGACCCTGGCACTGATTAGACCTATGCGTATACTCTGAGCTACCTGACTGACAACACTATGTGAGTTCAGAGTGGGAAAGGTAGTTTGAAAACCGTTTAAGTACTTCTGAGTTTGAGTGTAAGTTCCATAGTTTCTCACAGATGGGGATAATAATTACCTTCCTGTACATTCACTTCCCACTGGTACAATACAGACTGTGTTAAACTGAAAGGAAAGCTACAACAAAAATGGCATGCAATTTTAATTTGCTTCTTGCTTGGAGAAGAGTCTGAGAATGGTTTTCAATATTATCACTTTTTTTTAGCTGTGTGTCCAGAGACGAGACAGGACCAGATATTCAACACAATTAATACGAACAACAAGGTGGAGGGAACACAAGCCAAAACAGGGAAAGAACAATTTAAAGAATATTTAGATAAGTTAGATGTATTCAATCCAGCAGAGCCAGATGAAATTGATCCTAGAGTACTTAAGGAATGAGCCGAAGCATTCTTGGAAACATTAACAATTTTCTTTGAGAAATTCTGAAAGACATGCGAGGTCCCAGAGGCCTGGAGAAGGGTAAACATAGGACCTACCTTTAAAAGAGGGAATAAAGAAGACCTTCTTAGTCTTAAGAAAAGAAGTTTGAAGTCTTCAAATATGTTAAGGGCCATTATAAAGAAAATTGTTCTCCATGTCCACTTAAGGCAATAACAAAAGTAATTGGTTTAATCTGCAGCTAAGGAGATTTAGGTTACACATTAGAAAAAACTTTCTATCTATAAGGGTAGTTAAGTTCTGGAACAGGCTTCCAAGGGAGGTTGTGGAATCCCCATCACTTAAGGTGGTTTAGAACAGGTTGGACAAACACCTGTCAGTGATCATCCAGGTTTACTCTGTCCTGCCTCAGCACAGGAGGCTGGATTTGATGACCTCTCAATATCCCTTTCAGCCCTATACTTCTATATTAGTGTTAACATGGAATAGATAAAAGGATTACAAGGAAGTGAGGAAAGAAGACAAATGCAAAATGCATTTCTGATACCACTTCAGATATTTAGCTTAAATATTTGTTTATATAGTGCATCAGTTTTATTCCAAATGCCATAATGATAGGAGTGGTATAAAAACCTATATAGAAAGATTAGATGGAAATCTCACAAGTATAGTGCCCTTGTGGTGGAGAAGAGAGTGGAGTAACTTGCAATGTCTATTCTTCGTGGAGAGTACTGGACACAGAAAACATGGTAATTCTCTCTGGCTCTCTAGCTCCAGACTAATTAAACACAGCCTATACTGTCAGTACACAAGATCTCCCTATGTCCTTGCTTGTGCTAAGCAGCGACTGCTGACTACACTACTACTGTAGTATCCCCAGAGCTCCTTCATGGGGACAAGGAGAGAACTGGATCTATGGAAGACAACTCAGGAGGAGTGAGGCAAAGAGTGCACTTGCATAAGTTCCCCACTTCTCCAACTATTTCCAAAGGTTTTCATGTAATTATGCAAATTTCCTGAGACAGGGATGTTTCTAGGGTCACATGTTTGGGGAGGCAAGTGGGTATTTTGGGGTGCCTGGATGTCACTAATTAAGAAACAAATCTCCTTCCAGGAGTCAAGGGTTAGTTAGACCCCTGGAAAATCTTGGATTTTTGAGAGTTTAAAAAAGTAAAAATTGGCTACTGTGTCAGTATTTTGCTATCATTTATAATGTATATAAAGGATGAAGATTCTCCAGTCTGCTGCTGTTTGAAGTATAATTTTCCCCATCAGCTTGGCAAGAAAAAAATAGAATAGAATGAGATATTGACAGTGTTGCAACACTGCTTTCCATTATATTTATCACACTAAAAGGCAAGGGCAGTACAGTTTATACACTGCATCTAATTTATGAATTATTTGTGCTGATAACCCAAATGCAAATACAGGGTTTAGAGCACATTAACAAAATATACTAAATCATATTGTTCTTACTGTGAATATCTTCCAAATGGAATCTGCTTATCCAGCAAACAAAACACCAGTATTTTAATTTTCAGCCAGTGCTATAGAAAAACTTGAAACAGTAAAACCTCTAGTAAGAACTACTCAGCAATTAGGAAGACACACATTCACTAAATAAGTCAGTCAGTAATAACACACTTCAAAAACAATTGTGGATTGACAAGGCACAAATATCCATACAGTATTCACTTTTTGATTGGCATCACCACAAACAGACAGGATCATTCTAATAATAAGTTCAAGGATAGGAAGCAGTACTAAAAGCTAAGCCTCTTCCAATACAATACCAATAAAAAGAAGTGAATCAACTGGTTGGCTTATCACTTACCATATGTTCTTTAAATTTTCTTTAATCTGACTGGTGATGATAACTGCTAAAATTATATGTCCATGGAAGCAAAATTCTTAATCAGATAATGTAGTATCCACTATAGGTTATCACCAGTTACATTACTAATGTGTGAAACCAGAAATCAGTCCCTGGCCTGAAATAGCCAAAGTAAACACTGCATCAGAACCTTCTGCAAGGGACAAGTGGACAACAAGACAGGGTGCTGCCTTCCTGGAGCCAAGACTTGAGACATCACTCTAAGATTGGGTAGCCTTCTAAAGTTGACGGGCAAGGATCCATTTATGATGGTTAATATTGGCTCTAATGACCCTGACTTGTGGGATATCTTGCAAATAGTAGATGACTTCATGGAACTTGGAAGTGTGTTGAAAAAGAAGCATGTGCCAGTGGTCTACTTTGAAATGCTTCCTGTCCCACAAGTGAAAGAAGAGAGAAAGCAGAAGATTCAGGAAGTGAACCACTGGCTAGATAAGTAGTGTAGGTTTTCTGGAACATTGGTTCACCCTCTATGGGTTCAGGGGGCTGTATAGTTTGGATGGCCTCCCTCAGTAGAAGGGAGACAAGGGGACAGGCTGGCTAGTAGTCAGGAGGATGTTAAACTAATAGCAAAAGGAGAGGGTAAAAAGAGGGAACATAGGAGCACTCCACACAAAATGGAGATGTTGAGAACAAAATTAATCAATGAACCAAAGGACACAAAAAAAGAAATTCTTTAATTGCCTATACATCAAACCCAGGAGCCTGAGTAACAAACAAAAAAGAATTAGAATTGCTAATTTATGTGCATAAATTAAATCTATTTGGTATTACTGAAACCTGGTGGGATGATTCACATGATTGGTTATAACCTATTTAGGAATGATTGAGTAGGCAAAAAGAGAGGGAGTGGCATTATATGTAAAAAAATGTACTTACCTGTTTCCAAGTCACTAATAACTCAGAAGGAATTATCTTGAATGCTTATGGATCAGTGTCCTAACAGATAAAGCACAAAGTGGGGTATTAGCTAGTGTCTATTACAGACTACTACTAGGGAACAGGATGACAACCTATTTATAAAGTGTAAGGGGAAAAGTTGTTTGATCATAGGCAACTTCAATTTGAGTGAAATATGCTGCTGGGGTCATGCTCTCATTATTGAAACTTCCTTAGAATTTCTAAAGCATATAAATGACAATTTACTAAACTCAAAAAGTGTTGCAGCCAACATGGGGTTAGTCCTTTTCCTAACAGATAAAGATGAGCTGATCACAGAACTAAAAATTAATGGTAGCTTAGGTACAAGGGATCATGACTTGATCACATTTATAATGTGCAAGCAGAATAAAGTCCAGACCAGTACTATATAAAAATAGGGCAATTTCACAAAGTTAAAAACAATTATGAGCCAAATCAACTGGGAGGAATAATTTAATCAGAAAAATGTGAATGATTATTGGGAATCATTTATGAACAATTACCGGATGCCCCAAAAGCCACAATCCCACAACTGAGGAAGAAGCCTGGGCTGGATAAAAAACCCAACCTGGTTTGGAGGGGAAGCAAAGGCAACTGGAAAATATATATAGTATATATAAACAAGTAGAAGAAAGGGAATTATTATAGTAATTTACATAAGTCAAAAGTTAGGAAGTGTAGAAAATTGATAAGGGAAGCAAAGGAACAGAAGGCAATATCTATGGCCACCAGAATTAAAGACAATAAGAAGGAGTTTTTAAAATGTATTCAGACCAAAAGAATCCTGACAATGATATTGATCCATTAATAGATGGAAATGGTAGAATTATCCATAATAATGCAGCAAAGGCAGAAGTGTTCAATAAATATTTCTGGTTCTGTATTAAGGGAAAGAGATTATATAGTCTTATCATATGGTGGTGCTAACACTCTTTCCATTCCACTAGTATCTCAGGAGGATATAAAACAGAAGAATTCAAGTTAGCCATTTTTAAATCAGCAGATCCAGATAATTTACATCCAAGAGTTTTAAAAGAGCTGGCTGAGAAAAATCACTGGACCATTAATCTTGATTTTCAATACTTAGAGCTCTGTGAAGTTCCAGAAGACTTAAAGAAAGCTAATGTTGTGTCAGTTTTTTAAAAGGGTAAACAGGATGACCTGGGTAATTATAGGTTTGTCAGCCTGACATTTATCTCAGGCAAGATAATGGAATAGCTGATATGGGACTCAGTTAATAAAGAATTAAAGGAAAGTAATATAATTAACACAAATCAACATGGGTTTATAGAAAATAGATTCTGTCAAACTAACTTGATAGCTTTCTTTGATGAAGTTATAAGTTTGGTTAACAAAGGTAATACTGTTGATGTAATATACTTAGACTTCTCTAATGCATTTGACTTCGTATTGCATGAGATATTGATTAAAAAACTGGAATGATATAAAATTAACAAGGCACATGTTAAATTGATTAAAAACTGGCTAACTGATATGTCTCAAAATGTATTTGGGGAATCATCAGCAAGTGGGTGTGTTTGGAGTTGGGTCCCATACGATTGGTTCTTGGTCCTATGTCATTTAACATTTTTATCAATGACCTGGGCGAAAACATAAAGTCATCACTGATAAAGTTTGCAAATGACACAAAAATTGGGGGAGTAGTAAATAATGAAGAAGACAAGTTACTGATTCAGAGTGAGCTGGATCGCTTGGGAAACTGGTTGCAACAAAATAATATGTGTTTTAATGCAGCTAAATGTAAATATATACATCTAGGAACAAAGAGTGTAGGCTATACTTAGAACAGGGGTGGCCAACCTGAGCCTGAGATGGAGCCAGAATTTACCAATGTACATTGCCAAAGAGCCACAGTAATACGTCAGAAGCCCCCCAGCAGCCTCCCCACACCACTCCCAACGCCTCCCACCCACCGGCAGCCCTGCCGATCAGCACCTCCACCTCCCTCACCGCACCTCCCAATCAGCTGTTTCATGGCGTGCAGGAGGCTCTACCAGGGAGAAGTGAGGGCATGGCAGGCTGAGGGGAAGAGGTGGGAAAGGGTGGAGTGGGGGCAGGGCCTGTTGCAGAACCAGGGGTTGAGCAGTGGGCTTCAGCCCCAGAGTCAGTGCCCATACAAGGAGCCGCATATTCACTTCTGAAGAGCCGCATGTGGCTCCGGAGCTACAGGTTGGCCACCCCTGACTTAGAGGATAGAGGACTCCATCCTGGGAAGCAGTGATGCTGAAAAAGATTTGGGGGTTGAGGTGGATAATTAGCTGATCATGAGCTCCCAGTATAACACTGTATCCAAAAGTACTAATGCAATCCCTGGATTCATGAATGGAAATCTCGAGTAGGAATAGGTTATTTCACCTCAATATCAGCACTGCTACAATCACTGCTGAAATACTGTGTCCAGTTCTGGTGCCCACAATTCAAGAAGAATGTTCATAAATTGGAGAGGGTGCAGAAAAGAGCCATGAGAATGATTAAAGGATTAGACTTAAAGAGTTCAATCTACTTAGCTTAAAAAAAAGAGAAGGTTAAGGGGTGACTTGATTATAGTCTATAAGTAACTACATTGGGAGCAAATATTTAATAATGGTCTCTTCATTCTAGCAGCTTTCTATCAATAATCCCAGAATTCTTCAGTAATAGTTCATATGACACTCAGGTACCTCATGCTTCCTTAGTTTAGGTTCCAACTTCTTCCAGCTGACGCACCATTTATGAAAGCTGTTCTGGGAGCTGTCCTGGGAGCTGCTCCAGAAAACAGCTGGCATGGAAAAGCATACACTCTGTCCAGTGTACAGCAATACACCATCCAGCTTCAGGTGACAGCATCTCCATTTGCTAGTACGCTTTCATAGCGTTTATCAATCAAACGTTTACTGTTCTGCTGCGAAAAATTAAAAATTTCAGATGTCACTTGAATAGGGCCTTTCCCAACAAGATAACAAATGGAGTCTGAGAGTTCCTGGGAACGTGGCCACATCACTGGATCTTGCCCTGGTTTGTCTTGTGATGAAGAGTTGCTTGGGACTTCTTCCTGGATACTTGCTAAGAAGCCTGAGCTGATAGATTCGTCATCATCTTCATGACAAATAGGAATGGGCGGCTCACTTAAATTGTCAATGCTACTTCTCCCCACTTTAGAAGTTTCAGGCATGATCATCTCCTGTTCACTAATGTTCTCTTCTGAATTTTTAATGCAAACAAACATGTCCATTGATGTACTAGATCCTAAATGATAATTTTCCTTCCTGTACCCAGGACCAAAATGCCACTCAGGCAGGCTAGCCTGCTGATGTTACATAGTATCAACTCTGGTAACCTGGCGTTTTGTCTTGTCAGCCCCTGACAGATATTTCCACTTTTCTTGATGGTAGAATGGTTCCCATATTAACAACAATCCTGTTTATGATAACTTCCTGTTAAATGGAAACGTTTTGCCTGGAACCCATACTATCCAATTGACTTAGAGCGTTAATTGGTCCAGATATTGGCAAAAGGCTTGATGTTGCCATGCTGCCTTGTGCCCCTGCTCCATGTGGAAAGCCCAGGCACAGGTCCTGCAGGTTTGCAGGACTGCAGCCAGGGATGGAAGCAGAGTTGCCAGGTTTTTCAACAATGACTTGCTGGCCCAGATTGCACAGAGAGGATTAGTCCTATATGGATTTTAACGCAAAAGGGGAGCTCAGAAGGAAGAGCTGGCAGAGGCAGGGCTGTGCTGGGGCTGTTTCCAATGTAAATCACCAGCCTGAGACATGAGAGAATTTGCTCTTCAGGAGGAACCCAAAGAGAGTCAAAGGGGTGAGAAACTTTCACAGCAGCTCTGAGGATGCCACCTCACAGCCCCTTCTGCCAGAGCATTCAATCAAAAAAATCTGTGCAATAGGAAGAGGTGGACAGCAGATCTGGAGCCGAAGCGCTCTGCTCTGGCTGCTGCCAGCCCTGCATGACATAAACAGTATCCTGAGATTACTGAGGTCCTGCCCAGGGAATGCTTAGCAAAGCGCTCCTGCCCCATGCATACCTCACCCCACGCAGAATCCAGCCAACAAGTTACAAGCTGACCAACCACCAGGTGTGTGCCTCTCTCCCCAACCCACACACAGCCCGTGAATGCCCCTCCCATCCCACATATATGCCAACAGCCCTCCCTAATGTTCATAGTCACTGCAGTCTCCAACATTTTAACAGCTCAGCCTCACTGGTCACAGCCCTCAATATCCCGGCCCCCAACCCGACTCAACATTCCCATCTCCCTGCAGCACCTCAACTCAACCCCAGTCCCCTCAACATCCCCCATTCACCTGAAAATCCCTCACCTCACAATCCCAAGCATCGTGGACAGCCCTCCCACAACTCACCCCATTCACCCCAGCATTCCAGTCCCTAACCAACTCGTTCCACCCCCCCATTACCTCCACAGACCCCACAGTTCTCCCCACCATCCCCCATTCACCCAGCATCTTGCCACCCCTGGGCCTTCCTGTCCTGGCCACTCACCTGACCTTCCTGGCCAAACCTGCGGTCGGCTGATTGGCCTGGAGCCCACACGGCAGTTGGTCAACTCGTTGCATGTCGGCGTAATGCAGCAGGTCATGGCGCATGCATGAGCAGAGTCCTACTTGCAGCAGCAATGCCAGGCCATGGCCCACATGTGAGCATGTGTTGCTGATTATGCAGTGCTGCCACATCGCTTGGTGTTGCTGCCAAAAGTCCACCCGATTGTGCATGTACCACCTGACTGCATTGCTGTGATGTGCAGCATGCACCAGTCTATCAGGAATTTGAAACTGACATGCCATCATGGTGAGAACAAAGCTTGGGCTTTTTCACAAAACATTTTTTTTTTTTGTGAGAGGAACCAAAACAAGCAACTGTTTTGAAAAGAAATCCCCAAACCTGCAACAAACAAAAGCAAAACAATAACAACCCAACACCCAATTGTGGAAAAAACAAGTCCAAATCTGCTTATAATTTGGATCCCTTTGAAGGTCATCGGGGGGGCACATGTCCCTCTTGTCCCCCACCTCCCTGGTAGCACTGGCCCTGCCCTCAGTTAAACGCAGAGCTGGTACTACTATATGTGTATGTTATACACTCTGACATAAGAGAAGCTTTGTATTTCTCTATTGTAAATGTAACCAGATCTTGTGTTCTATTCTCATCTTGGGCCAGATTCTTATGTTCACCTGAGCTGCAGTAGCACAGCCAGGTCCGGAGCACAGGGGGATCAGTGCTATAAAAAGGCGCCTCCCCCTGTACTCACCCGGCGGCGCTCCGGGTCTTCGGGGCACTTCGGCAGCTCACTCTGGGTCTTCGGTGGTACCTGCCGCCAAAATGCTGCCGAAGTCCCGGAGCACCGCCGGGTGAGTGTAAGAAGCGGCGCTTAAAAAGAAGCAGCGCCTTTTTTAGTGCTGCTAAAAAAAGGCGCCGCTTCCGCCGCTTCTGCTCAAGGGGGAGCGGCCGCTCCCCCTGCTCCCCCCCTGGCTATGCTACTGCTAAGCTGTGCTTGGCACAGATCTCTAGGAGGAGAAGCAAAGCTAGCACTATGCCACATTTGCACTCTTCCTGTCCTAATAGCATCCAGGAGCCAGCTGATCATAAGTCAAGCAGGACCAAGATCACCACACCTTCAAAATGCCCCAGCATATTCCCCACTCTCAGTATGCTCCCAGACCAGAGCATTGAGAAGGAAGGAGGAGGTGAAGTAGACTCTCTTTGCCACCACTCAAAGATTCTGCTACACAAAGACATACTTAGCTCTTTAAATCAGCTTCCCATCTCCACTGTGCTGCACCAGGGTGGTGCAAAGGGAATGGAGAGGAGCCAAATATCTAGCCCTATGTGTGTACTTAACTTGCCAGTGGTATGCACATAAGAAGTAATAAGAGTTAGTATGACAGGGCTATAGAGGAAGTGACTTTTATAAGACAATGTGAGAAAACTTCAAGGGTAAAATCTTGGCTCTGCTGAAGTAAGTGGCAGATTTGCCATCGACTTCAATGGAGACTGAGTTTCATTCCCTGAACTAATTTTTCATTCTGCTATCTTTCTACCTATGCTTTTATGCCACTCTTATCATTACGGCATTTGGAATAAAACCCATGTATATCATTTAGTCAATAATGATTTATTACACTATTTCTAAATTTTCTCTTATGCAAGATAGTACATAAACTGCACTGAGATATATAATGATCATATTACAAAAAAAATTTCACAAAGTTCCACTGTATCAACAGTATAAGTGGTCTTTTAGAAATATTTTTATAAAGTTTTGGGTAATTGTTAAATTTACCAGAATAAAACACTCAAAATATTATCCTTGGAACACATGTTCATGTGGACAAAAGCAGCTAACAATAGTTTCTTGTTAAGATACCCTTCCTTCTACTTCCCATCCTATAAAAGACTGATACAAGTAGATAACATTCTGCATATGAGCTATGCTCCATGGTGCTTTGGCAGTCTCTTCATAAAATAAAAAGTGGCTTTGGTGCAGTTCTTATTTATTTGTAAAGCGGTAATATTATGCATTTTGTCTATATTTCTATAACAATCCACCATTGCTTAATAACAATCCATAATATTCTAAAAATAATCAGCCTAGGTGGTACGGAAAAATAGAAAATGGAAATGCTGTCACATTTTCTCTAGGGGGAATTGATACATTTTGTTTTGGTCTATTCCCCATAGGATAAAGCAGATGTACAGGTGCTAGGCTAGAAATTGTTATAATTATAAAACCCATGTTCAATTCCTCTGAGAGCTTTGAAAGTTTCCACATACAGTAGAAATTCATGCTTTGAAGAAAAAAAATCCATATGCCTGACGAACAATAGAGTACAAGTTGATTTCCTGAATTATTTACTGCAGCAAGGCGATCATTGAGAAGTGCAACACAATAATCAAAATTCAAAGGAAACACTGTAAATCTAAACAATTTCAGAAACAATATTGCTGGAACATGAAGGTTAAATTTTTTTTTGGATATATTGTTTAACACCTTTTGTGCTTAAAGTATGGTTATAAAAGCATCTGTGTCAAGATGGCGCCTTTTTCTCACTCACTATATCTGCTTTCTCTTGTCTTTGAATCATAGTGGTTTACTTTACTGAAAAAACAAGTCTTCACTAATGCTAGTATGGGAGGGCCAATGCAGATATGGAAGCATGAGTTGGATTCTGTATGGTCTCATGCAGCATTCACAAAATTGTTGCTTATGTTCATTTAGAAAGCTTTCCTGCAGATGCTAATGAAACAAGCAAGAAGATGGATTTTCTGATCCTAGGTTAAAGTTCTGGTAGGGTGTTGAGGATCGTGCAGTTTTCAAAAGTCCAAAAATCCATAGCTGAATTGAACCTCTGGTTATTGGGTCAGATCCAAAGCCTGGTGACATCAATGGAAAGACTCCCATTGACTCCTACAACTTTCTATCAGGCCCACTATAAAATTCACCCATTATTAATTCTAAACCGGAATACATACAATTATTGTATTTATAAATTCTGGGCACTAGAGCTTTTTATGCAGCTATATTCCAATTATTTGACTCTGTTATTCAAATTTCAAATTTTCCTTTATCATCTGATATTCATATAGAAACTGAAGTTCATTTTTAAGATGGTTTCAGATCTTCCTGAGACTTCGGAAAATAGGGGGACTTTCCTTTATTTAGTATTTTATCCCCTTGCTGTTTGCCCCTGTGGTCCCTTTGTTATAGCAGAATGCAATCTTGGAAATATTGATGTTGTGTTGGAATATGGGGCTCTTTAAAGGGGACATACCTTCTGCAGCAGGCTGCATGGAGAATGCATTTTGCTCAGTGTATTATGTGTGTGAAGTAACACCAAGTTTTTAGAATTATTCTATCTGTTTATTACAGCAGATCATATAACACTCATATTATTTTAAAAACATTTCTCTATTAATAATGTAATGCTGGATTGTCACAGCCCTTACTCATCCATGCAGGGAAGTAATTATCCCTTTGTTCCCCTGCCCGGGCCCTGATCAGATTGCAACTCCATTGCCAGGGAGAGGAGACAGGACTGTAAACCAATATCATAGCAAGCAAGTGTGCAGGGAAGGGGGCAAAGGGTCAGAAAGTGGAAGGGGCCCTAGACCAGGTTCCCTGCCCTGCACTCCCTGGGCACAGAGCAGCCGGCCTGGAACACAACCGGGAGTAAGGTGAGCCATGAGAAGGAATGAAGTATTATACTCTCTGACAAAGCAAAGGGGCAGCAGAGGAGGAACTCCCTGTGGATCACAAGCCATCTTGTAATCTGTTTCTGGGGCAGAGCAGGTATGTGCCTCCCCCTCCTCAGTACAGGTAACAATCTAGATCCCAATCTAGATCTAATATTAATTAGATATTAATATTATTTTACACCGAACATGTTGCTTGAGCAAAAAATCCTTATCTGAACATCTGAGGCTATCATATAATGTATGTTTGACAGCAAGCTATACCGGAGCTCACACAATGTCTAAAGCTGTAAGGAAATCATTGCCAGCCAGGGTTACAGCTGGCATATGTGGATTTTTAAACATGGGTTTTTCCATGGCCAGAAAGAAGAGATCTTATTGCTCAACTCACCAGAAACTTTGGTTTTGCTCAGACTTCTACCACAGGAAGGAGATTTATCATTTCTCTGTTGCTGTGGCTTCCAAGGAAATTAGTAGATTGTGAACAGCTTCACAACTTTCCATTCGATCTGTGCAACTGAGAGAGGGGTGATTTTTGTTTTCGGTTCACCTGTTAAGATAGATGGTGTTTGAATGGACCTCATAAGCTCAGTTTCATCAGTAGTAAGATCAAATGCAGTGTCACACAAAAAGTGTGTGATTGGAGTTTGCATAATTTGTCTCTGTTATGGAAATTCAGCTTTCAAGTCTTTATTGTCTATGATTTCCAGTACAGAATAGTGTGAATGTAATAATATTTTCAGATTTCTGAGATGCTTGCTGCAGAAAACAAAGAAAGGACCTATCTTGTATACTTTTACATGGAAAACATATCCGAGATGAGAAACAGAAAATCTGTTTTAAGTACCATAATCCTACATGCTTTAACAGGATTCGTAAGCATGCAGTAAACTGTGTTATCATGGTAGATAAACAAAACAGTTCACAATCCTTTTCTTTTAAGTTCCGTGAGAAACTAGAATATCATGGAAAATATTCTGCCACTGACACTTCTTGCAGTTAAGTTCTTTACACATGATTTTCATTACTTCTGAAGAAAGCTGCAGTAATCTTTTGAAATTTTGCAGAAAAAATAAGATATATTTAAATGGCCTCACATTGTGGCATATAGCTCTTCAATAACCTGCAGTTTCTGTAACACAAAATGTCTTTGTGTAACATGGCACCAGTTTCAGCAATTTTGTAGATTTAGAATCCACAGAAAGTGTGACCTCCTATTTTTCTGCAAATCACACGACTTTCTCCCCTCCCCGCCCCACACACAGTGTGTGATATTTATAAGTGGCTGTTTCTCCTCCCACAACAGAATATAACTGTAAAATAGTATGAATATATATGGTTTCTGTTGTTCACTGGCTGATTTCTGGATATTACGATGAAGGTATTGACAAACTGGAGAGAGTTCAGAAAACATTATCAAAAATGACCATGGGGTTGGACAGAGTGCAGCTATGCACAACGCTATGTTGGTGAGAGAACTTCTTCCGCTGATATAGCTTCTGCCACTCGTGGAGGTGGTTTTATTATGCCCATGGGAGAGCTCTCTCCTGTCAGCATAGAGCGCCTTCAGAAGATGTGCTTCAGCGGCGCAGCTGATTCAACTGTGCTGCTGCAGCACTAGGTGCATAGACATTGCCTAATGTACTGTTGCACTGAAAGATGTTAATGGCTGCCATCAAATCAGTCTTTGATCTATAGACAATCACAGACCTGGTGCTGATAGGTGCACTAAGTACTTTTCCTTAGGCTAAACAGCAGGAACAGTTAAGCCCATTTAGTTAGGGTATGACTCCACAGCAAATGAAGGTGTGATTATAGCTTAGGTAGGCACATCTGTACTAGCTTTAATCTAGTGCAGGAAACACTGGTAATGAAGATGTAGTGGGAGGGACTTCAACACAGGCTACAGGCTGAGTATGTACTCCTGGTTCCCAACAGGTCTGTACTGGGGCGGCTAGTCTATGTTGAAGTTCTTTCTTTAAATGCTCATACCTTTGTTAATTTATCATATTAGAGTGAAATCCCGGCCTATAGAAGTCAAGAGGCATTTTGCTACTGACTTTAGTAGGGTCAGAATTTCACCCTTAGGGTCTAAATGTTCACTTTCCATATTAGCACCTGCTATAATACTTTCTACAAATTGCATTGCACTCTTGGCCGTAGTGAAGACTTAAGAACATTCCCCCAGCCAGTTTTTCAGGGAACAATAATATAGTCAAAGCCTACAAAGATTTTTCTACATCTTTTCACTAGATGTAAAATGTAATCAGAGACGATCTCACAAAAGTACTTTTGAATGTCACTTCTCCAGTTTTCCTGGCAGCTCTCAGAATCCATTTCCTGTCATACGAACAGGCAGTATTGTAAGAATGGTACATTTATGTCCCTCATTTTCTTAAATGGGAGAAAGATAATTACATGAAATGGAAGATGGCAGGGATATATCAGGTACAGTGACAGAGTTTCAGTAGCCCCACAAGCCGAGTGTTTGTCCCTAGTTTTCTAGTGTCATGTTGTCTATTACATCAATTTTTGTTTTAATAATTTGACTGTCAGCCAAAAATGCCACTGTAGTACAATGCTCGCTTACTAAGACTTCCAGATCAAAGACATTCCTTGGGAAATTGTTCATGATGGGACTAGTTTGTAACTGTTATTGTAAGGATTCAAATATTTGGGTCACTTTCCAGGATTTTTTGATGGAACAGCTGTAGTTACTAAGGAAGCAGCGTGCTCTATTGTGCCAAGGGTAGCACCAGTCCAGCTTCATACAGCACCGGTTCAAACACAGGAGAAGAGCATAACAGAAGTACTGTTCTTCACAGATCACAGCACCTCCAACAGTTTACCGCCTATTCCAAAGAGTGAATAAAATGTGCAGAGGTGACAAAATATGACCATAAGTTTATGTATTAATTGTATATTTCATAATGTAACCAAAAGCTCAGACAGCTCACTTTTTCAACCATGTCAATGCAAACACAAGGATCCCACAGCATGATGACCTGCAGAATAAGATTAAAATCCCACAACCCTCTATGGAACTGCATCAAGATCCTTACACTCAACTTTGATGCTGAGGCTCAACGGAGAGCCACAAGGTGCATTTTGACCACTCAAAACAAACAGCTCGTCATTGACCCTGCCGAGGAACCACCAGGTTTTGATTTACATGGGAAAGACTGGGGCAGATTGCTGTAGCAATGTGCTGGCTATCAAATCTAGATATACATTTGTAATCATTGCTACCTTACAAAGCCATATAAAAGAAGAAGTATCCACATTTATTTTTATGTGCTTGACTTCTAAGGGTGTGTCTACACATTAATTCAAATAAGTTTATTCGCTCTAAATACACTGAATTAACTATATCAAACTAAAGTGCATCCATACTACTTTGTTATGCCATCTTAAGGTCCTTCCTTTATCAATCTTTGCTTCCACACAGCTCTTTCCTTATGCAAATTAACTGTGCAACACTCTGGGCTGATGGTGCATTGTTCCGTTGCTTTTTTTCATAGGACATTATGGGATGCTTTCCAGAGCCTACAGGAATTCTGGTACTTAGGATCAAACTAAAACACTAACATGATTCCTCTCCTGGCATCCCATAATTCATCTGTATTTTGCCAGCATCATTTTCAAACTACTGTCAGGCACTATGGAGGACATACTGCTGAGCACCAGGGTCATGATAATTTTTAATATGATCAGAGTGATGTATTGGCAGTTGAACACCTGGATGGGGCTTGGGTCAGGGGCTTTGGATGCCATGGTGATATGGCTTTAGAGGAGGAGCAGGAGGATGGAATTGAGCAATCGCTTCTTGATGCCATTTTCCTGGAGAAGCTTCACTTGGTGGAGTGCTACTTCTGGACTCAGTCAACTAGCTGTGACTGGTGGGGCAGGATAGCCCATGGGCAAGACTCTCTCCCTTGCTCCCACAGATATTGTGGAAAACACAGCAAGCACCACCTCTGTGAGATCAGTGTGCATGGCAAACTAGAGAGCTATCTTTTGCCTCAAATTCTCTTGTGTAACAGTAGTCAATCAGCACAAGGTATCCCGAAAAATAAAGAATTCATTTGACCACAATGGGTTAATAATGTTAATAATTGCAAGGCAATCAGGCTATTTTTTAATGTCTTTGCCTTCTGGAATGTTTCTATAGCCTGATTTTGGGAATTTACCTTGCAAAATGTAATGGTAACTGAAACCTCAAAGTATATTTTCTGTTGCCTTTTTATTTTGGTTCTGTATCTACAATAAACATGCCTTCCACACAATGTGTTGATTATTTTTTTAAATCCTGTGATGCCAACAATCATGAGTGAGGGAGGCATAAGGAGGAGGTCGCATTTGACCACTGGAAATCGCAGCTCAGGAAGTGGAGCTTGGGGGTCAGCATGCTGGCCAATAGTTGTGGAATTTGATAGCTCAAGGTAATAAACCTTAATAGCTTTAGGTCTCCCGTGTGGATGCCTTTTTAAGCCCTCTGGGAGGTCAATAAAAGCCAAGCAGACAGAAAGAGGCTCATAGCTCCACCCAACATGGCAGCATGGTATCTGGAAAAAGGTTGTTAAAAGCCCCCTATAGAGTTGTATTCCAATACTGCACTTATTACTTACTGGTAGAGCTCCCCTGCATAGCACATGTAGGCTGGCTCCATGCATAGTGTTCTAGTGTAATTTCAAATCTTCCAGTTCATACAGCTCTTGACTGTCTCGGAGCATCTCCTCCTGGTCACATTGTATAAAATTTTCTTGCCGTGAGGTGGAAAACTGAGTTCCACATCATTCTGGGGTGATGGCCTTGCTTGCCAAAATGCAGTCAGGTGCTCATAATATGGGCAGGTAGTGTGAGCATTACTAGAGGTCCTATTCTTGTTTCTTGGTATCAGGTACTTCTGCCAGAGCATCTTTTCTTTGACTCAGCACTAGGACCACCTCTGTGATTGCCCCCTCTTCTTCATTTGCTCTGACAGGGTCCTGTGAATGACTGCATTCTGATGACTCTTCTTCAAGTGGGACTGGACATGCAGCTTTCCAAAGAGATCAACAAGTCTAGGAGCTCTGCAGGAGTCCACAAGGAAGCACAATGGGTATGTAATTCTGGGTGTGTGCACCTGGGTATGGGTACTGGGTGTGTTAACTCATCTCTACCTGGTATTGCAAAGGGGCACATCTGGCTGTGTGCCAGCATTTAAACAGGGATAACATACAGTCAGGATGACCCTGGAGTAGTGGAGGGTAGAGAGGTACACAGATAGGCCAATCCAGCTATGAAGCAATGCAGCATGGGATACCAGTGTTAATCTGAATGAGGATTGCATCCAGATGCAGAGAAATTAATCTGAATTAGCAATGCTTCCATATGACCCTCAAACCAAACAAACTCATTGTGACGTAGAGTTATTTCTCTTCCAAAGAGGATTAAACGTGGAGTAAGACTCCAAATAACTTGCACTGCAAACAATTGTGTATGGATGCAAGGCACTTTAAAGGGAACAAACTCAAATTAATCTGAATTAACTTCCCTGTATAGATAAGCAATAAGAGAATGTGAATTGGTTTAGTTCTGCTCCCAAAACTTAAAATAGGGTTTAAGCAGAAATTAAGAACTTCATAGGCCTTAAACTGGTCCTCTGCCATGGGTGAATTTAACCTACTATTTACATAGTTACTATTCACCTGAAGAAAGACTTGATAAAACAGCAACAAGAGCAGCAAACTGTAAACACAAATGCAGTAGTTCTGCTTCCAGAACCCTGGCAACAGCCAAGTTCCCAGGGCAAGATGTTTCCCTGAGCCTCTTCTTCCAAAACGCTGTCCTCACTGCTGTGCATGACATGGTGCATCGAACCATGTCCCGCACATTCTAAACCCTTCTGGGTTAGGAGAGCACTCAAACATACACTTTCAGATAGGCTTCCAGCTGTTTAATCAGAACCAAAATCCAGGTGGAGCTGTGCAGTCTGGATTTGCCACACCCATACACTTCACCACATATATGGAAAGGAATACTGCTTTAAAGTTGATAGGTTTAACAATGTGGTCATGTGTACTTCAGTTTGGGTGTAGCTGAGCACCATCAGACCTCAGGTCAGATTCAGTTCAGTAAAGGTGTTAGCTTCATTTCTTCACTATCTTTGCCACAACAGGTGCATATAGCTTGTGAAGCACTGTAGGGTCCCTTGAGATGAGTCATATGTTAGGAATTACTAATATTAATCCTCATGCTGCATGTATATACTTTAAATGATGACTCACAACTGTTGTGTCTGTGTATGTACACAGGCACGATGTTTCATTTTCCCCTGTCCAACTGCCAACAGTCAAAACAAGGGAATAAAAAAGGCAAAGCAGTTAGCATTTTCCCCCAGAAGTAAGAGAGAGAATAGGTCATGAGAGTGGAATGATTCCTTTTATGTGAAAGATAAAGAAGATCACAGCTTCAGAATTTAGAAGAATTTTCATTGCCCTGCTGCTGGTGTGAAGAGAGAAAAGCTTTTCTTTAAAACTATCTTTTAAATGTACACTTAAAAAAATAAGGTTAATAGAAAGGATAAAGAAGTTTAAATGAAACAGTAGTTAGCAGCTGTACCAATAGAACTATTATTTCTCTTTTGACTGTGAATGAATTGTAGTTGCCTCTCATTGCTTGTTGGGGAGTTTCTGGATGGCTGGAAGAGAACAAAAATTTTTGTGAATTAAAACCAGGCATGATGGAAATAGATCAATAAGAAATAGAGAGAGGTAAGTAATCAATGAAGAGGGAGGGTGCTGCGGCTAGGATGCAATTAGATCTCTAGTAAAAAAGACTCAATGGGCTCCATCATAAGATAGCTCCCCGTCAGTCATGATTTTTTGTGTGTGCTATGCATACTGTGAGGATACAGAAGTGGTAATTGTGTTCATCCTAGTAGACAAAGTTAAAAAAACAACAGGAATTGATAGGTGATGCTGATTATTGTATTTACTGGGGAAAAAAGACATATTTTCCTTAGCCCTTGGGAAAGAGAGGGAAGCAGAGCAATAAACATAGTGCAAGGATGGTGATTTGGACCTCATAATTAAACTCTGAGGTATAGAGATCAAAGATGAATTGTCTAGAAAGATGTAAAATGAAAAGCAGATAGAAGTGAGGACAGGAGTTCCTCTCCTTAATAAACATACCAAAGAGCTTGGATTACAATCACAGGAGTAAATGCATGGATGAATATGCAGTAGCAAGAGTAAACCCCTTAAGGATAGGGTGTGGGGGGACACCCTTGATTTGTAGATTATTGGTAGTGGTTGGGAAAACTTGTAGCAGATTTTGGTCACTGCTCCAGTTCTAGTGCTTCATGCATCATAACTCTAAAATATGCTGCCGTAGGGGGCTCTCCACCATCATCACCCCACCACATGAGTCTGTGTGTGGAAGAGGGCCTTGTTGCTGCCATCCTATCATATCTCTGACAAGGTGTAGTTAGCAGAAGCTTCCCCCAAACAAAATCTCTGGTTAGAGGCAGGGTGTTGAGTCCTTCAGTTCTTTGGGAAAAACCATAACCCAACTGAAGAGAGGGAGTTGCGGTCCAGGGACACGGGGAAGCCCAGCAGCAATGTCCCTTTCCAAAACAGCAGATGGCTAAATGCCACCCCAGAGAAAGGCAGAGCTGTAACTAAATGGATGGGCCCTGGTGTGGGAGATGGGCCATCATAAGACCCCATATGGGCTTTGCCTTAATCTAATCCTATTCCTTCTGTTACCTGGGGTTCTTTCAACCCAAAGCTCTTGGTAACTTTTACTCTGTGCGAGGTGGTGTCAGGAAATAAATCAGGGGAGATACGGCCCTCCGACCGATAGATGGCTGGAACAAACAGGACAACACAAGAGTGCTTTCACTTAAAGCTAAACTTTACTTAGTCTCAAGCACTTACACACGTCCGCAACAGGTTAGTAAAACACCCAACCCTCGATAATTACTGAAGCTGAGTGTGACTCTCGAGAGGCACAGCGATAGGCCATCTGCTGGTGGGGAACACAAGATGCATCCAAAGGGAGAGTCCAGTCCCGAAGAGTCCCACTACTTCAAACTTTCCCCCCTTATTTATAATACAAAGACATGTCCCTCCAGAGTTTGCAGCCTTGCAGCCGTAACAGACACATTCCTGAAGGCACATCCTGCTCTTTTAAAATGCATGTATCAGCAATTTCAACACAATTCCTATCAATAAGGACATGGGGTCAAGCTGCCCTTTCTGTGACACCCAAAACCCCCTCCCCTCCTTCCTTGGTTAAGCTAAGCCTGCTGACTTGGCTGTTTTTAGCAATAAGCCATAGTGGTTTCAGGCACTTTACTGGTTTGTTGACATCTCCCTGTACAGTTCATGCTCCTAACATTATTACTTATTTGTATTGTGGTAATGCCAAGAGGCCAGGGTGCCATTGTGCTAGGCACAACACAAACAAAGAAGAAAGAAATGATCCCTACCATAAAGAGCTTTCAATCTACATCTAGCTCAGCTCAGTAAAATCAATTAATCTGGCTCCCTGTGACCTTTATTGAGATCCCCTTTTTATTATTATTCAAGTAAATGGTATCCTTCACAGCTCAAATATCCAGAAGCCCAGAATGTGTTTTGCATTTCTTTTCAAAGGTGACCTGGAAATGTTTTGATTTTGGGGGGTTTTAGGAGTTCTTCATTTATAACAACGTGTGCCGAATGTCCCAACCAGCCATACTTTAAGGGGCACTTTGCTGATCAGAGTAGAGTAGGATGTCACAGGACATAAATAGAAAAGAAAAGGATGTAAATTAATAATGTGCTGACTATCCTCCTCCTGGCTATTCGGGCATTCAGCACATATTGCTACAGTTGAGGAAGTTTTGTAAAATAATCTAAAGGTCACCTCTAAATTGAAATGGTAAAATCACAAATGCAGTGTTCTCCTTCTTGGCAAGGTGTTCTCCTGCTTGTGGGTTTTTATTTTTCTTACAGTGAACACACAGCAGTTCTGTCTGCCCTTCTTTTTCCAGAAATTAATTCTGTGACAAAATGAAAAAAAAAATCACACCTAGAACAATTTCCCATCTGTGAAATGGGGATAATAATACTTATCTCACAGAGGTGTTGTATGTCCTAATTAACAATTTCACACCCTCTGAGTAGTGTTCTATCTTCTTAGCTTGCCTTGTGTAACCACAGCCACCAGCTGTCTGCCTGTCCCTGTACATGTTAATTGGACCACAGTACCACTCACTCAAAGGCCTACATTTTCTTTAACGTTATTTGACTTTCAATACAGTTTATGGTTTATCCTCCTAATTGCTAGTATGTTGTTTCCCCATTATGTATTGCACTGGTACAGATTTCAGCAGAGCCTTAGGACATATAATATACGTCATGTGGTTTTATAGGGTGTCTGATTCTAGACACACATCATACAGTAACGTACTGGCTTTGTACATGAAAAGGTAAGTAATGGTTCCCTCCATTAGCTTGCCCACAGAGAGGATAGGGGACCTGCTACTACTGGTAGCTAAAAGTGATTGGAGCTGGAGGAACAGGGTTCTAAATCCCTACTCTCAATTTGTGTATGATTTATCCAGTAGCTGTTTGTTGTCTGCAGCCAATGGTTTCCTTATAATATAGCCATACAGCACTAATGAGGTTAACGAGGTAGAGGTTATTCAGCTCATCTGGACATAATTCATTTGAGGGCCCGGCTCTGCTCCATTCCACTGACTTTCCACCCTCCAATTGTTTGTTGGGACCTCATTCCAGTCTTCTCTCTCCTTCTATCTGTTAGTTTTCCCCATTTCCTTTGTTTGTCTAATTTAGAGCTTAAGGTCTTGGAAGCAGAGACTAACGTTTTTTATTTCTGGAAAGTGGAGCTCTAATACCTACATGGGCATTGGAGAAGGACCCAAATAGATAAAGAGATGGAGAGGTCAGTATTATGCTCTATAAATACAAAATTATATATTGTTAATATTCTAAATCACCCTTGAGGAGCCCAACTACTACACCATAACCAGGTGGGTATGACCCAAACATGGTGTCTAGCAAAGAGAAGTTTAAGTAAATCAAATCTAAATGTCCCTTGTGTCTTGTAGCAACAGTCTCCTGGTAGAAGTATGCTTTTGTAAGAAGCCATCTTTTAACACTGAAAATCTGCTCCATCCAAAGTTATCAAAAAGTGGATTGCAATTCAGGTTGAATAGCCACCATGTCTGTATTTTAATATCTGTGGTGTAGGGGAAGGGCAGCTGTCACGCTCACTGTTATTTCTACTTAATAAAGCATTGTGGACCTGGTTTTACCCTGCCTGGAACCTTATGTATCTATGTATGCCTGTGCAAAGTGGGAAATAAACACAACCATTCTGATCTGTACTCACGGTGCACAGGTTTAAATGACTGCACACAGTGCAAAACAGAGGAAAATCAGGCTCCCTATTTTTAAACTTCCTTATTTGAGGTTACTGAGCCTGATTCTCTTCTTGCTAATACTGGTGTAAATCAGGAGTAACTCCAGAGGAGTATGAAGAGTTGCACCAATATAAAACCAGCATAAGTGAGGGAAGAAACAGGTCCACTGTCTCTTAGGAACCCCAGCTAACATGTTTTTGCCTTTGGCTATGGTTTACTTTTGAGGTCACCTTTACACAAATTGCACTTTCAAAACTTTGTACTGTTTTCATATGTTTAGAACGTAGTTGCAGTAGTTCAGGAGGGCAGGGATTCTCAAAGGGAACACTAAAGCCCATACCCCCTTGAAAATCCCAGCTTAAACATTCATTTTCTCCCCAAAGGCTGCGGTAAATAGACTTAAAACTGGATACATATATCACTGAATTTATAATAATTTCTAACATTAAAAATTAAACCCATTTTCACAATATACAGTTTTAATGGAAATTGTAAAATGTGACAGTTGCATAATGAATCCCATTGTTTATTACAGTCCAGCATAGTCTGCATGCACATTCCAGGGGACCCACTGTTATTATAAACAACAGTTGGGTCCACCTTCTGGAAGTGGTTGCTGTAGCAGTTGCAGTCTTCCACCAACAGGTGTTCTTGCCAGAATTTCTTCATTGCTGTCACCAGATCCTCTTTGTTGCAGGGCTTCACTTCCTAACAAATGTAAGCACCTCAATGAATGTCAAACCAACCCTGTTGGGATGAAAAGCCTCAGCAAAAAGACAATGATTATAGACTCATTAGACAAACCCTTAGTGAAAGTGCTGTGGCCAAATGTTCAGTACTTACAGTGCAATTAATTTTCCTAAATGGAAATGCAGTATTTCAAGCATCCCATCATTTATTCTGGGAAGGGAAGGGGGAGGGAAGGAGTCTCTCCTGCTTCAAGTAACACTGCAAAAATAGTGGTTGTAGGTTGTGTGATATAAAAAAAATGCATTGTTTCTTTTAATTAATTATATAGGCTCAAGTCATAACCCTGGATCTGAACCTTGAATCTGGATCCAAGTTTCCAGTTTGACTGTATCTCAGTAAGGGACAGAATCTAAATACCCTGAACAGTGGGAAAGGCCAAATTTTGGATGCAGATTTTATTAAACCTACCTTTTAAGGGCTTGTTAGAGCCAGCTTCTTAATTCAGCTCATTTAAGAGATACAGAATTTAGATTCGGATCTGTTGGGTTTTTTTTTTCTTATTTCAGACCTTTCTGTTGTTTTTATCTCTATGCAAGAACATCCGCTGTTTTACTAAAAAAAGCAGTAAATAAATCCTGAGCAGTGATTAACATTAAATATTATATGTGTGAAATTAATGTTAACGGTGACTAAGTAAATGAACTTTATGTTTTACTTTTCTTGGAGGTATCTGTGTTTCATATGAAACTGATTAGTTGTCTTGCCTTGACTTTATACCACCGTATTTTATTCACGGACACTGAACCTCCAGTACCTGTGTCTTTGAGGGATTGAGTAATGCAATCTGCAGAAACAACTCACAGAAATTGTTTTAAGGAGGAAACGGGAATCCATACAGGATGCTGCAAGGGGAGACATAGTAATCAATGTCCATTCTGTAGTAGGCTCAATATATGGACCTCAAGGATCAAGAGCTAATAAACTGAATTCTCTACCAGAACCTCCAGATGTGGCATGCTTTGGAAGTTGCATCAGTCCCACTGATGCTCAGGAATACAAGCTTCTTCATGAAGGAACACTCAATAGAAGATGACTTCTCACATAAATGACAAGCAATAATGGACCTTAGAAGGAGAAATTAGTCTGAGCCAAATTTATACCAGTGTAACTGAGAATAAATTTGGCCATCTAACTCTACTGTGTATTGGTGTTTTTCCAAGTGATCAGTGAGCACTTATTTAGCACACTGGTCATCAGAGGCACAGGCACCACAAACCAGTGCTTATTCCTAGACTGTTTTCATGCACCTACTACATACCTGCTGAAAGTTGCCTGAGTACGACCAGTGGGACACCTCTTTGCTCAAGTTGCCCATGAATAACTAAATGGTGGAATAATTCTGATTAGCTATGACAGGTCCAGGGAAAAGATTATTTAACTGCAAATGACTTCCCACAGACTGTAAAGCTCCATACCAAATGGCTGAGGATTTAGATGGAAAACTCCACGCAGAATTACATCAGGAAACAGACTGATGCACTTTTCTGCATTTCTTTCTCCTGCAAACCCTCCCCCCCGCCACGCCCAAAGACTCAGAGGAGGGATCAGTTACATTGTATGCATTGTTCTGTAAATAACTATCTGGGTATAGCTATCTATTTGTCCATTTTGGTTTAGCATTGCTGCCTATTATATATATGTATCTGTGTTTATGGCTTTCTACTTTATTAAGATTCAAAAATTAGAATTTCAAGTCTAATGATGCTTATTAGAATATTTTTTTAAAACTCTTCCACTGCGCTTTACCGTGACTCGCCACCACACAGCATAGTGTATAGAAGTGGGAGGATGAGGTGTGTAAACTGCATTTTTTTGTAAAATTCCTAGTGTTCAAAGAAAGGGTTGGGGAGAAGGACTTGAATATTTTTATGCTAATTTATGAGCTATTCCATGAAAAGGTACCACATTATCTACTGGTGTATGCATTTGGGGAGGGGTGGTTATATGACTACAGAAATTTTCTGAACTTTAAGGTGTCAGGTGAGATAAGATGAACCATCAGTCACTTCACAAAATGATAACAGAGCAATCAGTTTCTGTCCTCCCTGAACTACAAAGGATTCTTTCTGTGTGTTTGTCTCTGCTCCAATCCCTCAGACAAACACCTACAAGATCTCTATCAAGCATTCTTAAAACTACAGTACCAACCTGCTGAAATGAACAAACAGATTGACAGAGCCAGAAGAGTACCCAGAAGTCACCTACTACAGGATAGGCCCAACAAAGAAAATAACAGAATGCCACTAGCCGTCACCTTCAGCCCCCAACTAAAACCTCTCCAGCACATCATCAAAGATCTACAACCTATCCTGAAAGATGATCCCTCACTCTCACAGATCTTGGGAGACAGACCAGTCCTCACTTACAGACAGCCCCCCAACCTGAAGCAAATACTCACCAGCAACCACACACCATACAACAAAAACACTATCCTAGGAACCTATCCTTGCAACAAAGCCCGATGCCAACTCTGTCCACATATCTATTCAAGTGACACCGTCATAGGACCTAATCACATCAGCCACGCCATCAGGGGCTCGTTCACCTGCACATCTACCAATGTGATATATGCCATCATGTGCCAGCAATGCCCCTCTGCCATGTACATTGGCCAAACTGGACAGTCTCTATGCAAAAGAATAAATGGACACAAATCTGACATCAGGAATCATCACATTCAAAAGCCAGTAGGTGAACACTTCAACCTATATAATCACTCAATGGCAGATTTAAAAGTGGCAATTTTGCAACAGAAAAACTTCAAAAACAGACTCCAATGAGAAACAGCAGAACTTGAATTAATATGCAAACTAGATACCACTACCTTAGGCTTGAATATTGACTGTGAATGGCTCGGTCATTATGTTAATTGAATTTATTTCCCCTCCTTAAATACCCTTAACACCTTTGTGTCAACTGTCTGTAATGGGCCAAGTTGATTATCACTTCAAAAGTTTCTTTCCTACTGATAACAGTTCCTTTCAATTAATTAGCCTCTTAACGTTGATATAAACACTCCCACCTTTTCATGTTTCTCTGAATGTATAAATATCTGCTTACTGTATGTTCCATTCCATGCATCTGATGAAGTAGGTTCTTAACCCATGAAAGCTTATGCTGAAATAAATTTGTTAGTCTCTAAGGTGCCACAAGTATTTTTCTTATTTTCTTTTTGCTGACACAGACTAACACGGCTACTACACTGAAACCTGTTCTATCACATTGGCCCAGCTGTGATGAGCTGGAATTTACCTTTGTCAACAAATACAATACCCCTTACATAATATAAACACTGAGATTTATTGTCCTCTTTAAAAACAGACACATACAAAGTCAAATTAATGCAGGCAAGAAATTGCAGATACTTTGAACAAAGTAAACATTTTTATTCTCCCAAAATATGATTACAGCTTTTTTTTTCATTACTTTCAAGAGCATGAAATCAAAGATTCGGATCTTTTAAAACTTGAGAAATGGCTTTATGAAGATCCTGGAAAACCTCTGAAAGGCAACAAACCTAAGTATGGATTAGTGAACAGAGCTTTTATTGTGCACACATCAAATGGTGGTAAACTACTGTATATAACAATACCCACTTTGTACTAGGGTGACCAGACAGCAAATATGAAAAATCGGGACAGGGGGTGGAGGGTAATAGGAGCCTATATAAGAAAATGACCCAAAAATCAGGACTGTCCCTATAAAATCGGGACATCTGGTCACCCTACTTTGTACCAATTATGTGAGCAGATTACTTTGCACCATTCTTACAGCTGTGAGGGAGAGAAGGAACAATAGACGGTTAAATACAATATTATTCCACCAGTCTACAATTGGTCTTTTGTTTTTAAACAAAGAATGTAGAATAAGTTAGGAGGCTAAGTATAATGCAGTGCTTTATGATTTCTAACTATTCTTTATTTAAAAGTAGGTAAGACTGAAAAAAAGAGAGAGATTTTGAAATGAATACAGGTTCCTATAGTGCTTAATCTTGGGATTCAGTGCCGTCGTCATTAGAAAAAAAAGTTGATCTTTTTTCCTTCAGCAGTTCCATTTGAAGAAAATCACATTGTCTTAGAGATCATGACCCTTGAACCACCTAGAATTCTGGAGCTTTTGTTTTACATAGAATGATTCTCTGAACCCCTGTCTATGCATACACCATGCATATTTTTTTATGTATCAGTAGAAAAGTTGTGTCTATCTATTCTGTAAGAGTTCCTTTTACTTGCATCTCTAAGCATTTTGAAATACACGAGATGAGCAGCAGTAGAAAATGAAATTTTGAGGACCACTGCAACAAGTGAATTAGACCTTTGAGAGGCAGAACAACAAGGTATTTTGATTAGTAAGGCAGAGCAAGGTAGCTGAGGGAAGACTAATTCCAAGAAAGGAAATCCAGGAGTGCAGAGGACAGATCCAAATCCTATTAGTATCAATGGGAATGTTTCCATTGATATTAGTGGAAGTTGGATCATCCTCCAGAAGTTAGTGCAAGTAGAGTTTGATAGGAGGAGGTAGGTTCTATGAATTAAAACATAGGGAAATTGTAACAAAATGTCATCATGATGATCTGGTGAAATAAGATGTATCTAGAGTATAGCTCTTGCTTATGTCAACAAAGCCACTTCAGAAACAAAAGTGTAACCTGTGCTACTAGGTCTATGTATGTCTATCCCTCCATCAATTTCTACATTTGTTATGTTTATATTGTATCTTTGTCAGGCATTGAATACAGCATTTTTATTCATTACCTTATATACTTAATGTAGCAACCTAAAAGTTGTTAAATTGTCAATGTATATTTATAAAGTGAATTTTCTATTGTCAGGACTTTTTCTTCCCATATCTTTTAGTGGCAGCAGATTGATGCCCATTGTAATTTGGAAATATTTTGTATAAACAGATCTTTATTTTTGTGTGTGATTATTTAAATATATGCAATTGTACTGTGTGTGTGACTTATAATACACAGATGCAAATTTCATTTAAAAATATGACTACACCAATTTAAATTTCATGTAAAGGAAACACTCTTCTGCTGAGACTTGCATGCCAAATTTCAGCCCAGAGAGAATTCTAATAGGCAACTTACAAACCTTCAGAAACAATATTTGTAATGGAAATTTTGACAGCACTTTCACTACAGCAGTGAGAATTGCAATGCTATAATGAAAAAGAAATTATGATAAACAGTATACATTATAAAGTAGACTATGACAAATTTTTAGCCTTTACATTTGTCAGGAAGCTAGTAACAGGTAGTATAACACAAAACAAGCTTTAGCTTTTGCATAAGAACAACGTGAACGACCAAAAGGTTTCTGAGAAAGAAACAGTCTCATGTCGAATTCCAGGAACTACATACAGTTTATGAAAGCAATATATTGTATAACACACCCATATGGTATCAGATACTGGTTTGAGCAGCACAGTCTATAGACTAGTATCTCTACTATGTAGATCTCTTTTTTTCACTGAAAATATTTTGCTAACATTTCCAGCCCTGTTCTAATTAATATATTTTATTTTAACATATACATGTGTGGGTTTTAACCTCATTTCTATTGAGATCTGCTATCTAAAGGTAATGGAGAGATAGAGGCTGAGATCCTATGCTGCACCTTCTAGAAGGTGCAGACATGGGAAAAGTGGAGTGGGGAGCTTCTGCAGAATCCAGTGTGGATTCAAGGCTTCTCCGGGATCCAGTGTGGCCCCTGGCATAAACTAGAGCAGTCTGTGGGTGCTCTAAACTTATAGCAACCTCCTGTGGAATGTACATGGAGTATTCTGCAGTCCTGAGCAGCCCAGAACCTCCACAGTGCTCACCACTGTGGAGAATCCATCTCCCACCCATGACACACACCTTCTTGTCCACAGTACACATTCAATACTAGGGTTTGCAAAGAGGCAATCAGCCCTATATTGTGTCTGCACTGGCAGAATTCTTCCTTTGCCCTTTGTGGTACAGTTCTGGTCCATATATAGTGGGGCAGGAGACAGAAACTGGCTCACAGGATCAAATTTTGATCTTGCTCGCAGCAGCATATTCAAAGTGACTCCGCCCATTGATTTAAATGGGTGTGTCTGAGAGCAGAATCTGGCCCATATTCTAGGTTGATTTGCCTTTCTGTTTTTAAAGTCAAGCTTTGGTAAGAACTTACTAAAAATAGTGTTACAGCATGAGTCTGTCCATGCAAAAGGGTATTGAGTAGAAAGTAAAAGAAGGGTGAAAACCTGTATTAACTATCTCTCAATGAACACGTATATCTCAACATCATTAATTTAATTTTATTAGAGTCCAAAAGGCATAACCTTGTAAATTATATTCTACCAGCGATATTCAAACACCAAGTGGTATTTATACTTGATAAGCACAAGACATATAATGTAATATTCCAAGCAATAAATATATGAGGGGTAAACTTCATTGCAATGAGGCACTACATTTTAAAGACTCTTGGCATGCAGCATGCAAGTTTGGTAATGCTGAGATAATAATGTATTTCATTACCTTTTCAGTTTTTTTTCATTTTAGACACATGCCAAGATTAAACTTATTAGAAACTAATAATGTTTCAATTCTCCTGACAAAAAAAATCATGTTGTAAAATATTGTTATTTCTTCACTATTCTGTACAGTGCCAATTACAGCAAAAGAAAGCTGCAACATATTTTGTAAGTTTCCAAGTATTCTCCCTCTGCTAAGAAATATGAATCTTCATCCGGGTGTGTGCACACATGCACAAATATATCTATCTATCTATCTATATATATACAGTTCCCTTTTAAATGTTCCATTCTAAAGGTTAAGCTGTATTTTAACTGCTGTGTGTGGAAGCTCTCTCATTTTCTAATGGTTGGAATAAACAGAGAAACTATTCTTACCACTTTGCTGCAATAACGTTAAGTCTTTGAATCTTGCTATTCCACAAAACAATTTTCAGGATCTGACCCTGCGGTCATTCTTCCCATATCCAGCATAGTCAAGCCATTCGCAGGAAATTGCTGTGTTCTACTTATCGGTTGCACAAAACTTCCCCGCTTCCCCTGCCGCATTTCATGCCCCTTACCTACCAACTAATGTTTTAGGACAATGATTACATGAAACAAAAGTAGAATAATGAAGAGACAATGTCCTGTGCATCATGGAACCATGGTTTGACAGTGTGTAAAGGGAAATAAGGGGTGTGGTTTATTTAATAATTGCTTCAGCTCTTGTAGTTATATAAATGTGTAACCCACTAATAATATTTTGAATGACTAATTTCATTTGTAAACTCTTCAGAGCTGCCATTATGTCTTCTGGTATGTGTTTGTACAGCACCTAGCACAGCAGGGCCTAACTGAGGGCTCTGGGCACTAGTGTGGTAAAAGCAGTCATAAATAATAAGTATTAACATACATCTTGCTTTTCTGCTGGGATAGGGCCCTACTCCATACTCCTTATTCTTCATCCAGGCTAAAATTTCCATTGACAGCAGTGGGCGCTCCACTTGGCTAGAGAGTGAGTCAGGGATACTGCACAGGGTCGTGTGTCACAAAGAAGGGCTGCTCAGCACTTAGATGACTGAGGAAAGGTTGGAGATTTTACTAATGCTACAGTTCTGCTATATTCTATTATTTGAAAAAATGTCAATTTAGCATTAATTGAATAGGAACATTATGTTTATTAATAAAACCGGATGGTGCCTGCCATAGCACAGATGAAAAGGGAGTGAGGGCAGGAGACTTACTCCTTTGAACCCTGTGCTCACTGAGCAGAGATTTTGCTTTGTGTGGCACAATCCCTCCAGAGCATCCTGGGGACATGCAGTTCTCCAGCACCCCTATCTGACCCAGATTATAAATTATACAATCTGGTCCCTAATTTGCATTTTAAACAACATGGAAATTGACAAGCTCATTGTCCCATTTATTAGCACCTATGTCAAAAAAAACAAACCCTGAAATCTCCAATTTTTCTCATGTGTAAAGGTGCCACAGTAACCACAGGCCATTTCCTGCCACTGATTTTCTTTAATACATAAATCCCATTGGCTCCAGCTGAAGTGGCTACAGAGAGTGATGAAAGGAGGAAAAAGCCGTATGGGAGCAGAGAGGAAGTACAGTTGAAATTAGGGAAAAGTTGACCTTCTACAATCTGCTTCCGTATGAGGCAAAGTGAACTTTTACATTTTACAGTCTACCCCAGGAGCAGACTGGGGAGCAAAACTCAATGAGTCACAACCCTGTGTCTACTTTGTCCTCTACTCCAGGGGAGATGTCCCGTGTGCCAGTGCCAGACCTGGGGTAGCATACACACTCCTCCAGCGCAGCTGTGGCAAGACTCTGCCCATTTCTCCCCCTTCCCACTCCGCATGCATCATGGGAGGATGTAGTGGTTCTGCAGAAGCTGCTTTCCTCTCTACACTGCTACTCATGGTAGTAAGTGCAGGGGAGGTACATGGCTTCTTCTGACCCATTACTTCCATATGTGACACACAGGATGGACCACAATCTAGCTCTTCGGTATTTTTAAAGACAAAATGTAAAGAAAATATTATGAATGCATTGCTTGTTAAAGTGCCTTTGATATTGCATTTTATAAAACAATTATTTAAACAAGGGCACTAAAACATCCAAACCCCATATATTTTAATATTACTTATCACTGGCTGGTTTCTCCTTAACAGTTTAGCTTGTGATGGATCAGCAACTCTACCCACATACACACACAGCTAATCCTGATTGGCTGGAGATCAGGTGGCTCACCTTCATTATTAGACCCAGCTGGGAGAATGCTGGCGTTTCTCATAAAGAGCTGAATGAGTCCAGTTGGAGGGCAGAGATCCAGAGAAGAGGAGGTGGGAAGTGCCCTCTCTCTGACAGGCAACCTCAAGGAAGGCTGAGAAGGAGAAAGGGCAGACAGGCTGCTTCCAGAGTGAAATGGAAGCCTGACTGGAGGCAGGAGCCCAGGTGAGCAGAAGACTGAACCCTTGAGTGAGGAGAGGAATGTTCCAACCCCTGGACAGTTTGGTTGTCTGAGGCACAAGAGCCTGTTGGAGATGCTGCAGGAAGAAAATGTCAGTAGCCACAGAAACAAAGAGGTATTGGGTTACCAGGAGACCTGAGGCCCAAATGCTATGCTTGGGGGCATCTGGGATACATAAGGAGGTTTTGCCCCTATATACACTGACTTTAAGGCTAACTTTATTGTGCGGAATACAGAAAAAACTGCAGAGGTACTAGGTGGTATTGGGCCTGCTACAAAAGCATGTACAGGGATAGTATGTTCTTGTGAGAGGAAGCAGACCAGAGGAAGAGGCACTGCCCTTGAAAGAAAATGACCTACAATAGGAAAAAAAGCTGAGATCCCAGGAATATGTAAACCTGGGGTACGAGCAGGTGAGCAAAGAAAGGAGTGGGTATCCTGCAATACCAGCACCAAGGTTTCAGGTAACGCACATGTGGCAGTGATGGCAGAGAACCATGCTGCTACTCAGCAGAATCAATCAGCTAAAGACAAGAGGGCTACTACCATTGAGATGAAGTGGGTGAAAACCAGGGTGAACAATGAGGCGACTGAAAAGACTAATGCTGCGATTATGACAGTACTGGCTGTGGCTGGCATAGGAACCAAGGCTGCAGTGAGAATTATGAACATGAACCACCTAATCTCTTTGGCAGAGAAATACTAGGTGGAGCATACTACACTGGAAGAGGCCAGCCAACAGGAAGGAAAAAGAGAAGTTACTTTGGGAGAGACAGGTTCCACATTGAGCTCCTGGAGAATGAGACAGTTGGATTTGACATACAGGTCCAGGCTTGCAGAAGGAACACCAATATAGGAGGTGGACCAACTGAAGAGAGAGCTGAAGGAAATTCAGGGCAGGTCTTAGTATAGATGGTAACTCTTACCCTGGGGAAAGGCAAGGCTATTAGGTCAGGGGGCATGTCACAGGCTGGCTGGCCCTTAAGGGTATGTCTATACTGCATTTTCTGTAGGACAAGGACTTGTGGACTCAGTGTTTCCAAACCCACACTTGAGTATCCACACCACATTGTAATTCCCATATGAAAATCAGGGGTTCAGAATAGGAAAAAATGAATCTTAGCCATCAAATGCAGCCATAATCGTATGGCACAGAAAACACACTACTTAGAAATCTGCTTATTTCATAGCTGCCAGGTTTTTTAACCTCTTCTCAAGATACATGAAAGACCTCTTAAATGCATGGCCTTACCACACTGTAAATCTATCCATTTAGCTGCTGTATCAGATATATTTCTTTGTCAGCTACCCATTTAAGATGGGATCATCTTAAAAGGCATTGACATAAATTGTTGTGTGGAAGATCGATTAGTTTAAAAGGCTTTTTCTTTTAACAGATCAGATAGCCATTATATTTAACCATTTAGTGTATGGAATTCTCATTGAACAGTTTCAGTATTTAATTACTTATTCATTTTAAAGGATTTCACCAAAATCACCTGACCTGTGGGTATTTAGACTGATTCTTCACTTATGTATTCTTTGGGTTGTATCCTGGGATGCAACGTAATCTCTTTACACTAAACTGCCAGGAGATTCTGCCCATAAAGCCAGCTTAACTGGTTATGGGAGGCTCACCTCAGTGCAAAAAGGAACCTCTGGTAATATAGGTATTCCTATGCTACCATCCCTCCTGAGCATACAGGGGACCCTGCTGATCAGTATTTCCCTGGGCTCTTGACAGCTGACATAAATTAGAGCAGCCTTCAAGAATACGTTAGTAAATTAGCACATACTGAGCTCCATATCAGGGAGTAAACTGTTGAGCCTTACGCTTGCTTTGCATTCTTTCATTAAGTTGTGGCATGGGCAGTAGTACTGGATCCCATAGCCCTATATGTGTTCATTTCGATAAATTTATTCCCTAGTTACCTGTGCGGTGTAGGGGAGGGTGAATGAACTGCAGCTAGTTATTGTTTGGAAAAATCACACTTTTTGACAGTTGTGTAATTGCTGCTGTTTGCTGAAATTAGTATATAAGGAAGAACCTGAAAACAGCAAGCTGGTAAATAACTTTAATTGAGTTCTAAGGGCGACATTCTGCCAATCTTTCTTCCCCTTGAGTAGAACCTTACTTTGCCATTAGTTCTAAGGGTTTCATTGGGACTATGAATGGGGTGAGGTTCCATTGGACATAAGAAATAAGAGGCAGAATTTCACCCTAATACTGAACTGTGGGAAGGAAAAATGGGCTACTCCCTCTTTCTGGATCTTTTTTAGCTCATATGTCTGAACTATAATGTAGTCAGTAATCTATTCCATAAGTGTTTAATTGATGTCAGCATTTAGACAGACCCTGTGTGCTAATGCTGTGTATTCTGTGTTCTTCAATCTGTGAGCTGGAGAGCTTGGAAGAGCTTTAGGATCAGTGTGCACCCAGCACCCAGAATGAAGGGTACCTTTCTGTTTTCAGTACCTAAGCCCCGTCTCTTGTCTTTCTTAAGGAACCCTACAAAGACCATGTAATAATCTTGTCAATTGTGTAATTTGAATTTAATGCTCCTTTAGGTGGCTGGGGAGCAAGTAAAGCTTAAATGACAGACTTCAATCACCTGGTTTTCCCTGTATAAATCCCTACTTTTCCATATAGCTGATCATTAGAGAGAGAGAGAGGGAGAGAGAGAGATATGGATGGATTAGCTCAGGACTAACTTAACTACATATGGTAAAAAATGTGATTTTAAGTAACGGTATATTTACTTCCTCTATTTATTTCATACTTTGAGCTTTTGTTGAATTTCTAATTAATCAAGGGACTTAACAATTACAAAAGCCAAATTACCAGTACATTTTATTGTTTACATACCTAAAGTTTAGGAAGAGAAAATGGAAAGGAAGAAAAAGATTAAGAATCACAAATTTGCTGGAAACTTGATAATTACTACCAATAATCCCTTGTTTTGAGGAAACAGTGAGTTATCTTTTCAAACCCACTGATGCCTGTTCAGGCTATGTCTAAAAACAGGGGCATGATTATACCACTATTGAGCTTTTACTTTATTAATTATGGTGAATTTTTCTTGCAAAAATCTTGAGAGAACATCTTCCATTCTGTCCTTCTCTTTATTTTAATACACTCACATAATCTCAAGAGACAGAAGGCCATATCACTCTTCAGACTAGTTTGTAGAGGGTGGTTGGGATTTGGAAAGTTTTTCTTATGACATATGAGTGTTTTTTTTCAAAATGGAATTCAACCAGTAGCTAAAATTTCCTAGGATGATTCCACTACAGATTTTTTGTTAGGACTTTGGGAAAACTGAAGGAATAGGCTCCTTGGAAAAAAAATCCTCCATTTTATAATGGACCCATTGCATTCTGGGACAGGATACTGGGCGTTTAGTCATGTATGCATTCAGGGTAGACAAGTTCAATAAAGTTGATTAGTAATTTCAAAGTTTTAGTGCTTTAATTCAGGTTTTGTTCACTAAACTGGCATGCTCAGTTAGCTATGGGGCATTCCTTGGGATTAACGGTGTGTAACAAATTCATGTACTGTAAACAAAGCACTGTTACCAAACAACAAACACACATAGAGGGATCTGAGACTAGAACTTGGTCTTTCAAATACATGTCACTTGAACTGAAAAAGAGCTTTCTAAAAATGGTCCCATGATTGAGCAGTTCTGATCCTTTCCAGTAGAGGACAGTGCTATATATAAGGCTAGCCATTTTTCATTATAATACTTTAGGGCCTCATTTTTCATGTACATGTCCTCAGATTAACAGACCTGTGTGCAGAAGGAGGAATTCCTTTGAAAACTGAGTATCATAAAGAGAGTGTTCCCACCTCTAAAATCACCACTGAGACACTATTGCCTCTACTAGTGTGGAGGATCACTGATTAAAAGTGATCACTCAAAAATCAAAACCTTGTCCCAGGATAGGCATCAGAGGAAGATTTAGGAGAACAGAATGGACCAGTATGCTCTGACTGCTTTGTGCTGCTCTGGCACTATAAAGCAGCCATAAACCCAGTTTAACCAGCTAGTTATGCCATGTTTATGACATCTTTCCTTTGCAAAGTAATATAAAGTAACTGGAGTGTATTCACAAATCTGGTCCTGTATCAAGAATGTCAACTGGATTCTTGAGACAGAAAGAGCAAGGAGAAGAAAATAGGTCTGGTCCATGGCTGTGGAAGGGAGGAAGAGGGATGGACTCAGAAACAGCTGTTTGTAAAGAAATGATTGCCATCTCTAGATGAGTACACAAAGCAAGATAGGTAGAGGAAAAGTCATTAAATCAGATTTTCATTTCTTATCCAAAACCATATGAATGGTTTGGATTCAATTTTGTTTTATTTTTCTGCACCAGTTCATCCATCCCCAGCTGTGGCGTTATTCCAGGTAGATCTCTACCACTTCCAGACATTTAATAATGTTTTTGCTGCAGAATCACATGCTATACCCCCAGCACACAAAATCTACTAGACAGGGTATTTAGCACTTCCAGGAGTGACTCTAAAAAAAATTAAGCAGATCCCACAGATCGCTTGCATCTAGGACACCCTCTCCAGACAGCTGCAACCACACACTAAGGCCAGGTCAGAAAACATACTACCCCACCTTCACACAATCTTTCGTATTCCCAGAACAAGAAATACTAAAACACTAACAGGAATCCTTGTCACCACTTTGTTACAGAGATTGTCAACACCCCTTTGAGGTGAGAAACCTACCATCCATCCTAAAACATGCCACAGTCCATTCTATTCTCAAGACACTGTCTCTTGAAGCAGTCAACCTCAGAAATTACTAACTGAAGACCAACCTCCCATTTCTGACCAACATACTTGAAAAGCTAGCTAAGAATTGCCTCCAAAGTCACCCATCCACGGCTAATATCCTTGATTATTCCCAATGGGTTCTCAAATTAGGCTATAAAATAAAGTTAGAACAAGTATGCTAGTGGGTGACTTTCTCTTGCCAAAAACAGAGGGAGAATGATTTTGTGGTTCAGGCACTGGAACTATGAAGACATAGGTTCAGTTCCTGGCTATGTCATAGAATTCCTGTGTGGCCTGAGGCAATTCACTTAATTTTGCTGTACTTCATTTCTGCCTCTGTAAAATGGGGCTAATACATATCCTGACCTTGCAGAACAATAAGGTTTGTGATGTGCTCAGGTATGAAGGTGATGCTGCCGTATAGGGAGATGGTACATCTTTCCCTGGAAATGATTCCTCAGAAAATATAAGAGAAATAGGAGTGCAGGGTAATGATGAGAATGGCTGAAAATAGAAAGACTTCTATATGAAGAGAAACTGGAAGGATTAGACTATCCATTTAGATTGGAAATGAATAAGAGGGCATGTGATAGAGGTATACACAATGGTGTAAAGAAAGTAAATTGGGAGCTGTTCATCCCTTTTCATAATACAACAAGAAGAAGCACAATGAAAGGAAATATTGTTTCACAATGTGCAATTAATCACTGGAACTCACTGCAATATCTCTAGTCAGGAACTAGATAATTAGCAATCTTTGTATTGTATATGGAAAATGAGAACATCCTTAGACATGATAAAATATAGGGACATGCGTACTTTGTGCACCATGCGTTAGGGCATACAAACCTCTAATTGATAATGACAGGGAGAAAGACAGTTTATTCTATAATTGACTACAATTGGGTTTCTTGAAACTTTCTCTAAAGCGTCTGGTACGGATCACTGACAGGAGACTGGGTCACATGGACCATTTTTTTAGACCAGTAAAGTAATTCCTCTGTTCCTGAAGCTGGGATCTTCTACTTATCTGCCAGCATTATGTCACAGCACTACACCAACATCTGCACTCAGCAATAATAATAAAAAACTGACACACATACACAAGCCAGAAGACTATTCACAAATTGGCATAGATGACCCCATTTTTGTCAAGAGCCCTGGTGGAAAAAGTGTGAAAATATACTTCACAGAGACATCCTTGGCAGAAGAATTGAACACAATGAAAAATTCAATGAATTTTAATGAGACTGAACTGGATGACAGAATCATAAGAAGTGTATTTTGTACCAAAACAATGGTCAAAAAAGAACATTGAAAAAACACCCTAGCGCATATCCACTATGTTACTGAAGTCAGTGAAACATAACAAAAATAATAGAAAAGGGCAAAACATCTATATGCAATGGACTAATCTCTGTGAGATTCTCCAAGGGGCTTTATTCATTAATATTTGACTTGTGATATGAATGCATATTCATTTTCTCCTTGCAGTTGGATGGATGCATTAGCCAAATGATATTCTTCATAACAAAGCCATTAGAAATATATGGCCCCAAAGTGCCTTTGGACTGGGTCCAAGGGTACCCATATTTCAGCAAACATTTTAGAGATGGTGAAAAAAGAAAAGCAAATTCCTTTCTTGAGCATAGCAGGTCTCCAGATGCAGGATCCAGCAGTGTGTAACAGAAAGGAATAGGTGGATTTCTGTAGTATGCAATAGTTCAGATATTCATACAGTTTAAGGCCAGAAGGGACCATAAGATGAATTCTGAGTGCTACACTACTTCGGTATATTCTGGCATCTATGATATTGCTTCTGTCGTTGACCTAAAAACTGCTGCCTCGGCATCATCTGCTGGTGGTACCATATCACACTGTCACATGATGTGCTAATGAGGATCTTCATATGATAGTTCGCGGACTATCAATTAAGGTCACTAACTATTTGTTCTATGCATGGAAAAGAAAGTGAGACTTGATATCTAATGCCCTGTCAGCGCTTTCCCTGAGACGTTGCAACACATGAGAGAATGAATGGAAAGATTTTTTTCTCTTTTTAGCTACAGTTATTGTTTTTAAAGTAAGATAGGTGGGGGAAAAATAATCTGTATGTCTGATTATCCCCTCTGCACAGTGGTTAGGTCCCCCACCTAGTGGTTAGTGACCATGGCAAGGTTTAAATTTGTACGCTTGTTCTTGGCACTCTTGGACCTTTAAGCGGTTTTCCTTTATGAATGTGTAACGCCGACAGACCTCGGTCGTCGGTGGGCGGGATCGAACCTGGGACCTCGGGAGCTTAGTGTATGAACCTCTACTATATGAGCTAAAAGTCAGCTGCCTGTTAGCTAAGGCTGTAGAGCAAACTCATTAATCTCTCTTTAAATGGTCTCAGTGCCACTAGATGGGACAGAATACTACACCCAGAAGGTGTGTAGGTTACAAATGCTCCTAGTGTCTTCAGCTTCTTTTGTAGCTGGAGAACATATGGTACTGCCCTGGTACCCCGGGAATCTTGCTCCACCCAAGTTTCTCAAACTAGGCTTAGGATCCCTACAGGTTGTCTCCTGCACATGCGAGAGGCCTGGGTAACTTTGCATATGATAGATGAAAGGGATGGTAACAAGCAGTTCCAGTGGCTAGGGTCCTCAGAACAAACTTTTTCAACATTCCCTTTAGGGTCCCATTGGAGCAGTCAGCTAGCCCATCTGTCTGTGGATAATAAAGAGATATTCTCAGAGACTTGATTTTCAGTAGTTCACCAAGCTCTTTATCAATCATGACGTGAAGTTCATTTTCTGCTCTGTCATTATTTCCTTGGGAATTCCCACCCTCACCTATACCTTCAGAAGTTCCATTGCTACAGTTGTTGCCTTGGTGGTCCAAAATGCAATAGCCTTGGTGTACTGTGTTGTGTAATCCATGATCACCATTATGTGTTGGTGTCCATTTGCACTCTTCTCCAGCAGTCTGATCCAATCCATGCCAATTCTCTCACATCAGTACTGGGGCGGCCCAGAGAGTACTCTAGGGTCTTGCCAACTGACACTCCATGCAGGACACACAGTAATCATTCACATCTTTGTAGATGCCTGGCCAAAAGAACCATCTGGTAACTCTTTAGAGGGTCTTCTCTGTCCCCATGTGTCTGGTGCAGGGTACTGAGTGTTCGAGCCAAAGTAACTCCCTCCACAAAGGACCAGAAGTTGAGCTCATACTTTATTAGTCTGGTGATTGCACCCCATCCAGTAAAGTACTTCTGTCCTTAACTCAATGCATGGCCATTTTCTCTGGCTTCTGTTGGTCGATTACTTGATAGCTGACAGCTATTCATATGCCTGAAACAAGGTGGTATCTCCCTTCTGTTCCCCTATGAAATCCTTGTTTGGGGTCAGCCATTCGGTATTGAGGGGTTCTTGGGTTTGCTGGTTCTTTGAGTCATAAATTCCCCTCTCTGGGGTCTTCTCACACTCCTGCCTCAGCCAGCTTCGCGCACTCAGCCTTTCCCCGTCTCAGAGGGCACGGTCATTGCCTGCAGTTGGGTCTTTCTCCAGCGCCTGCAAGACTCACCAAAGTATTTCTAGCTGCAGTCCAGGACCAATGGGTAGCCTAGAAAAGCCTTCATAACTACAGGGAGGATTTCAGTGTGCTTCCCCCTCCTGTCAGCTGTATCTCCTTTGTGGAGTATGGGCATTCAGCTCTCTGTATACACTGTAAGAAGATTGTGTCAGCTGGTGTCCCAAGGGCCTCCACCAGATTTTCACTCATGAGGTCTGGCTGAACCTGGAATTGATTAAGCCCTCCACCTCAAACCTGTAGACTCTCACTGGAGTTATCATCTTGGCTGGCCCCTGTGTGCAGGCTCCAGGGGCAGCTGTCTATGCTTGCCTGAAGCTACAGTCCATGAAGGGACAGTCACATCAGAAGTGGCTGCACTGCCCACATTCAAAACAATAGCATGACGGTGACGTTGCCATCTGTCTTCCCTCCATTGGGTTTGCTACAGTCAGGGGAGCCTTCACCTCCATGCCCCCGGGCTCTCTGAGCCTCTGTGCCCTGGGGCTCTCCTCATATTCCCTGCTGTGGGAAGGACTCTGACCTCACCCAGGTGGAAATCCTGGCTAGAGTCACAGCAGCAGACTCACCTAGTGCTTAGATCCCTATTGTGTGCTGTGGTCCCCTTCATGGGGATGAACCCTTCTGGTGTAGCCCCTCTATCATGGTGAGCAAGGCCTGGGGCTCTCTGCTAGCCTCCTGGCTATGCTATACAGTACCTCCTGTAACTGGGGTGACCATACATCCTGTTTTGGCCAGGACAGTCCCTTTTTTAAGCCCTGTCCCGGCTGTCCCAACTTTTTTGGCAAGAGTAGATATTTGTCCCGTTTGCTTTTGTCAACTTGATCAATTTGTCCTGTTAGCTCTTGCCAACTTGATCAGTTGGCAAAAGCAAATGGGACAAACGCTCACTTTTGCAAAAAATCAAACCAAGGGTGCAGAGGAACACGGGGAAAGGGAGGGGGCGAGCAGCAATGCCCACCCCACATGATGGGGGGGGGAGGGAGGAAGGGCTTGCACGGGGAGGGGCAGCAGTGCTTCGGCAAGCAGTGACACCAGCCCCATGTGGGGCTGGAGGGGCAAGGCTTGGGCAAGAGGCTCAGGCATGCCCTGTGTGGGGAGGGGTGTTCGGGTGAGCAGCTCTGGCCGGCCCCACACACGGAGGGGAGGGCTTGGGCTCAGGCTAGCCCCACACAGTGTCCAGTCTTCCCTTTGAGAAATATGGTCACCCTTCTTTTAACCCCCTTCTCCAACTGGAGCACACCCAGCAGGCCCTCTAGGTAAGGGCTTCTTGGGCCCAGAGCTGTTCTTTTACCCCTCTTTTCTTAGCGTGGGGTTTATACACCCCATCACACTGACGTTGAAGGAAACCACAGCTGTGACATTGCCTAATACAAAACTAACAAAGTTCAGCACTGCTTCATCTCTACCAAAAGATTCCCTCCAGTGCTCTCTCAATCGTCTGTCCCTACGTACATATTACACAAGTGCTGAAAGGTGCAATGTTATTGTGAGTAAAGCATAAGCAAGCATGTATAGGGCTGGATTTTGTTGCCAGCTTTTTCCCAGGCTTACTGTGTGACCTTGGGTAAGTTTGTGAATCACTCTGTGTCTCAGTTTCCAAATCTGTAAAATGGGGATATCAAGATTTCTCTGCCTCACTAGGTGGCTGTTCATGTTAATTAATCTATCTTTGAAGGGGTGCTCGGATACTATAGTGATGAGCACCACTGGCAAAAAGCGATGCATCCCACTAATGCATAACTCTCTTTGCATATCTTATATATAATTTTGTAACTAACCTCTGAAATTTTATGTGAATTCTATATGAATAATTTGCACTAGAGCTATAGGGAAAATCCCTCACAGAAGTTGACTAGCTAAACAGGTGTACACATCTATATTTTCACTTTTATTTTCATTAGATGACATTAGGGGAAACAATGGCCAACCTGAGAACTGTTCATGAAGAATCATTAAGACTAATGGCTATGCATGCAGGACAGAAGGAGGTAGTTCAAGAGGATATGTCCTAACGTGGGTAAGGTTTGTGGCTACACAAACCATCTGCTATTCCAGTTACATTCAAATGCCATATCTACACTGGGGGAAAAGGTGAATTTTAACACATTAGCTAATATGTGTTAACATTCTAGTGTAGACAAGGCACGATGTCATTTAGCTGGGTGAAAGAAAAACAATTCTTTTTTCCTAATGTATACATGTGAAAATCAATTTGAAATTAAATGATGCCAGCCTACTGCTGTCTCCTAAGTAGCCAACACGTGAAAGAGTTGTGATTTCCCCCACCCAAAAGTTGCCAGAAGTGGCTGGTATGGATGAGGTTAGGCATGGGCTGAACCACAGCATACAAGGAGTGCTGGGCACCACGGCACACTATATAAATGTAACAAGTCATTTCCATCATCTTTAGCCATCTCCCAAGAGGAAAAAAAATAAAATAAACACAATTAATAATAAAATATGAGCTGGAATATGTAGATGAGGCATCATGATGCCAAATTAAAAGAAGAGTTACAGAAAAAGATAGTAACTAAATCTCTTGCAAAAGACAAAATGTTCAGAGTTATTTCAAAAGACAAAACCAAACCAAGTCCAACCTTGACACATAAGTAGCTTGGACCACAAAATAACACAAGGGATTTAAATATGTAGTATATAACTGGAACAAAGCACCAATTTGATGATTCAATAAACCAACAAAAGGTAGGTATCAACAAGGGCTTAGCTAACTCCCATCCAAGAGAAAGATGCTTTAGCCAGAGGTCTTAGAGTAATGAGAGATTCCACAAAAGCAATCACTGGAAGAAAACAAATATTTGAGCCTGAGGTAAAAGGGGCTTTGCATACATGTGTGACAAGAAATCCAATGAATAAACAAATTACATATGAACACTATGAAGGCTCTCTAGCCTAAAGAAGAAATTTGCAGAAATTTGCAATAGCAAGAACATTTAGAAAACTGTAGTGATTCAGGACCAAATCAATGCCCAGACTGGGTAGTGGGCTTGGCATTGGGTAGAGTGTGTTCATGGGGAACAAGGAGAAGTAATCTCCCCTTTAGGCTGCAGAACTGCTACATCTAGTTTACCTCATCCCTGTGGCTAGGAGAGGCCAACCCACTCCAACCTGGAGGATCTATACAGCAGTGATTCCTCTCGGCCACTCTCTCCCCTCCTCCTGCTACCACTCAGCTGGGCTTCCTGACATGTAGAATGTCCACTCAGAAGCAACCTCCCAACCTATTGTCAAGGAACCTCTGCAGACATAGAGGGTTTGTCTACACTGCAATGTGTAAAGATCTGTGGAGTAGGTCCTCAGTCTGCAGAGCCTGGGAGGACTGACCGTACCACTAGGAGCCCACATAGAGCCACAGCTCTTAGGTGGGGCCGCCTATCAGCTGTTTATCAGCTGGAGGAGGTGTTTCGGGTAAGGCAGAGAGCAAGGCGCGGAAAGTTGAGTGGGGGCAGGAAGAGGCAGAGCGAGGGTGCGGCCTTGAGGGAAGGGGCAGAGTGGGGGAAGGGCCTCAGGGTGGAGCGGGAGGAGGAGCACCCCCTGGAAAAATAAAAGTCAGTGCCTATCCTATCTAAACAAATCGTGCTAATCCAGGGCTCAGTCCCAGGATCCCACAGGGGTAGACTGACCAAGCCATCCCACAGGAGTAGACTGACCAAGCCTGAGTCAAGCCGGGACCCAGTCAAGTCCTACTACTTTGCACCTTTGCAGCCCCACTGGGAGTCTGCCAAAGGATTACATGGTCCCATGGGTTGACTTTCTTTGTCCACCCAACTTGACTGTCCAGAAGACAAGCAAGTTTTCCCACACTGCACCATGAACAAAGGGTTAGAGTGGCCCCATTATGGGAGGGTGCTAGGAAGTCTGGGATGTGGGTGGTTGGACTCTGGCCTGCATAATTCAGTGTAGATGCTGGAGTCCCATGTTGGGACCCAGGGTTCAACAATTCCTAACGTGGGATTACAAATGAGTGTAGATGCTCAACCCTATTTTAACAAACCCAGAGACTGCTAACTTGAGTTCAACTAACTCTGGGATTATTGCAGTGTAGACATACCTAGAGATTGTGACAAAAAGGAATAAGTGGGTTGAATGAGAGATAAAGCCAGATGAATTGCTGGTGCAGGGATCTTCCCCACATGGCATCTGTTGTGAGTGAGGTATGTGTCATGCAAGACCCCATGTTAGATATTTCAACACTGTGCTGGGGCAGTGTCTGAGGAATGGCTCTACAAACGATCTGCAGCTCCCCTAGGACTGTCTGGCTGTTTGTGCAAGGGATTTGGGCCATGGAGAATGATTAGTGTGCTACTAAGAGAACAACCAAACATTCCTAGACACTAAAGGGCTAGAAAGTAGAAATCTGAGGTTAATGACTTACTCATATTCTTTACTGTTTATATTGTTTTACATGATTTTTGTTTTTAAGAAATCATTTTCTTCTTTAGCGTAACCCTGGATTGAATATTGTTCCTACTCCTGAATATGCCAAACACCTGTGAACCTCAACTCAATCCATACTCCATCTCCCCTAAAATAATGAAAAGTGAGGTACAAAATAAAAAATCCAGACAAAGTAGATTCACATATAGACCACATAAAAAACCAAACAAAAACAAGCAGTCTGTAGCCATTAAGAGTTATCAACGTTGCACATTAAAAAAATAAAGGGTAAGAACATCTAAGTCCCATTTTCAGAAGCACCTGTGTCACTTAGAACCCTATATCCCAGGATCTAGAGTGGCTTAGTCACAGTACAAACTTACTTTTCAAAATTTTATCCACTGGGTCTTGTCTTCAGCTAGTGTAAATCAGCATGACTCTATTGGGTACAATGGCATTACACTGCTTTTCGCCAGGTGAGAATCTGATCGAAAAACTCAAGAAACTTAACATGACACTTCCAAAGAACTTCTTAGTTTGAGAAAAAGGAACTTTCTTTTGAAATCTGCTGAACTTGTTTGCACAGTGTGTGCTTTCTGGCTCTTCACATTTAATGACAACAATGCTGGCATTGTGTGTTTGTTATTTAATATGGTACAACATCCATCGTAAATTGCCACTAGTATTTCCATGAAGAAATGACATCCTTGATTCACAGTGAGGGATTGTGGACAATTCTTGTCATTGGTTCTGTTAAAACATACTGAAATATTTTTCATCAAAACATAAAATAGCATATTTGCAAACAGAGTGCTTGACATCAGCATCAGATATCTGACCCCAAATTAAGTAAGCCTCCTAAACAATCAGTGGGGTAACTGATGATCAAGATGCTAAAGAGCACTCAAGGACGATAAGGCCATTGGGGAAAAACTAAATGAATTTTTTGCATCAGTCTTCATGGCTGAGGATGTGAGGGAGATTCCCAAACCTGAGCCATTCTTTTTAGGTGACATGTCTGAGGAACTGTCCCAGATTGAGGTGTCATTAAAGAAAGTTTTGGAACAAATTGATAAACTAAACAGTAATAAGTCACCAGAACCAGATGGTATTCACCCGAGAATTCTGAAAGAACTCAGAGATGTGAAACTGAGGAACTACTGACTGTGGTACGCAAGCTATCATTTAAATCAGCTTCTGTACCAGATGACAGGAGGATAGCTAATGTAATGCCAATTTAAAAAAAAAGTCTCCAGAGGCAATCAGAGGCCGATAAACCTAACTTCAGTACTAGGGAAAGTGGTTGAAACTATAGCAAAGAACAGAATTATCAGACACATAGACAAACATGATTTATTGGCGAAGAGTCAACATGGTTTTTATAAAGAGAAATTGTGCTTCACCAATATACAAGAATTCTTTGAGGGGGTCAACAAGCATGTGGACAAGGGGGATCCATTGTTTATTATGTACTTAGATTTTCAGAAAGCCTTTGACAAGATCCCTCACCAAAGGCTCATCAGCAAAATAAGCTGTCATGGGACAAGAGGAAAGGAAGGTCCTCTCCTGGATCAGTAACTGGTTAAAGATACAAAACAAGGGCTAGGAATAAATAGTCAGTTTTCAGAATGGAGAGACGTAAATAGTGGTGTCCACCAGGAGTCTGTACTGGGACCAGTACTGTTCAACAAATTCATAAATGACCTGGAAAAAGGGGTAAACAGTGAGGTGGCAAAATGTGCAGATGATACAAAACTACTCAAGATAGTTAAATCCAAAGCAGACTGAGAAGAGTTACAAAGGGATCTCACAAAACTGGGTGACTGGACTACAAAATGGCATATGAAATTCAATGTTGATAAATGCAAAGTAATGCACATTGGAAAACATCATCCCAACTCTACGTATTGTGATACAGCATGGCCAGAAGGCAGCAGGAGAGTGATCTAGGATGAGGAGAAGCCTTATTCCCTGTAGATTAATTAAAAGCACCTGAAACCAATTAGAGCACCTGAAGCCAGTCACCTGATAAAATCCCCCTGCTTCAATCAGCCAGAAGAGGAGCTGGAGCAGAGTGAGGAGGAGCTGGAGCAGAGTGGTTTGGTGGTGGAGCAGAGAGCAGCTTGGAGGAGCTGAATCAGAGTGGTTTGGTGGTGGAGCAGAGAGCAGTTTGGAGGAGTGAAACAGAGTGGATTGGTGGTGGAACAAAGAGCAGTTCGAAGGAAAGTGGAGGAGAGTTTTGAGAAGTGCTGCAGCGGGCTAAGGAGACCAAGATCCTAGGTAAAGGGACACCTGGCTTGTGCAGAGGGAACGCAGGAAGACCCACAAGCTGAAGGTCAGGAGAGGGAAGTAGCTCAGGGGAAAGAATCACTGGTACAAGTGGTTCAACTACTATCATAGGGCCCCTGGGCTGGGACCCAGAGTAGAGGGCGGGCCTGGGTCCCTCCCTCTCCACTCCCCTTCCCTGGGATACTAGTAGGATAGCTGTTACCCCAGTTCAGGGGCAAGAAATGGCACCCTGAAACCTCCCCACAAGAAGAGAAAGTGCGGGACCCATCATAGTAGTGCCAGCAATTTGCCACAGTATAAAATGATGGTCTAAATTAGCTGTTACCATTCAAGAAAGAGATTGTGGAGTCATTGTGGATAGTTCTGATAGTAGTGGCGGTCAAAAAAGCTAAGAAAATGTTGGGAATCATTAGGAAGAAGATAGAAAATAGAAAATATTGCCTCTATATAAATATTTGGTACGCCCACATCTTAGATACCTCAAACAGACCTGGTTGCCCCATCTCTAAAAAGATATATTCGAATTGGAAAAGTGCAACAAAAATGATTAGGGATATGGAACAGCTTCCATATAAGGAGAGCTTAATAAGACTGGGACATTTCAGCTTGGAAAAGAGGTGACTAAGAGGAGATATGACAGAGGTCTATAAAATCATGACAGGTGTGGAGAAAGTAAATAAGGAAGTGTTATTTACTCCTTTCCATAACACAAGAACTAGGGGTCACCAAATGAAATTAATAGGCAGCAGGTTTAAAACAAAAAAAAGGAAGTATTTCTTCACACAATGCACAGTCAACCTGTGGAACGCTTTGTCAGAGGACATTGTGAAGGCCAAGACTATAACAGGGTTCAAAAAAGAACTAGATACATTCATGGAGGATAGGTCCATCAATGGCTATTAGCCAGCCTGGGCAGGGATGGTGTCCCTGGCTGCTGTTTGCCAGAAGCTGGGAATGAGCGACAGGGATGGATCACTTGATGATTACCTGTTCTGTTCATTGCCTCTGGGGCACCTGGCATTGACCACTGTCAGTAGACAGGATACTGGGCTAGATGGACCTTTGGTCTGACCCAGTGTGGTTGTTCTTATGATTACAGGATCCTGTATGTCTAGAAACTTAGAAACTGCCAAAACTGCTATATTTTCAGTAAGTTTGCAATTGGCATGGCACATAATTTCCCCCTGAATATATCATAAGAAAAAAAGCTGAAAACTCTTCATATCATAGCAACCCACAGGGTACACACACCAGACTCCTCCAGCTAAGATAAAAGCTAAAATGTATTATGACAGAGGTCTTGCAATCAGAAGTGAAGTAAAGGAAAAACTGAATTTTGAGGCAGAAAAGATTAAAGAGCTGGTCCTAAGAAGTGACAAGACAATAGCAAATGTGAATACTCAGGGCCCGGTGTGGTGGCGCACGCCTGTAATCCCAGCTGCTTGGGAGGCTGCAGGTGGCAGATCGCTCAGAAGTTCTAGGCTGCTATGTCAATCGGGTGTCCAGTGCTACTGACAGCTTGGCCAGCTGGAGGACTGGCTAGAACAATGCATCTGATGTGTTATGATCGGCGCTTTCTCAGTGAGGGCTGATGGACCAGTGAGTGAGTACTCAGTACCTCTCTAGATCAAGCCCTAAATGCTGTAGAAGTTCCAAATGACTATTATAACAGTCAAAACTGTAGTGTTCTGTAGTTTGGTATAATGTAGAAGCTGTTTGCTTTGTGGGGGATTATGGTAGTGGGAGGTGTTATGCATTGATTTTCATAATTAGTCTTACTTTTCTTGAGACTTCAAAGCTCCTACTTGTAGCATTTACAAATGGTCTGTTGTTGTTCGCCCCCCTCCCCATGTCAGATTAGTGCACCACTTTTAGCTGATTTACTCCTAAAAGCAGATTAGTGATTCCTTTCCTTATTGCACGTTATTAATGTGAACAGAGTATAAAGTGATTAAAGGAGCTGAAGTGCAATTGTGTTCTGCATATTTAATGATGATTTAATTATACTATATTGATTCCACTGCATTATAGCCTGGTTTGTTTCTCTAAAAAATTACATTGTTCTTTGAAACAGAGATGGGCTCAGATTGAAACATTATACTCAATCTAATATCTGAAATGTATCCCTTCAATATCATATGTAACCCTTAAAAGGTTTCTCCCTCTTTGAAGGCTATGACCTATGACCCCTCAATGGCAACTGGCAAGGGGATTACAAGAATATCCTAATATTGGTATGCACATTCTGGTACATCAAAGAATATCACATGAGGTCTTAAATGAAAGTCAAGATCATGCTGGTCATCAATATTGCTGTGAAGAGTATGAACAGATACTATGCAAGGAGTTATGTCTTATTTCTCATCGCTCTCTCATCGGAAGAGGGATTTTCAAAGGTCACTGGCAGCCCTTAGTTGGACTCAGGTGTCTTAGGTGACCTCATAGAAAAAAGGGCCTTCTCCATTCTTGGACTCATATACCTGTCTTCCACCACTCTCTTATAGCTGTCAGGTCTGACTTTGTCACATAGAGAATTATGTTACTTAGTGAAAGAAAGAAAGAAAGAAAGAAAGCCCCAACCTGCTTGGAAACCTATCAGTATTATGTCTGTTTGTTTTATGTGGTAATTCCTATGAATGCTGAAGATTGAAGAATAGGTATAAAGGGAGAGTATTTTAAGGGAGAGTATTTAGATGAATGATTTTGCATGAGTGAGATTATTTTATTATTCAAAAGACATAACAGAAAGTGAACATTTTCCAAAAAAAAAAAAAAAAAGCCAGAATCATATTGAAAGAAATTGAGGGGAAGAAAAATACATGTTAAGAACTTATGTGCCATGCATTTTTTTCAGTGGTACATGTTGATTTGGATGTCAGCAATAAAAGGAGAAGAGATTGTTGATCAAATGGAATAATTAGCATAAATACTATGTGGTACTAGGTCAAAATGGTTAGGAATTATATTAATGATTTTCAGATGTGACTAGGGATTTGGAGTGCCTCAGTTTTGGGGTGTCCAGCTTGAGATACCTTGAAGGAGCTTGATTTTGAGAGTTTGGGTACTCTAGGACTCTCAAGGTGGGTACCCAAAATTTGAGTCATCCAAAATTCCTAGTCATTTTTGAAAAATCTTGGTCTGTAGATTTATTGGAACCCATAATACTTACTGACACTCTGTGCTATATGGTGGGTTTAAATTAAAATAATCTACCATCAAAAATGAATATACTGCCTTTTATACCTTAGGGACAGCACTCTGTGCCGATCAGAAGCACAGTTATCCCAAGAAGATGTGTTTGTAGAGAAAATGTATTGCCCCAATCCTGATTCAGTATAGTCAAACTTCTCAGGTATGGAACTTTTGATCTTCTACTTACATGGATCCTTTTTTAAATAGACTGTATACTGTAAACAAACAAAGAATTGTGTATGATTGTGTCTATATCTATGTATATTTTAATGTTCATTTTTAAAATATTGTTGGGATAATTGATCATATATCCTAACTATCTGATTTGTATGATAAATTCATATATTACTGTACTGACCTACAGAGACGAGGCCAATGACCAGAAAGAGAACCCTATTTCCTTTTAACCTAAATGTTATAGAGGGATTGTAGCTCTGGGTCAGGAACAGTAAGCTTGGCTCATAGGTCTAGTTCATTCACAGCTATTGGAATTGGAATAGGAATTAATTCAGGGAATTTGTAACTTTGTTATGCAGGAAGTCAGACTAGATGACCACAATGGTCCCTTTTGGCCCTAAAATCTGTGAATCCAGGGTTATGCAAATACAAGAGTTTCATGTATTTTGGCATCCTCGAAATAGCCACTTGGACTAACATTATGGAATTGGTCATACATCACGTTTGGCATTGGAGCTATTTCAGAAGTACTGCTTTGGCACATTTAGGAATAATTACATCCATGCTGGTGCTGTGTACTGCTTCAGAGGAAGGTCATTCAAGCAATAATAATGTGCCATGTTATTTCTATTGTAATATTACATTATATCTGTTACTATTGGCCAGTAACCTCCCAGGATTTCCTGCTAGGACTGCTTGCCCACACTTGGATATCAGTCAGAATCCTGAGGTTTGTGGAGAGATGGGGAAAGGGATCAAAACAAAATATACCAAAAAAAAAATCAACCTTCAAAGTTGTTTGTAATGCATTTTAAATGCATCCGTAGACTTGACAAGAAAATCAATGTGGCTTACATAAATCCACTGAAATATGTATAGACTCCAACATGCAACCAAGTATTATGTACACAAAATAGCATATATTTCATTCATAAACATGTATTTTAATTCAAAGAAACAGACTTTACAAACGGATATGATTTACACAAACCAGGATGTACACAAAAATTAAAATTATGAACCATAATTATAGTATTGTTTAAATACAAACCAAGGTCCCAATTGTGTCCCCGTTCAATTAATGTCAAAATATTAAGTGTTTCCAATGGCTGTAGGGTTAGTTCATAAGGGCCTAATACTGCAAACCTCATTCACAAGGGAATCATAGAATATCAGGGTTGGAAGGGACCTTAGAAGGTCATCTAGTCCAACCCCTGCTCAAAGCAGGACCAATCCCTAATTTTTGCCCCAGATCCCTAAATGGCCCCCTCAAGGAGTGAACTCACAACCCTGGGTTTAGCAGACCAACGCTCAAACCACTGAGCTATCCCTCCCCCTCAATTCTGGTATTCTGATATTCAAGCTTATAAGTAAGGTCTACTTGTGTGAGGAGGGGAGTGCAGTATTGCCATACCCAAGTGTCCCAAAATCATGAGGTTTAGGGGGGGAAATAAACAGAGGGTTCTTTTGTTGGACTTTTGATTTCTGAGCCATTAGGTATACAAAGGTCAGATTTTTAAACTTCTCCACAACCAAGAGGGCTAGAACTTACTTTTTTTTAAAAAAATGACATTTGAGATTTTCAGGTAATCACTTGACTCCAGCAGCTGATGATGTTAAGAAGAACATAAAATATCAGAAGACTCATGATGAATTTGTGAGAGACAGAAATGGGCCTCTTGATTTCACTAAGAGTCTTGTCTGAGTTAGAAGTGAAGCATTTGGCCCCATATGCACAAACTCTTTACTCTGCTTTGTATTTAAAAATACAAACCAACATCACATAATCTTATCCCAGTAGTTATATCGTAAATAACCAAGATTCCATCCAGACAAAGTATTATGCTTCACACTTAGACCATCATACTTGTCAGTCAGCTCCATTCTTTCAATGTGTACAGTATGTTGCTATTAATAGCCTATATCCATCATTTGAGCAATGGATCGCCTTAAAACAGAACTTTATTGGATTTACATTACTGCTGTGCACTTGAATTGCTACAAGAAAATCTAAATCTAAATATCAAACAAAAATGAGAAGTTTAACCTATTTGGCAGTTTATGCTACAGATAAGGAAACAAACAGCACTGTAAATATTTAAGGATCAATTTTTCTCATGTAAATCAACAGAGAGATTAAAAGCGGTTGATTATTCATATTTTTTCTCCTTGTTTACAGTAGGGATTGGTAACAGATCATTAAAACAGTTACAGAAAAAAAGCGCTGAGAAATATTTTCAGGCATTTTAATTTTACACCTGTATATTGAACAGCATATCCTTGTATGCTTGTTGTATTGCTCCCACACAGAGACCTTAAAGCACTCAGATGAGTTATATAATATAGAGCAATAATGATGCCTCAAATGAAAAGTGTCTTAGATTTAAATGTGCTGATAGCAAGGGTTAAGGGACATTACAAAGAGACTTTGTTCTCTCCATAGTTACAGTTGACTCTAACCCTCTATTAGAAGCGAAATTTTGCTCCCCATTCACTCCCTGTCTTCACCAAAACCGAACCAATTCACCTGAAAGAAGTGACCTTAGACTGAGACAGAACTTTTCAGGTAAGACTGGGGCAAACTGGAGAAAGTTTTTGGGAGAGACCAGAGTTTTTAAAAGTGGTGATTTCCTTTGTTGAATCAGTTCCACGGGCAAAGGGTATCCTGCATGCATGAATCTCGCCACTCCTGTCCCAGACCCTGCCAAGGTTGCCCATCATCTCCCCATCCCCCGATGGGGGGGGGAATCCCTCCCCATCTGACAGAAGGCAGGGATCTCTGTGGCCAGAGGGAGTCCCTGGTACTGGAACTCTGTCAGAACAGAAGTAGTAGGTCAAAGGGTCATCAGGGCACAGAGGGCACACATGCTATGAAGCCATGAAGTATCTATGTGACTGTCCTTGCACCTATCCTAGGATCGATGCGGTCATTCTGAGGCCTGTTTTATAATGAGATCAAACTCTGGCCCTTGGTGGAACAACACGGGTGAAACTCCAGGGCAGGGAGCCTCACAATTATTTTCTCCCCTAAAGCTTTATCCTGCTCTGCTTGTTGTGTGGAGGTGATCCAGCCCTTGATTTGGCTCTTTATAAGTCCGAACTGGTGTGATTCTGGTGAGGACTAGCATTCAGATTTCTGGGGCTTGGGTTGGGATTTGCCGAAGACATTTTAGCTGCTCAAGCAATTTCCCCATACACAACAGCTCCAAATGTGAAGTCCACATGGCCCCGTCAGAGTCAGCCACAACCAATAAACTGACAGGCAGGACATGGAGAGGCATGAAAGACAACCCGGGTGGGGAAGTGGAAGGAAGAGAGAGCTATGTGGGAGGGGCTGGGGAGCAGGCAATCAGAGGAGAGCAACAGGGAGAGGCTCAGTTTGGGAAGAAAGGAGGCTGATGGAGCAGTACAGAGACCTCTCCTAAAATACATTTACTTAAACCCAACCAAGGTCCATAGTTTTCTCACTGAGGTCTTGGTAGTGAGGAGTGGGCTATCAGTCGGGGTGAGTACAGAAGGATGTGTCTGGGGACTGAGGGAGGAAGCCATGTAAAAAGAATGAATACAGTAAAGTCCATCCCTGAGCAATATGCAAGCTCTGCAAGGACGTCAGTAAACACATCTTAAAATGCAAGGGAATACCCAGGCATAAAATGTGATGATCTATTTATCAATGACTTAAGACAATGTTGTATTTTTCTCTATAATTAGAAATTTGGAAATTAAAAATGATGGTTACACTTAGAGAAAACAATATGAAGTCTGATAATGCATAGCTAATGTCACCCATCTAACCTTGGCTGTACCTCACCCCATCAGCCACAGAAAAAACAAACACCAGGGATAATCTTCTTCTTAAACAATACACTGCTTCATTACATTGGTGACTCTGAAAATTGTGAAGTGACCTGCCTTACAATCTTGACAGATTAATTCTATGTCACTGTAGTATTTAACTGAAGGTACATCTATTTGAATGTCACTACAGCCATCTATTCCCAATGCCTTTAAATCCATGCATTGGTGTGAGAAAAATAACATGGGGTTTTACATGTTTTTGCCATTTCAGTACAATAGTTGAGGATAATTGCCCCCAAAGTATCTGGGCATTGTGGCAAATTGCCGGCACTACTATGATGGGTCCCGCACTTTCTCTTCTTGTGGGGGGGTTTCAGGGTGCCATTTCTTGCCCCTGAACTGGGGTAACAGCTATCCTACTAGTATCCCAGGGAAGGGGAGTGGAGAGGGAGGGACCCAGGCCCACCCTCTACTCCGGGTCCCAGCCCAGGGGCCCTATGCTAGTAGGTGAACCACTTGTACCAGTGATTCTTTCCCCTGAGCTACTTCCCTCTCCTGACCTTCAGCTTGTGGGTCTTCCTGCGTTCCCTCTGCACAAGCCAGGTGTCCCTTTACCTAGGATCTTGGTCTCCTTAGCCCGCTGCAGCACTTCTCAAAACTCTCCTCCACTTTCCTTCGAACTGCTCTTTGTTCCACCACCAATCCACTCTGCTTCACTCCTCCAAATTGCTCTCTGCTCCACCACCAAACCACTCTGTTCCAGCTCCTCCTCACTCTGCTCCAGCTCCTCCTCTGGCTGATTGAAGCAGGGGGATTTTATCAGGTGACTGGTTTCAGGTGCTCTAATTGGTTTTCAGGTGCTTTTAATTAATCTACAGGGAGTAAGGCTTCTCCTCATCCTAGATCACTCTCCTGCTGCCTTCTGGCCATGCTGTATCACAGCATTCAGTTGTAAAAAGTATTCTCATCCTCTGACATTCATCATAGACACTTAGCTACCAAATCTGGAAGCATAAATCTTTTTATTGCCAAACCAGAAATTAAGTAGTTTATACACAAGGGTGCAAGGTAAAAGCGGTCATACTTCATAGATGTGATACAAAACCAAAATATTGTATTCCAGATCAACTTCTCTTCACAGGTAAACTAAGCAAATAAAGAGAATTTGGTAGATGTAAAAAGTCTGCAGCCACAGGCTGTGAACTTTTTTAAGTACTTCTCTCAACCTTTTCCATCAAGAGTCCATCATCAGTCCCCCGTCTGTAAACTGGGGATACTACTGCACTCTTTTCTATTTAGATTGTAAAATGTTTGGGGAATGGTCTGTCTCTTACTATGTGATTGTACAGAGCACTGCACAATGGGGATGACAATATCCCAGTTAGGGCATCCAGAAACTACTGTAATACAAATAATATATAATTATAATAATAACATGTTAACATATATAATCATTATATAGTTAACATATATAATACTAACATGTTATAAAAATGTTTCCCTCTTACGCATAAATTGCATCATGTGCATAAGAGAGAAGGTTAGAAGGGAACTAGACAGAGTTAAGGTTGGATAGGAGATCTCAATTGTCCATTTCTATAGTTTATAATGTTTGCATTCACTGTAACTTTAACGTTGATTTTTCTAGCTTTCTAGTTTTTGTGGGAATTGGGGGAAAATATAGCATTTTTAAAGGATTTTCCCTTATGAACTTGATTGATATTTACAAGCTTACCTCTAGCTAAATGGAGTTCTTTGCCTGAGAGTATTATAAAGCACATAGGGTTAAACACAACACAAGCTCTATTTCTTTGTTTCTGATTTACAAAGATGGCTTTGTGTATAGGTGACTTGAATACCAAAATTAAGACAAGTTAAGAGAAGGTGAGCTTTGTTCATCATTGTTGAAAAACTTGCAACTCCCTTGTGCTCACAAACTAAATACACAACAATGATACTGTATAAAAGGCTTTTTTCCACAACTTGGTGTTATTTTATTATTTTAGCATTTGTTTTATACCTGGAATAAAAGTAGCCAGGGATAACACTTTTGCAATGGCAAGATAATTCATTTTCATATTGCCAAGTTCAAAAATAATTTCAAGAATCAGTTTATCATGACTGGTAACTATGAACTGTGAAATTGAGTGCATTCAATGACGTAAACAATGGTTCAAGTAAAAAAGGGATATTAGAGACACTGGGCCAGATAGATTAAATTGATTATATGTAATTATATGTAGTAATTTAAAAATGAAGTGGTATTATAACTAGTGTCAGTCATCTAAATCTAGAGAAAATAAATGCATGCAGAGATAATAGACTTCTAAACTTGAATTTCTGAAATACTGTTTTTCTATCACTATAGATATGTGAGAGTCTGTGTTTCCTCCTTCTGTGAGGTGCACAGGTACACATAGGTGCTAGGGGTCCTGCTGCATTCCCTGGCTTGAAGTGGTTTCCATTATATGAAGGGTTTACAGTTTGGTACAATAGCTCTCAGTACTCCCACTATAAAAATTGTTCCAGCACCCCTGCAGGTACAGACACTCAGATACTATGGTGACAACTATGGTATAATTAACTGCTTAGTTAGTGCAAAAGCAAGTAAAATAGGTTGTTGACTAAGCCCCATAAGCTATAGAGCAGAATTGTCTGTATGAATCAACACTATTGCCAATCCCCAGCAATCAAAAATCATCAGAAAGTTCCCCCAAAATCATGACATTGCTTTAAAAAAAACCCAGAAATGGGTTATTTTGCGCATTCTGGTTTCTGAGCCTGTAGATTGCCCTGGCTTCATGTTTTCAAGCTTTTCTTTGAAAGCACGAGAAATAGACATTTACTTTTCTTTTTCAGTGAAAGCTGTGATTCTCATTTGATTCTATCAGCTGAAGCTTCAGTTAAAACAAAATATTGTAAGACTTCAATAAAATCAAGAGAGTTGGCAGCTCTGGGTCAAGTCTGTGTTCCCTGAGCCAGGAAGTGTGTTTGGTATGACAAGGACAGGAAGGGATGGAGCCTGGGAGTAACAGAGCCACACAAGTATCAAGAATCTGCCCATTAGTTAATGCCATTCTGAACTTCGACCACATGCCTGCAGGCCATTACTTTCAGGAGCATTAACTTTACCTCTATGCCTTCAGGCCTCTGGGCAAGAAGGGTAAAGTGCAGGTGCTGACAATTTGCTCCACACTGAAAGAATCCTCACCAACCCCTTTATGACAGCTGAAAGGCCCAAACATGTCACCAGAGAGACACAAAGGGGACATAGATGGGGCTGGATTCAGTCTTGTATGTTTACTAGAGAAAATAAAGCCTTTTTTTTATTCAGACACTGAGGATTACATTAATTGAATAACAAGTCAAAGAGAACCTCTCAAACAGCATCCCAGAGGTAATTTTTTTAACTCATACTACCTACACAATGTCAATTATTGTGGTCAATATTATGCCTCCCCTATGGCTAGTGATAAGAGAAGTGGAAAGGTTCTGAAACTTAAAACATGCAAGAACCAAGCACTACAAGCTTCATAAAGAATAAAATTGAGAAGTTCTTTATGAGGTTTTTTTCTGCTAAATACAAGAAGCTTCAAATGCTATTTGGAACCATGCTTTTTCTGCTTCCTCTCAAGAGGCTCACTCATATAGACAGCACAAAGGATGCTGGGCTCTAACTCTTGTTGTAACTTCTTTTAAACTTACCTTAAACTTATCCAAGAGTTAGCAGATAAGGGACAGCAATGACTATGTTTCAGCTGTAACACAAGAAATTAGCACAGTATTGAAAAATAATAGCATTTATATAAGAGAATGAGTTTGAATGCTATATTGAATAATAATAGCATTTATATTAGAGAATAATATTTAATAATAATAGCATTTATATAAGAGAAACATTTTCATAAGCATTAATTGATTAAGCATCATAACACACTGAGAAGCAGGTAATCATTATTATGTCTATTTTGCAGATGGAGAAACTATGGATACCTTTGGCCAAAGTCACACAATAAATTCCTGGCAAAACTGGGAATAGAACCCCTGAGTATGGATTTTCCCACTCAGATGTGTTGCTTTTTTCCCTCTTGAGCAAATAGAAAATAAAATATGGCTATACCCACCATTAAGCATTCATTGTGTGCACATAATCAGTGCTGTTATCAACCGGAAAAGCTTGTTAAACTGGAAAATGAATACTGAAAGGTTCGCTAATTAAACACTCTTTCCTCTTACTTGATGTTGAAAGAATGAAGTGGAAGATGATGATTCTGATATTGCAGTAGTAATTGTATCTTTCATATCATGATGCCAGGGTAATCAACATTTGGGAGAGTACATGAATAATCCAGGTGCTTGTGCTGTGTTGTGGATTGTAATTGGAAATATCATTGGATGATAGGTACTTCATGAATTGTCTTTTTTTCCTGTCACATATTTAATGTTGTGTGACTGATAATTGAGCTGTTATTAAGTATAGTAGGACAGGCTAATTTAGAACTAGGGGCCTGGTCCCACAAGCTTCACTGGGATACCAATCCTGATATAAATATTAAATCATAGTAACAGAAACCTGGCTAATCTACAGACAAAAGGCATTTCTCCCACCTACCCCCCTCATCCCAATGTCATCTCTTTCTGCCTCTCAGCAGAACTTTATATAGAAAATAATGTACTTTGTTTTCCTATTACAAAGACTTGTTATTTTTGAAAGAATAGCATGATGTCTTTGTTATGAAGTGTTACTTATCATGAATAAAGCAGCATTTTCACCACAGCTGTCACTAGAGTTACAGATTCTGAGATTTTGCGGTGTTGTTTTTTTATATATAGCCATGGCTTTTGACACGCTGAGATTTTTGTATGTAAGTATAAGTAGGTGGATATGATGGTAACAGTCAAAAGCAATATCACTGAGAGCCTTGAGAGCTGCTGAGATTAGATCAGGTGTCCATGGAGGGTTAAGAGATGCAGATACCCTCATAAATGAAGGCTACTGGTTTGTCGTGCATTCAAAGTAAAGTCCGGATTGTAAGTGTGCTCCCTGCAGCAGCTATGGGGCTGAAGTAGGATTGCAGTTTAAAATGATTTAAAACCACTAGTTGAATCTTATTAAATGCATTTATACAGGTTATTGTAAAATAAATAATGTTTTTATTCAAATAAGTGACTTCTTTCATCTTTCCTTTGCCCCCATGCCTAGACCAGGCCTCCTCATAGGATTTATCATGACGAAGCTCTAACCCAAATCCTAAATAACCAAAACTGAACTATAGTTGTCACAATTAATGAAAAACATACATTTGATGATGTACTGTCCTTGCCCTTTTATTGTGCACATTAAACAAGACACAAGAACTGCCCCAACTCTAACACAAGGGAGGTTCCCCTAGTATAAGAACGTTGGAAATTATCATCAGACCCATGGTCCATCTTCCTCATTATTCCATCTTTGGCAGGGGCCAATACCAGCTGCTCCAGAAAAAAGATGCAAGAAACCCTTTAGAAGTCTGCCCTTGGAGAAAGTTTCTTCCTCAGACAAAGATTCTGCTGCATGGTGCAGGGCAGAATCTGGGGATCTCATTGGGTATCACACAGCTTGTGAGGCACAGAGTTCCACTCCACACAAGACATTGTGGGGGCTGGGGCAGGGTTTGGGCAGACCAGGAAAGGGGGTGGGAAAGAGCCAGAAGATTCTCTGCTGTGCAGATTGTCACATACTAAACCTTGTGGTCACATTAGAGACTACAGAGGCTGCTTCAGCCACTAGCCAAAGAAGTCTTTGTGGAGCAGCTTGGTAGTCACTTTGTGGGCATTTGGGGAACGATGCCTCCCTTCTCTTCCCTGCTATCTGCCCAGCACCTACTAACTGGCTGAGGATTTGGGTTTATTCTATAATTGACTAAATTAAATAATTACCAATTAGTCTTCCCATTATTAGTGCAAATTAGTGAGTTTCGAATGTATTTTCAGATTAATAAAAATAGTGTCACAGATCCACCCATATAAACACTGATTCTAAGCTACTTCAGCATGTGTTTCAAGTTAAGCATGCAAAACGCCCCATTGAAGTGAACAGAACTATTTACATGCTTAATGCTGGCACTTGCTTAAGTCCCTTCCTGAATCAAGGCCTTGGTCAACAAGTTCCAATAGCTAGAAGGTGCAGATTTTTAACAGTGAGCATAATTAACCATTGGAACAACTTGCAAAAGGTTATGGTATATTCTCCATTACTGGCAATTTTTAAATCAAGATTGAAAGTTTTCCCTATTTCAGACAAGAATTAATTCAGGGAAATCCTATGTAATACAGGAGGTCAGACTAGATGATCACAATCATCACTCGCTCTGGGCCTTATAATCTATGAATCTTTGAATTTGTCACAGAGAGAGCCAAGATTGTACCCTTCTTGTACTGTCTTACTGGCTTATCTTGGAAAGAGACAAAATTATGATAGGCACTAGAGTTTAAAGTGCATACATTCCTTTGCCTACTCATTTGCTAATAGAGTCAGACAGATACATCCATAAAACATTATTTCTCTTAAGTGTCAAATGCTCCTGATAGAAGTCCTTAAATATGATATAGCTGAAGAGTCTTAAATTATGGAAATTATTATATAGCTACAAATGTACAAGGCAATGTCATGTCAGTGCGAACATTAGCTGAAGGAGGTATGGGTTCCTAAAATATCTGCCAAGGATGGTTTGATTAAAAAGTTGGATATAAGATAAATTGGAAATCTATTATATATAGCTAACTAGGGTGACCAGACAGCAAGTGTGAAAAATCAGGAAGGGTGTGTGGGGTAATAGGCGTCTATATAAGACAAAGACCCAAATATCACGACTGTTCCTATAAAATCAAGACATCTGGTCACCCTATAGCCAATACGGATCATTTTTAAAGGATCAAAAACTTTGTAAGGGAGATACCCTGCAGCTGAGAAGCTGGCCCAGTTGTAACATGTGATAATCAGCTCTCCCTTCTTCAGCAAACTCATAGGTGAAACTATATGTGGAGGAGGAAAACTATGACGTTCTTCCATATTCTACTGTAGGAGAAGTTGCCTTCTCTTCAGCCCCAAGGCAGTGGAAGCACTCTGACCACCATCTTCTCTTCATTTCTCCCTTGACAAGTAGCATTTTCCCACATGCATCTAGGGTGCACATTATTAGGGGCTTTTTTTCACACACACACCTTGCGGGAATTTGAAGGAAATTGGTGATGCAATTTTTGAATTATGGACGCTTTTAAAAGGCCCTTTTGAAATTGTACAAGGGTTTGTTTCACCCCTATGAAGAGCAGTCTTCTTAGCGAATGTGCAATGTACCTCAGGCAGCACATGACCAGGATTAATCACTGAATTTGGCTCACTGTTTGGATCATTAGCTTCCCTGGATCAGGCTGAGTACTGATGGGAAATGCGACGTGAACACTGATTCATGCCCCCAGTGAGGAGCAGTGATGATCTCAGGGCAATTTCCTCTAGGGAAGGCCGGGCTGTATCCTCTGGCTGTTCCCCCAGAAGATGGTGGCTATAAAGTGCACCCAAGATTCTGTTAGGAGACCTGTTGGGGCAGCCTGTTTTGGGATTACTTAATTGATGTATCCCCTCAGCACACAGGCTGTGTTGCCTTTGCCACCCATTTTTGGGCTATGTTGTCTGGCCTGACCCCTCCCCTTTCCTCAATAATCCCATAGCATACATCATGTGATGTTGTGCCAGTTGCCTGACAAATAAATAGTCTCTAGCCAAACAGTTTTTGTGAAAGGCGTCAGAGATGTTTCATACATTTTATAAATTCAATTTCTTACAACTGACATTATCATATCCAAGGTTAGCCTATCAATCCCTGGGAGTAGGATGGGAATTGAAATATATGTAGATTTTTCTGAGTGGTCCAGAATTTTAGACTTAAACAGCAAAAGTGCAAGGGAAGAAAAACTGACGCAAATATGACTTCTTGGACATTGTCTCATTCCTTTAGATGATGAGTTAAAGGATGACAATATGTGTTGAAGATATAACAACCAAACAGACTATTTTACCTATATAGGCCCAAATTCTAGGTAGGTGGATTAGGTAGGTAGGTAGATATAATGGGAGTGGCGATAAGGTGTTGAGGGCCGTGGTTAGACTTAAGTGTTGTTTTGTTTTGTTCTATTTTGTTTTGAAAGTGTGTATATATTGGGCCAAATTCATGCCTGGTGTAACGCCACTGATAAATGTGAATTTGGTGCCTATTGCATGCACCATAATTACAATGTATAGCTTTGATTTTCTCAATAGATGTATGTATATATTTGGTTCCCATGAGGATGTAGCTTATCAAACTTCAGTAGTGTCACTGTGATATTGTTTATGCCCAGGGTTGTTGTTACAGCATGGTATGTCTAGTAAAAGTCACAGAATTGTAATGGTGGGATGGTCAAATGTAATGGAAGCAAAGACAAAGGCAAGTGTCATGAGAATTGTTTTGCAGCCCAAATAAAGCCAGATTTTACTTGGTCCCTGTGCAAAAGAAGTAGTCTTCTCCTTTGTGCGGGAGCTAGATACACGCTGGAAGCTGCTCAGATGCTAGTGTTATGACAGCACTATAGGGACCATTACAGAAATAGGACAGTGGCAATCTCTGTGCTCCCCAACAGAAGCACTGCTCCCTTCTGGTGCCTGGCGGGTGGGGCACAAGTAACTCCTGCCCCCACAAGGGGTGAGGAAGAGATGGAATCAGAGCTAACACCCCTTCTCCTCTAGCTAGTAGAGCTGTCAGGACATACAGGGAGGGGAATATGCTGCATGCTCTGAAGCAGTGTAACAGAATGTTACCTCTTTAAAGCACCTGGTTGTGCCTCTTTAAAGCATAGTCCCTCCCCTAGAGATCCCACTGGGCAGTGCGGCTCCTACCACTTCTCGAATGAGTCACTAGCTAAAAGCCACAGCTGAGCCTTATATGTTTTTTCTATATTTTAGTGCAAATAACTAGAACTGTGTTAGTGCTTATGATAACAGTGCTTATGATAACAGGACAGGACAAATTAGTTGTCCTACAGAGGCAGTTGTTAGAGACCAGGTCTACCTCTGCACATCTTCTGAGGGTTTGTTTTTCAACTTTGTGGAAGGAAGACATCTCCTGACCCATGAATAAATTAAAGCTTCAGGTGAGAGACTACTGGCCAGGTCATTTGTGTGCCCCCAGTGTTGTTGTGTTCCTAATTACAATTAGTTTCCCATACATCTCAAGGTTTAATTTTGCACTCACAAAGCTTCAGGAAAAACAGGTTTAACTGTTCAGCATCCGATCCACCACCTACTTAAAAATCCCAGACTGTCAAAGCCATTAAAGTGACACTGTCAATTTAAAACTCACGTCTGTCTGAAAATCTTATCCCTTCTGTTGTTATAAGTCATTTCTAAAGTTGTATAACTGAAAGAGATTAGAGAAAAAATTCTCTGTTTGAAAGCATTTTGCGTACAGCCTATTTTACTGTTTCTCCAGTTAATTCAGTTAAGACCTAGTCCAGCAATGAAATTTGCTCACCGACTCTCATGCTGGGTCAGAGTCCACATTGACTTTAGTGGAGCTCTGCATGGCCCCAGAAGCAACTTGTGCAGATATCATGGCAGAGATGGGGCCTTAGTTAGTTGTTTCCCATATATTTTGTGGGGGTTTCCCAAACAGGGGAAAGAAGAATTTAGTTCCCACTGAGTCAGTTCCCCCTGGAGTCAAATAGGTTTGTGAAAGCACAAAAAATTAACAGTGAGAGAGTCTGGGGCAAATGAAGTTCTTTCAACTTTTAACTCCTTTTCCCCAAGTAACTAGGTTTCAAATTGATGTCCCTTTAATATTTTAAAAATGAATGCAAAATAGAAATTCATTGACTCCTGTTGCATTAATGCACATTTTTATGTCATAAAATGAAAAAGGTGTTTTTTTTAAAGAGAGACAAAGAGAAAACATTCATAGACAAAGAGAACACTTCACGTTTGCACCCACGCTATAATATTATATACATCTACTATGGGCTGAATTTTTGACTCTGTGTCCTTATTTTACCCTTTGGCCAATGTTATGTTTTCTGCAACTTCTGCTATAATTCTTCTTCTTCTGAGGAATTTTGGGAATGGCTTTATAATGTTAGGGAGACAAATTCTGTAGCCTTTAACAACATTTAAAAGAGCCATTGAAAAGGTGTTGTGATAGCACAAAAGATGACTGATTATATGCACGTTATTGCAGGAAAGGGGATTTCGGGAGCAGGAAGGTGGATTGCTGGATAGGAAGAGAGGGTGAATGGGTGCTGGAGCAAGGAGATGGGGAGTGGATAGATGCAGAGGGAGTTGTAGGGGCTGGATAGGCACAAAAGGTCGAGGGTGTATAAGTGCATAGGGGCACCATCCATTCTATGTATTGAATGAGGCAGTATTCAATATAGTATAGTATCCAATCAGGTAATTAAAGACTTGTATTATAATGTATTAGCAAAAGAATGTCAAATTCAAGTGGCATGAGCAACCTTTATTCTTGCATTTCTCAATTTTTGAACTGCCTTAACATTATTTTAATGTAGGGATTTTTTGTGTAATGCATACATATGGTGGGTTGGTTAATTTTCTTTGTAAAAGTAATGTATGATTCTGACTGAATCAGCACCAAGTTTCATTTTCTTTCACCCATAATGCATAGTTTAGATAGGGAGAAGTAAATGGAGCTATAGAGTTTTAAGCAATATGAGATCAAGTGAATTTCCTGTTCTTTGACTGCAAGGGTATATAAAATTTTGGTGAGCTTAGCACTAGATGGGGAGAGTTCTGACATCCTGTGTTTTTTTCCTCTTCTTTTTGCCAGAAAGTCTTTAAAGTTACATCGTTGAGACTGTCAGTTTCTCTGACTGAATAACTTGAAAGCAGAACTGTGAGAACCACAGGATACTTGAGTTCACCTCAGGCTTGGTGAGTAGTACGAAAGGCTTCTTAGCCTGCAGGGCTTCCAAGCGTATCACAAAGAAAAGCAAAGAAAGTCCTTTTGCAGCAGCTTGAGAAGCCACAAGAGCTTCTCCATCTCAGTGCATTCAAAGGCTTATATCCAGGTGATGCAGATTGCCCCACACTAAAGAGCATTGAAGCCAATAGTAATTTTGCCATTGACTTGAAAGGCTGGAGGATTGGCTCCTAATACATTTTCTAAGATGCTCTGTGAATTATCTTGTCCAATCTACTTTTTACATATAATCAGAGCATGGTTTTTTTTTAAAGTTGCACGATTGCAATCAAATGTAGGAAGGTGTAAACTACGATCATAAGCCTGTTGGAGATGTTCTTGATTTAGCATGGGAGAGGGAAGACAGTAGAAAATAGGAAAGGAGTAGCATTGGATAATTGTTCTTCCTTTCTCAATACTGACAGAACGTTTTCATTATCACTGGATATTTATAAGTATTGTAAAATATAAAAATGAAGGGTTTTTTTTCTTTCACTTGCTAATTTTAATTAAACAAGAAATCGGTCATCTAATGGTGCATATAGTTGACAGATGGAGATGGTTGGCACTTAAATGTATTTAAATTGCGAACATCTATAACACATCTACCCCGCTGCTCCATCCCCACTTTGTCACTTGTCTTATTAAGTCCAATTCCTGAAAAGACTTCTGCATGTGAGTAAATTTAAAGAGTAGGCTCATGAGAGTAGTCCCATTGATCTTAAATTAAAAATTCCATGGGACATGGACCATGTCTTCATATATCAGTATAGACATTCACACTATGGAGCCCCAATTCTGACTGGGGCCCCTGGATAGTATTGTAATATTAATCATTTTTATTATTTAAGTAATATTCTTATAAGATATCATTTTTAACAGGCAATCTAAGAATACAGTTTGCAGTGTTGTTGCAGCCAGGTTGGCTGCAGGGTATTAGAGAGACCAGCTGGATGAGGCAATATCTTTTACTAGATCAACTTCTGTTGGTGAAAGAGACAAGCTTTCAAGTTTATATTGAGCTCTTCTTCTTCCTTTCCCAGACCTGAAGAAAAACTCTGTGTAAATATAACACACATGCCTAATAGGGAGATATCTCTTTAAGAGGTCTACTGGACCATGGGTGAGTAGGAGTGAGTTATGTCTGGGTTCTTGTTGCTAGGCAGGTGCACAATTAGCACTCCACATCCACAAGTTTCTGGAATTGGGCGCGGTGGTTTTGGATATGCTCAATAGGCCCTGTAGCTGGACTCAGACTCCCTGAGCTGCTTTACAAAAGGCCTTGTGCCCTTTGTGGGCTGGGAGAAGCTGAGCCTAGGAGTAGAAAACAGGCTGTTTTCCCTAAGTCTGAAGCATTTTGCAGCAGGGTTTTTTCTTTACAAAAATCTATATACTTAACTGAGTGGTTGGTTAATCGGTTAGGTGACTGGCTAACAGTGATATCAGCAGAGGAAGAGTCTGCATGTTTTTCCTGAGGATTCATACAAGAAATTGGAGGGGAAGATGTTGCTTTTGACTCCACAGACTGTATAGATTTGTAGAAGTGACAAAGAGTCCTGTGGCACCTTATAGACTAACAGACGTATTGGAGGATAAGCTTTTGTGGGTGAATACCCACTTCATCGGATGCAATACTGTATAGATTTGGTGATCAAAGATTCTAAGTGAGACTCAGGTAAACGCAACCTAAGCTTTTGGGAACTCTGTGTTTCCTCTCACTATGTTTTGGGGGGACTGACCTGTTTAGATTTAATTAGTTTTCTTGATTTATATTTATGTATAACTGTGAAGATAATCGATGTGGACTGTAAAGTAGTTATGTTGTAAAATTAAGTTATTATTATTTGTTTCTTTATCATACAATTTTATAAAGTTGGTACTTAATTAAGTTCATTCGTTTTGTTCTTTTCAGGACTTGAATATGGGGAGGTTGACCCCGTGCAATCCTTGCTGAAAATCCTTAGAGACTGAATTCTGGGTCTCCTGCTGCTTTTCTGTGGGAGTTGGGTTTGGGGGGCACTGGAGAAGGGCAAAGAAGTGAACTCTAGCCCACCCAAAGGTTACATAAGATCAAAAGTTTGTCTTTTTCACCAACAGAAGTTGGTCTAATAAAACATATTCCCTCACCCACCTTGTCTCTCTAATGTAAGAATATAATCAATAAGGGAAAATAAATGCTTGATTTGCACATGAGATGATGTTTGGTTTATCCTGTGGCAAAAGTGGTAAAGAGCCATTATTAGTAAGAGACATTTTGTACTAAATGTGATTTATTCTTCTGTAAGGTAACAGTTATCTTAGTGACTGACTTAAAGTCCTTTGAAGTCCCATGGACTTCAGTGAGCCTTGGATCAGTGCTAACCTCCACTGTAAAACATATTTGACCAAAAGAAGAATTGTTTAAATATGTTGGACCAAATTCTATCCTCAGGAACACTCAGGTAACGATAAAGAAATCAAAGGGAAGATACAGTGCAACGGAGGGCAGCATTTGGCCCTTTGTCTCTGAAAGGAATGACCCTGCAATATAACAGATCAGGGATGGTAAAGTTAAAGTGTAGTTATAGTCAGAAAAGTGACAGTAAAAGCAGAACTTTCTTGCTTAACAGATCAGATCCTTGTGGGTATTTGGATTCAGATCAACTTGCTACAGTCACTTGTAAATGGAGCACATCTGAATTGGAATCTTTGAGAGACATGAAACATAGAATTTCACAATAGCATTTTTACAGAATAACTTTTCAGAGGAACTTTATTGGGAATCAGTAATGATGACGTTAAAGGAGACAATGATGGGGACATTAATGAAGCATTTATTATTGAAGTAGGTTACATTTTGTGATGCAGAGGGGCCTAATTCACAGTGGCAGCACTGACCCAGCAATGAGTCTTTCACCTGCACAACTCCCAAGAACAGATGGCCAAACAGAAGAAATAGAGAGTATTCTCAGAGCACAGCATTTTGAACTGTTACAAATTAAAGAGCAGAGAGAACCATTTCCTGAGCTACACTAGTAATAAGGAACACTTAACATGGTCCAAAGAGATCTTGGAGAAATTGTGCTGCTTTTGCTGTTCCATTTTTTTCAACGCCTAGTTGCAGGGATTGTATATTTGTTAATGAAAGTAAATTAGGCTAATTTTGAAATTATCTCCCTCTTGTGCTTTATTATGTTACTTCTTTTATCAATGTAAAAACTAAACCAGCTCCAAAGGTTTTCTTAGGAGCAATTGGAATGTACTGTAATTTTCCAGCTAGTCAAAACAATGGGTTGAATTACTAATTGATTGCTAATTGTTGACATGCTTGCTGAATTACATTTAGAATTTATTGAAAATAATTTTTGCATCTTCCCCTTTCTTCACCTCAATATTCAAGGATAGGCATGATAGGAAGTCATGTCTACTTCCTTAGGGCTTAATCCAGAGCTATAGAATCCTATTTGATAAGGCCTTTGTTGAGCTTATTGACATTGAATGTTGATGGAGGAAGAACAGCTTCTTTTATTACTGACATTGTGTTCCATAATATAATAAAAAGTATGACCAAAATGTTAACAAAACAAAATGATCCTGTGCCTGTTGTCTTCATGTTGTTTCTCTCAAAAGAAATAATGAGTGTCCACAACACTCAGTCCCAGAGTCCTACTATGAGACTTCAAACAACACACATCAGACAGCTTTATAAAGCCATAAAGGAAATCCAAGAAAATGAACTGTAACAAGAATGTGGTTGCGGGGTTTGGGATGGGTGGGTTGTGGGGTGGAGTTAGGGTTTTGTTTGTGGGTTTGTTGATGTTTTTACTTTTGTTTTGGCAGGGGTGTTGCTGTGGTGTTTTGTGTTCTTTTTTTGCTTATAAGAAAGAAAGCCAGAAAACAAAAACATGTACTGAGTGTTTCATTCAAATAATTTATAGAAGGACATGGGATGGAGGAGGTGAGTGTCTGAAGGTTCTAAGGCAGAAATTTCAACAACAAAAAGCCCAGCAAACAGTACAGCCCAATATTGCCTAAACTTCCATTAAATTGTCTTCAAGTTGCCTCATTACTCATATGATCAGATCTACCCTGTTGTGCTTTGAAATCAGTTGAAGCGGCACCCTTACTGCTTTCTCTTACTCTGCAAGACATGGAAAATTCTTGGAATCTTGTAATCAGATGCAGAGAGTTAGCAGTTCAATTCATAGTCTGAATTACCCACACAAGATGAAAAGGGTAAGCCTCTGAACTCTGTACTTTACTCAGTATCCATAGAACCCTCTGAGATAGGAAATAACAAACCAAAAAGGCAATTTCATTAAGGATGTCACAATTACTGTGTACTGCTGCTAGTCTTGTTTGCTTGCTAGCATGTTTGGGGGTTTTCTTATTGTGTTTTTATGTATTTTGGTACACATGCTCAAATTTATCAGCTGGACAAATTTTTGAAATCCCCTAATTACTCTAATTTATTAGCATGTATATGTTGAGCCATTATCTATAAAACTACCTGAGAGAGATTAGCTGATTTGTTATGTGTAGTAAAAATGTATTATGTTATTTGCAAACACATTAGAATGGTACTTGTTTCAATTACTTGGAATATTGAAATAATGTGTGAATAAGAATAGATTATTATTGTAACAAAAGTACCAGATACAAAATGTAGATCCAGAGGCTCTTGGATGTAGAAAGGCATGGAGGAGAGAATAGGAATGGAAAACAGGGAAGAAAGGGTTTAATTTAGAATTCTTGGGGAGGATGTTGTTGGAAACTGTGGGCCACACAGCTTCTTTCCCATTCAAGCCATCAGAAGGCTGTGTAGTGAACCAGTGTAATTTCTGTGGGGGGAGATGGCAGGAAATACCAGCACAATGGTGAGCAGAATGTAACAATGCTCATAGCATCCTTACTCCATCCCCCTCAGAGGGATGGAGCTATGGCATAGGAATGTCAAGGAGACCATATTACCAAGGGGAATGGAGAACCGGTTACAATGCATTGAAAAAATATTTTGGTCAAGAATAGCCTTTTTTCAGAATAAAACATTTTCATGAATTTTTTTTTGTTATTTCAAAATGTTAATTTTTTTACGAAATCCAAAAAAGAAAAAAAAATTGGGGATGGGAGGGTTGCTTTTATTTTCTTTTTTTCTCCTTTTTCCCGCTCCCATCCACCTTTTCTTTCCAAAATAAAATAAAGGAGAATGTGGTGTGGAGGTAGGGGACTGTGAAAATCTTCAAATAAATGAAAAATCATTTCTTTCTGATGGGACAGATATGGCATTTTCCTGCAACATCCTTGGGAGGTTTTACTGAGTTAAGTTTCAGTATCTTTGGGGTCCATTGTATTAAATGCAAGTTTATGTATTCTTGCAGGTCAGGATTATTTGTAACTCTCGGGGGGTGGAGATGTGATGGGAGGCCTGGGAGTTCAGAATGTGTGCCAGACAAAAATGGACTTTTGGAACAATAAGTGTGAAGTGAATTTCCTGGGACTTACCTAGGGAGAGGTTAACGGAAATTCCCTCCCCCCCACTATGCAAAAACCCAGTTTTTTGAAGTTACATCTTGAGGAGTGGGTCATTGTCTGCTGATTACCTGATCCTGGAGACTAGAGACTAAAGTCCCGATCTGTATAAAGAACTGTCAAGCCATTGTTGTGGTTCTGAATCTAAGACAGTTATGAACTTATAAAAATGGGAAATTGCAGTGATTTATATTAGGGCTGTCGATTAATCACAGTTAACTCACGCAATTAACTTTAATCACAATTAAAAATTAATCGTGATTAATCGCAGTTTTAATCACTATATGAGCTCAAAGAAGCTATTTACTACCTTAACATTAATGTGAAACAATAGAATACCAACTGAAATTTATTAAATATGTTGGGATGTTTTTCTTCATTTTCAAATATATTGATTTCAATTACAACACAGAATACAAAGTGTACAGTGCTCACTTTATATTTTTATTACAAATATTTTCACTGTAAAAATGAGACACAAAAGAAATAGTATTTTTCAATTCACCTCATACAAGTGCTGTAGTGCAATCTCTTTCTTGTGAAAGTGCAACTTACAAATGATGAAATTTTTTTTGTTATATAACTGCACTCAAAACCAAAACAATATAAAACTTTAGAACAGTGGTGGACCTTAAAGAGGATGTTCCCAGAGACAGGAATCTTCTGTGGCCTCTTTCATCTGATATGACCATGGGAGCATTTTGGGAAGGAGTCTACAAAGATCTTCTCTTAGTTGATCAAGGTAGTTCTGATGCTGGCTGAGGGGAACCTTCCCTCAACTGCTTCATCTCAGGTGCTCTCTCTGTCACTGCTTTAAGACTATCTTTGACATGGCCCTTAATCAAACAGTTGAGGCGGCTGGAGTTAGGGTCATCAACAGGCATAGGCTTTCTGCAGTCTACACGCGATGTGATCCGAGGAACTTTGGCATAGGTCCGCCCCCCCACACTCCAGTACTGGGCAGGGTCTGGAGAGCTGCTGGAATGGAAAAAAATCAAAAGAAGGACTAAATTAAAATAAATAAAACTATAAAAAACTTTAAAAAAGAGAAAATTCCAAAGACTTTTGGGTACCACTAGGCAGATTGTGTAGTCATTCACAGGGAACACCAGTGCTCTAACCACCAATCATGCGAGGAAGAAAGAACTAAAGAAAGGGTGTGGTGAGATTGCTCTTTATATCTGCACTTGGAGCACAAGAAGCTTGTCAGTGGGTTGGGCTGCCACTACGTATATTAGGGAAAACTCTCTGGCATTGTTGCATGAGGCACACACATACTTATAGTGCAATGGACATTTGCAAGCACTCAAAAGAGAAACTCTTTTTCGGTAATTTATGTCCATAAATTCTTCTATTCCAGCTAGTTGTTGAATAACCACCTATTCCGCCAAAGAATGACTGTTCTACTAGATGTTGCATGCAACATAAATTTAAGAGGGATTGTATCAGCTTAATATTGAACTGATTATTATTCATATGAATAAGAGTAATTTTCAAATACAAGCCTTACACATCCTTCTCATTGAATGGTTGATACAACTGGTTACCACCAACTGGATAAATTATTTGCAAGTGGTACAGAACATCATCATTTTATAGATGCTGCTCCCATGATCCTGAATGAAATGCATATCACTAACCTAATAAGTACAAATTGCTTAATGATGTATTTTTTATGACTTGCTAAATGTTAATGTCTGAATTGTGAAATGTTAAAGTAGTAAATAGCTTCTTTGAGCTCATATGCACTAAATTTCACTTTGTAGCCCTGAGCATTTAAGGTAACAGTCTCAGAGTATTAGTCAAAGGGAGTGTTCTATAATCTTATTAAAAATAATAATTAAGAGTTGATCTCTGTAGAACAGAGGAATAGACCATTGTCACAGGATAATGGTCTTCTGCTGATTGGTGAATGTTGAGAAATTTACTGAAAATAAATGTTATGAAATTTGGGTGAAATGTATCCTACAATATCCTCATGTTCTTTTACAGTGACTTTGTCAGCTATTTTGAATGACTAATGTAGAAGTTATCATTGCCTGAGGAACATTACTACACTTGCTTGATCGTCATTGATATACAAACCAGTTAGAAAATAAATTTTTCACAAATGTAGTTTATTTTAAAGTTTACCACACAAGTATGACTATGTTGATTTCCATTTGTTTCCTATATTTTTTCCTATATTTGTTTCCAGTGTTTCCTACATTTTAAATTTTATCTGTATCTAAGTATCATCAGTGAGCAGGATTTATTCTGGCTGAAAATGTCAGCATGATGATATAGTATTTGTTTTAAAAGAGTGCTAGCCAGAGGTTAGGGCCTATTACATGAGTGGGTGGTTGAAGTTCTGTGGCCTGCAATATGCAGGAGGTCAGAGTAGACTATCCTGATGGTCCCTTCTGACCTTAAAGTCTATGAGTCTGAGTTTCTGGAGAATGTTGATGTATGGTTCTGCAGCTAGACTACAAGTGAATGTAAAGTGCTGAATTCAGTACAGATGTAAGTGGGGGGGAAATCTATTAATGTTAATGCAGCTGCACCTGCAAACACTAGGGGTAAATTTAACCCAAATTATCTGCTATGAATGTGTGAATATACTTAGAAGATACCTACCGTGGCTGAGCAAATATTATGCTAAATCCAATCAACTCTGGAGTAAGCAGAAATGCAGTTATTCTACATACCCCTTCCATACCTTCAGGCACTGCAAAGTTATCTAAGTATTAAGGACCAGATTCTGATAGCCTTACTTCTGTTGGGGAGAATCTTACTCTACAAATAGTCCAGATGAACTCATGTGGTACTCTTCTGTGGAGTAAAATGCCCCTTGTCACGAGTAAAGGTATCCAAATCTGGTCTTCAGTGACTATTTATGCAAAACACTTTCATCCTTTAGAATATAAATATATATTTATTTGTTGGCAATTGTTAATCACATTTTTGTATCTTATATAAATTTAATTCATTTAAGTAAAAACCAGTAGTTTTATCTGCAGCTTTTTAATCACATAATATTAAATACTTTCATCAGCTCTTCATCAAGGGCCAAATATTGTGGTGATTTACATGCTATCCTATTCACTTCAGTGAATTTAAACATACTGTAAATCAGCATAGATTTAGCCCTAGGGATCTCCAAGTGGCATAATTAAGAATGGAGAAAAATCTGCTCTCAGTTTAAACCCCATAAAGGTCAATACAAAACGAAGAACTAGGTTTGGCCCATGATCTCTTATTTAAACTAGATAAATGGGTTCATGAGAGTCTTCCACCCTCAGAACTGTATTCTGACCTCCATTTACACCCATAATGCAGTCTTTTATTCCAGATCCACACCACTTCCATGCTGAGCATAGTATAAGCCGGTTTTGGCCCAAACGGGGCATTAACGGGGCACACAGTCTGCAATGCATTACAGAATCAGAGCCCAGCATCCTGGCATTGGTTTAAATGAAGGTGAGTTCAGGTGAAAAAAAAACAAATCTTGCTTTCAGATGAATTAAGTGTGTACAGCAGCCTTCTCAGAGGTTGGAACATTAAGAATAGACACACATATATCTGCTAATGTAAAGGTCTCAGTGCAAATACTAGTATTCAAGAACATATGGAACACAAGCTGGAGGAGAATTGTAAGATGAACCATCTAACAGTACCAGAGAGGCTTGTAATTCACAACACTGAATGACCCTGTTTGTTGCAGAACTATTTCCCGCAAATGATAGTTCCTCCTGGAAAATCCACCATATCATATCTGTAGAAAACAGGTATTTGCAGCCTAGGGTTTACACATTTTACTCTCTTTTGGTGATTGGTGGTCTTCCATAACATTCAGGACCATTGTTAACCAAGCTCTTTGTGCTGGCTTCTACATTGTGGCAGGAATAAGAAAAGACACGAATCTAGATTGTTCATAGAATCATAGAATCATAAAATCTCAGGGTTGGAAGGGACCTCAGGAGGTCATCTAGTCCAACCCCCTGCTCAAAGCAGGACCAACCCCAATTAGATCATCCCAGCCAGGGCTTTGTCAAGCCTGACCTTAAAAACCTCTAAGGAAGGAGATTCCACCACCTCCCTAGGTAACCCGTTCCAGTGCTTCACCACCCTACTTGTGAAAAAGTTTTTCCTAATATCCAACCTAAACCTCCCCCTCTGCAACTTGAGACCATTACTCCTTGTTCTGTCATCTTCTACCACTGAGAACAGTCTAGATCCATCCTCTTTGGAACCCCCTTTTAGGTAGTTGAAAACAGCTATCAAATCCCCCCTCATTCTTCTCTTCTGCAGGCTAAACAATCCCAGTTCCCTCAGCCTCTCCTCATAAGTCATGTGCTCCAGCCCCCAAATCATTTTCGTTGCCCTCCGTTGGACCCTTTCCAATTTATCCACATCCTTCTTGTAGTGTGGGGCCCAAAACTGGACACAGTACTCCAAATGAGGCCTCACCAGTGCCGAATAGAGGGGAATAATCACGTCCCTCGATCTGCTGGAAATGCCCCTACTTATACAGCCCAAAATGCCGTTAGCCTTCTTGGCAACAAGGGCACACTGTTGACTCATATTCAGCTTTTCGTCCACTGTAACCCCTAGGTCCTTTTCTGCAGAACTGCTGCCCAGCCATTCGGTCCCTAGTCTGTAGCAGTGCATGGGATTCTTCCGTCCTAAGTGCAGGACTCTGCACTTGTCCTTGTTGAACCTCATCAGATTTCTTTTGGCCCAATCCTCTAATTTGTCTAGGTCCCTCTGTATCCTGTCCCTACCCTCCAGCGTATCAACCACTCCTCCCAGTTTAGTGTCATCTGCAAACTTGCTAAGGGTGCAGTCCACACCATCCTCCAGATCGTTGATGATGTTCTTGAGCCATATAAAAAAAATAGCACATAGATAGATTCACAGCCTTGAAAAACTATATGGGAGCTTCGAGGGCTTTCCTCATCAAACGTCAGTGCTATTTCTTTGTGCTGTAAGTTCTTTTTCAAACATTAGACATAATTTCTGCAACAGTACTATACATGCAGGTTATTATATAATACATCAAGGAGCCCTAACTAGTACTATTACTCAATAGCTTCACTATGCCAATAATATGGGAGCTATATTCCAAAGTAAACTACCATACCCATATAGCCTGGTTCCTGACTGTGTCCTAGGTGCAAGAGGTCAGTGAAATACATCTTACAACAATGTTCACATTGAGTTACTGTTAAAGTATAGGATGTACATTGGCTTCCATATAAGTTACGCAGTGTGTGGCTTTTTTTTGTTTGTTTCTTGCATATGCAAGACATGTACAGCTACATCTTCTCCACAGCCAAAATAATGTGGAAAGCCCTTTTAACTAGTGAAATAGATAAAGGTACCTTTCACAAGCAGTAAGCTCAAAAACTCCATGTAACAAGCCATAGATTCTGTAACTGGAGAGATGGGACTGTACCTTTTCCATAATAGTAATAAGACATAGTAAGCATTTGGTGCATCATACTCTATGATGCATATGAAACAGCAACTCAGAGATCAAACATCAAGCTTGAAATGACAACTGAATTCTAGTCTCGGAGATGCAGAACCTTGGACTTCTCATCCTGAGGTGAGGACAAGCAATTTTTATAAGTCACCCAAAAGCTCAGTACCTCACAGGACCTCTGGCTTTGTAAACACTAGCATTTAGCCATTGTTTCAGTGTGTGCAAAAAATAAATATTTATATAAGCAAGATCTTACAAGCCATAGTTTCAAGCATTTGACAAATGAAACAAATCAGTTCTACTAATAGTAGTAGACACCATAAATCTCAGGCTTCCCACAGTAGTTCCTTGACAAGTGGATCTGCAATAATTGTGTATTACATCTACATTAGTTTGTAATTTTCATTGCAATGAATAGCAAAACAATTACTTATGTTTAACGTCTTCTTGTGAAGTGTTGCCATTCAGGATGTAATTCACTATACAAATATTTTTGAAATTGCACTGGATTTGAATAATTCTGTTTATATTTTCCCATTTTAAAAAAAAATTATTGAAAAACAAATGATCAGACCATTTAAAACTCATTAATATAAAAAAGATGGGAAAATGTAGCAACTGTGACAGACTCAGACCAGATGGCTATAAAAGGCTATAAAAGAGTAGTGGAAGACAAATATATCAGGCTCAGGATGAGCAGGTCCTGTCCTCTCGGTGAAAGGAGTTGGAGGAGAGGAAGTGTTGCTGAAGCCTGAGGTAAAGCCTGAGGGTGAAGCTGGGAAAAGGAGTAACGGGGAAGTGGCCCAGGGAATCAAAGCAGCGTCAGTGGTGAAGGGGAAGCTGCCAACAGCTGCTACCATTAGGGTCCCTGGGCTGGAACTTCGAGTAGAGGGTGGGCCCAGGTTCCCCTCTTTCCCCCGCATGCTCTACAGAGATTCCCTTGACAGGGGAAGCAGACTTTGGTCCAGGCAGGAGGCCGAACTGCACCTACTGAGCTCTAAGGAGCAACAGAGACTGTGGGTATTCCACCTTCCCCCTCCCATACTGGCCTGTGATGAAAGTAGCTCAATAAGTTGTGACCTTTGCCACTATACTGAGAAAGGGAGGTCACATTGAGGCAGGGCCGGGTCTAACTTTGTTGCCCACCCAGGAAAAAAAAAAGAGCGCCGCCCCGCTGAAACAAACCCCCACCGAGCGCCGCCCACCAAAACAGCCCCCAACCGAGCACTGCCCAGCCGAAACAAACCCCCGGTGAGCGCCGCCCCGCCAAAACAACCCCCCGTCTCCCTCAAGCGCCATGCCGTCGAAACAGCCCCTCCCCCAAGCGCTGCCCCGCCGAAGTAAAACAAAAAAAAAACCACCCCGAGTTCCACCCCGCCACCCCAAGATTGGCCACCCCTTAGAAGGTGTTGCCCAAACACGTGTTTGGTCAGCTGGTGCCTGGAGCCGGCCCTGCATTGAGGGCCTTAGCGAGCTTCTGAGGCCACAGAATCCACCTGGAAGCGTGGGACCCACCAATACAGGCTTGGAACTTTGTCACACAACATACATCGAAACATGCTACCTACTTCATGAACAATTAGCTCTATATAGAAACAGAAAATAGGTAAATAAAAGCTGTTGTTGTTCCTCACTTTAAATGGGAGGAGATTTTTGACTCCGGAATCTACTTCTTCCTACAATCTTGGTGTGAAACAACTCAAACCTGTTTACCATCAACTCATGCTGCAAAGTCATTTTGTTTTCTCAGTATTTAAATTAATACTAATTCAAAATGCAAGTGCAGCTCAATGCAGCTTTCTTACATCTGTGCTCAAGTCACTTATGGAAGAGGAGAATATGCCTCTCCACGAGCAAAAAATGTTATCATTTTCTGATACTTACTTCATGTCATTGTCAGTTCAAGTACTCACACTCAAATAAATTGAGTCTAATAATTTGTATGGGTTACAGCAGTAAGTGGCTAATATATAGAGAGACAGAGATAGATGTTTCGGTATGAAGTGTTTCACTCTCAAGTAACAGGGAAAAATATGCATTGGGAATTCCCTTACCCTGTTTAGATTTGTCAGAAGGAAGGTATTGATGCCAGAATTGTATTCCAGCAATGTCTCAGTACATCCTTAGCCAGCCTGGAAACAAAGCTAGTTGTGCTTAATGGAAATTTAAATTGTTGGTTACTCTGGGGAAAAAAAAGACTGCCAAGTAATGGATTGACTGTTCAATTTAACAACATCGCTTCATTTCAAGAATCAAGTTTTTAATACTAACCTAGCACAATTTGTCCTTGGATAAACATGCAGGGCTTCGATGGTAGTCAATGAGAGCTGTGTATATGTAACTGAAGACTGAATTTGACTCTTAAAGCACAACATTCATACTCACTCTTTCCTACACACACACAATAAAAGGGCAACTTGGATTTTAGCCAAATATCTAATCTGAACAAGCAATAAATGAGCAACCTGATCACTTTTCAGTGTGACATTAGGTAATCAAAAGAGAAACAAAAATGATGTAATTTCAAGGGATAACATTTTACATGCCGCAAGTTCTGTTTATTATTTAATAGCTTTTGTAAAGCATCACTTCAGTTCTGTTTCCAAAAAGCAATAAAGCAGAAGTTGTTTTTACAAAGCAGACAGAAAATTGGTTCACTAACTGTTGATCATTTTCCAAGTGTAATTCAGTATTTCTAAATATATTTATTTATATACTGTTGCATATATAATAATGGGTTGTTCTGTATTTTAAGTAAGCCTCCCAATGAATGGATTGTGAGAGAACTTTGGTTATGAACTACATATTGATTTTTATTGTTTCTGATTCAACTATCAATTGCATTGTTCTGCTTATTTATTTTTGAAGTCACACTTTTGTCCTACTTTAAATTTATTTTGTTTCTTTTTGTTTACTCCTAATAAACTACTGTGTTGAAAATAAAGATCTAAATGTAATAGTATATTGCAAGCAATTCACTACAATATTTCTCATTTCAAGTTTTTCAAATTCTTTGAAGGGAATGAAATTTGCATTTTCTTATTAATACTGTAAGAAGTTGGACATCATAGTTATTGAAAACACAAGCCAATTTGGTCTGCCCTTCACACAAAATACTCTTGTGTTAGGAGATTTGGCAGCTCTGTTAAAAGATTGATAGGGCTGGATGCTGAATTCTCCATAACTGAAAGGTTACCAACAGAGACGATATATATTAGAGCTGAGACAGAATCTCATGCTACCTGAAGGGAAAAAATGTATTGGATATATATGTGTGCATGTTTGTTTCTAAAAAAAAGAACACCCTCAAACAGAATTTTTATTTAGCCAATGTACTCAATGTACAAAATAGCTTAAGTGTCAACTCAAAGGAACTGCTATTAGAGAGTTGCAGAAATAGAATAATGAAAAAAAATCAAAACTACAAGCAGAAACAAACAAAATCTGTTTAGGGAAAATGGATTTTGTGCAACATATGGTAGATTTTTGTAGCCAAGGTCACATAATTTTCTAGAAAATCACGCTGATGCCAGACAAATAATCTTCTGCGGTCTTCTGAAGAATGAACATACTGAAGAATTAAAGACAAAACTGACACTACTTCTGTTGTGAAGAGATCAGATATTTTATTTGGCAAATATTGATAGACAAAAAGGCATTTGTACATGAAATCCTTTCCCATCCCACCATATCTAAGATGTTTTTTCTTGATTTAGGAGTAACATTCACCTATCACTATTGGAAATTATTTTTTTTAAATTATGGTTTCCAGTCAAGTAGAGTGGAACAAGCCGGAGATTATCTAGAACAAACTGTGAAAGTATTCTATTCCTAAATCATCTGCTCTTATTTCTATTATGAATACTTCCAGGGTAAACTAGGAGTTTTTGAAGTATTGAATTTGAGTGGATGAGGAAGCGATTCTGTTGTTTAAATCTCAGAATAAATACCTCTTTTCCTTGTCCCATTCCCACTCCTCTCTCCTCTCTCTGAATACAAGCTTATACATTATGAATTCCTTTCTGTAGCTACAACAGGGGTAAAAACAATGGTCTGATCCTTCTTTCAGTGACATTAATAAAACATAGACCAGGGCTGGATTCTTGTGTCCATTATATCAGTTTTTGTCCTTTATAAAACAGCATTTTTAGCAACAGACTTGCATTTCTTGAAAGAAACGTCCCAGAATTCCTTCTTCTCAGGTGTGAGTCTCTACCCCAAGTAAGATTCAGGTATGACAGAGAATCCAGTGGCTCATAGGTGAGTATGATTTATGTGCAGGTCCTTGGGCAGAATATAATCTGGGGTGATACATGAGCATATGTTACAGTGCCCCTATCTATAATGAAGAGAATTGTTTTTATTAGATGAATACGTATGTAGAATTACAAAGGAATAGAAAGAAGAGATTAAATTTAGCTTTCATTTACTTAATAGAACTTGGTAGTTACGTTTGAAGAGAAGACGTATGTATCTTTAGGGCTTGGGTATTGTGTGGTTTGGCTTATGTAACTAGATCCACTGTCTGCCTTTGTAGGTTATACTTCACTTCAAGGACAGTGCTACAGTGTGAGCGACAAGAGCAGTCTGGTACTCAAGTAAGCAGAATAACTTGGTTTGTTGTTTTGGTTCTCTATTTAGTATACTTGCTAGTTTTTTTTTCTCAGTGACCCTGAAATTCACCTCATAGCAATGAAATCTGTCTGCATAAATAAAGCTGCCTGTTTTTGGGGAAAAATTTTTTTAGTTTCTCACAGATCAACAGCCTAGGAGACCTTTACACATTGATGACCCAGTTCCTGAATACCAGCTTCTACACATGACACAAAGGCCCAAATGGAACCTTTATTGATGGTTACAGTAGACCAAAGAGTATATTGGCGTCTCGTTCTAATCAGTCTCCCAAGCGTCAGACTTCCAATCCACCACCACCAGTGATGAACATTATATAGCTCTATTTAATACAAAAAGTCTATATTAATTTTGTTCTGCTTTAATTCCCCCCCCCCCATATGACAGTAATGGGTGTATGGTCTATGCAATGGATGGAGGAACGATAGCAATATTTTGGCAATATCTGCCAGGGCCGGCTGTATATTTTACTGGGTTTATATAAAGTTATATATAGAATTCCCATCCAGTTCCCTCCCAACCTATGACCTGGTTCCTCCACTCCATGTAATCACAACGTCCCCAGCCACCTTCTGCATGTTTGTGACCATCCTTTCTGAAGGGCAGTGACATGCTTCCCTTCATCATGTCTGAGAAACTTCATTGTCTCAAGTGACTCCCCAGAGAAGCCAGGAGGTGAAACAGAATTGTAACTTGGGGCATGGAAGAGGGCAATCAGAGTATTCAGTCTCCATTTTAGTTCATGGGGAGCAGTCAGCTGGGGCCAGGCTGTAGGGAATTGAGCATGGGGTACTGCCTGGGACTAGATGTGTGTTTTGGGTGCAGGAATGCCCTATACAAACATATAGATAACCTATGCTTAGGCTACTGCTGATACCTGACTGCAAGTAGCCCATAATCAAGTATGACTATGCCCTGCACCCATTTTCTTGGCTTTTTAGAGAGAGAAAAGGTGGAGAGCTCCCATTCTTATTGTTACCTTGCCACATTCCTACATGACCTTTCTTACTCAGGATCTCTTTTACTGATTGCCTCTTGACCTTTCTCTTTTCTCCTGAACTCTTAATAAATGGAGACGTTGATGCTGCTTCTCTCATTAAAGTTCATGACGTTTTGCCAGTGCCATCAACATCAGTGGGGGACAGGACAGGCTGACAATTAGAAATTTTTTGTTTTGCTATTGTAATATTTACCTGTTTACATCATTTGGGGTTTAGCTAACCTTACTTAGACTCCAGTTTTTAAAAACAAAGCAAGCTTGCTGGTCAGGTGGATTTCCAAGATTCTGGTAAAAGATGCAATTTGGTTTTTTGATTTTGTTTTGGGTTTCAATGACAAAGCGTACTATACAAAGCGTACTATACAAAGCCTCTCTTCTATAAAATTCTGCATTCACTCACCTCTCTATTAAAGTTCATCCACTCAGTGATAGAGATATTTTTTTATATCAATCAGCACCATAAGACATAATAGATAACTAAAAGTAGGAGTCAAGATTTTGATTGACAGTGAATAGCAAATAATACTTCCAGCTCGATAAATGTCAGAGAGGTTTTGATAAGCAAGATAAACTATAATAATCTCTAAAGAAGAACATGGTACAAGAATAGTATTAAAAATACCTCAAAATGTAATTTAGGTGAAAGAAATAAACTCAGCTATTTTAAATGTGATGATTACTTCTGCAAAATATGATGCACAATTTCAGCTTAATATTCATAGATGAATTTTGAGACAGAAATTGTTAAGAGAAAACATTTTTGTTAATACTCTAGATATAATGAATTGACCTGAAATGAATGCAGAAAGCATGGGGGAGGGGGAGAAGGTACATTTTTCATTCCAAAAGTTATTTTTTAGTTCATCTCAATAGAACTATTAGGGAAAAAAATCACCATCACATAGGCAAAGTATAAACATAGCCATGCTAAAAACTTTAGTGAAAATGTTTACAATTTTTGAAAATTATCTTTACAGTTAACAAGTAATTTTTTTCCCCTTGCACTTGCAGTTAGTACTGCTGACCATCATTATGGACGGATAAATATGCTGCAGTTGTTGACACCTATTTTACGTCATTAAATATTGTCAACATTTGTTAAACTTTAGTGGCTCAGTATTGCTTTGAGTTTTCTTTCTTTCTTTCTTTCACAAAAATACAAACACATGGCATTGATTTTTAATGCTTAGAAGGCACCATGTCATCTTTTCATTTATCAGGACTATGCCCTATCTTGGATGCTTGTGAATTTTGCAGTCAATTCTTATATTTTCTGTCTCTAGAGATCTTGTCAGGGAGTACAACAAATCAGCAGTCAATATTTGGATTTAGGCATTCCTTGATTAATGAAGAGGATGGCTCTGTGCCTCCTAAAACTTGTCATGCAATGCCACTGGTTTGCTAAATAAAACACCAGAATAATAAATCATCTTAATGTTTTTAAAGTGAGTCGACTACTTTGACTTTTAGAATGTTTCCCCAAGTAAACTAGTAAAGCCCAGATTTAAATACTGGATTCATACTTTATTCCCAGTTAAACTGTTTTCTCCAAAATGTCATAACAGATTGCAAATAGGGAGGATTAAAAATTCTCTGTGTGTACGTGGGTGATGGGGCTGGGAGGGAAGGGTTGCTCGAATGACAGCCAGCTTTGGATGACTGACATAATAATTTGTAGAGATGATTCTGCAGTGGAAGTACATTATTTATTTCCAGGTGGTGTACAGCATTTGTTTGCACTGTGCAAACAGTGATATGATTTGTCTGTCAGGTCAAAGTCCAGTGAGTATAAAAATCTATAGTGAAACAATATTAATTAGGCTTATAAGGACATGTTAGTATCTCTGTAAATTTAGCATGGCACCCCTAGGCCTGGCTGTAGTTTAAGTAGTGTTATTTTTTGTCAATTTCCCCCCCTACAAAATGATATATAAAACAACCAACAGTGAAGGAAACTCACCTATTGTGCCCAATCAATGTTGCTAGAGGGGCGATATGATATAAATCAAAGATATCATTAGTTTCCCCTTGAAATTTCAAATGTATTTACATGTCCTGACAACAATGCTTAGAAGTTACATAGCACATTTCATCTTCAAAGTGCATTATAAACATTAGATCAGATTCTTGGCCCCATTCTGGCTGCTTTTTACTGTTTTGATGGTATAAAACAGCTGGAAACTTAGCAGATCGGGCCACTGGAATTCTCTAGCATAGGGCTCCCTGGCAGTTGGAATGGACCCTTGTGGCCATGGGTTTCTTTATGTGAAGCCAGGAACCAAACTGACCTCCAGATCAGACAACCACAAAAGTGGCTCAGAGCTATCTTTCTCTCATTGATTTTAGGTACAGTTGTGAATGCTCAGTTCCTTGGACAACACCCAAAATTAGAAGCCACTTTAGAAAATTTGGGTTTAAATTGCTTTCCCAAGGCTATGCAAGGGAATACTGCTAGACCCAGGAATAGAACTCAGGTATTTCTAGCGCTCAGTCCTTCATTCAGACCGCTAGAAGTGTCATTATCTTATCACTTTATCTATTCACAGTTATTTTACTCTGAATTCACAGGATATATGCAAACTAGTGATGGATGAATCTGGACTAGTTGTGGGTGGGGTCTTCTGCTAATTACAATGCATTGGAAATTTCCGGTATCCTGGGAGGGAGAGTCCTACATCGAGGGTCCTTTTTCAATTGCATGCAGAAGTGCCTGGTGATTTTCTTTTCCTCACATTAAGGCTATGTCTACACTGGCACACATACTTAGGTACTGACCCATATACATACTCATACACGCTCCCCATATCCACGCCAAGTATCTCCATTTTGCTGTGCCTGACAAGGCTATAATGCTGTTTACACTTGTATATACCATGCCCACACTGTCACTGTTCTTATGTGATGTTAGCGGTGTCCCAGGGTTCTCTGCAGACAAAGACACTTTAGGAACCACTTTGCTGTGTGTTGTTGATATTGTTCCCCCCACCCTTCACACATTTGCTGATGGGCAGTTCCTGATCACATTGCCCCTTCACTAGTAACAGTTTTGTTTCTGTAGCTGAAGGACATCAGCTGTTCATTCCTATGACATTGCACACATTGAAGACAATTATAACCTCCACTGGATTATCACCTGAGGGTTGGGTTTGGGCTGTGGAGAGTGGCGGCTCAGTTGTAATGCAGTCATTGTGAAACACTATTGAATTCACTGATCACAAACCTCTGTTACTGGGAGCACTCAATCTCTCTGAATGACCTCATCAACATTTGCTTTGGGGGGCCATTCTTTTTGTTCACCATTCACTCTCAGCAATGCAAACTGCACTTAGCAGCTGTTATTGAGCACTAGTCCCTACAAAGGTTGAAACTAGTCAAGGTTGTGGGGAAAGAGGGCAGGGAAGTGGCAGGTACTGTTTTGCCTGTATTGTTACTGGAATTGTGCTTCAGTTTTCTGCATGTGAACTAAGCCATAAAGACATTTATCTGCCTATTTTCTGCATGTTAGATTTCTGCTGCATTGAAAACAATTAGCACTTTCAGTAAGCACATAATATAACTCTACTTTCCCCATCTCTCCCATATGTCCTTGGAACTTCAGATATTTCTGAACATGGGGATGTGTATATATAAGGATGCATGACCGTCCCTCCTTGTCAATCTCTGAGGGAGGCCACAACTCCTCACTACAGTATGGGTATGAGACAGACCGAAGAATCATGGCACCAGATCAGGGGTGGCCAACATGTGGCTCCGGAGTCACATGCGGCTCCTTGTATCGGCACCAACTCCAGGGCTGGAGCTACAGGCGCCAACTTTCCAATGTGCCGGGGGGTGCTCACTGCTTAACCCCTGGCTCTGCCATGGGCTCTGCCCCCACTTTACCTCTTCCCGCCCTCTCCCCAGAGCCTGCCATGCCCTTGCTCCTCCACCCACCCAACCTCCTCCATGCCACGAAACAGCAGATCGGGAGGTGCGGGGAGGGAGAGGGAGGTGCTGATCACCGGGGCTGCCAGTGGGCAAGAGGCACTGGGAGTGGGGGGGGGAGGGGAGGGAGCTGCTGATGTATTACTGTGGCTCTTTGGCAATGTACATTGGTAAATTCTGGCTCCATCTCAGGCTCAGGTTGGCCACCCCTGCACCAGATAGTTACATCATTCAATTTCATGTGCTGTAACTCATGTGGCCCAATCCTGAACCTGAAAACATCTTCCATTCATCATATTTAGGAAGGCGGGTCCACACACAAGTCCAGGAAACTATAACAGTTATGGAAAGTACTTTATAGAGCATGTAATTAACATATATTTTAAAAGAAATGTCAACCAAAAACCTTTAAAGTATTACGGGAATGAATCCATGAACACTGGAGAAATATTAAAGTCTCTGCTCCCATCTCCTTGCCCTCCCCCTGACCTGGGGGGAACAATGGGGGAAAAATCTCTCTTGAAGAAAACTGGGGACATTTCCTGCATGGGGTTTGGGCAAATGGAAGAATTCAGGAACTCCCCTAGGCTCATCATTCACCTCCAGGACACTCAGGTGGGTCCCTCTGTAAGGGGTTGTGGAGCGTCTGGGCCCAGGAGTCATGTTCTCTTTCTAGTTACATGAGAAGGAGTTCCAGAAAGAGGGGCCTCCAGATCAGGAGCATCCTGGGCAGCAGGATTCATTCAATCACTAGCTCTATGAACCTTTCCATTAGGGCAAGGGTCAGTCATCTTCGCCACACGGCCCGTCAGGGTAATCTGCTGGCGGGCCGCGAGACATTTTGTTTATGTTGACTGTCCACAGGCACAGCCCCCTGCAGCTCCCAGTGGCCACGGTTCGCTGTTTCCCGCAGCTCCCATTGGCCGGGAATGGCGAACTGCGGCCACTAGGAGCTGCGGGGGGCGGGGAGATATGCCTGTGGATCGTCAACATAAACAGAGTGTCTTACAGCCTGCCAGAGGATTACCGATGGTCTGCATGCCAAAGGTTACCGACCCCTGCGTTACAGAATGCTTTTGTTCCCTATGGCATGCCTCCTGCTCCATGTACCAGTTCATTAAAATCTCTTTCTGTTGAAAAGCCCAATCCTCCCATGCCCTGAGGAATTCAAACTGCTCTTAGTTTTTTCTGTCCATCCCTATAAGCAGCTCTTCCAGGATCCTTCTCCATCTGCCTCTGCTGTGTCTGGGGTGCTGCTCCTGCCCGCCTGGAAGAATGGTTTCCCTGTAAGGAACCACAGGTCCTGCCACTTCTTCTTTTTTTTTTCATTTGTAAGAAGCTGAGAAATCTCCCCATCTAACCTAATTTTCTTGTAGAAGGCCACAATTTTGATACATTCCTCAAATGCAGAAAAGTGACTGTTGGATTATCCTTGTTTCTCAGACAATTTTTGCAGCCCATGAGGCAGGAGCACAGACTATTAATGGTAAGAAAAATATACTAAAGTTTAAAAAAAATGTTCATAGTGTCTTGAGGGGAGTGGGTGGCAGTTCCTTCCTGAGGTTATGTTAACAGTTTGCAATTTCCTCTTTTAATGGCTGGCCAACATTTGGATAACATAGCAGTTTTCAAGATACCAGAATGGAAGGGAAAGCTGGCTTTCCAATGCTGTGGAGGAGATCTGCAAATCTATGCCTGAGGGATGTTTCTGCTAATTGGTCGTCCCTTTACATGGTGCTGAATTGGATTGGTTTGGTGAGCTAAGAAAAAAAATAGAAAAAATAAATAAATAGACCTATGCCAATCTCCTAGAACTGGAAGGACCTTGAAAGATCATTGAGTCCAGTCCCCTGCCTTCACTAGCAGGACCAAGTACTGTCCCCTGACAGAATTTTGCCCCAGATCCCTAAATGGGCCCCTCAAGGACTGAACTCACATCCCTGGGTTTAGTAGGGCAATGCTCAAACCACTGAGCTATCCCACCCCTCAAAGAAGGAGGACCAAGCACATTTGCATTGCTGTTGAACCTCAAGAACCAGCCAGAGTTTCTGCTACATCAGAAACTTGCTGGCTTAAAAGGGATGCAATTCAACTGGAAGTTGACTATATTGCATTGACTATATTGACTAGTTTCCGTGCAAAGGGAGATGTGAATCACAAAACCGGCCACTCCTTTCCCCAGTGCTGGCATCACCAGAAAATTTTGCTCCTGTGCCTAGCTCACAACAGTGAAATAGACAGGAATGAAAGAGAGTCATAGATTCGAAGGCCAGGAGGAACCATTGTGATCATCTAGCCTAATATCCTATATTAACACAGGAGGTAATTCCTCAAGCATAGCTAGAGGCATACTACAAATTTATTTGGTTCCCTGGTGTTTTGGATCAGCACCACGAGCCCCTCATCTCTCCACTGCAAAGTGATACCATACTGTTTCTCTCTAACTGTCAGACCAGATCCTTTTCCCACCCATTCCCCACAGCATGTAAAGCTTGACTTGGTGTGGGAAGCAGCCAGACACCAGGAACAAGTTTTGTAATCCTCCAAGGGAGAAAGGAACGCTAGACTAACTTTTCCTCACACAACCTGCACCGTCTCTTTCCCCAGTCCACACTGCCCTGCAACCGTTGCTACCTGCTTGCTTGCCAAGAAATGCATAGACACAGAACAGAATGATTTTTCATTAATAATCTGTTTTAAGATATAGCTTTAGCCAAATGCATAATGGTCGTTCATTAGAAATCACTAAAATAATTGCTTTATAGCTGTGCCTGGCTTAGGAACCATTTCAGGGTGGAACAGAGTGGAGGCTGAATGGAAGGGGGAAAGTTGGACGAATTTGGTAAGAGAATGGGGCTTGACAATGCTGTGGATTCAGCACTGCAGTTCAAACTCACAGAGACCTAGCAGTTCATAGGATATTAATCAGGGAGAAAAACTAAATTCAAAGTACTTAAAATGCGCTGGATCTTAAAATCAGGAATGTGGCACCAGAGCAAGAGGGGACATTGGTGGGGAAGCAGGGGGTCCACTTTAACTAACCAGCCTCAGCTTCTGGTTCCTGCTGCAGTTCCGGGTCCAGTTCAGGTTTGCCAGGGGGCTTCCTAAGTCGTCTCCTCCAGGTAGAGATGCAAAATCACATGTTCCTTGTACTCTGTCTTCCAGGGCATCCTCTGCAGTGCTTGCTGCGTCCTCACCCTGGCACTGATTGGCATCCCATTGGACAACAAAGCCAGTGGAGTTGAGCAGGAGGTCATGAGATACTTCAGGCTCCTTGTAGAAGGGGTATGTACAATGTGCCCTTCCAGAGCTACTGTTGGAGTTCTTTTGCCCTCCTGTACAGGAGCCTCAAGTACTTGATGTATTCTTGGAACTGGGCTGGAGTCCATTGAATGCCCGCCTGCTCCAGCCTCTGTGAAATATCCTATACAAAGTAACAGAGGATGGCGTACTCTGACACACATTGATCAGCACCTGGGTGTGGTCAGTGGGCCAGGCCACTGCTCTTGGAAGAGAATTATCAGGGATCATGGCTGCAGCAGTTAGTCTCCTGGCAACCCAACAAGTGGCTGGGGAAGGCTACCTGATTGGTCAAGAATGGCAACTGGCTGCTTTTAGCCCAGCAACAGCAGCATCTCTCTGGCTGCTTGATGCATTCACACCTGCAGCTGTGATACTGCCTGTGTCTGGAGCTCCTTGTCATGCTCCAGCCTTGTTCTAGTCCTGTTCCTGAATTGTTTCCCAGCCTTGTTTCTGCTCAGTCCTTGCTATCTCATTTTGCTCCTGGTCCTAGCCTCCTTACACTCACCCTGGTTTTTGACTCTGGCTCTGGCCCTTGATGTGGTTACTGGTTTCTGATTCTGGCTCTGACCCTCAGCTTGGCTATTAGTTCCTGACTCCAGCTGTGACCCTTGGCATGACTACTGGTTCCTGATTTCAGCTCTGAGCATAGCTTCACTATTAGTTCCTGGTCCACACTCTGACTGTTGGTGTAGCTATTGACTCCTGTCTCTGGCCCTGACCCTTGGAATTGATCTGCTCTGACTCCTGCTTTGACCTCTAGGCACAACTCCTGTGTAGACCACTATGCACCTCTGCCCATGACCCAGTGTCTAACAAGGATCCATGCTCACGTGTATTGATCTAAAGAGTGCAGTAGAAAGCTGCTCTCAAGTGGTCAATGCAGCACGCTACTACTGGTGACAAAAGGGGAAACTAGAACCTTTATAAGTTAAGAGGCTGAAAGAAAAGAGTTCAGTGCATTAGGGGATTGGGGGAAGAGGATTACTGAAACTTGAGACACGGTACACACCCCTTGCCCCCATCCACACTGCAGATTGGCACGGGTGGATGTCATGTCAGACTGAGTTGTGTACTTACCTACACCCACCCCTAAGGCATACTAGCTTACTCACCCTATACTCACCTCAAGACATGTGCTTCTAAGGTTTTGGAGTGGACAACAGGGGTAAGTTAATGTGTAAGGGGCACATTGGGAAGGACACACAGGTGTCTTACCCAACTCTTTCATGGGACAAAGATTCTTAAAGCATCTAAGCACATTAATAATCACTCTATGAGGCTGATAATATTTAATTGTAATTAGTTAACATAATTAAAGGAATTATAAAGAAATATTATACTTTAAATGTAACACTTCCCAAATATAGGGCTCCTGTACCCATATCTAGCCCACAAAGGTGTCAGAGCAAGTAGCCCTTTAGCTGGCCCCTCCTGTTCTCCCCAGAAACTTATGAGCATTTCTCATCTGGTCTAGCATTTCTCAGCACAGAATTAGTCTTCTCCATTTTAACCTCTCTGCATGACCATCATCTGGCCCTGCCCTCTCAGGACAGCCCCAGTCTGATCTGGCTTTTTAAGTCTGGAAAATGCTTCTCCCAGGACTCTGGTTCGGTTGGTCTCACCTAGGACACCTTGGCCTGATTCTGCTCCTTGCAGAATAATTACTATCTGGTCCACCTTCCCCTTTCTGCAACAGCTGCCTAGGAAAGCTGTGTTAGGAAAGCAGTCAACATTAGTCCTTATTATGAAGAGTCCCTCCTGAGACAGATATGGCAATTCCCTGCAATATCCTGGCAAACCTTATTAAATTAAGTTAAACCTTCCTGAATTAAATGTAAATATTTTAGGAGTTAATTGTATTAAGAATGCATATGTTTATTTGTTATCGTGGATCTCTAGGGTGGCAGACCTGACTAATGTAAACCCTGGGAAGTGTTATGAACTTCAGGGGTCTATTTGAAACAATGAGGTGTGTGCAAAACCCCGCCTTTTAAAGCTAGTCCTTGAGAAGTAATCTATTGACTATGAATGATCTAGTCCCAGATCGAAGAGTTAGATTGCATTAAGGAAGGACTAGATTTTTCATGGGTGTGCTTGTTCTGAGCCAAGGTGCTTATGGACTAGTAACCACAGAAAACCCCCTTGGTGGGGTTTGAAGGATTGATGACCATTGGCCAGGGCCCTGACAACCAGCCAGAGTTGGGATAATTGCTGGTAAGCTTATTAGAATATGTGTAGGTTCTTCAATTGTTTTTAATATGTTTCCTCTGTAATGCTTTCACCTTAACGATAAATGTACTTGCTTAGAAAAATCTGGTTGGTACTTATACCTGTGGGCAATTACACTGTTTATAGCCTCTGAGAATAAAGTAAAACAGGCCAGCTAAGACAGTGTGATTGACTGAGGAATTTAGTGTAGGCAGGGAGCTGTGCAACCTGGAAAAAACCCACTTAGGAGGGAGCGAGACACAGGTCTCTGCCCAAGAGAGGTTATGGCCGTGGATCTGGAAGCATGAGGGGGGTGTCCCTGCTGGACCCTGGAGCAGAATACAGGTGCAGCTGCCCTGAACTGTGACACTACCTATGGAGTAATTTCATGAGGGCCATTATGCAAAGCCTGCTGAAGATCACAGGAGACTTTACATAGATTTCATTGAGTGTTGGATCAGGCTCCAAATGCCTTAATTAAAAATAATATAATATACTTAAAATTCTGCTCAGTGGACTATTTCCTAGCAAATTGCTAAAGAACTAAAACCTATTTCTATTACTTTTCCATCCTCCTCACTGTGGATACCGAGCTGGCTGTAATACTTGCCTGTTGTCATAAACTTGGTATTTTTGTATGCCCAGATAACTGTAATTACATACTTTTTCTTCAACATTATGAAAAGCGGTTTCTGAAACAAACAGAGGGTATGACTGGTATATACATAATCATCTGGTTGTTTAAAACCCACCTGTAGACTCATGAAAGTAGAAGCAATTTTTATCATAGATGCCTGCAAGACTAAACATGAGCAACACTAACAGATATAGGGGAAATGATCTCAAAAGGCTTCCGGGGAAAAATAGAAGGGTTAGTTGTGATGACAGTAAAAAGAGCAAAACACCCACTATTTTGCCAGCTGAAGCATTGAAGTAACAGACTAAGGTATCTCTTTTGTGCCAATATCCTAATTGCATTTTGCTTTCCAAGCCTCATAAATGATCATTTGGGCTTTAAGTTTTCTAATGCATTATAAGCTTGTAGGGATTAGCTTCATGTGCTCAGGTAATTAGTTCCAAAAAAACCCACCAGGAACAAAATGAGCCAGTCAGAATATCAGATTTGTTGGACCATGGTATGGATGGCTTAGGGCAAGAGTGAAGCTGAACCAAGGACAATGTGAGAGTTCCAAGGAGCAGAGAAGGCCAACTGGGGCTAAGGAGTAGCTTAGTGGTTCAACAGGGGTGGGCAAGGGACATACTAGTGCTTCCATAGCTTCTTCCTTTATTAGCAGGAGTATTGTAAGTAAGACATAAGAAGTAATTCTTCCGCTCTACTCAGCGCTAATTAGACCTCAACATGAGTATTGTGTCCAGTTCTGGGCACCACATTTCAGGAAAGATGTGGACAAATTGGGGAAAGTCCAGAGAAGAGCAACAAAAATTATTAAAAGCCTAGAACACATGACCTATGAGGGAAGACTGAAAAAAATTGGGTTTGTTTAGTCTGGAAAAGAGAAGGCCGAGAGGGGACATGATAACAGTTTTCAAGTACATAAAAGGTTATTACAAGGAGAAGTGAGAAAAATTGTTCTTATTAATCTCTGAGGATAGGACAAGCATTACTGGACTTAAATTGCAGCAAGGGTGATTTAGGTTGGACATTAGGAAAAACTTCCTAACTGTCAAGGTAGTTAAGCACTGGAATAAATTGCCTAGGGAGGTTGTGGAATCTCCATCATTGGAGATCTCTAAGAGCAGATTAGACAAACACCTGTCACAGATGGTCTAGATAATACTTAGTCCTGCCATGAGTGCAGAGGATTGGACCAGAAGACCTCTTGAGGTCCCTTCCAGTCCTACAATTCTATGATTCCACTATTTGACCTACTTTTATTCACTGCATTAAGATTCCAACAGTAATCCCAATAAGTCGATTGGGCAGAAAAGGCAAGGGAGAACTAGTTTGTACCTGTGGTTTATGTAGAGTTAACTGTTCTAGAAAACTAGAAGTCACTAACAATAGTTTTCACAAAGGGTGGATTAGAAATTGCTGAGATTTCTCCAACTGCATCACAATGTAGCATGGAAATTAACTAGAAAATTCAACCCCATTCTTGAATGGTAGAAATTTGTTAATGATCTGTGTGGTGTTTCAAGATAATTTATGGGAGTCAAACCCTATATTAAGTATAAAACTACACACAGATAACTAAGGAGTCACTAGTAATCTCCATAATCTGCTAGTGCATAATGGGTGGCAGGCTGTTTATTGTCAAGAAGGCTGCCAAGACTGCAAAATACTTATGAAGCACAGTTAGTCCTGGGTCTTAGTAACAGCTGAAACCCTGGTGGTTTATATTTGAACTCTCACCCAACATTGTGGCATATTTTTTCTGATAATACTCCAAGACATTGTTTAATTATCATCATAATTCCAAAAAATTATACAATGCGTGGTGAATCTCAATTTACATATCAGTTTTTTTTTTAAGCAAAGAGAAAAGTGTAATTATCTGGCACTGAAGCTAATGAATATGAAAACAAAAGGTCTTCATATAGGTGGCAACTACAGAAGCAATATTTATACAATAGCTTTATTGTACCTGTGCTCATCTAATAGAATTGCTGCTGCTGTTGCTGTTTGAGCTCAGTTGAAAGCTTTAGCAAACTGAGCACAACTGATGTAGTTTCATTTCTTGTCAGTTTTGCTTAAAAAGAGAGGAGCTAGATTGATTCAAGCTACAAAATTCAAATGGGAGATGGATATAATTTCAACATTTCTACCTTCCCACCCATCTTCATAGCTCTGAGTTATGTGGACGGGGGTTGCTGGTTCAGCGTATTGGAGAACTAGACCCCCCACACTGGGGATATCTGTATTCAAAGTAATGGTTCAAGACCGACCCCCCAAAAAATCTGTGGACAATAGCCAATGTTTTGCTGGTATGGATTCACTAACTTTTGTCATAAAAAACATCTGATGCTGTGACAAATTGCTCCCAAAAGTACATGATGGGAGTATGGCCAGGGAAAAGCTAAATATCAGAAGTTAAACATGTCATGTAGTGTCACAAAAGTGTGACAATGTTTCAAGAAGACACCAAGAACATACCAATTTGATTCTCCTGTCCCTTTACCCTCATCCACCCCAACTGATGTGACTTATTCCACCACTACTATCCTGGCCCATCAATATTACAAATTTGTGGGGTTTTTTTGTTTGTTTTGCAAATCAACTCCTGAGTTTTCTTCCTTTTATACTATAAGCCATTAGCACATCTTGGGGAAAAAAACCCTACCAACTAGCAAACAATGCTTGTGAAAGGTGTTAGGGTGACTGAAAACACTAGGGACTGAAAACCAGTTACATTATGACCAGTGGCAATACAAGTTCCCCTCAAGTCTCCCTTACCAATATCTCTCAACGCTTATATTGTGGGATCAACTCTAGCAGGGAGAAGATAATTAAACTCCATTTCCATCCAGTTTTTGCCCTCTCAGTTGAGATGGTCTGCAAGAATGGCAATTAGCGTCACTGGTTTATGTGGTGTAGGCACATGTCAACTAGGGAATGGAATGAGATGATCAGACAGTTTGGTGGAACAATCATCACATGGTAATAACCATGGTAATAATACTGTCTGTCCGTAATAACCTCAGCCATGTTCAAAATCAGTGACTGAGAGGGGATTTCCTTTACACAAGGAGCTAAATATGAACTTTCACTGTAGATTTCACATTTTACAGATAAATTAAAACAGAGAAAGAATAAAAATGACATCTCCATGAGAAGTCTCTATAAGGTATTTCTTTTGAATCCCCACACAATCCCTGGTGCCTAGGGGTATGTCTACCCTGCAATTAGATGGCTCTGGCTGACCTGTGCCAGGTGACTCAGGCTTGTGGGGCTCAAGCTAAAGGGCTGTTTAATTGTGGTATATAGATGCTCTGTCTGGCATCCGGGCTCTAAGACCCTGGAGTAGGGAAACTCCCAGACCTCGGGCTCCAGCCTGAGTCTGAATATTTACACCACAATTAAACAGCCCCCTAGCCCAAGCTCCGCAAGCCTGAGTCACCTGTTGCAGGCCAGCCACAAGTGTCTAATTGCAGGGTAGAAATACCTTAGTAGTCAAGCAGGCAGACTTCTTGCATTTAAAGGTATAGTACACATAAAACAGAATCATAGCAACAATAACACAGGAAATGCTTTCTTCCATACTGCTCTTAGATGTGGAATGCCCTCCATGCACTGATCTGTAAGGTATACAAACCTATGCTTTTTAAAATCACTTCTCAAGTCTCACCTCTGTTGTCGCACCTTCAAGAAACCTGCCAACAAATGATGGTTAGGTTTGGGAAAGGGGAGATGTAAAAGAATGTATATTTGTACATTAAAATGTGTTTAAGCCTTGTGGTCTGAAGCTCTACAGGATAAGGACCTGTTCCCATCTGTTGGTGAACAGGCCACAGAACAGCTACTCAGAGAGCTTTGTTTGCCTTCACTTTCTACCCAGAATTCCTCCAGCAACACTTTGGAAGTCACTATAACTATACTCAAACTCAGAATTAGTTGGGTAATGAAACTGAACTGAAAAAAGTAGAAAGGGCTCTTGCTTTGTGGCAAAGAACACATCCCTGGTGGCAAGGATCCTCTATGCTACTGGCTTTCTCCTTGTGAACGTTTTCTCCTATTGACAGGACTCTTTGTGTGTTCCTTATTTTCTTATACTGTAATTCCTTCAGGGCAGGAAGTGAATCCATGCTTGTGTCTGTACAGATTTAGCATGATAGAGTCATGATCCGGAATGGAGTCTTGTGATGCTACCACAATACAAGTATCAGTTATGATGATGACAGTGACGATGATGATGATAGTGCCTTGGTACCACGAGTAGCAAGTAGAGCCCCATTATATTAGACAATGTGCAAACTACTGCTAATATTACTAATACAAGAGGCAGAAACTAACACCATTTGGCCATTAATTCCCAGTCACTGAACCTATTTGGGTATGTTTATTTTGGAAGTTTCTTTAACTTTATTATTTGTAAGAATGTTTGATGCTATGCTTTAGCTGCACCCTGGACTCCATTAGGAAGCCAGATTGTGAGCCTTTCATCTACCATCCAGCCAGGTGTTTCTGTGCTGGAGGCACAGAATTTGTAAAGCTTTAAGAGAGCTTTGAAATCCCTAGTTGTCTTGAGGATCTCTTGCTTTCTACCTTGTTGTTCTTTGAAGAACCATTTAATTTGTAATGTTCTTTATTTGTGTATTTTGCTATGTTGGATCCAGAACAATAGAGAGTTGCTTCTGGACTGACCTATTTTTAATCAGACTTCAGAGGACTGTGGATAAGATTTTGATTGTGGAATATATCATTCTGCTATCTGCAAAACATATTTTGGCACTTCCTGTTTGAAGATGCCATAAAATTAGCTTCCTTGTGAACAGTATCACATATGATCTTTTATTCATCCTCTACTAAAGAAATTGTTGCAGATGATATACTGGGGGTTTAGCAAGTTGTTCATAAATAAATGCATTCCTTAAATGACTTTGACCCATTTTTAGGAAAGAATGTACCAAACAATATGTTGTGACAATTGGTTGATTATTCCTGATTGCTTCCTTTTTCCTTTGAAAGGTTGCTTTCATGTGCATATTAATGTGTGAATTCTGTGTGTGCTTTGCAACACAAATGATACCAAAAAACTACAAAGCCCTTTACTGAACTAACTACCCAAAATTTCTAACAAAAACATGAAAAACTATGCTTTCTTACTTTTTGCTCTAAATTGAGGGAAAGTATAGCTGCAGTTTCTGATACATTAAAAAGACATTAGTATCCATACATAAAAATAAATACATTCATCAAAATAATCACCCACATTGTTGTAAAATATTTATTAGTTTTTTTGTGTTTTAATTTTTATGTTTTCTTACTTTATATGTTATCCATGTGTTGATATTTAGGCTCATTTTTACACTTAATAGGAGGTCAGGAATTATTGGGTGAGGTTCTTTGGTTATGCAGGAGAGAAGACTAGCTGATCATTATGAGCATTTGTGGCCTTAAAATCTACGAATCCGTGAATGACTCTGAATCATGCAATTACGCACATGAGCAACATTACTCAGGATAATCCCATTGACTGTAACTGTTTGTAGGATAAGGGCTATAGATTGCAAATTCCTTTTTGAACACAATACACACATCAATATCCCTCATCTCCAAAACCCAACCAATTCAACAATCCATTAATCCTCATTTGATTATAATATTTTTTCTATCATATGTAATAAAGACTACAGTTCATGATGGGAAAAGAGTACCAGAACAACACAGTCTTACATAAATTCGATCAGAAAAGCATGCAAAATATGTTACCTACATTAAGCCAGCCTCTGTGACTCTCCTCAAATATTTAAGTCTAACAAAATTGATTCACAGTGTTCCTGAAGAAAGAGGGGTAAATTTTAGTTGTAAAATGCTCATATTGGGCAAGCCTAAATTATCTTTCCATATATGTTTCACCTTTCCCCCCACAACTTCCTGAAAACCTTTCAAAATCCAGTGGGATCTGGTCCATCAATAGGCAAATTATTTAGCATTCTTCATAAACACTGAGAAGTTGTTTTCTGTTCCAAAAAAATCAGTTTTACAGTATCAAATCCTCAGGTTCTTCATCAGTTTTTACTCATGCTATATGTAGGCAAACGCCAATTCAAACCACCAATCACTGGGGCAATGAAGGCCATAGTTACACTCCTTTGCCTCTGATCCAGTTCTAAAATTATCAGGTCCAATCTCTGCTTTCTTTTTTAAAAATACACTTGAGTAGGTAAACTGATCACTATGGTTAAAAGTTTGCCACCAATTTTACCATCAGTTGCAGTCTTTAGAGTGTGTGAGTCAATGACTGCAGGTCCCCTGACATTTTAGGAGGACCAGGGATCAGTTTGCAGCTGACTCCCAAGCTGCCACTGATAACATTAGGGTACCCACAAGCTCCTTCTCAGCCACAGGAAGAAACAGTTCAATAGCATATGAGGTAGTGTGATGTAGTGAAGTAGACACTAGACTGAGAACAAGGGACTCCTGCTTCCTGATTCCCACCTCTGACACGTCTCCCCTTGTGGCCTTAATCAAGTTATTTCACTTCATCTACTAGTACTTAAATTTCTCCTGCTGTGAAATAGGAATAATACTTAACTCACATGAATGAAGGTAAGGTAATTAAGGGCCAGATTGTAAACCCCTTACTCACAATGTAGAGGGCCATAAGGAAGTCAATAAGGTGACTTTTGTAAGTAACCACTCACCAACAGGATTAATGGGTCATCATTCTGGCCCTAATGTTTGTACAGTGATAGGTAAGTGTTAGAATTCACCAGAATGCCTACATAACTATCCTGTGCCTGGAGTGCCCTCCAGTTTATTCAGACACTTGTTGCTTGAAAAATATTGCAAACTACAAAAACCCCAGCACAAGTTTCTAAGATCAATGTAGCTAGAGTCTGGGAGAACCTACATTCTCCCCATAAATACATCGGGATCCAATCCTGCAAATGTATTCTACCAGATGTAATGCTACTGTTTGAATTCAGTCAGACTATACATGCTAGTGAGGGTTTGCAGGACCATGCCCTTTATGTAAAATGAGTCAGTTGAGTTTGAGGGTGTAACCCAAGAATCCTCTTATTAAGCACCGCCCAAATCTTACAGCTTTGTATATAATAGTGAGGTCAGGGTGGACAATCACTTATCTTTGAGGAACAGCAAAAAAAATTTTTTACCCACTAATCCAAAATGCTCTGCTCAACCAGCTCTTCTCTTTTTTTCAAAGTGAGTTTGCCTAGACCTTAGGAGTTAACTTTACAGGTTAAGTATGTGAAAACTCATATTTGACCAATTACTGGGCTACCTGGTGCTATCCATTTTTAAGCAGAACACTCCAAGAGAGTGAATAAAGCTTCTAATATAGATGAATTGTGGTAGCCAAATCAGAAGATATATGATCCTTTTAATTTTCATAAAAGGCACATCTTTTCTTTTCCCATTTTCACATTTTGTATCCTGATTGGAAATAAAGTAAAAAATAATAATCATTGTCTGTCCAGATTGAAATTAGGTTGCAACTCTTAATGGTAGATGACAGCATTCTTACTTTCTGATCCCACAATATGACTTATAAAATTATTAATTAAGATTTGACATTGCTAGGCTAGGGAAAAAAAGCTAAATTTGAAATATTTCAGCATTCAAAGCAATGAAAACATTCTTTAACATTTCAGAAGTAAGCTTCAAACCATTTTCCAATTAATCATTTCCCCCAGTTTTTCCCCAAAGTTGAAAAATTACAGCTTTGTGCATTATTCTTAAAAGTATTCTGGCCATCCATCCAGCATTATATGTTCTTTAAATAGTCTGGACTTTGGTTGCTTTTTCATGGCAGCTAATCTCATTTCCAAATCTTTTAATTCTGAAGTGTATATATAGTATATTTTCCAGGGACACGTGTATGCGTTCTCTTGGTTTAAATTATATCCAATAAAAGACTTAGGTCCTGATCAGACAAAGACTTATGCATGTGCTCTTTTAAAGTCAATAACAATTTTATTAAGTAGGTATCCATGAGGCAGTATATTAAGGAAAGCATGCCTACACATTTTTGCAGAGCTGGGACCTTAGACACAAACTTGGTGTCTTTTTGTGTATTTCACATGGATGAAGAGGGAGCATGCCTATAAAATATGGCATTGCACCAAAAAAGGGAAGACATTGATGTTTGCCGATGGGCATCCTTGTTCCCAATAATAAATGACACAGGGATGTGAACAGGGAGTAGAAGTGGGTTTTGTATTACAGATGAAGGAAAGCAATTCAGAATTCAAAGCCTTCAACATTTCTTCTTGAACAAACATATGGTGACATTTTTGTGAAAATGTCACTACAGTACGTATATTTTTACGAGTGAAAACAGGCCCATAAGATCCAGTTACATTAAGTCAGTTTCCAAGCAAAACCAAGCTAATGTCTATGAAAAAAATGGAGGAAAATGAGCCCTTTTTCTGAGTGAAGCTTGCTTTTTCACCAGCAGTATGTGAAACTGCCTCTTTATCACACCTGGATCGATTGGACTTCAGCTGTCGTTAAGACTGCGCTGATCACAACACGTCTGCCATTCTTCTCGCACTCTTGCCTTTCTTCTCCACGTTTGTCCAAAACGTTTAACGATGTCATCTTCCCATCTTCTTGGAGGCCGACCGGGGGGTCTTTTCTGTTCTCGCGGGTACCACTCAGCAATGATTGCGGTCCACCTGTTATCCGTGAGCCGTGCTGTGTGGCCCGCCCATCGCATCTTGTTATGTCTGCTTTCCATGACAATATCTTTCACACCGCTGCGTTCTCTGATGATTTCATTTGGTATACGATCCAGAAGGGAGATTCCCAACATAGCTCGTTCCATTGCCCTTTCAGCTACCAACAGCCGTTGCTCTTCTCTCTTCGTCAGTGCCCACGTTTCACTGCCATACAGCATGGCTGGCAGCACTGCTGAATTGAAAATATTTTTATGTGTGGTCTTGTCAATTTTTCCTTTGAGGACGTCCTTGATGGAATTAAATGCACACCATCCTGCCCGAATCCTTCGCGCAAGTTCTCCGTTCAGGCCTTGGCGCATATTAACTTCTTGGCCCAAATATATGTACTGTTCCACTTCTTCGATGTCTTCTCCTGTTACCGTTATTCGGGCTTTTCGTAAGACGTCTGATCGCATATATTTAGTTTTGCAGCGGTTCATTTTCAGGCCAACCTGACTACTTTTCTTGTCGAGTCTTCGTAGCATGCTCTGCAGTTGGTTGGTGCTTTCGGCAATTAGTACAATGTCGTCTGCAAATCTGAGATGAGATAATCTCTCTCCATTTATGTTGACACCACTCCTCCAATTGATCTTGTTCATAACCATTTCGAGGCAGGCGGTGAATAGTTCCGGTGAAATTGTATCTCCTTGCTTTACGCCTTTCTCGATTGGGATGCGGAGGGGAGTTTCAAGGAGAGTAATGTCTGTTGTACATCCAGTATTCGCTTCCTTCAACAAACTAATGTACTGCGTGTTAATGCCCTGCTCTGCGAGCGCCTTTAATATTGCGTTAAACTCAACACTATCGAAGGCCTTTTCATAGTCGACAAAAGCAATGCACAGTGGGAGTTTGTATTCCCTCACTCTTTCTAGGAGCTGGCTAAGGGTAAATATATGGTCGATTGTACTGAAATTTCTTCAAAACCCTGCCTGCTCTCTCGGCTGTTGTTCATCCAGACTCTGTGAAAGTCTATTCGTTATCACCTTTGAGAAGAGCTTGTAGATGTGAGAGAGCAGGCATATAGGGCGGTAGTTCTTAAGATTTTCTCGATCACCCTTCTTGTGCAGCAAGATGGTATTCGACTCCTTCCAGCTTGATGGTATTTTTCCTTCTTCAAGATATCGACTGAATCTTAAAGCGAGGGCCTTCCAAAGTTTTTCGCCTCCTCCATAAATCATTTCTGACGTTATTCCATCTTTGCCTGGAGCTTTTCCCTTCTTCATCTGGTGTAGTGCGCTTCGGACTTCGCTGACGATTATTGGGGGGACGTGTTCTTCTGACTCTTCGAGGTTGGGAGGGGGACGTTGATTCTTGATTTGAACAGTTCTGTATAGAAGTCTTTGCAGACCTCCTCCATCCCTGCTCTGTCGATTACTGTCTCTCCATCCTTGTTCTTCAATGCTGTTACGCTCAATCTATACTGCGTCAATTCCCGCTTGCATGTCCTGAGGCTCTTGCGTGATTCAGCTATTTTAAGGAGCTTTTCTTTCCAGAAGTTCTTGAAGTCATCCTTCAGTTTTCGCCGTATAAGCTTGCACAGAATGGAGTACTCGAGGTTGTTATCCGAGCTGCTTTTCATGTTTCTCCGCTTCTCCAACAAGCTTTTCGTTTCAATCGAGATTCTTCCCTTCGCCTTCTTCAGCTTTTTAATTTCCGCTGCTTTTATGCAACATCTCAACTTGTCAGCAAAGATACTATAGTCCTCATCACACTTTTCCATCTGGCTCCAGTCAAACCCAGAAATTGCTTTTTTCAGCTTTGCTTCATCGAATGTCTTCGGCTGCTGTTTCCTGTTTGCCATCTGTAACGCCTTCTTTTCCACCGCCTCTTTATAACTGTCTTTAATGTGGAAATGACCATTTCACTGAAATTGTGACTGAAGAAATATATGAAAGGGTGAAATTATTAATATTATTCTATATTATTTGTATTAATAGAACCATAAGGAGCCTAATGCTGAATGAAACATTCCACATCAAAGAACTTAGAATGATCTTAAAACAAACCAAAACAAAAACCCATGAAAAATTAGTGAGAAGTTCCACAAATCAAAAATGATTTATTTCACTCAGCTCTAGTTGACATAATTCTGGAGAGATGGCCCCAATCTGGTTGTGATTAAAAGTGAAATCCTAAGTCTCTTCCAAGTCCCCATTTATACATAGCACAAATTCAGTACCCAAGCTCCAATGTTCTGCAGCTCAGGACTGGAGTATCAGTTCTGAGCTGCAAGAATAAAATTGCACCATTCCTACCTCAAGGTAGTGTAGTTAGTTCCATAAAGCTTTATGAGCTTTAAAAAAAATTATTCAGACATTTGAAAAAGAATAGAATAAGATAAAAAGACACAGGAAAAGAAATCCCTCCAAGAGGTAGATGTGTAGGCTGGACCTGGGTGAATAATTTATTTTTGAGTTGAGCCAGCATAATGAGAAATCAGGGGAAATGTTTGGCTCAGTTTCAAAAATGTTTGAAATTTGTCAGGAAGTTGTAAAACCCCATTTCAGGATAGAAAACTCTGTGTTGTATGTCCATGTCCCCTTTTGTAACCTTTGGTCCACTGGTTAAGGCACTTTCCTGGGCCATAAAACACTCCTGAAGCTGTTCTACTTTGTATAAATATTTAAATATTCTCTGGGCCACAGAGAGGCACTAGCCTGGGAGGTAGCTGTAGATTCAAAACCCTCCCCTGACTTAGGCAACCCTTTTACATATTTATGACCACAACACCTACTATCTCTACTTTACCATGAGGGAATTGAGGTACAGAGAAATTAGGGGTGGGCTTCACAAAGATAATTAGGCCCCTAACTCCCACTGAAATCAAATGACTTGCCCAAAGTCACACAACTGACATTCTTTTCCTGGCTCATGAATACTGCTTACACCCTGATCCTGCTAGCACTTATGCAGATGTTTAACTTTACCTTTATGTCAGTGGCATTTCTTGGATGCTTCACATTAAACATGAGCGTAAGTATTTGCAGGGTCATGGCCTAAATAGTACTTTTTTTTTTTAATCTACAGAATACAGCAATCTGCTGAAATCCAGAGTCACAAAACCAGACATCATATTAATTAAAATCTTGCAATAACACTTATAAACCTATAATTCTGGTAAATTACTGTATTAAATAAACAGTTTTCTGTAACATACATATCTTATACAATCTACAAAAAATGTCATTTCCACTCTTTTGAAGTTGACACGATTTCATGGAAACAGCATGTGAACTGATACCATTTTATTATTATTTCTGGCACATCAATCATGTAAAGCAGAGTTTTAAAGCAGGTCATTCCCTCATGTGCAGAAATACATTGTATTATTCCAATATTTATTTTAAAAAAAAAATCACTGACAGAGATGTGTTGATTCAGAGCTGCTGCTAGGCTACTTCTCTGAGATTTATCAAAGAAAGTCATGTTTGAAAGGTAAGCTTTTTAAAAAAAAAGAAAAGAAAAGAAAGAAAAATCAGAAGTTGGCTGCAGTGCTGATGTATTTTTCCTTAAAACCCTATTTGAAAATGATCCCCCGAGTTTTAACAATGGCGAGGATAAAGCTTCAACTAGTTTGTATAACATTTTCAAAGAAAAGTTGGAAACAAAAGAATTGAAAGTCTATATTTATATATTTGTATAAATTAACATATGGTAGCCTTAATCCTGCAAATGCGTGTGCAATGCATAATACAGAGCACATGGTTGGCTAATGCGAGTGGAAGCTACTCAAGGCCATAGAGACTGTTAAACATTACAGCCTTGATTGAAAGCCCTCTGAAGTCAATGGGACTCTTTTCACTGATTTCAAAGGGCTACAGATCAGGCTCAATGCATAGGCCTTTGTGAAATCTGTGATTATGGGGCCTCAGAATTTTTAGAAGAATTCAGCTCTTGCTATAGACTTGTGCTCCAGAACCTCAGATTTCATTGAAAAATTGTTTCCAGCCACCCTGGTTCTACAAACCAGCATACAAATGAACACCCATGATGAAGGAGGTCTTCATGAGCTTGGAGACAGCCTGAAATGTGACTACCCCATTCGTCCTAACTGGTCATTAACTCTGAAACTTAAGAATGGCGATCTGCAGCAGATTGGAAAATGAAAATGTGTAATTCAATATAAAAACAAATAACACAGTGGCTACTGCACTGACTGCATTGTTCATTTTTTTATAGGTGGGCAATTAAAATCTTACATTTCAAAATTTTTCCTGAAGCTACACTTCCCTCTTTGTCCAGATTGCTTCTTGTTGGCCTATTAGGTAAAAACAATTTCACTAATGAAAAATTCCATTGTCCCCATCACTAATTTATTCTTTGTGCATATATGCACAACACCATGCTCTCAGTACTGAGCAAGATCAAACCCTTTGTTTGTCTGCATTGGTCCTACAGCTTTGTGGGGAATTATAATTGTTTAGTATTTGTGTTATGGCTTTGGGTGGGGGGAAAGATAAGGTGAAAAAGAGCAGACTTAGGATGCAAACAGTGTCTGTTGGTGGGAAGAAAAATCCATTTAGTTATGTTTAGCACCCCATAAAGGATGTACTCTCTCTTTAAGAACGCTTTTGAGTGTTTGCTAGGACAGAAAATGAAATATTGTCTTGGAGATGGCAAGCCTGACTGCTGTTTGTGAGAAGAGTGAAGCAAAGGCGTTACTGTGATGTGGAGAAAACCCCAGAGAATGCTCCTTAGGTCCCGCTGAGAGGAGAAGCAGGAGAACAGATTGTGTGCCAGCTGCCTTTTTTTTTATCCAAAGTGGAGCAAAGGAAAAGACTCTTAGAGAATATTGGTGAGTGAAAAGACTTCCATCTTCTTCTGAAGTGTGGAATCCATTTGCCGACTTTATGAGTTGGTTGGGGCTTGCTGGAAGGGATCCTTGTTACCAGAACCAGCCTTTGGTTCTGTAAAGAAGAATCTCAGCTTTTTCTTTCTTACTTTCTTTCAAGAAAGAAAGATTCAGCTCTTTTTTTCCTTGCAAAGATAGGACTGAAAACTAATGCAAATTGACGACTGAGACTGAACAGAATATCGAGCTAGGGTCTCGTTCTTATAGCAAGAGGCACCTAAAGATCTCCCTACCCTCTTTCTTCTTCCCTTTTCCTCTCCCATGTAAGATGAGTCTCTAAAGTTTGTTACCCAAGCAAAGTATCTGAAATCCTTAATCTGGCCCTCTGCAGTGCAGTGTGATAATAATGGAGATGTTTTACATTGAGTGCCCCCATTATTTCAGTAACTGCTGCTGCAAGGGGAATGTTGGCCTTGTGTCCCCCCACCAGTAAGTGATGCCAAATCTCATATTTGCTATTTTTCTTGCTGAAAATCTCAGCTTTAAAAATAAAAAAAGTAAACGTCTGTTGTATCAGTCATGCAAGGTAGCCAGTGCTCCCAGTTCTAATAGTAAGCAACATCTAAACACCACAACGTCTAGTCCTCAAGTTTGAAAATAAAAGCTTGTGATCAACTATGACCCCCAGATCCCTTTCTCCAGTACTTCTTCCTAGGCAGTCATTTCCCATTTTATACATGTGCAACTGATTGTTCCTTCCTAAGGGCTGGTCTACACTAACCCCCACGTCGAACTAAGATACGCAACTTCAGCTACGTTAATAACGAACTTAGTTCAAACTTACCTGTGGTCCACACGCGGCGCGCAGGCTCCCCCGTCGACAGTGCTTACTCCTCGCGGCGAGCTGGATTACCAGCATCGACGGGGGAGCACTTCCTGGTTCGATTTATCGCATCTAGACAAGACGCGATAAATCAAACCCAGAAGATCGATCCGACGCCTCCGATCCAGCCGGTAAGTGTAGACTAGCCCTAAGTGAAGTACTTTGCATTTGTCCTTACTGAATTTCATCCTATTTACTTCAGACCATTTCTCCGGTTCGTCCACATCATTTTGAATTTTAATCCTATCCTCCAACGCACTTGCAACCCCTCCCAGCTTGAGAGTGGTCTCTTAAATCATCACCCTTGAAGCTCACACCTGCCAGTTTAACCTATATGCTGTGCAGTAGAATTAGGGTGACCAGATGTCCCGATTTTATAGGGAGAGTCCCGATTTTTGGGTCTTTTTCTTATAGAGGCTCTTATTACCGCCCCCCCCCCCATCCCGGTTTTTCACATTTGCTGTCTGGTCACCCCAAGTAGAATAATTATGTCTGGTAATGTTTAGATGCCATATGCACTCATCCATACTATTTTCCCTCTTACCCTTGGAGACAGAATGGTCCAAGGAAAGTCCTTGTGTGTTAAGAAGCTAGGATGCAGGCTTCTCCTGTGGAATATGGTTGAGTTGAAAAGCCTGAATCAGAAGTTGCTATATATATATATATATATATATATATATATATGCAGAGTTGGGCCGGGATAGTACTTGAATAGGAGATATTCAAAGAACGTTTACTATTGGTATGGCAAATGGTGGTGTTGGTTTTCTATTAAGTGGTATATTTCTTGCTGAATCACAACTGGACCATTGCCCAGCAAGAAAGTAGGAGTGCTGTGCTGTTGAGGATGCATTTTGGTTGAGAATTAGAACCAGAGACATGAATGTTTTTGTGATCACTAAATAGCACAAGCCAATTTTTGTCAGAGTTGGGATGACCTTTGTATCCAGAACAAATTTAAACTTGCAAAATAATCTTCTACATCCAAGTTCCCCCTCTACCTTACAACAAGACAAACTATATTCTTCCCTCCATGATTTAAACTATTATGTAGCTTTCGTGTGTGTGCTGATAAATTACTGCTATATTCACTCCAGAGGTCAAAGAAAAAAAGTCAGTATAGCTTTATATTCCTCTAACGACTGGATCTAAAAGAAATTGCAGTATGGTTAAATATTCTTTGGTTTATTAAAATGAAGAGGAGTGTGGTAGTGCAAAAGAAAAAGATTACTGATCTGCTAGTTTGTTTGTGTTTAAAGGCCATGAATTAAAATGAAGTATGTACAAGCCTCTTCAGCATAACTAGCACTGCCCCTTACGCTCACTCCGGGAGATTTATGCATTTTCACAGCCACTGCCACATCTGCCACTCTTATAATATGGTGATGGCAGATGCTTAGCCAGCAGTTCCTACTGGGTCCTGGCCCTACTGGGGCTGGCAGATGGAAGAGCACTCTAGGGGACGCCTGGAATCTAGTCCCTGTTACTATATTCTTCTTATTTTATCATGAGTAAAGGCTGATATAAACATAATAGTGGCACTATTCTCAGCACACTGCCTGAGTAACCATACACCTCATTACGCTGCATGAAAGAATTGTTCTGTATTCAGATGCTGCAAGTACTGATATGTTATTTTGTCGGCTGATACAACCTTTTGTGTACTTATACGTACTATGGCACATTAAATTGCAGTCACTAGAAGCTATTGTCCCTGAATAGTGGCATCTCTTTAAAACAAGGTATTGCGATTCAATGGTGAGGTCCAATAGCTGCAGTGTGAGCTTTATTAATCATGCCTGCACTGTAGAAGTATTCACTCAGCATTCAATAACCACCTACGGTCCTGCCCTGTGTATTAATTGGTGGCAAGGGGAAAATTGTATCTCTAGATCTGAATCCACAGGAGACTGTCTACATGTTGGTGTCCCTCTGCCGCCCCCCCCAGCTGTGCAGGTAGGGGCAGCCAGCCAGCCCCAGGGCACATTCCCCTGGACCCTGCAGTAAGCACTTCTCTGATCCCAGGATGCACTTAGAAGGATAAAGTGGGGACTGGGTAGCTTGGGGAAGGAATGGATGGCCTGGAGGCAGAGTCCAAGGGAACACACATCCCCCAGCTGGCTCCACAGAGGTGCCCAAGACAGGCTTAGGGCTATATTACCTTCTTGTGGAGGCTCCTTTCTTGTAGTGATCCCAGTGTAAGCAGGGTGAGTCACTGGGGCAGTTGCCACCAGGAACAGAGGGAACAGGGTGTTAGGAGCCAGAGCCACTGTAGAGGTAGAGGAACTCCACATGGGTGATCCTAGATTCCCATTTATCTCCTGGAATCTGCAAGGTTTAAGGGGCAGGACATGTGGCCTATTCCATGTGGGACAAATCCTGCCCTTAATGAAATAATCCATGAGGAACTCTGAAGAGATCTTTGCAGAGCTTTCCTCCTTCTTCGACCCCTCAGCAGCTTATGCTGTGGGAGGGGATGAAAGTCTCTAGAATAGACTGTATTCTTTTAAAGTCCTGGTCTGGTATCTGGAGCCGTTGTTTCCGACAGCCCATTGTCTCCCTCTAGTCATCTGACCTAGCCTCTTCTCTGCCCTATCATAATCTCCCCATTTTCAGTGTGAGAGCTTTCCCTTCTGAGAGTTCCTGTCATATGGAGCAACCACTCTACATCTCTAAGCTTCATCGTTTCTCCATTTCTTCCAAGTGACAGGTGAAAACGATTTTTGCTTCATTGCCTATATCCTTAAATTATAGCAGAGGCAGAGTCATTTTCTCAGTAATTGTATTATTTCTTTCCACAAAAACTTTGAAAGACTCTGTGAAAGATATACAAAATAAAGCTGAATCATAAAAAAAAAAAAAAAAAAAAGGATTTCCTTTGGATGTAAACTTAAAAAAGCTCATTCTGTTTAAGGGAAAAATAGTATAGTGAGCCTGATTCCAATCTCATTTATACTGGTATGAATCAATAATAAATCTCTTGAAGTCACTATTATACTAGTGAAAATGAGGCCAGAATTGGGCCCTTTTTAATTTTTTTATAAATAGGCTATTCAACTGACCCTTAAAGCCTGTTCAGTACAGGACAAAGCCTTGTGCAACTTTATACAGTGTACTATACAGAGCTCCTCAATAGTTTTGCTAACTACCTTGGTAACAGAGGAAGTTACAACATCTCCTGGAACATAAGGACATATAGTTGCACCTAATTCCATCTTGGACCACACAATGCAATTGCGATATTGCAACAAACCGGTATTTCATCATGTCTGACATTATCCATTCTTAGGCACTTCAGAGTGAGGTGCAAAGACACTATAGCAAACACTATAGTTGTATAGACAACTATACAATGACCTGCCCAAAAGAAAAATGTCATCCTAACCCTAAACAGTTAGTAATTGTTTTATGCTCTGAACCATGAATATCTTTATAAAGTTGTATCCATCTGCGTGACTGTGGATGTTCTCACTACCAATATAAATGATTAATCCTTTCTAGAATTCCACTAAGATCTTGCATTCCAAGACATCTAACGGCAATGAGTTCCACAAGTTAATTATGGGAAGGTATGGGTCCTTTTAACCAGTTTTTTAAATGTGATGCCCTTCAGTTTCATTAAAAATCCCTCTACTTTATAAGGGAATTTAAATAATCCCCCAATTAATCTTCTCTATACCACTCAATAATGGAGATATGCCTATCTCATAGAACTGGAAGGACCTTGAAAGGTCATCAAGTCCAGTCCCCTGCTTTCACTAGCAGGACCAAGTACTGTCCCCTGACAGATTTTTGCTCCCGATCCCTAAATGGCCCCCTCAAGGATTGAACTCAAACCACTGAGCTATCCCTCCCCCACTGTTTTACATACCACTACTCTTTCCATACATGTCCCCTCTGTTCATCTCCCTGCAGACTAAACAGACTCCTTTACAATTTCTCCATATAAGAAAACTCTCCATAGCTCTCATTTTTTATCATTTGTGTTTTCTGCTTCTGTTTTCTGTTCCTTCTATATCTACTATAGCCCTTGAGATAGGATGATGGGAAATGAACACAGTGTTTAGATATCAATAGTATAAGACCTTTAGTATATTTTCTCTGCCACACTACATAGACGAATATTTTGTTTGCTTTTTGTTCCATGATTATGACTAGACTAGAAGGACCTACTGTAAACACTAGAAATTTTGGGAGAAGAGATTAAAATAGATGTATCTATTTTAACCAGAATCCTTAATGCTGTTGACAGGTGCACTGTGGTTGAAAAATGCAGTCACAGAAGCTCTTCTTGCTCTGCTGTAATCATATCACCTAAGTAGATAAGCATCCTGACTGCTAGAGACCTCAGGAGCAAAACTACTGGTCTCGTAATCATTGTGAAAGTTCCTGGAGCAATCTAGAGGCAAAACTACATTATTCTCTATTGGTACAATACTGCTTTCCAGGAGAACCTTAGGAAATCTGGTAATTTGGATGGATGGGAGTGCTGATACAAGCTTTGATCAAATCTCTCTTGGCCAGAAAATGCACACTTTAAACTGTAATTTTTAACTCCTTGAGACAATCTGCAAGACAGATACTACCAAGAACCCTATGAGCAAAGAGTAAAGCAAAGGTCAGTTTCTGGGGATAGGTACTCTCTGGAAGATCTATGAGAGAGCTTGGGAAATGGGGAGGGAAGGGGAATGGAAAGGAGGAGGATAGCTTAGGACGACTCAGAATAAAGATAGTCCATCTTATGGTGCTAGCCTGGAACTTGAGTGCACTGAGTTGAATTCCTTGGTCTGCCTTAGGCAAGTCACTTACTGTCTGTGTTCAGTTCTCCATCTATGAAATGGGATAATAGCACTTGCCTATATCCCAGGAATGTTGTGAGGATAACTACATTAAAGGCTGTGAGCCGCCCAGATACTATGATGGTGGGGAGCTAGATAAATACCTTAGATAGACAGAATGTTCTGGGGATGGCTGGGCTCCACAACCCGTTGGGCCCAGGGTGAATACCACATTGCAATGTTTTTCTGTTAATTTCTGACTCTGTCAAATTACATAACTGTCTTTATGTAAACACTGACCTTTGAGGCAAAGGCCGTGCTGACAGCAAATGTAACTCTTTTCCGCTGAGGCTTCCAAATAACTTTCACTGTCCTTATGAAATAGCTGGGTAGTCATTAGAAATCTGGAGAAGGTTTAACTTTTCAATGAGGGTGGCAGCCCGGGTACACTTGGATAAACCAGCGTTGCCAACTCTCGCAATGTTATCACGACTCGCCATTTTGGGTGTTCGGTTGTTAGGGTTTTTTTGCCTGTCTTGTGAAAACATGATGCAAGGCTGCCAACTCCCAAATGTTCCCTCACTCAAAATGGTCACCATTTCCTGTTGTTATAATGGGGCTGAAGCCAGCAAGATGGCCATCATTCCCATTGTTTTCAATTAGGCTAAAGTCAGGCCCACGGGCAAATTGGCTGCCACTCTATGGCTCAGGGGGCTTGTTGGAATGAGCAATATTTGAAAATATTAATTTGGGAAACCACCAAACACTAAATTTAGCCATATATCCCCTAATTAAATCCAAAGGCCAAATAGTACTTATACAATTGATCTAAACTTGTCTAAAAAGTCTAAATAATAAGCAACTTGCTACATTCAAATAAGAAGAGATTTTATAACCATTTGATCAAGATATTTACAAAAAGACTAAACCTGGAGGTGCTTAGAACCATATTGGTTGGTTCCAATGAGGCAGGTATTAGCAATGAACTCTTTAAGAAATTACTTTTTCACACCGTTCAACAAACAAGTGATGTCATTGCCAGGTACTGACTTCAGCTAAAAATCAATTTGAGACAGTTCACCCTTTTTTCAAGTCTTAATCCAGATAAGATTTACAACTTTCCAAAGCCTTTCCTCCCCTCCTTCTTGCTGTCCAACAGTTCTTCCATTGCACCTGGAACATCCAGGATGATTCTGAGCCAATAAAACTGGACAGCTGGAGTGCATACTGAGCACCTTTACAGATTTTTCTGGGACATCTGTCTCAAAAAAGGAATGATCCTGGGAAAACCTGGACAAGTAGCCACCCTACTTGCTCTGCTCTGGTTTCACATAGGCATGAACACTGGTGTGTGGGTTGGGAAGGGCCATGTTGGCTCATTTTAAGACAACTTGTCTTATTCAAAATCATCTGCAGTCACCCCTATCGATCAGAGGCCTTTTTAGAAAATGTCCCTGTGATAGGGTTACGACTCACCCTTGCAGTGCCTCCTGCTGGTTGGTCTGGGAATTAGCTCACCAGCCTCTGGAGCACCCTCTGCAGGCCAGTGATCCACCTGACCACTCAGGCCCACGAGTCCCTCCCAGGACCCAGTGCCCCTTTAACTGGGGTACTGCCCCCTGGCAGTACCCCCCAGATCTGGGTCTCCCCTCCCCAGGGGAACCCCCAACCCACTATCCCCACCTCAGCCATAGGCTACTGCCAGTCACTAGCTAGCCCCCACACCCTGGGGCAGACAGCAGTATAAGCCACTCATTACAGGTAAAGGGGGTTTGGACCTGCTGCCTCAGCCTACCCGTGGGTTGCCCCTGCAACTCCAGTACCTAGTTGGGCCTAACCCTAGGCCACAGCCTGGGGTTTTCTCAGGCCAGCGCACCCCCAGCTCCTCTGGCCTTTCCCAGCCCTGCTTCACCCTAAGTACCCGCTCAAGTCCCTGCAGCCAAGCCCTTCTCCCTCTAAAAGCAGAGAGAGTCTGTCTTCTCTGGGCCCACTGCCCTTTTATAAGAGCCAGCTGAGCCCTGATTACACTGGCCACAGCTGTGGCTGCTTTGCCAATCAGCCCAGCTCCTATTGGGATCCCCAGGAGGTGGGCGGGCGCAAGCCCGCCCACTGCGAAAAGCCCCTCCCCCAGCCTAGCGGGAGGGACCACTAGACCCAGGGGCCAAGTAAATCCGGGGGACAACTAATGAAAAAACAGGGATCAAGTGAGGGTCAAAGGTTCAAAACGAGGAGACCGGAGGGGGAGACCGAGCAGAGAACCCCGGACAGCGCCCACTGCTCCTCAAAGCTGTCGAGGGAGCCAGCGGACGCTGCCCAGTGGAACTCTGCCCGGATCCGTGACACGAGGGAGGATCGGAAATAGGCCCCACAGTCACAGAGCTCCCCCTCGTCTAGCATCCTCCTCCTGGTCTTGTAGATGGACACTTTAGCTAGGGCCAGGAGGAGGTTGACGAGGAGGTCTCGCGACTTGGTGGGGCCACGGACAGGGTGTGCGAACAGGAACAAGTGCGGGGAAAAGTGGAGCCAGAACCTCAGCAAGAGGTTCTGGAGGAGCCGGAATAGGGGCTGCAACCTGGCGCACTCGAGGTAGGCGTGTGCCAGGTCTTCCCTCACGCCGCAGAAAGGGCAGGCTTCGGGGATTGGGGTGAACCGCGCCAGGTGTACGCCCGTGCTCACGGCTCCGTGAAGGAGCCTCCAGCCAATATCCCCGGCGGGCCGTGGAACCAGGCCAATCAGCCCAGCTTCTGAGCCTCAGCCCTCTCCCAGAGCTGTTTCAAGCCCCTCAGGGCCCGAGTGGGGTTCCACCCCGATACAGTCCCTTATTAGTTATTCTTTGAACCAGACATTCTCTATATTTCATTTTTTCTGGTCTTATGGCTTACTATTTTCAAGGCCTTCCTTTTGCTTGCTAGCCAGAGGCTTTCTTTACAACACCTATATATTTTCTTAACAGAACTTAAGCTAACTCTAATTCTTAAATTTCATATTTGTCCTACAGGGCTGGACAGGAGACAGAGACTGTGAGGAGAAGCAGACACTGTGAAAAGTAAATGGGGAGAGTGAAGGGGAGCTGGGCAAGCAGGAGGCAGATTTAGTAGTTTCAGGGGAATGAGGTATAGGGGTATGTGGGGGCAGGAGAGAGGCTGAAATCAGTGCATAGGAGTGTAGTGGGGTGGGACAGACAGAGGAGACAGAAATATAGCAGCTCCCACAGCCGTGGGTTACTGGTGAGTTAGGGGAATCCTCTCTAACTGGGAAGGCAATGTTGCCAACTCTCTCAACTGATTGCGAGTCACAGGATTTTGGTGCCTGCAGGAGTTGTTGCACTGGTGCAAGAAGCTCCTTTATTCCCGCAATTTTCAGGGCTGAGCATGGGGGCAGAGCGTGGTTCGAGACTCTCTGGGCTGAGGACACAGACCTGGCCTGCCACTGAGCCCTGTCCTCATGCATGGCCCTAGAGCAGAGAAAGTAGGGCTGCCACTTGTACCAGGATCCAGGGCCGGATTAACTTTTTGTGGGCCCGGTGCCAAGCATATTTGTGGGCCCCCCTGGGGAATGAAGAGGGCAGGGGCAAGAGCACAGCGGGCAAGGTGGATTTGATTTAAATCATGATTTAAATCACTAGTTAGGAAGACTCGATTTAATCATGGGTTCTACATAAAAGTCCATTCTTATTGGTTGTTATAACCTTTATACATATTCTTCACAACTCAGAGATAGATGTAGGTTTCATTTTTAGAAGGTACACACTATACATTTTTAAACCGTGATTTATTTTGAAAACTTATCAGATGAGTTTTACAGCTATATCAGAAAATGAATGATTGGTTATTTCATTTACCAATGATAATTGAAGCAGATATTTATGAACTCATTGGGAGGTGAACTATCTCAAATTCAAGAGGTTAATCATTAATATTTGGAGGATTTTCTTGCCAGGCTGTATTAGGAGGAGAACATCACCAGACAGACTTTTAAATTGTTTTATTTAACTAAAACAATAACGTTAAGTATTCTGGATTTTTTTCTTCAACAGCAAACATAATATTTTAACAAAAAACATATGTTCCTCACTTCTCACATCTATCTCCAGACTTCTCCTTGTCCAGATCTATTCTGCCCCCAACAATCTTCTATTCACTGAACTTTTTGAAACTTTTCACTTTTAAAGAGAGGTAAGGGGTTGACCCTGTGTACACAAATTTGCAGAGGGACAATAGGGTTGAGGTCTGTTATTTCTCACCTCTATACATTATTTATTTAAAAACATTTTTGCTGTTAACAAGCATGTTACCTCTGGAGACACAAATCCACAGTTTGAGAACTGCAAAACTAAGCATCTCTGATGGTATCTTCTAGACTGAGCACTGAGTCCCATTGGGTAGATAGAAAAATTAACCTAAATAATCTATAGGGAAGTTTGTGGAACCCCATAAGATTGGGTCCCTAAGCCATGAACTATTAGAACTCATTTACAAAACTTTTCTTAAACATTACATGAAGTTTAAGCAGTTTATCCTCCCTTGGTGTTCACACCTCAACTGCTAGAAGAGGCCCTCATCCTCCCTGACTGAACTAACCTCGTTATCTCTAGCCTGACCCTTTCCTGCATATTTATACCTGCCTCTGGACATTTCCACTGCATGCATCCGACGAAGTGGGTATTCACCCACGAAAGCTTATGCTCCGATACCTCTGTTAGTCTATAAGGTGCCACAGGACTCTTTGTCGCTTCTACAGATCCAGACTAACATAGCTACCCCTCTGATTCTTGTTCTTTATTGTTTGCTTCCTGTACTGTTGTTTTTTAAATTGCACTATTTCAACTTTAAATCACTTTCCCATATAATAGACGCCCAATTTAAATGTATACCCCAAATTAAAAAACAAAGTCAAAGAACTAAAAAAGAGCCACCATGGCTTAACAACCATGTAAAAGAAGCAGTGAGAGATAAAAAGACATCTTTTAAAAAGTGGAAGTCAAATCCTAGTGAGGTAACTAGAGAGGAGCATAAACCCTGCCAAATTAACTGTAAACATGTAATAAGAAAAGCCAAAATGGAGTTTGAAGAACAGCTAGCCAAAAACTCAAAAGGTAATAACAAAATGTTTTTTAAATACGTCAGAAGCAGGAAGCCTGCTAAACAACCAGTGGGGCCCCTGGGCGATAGAGATACAAAAGGAGCACTTAAAGATAATAAAGTCATTGCGGAGAACCTAAATTAATTCTTTGCTTCATGGCTGAGGATGTTAGGGAGATTCCCAAACCTGAGCCGTCTTTTGTAGGTGACAAATCTGAGGAATTGTCACAGATTGAAGTGTCACTAGAGGAGGTTTTGGAACTAATTGATAAACTTAACTGTAACAAGTCACTGGGACCAGATGGCATTCAGCCAAGAGTTCTAAAAGAACTCAAATGTGAAATTGCGGAACTATTAACTAGGGTTTGTAACCTGTCCTTTAAATCGGCTTCTGTACCCAATGACTGGAAGATAGCTAATGTAACGCCAATATTTAAAAAGGGCTCTAGAGGTGATCCCAGCAATTACAGACCAGTAAGTCTAACATCCGTACCGGGCAAATTAGTTGAAACAATAGTAAAGAATAAAATTGTTAGGCACATAGAAGAACATAAATTGTTGGGCAAAAGTCAACATGGTTTCTGTAAAGGGAAGTCATGTCTTACTAATCTATTAGAGTTCGTTGAAGGGGTCAACAAACATGTGGACAAGGGCGATCCAGTAGACATAGTGTACTTAGATTTCCAGAAAGCCTTTGACAAGGGCCCTCACCAAAGGTTCTTACGTAAATTAAGTTGCCATGGGATAAGAGGGAAGATCCTTTCATGGACTGAGAACTGGTTAAAAAGCAGGGAACAAAGGGTAGGAATAAATGGTAAATTTTCAGAATGGAGAGAGGTAACTAGTGGTGTTCCCCAAGGGTCAGTCCTAGGACCAATCCTATTCAACTTATTCATAAATGATTTGGAAGAAGGGGTAAACAGTGAGGTGGCAAAGTTTGCAGATGATACTAAACTGCTCAAGATAGTTAAGACCAAAGCAGACTGCGAAGAACTTCAAAAAGATCTTACAAAACTAAATGATTGGGCAACAAAATGGCAAATGAAATTTAATGTGGATAAATGTAAAGTAATGCACATTGGAAAAAATAACCCCAACTATACATACAATATGATGGGGGCTAATTTAGCTACAACTAATCAGGAAAAAGATCTTGGCATCATCGTGGATAGTTCTCTGAAGACATCCATGCAGTGTGCAGCAGCAGTCAAAAAAGCAAACGGGATGTTAGGAATCATTAAAAAATTGATAGAGAATAAGACAGAGAATATCTTATTGCCCTTATACAAATCCATGGTGCGCCCACATCTTGAATACTGCGTACAAATGTGATCTCCTCATCTCAAAAATGATATACTGGCATTAGAAAAGGTTCAGAGAAGGGCAACTAAAATGATTAGGGGTTTGGAATGGGTCCCAGATGAGGAGAGATTAAAGAGGCTAGGACTTTTTAGCTTAGAAAAGAGGAGACGAAGGGGGGATAAGATAGAGGTATATAAAATAATGAGTGGTGTGGAGAAAGTGAATAAAGAAAAGTTATTTACTTGTTCCCGTACTATAAGAACTAGGGGCCACCCAATTAAATTAGTGGGCAGCAGGTTTAAAACAAATAAAAGGACATTCTTCTTCACACAGCGCACAGTCAACCTGTGGAACTCCTTGCCTGAGGAGGCTGTGAAGGCTAGGACTATAACAGGGTTTAAAAGAGAACTGGATAAATTCATGGAGATGAAGTCCATTAATGGCTATTAACCAGAATGGGTAAGAAATGGTGTCCTTAGCCTCTGTTTGTCAGAGGGGGTTGATGGATGGCAGGATAGAGATCACTTGATCATTACCTGTTAGGTCCACTCACTCTGGGGCACCTGGCATTGGCCACTGTCGGTGGACAGAATACTGAGCTGGATGGACCTTTGGTCTGACCCAGTACGGCCATTCTTATGTTCTTATGTTCTTATATATAAAAGGAATATTATGAAGAAAATGCTTAGATGTATTTGTGATTTTTATAAAGCTTAGAGTAAAAGTTTTCTTTTTCAAAGTGTTACAACTAATTAGGATGTTTTCATTTCAGTAACTGCTAGTCAGTTATGGCGAGATTGTCAGCAGTTATCAATCTGGCCTGAGTAAGGGGCAACATGTAGTTGCATTGTCCAAAAGTAGTGCAGGGATGTTATCGTGACTCAGCCTCCTGGAGGCTGCTCTCTGCCCCACTCCCATTCTCTCATCTGCAATACAGGTAGGCCACACAGGGAAGTAAGGGGCACCTTGTGCCCCCTTATATCCCTGCACTGGCACAGACAGTGACAATCTTGCCCTCATACTCTACTCTTACACAGGGCCGGTGCTACCATTAGGTGATCCTAGGCGGTCGCCTAGGGCACTAGGATTTGTGGGGGCGGCATTTCAGGTCCCTCGGCGGCTGCCGGGTCCTCGGCGGCATTCGGTGGCTGCTTCTTTGGCCGGTGGCACTTCGGCGACAGCCTCTCCCACCACCGGGGTCCTTGGCGGCAGCTTCTTCGGCCGCCGGGGTCCTCAGCGGCACTTCGGCGGCTGCCTTTCCCGCCACCGCAGCCTAGGGCAGCAAAAAAGCTGGCGCCGCTCCTGCTCTTACAATAACTATTTTGGGACTAATTCAGATTTGAGTCTAAAGATGGCATAATCCATACCTCCATCTGGGTCTCAGTGTTCATGTTTCCTTTGGGAGAAGCAGCTGCGGCAGGGAATCGCCCTGCCCGGAGTTCAGGGGGTGGCAGCTGCTGCTCCCTCCCAGGCAAACAGCTGATCGGGAGCAGGGAGAGAGAGTGAGAGGAGGAGGGGCGAATGCACAACACGCTGGGGGAAGAGGTGGGGGAGGGGAGCTTTGCTGCCGTGCAACAGCAGGACAGATCCCCAGGCAGAGCAGCAGAGAAGAGGCCAGGCCGGGGCCCCTTCGGAGCGTGGGCCCGGTGCCACTGGAGCCGGTGGCTCCATGGTAAATCCGCCACTGCCAGGATCATCCCTTTTTTGAGGTAGATGTCCCAGCAATTCTGTAACAGTGCTCAGTATGAACTGTCAGCTGTCCAGTTTTATTGGTTCAGGATCAACCTGGATGTTTCAGCTTTTTGTATCTCACAGGTAACGACAGCCTTAAGAGAGAGGGTCCGGGGTAGTAGAAGGCGGGGAGGGGAAACTCAGGGAAGTGCTGCTTCTGGGATCCTGGCAAAGAAGAAGCCCACGGCAGTGAGAGGCAGAGAAGAGTTGCTACTAGTTCAGGACAAAAGTAGGGGAAATGCCATCCATTGCCTATCTTAGGGGTGAGGAGAGAAGTCTTCATTTGAGCAGGCAGAAGGAGGCATGCATTTTTGTATGCATTAAAGATTAACTTGTCAACCTGAAATTATCACACACACACACACTGGCAGAGGACTAGAGGGGGAGTTAAAAAGTCAAAAAAGAGAGCAAAAAAGATTCTTTAATTTTTTATCTCATGATTTTTGTGGGTCTGACTCGTGATTTTTGATCTCTTGAGGTTGGCAATACTGAATTATTTGCAGGTCTCCTTGAGTAACTCCTTTACTCTGAGGCCTAGCGGTGAACACTTCTTTCAGTTACCTCAGCATCAATCTGGAGTTACTTCATTGAAGATAATGGATTGACTTTAGGTTTACCTTTACTACCAATCAGAAATTGGCCTTGCAATTTCTCGAACCCTGTGTGGATTTCCTCCACTAGAGGTAGGGCAGTATCTTTGTCTACATTTATTTGTGCTGGGCTAGGCACTTGCACCAGATCTGAAGAGAAATAAAGTTTAGCCCTCTGACACCTACTTCTTAACTGACAGGGAAAGGTGAATTTTTGCTATATAAGAGCTCAGAACTATAGCCTGCCTGCCAATGGCAGTGACCAATTACTGAGTCTGGTATGTAGCAATTTGGTTACAATACATTATATGATAAATTGGGCCTTTTTTCTACAGATATGTGTCTTTCACTGGAGAAAAGGAGTGTAGGAAATACATAGCATCGCTAGAATTCTTTCTGTAAGGTCAACAGTGTGGGATTATTTGAAGGTAGGCTGCATCTCAGGCCTGACAAGCTAGAAAGAGCCCCTTAATATAACATTTTGAAAGTATTTACCGTGTCTCTCTTTTAATGTATAAATTAGTTATTCTAAAGTCAGCCCAATTACCTTCTCTTCAGTGGTAGAATCTAATTCCTTTTGGATGTTTTTATTCATTTCCTTGAGCCTCCTTCAGGCTGATTTCTGAGTTTAAGGCTAATTTTTTGGTTTGGGGATACTTGTTTTAAAAACTACACAATATTTGTAGCTTTCAGAATAGCAAATAGCATGGCATAATGAACTGAATGTATAATTGTCTATTTCTACAAAAAGTGGAGGAAAAAATACAAGACATTGGACATTTATTAATATATAATCACTCCTAGTTTGTGAATCACATTTAGGAAGACAAATACAAACGCTTTTAAAATCATAATTGTGTATAAGTTATATGTGTGTGTAATATGTATAATCACTGTTATGATATTATTAAAATCTCTTGGGCAAATTTCTGTAAAGAAATCCAATGCTTCCCTTTCAAATCCTGTGGATTTTATAGTAGATCAATGCTGTTTACTTGAAGTAAATTTGATATAACTTCAAATGCCCAATACAGTTTTAAAACAATTTTATTAGGTTTGCTAGGAGGACAGTCTTGATTTAGATGAGTCTGCTATAATCACTAGGAGGGAAGGGGGAAAAAGCAAAATGTACTGAAATTTCTCAGCATAGGACACAGCAAAAAGAGAGATGATTATAAATGTAAAAAACCTGTCTAATCAGTCAGCGCCTGAAAAGATGCAAGAAAACATACAGTCTTCATGGAGATAATTTAAAAAGCAAGGGACTAAAAGTATAATTCTGGAAATTATTGCATATTCTCTTAAAGACCTAGTTGTCTTGAGAGACACGCATAACTCCCATTAATGGTAAATGGAGTTGTGCACATGCATCATTTAGAGAACAGACTTTCAAAAAAATACCATTGTGTATGGGAAGCTAATTATTTTTGATGTCACCCAACATTGTCACTTCTAATTCCATAAAACTACAACTGGAATCTTTCAATTGTATAGTTACCAAATATTTAGTTCCAATACCTATAACTTTTTTAAAAAAGGCAACTTAGATTACGCAGACCTAGTGTTTGGTTGTGGGTTCTTTTTACTTAATTAATTTCTCACTTTTACATAATTCTATAGACAGAATTTCCCAGGTAGGGCCCACTCCTGAACTTCAGACTAACAAATTTTCCATTAACCAGTGGATGATTTTATAAGGACCATGACCTAGCATTAGTCACACTTGAAATACCTGAGAAAAATCCAAGGCTAAGGGACCAATATTATCCACCTTTCCAAGTTCTGCTGATGGTGGGGAGAAGACATGTGCCACTAGAGTGAGGTGCCTGCAGCTCCCTAGCAGGGTCCCTTCTTTTTGCCCTTCTACCAGGTTTGAGCTACACAAGTGAAGGTGAGTTCTAGCAGGAGTGGGGTGGAAGGAGCAGCCATTCTGTGGCATGCTCCCCCGGGATATCTCCTAGCTGGTAACTCTGTGGGTGTTTGTGCTGCTCCAGACAGTGTAAACTCCACCCTGTGCTTCACTTTATGCCAGCAAAGGCAGAGAGGCTAGTGGAAAAGTGCTTCCTGTAGGAAACATGCTGCTACTGGGAGAAGAGGTTAGAGGAATTGGTTGCACAATCAGTGGCACTTGGATCATATGATGTGCAGTGGGTTCCTTGGCACATGTGTGATTCAAAGATCTTCTCTCCCTTGACTGAGAGGACAGATGGTCCTATATTTAGGACATTAGCCCAGGACTGGGAAGACCTGACTTCAGTACCTTGGTCTGCCACAAACGTCTTGTGTGACCTTGGCCGAGTCACTTAGCCTCTTTGCTTCAGTTCCCCATCTGCAAACAGGTACAACACTTGCCTACCTTACAAGGGTGTTATTAAGGATATATTAAAGATTGTGAGGTTCTAAGATACTAGGGGGCATACAAGTACCTTAGATAGACACGAGAGACAGTTCTGCATAGTCTCAAAACTCTCTCTTGGAATGCTGTAGAAACTCTGCCATTCTCATAGTAACAGAGTTCTTTGGGAACTTTTACTCCTGCTGTGGGATTCTTCTGGAATAAAGGAGAATATGGCCATGAGAGGAAAAAGAATGTGATTGATTGATAGATATGTTATTTATATCTAAGGGGAATGTTTTGTTTAAGAACGGGTGGGTAGTGGGATGAGACAGTTTAATGGTAAGTCTGTATATTTAATTGAGCATGGTATTTGTCACAAATTCAGGATCCGATAGAACAGAATAAATCAGATGAAATAAGCAGCTCCTGTTGGCGCAGGATAGAGCCTTTAGTTTGTAAACTTCACAGGCTTTTATTTAGTTTATTCTTGTTATTAGGAGGGGGAAATAGCAGAAATGAAACTGAAGACTTTTTAGATTTTTAATTTTGAAATCTTAAACCCCAGTCACAGAGGCAAATCCAATAAATGAAGAACAGGACTGCAGGTCCAGAGAGCAGCAATGGAAAATAATTTGAGCTCTGGCGAATAAGAACTTTTTTTCTTTTTCCCCATATAGCTGCTTTTGCCAATATATTCACTATTTCACCATCCTCTTGATCAGGAGCCAGTTTTGCATCCAAGAATTTACTGGCCCCATTAAACTAAAATAACAATATAGGGCGAAATTTTGGCATGGACTGTGCATACCAGTGGGATTGTGAGGTGAAAACCTAACTTTGCTGTCTCCAATAAAGCTCACAGAAAAAGTTCTCTGAAAATGTCCACTGCGGGAGCTGTGGGGGTATGTTCTTGAGCATGTCTTAAAGGTCAGAGAGTGTTGTCTGGCATTCATGCATATCTGTCCCTTGGCTCTGAGACCTGGTGAGAGGGATGGGTCTCTGAGCCGAAGCTCTGGCCCGAGCAGGAACATCTACACTGCTAGTTTTAGTGCTATAGTGTGAGCCCAAGTCTGTCGACCTAGGTTCCGAGACTCACTGCTGGGGTGTTTGTTTCTGCAGTGCAGACATAAACTTAGTGACCTGCACAAAGCACCTAGCAAGTTCTTGACACAGCCACATTAGGAACTCAGGAGTTCCTGGCTCGTAGCCTCTTGTTTGGTCTACTAGATGATGCCTCTCAGGTTTAAAACTTTAGATACTTATGTGAGCCAAACTTTAGAATATCTTATCCAAAGTGTATTGCAAACTTAACTATGCCTCTTTGGCCTGTACACAAAACCAGATCGAAACAGGTTTGAAGCAGCATGAAAATAGACTTCCTTCCAGGTGACATGAGGAAATACAGAGGCATTCAAGAATATTCTCAAAACAAACATTGTTCAAACTTCTTTGAACTATAGCAAAGCTTCTGTATGAGTTAGGTGAAGGTTAGGATCAGTTCATATTTTTTTAGACCATTTTTATCTGTACCTGTTTTTTGTTTTGTTTTGTTTTTATTTTGGTCCTTTTCCAAACCAAACACAAAAACTATCTGAATATGTAATTGCAGCTTAATTATCAATGCATACTGTTTTCATTATGGTGCACATTTTTGCCTCCTAATTTGAGTGCCCCAGTTCACATTGGTATGTGCCTATCTTTCCAAGCAGCAGATCCAAATACAAATCCCATCTCTATGTCCTAGCTTTCCTTCAGCAATAAAAATATAATAACTAATTCAAAAACTAAATGGCTTTAACTACCATGAGATGGGATGAGAAAGGGGGAGAGAGAGAACCATGTAACATTGAACTACTTGTTTATTTCATTGTAAGGTACTCTCATACCTTGATGATGAGCATGTTATGAACAACTCCCTTTTGATACATTTCTCCAGCCAAAAATCTTAGGCTCTAGTAAGTCAAAAGAGAATTTTTTCTTTTTCCCCTCTTGCCAGAATCCCATATTTCTGTGTTTGCTAGGAAAAGCGATTGCTGGCCCTGCTATCCAATAATTTTTCTCCACCTTCACCTAATACCTCTCTAATTCCCAATACACTTAAATGTTTACTTTAGATATTGTTCTCCATGATCTCCAGTTTTCTAGGAAGCAGGGGTAGGATTTATTCTCTCTGTGACACCACACTCCTGACTTTGGAGTCTGAATTTAATATTTCTGATTGTTTTCTTCTTAGTTGCTATATTTTTCCTCCAGAGTCAAGTTTACTTTAAAGATCAACAATGATCAGAGAGAAAACATTCTTCCTGGTTTTCTGATTTGCCTTTGGCCTGCTGTCAAGACAGTTTATAGCCAGCTGACCAATTTTGGGTCCTATAGCCACAGGTCCCCTGATTTTCAGAGCAATAGTTGACTGATTTGTGGCATTTAGAGAGTCACTAGATCTTCTACCCACAGTGCTAGGGGTGCTGCTAGCTCCCTGCTAGCAGCTGGCTTGCTTATGCCTCCTCCTCTTAAGGGGGAAGAGTGTTACTTGCTCATTTACAGGGTGCTTGGGGGCGGGCAGATGTAAGGTTGCCGCAGACTGAATGGCTTCCTTCCATATAGTAATGGCAGCAGTTCTGCAGCTGAGGAGAGGATGCAACACAGGTGACAGAGGAAGGGTGAGGCTAAGAATCTAAAAGCTAGTTCTCGCAATATATTCAGTACCTGGTTGTATGGGTGGTGCCTTCCCTCTATGATGGGATTGTTCAAGAAAGTCATTCATCCTTCAGTGCCAAGGTAAATGCAGCAGATGATGCATAACTTGATGATGCATCTCTTATACTGGGCCTGTATCATACACAGTATTGCATGCCGCAGTCACAGAAGTGCTTTTCCACAACTTTTATGTGAAATATACTAAGATTGTGCTGGACTCGAAGTAGAGACACCATTTTCAGAATTGCGCCCCATTGCAGGCAAAGCAGAGTTACGTATCAAAAAAAAGACACAGAACTAATTTTAATTATACAGGGTGAAATGCAATAGTAAACTTAAAGACTGAGGGGTTGTTGTTATTTTTGTAATGTTAAGCAGGATGTGAAAAGGATCCATAAATAAATGACAAATCACTGATTGCTTTGAAAGTTTACTTGAAATGTCTGTAGTGTGCTGCTGACAGTGAATGTCCTGAATTGGCCTAAGAAATGCAACTTAATGCAAAAGCAAACAGCAATACAACAATATTACGGCATTTATATTCCTCTGATAGCAGTAGAGTTTGATGTGTGTTTTCAAAAATACTAAAATTATTCTAAGAAAGTAAAACAGATTACATAATCCATTTTAAGAGTTTTGGTTTGCACAGTATTAAATAGACAACCGTATTAAATAGATGGGAATGAATAACCATATAGGATCAGCCAGTAAATACTGTCTGTATCTCAGAAAGCACACAAAAACGAGATTGAGTGGAGTCTTTTTTTATTCACTTTGATTTCCACATGTTGAACTATGGTAATTTATGTAGGAGAGAGCTGTAAGTTTTTAGCTAGTCCTTACCGTGTGTATCTTTCCTCCTGATTCTATAGTATATTGTATATACCCTCTCTGTAACCAAAGAAGGAATCTTCTTTGGAAGAGGCCTGAACTAACAACACTGTGTGCCAAAGAGTGGGCTTGTTGGCCTGATTTCAAAATTATACCTACTCCTCCTGATTTGTATTTTCTACCATTTCAACAAGCGATCCATTGTCCTTAATCAGTTATTTTCTTCTTGCTATTGTCATACCATCTTCAAATCTCTCCTCTGGGGATTCTTGCTCTGGAGCTGGCATTCCCAGGCTCCTGGCAGGCGCAGAAATCCTATCTCTACAAACAGGCAAGGTAAGCCTTATCTACTACAATTCAGGCCAGTTCAGTTTATTAAACAACAGCATACTAAGATACAATACCATTTGTGGACCAGTTATATATTATGGAATGTGCTAAAAATAAAGTGAGTTAATGTGCAGCAACAGAATGTGATAGGAGCCTAACCATTGAAAGTGGGTTTGCATTACATTGTAAGTGCAGCTTTCCAAGCTGCTTTTAGAGTTAGGGTCTGCCGGTCCCCATGGGAGATCCTGCACCTGTCCAAGGATGTCAGAAAAACCCTTTGAGTAGGAGCAGTGGAATTCCACATGACATTTGGATTTATGCTCCCTCTGCATGGTGCAGAAGGTAGTCAGCGCAAGTGGAAAGAGTTTTTTGAACAGAAACCAAAAGCAGCTTCATGGTAACATCCCATCACTGTATCACCGCTACCCCTTTAAAGGCCATGCAGCCATGGAGGTCAGCCATTCTCCAAGAAAAGCAAACCACATGAAAGGAGAGTACTGCCTCAAGAGATGAATTTTCTGTGTTTCTGATCTGCTGCATTGTTCTTTCTGGGAAATGGACTGGTAATGGAGTGGAGCAGCCAGAGTGCATGGCTGACCATTTTAACAGGAAGCCAAGATCCACAGGAAAAAAATGGCTTGGTACCATAGACTTTGGCCAGTCCATATGCCCCCTCGAATACCAACAACAATGGTAGCACTTCTAGTCTCTGGTGTGTTGCCACTGGTTGGCCCCATTACTGCTTGCATGCATGTTCATGCTCCAGCAATTGCTTGCAAAAGCCATAAAAGGGGGATTTACTGCTGTCTTCAGCAGAAGTAATTAAGGTGCTTTTTATATCTGATATCATTCTGAGTGCAGAACATGTACATAGAGTGGTTGTTTCCTGTATCCTCTCCTATTTCCTCCAGCACAATAATCCACCTACCTTCCTACGCACGTTGGCTCATCTCTGTGCTGCATATGCCCCATAATCAGAAGTAATCAAAACTTGGGATAGATGGGTGCCCAGCAGAAATGGGTCAGGCAACAGATATGACGCTACTCCTGCATAGCACCTAAGGGTGGGCAGGGTGCAGATGTAAGGCTGACAGACCCAGTCATCAGCAGGTGGGATCGAACTGGGGACCTCCAGAGCTTAGTGCATGAGCCTCTACCGTATGAGCTAAAAGCCAACTGGATGTTAGCGAAGGCTGTAGAGCAGCCTCATTTTATCCCTTTCTTTACGTGGTCTTGGTGCCACTAGAGGGGACAGAACACCACACCAAGAAGGTGTGTGGGTTACACAGGCACACCAAAATCTACAAGGACTGATTCTGCTGTTCTGTGGACTTTGATCTCCAGCCAGAACTGCTGCCTGAGCTCTCTCGGTGTTCCATTCGTTCAGTTGCACAGCCATCCAGAGGAGACAATGCAATAGCGCTGCAGCCCAACAAAAGGCAGGTTACTCCCAGGATTAGTGCTCCCCTTTTGCAAGGTGACATGATTGCAGGTGAGTGTGTGGCCTTTTCTGAAAAGGGAATAAGGGAAGCAGGTCCTGGTAGATAGGGAGCATGGTGCAGGATGCCATTGCTGACATTCTACAGCCCTGGGAAAAAGGCCAGTTTGTTTCATGCATCTGATTTAGGCCCCGTGGCTGCCAGGGTTTTGTTAAATAGATTTCATTTTCTATACATCTTGCCACTAAGCAGTCTGGCCAGATCCTGCAGTCAGTGTGTGCACCTTCCTCATATTGCAAACGATGGGAGCTCAGTGAGTGAAATGTGACTGCAGGATCCAGCCCTGCAATATGTAAAGGCTGAATAATGCCATTTGATTTATAAAGGAAGGAAGTCTCTGAATTATTCATGATTAGGTAAGAGAAATCAGCCTGTTTGATTTCCATCATTAGCCTATCTCACATATACAGCAAGGAAGCACAGATCATGCTAGTATTTTCAAATTGGAAGCTCAGGCTTTTAAATGAAAACTAGCACTCTACAATATTGTTTTATTTTTGTTTGTTTGTTTGTTTTTACAGAGATTTAATCCCTCATGGTGCTCAGACATTTCATCGCCTTATAGTTTTTTTTTAACATTACAAGTGGATTTGGAACATGGGAGTATTCCTAGTAGTAGTTTTAGGGGAGGGGGATGTATCCCTAAACATCAAAAGAAAGAAAAAAAGGAATGAAGATTCCTTATGAAATCTTGTTGAAGCCCTATTTGAAGAAAGATTATAGAAAACATCTCTATACTGTGGGGATTTTTGGGTTGTTTGTTTGCAACTCTCTTTCCCCTTCCACCATTAATCATAAGGACCTTCTCAGGAAAACAAATATACCTGGCCTTCAGACCAAACTTATTCAGAGGAAAGGAACATTTGGGTGGCCGTGGAAGCCAAAAAGGGAGTTAAAAACAAACAGCTCCACTGAGATACTCTGACACTGATGGAGAGATGGAAAGCTGGTAATGTGAGATTCCTATTTTTAAACAGAGATTTGTTTAATCATTTCTTTTCCCTTGGGCTCAGACTAAAAAGTGTTGCCCTTTTATATCATTTTGTGGACAGACAAGAAGAAATAATTTGTTCACACCCTCTAGACTGCATAGAGTACGGGCAGCAAATTGAACAAAGAATCAAAATATTCAATACAAGTTTGGAATGAGTTGGGCACGACATCTAAGTGACCAGAGGTCATCCTATGTTCCATGGTGAAACCTGCCATCCCATCAAATGCTCTGTTAAAAATGTGTGTATCTCTTTCCTATCTCTATTTTGCTGCTTTGAAGGTAACAGTTGGGGAGATTATCTGCCTGGAATCAAACAGATATATTATTTCTGAAGGATCATATGTGATTGCATGGGTAGGTTCTCTGTCTTTCTCTGATGGTCTGAGATATGGGGGGATTACCTTGATGTCTCCCCTCATCCTCTTAATATTCTTTAATATGTTCTTTGGGCCCCTGATTGTTTTTTTTAATGGCTGATGTGTTTATTGTTGACCTCTACCATGGAGTGTCTTTGTCTATCTCCTAAATATGAGTAGATGTTGACTTGCAAAATCATCACTCCTTTGTGACATCAGATAAATACTTCATGACATCAGATAAGCATGCGAATGGCTCAATAAAAAACTGTGAGTTGCACTCCATCAAAAGACCCTGTTGCTGTATTAGGACACATCAGCATTGCCTTAGTGTGATACCTGGACCCTTACTTACAATACAAGAACTTGATTTGAAATGCATTTAAATTGTTAGTTAGACTAATGATTCTGCTGTAGCGGGGAGTTAGCTGGGGCAGGGTAGAGGTATATTATGGGGGTCAAATTCTTTGCTCTCATAACTCCATTTATTTCATGGGAGTTATGTCAGCAAAGAATTTGTCCCAATATTTACAGCAAACACATACTATAGATATATGGAGTGGAATTTTGCTGTTGACTTAAATGGGGCCAGGATTTCACTCATGATATCTTGGTGGCTGGTTTGTAGTTTCCCTACCTTTCAATCACCTCTTTGGCTACAACTACATTATCTCTGCTACTTTTAAGTTGTGACTCATAAAAATACTTGTGACAAGCAAATAGTTTTGTCTTTGGGATACACCATATTACAACAGGTATCACTTGGTTTCCAAATCTCTTCCAGACAGGATGCCAGCAATCACTCTGAGGTCTTTACTTCCCCATTTCAAATTATTCCATCTGCTTGCACTGCTAAAGCACTATCTGCAATAGATTTTTTTTCAGAAATAAAGTATAAACCTTTCTATAAAAGTTGGCTTATTATATTTGTTTGCTAAGGGTATACCCGGATTGGCGGGTAGTGATTGATCTATCGGGGGGTCAATTTATCACGTCTAGTCTAGACACAATAAATCGATCCCCGAGTGCTCTCCTGTCGACTCCGGAACTCCACCGCCACGAGAGGTGCAAGCGGAGCCGACGGGGGAGTGGAAGCAGTCGACCCCGCACCATGAAGACACCAAAGAAAGTTGACCTAAGATACGTCGACTTCAGCTACACTATTTCCATAGCTGAAGTTTTGTATCTTAGGTCATCCCGCCCCCCGCCCACCCCCCCCCCCCCGCAGTGTAGACCAGGGCTAAGTGGTTTTGCTTCCTTCATTGGTTATGATTTCATGGAGGCAGTTTTGTTCACTTGAGAAAACAAATGAATAAATTCCCCAGTGGCTGCTTCCCTCTGCAACCACATATCCCCCTGGGATACAAGGTTCATGACAAGCTAACTGGGGAATGTTTGCAGTAACCCCTTGTAAAATATTGGCTGCACATCCTTTCTCCACTTTTGGGATATCTGCAATTGCTTTAAAAAAAATTATAACAGGTTTCCAGAACTGAGGGCCATAAGATGCTTGTGGGTCAACAACTACTGCCATTATTCTCACGTCCGTTTTTCTTTTGTGAGATGAAAAGAGGAATATGGTTCATCTGTGCCAGTTTGCACCATAGGTTGGCAAATGTGCCAGCACATCTCCTTTTCTTATTCTTTCTATTTCTCTTTCCTGTTTTTCTTTTCCTACTTCTTGTTTCACACATTATTATTATTATTATTATTATTTATTTGTGTCCCTTCCTCACTCCCCTGTTCAGAGGAAAGCTACAAGCTGCTTGGGGTATGTGGGAAATGAAGCTGTGGCTGATGGGTTGTGTGAACATGCAGCCCTATACATATGAGGTGCTTCATGGCTGGCTGCATTAGAGGGGCTTTCACAGGAGCAAAGGAGGATGGGAATTTTTCACTGAGCTGCCACTCTTCTGGCCTGCCATTCCAGAGTGCATTTACAGTGTAGCACTGGATAGACTTTTGAGTTTTCCATGCCACTGCTGCTCCCCACTTCTGCCCTAAACTAGGCTTGTGCCTCCTTAGGGCCAGTTTTCCCAGGTTTGGAAATACGGTACTAAACTGAGCTTGAAAAGGTGAGTGTGTAAATCATAGATAGATACAATACTTAACAAAATGCCTCTATTTGTGTGGTGAAGAGCAAACATTGTTACTAGGGAAATGGGACTGGTGGGAAGGAGACTTCCCCCTGCCCTGCTGAGTATCACCTGCCAGTTCCACTCGAGCAATCATGTATTTTGTGTGAAGAGTGGCTAACTAGAAAGTTGGTGGTGATAGGAAGCAGCAACTCTGTGTGTGTGTGTGTGGGGGGGTGTTGAAAGCCCTAAACATTTTTAAAAGGGTCTCTGTGTGTGTGTGTGTGTGTGTGGTTATGGTTACGTGAGGTTTGTTATTTTGAGAAAAATGTCCCTACTATGTCACTTAGAGAGACAAGGTGGATGAGGTAATATCTTTTACTGGACCAAATTCTGTTGGTGAGAGGGATAAGCTTTCAAACTTACAAAGAGCTCTATTATGTCCCTGAAAGTTATAAAATCCATATGTGGTATCTATCTCTAGGATCTTCAGGCTACTTTTTAAGATGTTAGAATAGTAACCATTCTGCATTTAACAACAAAATATCCATAAAAGAAAATGCTTATCAATTTAAATGACCAAGGTAAGCCAGAGACATTTTGGAGTTAACTTGCTCTTTCCTCCGTAAGATTTAACCCCATCCCCTGAAATTCTGAACAATAAGATCTGCTAATGTAAATATTGAATGGCATTACAGTAATCAAACCCACTGTAAATATTCTTTGAAAGTCTTCTCACTTATTTTTAATTGTGATTCACAACCATAGTTTTCCTGTGGTTGAAAAGGATTTCATTTGTATAACGTGTTAAAGTCATAATTTGAGAAGTATCCTATAGGGGGCACTCAGGTACCGCAAACAGCAGCTACTATTTCCAGAAGAGTCAGATTATGTTTAGATGGAATGGGACAGACCCTGGGGCACATTTTCACATTACCTTTTATACAGAGAACAAAAGTGAGTAAAATATAAACTAAAACACTCTTTGTCATAGCCCTACTATTCCCCAATGAAAGACAAAGCCATATTAAAAAGTGCATTTAAATGACATTCAGAACCTGATTATGCTAGAAGCATAAAAGCGTGATAGTGTAGACAGCTGAGCTTGTCTGCATTTTAAAATTCTAAACAAGATATCTAATACATTATGTTTCAGTAGTGGGTACAATTATTATTCTCCTGCTGAGTGTTAGGACTGTTTTGAATACTAAAAGGCAGGAGGCATGTGTCTTGTTCTTGGTTTTAAGTGAAATGACTATTTAAATTTCCTTTTAAATAAACTTGCCAGTAAAGAAAAGAGTTTGCCCACTATGTAGCTGTGACTGGTTGCCACAACTATAATTGGGCTGATATCATATAGCTTTGCTTTGATGGTAAAAACCTTGTACCAAATGTTTCTTTATGTGAACCATTTTATTGTTAATAAGATTTAGCCCAAAACCAGAATGAAAATCCTGCTATGGCACCTGGCTGTCATCACACAGTGACTTATTTTGAAGCAGAGGGGGAAAAAGGTTCCTTTAATCTTTGAAATGCTGTGGTACAAATTTGTAAGTTTCTGTTCCGTATCAAGGTAACATAAAAATGAATTTAACAGTTTCCCACAGGATAACTTTCTAAACGGCATTAAACAAGTTAAATACTACTAATATACTCTGAATGTAAAAGGAAGTTTGAATTCTAAACTATAGAGTATTACACATACTGAATGTTGATGCTTCTGGCCTATAAGTAACCAAATTACTGTGAGTTGGAGGTTCCAATACACTGCATCCCACCAGGGCTAAAACCCCAGGTATAATAAAGTGCAGTTTATTTAAAATAAAGTGTGTGCGTGAAGGAAAGAGTTAAATGATTTAGTTCAGTAAGTCAAGCACATACACCTGATGTTCATAATATGTGGGAGGTTTTAGTGGCCTCTAATGCTGATGAGTTAAGCAGTATAGAGGTATGTTTGTGGGGGTGGGTTACCTTTGCGGAAAAAGCACATTGCACTAAGAAAGCTGAAACTTTGGAGAAAGAATATTCTACAAACACAGGTATTCTTTGTAAATGTAAGTAATGTATAATACTTATCTGCTCATTAATAATAATTATGGTTTTCTATACAAAGCTTCAGCATTGCCCCAAATATGTCAGCTTTTTTTCCCAAAAACTACACTTTGTATTATTATTTTAAAATACATTTTAATTTAAATCTACTTTTTAATCCCAGTTTAAGAGAGTGTTTTTAAAAAAATCTGCCTTATTTTGATAACATAAGCAGGCCTGTATAAGACACTAGCATATTCAACGAGTAAATAGAAATGTTTAAAAATGGAAACATGCTCAAATATCTGTGTTAAATTTAATTTCTAATTTTAAAATCCACTATCTACAAAATATGAAGTATTGATCCAGGATGTGAATGTGTTAGTTGTCAGTGAAATATCTTGCTTTTTCCTATGGTTAGCATAAGTATGTCTGTTTTCAAATATTCCTAAGTACTCCCATGGATTTTGGCATGAGTCTGACAACTGCCTTAAAATCTCCTGGATGGTCAGCAATGTGGTAGGCTTAGGAGCTTCATATGCCCCAGTTGCAGGTACTGCACTCATAAAAGTGACATAGAATAGAAGGGAATTAGAAAGGACTTTGTATTCTGCAAACGAGGCAGTTCTTGAGTTCCACCACTGTGCATATTTTTTGACACTGGTGGATATTTTAGTTTCCTGATTAAAACTATAGTTATAGTTTTAATTTGATTTTAATTTAAAAATAAAAAAGGGAAATGACTTTTTTGCACATTCAGGGAAGAGACTCTCAGGCTTCTCATTTTCCCCAACTTGGGTAGGCATAATTTTTTGGTATATCATCACTCTTCTTGTGATTTGTTGCATGATTGATTGATGTGTGTCATAATGGGATCCCTTTACAGTGCTAAATACGTGGAATTACTTTTCTCTGATGTAATGCTGTCACAAAGTGAGACTCTGAAAAAATAACTTGCTTTTAAAAGACTTAACTTCTAGCTACCATATTTTTGGGGAGTAGAAGGGGGGGCATCATATGTAAAATTTTGAGAATTGACAGTGGGTCCAGTTGTGGAATTGGACAATGAGGCTTATTCCACTGAAGTCAATGGTAAAACTTCTGTTGACTTTTGAGAGTAGGATCTGGCCCAAGGGCTCTAGCTGTTTCCTACTTCTGTACTTAAGATTTTACAGGTAGAAAATGTATATGAAGCTACAAGCATTTTCTTTGCAAGCATTTACATGGGGAAATTGATATTTTCATAAATCGTTTAACTTGATCCAGGGCAAAAACAATACCGTGTCAACTAGCGAAAATTATTTGATACAAAAAATGATGAATTGAGCCTTCAGTACATTCCCTGTGGAACTGAGAATATGTCCCATGTGAATATTGGAATCTATGAATATTCATCATTGTTCATAAAGTAAACAGCTTTTTGGAATTAAATTAGTTTCTGCTTGTGGATACTAATTCTAAGCACAATCCTGTAAACAGCCAAAATCCTGTAAGGCTATTCAGCACGGTGCTGACAATTCTGGTCTTTTTTTCCAGCAAAGTATTTAAGCGTATGCTTAAAGTTAAGCATGTGCTTAAGTGCTTTGCTGGATCAGCACCAGAATACTTACGATCCAGTCCTCACTACTGAGCACTGCACTTGTAGCAGGTGTAGTGGTGGCCATTAAAGGTGTAGTCATTTCATGATAAATTCGTCATTGGACCATAAAGTAGTTAGTTGTGGTCTATATATAGTTCCGTAGTTATGCAGTTAAATTTTCCATAGAAAGATCACATGTTTTGGAACAACTACTCTATTTGACAATTTCAAAGAAGCTGCATTCTTTTTCCCAGTGTTGTGAAATATTCCTGCCCAGCATTATAGATAGATAGATTAGATAGATACTGCATTGTTTATTTGAAATGATTTTGATTTCTCTTTTTGGCTTTATATTGGCCAACTTCAGTGGAATCGTTATTTCTGCTTTAAACTAGTACAAGATTAAAAGCAGGCTCACTGTATGTAAGAGAAAATATTTTTATATTGATGATAAACTAACTTGAAAATACAGTCCTTCTTGAAAGAGATGCTTCCTTTTTAAAATTGTCCTCTGAATGCAGTTAAAATAGTGAAGATTCCTTTCGTCTTTACTTTCAAGAGTTTGTATGGAAATATTTTCAAAAAGAAAAACCAGGTCAATCTATATCAAGAGCATCTATATATATTTTTTTGTTTTCTTTTGCAAATCTATAACCAGCTAACTGTAGCGGTTATCCGTTATGTGAGATATTGGACTCGATCATCAATTGGTTGGTTAGGGTAGCTTTCTTTTCTTCAGTGTAGCAATGCTAATTGAGAATATGGCCCAGTATTGTGTGTATCATTTAAAAACAAAGATCAGCAAAGGGATGTCTTGTGTGAAAAGTGCTGAAATGTAATAAGGAATATTTTAAAATCACTATATTCACCAAGCTTAGGACTTCATGTACTCTTAAATGTATTCATTACATTTTCTAGTTTTTGAAGCAAATCACCACAATTGTTTCCATTTTCCATGTAGCTTTTTTAATACTTTACAGTCCATGTATTAAAGCAATGCCAAATTGTCTTGAATGCCAGACAGTGATTTCCATCCATGCCACTTGGTATGCAGATATACACATTACAGTTCAGTCATGAAGAACTTTTTCAGCAGCTGTGGAAGATGCACATTTTGGAAGAGACAATGATAAAAAAATATAGTGGATTTGGAACTGGGAATTCCTTAAGAGATGTTTTCTCCAAAAGGGGTTGCCTGTCTCATAATGTAAACTGTTGAATTTAGATAAATAATCTAATCTTTTATAACTTTGGTCTCTTTTTCTCTTTATCCTGTGTCAGCTGCTGCCTGGCAACTTTTCTATATCTGGGAGGACAGGGCAGGGCACCCGGCAGCCTCCAGAATTGCTGCCAATATTATTCCCTAGCAACCTGCTTTTTCAGTCCAACTCTTCCCTCTGAGAAGCTACATACATCACCTCTGTGACACAGTCCAAAAACCTTGGTATGTACAACCACAAGTTTTCTTGTTAACTTATGACCAGAGGTGGGTAGCAGGTGAATTATTAATGCAAGTACTAATAGGCCACCTATTCAAATATTGTAGCAAGCACCCAAAAATGAAATATAAAAGTAAAATAAAGTTTTTTAAAAATCTTAAAAACAAATACCTGCTTTTTCACTAATGCAAACAAGATATTTCCATAACTGCTAATGTTAGAATTAGCTCTGGCTGATGATTAATATTCTTGTGTTGTTTTATACTAGCAAGTAAAATGATTGGTTCTACTTTGTTTAATTTATCTCAATAAGAGATTTAATAATATTCTATAGCTTGATGAATTAATTTATTTAACTTGTCAGTATTAATAACCCCGATTAGTATGAAGAAGGTATAATACATTGAAGGAAAAAACAGATCTTGAACAGCATTTGTAGCTTTGATTTCTCTGTTCACCACTAGTTCATTCTAATGCCCCATTTAATTATAGTTTATTATAGTGAGAGAATATTTCTAGACACCCATAAAATCTTCCCCCAAACCCTTTTGGCTGAATGCTCTCTAGCACTTCCCATTTGTGTCACTCACATGGAAAAGACTGAAACCTTCAAAAAGTAGGACACACTTTTCTGACACTTGAGCTATTTCTACAATAGCCACTATGTCCATTGATGTTGATAGAGAACCATGCAGAAGTCCTTACATGTGTAAGGATACACGTGTAAAAAGTGAACTTTAAAAATGATGGCTGTGAGAAGGGGAGGGAGGAAATCTAATAAGTGTATCTAATTCTTTTTCTTATGAAAACTTCTCTGAGACTAATCCAATGAAGTAAAAATGTATTAATAGGTGATCATTTAAGTTACATTGTCTTTCAAAGTACATGTAAACACCGTCTTAATACTTGAACTTTGTATTATATCTCAGGCATACTTTGTTACTCATTCCTTCCAATATTTTCAGGTTTATTCTGTTTTGTATATTATCCTTTTTATACCGAAATAATCCATGTAGAGGAGGTTTTAGGTGCTGATTTATTGAGGTGGAAAGATGGTATTAAAGTTAACATTATTCATATATATTTGTACTTTTGATCTATATTGTTAGAGTAGTTTAATTTCATCACATAGACGTGACTTCATGGTGAATAATGTTTAATGGAAATGAAATTGAGGGGGAAAATGATTTATTAAAGGTCAACTTTTATTTGTTCAATGGCCTATATTTTAAAACCAGGCTTCCATGATAATTACCATCTCTTTATAGCACTATTTTAAACCAAGATTCATTTATGGGTGGCTATCTGACAAATGATTACTTACAGGTAATTGCATTTTTATTTATAATTCTGAGTGCACACATTTTTATTTATAATTCTGGGTATATTGACACCTTATTTCCTGGAAATACAGAATACATTGACTTTTATTTCAAAAAAGTGAAATGCCTTTTTATTTTAATAAGTTTAGATGCATATGTGATTTGCAATATTGAAAGTAAGATCAATTAATTCCTCAAAGACTCTCATAAATGTTAATGTTTAAAATGGATAGTAAATTGCACTTTATCATTAAAGCAAATTATTCAAGTAGAGTACTGAAAAGCTTTGTTAGATAAGTATGGGGTAAAGCTAAAAAGGAACAAATTAGTAATAAAGCTTCAGATGGTTGGAAATACGTTTTTAGTGGAAATGATTTTGTAGGAATGATTAACTTGTAAAGGGACAGTATGCCAATTAACAGATAATGTTTGAGGCAAAATTATGACTGCCTTTAACATTATGCACCTTGAGACCTGTGCACAGGATGCATTTTATAAATCTGAAAAATAAAATGGACTGCTAATAGATATTGAATCAAAAATATTCAATTATTATGCAAAATTTATGAGGGGAGAAGAATTCAGTTAAAATCCAAGAAAAGATTTTATACTATCAAAAGTAAGAATTATAGCTTTGCCAACAGTGTGCTGAGAAAAAGTCCTGTGTTACATGGCATACATGCATTTCTTTATCACAGTCTTGCAGTCCTTCCATGTGAAGAAAGCCATTGCCTTCAGTGGGAGTTCTCATGCCTGGCATGTGGCGTCTTCCATTCATACCTTTTATGAAATAGAAAGAAAAACATTCAGATTCAAGACATATTAGAAATGTAATAAGACACAAGCAGTACTGTAATAACTATATAAGAGCCATAAAAATCGAGAATTGTGATACAAGAGACAAGTGACACTCTTGAAATGGCGGAATGCTGTTTCAATATGTACGTTCCTATTTTGTCTGGGAAGTGGAGGAAGAGCTGATTTCATAGGACCATAGAAGTTCAAGGTGGAAAGGATATATTTCATCATCTAATTCACCCACAAGTTGTCAGTATGGGATTGTTCCCTACACTGGGCCAAGTCCTGTGCTCAGTTAAATTTGGGAATGGGCGACAGGGGATGGATCACTTGATGATTACTTGTTCTGTTCATTCCCTCTGGGACACCTGGCATTGGCCACTGTCGGAAGACAAGATACTGGGCTAGATGGACCTTTGGTCTGACCCAGTACAGCCGTTCTTATATTCTGTTAAACAGTTCTAAACTGTGAGTGACGTTAGTAGAATTACTCAGGATTTACACAAACACAGAATTTGGCCCAGTAGAATGTTCTCCAGTCTGGTGTGTAATCCAATATTAAATTACTCAAATTGTAGGATTTTAGTATTCCCTGGTGAATTTTCGGCCTTATCCTGCTCTCCTAAGTCAATGGGAGCAGTATTGGGTCCTTAATTTTTCATACAGCTATCTCAAGGCACCCCTAACTGAGTCACATCATTTTACTATATATGATTAAAATACTCCATAATTCTTCCAACTCGTGTTTTATTCTTTTTTTTTTTTTGCATTGGGCTTCTCCTCCACCACCTGCCCCCTCAAGTTTTCTGGGTGTTAAGTTTCATATAAAATTTATTTTAGACTCTGTGTCAGGGAATATAAACATAAAGTTAAAAGGACTAAAGCTTTGCCCTTGAAATGTAAAGGTCTTAGCTGACAACTTTAGCTTCTTGCTACATTCTGATAAAACAGATCTCTAAAAGTCTATATAATTGGCTTCGCATCTGCTGTTTGTTACATGTGTTTTAAATTTTATAAAAAGGTAACCAAAACTTATATTAGCTTCTGATAGGTTCAAGTTAATACTGTTTTTTCGGGGGTTTTTTGGCAAATAAAAGTATTAACACGACTACACAAAGCAGAGAAAAAAATGCAAAATTATTTTAAAATGTGACTCATACATTAGGTCAGCTCTTGTAAAGAGGCACCAATAGCTAATCAAAGCATGCAAATCCCTCTTTGGATGTCAACTCTTATTTCCCATATATAATATGTAAAGAGAGTTTTCTGATGGTACCTTCATTTCTTTGGCTAATGGGTAATGCCTTTTTTTTTGTTTGCTTGTTTGCTGAATCACTTAGTGTGATACACAAGTCCTCCTGAGGTTTGTGTTTGTATATTTAACAAAATATTTTTATTTCATTTTTGCTATTTTCTCTAGCTGAGGCGACCATTTTCCTTTTGAGTAGGACTGAGTTACTTTGCTCTCTGTTAATCCTGTTCAAGGAGACTGCTGCTTCTATTAGATACAAAACTAAAAATGTGCTACTTCTAGAGGAGAGGCTATGAATGATCTGAGTCCTGGCTTGCCATTAAGGGAAGAGCAGAAAGGCTTAGTTGTTGGATACAATGCAGAAGCCTCCCCTTTCTAAATGTCCAGATCCCAACAGAATATTGAGAGTTACTTCCCTTTCAGGGAGACAGAAATAATTGTGATTTGTAGCGTTTTCCATTTAGAGTGGTATTTTCCTGTTGTGTTAAATGCCTCTTACTCAGTAATAGAGGTGATTTATGTGGACACCAAAGCGGTGTATGGTAGATTTTGTGATTAATCAGTGAATTCCCATCCTCTGGCATCTCTCACTGCCCCTCTTGCGTGATGTAAGATCAGACGTACTCTGCATTGAAAAGTCAAGACACACAAGCTGCTCTCACACACATACACCTCGCAATCCTGCTGAAAGCAGGGAGAAGGCAGGCAGGCTGGGCTCATTTAGCAGACGAATTCCCATTGACATTTGTAAATTACGCAGCTCGATTGCAGACTTGCTGCTGCTGATTTACCGAGTGTGCAGCCAAGCAACCCCGGCAGAGGAGGACGCTTCAATCCGGCCACAACAATGTCTGAGTTTCTTTTAGCCTTAGTAGCGATCTCAGGATTATTTCCTGTTGCTAAGGTGCTGGCAGTGGGAGCCGATCGAGGTAAGGAGAACACTTTATTTTCCTCTGAGATAATTTTGGAGAAGTGTCTAAAACTTCCTCCTGCGGCTCAGCTGCATGGGACATTTGTCTCTGCCATTGCTTCTAGGGATGTTAGTACAAAAGCAAAAATAAGATCAGGTAGAGGCATGCAGCACGGAAAGTATCTTCCTGCGTGCACAGCGGACTATGATTTGACTTAGTGACAGACTCTGCAGATGTTAGTATCAGATTTCACTGTAGTAGATGCTCTCTGACTGTGCTGCTTATTGCAATGCATTGCAAACCTTTGCGGTCTCTTCTTGTTAACGGTTACACTGTCTGCGAATCTACCTTTCAGTCCTCAACTTGTATTTCGGTAACTTCTTTACCTGCTGCAAAGCAGCATCTCGCATGCTGTAATTCTCTCGGGGCTGATTTCCTGTATCCAGACTGAGCTTTCTGGGGAAGGTACCTACAGTGTGCTACCAGCGTCTGAGCGAATGCTACAGTTTAAGCGGTGGCTATGCACAGGAACAATAGGACATAATCTTCTCTTCCTATTTTATATTGAAGCTTTGCAGCCCTGGCACTTGTAGTATCTTGAGATACAAACAGTGATACACTTTCAAAACACTTCTTTTTTTATCGTCTCCTCAGTAGGGTATTGCATGAATGAGCTAACTAAAACATTCAGAAGCAAGAATAAACCGAGATTAGGTGAACTTTCTAGCAAGAACGTCGGCTTTCTTTTTTAGAGCCTCTCTGAAGTTTTGTAACCCCTCCCGGGCAAACACAGAGCAAAATGCACCCAGATCAGTAACTCAACCCGATCGATGTTCACATGGGCATGATTAAATGTATCATTATGCATTATGGAAACTTGACTATTAAGATCATCTCATTTTGACTGATAATGCTCAGGCTTTTGGTCTAATTAGAAACGGATAAATAAACCTTGTAGCAATGTCAGATAGGAGGGGATGGGGAGAGCATGTATCACTGAATGATCTAATGACAGTGTTTATATGAAGGCAATTATGTATTGACTTTAAATTATTGCTTCATTATAAAAAAAAACCTAAACAACCAGGCATGAATTGTGATGCTTCTACCCCGTATATTGTTAGAAATTGAAGTATGTACTCTGTTAGAGATATGTGTACACACACACACACACACACACTCTGGTGACGCTAGCTGAGGGTTTTCTGTGAGTAGTTTTATAAGGCTAGTCAGTGGTGTATTTTTGCAACTGCTGATTGGTTCTACCTTTCAAAGAAGCTTCTAAAACTATTTCCAGAGGTCCTTTTATTCAATTCCCCTATTTTACCATCCATTTGATTTCCAAACTTTATTTAAATGATGTGAAGTTCAGGAGGGACTAAATAAAACTGCACAGCTAAGAAATAAACAATACAGAACCTTTTAGCCAAGGCACTAAAATTAAGAAGTTTGAAAGAGTAACTGTTTTCCTGTCTTCGGAAATCTTTGATGAAAGACGACAGAATCCCTTGGGCTGGAATTAAGTTTAATGGTTCCTTATACTCACAGTATTTGATGCTGTTAATACACTTACTTTTCTATATGATGCTTGAATTCAATATTTTTAAAAGTAGGATTTAGGTCATCTTTGTATTTATTAAGCACAAGAGTATTCTCATATTGATTTGACTAAAAGTTGTTTCTGTAGGTCAAGAATTATTAAATAGTAAAACCCATTAGATCCGATTGCTTTCTAGCTCCTTAGCCTCTAAACTACACAACTAAAGAAATGAGACATCATTAAATATTGTCATATTCAATTTGCTAGGAATTAATTAGATTTTATTATAAATGTAACTCTATGATGCATTGAATTTGTACTATGAAACTTGGAGTGTTCTACATCATACACATTGGCTACTGACTTGTTTACTGACTGTTTAAAACTCATTTGAACAAGTACAAATGGCTGTAGATAGTCCATTTCAGGCACAGATTTCTGCTATAATTGAAATACCAAAGCTGTTAAGTCAATGGAAATTGACTGGCTATCAAAAAATTAAATGGATGGTTCACACTACAAGCTGGAAAAGCAACCCTCCTTGACTGGCTAGCAAAAAGACAAGTATCACCGTGGGATCACAAACATATATTAAAACATGCCATTATAAGATGGCAGGCTGTAGCGCAAGAAACAGGTTGGCATTCAATATAATGCTACCTGCATAGACTAACACTAAAGGTTCTAGGAGACTCTGCTTGGTTTATGAATGGTACAAATGGTTTTTCTATGATGCAGTATTGTATATGAAGAATTTTGATCACACTAATGCCAGTTTGTTGGAAGAACTTGAAGAACTTTCCAAGATTTGCACAAAATAGTCTGAGTACATTTCAACAGCAGTAGCCTGAATACATCAGTGATCTTGTGAATAAAAACCTTAGCTATTAACCATTTTGTGAAACTGTACTGGAATCTAACCTGGTGTAACCTTGGTGCTCACTGTTGGAGTTTAGCAGATGACAATTGATTCAAGAACAGAAAAATTCTGATTTTAATTTTTGCTTTAATGTTTTTGTTATATAGTTCGTATTCATTTAGTGTACACAAAAATGGACTGTCGGCTTAAGTTAGAATCAATCCAGTTTTAAAAAGGCAACATCATTCTAAAACATGCCATCCAGAAGAGTGGGATAAATCAGATTCACTTAGAATCAAATAAGTCATCATATCATCATGACATGTCTTATCAAAGCATAGTCTGGTACAAATTAAGACTTAAAAGACATAGTGTTTAAAAATGTCAGATGTTCTCAACATAAGTGATTCAGCATGTACCTACCACACCTGGAAATGGTTTTACATTTTCATGTCAGGTAATTTGGGACACATTGCAAAAAGCACTGACTATACAGGAATTGGTTTTCTGTATTAAATGTCTAAAGTTTGTCAAACATGACGGGTTGCAATTTATCCAAACTCCCAAATTTGAAATGCAATAGTCACAGTATTGACTGAAAGGGAACTAGGAAAATATCCTGGATTTTATCAAATCTATTCTGCCACCAAAACGAGGTCACTACTGCTCTATTTTATATAATAAATGGTTAGAGATGAGAGAGAAGTTATGGGAAAGGAAAGAAAAGAGGGGGATGACAATAGAAAGGAATGGAAAAGCATTGGGAGAAAAAAGAAAACAAGCTCTATGGCAAAGAGGTTCATTTATTAATTTAGAAATGTCATTAGCTTTGGCTTAGTTTTCAGTTGTAACATTTTAGAGGAAGTTTATGGAACTAGTCATTCTTGAGGTTCTCCTACCCATAAAGCTAGATCTACTACAATAAATGCTGGAAAAAACGCCTGATAGCAGGTGACCAGTCTGGATACTATACATACATTACATGCTCTATCATAGATAGGCAGAAGAGTTTCAGAAAAAGTGGGTAGCTCCAGTAATTATGTTAAGAGTATCAGAATGGTCAGATGGTACTGTAGTTTCAGAAGGCAGTACTTAACGATTTCATCAGTTAAATTTCTTGAAGGGTGGTGAAGGGGACATGTCATGATCATCATGTCCTTCCCACAAATGTTGTCATCTTCATGGCTCCCCTCACCCAACTGCAGTATTCTCACCTAGTCCCATGTGCCTAACTTTTTTTTTTCTGCTCACAGTGAGACATGAAAGCAGAATTTTTACAGAATCAGACAGATGCCGTAATGAGAAGATGTCAGTTGACTTAAAACCCATGAATTCCCACATAACTGAATCCATTGCACAGATTTACTTCCCCCATCCCATTTTTAGTTTAAAAAGTATGTATTCCCCTTGTTGTTGTTGTTTTTTAAAGCTATTTTGGATCCAAGGCAGGAGATACATGAACAGGAAGGGTGGGTTATCATGGAAACTACTCCTTTCTAGCCTTATAAACCTCACCAAAAATCTCGAGTCCACGTACAAGGGAATTTACTGTTCGTTTGATTTTTTCCTAATGTCTCTTGACCACATGTAAAGTTTGGCAATACATTTAAATGTACTTGAACATGTAATTGCCAGGTTTAAGAGTCAGATGATTTCTGCTCTGAAACTATCTGCAAATAATCATAGAGAATGTATTTTTTAAGCTTGACTCCAATCTCATTATTAATACTTTGCTGTTTTAAGTAGAACATGCAAAAACAGTTGTACTCTGCTCTGCCAAATGGAGCTGCTCCTTGTCAATCCAGTGTAAAGTATTCTCAGTGGTTTTGAAACAGGCAAATTCAAATAAAGCTGTTTCAGTTCTTTAATATAGAGATGCCTGTTCTCATACTTAAATTTCTATATCTCTATTAACATAGAGAGAGCAGTATTGTACCCACAAAGGCGATGTTTACAAGGTCATGGTGACATTTCACAGTTGTTTACTGTGAAAAACAGTTTTACGGAAAGCTTGATGTGCTCCTAAGAAATTTATTTATCACTAGAGCAAAGTTATCTAGAAGGGAGAAAATAGAAGGGCATTTAGGACAACAGTTTAAAAAAAGAAATGCCTTAATGATGCAGTTGCAAATGAAAATGAGTGAAAGATTTCCATAGGAACATTTGTATTCACTAGTGCAATTGGCAGTAGGTAAAATACATGTGTGCTCCCAGTTGCGTATGCAGTTACATGTGCAAACTACTAGCATTTTCAAAACAATCAGGGAAGTGTGTGTGCACTCTTGTTAATAGGCTAATTAACATGCATATAATCTCCTAGCCATGTCCTCATTTGCGCTAAGCAAATATGTTTTAATAGATTTTTTTCCCTTCATTAAAACAGTGTCAAAAAAGAAATGATAAAAGGCAAAAGTCTTAACATCAAAATACAGTAGAGAAATTTTGTTTTCCTCCAAAACTCTTCTTACTTCCTTAGAGGTTTAAAGCTATTCCTGCTCCAGATTAAGGTACCGAGCCTGCTAAAATTTACCTAGATACTTAACTTTACTCACGGGAGTAGACCTCCTGGAGTTTGTGGGACTATATGTGTACAAGCCTTTAAAGAATAAGGGTTAAATGTATCATCTTCTCTGAAAACCTATAGGGTTTTTTTGGCATTTCCACATGCAAATTTAGCAGCAGCTACATGTTTATTTGGGCTATGATTATATCATTTTTATTTGGTAGGCTACAAAAGTTATAATATGTGTAAATATTAATAGTTGTAGACAGTAGTAAGTTACATTTGGTACATTGCACTGTTATCTTTTTCACTTACATTGTTTGATTTCAGATATTATTCTATATTCTCACTTTCCCAGATGAAATAGAAAATAAGGTTTTCTGAATGAAAACTCTCCTCACTTTGTTTTGTAATTAGCACCTAATTATGTTGAAAAATCCAGTTCCATTTTTAAATGACTGTATGCACCCCATCCTACCAGGTAATTTGTGCTTTCATTCAATGTAACTATGCAATTGCTTATTTGCTCTTAAGCGCCATCTATTGAAAAAGATTAAAGCATGTGTATGCAGTTGTATTCCAGTTAAGGATTTAGTTGTCAACAATTCAGATGAAAGTTACTTTTTGGTATCCTATTTCTGAAATGAAAAACTTTTTGTTTTAAATATATTTAGCAAAGTGAGATAACTAGAGGTCTAATTCTGAGTTCTTTTAAACCAGCCAATGGAATTACATGGGTACTTGACTTCAGTGGATGTACTCTTGGTTTACACTGGTGGAAGACCCTAATCCTGTATTGAGATTTGCTAGCAATGATAACTATAAATGGATGCAGCTATCAGTGCTAATAGGTTTTGATGCAGGATTGTGCACCAATGAATGCAATTCCAATTAAAGTCAATGGGAGTCTTTTCAATTTAATGGGAATTGCACAGGGCGCTTAGTGATGCAAAGAAAATTATAATAAGCCATAAAATTTGCAGCCAGTGGTCTGTTGTTCGCTATATTATCTGTGTGATTTTTAGATTGAAAGGTTCTCACAGCAGGACGTTTGTCTTCCTAGATACTTGTAAAACACCAGGCATGCGTATTGCACTTTTAAATGATATACCATAATTACCTATATGTAAATACAAAGACTAATTCCAATTTTATTTATTTTGTTTGTGACCTCTCTTGTGCTGAAGTGATTCTGTCAATTGATCATCTGACCTTAGCAGAAAAATGCATCTCTCAGATAGCAGGATTTAAACAGTAACCAATATTTGTTTTTGCAGTCATTAGACCTATCCAATTAATAGAAAGAGAGTTGCTTCTTTTGAACGATTGGATAACGGTAGTCTTTGAGAAAGGTACTTTGAATTGTCATTGATATTTGGTTAAACTATAGTAGAACTCTTTTTAGTGTGTGTGGAGGCAGGGGAAATGGATCTTACTACAACAAAAGATCCAGCTACTATCTATAATAACTTATAATGTATTCTTATTATCAGTTGGATGTCCCTAAATAACTTTTCACACACTGCTTCATCTTGAATGACTTGGCCTTCTAGCAGAACCACATACTGTTGAAATACGGTAGAAATGCTTTAGAAATAAGCATATTTCTTCTTCTGGTAAGATCAAGGTACGGTGGACTATGTCTTGTTTTTATTCTTATATCAATAGGATATCACTTACTAACTTTTGTATATGACACTGAATTGAATGACTTACCATTTTAGTATAACAGGACAGGTGCTATTGAAATAAGAATATGTATAATTCCTTGAGGATTCCACCACCACTGAGTTTTTATGTAATGGCAATTCATAAGCTCTTCACTTTTTCTTCAAATGAACAAAGAAAACTTACAGAATGAGAAGCTATAGCTTTGTTCCCTCAAATATTCTTGTGGGATAAGCAGGGTCTGTGTAGATATATGTGTGTGCGTATATATGTATACATACATTTATATATAATTTTGGGGTGGGGAGAGGGAATATGAAAGAGCGAAATGTGGATGTTATCCTCTGCAAATGCAGTGCTTTTCTTATGAGGCTTTCTTTCAGAAAGGGAGAATATGCTGTTGACTGAAAAACAAACAAACAAAAAATACACCAAAACAGACTGGGAGGAGAACAAAGTGCACTTAAAAAAATCCTCATGCACTTGTGCATATAATACTTTAAGTGAACAGTGTAAATTTATCATTTCCCAAACTAGGACATTTGAAAACTTGTCTTTAAAGAATACAGTGATGATATCGGAGAAATGTTGGTACGTCTCTGAACGTGACATACTCTTTTTTTGGGACCACTGTTTTCCACACGTTTACTTAGCCGTTACAAATGGCCAAACATAGTTTTGAGAAGTAATTTTAAAGCTTTGGAAGTACCAAACTATTAACGTGTCATCCTTTCTTGAAAATACTCTTTTGAACGAATGTCATTAGATTGTCCAAGTTGTGAAAGTACTTACCATTAAGTCTTACAGCAATGTGCGTCTATCATGAAGTATCCCAAACCACTTCACAGAATGTGAGTCAGATTTTCAAAGAGTAACTCATTCGTGCATACAGATACTGTGACTGCAGGGGAAAAAAATGATTTTGTGAGCACATGGCTAGTTAGACACACAACTGTGTGTGCAAATGCCCAATTTATATAACCAATGTTGGTATTTGTGTAAAAATAAATGTGAATTATGGAATATTTACTTGACATTTTATAGAAAATCTTGAAATTACAACTTAACTAGGACACCTTTTTTTCATTACATCATCCAAAAGACAGCAGATACAATAGAAAAGTCACCCTTGTATTCAAGCAGTGGGTTAGTATTGTCTTAGAAATAGGGCTGGCTTAAAAAAAAATTCCACTTTTCTCACAATTTAACATATATCTTTTTTTTGTTTTTATCAAAAATTGGAATTTTTCATTTATCAAAACATAATTTTCTTTCTTAAAATCATTTTTTGGTAAATGAAAAATTATGATTTTATAGTGCTTTGATTAAAACATAGACTGATAACTTAAGGTCAGAAATGTGAAAAATTGAGTGTCAATATTGTTGACATTCAAAAAAAGAATTTTTGAAAAATGGTTTAACTATATTAAAGGAAACAGAATTCATTAAATTTAGAATATGAAATGTAAGGGCAGGATGGCTTTTATATTAATAAAATTTTATATTTATATTAGTAAATTCACCTCACTTTCTGTTTTCATTGCGGGTTAACTGAAAATAATGAGGATGGGGCTTGGAGGAAGGAGACTCCTCACAGCTTGAACTATGCAAATATTTTTGCACCCCTTGCTTTAGTGGCCTGATCCAAACCCCCTGAATGCAATGGAAAGGCTTCCATTGATTTCAGTGGACTTTGAATCAGGTTCAAAATGCAGTCCTGATCTGAAAAATGACTATGTAAATAAATACGGCACCTTCTCCTGCAACCAAGTATCTCTCTGTGGATACTTGCAACCAAATCTGCTTTGCTTAAAAAATGATAAAATAAAAGTTTACTAATGTCACTTCTGCAGAACTAACATGTCTGTGGGAGAGTAGACTGGATTATTTTCCTTGTTCACGCAGAAACAAGATATAGTTACAAACTTCTATTTTCAATATACTTACGAATTCCATTCATTTCAAATTTAGGCCTCCCATCGCATCTGTCCAAACCTATACTTATTTTTCTTCAGATGTTCTAGAGGTCAGAATATGAAGACTATGGGGTAGTATAAATGTAACTAGGGGCAGTGTTTGTCTTGCAGAATCTCAAGTGCTGATGATGGACAATTCAGAAAGAATCTAGTTTGACTCTCAGATTCCAGGTTGAGTTTGTAGAACTCGTAGTTAATTTTTTAAAAAAAATCTTTCACTTGAAAGCTCAGCAAATGTGATCTGGAAGGCATTGCAATTCAGTAAATTAGAATCCCACAATGTGACATGTGTTGTATCAATTTTCATAGTAGAGTACCTTTTAAAGTACCTTTTGGCTGTGAACATCTCTAGGTTTTGTCACTGTAGGTACAGGCACTGACAAGGTTTGAGCTCACCTGAAAACAAGCTTAATGAGAATGTAGTGCATCAGGATGTGTGGTAGCGACTTTGACCTATTAGAAAAAAAGGAACTATAAGGGGTCAGGGGCACGATCATATAAACTACAATAGCTATTCAACTGAGAAATATGTGTGCAGAGAGGAAGCCTCATCTATTTTTGTAATAAAAAGGTGAGAATTACTTGTGCATAGCTATATTTGAACTTAGAGATGGAAAGGTGATTGTGGGGAGGCAGATGAAAATGATTTGGGAGGGAGGGGTGAAAAATCAAACTCTGGATTGAATTCTGTTTATGGTCAATATTTCAAACCAAATAGTTTACTCCTGCATTTAGATCACAGTAAGAATAATAAACAACAAATGTGACATTATATTTAAAATCATGAAACTTTACAATGTACAAGAGATACAGAAGAAGTCAAAACCACAAAAATGAAAACTAAATCACTATGCCATGCTTACCACTTTTCAGATCAATATGTCCTCATGCTTTTATTAAAACAATGAAAGGCTAAGAGCCAAGAGAATCTGAGAGAGAGGGGGTATTCGACAGACCCAAGGTTTCCGAAGTCATGATAGAAACTGAAGTAGCTGAACAATCCAGCACTACTGTATGCCATTTCTGTCAGAATGTATGAGAGGGGTGTGTGTGTGTGTGTGTGTGTGTATATATATATATATTATATATAGAACCTTGGTGTATAGAGAGCAAAGCTATTAGCACTTTTTTTTGAGTGGACAAAATCTCATTCCCTGACCCAAATGGCCAATTATTACACTTCTTCAAACTGGAGCAAGTTATTCAGGTCCGAGTGCACATACAGCCTTCCCTGAATTGCCTTTCTCCTGCACTTGCTCAGGTGTACTGAACTATGTCCATTACATTTTTTTTTTGTCTTGGAAGAGCTGTGACTTAACCTCCCTGTGCATAATGCTACCCACTTACTCTGTAGATTATACTGCTCTTGAGAATTGGTGTTTGCTAATCTGCTACTTCTCCATTTTTATATTGCGTTGTTACCCTCATATCCAGTAATGCTACAGGAAAGTTTTACCTAAATATGTTTAATTTCCTTTTTAATTTCTTTCCCACATGTTAAATAGTTGGTGTACTCAAATTTCCAAACCTTTACAAATTAAGTTGCCCTATCAATGTTTTCTTTTCCTTGTAGAAATTCTTCTTGTCACTATTTTAATTTTGACTGCTCTTGGGGCAGTAAGAAGTGAGCCCCAAACAGATGGTTGTCACTAAGCTGAGTGAAATTCAGAATTAGTGTGCAAATACAGAATGTGCATCTCGATATTCAGAGCACCTTTTACGGCAAGTAAATTCCAACTGGAAACACATCTCATAAAGAATTGTTACCATTTTGATGGTTGCTGGACATTCCAGGAGCCATTTATAGGGTGCTGATTTTCAGTGGAATAATTGCTATATGCTTCCCTTTACTTAATATACATATTCTGTTTTTTAATATTCTATTGTAATACTCCAAAAGATTAGACTGTATCAACTGATGTAAATTAGCATAGTCATTGTCTTCAGTAGCAATATGCTGATTTACACCAGCTGAGAATCTGCCTCATCATGTCATAATAGTGTCATTGTAGTGTTGTAATAAACTGTAATATATTTACAAGGGTTATCACTGTTGCATTTTTATATTAATTCCCACAGAAGAAAAGCAGTGAGAATTTTTTTTTATAATTTAAGAATATTAAATATGTGATCATCAATTTGGGGAGCATAGAAAATTCATAATAAAAACCCTTTAGATCAGGGATCTTAAACTCAAATTACCACGAGGGCCACATGAGAACTAGTAAATTGGCCCGAGGGCCGCATCACTGAAACCTTTTCATACAATGATGCAAAGGTATAGTCAAAAATGAAAAAAATGAAGAGTAATATAGTGTTCTATGAAAAGTCAATGTATTAACTTTTTAAAAACTGTAATGCAAAGAGGGGTTTTAATAAAATATAAACACTCAGTAATGTTTGGAGCTTGGCTGCCAGTGGAGTCGGTGCCTATGGCGGGCTGCAGGAAATAACTCCGCGGGCCGCATTTTTCCCGCGGGCCACGTGTTTGAGACCCCTGCTTTACATAACATAAGTGCTTAATAGGTAATTAATATAATCTTGATTCTGTATAATCTTGATTTTATTCCTGTGTCAAATTTGTAAATTACCTTGGGTTCTTGGTTTTAGGTATTTAAAAAGGAATAATAATGAGTAAAACATGTTGGGGGGGAAAAACACAGATAGCTGTACGAGAATAAGTTTTATTGATATGACTTATGGGAATTGTCAGACCGTAACAGATCAATGGTCAGTTTAATCCAGAAGTAGCTAAGATTTCTGGAGCTGGCATACTGTCTCCACAGTGCACTAATAGTATAGGGCTATTCCATGGGGAAACCTTTTTTGTTTTTAAGCCCCTCTAGCTATTTCTTTGAAGCATGAGAATTGGACCTCCATGTCCTTTTAAGTATGCTAGTCTTATTGATATGAACTCCACTGGCTAATTATATGTTATGTAAACATCATTTCCTTTTATTAGCTTTAAATATTGCCTTTTAAGTTCATTGAGTTGTCTCTTTGTTTCAAATAAAATGGCAAAATGGTCGCATCCAACTGGAGAGCTGCTGAATATTTATGTAGCATAGAAGGCATGTTAAAAGTACACATTTGCCACAGTCTTTCTATTCTCAACATTGGTACAGTGCAATGGTAATTGTGGCTGTTCAGCACTCCTCAAAATTTGATCCAAAAGGCAGAACACAAACTCTAACATCCTGATCTTGTCATGAGCTCCTGCACCTGAGCAGAGCCCTGTTAACTTCAGTTAGCTACTGCATGGTTGCAAGGGTCCACTCATGCAGAGCTTATTGCAGGACAAAGACCTCTGATGATATAGTCGCATCCTGAGTACTGCATTCATTTGTGATCGCAGTACTACAGACACAAATGACATAGAGAATGGAAATAAGGAGAGAGAAAAGGGTAATGTAGGGAGAGATTAAAGTTATAGGATTATTTTGTTTGGGAAGGAGCACAAGAGCAGATATGAAAGGAACAGGGTAGTCTCAGTTTTTTTTTAAAAATGACAGCTTTTACCAACAGTTACTGCACATTGATAGCTGAACTGACCACACTTTTCCCCTCCTATTTGCTAGTCTACATATGTGGCAACATTTGGCAGTTATTAGTATTTGGCAGTTATTAGTATTGCTTATTACAAGCGGTGGTGAAAAGTTTATTTTGGTGAAGTTCTATGCTTGTGTTATGTAGTAGGTCAGACTAGATGATCACAATGGTCCCTTCTGGCCTTGGAATCTATGAAATTAAGTCTATGGCTCTTGTATTAAATACTTTATGACCTCCCTGGAGGAGTTTCTCTGGAAATGAATAGGATAATAAATGAATTCATGAGTGATCCATTGCTAATGACAGTGGTACTGTCATTAACAATGTCCTGAGTGTGATGTTAGTATGATGGGTATAAATCAAGTCCTTACAGGGTCCAAGGAAATTTTCGATATGCATCTGACTTCTTCTAGGGTAATCATAAGCAATAATATTTTCTGGCTGACAAACAATTTTGAAGGTTTATAGCTGCTCTTCCCTATAGAGACTCCCCCCTTTTTGTGGAAAAAATATTACTGTGTCAGTGATAGTGCAGTAATGTTTTAATAATACCAAGTAAGTTTTCCAAAACTTTTATTACTAAAATCACACAGGACGACAATTTGCTTTCTTGTCAGCATTCCCCTATTAACAGCTTTCTGTCAGAAAAGTGAAGAGAATAATATCCAGGGTTATGCTTTGTCTCTTTTAAATCAGTATAATTTATTTCACTTAGCTTTTGAGAAATACAAAGAATGTGGAGTTTGCAAATATTTGCTTTTGGGGTTCAGGGAAGAATGTATGTGTACTCTTCGCAGTTTAAATGGTTGCTCTTTAGCAAAACTAGTTACATCATGAAAGGTTCATCTTTTATGAATGTGTATTTTTTTCAGAACAAAGGTTTTGTTGTAATTTAAACCTTGGCATTAATTTTGTGTCATTGGAGGGATATAATTTATTGTGATATGCTGAGCTTTCCGAAGATCTCTGGATAAGAGAGAAGCTGATGGGTCTTCTAAAAATTGTCCCAAGAAAACTGAAGGTAAAAAATAGCAAACTGTGAATTCTAAATGTTGCTGTGGTTTGGTATTGTCACTGCCAGAAGCAAAGTGCAAAGGTTCTTTGTTTAATAATGCTGATATTTTAGTTTTCTTGGTGGCTAATTTGAACATTGGTAATACTTTGCAGACATGTAAAGGAAAAACACTGATCTGGTTTTGTTTTGTTTTTTATTGTGAAAGTGTTCCATAACTCATATTTTCACAGAGCCTGGTGAATAGCATTGAAGTGATGTACTTTGAAAGCAATGAGCGTGATGTATGCTCACAAATCTCATTAGCCAGTAACCACATGCACGAATGTATTTTTTTCCCAAGTAGCGCTTTAAAAATGTACCTGCTGTAAGACCACCAGGGTTCAGATAATTCACAATATCAAGCCTTCTGTCTCATTTTAACATATCCTGCTCTGAAATCTCTCTGGTATTTTACTGCAAACCTCCCTCCTTCTAGCGGAACCATCTATATCTCCTACTTAAAATCTGTATTTTTAAAGTTTTAGTAAAATCCGTTAATGGGTTGGACAGATTGTAGATACTATGTGAGATCTGGATTCAATTTCCGATGTGGGTTTGCTCCGTTTTCTAGCTTGGAGTGGTGATTCTGTAGAAGGAATGCTCAGAGGCCTCGATCCAACAGATGAGCACATGAGTAACCCCATTGTCTTCATTGCAACTACTCACATGCTTAACTTCAAGCATGTGCTTAATTTCTTCACTGAATCAGGGCTTCAGCCCCTGAGAAAGGATTGTGCTGTAGAGTTTGCACATGAAACCACTGGTGGGGAAGGAATATTTGTTTCCTGATAATTGACACATATCTGTCATATTAAGGGGTAGAAGTTTTATATTGTTTTTTGCTTCCCATTGAAAATATTGTTAGATTGGGTTAAACCTCATATTGTAACAGCTACCCTTCATTTGGGATACATTTAAGAAACAGAAGGGGGCCTCATAACAAACTACCGGCACGTCATCGCCCAAATCACAGCACATGTGAATCTGCTCAGGAATTAAAACTTTATGGCAAATGGATAATTTCACTGGGGATTGTTTAGTGGATGTACATGTGTCTGTGTGAGAGAAACAGAAAACACACCAGAGGAGCAGAGAGAAGACCGCTCTAGATGTAATCTGAATTACTGAGTGTATGATCTTGAGAGAAGTCTAGAGAGAGTGCTTCTGAGCTGAGGGCTGCCTGAAAGGAGTTAGGGGATTGACAGTGTGAGCAAAGAAACAAGCTCTAGTTGTGCAATTCCTCCTGTGTTCAGGGAAACAGGACTTTTTAAATTTTTTGATGCAATCCTGTTGCTTACAAAGAAACCTCATCCTTCAATCCATTTCTCCTGACAGGAAAAAAACAAACAAACCTGTCTGGCCTCAAACTTGTTTGACAAGCCACTTGTGTTACCGATTTTGATCCTATTTTTTTGTTGTCTTAGACAGAAGACATAATATAGGCAGCGGCAGATTGAAGGGAAAAAACGGCATCCATCCATCCTTGTTACAAACCAGGGTTTATGGTATATAGACAAAATGGTACATTAGATGAATTATAAATTATGCGATTATGAAGTCACCTAGTAAGTCTTCGCATTGGCTCAAACGCCGCACCATCAGATGAAAAAGATGCTAAGATCGGGAAAGTCCAAATTATATTCATGGAGATCTTTCCAGTCTTATGAGTGAAAGTAGGCAGAAAATACTGGAGGTGACATGGCTGTGTGACTGGAGTGAAGATGAACGTTTTAATTTTGTGGAAGATTGGGCCGTGTTCTAGTGGGGGAGAGGGCTTTACAAATATCTATTATTTTACATTGGTGTGGGGGGCAATCTCTTGGCTGCAGGCAAACTGGAGCAGTCAGAAGGGCAGTAAATTAGTGGCTCCAGAGGAGGGTGCTAAGGAGGCAAATGCAGTTCAAACTCAGTATTTCACAACAAATTAATCCCATGTGGCAAAGAATGTGAAGAGATTTTTTTTTTCAGTTGCATATGTACGAATGAATGCTAGGAGTATGGGTGACAAGAAGAGGGATTGGAATTTTTTCTGTGGTTGGAAGAAATGAAGTGTTACTGGCATTGCTGAAACCTGGCGGGATGAGTCATGTAACTGGAATGTTAAAATCTCTGGTATAAGCTATTCAGGAAGAATAGTGTGGGTAAGGAGGGGCAGGAGGGGAAGGGGATTGCTTTTTAAAGATATCCTTACTTGTTTTAGAGTTACCAATAAAACTTGAACTTCAGAATCTTGAATGAAGATGGCTCAGTGTGCTAACAAAGGCCAGGAAGGGATACTGGTCGGGGGGCTGTTACAGACGTCCAAATCTCACTAGAGAATAGGCTAAGTTTTTCCATAAGCACCTATCTGTAATGTGTGGAAAGACAATGTTTGAAAGACCTATTCTGGAGGTGCCATTCAGCCAGTAGTAAAACCTCAAAAGCGTTTCTAAAAATATAGATGATTTTTTCTAAAACAAAAGTAACCACATTTTGGACCTGATTATGATGGCTAAAGATGAATTAATCACTGGACTAGAGCCCAGTAATCATCACCTGATTTACATTCAGTATAGGCAAAAAGAGGACAGTTTCTCTCTCTCACTCTCATTCACTTTCAAGAGGGCTAATATCAGAAAGCTGAAGAAAATTGGGCAAAATCAACTGAGGAAAAATTTAGACATGGAAACTCGGAGGTTTTTAAGAAGAGTTTATTAGAACAGCCATGGTTCCAAAATCAGGAGCGAGCACAATGTTGTGAGCATCCTTGTTCAGTGGCAAAGTGAACGCGACAATTAGAAACAGAAAAGTAATGTATAACAATGGAAAAAGTGGGAAATAGAAATTGATCTAAATTAAAAGTTGTGAAGTATAGAAAATTGGTAACGGAAGCTAAAGACATTAGGGAAAAATCCATGCCTGGCAAGGCTAAGGATAAAAAGCAGTTTAAATATATTAGGAAAAAAGAAATCCTAGAACTGATATAGGCCCAATATGAAAAGGAGCTGGTAATTTTTTTTTTTAAGAATGATACAGAAAAGGCAGTAACATTTCATAAATATTCTGTATTTGGAAAGAAGCCAGGTGTCGGCTTCTACCATAGGAGAATGATGCAGTACTTTTTAGGCTACTAGTAATCAAGAAGGATGTGAAAAAACATTAAAGATAAACATTTTTAAATCAGAAGGCCCAGAAGAGTTGGCTGAGGACATCTCTGGCCTGCTAATATTCATTTTTAATAACTCTTGGAATACCACAGAAATTCCAGACCACTGGAGTGCAGATATTCTAAAAGAGCAAGCAGATGACCAAGGTAATTGTAGGCCAGTTAACCTGACATCAATCCTTGGGCAAAATAATGGAAAAGCTGATATGGGATTCTATCAAATGCCATAAAAATTTATCTTTCAAACAATGTGTTCTCTCCATTATATCAGTCTTCAATATTTAAACCATATGCAGACTTCAGTGTTTTCCATACGTTGTGCTTTATTATGAGAGCTGCTGTCAATACAAGTTGTTTCCGCAATACATTTAGGGATGAGATATTTACATCTTGACATACAAAAACCCTTCAATTCACTTCTAAGTATTATATTGAAATCCTCAGCATATCAGTAGTAAGGATTCCTAATGCGAGCAAATGCTAACCTCCTGCTAATGCCTTCAAAGTGTTAGACACAGTTAAAGGAGATGCAGAGTTTTGGGCAAGTGGAACTCAGAAATAAAAATAACAAACTGGTTTACAGAAAAAAGAAAGTAGCATCTTATGAGAAGAAGTACCATTAAGAGGGAGAAAATAAGTTCTTTAAATTATTAAAAAGCATATAGACTGCTAGAAAAGGGGATGAATGGGGGGAAGATGACCAGAGGCAGGGATGAAGGAGTAAGTGAGATATTTAAACACAGCAATCAAGGACTCAAGTAACATCTGGAGGCAGAGTTAATGAATTGTGAAAGGAGTCCTCTCCACACATTAGTTAGATGATGGTGGCCAAGTTATGGGGACTTGTAGATAAGGGGGAATAAAGAGGAAGACGGATCTGGAGTTCCACAGGGTTCTGACTGGAATGCAGAATATTTTTATTATCATTAAACAACTTATTTGGGATCCAAATCCTGCTCTCCTTGGAGTCCTTAGGAATTTTGCTGTTGATTTTAAGGAGAGCAGAATTGGGCCCCAAATCTTATTTTACATCAAGCAATGTCTGTGGCTCTGAATTGCTGTAAGGGTAACATTTTCAAAAGCGCCTAACTGACTTGGGCTACGTCTACACTACCCGCCTGATTCGGCGGGTAGCTATCGATGTTCTGGGATCGATTTATCACATCTCGTCTAAATCGATCCCAGAGCCGCTCCCCGTCGACACCGGAAGTCCAGCTCCGCGAGCGGAGGAAGCGCTGTTGACGGGGGAGCCTGCCTGCTGCCGTGTGGACCGGGGTAAGTACTTTTAAAAATCGATCTAAGATATTCGACTTCAGCTACGTTATTCACGTAGCTGAAGTTGTGTATCTTAGATCGATTTCCCCCCCCCGCCCCAGTGTAGACCAGCCCTTGGTCTGCTAAGTCCCATTTTCAAAAGTGATGTAGGCATTTAGGAGCCTAAATCTTATTGGCAGGTAAAGGAATTTCGGTTTCTAAGTCACTCAGGCACTTCGGAAAATTCTCCTCTACTCTAAATCTGTTGAAAAAGTAACTTGTGAGGCAGGAAGTGTACCATATATGCTGCATAGGACATGGGATAAAATTTCAAAATACTTTTCTTCTGGTTCTTATTTTTTTATCAGGCACTGTTGGAGATGCAGATTTTGGGTAAGGAGGGAGGGTGAGGATGAGGATGGAAAGAAGCAAAACACAGATGCTTCACAATGCTTGAATATTTCCTGTTTGTTTAGAGTGCCTATGAGAGACAGAGTGTGTCAGCTAAGGTACTTTTATCCAAGATTGCTGCCACAGTTCCTGCTATCAGGTGAATTGCATGGCACTGAACCTTCAAGCCTCAGCAGATGGCAACTGTAGTTGCTGCACATCAATGATAAAGGGTACAACATGTATACTGGAGCTTTTAATTTAGAGGGAAAACCAGTTATTTCAGTAACACCTTTTGTGTGGCTTGAGAGCAATAACATTTAGCCACCTATTTCCTACATTAAATCTAAGGAAATTTTTGGACTACTATGAACACTACAGCAGGACAGGAAAATGTTGACAGAATTATTTTCAGTTGGAAAATGCAGTTTTGTTGAAATAGGAACACTTTGCAAAATCGTGTGAATTTGGCCGAATGTGGGGAAAAAGTCTGAGAATTTCAAAAATTTCAGTTTTTTGCTCTGAATCAGAATTGAAACTAAGCCTGTGGTGATGGAGGTAGGTGCTTGGTTTAGCTACCAATCTATTTACTGCTGTTCTTGGCCTGCACTTAACATGGAGACGGAGATTATGAGAATCAGAAAGTCAATATTCTACTCTTCAGCCTTCCTCAGTGCCCACGTTCCATTGTGTAGCGGGGTGGCCACCCGCTCCAGCCCTGACCAGGTCAGAGCCAGCCCTGGGGGAAGGGCTGGAGAGCTGCAGCTCTGAAGCCCCAGGCTGAGTGGGAAGGCAGGCTCAGCTGGGGACCATGCCCCAATTAAGGCTCAGCTGGCCCTTATAGGTGGGCAGTGAGCCAAAGACAGAGAGAGTCTTCCTCTGCCTTAGAGGAAGGAGGGCCTGGCTGCAAGGACCTAAGTAGGTACCTAGAGTGGAGCAGGGCTGGGGGAAGGCCAGAGGAGCTGGGGAGCTCCAGCCTAGGACAACCCCGGGCTCCAGGCCGGGTTAGGCCCAACTGGGTACAGGGGTTGCAGGGGGTAACCCACGGGTAGGCCAAGGCAGCAGGTCCAACCCAACCTTGCCTGTGATGAGTGGCTTGTACTGCAGTCTGCCCCAGGGCGCGGGGGCTAGTTAATGACTGGCAGTAGCCTACGACTGAGGCGAGGTGGGGATAGTGGGTTGGGGGTTCCCTAGGGAGGGGAGACCCCATGAGTAAGGCTGTGGGGTACTGCTAGTGGGGCAGCACCCCAGTTAAAGGGGCACTGGGTCCTGGGAGGGACTCGTGGGCCAGAGAGAGGGGCAGCCGGATCCCCGGTCTGCAGAGGGCACTCCAGAGGCTGGACGAGCTAATTCCCGGAGAAACCAGCAGGAGGCGCCGCCGGGTGAGTCCGAGCTCCATTACACATTGCTATACATGAGACGTGTTAAAATTGCAGTTTTCCAGCTTTGCAGAAAGCCTGATATCACAACATCTCCACAGAGGGCACCGAAGGGCCCAGAGCATGGCGGCAGAGGTTGCTGTTCTACAAGTGTTCGCACCTTTGGAATGTCCTCCTGCGCTGTCTGTGGCCCTTTAGAAGTATTTTCACAGTTGCCATACAAACAGGTTAATGCTGAGCTGGCTATATTCTAGAGTTGGAGACTGCTTGATGGGAATGACCTAGGATTTAGTTTTGTCCTGATTGGTGTGGTTATCCTTCTGAGCTGCTCCTTGCCCAACCAGATTTATATCCCTAATATAGTCAGCTAAACCATTTTCAGCATGCCGTTTAAAATACAGGTTAAACATTTGCTGACAAACACAGATTTGTCATTTTGATAGTGAGTGGGACACCTGATAAAGTATCAGAATGCTGATTGTTATTTGCAAAAGGAAAAAAGTCATGGCCCATTTTAAATATCTGGCTAATGTGTCTCTTTTGAGTTCAATATTTGTAAATTGCAATGGCTCCAAGTACACTTCTCTGTAGCTGTGCCAGCACCCAGCCAATAAACATGCTAAAATCCAGAAAGCACTATACCATCTATAAGAAGCAGATACAGTGACATTCTGAAATGGTGAAGACAGTTTGATTTAATTATTTCTCCCCTTTACCAATAACGGACAAATTCTAAGACTTGTGAGTAATTACATATTCAGTAAACAAATATGGGAACATTTAGAGAAATATTTGCTACTAGAAAATTACAGTTGATTGAGGGGGCAATCCATAAATGTGTGCAAATTTGTGCAGACTTGTCCTTTCTGTGTGCTAGATGAATTTCATCTTTCAGAACACTTTGCTTTAAACCTTCAATTACTTCCAGAGCTTATAATGACCTGTTTCCCCACTATTGTTTCTAGCTATAGGTAAAACAAGGTTTTAAGGAAGGTTCTTTGCATGTATTCATTGGAAATCTGTTGCATTATGGAAAAATCTGCACTATTATGATGATTAGATGTGCATAATATGTCTGAGAAGAAAACTTTGGTGTGCAATTTTTAATCAAAATTATCTATGCTTTTTATCGGTTGTTCTCACATAACACATTTTGCAATTTAACTTTTCTCCTTAGTAACAGTATCATCAGTAAAATCTCCTTACCATACTGTGTGTTAGACATAGGTACATAACCTATCTTTTGCGGGTGGCAGTTCTTAGATTTTTCTATTACTCTTCCAGGTCATATTTGATGTTTTAAAGCAACATAGCAACCTTTGATCCAAGTATAATGTAAACAGTGCAAATGTAATCTTAATCTCTACATATCTGAATTCAAATTGTAATGAGTTCACGAAATAGCTTAAAATAAAATTATACTTCAACTACCTGTGAAGTTTTATGACAAAATACCCACAATATAGAGCTCATCTTTTTAAGAGCTGATTTAAACATGCATTAATTAAAATGAATTTGGGTTTGGGTCTTTCAAATATTATCCAAAGTAGACTGAAGCGGTAAGAAATGTGAGGATCAAAGCCAGGAGTTATTCTGTAACTCTCCCGTGTATCTTAAATATACTGGAAGAACTCTTAACAGAAGTTTTTTTTAGTTTTTTTTTTGTCCGAGACAGTGATACTTAGATTTTATTTGTTGCCAAAGTGAAGTATTGACAAAAAATGAAAAGGTGGAAAAGACACCCTTTCTGCTATTTTTGTTTTAGTATATAAAGCTGTAGACCTAGTGATCAGGTGGGCATAGGACATGCGACCTTAGTTTTTTAGTTCAGTAAGGGCCACTGAGGTGAAAAGTCTATTCTTTAAGGGAAAAATAGATTAAACCGTTCTGATGATGTGTAAGTAACAAATGGGTTCATTGTCAGGTGGCTATGTCCTTGTAAGATGGAGGCCAAGTTTGAAAGAGTTTAAAAGGGAACTAAAAGAAATCAATCTAAAACTATTAAATTAATTTTATTACAGTCTTTAATAGCCATTAGAACTGTTTCAGTCACTCTCGTCAGGATTCATCTGTAGTTCTAGAGTTGAAAGGTTAATGACTCATTTACTAAGCTATGCAGTTTTCTTTCATTTTTCATTTACAATTATCTCTACTTGTTATAAAACCCAAAGCCACTTCCAAAATGTATTGTACTCATGCATCATTGCTGTCAATTAAAGTTATTAAATCATATATTCTAAAAAAATGAAATCCAAATATGCATTAATATATTTCAGTCACTGAATAGCCACTTCTTAGCATTATGAATATCACAAATCTGGTATCAATGGCAGCTGGAGCCTAAAGTTAGCATTGGAACCGAACAGATGTTCATTCCTGAGGATTCAAATATTAGTTGTCCTGTGGTGGCCAGTGGAGGCGGGGAAGAGTAGGGCGAACCCTTTAAAAGTGGCCACATAGGAGAGGCAGGAGCAGCTTGATAGAAGATGATATGGAAGAAAGTATTGACCGTTCATGGGAGAAGTAGGTGAAAAGGTGGAAAAAAGGTGTAGCTTTACTGGCAGAGTAGAGGGGCAGAAGGTCATGGGATAAGTAGAGTGGGGCAAGTTGTGAAGGGCCTTGAAGATGAGGACAAGACGCTTGAGCTTGATTAGCAGGAATCAAGGGAATCAGTGAAGGGCTGTAGGTGAGGGAGAAATGATAAGAATGAGTGGCAAGGTAAATTATACTAATAGCAGTATTCTTTTATAGACTGTGTGTGGTTTGAGGGAAGGGGAGCCGATGTGGGTTCCAAAGAGGAGAAGATTAATCAAAACATGAGATAATGTTGGCCTGGGTGAGTGTGTTATCTGCCTAGGCAGAGAAACAAGTGTGGATCTTAGAGAAAGTGGCAAGAATAGATCACTGACTAGAGATGTGTGGCACAGGGGAGAGAGGAGTCAGCTGACTTCCATATGATGGGCCTGAGAGACTGGGATAGTGGTGGCAGTTTTAACAGCTCCAGATAATGAAGGATGACCAAGGTAAAAGCCAGGTTTTACACAGTTGTCTGTTGCAACTGTACAGTGCATTCTCACTTAGAAATTGCTAATTTAAAAAATTTGTATTTCAAGTAAGTCTACTGACTCTTAACTGCATTAAGCCCCATTATAAATGACATCTTTCTAACACTCTGAATGCAAGTTAGCTCTTCCAAGAGGAATGTTTTAATGAGCTTGTTGCCATAGCAACTTTGCCTCAAATGACACACACAAAATATACAGATATCTTTCCAAAATATATTACTATAAGCTGCTCTCCAAACTTCCCTGTTTGTTTCTTTCAGAACAAAATAAATCGTGGTTATACCAATTATTACCAATAGTGAAGCCTGAGATTTTTGGCATTCCACACAATTTATTTCACCCTTTTTTATTCCTCAGTTATGTTAACAATAATTCTTTGTTTTTTACCAAGTTAAGAGTAACAAGGCATCAGCTGTATGGTAAATGCAAAGGATATTCTTAGTACTAATAGCCATCAGACCTACAGCAAGGATGGGAATATTCACTGTAAATGTGTTCACAATGAAAATGTATTTATCTTGTGCTTCTTAATTCACATCAGAGGAGCTCTTCGAAGGTAGAAGTCCTTAGTCTTAACAAGATTTACCATATTACATAATCAGAGATCCATTGACTTTGTAGATAGGTGACATCTTGACTTCAGTCTTGTCTTTTTGGAGCAGCTGCCCTCAGCCTATATTTTAAATATATATATATATATATATATGATTGTAATATTACTACTTTATACTTTGCTTTACAAACTTTAGCTGTATAAATCTCATAGTGCCTCCAAGGTATGTTCAGTATTGTTATCATCTATAGAGGGCAAAGCCAGGTATAGAATCCAACGGTCCCATAGACTTATCTAAGCCTTATGCACAGTCCAGGAGAACACTAGTCCTCAAATGTCAAAACAGTTAATGTTCTAATAACAGCCTGAATCAAAGGTTCATGCTGTTTACACTGAATACAGGTTTTTTTAGGCTATTACTCTGTATGGCTGGTGGGTATGTGATAACCAGTCACCAGGGTTAATAGTCTTGTATTGTTTGGATTGTCTGTTAAACACCTGAGGTGAAATTTCATATCTGTAGTCAATTCTTAGATTAGTAATGCCTCCTTCCGGGTCAAATGGCTGCCTCTTAGAAATATTTCCACTACTTCAGTGTTTTTTCAATTTCTTGTAAGCTTGGTTATTTTTTATTAATCTGTCACATTTGATTTTCCTTCATTCTACAGAGCTTTTTAAAGCAAATTTTTAAATTTGTTAGGGTACAAGATGGACCCTTCCAGAAATTAAAATCCATTATCTACAGAACTTGCACAGCATGGGTAGTAGCAACACATGCTACCCCACATTGCCCAGCCACACACTTCAGTCCTAACCAGGATGGTCACCATTTAGGGCTGAAAGGATAATTTGGGGTCTATACTTGTTCAGTCCTGAACCCTTTTGTGAACTGCTGGAGACTGCTAGTTGTGATGCAGAGAGACAAGGTGGGTGAGATGATATCTTATTGGACCAATGTCTGTTTCTGAGAGACAAGCTTTCAAGCTTATACAGAACTCTTCTTCAGGTCATTTCTCCACTGGGATTTGGACTGACCAACAACTGATTCCACACAAGACACCTGAACAAACACACTTTTGATCACCACAGAACTCAGTGAAATTAGAATCAGTGGGATATTGCAGAGGTGAAAAGCTCTATATTCCACAACTAGTTCCCCAACCCATCAAGTCTCCTTGTTCCACAAACAGTTAGATATTTTTGCTCATGTATTGAAATTAATTAGTAAAATTAAATTTTGTTATGAAAAAATCAAGATATTTGAAAGGAAACTACTTTTATTAGTATCAGAGGGGTAGCCGTGTTAGTCTGGATCTGTAGAAGCGACAAAGGGTCCTGTGGCACCTTATAGACTAACAGAGGTATTGAAGCATAAGCTTTCGTGGGTGAATACCCACTTCTTCGGATGCAAGCAGTGGAAATGTCCAGAGGCAGATATAAAAGTGCAGAGAAGATTCAGGCTAGAGATAACGAGGTAAGCTTAATCAGGGAGGGTGAGGCCTTTTTCTAGCAGTTGAGGTGTGAACACCAAGGGAGGAGAAACTGCTTTTGTAGTTGGCTAGCCATTCATAGACTTTGTTTAGTCCTGAGCTGATGGTGTCAAATTTGCAAATGAACTGAAGCTCTACAGTTTCTCTTTGGAGTCTGGTCCTGAAGGTTTTTTGTTGCAATTGTGTGTCCAGGGAGGTTGAAGTGTTCCCCTACAGGCTTTTGTATATTGCCATTCCTTATATCTGATTTGTGTCCATTTATCCTTTTGCGTAAGGACTGTCCAGTTTGACCGATGTACATAGCAGAGGGGCATTGCTGGCATATTATGGCATATATTACATTGGTGGATTGTAATATATGGATCTGTGTGCGCACGCACGCGCACAGCTTAGAGGGAACAGTGCCTGGGACCAGGGCTCAGCGCGTTGGGGTCCCTTCAAACACTGCCTCCATCAGGGGCTGCACCTCGTTCCCAAGGCCCGACTGTGGCATTGGAAGCAAATGAAGAGTGAGCCTGGGCCAGGGCAGGGGACCTGTCTTCCAGAGCTGCACCGTGAGCAGCCATCAGTGGTGGGAGGCTTTAGAGAGGCCAGATGAAAAGTCCATTTTTACCTACAAGCATCCACATGTTCCTGATTGACAGCTCCCGGAGCCCCACGACCAGCTGCTTGCCCGCACATTGAAAATGTTAGGCTAGATATAAAGGCACATGAAACTTCTGATCGAGCTTTCTCAGTACAAGAATTGTAACAAGATGACACTGAGTTAGTCTCATGGCAGACTGTAAATGGAAGAAATAGTACAAAAATCTGTTGTTACACAATTTACATTTTGAACGTAGCATTATGGAGCAGGAGGATACTATGTTTAAACACAGCTAAATTAAAACAGTGTATAGGCAGTGCATATTTAAATATTATAGAACCAGCATGAAATGAACATAACACTTAATTTAATGTTAATTATACAGCTTTACAAAATATTTTAACTTATGTATTGTATTTGTTCAGTGGTTATCTCCATGTACTATAATATCAAATTATTATGCTGTCTCAGTTCTAAATCGTATCACTTTTCACAGACCAGAAAATGACTTGTACTTAACAAAAGATATGTTTATCTGTCTGTATGGTGGATTTTAAATTGAACAGTTCCATACATAATTATCTTAATATTGGCTAATCAATCTTTAATTAAAATGTTAATTGCTAATCGAGATATTACATAAAATATAAAGCCTACAGTAATTTATTCCTTTTTTGCACCAAGAAGAAAACCACACATTTACATGACAGTGGGTTCTTCAGAATTGGAATTCAATTATGATAGCCTGCTAAAAACATGTTACTGAACATGTAGGAGTTGCTAGCTCTCCAATTGTAGGGAGTGGGAGTTAGTTTTGTTCTGGTTAAAAATACTCCCTTTTTCAAAAGAGTTGGTAAAGTATGTGCAATTACAATGCAGCAACTCTGGTTGGCCCCACAGGAAACACCTTGTTGGTGAAATCCTTCTCTGATTGTAGTCAATGGGAGTCAAGTGTAGTCAGTGGGGCCAGGACTTCATCTGTGGCGTCTTGAGTGGGTAGTTCAGAATTCAGACCCAATCAATTCTTGCTTTTTGGTTGGGTGTTCCTCTTTTAGTTTGAGTTGTAGATGTGTGTACTTGTGTGATTATGGTAATGTAGGAATTGCGCTAAGATTACAGTCTCATTTCAGTAGGCAATAAAAGAGCCATCAAATGGGAATGTCTGGTTTTTGCCATTGAATTTGAGATAGATTCAAACAAATGAACTAGATACAGTATTTTGCATCCTATTACCTATTCCTTGATTTATCCAATCTACTTATTACATTTAATGACATTGAATTAAACAGCTGTAGTTAAATGTGATATGCTGTAACTGTATACATGTATCAAGTAATAAAGGCATGCATGATTTCCATTTCAAAGTTCTACAAATGGATATGGCCAACCAATCCTTTTTGGAAACTGTCATGAGCTAAAGGATGGAGTTAAACAAAAACTAAATACAATACAATTGTGTGGTGGTTTATACAAAGCATATTGGATAATTTTAAATAATGAATAATAGGAAACACTCAGTTGCTGTATGCAGCCTATGACATTTGCCTTGCATCATTGAAATCAGTTCTCCCAATCTTAATGCCAACGTAGGTGTTTTGCTTTTTTAACCTGTTTTTTTATTTTTAACTAAAATGCTAAGGAGGACACAATTTAGGCATGTGTTCACACTTCAGACTTTTTAGAGTAGTTACACTAAGCTGCAAACTGTTCACAACATATAACATTCAAAGCAATGTATTAAGTGAGAAAAAATATATGTTTGCATATACAGCACCATCTGCTGATTATTTCCCCCCCAAATCTGTTGGGTTGCCAATCTGTTTAGTTCATGAAGAAAGTATTTTGGCTCTTATGAGTAGAAGACAGGTGGTTGTTTGTCTAACTTCTGAAATACTAGCATTTTTTTTAAAAAAAGGAAAAGCACTATATACCATCAAACAATAAAGTTATAAAATCAAGTGTGCAGTATTGTAGAAGAGTTTTGAAAAATTACAAGAATAAATCCCAGTTCCACACATTAATGCCTTAACAATCAACAGTCTGATTGGAGTCTATGAGAGTTTGCCTGAGTAAGGAATGATTGTATGAAAATATCTCTTTTGTTGTTACAACACTAATATTTTCATCAAAGAACATCACCTTCTCACCTCCCTTATCTTGCTTCTCTTTCGTTCCGTGTATTCCAGTGTTCTGTCCTACTTGTTGTAAAAGTCACTTAATCTCCGTTTGAAACTGTACACGATTTGCCCCAGCAGCATGGCTTCTCTTAACAAGTTCTTCCAAATGGATAAAGAGGAAGATGCCTTTGACATCTCTACGATACCAGGAGGATATATCCAGGCTTCAGTCAAGCAGTATAAAAGTGAGGTTATTTTAGGAATGATAGGATTTGTGTACATTACTTTGGTTCATTTGCAAACCATGTTGGTTCACACTGAATAAAATATGGCATTATATTTCAAACATTTATTAGATGATATTATACGTGAATTATTTTTTAAAGCAATGCTATTTACTTCCTCTGCCCAGGCAATCTACTAGGCTGGAGGAGATGTAGTTGGTCTGCATGAGTATTCTAGTACTTTCAGTGTGAGTGTTTCTTACATACAAGGTTGGATTAAGGCTAAAATGGTCCTGAATCTGTCGTACATTCAAAGTTGGACAATCTACTTCTGAATTTCATCGCCCCCCTCACATCATCTTCCTCTCATATAGCCCCCTGCATATCACCTTTCTAACGAGTCAATATCCACACACCCAGTGGCGTAGCCAGGTTTAGAGCACAGGGGGAGCGGAGCTAAAAAAAGGCGCTGGGAGCAAAAAGCGTCGGGAGCAAAAAAAGGCGCCAGGAGAAAAAAAAATGCTTCACTCCGCCTGCAGTGCAGGAGCAAAAGGCGCCGGAGCACAAATAAGGTGCCGCTTCTGCTCAGTGGGGGAGCGGCTGCTCCCCCTGCTTTCCCCCTCCCTGGCTACGCTACTGCACACACCCCAGTTAGATATTCCTTCCCAGTCACCTGGAGGAGCTTTAATTTTCTCACTCCTGAGTCCATGAACAGTAACTCTCTCTCTCTCTCTCTCTCTCTCTCTCTCCAGCAAAGTAGCACATCTGTCAACAATTAGCTATGCACAACACTATCACCTGGCACTCCTGCTTTGGCCTCCTCTAAAAGCAGTTCTCTTCACTGTGATCTCAAGGAATCTCTTCACTCAACCTGCTTAAACAGGTTGAATAGTCTATGGAACAAATTGGCGTGCACTTGTTTTGTACTGTTTCTTTTTCTCAGCAGTCTGAGTGATTTCTTTCCTTTTGTATCATAGGCTGGGACCAGGGACTCTAAAGACAAATCTGCTATTACTGAAATTGTCTGCCAGAGAATGGTATGAGTGATAAGATTCTAAATTAGCAAGACTGTAGAAACTAAAATAGATGTAAAACTGATCTTTGCAAAACATCCCTGAAGTCATTATTGAGTGAATAATCTTATAAATGAGGGGTTATATAACTATCACATTCTCTAGAAAAATATATTTGCCCTCTTAGTTGCCTTCAAGAGGTGAATATATTTTGTTACCTGTAGTTGATTTAACCCTTGTGGAACTGAGACACTTCCAAATAAGGAAACATGGCAAAACGATTTGGGATCTGTCAGGGAAGAGGAATGTCTGTAGCAATTGGAAGGCAGAATACATCAAGACACCTGTTTTAAAGATGTCTTGGCCTGCTTCCATGCTGCCAGAAAGGATCACCAAGCCCTGAACCAGCCACAAATGCTGATTAACAAACTGGTGAAAGCAGGTGTTGGCAAGCAGGTGAATAGATTGGGTGGAAGCAGGAAGGCAAAAGATGGGCTGTAAGAGTGGTGATTGGAGAAAAAAGGGAGGAAGATTGGTGTGAAGTACTTTTTTATGAGAGAGGGTAGATCAGCCAAAGGGCTAGTGTAAATTTTGGGGAAAATTAGAGAGGATCTGCATCTTTGGCGCATAATTTTGGGGGAGAGAGAGATTTCATCTGCACTCTAAAGGTAAATAAAGGTTTTATTTATTTATTTTAAAATAAGGAGATTCGTACTGGATCTGTAAAGTGCTCTCACATTTATCTTACAATAAAGGTCCCTGGAGCTTCAACCTTTTTGCTAAACTATCTTTTAAAAAAAGCTTTAAGTGAAAGTTTAACAATCCCTCTACTCCAGTAAAGATTGTTCAATAAAATAATAACTGTGCAACTGTTGGCCAAACTCCAGAGTTCAGGCCCAAAAAGCTGTGGCTGGGAAGATAACTTTCTCGTTTTTGGCTGCCACATAGCCAGAGCTTTTGGGAGGGGCTTGCATCAGGAACACTTGATAGAACACCCTCTTTCTCATGCTCATGCTCCTACATGAGCACTCTTCAGAGAAAGCTTTGTGAGGTTTGGGCACTTGCTTCTGGGCCAGTTGGCAGTCAGGCAGTATTCACATACCTCTTCTACCCACACAAGCATCACTACGGCCCTGAATTTGGCCTTTCATCTTCAACTCTTTCGTAAAGTTTCTAAATGTACCTTTTAGGCCAAATCTCAGTTATCTTCTCTTAGGGCAAGTCTACACCACAGTGCTACATTGGCGCAGCTGCGCTACTGTAGCGCGTCTAATGAAGACACTCTATGCCAACGGGAGAATGCTCTCCAGTCGGTATAATTATTCCACCTCAGCGAGAAGCGTAACTATGTCACCAGGAGAGCGTCTCCCACGGACATAGCGCCGGTGTGGACAGTGCGACACTTGCGTCGCTCGGGAGCGGGGGCTTTTTCACACCCCTGAGTGACTAAAGTTAGATCGACTTAACCAGTAGTGTAGACCTGCCCTTAGATTTTCATTATGAGCCATATGTAAATCTAGTTTTTACTCCTAAGCCATGAGACTACTGATGCCGTTTTATGTCAGTTTTGCAAAAGTAGCCCTTTAAAATGCGTCTGATAAAAATATAAAGAAACTCTTTATGTCAGTGACATACAGAAGGCCTTCTCATTGCCTTCCCAAGATGAGGATCATTTCCAGTTTACTTCTAATACTCTTGCTAATTTTAAAATGTCATGCTTAATAACCGTCTGTTGATTTAATAAAAGATAATTCTCTTGGATAGCCCAGTTAAGCTGGGTAGTTTGTTTACATTGGGTTCCTGCCCATCGGCAAGTTATAACAAAGCCCAACAAATTATACAACAAATAAATCAAAGCATAGCCATGGGCCAAATTCTGCACTGATTTGCACACTGTACAGCCACAGTCAGGCCCCTAATGTGGCTTATAGAGACAAATGATGTAATATGCCCACACATTGATGTGATCTTACATAATAAATTACAGATTTCCTTGTTATAGGTATAGTGTTAATTTTTTTGGTTAAAGAAGGATTTTCGCACTGAAGCAAACTTGAAATGGAGTATTTATTTACTTAGGACCAGATTGTCCAAGAATTTAGATGTGTGCACAGCAAATGTGATTGTGTTTCCTAACTTACACCTACAGATACCATGGCTGCATGTGAAAACTGTGTAGTTACCAACACAATTTATTTGAGTAACAGGTGCAGGTAAAAGCAAATAGTCAGTATAACTTGAGGGGGGGAAATCATTTAATTGGATTTTTCATATTTATTTTTAGCTTGTAAGGTAATTGTGCTTCAAAAAGGATGATTGGATCCTGAATTTGTCTTATCAATGTTTATTTGGAGTGCACACAGCTCCAGTAAAGACATAACTGATCAAAAACCTTTTGCAGACAGAGGTGCCTATCAGGAATAGAGCAGTTCAGCCATGTAAAGGTGTGATAAAACAGCCATATTAGAAACAGCACCAGCTATTAGTGCAAATTGTAGTATTAATTTGACTAACTTGGCCCCACACCTAGAGTTCATAAATGCACACATGGGAACCTCTGAATTAGTCAGCTCTAATTGCATCATTTAACTTGAATATTTTAAATGTGTTGCATTTTTAATGTGAACATTTAATGCCTAAAAATATATCTTCTAATTTGGATTCTCTTTTCTCATGTCCAATTATTTGGTTCTACTCCAAATTGTTTTTCTTTTCGTTTAGGAAATAGTAAATAATTGAATATGCTTCGCTAAAACCAGCAATAACTTCCTGGGAGTTTTGCTGGAGTAATGAATGCAGAATCTCTCTCTATCATTGTGGTGATAACAAAACATTAGCCAACATTGTACTGAAAGTACTGCATTGGTAATTCTCACTGAAGATCTACTCAAGTGCATAAAGTAACATGCATGCTTGAGGCTTTGATCTTGCAATATGAAGTGTGTGGTGTGCACTTGGGGAACCCCACTGATTTCAATAGGTCTTGGCACTTCATTGGGAAATGGCACCAGTTTTCAGCAGTCTTCCCACACAACATGTTACAGGATCAGGGCCTAAGTGTGTTCTGGTTCTGATACTAAGGGCTGATCTTCACTACGGGGAGGTTGACGCTGCTGCAATCGATGCAGCAAGGATAAATTTTTAGCAGGTCTAGTGAAGGCCTGCTAAATTGAAGGCAGAGTGCTCTCCTGTCGACCCAGATGCTCCAGCTCCCCAAGAAGAGGTAAGGGAAGTGGACTGGAGAGCATCTCCTGTCAACGCAGCACAGTGAAGACACCGGGGTAAGTCCACCTAAGCTACATCGACTCCAACTACGTTATTCACGTAGCTGGAGTAGCGTAATTTAGGTCGATTTACCCCCGTAGTGAAGACAAGCCCTAAATCAGCTACCAAATAAAGTTAGTTAGATTATCAGAACTTTGAGGAAAAGGTGGTGTCTTCTGACTTGTTTGTACAAATCCTAGCACAATGGGACCTTAGTTCTGATTGGGGTATTATTATAACGTTAAATAATAAAGCTCCTTGAGTGCCTGTCTGCTTATGCCTTTTAATTAGTTTAGCAGCCATGTTTAATAATGGTTTAAACACCATTTTGGCACGGTGGGTTCTAATCTAGCTTGTTCAGTGAGTGGGGTTAATCTTCAAACATTGGGTTAAATCCTGATCTCATTAAAGTCAATGGCAAAACTCCCTTTCACTTAAAGGCCCAGCAGGGTTGATTGATTAAAATCACCAATTTTTAATCATGATTTAAATAAGCAGACAGAAAACCTTATTTGCATTTGTAGTTTTCAAATATTTTCCTGACAAAAATTGCATATCTATTGGTTGGAATAACCATTACAACTTTTTTTGAAATATTTTTTGTTCACCAGGAGGATACACTATACTCATGCACACTTAAGCAATTGTGTAGCTCAGGTTCTCAACCAGGGGTAGGTGTACCCCTGGGGGTACGCAGAGGTCTTCCGGGAGTACAGCAACTCATCTTGATATTTGCCTAGTTTTACAACAGTCTACATAAAAAGCACTAGCAAAGTCACTACAAACTAAAATTTCATACAGACAATGACTTGTTTATATTTCTCTATATACTATACAGTGAAATATAAGTACAATATTTATATTCCAATTGATTTATTTTATAATTATATGGTAAAAATGAGAAAGTGAGCAATTTTTCAGTAATAATGTACACTTGTATTTTTACGTCTGATTTTGTGAGCAAGTAGTTTTTAAGTGAGGTGTAACTTGGGAGTACACGAGAGATCAGATTACTGAAAGGGGTACAGTAGTCTAAAGTTGAGAGCCACTAGTGTAGCTTAACATACGTTTAGTCATATTTTTAATCTTTACTTTTTTTATGTAATGGTGACCAACACATGTCTTGTTTACTAGGTGGCAATGTTTTACTCATGATTTGTAAAATTGCACTTGGATGAAAACTGGAATTCAATTAATTGTACAAAAACATTGTTTGAAAATTCACTCTACTGGATATCTAAGGGGGGGAATAAATTAACAAAATATATTTAAAATTAAATGATGTGTTTGAAATGTGTATTGCTTTTAACTAGTGAATTGATGGATGGTTTCTGGTCATCATGGGCCAGATTTTCAAATATATTTGTGCCTAAAGATGTATATAGGTGCCTATTAGGATTTTCAAAAGTGTGTAAGCAAGCTATGTGCCTAACTCCCATTCAAATCACAGGGGATTAGTTAGGCAGCTAACCTGCTTAGGTGGTTTTGAAAAATCATAGTAGGTATTTATGTGCTTCCGTAGGTGCCTAAATACCTTTGCAAATGTGGCCCCATATCCTTCAAGTTTTTAGAATGAGTAGATCTCAGCCTCTCCCGCCTGGTCTTTATTCATAGACTGGAAGAAGAAAAAATGCTTTCTGTTCTTTCAATTCACAATCAGTTACTCGATTTTGAATGAACTAGTCCAGATGAAGAAAACATTCTCTCTGCACCTGCAAACTACACTGGAATCAAAAGTCATTAAAGCAAAAGCTTTTCTGCATAACAGATACTGAAAGTACTTGCATTTGGAAAAATGTAAATACCATGATTCACTCCATTGTATAGACTGAAAATAATATGAAGTACATGACATTCTGACTTACTTATAAGCTTGAGTTGCTTTCAAAAGTTACATATTTTTCCCCTTAATGCTGTAGATAATTAAAAAAGAAGCACCCTTTAACTCACTAAAATTTTGAGGCGGGCTCATTAATGCAGCAAATTATATTTTTATTTACGTTATTTTAACAGGTTATATTAAGACCTGAACATATGTTGTCATAACTTCAAATTTACATTTAAACCAATTTTTAAAATTGTGAACTAGAGCAGACTGATCGCTAGAAAATATAGTGGTAGTTGAAAGTTTACTGGATAAAAGTAGAGAGTTAGGTTCACTGTTATTTGTGGGATTATATTATTTGTAATTAGTGTATTTCTGGCTGGTATTTGTATAAATAGTCATAAATTCCTAAAGATTCACAGATGTTACCACAACTTATTTAATCAGCAGTAACTTGGTGCCAGCCTAGCCACAACCAAATTGAAATACACCAACACACTTCTTATTGTGCTCAAAATTCCATGAGCCAGCCTGTTAATGCAACTGAAATGTTCCTGTTGATAAAGGGGAAAACAAATTATTATGTGCATGTGACACACAGAACCTTTGCTAACAAGCTTCTAGAAGCAAATTCCCGTTTTAAAAAAAAAGCATTGAAAAGCAGATTTAATACTGTTACTTGTCGCTTTTTCATAAAATAGTTACTTAGGCACTTTTTATTGTGTTTGAAATGATGTAAACTATTTTTTGGATGATAAAACTGATACTTAAAAAAAAATAAAAACAAACATGCATACATCAAACCCTGATAGGATTTGAACTCAGTACTTGATATTGCTGCCATCTGCTGCATTAAACAGACTGGTTAGCAGCCATGGGATTTAGAGGTATTCTGGCCACCAGAGGGAGCCCATATTGTTCTAGGAATGCAAAAATGTCAGTGCAGGTAAAAGTTGATGACACTTACAGATGACACAGTAAATTAACAAAATAATTTGTATTCATTTTAGCTATGGTTATCTCAATAGACAGAACATGTACTAAAATGATGGACTCAATATATTTTGATACTGAAGTGACAAAGTCACTTTAAAAACTAAAAAAATCCTTTAAATTTAAATTGAAAACCATACATCAGTGCACGATAATACTCTCAAGAACTGTTTTGCTTTTCACCTTTGTTTCTTTGCTGACCTGCATCCAGTCTCCTCATTTCTTCTGTGTTACCGTCTAACTTTTTGGGCCAAATCATGGCTTTCTATATGTTTAAAAAAAACCAAAAATTAAAAAAAAAACCCTCTTAGGGTAGTCAAAGTTTAAATGGACCCCCAATTAAAAAAATAGTTAGAAGTCATTTTAGGAATTGTACTCCCTAAGTTTGCCTACTAATTTTTGTGTTTTGGCAATCACAAATCTCCCCTGTTGCTGTGTAAGCGAGCCAAAGAAACAGGGAAAATTGACTGATTATACACAAATGTTTAGAGTAAGCAAACTTCAAATATAGAAAGAAAATAATTTCATTTATCTAATCTTTCTGTTTCATTCATGTAAGGTGTTAATAATAGGTAGGAAAATATTCAGCTCTCAGTGGACATTGCAGTTGATAATGTCCCTTTTCTGTGGAAATCTCTCCATTTTTAAGTCCACGGAGTTTCTGTTGTATTTCCCTATCTGATGGGAAAGGTTTGGCAGTCTGAAGAATCAGAAGCAGTGTCTCCTGCCATATATGTCCCAAAAATCGACATGGAAAATCCTTCAGATCTCCGGTATCCCCAGAAAGCCAGACACCCCCTGTGGTAATGTCTGGGTTTGTTACCTTTGTGTGACAGTGTGGTTTCCCTAGTAGCTATTCTGCCAGGGTTCCCTGCCCTGCCTTCTCCAAACAAACCCTCAGAGGTTTCATGATTCAGAGAGGGGAAACTATATGCATGGATCTTGAGGGTAACATTAATTCCAGTAGATGCTCCACTGTGGGTTTGACACCTACAGTAACTGTCTACTACCTAAAAAGCCCCACAAAGTCCTGACTATGGACTTGGAGAGTTCAAATGGAGGAACTTTCATGGGATTGCAGAGAGACGTTTCACTCCCCTCCGTTTAACATTTTTTAGCCATTTGAGCAGATTTCCTGAATCTTTTTAATCCACTTTCCGGCTAAAATCAGGTTAGCTTACTACAACTACATCTAGATAATCAATCAGAGCAGGGACCTTGTGTTCTTACATGTTTAGAAAGGGTTATATAAAATAATTAAGAAACAGAAACACAGAAAGAATGAAGTTGTCAATGCCTGATGGTTTTAGAAATGGTCCAGATTTTCTATTATATACTGTATGCTGTAGATAGGAACACTAACAATATTGTTTTATTTTTATATATATATATATATATATATATAAATAAAAACTGGTTTTTAAGTCACTACTGTGACTGTCAAATTGTTTCAGTAAAAATGTATTGGTTTTAGGGGGAATGTATTGGTTTTAATAAAAACCTAGTCTCAGATGTAGTTTTATTGGTTTCAGTTAAAATACATTGATTTTGGCTGAAATATTTGGTCTTTGGGCTAGATATATTTATTTTATTAGTTATGCGTTGGAGATGGTGGAATTATTTTTGTTTGAGATGTCTCCATTTAAAAGAAAATGTATTGTTTTAAAGAAATTATACAGACATTAATCAGTCAGGCGTCGTATCTTCAGAGCCTGCAATTCTTTCTAGAACATAAACTCCACTGTTATGGCCCTCAAAGGAGAGAATGTTTTAATCTTATTTTTGAATGAAGGTAATTGTAAATCTATTCTGTAAAATGTTGTTTGTCTTATTAAAGTACTGTCTTAATTAAATTACAGAGATTTCTCTCTTAATTCAAGGATAACAAGGCTGCTTGACTAATGCCTACTTACTTTCTTCAACCTGTGCAATTTAATTAAAGTGAGGCGGGTGAGACATTGTTTTGTTCACAAATCTGAGAGCCACAAACTCTCTAATTGCAAACCTGACACTCTCCTCCTATGGCCTTGAGCAAATCACTTAGGCTATGTCTACACTACAAACTAGGGGTGTGATTCCCTTACTCCTATACATTTAAACAGCAGAGAAGCCACAGGAGCAGGGGTGGCAGCAGCCGAGGCACAGTTTAGCTGTTATGAGTGCTTACACACCTGAAACCAGAGGACACTTTCTTGACCTGGTGAAACTGCATCTGCTGCCAATACCCATGCTACCATGGCTATACAGCACTCTCTCTCTCTCTTTATTTGTGCTAGCTAGCTTGATGAGAGCTTGTGTATGCAAGTAGGGGAATCATACCCCTGGCTCCTAGTGTAGATTTAGCCTTGTTCTCACTGATGCAGATTTTCATCTCCCTTGTACCATCATAAAGTTTCCATAATCCTTTAGAAGTCAATGGTATTACTCTAAAATTAGAATTTTTCCTTTTGCGTGTACTTCTCCATCTGTAAAATGGGAACATTTCCCTACCTCACAGGGCTGTGTTTAAATTAATTAGGTAATGTTTTAAAAGCACTCTGAAGATAAGAAGAGTGGCCTAAGTGCCAAATTCTATCATTAATGGATGGAGTGAGTTTTACTGAATCCAGTAAATTTCACTTGGAATTAATACCCCATTGCATGAAAGGAAATACTACATTTGAAACAAAACCAGGGCCAAAATATTTCAACTCAAGCCAATCACCGTTTAACTTTGCCCACAAATTATTCTTGCTAATGTACAGCCATTATGCAAATATCATCTGCACTTTGGTTATTATTGTCCTCAGAGCATCCAATATATATATATATATATATATACCCGCAACAGGTATGAGTCCAGATTCCCTTCCTCTCCCCTCCTTCAAGATGAAACACACTGGAAGGGATTTTGAGGGAGGAAATCTCTGGATTTCCCACACTGATATCTCCCCACTTCCTCCAGTGTGTGAACAGCAGGCTTTGCCATCCAGCCCCCTACCCCCAGGAAAATTGCAGATCTCACCTCTCCCCACAAAGCACTCAGTCACCTGGAGTTCCTCACCCCTAGATCCCTGGAAGCATGGGTCCAATAAACCTGCACTACCAGTTCCTCTCCCTAGTCATGGGTGTCTCGGAATGCATGGCTGGTGAGATCCACAGTAAAGACAATAAAGCCTAAGGCTGTATTGTCTTTTCTGGAGAGTGAAGAAATTATGCATGTTCCCCTCGCCCCTGTTCCCACCCGCAGCTCCACTTCTGGCCCACCCATTCCTTTACAATTTCCACCCTCTCTGCTCGCGTGTGCTTGGGGAGTACCAAGGAGGTGGCTGATTTTGCACGGTCTGGTCACCATAACTTCTGAACTATTCCTAACCCAGTTGCTACACTCAGCCCCAGGATAGTCAATTGTATCTAATTTTAAAATGAGTTACACTGAGTAACATGAGTGCTTTCTGTGAACTCAGCAATGACTGTATCCTGGACTAATTGACTCAGCCTTCAGCCTCGGTTTTTTTAGCCTAAGGTATGTTTATTGCACTGTCTCATAAGTAGGGAAGCATCCGAAGTTATTCAATAGATACATGTGTCTACGTGTGGGTTGTTATTAAAAAGTCAACATTTACCACCAATTGCTACTCTATGGTATCTGTACTTAAAATAGGAAATAATCAGTATCTCAGACACTGCAGTATGAGAACCATTGGCAAAGGTGTTTCCCCCCTTCTCCCAATAGTAACCACTGTGCTTTGTGAGTCTCAAAAATCCAAATTCTGAGCAACCCACCGAATTCTACCATAAATCCCTGAGTGTTCCAGAATGTGTGTAACATGCAGATCGAGAATTGGTAAATAGAGGAGTGTTGTCAAAATTTGTGGCTAGCCCACAATGATATTTGGCAACACATTATTGCCAGTGTAAGCAGATGCAATTTCAATGAATTGGTCAGCCTTGCACCCTCTGATGCCAGCAGTAAAACTGAGTCATTGGCTGAGCTGCTTATACTTGGCAATCTGGTCCTGGAATCTGGAAATCTATTTCATTGTTCATAATTAGTATGTTTGGGTTTTTTTGTTTTTGTTTTTTATTGTAGACAATAACATCTATACTATGGAATGAATTCACAGGATTTGATGCAATTAGCTTCATATATCAAACAGATATAACAGTGTAGTAGGTATGATATCTGATCCGTGCATTGACCAATGTCTGTTAAATATAAACCAAATCAATTTTCAAGCAGAAATTTTAACAAATTTTTACAGAATGTTGTTTGCTGGTAATTAACATGTGCAAAACATACTTTTTATAAAATATTGTGGTTCTGTGTATGCATCTGAGCTTCATAGGCTAAATTCTCTCTTCACAGTTGTTTGTTCAGCTCACAGTTAACAGAGTGGGAGGTGTGTATTAGTATCTAAGGATTCTGTTTTAGTTCTGTATATTTTATACTGCAAATCAGTATTTTATTTACAAACTACACAGTTCATCTGCATATAAGAGTCTTATTAACTTTAATGGGAATTTTGCACAACTAATTAAAGCAAATGGACCTCTGTTAAAATTCAAGCTAATATGGTTTATAAGCAAATTAATTACTTACACACCTAAATAATTATCTTGCATTAATACACTCCAGTTGCAAACCTACATTATATGATAATCAGTTTGTCATAAATGAATCCATTTTATATACAGACTAATAAAATGGACATATCATAACATCTTATTCACAGAAACAATGTAACAAGGAAACAGATTTCTATGCAAGCATATTTTAATTTTAAAATGTGAATTAGAGATTAAATCTATGTGCCTGTTATATGAATCCATATAACTTGTGTGAATCGATGTGATATACAACCAGTCTTAAATTCTGACATTCTTGGTACATCATTAGTTCTATTGTGTATGAAAAGTTTCTGGTTTTAAGATAGGTTGAGAAACAGCTCAGGTTTTAATGAAAAGTTTTACCTTAGTTTTTAAAAAGGTCATTTTAGCTGAGGGGAGATACGGTCCCTTTATAACAGAGCATCTAACTTCTTTCCTAATTGAGGTTATATGTTGGATACAGCAGAATCATCCGTTTTACTGTTATAGGGACAAAATTCAGTATATACAATAGTTATTCTGTTATATTCTGTGGAGGAGTGTTCACGTTTTTCTCCTATTTGCATCAGTAGGTAACTGGTGTTTAAAAAAGAATAACATTCTTAATGTTGTGGGAAAGTATGATATTTACTAATGGGGTGAAAATGATTCCATGAACTTGTCTACCCATAAGATCAAAGTGCACACTCGTACCCAACTACAAATTAAATGTTGAGCTGCCTCTTTGTCTTTATCTTCCCATGTACTCCTGACATTTTTTGCCTGTTCTGGTGAAACAAGTAGCTAGTCCAAAATGTTCTAATGCAAAGGAATTGCACCAAATCTTTACAGCATTCTGAATGTACAATGACATGAAAAGGGGCAAGTAAATATTAGAAGTGCTTAATTATTAAAATTACAAAACCAAAAGAAACAGCCTACCTGAATACACCAAACAGACTATATAAAAAAGATAGGTATATAATAATTGATGGTTTATCTTAATGTTTTGAATTAAAACTCCCTATAGAACCAAATGAAACCCTATAGTAATTCTATAGTGTCCTTTTTATAAGGAGAAACTGTCAACTCGCAGCAGGAGCACTATCTGGAAGGGAGGTCAGCTCTTGGCTAAAATGTAAGGTAATATATCATGGAAGAGTAATTAATCAGACTGAGGAGGACACAAACAATAGATTCACAAGGGCAATCGAGAGTATAAAGCAACATGAGAGACACCAGAAGAAACAGCTTGGTGTCTTGATCTCACTGAGACTTTGCTCTCTTCCTAGTGCTATTGATTGTGATTCTACAGTTAGGGTTGTAAGTGTGCTTCCATTATAAGCCATGGATTTCAAAAGTTTTATAATGGGGCTCTAACTATTTTCTCGGTGGGGAAATTTACTGAAATACTACACATTAGCCAAAGAGAAAATTCTTTTATAAACCTGAAAAAAGGGTTTTGGTCACTTTCTGATTATTTTTTTTTACCAATGTACGTGTGTGTGTGTGCACACACACACACACACACACACACACTTGAATGTAGGAAATCTGCATTGATGTACCTTATTGTAGATAGCACCTTACAAGGGCTTTCCTATGTGCTAGGCTTACAATCATGCAATCTTACTGAAATCAGTAGGACCCTGCACGGGCACCGGGACTGTGCCAGCAGACCAAATGCAAGGTAGGTCTCTTGGATTTTCAGCTCTTTGGAGTAGGGAACTGTGCACCTCTTAGCATATTTTGGGTGCTACAAAATATACTACTAACTGCAATGTGCTAGGGCCACCTGCATCATAGTTCTCTGCCTAAGGAAACTCTTTTCATCCTTATCAGGTACTGAAGGCTCCTTATTTTTGTGACTCCTTTAGCTATTAAACAAAAGTTAGGCTTGGTCTATACTACAGAGTTAGGTTGACGTAAGGCATCTTACGTCAGCATAATTATGTCAGTGCCTACACTAGACTGCTGCTTCCGCTGAAGTAAGTGGCCTGCTACACTGACATAATAACGCCACCTCCACAAGAGGCATAGTGCTTATGTTGGTGTAGTTAGGGTGAGACATTGGCCATGTAGATACTGCAGTACTTACATCGGCTGGTGGCTGTCATTCTTGCCTGTTTCCGGCTGTGAGCCCAGCACTCCGCTCAATTAGCACAGAGCCTGCCAGCAGTGAAATTTACATTTGTGTGAGTTTCACAGCTCCAGCTGTGAGCTCTGCTGGTCTGAGCTGGAGGCAGCCGTGAAACTGACAAGACTGTCAATTTCACTTCTGATAGACTCTGTGCTATGAAATTGAGTCTGCACCAAGCTCACAGCTCGGGCTGCCACCCTGGGGCGGGTGGGAGGCTCCAGCTGTCAGTGCCCCACACTCAGCTGTCAGTGCCTCTCAATTTCTCACTTCAGTCAGTGCAAGCGCTCTTAGTGAGGATGTGCATCACCGGCAGAAGGAGGGTAGTGTGGACACCAACAATGGACTGAATTACTGTGGTGGCTGTAGATCCACCTAAATTAAATCAGCCTAATTCTTTAGTGTAGACAAGCCCTTGGGCTTGAGTCATTAAGACCAGATATCCCTGCCTTCCACATTCTTTTTCAAATGTTTTTGTGGTGGTATTGCTAAATCCAAAGGTGGCCTTTATCAGTCAAACAGAAACCATTTTCCTCTAGTATAGTTAACTAAAGCCACACCATTTCAATTCTAGACTTCATGTAAGATCGGTATCTTCAGTTCTTAGTTTGAAAAATAATCAGAAAGAAAAGTTGTCCTGTCACATTGATGGAGTGAGTAAGGCCCTGGTCCTGCAAAGACTTACTTTTAAGCGCTTGAGTATCCCACTGAGTTGAATAGGGCTATTGATGTGCTTAATTCAGAGTAATGTAGTGCTGGAAGGGACCTCAAGATATCCTCTAGTCCAGCCCCCAGAGCAGAGGCAAGACCACGTATATCTAGACTATCCCTGATCGGTATTTGTCCAGCTTCTTCTAAGAAAACCTCCAGTGCCAGGGATTCAATAACCTCCTTTGGAAGCCTATTCCAGTACTTAATTATCCTTATATTTGGAAAGTTCTTACTAATAACTCAGCTAAATTTCTCTTGCTGCAGATTAAGCCCATTACATCTTGAACTCCTTCAGTGGACATGGAGAACAATTGGTCACCATCTTCTTTATAACCGCTCTTAATGTATTTGAAGACTGTTATTAGGTCCCCCCTCCCCACCCCAGTCATCTTTTCTCACGACTAAATATGCCTGGTATTTTTTTAACCCTTTGTTATAGGTCAGGTTTCCTAAATCTTTTCTCATTTTTCGTTGTTGCTCTCTTGGGGACTCTCTCCAAATTTCCATTTCTGTTATAGCATAGCATCCAGAAATGGACTCAATAATCCAGCTGAAGTCTCACCAGTGCCAAGTAGCATGGGACAATTACCTCTCATGTCTTACATATGACACATCTGTTAATACACCAGAGTGATATTAACCTTTTCTGCAACTGCGTCACTTTGATGGTTCATATTCAATTTCTGATGACTGTTACCCCAAATCCTTTTCACCAGTTAATGTTAAACACATGGGTAACTCTTTGTAGGATTGAGGCCTGTCTCAGACCACAAGAGAAATGACTGTACTGTTCTCAAACTCCTACTCACTCCTTGTCCAACTTGCAAAACCACTCAACAGTTTACCTCAAGAAAGACCCAGGATTGAAAGAGCAGGAAGTTGAAGGTCAAGGTTGAACTATGTCAACAGAGCTTACAATTAGAGCTGGTTGGGAATTTCTCAGTGAAACATTTCTGAAAATGCCATTTCATCAAAACAGAAACTTTTTTTGCGCAAACATATGTTTTAACAAACCGTGGATCTGGAAGGTTTCTGAGGTTCAGGATGTCTTTTTGCACATCCCAGAAGCATGCCCTAACCACCAGACTATTGGCTGTTCTGAGATGGGAGGGGCTCTTGATTTTTCATAAAACATTTTGAAAGGGCTTGGGTTTTTTTCTGCATCAAAATGAAAGCAAACTTCACAAATTTTCACAAAACAGTATTCTTGTTCTCCAGCGAGCCCTACTTCTAACACACTGGCTAGAGTTCATGTGTACCATTGACCACCTAGAGACATTGGCCTACAGAGTCAAAAAAGGAGAACGCTTTGGAGCCAAATGTACTAGGTGCACTTCTGTCCCTTCTGGTGAATGTGTATAGAATAGCTGAGAACTGTAATGTATGAGACAGTGAGATACATTATGGTCTAGGTGTGGTAACTCTCCCACAATGTATGCAAATTAATTTACTGCATCATCAGTTCCATTTACCTACAAAATAAACACAGGTTTAAAACATGTTTTGTACTAACAATAACAGAAAAATACAAAAATGATATTTGGCAGTTAATTACTCTATTTTGTTATAAAATTATATTGGAAACAAACAAGATTTAACACAATAGGGGCTACTGGCATATGCAACTCACTTCAGGGCCAGATTTTCAAGTGATCAGTACCTAGTATTTCTCATAGAGAACAATGGCAGCTGTTGAGTGCTTAGCACTTTCTAAAATGAATTAATTTTTACTGTGTGTACCATTAGATGTGTTCCTAAAATATGATTGCACAGTGAAAGAATCATAGTATAAATCTTATGTGTTTTAAACCTCTCTTTATGATAGATTCTTATAGCTCTTTGGTCTAACAAGTAATTAATTTTAAAATCTTAGATAAATACATATTCTGTCTGCATGTAAATTACTCTGGAGAGCTATTATGTTGTGTAGACTGGCTAATGCATATTTTTAAGATTGTCTGTACACCTGTATTTATATAATAGACCATTCCACTCTTCCAGAATCATGATAGACTTTCATGATAACTACCACTTCATAGCATCTACATCATTGCTCTGAGCCATCTCATGGGATTTGGCTTTCTAATCCCTCTGTTTTCCTAGGAATAGAATAGGGTTCTCTCTCCATCCACAGGCTTGACTGACTGCTCTTACCCCTAAGGAGGTTGCCTAGTCACTAATTTGACATCAATTTTGGGTTCCAGAGCTAACATTTTCAAAACTTACTGCTATCTCAGCTTGCCATTTTTCATCTGTCACCAGAACCAGGCACTGGCACCATATATTGGTGGTTCTTATTGATCTTAGCCTCAATGGCTCTTATTTTCTTTGTTTAGACATATCCACAATCTTTGCAGGAAACAACTGTTAGCTAATAGTTTCAGGTTAGTAAATATGGAGAAGTGCTATGATCTAAGAAAATATTATATATGAATGCCAGTGGTCTTGAACTACTGATGGGGGAAGCTTAAGGTTCAGAGGTTCATTTTGGCTGATTGCTGAAGTGGGAGATGAGGTGGAAAGGAAATAGGGCAGTGGTTTTCAACCTGTCATGCGTGGATCCCTGGGAGTCTTGAGACTACATCTAAGATTTCCGAAGGGGTCTGCAAATGAAAAGAATTTATCATTTATTTTCCTTCAAAAAGTGTAGCAACAGCACCAAGCTCAGCCATTTGCAAGTTGAAAATGTCTGTCAGGTGAGAATTGAGCTATGATTAAATGACTAGAAAAGTGAATAAAAACCTAAAACACATTACTGAAATAGTTTCCATGGGAACATAAATGTGACCCTCCCCTCATGTCTTATCCATTTCATTGCATTGTTTATTCTGACCTTACATTTAAAAAAATCTGTTTGAAAAATCAAGCATTTGAGAATTCTAGCAAGGGATTGTTACATTAATGGACCCTGAAATGCCTTAAACTCAAATGTTCAAGTTAATGGTTACCAATGGCAGACACAGAATCTGAAATATAAGTCACTAAATGATGTTCATTTCCACTTTACCGGCAACAAAGCTTTACTCTGCTGTTTTATTACTCTGGGCAAACTTGCTCCATAATCTTTTGCAATATTTGTCATGATGGTATTGGAATGCATCAAAAATAAATGCCAGTAACATTCAATAGCATCCTTTCTCTAATCTATAACTCTGGAATCTGAAAGCATTTCACTGCACTGTACTGATGGTTGATAAATATAGAGAATGAAAGAGTAAATTACTGCTCAGTAATTCTTATGTGTAAATCCACATTCAGGAATACTTACAAAACCAATGTACATTATGTGACCTTGTCTAACCTAGTTATAGACTGAACAGTCGATAGTTTTTGTAACTAGAGATTGATAAAATGTGAGCAATACTTTCTATAAAATAGTTTTCAGCTCTAAGTCATACGAGCTTGCGTAAACCACTTGGATCCATATATAATTAAACAGTTCTCTGACACAACTTTAACTATGGCTTCACTGATGCTGCACCATAGTAAATTATATTTACCAGAAGCACCCAGCTACTTTAAAGTATATCGTGCTGTAATTTATTGTGAAACCTTGTTTGCCTTATTGCAGTTACACAAGGTATAAAATCAGAGCAAAATTTGGCCCTAACAAATTAATTCTCTCAAACAAAAGATCTGGATAGCCAAGTAGTATTATTCATTTTTTACATATGGGGAATCGGAGACAGCCAGTGGCACTGGTATAAATCTGGAGTAACTTCTTTGCCTTGAATTTTTACCAATACAATAACTTTTTTAAAAAGGGCAGAATTTGGCACGTTTAGCTTCTTTTGGTGGTTGAGGACAGATAACTGCTAATGAAGACAGAGAGGCTTCTATGCTGTCATTGATATGTATGCAGAATTCCTACTGATTTCAGTGAGAGCCAAGTGTGAGGTCTGAAGGGCAATGGTTGGTCCCGTATAACTAGCAAACCAAATACTGAATCCAAATGAACGCCCTGGAACCACACTGCCTATCTCCCAGATATATAGTATGATTAATTGTTAATCTGACAGCAGGCCCTATATTTATGGCTGCATTCTGTCTTTCATCTGGCACTGCTGGGATTCTTCCAAAGATCAAAGGTAAATTATAATCTGATAGCATTTAGCAGTCTCCCAAAGAGTGTGGATCTTAAAATATGCAAGCTTCAACATCTGTTAGAATATTAGCCATGGTATATCCTTTTCTTACTTAACTCATCAAAACATGATGTGTGAGGGGGAAAATAATATAAATTACTGATGCAAAAAGTGACTGAAGTTTCAACCCTCGGGGCATGGAAGATGTTATCATTGATGTGAAAATTATGTTGCATACCAGCTTCCTAGCTGACATGACAAAATCTAGGTGGCATGCCACAGCCAAAATGCCAGCATGTGTCATATACTTTATTTCTCTGAGAGGTATGATATTCCAAGAAATGCTGCAACAAGCATTGTTCAGATACTGGCTAATATTGGTCATACGTATATTGTGTTTTTAGTGGTCATAAGAATATGAAATTAGCCTGTTTTCATTACATATATATTCCCCTGTCATATATATCTATGTCAGTGGTCTCCAACCTTTTTACATACAAGATCACTTTTTTGAACTTAAGATCAACCCATGATCTACCCCCTGCCCCTTCCCCGAGGCCCCGCACCGCTCACTCCATTCCCCCCTCCCTCCGTCGCTCGCTCTCCTCCACCCTCACTCAGTTTCACCAGGCTGGGGCAGGGGGTTGGGGTACAGGAGGGGGTGCAGGCTCTGGGCTGGGGCTGAGGGGTTCGAAGTGTTGTAGGGGGCTCCGGGCAGGGGGAGAAAACTCTGGGAGGGAGTTTGGGTAGAGGGGCCATATGGTCACACTGCACCTAATCTCATAGAATCTATTGGACATTTCATGAATTTTACTTATTATTACTGTCATTTGTGGTTTACAGATCCGAAATCCTTCAGGGATTATCACAATGTAACATTCTCAATTGTGGGGTGTACTGAGCCTGGGGCAGGGGGTTGGGGTGCAGGAATGAGGAGTGCAAGCTCTGGGAGGGAGTTTGGGTGTGGGAAGGGGTGTGAGGTGTAGGCTCTGGCTGGGAGGCGCTTACCACAGGTGGCTCCCGGCCGGTGGCGCAGCGGGACTCAGACAGGCTGATGGAAGTGGAAGCGGCTAGCTGCTGGCATGTCTCTTCGGTCCCTGGTGGGGAGGAGGGCAGCGGGTCTTCGAACCGGCCAATGGGAGCTGTGGGGATGGTGCTGGGGGCAGGGGCAGCACATGGAGCTGCCTCCCCTAACCAGGGCCGCAGAGATATGCCAGTAGCCAGCCGCTTCCGGGAGCGGCATGGGGCCATGGCAGGAAGGCAGCCTGCCTGAGCTCCACTGTGCCGCCGGACTTTTAGCGGCCTGGAGATCACGAATCAACTGGCAGAGGCTCCAGGATCGACCAGTCGATTGCGATCGATGGGTTGATGACCACTGATCTATGTCGACAAAGTAATTGGGGCCCTACAGTTGCAGCTGAAGGTTGCATTAGTGAACATAAATTAATCACATGTGATAACTTGGCCCGAACCTCAATCTACACACAAAGCTCTGAGAGAAATTTATAGTGCAGAATTCAGTAGAGGTAAATTCCACTACTCTTCCAGAGTTGTCACTATTTTTCTTTTATGCATGCTAATTATAAAATGGGTAGAACTGAGCCCTAACAAATTTTCATCTTGTTCTTCAGTGCAACTGAACTGAACACATGGATTTAAATGAAGCCTGTCATAAGGGTGATTGTTCATGTAAAGCACAGTATTATTCACTGCGCCAGATAATTGTTATTTAAATATTCAAGGAGTATAATCTCTTCATAGGGCTTTTAGGCACACACATACTTTAGTGGTATAATTAACTAATTCAGTTTTTTTAGAATCTGTGACCTGCCACCAGCAAAGGGGCACTTGCAGGGCCTTCTAGGCAGATGTAATACATTGTAGACTGCTGAATGTAGAATTCCTTATAGAGATGGATTTGTGAGATCCTGCGGGAAGCCAAGGAAATCTGTTTCAAATACACTGTTTCCTACAGAGCGGGCTTTCACATAGACTCTCTCTCTCTGTAGAATCTCACAGAAAACACTGAACTTTTAAGTGCTCACCAGTTTATGTCTCATTCAGCCCATAGGAAATAATTGGAATGTGTTTGTAAAACACAATCTCAGTGCCAGCATTCACAGGGATGTGGCAGAAGATGGGGTTACATGAAGCAGCAGTAGTACTAATTATAGTAATAAAACAAGAAGTCTGATTATAGGGAGTGTGAGTGCTGTTTTCTACCTAGCATGAAGACAGCTAGCTGCCACAAATACATGTACATTACTGTAACATACAGATTATCTTGAATGAACACTACTTTAAATGTAGTTTGATTTTTAAAATAAACTGTGCATGGAGCATCCCTTAAGGAGATGGCTCTGTGTCCTTCTCAGCATTTTTGTACCTTTTGTTTTCATCTGCAGTCAGTTAGTGAGATGTGAAAATATGTATTTCATTGATTGAAATGTTTCTCTTTCCTGTCAAATCAGACAACATGTATATCTGCATATAAAGAATATGACTTGACAGATGCCAGATCATAAAAAAAAATTGTGTTTTTTTTAAAGACCAAAGGTTACACTTTTATTACAAAAAAACCTGTCTTTATGAACAGCACTTTTTTTTTTTTTGCTTTATTGTGATTCTATGAGACATGGGGCCTGCTGCTATGAACACGAGTGCTTGCTAACTGTGATTTACAGAACCGAATAAAGAACTAAACACTTAATTGAAGCCTGCAGTGCAGCAGCTAGAGGGCTCTATTCGTGTAAGATTAGATCCGGGCTGTTTTCACTGCTGAGCCCCCATGGAGTTGAGCCGCTTGAATGGATTCTAATTCCAGTTTGAGAAGCCAAGATGATTTTGATAGGGTTCCCATAAAGCCTGAACCTACTTTGAGATGCCCATGGGTTAATCAGGAGTAGCTCAGCTCAAGTCAATGGAGTTGCATCAATGTAAGAGACAGTGGGGACTCTGGCCCCAAAGTCTTCAGAGCAGATTCACAATTTTTGTAAAACTCTCTAACCAGCAGAAATATAGAAGTTAGCACAGACTGATGACATAAGATTAGCTTTTCTGAGCACTGATTGCCAAATGAATGCAGATTTCAAAGGACAACAGAACATCCCTTTTTAACCCATTGCATTTAAAGAGAGTCTTCTTTCTTTTGTCTATGTATGCTGAGCCCACAGAAAACACCAGCCAGCAACAGAGAGTGAGCTGTACTCCATGAAAAGGTGCAGTAGTATCCCCCCTTACAGTCTTTCAGACTCAAATGTTTAAAGGTATTTGCAGGACTCAGCATTGCAACACCTGTCTGATTTAGGAGTCTAAATCTCATTTTCAAAAGGGATTTAGGCATTTAGGAACCAAAATTGCATGCATAGTTGATGGGATTTAGGCTCCAAGGTGCCTAAATCACTTTTTAAAACAAGACGTTGGCATTTCAATGCTGAGCTCAGCAATGCTTAAATACCTTTAGAAATCTGGGCCTGAGCACCTGAGAGGCTCCCGTTGCTTCACCTAGGTTATGGCAGATCCCCATCGTGTTCAACACAGGTGTTTGTATTACAAGCACAACTAAATCCAATTTGGATCAGTATTAGAGTTGGAATAAAATCCAAGAGTCCCAGCCAACTTCACAGCATTTCCTGCCTACATCATGAACAGCTAATGTTACATGGTGATATTTTATTGGTGGAATGGTGGCAAATAGAACTTAATCACTGCCTGACATTTGTGGCCTATAGCTAAATTCCAGCTTACTTGAAAGCCAAGACAATCTCATCCACAGTATCTCATCCAGTATTCTTGCCAGCTAGTTAAAGAAGTATAGTCTGGATGAATGGACTATAAGGTGGATAGAAAGCTGGCTAGATCATGGGACTCAATGAGTAGCGATCAATGGCTCCATGACTAGTTGGCAGCCGGTATCAAGTGGAGTGCCCCAAGGATCGGTCCTAGGGCCGGTTTTGTTCAATATCTTCATTAATGATCTGGAGGGTGGCGTGGACTACACCCTCAGCAAGTTTGCAGATGACCCTAAACTGGGAGGAGTGGTAAATACGCTGTAGGGTAGGATACAGAGGGACCTAGACAAATTAGAGGATTGGGCCAAAAGAAATCTGATGAGGTTCAACAAGGACAAGTGCAGAGTCCTGCACTTAGGACGGAAGAATCCCATGCACTGCTACAGACTAGGGACTGAGTAGCTAGGCAGCAGTTCTGCAGAAAAGGACCTAGGGGTTACAGTGGACGAGAAGCTGGATATGAGTCAACAGTGTGCCCTTGTTGCCAAGAAGGCTAACGGCATTTTGGGCTGTATACATAGGGGCATTGCCAGCAGATTGAGGAACATGATCGTTCCCCTCTATTTGACATTGGTGAGGCCTCTTCTGGAGTACTGTATCCAGTTTTGGGCCCCACACTACAAGAAGGATGTGGAAAAATGGGAAAGAGTCCAGCGGAGGGCTACACAAATGATTAGGGGGCTGGAGCACATGACTTATGAGGAGAGGCTGAGGGAACTGGGATTGTTGAGTCTACAAAAGAGAAGAACGAGGGGGGATTTGATAGCTGCTTTCAACTACCTGAAAGGGGGTTCCAAAGAGGATACATCTAGACTGTTCTCAGTGGTAACAGATGACAGAACAAAGAGTAATGGTCTCAAGTTGCAGTGGGGGAGGTCTAGGTTGGATATTAGGAAAAACTTTTTCACTAGGAGGGTGGTGAGGCACTGGAATAGGTTACCTAGGGAGGTGATAGAATCTCCTTCCTTATAGGTTTTTAAGGTCAGGCTTGACAAAGCCCTGTCTGGGATTATTTAGTTGGGGATTGGTCCTGCTTTGAACAGTGGGTTGGACTTGATGACCTCCTGAGGTCCCTTCCAACCCTGATATTCTATGATTGATTCTAAAAGATACTCACAAGTGTAGTTTTTTTTTTTCCGTTTTTTTAAGTCATCCATGTCAGCTTGAATCTTGTCTTGAGATTATGCACAGATGGTTAAGTAGGAGTCCCGTTATCAAAATAGCATCGATTTAAGGCAAGTTTAGGCTACATTCTATCTGGTGGAGGAATGCAAAAGGATAGAAAGGAAAGTCTTCATAGTGAAGTATCTACTTACTCTCCCTCACTCATTTTGTCTTTCTAAACTTTATACTGAGCGAATACATGCCTGTTCTGCCCTATCAAATTTTTGCTTGCATAGGTTTGCAGAACGTTGAAAACTGAAACATTTAAAATGAATGGCTCACAGTATAATAAAAACATTCTGTAAACCTAAGAAGTGTTCTCCTAATTTGTTTTAAATAAAATAAATTAGTCTAATAGATTCAGATCACTAATCTGAAATGCATTTGTGTTCTCTCAAACACATCATAAAACTCTCTGTAAGAATTTAATTACTTGACAAATTGTTTTATGAAGCACCGTAAAAGAAAAAAAAGGTTGATTTAGCTGGAAAACAGAGGCATATTTGCAGGTAGCTGGATCATTTTGAACATATAAATTTGGCTATGAGAAAATTGTCTTTGCTTATTTTGCTGTATCACTGTAGTCCAAGATTTTTTTTAAAAATGTTGCCCTAAACTAGGTTTCAAAATCCATATTTTTAGATACCAGAATGGATGGCTTGATTTTCAAAACTGCTGTCTACCCAACAACCCCAACTGACTTCAAGGGGAAGATATTTAGGGGTACAAAGGGGATTGCTGTTTCCTTTTGTGATTTTGAAAATATTCCACCAAGTCAATTTAGCCTAATATAGAATTTGGGGTCTAACTGTAGGCAACCTGTGTGAAAATCATGGCTGAAATATATTTGTCCATATACTTATGCCTAAAGTGTATCTGTATCTATCTAGCTTGAGACTGACTCAGTTGGAGGGGCATTGTTTCATGATGTTTCAATGGGTGATTTATCGCGGTGGTGCTTGTCTCTCTGAAACACCTGTGAGGTAGGGAAGTATTATTACTGCCATTTTTACAGATAAGGAACTGAGGTGCCGGGAGACTAAGTGATTTGCCCAAGGTCATGCAAGAAGTCTGTGGCAGAGCAGGGAATTGAGCCTGTCTTCCCTGCAGGCCAGTTCCCTGACCTCTATGTTTTAAGCATATTTTAATTGATTGTTCATACATGTGAGCATACAACACTTAAGTTTGACATCAACCCACAAATAAAAATACAGACATTACCACACTCCCAAAGGGTTTCCCAGGGTTAAGGCCAAAAGGGGACACTGTGATCAGGTATACTACAGGCCATAGAAGTTTCCCAAAGTAATCCCCAGAGTACATCTTTTAGATCAACATACAATCTTGATTTAAAAACTGTCTGTTTATGGAGAATCCATCTCAACCGCTAGTAAATTATTCCAATGGGTAATTATACTCGTTGTTAAAAAAATTATCCCTTATTCCCAGTCTGAACTTGTCTAGCTTCATCTTCCAGCCATTGGATCGTGTTATACCTTCTCTGCTAGACTGAAGAACCCGTTATTAAATTTTTGTTCCCTGTGCAGGGACTTATAGACTGTAATCAAGTCACCCATTAATCTTCCCTTTGTTAAGATAAATAGGTTAGCTTCTTGAATCTCTCACTCTAAGGCAGGTTTTCTAATTCTTTAATCATTCTCGTAGCTCTTCTCTGAACCATCTTAATTTTTTCAATATCCTTCTTGAATTGTGGACACCGGAAGTGGAAGTAGTATACAGGAGCAGTTGCATCAGTGTTATATACAAAAGTAAAATAACATCTCTGCTCCTACTCAGGGCCGGTGCAAGGAAGTTTCACGCCCTAGGTGAAACTTCCTTGCACCAGCCCTCCCCCCCTCCCCCCCCCCCCCCCCCCGCAGCTCCCCACCCCACCGTCCGCGGGCCATGGCAGCTCAGCGCCCCGCCCGCGGCAGCCAGCTCCCCACCCCTGCACTGTGGCTAACCCCCCCGCTTGCGGCAGCTCAGCCCCCCCGCCCGTGGGCCACGGCAGCCTCCCCCCCCACCTGCGGCGAGCCACCCCCTGCCTACCAGCTCCACGCTCAGCCGAGCTGGGAGGCAGGAGGCAGCCGCGGCGAGCCGCCCCCTGTCTCCCAGCTCCACTCTGGGCCGAGGAAGGAGGCAGCTGCGGCGAGCCACTCCCGGCTCCAGGCTCAGCCGCTGAGCCGAGCACGGTGCCGGGAGGCAGGAGGCAGCCGCAGTGAGCCCCAGCGGCATGGCAACAGCCCTTGCCACAGTAGGGCTTCGCGAGGAAGCGGGCGGCTGCCTCCCGGCTCGAGCGTGGGGTCCTAGGGTCACCTAGTGAAAGCGCCGGCCCTGCTCCTACTCGAGATTCCCCTGCTTATGCATCCCAGGTTGACATTAGCCCTTTTGACCACAAAATTGCACTGGGAGCTCATGTTCAGCTGATTATCTGCCACTGCCCTCAAATATTTTTCAGTCATTGCTTCCCAGGATAGAGTCCCCTATTTTGTAAATATGGCCTACATTCTTTGTTCCTAGATATATTCATTTACACTTAGATATATTAAAATGCATATTGTTTGCTTGTGTCCGGTTTACCAAGCAATCCAGATTGATTTGTATTAATGGTCTATCCTCTTCATTATTTGTCTCTCCCCCAATTTTTGTGTCATCCACAAAATTTACCAGTGATTACTTTTTCTTCCAAGTTACTTAAAAATGTAAAATAGCATATGGCCAAGAACTGATCCCTGTAGGACCCCACTAAAACACACCTGCTCGATGATGATTCCGTTTACAGTTACATTTTGAGACCTGTCAGCCAGCTTTTAATCTATGTAATGCCATGTTAAATTTTATATTGCTCTAGATTTTAATCAAAATGTGCAGTACCAAGTCACATACCTTATAACACATTATTTTCTTTATTAACCAAACTTGTAATCTCATTTAAAAAAAGATATCAAGTTAGTTTGACAGGATTGATTTTCTGTAAACCCATGTTGATTGGCATTAATTACATTACCATCCTTAATTCTTTATTAATCAATTCCCATATCAGCAGCTCCATTATCTTACCCGGTATAATTAGTGGGGTCATCCAGTTTATCCTTTTTAAACATTGGCACAATATTGCCTTTCTTTCAGTCTTCTGAAACTTCCCCAGTGGTCCAAGACTTATTGAAAATCAACATAAAATCATGTGAGTTCCTCAGCCTGCTCTTTTAAAACTCTTGGATTCAAGTTCTCTGGACCTGCTGAATTAAAAATGTTTAACTTTCATAGTTGCTGTTTATCATCCTCTTGAAATGACTGTGGAAAGAAAAGAGTGTTATCATCATCGTCATAGGATTAGACATCATCTGTTTTTTTTACCAAATACAGAACAAAAATATGTATTTAACGCTTCTGTCATTATGCACTATTATTGATGTTTCTACCATTTCTGTCTAGTAATCGACCAGAACCATAAGAGTCATACTGAAGAATAAAATGAGATGACATGTTTCTAACCTTTGTTTATCTAACTTGAGTATAAGTACAGCCTTGATGTATTCAACCCAAAGGTACTACCCATTACTTATTCAACCCACTGTCCAGCAAAGGTCAACACAGGAACAAATCATATGTTTTTGAGACTAACCTAAATAAATATAAAGAGGCAGATAAAATATGCTCCAAAATACCAAACAGCTTACTTGCTGGCATATTATATTCTTATCCTGATATTTTATTACCCTTATTATATATTCGATGTTTCAGAAGGATTTTTCAAAATACTTTTAGCTCTCATTCCTCTTTCTTCATAAGGTTGAGTTAAGTGCAAGTGATATTTTGAAACCCAATGGATTACATTGGCTTAACCGAGTGGTGAAATCAAGCCCAATATTCTTTGTCTACCCACAGTTGTGATGCGGAGTGCTCAGCATCTAGCAAAATGTATCTTTATGCTACAATATCCAGTCGAGTCTGGCATTGCAATGAACATTTTGCATTGTTTTTGTTTTGAATGAAATGTATTTCCTTTCAGAGTACACAGAGATGATGAGCTGTGCCTAAGGTGTATACCCATATGGGTGGAAAGTAAAGCTCACTGCCATTAACAGTGAAAGCAGCTTGTAATGAAGATAAAAATCACAAAACATTCTACAAGAATTCAAATTACTACAGAAAGAAACTAAAATCTCCTAGAAAAAGCATCTCGGAAATTGTAAGCCCAGTAAGATAATATCCATTGGACAATGACAACGAACGTTTACATTTATGTAAGGGACCTGTACAGAATCGCAGAGTATTAAAGCCAAATGTATAAGTCAGGCCAGCTGCACTTTCCTGATGGTTACACACCATTCTTCTTGGCTAGAAGGGATGGTAATAGCAGGTGCATGCATTTAAGTCCTTTTCAAAAGCAATAATCCTTTGTAGTTATACAGTGTCTTTCATCTGAAGATCCCAAGGTGTTTTTCAAACATTAATTATGCATTACAACTATCCTTGGGCAATTACATACTCCTGTAAGGTAGGTATCATTAGGCATTTTACATATGATTAAACTAATGTCCTGGGAAGTTGACTTTCTCAAGGTCACAAATCCTGTAAGTTGCAGACCCAGCCACAATAAGTAGGAATCTCAAGTAGAGCGGTATGACCCTTTTCACACTGAAATCTTAAACCAGGCTGGTTCACCTGGTTTTGTATTTCAGTGTGAACCTAGATCTTTGCTGAGCATGCTGCATATCTCAAAGGTAGGTGGGTGTATAAGCTCCTTTATCTCCCCCATAGGCCCTGGTTGTCCTTATTGTAGGTAAAGGGAGGCTAGCAATGGGCCCAGCTATTCCAACCTTTCCAGCTTCAGCATGGCATGTTCTAGTTTTGCTTCAGTTTTTACATTTGTACAATCCTGAAATTCCAAGGGAAATTCAGCACAAATCTGGATGAATCATGCAAACAAATCAGTGAGTCTGAAAAATGGCCCTAGTGTTGAATCCCAGGTACCTGCACTAATTATTAAACTACATAATACACCGAGGGAAGGAATATCAAAATAAATAAAAATGACCTTGGGTTTTTTTCCCTCAAGTTTCTTTCTTTCTTTCTGTCCTTTTTTTTTTAAAAAAAAAAAATATGTGAATTTAATGAGAGACTGGCTAAAATCAGATTTATTGTAGGAAGGCAATATGTAAGTTTCTTGATGAGATCTTCCAAACACCTCACCTTTGAATTTCACTTCTGGACTTGTTTGAAGCAAAGGACAATCATGCTGACCAGTGCACTGATTTGTGATATAATTAATTGTCATGATATACAGCACTCAAAGCATTTTGCATCAAGGCATTGTCTAAACCAAAAATGAGTATGAGGAAATTTAGTAGTATCCCCATTTCATAGATGAAGTAACTGGAACACAGAAGTAAATGTGGCCAGATTTTCCAGAAATGCCAAGCATCTGCAATGCTCATTAAAGTCAACGGGAACTACGAGTGCTCAGTGTCTCTGAAGTTCAGACTGAAGTGATGAGCTTAAGGCACATAGCTCTGGCTCTGCCAGTTATTTACTATCATGCGGGAGTTGCTGATTTCCACACCTGTGCTCAACCTAGTATGCCACTCTGCCATAAAATAAAAAAGGATCGAGACCAGGATAAAGTTACTATATTTGTTTTATTTAGCTGACAAAAGACACAGGCTCTGGCCACAGGGATAGCAGCATTATGCTAAATACAGATTTGTTTTAAGAGGAGTTTTTCTGTCTGTATTTTTAAATGATTTCCCTGACCAAGTTGCACAGTGATTTTATTTTCCAAAGAGCTATGTTAAAGTTATAGATTTACGGAGGAGTTATTTTACCCTAGGTTTCTAGAGCTGAGCAAAGCAAAGTCAGACAACACGGTGGTAACTGGTTGGCAAATAGTTCATACTAACCTCCCTGTGGTGGACCAGTGGTGCAACACTGGGAAATTTTCAGAAATATTTCAGTGCAGGCAAGGCCTTAATGCTCAAGTCTGTATTGAGAACAGAGTGGAGTCACATTACCCTAGGGGGGGACCTCTGGGAAGCATGAGGCCTCAGGTGTACAGGAGGAACCTGAGGAGGGTGCTGAATATTCTCTCTTCCATAGCCATTTAGTTGGCCATTTAGCTGGGTGTGGTGTTGGCCCCAAGGGATGGTAGAAGGAGAAACAATTGTGCCTGGTGTGTCTACAGGAGAGTGCAAGGATAGAGCAGTATTTGTCATGTCCTGTCCTTAGGGCTGTGCTGGGGTCAGGCATAATCTGGCTCACTGTCCTTTAAGAAGTACAAACCACACATAATGAGGACAGGTGGAATGGCCAGACTGACAGCCAAAGTGGGGTTTCTTCAGTGGAAATCTGTATTATATAGCTAGACCAAGGAGAAGGAGTTTCCCATCGCCTGCTTTACATAAACTCTTTCCTACTCAATACTGCATAACCACTGTGAAAGGTGGCTTCTGGGAGAACACCTTCCATAAAGGCCAATTCCTAAATTGGCAGGCTCAATAGGGATGCAAAAACTCTTCAACAAGGAATATACTTGTGTTGCAAAGTACTTTCCAGAATGCTTGCTGCCTCCTCAGTGCATGTGACATGCTGTGGTTTTGAGATGTATTAGAGTTCTTTTTGTTAGCTTTAACTTTTCCCTTTCTTTTACTTTATTACAGTGCCTTTAAACAATTATGCTATAGTGCTTGTCACTGCCTGAGGTTTTTTTCAATATAAATATTATCTTTTTGGTGATTCCGAGAAATCTGAAAAAAAAAGTATTGATTCCTTTGTCAAAAGGCTCTTCTGTGTCTCATAAATATTCTTTTTGTCAAGATTTAATAATTCATTGTTCAAGCCAGTGCTTAAGTGGAATAGATTTATGTTAATACAAACTTTCTTTGGTATTAAGATGATCAATTTTTCAAGCAATAAAAAGGGACAAACAGCAAAACAAGCTATGGTTAATTTGTAATGTCAGGTCCCAGCCAGATAATTTCAAGGAAATGTCCATCAGTCGCATGCTAAAGCTCAGACAGAAACAGAGCTCTTTTTCAGTTAACTACCTTTTGGGCTGAATCCAATGTCCATCAAAGTCAACAGGTATTGCATCAAGCCCTTTGCGAAGAGGCATCACACCCTTTTCATGGACGGTCTGTGAGGAATATTAAAATTACAGAGTCAAAAACCAGATACACTGATATACTTTCCAGTTAAACAACGAGGGCCTGATTCAAAGCTCACTTGAGTAAAGAGTTGTCTAGTTTGTAGTGGGCTGTATTCACATATTTGAACACCTTCTGGTGTCTGGGCATGGTGCTGCCCTTCTCCTCAGCGTTCAGCACCCCTTGCAGGTCATTTGTGGCTCTGCCCTTTGGCTGGGTCACATAGTTCAAACCTCTTCCAGGGTACAACAACCTCAAATAGACAAAGTTCCTTGCCCTTTAGGGCAAAGTATAAATATAATGGTTTCTTGTCCATCTGGGCTCTTAATTGCCTCTCCAGAGTTAAATCAGCCAGGTTCCACCTGAACTCCATCCACCATTGTATCTAGCAACAGGCTCTGGCCTGACCTGGTTCCTTTGGCTGTGGCCTAAGAAGCATCCCTCCTCACTCCACTGGCTCCAGCTAGGAACTGTCTTTCTAGTAGCAGGCAGCGGCTTTTTATTTTGGTCTGCTGGGTCTTGATTGGCTGTCACTGATTCCCAGCCCTTCTAGGTGCTGGAGGACCAAATCTCAATGGTTCCCAAAATGACTGCTTCTCAGATGCCTCTATAGGCAAAGCCAGAGGTTTAATCAAAGAAATGTAGAACTCAAAGGGACTTCGATAGTCATCCAGTTTAGTCCCCTGCTCTGAAGTAGGACTAAGTTTTCTCTAGACCGTCCTTGACCGGTGTTTGTCTACCTATTCGTAAAAATCTCCAATGATGGAGATTCCACAACCTCCCTAGGTAATTTGTTCCCATGCATAACTACCTGTATAGTTAAGAAGTTCTCCCTAATGTCTAAACTAAATACTCCTTGCTGCAATTTAAGCTCATATCTTCTTGTCCTAATACTCACTGCTCTTTTCCTGTCAGAAAGTTGTTTTCTGGGGCAGGGTTTAGCAGAGAACTGGGGTCTCCAGCAAGGGGCCACAAAAGCCTGGTACACCCTGGGTCATAGCATTATTCTTCAATGAACTTTGTATTAGGCCTTCATAGCATGACCAAGCTCCTATTAAAATCAGTGGGAAATTGCTGAAATTCAAATTTCCATTGATTTCAAATAGGAGTTGGCTCCAGCTCTTAATAAGGAGGAATACCATCTCTCTCGCTCCTAACTGCATATAAGAATAATTAGATTTTAAAATACTTCATGTATTAATGAAATCACAGTGATGCCAGTCAGGGAAGGTGAAAAAGAGACATGATGCTTAATTTTACTAAGTGTGATAAAAGTCAATTTGGAGCCTAGGAGATAAATAGGATTGAAACAATATTAATCACTGTCAAATAGCACCAGTGTCTTGGAAAACAGTGAGACAAGAAGACAAACTGGACACCCAATGAGATCATGTGAAATACAATGCCATAATCATTATGAGTTAGTTATTTGTAGTATTTTCCTCATTCTGTGCACAAACAATGATTAAATGCATGTTGTGCCAGAGACAAACCTACAGCTTGTATAGTGTTGCTCCCCTTTAGAAAGGCAGAGGAAAAATAAACATGACTGGGAATGTTTCCTGTCTTAATTAATTAATTATTATTAGGTTGCCCTCTGATTTTCACAGAGGCTTATCTCTGAATATAAACTGTTTCTTTCCCAACTTTCTTAAAACTAGAAATATTTTTTTTAAAAATTAATCAATATAGTGCTTAATATCATGAACTAGACCTAGCTCCTAATTATAAATGAATGTAAAAATGCTTCCAATGAGCCTACAGTTGACAGTTTAATTTTCAAAAGGAATTTTTAAACTTTCAGAAGCAATTACTCTGTTTTTGATGACTTTTCTTTGCAATACAGGTGAGCCATTTGGAAATGTCACAGAATGATGCCATAACTTTTAGACACACTTAAAGTGCTTAGTTGGGAAAGTAAAACTGAAAATAGACATTTTATGTAACACAAGAAGTCAAGTTTCACATTTTAATTATTCAGTTCATAAATTCATAGATTCCAAGGTCAGAAGGGGCCATTGTGATAATCTAGTCTGACCTTCATTATAAGACAGGCCATAGAACTCTTCTAAAATAATTCCCTTTGAACTAGAGCATGTCTTAAAAGAAATACGATCTCGATTTTAAAACTGCTAGTGATGGAGAATCCACCACGATCCTTGGTAAATTTGTTCCAATGGTTAACTACCCTTGCTCTTAAAACTTTACGCCTTATTTCCAGGCTGAACGCATCTAGTTTCAACTTCCAGCCAGTTATACCTTTATCTCCTAGATTGAAGTGACAATTATCGAATATTTTTGTTCCCATGTAGGTACTTGTAGCCTGTGGTCAAGTCCCCCCCTTAACTTTCTCTTTGTTATGCTAAATGCCTTAAGCTCCCTGATTTTATCACTATAAGACTTTAATCATTGTCACGGCTCTTTTCTGAACCCACTCAATTTTTATCATCTTTCTTGAATTGTGGACATAATATTCCAGCAGTGGTCACACCAGTGTCAAATACAGAAGTAATATGATGATTTGACTCTCTTGTTGCCTGAAAAAATAAAACCTGCTATATTTCTGTGGTTCTTTCTCCAATAGAGTTTCAGGCTTCAAGGCAATACTCAGCTTTTTTGATTGCTCGGGCAAAAAGATGGTGTGCATTGCAGATTATTCATCATGTATGACTTAGATATTGACATGTGATGTTAAAAATTCTGCTTGGTTGTTCCAGGTGAGACTCCAGAGTAAGTCTTAAGATCAGTGTGGGCTTTCTCTGAATTTATGCTGCTGAAAACACAGTTTAGCCCTTGGTGTGTATTTATAATATGTGATATACAACTGTGTCTATATATGTGATGGTAATATAAATGTAATTAAACTGCAGCTGTGACTACCTCACCTGTGCGCTGCCCACTAACTCCTCCCCTGGGACTTATTCCAACATTCAAAATCCCTCGGCCCGCACCCCTTCCCGCAACCCCATTGGCCTGGAACGGTGAACTGCGGCCAGTGGGAGCTGCGATCGGCTGAACCTGCGGACGCTGCAGGTAAACAAACCGTCCCAGCCCACCAGCAGATTTCCCTGATGGGCCACATGCCAAAGGTTGCCGATCCCTGGCATAGAACAACTCGTCATTTTTAGAGGTGTTTCAAATGTATTGATTTGAAGCTTTCTTTTGAGGTTGTTGGCTTTACAGATAATCCTAATATAGTCTTCAGAAGCTTCCTGAAACACTTCAAAAATAGTTTTCCTGTGGCATATATGGTTTACATAGTATAAAGCCTTTATTGACTTTCCTATGGGATGACCAGCATAATTCATGGCTTTGTCACTCATGAGCGCTGCTGCCATCCCAAACTCATGATTAAATGTTTTAAAATGCACTAATATGTGTTCCATATATATAATGGTCCAGGTATGCAGCTGGTGTAAATTCTTGTAGCTCCATTGACTTTACTGGATCTACTGCTTTTTACACCAGCTGAGGATCTGGTCGTGTGTGTGTGTGTGTGTGTGTGTGTGTGTGTGTGTGTGTGTGTGTGTGTGTGTGTGTGTGTGTGTGTGTGTGTGTGTGTGTGTGTGTGTGTGATTATAGAATTAGCCCCTCTCCTAGATAGAACCAAATTCTGTATTTGAATATTTGATACACCTTGATAACAAGCTTAGAAAAAAGCCTTTTAGTACACTAAACTTGCACAACATACTTTACCTTTTGTTGAAAACAATGTTTGAGCCAATGAGTGGATCAATGATAATTGATTTTTCAATAGTAAGCAGCAATAAATAATTGTCTTAAGGGGAAATAGGTTTATCCAGAAAAAGTTGCCTATTATGTTTTATCACTAATTGGTAGTTATATGTACTACATGCACATATGCCTCCCCCCCTACATATATAAATATGAAACGGTCATCTAAAACCTGGAGAAACAATAATAAATGAGGTTTTAATCTAGATTTACATCATTTTCTGATAGTTATAAAACAAGAGGTCTAACATTATTCTAAGCAAAATATTTTTATCTTTGCACTTACTTTTCTTTCACTACTAAACCAGAAATGAATCTGAAATAGTTCCACAAAAGATTCTAAAGGATAAGTTGCTATACAACTTGTTATACAAAAAGGTTAATTATGTGAGGATAGAAAAGTGTAGCTGCTTCAATTATAAAGGACTAGTGTATAGACTGGGTTAACAGAGCCAGTTCATATGATCACCTTAATTTTATAAAATAATTGACAAAATATGTGTTCATCTCTGGCATTAAAAAATAGAGGTATGAAAATGCATGAGAACTACCTACCATCCAGAAAATTTGGGATAAGTAATAGAGCTGGAGATCACACAAAATGTAATTGTTTTGTATGTATATGCTGCATGTGCTTATGTAAATTCATAAAAATATTTGAAAAAGTAAAAAGCTTTCCTTCTGGCAAAGTTTATGGGGTGCCAAATACCATAGATTTATTTTAAAAAAATCATACTGTAATACAAAGTTACTTTTTTATGGTACACTCCATGGGTCAAAATGTGCATCATATACAGTCCTGCAACCCAATTAACTTTCATAGGGTTGCACTGATGTTAAGGAAAGCAAAATGTGGCTTTGTTTTATTTAGCTTTGGTCCTATTGTATAAGTTTACAAATTCAATTCATATTCTCTTCCACAAGATGATTGAAAGAGGGAAAAAAGCGTATTCTATGTTTGTACAGTAGGCCTGTGATATGAAAGTACAGTACTCGTATTGTTTTTACCAGTAAGCATCCAGGATAATGTACTTGTCAAATTCATGGCCGCTTCTTTAAGAGTACTATACTACAACAATTTTCAGAACAGTGGTAGGTAAATCTCTGAAGGGTTTGGAGATTCGTGTTTTGTATGGATAATCATTTTTTTATCTGAGTTCACCTGAGCTGTTGCAAACCTCTTTGGGCTAGAGAATAGCCAAGAAAATCTTGCAATAACAGGCTGTCTTGTGAGATTATCTCAAGCACGTGCCCCTGAGAACCACTACCATTAACAACAATAAATACTCAGGGATCCTTGCCAAAACACCAAAAACCTCAAAATCATTGCAAAATTTCTCTTCTCCCCATCTTTTTTTAATGCTTCCTTCCATCAGCTTACACTTCAGACAGGATTGTGCTCCCATTTCTTGCAGTCCTTTGAGGTATATTTCTATGGTTTTGTTCACTGTCTGAAAAATAATCCTACATAACACAGGCTAAACCTGAGTATATTGGTGTTCAAATTCTTCCCTATGTTGGCGTTGTTTTGCATTGTACTGCATATCCAGCCAAGGAAGGGTCTCTACAGTACAGGGGTATCCTTTAGTGACCTAGAATTGGTATAATGATGCTTGTATCCTTTGCTCCTGTTCCTGGAGTCATTGGCAACTGGAGTAATTTAGAGTAGCACTCAGACTCCTAATTATGTCAGAGGGACCAAACTGGCATAGCCCAGGATTAGAGAAACAGAAAGATTAAATGCCCATTCCAGTTGTAGTGTGTGCTCCTTGGCCACAGCTGAGTGTCTAGGCGCAGATATTTAAATTTGAGTGACCAAACTTCTCGCCCTATGTGGGCCCTTAATAGCAAATCTACAACTGATCCTCCCTATTGACATACTCCCTAACCAGTCTTGTTTAGTGCTCCAGGACAAGTCTTTCTGCAAGCTTCTCCTCTACCTCTTTAGAGGTTTCTGCATTTAACCTTCTCCTTGGAGTTGCAAGCCATTGTGCCAGGTTTTGAAGGAAAAATAGCTTCAGCCCTTATTCCATTCTGCTTAATAACTGGGGTTAGTTTAAAAGTTTCCTTCATCTGCTTACCATATAACATGCTGCGTGGAATCATTCAATCCCAAGATCGCAGAAGTGCCCCTCTAGATGAATAACACCTGCTCAGCCAGGTACTGATTCTGGGCCCGATCCAAAGCCCGTTGAAGTCCAGGGAAGATTCTATGAACCTCCATGGGCTTTGGATCAGATCTTCTGTGCACCGAACTCCCAGGAGAATTAATATAAATGTTGTATATTGAACTAGATGAGATGACTCAATGAGTCACACTCCCTGTAGCAGATGAAATCCTCTGTTGTGAGACCTGAGTGGACATTCTGAATGGAATAGCCAATCACTGTACAGTATGGATGTGAGGGCACTTGAAAGGTTGAAAATGACATGTGAACTCAGATGGGAAGATTTCTCTGTACCCAGCATTCCCTAATAAATGAATATACCCAATGCAATATTCTAACTCAACAGGAATTTGAGTATTAATTTAGTCAGTTAGAGACCTGTTATATACATCTGTATATTAAGTGCATTTATTGGTGAGTACCTTATCTTTTTAATTCATGAATTCTTGTTTACCTCATGTGAGTGTGAGGATTAGCTGATGCTTGCAAACGCCTAGAAAGTCACAAAATGTTGTACAACAGCCAATATTATTGCTTATATTTGTTCTCTCTGCGGTATGAGCTTGAACTGAGCACTCTGGGAACTGAAAAGAGATTCTTCAAGGAGATTCTCACCTGAAAAACAAAAGATACATGGAGCTAAAATATGGCTTCCTAACAAACTCTGGGCTATTATTCAGTCTCTCAGATCTTCAGACAATCTCAGCTTGAAAGAACACAGCTTGGCCAGTTTATGAAAAAATCAGAACTCCTCAATGCAATCAGTGACTGAACTACAACCTAATTATTCAACCCAAGATATTGGATATATTATATTAATTCTCCAGAGCACAATTCATAAAATAATGTAAAAATGTTTGAGTCTTATACTGTTTTGAATGTTGCAAGTGAAATCAAAGATAAGAGCCAACCCTGTAATGCAGGATTCGGCGTTGGAAATTAGTGAAAGCAGATGCCAGGAAATAGTTGTGTAGTTTTGTACTTCATAAAGTGAATTAATATTTGAAGACATTTATAGTAAAAGGAGCTATTAGAAATAAGAGACACATGGAAAAGCTGGAGAAAAGTCTTTCTTGCTTTGCATTACTCATTTACTTTTAATTTCAACTATGGGAGTGTGTTTATGCAACCTTGAAGTATGAGTGTGCTCCACATTCATGTCTACATTAGAGATAGAAGAGTTTTTAGTACTAGTAGCATACTGCGGAAATTCAGGATCGCTATAAGCACATGAGAAGGAGAACCGACCAGTCAGTGCCAAAATGTCTCACTTTTATTTATTCACTCAATTTGAACATTTGTATTATTATTTATGTATTTATTCATAGTGAATATGAATAGGGTAATATCCTTTTAAATAGTTTGAGCCCTCTGATGGCACTCAGTGTTTTATGTTTCAAAAGCCTCCCGTACTGGTCTGAGCAGCTATATGTTTATAGCTAAGCCTTGCTTGTTTATGTACAGTTAGTAAACATGGTTATTTGGGACCCAGTTATGCTTGTGTGGTTTCTTTTACATAGCTATTATTTTGTAAAGAACAAAAGTCATAATTTGACTACTGTAAATCATGTCTGTAGCTATTTGAACTTACAGTACCTTACTATATGGCTGCTGTGACTTGTGCTGGGGGGCCAAACTGGCCCTTTGTCAGCCTCAGGAGTTGTCTTTCCAGTAGGCTACACTTGCGTTATTTCACTGTGGCATAATATTCTTGTTAACAAAAGATAGCATAGGTTTAATAACTCTGCATTGTATCTTTTGAAGTTATAGCACCACCATAAATCTAAGGTTCTTACACTTGACATTTTTTATTCCATTCTTTATTATGAAACATACCGTTTGTAATGACATCTCTCCGTATGCTTTTGTTCTAAGTAATGCTGTCATTTTCGTAATCCTACAATAATATTACCTCTTAACTAGAGTCATCTGCTGGTTTTATGCATAAACAAAATGCATACATTTAAGGTTTCAGTGTAGTAGCCGTGTTAGTCTGTGTCAGCAAAAAAAATAAGAAAGGAATACTTGTGGCACCTTAGAGACTAACAAATTTATTTCAGCATAAGCTTTCGTGGACTACAGTCCGCTTCGTCGGATACATTGAATGGAACATACAGTGGGAGGATATTTATACATTCAGAGAAACATGAAAAGGTGGAAGTAACCATACCAACTGTAAAACGCTAATTAATTGAAAGAAACTGTTATCAGTAGGAAAGAAATTTTTGAAGTGATAATCAACATGGCCCATTACAGACAGTTGACACAAAGGTGTTAAGGGTATTTAACGGTATTAAATGGTAGTTAAAGGTAAATAAGGGTATTTAAATACCCTTAACACCTTTGTGTCAACTGTGTGTAATGGGCCATATTGATTATCACTTCAAAAGTTTCTTTCCTACTGATAACAGTTCCTATCAATTAATTAGCGTTTTACGGTTGGTATGGTTACTTCCACCTTTTCATGTATCTCTGAATGTGTAAATATCGTCCCACTGTATGTTCCATTCTATGCATCCGACGAAGCGGACTGTAGTCCACGAAAGCTTATGCTGAAATAAATTTGTTAGTCTCTAAGGTGCCACAAGTATTCCTTTCTTATTTTTTTAATACATTTAAGGGTTAACTAAGACCTATATGTCATTCCTTTCTTCTTTAACTTCATGAAGGCAAAAGCATATGGTCAGTTATTAAATTATATGGAAAATAAATTAGCATGGTCCCTTTGGATTTCTTACCTTTTTTCTCTTCAAGGATTCTTATCAACAAATAAATGTATTGACACCTCTGGCTTTAGGACCTGTGAATTCCCACACTTCTTGATGGGCTTCCATGGTGCAGGGAGGTGTTAAATTAATCAGTCAGAGCAGTGTAAAATGGGGGGATATCAGAAATGGAGCTGAGACTGCTAGACCCTTAAGCACACCCTTAAATCCAGTATTAATTATCATCAGACACTACTTTTCAGGAGTTACACGGAAGGGCTTTTGCTGGTGGAGAAGGAAACATTAACAGTTGCTTTGTGCATGGTACCTGATGGCTCAGGGTAGCTACGTTTCCAGCCTTTAGTACATGGGTATTTGTCTTTTTATTAAATAGTGATATTATTTACACAATGAACAAACGCTCTTTTAGGAAAATAAATAGGGGGTTTAACTTATTGCTCATGAAAGTGAAATAACACTGTGCAGAGCTGGGCATAGGAGGGAAAATGGTGTTGGGCAAACATCCCTGCTCTTGGCTGCCAATTCAGCTCCATCCTGACCTATGCCATCTCTGCTATTCTTAACCTGGGCCTTGCCAGAACTGAGATTGCCAATTGCCAGTGTTTCTAAATGGCTTGGTGGGACTGGCTATTTGAATTTCTTTAAGAGAGACAAAATTCCTCTCAGGACTACAAGTTGAGGCCACCTACATTCTCTGTGCTTCAGACTTCATCTAAATACGAGGATTGAGTTTTCAAAGCAGAGCACAGTAAACGTGACCATGAAAACACAGGTGCCTATTCCCGCCATAGAAACCAGTATTTTCCCCATGAAAATAAATACCATGCTTATCTACCACTCTGTCTATGTGGTTACCTGAGCTGTATGCATACCCTCCACTTCAGCAAAGCATTTAAAAAAACGCTTACTAACCTTCTCATAACTGTTGTTCCTTCAGATGTGTTGCTCATGTCCATTCCAATTGGGTGTATGCACGCTGCGGGCACGGTAGCTGGAAGATGTTTCCCCTAGCACTATCGGCTGGGTCAGCCTGGGCGCCCCCTGGGGTTGCGCCTTCATGGCACTTGATATAGGCCCCTGCCGAAATGGCACCCCCTCAGTTCCTTCTTACCACTAGTGACGGTTAGCCGGAATGTCTGTTTTTCTTGCTTCGATGAGCATATCCACTCTTAGCAGTGAACTTTCTATTTTTCTGTATATAGTTAGTAGTAGTTATAGTTGCTAGTAGTAAGATTCGTTTTTTCTGTAAGTTTCATTTGGGGGTATCCCCCCTCCCCCGACCACCCCTTTCGTACTGGAGCATGCCTCGGCCCCCAGGCTTTAAATCCTGCGAAGACTGTGGCAAGTCTATGCCCAGGAGTGACCCACACACTTCTTGTCTGAAGTGTTTTGGGGAGAGTCACCAAAAGGAGCACTGCAAAATTTTCAGGGGTTTTCATCCCGGGCTCAGACAGAACAAGACCAGTGCTTCAAGATCCTCATGATGGAGGCTACGTTCCGTCTACACTCTGACCCCGGAACGGTGGAGCCGACCCCAAGCACCTCTTCATCACTGTGGAGTGCGCCAGCACTGGTGGCCTGTGAGCTGGCACCGTGGAAGGACTCATCCAGAGACCCTCAGCACCGCCATGGCTCCACTCATAAGGCCTCCACGCAGGCCACAGAGCAGCACTGTTCGCAATCCCTGATGACCCAGAAGAAGAGGCTGGAGGGGGGCCACTCTCCCCCAGCAAGACCTTAGAAGCTGGCAGCAGTGCGACCCGCGATAGGCCATGCCAGCTCGGCCCCGTTGCCAACTAGGGTTGTGTTGACTTTTGCCCCCATGGGGGATCAGTTGAATCTGGATCAATAAATCTTCCCAGTCAGTGAGAGCCATAAATTGCAGCTCCCATCCACACCGGAGGCATTGCAGCAGCCAGGGACTTAATGGAACTTATGGCACTGTCCTTCCCTCCAAGGCAGGAGAGATCACTGGTGCCATCGGCCCCAGCACAACCTTCGGTGCCGTCTAGGGGTGAGCCGGCGATGACAATGGGGAATTCGCCATCACTCCCTGGCACCTTCCAGCGTCCACGCAGGGGAACTACATGGGTCCCCCTGGCATTGGTCACTGGCACCGATGGGCACCGCTCCTCCGTGACCCTCCTATATGAAGTCCACAGAGGCGGAATCATACTGCTCCAGAAGGAGCAGAAGGTCCTGATCCCAGCACAATCGGCAGCCCTACCTGGCACCGTGGCCAGGTCAGGGGCAGGCTCTGGCCCAGTGGCCATTCTGGATGGCCTGGGTGTTCCACAGAGTCAGAGGTCCCACTCCAGGTCCGCATCGTTGGCCTCGGCATTGTTTGTGCCTCCACCCTACCCCAAGGCCAAACGACCCCAGCCTCGGATCCGTCGCTGTTGGCACCAGTGGCAGCTACACCACCGGCACCAACATCGCAGTCAGCTGCCACACTAACCACAGCACCAGCGACTGTGGCCCGGTGACTGTGGCACCACTGGTAGTGACCGCGCCGATCCTAACAGTGGGGACTGTCGACGGCCCCTTCCCTGGAGGACAGCAGAGTGCTCCAGCAGCTGCTCAGGAGGCTGGCAAAGAACCTGGGGATCCAGGCGGAGGAGGTGGTGGAGGACGCTGACCCTGTGGTCAATATCCTTGCCCCCTTGGGCTCCTCCCGCATTGCCCTACCACTAATTAAAGTAATTAGTGAGGCCACTAAGATGTTGTGGCAGACCCCTGCCTCTTTGCCTCCGATAGCAAAGAGAAATGAGCGCAGGTACTTTGTCCTCTCCACTTCAGCAAAGCATTTAAACATATTGTTACCCTTTTGGGCCCAAGTGGCTGTTCAAAGTTTGGGGACCTGCAGGTGTTCCAATTGGGAGTTGAAGCAGATGATGGAGTCTGGTATTTTCTTTGAAGCAATCTTGTTCATTTACAAGAAACGTACAAAGTCCTGCTTACCAGTGGTAGCTCATATATAGAGGATGTTGGAGCTCTACCAATCAAAGTATGCAAGCACATGAGGGTGTGTATGTCTGTTACCATATTTGAATTGTGAAAACACCAAATCTGCTATGGATTTGTTGTATTTACAGTGCATATTTAGTAGCAGGGTGTTCTTCTTCACTAACCCTGCGGCACATGTGCAGACTTCACAGTCAAAGTTTGAGAGGAAGTGAAGCTGCAGCGATTTTTCAGTGAGGATTGGGGCACTGGATTCACTGCCCGCGCCACAGGCTGCGGTGACTCTATATGTTTGTGTGGTATGCGTAACTCAATGGGCTCTGATCTTCTGATTAGGCTTCTAATTGCTACCCATTATAAATAATAAACATCTGTTTTGTATGGACAAATGTGGGTTTTAATAAATGCACATACTTTTTTGTAGACATACCCGTTTCTCTCAGCTTTGAAAATTTGCCGCAAAACATATTTGGATTTTTCTTTTTCTTTCCAAAAACATTTTTTAAAGAGGGAAAAAATACTTTTGTTCTGACATTCTCATGCCTAATTGGCACTGATATCCACCAAGCTAGCTTGATAGGGTGTGCAACTGTTGACAGCCAGATGTACCAATAACTAGAGAATCAGAAAATGAAAACAAGTGGGGAAAAAAGTGTGCTAATAAGAACATTGCTGTTGATGTACAGGGGAGCTCTGGCATAAGGAGCACTCCTCAGTCTGTTTTCAATAGAAATTTGACAATGTATTTTAAAATGGATTTTAATTTCAGATTTTTCTTTATTTGTCTAACAAATCCCTCTTAATATCTATCATTCAATGGAGCCATCCTCTCTGGAAGTTCTGTAGTAATCCAAGATTCTCTCTTTTACCAGCAACCTTTTGCAACATCTCTAAGTCCAATAGATATTATATTTTGATGGTTTCCCTATAGCTTATTTGGAATTGCACTTGTTTCTCTCTTTTTTTTTTTTCCTTCAGTGCAGGAACTAGGACAGAACATTTGTTTTATAATGGCAGCTGTCAAAACAGTGTGCTTTATATTGCTTGTGAGACCTAGATGGAAACTGAAAAATGTGGATATTTTAACTTGATTAGAATTTTAAGACAAAAAAATGAATATTGATTTATTTAAATATTTGCATTCAGTTTTGAAAATAAAAAGGTTAAAAGGCAAAGGGATTTTTATTCATAGGAGAAAAAATATCATTAGTCATTTTACAGCCTATTTACCCATGCTGTGCAAATGAGGTGGGAAGGAGAAAGTAGTGTGTCCCTGCTGAACAGAGTTTGGTCAGTGAGTTGTGTTGATGAACTGAAACAGTGACATTCAGCAAACAGGTTTAAAGCTTTTGTGGCAGATATGAAATGGAAAGTAAATATTCCTAGTGGACTGTATAAGTTTATACCATCAGAGCCTCAGATTGCCTCAGTCAATCATAAACCCTTAGAGATAGAACTGGCATAGGCCTCGTGTTACACAGGCTCATTGACTTTTATTGTGTAATGTATTTCATCTTCAGCAGCAAGAATACAGGGTTGCAATACCCTGCCTTTAGCTTCCATTTGTTCATAATGTAAGGGGACTGTTATCCCCTTACTAACATTCAGAGCTCCCAGTACCAAAAGGGGAAGGGTCGATGGGACTGACAGTCCCCAGGGGCAATGGGGAGAGGCCAGTGCTCCAGGTCAGCTCTGATTGACAGGGCGGGCAGGTGAATCGGAGTCAGGAGGTCAGGGTGGATCCCGTCCTCCGTGTGAGCTGAAGTTGCCTGAGTCAGACAGAGTGGGGCCGAGCTAAGGAGAGGCTAGAGCTGAGCTGGGCCAGATCCAGAGGGGCCAGAAAAGCAGCCCAGAGACACAGACCTGCCCTGGGAGCAGAGGTGCAGCCCCAGAGCCAGAGCACAGCCCAGAGAGACAGACCTGCCCTGGGGGGAGAAGCTGCAGCAGCCCAGGGGGCTGGAGGCAGAGCAGCAGCAGCAGCCGTGCTGAGGCAGAGGAGCTGGAGCTGAGGCAGAGCGGTGGAGCTGGGGCTGGAGCAGTCTGGAGCCGGGTGCGGTGAGCAGCTGGGGACAGCGAGGGGGACCCTGGGCAGTGGGCCCAGCACAGGGGACACCTCAGCCAAGAGGCCCTGCAGGCCAGACGTGCAGGGGGATCTAAACCCCGACAGGGCAGGGGCGATGCTGGGAAGAAGGGTCCTGCCACCCAGAGCCTGCGAGCGTGTGGCCACCGCCGGAGCAAGTATCCAAGCCACAGCGTCCCTGCAGCACAGCCAGGGCCTGAGAAGGAGCCTGGGACTTACACAGGAACAGACTGAACTGCCCTGACATTGCAGAGACACTGTTGTGATGTTCCCTGCCACAGAGCGGGGTGATGTGTTTTCTTAACCTTTCCCATTTTTTCCTTACTCATTTTAAAATTAATTGTTGATTAAATAATTTGCATTTGCTTTAAATTGTGTGCAATGATCTGTGGGTTAGGGAAATGCAGAGAGAGTACCCCGGAGTGGGGACACCCTAGCCCCTGACCTAGGTGACCACAGCAAGGTTGGGGGTCGAGCCCCCCAGGAATCCTGGGCCCAGCCTTGTTGGGGTTACGAGGACTCTGCCAGACAGGAGAGTGCAAGGGGAGTCCTCGAGGACAGGGAGGCCTCTGGGTGAAGGAAGTGGGAGCGAGGACTGAGATCCTTCCGCTAGCCCATTTCACCGGGGTAGTGCAGAGACGAGGAAAGTTCCCCACAAGAGCGGGACTATTCCCCCGCTTACAATAACATCAAAGGAAAAAGTTTGTGATGAAGGAAGTAGGGTTATTTATTCATTAATTGTAAAAGAGGAAATACTTGTTCTATTTTAAAGAGACACCATCCACTTGAAATCTAGTAATTTTTTAAAAAATGATCTAGAAGTACCTCCAGGAACTACATCTATGGCTAAGTCCCCTGCCATGTTTTGTAGATTTACAAATTAAATTATCCCCTCCATTGCTACTTATAAGAGCAAAATACACTAAAGGAGGAGACTAAGGCCTGATTCTGCAATTTATTCCTCTTGGGGGAACCCCAACATGAAGCTGAGACAAGTCAATGGAGCAGGGTCAGGGCTCTGACTGGGAACAATAGCTGACAGAATTAGAGCCTGAATAACAGACCTCATACTAGAAACAGTGAAGCTGTCTTTATACTAAGTGCTGCCAAATGCTCAAAGTACTTTAAAAAAAATTAATTGTATACATAATTACTTAAAATATCCATCATGTCTATAAAGTCCAGTTATATGATTACTATTCCTATCCATTTATACATAATGGGTTGGTAGTAGACATCATTGGTGTAATCAGCCAGGACAAAACTGAAAAGAGGTGAGATGTCATACAAAAAAACGCATGATGATAGTTATGATGGAGTTTGAATTGGTTAACTCATTCCACCTTTGTCATGTCAGTCAAAGCTTTGAAGCTTCTTTCTGTTGACCAGGCTGCAGGGATTAGGCAGGTTAAAGGGCCCAGATGAGCCCATGTAGTCCCAGATGAGGAGTTTTGGAGTAGGGCGTTCTTAGGTTAAAAAAAAATGCAGCAGAGGCTCTGGGCTAGACCAGAGTTGTTGTGTATTAACCAGTCAGTTTTGGTTATGGGTCTTGTGTGAGTCTTTGGATTTAGACAAAAGCAAATCAATAGTTTCTTGGGATAGGGCAGAGGTGCCTGATTTGAGTTTTCTGTATGTTGTTTGTTGCCACCCCTGCCTCAGAAACTGGGGCCTGTGTTCATGTTATAAATAAACTAAGAAAATACCTGCCTTTGTGTTACTGATTTCTGCCCCACATAGGAAACTGTCCTAGAAGGTCCTGAAAATCTGCTGTCACTCAGGAAAGGGTCAGTAGTTTCATTTAATGTAGATTCAATGGTTGGAGCCGAAGATAGGAAAATATTTTAGGTGGTGTGATGAAAAGTGGGGTAAGCCCTGTCCTTGCATCTCATTTAATAAGAAGAAAAATGGAGCAAAGTAGGAATACAATTTCATTAATTTTCAGAGGCTCTAATTTATTATAATCAGATTAAGTGGGAGTATTAGATATACTGGTGGGACATCAACATTAGCGATGGTACCTGAGCAATAACTGGCTAATAAAAATTCCTGTTGAGGGGAGAAGAATTCAAGATTTTCATAAATGGCAATGTCCTGAATAACTAACTGAGAACAATGCAGGACAAAGAATATGAAAACTCATGTAGGTATAATTCACATGTGCTTTCAAAAGAGTCATTCTTAGTCATCTCCCCCCCCCCTCCCCACCAGTTACTTTCAAATGTGATAAAAATGGAAGAGATGCTTGAGCGTAATTGGAAAATGAGCATGAACTATTTTAGGAGTGGTGTGGAGCTAATGCTTTTCTAGTATCACTCACTCCACACACTGACACTTGACTTGTAAGAATGTTCATGAACAAAATATATAAATATATATCCAGGTGGCTTTTAGTAGCAAAGAAACTAAAGAGAAAAGCATATGTTAATGTGTGCTTACAATATGTCTGTAACCTTGAAAGGAACCCATCTTTCAGGAAGCGGAAAAGTGTAGAAGTCTAATGGTAGAAACAAAATTATATTTACATTAACTCTTACCTTCCAGATGATTTTAGATAAGCCAAAGAATATAAAATGGAGAAAAAATCATTGTCTCTAGCAAGTGAGGATTCAGACCTGTTCCTTTTAGACTTTTTTGGATGATTAGAGTACAGCTTTTCACTTTATATTAAAGTGATTATGAACTCGCATGAATTGAATAACTGTCTGTAAAATAAAAATCCTCTAGCAAACAATGAATCTTCAGAGTTTAAATTGCTTATGAAATTCTAAAGATTAAATTAGGTAGGAATTCATATAAACTAAAAATATCAACAGCAAAACAAGTATAGGGTGTTGTTTCCTTTCCCCCCCTCCAAGAGTTTTAAAAATTTCTCCTCCAAGTGAACTGTCTGTATATGCTTATTTCTTCCAGTTTGTTTCTTATCATGTTTTTAATCAGACACCAACAGCTTTAGCAAACGACTCACACAATAGCTCATCTGAGAGTGATGGACAAAGTAGCTCCTGTGACCATCAGATCGATGCAATCAACTGGATGGACACTCAGGGAATTGACCTGTATGTCTCCATAGGGGTGGCAAGAAGGGTAAAGAGATTGCTCAATTGCTGAACACTTGGGAGCTTGAAAGTAATACATTCATTATATGGTTGAACCATTTCTGCAGACTGTGTGTCCTAATCAGACTAGTAACTCTGACCTATTCTGTTTACCAAAACATTTGTCAGGAGGCTTCTTTGGTTTTGTAATACCTCATTTTCCATACATAGAATTTTAAATTTAAATAAAAAGGTGGCTATACTGTATACATCCTCTCCACAATCATTAGCGGGATGGTATTTGAACAGCTCCTCTCCATGTCATAGGTCTGACACTGTTAGTAGCTAATGGGGATAATCCCATAACTCAAATGGCAGGGGTTTCCTTTGGGAGCAGAAGGATAGTATCTTTCTGAATAGTGAGTTGTGTGCCCAGGATGTGGCACACAGTAAGAAGAGCGATATCCTTAGGTGGCCACTGATGTCTTGCAATTTTATAGACATTTTTACTAAATGGTAAATAAAAAGATGTAAAAAAGCCAAGCACCCTACTATTGCTCTTATAAAGAAATAGATTTTATTAAAAGTATGCTTCAGAATGGACTATAAATTAACGTTTTAGTTAATGCAAACAACAACAGGAACATGGAAACATGAAAGTCCATTATTAGACTTTCATGGTGTTTTACAGCAGACTCATCTGTCTGCCAATTACATTTTATGTTGTTTTAATCTGATCATCAGCACAACTGTCTTCCAAATGTCACTACATTTAGAAGACTGTCAGTCAAGGCTGCTTATTAGTATGCTGGGGTCATGGTGTACTGTTTACAGTAGTATCAGTCAAGGCCAAAATGTTTGTCCATTTCCCTTGCTTACATATTGGAGATCAGGAACGTGAGAATAACTGTTGACAAAGTGGCAAGGAGTCTCACAAAGTGCATAATGTATTTTAAATTACACTTTAAAGCTGCATTTAGAATGTTAAAATTTTACCATTTGTTGTGTCGCCATAATCAAAAATAATTGTGCTTTCAGCAGAATGGGAAGCAGCGACAGGATGTAGTCTAATGTTAAAAGATTTTTTCCCCTCTACATAAGGGTTAGAAGTATGCAAGCTAAGAATGTTTGTTTGAATTTTAAATGTATAGATATTTTGTTACAATAATATTCTAATAATGAATATTATTGTATAATTGTATGTTATATATTATATTTATAATTATAACTTATAATTATATATGAATATTATTAAATGCTCATAAGAATCAGGGGAGAATGAAAAGATTTTTCCCTGCAAGACCCAAGTACAGGATTCTGTTTTTCTCCTTTGAATAGTTGAAAATAATTACATTCTGAGCGTTGAAGAACCACTCAGTGCTGAACCACATTAGAACTTGAGTCTCCTGACTTCCAAAACCTCACTGTGTCCCCTAGCCAAGGCTAGACTCTTACTGCCAGTATCTAAAATAGACCAAAACTATAGAACTCAAAGATTGACAACAAAATCTCAATAATGCCAAAAGCATCACTATAGAAATGCCATTTTGTTTAAGGTAGTCAGAATGGAACATTAGCTTTATTTGTCTGTGGCTTTAATGCATTTATGTGCTGTGTTTTATGCTAATATTTTGACCATTTAAGTGGAAAGAGTAGTTAAGGTGCATACTTGACAACAGGCCAGATTTGCCCTCTACTGCGTCCTGAGTCCCCTGTTTCTCCTTGGCAATAGAAATTGAAGGAAAAATTTTGGCTTTTAGTCACTAAAGGCCACTGGTGCCCCCTTTACACCAATTGTTGGTTTCTCCACTTCTCTTTGAAAGCCTCAGTTCGGGTAGAATCAAGCGAAGAAGATTCACCTCACCCATTTGAATGTGAGCATGCACACACACACTCTCTCTCTTTCTCACACATGTACACCTGCACCCTCCCATCCACCAGCAGAAGCAGTTTCACTACCTTTCCAGGGAAAAGGGAAAGTGTGAGAGAAGAATCAGGGAGATTGATGGGGAGGCCAGGGGACTCTAGAAGGAGACGCTCTTTGAGGACTTGAAAGAAGGAAGTGGGAAAGCACTCTTGACATAGGACTATAATGTGGGAAGTAGAAATAAGATTCAAGAGGGGCAGTAGGTCATGTAGTTTTCCTTCTGAAGACTCCGGAAGTAGTAATCAGCTCCCCACATGCATCACAGGGGCTAGTAGTTCTATAGATTTTGTTTTCCTAAGGCAAAAACAGATGGCTGGAAGCCAGGGCCTGCTGGAAGGGAAGGGGGTTAGATGCTCGTTAGATTGAATGATCGAACTGCTGCTTTGCATAGGATCACAGGACTACTTCCAAAACTGATTTTTAGGGTGTATCAGTGTTTGTTTGTATTTGTGCACATCTTTTGCAGATACATAAGCTGCTGGTAGTATTCAGCAGGTTTGACCACATCAAAAAATTGATTTCCAAAGGATCGACTTTTGGTTGACCAGAGTCTGTTAAAGTGAACTCGCTACCTTTTAGGCTGCTCCAGCAGCTGGAGCACAGTACGTTAGAGTGCTTTATAAGTCACACCCCTCTGGCGCGTTTTGCTGCATGGTATAGACAAGACTTAGACTGTATTGTGTTTATTGTGGGTGTCAGCTTACTCATATTGATAGACATACAAATGCAGAAACATTGGCAGCTTAGGTCTAATATTCATCTCCGTGAGCAAATTAGTACCTGACAGTGTTGTAGCCCTGAGTTATAAGTGGCAATTTACAAGTGATGAAAACAAGGATTGTATCTACTGTCAAGGTGCTACGTGAGACATTCACTATAAAATTGTCACTGAGGTACAAGTAGGCATGGCAGGATTCGATTTAAATTATTTGTGGTTAGTAAACATATTTCACCCAATGCACTGAAATCAATGTAAGAAAAATATCCATCTGTAAGAGTCAACAGGCAGCCTCTCCCTCACCTTGCATCTGCAGGTATTTGGTGTCACTGGCTATGCAGCTATCCCTCTGCAGCCCGACTGTCATGGCCCCTCTCACTCACTGGCCTGGAGTGCAGACGTGTTCCCTAGGCAGGAGCTATTCAGCAGCAGGGTGGCGAGCAGGGGTTTCTGCTCTCCCCCACCAGGAACACAAACTTCCCCACACCTTGCATCTCCAGGGATCATGTGTCACTGGCCCCATGGCTGTGTTAGGCGCCCCCTGCCGCCCTGTTGTGAAACTATGAAAATTTATTAAAATAGATTAAAAATGGGAAAAAAGGTTAAAAATGAATATTGATGTTAGCAGTCAGATTTACAAAAAACAAACAAAAAAAAAGATTTTGCCGTGCCTAGGTATAAGTTAAAGCCACCAAAGCTGGCATGTTTAAGTATTAGCTCTCAGTCCAGCTTTAACATACACACTGTCTGTCTCACTCTGAAATGTCCAACCTGTGTCATTCACAATATTTCATCTTAATCATCAAATCTAACACTTGGTGTAGGAAACCATCAACACACTAGACTGTTAACACTATGTTTTTGTAATGCCCTGTAACTGTATTGATGTGTGTTAATCAAGAGTTTTTGTTGCTTCTGATCATGATTAAGATTTAAAATTAATGATAAGACCATCCAAAAATCCTGGTTCCAAATACTCCCAATTTTAGGATGATCAGCTGATCTCAGATTCTCTGGTGGAACATTTCTCCATTGGAGACTGCTTATTTGCTGAAATCAAAACTTTTCACGAAGATGTTCCATTTCAATGAAGTTGCAATGGAGCTCAGGCAAGGTTCTAACAGAACCTTTCTGTTTTCCTGCCAGGCTCCTCAGTGGTTCCTGGATCTTTGGCAGCCCACTTCACAGGCTGATGGGGGAATCTGAGAGACGGGGAGTCCCATCTCCTAAGCTTTTGGACTCCCCATCTCCTCCCTAGGTCATTACTCAGAATGAGGCTCCCAGCACTCTATTAGTCCACAAGAGGACATATTTGACACTAATTCTGGAGCTGCAAAAGTGCCTGCTTTGTCCTCATCCTTCAAATCTCTCCTTAAAAACCCATGGTTGTTCCACAAGATCTATAAGTAACTTTAAAAAAAAATTGCAAACCCCTCAAAATGCATATTTGTAACTTACCCAGGAATTTGTTGTGGCACTCTGCATCCCCTGTCGTCCTTGCCTCCTAGTTTGTTTCCATATATCAACAAAGGTAGTGTCTTGGATTCCTGCGACTGTTTGGCAGGCCCCTGTGCCTATGTGGACTCCCACTGAAATTGATACTGCTCCCTGAAGACACGGGGGATCTGTCTCTGTGTACTCAATTGTGAGATTGGAGCCGTGGACTGAACATATTTGAAAGCACAATTCAGGTTTATTGTATTGTAAAAAAATTAATAAAGGGTTTAAAATTCATGATAGGGTCAGTTCAGAAAAACTAGAACACAAACTAAAAATAAATTAAACTTGCATGCATCCCAATTTTGCATGCTATTCTCTGTAGTTAATTTTCTCTACCACTAATAAGTGCTCAGATACCTGAAGATGGGGATGAGTGCTATACAGATGAGAGGAGTAAATGAGAATAGTTTTATGTATTACACATTCTGTATGTTCTGTCACTGACACTTGCTTTATTCTCTGAAACAGGTGTAGTCCCCTGTTGTGAAGAAGTGTAAGTTATCTATCATTGCTATTAGAGGACATTAGCTACTCAACTTCCATAATATAATCTCCAATCCGGTAATTAACTGTCTGTGTGCTGTACACAGGTCAGATTCAGCAATGCTTTGGCTAAACATTAACAACAGTGGGATACTACAAATTCTCATGAACTCCCAACCAACACATAGGAGTTCACAATGCACTGCAACCCTGGGAGTTTGCTTTCATGTGAACTTGAGACTTTGTAACATATGCTATTTGTGAGTTTACAATTTGCTATTTCTGTAAAAACCAGATTGGCAGGGAAGATCACAGAATGCTGTGTGAACTCTTAGTAGGAAGTTTCACGGAGCTACATGCTATGCAGTTCACTCTGCAGTGTGGGGCTGAAGATTAACAGCAGCAAGACTTCAAAAAAGATGCCCACACATTACTGAACATTCCAGCAACTACAGCAAGAGAACTTAAAGGCACTTCAAGCAGCTAAGAAGTGTTCTAGTCCCCTGCGTAAAACCTGTGGTTGAGAATTACCCCCTAGTTATAGCAGTTTGAGTGTGCACCAGGGAAAGTGATCCAAATAATATTTTATATGGTTTTGCATGGGCAGAGAACTGGAGGTGAAACTGGTGACAGAGGACAGAGCAATGATTGTATGATACTATATCATGAAAGCCCAGGAAAAGAGGTCGGGGAATCTAAACATGTTATATCAAACTCTGAACAAGGAAATAGAGAGATTGCAGGATTCTGAGTAGAGCAGGGTGAAATTTTGGATGAATTCACCCTCTCTTTCCTTGGCCCAATGACTATTCATTGTCATTCCTAAAGACCATGATTATCAACTGGGCCAGAGAGAGAATGTGAGTAAGAATGACTCTATAACCAGTAGTTAGGGCACTAACTTATACTGTGGGATATATAAGTTTGAGTTCCCATTTCAATGACTGCTAATCAAACAGCTTCAACAGGAGAGCTTGAGAGAGACCTCCTCCCACCAGAATAGACCTAAAGCCCTGTGATTAGGATGCTCTCCTGTAAAATAGGAGACCCAAGTTATAATCATTTTCCACATCAGGGAGTTGAACCTTGGTCTCACACATCCTTGATGAGTGTCCTAATCACTGGGCTAAAAAGTATAAGAAGAGCAGCACTGCTTCTTCTGGCCATTTTGTGAATCAAACCATTCAAAAATGCCTGAAGCAAAACATTTCAGATTGAATGACATGTTTCGTTTGACCCAAATTGAATGATTTTTTTTCAGTTGATCAAAATTTTAGATTTCAGTTTAAGTTGAACCAAATGGTTTTGTCTGTTTGTTACTTTTAATTTGTCTCTACCACTAATAAGTGTTCTGATACCTGAAAATGGGATGAGTGATAGTTTTATCTGCCAGCAAACCGAAAAATACATTATTCACCCAGATCTAATTCTGATAGTAATGAGCCTCCATTATCAGCAGAGCTGGGCAGAAGAACTCAATAGAGCCATCTTCCATCAGGAAATACAGTTCTGTTGAAATCTAAATGTTTTGTAAAATCTATTTTGCCAAAAATTCTTGGATATATTCACAGGAGGGTTGTATGTAAGATGTGGGGGGTATTTGTTCAGCTCTGTTTGGCACTGGTGAGGCATCAACTGGAGTATTGTGTCCGTTTTGGGCACCATGCTTTAAGAAAGATGTGTGCAAATTGGAGAGTCCAGAGGAGAGCAACAAAGTTGATGAAAGGTTTAGAAAACCTGACGTAAAAAAGCTGGGCGTGTTTAGTTTTGAGAATTGAGGGGGAGAGGACCTGATAAGAGTCTTCAAATATGTAAAATATTTTTGTATAAAAAAGATGATCAATTATTCTCATTGTCCACCAAGGGTAGGGCAAGAAGTAATTGTGTTAATCTGCAACCAGGGAGATTTAGGTTAGATATTAGGAAAAACTTTCGACTATGAGGATACTTAAGCACTGGAATAGGTTACCAAGGGTCCGGAGGTTGTGGAATCCCGATCATTGAAGGTTTTATAAGAATGGATTAAATAAACATCAGTCAGGGATGCTGAAGGTATAATTTTCCTGTCTCAGTGCAGGGGAATGGACTAGATAACCTCTCAGGATCCCTTCCGGCCCTACATTTCTGTGATTCAAGGGCATGTCTACACCAGCGTATTTAGTGCACAGTAAACAAGAGTGTGAATTTAAAGTGCACTAGCCACCATGTGGCTTTTTATGGTCCAGTAAATGTCCACCCAGGGTGTTAGTGTGGAGTAGTTATTGCTGGCTTTTCCCCCTCATGTAGACAGACCCTGAGCTTTCTGATCACAGAGGGGAAATAACATTGGCACTGGTGTATATCTTATACTTGCATTCATTATATTGTAACATCTAAACTATATATCTAAGCCAATGTGTCATAACCCTCCTAACTTTGCGAAGAAAATCAGTCATCAGCTTTGTAAGGCAATACAGGGTTTTAGCCCCTCTTGTGTTTTCAACCCCAGCTGTCACAAGTTCAGAAAATAGTTTTCTGTTTTATGACCTCTGTCATGGGCATGTATGTGTGACTCCGTGTGTATCAAATGCCTAGACATAGGGAGTATATACCATGTAGTAAACACACACACTCTATATTGTAATAATAATGCACACACAGGCACATGTAAATTCACATAATCTATTTCATCTGAAGAAGGATGACCTTTTGCAGTACAGAATGAATTACAAAATCTTTTCTAGCTGCTACAAGTGTGTAGATCATATTCTTGTAGCCCCCATAAAAGTCATAGTTGCTGTCAGCTTGAGAAATCTTGGCTCAATACTCATGTTTCTCTTTTGCTGTCATGAGAGAAAAGCAATCCTTCTTATTAGAAGGACAGGATGTACCGCTAGAAAATATCTTGACAAATGACCTTTTCCTAGTTTTAACAGCTCTAGAATCCATATTCTTGGAAACAAATATCTTTACATTTGCCATTACATTAAATAGTAGAGCTGTCTATGTTTTGCTTAACCTTTTTTGGCTGTTTCATTACATAAACAGCATCTTGAACAAACTCCTTGTATTACTTTCTTAAAAATACAGTATCTTAAATTGATGTTTTAATCTGTAGCCTGTAATTTGTATTTATCAATCTGTGTGTATGTATATATATATATTAACTCTACATTAACCAGGTACTAAGTATCGAAATGACTTTGACCTCTTCAATATCACTTCTTATCCCTTGTCGCATTAGAGAAAAAAGGAAGCTAAGCAAGTCCACACATTTTAACCAAAGAAGGACAAAATAGATCTTTCCACATCCATTATAATATTCCAGAGTATGACTGTTCTGTCTTGTTAGAGGTGACAACAAGAACCCATCCTTCATAACAATGAACATGTCAGCTGAGTCCTTTTTCTCAGCTGTCATGATATCATTATGCATATGGCAGAGAGAAAAATGGTACAATTTGAGTAAGCATGGCTTTGTTCAGATGTAAAGCTCATATCTCAATAGATGGATCTTTAAGTTTAAATGGGTATGAAAATATGAATCAGCTTTTATTAAAGTTTGCAGAGCTGCCTTTACATGTTATATAAGAAGGGATTATATTTCTGTGGTTTTCCTGCAGCCTGGAGGAGCGTGATGTTTCCATTTTTTAGCAATGCTCACTGTGTTTTTTCATTTAATGGAAAGTTATTTTTAAGAAATAACCAGGTCCTTGTTTTTTTGACAAATACCATAACTAGTCATAGGCACCAAACACTTTAAAAAGTAAAGCAACAAGTTCCATTTAATGCTTTTCTCTTTTTATATAGAGTGCCTCACTATCTAAACCTGAAGAAAGCTATGCTCTAAATGCCAAAATGCATGTCAGGTGAGCTGGTTTGGGCCCTAATAGGAACAGTATTGCATATCTGTATGAGCAGCATTGCATTTAAATGTATAGCTTGCAGCTGACACTATAATAAATGACTGGATCTTAAGTGTCTTTCACTTAATGCAACTAAGATAACTCAAGCTCCTTTCTGGAAATAATAGGAGCCATTACTACAAATAAATTTCAGCGAAAGACACTATTACGGTTACAAACTTATCTTATTCTTGCAGTTAATTATTTCCCAGCACTCGTTGGCCCAGAGTATTCACATGGCTGCTTAGCTTACTATAATAACTTCCTATACAAACAGCTGCCTTGAGAAGCTGAAAATATTCTGTTCAGAGTGCAAGTTGCACAGCTGGCTATCAGTAGAAAGCTATTGGATTTTACATCGTTTTTTCCAAGTCTGCTTTAGGATGAATTTTTGAAGTAGAGATGGCAAGATTGTGTGTTGAGTGAATTGTCACCAAGTACTTTGAAAAGATCATTTTGAGACTATCTATACAGATGAAAGGTGGATTGTTGCGGGGAAGAGAGAGCCATGTTTAGTATATTTTGAGAGCCACATGAAAATGTAAATGTATATGGAAGGGGGCCTCATGATATGAATATGGGAGGGAATCATACCTCGTGGAAGAGAGAAGCAAAATAAGATATGGAAGAGACAACAGATGAAGGGAATGGATGGGGAAAGGTTTGTGACTTATTCGTCACAATTCTGAGTCATAGGTCCTTGGTAAGAATCAGACTGATTAAAAAAATGGGTATTTGCCACCTAAACTTCACTAAATTGACATCATTTATTTACTCTGTTTTGTGATTCATTAACTCTCTTAACCATTTTTTAATCAGGAGAAAGGTCAGCAATGGATCCAAGAGATGACTGGAAAGTGAGTGTATGAGTGATTACTTATATTCTAGTCCTGATTCTGATCTCACTTATATTAGTTTTACACTAATTAAACTTAATTGATTTAAGTGGAAATACTCTGATTTAAACAGTCATTAATGATAGCTGTCATCTGTGCAACCATTTTTGTTGATTCTATGAAGAAATGTATACTGTGGTAATTCCCAATATATGTTAACCTTAGCCACGTACTTACAATCTAACTGCGCTTCCTGTTATTCTGTACAACTCTATTGGGGAGGGGTGAATAAATCTGTACTTATACTTTTATCTGTAAATTAGGCAGTATATGACCCCTTTCATTTCCACCATCCATGCACATACTAATGTTTGATAGTGGGACAGTAGGACCATGGTTCTAAAACAAAGTACTGTCACTGAATTTTATTATTTTCATGATAAAAAATAATGCCATTAATAGTACACATTTATGTAATTACATTCCTAAGCAATAAGGCCCCAGAAAGAAATTCCATGTTCAATGTGTTTGCGTGAAGAGGAAATGCTGAATATTTTTAGCTGAAATGAAAGCTTTTAAAATACAATAATCATTTGTCACTAAGCTTAACAAGGACAAATATCATGTAATGAAATAAAAGGTCATCTGATGGAGAAAATGTAAATATACAGTACATCCTGAAGCAAAAGACTGACTTGAAGTTTTGTTTTGTTTTTTTGTTTCTAAGGGGGAGGGGCTAGGGGAGCATTATTCCAACTTTGTTAAAGGTAAATGAGTTATGTGGTTTTTATAGTCAAACATTTTTCTTCCCAAACACCCATGCCTTAGTCTTCTTCCTTGTTTCCTGGCTGTTAACCGTGGCTTAAGAAATATTAAAGCTCCATTTCACCACATAAACTGGAGTCTAGGAGATGGCTAGCCCTGATTCAGAAGAAGAATGGAAATGATCCATTCTCAATCCACAGATAAGTGTTGCAGATCTACACTAGAAATTTTTGCCGATATTGGAATGTCGTTTAGGGGTGTAATTATTTTTTTTGCAACATTTTTATAGCGGCAACAGCCTTAATGTAAACACATTTGTATCAGCATAAGTGTTTTAGCCTTGTTCTCAACCAGGGTACACATACTCTTGGGGGGTACATAGAGGTCTTCTAGGGGATACATCAACTCATCTAGCTATTTGCTTAGTTTTACAACATGCTACATAAAAAGCACTAGCGAAGTAAGTACAAGCTAAACATTTATACCGAGATATAAATGAGAAAGTAAGCACTTTTTCAGTAATAGTCTGCTGTGACACTTTTTGTATTTTTGTGTCTGATTTTGTAATCAAGTAATTTTTAAGTGAGGTGAAACCTGGGGTACGCAAGACAAGTTAGACTCCTGAAAGGGGTACAGTAGTCTGGAAAGGTTGAGAACCACTGGCTTATTTCACTCACTGAACCAATACAAGATATGCCAGTAAGAGCACTTTATGCCAGTATAAGCTTCCTCTGTACTAGGAGAGTTTGCCAGTTTGTAGCTATACCCACAAACCTTTTCTAGTGTAGGCCTTGCCTAGGTCAGGGAGTGGTGACTCATGAGATCTTCATCCGTTCCTGGTACTTCTCTAGAAATCCTGACACACATACACCTCAAACCACCTTACCCAGCTGCTCACAAGAATATTGGAGTCACAGAGGTCACTGCTACTGTTTGATGTTGTTGTTAATTAGCATGATGTCATAAACTTTACTGTTCAAAGATCTGCTTTGTATTGCAGCCGATTCACTGCTTATATGTTCTCTGTGCAGGCCTTTAACGGCAAAAAGAGTATAGATGTAAGTGACTTTACCCACTCCAGATTACTCATGTGTATAAAGTTACTCGTGTGCAAATTAAATGTTTTCAGGATTGGGACCGTAGATGCTTAACTATTCCAGGACGGAGGTCTGTTTTCCTATGTGTTTGTACAGCACCTAGCACACTGGGGTCTTGCTCTTCATTGGGGCTTGTTTAGCATTACCAAATTAAAAACACTAAATTAGATCAAAGTAGTATTCTTTTAGTTTATCTCTCATAATAATTATTTCTGATGCCTATGCGTGCCAAGATTGTTCTTAGCCAAAGCACAGAAAAATCCCCTTCTTTTGTTCTAAGAGTTTTCCTTACAATGTGACCTGTCACGCCCAGGTCTAACAAGGGTTCTAGGAAAGGCAGACGTGATTAAACTCTAGCTGCAAATTGAAAAGACTTTTAAACATGTGTGCTATTAAGAGTGCACTTAATCAGGGAAAGTGACAAACAATTTGTTGTAAGACACATAAATACTAGTTGGAAACTAATTTCAATGGTATAAAAGGCAATCGGCTCTTGCATATAAAGTAAATTGAAAGATTATGTCTGCACACATTATTACTCATGCAATATACTAGATTCATTTAGAACAGCTACTCCCTTCTCTTCACCGTAGCAGCCATATATGTCAACAGTGCAGAACTTGGCCAGGAACTGTTCAGAACAGGAAGTAATTATATGAAAGCCACAATGTTGTTTTCCATTTTTTCCTTTGGTCATATTTAATATTTTTAAACTGTAACCCTGCCTGGTTTCTTTAGTTTCTGACCTTCTCTATTGCCAAAGCTCTCACCTAAAAACTCTGCAAAGTTTCAATTTCTAAATGTCACAAAATATCAAGTGAGTACAGAAGACAAGAAGCAAGTCAATAAATGTTTGTATTCCTTGCTTGATGCTCTTTTGTATTTAATTTTATATGGTGGAAAAATTAGTCCCAAGTTTAATCTCTCCTCCAAGTAAAATAGGGATAGAACACGAAGCCTGGGGTATCAGACAGTTGAAAGTATTGATTACAGCACACTGCAATTTACTAAATAAATAAAACTGAAATGCCTTTAAACTATTTAGAAGAAAGCATGCTGTTGCCTATGGTGGAAAAAGGTATAATTAAAAAGCTATCAACAGTCTGGGATTGTCAAAAGTACTTTGTCACCTGAAGCACATTCCTTGTAATCATCTTTTAGGCTTTAAGCTAGATCACCATTAACCTCAGAAGAAGAAGGGTTACTATGCTTTCTGGTGTGAGAAATTGTATCATCATGTAAATTAAACCCCGTTAGGCAGTCAAATTGGATTTGGGAAATGATTGAGTATTAAAGCTAGTCATGTATATTATCAAATGATACAAAGCATGAGATGTTAAGGGGGGAAAATCAGAAAATATTATTTTCCCTCCCATTTCCTTAAAAATTTAAAACTATTTTTGGGTACATTACAGGAATAGAAACACAGCTGTTGGACAGAACAAAAGAAATAATACACATGTGAAATTTGGTTACATACACTTTTTTCAGATACTACAAAATGAGTCAACCCCGTGTCAAGTGAAATAATATAATAGGACCATAACGCTACAACTCCAGTGCTCAAGAGCTTCTGGCAAGTAATTATCAGAGTGGATAAGCAGAATGCAGCTATCCAAATTTTCCACTGATAAATATACCAATATTTGTATATTTAATGTGTAAAAGTCTCTCCATGCATGCAACTTCTATTTTAACTAGTAATTACCTTTAGCATGAAACATATTTAGAAGTTTTGACTGAATGATGAAAAATTAATAACTTTAATACATCAAAGTAATTATCTAGGAGGGAAGAAGTATGCTGAAAAAATATTTTTCCTCCTATCAGTATAATACTGAAAACTAAAGACAAGGAGAATGAGCTCCTTGCAAGCACTGCTTGCTTTTCAGATTTTAAATCAGATATGTTTACAAAGATGCAATCTTTTGGTGACCAATTTGAAATGAGTTGGTGGTCTGTCTGTTTCCTAGAAGAAAAGGACTTATATATTAAATATATATTATCCCCACAACTGGAAGTCTCCTAATTGACAGTCACAGCGGAGAAGCCAAATATTTGAATAGGCACACTGACTGGATTCCTGTAGGTGGCCCAGCTGGGGCAGGTTCAGACACATTGACCAAATTAGGGCCAATGCAAGTTACCTTATCCTAACCCATTCTGCACCATTCCTGAGAGTGAAGGGAGGACTTCTGTATCCAGCTTTCTCAATCCTGCACCTTTCCAGAAGCATTGAGGTCCAGATCCTCAAAGGTCTGAAATAAATGGAAATTAGGAGTCTAAAAAAACCTTGAAGGATGTGGGCCTAACTTAGAATCATAAAATAGAACCATAGAATATTAGGGTTGGAAGAGACCTCAGGAGATCATCTAGTCCAATCCCCTGCTCAAAGCAGGACCAACACCAAATAAATCATCCCAGCCAAGGCTTTGTCAAGCCAGGCCTTAGAGGTTTTTAAGGATGGAGATTCCACCATCTCCCTAGGTAACCCATTTCAGTGCTTCACCACCCTCTTAATGAAATCGTTTTTCCTAATATCCAACCTAGACCTCCTCCACTGCAACTTGAGACCATTGCTTCTTGTTCTGTCATCTGCCACCACTGAGAAAAGCCTAGCTCCATCCTCTTTGGAATCCCCTTTCAGGTAGTTGAAGGCTGCTATCAAATCCCCCCTCTTCTCTTCTGCAGACTAAATAATCCCAGTTCTCTCATCCTCTCCTCGTAAATCATGTGCTCCAGTCCCCTAATCATTTTCATTGCCCTCCGCTGCACTCTCTCCAATTTGACCACATCCCTTCTGGGGGGGAGGGGGACCAGAACTGGACACAATACTCCAGGTATACTTCACCTGTGCCGAATAGAGGGAAATAATCACTTCTCTCGATCTGCTGGCAATGCTCCTACTAATGCAGCCCAATTTGCCATTGCCCTTCTTGGCAACAAGGGCACACTGCTGACTCATATCCAGCTTCTCGTCCACTATAATCCCGAGGTCCTTTTTTGCAGAACTGCTGCTTAGCCAGTCGGTCCCCAGCCTGTAGCGGATTCTTCCTTCCTAAGTGCAGGACTCTGCACTAGTCCTTGTTGAATGTCATCAGATTTCTTTTGGCCCAATCCTCCAATTTATCTAGGTCACTCTGGACCCTATCCCTTCTCTCCAGTGTGTCTACCTCTCCTCCATCTTAGTGTAATCTGCGAACTTGTTGAGGGTGCAATTAATCCTATCATCCAGATCATTGCTAACAATTCATAAAAAAACATTTTAAAACACAGAATTATTGTATTTTGATTGTATCTCAACTTCCACTAGTGCTTTAAATTCAATTCCCCATACAATAGCTGTTAGGTAGTTGTAAGGCTATCATTATATGCAAATAGAACATCACCACTTCAGCAAACATGATTTACCTATGTTAAACAAGACTCCTGCTTGACATAACACCAAGGCTTTTTACCATTTACAAGAAAACCTTTTTGTCTTTCATGAATGCATTGTGCACAATAGAAAACTCTGTCATTCTTCAGGTAATGTCAGTAAGAGTTTGTGTAATATCTTTTTCTCAGCAATTAGAATGAAACGAGGGGCTTTGCAAATGAGAAGAAGTTGCATGTAGTTAATCTTTAGAAAGTACCCTTTTTTGTAGTTAAATATAAAAATAATTTGCCAAAACTTTCAGGAAGCTTTCTGAAAGTTAAAAAAAAAATTGTTTTCAAAGAGAACTTTTAGTTTTTCTGCCAAATTACTGCATGTTGATAGTGGCCTGCAGTGACAGACTTTATGCTTTCAACTTGTGGAAAGGGGATAATTGAAGTGGTGTGCGCAATAAATGAGAAGATGCATCAGTTCCATATAAACCTTTTAAAAGCCTCAAAATGCAAAGTAAGGCACACTAATGTGAATTGCATAAGGATACAATTAATTTGTACATGAAAGAAGATTTTTTTAGTAGGCTATTAGCCTCTGTAACAGCTGAATATACAAAAAAGCCAATCATTTATAACCTTGCCAGAAGTATGACAAACTGCTTGCTGCAAATTTTTTTTAAAGCTAAACTGATGCATAATGTTTTTATAAAACGATTCTGTTAACCCTCATTTGCCACCATTGTACTTAGTTCGAAAAATGAATATTGACAATAACATGTGTGCTGGGTTCATAATAATGTTGCAAGAAACAAAGGTGACCTATTAGAAAGAGAGAGAGAGAAGAGTAATTCTATTCCGTTTGTATTGAAGACATTTGAATTTTCAGAATTACAACATTTTTCCTTTATTTCCTGAATGTGTCTATTCCTTTTTACCTGGTTGTTAATGAAAGTATCTGAAAAAGAAATAAAAAAGCTATTTCCCTCCCACCTCCCTCTATTTTTCTAACAGACTCAATTCTGCCATTCACCACAACCACTGATCTTTGCGTTGAAACATTCAGTTTGTTCTCTCTTTAGTTAACCTATTCTACTCTGTATTATTCAGCTCATACGATGCATATCCATTTTGGTTTGGGGGTAAAAAAAAAAGTAGAAAACCTCAAAGAAATTTCCTTTTTTATTGCTAAGAAGTAACATTTTTAGATACAGCTGGTCAAGGAAACTGCTCTTGAAGAACCCTGCTAACAATGGAAGTCAAATTACACTTCAGATATTAAAATGACAAAATTGTCACATTGGTAAATTATTTCTGCAAAGTATAAAAAAGAATGAATCATGGCATTTCACTAACCTAATTTAATCAATAATTCTGTAATTCATATGCAATCATAGCTCACTTTTATTCATCATTACATGAGTGCAATAATTAGTCTGTCCTCTATGAAAGTATGTGACAGCATTAAATAATATAGAGTAAGAGGCCTTCTTACGGAACAACAGGAATCTAGCACTCTGTCGGTTCACATGAGTAGCTGTCAGTAATGTTAATAGGAGTTAAAAGCTCATATTAGCACAAGAAGCCCCATGAGGTTTAAAGGTATCCTGGAAACTACAAGTTGTACCTACTAGAAATTGCAATCTGGTGAGGATTATTTTCTGGGATTTAATATTGATATAATTTACTCAAACATGCCCATACACTGTTCATGCTCAATGCTATTTAATATTGATACAATATTTTCAAATATATATAAGAATGTTTATGTTGCAAAAGGCAAAGCTGTGAATGAGCTATGCAGGTCAACGCTTATCTATTATTGGCCTGATTTTCTTAGTGCCAAGCACTGGAAACTCCAGCTGAAGTTGGTGGGAAATTGAGGGGGTACAGATGCATCGTATGTCTGAAAATATGACCAGTATGTCCTTTAATATAAATCTCCATGATAAGTTTTTTTGCTATAGAGGCAGCTTTCAAGCTGTCAAGAGGATATACAAGTGAACAAACTGTATTGATATTTTTTGGACATCATACGATGTTTTTGACACATAAGGAAGCAAACATTGCACAACCACAGTGGCTTGTTTTCCATAAGAAATGAGGGCAGGAAAATCAGTGGTTTTCAAATATAATAGAAAAATGAATTTTGGTTTAAATGGTGATTAGCCAGCTGGATCACCTTGATAGTCTTATCACTGGACACCAACACGCAAAAGCTTGGAGTAAAAGGGTCAACACTGCAATCATAAAACAAAAATCCATGCACCCCTCAGATGAAATTAGTCCCTGCTGTCATTCCATTGAGTAATGACAAGGATGATTTTGACTCATTGCTTGATATCTCAGCCCTTCTGAATTACCTGAGAATTTAGCGATTGACTTCAAATGGGTCAGGATTTCTCCTATTATCTTTAAAATGTGAGAGAGAAAATTTTATTCTTAATTCCTTTCTTTTCCTGTATTTTATCTCTTCTGGCCCATGTCTCCCTCTCTTGCCATTTTGCCCACCTTCAAACTCTTACTGCTATAAAAGACTCAGTTTAGAGCCGTGAAAGAACAGTTCCTAATGCTGAGTGTGCAAGCAATGAGGAGGGCTGTGATGAAGAGTATTGTGGCTGCACTTCATGTGGAAGTGGCTGTTTCCCTTTGAAGCACAGATGTAGTACTGTTACAGCCACAACTTCAAAGGGCAACCACCCATTTACTCAGAAGTCCAGTCGTCTAATGTACACTTAAAATTTAGCCTAATAGTATTGTATACCAATAATGTATCACACATCCTGTTGTGGCTCATTGCCATATTACAAATAATAGACAGTATAAAAATAATAAAAGTGACTTTACAGTTTACTTTTCCAAATTGGTTCATTATAGGATGTAACTCTGGATGTCTTTATTCAAGCAAAACTTTATGTAATGAGTACAAGATTGGACCCTACTTTTCTTTATTGAAAGCTTTGAGAAGTCTAGATTTTCACATGATAAATAAAAGCACTCTAGAATAGAAAATTTGATATTTACTTCATATTGTGTGATGCATGTGCTTGTTTTTACAATTGTCCTTTATGTTCTAAAGTCATCTAGTTATGCCTCTTCACTTCCCAGAACAGGATTTATAACTAAACTTGTGACGCTAAGACGTGTGGTTTGTCACGTCATTAACTATACTTAGCTAATTAATCACTCAATATAAAAAAGTATCTTTTTTTTCTCTGTTCTTGCAAATCTCTTCCTACTGTGGCAGTTTGTTTTTTCTTCTTTTTGTTCTGCTTTACCATCTCTCCCATTGCCCCTTTGAGTGTTTATTCTATCCATCTTTCTTTTCCTCTTCTGATAAGTTCTCTAGCCTCCCTTGGCCACCACCTGTTTCGTCCTTAATTCTGTATCTCTCTCTCCCAGACATCCCCATATCACCCCGGTTTCTGTCTTAGCCTGCTCTCCCATCTCTCTACGGTGTCGCTATTATGGCGGGACATCTGCTCTTCAGCTTGGTAGAAACACTCTCTGAAGAACTGATATCTGTCATTCTCTGCCTTATTGCCAGTGCTGTGGAAAGTGCTTCTGTGTAGAGCAGACAACTGTGTTATAAAGAACAGTAACAATAGCCAGCCCCCTAAAGAAGGAATGTTGCCTGTAGTACTGGTTGTTGGATTGGTGAGGTGAGGGGTAGGAAGGAAGGAACCAGAGATCAGCACGTGAGGGTCTTTTCTAGAGAAAATAATTGAAGAGAATCATAGATCCCGGGGTCCCATGTAGCTTTTCTTCTTCCCCACTTAGACCTTCTTAGTTTATTTATTTAAGAAGAAAAGTCAGGCAGAGTACTCCTATGCTGTAATTTTTAAGACCAAATGTGGAATACAAAGGGTCACTTTCCCCTCCCCCAAGTTAGTTTCAGGTGGAGTTATATCAAGGATGAACTTGGCCCAAGAAATTAATAATAATGTAAAACAGATGTAGTAGTATTTGAAAGCAATGGTGTACAGTAGCAGAAAGAACAATATTGTGCCCCAAAGGAACTATCAAGTGCATGAGATGTAAGAAAACTATGGAGATTTTTTGTTTTTACACAAACACTGAATCAATACCAGTTGCCAGGTTCAAGTGTATTTGACAAAACAATACACATTTATAGACCTTAACTTTTTAGACTAATCCTGTTGTTGAGATCAGTTATCAGATCATTTGAAGGTGTTTTATATTACAGTGTTTCTCAGTGTCTGAAAGCAGCCAGTTACCGTCTGAGAGTTTCTGTATTTCTGCTTCTCCATTTTTATCAGAACAATTATGGTTTTAGACAGTAAAAAAAAAAAGAGTGAGCAAATAACATAGAGCTAATTTTAAAATATATATATAAAAGATGGAAGATTTTGTCTTGGTCTGTGTGTTTTATATATGTTCTTATAGTTTTAAAATGATTGTACAATAAGTAAAATGCATTATATGTGTGTATTTGTGGGCATATAGAGTAGTCTGTACAGTTCATTTTAGCTAGACTTTATGCATTTTGAAAATCAGTCACACAGTGTATCCATCTGGAGTGTAGACATCAGAGATTTATTAGAAATAGTACAAGTATGATATGTACCTTATGGTATGGAAAGTATTACCAGGCCACACGTAAGAATAAACGTGACAGCTCCTCTTGTAAAAGTCTGAAGAGATTGTATTCTTATGTAAGCACTTGGTAATTTAATACTTGATATTGACTTGCATCGTAATGATTCATATCTCCCACTCATCAGATAGACCTAGCTGAATCTTCCAAGTGCCATAAAGTAAACACTGAACCTTTCACATACAATTATGGGGAGCTAGGCATTGCTTGGGGGGGGCATTCCAAATGGGGAAATACATCTATGCTATGAAATGATGCTTTCTATCCTAACCCCAAAACACTTGATAGTACATCCTTAACCTCAGTGCACCAAGCAGAGGAGACTTTTTCTTCTGAAATATTTTCTTGCTGTGGCTGCCAGTGCTGCCATATTTACCATCTGATTATCACTGCAGTCCACCAACTAACCCAGATGTAGCTTAATTCTCCCCCAAAAGGAGTGCTCTTCCAGATAACTCAGATATTTCACGTGTGTTTTTATAGGAATGCAGTAGTTAAAACCCTCCCCTTTCAAAAAGGATTTGTAAATTGAAAAAATATAACCAAGGGTATGTCAACGCTGCTATGAAACACCCATGGCTGGCCTGTGTCAGCTGACTCAGGCTCACTGGGCCTGGGCACACAGGGCTGTTTAATTGTAGCGTAGATGGTTGGGCTTGGGGGCCCTGTGAGGCAGGAGGGTCCCAGAGCTCAGGCTCCAGCCAAACCTGAAAGTCTACCCTGCAAATAAACAGCCCCTTAGCCCAAGCCCCGCAAGACAGAGTTAGCTAACACGGGCCAGCCGCAGGTTTTAATTGCAATGTAGACATACCCTAAGTAGTATGATGCTTTCTTTCCCCTGCTTTTAGTCATGTGAGGGTAAGGCTGAATAGATTAATTAGCATAATTCTCACACTATTCTAGGATAATGTCATATCATAGTTTATTCCTTCTAACACATTTTGTTTTTTAGTGAATTTGTTGCTTGTGAAAGGTTGTGTAGCATACTTCCTTCTACTTGGCCAGTGGGTGGCAAAGGCTAGCTATTTACTTTATTTTATTGTATTTAGATTTAAAATAATAAAATGCTTATCCAAGCCAGAGGTGCCCTACCATATAGTAAATACAATTAATTTAAGTCTCAGTAGCATTAAAATCAGTTCCACAGGAATTTGGCCAGCCAGTCGCCTATCCCCTTCATAATCTAGGAAACACACCTTCACCCCATTTCTCCAGAGACTATCAAACATGTATTTTGCAGTGTGTCTGGAAAATCACCAAATGTAGGTCATTTCAGAAGAGGTGGGAGTTCCAGAGTGCCTGAGCCCTTACAGACAGCACCCCACCAGCTGTCCCTGGTCTTTGATAATGAGGGAGATCCATCTCAAGTGCCCCTGCTGACAGCAGCTGAGGCAATATGGCCCAAGGAGAGAGGTGATCCCTCAAGTGGGCGGGTCCCACTTAGTTATAGGGATCACATTTGAAAGGGGCGAGAAGCGAACTTAATCTCTGTGTCCGTCCAGTTCCTCTCTGCTGCATGTTGCCACTGCCAAATGTGGTGGTGTGTATTTTGTGTTTTATATGTCTGTTCCTTAGGAAATAGACTGTAAGTATCAGTCCATCTCACACAAGCTACTGAACAGTCTTCAGATGGTATCACTGCTTCCATGACTGGATTTAAGCTTCTGACCTAGAGGGGAAAAAGTCTTTCTCCTGTTACCAATCCGTTGAGCTTTCGAGTTCCCAACCCCTCAGCCATTTTACTAGTAAAATATACTTAAAGCTAGCTACATCAATGTAAATCAGGAATTACTGTCAATGCTGCTATTCTGGATTACAACGCTGAGAGCAGAATTTGACCCAGCATGTCCTGGATCCTGAAAAATCCACCCATCTTTCAGAAAACGAGTGTCTGTTACTCAAAGGAATTCACTCAGCAGGCTCCAGGATGGTTTTCACGTTTGTACTAGAGACACTTGTAGATATGCCTAACACTGCATATTTCTGCCTTTATGCTTGTGAAACAAAAGGTTAAGAAGAAAAATAACTGCAGGCTAAGGTCTTTTAAAGCTAAGTTTTGAGACAGAGTCCAGCCAAAAAGATTCTGTATTGACAGCTGGTGAGATGTTCCTAGGAATTACATCTGTCCATTAAAAATCTCTTTCAGATCTCTCCTGGGTCCTCGAGGTTTTCAAGAGTGCATATTACTTTCATGAGAGATGTAACCTTAGACCAAGTTATGTAAAAAGATATCACTTTTATCAAGTGAAGTAATCACAATATGATACAAGAATATTAAACAACTGCTTTTCAGCATTGGTATGCAGAAGAGTTTTTTTCCCTCTAAATGTCTTCAATTGTTATTTCATATTTTGACACCTATAACTGTATATAGCAATCTAAATTTTAAAAATCCTGACAGGATCTCGATAGATTCCATGATATATCTAAATCCATCACAATGTTCTGGATAGATTTTAAATTGATGGTACTACACCAAGAACTGAAATAAAACCACTGACAGCACTTATCCTTATAGACTAATAGCAGCAAATGATTTTATGAATCATTAGTTCAGATACTATAGTCCTACCCATTTTGAAACCATTTGTAGATTAATGCTTTTTGTCTGTGATATGATATTAATAGGTTTCTGAAAAGGATGTAGTTTCTAACTGTGTCTCACAGAACTGTTTTAGTGACAAAGTTTTAGTATTGCAATAACTGATTAATTGCACCGATTCAGTTAGCTGGCTCTTTCAAAAAGAAAATATCTCCTGAGAGTTAGTATCCTGTGAGCAGATTTCACTTATCAGCACATAGACGGCTAGCTACTGAATAGTCATGCATGGATGGTACTAGTGTGGGACTAAAACTACTGAGCTTTTATAAATTCAGAATACTTTGTTAAATAGCAATGCAGAAGAAAACATGACATAAAAATTCCATGTTCACTTCTCTTTGAGGCTGTATTGCTTTGTAGGAAGAAACAAACACAAAAATGTCCAATGCACATGATTTGTAAGCTTGATTCTAAGAGAAGTTCCATATCTTAAACTCTGGGCAAGAGCCAACCTGGACTGAGCACACAGCTTACATGGATGGGCTATGCCCTGGGGCGGAGGGTGAGCTTCAGTACCCTCAGAAAATAATTCTTTCTCCCCAAGCCAGAATTGTAATAAAACCAATGTGGTCACAACTCTGGCCACTACTTGCTGCACTGCCTTCGTAGTGTAGAGGGAGTTTTTAGGGTGTACCCTTTGTTGCAGGCTCACTGTCATCTTTCTTGCTCTTTGCTCAGCTAATCCTGAACTGAAAAGCCCACTCTGTGCAATGCTGTAGAGAGCCCTTGCAGAACTGAGATTGTGGTGAGGTAGATTTGCAGCCCCGTGTTCACCAGTTTCCCTCATTGTGCCCCTCCATCCCTCTGCAAAGCGGAATGGCACCATTTTGGTTGCATTCAGGATAACTGTACTTGCCACAGAAATAATGGAGAGAAGGAGGATTTGTCCCTCAATGTACAAATAAAAACATCCATTTACTTCAGTGGGCACTTCAGTGAATAGGGTCTTTACAAAAAATTGCATTATTAAGAACTGGGCATTAATTACGTAGTGTACCTGTCACGTTAAGTAGTTGTTTTCTTGCTCAGTTCTATTAGTTTTTTTCTATCTTCCTGTGGACTCCATGGGGTAAACTTCAAAAGCAGTTTGCAGTGATTTAGCTGTGCAGCTTCCATTAACATCAGCATGAGTCATGTGGCTAAATCTTAACATGCTGCTTTGAACATTTACCCCACTATTTTCTGCATATTCAGCTGTCAAAATGTGATGAAATGCAGCTCACACTCTGAGCAAGTTTTGTTACTGGCACTGCTTGCAACCCATGACAAAAATAGCTACATATTTTAGATGAAAAAAACAGTATAATGCAGTGGTTTTCAACCTGTTTTTCATTTGCATCCCCCTAAAAGAGGTTGAATGGAGGTGCGGACCCCTTTGGAAATCTTAGACATAATCTATGGACCCTAGGGGTCTGCAGACCATAGGTTGAAAACCATTGTTCTATGGTATGGCAACCTTTCGTGGATCCCTTAAACATAGTTTGCGGACCCCCAGGTTGGGATAACGTATCCTCCCCTATAGAGATAGGATGTTAAGATTTGAGGTGCTTTTCCTTTCAGGATACTAGTTACAAAAAATACCCTCACCTCAGCAGGGGTTATACTTTGCTGTGCTGCACAATTGTGGCACCAGAGATGGTGTGTATTATGCTGCACTTTTCCTCGATCTTCCCCAGCTTCCTGGAAGTAACTACTTCAGGCAGGATTTTTATGGGCTTTTCCTGCACATGGATTTGTTAGCGGCCAATAAAGTCAGGCTGAATGGGTGGCTGCCTTCCTATGGGTTCGTGTCACTTTCGCAGCCACCATAGCAACCGATCCAGCTGCATGCTCATTATCTAATAATTGCATGAAACAAAATGAAATAGTGATATGATAATTCAAAGTAAATATAACCCACCCTCCTCCTTTGTAGGAAACCTCTTTATCTAATTAACTTGTTTTCAGCTACTCCTTTGCACATAGACTGACCCTTATTCGAAGGACCAATTCTCTGCCTTGCCCATTAATTAATGAACCTAATAGCAGAGAGTAGAAGCAGGATTTGCATATAACATTAAGAAATTTCAAAACTAATCTGAAAAGTGCATGCAAAATACATATCAGACTCTATTCACGCTGGTATTAAAATATGTCTGTTTAAGGCATGGAAATAACTTACCCCATTGGGGTGCCATATCCTTAACATTGTGGCAGAAAATACACCTGTATTCCACCTATAATGAGGGAGCTGTTTGTTACTTAATTGACTTTCCTTATTTCATAGTTTAATTCATCAGGCTCAAAGGTCAATAATGATGCTGTGATGTGAGGTGCTGGAGCTCTAGAGGACTGAAACTTAAAAGGAATGGGCTCATTATAAGGATTAGTTATTAGAAGCTGTTGTTGTAATGCTGTTGCATTTAACTTCTATTTTTAATTTAATTTCCCTGTTAAATTGCATAGTAAATGATGGTGAATGTTAACGATCCTATATTCTCTTCCACATCCTGAATGAGAAACAGAAAAATTTATATCTGATGTGTGAGAGTTAATTATCATAGAATTTCTGTGTTTTTCCAGAATTTCATGGTCTTTAACATCTGGGTTACAGTGCTAAAAATAATTATACAATTCTGGACATTTTCCGGACATATCTGTAAATAAAAGCTGCATTTTTCAATAGAGATATAGAGGATTAATCTATTAGCATACACTTATATTTGCCAACATTCACAAACTGCTATCCATACACTTACACTTACTTAATATTATATATATATATTTCAGTTTAGATCATAGTACCAGAGACATTATTCAGTTACGTATCATTGACCTCTAACACCAAAATAATTTGACATCAGTAACTACAGTATGTGCTGCAGAGGTTATAGGACAGAATGTGCTGCAGAGGTTACAGGAGAGAGTTATCTCTGTCAGTATATGTCTCAGCTTTTTCCCGTAAACCTGAGGAATAAAAAGAGAAGAAATGCAAAAAATAAATAAATAAAATAAAGTCTTTAGACAATGACTGCATAAACTAGAAAAGACAGATGGGTGTTATATCCACGGCTAGCATTCATATAGGAAAGTTCTTTTAGACCAATGTGACCTACATTCCTGCTGCTGGAGAGGAGAACAAAGGAAAGTCAATGTCATTCCTTCCTACTTCCTTTGTAGTGTTAAGCAGATCCTTAAGGATCCAGGGCAGATCCTTACCTGGTATAAATTAGCATAGCTCCATCAATTTCATTAGAGGTCCACCAATTTACACCCATTGAGGATCTGTCCCTGATTCATTCCAGAGGTTAGCAGAAGATGTTACACAGATGAGTCAGCTTTCTGTGTCCAGTTGCCTTAATCTATTCCTGAACTCTATGCTTCAACACATCAAGATATTCATCAATTTCCAAACACTCCAAATCAGCAACAGAAATTCCAGGAAGGTTTCTCTGTGATTATTGGTTTTCATATTATCCTGGGATTGATGGACTGCACTCAGATCCTCACTGTGGCAACAGCATATTTTGAAATATATCAGAAAAGGATAAGATGACAAGCATACAGAGATGTTTTGAGGCTTTTTTCTGCAATATGCTAGATCCACAAAGTATACATCAGGTAGAAGTGAATATTCATACAATAATGGGAAGTATGAGATCAAAACGTGTCTGATCCTTACTAAAAAACAAATTGCTCTATTACTAAGAATAAATTAACTTCATAGGTGTTACTTCCAATGTTTTCCTTTTCTAGTAAAATATTGTAGTGTGTTATAGGTAATCTTTGGTTACCTTATTTTCTAATGCACAAAATGCAATACAGGAGGTACAGGAAGCGCATAAAGAAACTTGTTCAGAGGTTAAAAGGACATCTGGGGATCTTTAAAATGCCTTGAAGTGATGATATGCTTTGTACTTGTGTAGTGCCTTCCAGCCAAGGATGTCAAAGTGCTCTATCAAAATTGATTATTTAAAACTGATAACACTCCTCTCAGGTAGACCTCATGAATATGCAATCTGTATTGTATAGATTGGGAAAATGAGGCACAGAATGATTAAGCAACCTGTACAACTTTATATAATAATTCTGTGGCAAAGCCAGGAATAGGACCTACATTCAAAGCTGCCAAATTTTGTTCAGTCCCATGTGCTCATTTACATAGTTGTAGCTAATTTGCATGTAACTGTAAGGTCCAACTTTAAAACTTTTGTGTGGATTTAATGCTTCTGCAGCCCTGGTGAATAAAATGCTCTTTATCTACAGGGCAGCAGCAGCTCAAGCAAACTTCCTACACACATTTCTGATCTGGGGTTGGCTTTCTTTTGGGGTAACAGGTAGTTCAAGAACTTTGTGGGCCATGTAGATTGGACTGTCTGCTGAGTCTGCCACTTACTGCAAAGCATGGTGTTAAGTTTGTGATGTGGTATCTGGAACTGAGACTCACCAGACTGATATATGGGCCACCAATCATCCATTAGGTAAAAAACAACTTTTAATGCTTACTGAGATGGGCTGGATTTATATTGGTGACCTGTAGGCAAACAGCTCTACAGCTCATTGGCAATGTCCTGAGGGATCCAGTCCCCTAATTAGTGCTAGTGTTACACCTGCAAGAGTGCAGCTCGTTCTCTGGAACGATAATTTTATTAGGTCAAATTCTGACCATTTTGTAGATTAGGCAGGCAGCGCTTCGACTTTCTGCATCTTCGCACACACAGCAACCTATCCCACACGCTGCTCCCAATCTTTTTCAAACTTGCCTTACATTATGTGCCCTACCGTATTCTCAAGGGGTAGTTTCTCATTGATGAAACCACAAACACAAAAAGTACAGCAATAAAATGAGACTAAAGCGCACACAAGTGCATCTCTAAATACATTCTGCAATATAAACTAATTTCAGGAAATACTCATGTCCCTCACACTACCTTAAACACATTTCCCCCCTATATATGTGATCAGACAGGGTTAATTCCATTCACATGCACAGCACAGAACTTTACTATGTCAGCTAGAGAAGTAGCGAGTGGAGGAAGGCATGGTGTTATCCCCTATAAGGATTATGCCATACAAGAAGTTGTAATTTATCCCTGGATTACACACATATTTGTGAATGAGTATTAGAATGCTGGGCACGAGAATCTCTGGGTTCTGTTCCTAACTCTCAAGAGCTAGATATTACTATTACTCTGCTCTATGTAATGCTTTTCACCAGTGGGTATCAAAGCACTATCCAAAGGAGGTAGGTATAATTACTACCATTTTACGGAAGGGGGATCTGAGGCACAGACAGAGGAAGTGATTTTTCCAAGTGGTCGTGCACTGGGCCAAAAGAGAATATGATCTAGTGAGTAGAGCTAGGGTAACCTACTGGTACTGAGTCTGGGTTCTCTGAATCTAAAACTTTACCCTCAACCACTTGAATTAGAGGACAACAGTCATCAGCATAGAGCCAAAAGTTGGCTCATAAACCTCTAGAGAGTGACAATGAACCAAGTTTCAGTGTAGTAGCCGTGTTAGTCTGTGTCAGCAAAAAGAAAATAAGAAAGAAATACTTGTGGCACCTTAGAGACATAAGCTTTCGTGGACTACAGTCCGCTTCCATGCATCCGACGACGCGGACTGTAGTCCACGAAAGCTTATGCTGAAATACATTTGTTAGTCTCTAAGGTGCCACAAGTATTTCTTTCTTATTTTCTTTTTAATGAACCAAGTGTGCTTGGTTAGTGTTGGTTAGATAAGCACATAATTTGGTTTATTTCTTCTGAAAGGCATAGTGGCAAAGTGGATGAGCATTTGGTCTATAAAAATGGAGACTTAGGTTCTGTTCTCAGCTGTGCAGTGATCTGATCAATCTTTCAGTCACCTTAGCTGCAAATTGGGGAATGATACTTATATATCCCTAAGGGGTGGTAATGAGTCCTTGGTTAATAAGCGATGTAAAGAGGAGAGAATCTTTAACAGCAAATAATAGGAGCATGAATTAGAACTCATGGGGTCTTGGCTTGTACCTCAGTGCTCCTTCTGCTAGGTTATAGTGTGGGGCACACTCTTTGCAGAGAACCATATGTACATAACAGAGCTGCAATATGCATGAGACTCAGATAAGTTTCTATATGGCGTCTTCTGACTCCCAGGCCTGTTCTTTAACCACTAGCCCATGCTTATTCTCACTGCTGCCATCTTGGCTGACACCAGGAATTGAATTGGTGATGTTCAGAATGAAAAGAATGAATTGCTACAGCTTGAGCTAAAAATCCAGCCTTTGTAGCTAGAGACTGTAACAGACTTGCTCCCTTTGTGGGTCAGGCACAGAGGGGGACACTTGACCAGTGGGTTATGCTTACACTTAATATAAGATGCATCACTGTATCCATCAGTCATGCAAGGTCTGCCATGTGTTTGTAATTGTATGCAGTTGAATAATGCAGGCAATAAAGAGAATATTACCATAATGGATGGGTGAGAGAGAGAGAGAAAGAAATGAGTCAGTGTATGAAATATAGCTTTCAGCAATAGAACAGACGGAAGATGATTTAGCTTGAATGGTGAGTGAGATTTTTCAACAGGTAAGCCATTGTTTTACCACACAAATAAGCTATAAATTCTTAACATTTTGCATCAGACTGATTAATTTAAAATAATAACAATAATGTGCAAATGAAGACCAGGAAAAACCATGCCCAACAATTATCAGCTTTTGGGCAGAGCACCATTACCCTTGTGAAATGCACAATCCTCCTGGTTGCCACAGGCCATTTAGAATTCCTCTTTTATTTGTATGGCAGAGAAAGAGAGTGAGAGAGAGAGAAAATTTGTCATAAAATCTCAGTTCCCAATGGCATTGAAACTGACTGAGGGTCTTCAGTTGCTTCCAGTAGCCACTTCTTATCTTGGTCCTCTCTATAGTGGCCTGATTCAAAGCCCATTGACATCAATAGAAAGGTTCTCATGTACTCCAGTGTGCTTTAGATCAGGCCCTAAATGATCAAGGAAGCAGCCTATAGACTGCAGTCCTCTTGCAATGATTTATCAGGAGAAGATAAATACATTTGCTCTTTGTGCTGTGAAATGCACCCCCTGAAACTAGCTTTGTTTCCAAATCCCTTGGAAGTGGTTGACAGAATGCAAGTTGCTATTGAGTTTGCTCAGTAACTGCACCACCCTATAGAAGACTGGGCCTATATTTATTTGATCTAAAGCATAATTCATACAGTGCTGTTGTTATGACATTGAGCTGAGCTGCTCATTTAAGAAGAGGAACTCATGTAGAAGATAAGGATGGGCAAACTGGATTTGGGAGAAGTGCAGACCTCAGCGCAAACATTGAGCTGAAAGGAAACCCGCTTTTTTGAAAACGCGTAGGCAGTGCATCTTCTATTACCTGGCCCAGGTACTGGTAGGGAGCTCCGAAGAGATTCTGTCTACGTTTATTGACATTTTATAAAATACTGTAAGCTATAGATCTAGACATCCAAACTGGGATCAGCTGCTGTTTTCAGATTTCATATTGTGATTCTTTCCTAGGGCTAGAGGTAAACCATGCATTCTAGGACACCTCTTATCTGGGTAATACACAAAGTATTTGATATATGAAGGCATTAGGAATTATTGCAATTTGATATAAATGCTAGGTTAGCAGACTGTTAGCAAAGGCATGCAGGCAGTTCAGATTATGAGTTGGGTCAAGATAAAAAAGAATCGTTTTGGAGGGTTCATACAAGGAATGCATTCTTGAAACTGAATGCATGTAGAAGAGAGGAAAGTGGATACATAGTTGATTCACAAAGGCCAGGAGACACTAACGTTTGATGATTAGTCTTTTGCCCCAGCAGTTCTGTTTTCTGCTGCCTTCTCTTATTTACAGAGAACGTTTCATGGTTGTAGGCTGCAGAATAAGAGAGTGACGATTATACATATAGATTAGCATATTTATCTTTTTTTACAAAGGAGAATTGTGGGTGTTTTTCCCAAAAACATACATGTAATCAGTGGTAAAAACCATATGAAATCAACTCCCCCTAAATGTTGGACAAACTCATAATTTGTAAAATTTATGACCAGATTATGGAGCAACCAGGGCACTCATCCAGAAGTGTAAGAATTCGGCAATGAAAAGGATGCATACATTAAAGTGCCAAAAGCAAGTACAAAGCCCAGAGTCTGCAAGTGGCCTTTGGAAATGCTGTTTTGAAAGATCACATTGACTGACTGAGCTTTAAGCACAGTTACACTGATTATACAAAATTGCAGTCTATCTTATTCTAAAATGTGCTGCTATTAAATGGATTTTTAGTCGGGAGTTATGTGAGTCTAAAAGAATGACAGCCAATTTATTAGAACAGTTAGATTTGCTTTTTTATGATTACTGCCAGCTTGTTCTTAATTACTGAAGAAAATATGCATTAAAGGCAAGCAATGCATTTTTAATTTTTTTCCCGTTAAAATATCACTGATACTCCACAGAATACAAAATGTTAAGGGCTGGAATGTATCTGTAAGTATACATCCTCATTGGGAAAGAAGACGGGTGTATCAAATACAAACTGCTTGCCTTCACTTTTAAGGCCCTTCATGACCTGTAGCCACCCCACCTATTACTGTATCTCTTATACACTATTGAGCTGTCAATCACTGCCTCCACTCTGCCAACGTTGCCTGTCTTTATTGCCCACCAGTCAAATTTTTCCATAAGCATATCTGTACTTTCCCATGCTGCCCCATATGCATGAGATACGCTCCCATAACCAGCCATATAAAAAACTAAAAGGCGACCACATTATTCTCTTTCAACTTTCTCCTTAAAATTTACCCCTGTGCAGTGCCTACAGGACACTCAACAATGGCTAGCCAGCTGCTATGCTGTGACTGCTGCCTATTACACTGATAATCATTATCTCACTGTTACCTTGTGCTCCTTTCACCTCTTTGTTGGATCTGTCTGTTCTCTTTCTCATCTTATACTTTGCTTATAAGCTCTTTGGGACAGATACTGTCTGTCTGAGAGGTGTGTGCAGAGCCTAACACATTACAGCCCTAATCCCTGATTGGTGCTTTTAAGAGTTATTGAAGAACAAATCACTACTTCTGATTATGATGTGCTCCTCCCGTGCAAGACTTCCTGGAGGGTACTGTGTTTGTCACACTACAGCACCATGACAAAATGCTAGGGAGCATGGAGCACAGAGGACGGTGCTACATCATTTAAAAGGGTGCAGTATGCACTCCCTCCACTATTAGCCCAGCTCCATTGGCTGGTGTAAAGAGGGGGATGTTAGCAAATGATTCTGATTATCCTCACTCTTCCATGCCTATTGAGGAGGTTAGCATTGCCTCAGGCAATATCCTTGACTGCCAGGACTGTGATTCTGGATAGCCCCTGTGCCTGGGTCCATGAAGGGAAGGCTTCCCTTTCCACACCTATAGATGACTAATAAAAATCTAGTCCTAAACTTTTGATTAATCATTCGTGCAGTGTTAAGAGAATTACAGTATAATTCCAGTTTTCCAAATTCCCTTTATCCTAAAATCCTAGTTGTCTGCATCCAGTGTGTCCCCTGTGTAGCCCAATGTTAGTTAATAGCACTTTCATTTACTTGAAAACCCAGTTATCCAAAACGATTGAATGCCACCCATTTGGATAAATGGGAGAGTATTGTATATTTTAAAAGGTTAGTGAGATTTTAAAATGATACCAGTGTGCTGGGCATTTTCTTTACATATGTTAATGAGGTTCTGTCTCCTTTCATTCACGTTAACAGAGTTAAAGACAAATGCAAGTTATGACAAATAGAAACACTTTGACAAAAGCCAGTGTTCCATGAAACGCAATCATAACTTTAACGAAAAGTGACTTGCTAACAAATTAAGTTTCACAACTTTTGCCAGTTTAAGGCATAATAATTTAACACCACTGCTTGCCTACAATATTGACCAAATCATTTTCCTTAAAGCTGAATATCTGAATCTAGGTAGATTGTCATACAAGAGTCTTAATCGTGCCCTCCAAATACACTGCATACATCCTCATATACCAGTATGATAGAAAATCTGATGTATCATTTAACAGATATGGTAGCTGATTCTTTAATGTGAGGTGTACCACACTTTGGAGGGAAGTTCAAACCCTTAAAAACAGAGTGGGAGACTATTTAGCCACAAAAGAAGCATAGTACAGAAAGCTGCAAGGGTCTCCCTTTCTAGTAAGGATGCCAGTTAATGGCTTGGGAAAAGGCACACTGTGGAGTAAACCATGCTTCTCCTTTTGCACAGCAAAGGGTCCTGCCTGCCTTAGAACTGGTGCAGTTTCACTCTGCAGAGTGTGTGTCAGGTGTGACGGGGCAAGGCCAGAGGGCTATAGGAAAGTGGTAAGGAACCAGTATGTTAGCCTGTCATAAATATGAAGGGAAGGGGGAGAGGGTCTGATGCAGTGTTATAAAATCCTCTTTCCAGTAAAGGGTTAAGAAATGCAGGTAGCCAGACTGACACCTGACCTGGCTGGCATCTGACCAATAAGGGGACAAGATACTTTCAAACTTTGGGAGGGGGGAAGGTTTTAGTGTGTGTCTTTGTCTGGGTCAGAGTGATCTTGGAAGACAGAAGGAACCTGCAGAAAATCAAACCTCCCTTTTCTGAAGTAAGTTTAGATAGCATAGCGCATAGATTTCTGTTTAATTTCGGCTTGGTGTATTCCCTGTGTTAGAAGGGGCAAGGGGGGAGGGGTTATTCATGGTTTTCTGTAACTTTAAGGTTTTGTCCAGAGGGGGAAATCTCTCTGAGTTTGGAAATATAGTGCCCTGTGAAATAGTTACCATCCTGATTTTACAGAGATGATTTTACCTTCTTTATTTTTAATAAAATCCTTCTTTTAAGAAGCTGACTGTTTTCTATGGTGTTAAAACCCAGGGGGTGGGTTTTTAGATCACTGTGTAACCAATTGGTTGGGAGATTGTTCTCAAGCTTCCCCAGGAAAGGGGGTGTACGGCTTGAGGGGGTATTTTGGGGGGGAGGGAAGTTCAAGTGATTCCTTTCCTGGATTCCTGTTAGATACTTGATGGTGGCAGCGAGAAGCATTTCTCAGGGTGCAGGGAATTTTGTACCTTGGGGGATTTAACCTAAGCTGGTAAAAATAAGCTTAGGGGCTCTGAATGCGGGTCCCCACGTCTTTACCCTAGAGTTTAGAGTGGGGAGGGAACCCTGACATAGCCCCAGGCTAAACAAATCCCTGATACCTTATGGCAGTTGTTCCAGGTTAATCAAGACACCTGGGGCCAATTAAGAACTTTCCAGACGGCAGGGAGGTTGATTGGGACACCTGAAGCCAATCAAGGACTGGCTGGAACTAGTTAAAAGCCTCCCAGTTAGTCAGTGAGAGGGGAGGAGCTGTGGAAGGAGGTTGCGTGTGAGAAGCTGGGAGCAAGAGGCACTAGGAGCTGAGAGTAAGAGGACATACTGCTGGAAGATCCTGTGGTGAGGATAAAGAAGGTGTTGGAAGGAGTCGATGGGGAAGTAGCCCAGGGAGTTGTAGCTGTCGTGCAGTTGTTCCAGGAGGCACTCTAAACAGCTGCAATCCACAGGGCCCTGGGCTGGAACCCAGAGTAGAGGGCGGGCCCGGGTTCCCCCTAAAACTCCCAACTCCTTATCAGACACAGGAGGAGTTGATCTGGACTGTGGGTTCTACCAGAGGGAAAGATCTCTGAGGCAAACAAAAATCCGCCAATAAGTGCAGGACCCACCGAGGTAGAGGAGGAACTTTGTCACACAGGATTTTGGAACATCATGCAGAGGATCTGCACTCGTAGCATGCTGCACAGCATAGCTCCATAAGGAATCACTGTGCACCTTGTATACATGGAAGGAGTGGAAGAGGTGGGACTGGAGTTGTTGGATGCACAGTTAATTAGATCCACACCAGCTGTTGCTGTCCATGGAGAAGAGGACTGCAACCTGAGGTTCCGGTAGCATCTGCAGGATGGCTCTATATCTTGGGGGAGGAGGGGGGAGCACAATTCACCCCACTCTGAAGGTAGCTCCCTGTCCCAAGCATTGTTAAGCTTTGCTTGAGATTTGTCCCTATGTACAGAATAATATGTAAAATTACACTGATTTTTTAAAAATCCATGCCCCTGCTCTCCTGTAGGTTTCCATGAAGTGCATATTTTTTCCAGCTAGATTCTGTTCTTCAGAAAATAGTGGTTCATAATGAAAATGCTGAGAGACCCCCTAACATCTGTCAGTTTTGAAAATTTCTGAGTAAAGAAAACAGCAGCAAGAAGAAATTGTTCCTCTTTTCTTCAAGGTTGTGCAGTACGAGATGTTTTTGGAAAAAAAATCAGGCAAAACGTCCAATGAATTAACACACAGTCTCAGAATCAGGAATTTTAAATCCTTCCTTAGGTTTACATCTCCCTAAAACAGCTCTGCAAGAAAAGCAGAAGGGGAAAAAAAGCTTAAATCAGTGACTTACAGATTTTCCTCTAAGGTTAATTAATTGTCATTAATTGTGAAGTACTGTAGCAATGAACAATAGCACTGTGCATGATAATGGGGGGGGAAAAACAACAACAAGAAGAAAAAAAAACACATGGAACAATCATGAGCTTTGAGCTTGCAGATTTTCCCCCCTCTCCTCTCCATAAGGATCAGTTTGCAAGCCCAATTCAGATAATTTATAAATATAATTACAGTGGTCACTTAATTTAGCTGGATATGCAGACTGACAAAAAAAGAAAATGTTTTCATTAGCAATGTAGGCCCTGGTAAAATTAGTGGAGTGAAGGGTTAGTTTTACAAAATTCTGAACCCACGCATTTGGGAACGAGGGGGTTTTAGATAAATGATTCCAGTTTTGGCTCATCAGGGAGATGAAGCAAACTGCCAGCGGTCATAAAGCAGGTCAGCGGCAGACCCAGAAATGGATCACAGATCCACTAACTCACAGTCCACTGCACTATTCACTAGACTAGACCACTCTGACTCTCTAGTTATTGCCTTTCACAGCTGCTCTTGAACTGCTTTTCCAGCCTACAACTGCCAGCCCCTTCAAACGATGTTATTGTGATAGTGCAGTTTGAAGCGGCCAATAGCTGGCTGGGAAGCAGTATAGCTACATCAGCGTCCCATTTCACAACTGGTTCAACACCAGCATCAATCAGCACTGGCCCTTATTATTCAGGTAGAACTCACTGGGAAATGTGGTACAGTCTCCCTAGCTCGTGTTGGCCTGAAACACGGGTTTCACCATATACTGGAATCTATTTCACCCACTCTCTTTTCTGCCCAGCTAATAGGGTCAAATCTGAATGTACTGCAGAATTTCCTTTTAAGTTACTGTGTCACTGAGAAGACAGCTCCTTATATATGATGTAGTCAGAGTGCTCGCACTTTCACATTCATTTTACAGCTATAGTTTAGCATGCACAGAGTATTGGCATACAACCGAAAACATTAAAGAAACAGACACTGTACATAAGAAAACTGCCTAGGTTCACTAGAATGACAAGATGCAGTTGCATATGGAAAAGCTATGTGATACAGCTAGTAAAGTTTGTTATTAACGGAATTGTACTCTGATAATGGAGGCTATCTCTCAGGTGCCATCTCAAAATCTTATTTCAAAATTCATTATACTGTTTAACATTTTCAAGGTTAAAAGAATCAGTATTGTAGCCATATGGCTGGGGAATTGCATCATCCAATAGTTCTCTTCTCCACTGCCAATAAGTTTGATGCTGAAAGCAAAGCACCAGCAGCGTGGCACATTGGACCGAGTGCAGGGCTGGGATCCATATGACAATATGAGAGCACTATAGAAATGTGCCATACATAAATCTTAGTTTCTCCATCTGTAAAACATAAGAAATACCACCTATGCTACCGAAGCTAGGTAATTAGTTAGCTCTAGTGGTCAGAACATAGGACTGGCAGTAAGGAACCTTTCTTCTAATTTCAGCTGTGGTATGAACTCTCTGTACATCCTGGGAAGGCACTTCACTGCTCTGGTTTTTAATCTTCTAAATTAATACAATAATACTTTGCTATCTCACAGGAATTTTGTGACAACTAATGTTTGCAGAGCATTTTGATGCAAAGCTTGTAAAGTGCTAAGCATTATTAAGATTAGATGGGGGGATCTCTTACATGAAGGAACAAGTTCTTCAGGGATGGGAAAGGAGACAATGGTCTCTGTTAGTCATATTATTGTTTTTTTGACCCAGCAGTGATGAAGTTTTCAGTCCTTGTTTGATTCAACAAATCCCTTCTCTATTGTGGACAAATGGAGATCTGTTATGCATGATGAAATGGACAGATGTAAAAAGGAGGGATTCACCTGAAATATTTTTTGCTTTTTTAAACTATATTTTGCCCCGCCCCCAACAGGGAATCAGAATGGTATAAACAGAGTTACAAATGAGGAGGAGCAACACAGTTTTGCTGCCCAAAATTATCTGTTCAACATAAAGCATAAAGCCACTGACATCACAAATACACACATTTGTTATTGTCAGTGTTGTACAGTGCTGTGACAGTTAATTGGCTGCCAAGTATCATGCTAAAGGGCTGCATTCCTATGATGTCTGACCTGTTAGTACCATTTGTGAAGCATGTAGGAATCCTTCAGAAGAAAGGTGCTACATATATGAAAATTATAAACCATCAACAGCACTAGCAAGATCATCCCATTAAAAAAAATGATTGCATGTTTTTCAGACTAAAGCTTATTTCAAAGTAATACTAGGATAGAAACCGCTATCAGGGTACATACAGATATGGTTTAAGCAACTGCATAGCTTCTCTCCAAGTCTCTGAAGAAAGGAGGGAGGGGGGAGTTTTGTTTTATAAAAACCCACATCTGTCAAAATGTGTATCAATAACCTTGTTATGAAACAATTGAGATTGTCTAACCCAGTTTATGCTTCACACTTTCAGTACTTTCAGCTTTATGCACATTATTTCAAGGTCACACATCACTGTCTCCCCTGTTGCCAATCAAATAAGCAACATCTCACACACTCACTCTGCATAAAATTCTATTCAGTATCCAGTAGGGCGGGTCAAGCATTGCAGCCGTAGCTTCTTTTGCTTAAATGATATAGTGGGTAGAAAAATAAAACTTTGCTTCCTTCTAGTTTCTGATTTCTTTTATGGAATGTTGTGTTTTTCTTGTATAGAACTTTGCTTGTTTTCATGTAAAAGATGGAAGAATATATACCCATTTATAAATTGTCTTGTTCATTTTTCCCTCTTTAAATCTATAACAGCTTTCTCTAACACATCGGCGCTGATGAATATCGACATGAATATAATTGCCCATTGCTATAGTTCCAGCTGCATTATCTGATGAAACCAATAGCTTCATTCCTTAATAAAAACAGACTTATAAAATGTATTATGTCCACATGCAACATGACCCATAAATTGTACCAATACATTGATAATTTAAATAATATGTGTGCTTGAAAGAGTTGAGTCCACTTGAGCAAATACTTGTGATCAGAATAGAGTTATTAGAGGTAATCTATATGCTCCTAAGGACATGCTTCAACAAGTTTCTGTTGATCAATAACAAAGACTCAGCAGGTTACAGAAGGTTAACAAGAACATAACAAGAGTATGACCACCAGAATTATATGCTTTTGGTGGATATAGGCATCCTCTGTTATCTTTAACCCCTTGCTAATGACATGGGAGAGGAATGGGGAAGGATAATGGTTGCGTGTTTGTTTTCATTTGTCCCCACTATGTTTTATGCTTCTTTCAGACTTTCCCTACTGTAGTTGCTTCTTCTTCACCAATGATATTTTGCCATTTTACTAATCGGGGCCTAATGTACAGCTTCTTACTCTTATGTAAACAATACTGTACATGGGAAACACAACCGCACACATCTCACATCTCAGGTTTTTACTTGTCTCTTCAAATACATCCGTCTTTATGAGAGTTTATTTCAGACAGGCATAGTGTTTCAGGAACATCCAGGTACGATGCCTGTCTAGTGTCGGATATTGTCCAGATAATTCTTGCATATTTGCCAACTAATTCTTCTAGGATAGACATGATGACTTGTTGTTGATATATTGTATTTCAATATGCACTTTGGAAATGTGAACATGTTAAAAGGTGACATTGCATACAGCAGAAGCTATTAAGAGTCAGCTTTTGCCAGAGTTGCCACAGATCTTCTAATAAAGGGGGAAAGTGTGGTAGCTCTGATCTCATTTCACTTTGTACTAATTGCTGGCAAATGCTGACTGTTGGCAACCACCGTATACTTGAAACTAAATGGATATTCTGGACCAAATTTGCATTCTTACAAAATAGCCACGTAACGTCTGCAATACACAGTGCAAACAATTGTAGGGAAAATATAGCAGTGTGTTCCTTAATGACAAAGGCTAAGCCTGCTGCAGAAGCAGCATGCTCAGTCCCTGTGGGGAAGGAATGTAATCCTTGGGCTGTCTTGAAAATGAGCATTAATAGGCTTCGGAGGAAGCTGAATGCAGCTCAGTGGCCTGATGGAGGGTCATCCTTTCTCAGGGATTAAACCTGGATAACTGAGTGTTCCAAGGAGATCAGAGGGGCTGTCTTCTCTCAATCATAACCTCTCAATCAAATAAGTAGATATTTTTATTTTAAAGATGTGTAAGATGCTGCAGTGACTGTGCACAATAGGGCTGATTTTCAATGTTGCCCTCCTTTTCATTTGTACTTGTCAATCACTGACACCTACACGTCTGGGTTTTGAGAATGCCTTTCCATCACTTGCACATGATGGTGTTAGATTCCATCAAGTGCTTGGGGAGGATGTTAGTGTTTTGAAAATTCTGTGCATGCAAATTAGCACATGAAGAAAATGAGACCAAGCAGACACCATTTTGCAAAAAAAAAAAAAAAAAGTCTAAATGTTACTGTATTGTTTTACCATGCAAGATATTCTCTTGAATAGCTACGCCTTATGTGCACCTAACCCAGTGCTTAATTTGTAATGAAAGAGATGCTGGGCAAGCGCTGGCACAAATTAAACTCTGACCCAACCAGACAAAAAATCACAATGTGTAAAGAGGACACAATTTAGGACACAGACTGATGTGTTATTTCATGGAACATGTAACTACATGAGCCATTTAAGAGGTGTCCAAACAGTACCCACACTAATCAAATACAACAAAGTACAATGAACAAACCCTGTGTTTAACTCAATAATAAAAGTTAATAATAATTATACAAACCACTCGCATAACTCTTACTAATCGCCCAGATTAATTCTCACAACACCCGAGTGATGTAGGTAGGATGAGGAGTATGTATTATCATTATTACATACTCAGACAACTTGCTGTTGGTAGTTACAGAAGAAAGGCCAAGGACCAAAGGAGGTGAAAAATGACCTTCTCTCTCACACTTAGAAGTTGCCCTTTTAGAATCCTTCAAAGCACACCGGCGGAGCAGTGTGCAGAAGCTTGCATTGTTGTTCTCCACACTGTAACTGTTATATCTATAAACACACCATTTTAAAACTCTACATTTCCTTTTTAAAACAGATTTAAAATGATAAATGCCTAAACATTGAGTGAAGACCAGGTCAGTGGAGTTACAACTGGGCCATATTTGGCCCGGTGGGTTCACATAGTTATTAAATGAGTAATATAAAAATGCTGAAAAGTCATTGAAATTCAGTGGGTCTTAGGATACTAAATTACTTAGACACATTTGCAGTAGTTTAAAATACTACCATAATTCCCCTCAATATACCAGAACAGTTGTGAATAATATGTGTGCAATACATGCAAATACAAAAACCATTTTGGACAAGTGAATGGATTTAGAATAGCAAAGTATATTGTCTGCCAAGTTCAGGAAGTGGGAAAGGATAGACCAGGGATCTCAAACTCAAATCACCACAAGGGCCACATGAGAACTAGTAAACTGGCCTGAGGGCCGCGTCACTGAAACCTTTTCATACAATGATACAAAAGTATAGTCAAAAATGAAAAAAATGAAGAGTAATATAGTATTCTATGAAAAGTCAATGTATTAACTTTTTAAAAACTGTAATGCAAAGAGGGGTTTTAATAAAATATAAACACTCAGTAAATTTTGGAGCTTGGCTGCCAGTGGAGTTGGCGCCTATGGCAGGCTGCAGGAAATAACTCCGCGGGCCGCATGTGGCCCACGGGCCGCGTGTTTGAGACCCCTGGGATAGACTGAAGAAGAAAGAAGGTCAGATGCCAGAAGGTCTGGTGAAGTGAAGTATGTCAGTAGGGGATAAAGTTATTGTAAACAAATGTATACTAGGGCACTCTGATTCTCTAGGGATGGGGACAACTTGCCTTTATTGTAATACCCAAAGATGGAGTTTTGGGCGTTCCTGGAAATTCCTGCTTATTGCCCCTTAAGCTCTCCTTCCTGAGGTATAAATTGCCGGGGTTGTTAAGGAAAAACATCTAAAGGACACAGATATAACTTTCTGATAAAGTAATTGACACAGGCAGTATTCTTTTCCAAAACAGAGTAGCTTTTTATTAATGTAATCCCTAATACAGTATATTCTAAATATCCTAAACAAGGCACGAAATCCCTTACACAAATCCCTTATTACTAGTTTAAAAAGAGCATTCAAACCGTAATAGCATATAGTTTAAATTATTCTAAGTGAAGTGCTTTGTTACAAATGACCAGTTTGCAACAAATCACCTACAGTGGTTCTTACATTTACTTTATATAGGTTTGTTTATATAGGTGCATTTATATAGGCAATTAATAATCAAATTTTATGCATTTTTATAAGCACATGCATACATGCTGATCCTACATACTATCCTACACTATACGTATACTATGCTATAATTAAAAATAGCAGGTTTACTTTATAAATCCATTGGGATCCCTTTAAATTACAGTGGCAGCCTGTTGCTGCTCCTCATCTCTGATCAGTCAGCTTTGCTCCACTCCAGTCTTCTTTATTCCTTCCCACAACAGCTCCCTCGTCATACGTTTGGTCCCAATTGCTCCCCCCTCTCTCTCTTTCTCCAAATCCAAATCTGGCAGCTGGCCTTTTATGTTGCACTCTGGATCTTTCCTCATATACCTTTCTATTCTTAGAAGCAATTAACTCATTGGAACATGCTCAGTATCAACCACTACTCCAGAGCTATGATTGCAGCTTGGACCTTTAGAACAAGTTGTAACAGGTATGAGTGGTCTGATCGCTCTCATGCCCTGTACTGCACATGCTCAGTAGCTATTAACGTTGCACATGCTCACTGCTGTTTACCTCAAAATTATGATTCTGCTGACCCCTACTCGCACACTTGGCCTTTTGCCAAGACACCATCTTAGAAATTCTGGGCTTTCTGCCAACTGAAGATAGTCAGCTTCCATCTTAGAGTGAAGTAGCTCCTGCTTGTTCAGAATAGAGATCAGGCAGACAAAGTGAAGGCTGGAGAATTTCTCTCTTACTCCTGTGCTTTACCTCCTGGAATATGCATCCTCTCAACCATATGCACGTATCAAATGTAAAGTACAGCAGAGGATATTATGGATCATCACAGTGTAACTCATTTTGCTTTCCAGACAGCTCCCTAGGCCAGTACTGTGGGTCTCGTGCTTTTTTACTTGTTGGAGGAGTGTCTTGTGGGCCTTTTGCATATGGAATGGAAAGGTTTTAAAGACTTGCTAATGTTTAATGGACAACTTTAAAACAAAAACATTTTGGATGCAATTCTGCTTCCACAGCATATATTTCTGGTGTTTCTCTTTCTCCATTTTGCACTGTTAGGGACATCTACAATAAGAAAAATAGTAATTTTTAAAAAGCTTATATTTGTTGATGCTCATTTTGATTACTCCTTGTCCAAAGTCTTTTGTATGTTTGTGATATCAACACTGGTTTCTGTGATTATGATGTCACAAAGAGGATTATGAATTCAAGATAAACAAAGATGCTATTTTCATGCAAATGTTTCTAGTAATAGACAAAAGATGAAGAAGAAAAACATATTTACATGATACTGTTTACAAGAAGTATTGTTTCTGAATAAAGCGTGGATTTTTATGTTTTCAGTGAGGTGCAAGCTTCCCATAACATCTTGTATTCAATACAAAGTAAAAGTTAAGAGCAACATGGGACCTTGGTCCTTCTTTGAGCAGGGGATTGGACTAGATGACCTCCTGAGGTCTCTTCCAACCCTAATATTCTATGATTCTGTGAAAGGGTTACTAAATATCCAAGGCCAGACCAGACTTCTGTATTTAAGCCCATTCCTTCCTGTCTTTATTTTTTTTAAAGTAAAGATGTACAAACTGGTTTAGATAAAATAAGAGGAAATCCAAATATTGCTTCAACGTTTTGAAAGTGAACATGGGGTTTTTTTTTGTTTTGGTTTGTGTTTTGGGGTTGAAAAGGTTTGGTTAGCTTCTTAAGAGAGAGAGATACATTTCCTTACGATAGCAGGGTATACAGAAACACTACAAGAAAACACTATTTTTAAGCCAGCAACGTAATATCTTTAGAAAAACTCATCTTCCAGTATTCTTCAAATTGATCTAAGGGAGGAAAGCGTGGGTTCCCATATGTTCAGGTACTCTTTGGATCTGAAATTTGGAATGTAGGAACAAATATTTTGGGGTTCACTGATCATACTGAGCCAGAGTTTGACAGGTTCTTACAATTATACCTGAGTAGGAAGGGGCTTGATTGCACCCGCAATAGTGAACTGAGAAGCAAAGATTGAACCTCTTTAGTATATCCTCCTGACTTCTCAGCTGATTCATCATGAACTCTTTGTTTGAAAAACTGTTTCCAGTCTTTGAACATATTAATTGTCAGATCAGAATTATTCCTGTGAAGTCTGGGTGTCTTGTAACTGCATTTCTTTAAGCATTTGGAGAGGGGAACATATTTTGAATCACCTTTTTCTCAGATGGGCAACCATTTACTCATGCAAATGGCTCCATTGACTTCAGTGAAGCTACCTGGGTGGCTAAGTAAGTGATTACATGCAATGTGTAAGCTTTACACTATTGTTCACTGAAGATTCAAGGTGTAGTGATTTCCGTGGTCAGATCTACATCCTCGAGTAGGACTCAGCAACTGAGTATCTCTCCTCTGGCTATGGATATTGAATGTAAGGTCCTGGAAATATCCTGCAGACTAATGCAGAATAAGTTATGCCCTTTGTACAATGAGCCAAAAGATGAGTCTACTACACATTGTCTTACTTTCTGCTGTACCCTGTATTCCAAGGCAATCTGTGCCCTTAAACAAATTTATATGTGCCTAAGGCATGCCTGACTCCTCTTTTTGAGTATGTGCAGGTCAATAAATAACAAAGGAATGTGTCACTCTGCCTGGAGTGACTCACAACAGGTCAGACACCCCGAGCTGGTGGTGCATTCTATAATTAGATTTCACCTAGCCAGTAACAAGCGTGAACTCCTGGATCACTATACCAGTCTTATCGTGGAGTCACAGAAGTCCCCTTTTCGGAGTAGCAGCCGTGTTAGTCTGTGTCAGCAAAAAGAACAGGATTACTTGTGGCACCTTAGAGACTAACAAATTTATTTCAGCATAAGGTTTCGTGGGTTAGAACTCACTTCATCAGACGCATGGAATGGAACATACAGTAAGCAGATATTTATACATTCAGAGAAACATGAAAAGGTGGGAGTCCCTCTTAAAGTTGGTATAGGCACTTCCACCTTTTCATATTTCTCTGAATGTATAAATGTATAAATATCTGCTTACTGTATGTTCCATTCCATGCGTCTGATGAAGTGAGTTCTAACCCACGAAACCTTATGCTGAAATAAATTTGTTAGTCTCTAAGGTGCCACAAGTAATTCTGTTCTTTTAGAAGTCCCCTTAGACTCTCCAGCCTATCTTGCTTCCCAGACAAATTGAACTTTGTGATAATGGTCACTTAAACAAAAAATTATGCAACATAAGGTTTCTCCCACTTCTAAGAGACTAGTCACATACCCCAGATCAATTGGTACTCCAGATCTTACACCAAAGACAACACTGGCATCGAATTCTATAGTAAACTAACTAAAGATTTATTCACTAAGAAAAAAGAATGAGTTAATAAGAGGTTAAAGCAGGTAAAATATATGTACCAGTGAATCACAGTTTGTAACTCCAAATGGTGGCAGTGATATAATAAACTGCCAGTTTCCACAAAATATTTCAGGGTACCCAGATTGTCTCTGGGGTTCTCCGGTTTGCATTTGTAAGAGTCCAAACAGTTCAGAGATGAAGGATCTTTCTTTGGATCTATTCTTATACCTTCTTCTCTCAGAAGAGAAGCAGACAGTCTCTCTATCCACATGGGCTTTTCCTTTGATGACAGTGAGTGAGGTATGTGCTTAGTCTTTTGACCTCCAACCATTATACATAATGGCCACTTGCTCTGAAATTACTATTTTATGTTAAAATCCTTATGATCTTCATTAGCATTTCACAAGTTTTCTTTGATGGGTTATTTCTTTATAGGGATATATATGTACAATGTAAATGTTTGCTATGACAGCATAACAGGAACAGATAAGAGAAAATAAAACAAATAACTTTCCACTAGTTTTCATGAATTTTAAACACCTGAATACATTCTTACGTTTTCATTCATTTTTATCTACAATAATACACAAGTGAATTGTCCTGTGGCCCTGATCTGACCTGGTCTGCCAGTGTCACTGCAAACTCCAAGAGAATTTAGAAACTGTTTTGGTTTTTTTGTAGGGGGGAGGGAATTAAATACTGAAGAATGTTTTGGGGTTTTTTTACTCCAAAATTAACAATCATTATCTTTTTGAGAGTTGCGAGGACATTTTTGAAGTTTTGAAGCTTTGCTTATGCTTTCCTTATGTCTTTGCTTATGCTTGAAAAAATGGTTCTAATTTGTGTACCCAAATTAAATTAAAAACTTTCTATATGTTCCTAGAACATTTTATTTTAATTTTGCACAAAATGTATGTGCAAAAATAACTGTAAATGTTCATACCTCCTTTGCATTTGGAAATGATCCCTATGAACCAATTAGGTTTTGAATTTGTGCCGTGTAGGCCTGTAATCCTAGAGGAGAGATAGAGAGAGAAGTCCACTTAACTCAAATTTTGCAGTTTACAATTTTCTTTTCTTATCCTGAATGAAGACAATAATGTCAAAGTCCCAAAAGATTAAACATCATTACAACTGTATTACTATGACAATTATCATTATGATTGGTAATAGAAGAGCAAAAATGTATTCAGAGTTCTGTAAATCTTACAGTAATTCAGCAATATTAATGAGGATGTATCCTTTAGAATGTGAGGGGCTAAAATGGTTACAATAAGGGGAAGATAAATACTGTAATAAAACCTGAACCTTCCTATATGCTAGGGCTACAGATTCTGGCTCCTAGTCTGGAGGAGAAAACAAATTGATTTAATGTGTTGTGGTTATTGGTGAGATCAGCAATGTCTTTGTCTTTAGTTCCCATTTAGATCATTCACTTACTCCAGAAATTTGCTAACATATTTGTATTTCCATAGTGTGAGATCATGGAAATGACATAAACAAAGTTACATAGACAGGGCCAGATTCTGCCACCCTCACTCATGCTGAATAGCCCTTTACTGTTCAACTAGTCCCACTGAAGTCAATAGTCATACTAAGATTGTACCCAACAGAGATAAAGGTGGCAAGATTTAGCCCAAACTCCATTTATAGTTCAACTTGGATACCTCTTTTGGATACATCTCCAGTCTGGCTAGTTTTTGCTTTGTTTAATCTTTTTTGGTGAACTGAGGAAAGGAATCAGTATGAACTCCACATATGAGATGCTTAACTATTACTGTGATGAGGGACACAGAAGTACCATGCTAGAACCCTTTTATCCAATGACCAATCCTGGCGAGTGACATAGTGATGGGTAAATTTACAGAGGTTAGTGTTCAGGTTTGGTTTGGCTAAACATGCTTATGTGAAGCTTGTATAAAATTCACTAACACGTTTTGTAGGCTCCCACAATCAGGTCCTCTTCCCTGATGTAGTCTATCAGGTGGTGACTCAGTGTCTGGCTACCCTTTTTGCCCCTTGGGTTTATTCTTCCCTAACCCCCTATGGGCACATCATTGCAGGCCTGCTCTCTTCTCCACCTTTTTGGGAAATGGCACTTTCAACAAGAATGCAGCCTGAAGGCCAGGACTCCTCCCCATCTTTAATTTTCCATGGAGATGTTGTAATATGCCTGCTCCCCACCTCCACCCCAGCCTAGTCTGGGTATAGTTTGAAGTATCATGAGGACAAACTTACTCACATCATATCACCATTTGTGGTTTGAGGCTGGGCCAGAAGTCAGCAGTGAATGGTCCCTTAGGGATTGTTGCCAACTAGTGCAAATTAGAAGGGTCCCTCATTTGCTATAACCTGTGCCTGGGCCCAGGTTGTGGCAGAGAGTCAAGGACCTGACAGCATCCTTGCTCTGCGGCACTTAGAGGAAGTTAAGCACAGAAGAGATTCTGGCCCTGTGCTTTTAAAGTATTTAAAAATTACTAGAATTTAAAAGCTTAGTATGCACAATGGGAAAGTCAAAGAGCATTCCACATGCTTTGCAATCTACACTATAAGAAAGTCCTTCATGTAGATCACAGGACAGGTTTTTACAAGTACTTATTCTCAGATTATTATTGCTATGGAAAATTGTGGGTCCCTACATGAAAAATGCTCAGCCTGAGACTCTTGAGGTTATGAAAGAGCACACGCATTTGACTTTCTTTAAACGTGGAACCTTAGAATTTTTCACTTTACTCCAGATAAATTCAGAATCAAAGCTTTTACATTTCACTCAGTGAATGCATCTCAGAAATCATCACTTGCACCCCACAGCCAGTCATCTAGTTGAAGAAGGAATTTCTTTGAAAGAGCCTGACATTTGTTTTCATTTCTTTCTACATACTTGAAACCTTTAGTGCTTTGATATGGCTAATGCCCAAATAAAGACATGTTTGACATACATATGTATTGCTTGCGCTGAGAAGTTAGCATTCATAGCATGAGTCATAATTACAGAAAAAATCATTGTGATATGAATTGGACTAGGCAAACTAGTTCGACTAAATTCATTTGAGAATCCCTCCTCACAAACCCTCACTCTTTTCTAGAACCAAACTTCTTTGAGATTCAGAAAAAATCAGGTAAGAATATTCCATTCCTGCAGCTGGAGTACAGTGTGCACCAGTCATTCCTATCATCTCTATCCTTTGTGCTGGTAATTTTTAGAGACCTAGCTATGTTGGCTCTTCACCCAATTGATGACTTCTCCATGGTGAGGTATCTCCTGGAGAGGACTTAGCAGCACAGAGGTGGCAGAACATCTGGCCAAAGCAGCTTAAAAACTCTTCTATTGTGTTTGATACAGGGATAATACAAAAGAAAGAAGACAAAATACCCACCCCACCCTTCTAGGGCAGCAAAACATACATATGTATGTATAGGATGGAATAGCAGCCCCAACCTCTCTGTGCCTGTGCTGGATGCTGAGGCAACTGGATCAAATACACATGATTTCTTCTGTGGCACTGGACTGGCACAGCTCTAATGAGGACCAGGAGGCACAAAGGTCATCTTTGCACACAGCCTGACTCCTGAGTTATGTGGTGTGTTTCTCCATCATAGTAGAGGACGGCCAATATATTTAAATGAAGCAGTGTCAATCTCCTGCTATTAAAATTTGTTACTTCTCACATACTTTCTTCTCCCTCGCTTACGAGTCAATGCCTAAAGCAGTATTACAGTGGGACAAATACAGCAAGCTGTGCCTTCCACGTATCAGACAGCTCTGATCCTGTGATGTGACTCTTGTGGCCTTTATCTTATTGAGTATAAAAATAGATTGCTGTACATCCACTACCTTTGTTTTTGTATCAAAGAGAACAAGTGGGAGTATTGTTACTAATGCCAATGACTGAAAGTATGACACAATATATAATGAATCAATTACCGGAGAGTTAAAAGTTTCATGAAGAAGATGGACACTTTAAATATGGATTGAGATTAGCAGAAGAAAAGACTGACCCCAAACCCCAGCACGTGCTTAGTGAAAAAGTGCTGTCTAATGAGGGCATGAAGCAATTAGCACTGCAAAGGCACTGACTGCGAAAGTAAACATGGCAAAGATAAACCACATCAAATTAATATTCCCCGAAGGCAAACAGATCAAATTTGTAAAGGAAACACATTCTTATTCTATCTGTTTCTGGAAGGAAATCCAATGAAGACTTCTTACTTAGCATCATATAGAGTTACAAAACACTTCATATTATTGAAGAAAAATTGATACTACTCACTGGTTTTACTATTTTAGGGAAAGGCTTGGAAATTTTTCTACATATAAAATGAAGCACATTTTACTTTCAGATACAAGATAAATGGAAAAACTGATTTATCAAAAGATTTCAATGGCTACATTTATTTTTTTCATTATACTATCATTACATATGAATACGCACTATGGCCAAATTGTTTCTGTACATATTACCGTTTGAGTTTTTGCAGGGGCATTTCAAAACCATGGGTGATCCATATTTGTGATAGGTGAGGTTCCAGAACAAAAAAAGTTGGGAAATGCTGTATTTGTCCATCTCATTTTTGCGGCAAGGTTGGATTTGATAACTAAGAAGACTAAGCCCAATGAATTGAAGAAAAATTGCTACCTATCAGATCAGGTATTATGCTCTGCAGTGCTCACTAGCATGGAGTCACATTGCCAAGTCAGTGATTTCAGGAGGAGGGTACTGAGCATGCTCAGGAAGCCAGAGGGTCTTCAGCCTAACACAGTGGTTGACATTCACAACCTTTCTTGATGTCAGTTGTATAAAGTCTGCAACTATAATAACATTTATAGGAACGAGAAGCCAGAAGCAAAAGTCTGGCATATACAGCTTTTTCCTGGAAAGGAAGTCAGCCATGGCAGTGGATTAAAAGAGCTATGTCCCTACGATATTTTAAGGGTGGTGGAAAAACAAACAAAAATTATCAGCCTACAAGGGCATTATGATCTATGCTCTCTCCTCATCCTGTGGATCAGTATGGCCTGAATTCACATACCATATATGAATAGCTTTTGTGGGCCAGAATACTTTGCTTCTGAATAGCTGAGCCAGCTGCTGTATGGTGAAGACACCTTCCATTCCCTGGGTGGGACAGGAGGCTGTGGGTAGTTTAGATACAGTTGGACTCAACTAAACTCAGAATGAAATAAAACAGAAAACTCTTTTAAAAAGAAAATGAGCTTTAATGGTCATTCTAATGCCACACTAAAACTTTGTTATTCTCACAATTTTCACCATATGTTATTAGCAGCCTGGCACCAAAATGTAGCAGTTATTTTATTAGTCAAATTCAATTAATAATACAAGCCAGTAAAATATGCCAAACTCTCCTAATTTAATTCTGATAGGTGGAAAACTGGAGCATCTCTGAGGATGCACAGCACACAATGCTGTGCCACAAATGAGAAGCGTTGAAATAAAATACATTACATGAAAAATGAAAATGCACAATTGCATATACAGTAGAACTTTGGAACCTGTATGTGTATGAATAGGCAAGGGGAACAAATTACTGGCAGACTGGGCACACTCTGAATCTAAATAATTTGAATTTATTTTCAGATCCACTCTTCATTCTAGTGGCACCCAGCAGTTAATGTCAGGTATTAATATTTCGGTCATTTTCCAATTGGGGTGGTTGGATATATACAGAAGGATGTCAACTTAGGTACATTTTTAACAGAAAATTATTGTGTTGATTTGGCATTTCTTTTAGTATATTGAAAGAAGCAAAACCATGTAGAAAGTTAGTTCTTTAAAATGAAATAGATTTATTTTGTTTTTTTAAGGGGGGAAATGTTTGAGATCACTCAGATTTTTGTTTTCAAAATTAGCTGTTGAGGGATTTCAGGGGTCATCATGTGGAATGGAGGGGCAGATCCTGTTAACTGCAGAGCCATTCGCTAATATCTATTTCCATCCCAGTGTCAAGGAAGAGATATACCAGAAATTTTGGGGTGTCAGTGGGCAAATATTTGATTGCTTTGGTTCTGCTGGTGGCCAAAAACCAAGGAGAATTCAGACACACTCCTACTGTCCCCTGAACAAGATGGCTGATGAAGGCACTGTGTCTGTGTTGACCTTGTTGGAAAAAGTTGCTGCAGACACATTAGATATCAAGGCCACAATGGCCACAACACAATTGACTGTTACCTTAATTAACTCCTCTCTGCAAGCACTGACAAGATGGGTGAATAAAGCAGAAGGGAGGATATCATTAGTGGAAGATCAGGTGCAAGAGCTCTTTGCCCAGGTGAAGAGAAGCCTAACAGACTTATTTTCTCTTAAATGCAAATTGGCAGACTGTGAGGGGAGGTCTCACCACACTGATTTGAGAATTACAGGAGTACCCGAAGGAGCAGAAAAAGGCAAACCCCTTGAATTTATTCCCCAGCTCTTCACTGAAGTGCTCAGCCTGACAAATGATTTTAAATTTGATTTAGAAAGACCACATAGGCCCCTGGCTCCTAAACCAGCCGCAAATGCAAACGTACATTTATTGTCAGATATCTCAGATTTACTCTAAAAGAAAATATAATACAGCTATCTCATGAAAATAATTTTAAAAAAATGATTTGGGGGAGGCTATTAAATAAGATAATGATTTTTCAAGATTTTGCATGAGATGTGGTTGAACAGAGATTTGCCTTTAAAAGAACTAGGGAACTTGCTAAGCAGCAAGGGCTCAAATATTTTATTAAGATTCCAGTTCAGTTCCATGTCAAGGTTGGTGAGGAAGTGCAGCTGTTCCAAAAGCCACAAGAAGCAGGAGGCTTTTTAAATAGCCTGTTCTAAACTGACTACTTATGCTGTTTTACACCAAGTGTACTTCCCAATTGTTACGTCTGCCCTGCTTGCACATATGAACTTATCCAGTGACTGTGACTAACTTCCTTACAGATTTGGGTTATCTCCTATGCTCCACGGTTATGCTTTATTAACTCTTGGGACATGTATATCAATTCTCATCAGATGGCTGAATGTGAAGAGCACCAGCACAGGAGTTAAGGGAAACTTCATCCCAAACTGATCTCAGTGAACTGACTATGAAAAGAATATATTTAAATTGTGAATTAGCAATATTAAGTGCCTTTTCTCTTGTATTTGTGTTGGGGAGTTAATGAAACATTTGACAACAACCCTTAGTGGTCAGATCAATATGAACCATTTGTTTGTGATTATACAAGGTCTGTGTCTCAGCACAGCATCAAAGCACACTAAAGAGATCATCAGCTGCCTGTTGCTCTATAGAACTTGCGGATCCCATTTTCACTTTTAAAAACTGATACCAGTGCAGTCTCACGGCTGGGGGTTCTGAAAGCCTGGCAGCTTTCCATTCCTCGTGCTGGAAATATGAGAGAGGGCTCTTCTCTCTGCAAGACATTATGGGATGTTGCTCAGTTGTAGTTGTACCTACTATTGGCCAACAGAGCAGAAGAAAGGACCAACCCAGGTTGCTGAGCTACATGGAACAGTGATTTCTGCCCTCCCTATCCCCTCCCACTCCCTCTGTCTCACACTGCCCCATCTCTAGAGAGACAAGGTGAGAGAGAATCTTTTATTGGACCAACTTCTGTTGGTGAGAGAGAGAAGATGTATCCTGGGACTGATACAGCTACAACTTTTGCAACTACACTGCATACACCCCCGCTATTTGTCCTTTTCCCCACCTCACTTGCCTTCCTCTTCCCCTATGCCCTTCCTCCACCCCATCACTCCCCTCCTCTACTTCCCAATCTCTTTACCTTGTCACCCCAACCCTCCTCCCCCTGTATTACCCCACACCTCTCCCTCAACTTCTTCAGCCCCTTTCCTCCACCCTAACATCTTCTGTAAGATCAGACCCTGAGGATATGAACACAAAGTATGAAATTTGCATAGACTAATCACTTGTTGAATTGGATTTTTTGTTGCGCTCTTTTGTGCTCAAATTAAGAGTTTGTGGGAGCAGTAAGATTTCTCACCTGTCAATTATATTTTCATTTAAACTGGACAAGAGAAACTAAATGGTTGGTTGGGGGGTGGGTGCATGTGGCCCTGGGAAAATAATCCACACAACATATTATGTCTCATTCAGTGCACCAAACTGTATGGCCAGTCCTCTAAAAAGATTACAATTAGGGGATAATACACGGGCATATGCTTGACAAACCAGGTTAAGCTATATCAGGGTTGTGAAGAGTATGATTTCTCTGTGTCTCTTTTCAGTATGCTTACTTCTTTGTGATATAGGATGCCTGTTAGAACATATCATTTAAATAGTGAGCACTGGCAGAGCTTCCAGCTTGGGTGGTGTGTCTCTCCGGCCCACCCCCACAGGAAATGACCATTGGTTGAGTTTTGTTTCTAGTGTTAAGGCTATGACAACTGCTGCTTTTTCATTGTGATTTACTTTTAAAGTCGGTAGATACCACTCAGGATAGAGTGGGCCTGGGTTGCCCAGTACCACACACTGAACGCAGCCAGTCACTCCTGGGAATAGATCAAGTTGTTATGTATATCAGTGTATGTTATGTGGTTTTATATGTTTCCTTTAACCTGTCTTTCTGTGCTTTTCCCTCCCCCTCTTCAGAGCCCTCCCTATATCTCCTTAGCACCCCCACTCTTCCCCACTCCTTGCTACCTCCCTCTAAACCAGCAATACTCAAGAAAATTACACCCTACATGACTACAATTTGCTTCTGCAGGTGGCTGCAACTATTACTGACACTCTCCTTCCCCCACTCCCCATTCTTCTGCACCTACTCTATTCTCTGGAGGTCTGGCAAGTGGTGAGCATCTGTCAAGATAATTCAAGAAGTGTCTAAGGCATTTTATCTCTAGAGTCCTGGACCCCCTTGTGGGATTCTTTGTGGAGAGTAGGACAGGATGCAATAAAGCAAATGAAGCAAACATTCGATTACCCTTGTTTGTAAGATCACACATGATAAAAATTATTCTTAGCACAGCCAAATGGTTTGAATCTCAATTTGATTTCCTGGAATGTAAAAGGACTTAACACTCCAATTAAAAGAAAACAAGTATACTCATTCCTAAAGAGAGCAAAGGCAGCTATCGTGCTTTTGCAAGAGATATGCTTGACCACAGATGAAGCTGCTAAATTAGAACATGACTGGATTGGAAAAGTAGCGTCTTGCTGCTCTTCATCCAAATATGGGGCGCGGGTTAGCTATAGTCTTCCATGAAGCACTGGCAGTGCCAGTTTCTGAAGGCTTGTCAAGACTAACTCTTAGTTCACAGCAGACTGGGGGGTGAATGTACTCTGCACTAGCCTGCTGTCCACTAACTGTTCCTGTGGATCTTGCTGACATCCATTAAAAGTTTGTTAATGCTCTTTGATCTACTCGCATTAAAAAGATTACTAGATCAAAGTGCATGTACAAACTGCTAATGCACATCGGCAGGGTCCACACACACAGTCTGCAGCAGGGTAGTACAGGGGAGATTCGCATCCCAGCTTGCCACAAACTAATTGTTCACATAGAAAAATCCTGAATAAATTTCAGACAATCAGGGCAGATTTTTAATCCTTAAAGTCACCATAAATGAACCTGAACTAATCTCGCTAATATGTATGGGTCTAGCCTTGATGATCCGGAAACTTTTCATAGGTTTTTTACTAAATTATATGGATAATCCCGTATCCCTGTTGTGATTGATGGGGCTTTTAATGAAGTACTTGAGCCTCTCACCCTCTGGGTCATAAACCAACCATAACTAGAATGGTCCTGGAATTACACATTAAAGATCTGGAATTATGTAAAATCTGGCAGTTCATGTATCCAACAAGTAGGGAAAATGCATACTTTTCCCCAGTACATGGGTCCTATTCCCATATAGATTTATTTTTGATCTCCAGAGACTTGGTTAGTTCTATAATTGACACCTCCATTGATACAATTGCTGTCACATATAATGCTCTTAAACTTTGAATAGCAACCAGTATGGGAAAGAAACAGACATGCAGATGGAGATTTAATTCTGTAGCGAGGCGGTCTGGTCCCCAGCCGCCCCAGAGAGAGAGGAGCCTCCCCGGACACCCAAGTGGGCGGAGCTGGAGAGGACTGGCCGGGCCAGCCAAGCCTGCCGCTTGCCCGCTACCCCGAGGAGCCGCCAGGCCCGCCGCCGGCCCGCTACCCCGAGGAGCCGCCAGGCCCGCCGCCGGCCCGCTACCCCGAGGAGCCGCCAGGCCCGCCGCCGGCCCGCTACCCCGAGGAGCCGCCAGGACCGCCGCCCGCCCGTGACGCGGAGGTGCTGATGGTCTGCGACCTCATGGAGGACGGTCCCCTGGTCCAGGTACCCGGAGAGGGGGAAGCTGGAAGTATCCCGGGGGCAGCCGACTCTAGTCTGGCTGCAGCACTGCCAGAGCCAAGGTCAGTGTGTTGCGGCCAGGATCCCCACTGACTCAGCAGCGGGTTTTTCTGCCGCTGCTAGGGCCCTGGGCTGGGACGCAGTAGAGTGGGTGGGCCTGTGTCCCCCCTGCCACCCAACGTGTGGGTGGCAGTCTCCCCCTCTCCCAGGTTCTCCAGAGCCAGGACCTGGGCTTGCCACCACCTTATTGATTGCTCAGCCCCTGCTTGAGGGCCTGAGCCCTGAACTGTTTGTTGCCCCGCCCTGACCCAGGGCCAGGGCTTACTGACTTATTGAGTGCTCAGCCCCTGCCTGAGGGCCTGAGCCTTGAACTATTTACTGCCCGCCCTGACCAAGGGCCTTGGCTTAGGGAACTACTATTGCTCAGCCCCTGCCTGAGGGCCTGAGCCCTGACTGTGTACTGCCCCGCCCTGACCAAGGGCCAGGGCTTACTGCCTCATTGTTTGCTCAGCCCCTGCAAGGGCCTGAGCCCCAAACTGTTTATTGCCCGCCCTGACCAAGGGCTAGGGCCTATTGACCTACTGTTCGCTCAGCCCCTGCTTGAGGGTCTGACCCCTAACTGTTGGTGCCCCGCCCTGTCCAAGGGTCGGGGCTCACTAGTAACTGTCTGTTTGCCCGGCCCCTCCAGGAAGGCCTGAATGGCTGATTCTGCAGCACCGGACTGCGCTAATTCCCAAAAAACCTGACGGTATAGCGAGGCGGTCTGGTCCCCAGCCGCCCCAGAGAGGGCCTGAAACCCCAACAAATTCTTCACTTTTATTATATCCCATTTCAAAATTTGTATCGAGAAAGAAATTGGCTTGTTCCCAGAGACAAACAAATCCTTAACATCTTCTAGCAGGCTAGTGTGGGAGACACTCAAGGGCAATTTGAGCGGTAGAATGATTAGTTTTGCCAAGAAAAGGGAACATGGAGAAAAGGGTGGCAACTCTGGAAAAAGTAAAAGCTTGATTTGTCTTATGCCACAGCTCCCTCTCCAGATTTGTTGCTATCTCCTATGGAGACTGTGGATTTGAACTCAACAAGCTGTAGTCAGCCCAGCCTGAATTCACCCTATTTCAACTTGGGCATGATTTCTGGGAATCAGGTGAAAATGCTAGCAAATTGCTGGCACACAACCTAAGACAAAAGGCCTCTGCTTGTACAATCACGGCCATCTCTGATAAATATGGTAAATTATGTACATCATCTAAAGATATGAACCATGAGTTCTTTAATTTCTATAAAGATCTATACAAATTGGATACACACGTCTCCACAGATGCTTTGGATTAATTTTTCAAAAATATTACAAAAATATTGCAAATTTCTGCAGCCCACTTGACGCTCCTTTAACAGAGGACGAGTTAGCTGAGGTGATTAAAATTATGAACACTGGGAAAACTCCCAGGCCAGATGTCTTCCCCACTGAATTCTACAGACACTTCCTTGAACTCCTGTCTGACAAGATGCTCGAAATGTTTAATGAACTTACATCTAGAAGTCACCCTTCCATCTACACTGAGTGAAGTCCTAATATAAATGATTCCTAAACCAGAAAGATGTACTATTTCCAGTTATAGACCAATTTAATGTACATGCAAATTTCTGATAGAGAGAGTGAAGACGATTTTGGCTCTATCGTGTAAATGTTTGGATTTGGACCCAGGTTTAGTTACTGGATCCATCAGTTACATTCTCACACAGCCTCTCACATCACAACCAACAATGCGACCTCAGATACCTTCAGGGATACTAGGCAAGGGTACCCATTGTGTCCATTACTTTTTTTTGTTGTTGTTGCCTGAGCCATGGGGAATAGCTATACAGCCTCATCCAGATATCTGAGGCATACAGCTTGGTTCCATGGAGTATAAAGTGGTGTTATATGCAGATTACACCCTCTTGTATGTATCCAAGCCAGAAACCAGGATTCCAGTTCTCTTATCGCTAATTTAAACAATTCAGCTCAGTGTCTAGTTACAAAATAAATTGGGAAATATCAGACTTATTGCAAATGTCCCAGTTGTCCTGCAGTGGAGTTCTTGCTCAATGGAGTTTCTATAGGCAAACTGGTTCAATTAAGTACCAAGATATAAAAATAACAACAAATTTTAACAAACTAAAGACAATACATTTAGATCCTGTACTCTCTCAAATAGTTAGTGATACAGATAGGGTTCATCCTCTCTCCTTCAGCCTGTGGGGAACAGTTAACACAATACAAATGAATATCCTGCCTAGGCTTCTTTATATTCTAAGTGGTCAACCTGTATATATCCCGCTGTCCTACCTGTATGTATCCCGCTGTTCTACCTGTACATATCCCTCTGTCTTACTTTAGAAAATGTAATAGCTTTATTGGAGTCTTCCTGTGGGGCAACACTCATGACTATCACTTTAAAAAAACTCCAGCTTTTTATAGGCAAGAGGAGGTTGGACTCCCAGAACTACAAAATTACTCTAATGCTTTTATCATGTCACAGATGTCAGACTGATTCAAGCATACTAATACCCTTATTCTCACATGCATTAATGCAACCAATTCCCCTTATTGGTCTCCTCGGTTCCTCTTTGTGCCCATTGGAGAAAAAACAAGGTGCTTATAGTGGTGGCTGTGTGAAGACCCTGGCTATCCCAGCTGTCAGGTACCAATTACATGCTTGCCATTAGGCAAAAGCACCTGTTGGGGCAATCCAGACTTGCAAATTTGGAACAAACCTATAATTTGAAAGACTTGGCTGATCGGGGGAACATATGGTTTTTCTGATTAGTCAGTGATGAGGGCTTTGTCCCTTTTGTAACACTAAAGCAAAGTTACGACCTGCCACCCTCAGGTCTAAGGGTATATGTCTAAGTATATGACTGCACTGTAATGTAAATCCAGAGTTAGTAGAACTCAAATTAGCAGCCACCTGGTCTATTAACCTAGGTCTGGAGTGCCTTCACTCAGTTGTAATCCTAGGTTACAAATTGTTGAACCCTGGGTCTCACCAGTGACTCTGACATCTACACTGTGTTATGTGGGCCCAATTCAGCCACGCATACCCCAGACTTCCTACTGCCCTTCTGAAATGGGGCTCTTTGTTTATGGTGAAGTGTATCGAAAACTTGACCATCAAATATATGTGACTGTCCCCAGGAAAAGAGAAAGTGGGATTATTTTATACTTTTGTTGAACTCCCAGACCATCAGTTCCATGGAGCTGCAGCTACACTGCAAAGCAGTAGAGCCTGAACTCTGGGTCCCGGCTTGGGCCCTCCAGTCCTGTTAGGCCTGGGACCCTGGGTCAAAGCCCTAGGTTAACATGATTTGTATGTAGATGGAAGCAGGGGTTATGCTTGAAACTGAGTTCAAACCCTGGGCTTACATTGCAGTGTAGACATACCTTTAGACACCTGCTATCATATCAATTTTGTTCACACGCCTTAGGTCTGCCAGAGGCCCCAGAACTACTAAGAACCTTAGAAATGCTTCACAAACTCCCCGGGTCCATGTCAACTGTATATTTTGTTAATGAAGAGAAACTCCATTAATCTGGAGTCTCTGTGAAAGCATGGAAAGGGGATTTACCATACACCTTAAAGAATCCCATTGGTGGAGCATATTTTGTAATGCTAAAAATGCTTATATGAAGCATTTTGTGGATAAGGGAGAAGCGGTGGATGTGGTATACCTAGACTTTAGTAAGGCATTTGATACGGTCTTGCATGATATTCTTATCAATAAACTAGGGAAATACAACTTAGATGGGGCTACTATAAGGTGGGTGCGCAACTGGCTGGATAGCCGTACTCAGAGAGTAGTTATTAATGGTTCCCAATCCTGCTGGAAAGGTATAACAAGTGGGGTTCCGCAAGGGTCTGTTTTGGGACCGGCTCTGTTCAATATCTTCATCAATGACTTGGATATTGGCATAGAAAGTACGCTTATTAAGTTTGCAGATGATACCAAACTGGGAGGGATTGCAACTGCTTTGGAGGATAGGGTAATAATTCAAAATGATCTGGACAAATTGGAGAAATGGTCAGAGGTAAACAGGAGGAAGTTTAATAAGGACAAATGCAAAGTGCTCCACTTAGGTAGGAACAATCAGTTTCACACATACAGAATGGGAGGAGACTGTCTAGGAAGGAATTCGGCAGAAAGGGATCTAGGGGTTATAGTGGACCACAAGCTAAATATGAGTCAACAGTGTGATGCTGTTGCAAAAAAAGCAAACTTGATTCTGGGCTGCATTAACAGGTGTGTTGTGAGCAAGATACGAGAAGTCATTCTTCTGCTCTACTCTGCGCTGGTTAGGCCTCAACTGGAGTATTGTGTCCAGTTCTGGGCACTGCATTTCAAGAAAGATGTGGAGAAATTGGAGAGGGTCCAGAGAAGAGCAACAAGAATGATTAAGGGTCTAGAGAACATGACCTATGAAGGAAGGCTGAAGGAATTGGGTTTGTTTAGTTTGGAAAAGAGAAGACTGAGAGGGGACATGATAGCGGTCTTCAGGTATCTAACAGGGTGTCATAAGGAGGAGGGAGAAAACTTGTTCATCTTAGCATCTGAGGATAGAACAAGAAGCAATGGGCTTAAACTGCAGCAAGGGAGGTTTAGGTTGGACATTAGGAAAAAGTTCCTAACTGTCAGGGTGGTTAAACACTGGAATAAACTGCCCAGGGAGGTTGTGGAATCTCCATCTCTGGAGATATTTAAGAGTAGGTTAGATAAATGTCTATCAGGGATGGTCTAGACAGTAATTGGTCCTGCCATGAGGGCAGGGGGATGGACTCTATGACCTCTCGAGGTCCCTTCCAGCTCTAGAATCTATGAATCTATGAAAATCTATGAATCTCGGGCTATGCTTGATACAACAAAAGACTTTGATTGTGGTGTATTGGACACCACAGAGGTTGCGCAAGATAAAGGCCTTATCCTTTGATGTTTGTTGGCAGTGTAACAAAGAAAAAGGAACCATGATGAGAGGACTGTCCGACAGTCAGGCAGTTGTGGAAAGAGGTGGACACAAGACTAAAACAGAGCTTAGTTTCAGCAGCCAAATCTCATCTGAAAACTATATCCTAGGAAGTTATTTACCTGCTAAACTTGGTTTAACTCCACCACAAAAACTTTGGATCTTGAGAACTGCGAAGATCACCAAGAGCATGATTTTACAAAAGTTTAAAAGTAGGCTTATCCCCAGAATAGAGCATGGTATTCAGACTTGCTGAGTTAGCAGCCAAAGAAATAACAACTTATCGCCATAGACAGTAAATGTGAGGAAATTTGGGTCCTGTTTCCAGATATATTTGGATAAAAAATAATTCAGCTGGCCCAAAGAATTTATACCTCCATTTCATACAACTTCCTCCTTTTTTCTTCCCCCATCCCCTCCTTTTCTTCTCTCCCTATTCACATGTCTTCTCTGATTTTATTACAGTTACCCCATCCTAACATGTTATGTCTATGTAGTATTGTCTGGTTTTGTATTGTCTGGTCTTGCAGTTTTGACAAGTTGTAAAACTGTGCAATTCCAGAATTCTGTTGGAAAGCCTATGAAGAGTGTGATATATGGAAATATATGCACACTGTTAGTCATTTACCTTCTTGAACGTTTTTGTTGGCTGTTTCTTTACACAAATCAATTAAAAAATCACAACATTAGCTATTGAGAATGTGTAATTGCAACTTTTTATAAATTGTGATTTGTCATAAGTAACATTGAAACTTGTACATTTCAAAACAGTTGATGCAAAATATTTAGTCTTATTTGTCTGATTTTGTATTTTGGTCATTTGGGACCTATTCAGGTCTCACTTAGGAGGAACTTGGTTTTGTTTGTTTTAATTTTAAGTAAAAATTGAATTACTTGGGCTACGTTTGTATTTTGTTTCTATGATGCAAATCATGCCCTAAATTAAACGTGATTTTCAGGAAATAGTATATACATTTATCAACTGAAAAATATGGGAATGTGCAAGTTTAAGTGCTTCATCACTGGTTTTCCTTCCTTTATAGCCCAAAAGTAATTTAATTTATGAAATAGGTCAAGAATGCACGGTGGCTCTGAGACGTGTGTTACGGACATGAGGAGTACAGTGTGTGTCTGTGTGTGCACACGTGCGTGACTGTGCACAAAGGGTGAGGGCAGAGGGATAAGTGGGGGAAATAGGGGTGTTACTGAGACTTGGATATGTGAATCCAGGCTGGGAAGGAAGGTCCTGGGTGTTCCTACCTGCTCCTGGCCCATTTCAACCCCTCCAGGTCCCTCCCCTTGCTTCCTGGCCTGATCCTGGAAACCACAGTGGCTGCCCCAGCCCTTTTGGGTCCCATGCTCACCTCTGCCCCCTTCTACAGGCAGGCACAGGTATACTCCATTGCAGGGGCACTAGCCCCTTCTACTCCCTCTCTCTCCCCACCCTTGGTTTCGCTGCCCCGTGTGGATATAAATGAGAATGTGCTGTATGCTTCCTTCCTTCCCCATTGCAGCAATTTAATGAATCCAGTAGCCAGTCAAGCAAAGGAGCACATGGAGTGAGGGAAACTTTCATGTGACAACACTGAGAACTGTGCAGCAAATAATTACAGCCATCTTTTGGTTGTAAATTATTTAGTGTACAAATGTTCGCTAGTATTCTGGGAATTAGAGAGCAAGTGTATTTGAGAGGGTATTTTGCGAGGAAAAGTAAATCTTTTAAAGAGAACTATGTACTTTGCTCTTACAAAGATATACCATGCTATTCTACAGTAATAGTCCAAATCACCACATTTACAATAGTGGTACTCCAGTGTTTTGGATCATTGCACTACATCTTTGTAAGGATGATTTCTGTGCTATCTGTAAGTGGTGGATTCTTTGAGATTCATAGGGTTATTAACGTCAGACAGTTTTGGAGAAAGGGATTGCTAATTAACCCCTGGCATAAGCGGAGGCAAATTCAGTGCCATCTGAGAGGTGCTCTGTCAGAATTAATATATGTATTTAATGTTTATATTTTTATCAATATCGTTGTTATAGCTGCAAGTTGCAGTTTCCATATTACTCTTTAGAAAGGTGAAACACATAAGCATGGTTAGAATAAAAGTTGTGAAATCCCAGTAGAGAATTAGAATTCTTTCCCTCATGCTGATTGGATTTCTACCATGAAGCGAACCCAGCATAGGGAACAAATGGGAATGAGAGAAGGCTACATATGGAGACAACTTGTAATGGAACTGTTCCTTCCACAGTTGGAATGCTAATTTGTTGTATGTCCACAGTAGTGTTTTCAAGAGAATTGCAGGTTGTAATGAAGTCAGGTTTCACTTCTGGATTGGAGTTGTGCACTAGCAGCTACCTCTGAGATGTACCATTCAACTCTCCAAAGCCACTGGGGCCCAGTGTAGTGCATAAGGGACTTGCTGCCTTATCTTGCGCCCATTGAAATCGATGGCAAAGCTTCCATTGATTTTATTGGTGCAGGATCATGCCCTTTGAGCGCACAGAGCAGAAGGAAAGAGGTTCATCATGTAGACCAAACAGCTTCTCTATGTCAGGCCTAGCAAGGCTTGCCCACCAGATGAACCTAGAATGCACGTTTAAAAAGATTGTCATTTAAATATTATGGTAGTATAAGTTATAGATACTACTCACTTACGTCTCTCAGAACAGGGTGAAGTTAGAACTACCATGTTTAAATTGAGCATCTAAATTGCTAATGGTGCAGTTTTTCTATATAGCATGGTGTTATGGTTGTTATTAATATTTTTATTTGAATTATATTAGTATGCAGAAGACCTAACTGAGATCAGGGCCACTGTGGTAAGCTCTGTAAAAATAAAAAAACACATGGTAAGAGCCCACAAAAGCTTATCATGTGAATAGACTAGACAGACAAGAGTGGGAGAAAATATTGTATAGATGTGAAAATGAGGCATAGAGAGTTTCAGGCCCAGATTGTTAAGGTCCAGTTGCTGTGCTCAGCGTTTCACTTATAATAATATTTAGGCTCCTAAGTGCCTAAACCATTTTGAAAATCAGACTTAATCTCCTAAATCAGTTAGGTGTTGCAACTGTGAGCAGAGCAGCACCTACATACCTTAAAAAAAAGAGAGAGAGCTGGGTATTGAACCCCAGTGACTAGGCCATCCTTAATTTCAAATGTTGAATGGGGTTTGCTTTTGTATATATTGACTGTTATTGCTCAACTAGAAAAAGACAGGGGTCAAAGTCAGATTATGCCCATTGTTTTGACAAGATGTTTCTCTCTCTATATAGAATATAACTCCATATTTGCAAATCCATAGAAGCAATAGAAAAAGAAACTTTCTTTAACCTGAATATTCTTATTATTCACTGAAGAAGAATGCTTCTTTTCATCTGTACTTTGTTACTGGAATTTACTGTGTTTGGTTGGTATAGTTTATAAGCAGAATATGAAAATAATGTATATAATTACACTTGTCATGATACCATGTTAGCTACTTTTATCTTCATAAGTAAAATGCAGAAAAATAATTTGCATTTAAACAAGGGCAGCGTTTTAATGCCACATAGGTCACTAAAACATATTGTGTTCGTTAGGAATACATCCTAACCTCAGTATCAACAAGTTGAATGTTGGATTAACATAAGTAAACCTTTAATGGCTAAAGTCTGTGAATATGTCAACTGATTTGTAAAATGTGAATGTTTTATGAGTAATAATGGTAAAGCTGATTTTGATTAATGAAATGCAATCTACTTATTCTTTCAGCAGTAAGCCTACAAGCATCTAACCAACTAATTAGTCTCTTTAGGTAAAGTATTAAGTCAGCCTTGAGTTTAAAAGAATATTAAAATGACAAATATATCTTTGACCTGTTCTGAAAAGTGGGTGCATTAAGAAAATAGTGTCACTGGAGGTGAAGGGAGAGAGAAACCAGAAAAAAACGATACTCGGACAAAAGTATTATAAAAGGTTATTAGTTCTAAATATTCTGAGTATTTAGATGTAAGAGTTAAAAGGAAAATCTGGGGAAATAGGAATAGATTTACATTATATGGAATCTTTCAAAACAAAGTGTATCTCGAAACATTTTACATTATTAAAAATTTAGTGCCTCGACTACAAATCGTTAAATGAAAATATATTTTATTCATCAAGGGCATGAATGTGAAAGGTGCTGAACACCTGCAGCTTCTACTGACTGCAGGTGCTGAATAACTATACAGACTATAGCTCACTCCAGCACCACTTGGAGTCAATGGGTGTCTTTCCATCAGCTTTGTGGGTTTGGGATTGTACAATACATTAGTATGGGCTGACTCTGAGATTCAGATTATTCTTTTTTAAAATGTATATTTTGATTTGTATTCCACATAAAGGACACAGCAGTGTGATACATATGGGGATGCTCAGCAGTGACTGTTGATCTATATTACAAAATATTGTTTAAGTGTTGGATTTCTGTGATGGTGTATTGGATTGTCAGAAGACAGCAGACAGTTTCAGCTGGAGCTCGTAAAAATTTTTCAGAAACAACAGTTTTCCTCTGAAAACTGCCGTTTTGTCAATATCAAAACTTTTTGCAGTAACGTATCAATTTCAACCTTTTCATGGGGGGGAATAAGCAACACATTTTGTTTTGTCTTTATTATTTAGATTAATTTTTTTTGGTTTAAATGTGACATCAAAATATGAATTTTAATAGTATATTATGTATAACATTAAAATTGTTTACATTGGGATCCATTAACACAGTACCGCGCATGGCTCCCAAACCCCACGTTCTAGTGAGAGTGTGGTGTATTTATGTCAATATCTTGACCAGGGGTTCTCAAACTTCATTGCACTGTAACCCCCCTTCTGACAACAAAAAGTACTACATGACCCCAGAAGGGGAGATGGAAGCCTGAGCCTGCCCAAGCCCCGATGCCCCAGGTGGGGAGAGGCAAAGCCAAAGCCCCCCTGTCCTGGGCGGGCGGTGGGGGGGGGCAAAACCCAAGAGATTCAGCCCCGAATAGGGGGGGCGGTAACCTGAGCCCTGCTGCCAAGGGCTGAAGCTCTTGGGCTTCGGTCCTGGATCATGGGGTTCAAGCTTAGGCTTCGGCCCCGGCAAGATTAATGCCAGCACTGGTCACCCCATTAAAATGGGGTCACAACCCACTTTGGGGTCCCGACCCACAGTTTGAGAACTACTGATTCTTGACCATATGTCCTAATGGAAAACACGTCTCATGTTTTATTGCCTTTGCAGATTCCTTCCATTGCACTTAAGTTTACTGTGGTAAATACGTCCATGTAGAACCCAAGCCATGATCTAGGCTATAGCTCTGATCCCTAACACAGTTATACAGTCATGCTGTCCTGGCCACACAAATGATCAAAAGCCTTTTTCAAGAATGAATGGTACAAATATGTAATACAAATAGTGTCCCGGTATGTTTGTAGTTTGATGGGCTCTTTTAATCTGAGTGAAAACCCCATACTCTGCCAAAGGCCTGCTCTCAAGGCTTCATTGGTGCTATAGCTCTTCTCTTTCCCTTAGCTACTCTTAGCACTCAGCTTCCACATAACAGCTTCTATAGTAATGGATCAGCCTTTGGCTGATGGAATTAATTTTACATCCTGTTATCAGCAGATGATCTTTTTAAAAAATCAGTTAATGCATCTTCCATGCTATTTTTTTTTATTTCTTTCGGATATTACCTTGAGTCCCTAATCAAATTCCTCCGCCCTCTTCCCTGCAAATTTCCAACCAGTTCTCACTAGCATGTTCTCACTATGTAGCAAAAATACAGCTTTCTCAGGGTCTCCATCCTCCTCTATCTTGAATCTTTCACATTTAAAGAATATTCCATGGTCATACATTTTTGATATTTTTTTTAATCAGTGAAGCTTCCATTAAAAATGTCTCTCAAAATCTTTATTCTTGGCCATTCTGTCTGATCATGGAGATTTGATACATAAACATCATTTTATTCTGAAACTGTACTAATCCCTATATTATTAATTTCACTGTTTCCTCAATCCTACTTAGGATGACTTTGGTAAAGATCCTCTGGCTGTTATTCAACAGGCTTATCCCTCTAGTATTCTCATGATTATCCCATTCTCTCTTTTGGATGAGAATTAGGATTTATTCTTCCACTACTCTGGAACCTTCTCACCCTTTCAAATATCCCTGGAGATCTTTCATAATTCAGTTACTATTACTCTACAGCTTTTGCTGTGAAAGCTCAGGAAAAGCTGCTTAGCAAATAAAGTGAGCTCACTTTAAAAAATGCCACACTCACCAGACTTTTATGTTTGACATATCAGTACCTCATATTATTACATGGGGTCTCCAGTTCTTTCACTTGTTCATAGCATCAGTACAACATGCGATACCATCAAACCCGCCCCCCCCACATATAAGTTACCCATCTTTCCCTTTTCTTTCTAGCCATGTATTTATTAATTTTCATTTTAACAGCCATCTTAGTTATTTGCTTTGAGCCTTTTTAACACCTATCCTCTTAATACTGTCTGAGCATTCACAGTGCAATCATCTTATATTAGAAGTAGCTGTGTCACCGAAATGTGGAAATTTGCTTTCTTTCTACAGTATGGTATCACATCTCCAGAGCAGGACAATGCCTGAAAGCCATTAGCCCCTATTAGAGTACACACTGAGAATGCATACACTTTATGGCCAGGATATTATAAATGCACAGTTCACAACACATACATCCTCCGCCTCACTTTAAGCACAGACTAAGCATGTGATAAATTAGGGCCCCATAACCCATCTCTACCCCTAAACACACAGGTAATCTCTCTCCCTTTTGGACCAGCAGAATCAGAATGGAAGAGGTGGGGAAACTTACCCTAGTCTTCCATTAGAAGGAGAAGTTGCATAGTGTGATTCTCCAACAACTTATAGAATTATGGGACTCTGATTATGTCTGAGCACCACCATTGCAAAGCTGGAGTGAATATCTTCCACACAAATTCAGAACTATTGGATTCCTAAGAAGATCCGTGGAAACACACACAAGGTCGAGGGGTTTATTTGAAAATTGAATTCTAGCCAATGTCTCTCAAATAGTGAAGAGCCCATATATTAAAAAAGTAAAAAAATGAAAAACACTAAAAAGCCACAGTTAATTCATGTTTCTGGTTCTTCACTAAAATTACTAAATACATTTTTCATGGGGGAGACATTTGGTTTAAAAAACGAGCAAATGCTTTTTGCTGTGGTGCTGTTAGATCATTTACAAAAGTCAAAATGGCTGTACATTCTGTTAATGTGTTACTGGAATACAATAACTTTGCACATTTTAGTGCTGGATTATGTGGAGAGCAGCCAATACTTGTAGCATTGATTACAAGGTCCATGCCTAAGTAGTTCTCTTACTGATTTATGACCAGTGCATTATAATTCAGTGAATGACAGGATAAGCTACTAGATTTGTTAATTGGACAGTAAACTACATTTTGTTCTTGTTATGGCATTTTTTTAATTCAAAAAACCAGATGACTCTAAAATTTAATGGAATGATAAAAAAATAAATTAAGTAATGCAATGAACTTAGAAGTTTTGAGTATGGGATCCGAGCTATTTCAGCAGAATGGAATGGTGTACAGTATATTTCTTAATTAGTCTAGCAAAACAATCATAATTAAAGGGCTGTAAACTCAATAGAGAAGTTATCTAGCCTTATAATAAATACAAATTTAGATGTACAGTAGGTCAGTTAGTATTAAGTAAAAAAATTTAACGTAGGGAATTTCATTTTTTAGCATGGAGACAATATAAATAAATCGTTGTGAAAAATACAGCTGACCTTGCAAATTCAAAGGCAGCACAGATTGTAATGTTTTCACGGGTTCACATAGATTTCCATCTCCTAGCAACTGTATGTCATTTACATATTTTACCACATAGACAAATTTAAAGTGATTTTCTAAATATTTGTTTCTGAAACTTGTGCGCCCTTATTATTTCATGGTTCCTGGAAGCCAATTGTTTTGATAACTGTGGCTAGTGTTTTTATAAGAAGTTATGGAGTTACATAAAAGATCTCAATGTAGTATTTAGATATTAAAAATGCTTTTAGTTCTTCTCTGGTCCTCACAAAAAAAGCAATGGGACAAATTCTATACTCATTTACAAGGGTGCAGTCCCCTGATATCAACAGGAATTGCACTGATGTAAATGGGAGCAGAATTTGGCCTTTGCATTAGTTAACAAGTGATCATTAATTATCCTGTATAATTATAGTCACAGAGCTTGGACACATGTAGAAGGCTCCCATGTAAGTTAACAAGAGCCCTTCAAGTGCAGCTGAGGCCATGTTCTTCTTTGACATATTGTAGTGTTTCTGTGTTAGTCTTTGTTCATTTAAATGTCTAACAAGCCACTAGATCATTTGACTCTACAGTTTCATTTGTAACTGGGCAATTTCTGGTGCAGTTTTGTAATGGGAGGAAGTGCTGAGGTTTGGGAAGGCCATTAAGGGAACTTGCCGCCTCCTACCAATGCAAAGCAGAGCCTAGATCTGAATTCAGGTTGGATCTAGGTTGTTCCAAGGGAAACAGGGCCAGAGGCTTTGCTACTACACAGATCTTCAAGTCCTTCTCCTATGTGGAGGAGAAGCATAAAGTATTGGCTAAAGAGTAGCTCTACTATCACTTTGGCTTAGGAAGAGGATTCCTCACCCTTTGCACACAAGGAAGTCAGTGGCACCCAGCCACATTAGGGACTGATCCTACAATCACTGATGTCAATGTTTAAACTCCCATTGACTTGAACGGTGCAGGATCAGGGCACCAGTAGAGTTGGGAGCCTTGAGAAGGGTTTTGCCCAATATATACACAGCTCCTCTTCACTTTGAATGAAGATGGATACAACAGCAGCAATAGCAGCAACAAAGCTTGTGCCGAGATAATATTACCTATAGAATTCCAGGAAAACAGAGTGCTGAGTTCAAGGTCACAAGGTTAAGTCCATCTCTCAGCGAGAGCTGGCCAGAACTCAGAATTTCCTGTTTGTAGAATATTTTGATATTTAAAAACGTGATTTAATTCCAAATCAGAAAAAAAAATCCAACAGACTGAAAATTACATAATGTTTTGTCTCAGAAACACTGACACATGGTGTTTCTAGAATGAAATATGCTCCCCAGGGCTGGCAGATCCTGAGTGAAATTTTCATGATTCTTATCATTGGCAGCTGGCTCACCAGATTGCAGGAGTCAGGCAGCCTGGGGAGCAAGCTGGCCGAGGAGACTGGAAACTTTCAGGTCTTGGCCTGGGGCACTCTGAATGGTGGCGCTCCTATGACCCTGGAAACCCTGGAGTTCCCAGCTCCAGGGCAGTCTGTATGGCAGGCCTGCCCTGCGGCTGTGGACCTGGAAGCCCTGAGGTCCCTGAGAGGCCATCTGCATGGTGGGCCTGCCCCAAACCCATGGATCCTGGAAGTCCTAGTGTCCCCAACCATTCACTAGGTGAGCTGGCAAGAAACCAGGCAGGTTTCCGATGGAACTCTGCACATGGTTCATTGAACCTGATGTTTCCATGAAACATTTTGAGTTTGATGAATCAGCATTTTCTGACAAGAGTCCAAAAATTCTGAACTAGCTGTGCTCTCAGCTTCCAAAATCCGCTGGCCCTCCTGCTGGGTGCATTTTAATCCAGTACTAAACACAGGAAGCCACTCTGTCTTAGATGTGCCACTCAAAGTCACTCTCTCAGCCCAATGTCTAATTAGAACCAAGCTGCTACATATCAAAACAATCAATGCTTTTAAGATGATAGGCTTAACAGTGTGCTTATGAACATGTAAAATGTATCATGCCCAAGTATCTGTTAGCAGATTGGTTGTAGTTGCCAAGGCTGTTTAGACCCTGTTAGAGATTTTATTTCAGTAAAGTTATCAGCTTAATTTCTTTACATCAGCAATATCACATAGTAATAACATGTTTGTAAAGAGCACTTGTTTTGGAAGTTTGTGGTATGACATGGTCCACATGCATGCTTTTCAAAATAGTCCAAATTATAAAATCACTTACTGATTTTTCAGGATGCTATAACAGTTGTTTACTGTAGAAAAAAATATTTAAACTGATCAGTCTCTCTTCAAATGCCATTGCTCAGGGATCTGAAGAATATTGAAATATCTGAGCCTAAATTATCCAAATGCTTGAAACAGCATACAAAATTAGTTTCTTGAGCTATATTTATGTTTTTCTAGCTTGGAGCTAAATCATGTATTATGGTGAATCATTAACTACTGACTTTTATAGCAAATCCTTATGGAGCCATTTTTAGCTTAGTTGATATTTTTAAAGTATGAAGTTATGTAGACTACAAATATGCATTAGATAGTACAATTATGTGTTTTTAACATTTCTACAGATTTAGACTTTTCTTGGGAGAAAACAGAGTGACTTTTGTTTATAGTATGTCCTATTAAGTGTGCTGCATACTATACCTTGATTCTTGTCACCTTCTAATCTTTATGGGAAGTGATTTTTTCATCATCTGGGAGAGATGCACGAGTCACTTCCTCATCCACATAAAATCCCAGCTGATTTGCTGTATTGACTGACTTCAGCATACATCTGCAATATCAAGTACTCTCTATTCACTACATGCCATAAGGGGGAAGATGTATCAGTTCAAACCGACTCTTGACAATTTAGAATAAGATTGGAGGCATTTCTGTTTCCCAGTTATCGTTCAATTGAAAAACAAATCAGACCATAAGACTTGAACATAAATTTTTGTTATAATTTCCTTCTTGAGAAATGTGGTTAATCAAATATTTTTGCAATCAAAGATTTGTTCTGAGACATTCGATCTGTTTTTCTTCATAGTCATGTCTGTGACTCTCTTTTTGGATTTAATAATTTTCCTCTGCATATGGAGCCCAAAAATTGCATTGGCCTATTTTAGGTTTTTGTATGGCTGCCATCTCCAGAGTATTTAATCAAATACAAAATCCTGGATTAAAGGACTTAGCTCCTGGGGGGCTTCAAAAGTACACTGACTGACAGAAAGACATGTCTACCTTGTTTTTCATATTCACCTCAAGAATCTATCACTATTACTATCTTCTCAGTTTCATCCAGCCATTGAATAAGTGGGTTTCTGATTATTCTTCTCCAGATGCATGCCTTGCATTTTTCCAAATCAGCCATCATTTGGTTGTTCTACAGGCTTCTAAGATCTATGGACCATTTTGGATTATTTTTCTGTCCACAACACTCAATTTGGTATCATCACCAAATTTCATTATCTTGCTGTTTGCTCCTTTTGATGTATCATTGATAAAAATATAAATTAAGACCACATGCTGCAGGACCAGTCACTACTTGATCCTTCATAATTTACCGTAACGCATTAATATTCTGTTTATGGTCTTTCAACTAATGCTGACTGAAAAATTGCAATTTCTGTCTGAGGAGAAATTCTAGTATTTTGAAATTTGTTTTAATCTCAGATCAACATTGCAAAATCAAACCATTTTGATGATCCCAAATCAAACCAACCAAGCTACAACTCCAGTGAGGCCCTATGGCAGTTCAGGTGGACACTGATTACTTTCAAGCTGACCCAAAACTAAACATTTTGATTGGTTCAACAAACCAAAATGTTTCAATTCAGATCAGACTCACCTGAAAAGGAAATACTTTGTTTTACTTATTTCAAAAGAAAATTAAAAAAAATTGAAATCAACGTTTATATCGCAGAACATTCTGATTTTGTGGAAACTTCATTGTCCATTGAGCAAACATGTTGATGGTAAATTCCTGACCAGTTTTACTTTCAGTCAGTTGGCAGTGCATGTGATTGTGTTCGTATCTCTGCCAATTTGAATGAATTTGGCGTGTAAGAGTTCATCAGATACTGTATCAAATGCTTCCCTGACTCTTAATCTATTATGTCTGTCACTTTCACTTCCTTCACTAATTTTGCACTTCTGTCCATTACAGTAATCAAATTTGTCTGGCTAGATATGTTTATATATAAACTCCCTGTTGCTTGTAGCTCATGTTCCATTGCCTTCTTAGACTCTGACAATACATGAGACGTATTGTCTTGGTGCTACTTGTGGTATGTTATGGTAAAAGGATGCCATTTCAATGCTATTGCTTTGTCTTCCTATAGGACACTTAATGAACAGACGTTAATTGTAATTAGTAGACAAATCTCATGCTAGTTAGGAAGAAAAGGTAGAGGGAAAATAATCTGATGCCAATACTGTTCCTTCCCCTTGTTTTAATCCTTAAGGGGGAATGGGTGGTGATAAATGTAAAAGTCAAATAAAAAAGAGAGAGATTTGAGCTTAATTTAAAGATAAGCATGGTCATAAACGTTTGTCTTGCCTCATAAAGGTAAGGCAGGCAATTCGTTGTAATATGCAGATATGGCAGCCAGGCTGATAATATTATGCAGTAGGCTGTGAGTAATGATGCTTTAAGTGAAAGTGTAACACATTTTAGAATTTTTCACTGCATTCCTTTGTTCTTTGTGGCAGAGAAAACAATTAGATTTAAAACACTCTGATTAGAAATAGCACACTAGAATGGGCAACTGCATATCGGCTGTCCATTTTGCATACTGCTTAAAGTATTGTGGAAGATTTTTAAATAAACAGAAGATTTATTCATGGTAGTTGGGTGCCTTTTTTATAAACTGAAGGAATCCTTTGAATAGAAATGATCAATTTCCCCCTTCTTTTACAGCTTTTAAGTGTGTGTGTGTGTGTGTGTGTGTGTGTGTGTGTGTGTGTGTGTGTGTGTGTGTGTGTGTGTGTGTGTGTGTGTGTGTGTGGCTGTGTGAGTGCAGGGGAAGCATTCCGCTAAGTTTTAGATTCTTCACAAGTCTTTCTGTGTATCACTTAATAGCCTTCTGAGAGAACTGAAGTCTCATTTTGTGCTTCTGTGAATTTAAATCCAGGTCACAGAGATGTTAAATAGCAAATGACACATTTACTGTGCCACCCAGCTGCCTTGTATAATGGAGCAGGAATGCTTTCTGAACAGTGACAGCATGCCAATATTAAGTTATATACAAGTACTTTTATTTTGCAGGCTAATGCAGGATTTTGCTCACATTTAATAGCTACTTAGTCCTATTGCTAACTCACCCCCTGAAGAGTATAATATCTATAAAATATATCTCTTTCCTCACTGAAAAATTCTTAAAATGTTCATTCCCAATTGTGAAAATGTTAAAGCTGTTCAAGGAGTTATCATTGTGGTTACTATACCAAAACAAAGACTTCCACTCCCAGGTGATCAGCAATCATGTGATATCACCAGCAGGCTGTATCAACTCTAGTGAGCTTGGAATTGTCTTTCAACTAATGTATCCTTAAAGCTAAATTTCCTGAAAGTTTGTTCAGTTCCTCACAATAACTTTTATATTGCTCATCGGTAAATCAGAACCACTTATCTTCCTCCTCAGCATTGCGGCTGGTCAGACTTTGGAGCATTAGTCAAATCATACAAGCAAAGAATATATCTGGCCATCTGGTTTCTCTACAGTCGCCTTGTATCAGGCAGATGGAGAAAGTATTCCATCATATCAGTAGATTAGGATATTAGAGCTGGGTGTCTATTACTACTCTAAATAGCCATTCCCTAATAATATCCAAAAATGCCAGTCCAAACAGCAGCTGATATGACCTACAAATAAGTAGATGAAAACAGAAACATTTGTTTTTGTCGTTATCCTTGCCTTATAATGGCTTATACCTGCTGACACAATTACTCTCTGTCTCCCACACAGTGGAGACTTCAATATACATTACATGTTTTTTCATCTTGGTTTTTTTTAGAATTAATATTTTAAATGGTATGCTTAACTTTGCTGAGCACTTCCTGTGAGGGTTATGGTTTGTTTTTTTTTCCCCTCTAGCTCTGTACATTGACCTTTTCACTCTCAATAATTTATATTGTGATTATATTCCATCTTCTATTATTGTTGTTTTATAGTGCCCACATGTGTACTGTGCACTTCACCAAAGAGACATGAAAGATAGGTGTCAACTATGAAAAGCTTACCTCTAAAGGCGCAGTCCTACAGAAACTTACATATATACTTAATTGTATGCACATGGAAAGTTCCATTATTTCAATAGGACTTCTCAGGTGAGTGAAGATGAGCACATGCATAAGTGATTGCAGCCTAAATGATGAACTTGACAGACAAGTGAAGATATAACACACCCAATATTTTAACACATACACGTTCACACATTTATGCAGATGAGAGAGATGATTTTGGCAGCAGCAATTTATACAGACTAGATGCGGGGCCAAACCTTGTTGAAGTACTAGCTGAACACTCCAGGAGTTTCAGAGATGCCTTCTCCCCAGATAAATGGATTTGATTCAGTGTATGTGAGATACAGTCATCCATGGCTCCATCACTTTTCTCTCTCCTCAATAACTGAGGTCTTTTAAACTGAAGAGCTTTGCTTGTCTTCTTGTGGACTCATTGGTATCAAGACTTACTCCAGATAACCTGTTCTAGCTATTCACCAATCCCTCAGTCTAAACCACCAACCCTTCTAGCCTAGGCTCCTCTTGTCTTAAACCTTTGATCCACCAGTCCCTTCCATGGCCTCCCTGATACCTCCTAATTTCCCTAGCTTCCATAGCACCCACTTGCTCTCAAATGTGTGGTGAACTCATGTACTTTGGTGATGGTTGCCCTATAAATGCTTGTAATACAATGCAAATAAATGTGCTGAACATAAAAAAACCAGGCATGTTCTGCCATCTATTGATCACATTCTGACATCCTGTATAATTCAATACACCCTTGTAATCAGCCAAAAAAAAAAAAAAAAAAAAGAAGCTACAACCTACTGTGTTTAATTATTAAATTGGTTCTTTTCTGTGTCATTCACATTGGCTGTTTCTAATAAACATTTTCTTTTTAATCAAGATATTTTAAAATATCAAGACTTAGGCCCTACATTATTGGAAAAATTTCATAAAGTTGATTTATAGTTTCACTAAAAAATAAAAATATATTGTAGGAAGGAAATAGGGACATAATCTGGCAGCATTTAAGGATCAAAACAAGACAAAGCTGCCTATTAATTGCTCAGTGTTAAGCATCCTATTGCTGTCTATGAGATGCACACGCTTGATTTCTGACTTGAAGGAGGTGACTGAGAAACACGCATTAGCCTATATTTCATTAGCTGGGATCCAGATAATATAATTCATTGCTGTAGCCTCTGCCCTTCCCCTCCCTCAACAATGTGCCCAGCTACCCTTTAAACTAGTATTAATAGTATTTGCTTTTATTTGGTGCCTTTGGAAATGTTCTGTAATCTGACAAATACTTAGGCAAAGAAACTCCATCTGAATTGCTGAAAGGTTAGTCCTATCCTTAGCATCAATCCAATTCATACAAAACTGTCAGGCTAGAAATAGGATGGAGTTTAACAAAAACATTGAGAATCAGAGCTAGAATTTAAATATGTTCTAGCTGTTCATAGGATGGAAAATAAGATGACTTATTTAAATGAGTTCAGCACTAATCAGGTTGGAAATTACATGGAGAGAAGGGGTTCATAAAATAGAATTATTCAGAATAATCTAAATTAGTTCATTAAATACAATAATGTGACTCCTGTGGAAGGTTAGCCAGCCAGCGAGACACGTTCTCTCTTTCACGGCTGCAGAGCCAGGGATCACTGCTTCGTTCTTCATTTTTGGAACTGCCTCTTCCCCTTGATCCCTGTGGTATATAGCAATAATCAAAGGGAACATGTTGTCTCCAGAAACATATCAGCTAAAAGACACAACTGTTCCAAATGCCAGGCTTCAACCAAGGAAGCTTAAGAATCTCTCAACCAAAACCCTTGTCCACCAAAAGATGTGATGCCTCCCTCCTTTCTTTATAATTGCCTGCTCTCTACTGATGCTTCAATGTTCCCCTTATCACAACATTACCTAGCTTGCTTCTCTGCTACCTGGCACTTTCAATTTGGCAGAACTGAGCAACTGTACCCTACAGTGTCGATTTGCCACTGGCTACTGTTTCTGCATCTCTCTCCCTTCTGGAGAGTATGGTAAGTAGCCATATTATGTTTTCCTTTTCTCTGATTACTGACTATATGGTCATGTCATCCCCCTCACCTAGCAGTATTTACTAACCTGACCTAGAAGAGCAGTCTGTGTGAGATATTCAAAGGGCAAAATGGTACAGAAGAATCTGAATGGACTAAATAAAGATTGTGACCTGTTCACAATCCTTTCCACTGTTACATTCCATTCCCTAAAGTTCAAATTCTGCCTTGAATTGTTCTGCTGATTTCAGTCAGGAGTAGTTTCATTGACTTCAATGGGAGTTTTAGTAAAAATACTGAGATTTACTGAGGCCTCAAGATTTAGCCCTAAATATGGATTTTATTTAAAAATACATCTTAGTACAAATTTTCCTAATAAATCTGGAGCCAGTTCCTCTACTTTCTCAGCAAAAAGTTTCCTAATGTAGATTTTCTGTTGTGCCAAATTGTGTGTTGGTGCAGGGATCTGAACTCCTGGAGCAACTAAAGATTAGATTAAGACAACTAAATTCATTTTATCTATGACCAAAAGCACCTCTGAACCCAATGAAATACATTATTCCAACATTTCACTTTGATCCAAAAAAGTCCAGAATTATGTAATTACAGTGAAGGTGGCATTATGATTTATTATGGCAAACCTTCACACTTTTCTGCAGCTCAGGTAAGGTCAGCTACAAAGCAACTATGTTGCAGAAAACCAAGAGAGACACCTACAGTGTAAGTGCTGGGAATGTCTGTCCATTTTAATTTCAGTTTCCCTGTTTTTGTGGCTTTCAACCAGACCATAACATTTTACTTGTATTTAAAAACTTGAATGTAGCATTCTTGAAAGGACCCAAGTTATTATCGCTAGAGAATTAAGTTTCTTCATTGAACCAGTACAACAAAGAGAATGACAGTCCTTTACAAATGCAGCTGGTGGAATACTTCAAAAATGATCGGTGAACATTTGTTCTGATAAAAAAACATGAATTGGTTTGATTGTATTCACAACCGTTTAAATTAATACTCCATTAACATTTGCATGAATAATTTGTATTGCTCACAAGAAAATTTGTGTAGTGCTCTTGTTTTACTTATGAGAAAGTGTTTGCCCCAGAAGTGTCATGATCACTTTGACATCCCTTCACATTTTATTTAAAATGTCACTCATCCAATCAGGAAGCAGAAACAATGCATTGTTTCTTAGCTGGCCAGTCAGACCTTATAAATGAATAATAAATGACAAACAGACAAGGATAATCAAAGCAAATATTTTGCAAACATTTCATAGGCTTATACACTTTTGCATGCAGATTCATTTATAATTAATAGATGTGTAAAAATCAGCTTATCAGAGATTCTTTATGGAAAAAAGAGTTCTGCTCATTAGATAAATGATTCACTAGGAACAGTTTGCCCACTTCTAATTGTAGAGGTGCCTTAACCTTGACCCGGAGGGAGTGCCCTTGGGAATGAAAGTAGGTCTCTGTTCATGCTAATTTATATAATCTTTATATAAAGTGGTTTCTTTACAATTAGAAGAATGGAACAAAGTATCTGGTCTAAAACCCACTGAAGTCAATTGAAGTCTTTTCATTTACCCCAGTGGTCCTTGGATCAGGCTGTAAATGTTTATTTCTCTCAGTACAATACATGTGTTTTCTATAGGTTTTTTCTGAAATACCATCATCCACAATGCCTCAAAATGGCTAACTAAATAATAAATACAATTATTGCTAGTTGGAAGTTTAAAATTACTGCCCAGGAGTTCTAGAAAAATAATAAGAAATTACCAATGCAGTATTACAAAACTCCATATTGGCATTTCGGTGACCAATCACTCAAGCTCTGCCTGAGTTGTTGTTATGTTATTGGTATTCTCAGAAGAACTATAACAATGTGTTACATGAATATTGATCTAATATACTTTATTTCATATAGTGTGCATTTTAATATGTTTTCACCTTCTTTGCCTGCACACTTATGGCCTGCACTCTTACATTCATCCTCTTTTCCCATTTTAACTGAAGCCTTCTGTACAAACAGACTTGCACCAGGTCAGTTAAACCAGTGCAAATCCCTGAGTAGACATTCTTGTTTCAATTTGTCTGGCATATTTTAGTTGACCTTAAACCTTTTCCTAATCAACTTAACCTAACCCAAAATAAACTTAGTTTAAACTGAAACAAGAATATCCAGTGTTTAGCACTTTTTTTAACTTAGGCTTGTGTCTACACTAGCACTTTCATCAGCAAAATCTTTGTTAGTCAGCGGTGTGAAAACAACCTTCTCCTGCTGACATGGCTATTGCCGCTCATTGTGGGTGGTTTAATTATGCTGGCGGGAGAGCTCTCTCCTGTTGGCATAGAGGGGTTACACAGGAGACCTTACAGCTGTGCCACTGTAAGGTCTGTAGAGCAAACATAGCCTAAACAATTTTAAAATTACAGTGTAAGTTAAATCATGACTCTGTCTTGGGCAAGTCCTTATTCCATATCCTCATCTGGGTCTCTTTCTCTCCCATATATCCATCTTTCTTATAATTTTTTGAGGCTATGTAGACTATGTGACACATTTCCTGGACAATCCAAGAACTGGTGCCCTTTGAGTTATTTCCTGGGTGGATGGAAATGATTATTGGGTTTATGCTAAAAATAGTAGTCATAACACTTTATGCTCCTATTTAAGTCAACAGCAAAGAAACTTCTGAGATTTTCAAATACCAAAAAGAAAATAAAAAGAGTGACTTTCAGTATAATGTGCTAAATTTTGCTCTCGTTATGACAGATGAGTGCAACTCAATTGATTTCAGTGACAGGCACACCTGGGTAGCTTAACAGAATGTGGTCTAATAACTATAGGATCCCAACAGTATAATCTATAAGAGGAGGACTTTTTAGAGAGTGCGATTGTATGGATCAATTTTTCTTCCCTAGGATGTTGTCACACAGCTCCCATTAAAGTCATTAGGAGCTATGCATGGGTATTAGAGGGAAGAATTTGGCCTTCCGCTAGTTTATTTTACAGCTGAATCTAAAACATCATACAAATGGAACTGGAAATTACACTGACGTCAGATGCAAATTAATCATGTTAAGTCCAGCCAATTACCAGTTAAACTGTAAAATAAACTAGCTTTTGGCTGAATCTTGTCAGCTGGGGTACAGAGTGATATATTGTACTAAGAGTTCTTTCCACCTGAAACTAACTAAGCACAGTGCCTACTGGCTGCCCAAAAGGGATGCTTCTATTTTGCTCAGCAAGCAAAGCTACTGCTTAGTGCTTAGGGAACACAACAGTAGCGTAGGCAGGTCCAGAGCACAGGGGGAGCAGCGCTATAAAAAGGCACCTCCCCCGTACTCACCCGGTGGCGCTCCGGGTTTTCGGCGGTGGGTCCTCACTTGCTCCGGGTCTTTGGTGTCGCTGGGTGAGTGCAAGAAGCAGCGCTTAAAAAGAAGCTGCGCCAGAGCTAAAAAAAGGCGCCGCTTCCTTTTTTAAGGCACTGCTTCTGCTCACAGGGGGAGCAGCCGCTCTCCCTGCTCCCCCCTGGCTACGCTACTGGACCACAAGGGAGTAGGGATTCAGGTTGAATCTCAGTAACGTGCAGAATGAGCACACAAGTGGGATGGGAGGTACTGAGAATTGTCTGTATGTTCTAGTCTGTTGCCTCAAGTTGGTACCCAGAGATAACATGAAAATATCAGACCTGATCAGGGAAATTCAGCTGCTTGATGGGTTTTTTAAAGGGTCTTCATTTACACCACCCTGTGTTTTCACCTGATATTTTAGAATTTAATCCCCAAATATTTAGGTCTAATAATACTAAGGATTTGAAGCTTGTAGTAGGGCTTAAAAAACTCAATGAAACATAAAGGTTTTCATCTTTGCTAATGATCTCAGAATTTGCGTGCTCCCTCTCTATTTCTTCATACAAAAGAGATAAGGGATAGGACTGAGGAATCCATTTTCAGACATAGAGACAGTCTGAAAATCAAAAAATATTGTCTAATCCAAAAGCAAATTTTAGGTGAAGATGGAATCTGGGTGGAAGTCCTGTCTGCTCATATGTGAGTCCTGAATAGCCAGATGGATTGTACTGGTGCTTGCTGGCAGACACTTCTTACATTTTAAACAGAGCCCAAACCCCTCTCAGATTTCATGAATAATTCAAAGAGAATGAAAGAGGAAACCATGACAGAGCTCATAGGAGCAAAAGGCTGGAGGCAGATATACAAAAGATCCAACAAAAGAGGAGATAATGGTATTTTCCTACTTCTAGCTAGTTGCCAAGAGGTGAATGCTGATTGGGATACAGGGAGCCTAACACTATTATCACCTACACTTACAAGCAATTCCACTAAAGTCAGTGGAGTTTCAATGGTACAAAATCGGTGTAAGTGAGAGGAGAATAAGACCTAATGTATCTAGTAAGGAAGAAAAAAAATGAAGACTGTAAGTATCAGTAAAAAAACACTATGTTAGAAAGAGATAAGGTATTGTTTATGTAAGAAAAATAATAACTACTGTGCAAGTATCATAGGCTAGGAAGTAGTAAAAAGACAACAGTTCAGGAGATAAGAACAGTAAATCCAGTACAGAATAAGAGAATTATGGATTAGAAATAGGAATCAGCATGTAGTGAGCAATCTGTGGCTCATCAGGGTAATCTGATTGCCGGCTGCGAAACATTTTGCTGATGTTGACCGTTCACAGGCACGCCCTCTCCCTCCCCCCACCCCGCCCCCCGCAGCTCCCAGTGGCCGCGGTTCACCGTTCCCGGCCCGTCACTTTCTGCAGCTCCCAGTGGCTGCACTGCGGCTACTGGGAGCTGCGGAGGGCCGTGCCCGTGGATGGTCAATGTCAGCAAAATGTCTCGCAGCCGCAATCAGATTACCCTGATGGGCCGCAGGTTGCCTACCACTGTCGTAGAAGTTAAGGCCAGTGAAAAAACAAACTATGATTCTCTCTGTGAAAGAAGGAGGTTTTTCAAAAGCCTTTCAAAATTATCTACCAACTGAATCAACTTCATACTGTTCAAGTCTTAAAACAGGTGATGTCAATTAACTCCAGATGAAGTGCTGTTATTCCTGGGTTTACGAACTTGAAAGTGCAGCCTAATTAAAATATAAGATGATAAATGATCACATATAAAGTATTTAATAATAATGAGTCTGTTATTAAAGTGACTGATATCTAACTAGTAGAAATAATAAATGTGATTAAGTTAAAGATAAATTTTAGGCGCTGAACTGACCTAGCCATATAGAAAAGAAGGCCTGGGTTTGAGAGGTGTTTGTTTTTCTACCTATCCTTTATAATTATACCAGCAGAGAGAAGCCCTTGCTCATCCCTTAGTAATCCATCACCAGGGTCATTTAATTTGTTACTGACCTATACGGAGTCTCTCTCATTTTGAAAATGACTGGCTAATGCTACAAATATAGGACCAGCTTAAGTCTGTGAGAGAATATCATGCTGCATCAAGTTGTTATTTTTATTACAAAGTGACATAAGTGTGAGTGGCACTTGGAAGGGGGTGAGGGATAGCTCAGTGGTTTGAGCATTGGCCTGCTAAACCCAGGGTTGTGAGTTCAATCCTTCAGGGGGCCATTTAGGGATCTGGGGCAAAAATCTGTCAGGGGACAGTACTTGGTCCTGCTAGTGAAGGCAGGGGACTGGACTCGATGACCTTTCAGGTCGTTCCAGTTCTAGGAGATTGGCATATCTCCATTTAAAAAAAAAAAGAAGGTGAATACAGTGGCATGGTGATGTCATAGATTGAGATAATGAAGGAGAAGGTGGAAAGAAAACAAGGAGTACCCAGAGTCATAAAAGCCAAAGGAAGAGTGTACAATCCCTGCACTAGTAGAGATGGTGAGCAGTGTGGGCTGAGAGGCATTTTGTAAAGATTATACACTGCTATCCCTGGAGGAAGGCACAGAATGGTCTAGCGGGAAGATGTCTTCTCCTCACCAAGCCTCTGTAGAATTGATCAGTGTACAGTCTCCTTACAGTGTGCTGTGAGCTAAGTGGTCCATATATTTACACATCATATGAAATGAATCCACAGACACACAGATGTGTCATGATTTTGGGGTGATGGCCTGGAGGGTGAACTTCTTGGGCAATGCTGAGAACTCACTGGCCAATGACAGTTCTTCCTTATTACGAGATCAGACCTTTGTCCATTCCAGTGCTTCTAACAAGTACTGGTTTTAGCTTGCGGGCGCTAAAGGCAGAAAGAGGCCTTTTCCTACCTTTACTCCACAAGCTACTGCAAAAGAGACATTTGACAATACAGGGGAAACAGTAAATCTAGCTATACATGAAGTATTATCAGGTGCACAAAGTAAACAAACTGAAACAATAAAGAAAATAAGTATTTTGCTAACATCTTTCAGGTACAATAATCTCAAGTGTTCTTTGTGACTATAATTGGTGTACATTTTTGAGACAGAAATGTCATTTTCAGGTTGACAGTGTTCCTTTAACTGAAAAAAAATGAACGCGTAATGATCTATCCCAGGGGTGGCCAACCTGTGGCTCCGGAGCCACATGCGGCTCTTCAGAAGTTAATATGTGGCTCCTTGTATAGGCACCGACTCCAGTGCTGGAGCTACAGGTGCCAACTTTCCAGCGTGCTACAGGGTGCTCACTGCTCAACCCCTGGCTCTGCCACAGGCCCTTCCCCCACTCCACCCCTTCCCACCCCTTCCCCTGAGCCTGCTATGCCCTGGCTCCTCTCTCTCCCACCTCCAGAGCCTCCTGAATGCCAGGAAACAGCAGATTGGGAGGTGTGGGGAGGCACTGATCAGCGGGGCTGCTGGTGGGCGGGAGGCACTGGGAGCGGGGGGGGAGCTAATCGGGGGGCTGATGACTTATTACTGTGGCTCTTTGGCAATGTACATTGGTAAATTCTGGCTCCTTCTCCCGCTCAGGTTGGCTACCCCTGATCTATCCAGTACCTAACAGAATTTTTAAATCACTAAACACCTAATTTACCAAATGGATTAGAATGGATCCAAGCTGTGGCTGTCAGGTATGTGTCAGGTGCATTTCAAACAATTGCTCACAACGCAATGAGTGAGCAGAACATATTATAAAGAGATTTTCATTGTGGGGAAATATCAGGCACATTTAAGGGGGAAAAATGTCCCGTTGACCTATTTATTGAAGAACTCCAGAGGAGTGAAACTGATCTCCTAGCTAAATTTTATACATTCACAATGCCTTGAAACAGATATTTTGAAGAAGACACTCTTGGGTTATAAATCTTATTTTCTTCCATTTGTTACTGATGTAAATTAAATTATTAAAAATATATTTTTTCATTATTAATCAGGATAGTGCATTTTTTATAATTCCCTCACCCTGGAAAATGAAAATAGATAAATCAAGCTCACTTTAGAAATTTACTGTAATCACAACAGTTGTATGATCATTATTTTTATATGGTAGTATCTAGTGGCCTCAATCAGGGCACAGGACCACATTATGCTAAGCACTGTCTACATATATAACAAAATAATAGTGCAAGCACTAAAGAGCTTATAACCTTCTAGCTGTCATGTTCTACCAAAATATTGCAGTTTTTCCTGCAGTATTTGTGAGGCTAACAGAAAACAATACTTCATTCTGTTGGACTTCCTCTGAGGCAGCCCACTAACAGGTAAGACTGTCATCACTGATATTGCTTGTGCAAAACAAAAAAGCCATGTTATTTTCACGCTCCATTAGGCACAATGTTTGCCAAATGGGAAAAGACCAAACTGTTTGGGAAATTTTATTTTCAGGCTTCTAAGATGGTATTAAAAGCCATGAAGAGTAGGTAGTAATAAATAAAACACCAAAGTACTGCCTGAACTGTTTCTCTTGAAATGACTTTGAATCCCTTAACATTAATTACACATTATTTTGTATTAAACCTTGAGCAATTACACAGACAGTATTGGTTATAAAACTGTAATATCGACAGAGGATTTTGATGGCAGGCTGCTGAGACTAGAGTTCAAATGATTTGGAGAGATTCAGGATGATAGGAGAGAACTGAGAAATAATCTCTTTCGCTCTCTTCCCTTGTGTTGCTTTATACTTTTTTAAAATTTAAAGTGATACAAATTCATATAGTTATATAAAATATTTTATATTATTTAGTCAGTGTAATTAGAATAAAGAGACAGTATAATTAAGAAAGTGGAAAATTGATTTTAAAATCAATCTAGGTCTACGAGTATCCTGTTTACTTGAATGATTAGTGTGAATGGGAAGGTTTATTCTCCCTTGGTTAGCTACAGGGCATTTTTCGCTACATATTAGAGTGGTTATTTTTACTAAAAGGGTAATGCATGACATGGTGACCTTTTAAATATGAAGATACACTTTAAAGCTTTGGGGGTTAAATGCATTGTCAGATCCACTGTAGATCTCAACTTTGATATTTTGTTCTTCCTGCAAATGGGGAACTGACACTTACATCAATGGCTGCTCTGTCCATGAATGGAGAACCAAGTATGAGAAGTGAGTTCCACTGTGTGGATCTGAAAGGAAAACATTGCATTTCAAGCCCAATCCAACTCCCATTAAAGTTATGGATTCCTAGTCATAGATTTTAATGTCAGACTAGTCTGATCTCTGACTTCCCTCCATAACACAGAACATAGTATTTCGTCCAGTGGTTCTTGCTTCGAGTCCAATAACTTGGGATAGAAGCTCAATAATTTGACAATGGGAAGACTGACTAACTGGAGTTGGATCAGGCCCATGCATCCAAAATATTGGTTCGACCAATATGCTGAATACACAAGATTCACATGAGATTTTGCCGATCGATGCAATGGCATTAGGCTGTGATCCCTCAATTAGATCCACACTGATCAAAAACAGGATTAAGGCCTTTGTGTGTAATTTAAGATGTGTGCCTTAGATTATAAACAAGGAAATAAACAGCTGTCAGGTATTTGGACTGTACGTAGTGTATCCTAATATTAAAAGTATTTTCCATAAAGCTATTATCAGAAATGCCAGTAGAAGAGGATAGTGTGAAATATTAAAGCTGTAAATGACTTTGCCATTGAGAAAACAGGTGGTGATAGGACAAAATGACAGGAAACAAATTTTTTTTTTAAAAAAAAGAATGGCTTGGATTGCAAACATTGCCTGAAAAAAATAAAGACCTATGAACCTAACTCTATAAAAACACAAATTGTTTTTCCATGCTAAAATGCGGAGTCTGCTTCTAAGTGCTAACATTATACAGCCTAACTAGTGTAGGGTAGTTTGATGAGTACTGGATCAGGATTGCATCTGCCACCTAGATGTTACTGTTTATATGAACAATCAGTAATAGTCTTTGGAACCCCAGAACTGTTACACAGAGCAAATGTCATTTCATTTAATCTTTGTCAGCATAGCCATCTCTCACCTTACCTCACCTCATCCTTTGTAAAGACAGTTGAAAAAGACGTGTATGAGACATTTTCAAGATTCACTCAGAGAAACATGGGTCTCAATATTTTCTGTTCTAAGAAGAGAACTTCAGGCATTAACCACAGTCTATCATGAGCTTCTGGGTTTTTTTTTTCCTAAAAAGCATCTAGAGGAAATAAAAAAACAAATTTTTTTAAAACAAGTAACAGTCCCTTTCTTTCCAGTGACTTAGAATTCTGTTAACACTTTAAAGTACATACACATTTGTTATTAATAATCACGTTATACTATTCATCTTAATAATGATTCCACGATTCTGTGTAAAGCTGATGTGGCTGTTGTAACACTCCCGAGGGTGCAACCTGAACTTCTGGACTGCTGTGTCCCTTTAGCTCTCCAGTCTGGGATGCCTTTTGCACTGTTTTTCTAGTGAACAACAAACCTGGCCAGATGCTGTTCACTCACAGCTGCTAGCCTGAAAAGTCACTCCCAGCTGAATATATGAATGCAATGGCTAGCCATCCATGAATAAATACAGGGAAACACCCCGATATCCTTTAGTCCCACCTTGTCCCCCCAGAAATGTGTGTTTTGTACCTTTCAGTAGCCCACTGGATCATACAAGCTCTTAATTAAATGAGTCTGTCATTCCAACAAAGGGTAATGAATATGCACTAGCCCTGTTGACCTGAGTAGAGATTTTTCAAACACTTCAATTAAACACACTGGTTTACATAAAACAGTAGAACCAGTTTATTAACTAGAGAAAGATAGATTTTAATTGGTTATAAATAAGTCAGAGTTGGTTACAAAAGATATAATAAGATAAATATGAAAGCTAATTCCTAAACTTTACCAAGACGAATAAGCAAAAATATTTCTCTCACCTGAACCTTTCCACAGTCTGTACTGGCTGGAAAACCTGCAGGCCAAGACCACTCCCCCCAGTTCAACGGTGCACTGTTGTCTTTCAAGCAATCTTGCTGCTGTGAGTAGAGATGGGGGGGCGTGGGGGGAGAGGTGATGAGAAGGTCCCTGTCTCTCTCTTTTATACTCTGACCCTTGTACTGGAAAAGTCTTTGCTGGGTCATGGGGTCAGGCAGCTACATGACATGCGTGAGCTGCCAACTGTCCTTTAGGTGAATTGGAAATATCTTGTTTACAACTCCCCTGCTCGTGAGTTTCTGATTAAGTAGGTAATGGCCTTTTAGCATCTAGTTGGCATGCCAGTGTACTTTTGTCTTTGAGAAAATGGTCTGAGGGTGTTACCCAGAACTACAGTGTATTTCAGAAACAATCATATAGTAAAATCTCGTGGCTGCATATACAATGTTGATACACGCATTTTAACAGGACAATGATGTTCAGTAGATTATGAGTTTTCAAATAATACCTCACAAGGCATACTTTGCACAAATTATATCATAACCATATAAAAATGATGAACATGGGATACAGGGTTTCATAGCTGTACATTGGTCACCATTAAAAAATAAAATCAACTTTCACCAGTAGGTACCAAATCATGGTGTCTGAGACACTGTAGTTTGGGCCTGATCCTATGAGCTGCCGAAAACTCCCCACTTCCATTGAAATTTGATAGAGGTGTTGCTATTGCTGTGTAAAGAAGATCCCAAACAGACATGCTCTCATGAAAACAAATGGATTAAATTGTTCAACTACAATAAGCAAAAACTTTACATTCAGTGTTTTAATAAGTTCTAAAAAGCTTTGGATTTTTAAATTCTTAGCTTGCAGTTCTTCATAGTAAAAGGAATTTGTTAGCTACGTTGATGTATTCTACGTGTTATTCTTTTAAGTCTCTTTATAACTGTTAGATGAGAAGCAGTTTTTACAGCTAATAAAGGTTGAACATTACTGCTTCTCCAATACTGCTAAAAGATTTCTGTGTACTAAGGAACAGAATGCAGTAGACACCATTCTGTTTTATTGCAAAGCAGTGTAACAGCTGAAGACATGGATCAGTAAAAGTAAGCAAATTCAGGTTGCTTATGAAAAGAAGCCTAGACAACTATGTTCAAACACTTAACTACATTTCTTCCCCCCCCCCCGCAGATGTCTGGTTTCAGTTTTAAAACATAATAACATTTCATTAAGAAGCCATAGCAACCCTTCACTAATTTGTGAATAATACATTGTGAGCTACATTCTGTACTTACCAACTTTTGAGCACTTCAGAGCTTGTTTCATCTCATTAGTGGATGTTTATGGGACCTAAGGGTTTAAGCATTCTGTGACTCATTAGTTCATGTGTGAGGCTGCAAGTTATTCTAAACCATTTTCTTAGCCTTTAAATGTTCACACAACCTTCAACAGAGGTGCAATCAGAGATGTTTTCTCACATTAAATAGCCAGTTAGAAAGGGACATGTAAAGGTATATTCAAAAATAAAACTACTTATTATAACAACATGTATTTCAAAGTCACATTGTGTTCAATTGCTGACAGTGTTACCACAAAAGAAATATAATTTCAAAAGGCAACATATTTAAATTGCTAGTTTTGGAAAGTTTGGCTACAGGACTGCAGTTACAGGAAACAGCAAATCAGAAGAAAGTGTATAATTGGACACTTGCTTGGCATCAACATCAGAAAGAATAAAAATTGTTATTCCCCAACTCATTTACTAATACAAGCATTTTTCCCAACCATCACAGCTAATATAGGTTCGTGTGTGAACTAATTTATCTGAAAATAAATGCTGTGTTTTTCATAGTTTCAACCATTTAGTAAGTTGTCAGCAGCATCTGTTGGAGATTGGAAAATAAAATATTGAAGGAATAGGAAGCAGTTTGTACAAACTATGTCACTGTGCATAATCTGAATAAATCCTCTAGGTGCATAATTTAATAGGGAATGATCTACCTATCTACTTTTTAACATTTGCATCCTTACAATTGCACTATATCTTTTACTCTGTGATACACAGTTTTCATTGAAATATACTAGCAAATAGAAAAGCAGGAAATACAAGTGTGAATTAGAAGTGCGATGTAAATGACCGTGCAGGAAATGGCATCTTTGTTTACAAGTTTGTTTACAATATGCTCTTAGTCAAAGCACAAAAAACTGCTTTATTAATAAACAGTTGATAGTCACGTTAATTAGAAAATCACAGAAAAATGTGTCATTTGTGTGATAACTGCCTTATTAACACTGCATAGACTACAACGATTTTACTAGGAATAATATAGAAATCTGGTTCACATAAGTCTCCTTTGCAAAGATATTGGGTAATTGCTTATTTATAGGTCTAGCTCTGGGACTGTAATTGAGAGTAGATAACTGGGAAATTTGAGGGTGGAAACACATGGCCCTAAAAACTTGGCAAAAATGAAATGCGCTGAAGATCAGTATCAAGGCTTATCTGAATAAACATCATTTTTTGAATTTTACAGTTAATACATGGCAACCTCTGCTTACAGAATAATGACTATTTGGAGATTTCTAGCCTCACTCAGATCATATGCCTACCCAAATATTATATGATGTTGCTACCAATCTTTTATGCATGAGTCAGGCTGCCTATGGTGAATCTGATGGAAAATAAAAAAATTGGGGGCTTACATGGATTAGGTGATGGATTTATATATTAATAACAAATATTCCCACACTTTCTCCTCCATTTTAATAAGGAAATTTTTGTAGTCTATTACTTTGCCATGGCAGCAGATCTGATTGAATTTCACTCTTGTAATGGTCCCAAACCCTATCTTCCTGTTCTTTGTTATTAGTGAAACTCACATACTCCTACACAAAGGCCAAGTAGCTGGGCACTGTGAGAAAGCCCGTGGAGGTGGAATTCTCTCCCCCCCAAAACCTGTAATGTAAATTCTGCAGCTGCTATTCCAGACTATAGACTAGAACAGAGGTTGCTGTCCTCTTCATCATCTATATTAGGAAAGGTTGAGCTACTGGATCTGCATAATCAACTTTGATTTGTTTTCTGTGTATGACTTTTTTGCTTTTGTTTTAGCTATTGATTGCTTCTTTGGTGACCCTAGGGACACAATTGGTTTAAAAAAGAATTAATGGATTGAAAAAAATATGAAAGAATACAATGTTATAGTTAATCCCGATAAGGTTTAAAGAATAGATATAAATGCTTCCTTTTCATGTCAACCAGTGTGGAGAAACAGTATTTGCCAAACAGCAAAATAGTAAATTGCAACATTTCATCCCCTGAGATCCTCATGTAACACAATTGTCAGAGGGCGCGAGGACTTGGCCACAAAACCCACTCATCTGAGGCAGATAGCCTGTCAGAGAAGCTGCAGAGGTACGTGCTCCAACTCCAATCCAAGGGTAGGGAATTGTGAAGACCTGAATGTCTGTTGTACCTGTGAATTTCCTCTCATTTGCACCAATGTAAATTAGGAGTGACTCAGGGGAGTTACCCCAGCATGAAACCAGTACACTCAGGCCCCATGTTCTTAAACCCATGGCTATCTAGTCACAGAAAGTGGCAGGTCACCGGCTGTATGCTCAGAACAGCTGCAGCAACTGAAAACACAAAAACTCCATAGTATGTATGTATAGGCTTCTCTGAACGAACTACTGCCTTCATTATCACTGACTGGCACTCAGGGAGATGTTAAAACTTGTATTGCTTTGCCAGGGTATCATGCTGTATTCTGTGCATATTTCTTGATTCCTTTCCTCTGCCATGTGTCATATTCTGCCCCTTAATTGGAGGGTCATGGCTGTGTTTGTGCAGTAGTATGGCAGGCTTCCTTCTCAAGCCTCCCTCCCCCCTTTAATATATTAATTTGCACTTCCTTGTGCAGTGCAAAACTAATGGGATAATATAGCCCCTTCCTGCTCCACACTTTTGAGAGTGTTGTCCTAGACTTCAGAACAGCTGCCACATTTCAGACCAGAAATGGCTACATTTCAGTCAGGAGTGATGTGATTCCTACATCGTAAGCTTTGTAAAATACCTCTCATATTTTGAAGTACTTCCACATTACAACAAGAGTCCCAGACAAAATGTATGGGACTTGGAAGAAGGCAGTTTCCCACATACCAGCCCCATGTAACCCTGATCAGTTCACGGGCACCATTCCTGCCTTGATTAAAGTAGGCAGGTACAGACATGGCTCTTCCCATTCTCAAGGGTTACTCCTAATTGTTAGCAGACTCTAATGCAGGCTACCAAAAGCTATTTTCTACCGACACAGTCCTGTAGCAAGAATATTCTACCTTTTTTCTGCCAGTAATTTCCTTCCCTGCAGGGGGAATTCCACTAAATAACACTGAGTTCCTGTTTAAAACAACAAGACATATCCGTTCTTGCAGGAGAGGTACAATTTTAAGGCTCTATCCCTGTAACAGCAAGTCGGATTTTAAAATAAGTGGCTATTTATCATTGAGGACCAGCCACATGATATGTTTAGCATTTTAATGTTTATCTGTTCTTTTAGTTCTTGGTGAGCAGGATATCGATATAATTTCTTACAGCTGAAAAAGTATATTATTCCCTCATAAACAAAAAAAAGAACCCCCGCATGTGGCCAAATTTTCCTCAGACATTCCAATATACAAAAACAAAAAACAAAACACTTTGTATCTGAAACCAAACTTGAAACATTTCAGCTGAAAGGGAGAATTTATATTCAAAATGAAAAGAGGGTTTTATAAAGGGAGTCTAAATTCTGAATGTAATCCTAAAGTATTTGCTACTGCAGAGCACCCAGTTAATTTTTTTCTCTCTCCTACATCTTCCTCTGAGGCCTTTGGTCCTTGCCTTTGCCACAGATAGGATACTGACCTAAATGGACCTCCAGTCTGATCCAGTCTGACCAACTTATTTTGGGGCGGCAGGCACAAGTTTTTGAGCCACACAGAGTTAAGCACATGCCAGAAGTCTTTGCTCTACTTAAGCGTAGAGCTGTGAGGGCAGAGAAAGGTAATTCCATTCATGGAGGATTTTGATATTTTTAATTTGATTTCATTCCAATTTGGAACTAACCCCCAACATTTTGATAGTCTCCCCAAAAGGGAGTAGAGCCCAGACTCTGGGAGGCTGCTTGGCAGGCTGCTGAAGAGCTGTAGACCCTGGAAGTTTGGGGTGACTAGCCTTGGCCCTGGTGCAGTCCAACTGGTCAGGCAGGTATGGAAACCTCCCTCGGTCTGTGAGAACTAGAAATCAAACTGTCTCCACAAAACATTTTTATTTTCATGAATCAGCCAATTCTGCCACGGATGTTTCGTTGGAATTTTTCTGACCAGCTATGCTGAAGCATGTTGTTAAGTGCTTTGGTGAATTAGAGACTATATGAAAAATAAGGAAATGACCCTGTCCCTGATTCACCAGCCCATTATACCTATTTAACTTCATTGAAATTCCTGGAGCTAAAGTGATGTAAAACTGGTGTAACACAATAGGGAATCAGGTCCCTAGTCTTTTAGATAGAAATGTAGACTTTGCACGTTCCATTTGTTTTATGGAATGAGTTTCAAGTTTGTAGCACGTACTAGTGCTTAACAAGGCAAACCTATATCTATATCTTTCATTTCCTCTTGTTATCAGTAGTTGTCGGGGTTCACAACACTCTTGTGAGTTAAATTATATTCATACCCATTTTCTATATTTATAGAAATTTAAGAAAAGGAATAGCAATAAACACATTATATGCAGGGACGTCTGGATACTAACTAGTTGCTAGCGACAAAGGGTCCTGTGGCACCTTATAGACTAACAGAGGTATTGGAGCATAAGCTTTCGTGGGTGAATACCCACTTCTTCCGAAGTGCCACAGGACCCTTTGTCGCTTCTACAGATCCAGACTAACATGGCTAGCCCTCTGATAACTAGTTGCTAAAATTCATACAGAGATCCATATGGTAAAAATAGAAAAATATACAGAAGTATATTTATACTAGTTAAATATATCAAATATAAATCCTCACCATGTTTGCCTTCTGCCTCAGGTTATAAAAGATGTGTCTGAAGAGCTTTGAGAGTGATTAAACTTTTATATATACACTTACAAACCCAATAATTGGTCTGTACAACTATGTCATTTGTCATATTCTATTCAGTGAACCAAAGTATATGCATTGGTTCCTGGTGCTGTTTGTGAGGCTCTGGACAGCTGGCATGTTGATTATTTATTCATGTAAAATCTAATAACTGAAATTTACAAACTAATAAAATTACCCATCAGACAGCATAAATTTGAACATTCTTTGCAACTTTTTTGATCTAAATAAACGATGTAGAGAACTTTACTCTTGAAATAAACCCATATCCTAATTTAGGGTGACAAGTCTATCTCTTAAAGTAGCATTTTCAAATAGCCTTTGAGCCAGATCTATAGTCTCTTACTCATGGAAACCTTCATTGACATGAATTTTCTGTCTCTCAGGTTAAAAAAATAGCTAATGTGTAAGTGTAGTGACCCTGATTTACTAACATTACTGACACATTTACCGTTTCACATTCTATTACACACTGAACAAGATCAGCTTCCCAGACTTGTCATATGCTGTTTGTATAAGAAATAATTACACAATCAAAATAAATTATCTTCTGTGTTAGGGGGTTATAAAGCAGATATTAACCAATTAAAATAACTGTACCTAGTGCTCTTGTTAAAAAAAAAAATCTCCCCGGTTCATATGCAGAATAATTGGTCTTTTAGTCTGATTTTTTCCCTTGGATATTTAATCCCTCTTCTTCTACCATTTAAAGGGAATAGTGCAAGTCAAGCTGAGAACTGTACATTTTACATGGTATTCTGCTTCCACAAATGGTAGTGAACATGAACATTTGGTTCTCAGGAAAGGATCTACTTAATCTGGCGCTACTGCAGCAGATACAGCACTTCTAAAAAGTTACTGTCTCCACAGTCCTTGCAGCTAGTTCTAGTGTACACATTTGGGAGTAGTGACAAGGGAATACACAGTAGTGGCTCTTTATGTTCCAATAAGGGGATAACAACTCTTAATCCACCTTCTTCCCTCATGCAAATATTTCATTATAACTGCACAGACCAAAACCTGGAGTTTTTCTCCATTAGTTATGGTCTGAAGCTTCAGTGATTGGGCTACCTTTGGGATGGACATTTATAACCCCTTGATGTAATTAGCAGCTTTCTCTAGCTGACATTGACCCTGCTCCCTTTGAAGTCAATGGCAAATTTCCTGTTGGCTTCATTGCGCAGGACTAGGCATTAAGAGAGACAGAGGGCCTGATTGTCATTTACAGTAAGGCACCTTTGCAGCACTCTGGCAGTGTAAAGGTATCTTAAAGTGGGCATACATTACAACTGCATACCTTTTAAGGCCCCTCTGCATTGTCAGAGCACTGCACAGTGGTACGCTGTGGAAAAATTCAAATATTCAGGCTACAAGATCAGCATAAGACTCCTTGCCTAGGATCAAGACCTCTGAACAAACCATGGAAAAACCTGGATGAAGATAACCATTGCAGCTCTCCTGTGCAGCTGGAAATGATGTGGGGAGCCAGGACACTCGATGCATGCCAGAAACTGTACTCTGCCGGGGAGCTCCCTGTCTCCCAGCACAGATAGAACTGATCGAGCTGCCACTAAATAGTTCAGTCAACCAAACTGCTCTGCAGAATGGACATACGGTGGCCTCAGTTGTACTGTAGCACTGAAGCAGCTCCACTTTGGCTCAGCAGCCTGGCTTACCCAAACTCAATATCCATCCATTTTAGATACTGTGACAGACCCAGACCAGTGGGGTAGAGGAGTTTGGTCCTGTTGGGATCCAGGAAGTGGGCGGGCAGAAGCTAAAAGACCTCCCCGCAGCCTAAGGGGATGATCCACAGGTCCAGGATTCCAAATAATTGCGGGGGACAACTAAGGCGATAACAGGAACGCGAGTGAGGTCAGAGGGCTAAACGAAGGGAACCTGATGGGGACACTGAGCAGAGAACCCCGGACAGCACCCACTGCTCCTCAAAGGTGTCAAGGGAGCCATCGGACGCTGCCCAGAGGAACTCTGCCCGGATGCGTGAACGGACTGAGGAACGCAAATAGGCCCCACAGTCACAGGAAACCCCGTCGGCCAACCTCCTCGCCCTGGTTTTATAGATGGCCATTTTGGCCAGGGCTAGCAGGAAGTTGACAAGGAGGTCCCTCGACTTTGTGGGGCCATGGATTGGGAGTGCGTAGATGAACAGGAAAGGGATCTGGCCTGTTCCCGACCCACTAGGTGGGACAATAGAGACTGTGGAGATTGTTCTCCATTTTTCCCATGCTGACCAGTGATGAGGTTAGCTGAGTGAACAGCAGGTTTGAGCCTCTAGCAGAAGCGGCCAAACTGAGGGCTTCTGTGAACCTCTAAGGTGAGCAAATCCGCCAAAAAATGCAGTACCCAGCAAGGCAGAGGAGGAACTTTGTCACAATACTTATATGGCCCATGTAACTGTAGTAATTGAGTACCTCATAATTTTCAATGTATTTATCCTCATTACACTCTGAAAGATGGGGAAGAGGTATTACCTCCATTCTACAGACGGAGAACCGAGGCACAGAGAGACTAAGGGACAGATATTAAGGGTATATAGGTGCCTATAGATGCAGATAGGCAACTAGGTGGTAGGCATTTAATTCCAAGTGATTTCAGTGGGAGTTAGGCACCTTGGCACTAATGAAAATCCTACAAGGCAGCATCTTTAAGTGCCTAAATACCTTTTAGGCCCTAAGTGACTTCCTTGAGGTCACACAGGAAGTGTATGACAGAACAGGAATTGAACCTGGGTTTTTTTGTAATTACTCAAACACCTTTCCTCTCTGGACATGGTGAGAGAGATAATTGCTCCCTGAGAACTGTGCCAAACTATTAGTTACAACAAGTTATAGATGAGTATTCATTGTCACCTGTGTAACTGGCAGCATGCAATGGTGCTTTGTTTTCAACACTTCATGGTGATTTTACCTGGCTGTCACTAGCAGTGAGATTTTTTCAAATCACTTTAATTGTTCATTTAATAGGAGTAGTGGAGGATAATATGATAGTACTACATACCACAGGGCCACAATCTGTCGAACTGCCCTGGAATCTGCCTGGAACTATTAGCTTGGGTAAATATTACACAGAGGCTGCAACAAGTTTTGTTTCTGAGATCCACATACATTTTAACAAGCAAGGGGGTGGAGAGCTTGTTAGAAGAGTTATCCATTTTTGTTTTACCAGCACAACATCACTCTGAAATGGCAGTAGATATCAATAGGCTTCTAGTAGCTAATTCTATGGTAATAGTCCTGTGGGCACTGGAGCATGGGAGCCTTTGAAAGGAGGTTAAGAGGTAAGTAAGTAGTATTGCAGTACTATTATTACAGCTATTTTTCTGCACTTCTAATATATGTCTCCCTTTTAGGGACTGACTGTTGAACCAGAACTACCAATACAATAGTATAAAACTGATATGCAGGCAAAAAATAATCTCTGATTAGTGAACTGTGTGGTATTGACCTTTCAGGAAAGTTAAATAAAACATACACTTCTGAAAAATTTCCTAAGTATTTGAAGGTCACCTACATTCTTTCTACCTAGAGTGAACAGTTCTCTTCATAAATCACATAATCCTTGAAATGGCACAAGAAAAACAAACATACATTGACCCTCTCAACTCCATGGGTACTAGATCTATGATGTCAGTCACAGCATGCACACAAAAATCCCAACATTCACAGCATCAGGGATTTGAAAAAAAAAAAAGAAGCAGCAGCAGAGGGCATTGAAGATGACATAGATATCTATCTTAAATCATGTGACTTTTGTGTTGGCAATACACTGTTCAAATGTCAATTAGGCTTTGTATGATCGAGTGTCTACCCCACACAAAGCCTGAATGGTGGTGGGACCTGTTGAGGGTGAGGAAGCCTGGTGGCCCTGCCTGTATTCCACCTTGGTTCCATGGCTGGACGGGGATATTAGTTGGCTGCTCCTTCATGGAGCCATGAGCGTGGGTGTGTACCTGGCGTGATTCACCCCTATTCCCGATGCCTGGTCATTTTGAAGCATGAGGGAGACCCTGGCACATGCCTACCTTGAGTGCATCATGTTGCAGCCCCATTTCTGGCTCCTCTTGGACCTACTTTTGTGGTTCTGGCTGCATTTCTCCCTCCCACCTTCTTGTTTATGCACACCACAACTGTGGCCCCCTGAAGTCACGAGACTTCCTCGTCAACTTTCTCCTAGAGATGACCAAAGTGGCCATCTATAACACCAGGGAGGGGATGTTGGCCAAGGGGGTTCTCCGCGACTGTGGATCCTATTTCCATTCCTCTCTCCATTGACGAATCCGGGCAGCGTGCGTCTGGGCAACATCCACAGGCTCCCTTGACAGCTTCAGGGAGAAGTGGGGGCTGTCCGAGGTTCTCTGCTTGGTGTTCCCTTAAGGTTCCCTACTTTTCACCCTTTGACCCTCACACCTGTTCCTATTTTTTTCTTTTGTTGTCCTCCATACTCATTTGTGTCCCGGTTTCAGCAGCTCCTCCACTGGGTGCGGGCGGGGCCTTCAGACGTAGGCAGGCTTGCGCACACCCACGTCCTGGAACACAACAGGACAAAGCCTGAACAGGTAAAATAGGCCAATTAATCTTATAGGCTGCACCTGGAGGAGAGGTGATAAGGCCTAATGGCTGATGAAGCCCAGCTGCAGGGAAGAGCTGAGCTAGGCTTATAAGGAGAGGAAGTGGCTGGCAGGAGAAAGGCTGCAGGGACTTCAACTCTACAGTCATTGTTTAGAAGGAAGGGGAACTAGCTAGGTACAAGGAGGAGTTTTTGGTGAGAGAGTAAGCCCTGGGTCTTGTGTTGGACTACAGACTCTGGCAAGAAGCCAAGAGAGGTGAGGTCACCACAAGGAGTGGAGGAAGCTCCAGTAGTAACCCAGAGGTGGACTAGAAGAAAGGTAGGCTAAAGCTCAGGGAAACAATGATAAGGTCTAAGCTTGAACATACTATGGCTGCTGAGCATAGGGTTTCTGGGCTGGAACCTGGGGTAGTGGGCGGGCCCAGGTTCCCATACCAGCCATTGGAAGCAGGTCAGAAGATAGGCAGTTTGTCTAGCGAGCCCTAGAAGGGGAAGACTATATAGTGTCCTAACTGGATGAGTGAGTCACAAAGAGGAAGTGCTGTTAAGTACAGAAGGAGAGACCACTGCTGAGATGGAGTGACTAATGGAAGGGGGCACCAGACTGGGTGAGAGCTGGTCACCAGACCAAGCCACAAGGAGGTGCCTCAGCAGTGAGTGCATCCTGTTACATGTTCCTCTTGTGTACAGTTTAAATGTAGATTGAGAATTTCTTTCTTTATCATTCTTAGGGAATAAGACGTCATTGCAAGTGTCCAGTTCAATTTTTAGAAGTAGTTATGTGAGCATTTGGTGACTTCCTGGCTTATATTTGTGCTCACCTAGATTTACATTCTATATCTCCCTCACCTCCACCCACACAGACGCCTATTCTTTCCTGTTCTCCTTGTTGGCAAATGTGATGGTGCCTTTCCATTTGTAAATGCTTATTTTTATCAGAGATGACTTTACAGTGAAGCTAACCTATATCACCCACAAATCCTTGTGTGTTCCTTTTGGGTAACATTCACCTATCCCATTTTCTTCTCCCTAAACAGGCTTTGTGCATGGTATCCTGTGAGCAGGAGAGAAGGCCGTCATTCTCTAGGTTGGAGTAGCTCTTAGCATCCTTTACAAGAAGATTTTGGCCAAGATTCTCTCCTTCAGCAAAGTTTGATAATGTCAAGAGGAGGCATGTGATCCAGCCAATTACGGCTCCCTGGTTCAAGGGAGACTTGTGCTGCCCGCGGCTTCAGCCTAGTTTTGGGGAACCATGCAATTGTTCTAATTTATACCAGTGAAGGGCCCATAAGCCAGCTGTTCTGATTTCACATGTTCCCTGCCCTGATATGTCTCTCAAAATGCCTCAGGTGCTGGACTAATGCCTCAGGTGTAAGAGTGTGGTGCAAGGTCTGAGTATAAAATGGCTTTTTGAGCTACCCTTTTAAATATAGCATGCTTGGTACCTGTGGTATCTGTCAACATAGAGTGGGTAGTGACAGTGTTTAGGTATAGTCCATTTAAACCCACAGCTTTTGCTGAGAACTAATTCTCTTCTCCCTGCACTATGTTGTACAGCTATCAGCATTCCTATACACATAATCCTGAGACGAGTTCAGAAGGAAACACCAGCCTTTGGCTGGCTGCACACTGATTTGGAGTTGTGCACCCATGCACTGAGGAAATGAAAGATGACCACTCATGGAGAAAAATAAACTGCATTCCCAGGATACATGTAAATATAACAAAATAATCCCACAGAAATTGGCCAAAGAACAAATGATTTTGATATTAGAAAATTCTAAATCATCCAAATGTGGGTTTTCTTCCCCATGGCTGGGTGACACGTCAAAGTCAGAACTTTGGACCAGCTCAGGGGATGGGGGGAAAGAAAAGTGCGCTGTAAGCATCTCATCAGCTCCCACTGGACTATTCCATTTCCCTCTAACTTTTCTTTCCAATATTGTTGCTTTGCCTGTAAGCCCAGGAAAGTTGCACTGATGCTGAGAAAATGGGAATAAAAAAGAGGAAACTGCTCCAATTGCACTTCTGAAGCCAGGTGTGCCAGGGGGATTGTGGGATGGTGTTAACAATCAACCAGCTGACGCATTCAAAGAGGACTTGTTTTTAATGAGTCAGGCTGTTCTAAACCCGATATTCCACATTACAGTACTTCTTGCTTCCTACCTCCAATACAGTTTTCTGTGGACTTGGAAGCTGTCAGTCATATGGAAGCTACAGCCCATATATCTGTACTGGAACAAAAAAGAAAGAAACAAAAACAGTTACAGACACAATTTCTGCTGCTGCCTTTAGTTTTAGTTACCTTTAGTTTTAAGAGCTGTAGTTTTAACTGAATTAAGTGCTTGCTTAATTCTATGAGGCTATTGTTGTCTACCAATGGCCTAATATTTAGAAATATATGGGGCCAGATCTTCAGCCCCTCTATGGTCATTGAAAACTGCCTTAAATGCAGGTTAAAGGGTCCCTCAATGTGAAAAAATTGAATGGTGCAAAGCTGACATAGGAGCTTTTCAGCCATCAGGTTGCATGGGCATGGCTGGTGAAAAGGATATGTCAAGATTGCCACTTGGGCAATACCCAGCTTCCAGCCCAGCCCCTGGTGGTCTTGAGTTCTCAAGACCATGTAGAGCAGCCTTCAGAATCCTTCAAGATGCTCTTCCTTATGCCGGGACATTGAACTGGCAACTTGTGGGGAGAGTTAAGGTGCCAAAGACCCACCGAATTGTCACAACATGACAATATTTTTTCCTTCTGGCGCTCTGACAATCCCTTTAAAAATAACAATCAAAACACAGAAGCATATATCAGCTGGAAGCTATGAGTAATGCATCACTTAATGCCTTAAGTGTCCCTCAGTGTCCAGTGAAGCAGCACTTATATGGCCCCATGGATGTGTGCTTGATGTACATGCTGCCATTTCTGCCGCTCCGTTGGAAATAATTAGATCACCCAAAAGGCATAGCTTGGGGCATGTCAGCCCTGTGCCACTTGAGGAATTAAACAAGAGCATTTATTCTCTTTTAAGCTGCAATAAGAGGCATGTCACAGTTTGATTTCCTTTTGTTATATACTACTCTGCAACCAAAAGTCTGCTTCTTTTTTAGTTCATTATAAGAGCCCCAACATATGTCTGAAATAGATTGGGGGGAAAGGTTAAAGTATTGGCCGTGTCTTTGGTTTCTCTGCAGAGAACTCCATTGTGAAAGACCTATTGGAGTATGACTGTTGAGCAAGCAGATTAATTCTAAGGACAAAATGCATATCACTACATGATGCAAGTAAATAATGAAAATGTTATAATAGATAATATCCATCATACCTACCAGTACTGCTTCATGCAAAATTAGCCATGATTTTCCATCCTGGTACCTGTCATTTTAAATTAGTTACCCCCCAGTTAGCATTCATTTCTGTTTGGCTGGATAATTAGATGGCTATCTTATCTTGTTAAGGAAAGTACAACAAATAGATCACGTAATTTTTCAAAATGCCTTGTTTTTTGAGAAAGTAATTGAAAAGCTAGGACCAGAAAGCTACGATCAATACCCAAACAAATGCCTCTCTACTTGTCTAATTTAAAGTTTTATAAAAAATACTCACAAGGAAAAAAGGTATATTAGGATAATTTCTTGATATTGGTGAATGGAAGACTTTTTTTTAACAATTGACCAAGTGATAGTTTGTCATACAGCTCTTGAATAAACAAGCAATCTGCAGATTTCTATAGAAGAAACACAAAGGGCTGGTAAATTCCGTTTCATTTGTTTTTATCCTAATTAAAATCCAGAATGTTGTTTACAGCATAATGTTTGTTTAATTGAGATTTGGAAATCCCAAGTAACAATTTATTTTTATTGTTTCAGTAGTTCAGCTTAGTTTCATTTTGATCACTGAAAAACTACCATCTACTAACAGTTCATCTGTTTACCATAGATTTCTTTTCCAGTGGGAATTCTTCTTAATGAATTAACTCTTTCAGCTGAGACTTTGACACCTTTGTAATTGCTCCTCATATATAACCTATCACATCAGTCAGTGGAAAAAAATTAAAAGAAACAGCAGCTAATTTTGTTCATTCTAATTGTGTTTGCTCACAAGAGGACAGGCTATTATTTCTTCTTAAGGAAACCATAATGAGAAATGTTCTAAGCTGATTGTTCAGATCAAGAATGGGGCAATAGGAGAATGAATTTGATTAAAGTCCACCTGAAACCTTGAGCTAGACACATCAAATTGGAAAGCAAGCTGACTTTTCAAATCTGATAGCAGTAGGTAAGTTTAATATATTTCTAGTTCCCAGAGCAAGAGAGCTGTGGTATTTTACCAGAAAGGAAATGCAAAAGTTTTGTTTTCTAAATCTACAGTGACTAGGAAAATTAAAGTAACATAAACCAGAATAAATCTACTGTTAGCATATTAGAGGTATAATATTCTTAAGAGATTGGTGTTCATCCTGAACCTGGAATGATTTTGTCAGTCTTTTTCTTTTACAATCTCTCATTTTATAGTCATCAGTCGGAGATTAATTTCCTCCTTTTTTTAAATTTGCTGTTGTCCTATATAGCGCACCCGGAAAATAACTAGCAGTTTAAAATTTGTACAATCGCTGGTTGGTCTGATGCCCCTTGCCTGATCATATACCCGTAATCTCCCTTGATGGACATGCCATTTCACACCATTTGATCAATAACATAGCAGCTGCAGTCAGAGTTCTAGCAATGTGTTAATAAATCCTAATCTTTCCATTTATTGAAGTCGCTAAGAGTTTTGTGACCAGATCAATGGCAGAGTTGTCCCCAAAAGGCTTAATGAAGAGAGGAAACTTGCCAGTCTCTCTAAACAACACTGCACCTAGGAAATAAAAATATGTGCAACTTGATGTTTGTGATATAAGCCTTAAGCATGTGGAGTGCAGCTAAGTGACTTAAATATCAACAGCAGATTCTTAATGATACATTAGTTCAAATCAATTGTAGATTTACAGCAAGATTGTCTCAGTGGCATACATCAATCTCAAATATTTATCAGCACTTAAATCAGTGAATAATGTGGCAGAAATATTGCACAGTGTAATCGGAGAACATGCTCGTGTACTGAAGGTACTGTTCTCATTAGCACTTAAGCTTCCCAGAATGTGTATTGTCCCTCTCACCCCAAGAAGACATTTGGCCACACGGTTTATGGTGAACAGACAGGGTTAGGGATTTCAGGGGGTCTTCAGTTAGAAAATCAGACGGTGGACACCACACAGTTGCCTAAGTTGTACTGCCAGTAAGCAAAGCCTCTGGGCTGGAACTTCAGCTGGCTCAAATTGGCATCACTCCATTGAAGTCACCATCTCAGGGTTTGATCCCCTGAGATCAAGCTTACCTCAAGCATCTTTGTCTCATTTTTATGTGGGGCTTCCATTTTGCTCTGGTAAAATAGGATCTTCTGTTTTATTAATGCTTCTACCAGTCTCCCAAGATGAATGTGGTAGCTTTGAATAAAGTATATTGTTGGGACTCAGTATAAACTTATGTGCTGTTTACAGGAAATTTGCGTGTCTCAAAGGTGCATGTTCTTTTGAAAGAAAGAAAGGAGGAAGAGGCCCAGGAGACAATGTGGGCATTTCTCTGCTTTAAATTATACATTTGGCAATTTGTTAAAACCAAATATAGGCCATGGGGAAGATGCATACGTTAGACTGCCTATAGTTAATTAAAAATGACTTATTTACTCTGTTTTTCAGTTCCCTAAAAGTCTTTTACCATAGCAGCTGTCACATGAGAGGGTATTTCTGATATCTTTGAGATGGTTATGTTTGGGAGCAGGCAGTCTTTGTGAGCTGAATCTTCATTAAAGCTGTGATTAAATGAAGATGTTTAGCCAGGCTGCATGCAGGCCCAATTAGAAGTAAATTAAAGCTTTTACAACATCTCTTCTGCTTTATCTTCCGAGGGAAACTTCTTAGATTTTTCATAATTACTGATAACATAATAGAAACTCCATTTAAAAGAAGATGTCCATTATTAAATAATTTAATACTGCAAGGATTCCAGATCAAACTACTGTATTTTAAAAGAGAAGTAGAGGGAGTGCTTTCTCTGGGATACTCATATTGGAACAAGAGGTCAGAAAGAAATAATGTGACTGGAGACCTGCTCAAATAACAGCTCCCCATACTTCGATATGTTCTGACGCTAATGCATTGAGGCAATATGATGTAGCTTGATTTCTGACTATTCTGTACATTGATGGTAAATTATTTTCTTTTCAGCATAATGTGTCTTGTGAATCTGTGGCACTTGTGGTTGTGGTATCAGGTATGAAATAATGGGAAACTGGAATTGTATCCATGTACAGGTGGCTGGATATAACTTGTGAAGAAGGTGATTCAAAGCAAGTGAAGTTAAAAAAAATCCCTAAAATATAGCACTTATTAACCAAAGACAAATAATATAAACCGGCAGTTACAGCTGCCTAGAGAGCCCAGAGGAATACATGGAAGTAAAACAGTATTTGCTAAAGCAATAGGCTGCTTTCTCACACAATGACATTATTGTTAAGACACTTCAGTGATATCTTTGGATAATGAGACATAACACAATCATGAGTGTTTTTAACAGTGATATTTGTGTCTAGGTGCATCACTGAAGGGCTTGCTGCCCTGAGACAGAAGCCTATTGTAAAGAATATGACAAAGTAAACGTATGTATTATGTAAACTAATTTTAACTAAGGACAGAACTCAAGAACCGTATAAATCTGATCATTACAGTAAGTGTGGACCTCTTTTTGTACTAGACAGTTTCAATAAAATAATCTAATTTTCACATAACTAAATTAAACTAGAATTAAGAATGATTAAATACCTCAAGGGTAAAAAACATTACAGGGAAGTTGTAATTATCCCCAAACAAACTGAGGAAATTCAGAGTTATGGTTAAACATAAAATAAATCTAAAGATGTTAAGGAATGGAAATGCACATTTAAGGCACCCAAACAATCTTAATTCTGTCCTGTAGTGACACCATGTAATAAATTATGATTAGTGAATAATAGTAATCCTAGACTAGAGCAGATTGATTTTGAATGACGCATGAGAATTTTTGTGGCGGGGTTTTTTTTCCATCATGGAGTCTCAACAGGGTAGATTTAAGGTTATTTAGCTGTCATAATGGTGTATTTACATTACTGAACATATTTGGATTTCTTTCCATCAAGGTTAAACTCCTAATTTCCGGGGTTGATAATGATTGTGTAACCCACACACCTCCTGGGTGTGGTGCTCTGTCCCCTCTAGTGGCACCGAGACCCATAGGTGCTTTGCACCCACCGGCAGCCAAGCTCCCCTCCCCGCCCCTGCTCACCTCACCTTCGCCTCCTCCCCTGAGCGCACCACATCCCCGCTTCTCCTGCTAGTGCTTGCCACCATGAAACAGCTGTTTCATGGTTTAACAAGCTCCGGGAGGGAGTGGGGAGGAGCAGGAACGCGGTGCGCTCAGGGGAGGAGGAGGGGAAGAGGCGGGGCCTGGGATTTGGGGAAGGGGTCAGAATAGGGGCAGGGAGGGGGCAGAGTTGAAGTGGGGACTTTGGGGAAGGGGTTGGAATGGGGGCGGTGCGGGGCCAGAGGGGGCAGGACAGGGGTGGGGTCGGGGCAGGGCTGGGGGGCAGGTCGAGCACCTACCAGCACCAGCAGAAGCCGGCGCCTCTGCGAGACCATTTAGTGAGTCTGCTATAGCCTTAGCTAAGGGCCATGTGGCTTTTGGTTCATGCATGTAGCTCTAGAGGTCCCAGGTTTGATCCTGCCTGCCGACGACCGGGGTCTGTCGGTGTTACGCTTGTTTTGCAGATAATCTAAAACATCCCTATAACATGTTTACTCTCAAATTACCAATATGTACTCAACCTTAACTCCAATTTAAGCCATTCTATCTGTGAATTTTCTTGTTTTTTTATTATTAACAATGTTATACGTGAAAAGTAAGCAACTTAGTTATTGATATGTGGTATTTGTAAGGATTTGAACATGTGTAGTAACTGTTTTATTATTGCTATTTTAGCATTTAGGGGCATATTCATACATAACCCAAGTGGCTTTGCCCTACCATGGACCAGCAAAAAGCAGCTAGAGCATTCTGGCCATCTTCTCCCAGCTATTTATGTCCACATTGTGTGTAAGCATGCATATGTTTCTCCTTCCTCCGCTGAATACACCCCACAGTTTGCCCTCTCATGTTGTCCTTCACATTCCCTAGCATGCAAGCACAAATGCACATTGCATCTCTCTCCTGTGTCCCAGATTTAGCTGCATACCACCTTGAGGCTATAGAGACGCCATTGAGAAAAAGCTGCCTTTCAAAATGGCCACCACCTCCCCTTTTCCCAGTGGTATTAAAACCAAACTACCTTCAGGGAAGATGATGGTACACTACTCTGTCAGGGATCACCTTCCCTGAAGTAATTTGTGTTCACTCATATTTTAAAGGAGGGTATCTGGATAATTGCAGCCCTGTATTACCTTTCTTGTCATTGAAAATGATCAGAGATGGCAGTCATTTTCCAATAGAACATTATCTATCCTGCCCTATTAAGGGAAAATCTTTCATTTATAAGAAAAGCAAAAAATAATGAACAATCCTATAAAATGTTTTTAAATGTAGCCAATACATAAGACGTCACTGAGTTTTAACTATATGAACAATTTGAAGGCCCTTGTTGTTCCTCTATTAAGATGATTTAGTACATAAAAATGGTCTGACACAGGATGCTGAATTTCTCAAAGGATGTATTTTAAAATTGATTTTAACTCATAACTTACAAGTAAATCCATTAGTTTATCAGAAAATTGTATCCAAAATAAATGGTATAATTTTGAGAAGATATGTTGTATTCTTCTGATAAATAAAGTAGTTAAATTCCTACTTTAATTGAAAACTCAACTCATCCTTAACAATGGTACCATGATTGGTGGTTACATAATTATGGGTAGCCGAATTCTCCCTCCACAGGATGCATGAAACTCTTGTTGCTAACAATGGAAGCTACTCAAATCATCACGCAAAAGTCCAATCCCTGGAAATATCACAATGAGACAAAATACTCAATTTTAACTAGAGCCAAATCCAGATGCACTATGTATTTCTCATACTCTGCAAACTGTAATGTAATAACCTTGGCTGTCTATACTACCTCATTTAAATAAGTGAAAGATTTACATACTACTATACCATTAACCAATATTACATTTTGACACTGCTAAGAACATTAAGTTCTCTTGTGCCAATAAAAAAAAAAAAGAGTAGTGATGTGCAACCTCAGGAGGCGTGGAGGCCCAGTTTGGAGAAACACTCAAAAGACTGCATGTTTATTTAATTGTATCCAGTATTGGGCTGGAAATCTGGTGAGGACAGGCCTCTCATGGGATTTGCTCTCATGAGTGTGATGTGAGAGAAAAAAAACCTTTTCCTGGTCTCTTGGCATTTCTTCTTCCAGCCTTGACATAGGACATACAACATTGAAAAGTGTGTGTGGGAGTGTCAGGGGGGGATGAGATTATCAAGCTTGCCGAGGGAGTTGAATTTTGGTTTGAGCTTTGAGCAGAGAGCATGCAAACCGGTTTTTGTCATCTAGAATTAAGTGAACATTGGAGATTCTGTACCACCTGAAAAGTAGATGTTAAGGAGTATCCTCACCACTGAGAGTTTGTGATTGAGTTATCATTTAACTAAGAAGAGACTTATGTCCTTGGACAATATAAGCCTTAAGGGGAAGCAGGAATCTCAAAAGTCCAACCAAAAAATCAGGTACAGTTTCTCCAAACATGGCATATAGAACTATATTTCAACTAGGAGTTAAAAATAGGAAAATAATTCATAATTAACAGTTTATCAGATTTTGCTTTTTTCTGTTTGCAAATAGTCAATGAACACATTGGCAGACGGGCATCAATATCACAATCAGTCACAGATATTGGGGCCTTGGGATTCACAGCTATGAACCATTGGTGCCTGAATACTTTATCGGGAAAAAAAAATGAGGAGGAAGTGCCCACCCCTTTATAACCTCTAGCCCAGTGGCTAGATCCCTCACCCAGGACATGGGGAGACCAGGATTGAAATCTTCTCTTTACCTGATGTAGAGGAGGGACCTGAATTTGACCGTCCCACTTCCCAGGAGCGTGTCTTAACCATTGGGTATTAGCTATCTTTGGCAGGTCTCTCTCGGTGTCTCCTGCTGGAGCTTTGCCATTTTGTATAAATTAAATATTCCCTGGGAATAGCAAGAGAGAGTAACTCTATAGCCTGTGCAATTTTTCTGTTACTAGTATTCACCCAGCTGTAGTATATGTTCTTATTTGTTTTTTTGTTTTGCTGTTTGTTTTGTTTTAAATTATGGGCCTGGTCCAAAGCCCAATGAAATCAATAGGAAACTTCCTTTAACTTCATTGGGCTTTGGATCAGGTCCAACACATCATTACATGCAACAACCCATCACTGCGGTCTCTGGGTGTCTTATTTTGTAAAAGAAACAAACAAAATAATATCTCCACAGGATGGTCAATCCTCTTATTATTTCCCACAAAACTGAATTACATTCATGCACAAGAGCTGCCTTCCTGCCAGGGAAAGGATCCAATTAAACGCCTGCCAGAACAAATGTACCTGCACTGTATCCTGACGCCTGCCAGATTTGGCTCCAACAAAACACCACATAGAACGACATCCACAAGTGAGACTCTCTGCTTAAAATGGTTAACTACTAGTCTTACAAAGCTGTATCTCGAGAATCAATAGCAGAAGTGCCTTTATCTTAGCTGTCATGGTGGAATATAACTAACTTTTTCTCTGTCTATCTGGACACTCTTTTTAGTGCACCCATCACGTATTTTGGCATGTTATAGAGATTTTTGACCAGGGGACCAAACAATGTATCCTTCATTGTGCCAACACCATTTAAAATAATATACTACGTGTGCCAGAAAGCTGCCCAACTTCTACTCACCAGCTCCTCCCATGTGCCAAACTCTCTCATATCCAGCGTGATCTTCCTAGTGCTAGACAGGATCAGAGTAGATACTCTTTTTTCTTCTTCTTTTGGCCATTGTAAGCAAGTTTTAATTTTCAGCAACAACTTTGCAAATTAAATTTTCCCCTGCAGGCATGATGCTGTTTGCGCTGGCATTTCTTCTTCTCACAGGAAAAAAAAAGTCTATTTCTAGCAGTTTTCTATGCCTCTCCTTGGGAAAACCAGATAAAGAAGTTAGCTAACATATTTTTACAGTATTTACTGCTGCTACTTTTAATAAGTTATCATTGAAATCTTGAGAAGCCCTTTTGATGACCTCTTTTTTCCTTATGCCCTATACAATAATAAATATTTATGATTATTTTTAACATTGTGCATTTTTTCACCTTTGCTGTGTTGATAATGCTTGTTCACACTTTCTTAAGTTTGCCCTGTTATCTTCTCTGTCTTCTGTGGCTGACATTTTTCCACCTACTAGCTGTCATTTTTCTTACCCTTGACTGCCTTCTGCAATGTTTTATGTATTCAGGTGTGCCTATATTTAGTACTATTTCTGTAAATCGCCAAAGTATATTAGTGCCCAGTCATACTATGATCCAGCATTATTTTTATTATTACTGTATTTGGTGTTAGTAGAGTGTGGACTTATTTTAATTAATTTCTATTCCTAAGACTGGAATATTGTTGGCTTGTTACAGGAATATAGGTTTCTCATGAGGAAAGTGTATATGAGATGATACAGAGTTTGTCTAATTCCTGGTGAATTTTCTGGGAAAGTACAGCAGGCTTTTTCTTGTGGTATATTGGAGGCAGTGAATGGTAATGAATTTGTCTGGGTGAAGATTTTATCTCAAATCTGTTGTAGCTGAAAGTGAACATTAAATAAAACTGCCCTTTCAGTGAACATTTGCCTTTGCACTCTATCACTGCAAAATTGACTATTGGTCTTCTGTTTAAAAAGCAGGTGCCTGTAAACCTCGGACTACCAGAAACTGAGACTTAGTGACAGGGGATGGATTATTCTATAATTGCTGTTCGTTCATTCCTTCTGAAGCACCTGGCATTGGCCACTGTCAGGACAGGATACTGGGCTAGATGGGCCATTGGTCTGACCCAGTATGGCCATTCTTATGTTCTTATATTTTTAAGCATATCATGGTGCCCGAGAGCCTTGGGCATAAACAACATGAGAGTCTGAGGTAAGTTATCCCAAACACATGGACAGCATTCCACATGGATGCCTTTGCACTTGAGCTTACCTTCCTCACACTTCGTGGGGATTCATGAAGATGTGGATCAGAATCCCTGCTTCCTCCCCTTGCCCAAAACTCCTCTTTAGTTTAGGAAGAATCGGTGGTGTGTCTTATATAGGTTATTGGGTCCTCTTTTCCACTATCACAGGTTTTTCCGCAGGGGTACATGCATGAAATACTGCCTCTGGAAAGTAATGCTGATGTAGGGGTGATACACTAATTGAAATTTAATAGCCGAGGTGGCCTTGTATAAATGAGGCTTTTAGCAATAACATCCATTCCTAGTTGTTGATTGTGTACATGTGTACACAGCATGTATTTTAGGAGTACCATGTGAGTCAACGATATTTGCCAGCTCTCCAAAGATGCATCAGAATCAGAGACCCAGTGGGCTGATAACTAGTTTGGTTCCAACAGGCCAATTTAAAATAATTTAACAATAACAAATATTTAAAAGTTTTGTGGATTTTGATGTAAAATGGAGATATGCAATGCCTATCAAGAGATCCACCCAGTGTTCACTACTCCCAGTTTTTTTAGGTAATTGTGGTTAGAGAGAAAGTAATACAACAGAAACCTTCTCAGAGACAATGTGAAGGTAGATTATTTTGGCCCTAAAACATAGCTGACAATGCTAACATTTCATTTCCCCATTGTGACAATACACAAGGTTTTTGCAAGGATATGACCCTTTGTAGCTGATCCAGAAAAACTGATCCTTGATCCAACAGAAAAATAAGTCCACATGCCATAATTTGTGTCCCACTGTCCTGTGAAAAATATTAATTAGAGCTGACTGAAGAACAACAATTATGTGTCATGGTAACTTTAGAGGTTTGAAATGTGATTTAGTTCCACATTGGAATAAAAACAAAATCTTTTGAATGTTTTCACAACAGAATTTTTGGCAAAATGTCTATGTTTGGACCCAAATCTGAGCTTTCTGATTCAGGAAGTGTGTGTGTGTTGGCAGTGGGAAATGGCCTGGAGTTTATGCCCATGGCCTGGAAAGTTGGAGACCCACGTTCAAGTCCATGCTTCACCTGAGTCAAGAGTATGTTTTTTCATTCCAAAACATGTTGAATGTGGGCCTCCCACATTCCATGGCAGTGCCTCAACCATGAGGCTATAGCATGATAGAGAGTCTCTCTCCCTGCCCGATGAAAACTTTATCAAAAGACATCAATATGTCTCCATGAAATGTTTCGGCTCCATCAAAACAGCATATTTTCTTTTCACCAGTTTACGGACTTGGTTATAAAATAAAACTTGGCAAATGTAGAATTTTTTTGGTCTTAGTCCAGTCCTGACTACAATACATCAGTTCCACATTTTCTTTTCTAAAGGAAAAGGATTCTAAAAGTGTGTGTGTGGGGGGGAAAGGTATAGAACATGTAGGCAACCTGAAAAAGTGAATGCAGTAGGGCCTTTCTGCAGGATGCCCCCCTTCCCATGTCAGCACAATAAGGTTTCTTTGAAAAACAGAGTGCTGTATTTGATTTTCCTTCATCGTGTATTGCTATAGGGTTTCTTTGCCAGCTATCTTAGAATCTGCCAACTGTTTCAGAAACAAAAGCCCTTTCCAGTTCACTTCACCCAGAAACAGCCTGCTGTTTAAATGTCTTCATAACCCAGCTTTCTGCTTTCCCTCTTAACCCCCTCAAGTTCAGTGGGGAGGGTCCTAAACCTAAAAGATATTTTATTCCTGCAGATGTGGCATAGAGAATTCTGAGGATTCAGATATAGGACTGTGGCAAGACTCCTTTTCAAGGAGTAGCAGAACAGAGACTTCTGTAGGGAAAGGTCAGATCACTTCATCTTAAGAGATCCAAGAGAAAAGTAGTTTCAGACATTCTCAAAGACAAAATCTTGCAAAGAGTATCAAGGAAAAGGATATGTAACATCTACTTTCTATTTTAAAACTATCAGATAATAAAAATAATAATGAAAATCCTTTACAACTCTTTCCTGCGAACCAACTCCAAGCCAGAGAGAGGAAGAGAAAAAAGACTTTCCTAACCATTTCTTAGTTAAAAGAATGATAGTACATAAATGACAGCACTCAGATTTGAAGATACCCAGAGATCAGCCAGTAGGGTAGAAGTTAGGTCAGAATTTTAGCTGTTTAATTTGTAAGTCAATGTCAATTTGTAAGTCAAGTCACATGCAGGTCCCGATACTATAACAGTACATACAACTCTTCATTCATAGTGCTACCAAGTTGGCCCTAAATTACCAGTACAATCACTATTTCCTGTTTATGTTAAGTTCGGTTGTATAATATATGATAGGTTTTCATTGTGATGGAGGATGTGAGGTGTGTTTACATAACATTAATGCAAAAAAGCATGATTTTAAGCAACAGAACTTTGCATCTTGGTACAAACTACAAACAGAGCTTGCACTGCAACTAAATGTTAGTGTTGCCTGTTCACTGCAGCACTAGATTGGCTAGATATGAGAGAGAGGCTAGTATGTGTAGACTGCCCATACTAACGTTCTTCCCAGTATGGGTTTATAGCTTGAAACAAGGCTACATAAAATTGTCTGCTAAGTGGAAGGGGCAAGAGTAGTCAAAATAGGCTATCTCAGGTGGTGCTCCAGAAGCTTTTCTGGGACCAGAGGTGAGAAAAGCAAACTGGAAGAAGCCCCCACAAGGTGCACCACTGAATTCAAGTGCAGTAGAAGTTGTGGGGTGAAGAACTTTTTAAAAAGATCACCAACGTCCTACTTTCATGTACAGTGAATGGAGGCTGCCAGGAGAGATGTTGCCTGTGCACTCCCGAAGTTTTAAGCCCAGCTATTGTAATGAGAGAAGAAGAATCTTCAATATTTTGTGGGACAGCTCCAACTTCACTTCAGCCTCGTGCTGTGCTTGATTGGAAGGAGAATGTTTAAAGACTGTGTCAGCACCCATGTTAAAATCTACATTTAATACACTCCTACTTAATCTTGAGCAATTGGAATAGAACTGCTGGACATATTAATTCCATTAGAACAGACTATATCTGGAAGAGAAGGTATGTTTGCCTCAAAGTTCCTCTCTGTCATGCCATTCTAGGAAACATTGTAGATGACCCTTGAAGGGTACAGGTGACACAATATTCCTGCTGCCTATATCAAAAATTTTGATTGCTTTAGAGACGCGGCTTAGGTTGCAAATCCTGGAAATCCATTTCAATCACACTTGAATTTAACTTTAAAATAAAAATATTTCATCCAAGAAATTGGATTGCTCAATTTTTATTATAACTTTTAAAAAGATACAAGCCTGTATAGACTCTAGTCAGTATAGTATGACCAAGATGTTTTAAAAACTAATCAAAGTAATTCCTGCCTTATCATGTGAATTTGCTTCCAAGTTTGACCTCACTATATTTTCTAAGTTGAGTACAGGACTTTAGCTGAATAATTTCCAGTAACTGTGCATGTTATAACTCTGCATATTGCTTAGAAAGTCAAATGGCTAATGGTAAATATTTTGGATTTCTAGTACATCACTTTTACTTGTTTTCTTTTACTATTTATTAATATGAGAATTAAATATTGAAACTACTTGGAGTTTAGAGAAGGGGTGGATCTTTAACTCCCACAAAGGAAAGTAGGTTTCTCTATACTTTATGCTTAAAACCTATAGTGGATTAAATGGATTTCAGTCAACTCTCTACAATGAAGGTAGGGGGGCTACTCAAAGGAGGTCTTGATTTGTACAAGCCTAACTTTATTGTAAGGAATTATGCACAACTTTATATATGTGATGGCTCTGAAGTCTCCCAAATTTGTGAAACAAGGCAAGCTACTTTTTAATACACCCATAAAAACAGCAGGAGAGATCCAATCTGCTTGATTAGATTCCAGTGGTGGATTGAGGCTAAATGGGGCCATGCTCATGTCTAACTATCTAGGCTCTTATATGGCACCTATAGTATCTGAGTGTCCACCAACCAAAGGGTCCCCAAAAAACAAAAGTCCCCCTACAAAACCCCCAAATCTATCTTTCCTTGCACAAGAGCTCATTGAACTATTTGTCCCTTGCCCTCAAATGTTGCCTCCTGTCCTCTAGGCCATATGCAGGATTCCAGCACTCTGTTGGTCAGGATCCCTGGATGCGACCTTTATGCATCCATTAATCCCTTCCCAGCCAAAGACCTTGCTCTGCAAATACATGGATCGGGCCATAATCTACCTTCATGGGTGAGATGTAATCTCAATACAAAATAGTCAGAGTTGCTGGGCTTTCTCTTAGAAACCTATGTATACCAAACAGGTGAAGGATATACATAAGCCAATCAGGATGGCTAGTTGCAAAGTAAAAGCAAACATCTTCATCTATCCAGTAGCAGAAGCTCTGCCTTCCTTATGTCTCTATGATGCCTAACACACTGTGTACAACCCTGGAAAGAAATAATAACCAAAGGGAGAAATTCAGAATAATGGCACCATTAGCTCCCTTTCAGTCACTTTCTCACAAGCGTGCATTGGGTCGTGTGGTTTTTTAGACAGAAGTCAGCTACTAATTCTATCACTGAGTTTGTATATTCAATTAAGTCTCTCTTTATCAGGATCAAAGCTTACCAATAGCATGAACAGATCTAGCAATAAATCTGCTAGTAACAGTTTTCTGTGTACTCCATTTTTATTTAGCATATGGCTTTGGACTCTGAAGTAGCATTAAGTGTTATAATTACAGCTCTCTTGACTGCATTGTACTTAAGGCCCTTGCCCCTGAGTCATGTTACCTATGAACCGCACATTTACAAAGGCTCTGACCTCATTAGCTGGGCAAACCTGAGTGTGTCTGAGTCACAGTTCTGCTTTAGGGAAACAGTTCTCTCATTCCAATATAATTAAGGGAGACAGTCATTGTGGTTCAATGTTGGGTGTCTTATGCTGGCTCAAGCTGCATCATAGGTGGAATGCTGAAGAGATACTGTATCAAGGTGTCTGGAGTGTAGTCTGTGACAACCGCTGTTCTACAGGAAAAAACAGGGGAAGCTGATGTGATGTACTGAATGTTACATAGTTCGGCTAAAACAGTCCCTTACACGTAAAGACTGTCAGACTCTGTTATTTAGCAGGGTAACTTATAGTTCTATGGTCTTACAGTATATCTCTAATGGGACTAGATCAGTTAGAGGTATGTTCTTATCACAGTATGTGCAGTGATGAATGGTTTAGAGTTTATTAGTTTTGGGGCCCTTGTGCTGGAGATGGATAGAATGATCTTTAGCAAAGCCAGGGTCACTGGCATGACCCAGAAGACCGTAACTGGGATCTGCTAAAACAAGACAATGTATAGACACTAGAAAACACACTAGACACTAGAAAGATACTAGAAAATAGTTTTTCTTTCTGAAAGATGTTATTGAAAATATTGAGTTTTAGGAGGACTGAATGTCTCAGGGAATTGGTAATGGGATCCGGCGTGTTTCACCTCTAGGTCACTCGTTCTTTTCTAGCACAGGTCAGTACTACCATTGCACATCATCACTATCTAATGGCTGTTCAGTGAGCTTTGTGAAATGAGTCAATTGTTTCAGTCCAGTTCCCTGTGCAAGTGTCCACATCTCATAAAATGCCATTACGACTGTCACTAATTGGCACCTTATTAATACTTTCAGCCGAAAGGTCAAGGGCTGAATAGGCACACAGACCGAACGACTGTACCTTCTCTTTGCAGGCCAGATTGCAGGGGAAGCTTGCACTGCAGCTGACTGCTGTACATCTCCAGGGTATCATCCTGGCACTTCTCACAAGGATTAGATTTATATTAAAAATAAGGAAAGAAACTGTTCAGCTATATTTAATCCTTGAGATACAGGTTGATTGAACATTTATGTGGACATTTATGTGGCAATGTGATGGAGGCTTAAAAACAGGATGGTTTCAAACACATTCTGCTATTTTTAAAAATCAGAATACATTGTTATCTGACAAAGAACAAAAATGACACCAGTGTTGTGAAGAGGATTATTTTTAAAGGCATTAAGGTGCCAGCCTGGTACTCTAGAGATATGGTTTCAATTCCCTGCTCCACTACAAATTTCCTGTAAAACCTAGGACAAGTGACTTAGTCTCCACATGTCTCAGTTCCTGATGTATAAAATGAGATAGTAGTACCTACCTCATAGAGGTGTTCCGAGAATAAATACATTAAAGATGGTAATGCACTCAGATACTATGGCAATGGGGACATATAAGTACCTAAACTAGATAAATAATGTAGTGTACCCCTATGTTTTAAATGGACACTTCTAATATTGCATATAAAGCCTAATTTTATGTCAGTGTTATGTTGTAGTGATTCAGTATATATGTCTGCAATGTTTCTAGAAGGTTGATAAAGTAATTACTGTTTTTATTGAATCTTAGAATTATTATTCCCTTAGTACAAACCTTTGTGACTTGTCAGCTTTGGGGGAACATTTATCAAAGGCTTTGTTTTCAAGATGACAATATGAAAATGGCTAATGCAAGAACATTCAGCTTACGTGTTATGTTAGCTGTTTTCAATTTGTACTTCCAACTGCTCCATTGATATTCAGAACAAGATGTGACACAAAATTATGTGATGTCCCTTCATAGACCCATTTGCTAAATTCTGCAAAGTATAGAATGTTCTTTATTCTTACGTGTAATAGTACAGAAAAGTAATCAATAATGTACCTAATTTGTATTAGTCATAAACAGAAAAAAAGAAATCCGAAAAAGAGAAGGTGAATATTGAAAAGTTTTAGAGTTTACGGGTTAGATACTGGAAGATATTTTATTTAGGTAACTGAGTTGTGTCAATTAAAAAAAACATGGAATGCATTGAGTTATTATGTATTGACTTTCCCATTATGTGAGTTAGAAGGTCAAATGATACTTTTTATATCTATTGACATTTAAATTTGTAATTTTGTCAGCCTTGCTCTTCCATAGTATTCCAACATGGGTTACATAAAATTAATTGGTTGTAATACATCTACAGCTAAATAGGTAGATTATCATGCACCGCTCAGTAGACCATCATGGCGTTCCTTGTAAACTTTTTAACTTCTCACAAAGAGTGAGGCTTTCAATGTTTTCAAATAAATGGGAACTGGGCATCTATATTCTACAGGCAGCTTTGAAAATCTCAAGCTAAATGTACATCAGAATGACTGTGGTAAACAAAAAACAGAAGAAAAAATAAAAGTAACTATTCCCAAAAGTAAATTTGAAAACACTCCTCAGTTCTGCATCAACCCATAGGCTATGATGCAAAAACAGTTGCTTCCCATAGAAGATCAAAGAACAAAAGAACAAAAAAATTCAAAAACTGTGTATCAAAAACCGCTTTTTAACCATAGGTTCCAGCAAACTGCTGGTTTTTTACATTTTCCTAAATTAGGAACACCATCCTGCTGATGTGCAAACACTGAGATGTTTTTTCCTAGGAGTCTTATTTAAGGAGAACAGTGTGTTCAGTAAAACCACAGACAAATTATTTGAACTTGGAAAAGGTTTTTTGACTTAAAAAAAATAATTTAACAGCAGTTCAATTTTTTTTTAACCACCTGAACCCTTTGGCAGGCAAATCTTGAGGTGAAAAAGTTAATATCCAGTTTATGTACATGTTGAATGTAGCCCCAGCTAATTAAGTTTTGCCTTGCTCAAAGTTTTAAACATACACATCATTTCCTTTCAGTTTGATCAGGTGAGATTGACTATAACTACATAAGCATTCAAAGATTAAAGCAAGACTTTCCTGAGCAATGTGTAGTCCAGTAAATTTGTCTTAAGCTCTCAATGAGGTGAGGCACATCAGGAGATCAGCCCTATCTGAACACTAATCAAAAGCAGCAAGAAGGGATTTTAAAAACGAGAAATGAGCAGATAACAAAATTGCCTAGATTTGCAGGTGTTCAAAGTCATCAAAAGAAAATTCTTGATCAGTTTGCAGACCTGATAATTATTATAGCAGAGCTTTGAAAACTTGTATTATACTTCAAAAGAATAAGCAGTAACACATAATATTAAACAATAACCCAAGCTAGATTTACCGGGTTTTAGTGCTGCTTAAATCTTCTCTTTCAAAGTTCTTAATACCATCTCATGATGCTTCCCAATTCATCAGTTTGCTTCAGGGGTCAAGCTCAAAATTCTTGCACAAAGGCATTTATGGAAACACAACTGTGAACATTAGGATTAAGGACGGAAAAATAACGATGATACCATGTTAAGCGCTAGTTCAGAATGGCTTACTGTCTTTCCAACTGGCCAGAATAGGGGAGACGCATTGCAACAAAGGGAAGGAGGCTCATTTTAATGTATGAATTACTATGTACATTGAATTTACAAAATAAATGTTGTAAATACTTATGTGAGATTCAGCAGTTTTCTTCCTCAGGGTTTTATGCAAATGAGATTCCCCCAGGTTTGTACTACCCGAGTTTCAGGTTTGTCTTGATTTGAGTCTTGTTTACTGAACCCTAACATTTCAATAACAAAAACAACCCTCGTTAAAAAAAAGTTTAAATTTTATGAAACTCTATTTTGCACTCCAATTTCTCTTATAGCACTCTTCATCCAGAGATTTCAAAGCTCTTCACAAAGGAGGTCAGCATTTCACATCTGGGGAAACAGAGACAAAGTGACTTACCCAGTGTCACCCAGCAGGGCACTGGCAGAACCAGGAACAGAACCATTATTTGAGCCTGTTTTGCTCCAGTGGTTCACAAACTTATGCAAATCTGTTCTGGTGTCTGAGGTCTAAAAGCTGAGTCCATGGTCCATGATGGTTTCTTTGAAGTCAGTGGCAAAGCCTCAACTAGCTTTACTGTGACCAAGTTCTAGCCCTGAAACTTTACCCATGTATCAACAAACCTCCGAGTTTCTGTGTTTTTGAATAAACCACAAACAACATGGAACATTTAAAATTGAAAACTGCAAGTGTAAGCTATGTAAGTGTTTTACTAGTGGCATAATTCTATTTTTTCCCCCAAACCATAGCTGCTCTAATTTCAGATCATTCCTCTCCACTAAATAGTGAAAAAGTATTTTGAGTCCTTGTATTAAACAGGTATAAATAGCAGGAATGAAGGGAATCCGTTTCTATTAGGAAACATCACTTGTCTATTTCCTTGTCTTGTTTTTGCCTCTCTTTGAAGAATCAGGTACTTCTTAATTTGGAAACTGTGCTTTAGGCACATGCATCTTCATATGTCATAATGCTTTGCCCTTAAGTAGCGCCTTTCGCCCAAGGATCTAAACGTGCTTTACAATTAAGGCTTGTACATCCCTATGCTGCATAAGGTTAATGTGAAAAAAATAAGGAAGAGGGGATGTTTCAAAAGTACCTGTCCCAAGACACCCACTCAAAAAGCCAGGCACTCAAAATGTAATGGACAGTTTGTAAAATTTTGACCAGAACAACCTGCATCCAAGGTCAGAACGAGTGACTAGTAGAAATGGAGTAGAACTCTGGAGATCCAACTCCCAGTGTTCTAATGGTCCCACTAGAAAACATGACCTCTCTGGAAGGAAATAATAGCTAGATTATGGTGTTAGTTTGGAGTATTATAAAGATGTGGATTAAGTCTGTTGCTCAACATTTACACGTTTTTGCCACTTTATTTGTAACTGACACCTTAGTTCTCCATCTATTTCATGTTTTTTTAAAAAGTTAGCAGCAATTCTGCCCTGGCTTACATCAAGGTAACCACTTTAGGCTTTAAATCCGGTCAGAATTTGACCCGAAGAGCCTAGTTATCCTAAAGTCATCCAGCTCACAACATCCATTTAAACTTGTAGTGAATTTTCACAGCTTAAAATATTTCAAAGCCTTAATTCATAGAGAAAAGAGTTTCATGGGGTAAAATTTGGCTCAGTGTGGCAAATGGTTCCCGCAGAATGCCAGAGTATAGATCAATGGTGACTTAACCTCCTGCTTAACTATAAGCACGTTCTTAAGTACTTTGTTGAACTGGGGCCTTAAAATCATGTATTCATTTTTTGCTTATGAAAAGTCAGAGGGAAGAAAGGACCCCTCATCACTCCGCACCAAGTGCCCCCTTTCCTACACATAAATAAGGTAACTGACCCACTAACATATGTTCATAGATTCCAAGGCCAAATTGTGATTATTGTAATAATTGTGATTATCTAGTCTGACCTCCTGTCCTGTATAACACAGGACATAGAACTTCCCCAAACTTCTTGTTGCATTTGATTTAGACCTAGTCTTCACACAAAGTTGCACCATGAAAGGTGTGGTTTTAAAACAATTTAATTAAACTGCTACAACTTTGTGTGGACACTCCGACATCAATTTAAACCTGACATATCAGTTTAGCTTTCACTTCTAAACTAGCTTAAAATTGGTTATATTGTTTAGCTTTCACCTGTAACCTTAAATGTGTCCACACAGAATACTGTTTGAACTAAACCAGTTTTTATAGCGATTTAAGTTAAACTTGTTCCATTTCTGCATGTAGGCAATCTCTTATTGAGTAAAAATGGCATCTCTTGATACCTTTGCCTATCCTCTTCTCTTCCTTCCCCATTTATTTCTCTGGAGTGTGATCTTCATTTGCATTGTGCTGAATTTCGATTGCATGCTCTTAAGTCAGAGATTATGTCCTTATTGTTTGTTTGTTTATTTGTTTGTTTTTAAAAGGTGCCTAGTACATTTTTGGCCACCTAAAAATAATAAATATAAAATAGCACACCTTTCTTTCATATGTAACAATTTTCATTTTGTCATACAAGAGGATTAAAGATAGCACACTGAATTTTGTAGTTAATACTGATAACATTAATTATACCATTTAATCTGAATACAAACTGGAAAATAACTGTCTAATCTTATATTTTGACTGTGTATTGAATGTGCCCCAAAATAGACAATACTGAAAATATTGAAACAAAGTAGTATCTTAGGCTAAAATAGGGAAAAATAAGTTAAAAATTACTTGGACAAGTTAGTTGTCTTCAGTTCAGCAGGGTCTGATGAAATACGTCCTATAATGCTCAAGGAGCTGACCGAGAAGATATCTGAGCCATTAGTGATTATATTTGAAAAGTCATGGAAGACGGGGGAGATTTCAGAGGCCTGGGAGAGGGCAAATATAGTGCCAATGCATAAAAAGGGGAATAAGGACAACCCAGGGAATTACAGACCCTTCCTTCCAAAGAAAACATATTAGTAGAGCATTGGGGAGGGAGGGTTGGCAAGGAAGGAAGTATTTTAGCAAAAATATTGGGAATTCCAGTTGTTTATGGTTTGAAGGATTATTTATCTAAGTTTTCAGTAAATAAAAATGTGAATCCATGTTTTCAATTTAAATTTTGGAATTTTTTAGAGGAACATATTTTGTGGAAAAAAGAGATTTTGGTTTTGGAGGAAAAGGCCATTGAAAACAGCAACTAGTTCTATTTATTAGTCCATTTCTATACTTGCTGCTTCATCATACATTACCACTATATGTAGTGATACTTCTATAAAATCCGGGGTCATGTGCCTAGACGAAACAAAACAAAAAAGAAATTCTGCATCATTTGTGCAATTTCTGCAATTTAAAGGATGCGTTAAAAGGAGAGTATCTCTAGAATTGTTAGGAATAAACAAAACAGAGTTGGATTATTTAATTGGCTGTAAATTAAAATATTGATTGATCAGTCCTATTCACCAGGCAAGTGTATATAGTTCATTGCATTTTGCACACCAAAATACAACTAGCACATCAGGATATCCCATAATCCCATTATCTAATATACTATAAGACTCTGAATGGCTTCCTAGTTGCAGTAAGTAATGCTGCAAAGTGGCACAAAATCAAAACTTCAACAGACTGACCTTCTCATAATCCTCTGAAAACCAAATGCAAAAACAGACACTGGACGACAGAGCAAAATATAAACTGTAAAAACAAAACAAACTTTAAGATGGCCACAGAAATGCTCACAAAAATATTTTGCCAATGTCATGCCATTAGCTCATCTCTAGTAGAGATATTATTTGGTCTTAGTTTGAATTTGTTGGGATTACTGTTCTTTTTATAAGGATGACATATTTTGATCATATTTTCAATGGCTCAACAGTGTGTTATAGTGTGACCAACATGAAGGGGTTTCAAGAATGAAGTTGGTGAAATAACAGATAGTTATGGGAATGACTCAGATAATTTGTCTACCTCATCAGGCTCTCTTCTAACTTCAGATTTTAAGATTTTACTCCTAGGGAAGCTGCTTCATTCATTCAGTTTGTTATTCACTTGAGCTTTTCTCTTCCTCTCAGCCAGCGATTTCAATTTCTAGTCCCTGAGTCCCTGGGAATATATGGCCTAAGGGGCCAGGGTTCAACTCCCTGATTGCAGTAGCTATGACTCAACTACACACTCTGCACCCTGCACTACACTGCTGAACTTTGCTGACTCTCACAGACTAATCCCCTCATAGAGCAGGGTCAGCAACACATCATTACAGTATCTGGGGCTCATTCAGTTGCAGATTTTTCTTCCTAGGAGCATTGTGGTAATGATGCTATCAGACTGTGAGGAATGTGAGCATCCTAAAAGACCATTAGTAGAATACCATTGCAGCCTTCACAGAGCAGTCTATCCTTGCTGATGAAGGGTGAATGAAGTAGTTGCTAGTGGTATGAGGGAAGGGGCTTATGGGATAACACTGAAATAAAGCGAAGGGGTGTACAAAACCCTTACAACTCTTCTTGACCCAGCCCTGATATCTAAGCCCTTGCCAATGGGAGGTGAAAGCCCTCTTGGCATGTGCCCTTGAAGGGTCAGGGCGAGACAGAGCCCATGCTCAGATGCTCAAAGCGTCCTTCACACACACACACAAAAACAACTGAAAGGTTGCAGTTTAACCTAGAACTCATCCTTTTGACCATCATTGTTGGAAACTAGTGCAATGCCATAGTGCTGCATGTGAATACAAGGAAAGATGCCCTTTTAAAAATCCCAGAAACACGCTTCCAGGAGAGTAAAGAAATTCTTGGAGGATGTTAATAATTAGCAAAATATTTATAATGAAGTGCGAAGAATCAGTGATGATTAAGAGGCAATTATTTTTAAGATAGCCTATCAGTACCTTTAAGATATGGCCATTTCTCAATAAGTAAACAAATATAGCAGTGACACACTAGCATACTTTTTTTTTGGTTTTTTTGTTTTGAGTTATATTTAATAGTATGAGTTAATTTTGCTTTTTTACTGTTCCTGTGCTTTCTAGGAGACCTCCCTCATCGGGCACCCTCCTATTTCAAAAGACCACCCTATGATATCTCAAAATGTACAGAGTACTATTCTGCTACCCCTTTAAGAGAAGGCCATCTCCCCAAACAGATTGTGGCTGAAGACAGGTTTCACTGAATTTGTTAAACTGCTGTTAATTTATATTTCCTAAGGAATGGTTGCACATCTTTTTGGTCAGAATAATACAACTACTTTAATGGCACCTTTTATCCAAAGAGCTTGAAGCATTTTTACAAACATCATATGAGGGAGCCTCAAGTAGGTGCCACAAATATGACTTTTATGGTTTTCCAGATAGGGAAATCGAGGCACAGAAAAGTACATGACTTCAAGTTATATAGTATACCTAATACATTCATTTGTTTTAACCCAGAGACTTTGTCCCTGCTAGCCTGCCCCTCTGCATGAGCACATCATGAATATTTGGTATTGTCAGCTAACAATTTTGTAGCATGCGTTATTTTTTACTATTTGCTAATAGCCTTACAAAACTCCTGTAAGTCCATCTTAGTGAAAATAAAATTGCATCATTATGTATTTTAGGATTTTGTACTGGTTCCCATCACTGATGAGTATATATTAAGGGCCTGATCAAAGCTCATTGAAGTCAGCCTTTCAATTGACTTCATTGGGCTTTGAATGAGGACCCTATAAAACAAACAGTGCAAACTTTCTCCCAATGCTGATACAGTTTTAACATACAAAAGCATAGACTTGTAAACTACAAAGCTATATGACATTTCAACGTATGTAACTTACTTTTTAAAACTTTGATATTAAAGTAACAATTAAATTGTGCAACCAAAAATTGCACAACCAAAAATTGTGCTCATCACAAATGAATGCTGTGGGCCTCTGTCTCAACAGCAAGAAGAAAAGGGGTTGTGGCTACTTTATGGGTCCCCACTGCCTTGGGTTATGAGGGGAAGGCAAAAAAACCACTTGAACTGAGCAAGAGAACCAGAAGCCTGGGTCAGGTAGGGGCATTGATCTACCAGGCACACAGGAAGAGAAAGTCATGTATACCCTGTGTCCTGCAGATGGAATCCTTTTTGACCACCAGCCAGCCATGCTTATTTTCAGCAACAATGTGTGTGGTTTCTGTATAGCAGCAGTTCTCAAACTGTGGGTTGGGACCCCCACGTGGGTTGGGACCCCATTTTAATGGGGTCACCAGGGTTGGCATTAGACTTGCTGGATCCTGGGGCCGAAGCCTGAGTCCTACTGACTGGGGCTGAGGCCCTTGGGCTTGGGCTTGGGCTTTGGTCCCCTGGCCCTGGGCAGCAGGGCTCGCGCGGGCTTGGGCTTTGGTCCCCACTCCTGGGGTAGTGTAGTAATTTTTGTTGTCAGAATGAGCTGAAAAATCCATATGTGATGATGACTTAACGGTCTGTTTGGCTGTTCATTTTGAATGATAAATGAGCTTGGGGCCTGACCTTTCAGAGACTTATAAATGGTCTTAACTTTACAGACTCTAATCCTGTTAAAGTCAATACCCAGTGCATAAAGTTAAGCATGTGTATAAAGCTGTGCAGGATTGGAGCCCTACTGTGAATCTTGCGGTACTGCTTGTATTATACTGTCTTTGCACCTTTTGTCAGTGCTAACTCTGCAGCAGGGACCTGTTACTGGTTTACTTGTTTGTGCTGTGTGTGTATTGCTGGCAGTATAAATAAGAAACATATACATTCTCCACCAAGTTGAGCAGAGTTGCACTCTTCATAGCATCAGCAGCATAAAAGCCTTTTCACATGCAGTTCACAAGTAAACTAAGCTATCCTTTTCAAGCATTAGGAGAATTAGTTACAGAGACCCTATTGCCAGGTATTGTAACTCCTCTTGGAAAAGCCACTATGGTGAACAACAGCCGTTCACATTTCTTAACCGTTTTACACTTCAGTGAGACAAACAGTGAAAATGATAGCTTCATGGGGTTACATAGTGCCTGATGAGTTACCTTCCTTCTTTATCACCATGCTTTCAAATACATTTAGAGTCCTTATTCAGCTAAAACTGCCACTGACTGTAGTGGGAGCCTTGCCTAAGTAAAGCCTTTAGATTTAGGACCCTTCTTTGCTGCTTTGGCAGTGTAATTTAGTGACTTTCGTGCATTCTTGAACAAAGCTGTGAGGTTATTTTAGCTGTGAAACTTGATTAGTCTTGCAAAAGTTGTATGAACATAGCGCCTTTTGGTTTTTTGTTTGTGCAAATTCTCACTAATGGCAGGATCCTGGTTCTTTGACGTCAGTGGCCAAATGCCAAATAAAAATGAATTTGATGTGACCAGGATCTGGCCCTTAAACTTCACCCATGTGTCAACAAAGCTGTCTAACTAAACAAGAAGAAGTGGGTCCGAAGAAGTGGGTTTTCACCCACGAAAGTTTATGCTCCAATACCTCTGTTAGTCTATAAGGTGCCACAGGACCCTTTGTCGCTTTAACTAAACAACCACTCTCTTTCCATCAGCTTGAATGAGCTCAGACACAGAATTTTTGCACGTTCAAAATTGTATATGTCTGTGCATGTGCTATTTATTGAGTGTTTTGTAGGTGGCATAATTATAATTTTCTTCTAAGCCTGAGGTTTTCCAACATTAGATCATTCCTTCCCATTAAATAAGGGTAAGACATTCTAGTGCTTGCATTACATGTGTTTAAAAGGGAGGGAAGGAATCTCTATCGAGCATATTTTGGGAAAAAGTAAGGACAGGACAACTGTTTGATCTTCTTGTTGAGGTTAGTTGTACGGCAGGTAACTGACCCTTGTGAATGAGTGTTGGGCCAGAATTTTAAACACACTCAGCACCCAGTTGCTCCCATTGTTGCGCTGACAAATTCTGAAAATCTGGGCACCTCACATAGGTGCCTAAATAAGAACTGGTCTGTTTTCATAATCTGGCCCTTAGCTGTTGCTGAGGAAGAACTGAGAACAATGTAGGAGGAAAAAGTCACCCCCGTCTCCTCCCACAATTAAGAATATGGGATTTCCCCCCCCCCCGCCCCCGAATTGTAAATATTTAATAGGGGGAGTAATCGTTCAAATCAGGTATTTCTTTCCCTTTTTGTCAGACTGCATTATTTTGGGTTGGGCAATCCTTTTCGTAATGACTAGTGCATGAGAGAAATCGGGGAAATTTCAGCAAAGTGGGGTTGGGATTTTGTAATTCTTTTTTGAGTAGATGCAGCCATGTGTTCCACTTAGGTGTGTGCATGTCCAGTGCACAAGAGACAGAGAATTTTTCCTAGTGGTAGCTGTAGAGGGATGGTGGTTGCACCTCATGGCCATAGCCTCTCCCTTGGCTATATGTGGTGGCACTGCCCTGATCCCCCATCAGTTCCTCCTTACTGACTGTGGCTGGAGTCAGACCTCTGTGGTTTTCATCTCACATACCATCTATTTTTAGTGATTTTTCTAGTTTTATGTAGTTAATTAGTTAAGATTTAGTGTTTGTTAGCTGTAGTTCAAGTAGTTCCCGGAAATGCCCTCACCAGGGTTTAAACATTGTCTGTCATCTGTGGGAGCAATTACCAGTAAATATCCACACACACAGAGCTAGCTGTGCCTAGGCAAAGACCACGTCAAGGAGCAATCTTTGATTTGTAGATCATTCACCAAATGGACTCAGGTGGTGAAGGATCTTCACCTGAAGCAGCTCTTGCTTGAATAGGCCATGCGACCTGCTTCATCACGAAGGCCTTTGTCAGATCAGAGGTGGCCTTTGGGTTCTGAAAGCACTACCACTTTGCAACTTGGAGCTGGAGCCTCTCTGAAGAGAACAGATCACATAAGGCCGACCAAGGCTGCTACAGTTTACCTGGGGACTCTTCTTCCTTCTCCAGCAGAGGCGCAGATCAGGGTGCACAGGATGGAGCAGGTCTCATCAACTGCTCTCCAGTACCACACAAGGAGGTCAGAGACCCCATACCACTCCAGTCCCAGCCCTGTGGTATCAGTTGAATCCAGTACCAATGAGGGTGATGCCGGCAATGGCTGTTTTGGCACCAGCAGCATATCAGGCAGCAATTGATCTCCTCTGCCTTTCTGTCCCAACCTGTCTCTTGGTCCAGGACTTTGTCATACCTGCATCCTTTATAGCACTGTTGGGTGGGCAGGTCACTGAAAGTGTGGGTCTGTCAGCACCATACCTCAATGTTTCCCTTACACAGCCAGTGGATGTGGGGCCAGTACCAGGTTTGGTGCAAGGGATCTCCCCAGCACCAGGAGCATCTTCAGCACCCCTGCGACTGGTGCTGCTGATGTTATCATGGTTGCGTTCACTGCTCTCCACTTCGGCACCGTCGGTTACCTCAGTACTGCTGCCAAGTTTGGGATCAACACTGCTTCTGGCACCAGAAATGAGAGAAGCACACTTGGTGCTGCTGCTATTGTTTCCACCATCGGCACCAGCTCCCTCATTATTCTGGGCTGTAGACAAGTTGGACTGGTTGCTGACATTCTCAGGGCTGCCTCCACCTTTATCCCCCGAAGCCTGGGACTCTTCAGTGTCCAGGTCACGATCTTCTTCTTGTTGCTTTCAATTGCCTGACCCACATCGGGGGTTGCTAATGGAGCACCATGGGTAATCTAGCAGTCGGAATGGGGGTTCCTGGTCCGGCGCGTACTGGCCACGAGTACTCTATCCATACCAATTCTCTCCATGGAATCTGTGGGATGCTTCTCGGTCATGGAGGTCTCACTCCTTGTACTGCTCAAAAGCAAGATCACTGACCAGGTCTGTGGCGGTCACTGTCAATCCACGACAGGCCCAGGCACCAGCGAACCTTCCCCTTGCAGAGCCTAAACAGTCATCCTGTCCAAGCCCATAAGTCCTGGAACAGGATATGGCTCTGGCACAATCGCTTCATCTTCATCCCTGCATGATTCTACAATGTCTGGCTCTTCCTTACCGTAAGTACTGGATGTTTTCAAGGCATATCAGGACTTTTTGCGGTGCTGGCTGCTTCCCTGCAACATTCCTGCAGGAGAACACCCACAAGTTCATGGATATCCTGCAGCTGTTTGCCCCTGGGAGAATCATCCTTCCTATTAACAATGTGCACCTTCAGGCACTGAAGTGCCTCTGGAGCATGTTGGCTTTAGTACCACCTGCAGCAACGTGCATGGAGAAGTGCGACTTCATTCTGGTGCAGGGATTTGATGGTTTATACTCCCACCAATCCCAAATTCCCTGTTTGGAAGTGTGCTGAATGACAGAGCCTGGCAGAGTGGTTTAAATCTACTCCCAGCGGTAAGGACTCATTTAATGGACCTGATGGGCAGGAAGATTTACTCCTCCTCTTCCTTGCTGATGTGAACTGCTAACCAGCAGGCATTCCTGTCCAAATATGACTTCATGAACTGAATGGCTCTTAAGTTTTCAGACCATCAGCTCGAAGCCTTAAGAGAGGAGTTCCAGGCATTTGTCACGAAACACTACCTGGTGGTTAAGACTTTATTGTAGTTGCATAGGAAGTATTGTACTACAATGGTTCTCAACCAGGGGCCCGGGGCTTTTGGCAGGGCTGTGAACAGGTTTCAGGGGGTCCTCCAAGCATGGTCAGCATTAGACTCTCTGAGGCGCAGGGCAGAAAGCCAAAGCCTCGCTGCATGGGGCTGAAGCCTGGGGTCCTGAGCCCTGTCACTCGGGGCTGAAGCCAAAGCCTGAGCCATGTAGCTTTGTGGGGCCCCTATGGCGTGGGGCCCCAGGCAACTGCCCTGCTTACTACCCACTAATGCCCGCCCTGGCTTTTATATGCAGAAAACCAGTTATTGTGGCACAGGTGGGCCATGGAGTTTTTATAGCATGTTGGGGCATGGGGGAGAGCTCAGAAAGAAAAAGGTTGGGAACTCCTGTTGTATTCCACTTCTGTGTCTAGTGATGAATTGCTATGATCACTAGCAGTTACTCAGTTGCCCAGTCATTACAAATAAAGACATGGGGTTTGTGTGAGAAACATGAAATCTTTGCTACCCTGTGAAAGCTGAAATGAGAGGAATATGTGAGGTTTTTCACTGCTAAAATGTTTGCATGCTCAATTTGCATAGCATACTCTATTCTAATTTCCCCTTCCTCATCTCATTCCTCAAAGGTACTAAACAAAACAACATAAAGACTTAGTGGTGTGATAATTAAAAACATGTTTTACACAACACTAACATATTTTAGAGTTTAAACAAGATGCAAGTTCCTAATTGAAAGAAATTAAAATAGTTTCTTTTGTTGAATGCGGATGCTCAACTTATTAGTTTTATTTTCAAAAGCCTATTAAAAATGAATTAAGCCTCTTAAAAGGCAATCTAGCTTTTTGTAGCTATCTCTGCTAACCTCTCTTCATTTCTGATGACTGATTCATCAGCATCCACCATTGCACTGGTCACATTCATAGTTATTGCAATTTGTTGCTATGCTCAGCTAATTGTTTTTATTAACCTGCCTAAGAACCCATAACCAAGCATCTTCTGAATTTTCAGTATCAAATGGGTTTCCATAAACAATAAAATTCCAATATGCTAGTTCAGAAGAGGACCTAAATAGCAATCTTTAACTGATGCAATGATAACTGCTTGCTTTATTCATTTTTCTTTACACAGACAAACTTCCCATTCCCTTCAGTGCCTCATTTGAAGGCAGTGGGAGTTTTGTCTGAGTAAAGCTCTGTAGGACTGTGTGCTGTTTCAGCCAAAAGAACTGTCACATATTAGAAACTGTATACCGCTAACATCTTATATTCTTCTCAGGTTTCAAACAATCACAAAACCAGGGCAGACTTATTCTTGTATCCTGGAAATGAGACTTCACAGCAACACCTGCTTGCCCAACACTATGTTTTTCATATTTTTTATGTTTGTATCTTTCTGTCCTGATCATTATTTCCCCTTTTCTTTTGCATAGAAAAATGTAATTTTGCATGTAAAATGTACAGCCTAATAAAGCCATTAACTTCACGTAGAAAAGCACCACTCCAGTTTTAAAATGCAGACGGTTTGCTACTAGTGGAAGTGAGAGCTAGTAAGGTTAAATTGCTTTCTTTTTCTTCCTGAAATGACATAATTCAAAACTTCCAAAAGGCTTAAGAAAGAAGTTACTATTTTAATTGCCTTGTATTTCTACAGGCAAGATTAATAGTGTGTCAGTACAATAGGATGATAAGAAACTGAAGTACACATAGTGAAATATATTGCAGAAATATTAAGACAACATTGATTTAGGACCAAATTCTGCTTATGTTACTCACATGAGTTCTGTCAGAGTTTGAGTCATAAATTTTAAGGCCAGAAGGGTCCATTATTATCATGTAGTCTGGCCACCTGCATAACACAAGCCATAAAATTTTGCCAGCATTTCCTATATAAAGCCCATAACTTCTGTGTGATGAAGGGTAAATCCATGGGCTGAGCCCTGAGAAAGAGAAGAATCATCCTCATAGGTCTGTGCAGCAGCCATGAAAGCCACTCCAGCTGTGAAGTTGCTTCAGAGCAACAGCTGAAATAGCCTTGTACGCTTGTAACATGCCTGCACACCCTCTGCCATACACACAGTGTCACACAAGGAGTTTGTGCAGAGCTGGGCACTATGCCATGTAGGAGAACATAACCCCATGTGATACATCCCCATATCCAGCTCCTTGACCCACAAGAGTTGCACTGGTTACACTGCCAAAGGGCTCTCCAGGCTCATGGAGCTGCCTCTTAAGGAGAAGATAATTATCCTAGGACAGCCCACATGAATTTATATTTGTAAAATGGCTTGTCATTTCAATGCCTAACCCTTCAATTTCTGATAATGGACACTGTGTTTTTTCCCTACTCCAAACCTTCTCCAAACCTATGATCATCCCACATTCCTTCCATGAGTCAGGCTTGGTCAACACCAGTGGTTCTCAACCAAGGTTACATGTACCTCTGAGGGTACGAAGAAGTCTTCCATGGGATACACCAAGTCATCTAGATATTTGCCTAGTTTTACAACAGGCTACCTAAAAAGCACTAGCGAAGTCACTACAAACTAAAACATTCCATACAGACAAGGATTTGTTTATACTGCTCTATATACTATGCGCTGAGATGTAAGTACACTATTTATATTCCAATTGATTCATTTTATAATTATATGGTAAAAATGGAAAGTAAGCAATTTTTCAGTAATAGCATGCTGTGTATTTTTAATGTCTGATTTTGTAAGCAAGTAGTTTTTAAGTGAGGTGAAACCTGCGGGTACATAAGACAAATCAAACTCCTGAAAGGGGTACAAAGGTTTGGAAACGTTGAAAGCCACTGGTCTAGGCTACCAACTTCTATCCGTATAACTGTGTCATTTCCCCTGTGGAAAATTCACACCCCTGAGCAACGTAGTTATACCAACCTAATCCTCGACGTAGACAGCGCTATGTCAATGTTTAATGCCTTCACTAAGCACTACACTGATGCAGGTGCAACTGCGCTGCTGTTGCGCTGTAAGTGTAGGCAAGCTCCCAGTAATATGATAATCCCTCATTCCTCTCATCAGTATGAGACACTTCACAACTAAATCTAAATACTTCAGATTAGTATTGCTTTTGGATGCTTCATTTTCTCTCCTCGAACTCCATCCAAGGAGCATACTATAGACTTTTCAGAAGGCAGTAGACATCAAATGGAAGAGAAACAAAACGTCAAAATGAGTTTCTGGTTATCTATATTTCAGAGAAAGGGAGAAATCAAGGTGGTGAGTTTAGTTAGTATACTACTCTGAAAGGAGACAGGCAGATCTATGTGCTTGATTTGCATATTGACAGTAATCTCTTTCTGTAGACTTATGGCTAGTCTACACTAGAAGCGCTACAATGGTGCAACTGCACCGCTGTAGCACGGCTGGGGAAGACCCTCTATGCCGATGAGAGAAAGCTCTCCCATCGGCATAATTACCCCACCACTGCAAGAGGTGGTAGCTACGGCGGTAGGAGATTGGATAAGGCAGGTTTTCCAAGAAACATTATTAAGGGCACAAGAGCAAACTATCCCTGATAGGAAATATGGCAAGAAACTACCCTGGCTTAATCAGGAAATCTTCAATGATCCAAAAATCAAAAGAGTCCTATAAAAAGTGGAAACTAGGTCAAATTACAAAGGATGAATATAAACAAATATCACAAGTATGTAGGGACAAAATTAGAAAGGCCAAGGCACAAAACGAGATCAAATTAGCTAAAGACATAAGGGGTAACAAAAAACATTCTACGAATACATTAGAAGTAAGAGGAAGACCAAGGACAAGGTAGGCCTGTTACTCAATGGGCAGGGGGTGGGGGTGGGGAAACAATAACAGAAAATGTGGAAATGGCAGAGGTGACTTCTTTGTTGGTTTTCACCAAGAAGGTTGGCGGTGATTGGACATCTAACATAATGAATGCCAGTGAAAATGAGGTATGATCAGAAGAAGCTAAAATAGGGAAAGAACAAGTTAAAAATTAATTAGACAAATTAGATGTCTTCAAATCACCAGGGCCTGATGAAAGGTATCCTAGAATACTCAAGGAGCTGAATGAGGAGATATCTGAGCATTAGCGATTATCTTTGAAAAGTCATGGAAGACAGGAAAGATTCCAGAAGACTGGCACTCCATTTGCCCATTTCCAATCTGTAAAAAGGGAAATAAGGACAACCCAAGGAATTACAGACCAGTCAGCTTAACTTCTGTACCCAGAAAGATAATGGAGCAAATAATTAAGCAATCAATTTTCAAACATCTAAACGATCATAAGGTGATAAGTAACAGTCAGCATGGATTTTTCAAGAACAAATAGTGTCAAACCAATCTGCTAGCTTTCTTTGACAGGGTAACAAGCCTTGTGATTAGTGGGGAAGCAATAGATGTGGTATATCTTGATTTTAGTAAAGCTTTTGATACTGTCTTGCATGGCCTTCTCATAAACAAACTAGGGAAATGCAAGCTAGATGGAGCTATTATAAGGTGGGTGTAAATTTGGGTTCCAGATCAATCTCGCCATACGGCACATCTGAGAGGGTTGTATTTTTAATACAGAAATGTTCACGGAAGTTTGGGACTTGTATTCCAAAGAACAAATGAACCTAAAGACTGGGTGGGCACATGTAAATCCTGAAAGCCCCCTATTTGAATTGTTATCTACAAAGGATGTGTGTGTGCTTAAAAAAAAGGGTAGTCAAACATAGCTTACTTTTCATATCAAATCTGGATCATTGTTCATTTAATTATGTTTTAAAGAAAACCTTTGCAATTCCCTAAGTATAATGTATTTGGTATGATCAGTTATGAGGAAGTAGAACATTCTGCACTACTATAGGGCAATGGAAAATAGTTCTTAAATTATGTTCCTACATTATTATTTTCTGTAACAGTTGTGTTTCTGTTCTTACTTTCCTGGCTTCACTCCTGTGGAATCAGTGGACATGCTATTCATTTACACCAATATGAGATCCAAACAGGGATCTACCATTGCATTAAAGGGGCACTTCGGAGAATGCAGTTGCTTTTTTTGTGATAGGTTACGCTTTCCTGAACAATGTTTCTAGAAAATACATTAACAGATCTCATATATTTATTTTTACAGATGCTTAACCAGGCTATTTCAGCTGGGCAAAGAAATTCAGTTTATTTTATTGCAATACACAGTTTATCCTTTATAGCAGGTGAATTATCACACACAAAGAAAAAGTGTTCTCTCCTTCCAACCTGGCTGACATTAAGCAGACTTCAGCAGTCAGCTTTTGTCAACTAGGTCAATCCCAGACTGGATCTGTGAACCAATCTGACATTTACTGAAAGTTTGATTTCTTTTCTGAAATTATTCCTAGCATAAACATTTCTTTAAATGCTCAAATATAATAGTGATAGAAAAGAAGTTTAGGAGACTTCTCTAAATAATTCAATCTTAAATATTTTATGGTGAAATAGATGTGCCAAAATACTGACCATCCAATACTCTGTACAGTTGATTCCAATCTCTCAATTACTTTTCTGATCAGAGTGAAACAAAAATCTGCGCCATGGAGCCATTAGAGTCTCCATCTTTAAAACATTCTGATTTAAGAAGATAATGGAACACTTGATTAAAATCTCAAAAATGGGATACAGTGGGCAGGTTGGTTCATAGTGCAAATTAAACTCTAGCAGATGTGTGTTGCAGGTGTAGATCATCAACACTTTACGACAATTCTGCTTCTAATTTCCCTCTAATGCTTTGATTGCTTATGAGTTAATCGTGTGTGGTGATAGAAAGATTTCAAAATGCTGCTTCATCAGTTGTTAATTAGGAATAAATCAACACATTTTAAAGAGGTGGTAAAATAATTCATTAGTCTTTTTTTTATTTCTGTTTTGATGAAATAGCAACTGGCTTTTTCTCCTCTCTTTGCTTTTGTTCTTCTAACCCAAGTGCTGTAAAATGACTGTAGTGGCACGTGTGACTAGTGGTGGCCACTAGATTAAAACTTAACTGATTTTTAACATTTTTCCAGCATGTTAAATGACAAACTTTTTGATGGATTTAAAAATACGTAATGTCTCTTCAATGCTTGTATGAAGAATACCAGTTGTGACTGATGTTTTGGATGTAGTTCACTATGGAGTTTACATGAATATAATATAATTGCTCTTCTTTTTTTGTGTCGATTGATTTTATTACTGTGTTTAATGGCTTGTTGCATAGTTTATAGGATAATGAATGTCATTTTCTTGTATTATTCTATAAATAACTTGGCAAATTTTTAATTAGGATAATCATAGTAGCTGTTTCCACTGCTCTACTCAAGCCTTGCTCTCTGCATCCAAGTATTAATGTACATCTGTATCAAGTTAGACTAATTATGGTCTATATGGGTTTCTAAACCGTGCAACTTTTTCTATGTTAAATAACCCAGGGTTTCCCTCCTTAAATTGTGATACTGTTCCTGCTAACAAGTTAGCTAAGCTGGATGGGTTTTTTTTTAATCTTAGTTTAACCATTTAATTAATGGTGTGTGAAAAATAGAAGTTCTGTTTTGTGAAGAATGTCAACATTTGGGTTTGTTCCAAATATGGAATGAAAATCAAAAAAATTGAAATTATCTGAAGGTAAATTCTGGAAAAAAATCAATTAGGGTTAATCAAAACTTTGTTTTGATATTAACTTTTTATTTTGAACCATATATAAGATAATTTAAACATCCATTTCAAAATGAAAACTTTTACTTCAAAAATGTCAAAACAGGACATTTCAATGCTATTGGAACTTGGTTTTCCTGGTTTTCTTTGAAAATGAAATTCCAGAGAAATTCACCCAATTTTGCAATGCATTTTGATTTTGATGGAACTGCATATTTAGTAGACTATGGCTCTATTCAATGGGAGTTTTACCTAAACAAGAATTACATATTTGATTTTGTAATGCTTTATTGGTGAAATGCTGCCCTATTGTAGTAAATGGGAGTTCTGCCACTGTCTTCAGTGAGGCCAGGATTTTACCTGATATATTCGCTAGCATTGCTGCAAAACAGCAGATCTAAAGCATGTGTCTATAAAGCCAGCTGGCTGAAGCCTTGACAGTTGGGTAATGTAAGGTATGTTAATAAACGGTTAACATTTCACTATAAGCTTTATTTTTACCTTTTTTGCTTCGGTTTCTATGGCTTTGAAGATCAAGGTAACTTGCGGCAAAAAAGGAAAGGAAAGTTTAGAAACCTCTTCAATGTCCTTGGAAGTATTTGATGGATTATATCTGTACATCCTCAGCCAGCATTACTAACAGCTGAAGACCCTCAAGAGAGTGTGTTGTGATGCAGAAGCGGTGAAATACCACTGTACAATTGTAACCATTTATAATCTAGCTAAGGAACAGTCTTATGAGCAATACGTACAGTTACTGTTGTGTTCCCCTTCCTGCACCTCAGCTCAACCTGCTGCTGGGTTATGAGACAGTATTCTGTCTTTCCTGGGTTCTTCAGAAAGAGCCATTGTATTTTCTGAATTTAGGTCTTATACCTCCTAGTAACAATTAGTTAAACTATACATATTTACAGTTAATATAACTAGCTAAGCATTTAAACACATAAGCTTATACATATAAATGACTTTTTAACAAACCTGTAAGGCACTAGAGCAGGGGGACTGGAAGCTGGGTCTCCCAAATGAGTGCTCTAACCCCTGAACTAAACGCTCTAAGCGTGGGGGACACCCAAAACCTCCTCTAGTTGTTTTGTGTGGGTTTAGGCATATTTCAAAAATCTCTACTGGATCAGGACACAAGGCAAGACAGGTGGGGGAATGCCTAGTTTGAGGATCCCTCTGGGGCTTAGTAGCGAGATAGGTGCCCATACACCCAAATGGAGACAGCTGTGCGCATGCTCAATGGCAGATTTTTAGGTACCTTGGAGACATGATGAGTGAAAACATAGGAGCCTACAGGGTTAGGCGGTATATGTACAGGGATATTGAGGATCTCAGTGGCACCTGAATGTTGCACTTAGGCATCTAAAGTGGCAAATAAGTACCTAAGTCCTTTTGTGGTTTTGGCATCAGTTGACTTCAGTGAGCTTTGGATCTGGTCCTAGGTGACTAATACTGAGGATAGGTTTGAGCTTTTTTATTTTTTTCCTTTTTCCTTATTTATTTTGAGCAAGAAACACTTCATCACCACCCGCTATATTTTATTTTACTTCATCTATTTTCTCTTTTTCCCCACACTGCAGTATTTTCAGTTGGAAATGTCCTAGAAATGATAAATGGCTGGATGGGGGCAAACACAGGCCCTCTGGGTGGAATCCAGTAGAATGTCTCCTCAATGCCCTTTAGAAAAACAGAAGGGCCTATACTAATCTTCAGGTTACATATGATGCTATGCTTCCACTGTAGGGAATGGGAGAAACGGCCACTTCTTTGCAAAGCTTTGAAAATAGATAATGTAGCATGGGCGTTCATTGTTTCATAGAATACATCTTCAGCCTCATCACTACATATCACAACTAACATGCAGGGATTTTTTAATCACTTGCTACTTTCAATACTGTTCTTCAAACACAAGTGTAAATAACATATGGTCATTTTTTGTCAAATACTAAGCCAGGAAAAGCTGGAGAGACCAGGTAATTGTCAATATGCATATTGTACCTAGTTGATATTTCACAGGAATGCTGTCAACTTGTTATAGAGTCCAATGGATCGATCTATCTATCTATCTATCTATCTATCTATCTATCTATCTATCTATCTGACAAATCGTAGTTCCCATAAATACACTTAATGGCAACATCTGTAGGATTCCACTTAATTTAGGAAACAAATGTATTCCGCCCTCTTCAAATAAGAAGAATGCTATGTATGCTTCAGAAAATTCTCATTATTTTAGAGTCATAGCCTTGAAAGTGGAGTATCAGAGATTCATTTAGGTCTAATGAAGCATGGTACCATGTTATCTTAACTTCTCCTTCCAACTACTAATTCTGAATGTGTATCAACTAGTGCTCAACTAGATCTATGCAAATAACTGACCGGCCAAACTTGAAAAAGTCACTTCAAATTTAAAATATCAAAATATGTCATTATGAAAATGTCATCAAAAGTATTTTTGGATTTTTTTTCAACAAAATTCAGCAAATTCAATACAAACGTTCAGAATGTTTTGGTTAACCCAAGTATGAATGTTTAATAAAAAATGATTGTCTGAAAGATTTTGCCCAGCTATAGGGTGCACATTTCAGCAAGTAGCATGATGTGGAAATTTTTGGTCATTCCATACATGCATTATGCATCAAATTAATTGGAATTGGACTGTTTGTTTTCACCCATATTATGGTGTTCTTCAAATACAGGTTAGTATGTACAAAGGGAACTTGTTTTGTTGAAAATATTGATATAACAATGATCAACAAGAGATTGGATGCCATGCTGGGCACAAATCAAGAGTGTGTCATATTGTAGCATGAGCATTAGCACAAAATATTAATATGCATAGAGTGACATTTAGTCCTTGAATACTGCGAAAAGTGCTATAGAAAAACTGAAGTCTCACTGACAGATCTTGCTACAATAATGATATAATCATTAAATATCAAAGGAGAGAGAGAGAGAAAATGCCGTATCCCAAAAGCCCAATCTCAAGGATAACATATGTGTTTATACAGACTTTTCAGTCTATTTCAGTTAGTTTGGAGAGGATGCAAGGAGGAACAAGAGTAAATGATGGAAGTAATAGCGCCTAACTGGCCCATATATAGAAAAAGCTACACAGATTCTGGCTTAATGAAGGATGAGCCCTATTTTTTTCTGAATGATCATACAGTGGCATCCACACAGCTCCATAATATGTATATTTCTGCAGATTTATATTATTAATCACCTTTATCCCCAATTTACACAAGGTAAAGTTAAGTGGATGAACTGAACTTACTGCTTGAATTTTTATTGTTGTAATTAAGACAAGAATTCTTCAAATAAAAAGTGATTTAGAAGGATCTTAGACTGTGATCTGTTTCTGTCAGATGATGCATTTTCATCACAAAATATAGATTCATAGAAGTGTAGGACTGGAAGGGACCTCAGGAGGTCTTCTAGACCAGTATCCTGAATTCAAGGTGGAACTAAGTATTATCTAGACCAGGCATCGGCAACCTTCGGCACGCAGCTTGTCAGGGTAAGTCCCCTGGCAGGCTGGGCTGGTTTATTGACTTGCTGCATCTGCCGGTTCGGCTGATCATGGCTCCCACTGGCCGCAGTTCACCGTTCCCGGCCAGTGCAGGAAGCGAGCCGCGTGCTGAAGGTTGCCGATGCCTGATCTAGACCATCCCTTATAGGTGTTTGTCTAATCTGCTCTTAAAAATCTCCAGTGATGGAGATTCCACAATGTCCCTAGGCAATTTATTCCAGTGCTTAACCACCCTGAAAGGAAGTTTTTCCTAATGTCCAACCTAAACCCCCCTTGCTGCAATTTAAGTCCATTGCTTCTTGTCCTATCCTCAGAGTTTAAGAAGAACCATTTTTCTCCCTCCTTCTTGAAACAACTTTGTATGTACTTGAAAACTGTTATCATGTCCCCTCTCAGTCTTCTCTTTTCTAGAATAAACAAAACCAATGTTTTCAATCTTAGAATCATAGAATATAGAATCATAGAATATCAGGGTTGGAAGGGACCTTAGGAGGTCATCTAGTCCAACCCCCTGCTCAAAGCAGGACCAATCCCCAATTTTTGCCCCAGATCCCCAAATGGCCCCCTCAAGGATTGAGCTCACAACCCTGGGTTTAGCAGGCCAATGCTCAAACCACTGAGCTATCCCCTCCTCCCCCCATCTTCTCTCATAGGTCATATTTTCTAGAGCTTTAATCATTTTTGTTGTTCTTTTCTGGACTTTCTCCAATTTGTCCACAACTTTCCTGAAATGTGGCACCCAGAACTGGACACAATACTCCAGCTGAGGCCTTATCAGCACAGAGTAAAGTATAAGAATTACTTCTCATATCTTGCTTACTCCTGCTAATACATCCCGGGATGATGTTTGCTTATTTTGCAACAATTTTTCACTGTTGACTCATATTTAATTTACGATCCACTATACCCCCAGATCCCTTTCCACAGTACTCCTTCTTAGGCAGTAATTTCCCATTTATGTGTGCAATTGATTGTTCTTTCCTAAGTGGAATACTTTGCATTTATCCTTATTGAATATCATCATATTTACTTCAGATCATTTTTACAGTTTGCCCAGATCATTTTGAATTTTAATCCTCTCCTTCAAAGCATTTGCAATCCCTCCCATCTTGCTATCATCCACAAACTTTAAAAGTGTACTCTTTATGCCATTATCTAAATCATTCATGAAGATATTGAACAGAACCAGACCCACCTCCGATCCCTGTGGCACCTCTCTCAATATGCCTTTCCAGCTTGACAGTGAACCACTGATAACAATTATCTGGGAATGGTTTTCCGCCCAGCTAGGCATCCACCTTATAGTAGCTATATATAGGTTGTATTTTCCTAGTTTGTTTATAACAAGGGTATGTGAGACAGTATCAAAAGCCTTACTAAAGCCAAGATATATATTTTATATATTTTTGGCTTTGAATGACAGAAGCACGACCATAAAGTAGAATTTTGGCATAAAATTAATTTAATGCTGGAATTTCTCTACTATATCAGTAAACAGTACTACTATTAGCACACAGTACTAGCTATTAGTGAGTCTTTGGTGAGAATAGCTAGTAAAGTACATGTAGAAAAACTTAAACAAAAGTTAGTGTGACAATAGCATCAGAACATTTAAATTAAATAAGAACAGTAGTTGTTCATCCTGCTCAATTACTGGATAGGGCTCTAGTGGTTAGCTATCTAGAGAGAGAATTTCTTCTAAGGCAAGCTTTGCACAGCATCAAAGGCTTCCTTCTGGCTCACTTTATCACAATGCTTACTATAGACACTCAGGGTCTCAGTTCAGTATTTGCTCAGATGAGGCACACCACCAGGCAAAGGCTGCTAACTGATCCACCACCAATAGCATATAGTTGTTTGATTGTTTTTTTTTCCTTTCCTGTTCTTTTATTCCCTCAGTCTCTTTCCTCCCTCTCCTTCCACACTACCCCATGATCTTTCTCTACTCCTTACAGCCTCTCCCTGTTCTTTCTGTTTCAGCCTTTATTGCTATTTGTCTCTTTTCCTTCTTCATCCTCAGGCAGATTGCCCAGCCTCTTCATTTCCTAGCACACATAAGTTTGTATCCCTCTTTTTGGTTTCATCAACCACAAACAGATGACCACACCAGCCATGAGACAGACTCTCCTCTTCTTACAGCAGTGTTTCCGGGAGGAGCACTGTGTAATGTCACCTAGTGGAAGGCGAGGAGTGGTGGCACAAAGCACTGTGATTGGGGCAGAAGAATCTGTGGACCAGACATTGCTTCTCTTGTGTCTTACTAACTGAGGCCAGACCCAGCAGGGGAACGAATCCCTGAAAAACAGCTCTTATGCATTAATGCAGGAACTGTCCAGAAAAAGCATCAAAGTCCAGATATTATGGGAAAATCTGTACTTTGGATCGATATTCAGGAAGGTGGATTTGCAATGCATTCGCACGGACAGAAAGTATTGAAGTGTCTGTTTTACCCACATCCACAAATGCACAAGTACATCTGCGGCATAAGGTTAAACTCTTCCAGAACTGCGGATAAAACACAGTGAATCTGTGTGTGGTTGAATGGCCCACTCCCCTCCCCACACACACTCTCACCATAAAAATAATAATTATGAGAACACCTATCCTTTCTCACAGCTCAGAGTGCAACGCATGGTGCTCCTTTTTAGCTAAAATGAATTACACAGTGTGATATCCTAGCAGAACAAAGTCAATGGGAAAGGAGAAGAGAAAATATCAACCCTGCTGACCTGAATCTGAGGTGGGGGGCATGTAAAGTGCTATTCTCAGCTAGAACTCTATCAAAACATTAAAAAGAGATCAAAAGAGAAGGAGGTGATTGTGTTGGAAGCTTCCAACTATTACTGGCCCAAAACCAAGAACATTTTTATTGTATGGCCAACAGCTGGATAAATTTAACAAAGTAGTCTGCAATATGATAGTGTGCACATTTACACCTTACCTTTTCTAGCTTTTTACTATATGGACACAAATGATATGCACAGATTAGCGCAGAAAAAAAAAAACCTCTGCACCTTGCTACTTGGGCCAGCTGGTTCCTAGTGTATTTGAAATGACTCATTCTTTGGAAGGATGAGAGAAGATGGCACCCTGCTTTAGCAATTACTTCCTCAATGGCTGATTAAAACAAATTTACAATCTGGTTGGAGACTGCCTGTGTTTCCATTTCATGACTTTGTGCAATAACCACAAATTCTGTGGAGCGGAGGAGATGATCTACCATTTGTGAACCTATCTTGCTTCTCAGATCAGTCACTCTTGCCTATATGTTATATCCTTGACTAAATGTTATGTTGTTTGATCATGATATTTTATCCTCTCTGCTGTTATATGGTCTGTTCTTCTCTAACTACCGGCTTCAAGCTTCTAGATGTGTAGATGCTTGGATCTTCCCTATAATATTTTTAAAATGCAATGTCATCTTCTCTCCAGTTCCTTAAAAAGTCTCTTACCAAGACATTTTAAAATATCTGAGAGATTCTCCACTCCTTTAACGTGTTTCATAATTTGGTTTCACTGACCCCCCATTTTCCCCTGGTGTTACAATAGTAATCCTAGATAACACCTTTCTTCAGTTGTTAACTAGTGTGGTCACGACCCTTGGTTTTCAACCCAAAATAATATTTTTGTTTCTCTTGGCCACTAATGCCCACCCTTCTCTTTTGAACCTAAGCACATGATTCATTTACAAATCCATTGTGTTGTGTTGTCATATTGTCAGTATAACCTCTTGGAAGACTTTCTGGTTCTTTCAGTATGTGTGCTTGAAACATTTCTCACTATTCAACTCTGATGGCATTTTATACTAGAAGATTTAAACCTGTGACTCTTTTTATTCCTCATGTGTTTGGTATCAGGTAGCATACTTTGGAGGTATACAACTATTTTCTTTGAGCACTTACTGTTGCTTTTCATTGGGGCTAATACTTAATTAGCAGTAAAGGGCACTCAGCAACTTTCAAGAAGTGCTTGGTACTTGCTGGAGCACCTCACCCTTCACAAATGGCTAGTTCTTCTACATAATTTTCAAAACTCTCTCAATATATCTTTATATACAGTAACTCCTTGCTTAACGTTGTAGTTATGTTTCTGAAAAAATGCGACTTTAAGCCAAATGACTTTACGCGAAACGATGTTAAGCTAATCCAATTTCCCCATAAGAATTAATGTAAATGGGCGGGGGGCGGGGAGGGTGGTAGGTTTCAGGGAAAGTTTTTTTGCCAGACAAAAGACATTAAATGCATATACAATATAAATTTTAAACAATTTTAAACAAACAAACAATTTAATACTGTACTCAGCAGTAATTATTGTGAAACTTGGTTGAGGTGGTGGAGTAAGAGGGTGGATCGTCCAGCTGCTTCTCTTGCTGTTCTTTCCAAAGTGCCACAAAGTTCTCAAACCCCAGCTCTGCCCTTCCCCCAAATCCCCACCCCTGCCCTGCCTCTTCCCGTGCCCTCTCCACAACCCCCCAACTCTTCCTGCCCCTGCTCAACCCCCTCCCCCTGAGCATGCTGCATCCTTTCTCCTCCCTCACCCCTCCCCCCCCAGCCTCCTGAACACTGCAAAACAGATGATTGCTGTGGGTGGGAGGCACGGGGAGGAAGGGGGGGGGTGCACGCTGTGACCTCGCTCCTCGCCCTTCTCCCCCAGAGCCTCCCGAATGACGCAAAACCGCTGATTGCTGCAGGCGTGAGGGGGGAGTTGCTGATCCACAGAGCTGCCAGCGGGTGGGAGATGCTGTGGAGGGGAGCTGATATGGGGGCTGCCGGCCCACCCTGGTTCCAAGCCCCCATGGCCAAACAATGCTATAAGCAAGCATTACGCAACTATAAATGAGTATATTCTCAAATAGATCAGCGATGTAACAACGAAACAATGTTAACTGGGATGACGTTAAGTGAGGAGTTACTGTGTATGTCTATATATAAAATTTAGTTTCACTGGCGTATATCTGGATTTAGACCAGTGTAACTGAGGAGAATTTGATTTTCTATAGTTGTGTAAAACTTATCTGAAACACTTAACCTAAACAAAAACAACCAAACAGAAAACACCTAGGCTGGGACTGTCACAAAAATAAGCTTTCTAGTACTTCTTGGTTCCAGTCTTCCTCATGGCTGATTTATACTACTGCTATCAGTCACAGATGAAACTAGGAAGTGTAGATAAAGCAGCTCTAATTAGTGAACAAGGACAGAACAAGAGGCAGCAGGATGGATAATTGAGACAAGACATTCACTGTGAGAAGTTAAAAGTAATGAAAACAACTATTTGGAGAGCTTATGTAATCACCTTCAGTGGAAATACTGAAGGCTGGATTTCTTACACATCAGACGTAATTCAATCAGTCCTGCAGAGATGAAGGGCGTTGGAATAGATCAACTAGAAGTTCCTTCCAACCTTAAGAGGCTAAAATACAGTACTATCTTTTGAAATTGTCATGCTTCTGCTGTTAAGTGCAGGGACACAATTTGATCCTCATAACTTCAGTAGCAGGTCTAATTGCAAATCAGAAAGGGCACCCACCACTATCTCTGATTGGTTCAATTAGTGAGCTGTGTTTCGACCATATTTCTGCGACAGCACAATATATGGAGAATAGAGACACCTTTAAAAATGAGTGTACCCCCACTCACACATAAACACATTTCAGTGGTCTATTTCTGTTCTTTTGGATAAAAGAGAGAATAGTGCTACCATTCAAAAGTAAGTATGCTTTCCATGGAATAGTGCTTCAAATTTACTTGAGCATCATTATAGAAAAGACTCAGTTTAGACCTTAATTGAAATGAATAGAAATAATCCTCAACGGTGCGAGCCAGAAATTGCAGCAGTAGTTCTCAGGAGTAATGGCACTAACTAAGGGTACGTCTATACTTACCTCCGGGTTCGGCGGTAAGCAGTCGATCTTCTGGGATCGATTTATCGCGTCTTGTCTAGACGCGATAAATCGATCCCGGAAGTGCTCCTGGTCCGCGAGAGGAATACGCAGAGTCGACGGGGGAGCCTGCCTGCCGCATGTGGACCCGCGGTAAGTACCTTGTAGTTCGAACTAAGATACTTCGACTTCAGCTACGTTATTTACGTAGCTGAAGTTGCGTATCTTAGTTCGAACCGGGGGGTTAGTGTGGACCAGCTGGATAATTGTTTCTCCGTAGTTGATATACTTAGCTTATACAATCCAAATTCAGTCCATCAGTCTATCTTGAGGTTATGTTTGTTTAGCAAAATATAGTAGGTGCCACTGAAAAGTTAACACTTAGTGACTGCTAGCCATGCCATAATATTTGAGATACTGAAGTTATTTTCTGTCCTAATTTTAGGGAACATGTTTTAGGGAACATGTATGTTCGATAGCATGGTGTGGTAAACATTGTTAAATGATAAGTTTTTAACGGCAATTACTGTACATAGGGGTTATTCACTATAAGAAGTATTCTGTTTCTAAAATAAAAATATTTAACAAAATGGGCTGGTGGAATTAGCAACTGCTTTGGTTTTTACCTGTAATGTTAAAAGGGAATAACACTATGTATGTGAGAGCTTGCATCTCAGGCCAAATTCTGCTCACCATGTTCATGTGGGAATTCCCATTGGAATCAGTGGGAATACTTTGATGGGCAGAATTTTGCCTTTGATTTGCTAAGAAGTTGTTGCTGACTGGTAGGAAAGAATATCCATTATTATTAAAGAAATGTCATCAATTTTTCAGTTGTATAATATTTAAAAAAATATGTTAAGCAATCATTAAACAGAGCTTTTAAAACTTCAAAAGCCATTGCAGGACCTCTTTTCAGGACATCAGTTTGGAAGCTTTTAAAAAAATTTTAAACCAGGGGAGGGCAATTAGTTTAAACCAGGGGAGGGCAAACTTTCTGGCCCGAGGGCCACATCTGGGTATGGAAATTGTATGGTGGGCCATGAATGCTCACAAAATTGGTGGTTGGGGTGCGGCAGGTGGTGAGGGCTCCGGCTGGGGTTGCAGGCTCTGGGGGGAGGTCAGAAATGAAGACTTCAGGGTGCTGGAGGGGGCTCCGGGCTGGGGCAGAGGTTAGGAAGCTGGAGGGGGCCAGGGGTGCAGGCTCCGGACTTCACTTACCTCAAGCAGTTCTCAAAAGCAGCGGCATATCCCCCCTATGGCTCCTACACAGAGGCATGGCCAGGTGGCTCTGCACACTGACCCATCCGCAGGTGCCGTCCCTGAAGCTCCCATTGGCCATGGTTTCCAGCCAATGGGACCTCAGGGGCGGCACTTGGGGCGGGGGCAGCATGTGGAGTCCCCTGGCTGCCCCTACGCATAGGAGCCAGAGCGGGGACATGCCGCTGCTTCTGGGAGCCATGGCACACATGGAGTGGGGCAAGCTCCCAACCCCGCTCCCTGGCGGAAACTCGGGGGTTGGATTAAAATGTCTGAAGGGCTGAATGCGGCCCACGTCATAGGTGCTGACTTCTACTGGTGCCGGTGGGTGCTCGACTCCCCTCCCCCCCCCTTTGCTCCCGGCCCTGCCCCCTCCGACCCCCATTCCAACCCCTTCCCCAAAGTCCCTGCCCCAATGCTGCCCTCTCCCTGCCCCTATTCTGACTCCTTCCCCAAATCCCCTCCCCGGCCCCGCCTCTTCCCCGCCTCCTCCCCTGAGCGCGTCATGTTCCCGCTCCTCCCCCCTCCCTCCTGGAGCTTGCTACAGCTGTTTGGTGGCGGCAGCAAGCTCTGGGAAGTAGGTGGAGGAGTGGGGACATGGCGCGCTCAGAGGAGGAGGCGGAGCTGAGGTGGGGTGGGGGGGCAGGGAGGGGAGCTTGGCTGCCAGTGGGTGCAGAGCACCCACTAATTTTTCCCCATGGGTGCTCCAGCCCCAGAGCACCCACAGAGTCGGTGCCTATGGCCCCCAGGCCATAGTTTTCCCACCCCTGGTTTAAACAAAAGGTTTCAAGTGATAAGTAGCCTCGAGTGTTCCCTTTTCTGAAGTTAATTCCACAATCTGGCAGGAATGAGAACTCAGGGCCTGTCTCACAGCACTCCTCAGGAATTTGGACCACACTCCTTGAAGATGCTTGAACACCTCTTATGGAAGTGGAGTGCTCTCTAATCTCCCATTATTAATACTGGAGTATAATGCACACTCCATAATGGGCTATATATATTTGACTGCACTTCAGGAAAACTTGACTTGAACTGGACTTTTAAGCACCTTTTTAAATGCTGTCCTGAAAAGAGATATTTTCCTGAACTAGGGCCTTTATTAACAGTAATATTTACTTCTATAGTAAATTGACTAATAATAATAGTGTCTCTAGTCAGTTTATTCTCATGAATTTGAAATTTCTCACTAATAATGGAGTATAGTTCCCAATATTACAGAGCTGACATATTCCCATGGTCACCGCTCTACAGTATCTGAGACTACAACAATTTCCTGATCTAAGTTTACAACCTGTAGTAACTCAGTTACAGTATTGCTGGGTGGTAACTGTTAGGGTGTGTGCTGAAACGGAGGCCATTCTGGGTTTAAAATAGATTCTGACACCATAAAGCAGCTGGTATCAAGCTCGAACAGGTGCACTAGAGCAGATGTACAAAGCATTTCCCTTCATAGTTAATGTGTGAGTTTTATTTCCCCCTAAACTAATATGGTGCTAAACACCAAATTAAACATCTACATTGGGGATGTAAATATTTTAAAAGCTAAACTTCTGACAAATAATGCATTTATTTACACTGTTCATTATGAGGAATGGGTCTTACAGAATGAAGATCTGACATTCATGAACAAGAGAAAGTCCCTCTTTCACTCACATCTTAAATTAGACATCACTTTACTGGTATATTATACCATATGCTGCATACAGTGTGAGTAATGTACATATATATATATAGACACACAGTGTGTATGTATTTATGTGACGTATGTGTGTATATAAACACACAAAGAGTCTGAGATTCTGTATACCCCACATGACTATTATAGGTTAAAAAAATGCAAATATCCTTACTTTCTCCATAGCCCAGAAGAGCTCTGTTCAGGAAAACATGTTCCAGTATACTGAAAGGAATTTCAATGGGAGTTCATCAAAGTAACACCCCAATACTCCCACACTGTGCAGCCATTTTCCCCACAGTCCAGCCCCATTTCCTCCACATTTTCCCCACAGTGCAGCCATTTCCTGACTGGGATATTAAAATGTTTTTGTTGAGGTATATAAAACACATTAGGCACTGTGGCATGGTATTGCCTCCTTTTGACAAAAATATGGGGAGAGCTAATACAGCATTGCTAATAGATCTTCTTTGTACTACACTCTGTCAGAATCAATGGCCTACATTGTTATTTAATCTCCAGCTGGTGGACACTTTCGCAACTTGGTGCTCTAAGTAACAGAACAGAAGAAATGGACAAAAACAACTCAAAAGCACTATCAGCACTGTAATCATAGACCAACCCACCAGGGCCGGCTCCAGGCACCAGCTTTCCAAGCTGGTGCTTGGGGCGGCATCGAGAATGGGGCGGCAGTCTGAGTCCTGCAGCGGCAATTCGGCGGCAGGTCCGCTCTTCCCGCCGCCAAATTGCTGCCGCAGGACTCTGACTGTCGCCCCATTATCACCTGCTGCCATGGCAATTGGGCGGCAGGTCCGCCGCTCTTCGGACTGCCTGCGTCGGGGGCCCTGCAACGTCTGTCTGGGTCAGATGTGGGGTCCCACAACGTCTGTCTGCTTTGGGGGGCGGGGCCGTGGTGACTTCTTGGGGCGGCGAAATGGTTAGAGCTGCTCCTGCAACCCACATCAGTTCTGTGAGGGGTGGATGGGTGTTTGCGTGCGTGTGTTCAGAGCAAGTATAGGGGGAAAAACATCTTTTTTTGGTTTTGGGTAGGTCAGAGCTGTAGTTCCCAAAGTGTTCTGTGGAGAAATGGCTGGTTACAGGAATCTGGCTCATCTTTTTTGTTTTTTCTTTTTTGTTTTTTTTCTTTCCAGCTGCTGAACTGTATTTCAATAATGTTAAAAACACATACATGGCAAATATTGCATTTCCATGTAAGTATCTGTTTTAGTTGTTGTAGTGATGTTATTCTATTGCCGAGAGAGTGAGGAAGTTGGTATAATGATGAATGGTAGAAAAGGTGTGTCCACAAGACAAGTTCTCTGTTAAGTGGGCCACACTAACACTATGAAAGGTTGACAACTCCTAAATTGAGAACTCCTAAATTGGAGCTTGATCCAAAGCTCACTGAAGTCAGTGGGATACATTAGAATTACATCAGTGGGATTAGGATCAGACACTTACAGTAACTTGGTGGCATTGTTGTTCTTATTGGAAGCATTCAATACAAGAGTAGGCATAGTGTGACCTCAACTATGAACTACCAGAAGGTTTATTAGTAGCCTATCAGGGTTCATGTTCCTCAGCACTGTGGAATTTATATTAGAACAAATGGGGATGTACTTAATTATTAAGCTTTTACAGTACTGACATCCATACCTAATTGTGGATTAATCTCAGGGCATGCTGAATCTATTTAATAAATCTCAGCAAAAGGTAGCTCTGAATGGCTATGACAATGCTATCAAGAAAATGACAGTTTGCAATGCTTTGTGTACTGTACAGAATATTGCATTTAATGTGTGTGAGAGAATTGATGCTAGTCAATAATTAACACTATTTGGTTCTTAAATAGCTCAAAGAGTTTTACATAGAAAGATAGCTATACTTTTCCATATTTTGCAAGTGGCGAAACTGAGGTTAATAGGTGACATGAGTTGACCAAAGTCACACAGCAAGCCACTAGCAGAAGGTCTGCTGAGTCTGAGTCTAGTGCCCTGTCCCACACACAGATAACACACACAAAAATAATTCTAGTAATGTTTTTACCATTGCAGTAAAAAAGCAGAATTCTGTTGTGTTCTTAGGTTGCTAATTGAGGATTTTTTTTTCTGGTTTTAATTTTATAGCTTGCTGGTTTTTCCTGAATTTCAGTCTTTTGATTAATTTTTTTAGTTAAAATGTTTTTTTTGTTTTCAGTAGGGGAAAAATCTGAATTGTTGATCAATAATTTAATGTTTAAAACCAGAGGGCTTTAGCCAGCTATAGAGCCGATCACAGTGCTTGGCAGCTCAAATTTGCATGGGGGCCAGGGCTGGCCTTCAGAATCAAGGAGCCAGAGCCAGCTCTCACTTTCCTCTTGCCCCTTCCTCCTCACTGTTTCCTGGCACATTTGATGCTGGAACTACTGGAGGTGCTCAGTTCTCTGTCTTCTTACTCAAGTCTCTCTCCATGCTATGTAGGAAGCAGTACTTTGCATTCCTTCCTAACAGCTTTTAGACAGATGTCTTCCTTGTCTGTCTCACATAAAAAATGACATTGGGTTTATTTGACCTGTAATTTATTCTTCACGGAACACGGTCCGCTCATGTCTGTCAAACAGTCGAAGGCACTGAGTGTCCTCAACTCCTACTTAAATCAGTGGGAATTGAGGGTGTTTAACATTTCACAAGAATGCTCAGCATCTTGCAGAATTGAATTCTGTATTTCTCTTTCAGAATAACACCTCTGGTAGTGAGAACTTATTAATAAGAGAAAGGTATTCCTCTTAACTTCATAAATAATCCAAGAAACCTGATTCTGGCCTACCTAGAGTGTTTTAGTAATCTATTTGCCTTGTTACATAATATATATTTCTATATTATTTTCTCAAATACTTTTTAAGTCCTAGCCAGAACCAGATATTATTCTGGGGGCGGGGGGGGGGGGGGGGGGGGGGGGGGGGGGGGGGAGATATCAGGTGGATGAATAAACACCATTAAAAAAAGTGGAAGAAATTGACCTGTTCTTCATGGAGCATACAGTACATAAAAAACCCAACCCTGCAGTCCATCTTTATGCAACCAGTCCTTATTCAAGTGAGTAGTCCTATTGACTTCAGTGGGACCAATAATCAGAATAAGGGTTGCAGGTTTAAATCCCAAAGTAATAGTACCTGATGTTTTCGTCTTTCTTTCTTTCTTTCTTTTTCTTTCTTTCTTTCTTTCTTTCTTTCTTTCTTTCTTTCTTTCTTTCTTTCTTTCTTTCTTTCTTTCTTTCTTTCTTTCTTTCTTTCTTTCTCAAAAAACAGTGAAGAGTTTTATCTAGAAAGTTTTTTTTTTCCTTAGGGATCACACTACAGAACACATTTGTAGTGTTACCGTACATCAGAGTAGTGTATATTCTGCTGTCAGAGACGTATTTGACATTACAAACCACATGTCTGAACTTTCTCATAACTGATTTTATATCTTACTTCATCTACAGTTATTTTAAAATTTAGAAAATTGATAGCATTTCTCACAGGCAGCTAAATGGCACCAACATATCAATACAGATTTTTATTTTTTAATGAGACAGAATGTGTATATTTATATTGATTAAATTAGTACATGTAGCATTGTTCGGTTATTGATGTTCTTTAATCATAATTATCTTTACATTTTGTTAATAAGGTTACTGTTAAACTTTAACATGTAATATATTTGCACAGTGATTACTACTTGGAAAAAAAGATGACTTGAGGGGGGGATATGATAGAGGTCTAAAAAATCATGAATGGTGTGTTATTCCATCATGATATACATCATGAATGGTGTGTTAATAGTGAATAAGGTAGTGTTATTTACTGCTTCGCAAAAGAGAAGAACCAGGGTCACCCAATGTAATTAATAGGCAGCAGGATTAAAACAAATCTAAGGAAGTCCTTCACACAATGCACAGTCAACCTGTGGAACTTGGTGCCAGGGGATGTTGTGAGGGCCAAAAGTATAACTGAGCTTAAAAAAGAATAAGATAAGTTCATAGAGGATAGGTCCATCTGTGGCTGTTAGCCAACTTGGCCAGGGCCACAACCCCATGCTCTGGGTATCCCTAAACTGCCAGAAGCTGGGAGTGGATGACAGGGCATGGATCACTTGATAATTCCCCTATTCCATTCATTCCCTCTGAAGCATCTGGCATTGGCCACTGTTGGAAAACTGGATACTGTGCTCAATTAATTATTGGTCTGACCCAGTATGGCTGTTCTTATGTTTGTGCATAATCCAGTCAATTCAGTTGCTTGTATTTGATATTCTTTACGTGTCTGTTGATTAAACTGTGTCCCAAAGACACTGTCATTGTGAGGGCTTCCCCAGGATTACCCAGTTCCTTTCAAGAAATACAATCCTATCCCACTTTCCCCTGGCTTCAGGGATGAAGTCATTTTCTGCTGGTCTACATGGGAAGCCAACTATAAATCCCTGGAAACCAGACTACTCTGCTTGCCAGCACACTGGGGAACAGCCAAGGCTCCTCCCTGTCCCCCTCATCACTTACTTCCAGCGGGAAGTAAGCGGGCACACAGGCCTCCTCAACCCCACGTGCCTGTACCCAGGGAGCTCATGTAGCTCCTATTTATATCTGTAAATGTTAATGAGGTGCAATGAGTGCCTTAGTAAACAGCCTTTAAAACTTTCTGCCTGTAATTTTTATTGTTAAGTTAGAAAAGCTCACCTAATAAAACTGGCATTGTCATTGAGAGATTGGTGCATGAGACGTATTGAGGGAACAGTTTATGTATATATATTGTCAGCTATAAGTATAAAGTATGAAAGTACTATAAATCTATTGATATATGAGCAACAAAATTGCACCATAGGCTATCGCTGCTGGAGCTGATTTTTTCATAGAATGATCCACAACTTTTATAAGGTGACACTTTAAATACTTTCTTGTGATGCTATAGAGCAATCATATCACATATAGTTTTGTAACAGGTATTTAATGCTTCTTACTTTGCTAATAGTATTTAAGAAAGCAAAGATTCTGGGATTTTAGGAAGAAAATAAGAAATAATAAGTGAGAGTAACTGAGATGTTGTTCAGTCAGCCATGGGGCTTATTCTGGAATCTCTCCCTACACTCATGGAAGCATGTTTGTAACTTTGTGACTTCGGCTTTGTAAGTCTTATATTGCAATTGAATCTGCATGGGTGGACCCTAGCACTCACCCGGAGTCCCACTGACTCGATTTTTACAATTAAATTACAACTGTTTGTTATGCCTATCTAATACGACATGCATTACTTCAGTGGGACTCTGGAACTATTTGCAGACTCGGAGCCAATGTTTATTAAAATGACCTACATAATATAATTTCCCTAATTAACAAAAAAACTGCATTCTATAAAATGTATTGTCATTTAAAGTTAAAAAAGTATAGCAGTCATGTTATACAGTGTCAAATTTGATCTGAATGGAATGCTGCATCTAAATCTGCTAATGAGACTCCTCTCTGTAGCTAGGCAAGTGATATTATATTTATGAAGGCGTGATGGCTTAGATATGTCTTTTCTTTAATTCTCTCTTCTTTCTTAATCACCAAGTTCAGTATAAAGGATATACTATGGTAATTCACCCTATATTCCCCATCTAATTTCTCTGTAGATTTGTAAGCATTTGTTTTAGATTGGAATAACAAACATATGTGTTTATTTGTATAAGATTTGATTCTTTCATATGATTATATAAATCTTCTCTTCTATTGCACAAAAGAAAACCTTCATATTTGTCATTAAAATTGAATTATATAATCAGGCACTTGCATCTGCTATGAAAACCTGTTCATCATTATTTCATGTCATTTTAACTGGAATCATTCTGAGAGAAATTTACTGACTGCAGTCTTATCACTCGTGACCATGAAAATATGGTAGAGCTGGGTATGAATGCCTCCTTCCTATGGATTTTAGTATAAATGATATATGACATAAATATTTAAATATTAATAATATGCTGAAAGGATTTTCTTTAAAGTGTTCAACTCTTTCAGGCTCTGCTATGTATCCATCAGAACTATTCACTATTCTTCCAATGGACATGGTTCAAAGTGATGTTTTTACAAGGGATTGAGGAATCAGGTTTCCTGGGTTCTTTTCCTAACTGACACTGACTCACTCTGTGACCTTGGTCAAGTTGTTCAATGTTTCTCTCTCAGAGCTAGTATGAGATCACATTAATTAATGACTTTGAAGTTCCTCAGATGAAAGGCATTATCAACAAAAAGCAGACTTGCCAAGTGTTGCACATTTCATGTGGCACTCATTCATTTCACAGGTCTGTGAAGGATGCAGGCATCTCAGGGGAAATGTCACACATCTGAGACAGAGAGACCCTTTTCACCACACAATACCTTCAAGCCTTGGGGAATATGCACAGAGCTGCAATCTGGGAGACCTTGGGTTGTAGTCTCAGCACTTCCACTGACTGCTGTTAATATTTCTGTGCACTTCACATCCCTGAAGGCCTCACATCTCTCCCTTAAGGAAGATAACTACTATTCTATTATGGCTAGCATGGATAAAAATGTAATTTTAGCTTTTTTGTGTTATGTCTGAATCTGAATTACTGTAACACTATGGAACAATTCTGAATTGGATAGACATATCTGATGACTTCTGAAGCTGCTAATGACTATAATTTGAATTGAGGGTGAAAGGGGAAAAGAAGAAATTTCCTCCAGAGAATCATTATGAAATCATGAGATCTTTCCTGGAAAGAAATGGTACATTACTAAAAGATTTGTCAAATTATTGGATTTAGCTGCATGGTTAGGAGTTGATTATGTAATAATCTCTGGTAAAGGGAGCAGGGTTGGCAGTTAACCCTAGTAGGGTTGGAAGTTGACCCAGCGTGTGGTTTGGTAGAAGGTCAGTCTGGTAATTACAACCTCTCTAATATGGTCTAGAGAGTCTTTCTCCATGTAGAGTATTGGACTAATACCGGCAGTTACTATAATTGCAGACTTTTTAAAAATTCATTTTATTTCTCTTTATAGTAAGACATTATACCTGATAATTTTAGAGAACTGGAACAATGACTTTGAACATACTTATGGTATTATGCAATTATGTTTTCTCTCTTTTGCTGTTATATAAATTAAACTTTTTTTAAAAGATCAGCATGCAGTTATTTTTAGTTAAATTGACAATAAAGAAATGCACCAGACATGCTGCTGTGTCCCTAAAATGTTTTTTCATCTCTCAAATGTCATTAGTGTTCTAGTACATACTTTTCCTTGTTTAGAAAAAAATTAGTTCTGTAGAAATCTATCTGGAAATATGAAAAGGAAATATCTTTATAATGTTTTTTATGGAGATATAAGGTGCTGAATTAGGGAAATCAATGACACAGAAGGATAATAAAAAGATGTACCGATTTTATCTAAATTAATGATCCTCTATCATTATTTATAATGGTTAAAAACCTCAGCATGTAGAAGCTCATATCGATACCACATCTGTTCAGCGAGCCCTATATCTTGTGAATGATATTGTAACTTAGCATTGTCTAATACATATATTCAGCTTCCAACAGAGTGAATATAGTATATTAAATGTAAATTATTTGTCTTAAGGGAGGATGAGACAGTCCAGCAGGAACGTGTAGTGTTTTTAACTCAGTGACATCACAGAAGATGGTGGAGTTTTGCAGACAGCTTTATATGTAACAAGCCATTGAATGGGATTGAAGTCTATTTAAGGTGCCAGTAGGCTTGTTTCCAGTCCTAGCCCTACTGCTCATCCTTGACACTCAGATGGAGAAAGCTAGGGGACTTTGTTTCACAAGCATTCTGTTTCATCTTAGCATGAACCTGAAAAAGTTTGTGGGCCTATTCTTCTCTCCATTATACATTTTTGAGTGGGAGCAAGTATGTGTGAATGCACATACTTTGGAGCTGTGCTCCGGCTCTGCTCCAGCTCGAGGCAAAAACCTGCAGCTCCACTGCTCCAGAGCTGCTCCGCGGGCTCCGCTCCAAAGCCCTGTGTGAATGTATGCAAAATGAATCTACAGATCCCAGACAGAAGGGATTAGAGGCTATGTGGCATGCTTCCTTTTGCCCCGAGTCACTGCTACATATGAACAAGGACATTTCTGGTTCTTTGTACATCAGGGTGCGTAGCCAGTTGGATAGGTAAGTAGCTAATATAGGTGGAGGGCTCCCTGGGTTACCTGCATAGTTCCTGGAAGAAATTCCCATGGAAATTAATGCATTTCAGAGATGCAGTGACTTCTAATCTGTCACTTCTCTCCCTATGCCACCTTGAAAGAGGAGGTAGTTTGGAGACACAGACCAAAATGTAAATGGTAGTCAGCTACTAAGCCATCCACTTCCTCAGAATCAAAGGAGTGCCTAGAAGGAGATTAGAGGATCTAGCACTCCATGTGGATTACCCATCCTCCATTGTATTGGAACGAGGCTACCTGCGGATCCTATGGTTCTGTATTTTTATAAAGCTATACCCCTGAATCTTCTGTATGTCTTGTAATGCTTCATCTGTGAGGGGAGAATGAGCTGGGTTTATCATTTATCTCCAACAGTCCAATTAAGCCAGCATTAAGGACAGTATTACAACAGAGAATGTGGTCTTACAGTTTTCACATAGGTCATACAAGAAGATCAGTCTGCAAAATTCTGGTTATCTTGTACTTACCTTGCTGGGGTTTTGACAACTTTATATAAAAGACTTTGAGTATGGATTGGTAAATAATATGATTATAGGTAATGTTTCTATATTACTAGAGTAGGTCTATTATGTCATGAGAGGACATCACTATCACGTAATTTCGTATTTTACGGAGATTTGTGTTGTGTGGCTCTCAACAGAAAATGTCTCAGGAATATTTTGGTCTTTTGTCAGTATCCAAACATTTGCTTGATGATTTCTCAGGCCACAGGACATACCAAGTTAGGGACCAGGTCATTGTGTTGTATGGTAAAACCCACACAAGGAGCCTCAGATGCAGGAAATCTCTAGCAGGATCTCCTCACTGAGACATTACTGTGTTAGAGTAGGAGAGACCAGGGGTGGAGCAGAGCTTGACTCACTGCAAAAGCTCGAGGGTTCTCCCACTAACCTGGGGATTCTGTAAAGTTAATAGCCATCTGTGCGGGTGACTTCTCACAGACTTTTTGATGTCTGGCAGACTGTTTGCCCCACGTGGCCCCAATGATCACAGCCACTGCCATCCCAATAGGTCTCCATACAGAATCAATTTTTGTCCCCCCTCTGTTGCACAAGCATAGAGATGATGCACATCCCTCTCCAGCCTCACCCTGTTGTACCTCTGCCTCCATAGACTGTGGACCTGTGTAGAGCCCTCCTTACGACCTGAGTGGTGGAGCGAATGGTGCTGGGCAATCAGCCAGGCCTCTTGCTCCATGGCAATCCACATTTGGAGGGCTCCCTCCATGCACAGATTTGGGGGAGATGATCTGAGCTCTGTAAATGAGGTTTTAACCCTTCCCATTAAGGACTCTGGGTGATACAACACTTTATTTCAGCAAGTCAGGTAGAAACAATTAGCACAGCATTTTACTACTCATCAAATGCAGAAGCATGCTTACCATTTTATGAGGGACTGACAACAAACAGGTTTTTGCATAAATCTTCAGGATCCCCTATGTATTACAGTAGGAATACCCTTTCTCAGAAGGATCAGAGATGGCCATGACTTGAGATGGGACACTGGGCGAGGAATGCTTAAATGGCTTCTTCTTGCCCACATGCTCAGTGTCTAACTGACTGCCATATGTGAGGATGGGAAGGGATTTCCCCCCCCAGGTCAGACTGGCACTGACTTTTGGGGGTTTTGTCCTTCTTCTGCAGCATGGAATAAGGGTCACTTTCTGGGAATGTCTGGGTATATCTCACGTAATCAATGCCCTGCCTGTGCAGGGGCCTTGGTACACCTTGTCTCTCCTCTTCTCTGTTTGTGGTACATAATAGTTTCCTGTAGGCTGTACTATTTTGGTCTAATGTTGGTTGTTGGGTTTAGTGTGCAGGTGTTGGGTTGCATTGGGGGCCTGTGATACATGGGAGGTTAGATTAGATCATTGTTTTTCAAAGTTCAGGTCATGACTCAGTACTGGGTCGTGGCATGTAAGGCACTTGGTCGTTCTGGTCAGCACCACTGACCGGGATGTTAAAAGTCCTGTTGGCGGTGCTGCCCAGCTAAGGCAAGCTAGTGCCTACCTGTTCCGACACCGCGCTGCGCCCCAGAAGTGACCAGCATCAGGTCCAGCTTCTAGGCAGAGGGCCATGGGGCTCTGAGCTCTTCCCCCAACCTGAGCACCAGATCTGCACTGGGGGTGGTGACTGCGGGGGAGAGCCGTGCAGAACCGTTTGCATGCCTCCGCCTAGGAGCCGGACGTGCTGCTGGGTGCTTCAGGCACAGCGCAGTCTGCGGTTCCAGAACATGTGGGAAGCCTGCCTCTGCACCCCGGCTGCACTGCTGACCAGGAAGCGCCGGAAGTAAGTCATTGCCCCAACCCTGTGTCCCAATCCCCTGCCCCAGCCCTGAGCCCCCCTCAAACCTGGAGTCCCACCTGCAACCCAAACCCCTCATCCCTGGCCCCACCCCAGAGACTGCACCCCCAGCCCAGAGCTCTGATCCTTTCTGCACCCCAAACCCCTGCCCCAGCCCAGAGCCCCCTCCCACACCCTAAACCCCTCATCCCCAGCTCCATTGGGTTGCGGGCATAAAAACTTTTCTTCAACTGGGTCCCCAGAAAAAAGTGTTAAAACCACTGGACTAGATTATCTGGTGGTCCCTTCTTTCCTTAAACTCTGACTCTCAATTTCATGCTCCTGCAGCTGAATTATTACACTAAAATTTTGTGCTTCACAAATGTCACTCTAACTCAAGAAGTGCTAATATGAGCTATAGAATCACAAATACAGCAGTTAAATAAGAACTAGCGCACATGCTCTCTCCCCTTGCTTTCAGCTGTCATAATAAGTTTTAGCACATGACAACTCATAACATAAACTGTCACTGGAAAATAGTATGCAGTTTTAAATAAATTTGGCAGAAATTAATCTGAAAACTCTTCCATGTTTTAGACTTACATATCAAAGGAAATCCCACAGAGAAAGCAAGCTTTAAAAGGAAAAAAGTTCCCTTAGTTTGCTAGACAAACGTAACTAAGATAACTTAAATAAAATCAGAGAAAAACTAATTGAGAATTTAAAAGTGATAATTTTTAGGCATATAATAGCTTTGAAACGTGATAGAACTCCCATTTATCATCAATGGGAGTTCCACATCCAAAATCATGGGTACATAGATACAGAAAACAGGTGAATACAAAGCTCAATAAATCAAAATGTGAAATGTTCAACTCAGTTTTGAGTTTTGTGACTGATGCATCTTTTTCATTTCCTCCATCAGTCTCTCTCCTGATGCTTTGGAAGAAAACAGATTGTTTATACAGACAAACCATTGGCTGACTTTTCTAGGAGTTTTGCTTGTGTCAGGAGTCTGAGACCAGGTCTTGACAGTGCTTTTATGTAGTGTCTTTGTGCTAACCATGCATTGCCCTCTTTGGCTGTCACTTATTCTTGATCCAAATTTTCATTTCAAGCTTGTGGTGTTTATCTGATTTGAAAATCTATGGCAGAGTTCTCTGACATTGACCTGATCTCATTATCCTGTTTCAAACACCAATTATGGTCACAGAGGGAGCTGCTTGAAATTATGTTTGCAGGAACAGATTTGTTTGCTTGCTTGTTCCCGCCGCCCAACAAAAAAAAAAAAATAGCTCAACTGGCTTTTCAGCTGATATGAAAATGTTTCATGGAAAATGTTAGATTGGGTCTAATTTTTTTAGGATTTTGAGGAAAAACTGCCAACCAAAAAATGTTCGCATCTGTTTTTTTGGGAGGAGATTCCTCCCCTCTCCCCCACCCCTGCCTTTTCTTTGAAAGATGGGAGGGAAAAGGGTGGGGGAGGAACTGAAAAATGTTGATTGTTTTTATATATCTTTTCAAAATTAAAATGTTGATTTCATTTAATCAAACAACCCAAACATAGAATCATAGAATCTCAGGGTTGGAAGGGACCTCAGGAGGTCATCTAGTCCAACCCCCTGCTCAAAGCAGGACCAACCCCAACTAAATCATCCCAGCCAGGGCTTTGTCAAGCCTGACCTTAAAAACCTCTAAGGAAGGAGATTCAGCCACCTCCCTAGGTAACCCATTCCAGTGCTTCACCACCCTACTAGTGAAAAAGTTTTTCCTAATATCCAACCTAAACCTCCCCCTCTGCAACTTGAGACCATTACTCCTTGTTCTGTCATCTTCTACCACTGAGAACAGTCTAGATCCATCCTCTTTGGAACCCCCTTTCAGGTAGTTGAAAGCAGCTATCAAATCCCCCCTCATTCTTCTCTTCTGCAGGCTAAACAATCCCAGTTCCCTCAGCCTCTCCTCATAAGTCATGTGCTCCAGCCCCCTAATCATTTTTGTTGCCCTCTGCTGGACTCTTTCCAATTTATCCACATCCTTCTTGTAGTGTGGGGCCCAAAACTGGACACAGTACTCCAAATGAGGCCTCACCAGTGCCGAATAGAGGGGAATAATCACGTCCCTCGATCTGCTGGAAATGCCCCTACTTATACAACCCAACATTTTGTGAGACATTTTGAATGAAGCAAAATCTGTATTTCTTACTTTAATTTTTCACTAAAATTACCTGCTAATTTGAAAAAAAGGTCTATTCACAAATTATTTTGACCTCTTTCTAAACATTGCCTGTTCTTTCAGTATCTTTATCATAGTTTCATACTTTCATAGAGGTTAAAGCCAGAAAGGACTATTAGATCATCCAGTCTGGCACCCTGTATCTCATTCTCACACGCCATTAAAGTTTCACTGTTGCCCCTATATTACGTCAAATAATTTGGGTGAGATTAAAGTATTTCAGTCTCCAGGAGATTAAACTGTTGTGTGCAACAGGCAGAAAACAGGAGACACGAGGTCCCTACAAAGGCAGGAACTTGTGTAAGTGAGCTCTCTGGATGATCCTAGCAAGTTATCTGTGCTCCATGCTTCAGAGGGAGATGAAAACCCCCACAGATCCCACCCAACCTTATCTGGGGGACAATTCCTTCCCAACCCTGAATCTGGCAATCAGTTTGACCCTGAACGTGTGAGCAAAACACATGAGCCAAGCTTCTGAAGGTACACACAGTGCACAGAAGTGAGCCTCCCAGCTCTGGATACTAGACTCAGGCGAGCGGAACTCATGCTAGTGCTGTAAAAATATCTCTGTAGACAGTGTTTGAAGTTGTAGCTCATTCACTTCCCTAGGCTTCAAAGCCTGAGCTCCAGCCCAAGCTGCAACTTCAAAACACTGTTTATACAGCTGTTTTTATAGCACTAGCGGAGGCTTGCTACCCTGAGTCTATTAACAACGGCTGGGAGGCTCACTCCTGTGGGCTGTGTAAACATACCCTGATAAACAGGATTCTGTGAGCCACTCAGGGCATTGTCCACCCAATCTGGTGTCCTGCTTCAGAAAAAAAAAATACATCTGATCTGGATCAAAGACTTCAAAACAGCTTGAATGTATTTTTAGAACTATTTTAACCATGTTGGTTTTTTTTTTTTCATTTTAGGCTGTCTATCAAGAGCTTAACGAGCACATTCCAGGTTATAATGAACCAAAAACCTACACGGCTATTTAAGTGTTTACTTTGCAAAGTGCTGCCATATGGGAGGTTTGATTTTTGGGGTCCCAGGTGCTCTGAGCAGATGGAAGTTGAGAGTAATCTGAAGACAGCACACAAGTACCTTGAGGGTACCATGAAGGATGATAGAAGCACCTAAATGAGCATGATATAGGTCTTCTAGTTGAGTGGAGTTTTTACCACCATACCAGGCTCTTGAGGAGAAAGGGAAGTAAAAGTGGGAAAAGTAGGGCATGCTGGAAGCCTCCACCGTCAAAAAATTATACCAATAATTGTTCTAGAGAGAAATATAAACTCTTTCGTAGAACAACGGGTCGTTAATCTAAGCATCTTTCATGTTGATGGTGGAATTTACACAGTGTGTGTGTGTGTGTTCTCCCACTAAGGCAGAGTTAATTAGATGTACAGAGATTCATTTACCTTCTCATGATATATATCTTCTGAAGAAGTACTTAATTTATTAATTTTCCCTCCTTTTATAGTTCTATTTAAGAACCCTATTGACCTTCTCTTCATAATTTGTGTTCATCCAAATAAGAACAATCCAGATACCTATGACATCTAACAGTCAATGTGATCACAGAAAAAGGACTTTTATCTCTTTGCATCATTTAGGATTTAAATGCATGTCTGCAAAGGGCAACTGTCTTATTAAAATTGCAGTTTTCCTCTTGCAAGCAGACATTGGTCACCACCTTGCATTCAAAGTATTTTTCTACTCATTTAGCAATGGCTGCTCTCTGTGGCTGTGAATATATGAATGTGATAACCTTTGGAAATTGTAAATAAGGGTAAATATATAGTCTTAGTGGAATTTTTGGCAGTCCAAAATAAGCTTAATTGCATGACATTAATAATTTTATTAGGATATTTCCTGTACAAACTTTCTAGAAACTAAGGGAGATTTTAAGGTTTCCCTTCTTAAACTGTAGGCCTGTCTTATACAGGGAGACATTTTTGGCTCTAGAAATGTATATACTTTAACACAAAGTCTGTTGTTTTGGTGAAACTTTAATTCTAAGAGGCACTGCCAGGTGCTTACAACACAGGGTAGAAGTACTATCCTTAGGGAGGCAGAGCTTTCATTGACCCATAGAGAGATGATTTCTAACCATCTGCTCTGTATCTCACAAACTATCAGTATGTTAAAAATATGTGAATTTTTCCTCCTCTGGGAGTCTCGCTGTGCAGCATACAGAGTGCAGATGAAAAAAGAATGGGAAGAAGTGTCAGTGAAAGAAACCATTTTCTTTGCAGTTAATAAGGAAGCATGTCTTGGGTGGTCACTTTTTTTTTTTAATTCTACATTAGTCCAGCATTTATAAGTAACCAGGCTGATTGATATCAAAGGAACTACAAAAGTGACAGCCAAAAGGAAGACGTACATCTGTAAGGGAAAGACAAAAGAAAACGGAATTGGAAAAAGCATCATTTAAATGCCAATAACAATTGGTTAGTATAATGGGCATCCTATAACACTGCTTTATGCCAATCAAAATCCCCCCCAGTGTATTTTGGCAAATTAAAAAGTAGGATTTTTGCTCTATCAGTTTCCTGATGCTAAAAAGGGTAAGACAGCAAAAGGGTGAGATTTTTAACTTTCTACACCATGGAATAAAGAACCACCCAGGAGCTCATCAGGTTTAAAATGACCAGGGACAAATATTTTCTCCTCTTAAAAGAAGCATGTTAAATACGATCTGAAATATTTACAGAGATATAGTTCCTTTATACTGAACTGTTCCAACCTCCTCTGTGTAATTTTTGTTGCTGATGTTAGTTTTGGTAAGGAGGCTTTTTTGCAGGCATACAGTCAATTTTGAGATTTAAAAAGACTTGGTGTTTAATAGACATGGAAGGATTACAAATTCTGTAGTCAGTAAGATCCTTTAAGGAAAATTAATATCTGTGTTTCTAGGAAGATAGCAAACTGTTCTCTCCTCACCCTAAATTTTTTTCACAGAACAGAACAGATTTTTTGTGTCACTCTCGTTACCCTTGAAAATGATAAGACACTTGCCCCTTCATATATTCCCTAACCACTGGTGCCATTTACTTGGGCATTTATGGTGCTATTCAGTGGCTTCTGTCATGCGTTTGTGTTCATTACTGCTGGCATTAGAAGTGTTCTGATGCCGTTTGACTGGCAGTTGACATCAAGGAGGAAAAAGGTATTTTATTAAGAAAGATAAAGGTATAAACTATAATGGAATGTAGCAGAGGAGAAAGGCCTTTAAATTAATGATAGTACAGGCTCACAGCTTGTCTCCTGTCTGGTGTGTTATCACTTTCTCAGAAGTGCAATGTCTAAGGACTGTGGAGGAATTGGGCTCTATTCCTTTTTAAGAAGCCCATTTCCTTCTAACAACTAACTTGTCTCCAGTGTCAGTCCTAGTAGCTATGGTTAATGCTAACTCAGCTTTAATATGGGTCTATTGCAGTCAAACAAACAAAAAAAAAATGCCTAGGGCCCAGACTTGGAAAACTACCATTGACTTCAATGACCCTTAATTTGGGTTTGTTCACAATGATTCCAATCTTAAATAATTGTTCTGGAATTGTTAATTGATTTAAAATGTAATTTCCTCCAGTCATTGCTGGCTGCAGTATATAATTAAGCTCAGAGGATTACATTTCAATCAGTAAATGACAGTAAGTGTGGATTTCTCTCTCCACCCAAATTATTGCCAATCAGAATTTAAAGGGGGGAAAAACCACATTTATGCCTCACTCTGATAAACACTTAAGCATGGGAGTAATTTTGAGTCCCATTGAGACTGCTCAGGTGCATAGTTACTTATCTGCATATGTGTTCCCACAAATCACAGCTTTGTTGTACTTTTACACAGCCATGGCCCCTTTTAGCTATTAGTTCTGACATTCAATAAGAAATTAATATTATCTAATATATTATTTAAAATATTTCAGTATCTCTTATGAATCTTAGCTTGTACATTTTAAAGGAATGAGCCTTTGTATCTGGGTTTCTGAAATGTCCTAGTAGCATAAAAATTTACATTGATATAACTTGGATAAAATATTATGAATCCCACTGAAACTTTATTTAATATTCCTAGCACAGCTGTGATACCGAATTGTGCCAAAACCACTATGTATGGTACATTATCAGAGTACCTCTGTATAAATGAGAAGTTCACTCTTTAGCTGTATTTAAATTATATAGATAAGTTGACATGTTAGTTTACTGCTTTCTTGTAGTTTTTTTGTACTATAATTACAATTTATTTTTTTAAACATCAGCCTGTAAGTAGAACAGATGTGGCACTATATGGGGGTTATACTTTCAACCTACTGTATGGAAAGTTGCACGTAAATCTTCTTATGCTAAAAGGTTGATTTGTAGAAGTGCATTACTGTTGAAAGTAATAGTAAATTGATCTGTATTGACACATATGGATTTCTGTATACAAGTCCCCTTAAGAAAAGAAGATAACCTGTAAATGGCAAAACTTTTTCTCTGTTATGTTTCCTGTGCTATTTTTTTAGGAAGTGGTACATATACTAAGAACTTTAAACTTTTCCCCAAAGGATTTAAGGAAAATTGCCTCCGTGATCTCATAAGCCTACATTTTTAATTATACGGTATTTGGGGGGTTGTTTTACAAAGAGAAGACTTTTTTTAAAAGATTAGCTTGAACAGCTCAGCACTGTAGGCTGTTTTACTAAATATGATAAATGAAAAACATACAAAAAATGCTCATCCTTTTAAAGAGTAAAGAACTGCACAGTAGATCATTTTAAATAATGTAAAATGTCTATTTACATAATAGCTGGAAATTCACTCATTTAAATGTGTAATCATCAATAGCTTCAGAGGCTGACCTTGAAAATGGAATATCTGGGTACAAAATAAATAGGCTACTTGTAACAAGCTGCTATTTCCTAGAGGGATAATATATAACTGTCCCTAAAACTGTGCAACTATAAGAATTTTCTTTAAAGGCCTGAGACTGCTTTAGCAAGCACACTAGAGGCACATCTTGCCCTGATTAGACAACGCTATATATAACTATTGTCTAGAATGACAATTACATTGCTATGAAGTACATTGGATTTTGTCTTCATAAGACTATTTTACCATTAACATACATAAACAAGAATGGGCATATAACCACAAATGGGCTTCTTGATAATTATAAGCCTTTAATCACATGTTGTAGCAAAACAGACCTCATGTAAGAGCCAGTCAGTTTTAGTCACTCAGAACAGCTATATATAAAAACAATGAAATATAATAACAATTAGAAATCGTAGCAACATCTATTAGCTTTCACTATGAACTGAACTGATGCACTGATATAGCAATGGAACGAGGGAGCAGGAGCCCTAAATCTCCTCATAATTATACCAATTTTACACTGTTTCAATACCATTGACTTTAATAGAGTTATTTCTGGTCTTCAATGGTGTAACTGAGAGAAGAATTAGACAGGCTCTGCCCACTAATCTGCAGTGTGACCTTGGAAAAGGCACTGATGCAATTTGCACATCAGTAAAATGAATAGTATTTACTGCACAGAGGCGTTGTAGGTTTAATTTAATGATGGCCTGGTCCTGCATTATTTCAACCCGAAACTTCAGTAAGACAGGATTTGTTGATTTAAGCCAGCAGGCATTTTTGGTGTGCAACACATGCAATGTTGGTCCCTTACGGCCAGTGTTTTAAACTCAGTTTACAATTTTAGAGCCACGATCAGCAAAATTACTGTTAAAAAAATCCCATCTATCTGGTTTGCAAAAACAATTAAGTGGTTAAATACTAGCATTTGTGCTTGCAAACCATTAAGGGCCTTTTTTTTTTAAGGTGGGCCTTTAGTGTTTTGAAACACTATAGAGACCTGAAGTATTAATATTAGTAATACTTCTTTGAGTATTATTATTTTTTAACATGAGATGTGGTTTTGAGTTTAACGTCATCTGAGTAAACGCGATATAAAAAAATAGTTAAAACTATCAGAACAGGGCCTTTGGCTCTCACAGAAGACCTTTCCTGGAAAAAGCTTTTGATTTGGGTGCACACTTTGTTAAAGCTCTTTGAGGACAAAATAAGGAAATCACATCATCACTGAGTCCTTTCCTACAAATAGACATTTTTAACGATAACTAGCCATTTCATGCAGGCAGATATTATAGACATAAAGCTTGTTGGATTCCATATAATGACCAAGATGATCTCATGATGATATGCTTGAAACTAAAAATTAGCAAAAAAATATGAAACTTCTATCTTATTTTTAAAAGGACAGATTATGTTATCTTTACTCATGTCTGGATGTACCTTAATCTCTTAATTTACTTCAGTAGGATTTCCCAGAGGGTGATGCATTGCTCAGTCTAAGTAAGGGCATCATAATCTGGCTGTTAAAGATCTCATTCAGCTTTCATCTCATAGTCATGTTCTTTTGTGTATTTGCTTTAATTTCCTTTTTAATGATCATACCATTTCATCTCTTTATTTTCACTCATCTGTTAATCATTCCATGTAAAAACATTTTCCTTTTCAGAAGAACAGCTGTGTGACATAGGAGAGTTTCTTTGCGATGATCATGTGACTTGTGTGTCTCAAAATTGGCTATGTGATGGAGAACCTGACTGTCCAGATGATTCAGATGAGTCTTTAGATACCTGTAAGTAAAAAGTACTGCATGTTATCCTTATTTTCCTTTGAAGTGTACAGATAGCTGTACTGTATGGTCATAAGAGTCGATTTTGGTTTGGAAAAAAAATCCATCCCAAGTGAATCTTTGTACCATGGAGAATAGGTTACACTCAATATGCAGGTGTGAGATGAAAGAACTGGAAGGTGTTTTGCTCATCTGTCATTTTATAATGAACACTATCATCAGAGCATATGTTCCATATTCTCTTACTGATTTAGTAGAATAGCTATAGTAGGCAGAAGCAATGGCAGACAAAGGAAGGGAAATAATGTTTCTTCAAAAAAGGAAAAGAAATTAATAGTGCAACACAGTGTCAGAAAGAGAAGCACTGAGACCTCAAAGGAGGGATCAAAGGAGGGAACCGAGGGATCAAAGGAGGGAAAGGAAGATGGGAAGGCAAAACATGGAAAAAGTGTAATAAGACAAAGAGGCAAAGTACTTTTAAAAAAACAGGGAAAGATTTAATAAAACATGCTTAATCTTAATTAAAAAAAATCTGTGACTGAGAGCAGCTATAGACTAGTGCATAACCCTTGCAGGTTTCTCAGATTTCTGGACTACTGATGAGGTGATATTAAATCTTAATGTTCCTTTGTTTCCTACATTATGAGGGAAATGAGGGAACTTCCTGGTCTATGTCCCCACGATAATCAGCTCATGTAAGAGAGGATACTGACAAAATGCAGTGTTCTTCTTAGTGCAATATAAAAAGCTAGAGATTTGCTTTACCTGCTAAAGGTACAGAAAGTACCATCTATCAAATCAAATTAGGGACTATAATTCTAGTTTTTAAATCATGGGCAGGGAATCTACACATGCTGGTTTCTTATCTGACACTGGACAAGCTTTAACCTTCCTGTGCTACAGTTTACTCATCTGTAAAATAGGTGTAATAGTTAACTTCTGAGGTTGTTGTGAGGGTTCACTGAGTAATGGTTTGTAAAGCACTTTGAATTCTCAAGAGAAAAAAGCTGTGTATAAGTATGAAGTATTTTTTCATAATTAGCTGTGACATGTTCCCTTCCCAATGCATCTTTTTTCATTTAAAGCTATGCTGGCTTCTTTGGCTGTATTTTAAACATAATTTTATACTCACAAGGGAATATCAGTTGCGAAAATGGGCTACAAAAATGACATGCACAAAATAATTCTTTAGAATTTTCCAGTAAAAAGACCTCATGGTTTGGCAGTAAGAGATCAGTTTGGGTGACAGGCACCAAACATATTATGCTAGCAGTGTTGCCTCCTTCTCTCTATTTTATTCACCGGCTGAGGACATCTTCCCTATAAATTTGTTCCCAAATTGTAGTATTAGTATTAATAGATCCTCATTTGCCTGTTGAGCATAGTTTGGCATTTTGAAATGGAGTGCCTTGCTCCTTCACGCTGTCCATGCCAAACTCATTCCACTGCATATAAATGTGCATAAATCCCTACCTACCTCTGTTTCCTGACAATAATTGACATCAGGAGAACATCACTCTACTGGTAATAACCGCATACCATTTCTTCTCTTGGGCCCAATCCTCAGCTGATATAAATCGGCATAGCTTTATTGAAGTCAATGGAGCTACGCCAATTTACACCGGTTGAGGATTAAACCCTTTCTGTTTCATTAACATCTTGAAGTGTGAAACAGAATTTTTCCTGCTACTTTGCCTGAACCTACTCTGTACTTGATCGTGATTTTCTGCATAGCTGATGCACATAAAGAGAAACATCTTTAAAAAGGCCGGGTGAGCCATCTCCAAATTCTCAGTGCAAATATCAGTGCTTAAAATTAAATATTTGGGTTGGTTAAGCTAGAGTATACTCTAAGAGGTTTCCACAAAATATAGCCTTATCTAAACATATAACATCATAGTTCACTTTTCTAAATAAAACTTATATTGTGGTGTTTGTTTAAGACATAATAAACCTACATACCAAATATTTATGAAGCATATGAGGATTTGAGGGACTGGTGATAAGGATTCAGAGCATTTCACTTTGAGTGCACCAGATCACTCGTACTTCTGTTTGGTTGTGGCTGAAGGTTGTTACCATTTGGCAGATCTTTAGTGACTTATGCAAGATGAGTTGGTAAAACCAGATGGATACCACTAAAAATTGATCCCAACTCCTCCCCTTGTTAGCAAATTTAATAAGGGATCTAGGATTAAATAGGAATGGAGAACCAACTATGTACTCTCTCATTTAATGCTTAAACCAGCACCTGTTGACTTCTTTTGGTGTTGGATCAGGACCAGTGTTTTCCCCAGAAATTGAAATTAGAGAGGATGTTCGAATTTAAAGGAGGGGTTGGAAAATGACTAAACTGGCAACAGTGGGATGAAACTAGTTGACCCCTGGGAGGGGGGAGAAGGGAATTTGGGGGGAGGGGCCCTCCATAACAATAGCAAAGGAATGTGACAGACCTGTCCTGTCCTTGCCTAAGCTGTTCCCAGTCTGTGGATATGGGGCTTTTATCACCAAGCTGTCAGTTTGGTACTTTTCACTAGTGCTAAATGTACTCACAAATAGTTTAAAAAAAGCAAAAGCAGATTCTTATAGCAAATCCACTTTTACCCTGTTGTGTTATTTTAGCAATGATTATTTCTGTTCCCAGAAGAGTTGTTGCTCTGTATAGTACAGAAAACAAAACAAAAAACAAAAACAAAAACAAAAAGCTGGTCCAGTAATTCATAATGAATAATTTATTGAACACATTTTGCTTCTTATCTGTTAGTGAATTGTCCATAAGAGAACTGTATTTTGTCTAATATATTCTTTCTTTGAAATTATTAACCAAATAATTTCTGCAACTATTTTGGGGCTGTTGAAGGCAATGGATTGATATCAATCTACCTCAGCTGGGGACCCAGCCCATTACATGTTTCTCTTTTACTGATAGATGGACTCAGCCTTTACATCAAGATTCTGGTGTGAATGCCCACAGAATTTTTGCAAGATTTGCTTCAAATGCATTGTTTCCACACACATTCTTGTCTATAAACTCGTTTGCTAGACTATTTGTAGGAAGTAAACCTGGTTGAAGAAAATGCATTTAAAAAAATCAGGTAAATACTCATTAAAGGTTTTTTGCCACATTTGTCCAGCTCTACAAATGACCTTGAGTAATAATATCTAAATATGACAAAATCTATGCTGTCACCTGTTTGAAGCATGTAATAAGAATACAAAAACCCAGCAACACTGAGCACATATGTGTCCAGTTTTAGTATATTTGTCACCTGATAACTGTATATATTTGTATATATTAGCCTCTGATAACTGTATATATTTGCCTCTCTGAGCAGCTGCTGCCTGATTTGAGATGGAAAATTCACTAATTATGTCTTGAAATGCCAACTGCCTGTACAATGTTATCATTTCCAGCCACAGATTTATGTCCAGCTTGTCCTGTTCACTTGTTGGGTCTCTGCCCAAAATATTCCTCATACATGGAGACATGCATCCACCCTCAACTGCCAATGGCTTTCCAAACCAAATCCAGAGACTTAGATCATGCATCCTATTTCGGGATATTATTTTTTCTCAGTGATAGTGTCAAAGATACAAAACACTGACATCCAAATGACAAATGTCTTTACTATTTAGATACTTTTTGTGTTAGCAAGTTCAGGATTTATTTCTGGCTTGCACGTCTCTCTTGCTCTCTCTCTCTCTTTCCTCAATGTCAGACTCCTCTCTGCCAGAGAGCACCATGCCGAGGAGGGGGAAAAAAAGAAGTGGAATAGAACCTGATTTCTCTGTGAAACTGCAGGCATCAGGTTCGAAAACAAAACACCCTTCTCCCTCACAAAATTGTTCAGGCAGCTCAGCAGTAGTTCCAGCATAGGGCACTGTCATCCTCAGCAAAAAGAAAACAAGAAAAATACCTGTGGCACCTTAGAGACTAACACATTTATTTCAGCATAAGCTTTTGTGGGTTAAGAACCCACTTCATCGGATGCATAGAATGGAACATACAGTGAACAGATATTTATACATTCAAAGAAACATGAGAAGGTGGAAGTGTCTATACCAATGTTAAGAGGCTAATTAATTGAAAGGAACTGTTATCAGTAGAAACTTTTGAAGTGATAATCAACAGGGGCCATTACAGACAGTTGACACAAAGGTGTGAAGGGGGGAAATAAATTCAATTAACGTAATGACCGAGCCATCCACAGTCAATATTCAAGCCTAAGGTAATGGTATCTAGTTTGCATATTAATTCCAATTCCGCAGTTTCTCGTTGGAGCCTGTTTTTGAAGTTATTTTGTTGCAAAATTGCTACTTTTATATCTGTCATTGAGTGATTAGGGAGGTTGAAGTGTTCACCTACTGGCTTTTGAATGTGATGATTCCTGATGTCAGATTTGTGTCCATTTATTCTTTTGCATAGAGACTGTCCAGTTTGGCCAATGTACATGGCAGAGGGGCATTGCTGGCACATGATGGCATATATCACATTGGTAGATGTGCAGGTGAACGAGCCCCTGATGGTGTGGCTGATGTGATTAGGTCCTATGATGGTGTCACTTGAATAGATATGTGGACAGAGTTGGCATCGGGCTTTGTTGCAAGGATAGGTTCCTGGGATAGTGTTTTTGTTGTATGGTGTGTGGTTGCTGGTGAGTATTTGCTTCAGGTTGGGGGGCTGTCTATAAGGGAGGACTGGTCTGTTTCCCAAGATCTGTGAGAGTGAGGGATCATCTTTCAGGATAGGTTGTAGATCTTTGATGATGCGCTGGAGAGGTTTTAGTTGGGGGCTGAAGGTGACGGCTAGTGGCATTCTGTTGTTTTCTTTGTTGGGCCTATCTTGTAGTAGGTGACTTCTGGGTACTCTTCTGGCTCTGTCAATCTGTTTTTTCACTTCAGCAGGTGGGTATTGTAGTTTTAAGAATGCTTGATAGAGATCTTGTAGGTGTTTGTCTCTGTCAGAGGGATTGGAGCAAATGCGGTTGTATCTTAGAGCTTGGCTGTAGACAATGGATCGTATGGTGTGTTCAGGATGGAAGCTGGAGGCATGTAGGTAAGTATAGCGGTCAGTAGGTTTCTTCTCATGTTTCTTTGAATATATAAATATCTGTTCACTATATGTTCCATTCCATGCATCCGATGAAGTGGGTTCTTAACCCACAAAAGCTTATGCTGCAATAAATTTGTTAGTCTCTAAGGTGCCACAGGTATTTTTCTTGTTTTCTTTTTGCTGACACAGACTAACACGGCTACTACACTGAAACCTGTCATCCTCAGGACTCACAGCTGTCCTTTGGCCATGAGGTGGGGGCCTTCACTCCTAAAACATGGTGTGCAAAGGGGGATTGACGTGTGGTGCAAGCATACACAGAACTCTCCCTGCATGTGGCTGCAGACTTTGTTGCCTGTCAGAACTGACCCTGACTCTAAGCATTGTTCTTACTGTATGAATATCTTATAGAGCCAAATACACAGTACAGTATCTATACTTGTTTCTCTGACAATGTGCAATAACTCTTCCAATTTTCAATCCATTGTGTTAGCAGTATAAATATTTGGGAGAACAATTTCATTTATCCCAGCAGAACACAAAGCAGAATCATAGTAGGCCTGAGACAGAGGAACTGTACAGACAGTCTTCCTACCTTTCACATTCTTTATAATATGTTATACCTTCTCTTCTACCCTAGCATTGTAGATCTTCTTTAAATGACATCTGAATCACTTTCACTAGAAAACAACCAGCTCCATCCACTTTATTTTTGGTGGACAGGTTCTGGTGAGTTAGGATATTGTAAGGACCCCAGACTATGTGGTAAATGGCTAGTCATTCTGGCCCAAAGTACTACTTGATCTTTTTAAGATCTATTATCTCATGAAAAACAGAGGCAGAAATACATCAACATGCCATTGCATGTAAACCCAATTCCATCTTTTCAATAATATGTAGCAATACTGGCTCTTGAGATATCATATTTTATTAAAATAACATCATTTGCCTTTTCTCCATGCCCCTATCACTAGAATTCGGAGTACTTGAACCTATACTATATCTCTTCTGACAGTTGGTTAAAACATTAATTTCTCTAGGATCTTGAGAGAGTATTAGCTTCCAAAATCCATCCTGAAATTGAAGTTTGAGAGAGGGGCAAGAGTTAGCTAATTTTAAAGATTGAATCTCACCTAATTTACTAAATTAGCCTTTTCAATACACTTGTTGTTATTGGAGGTTAAATAAGCGAGGTTTCTTAGTAGTGTCACAAAGCTTAAAGAGATATTAATATTGTACCTAAGTTGTGACTCTTTCTCACAGCAAAAGCTAAGAAGCTATTTGAGTTTTTGCTGCTGGTGAGGTCCTAAACTATAATGGTGAGAATTTCAAAAATCACCGAGTGACTTAAGAGAAAAAATTCCATTGAAAGTCCCATTGACCTCCTAAGTCACTTAATGGGCTTTTGAAAATACCACCCTAAATTTAAAAAAATTGCTTCTGTTTCCAATTCACGATGAGCTACCATATAACAGCCCAGTGAAGGTAAGAGGAAAAAATATTGGACATATCAGGTGGTGAAAAGATAGCCTTATATTTTCTTCCCTTAACATCACTGTGTTGTGTAGCTATTCTTGAATGAAGAAACTTATAACATTAAGGAACTATTTATGGCCGTAGTTCAGCAAGGTACTTAAGCACATGCATAACTTTAAATACATAAGTAGTCCTTCATTTGACATTTAATGTCAGCTGTTTTGTATTTAAACAGTCTCGCTGACATTGGTAGGAAAAGAACGACAATGGAGTTTCACATATGAACATTTAGTTCAATGTTATGAAATTGCTGATATTCAATAACAAAAAGAATGGAAAGAATAATTTAGTATTAGTACCACACTATAATATTTGCTTATTTGCCAATGCAGGGAAAGGCTTTTGGCAGACTAGGACAAGTGCTTTGAGGAGCAATGAACTTTTCTAAGGCTTTGTCTACACTAGCAATTTATGTCAGTATAACTACGTCGCTCAGGGACGCAGAAACGCCGTTATACCAACCTAACTCCTAGACAGCACTGTGTCGATGTGGGGGCTTCTCCTATTGACAAAGCTACTGCCTCTCAGGGAGGTGAAGTACCTATGCTGATGAAAGAAGCCCTCCCATTGGTGTAGGTAGCATCTTCACTGAAGTGCTACAGTGGCACAGCTGCAGCATTGTAAGTGTAGACCATCCCTAAGTACTGGTCCTGCTACACTGATCAGAAAGACAATATGCTTCATTCCTGAGCTCCAACAGCAGCTTCCAACAGCAGAGGTAGAAGAGGATGTCTGTTTGCTAATATTAGAGCCAACTTTGCATTTCAATCTTTCCTAAAGATGTTAAACTGTTTTTTAGACATAGACATGTTCTTGCATTAGTGAAATAGCTCTCATTGGAAAACTTAAGTGGTGCATTGGCTTTCTGTCCAAGTGGCACATCAGAAAAGGTAGCTGATCTCTTTTTCTTCTAACTTGTCTGAAACTGCTACATCATCTATAAAGGCTGGAGGAATCCAGACATTACTGCTGTCACCACTTGTTTTGCGGTGTGCTGCAATATAAGTTTTGGAATTAAATATCTAAGTTTTGAATACTATAATGTAGTCGTGATCAAAAGAAAATGACAAGTTGTGGTCAAGTAAGCAGCATTAATTTTCTATGATAGGGAAATCACATGGGTTCCAACATAAAAAGCCTATCTGAACAAAAAAAAAGTGCCGGAGAGTCTGTCTTTACTTTTGCAGTTTTATTTTTTAAATTCTTTGTTTCTAAAACCTACTTTATAATATTTTTTTCTTAATTTATTGGGTATAACAAGTGACTTTTGTTTGTTCCTTTTTACAAATTCCGGGACTTGAGCACAACTTCAGTGATGCTTTATTAAGAGAAATACATAAGTAAACACCATAATTAACTGTAGATCTGCACATACTATCTTTAATCAAAGGGAAGTGTCAAATTTCAAAGATAAATCTGTGCATCCACTGGGCAAGTTATATTATTCTGTCCACTATGTAATAACTGATAAATCCAGTCTCTGGTTGTTTCAGCAAATGTAGTTGGGTGAAGATTCAAAGGCCAGTTTGAAAATCTGCATATGATTTATGCCATGTTTACATCATTTGGCATTATTAATTATACATGTAGATATAGAAGCAGGTCTTTAAAATGTTCAGCTGAGAGACATCGATATACTGTATTGGTTAAATATGTATTAAGAGGTGATAGGATCTCAGCAAGATGGCTCATTAATTATAATTCACCACTTGCAGATGTACAGCAGAGAGTCTGTGCCCTATTTCAGCCTTACTGAAACCAAATGGTCCCCTAAAAGGGGTATGGCAAAAGCTAAATTTATTTATGCTTGTGAAACATTTTGAGATCATTACGTGAAATGCACTCTGGGTAAAATTCAGCTCTTCTCTGTAGGGACACCAGTAGATATATGCCCTACTTAAAACCCACACATTTAAACACTAGATTTCTGCTGACATCCTGCATGGTGGTGGATCTTACCCAGAATGTCTTTCAGGCAGTGATTGCAAATTGCTTTATAAACATGCATAAGTGAAGCTTTGCCACATGTCACTGGAGAAGATAAGAGCTATAAGAGATCATCCCTTCCACCACTTTAGTCTAGCCACTCAACTCTAACACAATACAGTCAAGGTTTATGCAGCTCCAGTTTCTGTAGTTCATCAGATACATGAGTCCCCTACAACTTATCAGTCATGAGAGTAAAAAACGCAGCACAATATGGCCATGGGGAACATCAACCTTTCTTCTTTTTTGGTCCTGGATGATTATCTTGTACGTAGGTATTTTTTATAGCAGATTTTGAACATGAGGGCGGAGATCATAATTTAAATGAATGCTTTGACAGTGGTCCTCTTACTTAGATTCTGGAAAACACCTAACTACAGTAAAAGGGCAGAATGGGGTCCTGCAGAATGGTGACAAATACCAAAATTTCAGAATCAATTAAATAACTTTATGGATTAACTGCTTGCTCTCTTACACTGAAGTGGTTGTAAATTTAGACACACAAAAAAGCATTTAACCTGATATATACTTGTACATCTTTTTTTAAAATGAGCAAATCAATCTTTTGGAAAAATAATTCATACCTAGACTGAGACTTTGTCATATTTTTAGCCCAAAGCAATTTTATTTTCATGACTAAGCTATAAATCACCAAACAACAAGATTTGTGATGGAAATGCTGGCATAACCTGAACTCTAGCAGTGCTGCCGGGCATTAGGACATGTTTCTTCCATTCTTGTCCACAATATGCCTCCACCAAGATGCTAGTGAAAAGTTCATTTAGTTCAGGGGTCAGGTTCTCTTCCTATCTAAACTTTCTGCTCTATTTGCCTAACCCTTTATTTCCTTCACCTTTGTTTCATCAATGAACTGAAGGGGTCATGCTAGCCCCTAGTTATTAGACATTTTTAAGGGCAGAGCAGGGCGAATACGGGTGGCAGCACAGCAAAAGACATTCCCCTCTCTCACGTTCTGGGGACCTCCCCCAATACATATAGGAGGAGTTAGTCTCTTGAAGAAATTAGGAGGTGCACAGGAATAGAGCTGTCCCTGAAAAAAAGTGCATGTCTTCTCTGGAGAGCCGTAGAAAACAAATTGAGAGGCTCTTGGGACCCCCATGAGTTTTTGGAGGCTCATGATTTGCTCACTGATACCTACCTTTCATAGAACCAACCAACCAACCAATCCCTCCCCCACAAGCCTGAAAATACTTTTTTGTCACTGATAAGCTTTAATTGAAATACCAGCCATGCAATAAATAGGGTCCTTGGGCTCCTATTTTATTTTAACAGCTTTTCTTTTAAATTGGTTATATTTCAAGTCCTTTTAAGTTTTAAGTGTATGCTAAAGAATCATCTTGATTAAGCTCTCCATATAGAATCATAGACATGTAGGGCTGGGAGGGACCTTGAGAAGTCATCAAGTCCAGTCCCTGTTCTGAGGCAGGACCAAGTAAACCTAGACAATCCCTGACAGGCGTTTGTCCAACCTGTTCTTGAATCCCCATCAATGGAGGTTTTTCACAACCTCCAGAGCCTAACTACCCTTATAGTTAGCAAGTTTTTCTCCTGGCTGCTGGTTAGTACTTGTCCTTTCTCCAGGAGACATGGAGAATTATTGATCACAGTCCTCTTTATAGAGCTCCTTAACGTATTTGAAAACTGTGATCAGGTCCCCCCTCAGTCTTCTGTTCTCAAGACTAAACATGTCCAGTTTTTTAACCTTTCCTCGGAGGGCAGGCTTTCTAAATCTTTTATCATTTTTTCTCTGTCCTCTGGACTCTTTCTAGTTTGTCCACATCTTTCTTAAATGTGGTGCCCAGAACTCGACATATTACTCCAGCTGAGGCCTCACTAGTTCTGAGTAGAATTATCTTCCATGGTTTACAGATGACATTCCTGTTAATACATCACCTGAATATTAGCCTCTTTCACAACTGCATCACAGTGTTGACTCATTCAATTTGTGATCCATTATAAACCCCAGATCCCTTTGGAGCAGTACTTCCACCTAACCAGTTATTCACTATTTTGTAGTTGTGCATTTGATTGTTTTCAAAGTGTAGTACTTTGCACTTGTCTTTATTGAAATTCATCTTGTTGAGTTGAGACCAATTCTCCAATTTGTCAAGGTTATTTTGAATTCTAGCCCTGTCTTAAAAAGTGTGTGTAACCTCTACCAGCTTGGTGTCATATGCAAATTTTATAAACATATTCTCCATTCAGTTATTCAAGACATTTAATGACAATATTGAATACTATCGAACCCAGAACTGACCCTTGTGTGACTCCATTAGATAAGTCCTCCTAGTTTGACAACAAATCACTATTATTTTTGAGTACAGTATCTCAACCAGTTGTGCACCCACCTTATTGTAATGTCATCTAGACCACGTTTCGCTAAGGCTGATCTATGCACTGTGATGCAATAATAATGGGTAGGAATCGGTTATGCTGTGGGAGAGGGTGGGCATGCCCACCCAAAACATGCAACTGTTTATGCTGCTTTTTCCAGTGTTCATCTCTCTCTGAGGCTAGGAATAAGCTTGCTGGTTGTCAGGCAGCTGTTGCTGTGTGCGGTTCTTGCTATCAGTGTGGCTGTGACATCTGCTACATAAGGAATACTCGTGTGATTGCTAATAGTAGAGGCGATTGTCCTACATAGCCTGAATGTCTCTGTCAGTGCCTGCCTGCCCAGCCCAACCCAAACTTTGCAATGCTGGTACTGGAAGGGAGCTTTTTCATGCTCATTCTTTTCTGATTCCTATGTCATGTCCATCACTGTAGTATCTGAGCCTTGAATCTCATTTCTCTTCCAACCCACCATTACCACTCCACTACACAAGGAACATTTGTTCCTTTCATACACCCTGCCCAAGCCTGGGAATAACCAGTCCCTGACTTAATCCCTTCCCCCCCCCCCACTCCCCACACACGTACACAAGCTGGGGGAGACCCAAACCCTTCAGGAACAAAAGGGTTTCCTATCACCAGAAGGGACTGGTTTCCCTCCCAACCAACTAGCCCATGTCCAGAGTCGACAGGATGGATCTAACTGATACCATCATTGCTGCTATAGGGAACAGTGCCTCAAGTACTGGGGAGGAGAATGTATACTGAGTTGAAAAGGTGGGACTATAAAGATTGAGGGATTAGGCAATTGATAGTGAGAAGAGTGCGGTACTGATGGATGATTTTGTAGTTTGAAAAGTATTGGGCTGGATTTTTTTTATAAGGCAGAGTATTTTGCACAGCGAATTTAACCTGTATGACTGACTGATGCACAATATTTTTGTGAGAGCTCCTTATTTTAAGTTTGGCAGCATCTCTCCTTCCCCATTTCTTCTCTTACCTCACTCTCCTTTCATTATTAGCGTGTCCAATTTAATCTGTCCCTGGTGTTTTTTTCCTCCACTTCCATTCCTTCTGCTCTCCTCCCATTCCCCACTTCTTTCTACCTCTTCCAACCCTTCCAGTGCCTTCCTCCTATTCTGCCTCTCCCCTTTGCTTTTGCTTTGCGCTCCAGCCCTCACTTTTGGTTTCTGTCCTCCTTTTGTCACTATCCTTTTCCCCCGCCTTTTTTAGCTTGTCATCTTCTCTCCCTTGTATTCCTCCTTCATACTCTACTCCTCTTCCTCCTAGGTTTTTCTCTCTCTCTCAGTGGTTCTCCTCTTAGCTTATTCCCTATCACCCCCACATTTTATCCTTTCCTTCTGTACATGTCCCCATTCTTACTTCCTAATTTTATCACTTCTCCCGTAACAATTATTGGTCCCTTGCTATCTATCCCTCATTTGGGAGTGTTACAAATGGTTCTGCCCTACTGCTGGGTTTGAACAGTCTTCATCAAGAGAACAGATTTGAGGAGACCGAGGGAGAAGATTTCAACCCAATCTGGAGGATTTCTCAGAATTATGTGATACTGGTGATTATTTGAGTGCCTGCACATTTCCTAGCAAGCACTGTTTTGGTAAAATTGCTTTGGGGGTGGGGAAACCTACTGCACAACATTGTCTATTATTTAGATGATATAATTTTCAAACATTTTTTAAAAGTTACAATTAGGTAACACCGGCAAAGCCCTTTTTGATGTTGCTGGTCCAGATGATTATAGCTTCTGCAACACATGGATTTACAAAATTACAATAATCCTATATAGTAAACTTCTTGTTGAAAGGCTGTTGCCTGAGATGATGCCACTTTACCTTGGACCCCAGTTGCACTGAAACCCATTGCAAATGCTCTTATTATAATAATGGCATGTTTGGCCTTTAGACACTGTGCTAAAAAGATGCAGTATATTTAAATAGTGGCTAGGTATTTTTTATCTGGCACTTGAAAGTATGTTGAAGTATAATAACTTGTTTTTCCTCTCATAATTACTGATGAAAACCATTGTCATTCAAAAGCAGGTGGCTTTCTGGAAGAAGTGTGAAATTGCTCTTTTTAAAAGCAGAGTTGTGATTTAAAATAAGGATTCAGATGTTTTATTAGCCATACAGCGCAAAGCCATTTTAGTCAGCAAAAGAGCACTTTACTATGGACTGAGAAATAATGCAAGACAAAAGCACTTATTCAGTGTATAACATATAACTATGAAAAAGTACTTAACTCGCTATATCATCAGTCTGGAGTCAACTGAAATACAGTTTAGCCTTTTTAGCAAGGCAGCTGAAGTGTATCAAAAGGAAATGTCAACAGAACTTCTTTCTAAATATATCTTGCTAAGATTTAGTTCATAATTGTTAACTTGTGGATATATGGTCCTGATCCTGAAAACCTTTACATACATTAGCACTAGTACTTAGCCATGTGTGAGTAGGTGAAATGTCACAAGTCTACAGTCCCCTTAAGACGCTGTTCTAGCAGTGTATGACATGAGGGTTCAGCCAGTAGCATAGCCGGGGGGGGGGAGCAGGGGGAGCGGCCGCTCCTCCTGTGAGCAGAAGCAGTGCCGCCTGAGCCCCATTGCTGGAGCCGGGCTCGGGCGGGGATTTAAAAGGCCCACGGCTCCTGCAGCCACAGGGAGCCGTGGGCCTTTTAAAGCGCCGCCCGAGCCCCGGCGGCGCTTTAAAGGTCCCAGGGCTCCCCGCAGCAGCTGGAGCCCCGGGCCCTTTAAATCACCGCCGGGGAAGCTGGTACGGTCCGGCACAGCACTGGCTCTTGCCGGTACGCTGTACCAGACCGGACCGCCGGAGGCACCGCCAGGTGAGTACAGGGGGAGCGGGGAGGCGCCTTTTTATAGCGCCGCTCCCCCTGTGCTCCGGACTTGGCTACGCTACTGGGTACAGCAGTCTGCCAATGCATTGTACATTGCAGCATTGGGGCCAAAGACCCAGATCCTCAAAGGTAGTTAGGAGCCTAGCTCTCATTACTCTCAGTGGGAGTTAGGCATCTAAACACCTTTTGAGGAGCTGGGCCTAAATCCACAAAATAGGTCTGAGGTGGTATTTAAGCCTTGGGCTGGCCTTCTGCCCAATCTGAAATTAATTTTATTTGTAATGAGTAAAGTGTACTCATGCAAGTAAATGTGTACAGGATTGGCCCCAAAATATGGTGTATAAATTGGCCTTACTGATTCTTTTGGCATCCTTGGCTTTCTGGTTCTTGTAAGAGGTAAATCCCCTTCAAATATGCTTCACAATCCAAAGAACCAGGTACCATCAACTATAAAAAGCAGAGTCCTATAGTACAGTGGCATGGCAAAGTATATTAGTAGTGAGAAGTAATATGATGATTGTTTTACTTATTCTGTATTATAATAAAATTGGAAAATAACCAGTCTGACGGTCCTGATCCAAAGTGCTTTGAATTCAATGGGACTATTCATTGAAGAAGGCTGATATGGACAGATTTGTTGCATCCGACGAAGTGGGTATTCACCTATGAAAGCTTATGCTCCAATACGTCTGTTAGTCTATATGGTGCCACAGGACTCTTTGCTGCTTTTACAGATCCAGACTAACACGGCTACCTCTTTGATAAAGCACAGATTTGTAACTATTATGACATGTTTAAATTAATAGTAGAATTTACTAGGAGGTTGGATTTAACAAACACTGAGGTTCAACAATATGTGCTTCCTCCCTGAAAATAAGGTAATTTACTTTAAAGATGTATTTTCACATTAGAATCTTAATCTAATAACATAGAGCTTGGCCTCTGCATCAAAATCAGTTGAGAGAGAGAGTTTGTGTGTGAGAGAAAGAGAGAGTGTGTTAGTTAGGTTCTTGTAGGGCCAAATCTCACTTTCCTTTCTCATGCTAGCAGTCCCATGGATTTCAAGGGGTCTACTTTGGCGAGTAAGGCAGTATAATTTGCCATTTGTGTATTGACAAAATTTGATTGGTCTTACATTATTCATAAAACTTTTTTGGGGATAGGAAAATCCAACAAGTCCTCGTCCCCAGCACTTCATTCTGGATATTGATGGAACTTATGTGACAATACAAGAAGATTCTTAAAGTGTGAAATTAAATTATTAAAGAACATGAAACCTCTAAAATAGCTAAAACATTACCCCAAAAACAAACAGTGCAATTGATCCTACTTAATTACATGCTTAATAAGTTTATACCATTGTAAAGCACTCTGACTATGTATTAATCCATTTCATATTCGCAGACTTCCTCCTTGTTATTTGCTTTGCATCTCATCATTACCGTGAACATAAAATTAGTATTCTTAGAATTTTTATAGTATTATTTCCATATAAAATGAGGAAAGGACTAATATATGAATGCTAAGCAGCTCATTAATGTGGTTTGTAATACATCTATTCATGATAAAAGCAGCTGAGAAGTGCAGATATAAAATAGTACTTCAGTGCTAGAGTATATCTAAGATTAGAAGAATCATGCTTTGGATAATAAATACTTTGGGGGAAACAGTCTTAAATACAAATAAAATCAAAGCAAGTGCTTTGTATGCTTAATTAAATACACTAACAGATAGCATTCATTTCAGCTAAATAATTACTACATTATTGGCATTGACCACCTGTAATTTTTCATGATAAAAACTATCATGGAGATTAATGGGGTGGTTTCATTTTAAGAGACAAAAAATTACATCTAAATGGCATTAAGGACCTGTTCCTTTTTTTCTGGCATTAGCATAAAAATTCAGTTAGTGACTGAATCCCTGAGCATAGAATTTGATATGGAAGTAGAAAGCTGTGTGTTGGGCCAAGATCCTTCAATGAGCTCTGCACAGGCTGGCTACTGCGCCTGTACAGAACCCCGGTGAGGTCAATGTGACTCGGTGTGGGTGCAAGATTCAACCTACGCAGAGAACTTTGCAGGACTGAGGCCCATATTTGGGAAGATATCTTGCTAACTGAAATTCAGTTCTTTGGATTCAATTCATCCTAACTTTGATTTATATTTTGGTATAGTTTTGGTTTGTTTTTTCTTTAACTAATCCATGTGTTTCTTTTTCTGTTATTACTGTACTAACTAAAATAGAGTAGGTGGACTATCATTTAGTTGTAGTTAAACTAAGTTTCGAATTAAGTTATGTGAGTTTCAGATTCAATCTTATGAACCTATTAGTTTAAAAATATGAAGAGTCTCATTTCACTAGTTTTCTCTGATAGCTATATGAGAGTCAGATCTGGCTCTTGAGCTTTGCTTAGTTACTACATTGAAGGGGAGACACATAAAAAGAAAGATCAGTTCTATAGGTAATTACACTTTGATGTCAATACATTAAATTTTGATAATTTCAAATATTATATGAATCGATGCTTTGCATGCACAGGACTGATTCTGGATTTTAATGTTTTATTTAATATTTTCTTATGTAAAAAAATACATGTTCCAATCACAGTGAAACACAGCACCACACACAATCTGTAGGGCCTGGTACTACCGCCTTTCACTGATGAAAGAAGTGCAGATAGGCAAAATGCTGACCTGGAGCATGTAGGCTGAAATCCTGGTTCTGTTAAAGTCATTGGCAGGATTTCACCCTCAGCTTTTGCAGGGAGGCTTGAGGATAAATGTTCATAGTGTACAACAACATGAATAAACATCTACATGCACAGGGAGAAATATACACCCATGCAGAGGATCAGTACAAGGCTTATGCACAACATGTTTTGTTTTATGCTGATGGCCTAAATGGGACTTAATTGGTGAATAGACATTGTGCGGGCCCGCTGCAGAGGGGTGAATTACATCCCTGGTGAAAAGAACACCAGTGAGTCGTTGTGTCTGGGGCTGAAGATACTACCTGGTCAGTAAACACTGGCCCTACATCATCTTTCATAGTAAAAATACAGATGAGCCAGACCATCAAGCAAAGGGATCTAATCTCTTGATGTAAACTTTCTGAAAGAATGTTTTAATCTGTCTCCATACATGGGGGGGAAAGGATAACTAGTATAAAATGACTATAGAACTGGCAATATTTGCATAAAATATATCTTACATGGCCTGGTGTTCAACACATTTTAAAAAAATCAGTATTTCAGAGTATCCCCTTTTCAATTCTGAACAGCAGAGAAGATGGGAATGCAAAACTATAAACTTTTTTTATGTCTTCAACCACAACAAGATTTATTTTGAATGAGTTCAGTTAAAAAAAAAAGCCAAGCAATTTCTGTGTGCAGATGATAGATTAAAATGATGCATCAAGTGTTCCTTGACCTTTGAGACTTGGCCTTTTTATTTTTGGGTTGATGCTGTCAAGCACAATACCCAGAAAGATGAGAGCACACTAGAGTTCAGACAGCTCATATCTGTATTGCAGACACAAGTTAGTAAAATCAGTAATACACATAATAATGCAGCAAACAACGGAGTAGTCTATTTAATAACTTAAATGAGAGCTCTGGAAGAAGAATAGCTAAAGAACATTTCCTGGCCTCAGGAAGGAAGCTGTAGAGGAAAAGGTGATCTGATCTGATCCTGAGTCCAACAGCAGCACACAGAATTTTGACACAAGCCACGTAGCCTCTACACTTCAAGCTTTTCCAAAATCACCACATTTCTGCCATATATTGACATATACAACCCCTAGAGCTGTGATCTACCTACACATAACTAACCTGCTAGAGTCATGGCCATGTCATCACACACTCTCCTTGACAGTAGGGTGACCAGACGGCAAGTGTGAAAAATCGGGACAGAGTGTGGGAGTAATAGGAGCCTATAGAAGAAAAAGACCCAAAATCGGGACTGTCCCTATAAAATAGGGACATCTGGTCACCCTACCTTGACAGTGAGGCTAGAAAATAGACACATGCTTTGGCTCCATACCTCATCTCCAAAGTTCAGATCCACATAGGGTGACCAGATGTCCCGATTTATAGGGACAGTCCTGTTTTTTGGGTCTTTTTCTTATATAGGCTTCTATTACCCCCCACCCCCGGTCCCGATTTTTCACATTTGCTGTCTGGTCATCCTAGATCCACATCTTTCACATAAGATGTCTTACATCAAATTATTTTGATCTGGGCTCTCTAATGAACATAGGACAAAACTTGCAAGGGGCTGTGCACTTCCTGTGAGATGGAAGCATCCGAACCTCCCTCTGAATTCAGTGGGAGATGAGAACACCCAATATGTGGCAGGAGAGGGTGTGTCAAAAAAGATGAGCCTTAAGGTAATCTGTGGCTTTCATGACAGCATTTCAATTAGCTCAAAGCATAGCAAGCTTTTGGCTTTATATAATCTTTTCTGTGGGTTTTTCCTTGGTTGGAGACACTAGGTCTCACATTCACTTACAGTAGGGACTTTTTACACTGTACTGGTTTACCTTTACACTCACTTTAAGGCCTCTTTCTGCTGGCAGAGGTGCGTTAAAAGCCAGTGGTATAAATGAGATTCAGACCTTTGTTTTATCCTGCTCTGTTTTCTAGATGCTCCTTTTAAATTAAATATTCTTTGTAAAGATGGAGACTACGGCACAAAAGCCTCACACTCCATTCTGTAATGACCCTGCATTTGTAAACTGCACATAGTGCCCAGTTTTCAAACAGGAACCCCTTTAAAGGACAGCCATATGATAGATGTGAACATTCTAATAAGGATCTTCATGTTTGATGCCTGAGCCCTTATATGAAGCTGGAATTATATTTATCAGATCCTTACATGCCTACTGGAATAGGTGTATGATAAATTCTAATTAAGGGAGGAAGGACTCTGCGTGAAACCAGGCTACATATCATACCTAATCACCACATTACACATTTGCAATTGTATTACAATATGTGTCCATTTTACTGTCATTTGCTGTAATGATAAATTCATTATAGCAGAATGTTTTCAGCTGGATGAAACTTGCACTAGATAATCTGCAACCAACAACAATATTTAGAGAGTGTCCCTAATAAACTGCTACCAGGTTGGTGTAAGTCTCTGTGCCTGTTTGTGTGTGCTTGTGTTGGACTCATTAAAATGTCTCATCAGTCTAGAAGAGACCAACCATATTACGTACTGAGCTATGGAAGGAAACACACAAATGAAGCATGTCAGGTAAATACCCTAACATCCATCTAATTCACTATAAGATCACTTGTTCAGTGAAAGAAGAAGAAAAAAGAGTGGAGGGGTATTAAACTGTGAGTCAGCACCTGCCCAGCTAAAGACAACGGGAATCCTTCATTGGCTTCAGGTTCAAGTCTTCTAGCTGCATTTGCCATCATTCTTTTGAAAGAAACAGAACTTTTATTATTGAAATTATAATAACTAAATGTAAAAATAAACACAAAGTAGAAAACTAAGGTAACTAAGATTCTCTAGAGTGAAGTTGTGTATTATTCATAGGTGCTTAGCAAAACAGCAACCTTAAAATCAATGGAAGTGGCCAGCAGAGGCTTCTTCTGGTAGTATAAAGCCAGGATGAAGCAGGATGGCCTGCTTCATGCCACCCACTATACGAAGTATGTACTGGATGGAAGAGGGTGCTGTCAGAGTAACCTGTGTCCCAGCAAGCCCTAGATACTATAATAGCCCTTTTGCAGTCCGAGACAGCCTCCATAAGTGAGAGCAGCCCTGAGAATTCCTGGGATTAGGGTAGCACAAAGGTAGCCTAACACCACTTTTGTACTACCTCTTTAAGAAGGTCTCTGGCCCCAGATTCTGTATTGTTATGTGACTATAGCATGCATAATGGTCAACAATAGTGGGCTCTAGTTCTTCTCCTTTGCAGAACAATATACAACATCTGGAGTAATTATAATTGTTAGTAGATTACTATGTGAAGGATGTGGACAATATAGAAGAAATTCAGAGAAAACTAAAAGGTTTGGAGGACATGATGTGGGAGGACAGAGTAAGGAATTTAGGTGGGTGCAGTGAAGGCTGGGGTCCAGCATATAAAAAATTAGATATAAAGAAGAGGGACATAAAGAGAACCTTTAAGGAGAAGGGAAAGATATTTTTTTTTAGTAGTTGGCAATGGTAAGACTAGGAAGAATAGATTCAAATTAAAACAAAATGGTTACTGCTGAATTTTTATCAGTAAATTCAACTAGCGAATAGAACCAATTTGTGCAGGGAAAGGTGGTATAATCACAATAACTTAAACTTCAAGTTATTGCTTGATAGGCTCCTACTAGAGAAGGTCTAGATTTATTAAAAGTATCTTCCCAGAAGAAGGGGTGAACCAGATAACCTACTGTGGGTCCCTTCAAGCCCTAACAATCCTAGGATACTATAAAAGTCACTATATCTAGACTAGGTTGTGCGACAGAAAGCCAAAAAGCTTTTTATCTTTAACCACCTTTGGTGAGGTGATAATTAGACAATATACCACACTGAGTGTCTCCTATTATCATTAAATTACTCGAGGAAAGTTTCCACAGAGAACGCTGTGTGAATGAGGTACAAGAGAAACTACTATGGGGAGAAATACAAAGACTGCTTCAGACAACTCTGTTAGAATTCATTCATCAAGAAATCCTCCTACTAGATCAAGAGAGAAAAATCAGAGTGTGAGACCTTTGGGAAAGAGATTGTATCGCTGTCTTGAGGGAATTAGAGTAGTTGAACCATTACTGCCCATGAGAGACTCTGAATCCTGTTGTGAATCAATTGAGGAAAAACTTCAGGTCCCATCTTTTAGGACATTTAAAAACACAATTTTCCTGGTATTTATTCTGCAGGTCAATCAATTATTTCTGCGAATATATTCAATATTTGGGAACTTTAAGCAACACATGATTCGATTGCCGTACATGTGCCCTAAAACTATGACAATGAAAAAAATTAGTTGAAAAAAAAATTAAGCATATGCAGTGAACTGATTTGTAAATCAAATTTTCTAAGTAACCATTTTTTCCTTTTCCTAATGAGTTAAAATGTGCAAATACATATTGTAATGCACTAGCCTATAAAGATGTATACAATTAATTTTTAAAAAGCAAATGGCATCAAAGGCTTCAATATTTTCACTTTCAGAACGTTAATATATCCAAAATATTAGCATTTTGTGAATAAAATATTTCATGGGATGAAACTATGATGTGTGTTTGAATTTCAGACAGTAGTGAGTATTTACAGTCAAGTTCAACCCTTTGAAGAGAGTTATATGCCAGAAAGGCAGATATAAACTCCATGATAGCATGCAAATTGTGCCCTTATAACCCATTCTACACAGGTACCTGCCTCACATATATTTGTTTAGTTAACCTTGAATCCTGTTACACAGAGTATGGTATGTTTCTCTACATTTCAAATCTCCATCCATCCAAAAGGATTTTAGTTTTGTTGGATGATGGCTTTGCAACAATTGCCAAGTTTCTGTCATACAGTTATAATAATTAAACTACTGATCCCATTGGGAATTCAGTCACCTCACCATTTAGTGAGCTTCACTCACTAAGATTCCAGTCAACACATTCCTTGTTTTCAAGTACAGGTCTCTCGCGTCTTACGCGCATTTAACATGCGCGATTTCAGCTTTACGCGGTCGGCAAAACTAGAAAAAAAAAGAAAAATAACTATTTAAAAACGGAATCGGTACAGCGGGCGATTCCATCCACCATTCAACTCAATGGCGTTTCTGTATACGCGGTTTTCGCTTTACGCGCTCAGCGCAAAACGGAACCCCCGCGTAAGATGCGAAAGACCTGTAATCATTTCTGCACTTCAAGATTCATTCAACATTTCATGGGGCATATGATCATTCCGATTGTCAGTTAAGAACCTCTGCATTAATGAGATGGTTAGAGAACAGTGGCAGCCTACAATATATAAAGTAAATTAATCTGCCTACTAATTCAGCTAACTTTCAGTTGTTTAGTACAATCAAAAGGTGCCTCATGAGTAGAGTTCACAGAGTGGATATTTTTGAATGTTGCAAAATTACTTTTTTCTTTCATGATCTGTTAAACGCATGGGGCATGAGGACACTTAGTGGTAATGATTATTACATCTATTGATCGGTTATAAATCACCTGACTGGGACAGTGTTAAGATTTCCCAAGCTTTTTAGTAAGCCACTTATCTTAGATGGCATTTTTCTTATGTAGATATTAAAATGAGGATTCTCCTGATTTTCTTTTATACTGGTCACTGCAATATGGAATTATTAAAAGAAAAGACTGCAACATTATGGATGACCTGTACATAAACAGATTATAAAATGCATATTATCACTATTAAAGATGTACATTCTTATCTTTATCATACTGAATTCAGATAGATCCGGTTTCAAAGTTACTTATTTATGATTTTATTTTAATAATTATATTATTAAATTGTTGCAGTGATCTACCAAAAGAGAATGTGAGGTAAGTCCTAATTTTGAAATCTGAAAATAAACAACATTCAATGCATGTCATTTTGGGGGGTGGTCTGAAATTTTGTTGGCGTCTTTTTAATCTGATAGCCAGATTCTTGGTGTTTGAGCATAAAGCACATTAAAGCAAATAGTGAAGTGTTATTTAGAACATATTGAATTGGTTTACTGGTGCACTCACAAATTTGTCTTAATTTTCTCCTCGTCATGACAACACAGGATTTGTTCCTTGGTGTGATAGACTGCTACAGTAGTTCACTAATATGTGTGTTTCTCAAACATTCAGGATCTATAAAAACATGTATTTCAGAAAGAAGACAGAAAGGTCATAGTTATTTATAACATATTTGTTCAGCAATCATAACAACAACATTGAACTACATCCAAATTGATGCTTACAAAGTATCTCATTCATTGTAACATCTAGTTCTGCCATTTCTAACACAAGTTGACATGACTTTAATTATGTTACACATTTCAGGCCCAACTATTTTTCTCTCTGTAATAATGTTGTATTCAGCCATCTTAAAAAAAATCACTAATGAATATGATACCCTAATCAGAATCCCTTATAGTCATGAAATCCCAGTAGGAAAGATGCATAGCAGATAGTTGTAAGTCTCAGGTTTGCCCTGTCACATTTAGTAAGCTTGAGACAAATTGAGTTTGCTGCACTAGTAACTAGAAGTCCTCCCTCCTTTTCTTTGCAAAAACAAATGAAGCATAGATCTCTTCTCATTTTTGCAAGATACAATAGGTTGATAGTAGCTTAAAATGCCTTTAAAGTCTCAGTAGATGCTAGAGAAAAATGAAAACATTATACTTTTGTTGTTTTTACTAAACATGTATATTGCCTAAACATGTTATTAAAAGGATATTTAATTAGTTCTTCAGTATGATTTCCTTAACAAGTGCTGTCAGCAAATGACTCCTCTTATTAGGTCATTTCAAACACTTTGTGTTACATCCTAAATATACTTATCTAAGCAATTCATTTAAATTTAATGGGATAGTTATTGTATATTAAATACTAATTTGTGGTAAAGGACTTATTTACTAAGATTTGACATTTGATCAATACATTAATTGTGTTTTATACCAGTTTAACCTTAAAGGTTATTGTAAATTGATTGGTACAGAATTTATTTAGCAAAAATAGTTACCATAATATAGGTACAGTGATGCATCACCTGCAGTTTCACTGTTCTGTTAATCAAATATTAATGTTAAAGTATCTATGAAGATTCAACTGCTGGTTATAACAGCTATTACTTACACAATGTTGATTCCTACAAGTAATATAGCTCTTAAAGGACGTGGGGTAAGCAGAAGCTACTTGCATCTTGCTGAAGAGAGGCCTGATCCAAAGTGTATTGAAAACAATTAAATTCTACTCCTCCATCTGTCATGTTTCTGCCCAACTCTTTTGGGCATACGTGCAACAAACCTCAGGTAACAGAGCTTCTGCTTCAGTCATCATTGAACCAACCATAAATTATTGGCATACAAGAGACTTTCCCATCCCATCTGATAGCAAATAAAAATGAAAGCGAAACTCTCTGTGGAGAACCTTGATTGGATAGTGTCCCACCCACCATTTCCCTTTCCAACAGGAGTATTGCACACTTGCAAGAGGAAGGGACGCTGGCAAATGAGGTACTCTTCTGCCCATCTTCTTTCCCAACCAGATGCTGAAGTATTATGGAAAAAAACTGTGGGCAGTCTGATCATAGAATCATATGACTGGAAGGGAGGTCGAGATGTCATCTAGTCCAGTCCCCTGCACTCAAGACAGGACTAAATATTATCTAGACCATCTCTGAAAAGGTGTTTGTCTAACTTCCTCTTAAAAACCTCCAATGATGGAGATTCCACAACCTGTCCAAGGCAATCTATTCCAGTGCTTAACTACCCTGAAAGGAATTGAATCTATTTCCCTTAAGTTAACGATCCTCATTCACACCTGTGTGACCATCTTGTTTATCACTTCAAAGGTTTTTCTTCCCCTGCTGTTATGGTTCCTCTCAATTAATTAGCCTCTTAATGTTGGTCTATGCACCTCCACCTTATCATGTTTCTCTGACTGTATAAATATCTGTCTACTGTATGTTTCATTCCATGCATCCGATGAAGTGGGTTCTAACCCACGAAAGCTTATGCTGAAATAAATTTGTTAGTCTCTAAGGTGCTACAAGTTTTTCTTTCTTATTTTCGTTTTCCTGACAGGAAGTTTTTCCTAATATCCTACCTAAGCTGCCCTTGGTGCAATGTAAGCCTGTTGCTTCTTGTCCTATCCTCAGAGGTTAAGGAGAACAATTTTTCACCCTATGCCTTGTAACATGTTAATGTTCTCATTGTTGAAAATTGTTATCATGTCCCATCTCAGTCTTCTTTTCTACAGATTGAACTCAATTTTTTTCTGTCTTCCCTTATAGGTCATGTTTTCTAGGCTTTTAATTTGTTGTTTTATCTCTGGACTGGGCAAAACTCGGTGACTGGGCAATAAAATGGCAGATGAAATTTAAAGTTGATAAATGCAAAGTAATGCACATTGGAAAACATAATCCTAACTATACCTATACAATGATGGGGTCTAAATTAGCTGTTACAACTCAAGAAAGAGATCTTGGAGTCATTATGGATAGTTCTCTGAAATCATCCACTCAATGTGCAGCGTCAGTCAAGAAAGTAAACAGAATATTGGGAATCATCAAGAAAGGGATAGATAATAAGACAGAAAATATAATACTGCCTCTATATAAATCCATGGTATGCCCACACCACTGCATGCAGATGTGGTCACCCCAGCTCAAAAAAGAAATATTGGAATTGGAAAAGGTTCAGAAAAGGCAACAAAAATGATTAGAGGTGTGGAATGGTTTCCGCATGAGGAGAGATTAATAAGACTGGGACTTTTCAGCTTGGAGAAGGGGCGACTAAGGGGGGATAAGATAGAGGTCTGTACAATCATGAGTGGTATAGAGTGGTAAATAAGGAAGTGTTATTTACTCCTTCTCATAATAGAAGAACAAGGGGCAACCAAAGAAAATGAATATGTAGCAGGTTTAAAGCAAACACAAGAAGGTATTTTTTCATGCAACACACTGTCAACCTCTGGAACTCCTTGCCAGAGGGTGTTGTGAAGGCCAATACAGGTCTCTCGCGTCTTACGCGGGGGTTCCGTTTTGCGCTGAGCGCGTAAAGCGAAAACCGCATATACTGAAACGCCATTGAGTTGAATGGCGGACGGAATCGCCCGCAGTACCGATTCCGTTTTTAAATAGTTATTTTTCTTTTTTTTTCTAGTTTTGCCGACCGCGCAAAGCTGAAATCGCGCATGTTAAATGCGCGTAAGACGCGAGAGACCTGTACTATAACGGGATTCAAAAGGGAGCTAGATAGATTCTTGGAAGATAGGTCCATCAATGGCTATTAACCAGGATGGGCAGGAATGGTGTCCCTAGCCTCTGTTTGCCAGAAGCCGGGATTGGGTGACAGGCCATGGATCGCTTGATGATAACCTATCTGTTAATTCCCTTTGAGGCACCTGCCATTGGCCACTGTCAGAGAACAGGATACTGGCTTGATGGACCTTTGGTCTGACCCAGTATGGCCATTCTTATGTTCTTATATTCTTATGACTTTCTCCAATTTGTCCACATCTTTCTTGAAATGTGGTGTGGAACTGACACAATACTAATTTCCCATTTTGTATGTGTGTAACTGATTGGTCCTTCCTAAGTGGAGTACTTTGCATTTGTCCTTTGTGACAAAATGGCTGATGTAGGTGTGGTGGGTACCGCACTTTGTCTCGCTGCCCTGCCGGTTCTCTGGTCTTTCAAGTCTCAGCAACACACCTCCAAACTTCAGTCCTCTCTCCTTCCTCGCCTACCACTTCCCCTGAATCCACCAGTCTTGTTACCCTGTCAAAGAAAGCTATTGGGTTTGACAGCATTTATGCTTGAGAAGTCCATGCTGACTCTTATTTATCATCTTATTATCTTGTAGGTGTTTGCAAATTGATAGCTTAATTATTTGCTCCATTATCTTTCCAGATACTGAAGTTAAGCTGACTGGTCAGTAGTTCTCTGGCTTGTCCTTATTTCCCTTTTTATGCTTTGGCACTATATTTGCCCTTTTCTTTTCCTCTCAAATCTCTCTCGTCTTCCATGACTTTTCAAAGATAATCACTAATGTTTCAGTTAACCTCTCAGTGAGCTCCTTGAATATTCTAGGATATATTTCATCAGACCCTGATGACTTGAAGACATCTAACTTGGCTAAGTAATTTTTAACTTGTTCTCTCTCTATTTTAGCCTCTCATCCTACCTCATCTTCACTAGCATTCACTATGTCAGACGTCTAATTGCTACTAACCTTTGTAGTGAAAACTAAACCAAAAAAGTCAGTTAGCACTTCTGCCATTTCCATATTTTCTTGTTTCTAATGTATTTGTAGAGTCATAGATTGCCATGATACACCCATTTACAATAGCCAATTGTTTTGTTTCTAATATGCACAAGGCTAATACCTGACAGAAAGGAGATAAAGTGTAAAGGTATTCAGTGTGGCCTCTTCTGAGGAAAATAGATTGTTTAGAATTCATTCAGAAATCAGGTAAATGGGATACTGATACTGAATCTCAGCTCAGACTTTGCAAATGGTATAAGAGTGCCAGTCCTGAGGTGATGGATCAAACACATTGCTAGTTTACCAGTGGGTGGGCAGACAACTCATTTCAGATTGCTGGCACTAATAAAGCCCTCCCTAGATTCTCCTGATTGGCTAACCTTAAGAAATCAGGTGACTCACAAATCTGTGGTCCCCCCTCTAAGTCTACTGGGAAACAAACAAAAGGCCAGTTCCTGGCTCTGGAGAGAACTTTTCTTTTCAGTACACCTGTTGCATCTCGAGGAAGGACAATCCCTCCATTACAATGTGGTGACAGAAATGAGCTGTTTTCTGTTACTGACGTACATTCTGAAAAATCTGGGAGAATGATTAAACTTCCTTTATAAATGGTGCAAGGGGAGGATATGCTCCCTAATGGTTGTGAAGTGCATTACTTAGGCCTGAGGGTTGCCATCCAGTTCTAAAGCTCAAACCCAGAAAATAGTTCGTAAAAGCCCTTCCTTCCACAAGGACAGTCTGAAAAACTTAAAAATGCAAGTTAACAAAAGATGTCATTAATAAAATAGACTAAAGTGAAGTCCTCTTTGCTCATCCCATGCATCCAAACAACAAAAATTTCTAACATTCTCCTGGTAAAAAGTTTTGTACTAATGGAAAGTTATAGTTTTTGGCCCTTGCATTGTTTTAAGGGCATTTATTCTGAGTGTAATTAATCCACTATTTTAATCTCTGGAAGGGAAAATGATTACCTAGTTAGAAAACATCTTGACTGCAGAAGAGTCAGTAGCATATTACTTCAACATACTGTTATTTATGTACTTTGTAAAATGTATCAAACCTTTTTTTGCCTTTCAGTTAAATAGATTCTCACTCTTTATTGCACAGTTACATAAGGCATAAAAATTGGAATTCCAAAAAAAAAAGTAATCAGTATTTTTTTTAATTATAAAGGATTATGACTAGGGCTGGCAAATTGGTTCCCATATAATAAGTACTGACCTGAAACTTCACTTCAAACTAAAACTTTACTGAACTTTCAAAAAGTTTAGTCAACTTCCTTTCCACCCATTTTTCACTTTTGTGCTTCTGCATTACCGGATTCTAACCTGAAATTGAAGTGTCAGGTTATGTCACAATTGAAACCATTCTCATTTTATTTCTAAGCCAGTGTGGCACAACTTGATAAAGTTCAGATAATCATTTTAAAGGCAGGTGCATCTGGTGAACTGAGCCCAGGAGTCAAACCTACCTCCCCAAATCTAAAAGTGAGTGCATGCACTCAAAACCCTGTGTCTGTAATAGTGCCCCAGTGGAGCCCCATATTTGACTGCAGGATCAGGACCCTATAAAGGTAAGTACCGAGCTGTACTGCTGCTGTTCTGGCCCCTGATTGCATATGAGTGAGAACCAAATTCGATGGGGCAGAACCAAGCTTACAGCCTTTCCTGAAGATAACAAATGCTCCTCAGCCCCCTTGATCAGTCATTGACCATTGCAAGTTTAATATCTCTGCTTGCTCCTGCTGGTGTACATCACACAGTTCCAAGACCTCCCCCCCGACATAACCCAAGCATTAGCTCGCTGATTCTGAAGCACCAAAATTGCCTTAAGAATGCTGCTCTGAGGCAGGCCACTTAGATCCCTGAGAATGTTCACTGTGATGTGCCCACATGACTGCTGCATGGGGCCATTGGAATACAACCACCCTGCCAGAAACCTTTGACTGAAGAGTGTTGTGTGGATATAGATAACCATTTAGCCCACTGACAAGCCAGGAGGCAATTCTGAGATTGTTGAGGACGTGAGTTGACAGGTTGCTCGCAACCCCATGTACAGCAGCACCCGCTGCTGTATAATGGGCGATTCGGTGACCAGCCTTCCCACGTCTTTAATTGCGTGAATTTGTTAAAACTTGTCCCATAGCTCTGCCATGTGAAAGGAGGTAATGGATCTCCATGCCACATTGCTAACCATCCTACCCCCAGGCTCCATGTAGCTAGTGGCATCCACTCAGATTCTTGGTTAGCTTCTGGTGCCAGCTTCCAAACCTGGTATGTAAAAGTGAGGCAAGGCATCTCCTATGCCAGTATAAACCCAGGAAAGGTAACAAAATAATGGATATTATCCTGGAGCCTATTTGAGGATCAATCCCCAGGAGAAAAACCTGCAAATTATGTACAGTCCATTGTGTGAAGGGCCCTGCTACCCTGGCCTCAAGTAATTCCTATGGAGTCCTTTTAAAAAAAAAACAAAAACCCACATAGCTCAACCACGTCCATGACTTCTAATGTGTTTTGTCTGACAACATATTACATACCCCATCCGTGCCCATGACTTGTAGTGTTTTTGTTTGACAGTGTAGTATTTATAGTCCCCATAAACAGAATCCTAAACTCACAGTAATCTTCCCCATCTGCTTATTAAGGTACTTCCAAAGGAGTAACCTTAACATCTCCAGCTGAACTGGAAATGGTGCCCTTGCCAACCTGTGGGTGGAACTTGATTTAACCCCTATGCTGGTTCCCCCTGGGACCCTTTCCTTACCGCTGTGGCATGAACATGCTGCATGCACCCCAAAACGTAATCCACAAACGTACCTGCCCTCACAGATGCCTACACCTTTGCGAAGCCTGCGCTCAATGCTGCATGCATCTGTTGCTGCACTGACACACCCCTGCTTTCAGCATTACCCTCACGTCTTGTAATCAATTGGGACGACATCAATGCTCCCGGTGATCCTGTGTACTCTGGAAACCCCAAATGCTGTGAAGACAACTATTCTGCTTCCACGTGGAGCCATGCGGCTGAGCTGTGCTGAAGTGCTGCGTTCCCTCCTGCTTCAGCCTGCTCCATGAAAAAGGGAGGCTTCAGGTGGAGCGCTGCCCCCTTTTAAACCCTGCATCCCCAGGGGATGAGTGAGCGACTAAGCTCACCCTTTTGTAGCAGTTTTCATCCTCCTCCCACCCCCCACTATAAAGCACTGTTCCCTTCATTCAGCCAGCCAGCCGGATATCCTCCCCCACACACTTAAAGGTGCAGGGAGGTCATTCACATTTTGCAGTCAAATTTCACTGGTGTAAATGCAGACACAACATTGACCTAGAATATCTGTCTCTCGCTGAGGGAACTCACTCCTAAAATACATTTTATTTTATTTCGTTTTATTCATATTGTAGCCCACCTCAATTGCCTGCATTCTTGTCTACTTTATTGCTCAATCTTTACACAAAGCATCCTATTAGTACATCAGTCGTTCACAGTCAAATTCCCTAGAGGTATCGTACACCTTCCTGCACTTCCTACACTTTTTATTCATAGCACATAGATGTCAGTATTCAAAGATCCAAAAATCTAAAGAGTCATCATCAGAACTGACAGAGCAAAGCCTGGCTATGCTTTGCTTCTGGAAGATGTCAGTCCTGAAGCCCTGACTCTTACAATATTCCCACTGACTTCGGTAAGAATTTTGCAGAAGTATTGCAGAATCAGGCTTATAAAAGAGAGAGAGTCTCCATTTTCATCAATTGACCCATTCCGTGTATTTAATAAACACAAAGGTTGGCCATTAGTTTCCACTATTGAAAAGGAAGTTATTAAAAATCAAGGTTATCTATTCTGAGTCCAAGATTCTAGTATATAGAGATGGAAATAACTCTCTAGTGTAGGGTTGTTGTGTATTAGCAATGGGCCCTAGCCAATACCAGGGCTCTGAACACTCATGAACTTTGAGCTTTAGCACTAGATTGAATTTTTGGGTCTCTTGCCCATTTTTATTCCCTAAGCTTTATTAATTAGTAATTTACCTATTCTCACTATGCAGAAAAATAGAGAAAATACCATCTCCATAGTAACTACTGTTTATCTAGGCCGTGGTTTTTTTCCTATTAGAATTGTAGGTGGGGATATTAACTGTGCTTATGGTAAAGGTTGTCAGCACTTTCTGTCATACTGTCCTATTCTCTGATGTTTATGATTTTGCCAAACTTTAATCTTCCAGATAGAAATTTTCCTTGCTGAGGCTTTGTCTACACTAGCACTTTCATCGGTAAAACTTTTCTCGATCAGGGCTGTGAAAAAGTGCTGACAAAATTCCTGGTGTGGGCAGCGCTGTGTTGGCAGGAGAGACTCTTCTGCTGACATAGCTAATGCTGCTCATTAATTTGCTGCTCGGCAAAGAGCAGCTACATGGGAGGCCTTACAGTGGCACAGCTGTGCTGCTGTAAGGTCCATAGTGTAGCCATAGACTAAGTGTCTGCCAAAGTCTTTTTTTTTTTTTTTTAAGGTTTCAACAAAAATAGTTCAGCCATTTCCAAGAACGTGGTCTGGGGAAAATAGCTATTGTGCCCAATGAAAGAGATGTGAGAATTTTTAACTTGGGCACAATAGCTATTTACTTTGGATCAGGGACTTGAAATTTGGCAGGAGGGCATCACTCAAGTGACAGGGATATGCCTTTTGCTGTCCACATCATAATCCACCCCAAATCGACTGAATTATAATCTCTGTTTCCCCACACTCAGTAGAGGTTGGGGAGCAGCTGGCAGCTAAATTCTCCAAACATTTATCTGTACTGAGCATGCTCCATTCCCACAGAGCTCATTGAGAATGCTCCAGTTCAGGGATGAACAGGAATTTTCATGCAGTTGTTCTTCCTGTCTGCTAGTTGCAGCTGTCACAACAGGCACTGGAACTGGAATCAAGAAGACTAATAATTAAGGAGCAATCTGGTCTAAGCGGAGAAAAAGGGACATGAGCAAAGAAGGACAAGAGCAGACGGGGAATGGGACAGGAGCAAAATGGGACAGAGGCAGAAAGTGGGTAGGATGAAGAGAACAACCAAATTATCTGTAACTACTCGAGACCATTCCCCTCATAGAACAGAACACAGGTTTCCTGAATCTCATGACTCCTGTATTGTCACCAAATATCTGTGAACTCCCCTGAAAAAGTACATGTATCTCCCCTTAGAGACTGGCACACATAGAGAATGTATGCAGTGTAGTTGTAGCCATGTCACCTTCTCTCACACAAACAGGATAACAGATACCTATTATTACCAGTTACTCCATCAGCTCAAGTGGTAGTAGTCTGTGCTGTGGATATAAAACATTCTAGGTTTGTATTTAGCCATGTGGAAGAGGGATGGTGGGGTTAGTATGGTTCCATATGATAGAATTAACGTTGAAGTTGCAAATTCAGCATACACAGGCAAACTTATTTCCGGCATTTCTGAATTTTGGACTTCCTGACACTTAACCCGCTTGACTCCCTTAAAGATTTTTTTAAATATATATAGTTGCTTTTAGTGGAATGTAAAATTTAGTTCCCAAAAAATGAGCTGCTTAGAAGTTAAATCTTTGAATGACAACTGAAGCTTAGTAAATGACGAATTCTTAGATAGAAGAAAACAATCGCAGTCTCTTTCTCTCTCCCCATCGACTCTCTGCAGTGAAATATCTTTGTTCAAATTAATAATTACATTATAATTCTTTCTAACAATGTAAGGGTTAATGGAGCAAAAATATGTGCTTTATGAAGGAATTCTATTCACAGCAAAATTGCTTTTCAAAAAAAGCTTTCAAGTAGAATAGTACTCACTGACTAATTTTTCAGTTCAATGAGTTCCTCTTCAGTGGGAATTGTAAATGATTCAGTCAAAATATATTCTTCTAATAGAACCAGTATGGTATTTTTAAATTTTATTTCTTATTTTTTTAACAAGGGTTTCAGTACCTGAATTGTGGTGAAAACCTAGACCATAGGTAGTGTTGCCATTCTCAAACTACTCCTTGCTACCAGTTGATCAAAGGAAATTAATGTTGATTTAGGGTGACCAGATGTCCTGATTTTATAGGGACAGTCCCGATTGTTGGGTCTTTTTCTTATATAGGCTCCTATTAACCCCACCCGCTCTCCCGATTTTTCACATTTGCTGTCTGGTAACCCTATGTTGATTTAAAGTTGAAACAGACAAACGTTGCTGAGAGGAGGTTATGCCATTTTTTTTCCAAGTCAAAGATTATGCTTTGGAATCAAGTCACTAATAATTTTCAAATCAGACTGCTATTTATTGATCTATTTATCTATTTAATTAATTTATTAATTACTGTTATTTACAGGATTTGGGGGAAGAGGCACTCTTTTTTTGAGTTTCCCTAGAATTTACATAATAACCATTGGAATTATATAGGATCTATATATGGCAATTTTTAGATTTTTACCTACCTTTTGGATTGTTTAAGTTTTTCTCTAACAAGTTTTTATGATTTCTTTTATCAAAAGTGCTTGTACTAAGGTGAAAAACTGAGTGGGGAAAAAGATAAATAAAAATGAATGTGGAGTGATATCCACCTATGAAATGAATGTAAAGCCCCGTAACAACTTTAAAGACAAGCTAATCCTTGATGTATTGTCTGAAAATGTGGTGGCTGTTAAAGGACAGTGTAAAATGGGGCACATCATCAAATATCACCTATGAGGGCTAAAGGTAACTTCAAAGATACTAATAATTCTCTCTGAACAGTAGATCTAACTTTGTAATACATTCAGCATTTAGGGTTTATTGAGCCGGAAAAGCTCTTGGAGGCAATAGAGGAATCCTGACAAAGGGATGGAGTTTTAGATAATATGTTACTGTGATGAGCAAATGTTGTTGTTTCTGGAAAAAGTTTTACTTACTATTCATGCAGGAGAAGAAATAAAGTGCTACCTGTTTAGTAAGGATAGACAGCGTGCTGCTTTACTTCAGGAGCTTCTCCATCCTGCCAGTTGGCAAATTGGGCATTTTTCTGAAAATCGTTCATGAAATTATGGAGTAAAATTGTTTTGCAAACAGAATGTCCTAGATGTAATTGTAATTAAGAGTATATTACAAGTGGCATCTTGGAGGTAGGCAGTGAACGAAAGCTTCATATAAACTTTACATCCATGCTTGGTGTACCAGCCTACCATTTGAGCTTGCCATGAACATATAGAAGAGATATCTTTAAAATGTTTGCAAATATGTAGTTAATTTTTAAAGAAACGGATCAAAAGGATATATTAGGTAGATGGTTTTCCACCTAAAGGCTTGTCTATAATAGGCTTCTTCTTTTTTTTTTTTTTTTGCAAAAAGTTTTCCATTCTTGCTACCACTAGTTCTGAGACAGGGATTAAGTGACTGCCTGCATTTTCCATATGGTCAGAAGATAACTAGGACTAAAAGTACTCTGGAGCTGCCCTGAGACAAGATAGGCAACACAGTGTTAAATCCACTAACAGCCAACAGATGCCTTGTCTGCACTGGAGCTCCTATCATTGCCAGTGGTTGAATTGAACCAATGGTACCAAGGGTGAGAACTTTTTGAAAAAAATGCAGTGTATACAAAGCCAAACAATATTATCTCAGGCATGAAGTCTATGAATTTCTGTGTTGAAACCCTTTGTCGCTAGTTTTCATTGTGGGCAATTTCGGTATCCCGGGATTCAGACTTAAGGGAAACTGCAGGAGAGATAGAAACAGAAACAGTCCCAACTATCCTGGGGTAAATGTTTTCTCAGGAGAAAGATTAATAAAAAGAGAGAACTGGAAAGCATTTGTAAACCCACAAAATAGAAAAGAAAGCAAATGATTTTCAGAACTCATGTAAATTGCTTACATACAGAATCTGGCCAATTTACTCACCTTACTCATGTGGGGGGAGGGAGTGAAATCACCTTGCTCAGTTTTGAATGAAATCATTGAGATTGCTCATTTGAGTAAGATGAGCAGGATTTGCCTACCACACACTCATTACTAATTTGGGTCAAGGCTTTTCTTTTAAATATGGACACATTAGACAGCCCTGGAGGTGTTCTAACTTGTTCCAGGGGCTGGTTCAGTCCTTGACAGTCCCTGGGTAATCCACGTATGCCCACTTTCTTCCCCCATGTGCACTGAGTGCTGCTCTAGTGCAACTGGAGATCTAGCCAAAATTGTCTCCTTTTAAATTAAAACATTTTCTTGTTCTGAATGTGGATCCAAGATAGTGGTTGTTACCTATTTTTGTAGCCAGAAAACCTCCACAAAAATTCAGAACCCTATTAAGCCTCAACTGATGCATTGAGAATTCATGTCAATAGTTGGAGCATTGATAGAAGGAGAACACCACAGTCATGACTTAACAATTTCTAGAGGTCACTGCATGCAACAGAGAATTATTTTTCAGTCCTAGGCAGAAGGATCTTCAGCTGTTTAATTTTCAGTGGGCAGATTCCTAGAAGTCTGTACATATGTGTTTCCCTATGGAGTTTGAACTCCTGAGTCATTCTTCTTTATAACGAGAATGGCAGACAATCCTGTCGTGATGGCTCAATACATTTCCAACTGTTCCACAAATTGTCACCACAAATGAAGTAGGAGAATAAAACTAACTCGCTGAGAGAGGCAACTGAAGCCTCTGAGTCATCCTTAATATGTGATTTCAGTTCAGTGGCATGCATATGGTCAGAAAATTACTAGGACTATAAGTTGTGGTCAAATGTGCACTTGACAAATTTGCCGGAAGAAAGGAGCAAGACACATACAGCATGCTTATTAAGGTGAAAAAAATGATCATGTAGGATAAGGATACTGTGTGAGGGGGGATAAAAAAGAAAAATGCTTTATTTATTACATTATTTTACAGCGTGATGAAGTACCATTTGTAGGTACCTCCGGACATAGGAGTTCTGCACTGTGGACTACTCCCAAATCTTTCTCTGTATACCAGGGCAATATCTTATCCCTCATTATGTTGTATAACTTTCTTTATTTATGTTAATAGAAATCTGTTCTAACTGATGCTGGAAAATCAAATTTTTCATATTCCGTGAGGTTTTATTAAAAAAAAAATTAATAAAAGAATCCTGAGCAAAATATAATGGCCCATATTTACAAGGTGTTTGCAGCTCCTGGTGTCAGGAAAGATGCTTTGTTAACTCTAGGGCAGGAGAGACATGTTGTCTACAACTGCCATTGCTTACTGTTTCTACCAGGGAAGCAGCTTTGCAATCTCTTGTGGGCTTCATAAAAACCCTGGCAGCAGAAGTTGCACCAGTTGTGACTAATTTGGGTTTCTACGACACATCAGTCAGTCGTGGAGGTGCTCTGACTTGTTGAAGGGGCTGGTTCGGTCCTTGACAGCCCCTGGATAATCCACTTATGCCACTTTCTTCCCCCATTCGCACTGAGTGCTTCTCTAGTGCAGTTTGTTCCTCCTTGCACAGAAGTCAATGGTAAAATATTTACTGACTTCAGTGGACCAGATTTGAGTCTGTCACCTACGGTCTCTCTTCCCAGCCAGCATCACCCAGTTGGGGTTTGTCTCCCTGGGGAAGGGAAAAGACATATGCCACCACAACCCCAATCTGAAGTATTTTTGCATCTGAGGATCTACACTATTTCTCTTGGTAGACATGTCCTACATTTATTTCATGCCCACAAAAGTGCTTCCCTTTTATCTAATAAATAGATTTTTCTGCATTTTTCTATTATCCCTCTTCTTTTTCTTTTTTTTTAAATTTAGAAATTATAGCTTTGTTTCATTGGCTTTTTAAACTTGTTATAAATGCTATAGTTACTCTAAAACATCCACAAGTGAAATACACTGGTTGTTAATCACACAAACCTCATTCACGTATAACTTTTCAAGAAACAGGAACACACATTTCCTTAAACATGTTGTATATGTCAGCTAATTGGTATGTGATCTTTTCTAAATGTGCCAAGTCACTGAAGCCTGAGTACCATTCAGTGATGTACATACTGTTTGCTGGTTTCTAATCATTAGTGGTTATTCTCTTGGTGATCATATTAGCCTTGAGTACAAATACTTCACGGGTCCCATGAATAGCTGTAAAAGTCTTTGGAGCTTCTGCTTAGAGGTCCATGTGAGGTTCATGCATAGTTTGAGTTTTATATGTATTTTTACCTCTTCACAGAAGTGAAAAACTCTGCTAATAGCCCAGCATAAGCATTGTCTGCACTAAATCCTCTTCCATTGCAACACCTATTCACTGTTTTGCATGTGCATCTTTCCAAGGGCCCAGTATGTTGTAAAAGGGGCTTTCTGTTGACTGACCTTTAATTGATGATAGATAAAAATACTTCGTAAGTCCAGAAAAGCCTGAAAGGCTATATAATCTGCTGATATTTTAGTAGATGCTACTGCGTACTCTAAAACACTTAAACATCCCCATTTCTCTATGCAGCATAGTCTGTGTGTGAAAATAGTTCCCTTGTTTTCAGTAACACAGAATTTTTCTAGTCTTTTATCCTCAAGCCTGCATCAGCTGTGAATTGCTAGTATCATGATGGTACTTGCAAATGTTACCACTCCTTAGGGCGTTAAGAAAGGGGTTGAAATTGCTTTGACATTCATGCCTGTTTTTCTTCTCTTGAGTTAGGATTGCATTATAAGGTGTTTTTAAGCACCAAGAGGGTTGCTGACTGTGATGGCGTGTGTCACATTAGGTCAGGCCTAATGTTTCTCTTTTTGTATTTTTCATTTTGTCATGGATATGGGGTTCTAACCACTGACAGGTTAAACTTTTACTTTTAAAAGTACAACGTTATGTTATCCAATTATAGATAGGGTTATTTTGGAGGTTACATGATCAACAGCAAATATTGTTGTTCCTTAAATTGGGAACAAGGGATTCTGATTCCACTCCCTAAACTGTGAAAAAGTCACAGAAATATATGACATGTAGGGAGGTAATGTATGTAGGGGAATGGGTTAACTTGTGGGGATCCTGGAAAAATGTGTTGAAGCTTGGAAGAGGAAAGTGGGGACAGGGTCTCTATCCAAATTTTTCAGAGTTTGGAGATTCAACTTCAAGTTCGTGTTAGAGAAAGTGCAGAAGTTTTGGTTGGTTTTGTTTCAGTTGAACCAGTTGAGATGCCTCTCTAGTTATCTGAGGATTGCAAAGCAATTTACATACTTTAATTAATTAGTCTGCACAGCAGTCTGTAAGGTAGATAAATATTTATTATCCTTGTTTTGCAGAAAGATAAATTGAGGCACACAGAGGTTATGTGACTTGTCCAAGGTCTCATGGTGAATTAGCGGCAGATCTCAGAATAGAACACAGACGTCCTAACCTGCAGACTTCTAACCAATAAATGCTCTCTCCACAGTCTTGTAGAGCAAGTTTATTTGGGATTTTTAAATTAAGCCCCTCTCTGTCAAATATTGCTGAGACAATGCAGTACATTTGTATTTGCCTTCAGTATGACACTTAGGTGCCGTACAGCTATACTGAAAACTCATCCTTCAATTGACAGCTTTCTTTACTGGATTATCATAGTTCCTGTTGATAAGGTACACCAACCACAGTTTTTACTGACATGTACAGTAGTGGAAGGTCCTGCAAAGTACTAACATACCTCAGCAAAGTTTCATATAAAGGTAATTTATTTAATAGAAGAAAACTGAAATTTATATAAATCATTGGGTCATACGGTATATTCTCATGAATGTTTCCCTCTGAAACAGCCCCCATGCCAACAAAATTAAAGAAAAATGTAAAGCATCACTACAGGATTAAAATCCTGAGCTAAACTCAACATACAGCTCTAATTCCAGCCCTGGCACTGACTCACTTTGGCCCTAGATAAACTACAGTGGTCACTATTAAAAAGCTAACTTTTGACTGCTGTTACTCACTAATGCTGCGGTGTGCAGGATCCCAGCTCTGAAACTTCTTGCCAGGCTAGGTCAGACAGCATTTAGATTGTAATGTAAAGGACACCTTTGTGAGGAAAGCACCTATAAATAGTGGCAACAAAGTTCATTCACTTAAATTCTAAATTCACATGCATGTGTTCTCAAGGCAATTGAAAAGACCTATTTTTTGGTTTGGGTTCTGCTTATCCTCTTTCAAATTTTGATAAGCATTAATTTTGTATGGCACTCGAATACTTTAAGAGGAGCCACCACAGAAATTCCATTCATTAGATGGATAAAATAGAGGTAAGTGCTGGCAAATGGGGACTACTTAATAGTAATCACTGTTCATAACTCTCTGAGTTTGGCTATTTGAAAAATTAGGATAAGACTGTTGAGAGTGTTTGTTGTAAGGACCGATTAGTTACGGTTATGTTGCAGTTAACAATTTGCTATTAGTATGGAGTTATGCATAGCTGTGGCTCTGGGAGTCATAATTCTTTTCCTGCTTCCCTTGTCACTATCCCAGTAGATTACATCCATCTCTGGGCCACCTTAGCTGAACTAGTAAGGGTATTGAGGGTGGCAGAGTCAAGGCTCCACCACTCCCTGCTCACCAACTGTGACATATGGGGAATGTAGCCCACACAGGGTAGCAAGGGGTTGCTTTATGCCTCCATACTCCCCCATGCAGGTGCATGGAAGGTAAACAACCATTGCCTCCAAACTGTGTGATTGCTTTATGAATATCATACTAAGTTTGTGTAAGCATCCCAACAGCAGAAAAGTACTCCTGGGAGCTGTAAGCAGCTATTAGAAAAACATGGACACACCTTGTGCAAGATGAGACCATCAAAGCATAGCTCCTATGAGCATTGGCTGACCTGTGAGTCACAAGGAACTAAGCTACAGCAATGTACAGGATGAATACAGAATGAGTCCAGCCACCAAATGGGCAACTCTATTAGATGGACTCTTCTTAGGGCAGGTCTACACTACGGATTATGTCGACTTAAGTTACTCACCTCCAGCTACGTGAATAATGTAGCTGGAGTCGATGTAGCTTAGGTCGACTTATTGTGGTGTCTACACCGTGCTGGGTCAATGGGAGACATTCTCCCATCAACTTGCTTTAGGCTTCTCATTCCAGTGCAGTACAGGAGTCGACGGGAGAGCGACCTGCGGTTGATGTAGCGGGTCTTCACTAGACCCGCTAAATCAACCTCTGGTGGATCGATTGCTGTAGCGTCGATCCACAGTAAGTGTAGACATATCTTTAGTGATTAAGTCTGCAGCGATTAAGTGGTGCCCAGCTACCAGTGGCAGACACAACAGCAGTGCCACATGACCAATGCAGCTGATTCAGATTGAATTTTGGAAGAGGTAGGAGAAGAAATAGGGATAGATGAAGATAGTCACAAATGGCATCACAAATTCTTGTGACCCAACTTTCTTATATAATTTTCTGGAAAGAATAGGCTGAAAAATCACCTATCATGAGTAGCCAAATACTTGCTGAACTTTTATCACATACCACATGTACCATTAAACAAATTACATTTACTATGTCACAATATTTACCCTTTCCAAGTTGTTTTCACTGTTCTCTACACTTAGAATTGGAAATTTTGATGCCATGGAAAAATGTAAACTACTGCTGGCAATCCAAGATGTAACAACGTCCACTGGTGAGTGAAATGGTTTGGATAACATAAGAACTGAACCAAACCTTTGTCCAAATATGAAGTCAAATATCATGTCATATCTAACTTGGTCCTATTTTCATACACCTCTAAATTTCTGGCAGGGACCAGTAGTAGAAGTCAAAGGCAGTTAAAAGCCTGTTTGAATGAGATTTTTGGCCCAACTTTCTAGACCCAAGAAGTTTCAGTAAGCATCTATAGAGACCATCCTAAGGCCTTGTCATCTTAGCCCAGAGCTACACTGTGGGGGGGTCGATCTACGATACGCAGCTTCAGCTACGTGAATAACGTAGCTGAAGTCGGCGTATCGCAATCAACTTACCTGGCCGTGAGGACGGCGGCGAGTCGATCGCTGCCGCTCCCACATCGACTCCGCTTCCGCCTTTCGATGAGGTGGATTTCCGGAGCCGACGGGGAGTGCTTTCGGGGATCGATTAATCGCGTCTAAACAAGACGCAAAAATCAATCCCCGATAGATCGATTGCTACCCGCCGATCCGGCGGGTAGTGAAGAGAAGCCCTTAGGGCTAAATTCTCCCAGAACTTGGCCCATATATTGGAACTTAACATAGATCATCAAGGTAAAAAATCAAGCACTCCAACTGCTCCATCTCCTATTTTTATTATTTTACCCTCCACTCCCTCTTCTGCAAGTAGGAACACTATCTTTGAAAGGAACTTATTACTTTGTTCAAAGGCATTACCGTATTAATGTGCAGTTCTATAACATCATTCTAGAGATTGAGATGACATATGTACATAGATCTGGGAGGGGGAGTATCAAAATTACTGTACTTTCACATCTCTCCTATACTGTACACAATGACTTTTAATTAATAACATTCCTTACATTTCAAAGATACTTTAAAAGTATCAAAAGATACTTTTAAATTCAGTACATCTTTAGGCCTAGCCATGCTAATGGGCAGGTGTGTGATTGCATATTGCATGGTTGTTATGATAACCATTTACAAAAGCACCATGTCTTCATATTGCACTCCAGCTGAGGGAATGCTGAATTAATTATGTGATTGTACTTTTGGAAATACCACTATCAAAACCCTATTTGATTACATGTAAAAGTGAAGCTTAGTGATATCGATTTTTGTTCAAATCTGTTTTTAATAAAATTAAAGGGAGTCAATCTTTTTTATGTATTATAGATTTTCCATTTTTACAAATATCACTCATACATTTCTTGAAAATATGGATACTGCATCCGGCATTAGGCAAGCTGCTGGGCTGCATATTTACAAGCAATAGACATAATTGTTTAGAAGAATGAACCATCGTTAATGCACATATGGAGCCATAAATTATTGCTTGTATTTTTGCCAGTTACCAAAATGCAAAGTAGCTTTTTGAACTCAGAATAATGTTTATATTTATTTAAAAATATTTTCAAATTAGAGATACAACAAATTTCTTTCTGTTTCTCCCTCAAAAAAAGAAAAGAAAAAGAAAGAGAAATACAAGAATATAGAAATGTACATTGGTCAAAATTTATTTTTTATTGACATTTATATCTTACCTCTCATGTTTAGGAAAATGGAATTAAATCAGGTCAGACAAGTCCAAATGTGAAGATAATGCTTAGTGCTGCAAGATCACTGAAATACCTAAATCCAAATTAAACAAAACTACGCTTGGTGTGTAATCCATCATGTGAGTCATATAGGAAAAAACAGTGCAGGCTTTATTTAGCGTCTCTTGGCAGTAAGAAAGTCTTACAAAATGTCAAAATTTCTAATAATTTATTTTACTAAGAAGCCCATCAACAATATTGTACATACATTGTTCAGTCTGTCTCCCATAATGCAGTTCATAATCAATGTACAAAGCCAGAATAGAAGTTAGTCTAGAATCTTAATGCATATAGCATAACATGATATCACTGGCATTTTATTCTGTAAAAGCTGGCTGTCTTTAGGGGATTTTAGCATTTAGATGGGACAAACACTCTGTATAAACAGATGATGACTTTGCTTAGAAGTTTAACACTTGATATTCTTGATGTTAAATTGCAGTTAAAAGAAAAAAGAAAGAAACACTCACAGTTCTAGCATTGTATACACTGTATCATTTCTGTTGTTTGTATTGCACTTGTTTCTTCATTTTCATCTAATAATTATTTACATCCTGCTCAGAATATGAAATTTTGCTTAGCAGGCAAGATTGTGATACCTTTTTTTGTGCAGCAGCAGCAGCTACTTTTGTCCTGAATAGTGTTTTAGAGGGATTTCTTTTTCCATTTTTGCATTAGTACCTGTGATGCTTTAAAAAAAATGAAACATAACATTTTCTAAAATGTAACATTACACATCCCCCAAATTATGGAATGGCAGTATTGCAATTTCGCTGCTAATGTTGAGTATTTTACAGAGTCTTTCTAATCACCTGTATAGCTCTGTGCTGAATACAGAAACACTTCCTCCAGTAAAAATGTTTGCTTAGAAGTGTTTTTAAAAAAGGGCAGGTTGACTTTTCACGTCTATGTAGAGAGTTTTTTGAACTCTTCCTTTTATTGGCTGTATTTTTTTTTTCAAAGCCTCGTATTCCTAAGGGGTTTTTGCTTGTCTAATTGGAGTTTGCAGGAGGTCACACCCATATGCAATTCCAAGATGAACATTTTGCAATGTCCACAAGTGATCTAGATGGTAATTTAAATACAGTATATCCGCTGTTAACGAATAATGGCTGCACTCTGGCACGATGCTGTGCCATGACATCATTACCAATGGCATAATTATTTATTACTTGTTGATCACCAGTGGTGTAGCTGATGCTGTATAAAACAGAGAAGTAGTTCCTAACCTATGTGTTCCATGGCTTAAGTTTGATGGAGATGCCATGATCCAGATAATTCTATACATTCATCAAACATACTGATACATTAGATGAGGCTCAAACTTCATACAATTAGCTAGGGTTTGGTTGGTGTTTTGCTTGTTTCATTTGTTTATTTAATAATCAGGATAATCAAAGCAAAGTTAATGATAGGCAATCATTGATAGATCTTGTGGTCAAAATATATTTTGAGGAAGGACTTGCATAGAGGATGACCTTTGGAAGGTAATATATCTAGCAAGGCATTCATCTGGATTTTTTTCTGTTATTCAGCTTGGAAGACCATAAAAGCATCCCAAATTCACCATGGTTCATGCATGTTTATTTCATGCATAATAGGAGAGGTATATATCACCTTGAAACAAAAGGACATTCACTGTATCTTTCCTATAATATGTTTTCATAGAGCTGTATTGTGTTTGTTTTTTCTGACAAGCCAGTGCGTGGCTCATTTTTTTTTGCATGTACATCTTTCAAGACACACAGACTTGTATGGTGTATACCCATATGCCCTCTACTGGATAGAATGTTGGACCTCCTATGTGTGTGAATAAATTCTCTCCAGTGACTGAGATGTTACAGCAGATACTTTAATTCCTGGGTAGTAGACCTGTTTTAGGAACTGATGACCATGAGTCAGGGCTGTATGTTTATAGCTATCTAATGACTTTGGATGGCCATGTATTTTTCACTGCAGTACTAATGTTGATCTTATTAGTAATTGTTGTCATTGATGTATTTGAGAAAAATGTTAGGCTAATATCAGGGGAAGCTTCTTAGGCTATGGATTAGTCTGCATAGGAAGTGGTAGAAAATCCATTGCTTAGACATTTTTAAACTTAATGAGAGAAAACAATTGTAAATATGCCATTGGGAACATTACTATAATGGCAGCACTGAACTGGACAGTCTTTTCTGTCTCTTCTCCTATGATGCTATACTTATTAATTATTTATTGAGCCTCAATTGCGTGCTATTCAAAACAACCACAACTGTAATGCAATTCCCATATTACAAATAATTGTTCTTTTCATTTTGACACTTGCAATACAACAATATACATACTTCAGTTTTAGGGCATTTCTCCTTTTTAAGTCGGAATTTAAATAGAGTGTCAAATGAATAAAACGCACAGGTCAATGATATGCTCTTCATCATACTTGGTATTTATGCAGACAGATAGATGTAACATGCAGTTTTTAAGACTGTTCATTCTATGTAAACCACACAAAATACCAATACAAACCATTGCCTCTTTCAAAAGCTTGTGCTCTCATTTTAAAACGTATGTGCCTTTTTATATATTACTGATTGTGTGAGAGTTTTTATGTTTCATATAAACACAATAAGTAAAAAGCAAGACAATATACTATATAAGTATGCTATACTTGGCTATATAGGGAATCTTCTCATTTAATTTATTTGGCTTTGGATCAGGCATATAGACTCAGGCCTTGCTCCTTCAGTGGGACTGCTCTAATTCTTAAATTTGAGCATGTGCTAGTGCTTTTGCTGGAGCAGGAACTATATGTACAGTCTGACTAATCCCAAATAGGTAATTAAAGAATGCAGGGAAGTCCCAAGAGGAAAATGTATGCAAAGCAGTTTCTGGCAGTAAATGTGAGATGAAAACCCAACCCCTTGAGTCAGCTGCATTAGCAGGAGGCTAGCTTTAGTAAATTCTGCATTTGAGATTGCCAAGCACTCATTCCACACTCCATTGATCAGTCCAGGGAGAGCACAACCACTGAGCTGCTAGTTGCCAACTTATTCCACTATGCTGCAGTTGACCAGATCAAGAATTGGTTTCCCTTATCCCCATGAGTTCTGGGAGCAAATCATTTGTGCTTCACTTGACACTGATCCCTAAACAGTGACAAGAGCAAGGCAGCCAAAAAGTATTCAAGATAGTTGCAAGTAATTGAAAGAAGAAACTGGAGAGAGACAAAGAGAACCCATAGAAGAGAAGGCAGTAGAAAAAGGAACAGACAGAACGCAACAGAAGAGCATCAACAGGGATTTAATGACATAAACAAAAGATAAGGAATTAAGGACCATTTTAAAATGAAAAATGGGAAATTTGGAGAGAAGGACTGAGATTATTAAAACAATAGAGACACCATGAATAGTCTAGAAAATGATGAGAGGGAGAACAACCCCATATGTTGTGTGCTCCTGAATAGCAATAGTGACACATAATCACAAGCTTCCCAATGTAGATTGTTCTGAAGACATACCTGATTCTGAGTTGCCATTAAGGAGGTCTTGCTGAGGTTGAAAAGATGTTGTGGATTAGAATTGTCAGCAGTGACCTTTTGGCAAGTTTGGCATCAAAATTATTTTATTGGGTATTTTGTTTTAATGAAGACCTGATCACTTGTTGACTAAATGGAGACTGTTATAGGAGCCAGTTTAAATTGAGATTTATTTTTTCATTCTGTTCTCTTGTTGTGACATACCTCATTCTGTTACAATTTAAATGTAAATGTGTTTAGGTTGTTTTATGCTAGTAATTTGACAATTTAGTGTTGTAATAAAAGGAGTTTAATTTAACTGTGAACTGATCCCAATGGATTTCTGTCAGAATGACACACTTTACTGAGTTTGAACTTCAGTAAAAGACCAGGGAAAGGATGGTCTTTTTTTAAGATGTTGAGTTCTGAGTTCTATTCCTGTCTTTTCTACAGATCGCCTGTACAGTTTTGGAATGTCACTAAATCATATTTATTTACTTGATCACACAGAGGAAACAATGGTATTAAGTTGGAGTCAAGGATGCAAAAAGACAAGTGAATTTAACCCAAATTGGTGCCCTTGCTTAAAGAAGTTTAATATGATCTCAAATTATTTAGAAGATTTTTACGGTGCTCATCACTGTCATATCTAAACACCTCACATTAGCTTCATAACAGTCCTTCCCATTTTCAGATGAAGAACTGATGTGCAAAGACATGAGGTGATTTGCCGAAGGTCACGTAGGAAGTGTGCCAGTAACTGAACTCAGACATTTTAAGTCCCAGTCTTAGCCACAAGGGTACAGCATAGAGCTAGTGGTCCCGTGGTAATTTGCCATATCTTGATAATGCAAAGTTTTAACACATTTTCCTTTTGGTAAAATATATATAGACTCTGGACTCAGAAGTCTCAAACTTATATTGGCCACAACGAAGTCCCAAATTTTCTGTTGTTTCATACCGTATTTTACATATTCTCTTTCATATCTAGCAATAGTAGGCAGATAGCAGTACAAACTAAACTGAGCTGGTGTAGAACACTGAATATCCATGAGTAAAAAGAGAAAGAAAATAGGTTGATTGTGATAAATATATAGCAGAACAATAAAACACATTTTTCAATCTGTATGTACGTAGTTAAAAATTAAAGATATAGTGAAACATATTAGCTGTAGTTAATGTTTAAAATTCAGATGAGAGAGCCAAGCAAACAACAGAGTATAAGAAATAAATTGCAACCAAAAAGAGTATCTGTAATTCTGCAAAAGTTGCTGTATTTAAGCAAAATAAATAAAAGCAGTCAGGTGGGCCTGTTGATCTGCTACTCTGCCTTTTTGTAAGGCAGCTCTCAGCAACTGCTTCATGTCCTTTAGGAAGGAAGAAGGAAGGATTCCACTCCCTCTGCCCCAGCCCACATCCCCATTATTTGTTTTCAATTGGTAGACCTGTCCATTGATCCACGTGCAGACTCCCATTGATATAAATGGGGAGGTGCTGTGTAAAAATTGATGGCAAGGTTATGTCTTCATGACGAATGGCAAATGTACAAGAAAATAGAGTAAGAAAGATGGGCTTTATTCCAATGTACATCTTGTAATGGAAGAATTTTATAGAAAGGCATGTAAAGAAGACTAAGGCAGAAACCAAGCTAAAGCAATCAATTATATTCACAGCCAGCTCATTTGCAAATCAGCATGGCAAGTTGGGCAACTTATAAGACACCCCCCGCCACCTCCTCTGTGTCTGTTAGGGGCACTCTCTGAATACTAAGCATGGGCTCCATGATTAGAACAAAAATTACTCACGTTGATTTTGATGATGGGCTTCATTTCAAAACTAAAACATTGCTCTAGTGTGGGAGCTGAATAAAAGGACTGCAAAATTAGAAATAAAATCCCTGTAAAACTCCAGGAATAAGCTGGCAATCAGAAAAGTGCTGGCACTTTTCCATGATTCTGTCATCCTCTAGGAAAAAATGCAAATCATCTTTTGGCTTAAAGTTGTATGTGTGAAAGCTTTTAATTTTGTTAAAATTAATTATCTGTCATTATCTTCTAGTTAATACCTAAATGCAGACTAGTAAAAAACATGCATTTAATAGTCATAGTTTGTTGCAAAGCAACAAAACAAATAACACTCTAATTTTACCACACAAAACAAGATGGAGTATTGTGTCCCGTTTTGGGCACCAGACTTTTAAAAAAGATGTGGAGAAATTGGAGAGGGTACAGAGGAGAGCAACAAAAATGAGGAAAGGTTTAAAAACTCAATCTATGAAGAAAGGTTAAATAAACTGGACATGTTTAGTCTTGAGAAAAGAAGACTGAGGGGAAACCTGGTGAGTCTTCAAATATGTGAAGGGGTGCTGTAAAGTGAATGAAGATCATCTGCTTCTTTGTCCACTGAAGATAGAACAAGAAGTAATGGGCATAATCTGCAGCAAGGGAGATCTGGGTAAGATGTTAAGAAAAACTTTCTAACTATAAGAGTAGTGAAGCTCTGGAGCAGGCTTCCAATTGAGGTTGTGGAGTCCCCTTCACAGAAGGTTTTTAAGAAGAGGTTGGACAAAAATCTGTCAGGGATGGTCTAGGTTTATTTGGTCCTGCCTTAGTGCAGGGGGACGGACATGATGACTTCTCAAATCCCTTCCAGCCCAACATTTCTATGGTTCTATGGTAAGTACAAAGATAGAGATGTGACCTCAAGAAGCCCTCAATGGCAGAGCTGGAGCAAGACAGCCACTTAACTTGGGGTGGTGCCACTCCAGCATGCAGAATCTCTCCTTGACATGCTTCGTGTTCATAAGGAATATTCAATCTGCTTTGTCACTAGGCTGGCATGATGTGCTTGGGCCGGTGTGCAGAGGAGCAGGGCCACAATCCCTTGTCTGTAAGATGGGAAGCCTTCGGCCCGCCTTTTGTTGTCCTGCTCTCAGATGAGAGGGAACCAAGAGCAAACAGTCCCTGTGCTCCCTAGAGCACATAGATTGTTATTGTTTGTCCCTTGTAGAGTGGTGCAAATTGGTCATTCTCCTACACCCATGCATGGCTGTGCCAGGGCCACACGTGGTCTGGCCCTAAATGCTAATTGTTCTGTAACTTGTTTACCTTTTTCTCATAGGTTCAATATTTAGGCATTCTGGATTTGTTCCTTTCTCATCTTGAAGCAGTATAGAATGTATTCAGGGTTAATCAGCACAGATATTTAAAATGTTCTGTTTATTTTACTATGTATAATCAGATTAGCCTTTATTTTGGGCCATAATTATTACATGGAAGGGTGAAGTTCGGCTGCTAAAGGGTAACTTTATTCAAATGAGCAAACTTCTGTAAATGCCATACATCTCATTCTCTTGCTTTATGGTGAAATCAGACAAAGAACAACGTCAGAGATTAGCACTGCCAGAGATACAACAGAAAAACATCACACTTCTTTGAAAAAGCAAAAACTTGGAATGAGCTACAGTAGATTTGAATTTGAGATAACCTTTAATGTGAGTGTGCCTGGGAAATATTTTCCCTACCTGTCCCACTTGCATCTTTGTTACTGTAAATCCCCAGATTACCAAACCCCCACAAAGACAATCCAGGGGACTACATGTGTGCTTGAAGTTAGGAATGTGCTTAAGTATTTTGCTGAATCAAAATGAAATCAGAATCAGCACAAATATGATCACAGGTGTTTACTTTCAGCACACAGACACCCTTCAGCGTCATAGGCAAATTTAATGAACAACATGGTTTAAACATGTTTAAAGCACCTCTTCTAGATTATGAATGAAGATGTGGAATAAGAGTAGGGATACAATTTTTAAAAAGCACTTCACTGACTTAGGCTCCAAAGTTACTAAGTAACTTTTGAAAATGAGGACTTAGGCACCTAAGTCACGTAGGTGGTCTTTGTAAATTTTACCCTAGATGTATTGCCATAGCAGCTGTTAGCCACCCATCTAGATGTTTAATATATTGCTATAGAGCATTAATCTTCATGTGTCCCGAAGCAAGTGTCTAGAAGGTTTGTTGTGCTTAATAATAACAGTAATAATAATAATTAATAAGTAATAAATAATAAATGGATTGTGATCTCCTTCAACCAGTTTTCAGTAAAAGTGCACATATCCAAGCTAATATGAGTTAATTTTTCAAATAAGATTTGTTAAATCAGTGTTACTATGATTAATCCTGGCTGCTTCTCTAGTCCTTGGGCACTAGTCTTTGTGTTATTTTAAAAGCAAAAAAGGTAGAACATAATGTTTTCATCTCATAATGTATAGAGACATTTCATAAGTCAATTCTCATACACACATGCAATCCTAAATGGACAAACCAAGGAACTGAGCTAAACAATACAATAATATACATGTCTATGCATATTTTTTTCATTTGCATTTTAAGATTTTTAATAAACAAACTATATGATCTCTTAAAGGATGGTTATAAATTCATTATTTTTTAAAATAACTGTAATTGAGGAAATTGTTTATATTTATGTTTTAGTCACCATTAACACAGTGTAGGTGCAATTTTCAAATGTGCTTAGCATTGGCCTAACTCTGTTCCCATTGCACTTAATAGTAAAATTACCATTGACTTCAATGAGAGCACTTAGGCCCAGTGGTGAGACCTTTTGAAAATCTCACTCTAACTTTTACTGTAAAATTAAATGTGGAAGAGTGAGAAAATATATGTGTTGAGCTGCCTCTATAAATGGAGTTTGAATTTTGAACCTCTATCATTGTTCAGTGTAGGCATCCAGGGCCACTGAGACATTACAGATTGCATTCACACTGGTGAATAACTATTAATGGTATGGCTATGAATAGATCCATTTATAGGGACAGGTATGAGTTAAACATTGGCCATGTTTACCAGAAGCATGGATATAGAAGGCCAGTCATCAGCTAGATACATACAAAGAAACAGAGCCTTATAAATAGAGCTGCTCAAAAATCTGCATCTGCATTCTGAAATTTTGAGGAAAAAATGTTCCTTTTTAGAACAAAAATTTGGAATTTAGAAATTGTATGTGGAAGGGAAATTCTGAAGCGAACATTTTGAAATAGAAATATTTGTTTCAAAAAATTCTAAATTAAATTCGGCCTTGGAGCGGCCAGAGCCCAAGCTCTGCAGCAGAGCCCCTAGAGCCCCCATGTTTTCCAGGTCCCCTGCTCTTGAGCTGGGAGACTAGATGCTGAGGGTAGGTCTATGCAGTAATTAAACACCTTCAGCTGGCCTGGGTCAAGCTCACGGGGCTCAGGCTGTAAGACTCTAAAATTGCTGAATAGACATTCGGGCTCAGGATAGAGCTCAAGCTCTGGGACTCCATGAGTGGGGAGGGTCCGAGAGCCTGGGCTCCAGCCCAAACTCAAACACAGTAATTTGTAGCCCCATAGCCTGAGCACTGTGGGCCTGAGTCAGCTGACCCGGGCCAGCCACAGCCATGCCACAGGTCTTTTATTCCAGTGTAGGCATACCCTGAGAGCCCCAACTGTATCATTTTCCAATGGAAAAATCTTCTGTTGGAAAATGTCTGACCAGTTCTACATAAAAATCCTGTCTTGATAGGGAGAAAGAGCACGTTTATTTTTTCTATCATGTTAACTCAAATGAGTTAAATACAATCAAAGTGTAGGTTTCAAGGTGTAGGTTTCAAGGTGTAGCCCTTTCAAGGTGTAGGTTTATGTGTCTGAAGCTGTGTTAGCTGGCTGTGTTTTAGTTGGAGAAGGAAGAACCTAACACCAATTGAAAAACACATGTAGTATAAACCGATTGGTCTGCCTAACATGTATTATCTACTGCTACCTATTCTGTCTCTGCAAACAAAGTTCAAAATTGAGTCCTGAAGGGTTGTTCCTATCCTCTTCTAAGAAAACTGAAACCTTGGAAGGGAAACACGTGAAACACACCCAAGTAAAGTTATGAGGAATTAAGGGTCTGTCGTTATTTATTTTCCAGTTGGGGTGCCCTTCTGTTTTTACTCTTCCACATGCAGCTTTTTTTTCTCTTGACTTAGCATATTTCCCCTTATAAAAATATAATTAGCTAGAACATATGGGGCACTTGTACCACAGCATGGGCTATAAAAATTCAAAGGGACTTAATTAATTGGAATACCAAGAAACAGCATGTTTCTACAAGCACAGTAAAATTGTAGATAGTAATTTTAACCTAATTTATGTTCTAAATGTTTGAAAGATGAAGATGATTGTAGGAGCAGCTGGATCTCAAACTTTTGCCTTTAAGGCAATATTTTGAGGACTTCATTGAGGGGAAAAAAACTAGTATGAAAAGTATAAATCAATTGTACAACAAACCAGCAGGGAAATATGTAACCAAAAACTAAAAGCATTAGGATTGTTTGGTTCTTTTTTCCATTGTACGTCCTGCCTTCCTTGTTGAAAAGCAATTTTATTCATGTTTTCTAAGAAGTCAGCCTTGCATCAGTTCTGCTTGCATCAGTTCTGAATGACTTTAAACAGCACTATAATTTTTATTATTTACTGTGGCACTCAGAAATGTTAAATAACATTTACATTTCAATTGGGTTTTATACTTATATGGAGGAGGGGATACATCTACACCATGAACTTTTATTGCCCATTTTAAAATAGATTAGTGTGGCGATGTCCATTTTATGTTTGAATTACAAATTTTATGGTTGGTGACTACACACTATCCATGGGTATCAGTACTACACATAGGCTAAACTGGCTGAGAGTTTTGAGCCTTGTTCATTTTGCTGCTCATTTTGCTGCTCGTAAGTTCTGACACCCACTGGCCTCATATCCCTAGTCCAAGGGCATGCAAAGGGAAGAAAGGGATATTGAGAGATGGGGAGGAGCTATTCAACACTGCACAAATTCTCCACTGAGACCACTTACTAACAGAAAAATGTATGTTCTCATGTCATGGCCAATGCAATTGGCCCTCAGAATGAGGGATTGTAAACAGATGCCGGTAGAGTATATAGCCCATAAAACTGGACTGTCTCCTAGAAACTTAAGAGTCCGACTATATAACTTTTCTATAGTTATAGTTCTATAGTTTTCTATAGTTATATAGTTTACTATAACTATATAACTTGTAGAGGATGATACATTCATTAGATTATAACAAAAATAAATATTGTTGTCTCCTTTCAACCTGAGTGACTAGCCAAAGTTTGAGTTCCTGTGGGTGTTCCACTTAGGAGTAGAAATTGGTGATAGTCAGGTATATTTTTCATGCAGTCTTGTTTGTTTACAAAAAAAATGTGCAAAATCCTGTGTCTCTGAACTCAGAAAGGATAAAACTTCATGAAATAGCTTCTTTTCCTCAGAACACCAAAAACACTCTTTTCAGCCTGTGCCCCTGATCCAAAAACCTCTTCCCAAGTTTCTTCCAGGCTCAGCCACCATGCTTTCAACTGCTCCTTTCAGTCTCTTCTTAGTTTGTGTGTTCTCTCATATGACCACACCCACATGGACACAATACCCAGAGGAACTTCCCACACACATGGTGCTAGTTTCTGGGCAGACTCTAATAGGCCTTGTTTTAAGTGTGACCTCCTAAACTTCTCTGACAACTATCTTAAATAAAGGCCGCATTCCCAGAGCAGTTTGAATGAGGTTTTAACTCAACCCATAACAAGGTTTCACCCAGCTCATAACAATATGATAGTTCTTCACTCTAGGAGAAAAAATTGAAAGACATGTCAATTAGCCACAGCGTATTGGAAATCTGACATGACTGTTTGGCATATATCAGTTGAATATTTCTATTTTCCTCTCATGATGATGCTGAAAGTATAAAGGGGTTTCCCAAAGAACACTTTCCCAAAGAACACTTTTATTGATTGACTGATTGATTGATTGATAGATATTACTAGACTCAGCACTAGAAAGTTGTCCCCAAAATGAACATGGCAAACGGTCCCATTGAATCAGTGCTGAAAACAGTTCAAGAGTTAGTGTAGATGGGAGCAAACTCTTTTTAGTAGCCTTAAAGAAGTTATTCTTGAGAACTGAGCCTCATTCATACTATGGAATTTTTTCTCCCAACAAAATTCCTACTGGGGCTAACACTGACTCACTCTGGGAAAAACAAGGTTCCTGCAGCCAAACCTGTTTACATTAGACCTGCTTTCAATAGATTTAGCTGACATGATATGTCAAGCTGCAGGTGCTTTGTTGACACGAGAGCTACCATTGATGCTGACGTTGGTTCAGCTGAAATGAATTTTGTTTTGTTTTATTGATTGATTGGTAAGTTTCCTCACGTGGCATTTGTGGGAGCAAGTCTTCAAGAATGCTTTGTGTAACGGTGCTGAAAACGATTTGTCCTGTCTACACAAGCAATTAAAATGTTTTCCGTGACCAGTCAAACAACCATTTTCGGCTGTACTTTGTACTGGTGTAGTAAAACCACACCCCCACAGACAAAATAAACATAAAGCTTAAAGTGTAGTTTTGCTGGAATAGCTGTGCCTACGCTGGCACAGTTGTGTTGATCAAAGATTGCTCCTCTTCACACCCCTATGCTTTCATAAGTCTGTAGTGTGGAGATGGCCTGTGTAAGCATGGGTCCTATGGGACTTCCTTTCGTTTGTCCCTAACTCCCCTTACCTATTTCCCTGTGCAGAGCCTCCTTCTTCCTCTCAGCAGAGCACAGGATGTGCAAAAAGCCTTAGGACTGGCTACTTTACCCATGAAGTCCCACTGTGGGTTTGAAGATTTGGATGACGTTTCGCTGGTCTTCTGTGCCTGTGTAAATTTCACCGTTTATGAATATCTCATACGTTTTTTATTAAAATTATTATTATATGTGAATAAATGAGTGAATACACCAGGCCCACCAATGGTATAAAATCAAATCTCTTATCTTTCCCAGAGATATATGTTACAAAGAAATAAGCAGTTCCTCATCTCTGGGATGTGCAATAAAGTGGGTTATAGACTCATCTAAGTTACAGATGAAATTTTTCAGTCCTAAATCCGGCATGTGATACTCATTTATACTTACCATTTTAAAAAGATGTGTATATTTGAGAGGTATCCTGAGCATTTCCAGTTGCTTGTATTTTGACATACAGCCTTGTTATGTAGAGGCTGATGAAAAGCTGTTCCAACTAAGAAGGCTTAGTAAAGGTATGCAAAATATTGGGGAAAAAAACCCAAAACATTATTATTAGAGATGAACCAAAGTGCAACTGTTCACCATCTATCAAAAATGTTCTCCTTCTCACAGCTTACCTAAAGTGCTGAAATTAGGTCAGGGCTGCAGAATGAGAGATGTTTTGCAGTTTGTCTATATTCCTGTTGTGTATGTATGTATATATATACACAGGTATAATTAAAAAGACATCCTGCTGCATACCATATAGTACAAATTTCTCTTTTAAATGTGTATTCAGTGGTGTATATTCTGTTTTGTTTTGTTATTTACATAGATTTTGGAGCTAAGAAAAAAACAGACAGACAAAAATGTCCACAGCATTCAGCTGGGTAAATACTAAAGATGTCACTAGTTTATTAATTTGTACCTGCCCAGAATCACATAAACACGTGTGCAGAGTCCCACGTTCTATCAGTTTAATACAGTGCTTTACAACCAGAGCTCAGTCACAGGTGGGTATGTAGTTTGGCACTGTCACAGGGTCCACGCAGGTTTCTTCCTCTCTTCCCTGCGCCCTGTGTTTGGCTGGTGCAATTAAGAGTCCCAACACCTGCTGTTGCCGGTTCACCCCAGTGTCTTTATTTATAGTGCTTGTGCAGTTCCCAGATCCCCCAACAGTTAGTGCCCCCACAGACCCTCCCCAGGGTCTCCTAGCCCTTTGAGGTTTCCCTCCACTATAAGGAGACAGCTAAACCACTTTCCTGTCTCCTCTCAAGCTAGCCCCCTCTCTGAGGTTTGCCCTGGGCTTTATAGCCCTCCTGACTCAGCCCAGCTGGCAGCACTTAGCTCAGCCTGTTCCTCTGAGCTGGCCCTCATTAGGGCTTGCAGCTGAGCTGCCTGCTGGATACCTGCAGCCCTACCCCTGGCCAGGGAGCAGGCCGCAGCCAGCAGTTTGGCAGGGCTTTAAAGGGGATTTTACCCCTGCCCTGCCCAGGCACCCATACCACTTTTTCTGTTGTTTTGTGTTCATTTAAAATTAAACCAATCAGAACATACAAGGCACTTCTGAAACGTGTAGAAAGAGACAGCTCTGTCCCCGAAGAATTTACAGTCTAAAAAAAACCAAAAAAGACTAAGGATGTGGAGGGGAGGGATGCACATACAAGCAAGTGGTCATGGTGATGACTGGTATCATTGGTTGGTTCCATTTTTATTTAATTGATTTTTTAAAAATAAATAAGTGGGCAATTGTATGAAACGGGATTGGGAAGGAAAGAAGGATGCTATGAGATTGGTGGAGTGAGTATGTTATCCAGACAGCTAAGTTATGTGGGGATGGGGAAAAAGGAAGGGGAAGGTCACTTCCTCTCCATCTATATCTGTTTTCAGTTTCTTTTCTTTTCTTTTCTTTTCTTCAGCTATTTCCCTGGTTGGTTACTGCCTGTCCCCACCTACTTTTATCTCTCCTAAGGTTGCCACTTACCTTGCCATGGTTTTCATGGGTGCTATACCAAATAACTTTGAGGGACGTTCATCTGATTATCCTAGGGCTGAATTTAGTCTGTTGTGTCATAGAGTGGCTGACCTGAATTATACACATGCACATATTGCAATCTTCTAGTGTCTCTCTCTTGTGCTATTCCCCCTCACAGGATCAACTGAAGGGTCAGAATTGTGTGAAAATTCTGAAACATAAGTTTAGTTATCAGGTGTTTAGTGGTGTATTCTCCCCTGGATAAATCTGTGTTGGAACTGTTTAGGACGGGGACTGTGGGTTCTCTTATGTATGGGAAGCGTCTAGCATATGAAGTAAACAAAATAATAAAAATAACAATAATCATAACTATTGTAATTGAAAATTGCACATGTGTATCAGCAGGACAATAGACCTGAAGAACAAGTCTGTCTCTTAGGAATGGTGATGGGAAAATCCAACCCTGCCCTTGCTAGATCTCCAAAGTTCCTAATTTTTCCCAGCACTTGCAGGTAACAAAATTATTGTGAAATCTTTTTACTTAGATTAAGCACTTTTCCTCAAACCTCCTGGTTCCAATAGACATAAACACACCTCTAGCTAAGCTTGCAGTGAGCTATTAACTTCCCTCAAAGAAAAATAGGTCTGAAAGGGAAGATAAGCAGTTAAGGCAGCTGTAATTGGGAGCGTGCACTCCAACACTTAACCGCACTTTCCAGTAGCCACTTGAGAAATGCTGCATTATGTTACATTACTTTCCCCCATTATACAGAAAAAAGAGAATGTGTATGGTTGTCTCCATAATCCCAGAAACCCAAAGCAGGCCAGTCACAGATCATCAGGTCATTACACATGTTTCTTTCCAAATTCCAGCAGCCGAGAAAGGTTCAAGACTTTCAGTGGATCAAATTATTATGTAAGGAAAAATAGCTGAACTTCGTTGCGACTCCTTGCCCTCACTTCTCCTTCAATCTTCTCTTTCCTCTATCCTCACTGACTGAATGGGTCACAGTAAGCCAGATGTTGTGTATATCAAATAACCAATATATAAACCACTCTGTACCAAAGACACACTGCATAAAGCCAGGTTTCACTTTCATTCTGGAATTGTATTAAATCAAGGAAAGTGAGCTGCCATCTGTGTTATAATTTCCCAAGTCTGTCTGAATGAATTCCAGTGAAAGCCTCTGCCATTTCTTTCTGTTGTGATGTGGATAGTATCATTCAAATGCCATTGATCTGTAGAAGAGCACAGAGGTTTTTTATTTGGAATTGGTTTCAGAATTCAAGGCTAGATATGTTATCTAAAAGCTACCCTGCCTTCAGAGCTTGAGGAGCAAAAAATTAAATAAACTCTGATACTACAGTTTCACCAGTTGTTCATAGGGCAATAAATGTGATGCCACAATCTCTCAGTGAACTGTATGTGGGTAGCAGCAGGAGAGGCATTGAGAGTGTTTTCTCTGATTTCGAAATTCCATATGTTAATTACATTTTTATAGCTACCAAAAATAAACATAATGGAGCAAATCATGCCCAGGGTTATAGCCCATACTGTCCCATTAAGTTCTTCTGATTTTAATTGACAATTGGCTTATACATTTCTTTTTCAAGAACTATCTTGTCCAAAACTCAGAAACTTAATAAATGATATAAGAGTTTCCTGACCACAAAGTCAGCTTCCTGAAACAGAAAGAAAACCGCAATAGATTAGTAACATACAAGAAATGCACAAGAACTTGATAAAGTTAATAAACTAAAATATTCACTCCCTTTGCTCCAGAGCATGGATGAACAGGTGGGAATCTTGCTGAGATGAGGGGGGAGGAAAAGAGTCTGACTTCTGTTCAACTGTTTCTTAAACAGGAGGAATTGCCTTATCCCCTCTTTCCAAACAGGGTCTTCATAGAACCCTGAAAGACATCCAGTAACATGGCCAAACACCAAACTGTGGCTGAAGGGAGCCTGAGACCTTGCTGTACATCTTAGGTAGCCCCAAGACCACACTAGCCACCACCATATTGAGTTGGTTTGATCAGGGTGGAATCTTATAAAGAAACTGCAACAAATAATTGAACCAACTGAATCAGGATCTTAGAGTACATCCGCAGAGCAGATACATATTGTCTTTTGCTCTAAATGTGAAGAGAGGGCTGTGTATCTAATTCCAGTTTCATCTTCCATGGTAGCAAATTCTGGAATAATTTCTGTAGCTGAAATATTTTCTGCACCTGCATATTTTTACTGTATACTAATATGCTACACTTTCAAATATTAATAATAGAAATTTTCTAGGGATAGCTTATTGATTTATCTACATGGTATTATGCACAATAGATGCACTATGCTATTACATAATTTTCTTATAATATTAAGATTTAGTCATTTATCACACAAGACTGTCCAGTAATTCAAAATGTTTAGGTGATAACATACTGTAATATGTTATCTTATTATAATGTTATCATGTTTATAAGAGATTAAATGTAGTTTATATAGAATAAATATCAGGCAAGTGTGAATTACAGACCATACTTCACTCAACCAGTCCTGGTGACATCATAAACCACAAGAGCACATCCTGAATGGTTTGTGTAATGACCAGAAATCTGTGAAATATAGCCCCATAATGCAAAACATGATTGGATAAAAAATAAAAAGGAAAAATTAAAACAATGGACAAACGAGCTGATAGAATAAATAAACATCCTTGTGTTCTGTGGAGTGTGAATTACTGGGGTTAAGTAAAATGTCAAAGACATTTTAATAATCTAGTGTTATACAGTACAAAATAATAAATCGTGTGAAGAAATCATTCTGCTATTAGAAACACTTAATATGATCATTTCTTTATATTCAGTTTTTCTCATAGAGCCATGTTACCCTTTAATTAAGAAGACATTTTTGCAGAAGTTTTACTACAGTGTTCTATCTGTTAATACATTTAATTTAAGGAGTCTCACTCCATAGTATCTGAATGCTGTTTAATAGAAGATTACCAATTCCATGCACAAGTAAGAGGTGTGCTAATGAAGCCACTTTAGATTTAATGATTACGCACTCAAAAGTTCAGTGCTAATTTTTATTACTAATCAGAGCAGATCCTGAATTGAGGTATTCTGCAGTAAGCAATGTGTTAAATTTCTATGTTAAATTTCAGTACAAAATAATGAGGCTTAATTATTGAAGAGAGGGGATTATTACGGGAGAGACCCTGCACAACATGATGTATTGCTTTATTTCTCCATTGTTTTATCTGTGTACTTTTCATTTATGCCTTAATCATTCTGCACATACTTCAGTTCCCTGACCACATCAGCCTCCCAATGTCATCCATTTTTTTGGGTGACACATTCTTTATAGCCCCCTAGTGCAAAAGGAACTGTTCTTTCTGTGTGACTTTCTACCACCAGGGTAATCTCCAAAGGTCACAAAATCTGGGTGAATCTAGCCCAGCATGAATACAATTTAACAGGAAAGTAAAAAGTCTTCATCAAGTAAGTCAGGAGTATGATGTATATGACGGATTTTATTTTGCATGCCCTAGATTTTGTATATTCAGTAAATGGAGGATTTCTAACTTTCTCATTAGGATTCCTGAGATCATGAAATACATGCAGTTTTAAGAAGTAATAGAGTACATTGAGGAATAAAACATCATCCCTTTTGACCACCTCATTTTATTTTAATTTTAATGAAAGATAAAATCAGTAAGCCTTTAGGAAATCTGTTTTTGTTTGTCTGTTTGTTTGTTTAAATGGAATAAAAAACCTTAACTTAGAGAGAGCCATGGAAATATTACCTGGGGATGTCAAATTTAGCCTGCATTTTAATGAAAGTCATAAATGGGTCAATTTAGAACCAGTATGCCATAAATCGTGTTTCCTTCCCACATTTGTTTATAAATATAGAAGGATGTATACCTAGGGGAATATTATTGCATGTAGGAGGGAAAAATTCCAGCCAAGGATCCACATTTTTCATAATGCCCCATAAGTAAACGTCAAGCATAGTTATCTTTCATCTCTGAGCCACAGTGCTCCTTGTCATCATTGTTAATGAGGCTTAGAGGAAACTAATGTGTGTTACTATGTTTATCCATATTATGTCATGGTTTGCTCTGAGCTAGTCAATCATAACTCTTGCCTAACAAACTATGGTATCAAAATAGAGACTGGGAAGAGCCAGCCTTCTCTTATTTACTGGAAATTTGTTCAAATTCCCAGTCTGACCCTGGCAGACAAGGTGCCAGCTTATACCAGATCCCCAGGCCATTTCACTTGCATATTTAGTATATACCAAAGTGATTATTAAATGTATAAGAGTGTTTTTGATATTTAAACTTCATGAAAACTAGTGTGATGTTACTTGCATTGTTTTTACGTATCTGCATGTCATTGTAATGTAATAGCGAACATTTAAATTGTGTATGCCCCTGTGACTAAATAACCCATCAAAGGAGAAAGAAGCCTTGTGCAATGCAAATGAAGTACTTTAACAGAAAAGTGCTAATTTCAAAGCAAGTATGTGATGATCAGAGGTCAAAGACTCAGAATGCATTCCTCAGCCTCCTACATCAAAGGAAAAATCTATGTGGGTAGTGACACTGTCATTTTGTTTTCTGTGAGAAGAAGCTATAAGTATAGATTCAAGGAAAGGTCCTTCATCTCTGGGCTGTTTGGACTCTTACAGGGAAGTGTACCAGGTGCAAAGCAGAGATTCCCAGATATAATCTGGGTACCCTGAAAAGACTTTTGGGAAACTGGAAGTTTATTACATCTTTGCCACCATATGGAATTACAAACTGTGACTCACCTATGCATATATTTTACCTGCATTAACCTCTCAAAAACTCTCATTTCCTTTTCTTAACTAATAAATCTTTAGTTAGTTTTTGTCTTTGGTGTAAGATCTAGAGTACCAATTGACCTGGGTCAAATGATTGGTCTCTTGGGACTGAAAGCAACCGAAATGTGATGTGATTTTTGGTATAAGTCACATTTTATCACTAAGTCCAGTTTGTCTGGGTGGCAAGATAGACTGGAGAGTCTAAGGTGTTTGTCCGTGACTTCATGGTGAGACTGATTTAGTGATCCAGGTGTTCACATTTGTTACTGGCCTGGTGAAATCTAATTATAGAACACACCACCACAACAGGGTGTCTGCCCTGTTTTCTGACAGTTTCTCCTGGGTTAGGCACTCACGGTCATGAGCCGCTTCAGACAGTGTGACACGTGGCTGCTGTTGCAGTTGGGTAGCAACTTTATCTTGACCAAACCTTAGGAATGGAGTGCTTCATAACTGTATCTAGTTACATTTATATGCTTTAAATAAATATATTTATTTTTGAGTATTTTAAGGACATTTTAAAATTGAAAATACTGACCCTAGTGAGGAGATAATACATTAGCACTGGCATATTTATGATTTTTTTTGTTGTTAAAATGAAGTCAACAAAATTAGGCTGAATTGAATTCTTTTAAAAAAAAATATAAAGAGAATGTATATTGGTTGACATACTGTCTGAGAGAATTGAGACTTTGGTGGTTGCATTTAATATAGCAGTTGCCCTCTGTTACTACATATAATATTACCTGAAATTGTCAGTTTTCCCCATATTTACAATAAGGAGTAACTGTGGTAATGATTGGCAAATGTTCATGGTTTAATGGTTTCTACTGTAACAGCACTAATCTACTGTAACACTAGTCGTAGTTATAGTAGATATATAGAATAAGTTGCTACATGGTTACTCTTAGATTTTTCCCTGGCTCTTTGAGGTACTTCAGTTAGACAATACTATTCTTATTCATAGTCTATTAAATTTCTCATGAATTTCTCAAGTCAGGTGGATTTTTAGTGCAATGTAAAATGTAATAATATCTGCTTCAAAGGGGTGTAATGAGTCCTGAGGATTAGCCTGCAAACCACTTACTCAGACTGGTGAACAGTTGCATACACAAGTAGTCCCCATTGAGTTCAGTTCAACTAGACATGAGAATAACTGCTCACCAGTTTGAGTAAGAGGTTTGCAATCTGCTCCTAAATAAATAGGTGCTGTCTATACAGTGCTTGCACTTGTAAACCCCTTTCTAAGTACTAATTATTATTATCACAATTTATTTAGGATCGTATGCTGTAATGTATCACTGGTGGATTTGCTGTTAATATTGATGATAGTACAGGAATTTCAGGAAGTATATGGCTCTTTGCAGTATCTTCCAGGATTTTGAGAAGTTTATATTTTTCTAGTTGTTGGAGGGAAGATTTAAAATAACCAATTCAGATTTGAAATCAACAAGACTGTCATTAGTCGAGAGCTGTTCTGATGAGTATCTTTACCTAAGGAACAAAAGGAAGATATTTAGAAGAATGGCTGCTAGTAAAAATCGTACAAAATGTGAAATAATTGATTTTCTCAAGGAGAATCAATTTTAAAACAATTGTTCTTATAAACTGCTTTATTTTCTTTGATATCAACATTGTGTTGGTTTGTCTTATCGAGCTAGCGTATCTGTTTTTGCAAAAGTCTTGGAATGTTTTAACTCATAGTATGATTTTTTGGGGGGGAGAGGGGGTAAAATTCAGATGCAAGGCGATACAGTACTGGAACAAGACTTTAGAGTTCTTTTATTTCTTATCTGATTCTTATCAATGGGGCCACAGGTCCTGATTCTTCAACAGGGCATAATGGCTGAAGAGTTTTGCTTGCATAGAGCTTTGGTTTGGGGTTATAGTTTGTAAATCTAGCAATGTTCATAGTAATCCTTGGGTGCTTCTGAATGAAAACTGTCATGCAAATTAGATTGTAAGTTATTTGGAACAGAACCTATTTATCTACAAGTTTATATAACAGCTGGCTCAATGAAGCCCTTGCTGATACTGAATGAGGTATTCGGAAGCACCAAAATATGAATAATGATATTGTGAAATGATTATCATAAATGTGATTTCCCTACAGGAAAACTTTAAACATTGATATTTTTAAAGAAAAATGAGTTCATTCTGATTTAATTCCCCTTTATTAATTCCCTTTTATTCACCAACTATTTTCCCTGTGTCTCCCAGCCAGTTTCAATATTTTATTATATTAATTTTCTTTTATTGTGTATATGTGCCATGTATAAAATAAGAAAATCAAACACATTTTAGGGGATGGTCTTATATGTTAAATAGCACTTATGCAACAACAACAAATTCCTGTTTTACAGCTTTCAGACCAAATTCACTCCCACTTTGACTTCACTGAAACTAGTGCAGTTATACCAGGGAGGAATTTAACCCTCGGTGTATAAGTGTTAAAAGCCATGTTTAATTTAACAGTTCAAATGTTAGGAACTCCCAATAAGGGTCTGGATTAATAATATGTAACTCTCAAGGATCAAATTTAATAAAGGTTACACTTTAAAGAAAACACTCACACAATGGGATTACTCACTTATAGAATGGGTTGCAGGATCAAGTCCTATGATATAGAGACTGTAATTACACTATAGTTATACTGCAACTATAAACTTAATATTTCTTAAAAGAGTTTGGGATTTGGCAGTGTGTGGGGGAATGACTGATGGAAAGAAGGAGCGGAGGAGGCAGACTTAGGGCTGGTCCACATTGGGGGGGGGAGGAGGGGATCGATCTAAGATATACAACTTCAGCTACGTGAATAACGTAGCTGAAGTCGAATATCTTATATCGATTTTTAAAAGTACTTACCCCGGTCCACCTGGCAGCAGGCAGGCTCCCCCGTCGACAGAGCTTCCTCCGCTCGCCAAGCTGGAGTTCCGGTGTCGACGGGGAGCGGTTCTGGGATCAATTTATCGCGTCTAGATGAGACGCAATAAATCGATCCCAGAACATCGATCACTACCCGCCAAATCGGACGGGTAGTGTGGACGTAGCCTTAGACTTCAGAGTGTGATCTAAACATAGATTACATGTTTTATAGGTTCCATTTTTGCCTATCACTTCAGTGGTGGAGCTTGCATGTCTGTCACGGTAAATATGGGGAACTTGTTTGTCCAATACTGTTCCTATTTTTTGTTTCATTGTCTTGTCCTTCCACATTCTGCACACATATCTATTTATATGGCAACATTTCCGTGATATGAGAGGAGACAGGGCATGCTAAATGTGAGAGACCATTTGCACTGGTCTTCCTGCTATCTTAAATAAAAATCTCTCTGGCATCTGAGATCAGAGCAAAGCCCTCTGTGCATATGTAATAGCTCTGGGAGACACCCCTCCAGCTGACACTGGGCTATCTCCCTCTGTTGATATTCACCCCGTCTTGTCAACTGTTGGGAATGGGCCACATCCACCCTAATTGAATTGGCCTCGTTAGCACTGACACCCCCCCTTAGTAAGGCAACTCCCATCTTTTCATGTACTGTATATTTATACCTGCCCACTGTATTTTTCTCTCCATGCATTGGATGAAGTGGGTTATAGCCTACGAAAGCTTATGCCCAAATAAATGTATTAGTCTCTAAGGTGCCACAAGGACTCCTCGTTGTTTTTCCTGAAACATAGGTATCTATTGTCCATAAGTAGAGACGATTATTTGATCCCTGCAATTTAATTGGCTCATGAAGGCGGCATCATGTTTCTCACAATCATAAGTATCATATACTCATTTTAGGAGATCTGTCATCTGAAAAGCTGACTCACTGTCTCCACAGTGTAATCTCCAGAAATAATGTCTTATCACGATTAATAGTGCAGTGTACTGGTGCTTATGTCAGTATTAAAGAGAAACTTCCAGGAACATTTATTTTAACAAGTGCCCATTCCTAATTCTGGTAGATTAATACTTTTTCATTATTTCTTATTTTCTGTATTCATTCCGTTAGGTATGTTCACTCAAAATATTTTAACAGCTTTTCTTTCACAGTGACACCCCTGTCTGAGGTGAAAGTTGCATTCTCCTCAATCGCTAATTAATTGTGCCAGCAGCCATAACATTTTATTACGTGATTCGGATAGCTTTTATTTGTCATGAAATAAAGTTGAATTAGCTTTGGGGTAAGGAACTGGTACAAGAATGGAACCTTTTATTTTAGGCTCTTTAAAAACAAATTTCTTAGAAGATATTTTATACATGCTTTTTAGCTTAGCTAGTTTACTTCAGGGATCTAGTTTTTGCCTTCATAAGTTAGTAGCTGACAGCTCAAAGACAAGGGTAATCAAATCTTCTCTTGCTATCCTATTACTGTTCTTCTTTTCTTTTCTCTCTCTATGTGCACCTCTATCCCCATCAGTATCTTAGCCATTTTCTATCCGATTTACTCATTGCTGGAGGGTGGCATTATAACATCTTCCCCATTGGAGGGACATCAGATAAATTGATATATTGGCCAGTCATCATTTCCCCTTCCTCTGCTCTCATCTCCCCTAAGTATATTGCAGTTACAGATTGTGAATCTTGCTCTGTTCCTGTGTAAAGGAACAAGGAGTAGCAGCATGGGAAGGAGAGCAGCTCTGCAAGGCCATCAAAGGAACAGGGGAAAGGGTGTGTTCTCATTATAGGTTTGGTGTAAATTACTCTTCCCTGCCTTGACCCATCAAGAAAAGGGGAGAACCAGGGACCAGACTGTGACTCTGGGTCATAATTTGTTTTCTAGTCTGTTCCTGGGAGTGCAGCGCAGCTGAACAATACCCTTGCTAATGGAATGTGATAAAGTCACCATTTAGCACTAAATTATCGTAATATTCTTAACTCTTTTATGGATCCTTCCATCCTAACTATACCCTGGACCAGAAATGAAAAAGAAAGATTAATCTCCACCTCCTTGTGACATTTATACCTTTATACAAAAAAAATATTTTATAAGAGGATAGTTACTATTCATCCCTGTGGCCTTTACATGGATACTTAGCATAAGATCGAAATGCTGTAACCATTCTCTTGCTTCTGATCCACACCCACTATTTATGGCTGATTTGCTGTTATTATCAGAGAATTGACAATTGCCTCTGGGAAACAAGCCTTCGAAGTACTGCATTCAAATGGTATCTGAATAAGAAGATGCTTAATTCGCATGGGTTTTCTATTTATAGATCTTTATTTAGGCTCTGAGGTTATCTGCCTAACAATGCTTTTTGGTGCTTCTGTGCTTTAAGATGGCTTTATTTTACTAAAATACATTTTACAGCCTATTATTATTCCATAATGTAGATTAGATTTTTTTTCCATTTTAAAAGAAAATGAATAGAATTCATAGGCGAATGAGATGAGATAAAATCACCATACAACTTAATTATGAATATTTTTCAATGTTTATTCTCTAAAAATGAATCCAAAATATTAAAATATCAGCTCAGTAAGAGATGATCTGAATTAAAACACCATATTTGAATTTACCTGAACTTCTGCTCAATCTAATCTCTATTTTCTGGGAATGCAATTCTTGATACCCAAGTTAGGTTGAGTAAAGAACCCCAGAAGTTCAAAGTAAACCCGAAGTTTCACACAGTTCCAGGTCACATCCATCATTCCACGATTTGGATGATGCCATTCAAAACCATTAGTTGGATCTTACATCTATTTCTCTCTTTCACAAAAAGCTTCCTGTTACAGTCTGGTAGCTCTCACATAGATCCTAATGATCTTTATTCTTCCAACTGCAACATCTGAGATGGTTGACCAACAGCTTCCCCTTGTATTCAGCCTGTATTCAGTTTTGGGAAGGCATGTGTGCACGCACACACACACACACAAAACCTCTGTAGGAAATTTAAGTTGCAGATGAGCTACTCACTTTAAGTTCTGCAGCATCAGCAATGGGTCGTACTGCTGCTCTTGCACTGTCGTTTGACCTTATTCAGCAGAAGGAGATGCAGTAGAGTGCACTACATTAATAAAAAAAAACATTACGGAATTTATCAGAGGTGCCAGTGGAGGACATTCAGCTGTTTTCCTGTACATTTCTATGTCTTTATAGTTTATTTTAATTTGTTCAAATTTAGCAAAGCTCTTAATTCATAAGGGAGCAGTTTTGACACTGACTAGAAGGAAGATAGTTCACAGATAGGAAAATGATCTTGAGTATTTTTGTAGGCCATGTCCTTGCTTTTGAGTCAAGCTGATGCAGATCTAAGCCCTGATTTCGCAAAGCATGTGAGCATATTTATAATTTTTGAGCTGGAAGTGGTTCAGTGCAAATTATTGATTAATAAGATGTCAGATGAACTGAGGGAGTTGAGTTATTAAACATAGATAAATCAGCACAAGCGAAGTTCACATATTACCTATCTGTAGAACAGTTTTCCAGCAGTTACATTTCAGTGTGTCCCAAATTGTGAGCTCAGTTCTGCTCATATTTATATTCTTCTTGTTTATGACATTTTTCAGGATACAAGACATCTGTATCAACAATCCCTAGCTGATTGTACCAGCCATCTCTAGAACAATGTTCATATTTGGCAAGCATCAACAGAACACACATCTTGTTTTTTGAAAGATTCTACACATGCAAAGAGTAGAGATTATATACTAGTTTAACTACAAGTAATTTTCCACAATAGTGCTTAGCATGAATACATGGCATTCTGGGAATACAGTTCGAAGTTATACAACTTAGCATAAATACAAAGCATTGTGGTTCACATGATATTGGCTAACAGTACATACTTAAAGTTAAACACATTCTTAATTGCTTTGCTGAATCAGGGTTTGAGCACTGTGTTGAATAGGGATAGACTTAAGCACATGCTTAAAGTAAAGCTCTCACATAATTTTCTGAATTGGTGCCATAGATCACTAAATATTATTTATCCTTAAGGAAAGACTGTTGTGACAATGAATTAGAAGTGTTGTCTTTCCCAATGGTATAATGCTCTCCATAGGACTTTTTAATGCTATATCCACACATATATGTTCACTTCTGACAGAACATTCACCTCTGTCTCTTTGACAATCTAAATGTGGATGGAATACATAACTAAACATACAACACCTCCAGCAATATTTTGCACAGATGCAAAATAACAGACAAGCTTGACAAGAACTTTGCATGTTGTTAGGTGAACAGAGATTCCTGCTTACAGTTTGTTTCCTATATGAACAAGTGAGTAGGGATGGATAACCGAAAATGTTTTAATATTCACATTTTAATGCTGTCTCCATCATCAGCCAGACATTTAAGGATTTTTGTAGTAACACCCTGGAGAATAGGCTAGCCAGTGGTGCAAATGGATAGGGGCTGGAGAAGCCATAAAGACTGCTGGAAGACCACTGGAAATGCAGCACCTGAATATCTACTGCCTTGAACCCTGTGTAGTCATTTACATCTATGTAAAATGGTGTAATGAGATGGGTAGCAGTTTATACCCATAGGTGTAAAATTACAAAAGGAGCATGACAGTGAAATATTTGGCCCACAGAATAGTGAGTCAGAGGGTGGGTGGGTGCAGTTGATGTAAAAAACCACAGTTCTTATGAGTGAATTAGAGTCTGGAGATGCAGTAAGGAACCAGAGGCCATAATCATACCTTGTGTATCTCCATTAAATTAAGTGGATGAATATAGCGCCAGGTGAGAAACAGAGTATTACCATTGGATGACATTGGGTGGGAATATTTCAGTATCATCAGAAGAGCAAGAAGCCTGTATTGCTTCAAAGGAGGTGACTTGAGAACTGAGGTACACAGTGAAGTTTGGAAAGTAGCAGAAGGGTGTTGAAGGTGTGCACAGGATTCACTTCTTACCAGTTCTGTAAGTCTGGGGAACAGCAGAAAGGAAAGGTGGAGAAAGAAGAATTGAGAGATTATGAAAACAGGCTTGAGAGCCACAGGAAAAACATGTTAATTTAGAAAATATATAAATATAATCACAAATTACCTAATCACTCGTGTTTTAGATATACTGATCTCAAACTCCGATCTTGCAATGAATCTTAGGCATAACAATATCCAGATTATGAACTGCTTGGTTTGCCTTTTTTATTACTGCAGACACATGTGGCACAGCTCTAGTTAGTGCATTGAAAGCTTTATCGGAAGACAGTATCTTGAATAATATGCCGACTGGATGGAAAATGCAATATTGTATGTGGGACTGTATTGGCTGTTACAGGAAAAAATACAGAAATATTATTTTCTAGAAATAATAGAGTCATAGACTGGAAGAGACCTTGAGAGGTCATCTAGTCCAGTCCCTGAACTCATGGCAGGACTACGTATTATCTAGACCATTCCTGACAGGAGTTTATCTAACCTGCTCTTAAAAATCTCCAGCGATGGAGATTCCACAACCTCCCTAGGCAATTTATTCCAGTGCTTAATCACCCTGGCAGTTAGCAAGTTTTTCCTAATGTTCAACCTAAACTTCCTTTCTGCAATTTAAGCCCATTGCTTCTTGTCCTAGCCTCGCAGGTTAAGAAGAATAATTCTTCTCCCTCCTCCTTGTAACAACCTTTTATGTATTTAAAAACTGTTATCATGTCCCCTCTCAGTCTTCTCTTTTCCAGACTAAACAAATCCATTTTTTTTGTTCAATCTTCCATCATAGATCATGTTTTCTAGACCTTTAATCATTTTTGTTGCTCTTCTCTGAACCCTCTCCAATTTGTCCACATCTTTCCTGAAATGTGGCACCCAGAACTGGACACAATACTCCAGTTGAGATGCAGAGTAGAGTGGAAGAACTACTTCTCGTGTCTTGCTTAAAACACTCCTGCTAATACATCCCAGAATGATGCTCACTTTTTTTCCACAGTGTTACACTATTAACTCATATTTAGCTTGTGGTCTTTCTGCAGTACTCCTTCCTAGGCAGTCATTTCCCATTGTGTATATGTGCAACTGATCCTTCCTAAATGGAGTACTTTGCATTTGTCCTTATTGAATTTCATCCTATTTACTTCAGACCATTTCTCCAGTTTGTCCAGATCATTTTGAATTTTAATCCTATCCTCCAAAGCACTTGCAACCCCTCCCAGCTTGGTATCACCTACAAACTTTATAAGTGTACTCTCTATGCCATTATCTAAATCATTGATGAAGATATTGAACAGAACTGGATCCAGAACTGATCCCTGTGTGACCCCACTCATTATGCCCTTCCAGCATGACTGTGAACCACTGATAACTACTCCCTGGGAACGGTTTTTCAACCAGTTTTGTACCCACTTTATAGTAGCTCCATCTAGGCTGCATTTCCCTAGTTTGGTTATGAGAAGGTCATGCGAGACGGTATCAAAAGCTTTACTAAAGTCAAGATATACCACATCTACCATTTCCCCCATATCCACAAGGCTTGTTACCCTTCTTACCCTCAAAGAAAACTATTAGGTTGGTTTGACATGATTAGTTCTTAACAAATCCATGCTGACTGTTACTTATCACCTTATTATCTTCTAGATGTTTGCAAATTAATTGCTTAATTATTTGCTCCATTATCTTTCTGGGTACAGAAGTTAAGCTGACTGGTCTGTAATTCCCTGGGTTGTCCTTATTTCCCTTTGTATAGATTGACACTATATTTGTCCTTTTCCAGTCTCTGGAATCTCTCCTGTCTTCCATGACTTTTCAAAGATAATAACTAATGGCTCAGATATCTCCTCAGCTCATTGAGTATTTTAGGTGCATTTCATCTGGCCCTGGTGACTTGAAGACATCTAATTGTCTACATATTTTTTAACTTGTTCTTTTCCTCTTTTAGCCTCTGATCATACTTCATTTTCACTGGCATTCACTATGTTAATAATCCAATCACCACCAACCTTCTTGGTGAAAACCAAAACAAAGAAGTCAGTTAGCATCTCTGCCATTTCCACATTTTTCTGTTATTATTCCCCCCCCTCCCAGTTGAGTAACGGGCCTACCCTGTCCTTGGTCTTCCTCTTGCTTCTAATGTATTTGTAGAATGTTTTCTTGTTACCTTTTATGTTATTTACTATGTTTTTACTTTATGTTATTTACTATGTTTTCAATTTAAAATGTGATCATATCTTTCACAGTCATTTTACCATGTACAGAGCATTCTGTTACGTTACAGATTAAAAGGCTGGCACTCCAACACTTACTTTTGATTACCCAAATTCAACTTGTCCACCAAGAATGATAGTCCATTTAGATAAGGCACTTTGGGATATATTCATCTCAGCTGATACAGAAATATGCAAATTATATCATGAGGCCCATTACATCCCAGAACAATTAATCCCCAGGAATAGTTTCCCTCACCCCTACTTTTACAGTGGGGACGGACAATTTAAAGTACTTTGGAGTATTACTGTTGTAATTTGGTAACTCTGTCCTGAACTCAGACATGCTTCCTCCCTGCCGTACCCAGCTTGTGTTAACTACAAACAACAAAGCAGATGCTAAAGACAAGTACAGTGTTTGTGTGTGCGTGCATGCGGTCTTTCATAAGCAGTAAACCCCACAGCTGTGATCAGAGTTATATAAGAAAACTGCTGAAAATTGTTCAGAGGTCACACCACATAAGCTTTTCCTGGATTGCTCTGCCCACACCATGTCCACCGCTTGAATGGCACTTGTCCCCTGAGGTGTCCCTGGAAAAGGGAAAGTCGATTCCACTTTTTACTGCCACGAGTTCTACCCCAACAGATTTAACATTTCTGGGGGTCCTGTGTCCCAGATTCCAGTTTTAACCAGGACTGACTCCTGGCATCTCTGCCACATCTTTACAAAAGAGACAGGGGCCATTTAAAAATGTCACAAATGTTAAGCACCAGCTACTTGAACAGATAGTTTAACCGTTGTTAATAGTAAAATTGTTACCTTCACATGACATGCATCCTATTCCTTCAAAATAGATCTAACAACAATGGAAACAAAGAAAGCTTTGAGGAAATATTACCGAGGTGTATCTAGACTTACAATTCATAGCAGTGCAGTGTCCCCTAGCTACTAGTTTCAATGGTCTTTTGAGGTGATCTCACCTTTGTAGCCTGTAAACTTGTGTCTGCATATTCTGCAGACTTAAAGGGTAACCTGATGACAAGCTCATCTGGGGGCTGTGCAATGTTAATCAGTGTCACTAGATCTGAAACACTGCCATCTCTTTTATTCCGTGACCTTGTTGTCATAAAGGGTGTGAGAGATATTCTGGCAGAGAGTTTGAAACCAACAAGGCTCACAGTGCAGCAATCAGTCTGTCTTGGATGTAAAGTTCAACCTGTGTTCCATGTAAAGTGCCAGAGCACAGCAGGAGGAATGCCAATAAAAATTAAACAGTTCAATGACACCTTTACAGCCTGAAAGCAGGACACTCAACAATTCTAACATTACTTTTCTTATAAGTAGTGATTATAAATCTTGAAAATCTATTTCTTTTTAACTCTGCCATTGGCCAGCAAATAAGCATAATAGAACATTTCCTGTGACAGGGTGGTGTTTTAATAAAGGAGTTTGTCATTGCTCATTGTTTCTTTGCACAGACACAGATTTGCTAACGCAGGAGTTTACACTCTGATTCATAACGCAGATGATGCTAAACCAGTCGATTTTCAAATTAAAGAGCACTTTCCAAAATGGAAATGTTCACTGGTAAAAAAAAAAGCAAACCCCACACTGACTACCAATGAACAACTGCTAACAAGTGAATTAAATGTGAGATTACCATACCCAAGAAAATTGGAAATTAATGTGAGCAAGATTTTTTTTTATTAGAAAGGTCCCATTGTCTTTAATGAAACTTCACTGAAATATTTGAAGACATTTATGGAAGATCAGTAGTTGTTCCATAATTAGATTAAGCTCAGTAAGCCCAAATATTATATTCCCCCTCCCTCCAATCAACATAATCAGTCTTAAATTTTGTATGCTACATTTTATTTTAAGGTAGAGATTTCCTGGGAGATTGGGTGAAAGTCCAAAATCTATTTCGTTTGTTTATTTATTGGACTTGCAGAGGAAAAATGCCCTTTAGTATTAATAAGTTATTTAGGATGGAGGCTAAAAAGATATAAAGAATTGTTGTAGGTGTATAAACTTTCAATGTTATATAAATACAATAAGGCCAGATCATGCTCTCCTTTTTAATCTACTCCTACAAGGGCCCTCCTGTGAAGGCCTCCTCTCCTTGTGCTGAATGGGGGCTCAGATGCTCGCATCCTACCCTCACTGTCCAGGAACATGTATATGCAGGCCAGTGCCCACACAACAGGAGAGTTGTAGCCAGAGTTGGGGGAGGTTTGATGGGTGGGGGAAGCACCTCCCTGCTGCTCCAGGGTACTTAGCTGGGAAAATTAATCCAGCCTTAGGCTGAATTAACTTGTACGCAGAGAAACTTGGGGTCCCCAAGAGCTACCATGTCTAGTTAGGGCTCCCTAGTTGTCCTAACTCCAATGGAGCTGTGCTGTGGAGCTCAATGCATACCCCAAGATACACCAGGCTTGGGGGCAGCTCTTCCATGTGGGGGCAAACTCCATATCATTTCATCCCCTCCTCCAGTCAGATGCTTTCAAGTAATTGAAAGAGTAATTGGAGAAATTGTCACATAAAGTTCTCTCCCGTGGCTTTTAACAGGGAATGGGCCAGTCCGGCACATACAAATATGTAGAAATGTGCATTAGCTCCTTCTAGGGTTGCCAACTTTCTAATTGTACAAAACCGAACACCATTGCCCTGTCCCTTCCCTGAGGCCCCGCCCCTTCCCCGAGGCACCCTTCCCTTGGTGGCTTACTCTCCCCAACCCTCACTCACTTTCACTGGGATGGGGCAGGAGGTTGGGGTACGGGAGGTGGGCAGGGCTCTAACTGGGGGTGCGGGCTCTGGGGTGGGGCTGGGGATGAGGGGTTCAGGGAGTGACTTCAAGTTGAGGCAGGGGGTTGGGGTGCAGGGGGTGAGGGCTCCGTCTGGGGGTGCAGGCTCTGGGATCGGGCTGGGGATGAGGGGTTTGGGGTGCAAGAGGGGGCTTCAGGCTGGGGGGTGGGAAAGAGGGGTTCAGGGTGTGGCAGGTTGCTCAGGGCTTGGGCAGGGAGTTGGGGTGCAGGGGGGTGAGGGCTCCATCTGGGGGTGCAGGCTCTGGGGTGAGGCCGGGGATGAGGAGTTTGGGGTGTAGGAGGGGGTTCCAAGCTGGGGGGGGCTGAGGGCAGGGGGTTGGGGTTCAAGGTTGGGGCGTGGGCTTACCTCAGGCGGTTCCCGGTCAGTGGCTCAGCAAGGGGGATATGCAGGCTTCCTACCTGTCCTGGCTTTGCGCTGTGCCCTGGAAGCGGCCAGCAGGGCTGGCTCCTAGGCGGAGGCATGACAGGCAGCTCTTCGCTCTGCTCTCGCCCGCAGGCACCACCCCCACAGCTCCCATTGGCTGCGGTTCCCGGCCGATGGGAGTGCAGAGCCATTGCTTGGGGCAGGGGCAGCACGCGGAGCCCTGTGACCCCCCCCATCTAGAAGCCGGACCTGCTGGCTGCTTCTGGGGTGCAGCGTGAAGCCAGGATAGGTAAGGACTAGCCTGCCTTAGCTCCGCAACACTGCCAACCAGATTTTAATGGCCCGGTTGGTGGTGCTGACCGGAGCCGTCAGGATCCCTTTTCGACTAGGTGTTCCAGTTGAAAACCAGACACCTGGTCACCCTACATCCTTCTGACTCCAAACTGTGAAACAGCTATAGCTGTGCTGAGCACAGGGGGTGAGGCATGGATTGTAGTCAGAGACAGGGGAATATGGCAGGACAGGAGTCCAAGAGATAGGGTGAGCAGATAGCGAGTGTTAAAAATTGCCACACTTTGTCTCTTTGGGGCACGGGGGAGAGAGTATATTTACCTATATAAGACAAAGCCCCTAATATTGGGACATCTGGTCATCCTTCCAAGAGGTGGCTTGGAGTGAATCATGCGTATGGGGCAGGTGGCTAGGAGCTACACTGACTTGGGGTTGAGGACAGTGGAGGCGTGTAGAAGAGTAGCATGGAGTGACATCTCTCTCTCTGAGAGGAAAAGGCTCTTGGGGAAGCAATAGGAAAGGAACATGGACTCTGCTACCATTAAGGCAAAGGTCAAAATAGTGAATTATTAGATTATTAGAAATGGATCCCTCAGATAGGAAATGTAATTTTATAATCCCCTGATCATTTATGGTTTTGATCTTTGCATATATATTTTTTAAAAATTTTAAGGAGAGAAATTAAGGTAGCGTGGGTGCCATGACTTCAGTCAGGTGGTGGTGACTGATGAAGATTTACGTGGCCAAGCGTAGCCCTTAGGTATTTATTTCCAGGCACTGTTGCATTTCTTATGCTCAAGAGGTTGGGAGTTTTTTTGGGAGCGGGGGGCAGTTGGGGAACAGAGGAGGTTGTTTTGAAAAGGATACAATTTTTATAAAGAAACTATTGTTTTGGGTTGTTGGCTGAATGTCACTGAAACATACTTTCATCTTTGATGCTTTATTTAGGAATGGAAAAAATAACAATAAAATGTGCAATGTTGCCTGTATAGCCATAAATTTATCATACCACCCAGCACAGGAAACTATGAAAGTTTTGTTTTTCTTATTCCAAGTAATGGGCAGTCATCAAATGGTCCAGAGGTTCAGATAAGCCTCTAAACCTTTTGATTCTTATTAAAACTTTATTTGAACTATCAATCTGCTGGGTCCCTTTGGAGGAGCATGGTCACCCTCAAACCCCCTGCAGACTCCACTGCCAGTCATTTATACTGTCTTTTCCCACAGTTCATAGCACATCAAAGATTCTCTGAGTCAAACAAACAGACTAAAGAAAGGTCCTCCCCCTTCTCTTCCGCTAATGAGAGAGGTGGGACTCTGAAAGAAAACAAAGAAAGGCAAAGTAGCCTGTCTCTCAGGAAGGCTTTCTAGATTCAGCTCTGAGCTTGGTGTATCAGGGTCTATTGCCCCTTAGTGGGACCAATCTTCAAACCCTCTTCTTGTGGCAGACAGCTTAAGGAGCAGCAAGGCCTGTAAATATCTCCTTCTCAGCTGACCTGTTTCTATTTTTAGCATCTACTGAGGTACAACCACCCACCTCCTGTTCACTACTCCTTCCTGTGGCAGGTTTCCCCCTTTTAAGCACCTCCCACGCTAGGCAGAACAAGTCTTGCAGGTGCACCTCATTAGAGCTGAACAGGCTCAGAAGAGCTTGTTAGTCTCCTCTCCACCAGAGAGAGAGTGTGTCCCTTTACTGTCTCCAGAATATTCCTTGAACCCAAGTGAAAGCCAGATTACTCCTGGGCAATCATACATACTCCCTGCTTCTGTCACACCTAGAAAGTCTCTTTCATGATATTTTGGCACTTTCTGACACCGGCTCCAGCAAGAAACAAGAACACTAAGATGTGAGAAAACAGTAGGTGGGGTAAGAAGTGTGTTAACCACATTAATTAAACTCAAATTTTCAGTTTGGGTTGGGTTGGATTTCAGATTTGGTCAAAGGCTCCAATTGTCTTTTATTTTATACCAACATGATTTTTGTTTAATTACTGATTCTATACAATATACGTGAAATCTATGGGCCAGATCACCACCTCTTGCCAAAGAAAACAGGTTTCCATGTCTCTGTAACTCCCACTTGGAGTTCACCAGCTCCTGGAGCTCCAGACTGAGACTGTAACTAAAATGGCTGCCAAACCCCTCTGACTCTATTTCAAGCATCTTGGAGTTAGAGGTGGGGATAGAAGGAGCTAGAAACTCCCAGTAGGGAGGCTTCTGCATGGGGTAATCTGGACAAGCAGTCCACTAGACCAATAACAAGCCAGGGCCATACATCTATCAGTGAGGGGACAGCCTGATTTTATGCAAACAGAAAAGAAAGAAAGTGTAGTTTCAGGTTGGAAGCTAGGAGGGAGACAGCACAGCTCAGGAAGTCTTTGCTAAACTCCTACTCCTTCTAAAGGGAGTTCTTCCACTACTGTGAGACTCTAACTGCATGAATTAGGCAGTTCTAGCACTACAACAAGCAATGGGGGGGAAGGCAACCTAGCTCTGCAATAGCTACCAATAGCCAGCTGAAATCACAGGAGGATTCTAAACCAGAAGAATTAGCAAGCCCTGTTGGAAGCTAAAGCTAAGCAAGATGAAGAAAAAGTAAGGTAACTGTTGTTAAATTGCCAGTGCTACAGCACTTCAGCTGAGTACACACAATCTTGGCTGTATACCTCAGAAAGGTGGCCAGGAGGGAGCTTAAGTTTGGAAGAGTAAATGGGTAGTAGGAAATGAGGAAATTGTTTTTATAGATGCTTATTCATTAATAACTTAACCTGTTCCTTCCCCAAATCCTATTCTCTCTGTTATGCTGTTGTTTTTGGAGTGGTACTCCTTTGTTGGTGTTTGTTTTATTCACCTTATTGGCCCCTTGTGTCCTGGGCTTTACACTCCTTGTCAGCTAATGGTGTTAATTTTCCCTCAGTGGATAGCACTCCCATGTATAAAGCACAGTCAGGAGTTCTCTTGCGTGAAATTACCTAGGTGCCAGAAAAAAAAAACAAAATACCTAAAAGCCAGGACCCTACCCATATAAGAAAAGGGAAGAACCTGTTCCAAACACTGCTAATAGAAAGCACCAGGGGCTACAGCCTCTTGTAGGGCATGCTCTTTATTGTTATTGCATTCTGTTGGTGGAAGGGAGCAAAGTTTGTTCCCCATATCCTTGTGCAGCATGGGAAGCAGAGTTGGCCTCTAATATGTACAGGTATAATAAGATTCTCTGGATACCTACAGGTATAAGAAGAGAGCTGCCTTCTCAGTGTCCTCTTCCCACCCTGCTGCTTCTAGACCCCTCCCCTTCTGCTCTCCTTGGTTCCCTGTCAGTCATGCTTCCTCTCCCAGTCATTGTTTAAAGAACTCCCTTGAAGTGGGGTTTCCACAGCACAGTAGGGTGACCAGATGTCCTGATTTTATAGGGACTGCCCTGATATGTCTTATATAGGTGCCTATTACCCCCCACATCCTGATTTTTCATACTTGCTATCTGGTCACCCTACGGTACAGAAAGAACTTCTTAGAGAAGTTAAATCAGCCCCAGGCTGCATTAACTCCACTAGTTTGATGAAGGGATTATATGGATCTGCCTGTCTTTTACCTCCCCACTTGTTGGTTCTGGACCCTGCTGAGGGTCAGGGCAGAGGGGAAGTGTGGTGGAAGCATATGACTTCCTTTCTGGATGGGACTGGAGAGATCCATAAACATAGGTTCCTCTTTGTGCATGGATCTCCAAAGGATGATCTGGGTGCATATGCTGGCTCTGAACATGTGAACAGACTCCTGCAGTAACTACGAAGTTAAAGGGCTATTGGCAAAAACACTTTTTGTGCTGATGATAGTCTATTCTTCCTGAGAAGATAGCTACTCTCTGGACCTGCTTTTTATTAGAACATACTTATTTCAAAGGGTTTGTTTACATGTAATTCACAGCAAGCTGGGATATGAATCTACCTTGTATTAGCCTGTCACAGACTAACTGTCCATGTCAGTGGTGGGCAACCTGCGGGCCACATGCAGCCCATCAGGGTAATCTGATTGTGGGCTGCAAGACATTTTGCTGACGTTGACCATCTGCAGGCATGGCCCCCCGCAGCTCCCAGTGGCTGTGGTTTGCTCTTCCCAGCCAATGAGAGCTGCAGGAAGCAGCAGTCAACAGCTCCCTGCAGCCTGCCACTTCCTGCAGCTCCCATTGGCCGGGAACGGTGAACCACGGCCACTGGGAGCTGCGGGGGGCCGTGCCTGCAGACGGTCAATGTCAGCAAAATGTCTCACGGCCCGCAATCAGATTACCCTGATAGACTGCATGCAGGCCACAGGTTGCCCACCACTGGTCCACGTGGACCCTATTGCTGCACATTAAAAGTTAGTTAATGTGTTTTTTAAATCTAGACCTCTTTGAAACAGAACTATATCATGGCACATTAATGAATTCTTGGTGAATGTCAGCAGAGTTCCCACGGAGAGTTGGTCTGTGGTATAGGCTAGTGCAGGGAAGAATCTGTGGCAAGCTGGGGTGTGAATAATTGTTCAAAATGAAAAGTAAATGAACTGCCAAATGCTGAACTTGGTATTTCTCTCCAGTGTCCAATTTTTCCATTGTTGATTTCGAAGGAGCTGTTGAAAAACGGCAAAATTGAATTTGTTTTGCTGAAACCTTAGACTGTCATTACTATTTTTGTTATTTGATGGGAAAATTTTAAAGTTACATTTATACATATTTTAGAAGCCTGACCACCTTTTCTCAAGAATGGAAAAATAGAAGAATCAATTTAAACCATCCATTTATTTCTCCAAAAGATCATAATTCTTACCCATATTTAATGCTTCTGCTATCGCTTCAGAAATATGGCTTCACCTCTGCATGCAGAAGAGAAATATATCAGAGATTTTATCATTATATTTGCTATATTGCACTGCCATTTTGTGTTAGAACAGAGTGAAAATCACTTTCAGAGTCATATGCGTGGTAAAAAACCTAGTCTCTAACCTCTTATTACTGGTGAGAAATTATCTTGTTTGACTCTTTTCAATGTTACCTTGTTTGATCTGTTAACAAGACTTTTGTGGACTCAACGTCTTAGGTCAGACTACTCTCATCTAAGCAAAATATTGCCAGGTGTTTTTATTCCAAGAGATAAACCAAAAGCTGAGCTTCTGTTTTTTTTCCCCTCTTTGTTCTGCAGTGAAATATCTTATTCATTTTTTTCTCAAAAGTACTTAACCCTTCATCGTATCTTGTATATGTGCTGAGAACCTGCCACAATCTACTGTAATAGAAGTGATATAATCTAGCTATTTGAATTCATTAATTTACACAAGCAATATTTTAAATTATTAATGTAAAAATAAATTCTCTGCAATTAAGGTTTTCCTAGTAACAGATTATAGTACGTACTCATATAGATTAATATTTTACTAATATATTAAAAATGATTTTGATACAATAGCATATATAGTACAACCCTGATTTTACCAAGGGTTGACTCTACCTCTTGGGAAGTATACCTGTCGGACGTTCATCTCCTGCAAAGCTCTTAAAATCCTCAAGACTAAATTTTGTTTCCTAAACCCTATGGGCTGACGATCTGGCATGGCATGCCTTTCATCCTCTTCCGGCAAGCCACTTAGCTTTCTCTGCACCTGGCATTTTCTTCCTCTCTTTCCTCTATTCACAGAGGACATGGCATACACACACAGATGGCATACACTGTTACTGTGTATAAGTTTCCCCACAACAGTCCACCAATGTGTCTCAAACCTGACATGAAACTATCATATTCAATCCAGAGTCTTCTGATGCTCCTCCGACTGTACTATTTTATGTTGTTATGGTTCCTATATGATGCCCATCACCATGGTATCAGAGTGTCTTCCAGTAGGTACTGCCTGCTGTATATCCTATCGTTTATTAATTTTACATGGTGCTTTGAAAAACTGATCAACCTTGACATCATTATTGTCATTATAATGATAATGACATCATGTCATTATCATTATTGAAATCCTTTATTGGTTTACTTTGATCACAAGTGCCCATTTCCAGCAGTGACTGACTCCAGATCCATGTTAAGCAATGTTTCTGGCAGGTAATCTTGCAAATAATAATAATAAAAAAATCTTCTCTGTAAAATATACAAAGTTGGAGAGTCAGGACTTTTTGTCAATATTACACTTATTTTCAAATATTTCCTATTTTAAAGGATTTTGTGTAGTTGGCACTGACTACATACATGAAAATTTCTAAAAGGGTGGCTAGCAAAAAAGTGATAAAAATGTAGCACCTAGAAATACTTTTATGATTATCTGAAATTTATAATTAGGTACAGCTTCTGACAACTTTCTGTTGTGGCATTAATATCTCAAGTAGTATCCAGTAATCTAGTGATGTGGAATTTTCTGGGATACAGAAACACATTCAAGTGAAATCTCAAATTTGAGTTAAAGTAATATATGCCTTAGTAGTGGAGAAATGTATGGATATAGTTACATATTTTTTTTTTAAAAATCCTTGATTAACGTACAGTTCCTGCAGAATATAATTTTCAGAACAGAAGTAGACAAATTCAAAACCAACACAGGTTAGGCCCATTCACTTACAAACAACTACCTGTTTTCTAGACAGTGGTGGCAACAGAGGCAGTATAGTAGCTGTGCTACGGTTGGCTGCCATTTTATGGTTGCACCGTGTCACCTCTCTGATGGGTATCACAAAGCTGGCATGCTTTTTCACGTAGCATTTACTTTCTGTAACTCCTCTCATGGTTCAGCAGCAATTCCTGTGTGGAGAGCCGCTAACTTTTGTGGAGGACGAAGATTGTTATTTGGAATGGGAGAGCATGCATCATAGCACTTGTATTGTCTACAAACCCCCTTCATGGCTTTGCACATCCCCGCCTACTCAGCAGGAGAAAGCAAAGGAGTGTAAATCTTCAGCTTTTAGTAAAAAAATATTGTGTTGAAACACAGTACTTTTCTCGTACTGTGGAATCAATAGTTAAAACATTTCATTATATAATTTTGTTGGTCTGTGGAATAAGAAACTATCAGTTCCTTCAATATTATTTGAAGGAAAGAAGATGACAGGTGTGAGTGCATATTTTTAGTTCATCTAACCAGGGAGTATTTTTAAACACACGATTCCTGTGGATCTGGAAATGCAGTAAGGCTGATTCTTATCACTCTCATTTGAAGAAATTTATTAATATGGGATATTTCATAATGAAATTGTGAATGGTTTTCTTTCTTTCTCTCTTATTTTGGAAGTTTTTTTTAAAAACAGACCAGAAGTACTGTATCTGTGAAACAGTAAATAATAAACCAAATGAGTAAGGTATAGAAAACTAGGGCCTTCTAGGTATCAGTAAATTAATAATTAAGGACATAATTTGTCTAGTATTATGTACATTGAGATATCATGGGTGAGATTTTGTGCTGTGTCTCTAAGATGAGCAGCATAAAACTCACAGCCCAGGGAGTGGCACTACAGTGGTTCTAAGGCATCTTTGCCCCTCTCAGATTTCTGGGCTACTGGGGGGCTAGTATGGTTCCTAAAGTAATGTAGACAGAACTAAATTATAGCTTAGACTCGCATGCTGTGGTCCCAGACTTGACATCCACTGCCACACCAGGATGTCTGGCAGGTCCCTTGTTGGGCAATGTGAACTGCCTTGCACAAAACCTGTGCCAGAATGGCCAGATTCAGGTGTCTAATGTCTCTCTTGCACTGTAACAGCATTAAAGGGCTCCAGTAAAAGGGAGAATCCCTTCCCATTTGTATTTGTAAAGTATTAGGTAGGAGGATAGGAAGGGAAAGCCCTGAGGCTGCTCTAACTTCTGCTGACAGCCAAGCCAGCTTGTGGCTCGCATCAAGATCACACAAGGTGTATAAAGGTGCTGAATTGCACCAATATTCTTTCAGCTAGACCTGAGGATTAGGACTCAAATAAAAACAAAGAAAGGTGGTTATTTTAAAATTCAACATCAGTTATAAAGAAATACGACTTGAAAATTATTTGTGCAACTTTGGCTATTCTACAAATTATTGTGATAAATCATCTGAAGTTTATGGGCCAAATAAGTCCCCAGGGTAGTTCTAGCATTACTGTAGCCACACGGAGATACAGCGCTATATGAAAAATTTATACCATTCTGTACTTAACAGAACAAGGGATAACATTTTAAATTTTGTTTCTCACTGTTTGATAACATTTCACATGCCCTGAAAATGGTGCTCTTCTCTAATTGTTGAACTGTTTTCAATTTGGTAGGCACTGAAGTTGAATATACAGTATGCACAACTAGAAAACAGCTTGAAATATCCCTTATGCTTACAATAGGGAATATCAGTATAGTTGGTAGATACCTCTCAAACTGGTAGGAATTTTTAAAATGCTTGCACTGTTGTACTGTGGTTTAACAGCAAAAATAATATTTTATTCATATAGCATCGTTCCCCACAAAGGATCACTTTAAACATTTATTAACTGTATACGAGAGATGGGCTCAAACCACAAAAAAGTATACTTGGATTTAGACTTTTATCTCTGAAAGTTTAGGGATGTTCAGATCTGGGGTTTTGGTTTAAGCCCATCTCTGCAAAAGTGCAATGTAGACATACTTGCAACCAGAAAAATGAATTTGCCCCGAGGTGTTTAGTTTTCAAAGGCCTGACAACATTCTGGCATTGGAAAAAAAGCCTACAGTGCTAAAATGCTTGCCAGCATATAACAAATGAGGTAAACAAATGTTATTTATAGTATTGATGTGAGTTTCTAGACTCTTTTATTACATTGCATTGTAAGGGGACTCCCCATGTTTGGAGTCCAAATGTGAGAGCAGCTATGATTAGATATTTATATATGTGAATTAAAGCACTGTCCCAACAGAATATAGTATCCTAAACCATTATCGTATTGGTCATGGAATATCTCTAATATTCTGTTTGAAAAATAAATATGAATTTAGCACAATTGAAATTAGTTAAACTAATTAATCTTCTAGCAGTAATTAAAATGTATAGTCAAAGTAGCAAAAACAGCTTTATATAGTACCATAAATGTACATGATACTCTTCAAACACATGGGCAAAGAATCTCACAACTGGCTGAGATTTTCAAAAATTGGTGCCCAATATCAAGCTCCTTTTTAAATTAAAAAAACAAACAAATCACAAATCGGCCTGATTTTCAAAAATGCATCCAGCCACTCTCATCAGAAGCAGGGAGCAATGTAGCTTTAGGCAAAAAACCAACCAACCAAAAAATAAATAAATTGATATATTCTAAGTATTTGTGACTCCCTCCATGCCTTTGGCACCTCCCTGTCATGGTGCAGAGAGCAATTCAGGATGACATAATTAATTATAAGAACAGGAGTACTTTTGGCACCGTAGAGACTAACAAATTTATTTCAGCATAAGCTTTCGTGGACTACAGTCCACTTCATTGGATGCATAGAATGGAACATACAGTAAGAAGATATTTATACATTCAGAGAAACATGAAAAGATGGAAGTACCCATACCAACTGTAAGAGGCTAATTAATTGAGAGGAACTATTATCCGCAGGGGAAAAAACTTTTGAAGTGTTCAAGTTCAGCAGCTTCTCGTTGGAGTCTCACTCTCAGATCTTGGGAGACAGACCAGTCCTCACAGACAGCCCCCCAACCTGAAGCAAATACTCACCAGCAACCATACAACAGAAACACTAACCCAGGAACCTATCCTTTCAAGAAAGCCCGATGCCAACTCTGTCCACATATCTATTCAAGTGACACCATCATAGGACCTAATCACATCAGTCACGCCACCAGGGGCCCATTCACCTGCACATCTACCAAAGTGATATATGCCATCATGTGCCAGCAATGCCCCTCTGCCATGTACATTGGCCAAACCGGACAGTCTCTATGCAAAAGAATAAACAGACACAAATCTGACATCAAGAATCATAACATTCAAAAACCAGTAGGAGAACACTTCAACCTCTCTAATCACTCAGTGACAGACTTAAAGGTGGCAATTTTGCAACAGAAAAGCTTCAAAAACAGACTCCAACAAGACGCTGCTGAACTTGAATTAATATGCAACCTAGGTACCATTAACTTAGGTTTGAACAGAGACTGGGAGTGGCTCGGTCATTACGTTAATTGAATCTATTTCCCCTAGTTAAGTATCCTAGTTATGTATCCTCACACCTTTGTGTCAGCTGTCTGTAACGGGGCATCTTGATGATCACTTCAAAAGTTTTTTTCCTCGGCTGATAATAGTTCCTCTCAATTAATTAGCCTCTTACAGTTGGTATGGGTACTTCCACCTTTTCATGTTTCTCTGAATATATAAATATCTTCTTACTGTATGTTCCAGTCTCTGCATCCGATGAAGTGGACTATAGTCCATGAAAGCTTATGCTGAAATAAATTTGTTAGTGTCTATGGTGCCACAAGTACTCCTGTTCTTTTTGCTGACACAGACTAACACGGCTGCTGCTCTGAAACCTATAATTAACTATGGAGACGTGGCAAGAGAAAAGCTGCTGCAAGCATAGAAGTTGACATGGAAAAAGACATGAAGTCAAGATATTTTATCTTCCATTTTCCCACCAGCGTAGGGATCTTTGGAATACTTTTTGACTGGAAAAGGTACCTGCATCTTCAGATTTATCCATATAGTCCAAGAGTAGCAGATGCTTGAGAGGGCTGACGAAAGATGTGACTCATACTGTCTGCTGGATTTTTCCTGGCATTTTTCCCTTGGTTTGTCTAAACATTGCATGAAAGACTGTTCATTTATAGGATTACAAAATAAAACCTACATTTAGAAATTCTGTCGTAAATGCCTGAATGCAGTCTGGCTGTCTTTCCTGGCAAAGGCTGTTAATGCTTAAATTAGCCACCTGATGGTGTGGTGCCTTGTTGTTCACAAATGTCAACTACACATGAAAGAAATCACTGTTTTTTTTTTCCCATCAATTTACAGAATAACATTCAAACTGAGCTCATAACCTAACTAGTTGTTGGCTAAAATTCATGTTTTCTGTTATTTTGCAGTATTTAGTACTCTAACATGGAGGCAGCTTCAAGAACCTCACCTCAATGATCTGTAGGCATGTTTTTTCAGACTTTTTTTTTTTAAGTAAAAATAGATAAGATGACAGAGATGGGGCCATGTTTATTTCTCCCAATGCTGATTTCCCACTTCCTGTGTTACCTTTCTTATCAACATGACCCATGTTTTGCACGTTTTCTCAGTATAATTTTACCTCATAACTAAGATAAAGAGCAAATTCAAATTAAATAAGAACCTATACACACAGGTGTTGTTTTTTTTAAAGCTGTTTGGGTAAAAGGTGCATAATTTGCCATATTTTTCCATTGCTGAAGTGTACATGAGAATTAAGACTGTTGGAGTTTTTACTTCCTTTTCACCTCACTGCCCATCTTCTCCCCAAAAATCTGAGGACTCTATTTCAAATATTCTAGCTTTTCTTTTTAAAATAGTTCAAATTAATGTGATGTGCTGATTTTGTGTAGTTTGACTAAGAAATTACTTATTTTAATAACTGTCTTCCTAAATTGTGTGGGGGAAAGGGGGAAAGAAATGACATTATTTTTGTGATACTGGTAGGTTTTTTTTTCTAAAATTGGTTGTTTGCAAAACCGTTTTTAAATTGTAGCTGTGAAGTCATTCAAGTTTAGAATAATCACCTACCAGCATAGTCTTATAAAATATTTTTTCTTGAAAAACATTTTTTTATTATGTAGAATCCCTTTGATGCAACAAACTCTGAAGAACCAAAAGACCAACACTATGATATCCTTATTCTTTTCAGCTTTCTACCAACCTGTAATGGGAACATATTTGTATCTACCCATTTGATAAATGTCTAGAATTCCCAGGACCATTTAGTTTTTTCAGTGTCAACTAAAATAAAATAAATGGAGATATGCCAGTCTCCTAGAACTGGAAGGACCTTGAAAGGTCATCAAGTCCAGTCCCCTGCCTTCACTAGCAGGACCAAGTACTGTCCCCTGAGAGATTTTTGCCCCAGATCCCTAAGTGGCTGCCTCAAGGATTGAACTCACAACCCTGGGTTTAGCAGGCCAATGCTCAAACCACTGAGCTATCCCTCCCTCCTAAAACAAAAAAGGGGTTTTCAAAGGAACAGTGTCTTCCATGGGGTTCAGCTGAAAAAATTACTACCGAGAGGGAAAATTCTAATCACAGATATCACACACGAAGAATAAATATATACATATAAATCCCTGGAAAGTGAGAGATCTGTCTTTTAAAAGTTCTCTTTTAAAGCTCTGGCTAGTCATAATACCAACAAAAATATTTACCACCTGTTAAAATCCATTGGTTAAAATTTTCTAAGTTGTGTGGCTAAAATTTAGCCAGCCATATCCATATTTAAGCATTTAAATAACCAGGGAACATGGTGTTTTTAGGAAATCAGGTCACATATTTAGCAAAACATGCTTGGATGAGTGACCTGTGTTTAAGCTAATGATGGAGTAATGTCCTGTGTCATAGAATTCCACAGCTCAGGGCAGCTGTACAGTGAAATTTCTACCATTACTTCACTGACTGAGATGTAGCAACTTCAGCCTCCCTCAGACAGAGTTTTGGCAACTGAATCCATAAAGTGTGATATCCAGTGGCCACTTCTGCATCCTGTTCATAACTCCCCCTATATGTTACTATGAAGAGAGCCATCTGGAAGCAGTGGAACTGCTTTTCTGGCCTTGCCTGTCTACACAAGGTGATGGAGTGGAGGGAAGATTAAATGAGCAACTGCTTTCTTGAAATTCCTTAGATCCTCTCAGATCTCAAAACATATACAATTTCTTCCAACCTTTCAGCTTGTCTTCACCAAAGCTCCTAGTTGTGGGGTATCACAAGGCTGCCTTGTCACATCAATATCTATATAAAGCCACTGGAGCTAGGGTGACCAGACAGCAAATGTGAAAAATCGGGACAGGGGGTGGGGCGTAATAGGAGCCTATTTAAGAAAAATACCCCAAAATTGGGACTGTCCCTATAAAATCGGGACATCTGGTCACCCTAGCTGGAGCAGACCACAAAGGTGTGTGTGTGTGGTGTGTGTGTGTGTGTGTGTGTGTGTGTGTGTGTGTGTGTGTGTGTGTGTGTGTGTGTATTCTTTGTCCATTACCAAGACGGGGTATGTCATGATGATTCTCCAACCCTATTATCACAATATAATAGCTTATTTGAAGAGAGAATGGAAATATTTTCTCTAATTACTGCCTACCTAAAAGTCCCTTGAAGTTTCAATTAATTACCCAAATCAAATGTGACCAGCCTCATGCTTTGAAAGGACCTTGGGATCTTTAAGCACAGGTGATAACTATCATCTCAGTTTTATCTTTTAAATAAAACATGTTACCTCCAAGTTACCTATAAATGTTAAAAGCTTCGGGGAATTCTGTATTCCCTACAATTGTCATATTTCATATATTAAGCAAATTAGTAGGTATACAAGATAGAGTTAAAAAGTAAGGTGTTATGCCAAAAAGAAAAATGTGAAGGTATTAAGGGATTGGTTTTCACCACAGGAATTTTCAACCCCACTTACGTCAGGCATGCACTATTTACTTCAGATGGCTTGTGCTCTGAAAATCTGTTAAAAAAACTCATTATGCTAGTGGAAAACAAGTAATTGTTTGTTTTGGACCATGGGTTAGTGGGGTAGCTTCCTGACTACACTTCTTCTACTAAAAATAACCTTACATTTGAACACTTACAAACAAACTAGGTTACAGATAAAAACTGGCGTTTATAAACTACTCCATTCCAAAACAAGCATCTGTATGAAATCAAAATAACAGCCAAAGTGGCAGTATTCTGTGTGTAAACTACTTGTATGGCTTAGTAAAATGTATTATCAATGCAGACTATGCAGGCTTAGATATATATCAAACATTCTGTCTATTCGTTTCACTAATGTGTTAGATGTAGCAACCTGCATGGATCATTAATTATAACTGTAGTAACAGAGGATAGGAATTGTCTGGTTCTCTCTATCAGTCTTCAAGACTATGTTTATGTATAGATAGTATACAGTTTAAATAGTATAGTATTAGGAATGAGTTAACACGTTTGGTTAAAATAAGAGATCTGTTTTGGAGATTGAGCCGGTACGCTCCATAGGTGACCACACAGGAATTTATGCATTTTAATGCTTAATGAATCTGCCACTAATTCATTGCATAATATTGGACAAGTCAATGTCTCTTTGCTACCCCATTTGTAAAATTGGGATAACTCTTAGTAACTCATAGGGATGAGATGAATTAGTTAATATTTACAACATATTTTGCGGAGAAAAAACAAAGCAGCACCATAGAAGGACACTGACTTTTTCATGCTGTATACTATGTCTGGACAATAATGTTGTTATGATTTTCCCCATAAAAATCTATCCTTCACCCATTCCTCAAACCAAATGCAAATTTTCTTCTAAATTTTGAGAAGTCTAGTTAAGAATCTGTCCTAGCGCCTGCCTGGCACCACAAAAATCTCCCTCCGTTGAGATAATAAGCTATGGCTTGGCTTGCTGTGAAAATCTTCCCTAGTCAGCTGCAGTGCATTGCTTTCATTTTGTTTCAATAAACTATAGTATTTCAGTAGTATAAAAGAAGCACTGGCAAAGTGCTTCATAAGAAATTGGCCTTCCTGCTCCACATTAAGAATTTAGTTAAAAAAAAAAAAAGTTAACATGGTGTTTTCTGTGCACAGTCTTGATAGTGTGATCTTTTATTATACATGTTTTATGTATGTTTGTTATCCTGGTGAATGGAAGATAGTCTTTTGACATTTTAGCACTGTACCAAAGGATCCATGTAGTGTACTCTAAAGTGGAAAATAATTTGGATATATCTTGAGTTTCATCTGTAGTATACATTCATCCAAATACAAAATGCCTCATTATTATTAGCTGCATTATTAATGGGGTCATTAAGTTACAGTAAGTGAAAGAGATGAAGATAGGCTTTTTTCTTTGCTGATGGATAACAAAGGAAACATTCCGGAGGTCGAGTGCAGCATGTATATATATGAGAGACTTCTCTCTGTACTGTCTCAGTGCGTCTCAACTCTCAACCTACTGAACCCTTTCAATTTAATCTGGTGCTTTTCTGAGTCTTTTTTCTCAGATGAAGTTAGAAAATCAGTACACGTTCCAGAGATGCTATGCTCCTCACATCAAGACAGTGCATGGTTGTCTAGAACAGAGGTTCTCTTTCTGAGCTCTCCCCTAACATACTATTAAAAACTCCAGGGCCAAGTGGTGGTGGTGGGCAGGCGGCACAGGGCTCCTGGCTTTAGGCACCAGGTGGGGGAGGGGCTAGATGCTTTAGAGGCTTCAGCTGCAGGGGGGTGGCTTGGGACTCTGGACTTCCACCATAGGTGGGGGCGTGGCTGGGCTTCAGCCCCACGAGGTGCCAGGGTTCAGGGCCTTCGGCCTGGGGGGAGTGCCTGGGCTCGGGGCTTCCCGTGGCTCTGCTCCTGTCTTCAGCCCCATGGAGATGCTGGGGCTTGGAGCCCTGGTTGAGAACCACTGGTCTAGGAGAGCCCATCCCATCCTGCTGGACGAAGACTAAGCTTCAGTTTTTCATGCCTTCACCACCTGTCTGCTAGATTGCAGCAGTGCAATATACCTGAGCATGAAAACTTCAACACTTAGGAAACTCTGACTAGGACAAAATACTGCACAGCTTCTCCTCAATAGCATAGGTTACCGTGAGCCACCACATCTCATGAGCACATCACCTCAGTCCTGCCCTCTCTACATTGGCTTTCCATAGAAATTTGAATCTAGTTAGATCTCAGTCCTTGTCTTCAAAGAACTCCATTGCATATCCCCAGGATACTTAAAAGACTGTTTAAAATTCAGTGCTGAAGACCATGATTGATAACTTTGCTTCTCGTCATACTGGAACTCTCAGCAATAGAGTAAAGCTCATCTTTGCAGGAGACCAAACCTTCTGCAGGAGCATTTTGATACTGTAGAACGAACTGTTTCAGGATCTAAGGATTCTCACAAACATCACCACTTTCCGTTCCAAGGGCAAGGCACGTTTCTTTGACCGTGCCTTCTCTAATATAAACACACAGCAACAAGCATATTTAACAAAAAGGAAACAAACAAACAAAAGAACACCCAAGATATTCCACTCCAGAAGTTTCTCTCTCTGGATAGAGGATAAGAGAACAAATACGTGATCAGATGTGTGGTCACACTGCTTAATATACTAGGAAGGAGCTGAAATACTATGGTGATGAATGTGGTATTAAAACCTGAATAGAATGGAATAGACAGATTGCATTTGTATGGGATTATGGATCTGATGAATATACTGACTGCTATAATGGCTCCAGTTCTAGTATTTTCTATATATGAAGTGCCATTTTATACGTTTTTAGGAACATTTTGGCCTAGGTTTCAGAAGTACTAAGTATCCACAATTCCCATTAAAGTCTAGGGGAGCTGCTGTTCTTAGAACTTGTGAAACTTATTCCTATTTGTTTTTGTTTGAAATTTCAACAGAAAATATTTGTTTACTGCTTGGATTAATTTTGATTTTTGCAAAAGTTTTTTTTTTTTAATGTAGCTTTTTCCCTAAATACTTTTTGATTTATTTGGTTAGGGAATTTTTTGTTTAACTGCAGAAATGTAATAGATGAAGTAGAGGAAGCTAGAATACAAGGGAGTTTGCATACAACTTACTTGACTTTCTAAAATTCTAGGAATACAAACTCGGGGCCAAATTTTGCCATCTTCAGTCCTTAATCCTTGTAAAGATGACAATATCTTACCCTTATGCGTATGGCCAGGTTTTTAACATTTAATTTTTTTCCTCCAATCAGTTTTGACACTGCAAATTCTGAAGTCAATGGAGATGATAATGACAGATACCTACATTTACATAATGTTGTTGTTCTTTGCCAAGCCTAGATACAGTGTCTCAATTGTGGGAGCTCAACGTCTTCAGAATAACTGGTTGCTTTTCAAAATGTTGGCCACAGTATTCTGCATATCTCTTGTATTTTAGTTGCTCCTATTTTTTCACCCAGTTTTCTGTTGCTCCCGTTTTAATTTTAAATCACATAACATGCAATAGCAGCACAGGAAGTGAATGAGTTTTTAAAACAAATGTTCTGTTTTTGTTTTTGCTATAGAAGTTACCAATGAAAGTGTTTGAAAATATTTGTTGCTGGAACAATGTATGAAAAATAATTTCTAATTACTTTAACTAAGGTCCCATAATGTTACCTTGGTCTCCCATACCCTTGAAAGTTGCTCTTGCTTAAAACATACTAATAAGTGATGGCATCCACAGAGAAGAAAGATCAAGTCCTACTTAGTTAACCCTTAGAACTCTGGCATTTTGCAGACTGCCACCCATATGAAGGTTTAGTGTAGGAGGAGACATATGGATAAAAGTAAAACGGTTATTCTAGAGGCTGGTACATTAGTATAGCTTTAAGAAATACATGTAATTAAAACTATTTGTAAATATTAAGATTGTAAACATTCTGTAAAGGCAGAATGTTTAATTGATAAAGCTGTAGATAACTGACCGTGTAGTGCATTGAAAAGCACAGTGGGAGGAGGCAGAAAGTGTTATTCAACTGCACAGATTTTCAAAGGTTCTGAGTCCACGCTGAATTAGTTGCAATTATTTCAGTAGCAGTCACATAACTATATGCTAAGGTCCCCAAACAGACAGACATGGATAAAATTTTGGCCCCCCTCTGAAAGCAGGTAACAGCTCATTTGTCCCCTGGACCCCATTCCCAACAAAAGGAGCCAACACTTCTCTTCCGGTTGAGGAAATTTTGTGCATACCAATTTCTCTGACCATCATCCTTACCAAGATAAATTACTGCGAGATTAAGGCCCCAGTCCAGCAAAGAACCTAGGTACACGGGTGCTTACATGCCTTGCTTGATCAGAGCCTCAATCCTTATTAAAGTGAAAACCTCCATTGAAGTTTTTGCTGGGGAAAAGTATGAGTAAATATACAAGGGCCCTCATGCTTTTGTGGACATCTATTATTTTAATAGCCGATGAGTGAAATCTGCTGACAGATATAGAATTGTTAAAGTAGGCTAGGTGATATTGATGAATGGGCAGATTGTCGCTGTGTTAGTGATGTCCATAAGTGCAGAAGAAAGATCTGTCAGATGAGGAATCGGCTGTTAGAGAGAGAGGGAGAGGGCAAGAATCGTACTGAGACACTGGATATTTCAGCTAGGAGATCTCAAGACAGGAGCAACACTGAAGATGACTGTAGTATGTGAGAGAAAGTAACCAAGGTAGACAGAAGAAATAACAGAAAACAGAAGAAATAACAGAATTAGGCAGGACAAAATGCCAGAGTCAGGGCATTTAAGTGAAAAGTTACGGAAATAATATAGCACATGAAGAAATTTGTAAGAGAAGAGAGTCCTTCCATGACATATTAAAAGGAAATCTTATTGTAAGACACTAAGTAAGGAGGATGAGATAAGACAGAGAAGATTCCAGAAGATCTTTAGGAATTTTCATTTCCAAGAGCACAGAAGCTTCAACCATCATGTTTTAATACCTCGATGGAAGACCTATCCATCCACCACCTGGCCAGGCAACAAAAATTAGGGTGGGGGGGGGAAATTTAATAAGAACAGCCTGGAAATATTAAAATTAGACAGGTAATTCCATTCACTGATAATTGCATGTTCATTGTTGCCACCCTTTTTTGGGCTGGATTTAGGGTTAATAGGTTAAATTGAGAAGAAATGTTAATGGTCCTAAAAGTTTTCTTAATTTATTATTTCCCCTGCCTCCCACACCCATGAACCAAGCCTCAATCACTTCTATCAGGAAAACATGGAACAACTGATCACACTACTAGCATAAAATTACAAATAGTTCAGTTGTAGCATGAATGTTATAATTGGTTTGGAATTTCTGGGTCATATTTATCCCTGCTGTGTTTCCAAAGACAAATTTGCTAAAATAGCTAGTGGTGCAGAAGCTGTCTCTTGAGGCTTTTATGGGCCTGGTTCTAAGCCTGGCTTTAATCTGTTTTCCTTTTGTGCACTTGCCTTCCTGCACAAACAGGGTGAATTGAGTCCAGTGCACAAATATAGGTGTTCATGTAAGATGTGTAGTATATCTGAATGTATGCTTGTATGTATATATGCACGTGCATGCACACAGATTGTGTATCTTTTAGAGGCTGTTAAAATACAGAACCATTTTTATGCTGTTAAATATATATGAATGTATCTAGTTAGATTAACTTATTTTATTGTCCTTCCTTACATAGTAATAAAAAAACCCTCCCTGAATCTCTAGCCTAAAATTTGAATTATATCTGAAATAAATGTGGCTGGCTGTTCAAAAAAGGCCAGCTATCTCTTTTAAATATATATATATTTCATTTTCATAGACCTGTGCACTTTTGGCTTCTGACTTGGACTGGAGAAAGTGCTGAAATACTGTGATGAAGGCTTTGTTCTATGGCTGGCCCAAACAGAAGCAAGTAGTATTGTAAATTTCTCATGAGATCCTGACCTTGTGGAATTTCAAAACTTGTTTTATAGGAGGTTTGGGTGTTTTGTATAAGCTCCCCTGCCTTTGAGATGCTCATCATAATAAAAACCTTTACTCAATAAGGTTTGTCCATAACTAATACTGAATAAATGTTTTTTTTAATTATAATGTTGTTTCCAGAAACATATCCACTTTTTTTCTATAATGCTTTGTAAAAGACTTAAATCATTCCTAAACTTTCTATTTATTGAGCAAAGTCCAAATCTCCCTCCTGGTGTCTCACCACTATAGTTTAATATATCATCTGTGTGCTTAAACATAAAAACACCTTCCTCCTGCCTAGGCCTAAGATCCCTGTAAAGCATTGATCTGGTCTGCTATGTGAGCAAAAAGAGGATCGATTAAATCATTACATAAATTCCCTTTGGAGAAGTTGACTAAAATTAAATGATCAGACTATGCAAATCTGAATGGATACCCAAAGAAATCCACAAGGCTAATAAATTGGAAAATAAATTCAAAAGCTTAGATATTTTAAGTATTATGCCTTTGAGATGTGATACCTTTAAAAACAATCCTACCATCTTTCCAAAGAGTACTTGTTTTTTTGTTTTGTTTTGTTAACTAGTTGGTTTTGTTATGAGGTAAATTAAGTGTGTGTGTGTGTGTGTGTGTGTGTGTGTGTGTGTAAAATGCATTATAATCTTGACTGAATACATACCTATAGAGAGCAAAATTGTTAAGCAACTAAATAGTCCTCTTACACTGCAGTATATCATGCAGAGCTGTCAGGACAGCAGTTTGTAGCATTACCGTTTCCATCATAATACAGTACATGGATTTCTGTTTCTTGTGCAGATAGTTGGTGGGGTTAGGGGGAGGAAGAAGGTGGTAGTGTTTTCCTGACCCCATCTGGAGTGTTAGAAAACTGGAGAATTACCTGTAGTGCTGGCTGGTACATGTTCAACTCAATTAAATGTAATCAAAGCCAAAAGATTTCATGGAGATGTAATGGTTTCAACATACCATTCAACGTCAGGAAGGGTTATTTTTGTGTTTTGTTTTGTTTTGTTTTAAGAGTAGGGGTGGGAAGAGGAGATAGGGTCAAAATGACCCTAGGTGTAGTACTGGCCTGTGAAATGGGAGACCAGCATGCATGAGTTGCCAGTCCATTGCCCTACCAGCCTACACCCATACTTCCCCAATCACAATGCTCAGGTTTCTATCTGAAGAAACACTGTGAAACAAGTCTGCTTTTGCTAAAACATCTAAATGTTGTTGCTTTTTTTCCCTAATACAGACTGAAAAACAAATGTCTGAACCTCAAAATTTGTCTCAAAATAGAATTGTCGTCCTCTGGTCAGTTCTAATTACCTGCTTATCCGTGTGGTTTTCTGTCTACCATTAGTAAAAAATATTTTTTGTAGAGGAATAAATTTATGGATAGCGTAAGCTCCTAGAAAACAGTCAGAATACTTCATTTTGCAATAGCTAGATTAATAACCTATTCCACCATGTTTTGGAATAATCTTTTGGTTATGGTTATTGGACTACCCTGTCAATTGAATTTCAGGATTGATTTCCACTTTGCAAACTGATAGTGACATTCTGACCCCTAAGAAAGTGGGTTAAAATGCATCAAGATCAATAATGTTACATCATATTCAGCTATGTCATGTCAGCTTCTGATATGATATTCCTTAACAAGACATGGTCCTATAATAATATGACATAAAATGACATCTCCAAAGATTTTAACAATAGCACTTTCATTTGGCTCAGATATCTACTATCAGTTCTGATAATGGACATGTGGTGGGAGCAATTATTCATTGTCCAGCCCAGTTACTTGTATGTAGTTGGGCACATTGCTAATCTAATCAATCATGAACTGTTGAGAGATTTTTATTCTTGTTTGAAGCTGAAGGCATTTTAAACTGCTCCTTAGAACAATGTCTTTATAGAAATAATTAATTAGTCTTTTATCCTCAAACAGAAAAAAGAAGAGAAAATGTTAGGATTGCATCTTCTGATTATGTTGTTGGTTTTTGATGGATCATGTGGGGTTTAATGTATTGCATTGAAGACTTATTGCAACATTCTAAAAGTATGTCTGAGATGTTATGAGAATATGTGTGTTTAGAACTAGTGGCGACTATTATTTATCTATAAAGAGGTCAAAAATAGGGTCTGATTAAGCATTGTTAAAAATAGCTCTTTCTAATATTCTCTGTAAAAGTGAGTATCGTTACCAAACAAATATTATAAAAAATTCACTTTCCCTGTGAAGAGTTGTTCTGTGTATTTGGAGGCTCACTTTAGCCGCTGAAGTGTGAAACAGAGATTTTAATCCTGTTTTAAGTGCATATCTCAATGCAACCCTAACTATGGAGTTGTTAGTGAAGCTGCCATAATCATCCTCATATCAAATGCTGAAAATTCTTCAATATTTTAAACATCCTATTCAAAGCCAAGCCATAGAAATTAGAGACGGAAAAGCCTTGGTGTGTATTTTTCTGTTTATATATTCTCTTGATCTATAGCAAAGGTTCTCAAACTGTGGTCCATGGACTGCCAGTGGTCCGTGAGCTCCATTCAGGTGGTCCGTGGATTGTTCCCTCTAAGGTGCGCACCTGGGCAGCTGCACAGAAGAGAATGAAAGGCCACCCACTTAATTAGTGGAGCCGCGCGCCATGGCTCCACTAATTAGGTGCTTGGACCCTGTAGAAGACGCACATATAAAGTGAGGTAGTGGCCTTGGGGGGAATAGGCAATGGGTGGGAGGGGGCAGTGGGGTGAGAAGAGGAGGTGGGAGGAATCTGGGATTTGCAGGGCTACGGCGGGGCCAGAGAAAGAGGTGACTTGCCCCAGCGAGAGATGGCCCTCCTTCCCAGCCCCAGCTCGGGGACTGCCACGGCGGGGGAGAGAGGGCACATCCATCGCATTAGAAAGGTAAGACTACTGATATTAAAATATGAGTGGTGTGCTTTTATTTGTTGAACAAAAACATTAATTATTGTGGTTTTTTTTATATATAGTGCTTTTATCCAAAGTGCTTTACAATAGCTAGCTAACGGTACAAACAACATTTGGAAAGATCATTAAGTGGGTCACCGAGACCCTCAGCAATTTTCAAGTGATCCACGAAAGAAAAGGTTGAAAACCACTGAATAGGATTTAGTTTTAAAAGCTGGTTTCAACCAATTTGGGTTCTAGTGCATAGATGCTTTTCCTGCATTTGGAATAGCTAAATCAAAGACCCGACAGAAGAAACCTATAAAAATATTGATATCTGCAAGTATGAAATATTTGTCAGTTTAAGGTTAGACTGTAGTTTTTGGTGCCTTTTTGTCTTCTCAAGCCAGATTTGCTAAGTCATTCCCCCGAACAAGAAATCGGAATGCCATCAAAATGCTGATTCATTGTCATTGATGTATTCTAAAACAGAGTCAGCAGGTATTCCTGGGTTGTTCACCGAAAGATGTCAGATGTGGAAATTTAATAACCTAAACCACTATTGAAAAGAGTCAAGTTAATTTTTCTCATCTTCTACAGTTCAAGTAAATTCTGGAGCAAAACAAAACTGGGGCTGATCATAATATTGTTTCTTTCTGAATTAATAACATTTAGATGATATGGTAAAGCTCAGACTTATGCAGTTTTACTGATCATCAGCCTTAAGAGTTATAATGAACTCAAAGTTAAGTAACACTTACATAGCATCTTTCAACTGAAGAGTTCAAAATATAGTATAAACAAAATTAATTAAGCTTTAGAAGACCCACTATTATTATTATTTATTTTATTTTAAGAAAAATGAAAATGTGACCAGGAAAGGTAACATTTTGCCACAAGGTCACATTGTGATTCAGAGCCAGGATGGGGAACAGAACTCAGGAGTCCTAACTCCCAGTCCCTTTGTAAGCCACTGGGTACACTAACTGTAATATTAGAAAATAATGGTATGAATGTCATAAAAGGCCAAGTTGCAGTTTTGATCCCATTCAAATCAATATTATATTAAGTGCAGTGAGACCAGGATCTGGTCTTTATAGAATACCATTTTAAATAGTATAATAGATTTGATTTGGAGGCTTGATTCTCTCCTGCGTCAGAGCTCCTTCATGTTATGTCACACAAACCAGAGGCTTCTTGGCCTTAATTGACTTAAATGGGAGACATAGGGTTAAAATCCTTTGCAATGTTTTGTAAATTTCAGGGAATTTATATTATCTTATATATGGTAAGGAAAATGTGTGCAGCTGACAGCATAAATGCTCCTTCCTAAAGCAGGAGACAAGTGTAGGAAACACTGTAAAATGCAAAATAGTTACTGTCAAATGTTTTATTGGATTTAAAAATCCTGTGCATTTAATTTACATTATTTTGTTACATGTAATTATGTGGGGGGATAACTCCCTCCACCCCCCCACCCCGTGGTAAAACACGTAGGCATGCCGAGTGAGAAGGAAAACTGAGGTCCCAATTCAGGAAAGTATCCCTAATCTGGATAACACTTAAGATCTCTCTTGAATCAGGACTCAGTGATGTTCCCCGTACAGAGTTTCCCCCAGATGAGTCCATTATGGGAGTAGGGCAGGGCTCCCCTTATTCATGGAAAAAGCAATGTAAGATTGGGAGGTACAGAGTCATTTGAATAGATGCCATATATCTCTGCACCAGCTCTGGAGCACTCTATCCACTTCCTCTACCAGAACAGCTCTGGCAGACACTCCCAAGATGTCCCCTTCCAAGGGAGATTCCCCAGCATGGACAGGCATCCTACAAAATCTAATGCAGTCATTATGGGATGTATTTACTGCTGATGTCCAGGAGTAGGAGCATGAAGTGCACCTGCCCCCAGCTCTCTCATCCCTCCCTTCCTGAGGATCCCCAGAGTCAGGGTGAGTCTGATGAGATGGCACTGTAGAGTCAGATGACAAGCAAGCACACACTCTGTTCTGGAGAGGGGAGATTCTTAGATCTTATTTTTTAAATGGCTGCAAATTAGGATAAATGACAAAATCATGAACTATTTCATACTCCCATATTTTACAGTTATTGAGAGGGAACCTCCATTAGTATTGCATTGTGTACTTTGTCAGATTTCCTGCAATTACCTTGGGCCACTCTCTCCTCTGGCCACAGGAAGACAACAGAGCTTTAACGACAGGAGAAATGGAGAGTGAATTCTGCTGGAACTGAGACTCTCTGTACCCCTTCCATAAGTATTTAATTAGTGTGCAGGGAAGGAGATGGTTGTAATCTTCACCAAAATGGTCTCCATGGCTGAGTTGCAGGAGGATGTTGGCAGCTGCAAAGATCTCCCTCAACTCAGATTTGTAATCCCTTTAGAAATATCTTCCGTAGTTGCTATTCAATGAACCAGGATGACTGAATCATAGAATTATACAATCTCAGGATTGGAAGGGACCTTAGGAGGTCATCTAGTCCAACCCCCTGCTCAAAGCAGGACAAATCCCCAATTTTTGCCCCAGATCACTAAATGGCCCCCTCAAGGATTGAACTCACAACCCTGGGTTTAGCAGGCCAATGCTCAAACCACTGAGCTATCCCTTCCCCCAAAACAGAGGTAGGTTAGTTAGTTCACCTGGGTTTGTAATTCATATGTCTGCACTCATACGAGGGAAAGGAGATTCTGGCAGAAGGGGTCACAGTATATATATATATAGATATGCTTATCTCATAGAGCTGAAAAGACCTTGAAAGGTCATAGAGTCCAGTCCCTTCACTAGCAGGACCAAGTACTGTCCCCTGATCCCTAAATGGCCTCCTCAAGGATTGAACTCATAACCCTGGGTTTAGCAGGCCAATGTTCAAACCACTGAGCTATCCCAGCCCCCTCCTCCAGTTCTGTCCTTCCTGAGACTCACTGATGTTCATTGGTTTGTTCTCTTGAGCCATGTGGCAATATATGGCAGTGAAGCTGGAGAGAGATGATGAAGCTGCCCCATAGCAAAGGACTGGCTCCAGGCGAGCTGTGCAGTGTGGTATTTGCAAGGGGATACCTTCCACATCTAATTTTTTTTGAGTCAGAGTAAACCTCTGTAGGTGTCTTTCATAGGCTGCTAGGGGATACTGGGTTTTGCTCAGATGGGACTCTCTGAATGAGACTATGTATTTTCTATGTAGAATATGTTAAATGCTGCAAGGCTAAAGGGGAAAAAGTACTTTTTAATGATTTTTTTAAAAATAATTTGAAGTACATTAGTTACTATGGAAACATTGTAGCAGTGTTGAAGCTAGTGACATGAGTGCAGAAAAAAGTCAATTTATGCAAGTATTTACAATATAGCCCGTGGTTTATCAAATAAAGGTATTTTGTTGTTTCTGATGGCCTCTTTTGGGTCTAAATTATCACATATGTGGTGGGTTTACAATAGCAGCAAAATTGGTCAGGTAGGTTATGCTATTTTAAATGTATTTTACACATTAAGCAGTATATTTTGAAATCAATTTTCTGCGTCATACCATACAACATGTTTAGAAAAATATATTACTTTGACACATGGGACTGTTGTTCCTGCAGGGCTTGCTCCATTGTTAAATAAAGATTTAAGTGCCTTTCTCTGAAGGAATCGTCACTTTCAACCAGGGACAATTCGCCATGCCAATAATAGGGTTGTGTACAATTTAAAAGAAACAACAAATAATGTTCTTGGCTCAAATTAGTTTCCCTGATATATAAAGTAATGCTTTTTCAGAAAGAAACAAATGATAGTGCCACAGCTATCTTGACATAATAAGCCTCCTAAAGAATTACTGAATTTAGATGAAAAATACATACAGTACTTGGAACTCTGTATTAAAACTTCACTTTGTGATTACTCAAAATTGTTGCTAACCATATTTGTAGATGGAAGATAAACTTATAACAGTGAGTCAAGGTATGAGCTATTTGTTTTGCAAATATATTTTTAAAATAACAGTATTAATGATTTACAAATATCCAGGAAAACTGGCTCAGAAGAGAACTATTTCCCTTAAGCATGACCAACCCAGAACAGATTTACTGGTGGGTTGGATAAGCATTTTATGACCACTGTGGCATGTAAGAACCATTGATGAATGGACTTGTCTTCAAAACAAAATTTAATTTGTTGGAACACATTTGTGAAGAGTCAAGTTAGACTGTGAGGTCATTATCATCACATTGATTATGTAGAAAAGGCAAGTACTGGTGAGCCTCATGTGAGGTACTAGATTCAACACTCCTAGGTTTAGTCATGACTAGCTGATGTGAATACAGTTTGAACTTGTCTATACTGACTGCAAAGTCACGGTCAGCATCATGGTAACAAACTCTATAACCAACATAATGATGTTTTGTAATAAAGACAAGGTTTATAGGTTTGGTAGACCCAACCTCAGAGTAAACTAGCCCTGGTGGAGTTGATTAAGGACTTTGAATTAAGGAATGAAAACAGTAGGTATGTGTTGTAACAGCAGACTTGCATATGATTCTTCATCACAGTGTAAATTCCAGCAAATTGTAGGTTTACCAGGCTCCAAAACTGAGGTGGAAATGTTGAAAGAGGAATAAGGGATGGGTTAAAAATCCTCACAATATGATAAAGTAAAAATAAAACAATGACAAAGTATGCTCCTACTCTGTATGCAAGATTGTATATACCTGGTGCTGGCAAAAGGCCATAACATAATTATGAACATTTTTTCTCACAGCAATGCCAACACTGTACATGCAATAAGGGAATGAGACTTTGAACAATGATTAAAGCTGCTCATCAATGAATTCCTAATTGAGATCAAAACATAAGTGGTGGAATCATGTTTCTACCCAATGAAGACATAGTTCCCTACAAGGATATTGCCACAATAAATGAGAAGGGGCTGGCCATGTCATCCTTCTGTGCTACTTAGCTGATAAATGTTTGTCTTCACTTTGCTCTCTTTTGGTCTCCTCTTCCTGTTTCTTATTTGAGGATGGAAGAATAAGAAGTTTCATTTCTAGTGTGTCTGTCTTGATGCTGATGAGTAATAATTAATTTAATCTTCAGAGTCTCTTGAAGGGTATTTTTTCGAGGCTGTTGAACATATTACCCCCCCCCCTTTTTTTTTTCAGGCATTGGGTGACTCTTGGTTTCTCAGTTGTCAAAAATGTACCTGGGCAGGTTGAATTGTATTTCAATTCTGACTGACAACTACTGAATAATGAATTTTAGAGAGTGCCAAAGCGCTACTCAGCTACAAATTGATTGTCTTTTTCTAAACATCCATTTCTAAACACCCAGTGTCCTTCCAGCTACTAAAGGAGGTAATAAAATAATGAATAAAATATTGTTCAAAAAAGCTGACCTTGAAAAGATATAGATGTATATAAAGAAGAACAGAAATTGAAGTCATATCGCAAACACATTCCTAATAACTTACACAACATATTGAAATAAAGTTTCTTAACTTATTATTTCCCATCATGGGAAAACCTGTATGTTTTTGCAGTGTAGACTTGATGCTCTATTGCACTGGCATAGAAAATCATGTGCTGGCTTCAAATAACAAAACCCAAGGTCTGTAGTGAGTCATTGTCTGCAAATGATTGAGGAGGAGGACATAGTCCGAAGGCAGCGCAGTCTGCAGGAATAAGTGAGCACAGGTTCAGGAATAGGGATTATTCTGGGTCTGTCACAGTCTAATTGTGGGTATGTCTACACTGCAATTAAAAACCCAAGGCTGGCCCATGCCAATTGACTTGAGCTTGTGGGGCTTTGGCTAAGGGGTTGTTTAATTGTGGTGTAGATGCTCAGTCTGCAGCCCAATCTCTGGGGCATTCCCACCTCGCAGGGTCCTAGAGCTCAGGCTAGAAGTGCTGCGGGTGTCTAACTGTAGTGTAGACATATTGTCTTGGGCAAACCATTTCACCTTAATGTCTCAGGGATAATACTTGCCTTCTGCACAGGGGTGTTTTGTGGATTAAATTCGTCAGTATTTGTACAGTACTTTGTATACAGCATTATAAAAATTCTCAAGTGTTAAAGCTTGTTTGTTTTTACATAGATTTACACACTAGATATGGATATGTTTTAATGTAAAAAAGTAGAATGGGTTCATGACAAGGTAGTTATGGCATATACAAAATCCATTACTATTAAGTTTTATCTGCACATTTTCAGTAGTGTTTAAAACCTTGCCATTATGATAATGCTAGAGTGGATCACCTCTGCTTTAAATAAGTGAATACCTTTTTAAATTGTGTGCAGATACCTATTTGCTTTACTCCTGTATTCTATTTTTGTCTTGAATTTATTTCCAATAAAAAATGCTTTGCTGCTGTTCAGTCGGCTCTACAAAATGGGCAGGCTCACCTCTTGTGGCAGTCCAGTATAATATTGTTTACTGTACATTTGAGCCTTTATTTTATGAGTGTAATAGATTACATGGGCAGAATGTGAATGCTTGTCTGAAATATGAGGAGACCGAGTTAATTGTTAATTTTAGATGGAAACAGTATTAGAAGTTTGATTTTTTTTTTGCAGTGTTTAATTTAAAAAAGAATTTTTCTGTATAGACAACATGATATTGATTAGCCCATAAATATCAGGTGTCTGCCAATCCGGTGAGATATGATGGTGTGATGTCCCTGTGTTGTAGCTGAAAGAAACCAAAAGTTGAGGTATTGGAAACATGAATTATTTACTGTATTAAGAGTCCACAGGAAGAACTGCTTTTCTGTGCCTATGTAATTTACTTTCTGTAATCTGACTGTTTACTGTTACAAGTTTACTAGACACAGAATGTACTTTGTCTAGATTCTCTCCGTCTAAAATTAAGAAAAGCAAATAGAACAAATATATTGTGGGGAGAGTGAGTGTGTGCGCTTAGTGTTTTACTGACTCTTTAACAGTCATCTTTAATTGACTCCCTGCATTGTCCCCTATCCTCTCCCACCCCACAAAACCCAGTACACAAACAACAGAATCATAACATCTCTTCTACATTTCCATCTATACATACACCACACTTACACAAGTCTTAGACAATGCAGGGTTTCAAATCAAACCCTGGAGTGCATTTTGCAATTGACGGGATTTGGATTTCATAAACTCTCTAGTGATTGATTGCTTTACTGGATTCACTATATTATCAGTTGCATTTGGCTATGAGTGTTAACTACTAGACATACATCTCAGATACAATACTTCTTTAAATTAATGTTTGGGTATATATAACACCAAAACTATAAGTTTGGTGGTGCCAGAGTTTCTGCCTTCTGGAGTTGTTTTCAGAAATTGTTTCAGAAAATTAAGGGAATGGGTAAAATAAGCAATACTCATGAATGGGTGTGGGCACTAGACATCCAATATCTCTAAACAACCATACATAAATTTATGTCAAATGAGCCTATGAGATTAGCATAGCTCAGTCATCAGGTGTTGCTAGGTCAAATGTCGATTTGGAAAATGAGAGATGAAGGCTTTTTTTAATTGAGCAACATGTTCATTGTAAGGTATTGTCAATAAATAAAAGTCATCACCCACTGATATTACAGAAACCATCATCCCAGGGAGAGTATGGAGTGGCTTGATACATACATACATACATACATACAGACATTGACAGGACCTCATTCTTTTATCTATCTATATCTAATATAATTTTAAACATTATGTAAGCAAGAAAATTCCTGTTGATTTGTATACTATGAATATTTCAAGCCATTCTATCATGCCATTCTTTGGTGATTGCTGCACCATTCTCCCACTAAGAAAAGTAGCTTATTTAATTACAGAGGATGGTGCAGTTACAAATTGCATGCAATTACACACAAACAGGCAAACAAAAAAACATGCAGTAAGCTAAGGAAGAGCTAAAAGCCTTTTAATGAAGATTCCAAGGAAGAGTTTTTGTAGCTCTACAATTTACCAGTCAAACTGTTGTCATTTAGGGGGACTTGGTAGCAGAAGTTCACAGTAGTGTAAGTGACTGGCAAACAGGCTTTCCAAATTATTCTATACTGTTCTGTTTGTTTTCCGCGGTTACTCTTTAGTAAAATCTTAAACCTTCTCAAAGATATGCACTTGTAAACTTTTTTCTTCAACAATTGTAACTTGAATCTTCCTTGTGTTTATGTACAATGCTGAGCACACTGCAGCAGTCAACAATATTTTGAAAGGCGGGATCCAATAGAAGGTTGTATGGATTTGTCAATAGGTCCCAGAACGAAGGCTGAAATGTCATGGCTACATGGACCAGAAAGTTTGTTGCTGTAATTCACTATAATATATTGTAGTGACAGACTATGAAAGAAGCTACAGAGGTAGAGTGAGAATTTCACTTACGATCAGGTTCCTTGGTGACATTCTGGCATCACATAGGAACTATGTTCAGGTTGTAAATGGTTGGCAGAGAATTCTCTTGGTGGGATAAGCAGCTGTCAGTTGGCATAAAGCTACCAGAGCAGGCTCCTGCACCAACCTATCCAGACACCCTCATGTAGGGAGCATATCAAAGTAGGGAGAAGATATTTGGGAAAAAAGGGGTAGAGAGGGACATAGTCCTCTAGAACTATTTGCTGTCCCTAGGCTGCTCTAAGTCTCAGGCCAGGTGCAGCACAGACTAGCGCATCCATAACCAACTCCTGAGTAGCCCCTTGACTCTCCTGTAGCAAGCTCATCTCAAATGGAGGAGAGAATCTGCCCCCAAATCTGGATATCAGTGTAAAATCCAATCCCACTGAAAAAGGAGACATCTGACACTACTGATTACAAAATGGGTTTTTCACAGGTGCTTTACCATTGTTTCCTGACGTACTAATTCACGTAGGGTGCCTTTCTGGGGGAAAATTGACCTTTCAAATTATAGTTAGCATTTTATGTGCTAAATATTAGAGCTCTCAGCTAGCACCAGATTTCAGAGGGGATTGCATCCACTACAGGACTGTATTTCACAGTACAGGAATTGGAATGTGAAGAGGTGCAATTCTTATTTCTCAGCCTTTCAGGAAGGGCTTGGAAATATATTTTGATATGATAAAAATAAGAAAAAAAATGGGGGGCCAGATTCTAATATCCTCTACGCATGAGCAATTTCATTTACTTCAAGGGTGTTACTCCTAGTTTATGCTGGAGTACTTACCTTTTGCAGTTGTCCCTCCAGTTGGCTCACTCGGTTAATCTATTGAAACTCTTCTGCAGTATACACATGCCACATACCATATAGTAGAACTATCTAACTCTTTATACTGTTGGCCAATACCATGGTATCTGAGGACTTTCCATATAAAATTGATAGAAATAGCAGTGTCCCTAGTGGATATCGGAGTCTCTGTCACTTCTGTATTTTCAGGAGAAAACCTCTGCTTGGGGCAGGATTTCTGATATTTTATTTCTGGAGGGAGAGCGGAGGTTATCACTGATTTAGGAGGTTGGTTTGGGGTTGGTCAGGCAGTAGGAAGTGTCAATGTTGTGAATGACATTTTCGTTATGGTGGAAAGACCTTTCTGAAGTGGAAGGTTTCCTAAAGATGATCAGTTTCCAGGTGTGCCTAAGGTTCTCTAGAAGTTCATTCAATAGCTGGATCTCCTTGATTGAGAATGCTTTGTGCTCCCCCCCCCCACCCCGCCCAAACACACACACACACTTCATGAGAGAACCAGGTGAACTATTCATAGCCAATAATTTGACAAATTTAGGCCTCTTTCTCTTTGCAAATTATCAATGAACTGATCGATTCTTATGAAATCGTAAGTTCTCTTGATTTTTCTGCTGCCCAAGTGGATGGTCAAAACATTTTTCCAAAAAGGAGGGAAATCTTATTCCTCTAGATAACTGAACAAACAGTTCTTTCCCAAAACATTTCGTGAAGCATATATGCATGAATAATGAGTAACTTTCTCTATTCGCAAACATTTGTGCAAACAAATGTCAGTCATATTAATGTTTAAGTAAAATGAGTCATGAATACCATCAAAGCAAATTGGTGGCTTTTGTTTAAGTAAATGTTTGCAAATACTTATTTGCAGTACTCACCCATCTCTGTTTAACAGCAGGGTGGTTGACCAGGTTAAGTTCTAGCCATTACCTAATTCTATTGAAGAATTTTTATTTCTTTTAATTCTTGTCTCTAAACTAGTTAGTAATAGTGTTTAATACAGAAATAAATTGAACAGAGTATACAGGTGTCTTTCTATATAGAGACAGGCAGTTTGGAAAGACATTGATTATGTTGAAGGTCTTTCAATTAAAACTGGGTTGTCTAAAACCCATAATAACCATATTAGGTAAATATGTGTCCTACAGTTGTACTATAACTACATTCTACATCAGTACTGGGAATGGTCAACCTCTCCAAATCTACAGTACATGTCCGCCAATCTATCACTGTTTCAACTTCTAGAATGCCGGTAATGGAAGCCCTTTGGAATGGAATACCTTAAAAGGATTATCTCAATGGGCACTATCATTCTAGTTCATTCCTAAATGTTGTCTTTATACCCTTTCTTAACAGATGGACAACTGCTGTAGCAAATGAATTTAGAAGTAGAGTCGTATACTCTGAGAAGAATGGGAAAGTAGACCAGGAATCCCTTAAAAAAAATTGCTTGTTTACAAGACATATATTTAAAAAATAAAAGCTGATAACTCATATACATAAGACGAGTAAAGGCTAATAATAAAGTTATTTGAGCATCACTGGACTAGCGAAAACAGTAAAAATAACATAGGATAAAGGAGTCTTATTACTATCTAAAGCCTCAGGAGCTACAGACTACAACAAAAATTTAGGCATTTAAAAGAGCAACAAAGATGCAAAATGGAAAGAAGAGAAGAGATACAGTAACTGAAAATTCAAACCACCTGTCAGAATGAAACAGCCATCGATTTGCATGCTCAACCCCATGTTCTGAAATAACCTGAGTGGAGGACAGAAAATGTCCTGTTTTGAAATCAGATGGAAATTAAAATGCATTACAGCATCCTCTGTTCTTGTTTTTAGTTTGAAGCTGTTGGACAGCTGCCAGGTCTCAGTAAAAAGCTCCCTATGTCAGTGCATATAATTTTGCTTAGGGAAAGTCAGCATGTACAAATAAGACCTTGATGGGACTTTATATACGCAATTCTATAGTTACTTTCTGTGTAATGTATCTAGAAGACATAATTGTATTTAGATCTTAGTAGTCAGGATTTGTTTTGTACCAGAGATGGTTTAGAATTAAAATCACATACTGTGTCTGAGTATTGCCATAAAGATTTCAAGAGGCCTGCTTCATATGATATTTCAGCAGAGAAAAATCCTATTTTTTTTAAAATGATTAATGATTTTAGGTAATACAGTTGTGGGTGACCAACATGAGACACCTTGAATGGGCCTGATTTGTAGCTGGCAGGAGCTCACCATTTTCTGACAATCTGTTCCCATCAAACTTTTTCACCAAAATCACTACTCACTTTTGAAAGTGTAGGTCATAGTGACAAATGCATTTCACAAATTTAGCCTATTTCTCAATTGATTAATTAGGAATAAATGTGAAATGACTAGGTAGGGAAATCATTTGAACGCTAAATGGGGGCGGGGGGAAGACTTTTTAATATGTGAATAAGGATTTCAATCAGTTTTAATATAATACTTTATAATGCTCAGATTGCAGCTAGGATCCAAACATGCCATATTGTTTGAACCCCAGTAACTTTGTATAGCAAAATTCATTTGCCCTGAATATTTCCAGGTTTTCCTCTGAAAGATAAGGGTGGTTTGTTTTCTTGTTTGGTTGGTTTGTTGTGGGCATGTATGTATGTTCGAAGTTTCAAGAAAATGAAACAAATTGTTTTTGCATTATAGAATTATAGGTCACTTTAAGAATGAGCCTGATATTAAGTTTTTATTTGCCTTATGTTTCATTGTCCCTCTCGTTTAAAACTGGCATTTCAGACTTCCCATGTAAGTAAATCTTTTTGAAAACACACATCTTACAACGTGAAACATTTATTTGAGAGATTATGATCAATCCATTTGAAAATTTTCCTGTTCTCTCTTGCTCAGCTTTTCACTTCCATACATTTATATGATTAAGGATTTGTTTTTAGTTGTTTTTATCAATATAATGTTATTTAGTGCACATACATCACTAATGTAGTAACAACCTTAATTGAAAGTTATTTTTGTCAATTAATAAATAATTGTATCGAACTACTACCGAGCTTTCACACTCTTCCAGATTCTTTGGAAACTTTCATATCTTATTTGAAATAGCACAGTCTAGAGACTGGGTATTGAGATGCAGTAAAGAGACTTTTGGTTCTGTGCAAGATTTATGGATTCTGGTTTAGGAGATTTTCAATAGCATTTAGTTTTTTCTCTGGAAAACTTGTGCACACTTCCTTTACAAATGTGCATTTATCTTACACTGTACTTATATTTAGCACGTTTAAAGAGTGGAAGCTGTTTTTGAAGATACTGATGAAATTACTGATACATTGTAAGAGCATGCAGAAATTTATATATAACGATTTTTGCAAAACTACAACAGAATTTGAATTATAGTTTGCAGAACTCTTCATAGTCTCAGTAAGTCAATGTTAATACCAAAATATCTCTCTATATAGCCCTGCTTAGGACAATATGACCACAAAACCAAAAAATTAGGGAAATTTGAAAGCCAATTCATTCATCAACATAAACTTTATTTCACCTAGCCAATGTGCACAGTCTGTTGTTTAAATTTGAATTACTAGTGACCTTGCTTTCATTCTTATTTTAAATAAAAGTAGCATTAAACGTCAGCAATTAGAGCAAGGCAAATAAGGGAAGGAAAAAAGTATTTGCCAATATCAATTACAGTGAATCCTATGAATTGACTTTGGTATTCATGAGGCCTTTTATTTTCTTTCTGCAAACATTCATGAAGGCGGATTTTTGACACAAAATTGTTTGCAGAAAGAAAGCAATATGTATATCTGTATGCATTGCTATTGGTGTGAGTGTTTGTGTTGCTATTGTGCAAGCTCTTTGAGGAATTGAGAGTGGTCCAAACTTGAGGCCAAAAAAGGTCATGTGACTTAGATGGTCAATCAGACAGCACCAAGATAAATAGCAAACTGTGCATATAGGTACCTTTGTGCTACAGTAGCACAGTAGCCACACTTTAAAATTGACAATTGCTCACAATTACAGTGCCTAATGGTACAGTGGATATTTCTTTACCTAAGTATATGCAAAAACATCTTGTGTCAGATACCAGTAAATGGTAACAAAGTCATCGCTATAGCAAAACATCTGGTAAAGTTCTGGCTTTGTGTGCGAGGCTGGTCTCTAGCTGCTGGCCCACAAACAGGCCATATCCATTATAATTTCCATATAGGGGAGATCTGCTTTAATTCACATGGAACAGGGTTGTGGTTTTGCCACTGAAGTAACAGATTCTTGTCCAAGGTGCATGTGAATAATTTAACTAGTAATGGTATGTGTTGCCTCCTGAACATGAATTTGTTATAATGTTGTTTCCTTAACTTTTAATTGCTTTAATGATCTAAAATAAGCAGAATTATTAATGATATTGTCATATTATTTGATGTACAGAATCACTTGGGTTGGAAGTTACCTCTGATTTATTTAGTTTATCATCCTTGTAGCATAATAGAACTAATTTGCAAAAGTATTTAGTTGGACTAAGTAGTCACTGTCATATCTAAGGACTTTGTCCTCTTCTAACAATGGTGATCACGGGCAACAGTATATTATATTTTATTGTTGCACCAGCTGAAGCTAGGGTGACCAAATGTCCCGATTTTATAGGGACAGTCCCAATTTTTTGGTCTTTTTCTTATATAGGCTCCTATTACCTCCCCACCCGCTGTCCCTATTTTTCACACTTGCTGTCTGGTCGCCCTAGCTGAAACAAATTGATTACACATACCTGTAATGCAATATTATTATGCAGGCACACCATAATCTTCTTTATGAAGCTCTCAACATTTGTATCAATCCTGTTTAATCTGTGGTAATATAATTTGGGCACTAAATGTTGATCTAGGAATGCTAATGGTAATGCTGAAAGAGATCAATAGAACACTGCATATGTATACCTGTAACTTACAGCATTCTGGTCTGGAGGTTAAAAAATTATGAAATAACCAAAATAGCACATAGGAGACTTTAAAAATAGCCATTGACATATTTTCAACTTTACCAAACTATCTTATTGGTATCACTGCATGTCTGGAAGACATCAGTGCTAAACCAATGCTCTTAAATATTATATTTAGCAAAGTAATTTCAAATTACATCAGTTAAAAGATTTTAAGAGTTACCCTGTAATCTCTCACTGACTATTTTTGTGATTAAGTCACAATGATTTTCCCACACAATATTAACATATTTTTTGTCATAAATGGCATAAGATTTTGTCCTAAAAAAGTAAAATTACTGCTTGTAGTCACCACTCTATTCAGCTATCTAAACACTATGTAGTTTGCAGAGTATATCATTTTTCTTGTTTATATTCAGCAAGCTCTGTACTAAACACTAACACCAGCTGTTAACAAAAATGACAGTAGTATTTTATCTCTGACTACTGAAATCCTTTATGGAGAGAGAGAGAGGGATTTTTTAAAAAAACAGCATATGATGAGTTATAGTATATTTTTCAGTGTACTTTTGTAATGTAAAATAGATTATATATAAACATTGAGATGGAAGTCTTTATACTTAGCAAAGTCAGATCCTAAACTTGAACTTGTTCCAGTTTTGTTACTAAGCTACCTGATCCTGAAATATTGATATTGCAGGATGCCCCTGGGATGATTTAGGGCATAACTAGTAAAGCAAACCTGCATTCTGTCTGGTGCTTAAGTATCCATCTTGACCTGATTCTCAAAAAATAAAGGTACTCCAGGGTATTACATGAGTTTTCAGTACCCAACAGCAATAAAAAAGTACTGCTTGAACTTCTGTGAGTGTAAATCAGTCTAAGATGCACAGCCCTACAAGTTAGAACACTTTGAAAATATATTTCAAGGAAAAACAGAAATGGAAAATTGCCACATTTTCATTTTCTAGCCAGCTTTACTTATTAGTTATGGGACCATGTTTTCTAGGTTAATTAATATTCTCATAATTGAGAAGAGCAGAATTTTCTCTCCACACAGATACTATGGTCAATACTAGCTTGTGCTATGTTCTCTGGTTTTGAAGTTAACAGGGCTAAGTCCTGCTCCCTGATGTGCACTAGAATAGTGGAAGGCAGATTGTGGCCCATAGCAATTTGATAAATTCGCAATTGGTCAAAATACTTTATGCAGAATGAAAGGGATTTCTTCTGAACAACGTAGGGAAGCTGCGGTTTGGGGTCAGTATTCAGTAGGGAAAAACTTCTGTATGACTTTTGAAAATTACTCATTTTACTGAATGTAATGAATGCTGTTCCATTGAAGTCAATGGGAGTTTTGCCATTGACTTGATTGGGAGCAGATTCAAGCTTGAAGTGCACAGGAAATCCAGTCAAACTGGTAGGAAACAATCTTGTTTTTCTAATTCATGCCCAAAATACTCCTGCCCTATTCAAAGGTATGGCACTTCAATATATTTCCTCCCAATCCAAATTTTCCCCTAACCATCAATTCTTCTGCCAGATAATCTAAGATGTTAAAGATAAAAACAAATACACCAGTATTTTATTTTACAGTTTTTTACGAGTTTGGCAAAAGGTATGCCACGTTTGCTCTCGTAACTACTTATTGCCGCGTCAGGATAGCAGGATCTGTTAAGTGCATCAGTGGTGCCATGGGATTCATGCTTAGAGGATTCCTTTTATCACGTTGTACCCTCTCATCTTGAATTGACATTACAAGCCACTTATCACTGTCTGTGTCAAAAGCTATTTCAGCCTCTTTCCAGTGAATTAGAGGCAGAGTCTCTTTTCTCACAAAGTTCCTTTGAAAGCTATTGATGTAATTCCACTATTGTCCTCTGATTATGTTTGGGAATATATGCTATTTTTAGTAAACTCATGGTGCTGGATTGCTGGCACTGGAGATTGAAGACTTTTGTTTATTCACAGAGCAGGTCCAATTTGGTCAGGAACCGTGCAAATTTCCTCATGCAGTCAGGCCAGTCTTCTCCAGACCTGACCAGGAGAGCCTGTAGCTAGGGTTAAGTAGGCAATTCAGTCATCATGTCCTTTAAATCCTTTGTCTTTCTGCTGGAACCTTCCAATCAGCTGCTGGACTGATTGACTGCTACTCTTTCATCAGGATTGTTCTGCTAAACTATGCAGTCTCCTGGGAATATCTTTATTTCTGCTCCTGTGGTACTGGTTGTTCAATTTATCCTCTGTCCTTTTGTTGCTTTGCTTCTTTTTTCTCCCTCTTTGGATATCCTGGCTGATTTCTAACACTTCTTTGTCCATGTCCAATAATCTCCATTGTCTCTGCATCCTTATCTCTTTGTTTGTTTACTCGGGCTCAGCATCTCACTTAAATGCTTGCCTGCCTTTGGCACTAGAGGACCATGTGTTTCCCGGCAAAGGGATACAAAGTGAATTGTAAATTGATCAAGATTGGCTCCTACTGACCACTTCTAGACTCCAAAGGAAATCCGAAAGAAATTGTTTCTTGGCTAAAGGTTGGTAGCTGTTGCATTGGTTCCTTATTAGAGAGTTCAAAAGGGGGTGAAAATTGCTCTGGTCCTTGCAATTTCATCTTAAGAGCAGAGGGTCTGATTAAGGGGATATGCTTCTTCCCCATGTGCTCTCGAAAGGTGCCCTTCTTTCTCAAATAGTCACTGATAGAATTTCTCCCACTCCATGCCTCATGCTATTAAAATGACCTTAAAAGTGTTGGTTTGGGTTCACTTCATTTTCCAATGTTTTCCTCTTGAAGTCTCTCCCTGGAACTCAGAAGTATTTATTTTTCTTTTTTTCTCTCTGCTTCCCTTTCCTTCTCTGACACATAAGGGAAAAAATGTAAAAAGTATGTTTCCATGTTCATTCCATCCTCCCATTCCTTTCAATATCTCCAACACAAACTAATGAAAAGCCATGTTCAGAATGGGCAAGGTTTGCCTCCTGTGTAGAGGGCCAAAACAAGACCAAAATGTCACTGAAGTTCCACTCAAGTCTTATTTTCAATGCTTTAGTGGCCTTGAACTAGTGGTCTCATGCTGGTGAATTTTACTCAGTGAGATTGATACTGTGATCTCTATGTGAATCAGATCTGATGGTTCCATTTGTAGAGCGTTTTGAGTTCCTGAGAAGCGTGGTAGCACTCAATTTGAGGTGTGTGTGTTTGTTTGTTTTGTTCTTGGGGGTTTTTGTTTGTTTTGTTTTTTGGTGGGGAGTTGTTTTCTGTTTTTGTTTCCCCCTTCTTTGTCATTTTTTGTTTGTTCTTATTACAAAATAAAACAGATTCAGGCTGCAGAGCTGGCCTAAAGGATAAATGTCAGTGTGCTCATGTGCATTGAGGGACTTGTTCTCTAGAGATTGCATCTCTGTTGAACAGCTCACTGGAGCTCTACAAAATACCGATTACAGTCAAAGCTGACAATCATTTGAATCTCTGTGCATGTCAACAATTGTCCTTAGATCAGGGGTGACAGAAAGATCTCTAGCTATGTGGAAACAGATGTCAAGTCGTTCAAGCAGTCTTCCCAGTTGTTGAACACAGATAAATTTTAAATCACTTTAGGTCAGGGAAAAGAACACTTGCAAGAAGGCAGGATGAGAACTAGGTGAAAAAATGAGAGAGCTAAAAAAGCTGCTTGCAAAAGCTTCAGCTCCTTCGAAGCATCAATAACGATAAAAGTATTTGGCGTTCCTACCTTTAATTAATGCAGCTGCTTGTGACAATACAGCCTTCTAGCAAGCAGCCTGGCTTTAGAAATTTTCATCTGAGGGATTGAAACACTGGTTACAGCATTGTTACCAGCAAAAATGGGTTTTGAAGGAAGAGTTGAATGCTTGAATAAATTGAAGACATGTACAGGTATCAGCAGTGATAATCCATTTCTTGAATGTGCAGTCACTGTAGTATTCCAGGATGAACATGATCAAAGTTTGCAATGGTCAAGAGCTGTCTGAGATTATGTTGTCTTCCTGGTATCACAGCAGGGCTGAAATAAGATCCTATTGAGACCTAGTAAAATAAAACAAAACGGCCTTCATACCGTGAACAAAACTGTAAAAATGGCATATTTGCATAAAGTTTTGCTTTTCTTGAAGGTCTCAGAGAGCTGGTGGGGACAACTGGAAGCCTATGATTGCAGAGTCTACAGATGCAAACAGAGGAGTATGCATATATCTTGAAAAAAATTAATAGTTAGAAATGTTTATACAAGATTGGACCTACGGGGAGATACTAAAAAAAAGTGTGTTGTTCCCCAACCATTTTTGAAACTTGGAGCGGGGGGGGTGGGAGGAACCCTTTCCTAATGAGGCAGTTTGCTGAGTTCAACACAGGCACAAAATCAACTTTTCCCTATTGGAAAACTGCTTTTCATTTCACCAAATGGTAATGTGTGCATGACCCCAGAGTTGGAGCCGCCCGTCAAAACTGAAATAACTCTTATTGCATCACTTGTTCTTTTTCTGAAAGTTATCTACCTGATCACAACTACCTGCATTTAATATCAAAAGGGGTGTGATGTAGTAGGGTCATAGAAGAAATTATTAGAGGGAAACTTAAATATCTGCTCTTTGGTCAGTTTACACGCGTTTTATTTAAAGGAAATTGCCAAAAGGATATGGTAAAAGAGGTTTATCATATAAAAAAAGGTGAAACTATGAAACCTTTCAGTGTAAAAAGGTAGAGCTAGTAGGTATGTGTCGCAGCAGTATCTCATCTGTCTGCCTATGGCATTTGTAAAGTTCTGCGCACATGGTCTCTAGGCACAAGTCTACACTACGAAGTTTTGTCTGCATCACTGTGTCAGTCAGGGATGTGAAAAAGTCCATATCCCTGACTGACATAGCTGGGCTAGAAAACCCTGTGTAGATAAAGCCATAATGGTAAATGTCCTTTTTCCAGTACAGTTTATGTTGCTTGGGGAGGTGGATTAACTATTCTGACAAAATATCTTGTTAGTATAAATTGCGACTCCACCTGGGGGCTTTGCTGGTATGGTTGTATTGTCAAAGCCTTCCTAGTGTAGACTAACCCTAAATGCTAAGCAATACCTCTCAGTATGTAGCCCAAAGAGCCCTCCTCTTGCCCTCACTTCACATTGTAATTTTGTTTTAAAAAAAGTTTCTTCTGTCTCCTCTGATTGATGCAGTTTGTCTAATAGATGTTATAATTGACACATATGCACACTTGTTCTCATTCTCTCTCTCTCTCTCTCTCTCACTCACACACACACACACACACACACACAACTCAGACAGGAGCGAGAGGGATATTAGAAATAATGCTGAACATAAACTTAATGGTTTTGAAGGTGAGGAGGAGGTGGGAAAACAAATAAAAACTTCAGCAAATGGAAAATGAGAAAATAAAACAAGCCACAAGCATGGCACCATAATTGAAGACAGAAGTCACTCAGCAAGTTGCTTGTACTTTATTAGATGTCTCTCCCAGCTATTACTAGTATCTGTATGTAATACCAGTGGGTGAGAGAAAAAAGCGTGAAAACGTGTGAAGTTCACAATCTCACCTGGGCTTATAGTGCAGAGGGATGTAATGAAACTGATGTAGGTAGTGATGTGAAACTGGTGGGAAAGGTGAAGTCTTGGTGGTAAATGACAGTTTAAAGGCAGAGAAAGAGTGAAATGTAAAAAGAAATGGCAAAATTAGAGAAAATGAGTCAGACTGACAGTAGTATAGGGCACAGGGAGTACAAAAGGAGGTACATGCACGTGTGAAATAAACTGGGTTTGATACACACACACACACACTATAAGTTTTAAACAAACAATTGAATACTGGTACACAGTGATGATGATAGTGAAGCTTGGTTGAGGTGGAAGAGTCAGAGGGTGGGATATTTCCCAGGGAATGTCTTATTGCTAAATGAACTAAGCAGTTGGCTGAGCTCCTCAAGGGTTAACTCTCACACTCTACAAGCCCTGTTTGTTTGAGAGATAGAGATGCGCATTTCCAATTAGGTATCAATAGTGGGGTCAGAAGTACACTGCCTTGTTAATTAGCTCAGCAAGCCCCCAGCTGCAGCTTCTGCCTAAGGCAGCAGCTCCCTTCCTCCTGTGTCCCCCTGCTCTATGGAAGATGCGAGATACAGGAGCAGGGGGCCATTAGCCCCCCTCTTCTTCCCCTCCCCCCCACAGCAAGCAGGCACCCTGACATTAGCTCCCCTTTTCTCCCCCCCCCCCCCCCCCACACACACAGCAAGAAGGCAGGAGTCTTGGGGAGCAGCACATGGCAGCGGGGGAAGGGAAAGCTGAACTGCCGCAGTTGATAGCCTGCAAATGAGGTTAGAAGGGAGCATTTCACAACTGTAAAGGAGCATGTTCCCTAATTGATCAGCAACTTAACAATGGTTAACCTGGGCAACTTTAAGTGAGGAGTTACTGTAGCAGAAAGAAGCATTTGAATACTTAATAAATGTTCTTGCCTCCTCATGTTAAACCAGTCAAAGTGCTGGCAGTGGATTTGTGTGCACAAAGAAGGTCCTAGAGCCTGATGAAGTCAGACATTGTGAAGGTCTTGAGATCACCTGGAGTGAAAAACATGTACCAATCCATCTCTGTGGACCTATGAGTAAATCATTTACCATATGTATGTAAACCTTTTATTGTCTGTCTCCTCCATCCACCTTAGTAGGAGGGAGCCAGATTTCTTGCCCATCAGCCAGTGTCTGTCAGCAAATATACTGAGTGGCTTTTTAACATTCTTAGGTTAAGATTTTTTTCAGTCAGTGCAGATCAGATACTTTTCAGTTTTCCTCTTTTCTCTGCTTCTGGGTCTATTGTCTCTGAAAAAGATAGTCATGGGGTACTAGTCCCTATTTTAACTTTTATTGCTGAAAGCTACATGTCCGGGTGTTTACTAATTCAAATTCCAATATATTATCAATATTCAAATTGCATTTTTTTTCTTTAGTTACATTTACAGCTGGAACAATTTGTATAGTGGGGGTGCTGAGAGCCATTGAACCAAACTGTAAACCCTGTATATGATGTAAACCACTTCAAGACAGGGGGTGCGGCTGCACCCCCAGCACCCTTAGTTCCAGCACCTGTGCTTACAGGTGCAATTCTGCGGCTACTACACATGCACCATATTTGGAAGTAGTGATTACTGTTATCAATCAGTTAATCATGGTGCAAAGCACAAGCAAATCACTGGCTGAAGTAAAAAGCCCTTTAACTCCCCCTGCTCCAACCTCTCCCATGATATCCTAATAGTAAATAGCTCAAGTTCAGTGAATGTATGTTTAACCAGAAAATAGTCCTTCAAGTGTCTCTAGCTACCCGTTAAAGGGCCAGTTGATTTTGCTCTTTTTACAAAACCTGCATACATAAGACTTCTGATAGTCCTCCCAAATTGAACTTAAGGTTCTAAGTGGAAAATCCAAAAAAATTAGAGAGACAATGAGGGTGAGGTAATCTATTTTATTGAACCAACTTCTGTTGGTGAGAGAGAGAGCCTGAAAGCTTATGTTTCTCACCAACAGAAGATGGGACAATAAAAGATATTGCCTCACTCACCTCCTCTCTCTAGTATCCTCTGACCAACATGACTACAACACTGCATACAAATCAAATCCAACAAATCATGCTCTATGCAAGAGTAATATTGGGGGTGAGATGACTACACCATGATCTCATGCTTAGCATCTATTTTTAAAAAATGTGTACAGAAAGTATGCCCAGGGTAAGACCACTGACTGTCAGAAAGATGAGAATGAATTGAGCAATAAAGCAGCACTTTGAAGTGTTGTTGTTTTTTTAAATAAAGCCCAAAAGACTGAGGGAGAGAGAGAGAGAGATGGGAGGAGGGCCCCCCCACAGCACACTCACTTTTTTTCTTTCCATAAAAGCATCGAAAGGAAAATAGAGAAGAGGGAGAGATTCAAAACATCACTCTTAAAGCGTTTGTTGTAGTAAAGTGTTCCAGAGACCATGCTTTTCTTGTGGTTTTTTTTGTGTGTAATGATCTGTAGCATCACTCAGGGAGAGCAAAAGGCTTTTGTGAGCAAAAAGCAAAGGTAAAAGTTAAACACTTTCCCCCATAGTTTACTTGTAATTTTATATAACTGAGAAAAGCAGATCAGAGAACAGGAGAGAGAAATCTCAGATTTCTTTTAAAATTGCAACAAAGTTCGGTAATGCAAAAAACATACTTGTGAAAGAAGATAAAATTACAAAACTCATCCCAACTACTGTTAGCAATTTTTTGTGTGATATGGATGTGTCCAAATTTTTCAATACTCACAAACCCATAGATAAATAACCATTTTTTTACAGGTTTACAATTATACAGCCCCTTTCTCATTTTGGTCTCCATTTTTTCCCCGACAGACTAAAAAGCAATTTTCACAGGCAAAAAGCTCTGTTTTCACACAAGAATACTCACAAATCAGAAATGGATAGTTTGGCACAATGTTAATTCCTACATGGTCAGTAGATTCCATAATACCAAGCTCACTTGAGTTGGAGTGCATGCTGCTAAATTTTGGAATGCCCCAAAGAATCATCTTGTTGATCCTCCCCAACATCCTGAGGTTTGTCTTGTGCACAGAAGTGTGATCAGAGCAGTCAGGAATCTGTTAATTCTTATTTCATTTTGGAGTAATTATTTTTATTATGATTTTCTTGGATAGCTCCACTCAAATGCTGATCACCTGATATCTGATCTAAGATACTTTTAAACCTTGACAGCATAGATATGACAAAGAATGTTGTTGTTTTTTCATGTATGTATAAAGTAAACCCATGAAAGCTTGAGCAAATATTGGCAGAGCTATATTGAGTTGCAATATACTATTAAATCACCTGCTAGAATCATGAGGAAATTCCCCATGTCCCTCCACTTTCCTTACATTCCATGTAAACTGTTACCCTTTCTTCTGAAACACCCATGGCTAGCTACTGCTGGAAACAAGACATTGGGGGTGGCAGGGAGAGAAATAGTCCAGTATTCTTAGTATCTCATAATCTGCTAGCTTGCAAGCACCAGAAGTAAATGAAATTATTACAAAACTCAACTGCTCCTTCCTTAGTTGTTCTCCTTCTGAACTGAACTAACATTGAAAGATGCAAAATTTTAAAAATTAAAATACGGCCATCATGTAAGCATAAAATCAATCATTAGCATGCCATATATTCAGAGCTCTAAGTGTCCCACTGCTGTTCCATCTCCAGAATGTACTGATAACATTTTTCTATGTCAGGTCAAATCGGGAGTGAAACACAGTAGGAAGAAATTCTACAGCTTAATTTTGAAACTACATGTTTACCATGCTGCCCTAATTTTTTTATCCTTCATTTAATATTCTCCATTGATTTATAATTAAGCTTGCACAAGGTTTGTAAACAGAAAAATTTGGAGAATATTTGTTTTTTAAAAATAAGCAAACTTGCCAGTTAGGTGAGTTTCCCTAAGTTTTCCCAGCTCTAGTAAATAGCAAAGAGGTATTCCTTCTAATTCTCTTTAGGGACAACTACTAGTCATGAAAGATGTACCATCATAACACAGACTGCTACAGTTGTCCACAGAGATTTCAGAAACCTAATTGGTGATGGTGATTTGACTATGCAAGATTCTAATAACTAGGTATTGAACTATTGCATGAGGAAAAGAACATATATTATAGATGTTGTGTTCCATCATAGATCTGAGAATTTCCTCACATAACCTTTGGTATTATCACTCCTGATTGTATACATTTCAACACTGCCATATAATACAGTATTATTCCCAAAGTATTAATTCTGGAACACTGATATTAGTCAAACGTATTCAGTACTGTAAAAAGTTACAACACTTGGATTCAAGTTTTTTAAACATTAAAAGAAAAATGTTTATAGAAATTTTCTATTTATTTTTTAAATATTTACATTTTAGTTGCCTGAAGAGGAAGCAACATAACCTTGTCTTCACTGAGCAAATTTTACAAATCATTCAGTTTCCAGTGTCACCAACACTAAGAGCTTTATGTAGTTGTGACACCAGTTGCTGATTCAATCTTCTGTCATGCCAGCTCCCATTTAGGGGAATAAATTAGCGCTGGCTAGAGATAACCTGGCCCTAATTGGGGAAGCAGAGACAGCTGTCACCTAAATAACCTGGGTCTGTATAAAAACCTCAGGGGAAGGAAGCCAAGGGGGAGTAGAAAGAAAGGGAAAAATGCAGGTAGTGGAAGCAGGGAGGTAGGTCTTCCCTCCTTCCTGCAGATGATGAAGGGCCAACTGTACATGGTGAAACAGTAGTGGAAATAAGCCTATGAATAAACTGTGCCAGTGATTACTAACCCCAGGGTCTCAGAGTGACTTTGTGGACCTAGCAGAGGCAGGAGCTAGAGGGGCCCTGCCACACTCTGCTACATACCCCAACACAATGAACTACTAATCATAAATAATATGACTAAAAAGACTATATAAGCGGAATAATATTGACAATGCTGGAATACACTCAGATGCCTTTCATGGTTATCAAAAATGTCTGTTTTGCTATGGCATTTAATCAGCCCCAAAAGTTGTTTATTACTCCAGTACCATGAGCACTATCCCTTTATATACTGTCAGTTTAGTTCAAACCATTCCACTTCTAAATTGCAAGTGAAGTGTATGTGACCCTACTTAAGATACCTAAATTACAGCACTCGTGCTGAGTCACAATGAGCCTACCCACTTACAGGTCCCATTCATTCTTGTTTTGTAATCTTCACCTCTTACTTAGATAGATCTATCTATCTATCTAAAAAAAGTGTCACTGAAGGAAAATGTAAAGCAAGTTCAGCTCTGACACCTAACCAAAGGAACTAAGAAGTACTATAGCAGAATGGTTAAGAAAATTGTTGTGCTTGTCTGTAGTTCAGCATGTGTGATTCTCTCTCTCTTGGATGGTGCAGTTATACTCCATTTAAGAGAGAGGATCCATTACCTTTTAAAAAACTCTAGTTATCCTTTTGTAAATTGCAAGAAAATTCATGGTTATAGCACTTCATTTTAGTGTGAAATTGCGGAACAATTTACATATTCATTCACTATACAGTATAAGGAGCCACTTCTTAAAGGTAAATTACAAGGTTTTTTGTGTTAATTTAAGAAAATAGTTAAGGGTAATTGACTTCAGTGCAAGTTATTGTGGGTGTTGAAGTCCATTCTCAATCTACTAGAATTCTTTGAGGGGGTCAACAAGCATGTGGACAAGGGGGATCCAGTGGATATAGTATACTTATATTTTCAAAAAAGCCTTCATCAAAGGCTCTTAAGCAAAGCAAGCTGTCATGGGATCAGAAGGAAGATCCTCTCATGGATCGGTAACTGGTTAAAAGATAAGAAACAAAGGGTAGGAATAAATAGTCAGTTTTTAGAATGGAGAGAGGTAAATAGTGGTGTCCTCCTGGGGTCTGTACTGGGACCAGTCCTATTCAACATACTCATAAATGATCTGGAAAAAGGGATAAACAGTGAGGTAGCAAAATTTGCAGATGATACAAAACTACTCAAGATAGTTAAGTCCAAAGCAGATTGCAATGAGTTACAAAGGGTTCTCACAAAACTGGGTGACTGGGCAACAAAATGGCATATGAAATTCAATATTGATAAATGCAAAGTAATGCTCATTGGAAAACATCATCCCAACTACACATATAAAATAATGGGGTCTAAATTAGCTGTTACCACTCAAGAAATAGATCTTGGAGTCATTGTGGATAGTTCTCTGAAAACATCCACTCAATATGCATCAGCAGTCAATAAAGTCAATGTTAGGAATCATTAAGAAAGGATTAGATATTGCCTCTATATAAATCCATGGTACATCCACATCTTGAATACAGCATGCAGATCTGGTTGCTCCATGTCAGAAAAGATATATTAGAATTGGAAAAGGTTCACAAAACATCAACAACAATAATTAGCGGTATGGAACGGCTTCTGTATGAGAAGAAATTAATAAGACTGGGACTTTTCAACTTGGAAAAGAGATGACTAAGGGAGGATATGATAGAGGTTTATAAAGTTATGACTGGTGTGGAGAAAGCAAATAGGGAAGTGTTATTTATTCCTTCTCCTAACACAAGAACTAGGGGTCACCAAATGAAATTAATAGGCAGCAGGTTTAAAACAAACAAAAGGAAGTCTTTCTTCACAGAACACACAGTCAATGCATGGAACTCCTTGCCAGAGGATGTTGTGAAGGCCAACACTATAACAGGGTTAAAAAAAAAGAACTAGATAAATTCACGGAGGATAGGTCCATCAATGGCTATTAGCCAGGATGGGCATGGATGGTGTCCCTAGCCTTTGTTTCCCAGAAGCTGGCAGGGGATGGATCACTTGATGATTATCTGTTATGTTCATTCCCTCTGGGACACCTGGGATTGGCCACTGTTGGAAGACAGGATATTGGGCTAGATGGACCTTTGTCTGAGCTGTTCTTATGTTCTTAAGCTCAGTGCAGGATCAGGGCTGAAGATTCCAAATTGATAACAGAACAGCAGTGTAGACTAAACTGACATACCTTTGTATCCCAAAACAAAATGTTAAAAAAAATTATTTCCTCTTCCACATCCCCAAACCTCAGTGTAGCATTCCATCTTTTTCCTCTTGGGAAGCTGCAGGGCTATTTGTATTTCCTCTTTGAAGTCAAAATCTTAACAAGCCTAAATGGCTCAAACTTTAAAGTGATGATTTCGCTAAAGAAACATTTTACTTTTATTTGCTGAAGTACTTTCATCAGTCTTGTTTTAGATAATACCTAATCCATACTGAATTCTCCTGTAACTTTTGTGGTCATAGAATGGGGTTATGAAAAAATAGTGACTAAACTGAAGCTGAATGTTTATTCTGAGAGTACAGCAGCCATCCTGTTTTTCTAAATTTTATAATATTCGATACAATAAAACATTGAATCTTACAGCTTTTCCCATAACCAGTTTTGACGCTTTCTTGGATTTGATGTTTTTAAAACATAGCAACATTTCATCTGAATACATTTTAAAATCTTGATGCTCGACAGCTAAACTTTACACTAATGTAGGGGCAGATGCTCTTAATACCTATCATAAATACAGCTGAATACACTTTACATGATAATTAACTGAAAATATTTTAATTGCTAGGACTGTCACTGTGTGAAAGGATAGATTTCTTTCAATAAACTGAGTGTGCTCCTAACAAAAAAGGTGTGATTTCATTTTTTTCTTGAAGGTGGTAGATCTTATGTCTCTAATTACTTTGTCCTGATTACTATGCATATTTTGATTAAATATTCTAAAAATAGTATCCAAAGTTTATTTAAAAATACAAAATGGACAGTGAAAAGAGATCTCCAGTTACTTCAAAAGTATTTGTATAATATTGGGCTGCTAAACATAGAACTAGGCAGGAATTAAATTTTCTGTTTTGTAGGAAATTTTGTGAGTTTCAAATGTAAAGAAAAAACCCCAAAATGTCCAGTACAACAAAATGTCTATAATTATAATAATTTATTATGGGCCACTAGAGACTTTTAATTCCAACTTTTTAAATTAAAAAAAATCTAAAAAATGTATAATGTAAAATAAATTATGAAAAAAGTAGTTTTTGAAAAGAAAAATTGAAATCTTCCATTCCGACAAGAACAAAATGCAATATTTTGACATTTTATTAAAAAGCTTCATGTTGTTGTTGTTGTTTTTTCAAAATGAAATGTTGTTGAAACCTACACCTTTCCAGGAAACATTTTGATTAATCATTTCCCAGCAGAAAAATGTTTTGTTGCAAAATTCCAACCTACTCTAGTTATACAGAATTCTTGAATTGATAGCTACCTCAGTATTTGAATTGGAGCTTTGACCAGGCTAGGTAGAAGGTAAATATCCTTGGGACTTGGCTGAAGGGAACATGTCCCCCGCACTCTCCTCAGGGACTTGGCAGCTTATTTTCAGGTTTGGAAGCTGTCTGAGGGCTTATTTACACTGGCACGCTACAGCGCTGCAACTTTCTTGCTCATGGGGTGTGAAAAAACACTCCCGAGTGCTGCAAGTTTCAGTGCTGTAATGTGCCAGTATAGACAATGCACCAGCGCTGGTAGTTATGCTGTTTGTGGAGGTGGTGTGGCGCTTTAATGTTGCCAGAGAAGATGTGCCCTGAGTTACGCGTGAGCGTTTCAACTCTCTGAAGCTATGTATACAGTGGCAACCGAATGACAAAACATTTGTCTTTCAGAGGTGTTAAAAAAAAAACAACAACACACAAAAGACTGAAGTTTTGCCGACAACAAGCGCCTTTGTGAACAGCGCTTTGTCAGCAGGAGTGCTCTCCTGCCAAGAAAGCTAACACCGCTTGTTGGGGCTAGAAGTTTTTTGTTGGCAGGAGAGCTGACAAACAGCAGCTACACTGCATGCCTTTTAGCAGCATGGCTGTAGCAACACAGCCTTGTCACTAAAAGCTGCATAGTGTAGACAGCCTGAGTCTCTATGGCTATTGACAAGCGTAGGAAGTCCTGGCTGGCACATGCTAATTACCCCTCTTGGCTCCTTGCCTCCCAAGAGAGGGGTATTTCTTCTTCATCCTAAGTATGGATACCCGGTGCTTGGTGCTCTTTCATGCTCCACTGGCCTGCAAATTGTACTGTTTCGAATGGGGATGCTTATTTGGGTTTGGCAGCTGGATTTCCTGGTGTGCTGCGGGCTTAGCCAATTGGAAGAGATATCGCCTCAGGGCAGAATTAGCCCAGTGTTGTGGTTGTTTTATCATTCTCAACACACAGGTCTGGCTGGGGAAGGCAGGGCTTTTTCTGTTCACTAATGTTTTTTACAACTTTGTCTAGTGTGTCTTGTCTTGTTAGCAGATGCCTTTCTGGGGGGGCTGTGATTTAAGGCAGAAGGCATTGAGTCTGACCTTTTTGTTTTTATTTGTATTTGCATTGCAATAGAGTACTGGGCCCCCATTCCTGAATCAGGGCTCTACTATGCTAGGCATTGTTTAAACACCTCAGATAGGAAGTTTCTGTTTCAAAGATCTTGCAGTCAAAGTAGCATCAAGTGATCTTTTGTATTGTGTACTGCAGGGCAGGAACAGTGGCTTCAATGTCTCACAGATTCCTGAAGCAAACCTTGTGTTCTGCATGGAGAAAGAGTGTCAGGAGATAATGGCAGCTTGTGCCTGATCCCTTTATTTGGCTAACCCAGACAGAAGGGGAGGGACTAGGTATAACTTCTCCTTACTCTGGGGGGCCTGGGCACCAGTTTGGGAACTGCACTTAAGCAGTTACTACCAGGTAGTTTTTATCATGCTGTTTTTGCCTATCTTATTTGTTTTGTTTAAGTTAATGAAGTTGTAAGTTAATGTTTAACCATAGCTCAGTGGTTGTGTTTTACTCACTTGCTGTGTCTGAGTTAATTCATATGGAAGAACTTTGTCTTAAATGGAGGAGTGACCAATTTTTTGAGAAAAGCAAAATAGCATTGGACCAGGTTATCTCCTCCTATGGAAAAACTCAAGAGAGAGCGTTCTGGGGGTAGGGTTGATAGGCGTCCGGTTTTTGAACCGGAATGCCTGGTCGAAAAGGGACCCTCGTGGTGGCTCCGGTTAGCACCTCGGTTGCTATTAGATGTCCGGTTGGTGGTGCAACAGGGCTAAGGCACGCTCCCTGTCTGCCCTGGCTTCCTGCGGCTACTGGAAGTGGCCGGTATGTCCCTGGGGCTTCTAGGCACAGGATTTGCCAGGGAGACTCCACACACTGCCCCTGCCCGAAGCGCTGGCTCTGCAGCTCATATTGGTGCCCATGGGAGCTCCGGGGGCAGCTTCTCTTTTTTAAAAATTTTCCTTCTTCCTGTAGTATGTTCTGTGCAACTTTTCCGTGGTACAAAAGATGAAGAGTGGATATAAAGAAAAATAAAATAGCTCCTGAAGGTTCTGGGATTTTGCCCCAGTTCTGCCCCCCCCCCCCCACATTTAGAGCAGGCCCTTGATAAGAATCTTCTCTTGCCCGAGCATGGTTGGGTTCACCTTCCGCTGAAGCTCAGCAATGTCCCTGTGAAAACATGTTGCAGGGCTGCTGAGTGTGTGCCTTTGCAACATTGTTAACTGCAGGCATCTTAGGGGCCTTGAGACTCAATCAGATTTACGGCTGATACTAAGTTTGCCAAAAATAGCTCTTTTTGTAATTGTAGTAGTGAAATGTGAAAATTTAGATGCATCATTGCTCCGAGATGTAAAGCAACAAATAGCACACTGGTGTCATATCCATGGAAAATACTGAGTGCCTCCCTATACACCAACGTGATGTATAGGCGCTGGTGGATTTAGGACAGCACTGGGGGCTTCTCTAGCAAGCTCCTTCTCAGGATAGGGAAATGCAAAAATTGTGCGAATCCGTTTTTTGTTCCCCCATAGTCCCTGCATCATACTCCTTTCCAGTACAGGGATTAAACCAACCTTTAGACTGTTCATTTCTACTTTTTGAAACCATCTTGTTTGTAGGTGAAGACAGGCAAATTCATGCAAGCCCAAGTAGCAAAATTAGATTCTTAAGAATCTATAATGCCTTCATTCTGAACTTGGTTCTGCTAGGGACCACTGATTTTATTAATGTCACATTCCTGGCCAAACCCCCATTTCTGGATGCTCACCAGTCTGCTCTGTTTGGGTCCTACATGTTAGGCTCTGTGGCTTTTAAGCTTTCCTGAGTTTCAGCAAAGTGTCTCTAGCATTGGGTTTCTAGGCACAGTTTTGGGATGTAGATTATCTTTTCTTACCATTCCTTCTGAGAACTGAGATCCCCTTGTTTCAACTGCAAAGGCCCTGAAACTAGTGCCAGCTCCCCAAGACTTTCCAGTTGCTTGAACACATCTTCTCCCAAAGCTCCAACCTTGTGGACACGCTGGCTTACAGTTTCCCTCTTCAGGGACATGTGATAGTTGAAGCAAACAGAGACAGGCTTTGAGAAAGGGGCTTCTAAAACAATTACTCTTTGCTTTAGACAGCAAAGGAGATACACAGCTAGAGGTAAAACCAATAAAACACCTATCTACCATTCCATGCCTCAATTTCCTCACCATTCTTGAGAGTCCTTTGGGGTTTGGTCAGAGGCTTCTAGGACTCCCTTCCTGTAGCTCATGGCTTCTCCTCTGTTATGAAGTCTATTTATTTTTCTTTGTCAGCTTCCATCAGCATGGGCTGGATCTATAGTCAAAAAGTCTCCTCTCCCTCCAAAAGCAATCAGGTTGTTCCTTTCTCCTATCCCAGGCTTCTTCTTTTTCTGTCTGACCCACCCAGTCTCTGTGTTTGTAAATAGCTGTACCAACAAACATCTCATCTCCATTTTCACCCTCCTTCAAATCCTTGTCCTCTGCAGAGAAGTTGGAGAAAATGGGTTTTATTTAGGATGCCATTATTCCTTTGCTGAGGCAAGATCTAATTGGGGTACTGACAGTCCTTAATGACCAACCTATTCATAGACAGATGCCCTGGCACCATCCTTTGTCTCTTAGCATAAGGAGCGTGAGGTAAGAATACATTAAAAGAGCCTAAGACATAAGGATACAGTTCATGAAATCAAATTGGAATTCAAAAGTTGTAGATAGATTTCCCAAATCACCACAATTAGGTATTAAAATCATTCTCTGCATGCTGTGGAGAAGGAATGCATCTTTCTGAGCTTTAGTTCACCTATATTTCTTTCTCAGAGAGTGAAGACTTTGATAAGTTACAGAAGGGGAAAGATGACTGCAAACACAGTGACAGACATGTTCAAAATGCTATGCACCACAGATAATGTTACTTTCCATTTGAAAGTAAGTGCATATCAGTTTACATTTATAGCCCATATATTGTAAATAAGGCCCCCAGTGTCTATGAAATATGTACTTGTAATTCTTATCTTTTTGGCACAGTCTGTGTATATTATAATGAACCCAATTTATAACTTCTGTAATGCTACATTTTGTACTCACACAATTAAAATGGGTTCACATCGTTTCAGTGCATGAGTGCATATGAAGAAACAAATAACACATTTTATTTTAATTAGATTTTACATTTGTGTCCTTATACAAGATAAAAAAGAATGGTATAATTGCAAAATATCAACTCATTTTTAAAGAAGTAAAAGATGGATTTCCAAGTTATTGCAGTATTGCTGTATTAAACATATAATAGAATCTTTAACATGAGTAGGTAATGCAGATGTAACAATACTTTCTTTGATTTATCTTTTATTAAAAAAACTGGTTAAATGCTTAGAAGAAACTAGCTGCTGTGAGCTAGATATTCATTTGGCTTTGGAACACAGTGATACATTTTAATTGTAAATTTGCCCCCTAAAGTCATAAATAAAACATAAATAAAGTAACACCTACTGAAAGCAATCTTAAAATATTTGCAAACAAGGTTTCACTATAATTATTGATATTTAAGACTTATAATCTTAGATCTATTGGTAAGAATTCAATATATTAAACAACCCTATCTAGGGTTGATCATAGAATCATAGAAGATTAGGGTTGGAAGAGAGCTCAGGAGGTCATCTAGTCCAACCTCCTGCTCAAAGTAAGACCAACCCCAAGTAAATAATCCCAGCCAGGGCTTTATCAAGCCGGGCCTTAAAATCATTCGACCTGTCCAAAACTAATTGGTGTATTGACTGGTCAAATATTGTCGAATGTCAACAATTGTCAAATAGTTTAAAGCACTAATTTTTTAGAACAGTAATAAAAAAGAGTGACTTCGTGGTCTCTACTAGGCTTAGCATTAGATACTTATGCCAAATTACAAAAAATGAGTTATTTTAACAAAAAAAATGTGAAACACAATGAAATGAAGTTCTAAAAATGAAAGTCAAATTATGACCTTTCTAGCAATGTTAAGTTAACATTCAAATGTGACTATTTTCCAAGACTGAACAGTTACAAGAGAAAAATGAAATTAGATGGAAATAAAACAAACATAGCAATTTATAAAAGAAAAAAAAGTCATATTTAAATACACTTATGATAAGTAGGCAGCAGGCGAACGCTTCGGGCAGCTTAATAGTTGTGCATCGTTTCTTTTTATGTTGGAAAGGGAGGTTTAATGACTGAACCCTCTTGTTCCTCCCCCATTCCTTTCTGTGTTAATTTTTGTATATGTGTAGTCAGTTTAGACTGTAAGCTCTTTGGGGCAACGACAGTGTCTTTTAACTTATTTAGTGTACTTGTTAACAATGGCAGCCTGGTGTAAAAATGAAGATGTACATACATATAAACAATGTTTGTTCGAGAAGATTCCAACCAATCAAGATGGTTAATGTTCAGTTAGCTCACTTGTCCCCATAGGTGGCATTAACATAGTAAAGGGAATGATCAAGACATTTATGTAGGCTTGCTCACAGGTTGCATCATAATGCAATCAGAAAGGTAGGCTGCTACCTACATCAAGGCATTCTTGTTGGTGTACTGACAATATTTGCCCATAGTCAATAGATAATCAATTGGCATTATTTGACCAGTTAACTGATTGGCTTGCCCAGTTTAATCCTATCCCGTATCTTATTTATTCAAATACATTGGACCAGAATCTGAACGCCTCACCTGAACCCCTTCAAACTGTGAACAAATTCAGGTCAAAATATGTGGCTCAGACCCATCTTTGAAATAGACTTCAGTCTCAGTATAACTGGTGTAAAATGAATTCAACAAATTTTGGCCTCAGCTCAACAGATGTTTATGCATGTGAGTTTTTTACATGCTTAAGTGGTTACTGGTGGAGCCTTATAAAGATATTTATCAGGATATCTAGTGTTTTTCCTAGATCATATCTGGAATACTCTTCAATATGGGGTTTATCATGCCATTTAAAAAAAAATAGGACCCTCAATTCACTTTAACAGGAATCACAGCATAAAAATGTTCACATTGTGTGGCCCAAGTTTGTTGCCTTATGGGTGTTCTGAATTCACTTTTATATGAAGATCAAACTGCTGTATTTGTAATGCCTTAACAGGCCCAGTCCATTGCTAAGGCTCAGTTAGTCTATCATCATCAGTGTTATTCTCTGCAATTATTGTATTACATTATAAAATTAGATGCGTCACAGTATAGTAACACTCAATGCCTTGTAGTTCCCATTCTCCATTAGCTTCATTTGTTCTATGAAGAACATTGTTTCCGCTGGCATTTACACACTTTGGATGCATAAATATCTAGAACATAAGTCCTGAAGTGTTACAGTATTGTTGATATTAAGCACTTTAATTGTATAGGTATTTAACACTTCCTTTGTTCACTTCATTATCATTTTTCTCAAGCTGAGACACTTATTAACAGCCCATTTATGTAGTGTGCATAGACATCAACTCATTACAACAATAGACACAGGACAGCCTAGGAAAGTGGCACTAATTAAGAAAAAAACCCCTTCAAATTACAAATAGGTTCTTTATAACTAATGAAGAATGACCATCTACATGAGACAACATTCATTTCTTACTTCAACAGTCATAAAACAGTGTTTTTAGTGTGTTGTATTAAATCACCAGAAAATTCATTAACAAAGCTGTTATGTCAGTCTCTCAGAACACAAAGAATATTAACTAATTTAGCTTTCTGCAAATGGAGTTCCCCCACCCCTTTATGATCTTCATTGATAAATACCCATAATTTTGCCCTCTAAAAATGACTTGACAACATGCCTTTACAAAACTCCCTCTTGTGTGGTTAGTAGAGGACATACATAAGTAGAATAGCTACCTTGCCTTCTAATACATTTTTGTTTGTGCCTGAACTTAGTGTAACTAAATCTTAGCCTTCCTCATTTTTAGTGACTCAGATGAGGAACTGAAATTCTGTTTCTTTCGACTTTTGGCACACAAGTTGAAGCTGAGGTCATTGGGCAATTGTATAAAATTACTAAAGTAAATTGAACTATAAGAATATTATACATTTTCTAGTTTAATTGTGATTAAAAAATAGCAATGACCAATTATGTAGAGGGTTTTGTTTGTTTGTTTTAATCAAAGTCACTAGCAAACTCAGTTTTGTAAGATATATTCCTAAAATCGGAGCGAGACTTATATTAGACATTCAAAACCAGAACTTTGAATAAAGTCTATCACATCCAACTGCAACCTCCTGTGGCTTCTTAATTATGTCTTTCTTCCAAAATACTAATCTATTTTCTCCAAGACTATGGATTTCTCATTAGCAGCATTCACCACTGAAGTGTGGGATTTTACTTGTCCCTTATAAGATAATGGCATTTCCTTCTGACCCATGTAACTTTGCTAGGTAATGATGTTGCTTTTTTTGGCAGATTCAGATGAAAAATTCAAGGATGAAATTTAGAAACTAATGAGACTCAAGATATGTCAGATCTTGAAAACCTTTCAAGATTTTTTAGGAAGGATAGAAAATAGCGTCAATAAGGGCAAATGCAAAACTGAATGTATGTACATGTAGTTAGGTCAGAGGTCCTCAAACTGTGGGAACATTTGGGGAGGATGTGGCTGGGGCCCGGGCCAGCCCCCGCTGGGGGCAGGGAGGGAGCAACACCCAGCTCCACTCATGGCCCTGACGCCAGCTTCCATCCCCGCATTCAGGGCCCTAGCTTCAATCCAAGACCCCGCCCCCGGCTCCAGCTGTGGCCCTAGCCTCGTCCTCCTTACCCCTGTCTGCGACCATACTCTGAGCCCCAGCTCCCAGGAGTGGGGGGCAGTGGACATGGGTAAGGATGGGGGCATAAGGTAAAAAGTTTGGGGACCAGTGATTTAGATATATAGCAATCTTTGTAGAATACCTTTTTCCAGTACCCATGTTTACATACAACTCCAGAATTTTATACAAAATTGAGTGAGAAAGAATGCTTCACTAGATTTACCCAATATCAGTCCTATCTATCTATCTATATGGAAAGGGTAAAGGAAACAGATTTTATCTCAGTTAGGGAGAATATTGCATCAAGTTTTGATCATAGACACGTAGGACTAGAAGGGACCTTGAATAGGTCACCTAGTCCAGTTCCCTGCACTGAGGCCGGACTAAGTGTTTCCTGAACCATCCCTGACAGGTGTTTGCTGAACCTTTTCTTAATCACCTCCAGTGATGGAGATTCTACAGCCTCCCTAGGTAATTTGTTCCAGTGCTTAAATATCCTGAGAGTTAGGAAGTTTTTCCTAATGTCTAATCTGAAGCTCGCTTGCTGCAGTTTAAGACTATTACTTTCAAAGACCATGTACAGAAAGAGAAGAGCTTGCCAGAGGCTAATGAAGAAGGAGGGAACCCTCCTTGTGGTAGGATGTGTACAAAGCTCAGAGAGAGGATGCATTTTTACAATATAGTTGTTCAGCAACCTTATTTAAACTAACACCCAAAAATTCAGATGCTTATCCAAATCTGAGCAGAGACTAGAGCATTCTCTTTGGCTTTTTCACTGCGTGTTTGGCAGCTCACTTTGCTTCTTTGTAGGGTTGTCAAGTGATTAAAAAAAATAATTGCAATTAATTGCGCTATTAATAATAGAATACCATTTATATACATATTTTGGATGTTTTCCACATTTTCAAATATATTGATTTCAATTACAACACAGAATACAAAGTGTGCAGTGCTCACTTTGCGTTTATTTTTATTATAAATAATTGCACGGTAAAAATAAAAGAAATAGTATTTTTAAATTCAATTAATACAAGTACAGTAGTGCAATCTCTTTATCATGAAAGTAGAACTAAAAAATGTAGTTATGTACAAAAAAAACCTGCATGCAAAAATAAAACAATGTAAAACTTTAGAGCCTACAAGTACACTCAGTCCTACTTCTTGTTCAGACAAAAAAGTTTGTTTACATTTGTAGGAGATAATGCTGCCAGCTTCTTGTTTACAATGTCACCTGAAAATGAGAACAGGTGTTCGCATGGAACTGTTGTAGCTGGCATTGCAAGATATTTACGTGCCAGATGTGCTAAAGAATCATACGTCCCTTCATGCTTCAACCACCATTCCAGAGGACATGCGTCCATGCTGATGATGGGTTCTGCTCAACAACGATCCAAATCAGTGCAGACCAACACATGCTCATTTTCATCATCTGAGTCAGATGCCACCAGCAGAAGGTTGACTTTATTTTTTGGTGGTTCGGATTCTGTAGTTTCCACATTGGAGTGTTGCTCTCTTAAGACTTCTGAACGCATGCACCACACCCCGTCCCTCTCAGATTTTGGAAGGCACTTCAGATTCTTAAATCTTGGATCGAGTGCTGTAGCTATCTTGAGAAATCTCACACGGGTACTTTTTTGTGTTAAATCTTTAGTGAAAGTGTTCTTAAAATGAACAACATGCTGTGTCATCATCTGAGACTCCTATAACATGAAATATATTGCACAATGCAGGTAAAACACAGATCAGCAGACATACAATTCTCTCCCAAGGAGTTCAGTCACAAATTTAATTGACACATTATTTTTTTAACGAGCATCAGGAGCATGGAAGCAAGTCCTCTGGAATGGTGGCGAAAGCATGAAGGGGCATATGACTGTTTAACATATCTGGCACGTAAATACCTTGCAGTGCTGGCTACAAAAGTGCCATCTGAACAGCTGTTCTCATTTTCAGGTGACATTGTAAACAAGAAGCAGGCAGCATTGTCTCCCATAAATGTAAATAAACCTGTTTCTCTTAGCGATTGGCTGAACAAGAAATAGGACTGAGTGGACTACTTGTAGGCTCTAAAGTTTTACATTGTTTTGTTTTTGAGTGCATTTATGTAACAAAAATAATCTACGTTTGTAAGTAGCTCTTTCATGATAGAGGTTGCACTACAGTACTTGTATGAGGTGAACTGAAAAATACTATTTCTTTTATCATTTGTACAGTGCAAATATTTGCAATAAAGTATAAAGTGAACACTGTACGCTTTGTATTCTGTGTTTTAATTGAAATCAATATATTTGAAAATGTAGAAAAACATCCAAAATGTTTGATAAATTTCGATTGGTATTCTATTGTTGAACAGTGCAATTAAAACCGTGATTAATTGCAATTATTTTTTTAAATCACAAATATTTTTTGAGTTAATTGCATAAGTTAACTGCTATTAATCGACAGCCCTAGTTAATTTCTTTTTCTTTACATGCCATTTTCTTATTTCAGATTTTACCTGCACTTTGGTGGTCACCCTCTGTTCCTTGTTTTTTTCCCATATTCTGCATAACCCACAAACCTCTTCCACTGCCACTCGTATTCTTTTGAGGTGATTCCATACCTCTTCAGCTGATGCCAAATCTGTCCTGCACTGCTTGCACAAACTTCTCTGCCGCACCTCCCCTTAACTTCACCAACTTTCATCTTGGGTTTTTTTTAGCTTAATTCCCTCCTTGTTCAACACACTACCACAATCTTTGCCACAAGTGGCTTGTGCTGCCGTGCACTCATCTCACTAGGTATCCCTTTCCAGTTCATAAATTAACTCCACTGAGGTTTCCTCACCAACATCATTCTCTTTGGCTTTTGTTTCGGCCACTGAGAGCACCCTGGACATCCTGTACGCTAAACTTGTAAGCTACCAACAGCTGGCTGCCATGAAGATGTGTAGCACTGTAAAAATGAAACACACAGGGAAGGAGGATGGCATTTCAACGCCATTGGTAAATGATGACCAATGGAGAATGCTAGTAACACCAGGACAAGTGAAGGAGAGGTGGAATCTTATCTTAAATGAGGCAAGCTCCTTTTTGATGAAGTTGCCAACATGAAATCTGAAAATGATGCCTAAAACAGATTGTAACACAGGAGGAAGAGGTGAGAAATGCAATCCAGATAATGAAGAAAGGCAGTTGAACCTGATGAAGTAATGGCAGACCTGGTGAAAGTCTTGGCCAACACAGGCATAAAATGGATGAGCAGAGTGGTTAGGACCATATGGTGAGACAAGAGAATACTGAAAGGTAGATGTAAGTCTGTCTTAGTCCCAATGCATAAAAAGGGAAGCATCCATGAATATGGAAGCTATTGAGGGATAAAGTTGCTATTGCATGGGATGAAGATACTGGAACTTGTCTTGAATGCTAGGATTAGGAGAATGGTGGAATCACTCCTCAAACAGGAATAGTTTAGCTTTAGGAAAGGACGAGGAACCACAGATGCCATGTTTGTAAGTTGTCAAATGATAGATAAGAAGCTAAAGTACCAGAAGGATGTTTTCTGGCTTTTATAGACCTGGAAAAGATGTACAGTAAAGTGTACAGAAGGATGCATGCGCTGGAACTGAGTAAATCTTCAGACACTCCATATTTAATAATTATGGTGAATGCCATATATAGATCACCTAAAAGAGTAATCCAAATATGTTGTGGAATGACAAGCCACTTAGAAGTGCAAGTCTGACTGCACTGGGGTTCCGCCTTCAGTCCGCTATTGTATATCAAGTTGACAGGTTATGTCAGAAGGTAGATCCCAATAGGAAAAGGTGAGAAGCTGTTGTATGCAGAAGACATAGCATGCTCAAAATAAGACCTTGAGGAAATAGTAAACCAGTGGTACGACCAGTTAAGTGGGCATGGGATGAAAATAAACATGACTAACACTGCGGTTATGTGGGTCAGTGGAGGTACCAAAAGAAAACTAGATATACAGATTATCTTTGAGACCTCATGGAGGACAGGAGAGATTTCAGAGGACTGGAAAAGGGAAAATATAGTACCTATCTAAAAAAGGGAAATAAGGACAACCCAGGGAATAATAGACCAATCAGCTAATTGAGAAAATAATCAAACTATCAATTTTAAGCACCTAGAAGATAATAAGGTGATAAGTAACAGCCAACATGGATTTTTCAAGATCAAGTTTTGTCAGACCAACCTAATATCCTTCTTTGACAGGGTAGTAAGCCTTGTGGATGGGAAGGAAGCAGAAGATGTGATATATGTCAACTTTAGTAAGACTTTTAATACATGACCTTCTCCTGTACAAACTAGAGAAATATAGCCTAGACAAACTTACTATAAGGTGGGTGCTCAACTGGTTGGAAAACTGTACTTAGAGAATTTATATCAATGGTTCACAGTTCAGCTAGAAGGGCATATTGAATGGGGTCTGGTTCTATCCATTATCTTCATAAATGTTTGAGATAATGGCATAGTGTACACTTTTAAAGTTTGTGGACGATACCATACTGGCAGGGGTTGCAAGTGCTTTGGATAGCAGGATTAGAATTCAAAATGATCTTGACAAATTGCATAAATGGTCTGAAATAAATAGGATGAAATTCAATAAGGACAAATGCAAAGTACTATACTTAGGAAGGAATAGTCAAGCACAGAAATACAAAAGGGGAAATTACTGCCTGGGAAGGAGTACTGCAGAAAAGATCTGGGGATTATAGTGGATCACACACGAAATGTGAATCAACAATGTCATACTCTTGCAAAAAAAAAAAAGAAGCAAACATCTTTCTGGGATGTATTAGTAAAAGTGTTTGTAAGCAAGACATGAGATGTAATTCTTCCACTCTACTCTGAACTAATAAAGCCTCAGCTGGAATACTGTTTCCATTTGTTGGCCTCACACCTCAAGAAGGATGTGGAGAAACTGGAGAAACTCCAAAGGAGAGCAACAAAAAGGATTAATGGTCTAGAAAACATGACCTATGCGGAAAGATTGAAAAATTTGGGTTTGTTAAGTCTGGAGAAGAGAAGACTGAGGAGGGACATAAGTCATCAATTGTATAAAATGTGGTTATAAAGAGGAGGGAGGAAAATTGTTGTCTTTAGCCACTGAGGACAGGACAAGAAGTAATGGGCTTAAATTGCAGCCAGGAAGATTTAGGTTAGACATTAGGAAAAACTTTCTAAATGTATGGGGAGAGAAGCACTGGGGGGGGGGGGATACAAGGGAGGTTGTAGAATTTCCATCTTTGGAGGTTTTTAAGAAAAGGTTAGACACACATCAGTCAGGGTTGGTCTAGGACATATTTAGTTCTACCGCAGTGCAGGGACTGGACTAGGAGACCTATCAAGGTCTCTTCCAGTCCTACATTTCTATGATTGATGGAAGCCAACTGAACTTGACTGACCAGTTCAAATACATGGTGGCTGGGTTATGGAAGATGGTGTGCTTCAACGTGAGGTACAGTCCAGACTGGAAAGTGCTGGAAGAGTGTGGAAGAACATCTCAGGTGTATGATAAGCATATACCACTCAGACTAAAAGTCCAACTGAGTAGAACAATGGTGTGCCCTACAATGTTGTTTGGTATAGAAGCATGGGCAGTAGTGAGACAGCAGGTTCAATACCTACAGTTGTTCGAGATGAGATGTCTTTGAGTAATAAAAAGTTACACGAAAAGACAGATTTTGAAATGACAGAATTAGAATGGAAGTTGAAATCCATGATGTGGCTGACGGAATTCAGGAGGAAAGGCTTCTCTATTTTGGACATATACAGAGGATGAATGAAGAGGACCTATACGAACATAAGAATGGCCATATAGGGTCAGACCAATGGTCCATCTAGCTCAGTATCCAGTCTTCCGACAGTGGCCCATGCTATGTGCTTTAGAGGACGATCATTGAGTGATCCATCCCCTGTCATCCACTTCCAGCTTCTGGCTGTCAGCTGTTTAAGGACATCCAGAGCACAGGATTGCATCCCTGACCATCTTGCCTAACTTATCCCTTATCCCTTAACTTATCTAGTTCTTTTTTTAACCTTGGTAAAGATAGCATGGCAGGAGAGAGTGGTAGGAAAGAGACATCAAAGAAACCTGAGGACATGGTGGATGGATTGTATCTAAGACCATAATGCCACCTCAGATGGATTAGGATGGCAGATGCTTACACAATTACCCAACTCCAGACAATGGGATAAGGGTAATAATAAAAATACTGGGCTGGATAATACTTTTGAGAAGGGGGTACTTACTTTTTGCTCCTGGTTGCACTGGAAATACCACAAGTACAATCCTTCTGGTGCTATTGTGGCATTTCCAATCCAGGCTAAAATGCAGGAAATGCCATAGCAACAAAAAAGTAAGATAATGAAGTAAAAATGAACCTACCTTTTAAAATCTCACTAAAAGTTTATTACTTTTGTACTTACATTCATGTCACCTCTTTCTTTATCTATGATGATGTGCCCTACCCTACAACTGCTTTTATATACTTATTTATTGATTTCTTATGCCAATCTCATCATTGTAGTATCTAAACACGTTTGTCAGAATATCCAGTTACTCCAAATGACTCCCTGATAACCTAGTCTGATTTCCTCCCTTCTTCTCTAGGCCATCTTTATTTATTTTTCCTGTCCTTTATAGCTTCTTTCTCCTTCTCCTCTCTTCTACTACTTATTATTTATCCTCTTTCATTCTCATTCTGTTCCCTCTGCATGTTCTTCAGTATTCTTTTCCTTTTATTTCTATTGGCAGTATTTGGAATATTAAGATCAAGAAGTGATTTTTATTATTTGTTCTGTAGACAGCAGGGTCTGAGACCCATTCTTAATTACTTCAGAAGAAAGTTCCATAGTATTTGGTAAACTAATAAAAAAACTCTCCTTTTCATGAGTTTGATTCCAGATGTGAACAATTTCATAGTTCCAGTGAAACTTAATTGTCATAGGATAGAGAGGCATTATCTTGGGCCAGTGTTATGGAGTCCTCAAAAATTAGAACTGGCAACTATATGTTCACAACATTTCCCCCTTCCTGTCAACATCAACCACTAGCTTCTTCCAACTTGAGTCTCAAACTGAACAGTAAATCCTGGGGACAAAATAGGTCCTGTAACCACAAAACATCTGTCATTCTCAGTCAAGTTCCATTAAAAATTGCCTTCCACACAAACACACGCACAATTTGGTGGGTCTTGGATGCTGAGACTGGACTGTCATGCTGCAATATGGAAAAAACACTTACAATCTGTACAAAGATTTCCTCTGTCTTTGTTTGCCTTTTATTTATGTGACTCTGTGAAATATTTCTGGTTCCTCCACCTCTCTCTTTTGGCTACTAGATGCATTAAAATATGAGATGAGCTCTATGGGATAAAAGTTTTCCCCCAAAGATAAAACCCATCAGTGCAGTTAGAGCATTAAAGTGAACCACTCAAGCAGTGCCAGCCTCACCAGTATCCATTACAGTAGAAAATGTTGTTCACAATGTGAAAGGATTTTTAAAACTAATGTGAACTGAAAAGTATAAACCAAGGTGACCAACAAGCTACAAGTCTGTTCATTATTTCCACACTTACATCAGGGAGAGTTGAGACAGTAATCTGAACCTGACATACAGAAAGCAATGATATGAGAGAAAACAAATAGCCAAAGAGAAAAATATATGTGCTTATTGGAGAGTATCAATAGAAGTCTGTATTAAAGGCTTTAAAAGACTCTTCACACCTCAAGAATTTCAACAATGGTATAATGTTGGGTTTCTTCAAGTCCCTGAGCCCTTAGTTCCTTTTATCAGGCAATGGTGACAGTACAGAAAGGCCACAGCAAATAGCAAGCAACTACAGTATATTAATCTGTACAATACATTCATGGGATGTGTTTTGCACACTGTTAAACTTTATTATGAAGTTGCTCTCATATATGTAATACTATGCTAAAAGCATAGTAGAGAAATATATTCACTGGAGCTCAGTTGCCACTACCATGCTGGGCTACCTTTGCAGATACTCTTATGAAGTCATTAAGGATAGAGTGCCAACACAATGTTGTAAACCACCCTTCTCCAGTTAATTTGCATGGGTCATTTACTTTAAAGTCTGGAAGGACTTAATTATAGTTTAGCACTCTAAACAGAAGCTGGGATCAGTGGCAAATCTTTGAATGGAATCTGGAAATTCTAAGATAGGAATGTCCCCTTTTCTATATAAAATGCTATGAGACCAATCCAGCCCTTGAAAAGAAGTCACCCATGCATATCAGAGGGCAGAATTTGTTCCCTTTGTTGTTTGCAGAGAGAGGTTCACATTATGGCTGAAATCCTCAAATGGTATAAATCCTCATAGCTTCATTGATTTGAATATAGCTATAGTAATTTATATCTGCTGAGGATGTAGCCCACCATTTCTTCACTGTCTTTTATGACGTCTCAGGCTCTTAACCTTCTGTATGGCTTTCTTTGTTTCAATATTGCTTTCTTTATTCTGTTGCTTGTCATAGTAGGTCTGCCATCTCTCATCTTCCATGGCAATGACACAGTTCATATTGCAACTTTATTCATTCCTCAGTTCACTTAGGTTTTCAGTGCTACCAGTTTTATTTTATTTTTTTTCTGAAATTCCTTTTTGGGGTCCGGGTGGTGGTGTCCTTATGAGGTCAAAGATCACAACTTTCTTCTTGCCCATGGTGACATAATACTTTGCTCTCTTTTCCTCTTTTTAGGGCCCTATGTGCCTTAATGTAAGTATTAATAGCTCTCTTTCTTTATGCAGCTGAATACTTATGTAAATTGTGGTTCCACTTTTGACTTGTTTTCATTATAAACCTGTAAACTTTTGCTGTTTAATGAGTGAACCAGATCTGGGTTGGTGGTTAACAAAATATCAGCCCTTAAATGTGATGAAAAGAAACACTATTATAGATAATTTTCAGAAGCATATTCCACATTTTCTGTCACTCTGACCTGGATGTTGTAACTAAGACAACATGACTTTTTTTAGGCCGAGGGTTAGGAAGGTAAATAAATATCAGATTTTTATGCTTTAAAAATGTATGTAAGTGTTGTCTAAGCTTGAATTCAAGCAATATGGTTTAACACTTTTTTACAAAATCTGAACTTTCAATCTATAGGCCCAATTCTCTTTTATACTAAGTCTAAGGCTCAAGGGCGTGCGCAGGACTTTTCATTTGACCACTTTTGGAGGGGCATGTTCTATGCCCCCGCCGAGGCCCTAGGCTGGAGGAGCTCTCTGCTCTTGCTGATTATTCTTGCCCTGCCTTGTGCATGCCCTTACTAAGGCTTCTTTACTCCATTCTGGTAAATTAGATTTGCACTCAGAGTAAGGTCCCTTTACATTGCCAAGCAGTGTAAAGGAGGTTTAGTGTGAATGAGAAGCAGGCTGTGTTTCACTGTATTCTTCCATCGAGGAGTATTTTTTGTTTAAGTCCATATTTATACAGCAAGAACCAAATGTAATTGTATGGATTACTCTTTCCATCTTAAACACTATTCTATTTTACCTTAATTACAGTCACTAATCAACTTCATCAGTTACTATTTCAGAGAGATAATAGGCGGTTGCTATATGAAAACCGCTTAAGAGGATTGTTTATTTGTTATAGCCAAAAAGCAAGAAATTTTTGCCAACATTATTATACTATTTGTATCAAACTAAGCATTTCTATGGCCTAGATTCAGTCCTCTACTCTGCTGGATGACGATGGTGGGGCGGGGGAGTGCATAAAAACCTCTTCCTCTGGGCAAACAGATCTGTATCCAAAGTCCGTTATAATCACTGAAAAGACTCCCATTGATTTCCACAAGCTCTGGTTCGGATCCACAGCTGGGCAGAATAACACCACAGCAATGCAGAAACAGGTAGGAGAGAGTGGGGTGGATCTATAAGTCACAAATGTATATCAAAAATGTAAATCTCAAAGCTATCCCACAATTTGGAATAACTGTCTTTCTCTACTCAGAACTGGCCGAGAATTCAAACTGCTGAACTGTTGTGTTGTCAGATTTCAAGAAAACTGAATGCAACAATGAAGAAGTTTGTACTGCACATCTCTGGCCAGTCTCTTATTTACAAGAGAAACCCATGGATTTGTTACTGACATGGGCAATTCACAGCAAAAACATATTTTAAAAAAAAAACAGAAAAATATACATGTAGTGAAAATCAGCAGCTGTGTTGGTTTATCTCTAAATGTAAGGACTCACATGGTGTTGTTTATTTGCTATAATTTCAGTACATTTTAGAGATCTTGAAATTAATATACTTTGCACTCCTATTGGGTAGCATTTTTTCATCTGGTGATCTCTAAAAGCTTTACCACTGTCTTTAAATCAATCTTTGTAACACCCTGGTGAGATCAGTCATAGTATCCTAGGGTGGGTCTTGACCTCTGGAAAGAGGCAAGGTATGTAATTTAATAAGATAATCACTATCCATGATTTAGTTGTGGATGAGGACCCTGAATTTGCTTGTATAATCAAGAACTGGCTGGATGATGCAACGAGTCCTGTCTTGGTTTAGCTTGCTCTAAATGGGGTACTCAGTGCAGCATGAGTTTGGAATGTTGCAGGTGTAGCTGTGGTTTGCCTAGAATTTCAGATTTAGGGGATTTCAAAAGCAGGATGGTGAAGTGTGCTAATTCTGTTTGATACCTTGACTCTGTTTGCTTGTATGGGTGGCAAGGACTTAATTTCATTGATTCCACTCTGTCCCACTGAAGAGATGCTTGAGGGCAGAGCTGGGCAATTGCTCTGAGAATTCTCTTATGTGGGATTCAGCCAGATTCCCTTCTGACATTGTTCTTGTTAAATATGTACGCAAGATTATTGGGGAGAGAGGGAGATAATTTGTATTGCACTACCATTAATGGGAAGATCTTTCATCTGACCTGGATAGTTCAGTCTCCTTGCTGCCTATTGTCTAGCCCAATGAGAGGGACAAGAGAGAGTGAGTGCTGAGAGAGACCCAGATGATATCTAACAAAGTTAATTTGCCCCATTGTGAAAGGGTTGCACCTGCCCTTTGCCAAAGAGTTTCAGAATCTGGAAGTGTTATGGATGCTTAAGTGCTTCTGGACTAAGATATAACATCACAGTGAAAAGTGCTTTTTTCCTCCATCTACATCTTGTTAGAAGTTAGCAAGTTTTCTCCTCGATGTGGACCTCACCAGTGTTGTTCTGTGACTTTTTCATTTCCAGACTAGACAGTTACAAAGTGTTCTACATTGAGCTATCCTGGAAGTCTACTTGGAAACTGCAGCTAATACAGAATATTTTAACATGTGTTCTGAAAAATCTGCACTGCCTTCCAGTTTACCTCTAAAACAAAAGTTAGCAGCAAAACCAGGAATGGAATCCAAAAGACAGTCTTCTGTTTTAACTACTAGATGCACTGGCAAAGTCAAATATACCAGACTTTATTTTCAGGGCACGGAAAATACTTCCTGTATTCCAATAAACTCTAGATGCCAACTGGCAAAGGGAATTGGGCCATATAGGGCTTCAAGGATCCCCTGGGTTCACTAAAAGAATGTAAGGTCTCTAATGAAAGCCTGTCTCACACGTTCATCATAGTCATTGAGAGATGTATGTATGGAAAATATGTGAGTTGAAAAGCAGGTCACCCAAAGTTAGCGTGTCTTGTGAAAATCTTCTATAGACAGTGGGAAACACTTGTTTCCATGGTGGACCATTATGTATTGTATGTCACATGTACATTTTAAGTCAAATTCTAATTAAGAGCTGACAGAGACTTCAGAAGAAAATTAACATAAAGGGGTAAGTGGGCAGCAGGGAAGGAACCCTATTTTGAGGTGAACAAAAAAGTCTCTTCTGGTATCTTTGGGAGTGCAGAAAAACACCCTGGCATTCTTTCAGTCTATGAATATGAGCTGCCAGCAGGCTTGATCTTGTGAGAAAAGATCTAAACCGAACTGGTTGAAAACCTTGGGGAAAGAACTTAGGGTAAGCTATCTAATAGGAGATAGGTGAATACCTCGTTAGTTAAGTTTAGTCTCTAGAAAGCATGATATGATGTTGTCTTACATGAAACCATTCGTTTCCATCTCTCACTGGTTTTCATTTGAGTTTCTATTTTTTTCTTGAATAAATTTCCTTGTTATACAATTGAACTCAAGTGCTATTCATAATACAGGAGTGGTGATATAACTGTGGAACACTGTCCTTTGGGAGCAGAGGATCTGGGATTTCTGGGGGTATCTAGTGATCAGGGGCTGGATACCACAGTGGGACACTTTGAACGGTCTCCGGGGATGGGGTGCATATGTTGACAACCTGGAGGACCAAGACAGGCTGGGGTAGCTCAGAAGAGAGTACTTGAATAGCTGACAGGCTGGTTGCATTAGGGAGCTAACATCCAGCTAGTATAGGCAGGACTCTCTCACTCTGGAGGCTGGTGGGAACAAGGACACTCTCAGCCCTGAGTGTCCAAAGAAGCATCACACTTCTAACCCGAGTCTGTCTCTGTCAATTAAAATTTGTAAAGGGAAAATTTAGGCAGAATACCAGGAAGTATTTTCCAAGAGTAAAATGCATTAAGCTGTGGAATAGGCTTCGAAAGGAAGTGATAGAATGTCCAATGTTTGGGGCTTTTAGAACTAGACTGAACAAAGTAGTAAACAAGATATTGTGAGCAGCAGTCCTGCACTGTCAGGGAGATGGACTAGATGATCTAAAACACATTTCTGACTTTTATTATTCTAGGGATTTTGAAGATATGATCTCTCAGTGATGACCTATATTCCGTTTTTTATTAAGCACAAATCTATTTTATACTGAATTGTAAAGTGATTTATGAAATTCTCATGACTTTTCCCTAAAATCATAAGCTTCCATTGGCAATCCACCTCTCTAGACAATGCTATTATTAATACAATTAAAACTTATATTTCATTGTTAATAAAATATTTTTAAAAGAATGAATGAGTCTCGCATGTTGAATGTTATTTTGTGTGTTCAGGTTTTTATTTTTTTCCCATCACTTTGTCTCTCTATATACACTTCTGGCAAATGATTTAAACATTTCAGGACTAAGATTATTGTTCTTAGTTTATGTAGACGATCAATCCAATTAATGATGACACTTAACTGGGCTAGTTGCCAATAGAGCTCAGTAAAAATTGGAAGTATTGTCCTTCATGTCAATATTTTAATATTTTTTGTCCCAAATCAGAACAAAAAGTTAAAACAAATTTATTGTGAAACAAAACATTATGAAAATTTTGAATCAGAATGGTGAAAAATTTTGTTTGACACAATCTCTACCTAAAGTGAACCAGTTTCCTTGTGGTTGTGCTATGTATCTCTTTCTAGGATATTTTTGGGTTACTTTTCCCCAATACTGGAGGGCTGGGACCTCTTAAGACAGAAGTTATCTAATATCTACCCTGAAGGACTGGCATTTTCTTTTTCTTTTTGAGTTCATCGTCCTTTGGCGGTGTTTGTAGATGTACCTTGAAGTCTCTTGTTTTCTGTTCCATGCCCGTCTCCTATTGTGATCTTTCCTTTTCAGCTCCCACCTCCCCTACCCTAGAGCTGTCTGTACCACTTTGCTTTGAGATCATCTTGAGAGAAAACAGGGTTTTCGGATTCCCTTCCCCCAAAGTACCATGGCAAAATCTGCCAAGAATGGTTCACTGTGAAGGGAAGGGAGAAAGAGCAAGTGAAAACATTGAGTCGGTACTGCCCTTACTAAATCTGTGCCTCTACTGTGCTTTTCAGTTAGTAAAGCAAGCAGCTAGGATTCTGTGGGTGTAAAGAGTGACTCTGAAGCTGTTCTATAGACAGCAACATCTAACTACTCAACAGGAATGGAGAGCACCAAGGAACTGGCCTTGACTGTAATGGATAATTGAGGCATGTTAGTTCTGAGATTTATTTTACAGACCCAGGTTTCATAGCTGCTTAAAACCTTTCCAATTTGGGTCTCAACCTCAGTTTCTGGTATAAATTAAGTTTACAAAAATTACCCGGTTTTACAATAACAACATGCTGGTGCACGAATATTACCTACATATAGCCAGACCAATCAATGTCAGAATAAGCACATTTGTATGTTAAACCATTCTTCTAATCTATTACTTATTTGTTTTCACAAACAGTATACTTTTTTCCCCTTGGAAATACAGCTTCTTTATTAATATATATTTCTTGAAGCAGATTCATCTTCCTTTCAAATCCTCCCCCTTCACAATGAAATCTGATTTAGCAAGCGGGTGACTGATCCTCTAACTGATTTCAACTCAGCTAATATATTTAAAATTGCAGTATATTTGTATTCTGAGTCAGTCTTTGTACTTTAGTAACAGACAATATAGAGCCAAATCCTGAGGTCTTTAGAACAATGGGAACGTGCCAGTCAAACTGAATGATAGGACCTTAGGATTTCCCCAGTGATAGCATAAATGGTAATTAACACGTTCAATCTTTCCTCTAAGATTTAAATGAAACTATTACAAATTTAATTTATTTTTTCCATCGTTTAATTATTTTATTTTTCCTCCTCTACAGCTGATAACTATCAGCTATACCTTTTACAGGTGAAGATCCAGAAATCTGGAGCTTACATGCAAATAGTAAAATACCACAATTTGTAGATTCCATGAATATGCATTACTTACTATTTATGCATATTCTTCATTTTTATTTTAACGCAAAAAGCTGTGTTTTCTATTCCTGCTCCGTCCTTATAATGTCAGTTGCTCTGGATACAGTGATAGGCAGGCTATAAAAACCAATAAAATAAATTTTTCTAGACGTTTTGGTACGTTTTAGGCCCTTGTGCAACTGAAGCACAAATACAAGTTCAGCACAAGTTAAATGTTTGGGTTTATGATTTTAAAAATATTTAGTCACTAATAACCTAATGGAGTCTCGTTATCAGAAATGTCAGCAGCCACTAAGAGGGGAGGGAAGTGAGGCACCCAAACAGTCTCAGCTGAAGTCAGAAAAATGCCACAACTCCATTAATGTTACAGACCCAACTACCCAACTCCCTGAGAGCGGGCATCTCCAGGACCCATCATACCCTGCTCTACCCTCTTCTATCCACCTTTGAAAGCCCCCTCTTTGCTATGTTCAGCGGAGTGCAAGGCACTCCGCCCCCAATGCCCCCAGTTTCTATGGTCTGTGTGGGGTTGAGACACTCTACCCACACTCTTCTAATCCAGCCACAGACCGAAGCAATGTAGTTGAGACTGCTGATACAAGGGTAGAGGATCCAACCCCGGCTTTCTATTTAAGTCTGACTTCCAGTCAGAAACTAAGGAGAAAGCACACAAGTCAGGGTCTCCTGGGGAAAATGGGAGGCTTAAAAGATTTGAACACAATAGCTAAGCATAAGAATGGCCAACATGGGTCTGACCCAATGGTCCGTCTAGCCCAGTATCCTCTCTTCTGACAGTGGCCAATGCCAGATGCTTCAAAGGGAATGAACAGAACAGGGCAATTATTGAATGATCCATCCCCTGTCATCCAGTCCCAGCTTCTGGCAATCAGAGGCTTAGGGACATCCAGAACATGGCACTGTATCCCTGACTAGCTTGGGTAATAGCCATTGATGGACCTATACTCTGTGAACTTATCTAGTTCTTTTTTTAATCCATTTATAGTTTTGGCCTTCACAACATCCCCTGGCAATAAGTTCCACAGGTTGACTGTGCATTGTGTAAAGAAGTACATCCTTTTGTTTGTTTTAGACCTGCTGCATATTAATTTCTTTGGGTGACCCCTAGTTCTTCTATTATGTGAAGGGGTAAATAACACTTCCTTATCCACTTTCTCCACACTATTAATGATTCTATAGACCTCAATCATATCCCCTCTCAGTTATCTCTTTTCCGTATGGAAGATGTTCCATTCCCCTAATAATTTTTGTTGCCCTTCTCTGTACCTTTTCCAATTCTAATATGTTTTTTTTTTGTGTGATGTGGCAACCAGAACTACACGTGACTAGAACTGTTACTTGAGAGGTAATAGCTAATTTAGACTCCATCATTTTGTATGTATGGGTGGTATTGTTTTCCAGTGTGCATTACTTTGCATTCATCAACACTGAATTTCATCTGCCATTTGGTTGCCTAGTCACCCAGTTTTGTGAGATGTCTTTGTAATGCTTCGTAGTCAGCTTTCGACTTAACACCAGTGCTGCTGGTGGCCTGTGTGTGTGTGGTTTTAAGAAGCTTTTGCACAATTAAAATATATACTGTCTGTTAATCTGGAATTTCGGAACTGCTACCATACTAAGCGGCAAAGCAGAACCTCACTTATCCCAGTGGAGCGCCAGGAGTTTTCAGAGCTCGCAGGCACCCAGCACTAGGCTACATGCCAGTACTGCACACCTTTATGGGATGAATCTTACTCTGCCCTGGAACCAACCACTGTTACTGATGCATAGGAGGGGGAACAGAACCTTGTCCCTGCCACCAGCCTGCTCCTCTTTTTATCTGAGGCCTGGTCTACACTAGGGGGTGGGGGTCGATCTAAGTTATGCAATTTCAGCTACGTGAATAATGTAGCTAAAGTCGACGTACTTAGATCTATTTACCGTGGTGTCTTTACTGCGATAAGTCGACGGCTGACACACTCCCGTCGACTCCTCCTGCACCTCTCGCCCTGTTGGAGTACTGAAGTCAACGGGAGAGCGCTCGGCAGTCGATTTAGCGCGTCTAGACTAGAAAATCAAAATCATACTACATGAAGACAAATTTTTCAAAATATAATTTTGATCTGGTGGTCTGTAGCAATAACTGACATTTATTTATTTTTTTAAAAGCACACATAGGGCCACATGCTCTCCTGCTTGCTTTGCACTGTTCAGGTGGCTCCAAGGGGCTAGAAAGTAGCTACATTTGACAAGCTGAGTAGGAGGGAGCTTTCAGTTGGCCTGGTGCAGAGCTGACATACCTAATCCCTCTGCTGGTCCCAAAATGTGGAACTGGAGTAGGGTGCTGGGAATGGACAATGACTGATTGTATCTGAGTGCACTGCTCTCTAGTTCATAGTTCCTTGAGGACAGCTGTCAGCTGGAGTTTGGTCCTGTCGCTAGGCTAAACTCAACAGGGCTGTGCCCCAGTTAGAGCATCAGGGTGCTACAAGCTGCCGCCTAACAGCTTCCTTCATCCCCAACCTCTTGTGCACCCTCGCCTTCTTTGTTAAACTCTGAATGCATTTTATCTTAAAGTAGCATGTAAGCTTTTTGGGGAACAGACTGTATCTTACTAAGTGTCTGTACAGTGCCGAGCACTGAGGAGACCTGAGTAAAGCTGGGGCCTCTAGGTGCAACCTGGAATATAATTAATCATTCATACATACCTCTCTAACTGTTTTGATGGCAGAATGTAGAGTGATGATTACCCAATGGAAAGAGGAATACAAATTCTGAAATGTAAACAATTGAATTTCTTCTTATATTTTCAGCGTCTGAGTTGTTCTTTTTTCCTTCTCAATATGGTTGGTGACATCCTGTCCCAGGGTTGTGTTAGTGATTTGTTTGGCATTGGCAGACTCATGTAATATTTGAAAATAAAAATTAAAAGCTGTATTTAACAATAATCACTGCCCCCATCCTGAATGTTGGCAAATATGAATTTCAGCATCTATAATCTTTAGAGTAAGGCATAAAACCATAAGTTGTATTATCGTCATTTAATAAAATAATCCTTCTTGAGCAGTTGATTTTCTTTAATTATGCTAATCCTTATTTAAGATAATATAATTCTACTGGTAATGCAGTGAAAAGCTGCAGAGTAGACAAGTACATAAAATACCTACCTGTACCTAGCCTTAAAGTGGAAATATCATGCAAATACATGACAATATACAGTGCATTCTCTGTCTCTTCATTTTTTGAGTATAAACAAAATGTATATGAATTCTTCTATGCCTATTCTTTTGTTAGGTCCTGAGGAAATAGAATTCAAATGTCCCCTGAATCATATTACTTGCATCGGTACAAACAGATGTATTCACTTGTCGCAACTCTGCAATGGTGTATATGACTGTTCAGACGGGTATGATGAAGGAGTACATTGTCGGGGTAAGTGAATATGGTGGGGGGGGAAATTTCTACCAACTTCAGGTCTTTTAAAAGGATGCACTTTTAAGTGGGAGTTCAAAGTGATTCAGTAAACTTCTTCTTTTAACCATATGTATTTAAAATAAGTATATATGTTGTTACATTTAGTGTACATTTCAAAGCCAGCTTTTTTTAAAAAAAAGTGTTTATTTTGAAAGAACCGAGGGTAAAAATACCTACAGGCTTTCTAGCATTTTTCTTTAAAATTTTCAAAGTTTGTATGAAAGAGTTGTTTGCACCAGAAGAAGAATGAACAAACCTATTCTTTGGGGTATACAAAATAGGTAATACTTGTTTGCCACAAATCCCTTTTCCCTTAAAACTCTGTTTAACAAAGTCAAAACCAAACATCTATGAAAAGAATTTGACATTTTTAGTGTGTTAATATATTAGATTTTTCCAATCAAAATAATTTTCTTTTCAGATTTTGTTTTCATAAGGGTTAACACTATTTGATTTCATCTCACTTTGGGATTATATTCAAATAATCTTACAATTCAAAGGGTGAGTTTGTCTTAATTCTATCTGTAAGGAATTCATGTAATACTCATGAGATCTAAATACCCCACCTCGCCGCCTGCAAAAAACTCTGCTCAAACAACAGTAAACATCATGGATCTTCATCTCATGTAAATGAATGTAGCTGAATTGTCATAAACTGAACTGTGCAGTTTTACAGCAGCTGGGATATGGTGCATAGGATAGATCCTCTATTAACTATATTTTCACAGTGAAAGGGATCAAGCCTCAAACATAAAGTGTCTGTTTCTGTAGTCTTTGTTCGGCAAAACTCACTCTGAGTTTGATAGATGTTTTGCCTGTGTATTGACTTTAGGATTGGTCCTGGCCAGAGTAATGAATAAATGAAATCAGCGAAAGCATCTCTGGGGAACATTGAAGCGTTCTTAAGTTACAAATAAATACTACATAGAAAAGAGCATTTATCAGTTAATGACAATTAAAACATAATCCTCAATAGATATATTTATGTATTTAAACTACTCTGGACAGAGGATTAAAAAAAGCTAATTCAAATAGTGGACAATGGTTTTTGTTCATTAGGAGATTAATGTATGGTGGAACCAGGAGAGGAAGTGGATTAAAATTTAAGGCATTACTTAAAGCATAAATTAAACAGATTCTTTGTTTTCTCCAATTGTCATTTTGCAGGGCTAACCTGGGCTTTGGAATAACATAGAAATAACTGCTTTGGGGACAGGTCTTTTTATTTTCTGTTAAAATACCTTTTTAAGGCTGATGTGGACTCCACCTTCTCATGTGATCACTAAATATTCTAATGTATGTGGTATCTTCCCAGTGGTAAATTTCATGTGCCTTACCTTTTATAAATATGACCTGAATTTAATAGCTCACTCTCATAGAGTACAGTTAAGTTTAGGAAAATGTGCTGAGTATTGACAGTTGATATCAGCCCTAACTTGAATACACAAAACTTAATATTGTATGGTGAAGTGGTTATGTACTAAAAATTGAGTAAGACTTGATAGCCCAAACTTCCAAATACAAAATCCCTAAATCCCTATTTAGAGTAGTCTTCCATTAATACAGCCGGGAAATGGGTAACTATGCACATAAATATTGATCTGAGTCGCAACTACCCATTTTGCAAATATATAACTGATGTGAAAATATGTCCCTAAATTCAAGGGCACTTCTTTCCTCTAATAAATATTGAGACTGAAGAAATGAATCCAAAAAGGAGAAAAAAAAATCTGACAACCAAATAATTTTAAAAAATGGGTCACACTTTATAACAAGGACACTGTAATCACAGCGTAGTTATATTACCTTTATAGTAGAAACTCGTTGCAGTTGCATGATTTGATACCAGTAACTACCACTAAATCATTCTCCATAAAGTTCACTGTATGAAATAATTACTGGACGAATAACATGGAGTTAACATGCCTAGATTATAATAGTGTACATATTACGGAGGACACCAAAGAGTGATCATGAATCAGTCATGTAGTTAACCTTCTGCCTATATCAACTATTGTTTTTTAAATACTGCACACTGTAACTGTAATTACTTAGAGTACTTCTACTTTAAAGAGTAACCAGTATCTGAAAAACATAAATTTTGTTTTAGGATACCTAGCGGAAAATATGACTTCTTCATGGCACTGGTAAAAGAGACGCTTATCTGCATTTCGTGTTAATTAATGAAAATGTTAATCTAAAAACATTTTCAGTTCATCAGGAAAGTAATGGAAAAATCTTATGATCTCAAACACTGCACATGTTCTACAGAAGTGGCTGCATTAGACTGATATGTTACTTAGGATCGCCATATCACCATGTGCGTACATATGCATGTGTCTGTGTACATTCATATATGGGGAATGTGAACATACATGGTGAAGGGCATTCTCTAAACTGATGTGCCCTTTCAAAAGACAGATCTTATCTCTTGGAGACTAAAAACTTCTCATAATGCACTAAGAACTAACAGAATTCAAGCATTCAATAACTAGAACTATTCAAAATGCTTTCTCTAAATTTTGCATTCTTATGTTAATTCATTATATTACCAACTCAGATGGACACATACAGGGCAGGGTCCTTTCATCAAGCAAGGAAAAATTTAATCATATCTGCAGTGTGAATTGGGTAATTCATGTGGATTTTGAATAAAATGGTAGTAGATACAATGCTGTTACAGGCACATATGCTTTTTTCCCTGGGGAGCGTAATGCATAAATTCAGATTTTTGTGGCAATAGATAATAAAAATGGTTTTATTATATATGATTATTTTTCAGTGTTCTTTGGAGCTAAGGAGTGTATTCGGTTTACTAAAATTCATTCTTCAAGAGCTGCACCCTATGTATATTCCACATGTGGCTATGCCTGTGCACCATGCACCTAAGACTAGAGGGCAAAGGGGAGGTGCAGTCTGACTTCCTCTCCAGTTCCTTCTTACCACCTCGTGTCCTGAGTCTGTGTTGAGCTATCCTCGCATCCTCTCCATTTCTGTAAATATAACTGTATATAGTTTGCTGGTATTTTACAGTATTTTACATAGTATAGATTAGCTTTCCCCACCCTGGGGACCCCCTTCATCTCTCCTTTTGCGAGTAGGCCTATGCCCAGAAGTCCTGGATTTAAAAACTGCATCTCCTACCCTTGCTCCTTCTCAATCAGTGACAACCACCACTGCTATTTTTTACTGCCTTGGGGGGAGATATATCTCTGCCAAGTGCAGTATCTGTTACCCCTTTCCATTCCGGATCCGAGAGGGGCAAGAACTCATATTGAGGAAGCACCTACAGGAGAAAGCCTTGAGATCCCAATCAGATCCAAGCCAGGAGGGACCCCTCTCTACAGCAACCACAGTCCTCAAGCAGTGTGCCTCCAAACATGAACTCTGGAGTAGAGACCAGATCAGGTAAAACTAAAGCTCATAAGATCATAGGCTTCTCATAAGAGTAAGGGGCACTCTCTCAGACATACAAACAGATCCCCCTGAGCCTGCTTCCAGGATAAGGGATCCCTCCCAACTCCTTGCAAGTCGGGCGCACAGGTCTCAGGTCTGCCTAAGCTTCTCAGCCATGAAGAGAAAGGGGGCAGGAGCAAGCTACACTGGTGCTGACTGTGACCTCTAGCATGTCGCAGGACCGACATCCACCAGTACCAACCAAGAGCTCCAGATGGGACTGTCCCTCTCTAATGGTGCCAGCCCCGCCAACTGTTAAGTCTGTTGTACTAGATCGGGTGGAACCAACAACCAGGACCCTTCATACTCAGGGATGGACTGAGGCATATTCTACACCAGAGAGATTTTAGTCCTCCCAGACCCACAATCTCCTCTGCTTTCAGGCCCAGATCTTCTGAGAGACATCTAAATCCCAGAGGAGGACACCTTCTCAAGGTGTTACTCCCCTAGTCTATCTGTGAGTCCGGGCTTGCTTCCTTCCAGTGACGATGGCACTAGTCTTCTAGTCGGCTGAATCTGACAAACTATCACCTCCCTAACGCAGGGTTTTTAGAGTTTCTTGGACCTGTCCTCGGCCCAAGCAAGGTTAAACTCCAAGAGATGGCTGGTACCCAATGAGGCCATCACACCCACCAATCATTCATACTTGCATTACAAGGGTTTATGGGATCCTTATGAATGAGACCCCTGGTCCATGTGCTCTACCATAGAATCATGTCATCCCTCTCCTCTTAGGCAACAGCAACTGGCGCTGCAGATGTACACAGAGGGAAAAAGATGATGAGCTGGAGCCATCATTAATGGTGGTACTGATAGGGGTATCATCTTCGTCACCTGATAAGGCAATTGCCCCATCTTTCACCATCCCCATCTAACAACCATGGGTTTTATGAAGAACTGTTGCAGAGTGTGGTGGCAGAACTTCAGATTCCATTAGAAGAATTTGAAGATATGCAGTAAAAGCTCTTGGATATCCTGCAAGGCACACAATCAGGTAGCTCACCCAATAAATGAGGCCATTATAGAACCAACTAAAGTGTAATGGATATACTGGCAATATTTATCTGTATCACTTAGTCTTGAGAAATGTTACTTCATGCCTGTGAAAGGGGCAGAATTCTTATTCACTCACCTTACCCCCAACTCCCTAGTAGTACAAGTAGCCATGGAAATATCCAGAAGATTCATCATGACAAAGCATAAATCATACTCATCACACTCACTTGGCCCATATAATTCCGGTTTCCAGACCTCCTACTAATATCAGCCCATCATCCCATCAGCATCCAACTCTTTCCACTAACTCAGAAGAATGGCAGGATCAGACAACCCAACCAAGACTCTTCACTTCATGGTTTGCTATTTGGATGGGTGTCAGACAAAGAGCATTCATGTTTGGAGGCCGTTCAAGCTATTCTTAATCACAGCAGTAAAGATTCTACCAGAAAATGTAATAAATGACAGGATTTCTTTACCTGGACAAAGCAGAACCAGGTATCACTAGGTCCTGCAGGTATTCCTGCTATTTTAGACCTCCTTCTCATTCTCAAGTTGCCAGGTCTTTCTATAAGCTTGCTGCAGTTCCATCTAGCAACAGTCAGTGCATTCCACCCTCCAGTATTCTATTTTTATTTACCTGGTAACAACCAGCTTCCTTAAAGGCTCTTACCAGGACCTTTCTACCAGTAGTGGAGGCAATGCTGCAGTGGGACCTCATTCTCAACAAGTATTGAGCCTCCTGTCAAACCTTTGGCCATGTGCTCAATGTCCCACCTGTCTATGAAGGTCACCTTCCTGCTTGTCATTTTGTCTGCCAAGAAGGTGTGTGAGCTGGGAGCCCTGGGGGCCGACTGGCCACACACTCCATTTAATAAAGAGAATGGTATCCCTTCACCTGAAATTCATCCAGAAGATAATTTCTGAGTTCTGCATAAACCTATCAAATCACTTACCGCTATTCTTCTTGAAGCCTCATGTCTCTGTCAAGGAGAGGAGACTGCATTCTCTCAACAGTGGATGAGCACTGGTGTTCTAGCTGCAAAGAATGAAACCATTGAGAAAACCACCTAGCCCACTTTTGTTACAGCAGAGCAAGCACAGGGACAGGCAATATCTGCTCAGACACTCTCTAAGTGGATTTCTGGTAGTTTTCTTCTTTGCTATTAGTTGGTGCATCTCCCTTCCCCTGGCATGGAGGGAGCCCATTCCACTAGGGCACAGGCAACCTAAGTAACAACTCTTCGAGAAGTACCTGTGCTAGACATTTGTAAGCTGGTAACCTGGAGTTCCATCCACACTTTCACAAAGCATGTTTTGATCCAAGCCTCTTCTGCTGATGCAGTGTTACAGACATCTATACCTCCTGCATTGTTGTGCACCCGTCCTGTTTGAGTATTGCTTGACAGCTGCCGACATGTAGAATACATACAGGGATCAGCACTCAAAGAAGAAATGGAGGTTACCTAGTTGTAATTGGAAGTTCTTTGAGATGTGTGGTATTTATCTATATTCCACTACCTGCTCTCCTTCCATGAATGCACACCCAGAGATACAGATAGGGGCCACTCATCTCAAAGAACTGCCAGTTACAGCTAAGTAATCTCCATTTATAGACTGGGACTATTATATATATATTATATACTTATATTGCCTATCCTCTCTAATCACCAACCCCCATCCAACCCCCCCTTCCAGTGCACCTTGCTTTGAAAGGAAATAAAGGCACCATTGTTTCACAAACAACAATTTTTTATTCAAGATTTGGGAAGAAAGGGAGAGAACTGGGACGGTGGCCAGGGTGGGGTGCGGGTGGAGGAAGGAGTGAAGGAAAGGCTGTTTCAAAACTTGTGGAATGACAGCCTTCTGCTGCTTGAGCAATCCGCAGGGGTGGAGTGGTTGTTTGCACGTTGCCTTCCCCCCCGAGTTATGGGGACTCTGGGTGAGGAGGCTATGGGACTTGGGGAGGGGTGAGGGCGGTTACAGATGTGCTGCAGCGGCGGTCTGTCATCCTGCCTGCGTTCCTGCAGAACATCCACCAGACGCTGGAGCGTGTCAGTTTGCTCCTGCAGTAGCCCAAGCATCACCTCTGTCACCCTCTGGTCTTCCTGCCGCCACCTCTCAGCTCGAGCGTCCCTCCTGTCCTCCCATTCGCTGGCCACTTCCTTGTACTGGGAAATTCTGTCCCTCCACACGTTCTGCTGAGCTACTTCAGTGCGGGAGCACTGCATTAGCTCAGAGAACATCTCGTCGCGTGTGCGTTTCTTTCTCCGCCTTATCTGCGACAGCCTTTGGGAGGGAGATGCCGGAGGAAGCCTAGGGACAGTTGCAGCTGTGGGATGAAAAAAGGGAGTGATTTTTTCAAACAGATACATTTTACAGAACAATGCATATACTCTTTTGCAGTGAATAGCACCATTCACAGTACCTACCAAATATACTTTCAGTACAAGGTCGCATTTTGCATCTTTATATTGAGTACCTGGGGCTTTGGTGTACAGATCACACACGCAGGGCTGGGCAACGGAATTCGGCTAGCGGGCGGCCATGGTAAGCCATAGACTTTCGGCTTCGGAAACCTTAATTAACAACAGCGCCCTCCTTTCACGCTCAAAGCCAAGTAACTCAAAACAAAGTAACTCCAGCCATCCCGTTCCCTGGGATGCTAGCTTTTGCCGTCACCCCACTGCGTGGCTGGTATCAGGGAAGATCCCTGCTGCCTGAACGCCAACTGCCCAGCATGATCGGCCTCCCTCCCATCCTCCACCATGTGGCTGGAAACTGCGGGGAGGATTTCTTTTCAGGAACAGGCAAACAGTCCAGTAGAAATGGCCACCGCCGACTGTCCCCGTAATTAAATTCCCATATTTCAAACCGGTCACCATGAGTAATATCACTCTGATGAGGATAACACAGACAGAAAAAGAATGGATGTTGCTTGAATGCCAGCAAACACCGGGGCCGTATGCTGCCAGTCTTTGACGTGCAATGATACCAGTGTACTTGCTACTGGCCTGGCACGGTAAAGTTTCCTACCATGGAGGACGCAATAAGGCTGCTCTCCCTAGAAACCTTCTGCAAAGGCTTTTAGAGTACCTCCAGGAGAGCTTCATGGAGATGTCCCTGGAGGATTTCCGCTCCATCCCCAGACATGTTAACAGACTTTTCCGGTAGCTCTACTGGCCACGAATGCATCCCAAGTCATCAGGGCAAAGTAACCATTAAAAACCAATTGCTTTACAACCATGTTTTTTCAATTCAAAAGATACACTCACCTGATGTGCCTTCTCCGGCTTCACGGTCCGCGATACCACCTTGGGAGGGTTGGGAGGGGATCTCTGTCAGGGTGAGGAAAAGTTCCTGGCTTTCGGGGAAATCGCCCTGCAGAGCGCTGTCGACTACCTACATCCTCATCATCTTCCCCGTCCGCAAAAACCTCAGAGGAAGCGAGTGATGAGAATACCCCATCCTCAGAGTCCATGGACCGGGGTGGGGTAGTGGTGGCCACCCCCCCTAGGATGGCATGCAGCACTGCGTAGAAGCGGCATGTCTGGGGATCTGACCCGGAGCGTCCGTTTGACTCTTTGGTCTTCTGGTACGCTTGTCTCAGCTCCTTAATTTTAACGCGGCACTGCATTGCATCCCTGCTGTATCCTCTGACCGTCATGGCCTTGGCGATTTTTTCATAGATTTTTGCATTCCGTCTTTTCGATCGTAGCTCTGATAGCACGGATTCATCTCCCCAGACTGCTATCAGATCTAACACCTCCTGTTCTGTCCATGCTGGAGCCCTCTTTCTATTCTGGGATTGCATGGTCACCTCTGCTGAAGAGCTCTGCATCGTTACCTGTGCTGCTGAGCTCGCCACGCTGGCCAAACAGGAAATGAAATTCAAACTGGCCAAACAGGAAATGAAATTCAAATGTTCCCGGGGCTTTACCTGGGGCTTTACCTGGCCAGAGCATCCGAGCTGGGACTGCTGTCCAGAGAGGTCACAGTGGTGCACTGTGGGATAGCTCCCGGAGACCAATAACGTCGAATTCCGTCCACACTAACCCTAATTCGACACGGCAATATCGATTTTAACGCTAATCCCCTCGTTGGGGAGGAGTACAGAAATCGATTTTAAGAGCCCTTTATGTTGAAATAAATGGCTTCCTTGTGTGAACGGGTGCAGGGTTAATTCGATTTAACGCTGCTAAATTCAATATAAACTCTTAGTGTAGACCAGGCCTTAGACATCTCTGCTTTCATTTCTCTGAATTTTGGTATGCAATGCAGTCTGTGGGGAAAAAAACTGAGTACACAAGAATTAAAAATTGTTCGTATCTAGGGCCACACAGCCCATAACAAATCTTAAAAGGAAGGGGGTATAAGCCTGGTGCTGAGAGCTGGAAAGCTATGGAAGTTGAAGAGAGAGTACTGGATGAGTTTAGTGAGAGAAAAAAGCTAGCTTTACTCTGTGGAAGCTTGTTAGAAGGTTGGTCAGACACTTGCCTTTGAGGTGTTAATGGTGACCTAAGGGGATAATCCCAAAAGGTTTGAAGAAAGTTTAGAGAAGTATCCAAAAGTTGTCTTAACTGAACCTTCAAACCTTTTAAGTTTTGACTTTCTCTAGAAGTTCAGAATTCTTTGGAACACCGCTCACATGAATTCCCTTTACTTGAACCGTAAAGATGAGTTCAGTGCAAACAAGAAGTGTGCAAGTGTGGGCTAATTATAGGTGAGGCACACATAGGCCAAAGGAAGATGTTGTGTGTTCTGTCCATCAGTCTAATATCTTTAGAAAATAAGACTGATGTAACTAAAAAAGAGTATAGCATACAAAATTAATCATCACTTACATAACTTAGACTCCGGGCCAATCACCCTTTTATCAATATCCATTTCTTCTTCTTTGGTTTGCATTGCTGAAGTACATTTGTTAGAGAAATATCTGTGTTGCCTTATTTCATACAACTAATCTCTATTTGTATCTGTTCTTGAAAACCAAGGTACTTGAAAGTGTTCCTTTTAAAATGTAGTTGTCTGAAATATAGCACAAAGTATATACTGTAGCATGAACTCTCAAATTCTAAACCTAGACCATATTGGACTATGGGAAGTATAGTACTAAGCTGGGTTCAGATATAAGTTAGTTATACAGCATACTTTTTTCCCCATTAAGGTTTTAGTACCAATTAAGTTCTGTATAAGCTCAAAGTGACTGGCAAGAGTTTAGCGCTTTCCAAAACTCAGGGGAACTTCAAAAGAAGAGGCTACTGGAATGCTGAATGCTATTTTTTTCGTCTCTTTGATTTGTATTGTTCAAGGTGATTTTTCTTTGCTCTTTTTTCATTTTAAATGACATCTTTTAAGATTTTTTTTAAAAAGGAAGGAAGAAAACTGAAGGAGAATATCATGATAGGCCTAGTGGCCTTTTCCTCTGTGGTGGATTTCTTGTCATATGTTCTGACTTAGTAGGGAACCTATTATTCACATGGCTACAGAAGTGACTTAGGTTCTCTAATCTCTATATCTAAGCAGTTTTTTTATAAAACAATATTTATATTATCTGTAACATAAAAAGTTGAAGAAAATGCAATATGCCTACAGTGGGAGATGGTCTGTCTCTGAATTGCAGTCAGAGTAAAACAAATATTACACATGAAAGTAAATTGGTCTGCTTTTTCCCTTGGCCAGTCTGCAATTACAAAAATAAAATGAATAGTTATCTTAAAGTTGATTGAAAACCTGAAAACATAGCAGTAAAAGTCAGTAAATATCCTTAAATGCACTTCAAAGGACCTCAAAGCACAAGCTGTATTTTAGAAACAATGATCATAGAGGGCTATCCAAGGGAAAAATAATATGAGGCACAGACAATAATACATTGAAGGCACTAAATACACAGCAACTAGATAAACAAAAAATGTCAAGTATATTACATAGTAATTGCCATTATATTTTTACAGGTAGAGCTGTCTTAAGTATCAGGAATACTGCAAGAATACTAGCTATCATGCAAAACTAACTTGCAATGGCAAATCAGTTTTATGAGTGAGCTCTTTTTCTGTTTGTATGTACAAACATGTACATACATGTAAGACTTAAGGTGCAAAGCTATTATTGCAAGCTGCGTGTTGTGGGTATTATGTTATAGGGGGCTGATGTGGAATGCTGGTAGTGATGTGTGGGTTATAATTAACAAAGAAACAAAAAAGAAATATTCAGTTTCAATAAAGTGTTTGGAACACAGTTACAGATCTTAAAGCCACAACTGCACTGGCAGGGGAAGAAGATGCACTGCTTGAGAGACAGTGGCTGGAGGTATTTTGCTTGGACACGAGAGATGTAGGCATAATGCTTCTAGAGATGGGGAGCACACTTTGGCTGTGTGCTTAGCCTCATCTAAAGCCCATTGAAGTCATTGGAAGTCTTTCCCATGATTTCCTTGGGCATTGGTCCGGGCCTTAGAAAAGGTATATCTCATGCTCTTTCCCAGCTCTTATGTCTTGGTGATTGCTAGTGTACAGGATGGCGAAGCCATGGCCAAACCCCCAATCCACCCAGTCAACTCACTTCTGAATTGTTGAATGTTACCAGGATTTCTCCTCAGGCATTCAGGGAGTGCAAGCAGCACTGATGGAGTGGGTAAAGGTGGCTTCCTGGTCTCTCCTGCCCAGTATACCTGAGCTTGGTCAGCAATAATTTGGCTCTTGAACTGTTATACAATCTTGCTTTGCGTACTGTATGTTTCCCTGTGTGAAGCACTGAATATTTTAAAATTTGGTTTTAAGTTTATTGGCTCATATTGCAACTAGTCACAACTACAAGAAAGCCACAAGTAGTACAACCCCCTGTCACCTGCAAAATGACAAACCAGGTAATACTCTGTATTATCATCAACAGGTTAAAGCCGTGAGTATGTAATTCACTGAATTATCTGCAACGCTGACTCCGTAAACTGTCAGATAATCTGGCTCACTCAATCCAAATTCAATTGAGATTGCAGAATCAGATGCATCACATTCTGGCTATTAGCGTAGCAACTTTCCATGTGTTGTTGGGAAAACTGAGGAAGATTTGATGTTTTTTTTAACTCTTTGAAGTTTATTCAAGGTACTAAGTATCTTAAAATATCTTTTAATGATTTACTATCAATTAAGAAATCCTGAGGACGATCACAAAAGACCAGTTGAGGTCACTTGAGGGGGAATGTCTTTTGTTTTTTGTTTTTTTAAAGAAGAGGAAATTCAGTTGAATGCAATTTAGACCTGATAGAGCCCTCATGAGATTTTTAGATCATTTGGATTCTTGTGAAACACAATGTGTGGATTTGAAATTTAACCTTTGGCCAGTAAATTATATAAAGACGAACTCTAGAGTTTTAGCATAGATAATAGGCATAAAAAGAATTGACCAAATAATTACTACAGCTTTATTTTTGTAGCAGTGTTTAAGCAGAGTATTAATTTTGTGTTTAGGCCATTGTTTCTGATATTGCCATCCAATGTAGTTTAATGATATTACTTAACCATGCATCCATACTGATGCTATCACAGCACTGAAGCTTTGTAAATGGTGTTCACCAGAGGGTAAAATATAAAGTTGAGAATTTGTGTGTGTTTCTCTTCCTGATCACCTATAAACTTGTATTGCATACAAAAACTAAGTGAATCAGAAATATAAATATTCCCTAATTCACTTTCTCATTGGAGACAGTAGTTTCACCTGGCAAAGAAATCTTTGCTTATTTGCTATGGCTGAGAAGCTTAATGTTGGATGCCCATTAGGTTTGTGATGAACAGCAAGTCCAGCATCAAACAGTTGAACCCCTGAGCCACCATGAAATGTAAAACTGCTCTAAACAAACCAGTGGAGCTACTGAAACCATACAGTAACATTCAGAAAGAGTCTCTGTGCCATCACATCTTATTTTGAATTGAACTTTTGTGCATGAGAGATGAGGCTTGAATGTGAGAAAGAAAGAAAGGAGGAATGATTGAACCCCAAAGAGCACTTCTACAGCACTGTTGGATGAAGTATAGTGACCCCCATTCAAGCTCAGGGAACCTGCATCACAGTCTCTGCAAGACATCTATGTATTTTACAGAAAGCCTGCAAAATCCTACATGATCTCACAAAGTCCACAAATTGAACCACTGGGATCCAAAACATTTTAGTTCATAGCTTTGTATTTCAATGCTGTGTTGTTTCTTGAGCAACAGAGAAGCTAGTACAGGAAAAAAGGAGAATGTAGCAAGGCTGGGGGTGGAGGTCTTATATTAATCTGCACTCTAAGAATTGAACATTTTGGATTTAATCTGACTGTGATCAGTCAATGGAGAGGAAAGAAAAGACTTTGCTTAAAACAATAAAACTAGTAAGTGTAGTTCTTCCTGAAGATTTGGTTTGTGTGTTGTTGTACCTGCTGCTTCAAATTTGCAAGAGAAAATACATTTTGCATGCTTATACAATAGTACAGCAATATGGTGATTTTGCTTGTTCTTTTGACATTATTTTTGATATCCATCTGAGATCAATCAAGGAGAGAGAAATGAGTGGAAATTTTATATGTATGCACAAAGATGTAAAACAATGTAATAAATAGCTCTTTATTTCAAAATAAAATGTATTAGACAGTGATACTGGAGTATACTATGACCCATTCATCACAAGAGAATGCTTCCAATGGCAGTAGGACCAAATTAATACTCCAGAAATAAAAACAGGATCAGTAATTATATCCACAGTCAATAACCTCAGCCAGCAGTGTGGATTGCTGTTGATCTTTCTTGTTTTGTTATTATTGTTTTGTTATTATATGCCCTCTTATCCTAACACTCAGCTACTCAGTTTATTGTGTACTTTACCATCTTGCCCACCCTTTCCCATAGAAAAGTGTCATGCAGTCCATAGAAATTAGAGAGGTCATTCAGTCTGTCCCCCTGTCAAGAGAAAGAAGTCATGGGCTTGAAGATTTAATAACTTACTATTGCAAAACCCTGCTGTGGTGAAGCAAATTAAAGCTGGTTGGCAGGAGTATATAGAAGTGAAAGATGTTTGAGGGATTTAATTTCATCCCTGCTTTTATGGGATGCCTCTAAAGAAGTTTTTAGGGCCAAAGTAATAGGTATAGCAACTTCTAAATTGAAAGAGAAAAAATGCTATAAAGAAGGCATTGGAGACGGGGATCAGGAAGATTGAGAAGTTAGATGTATACGAAAAAGAAAAGGGAAAATTCTTAATCTAATATGTGCAATAGGAGAACTGAGAAATATATTAAAAGAAAAAAAGTGTTGAATATACAGCTCAGAAAAACAATAAGACTGATTGGCTCGTGAGAAGATATAGCTGTGGGCTATGTGCCAAGTAAAATATAGAAATTAAAAGTGTATGTTCCACAATATTGCTAAAAAAACATTGTGCTATATCTTCAGCTAATGTAAATCCTCATATGACCCTGTTTGTTAATGTATTGTAATTTATATCTATAGAACCATGCCTGAATGATCAATGCTGCCCTTTCTTCCTCTGCCATTGTTTTAGGTTTAAATTGCAGATTTTTTTTAGTATGTTTCTAGGAGAAAGAGAACGGTATAAATATGCAAAAACAAATGCTAGTCAATTGTGGTCTCCCTGAAAACCCTAGGTGAAAGTATGCTGGTATGGTCCGGTACGGCGTACTGGTAAGAAAGTGCTGACCGTACCTGCTGGGCTGCTGATGTGGCGGGGGCGGGGACAAAAGGGGCAGCTGCCCTGGGGCTCCAGTGGCAATTTAAAGGGCCTGGGGCTCCTGGCCGCCGCTGCTGCTACTGCTACCGCGGCAGCGCCCGGAGCCCCGCGCCCTTTAAATCGCCACTGGAACCCCGGGCGGCGCCAGCTGGGCAGTGCTGAAGGGTTGGCTCGGGGATTTTGGACCCAGCCCTGCCCCTTCCGCCTGAGGCACCTCCCCTTCCGGGTGCCAGAGACACTCCACCCACCTTTCCCAGGACCCAGCTGCCCAGCATACAGATATGTCATTTAAGTTACTTTCACCCCTGCTGAAAACACGTACCTGTTGAAAGACACTTGTTTTGCTAAAATCAATTGTAGCTCAGAGAGCATCAACACGGAAGTATTAAACTTCCATACTTTTTTATAGGCATCACTGAGTCCGTAAGAGGGTATTCTACCAATGTTCGAGCTATATACTGCACCATTCTTCTTCACCTTCTGTACAATCAGCTAGAACAGATAAGATGAAAGGTGATAACTCAAATGTTTTATGATATTTCTATTAATCCACTGCCTAGTAAATATTTCTGAAAACACATAACGAAATACAGTAGAACCATATTTTTTGAAGTTATAATAAACCCACAGGACTAGATGGTAGTAAATCAGAGATATATAAGCCGCATCAGCAAGGCTAGGTGAGGCTTAGAAGAATGTCATGGAATGACCTGAAGATGGCTTTACTGTAGATTACTCTCCAGGGTTTAAGTCTAGTGCTATTGACTGTTACCTGGACTCTTTGACAGCCATGTTAGATTGCAAAATGAAAAGCCCTTTAAAATGTTAAATACAGTAATACTAAAGACGAGGGTTTTTTTTTACTTTGTGAAAGCTGCTATTTAATTATCTGAACAGGTTAGACCTTAGTTATATTTATTTTGTTCTATTTGCACCTGTCCTCAAAAGAAATTTGGCACAGTACTTTTTAGGGTAATTTTATGGTGATAAATATGCTTTAGGGTAATCAACTGTAGCAGGGTTGCAGGATCTGTAATGCTGCAAAGGGAATCCAAATGCCTCTGTTGACCCACCCTGCAAGGAAGAATTATAACCCTGGAAAAAGATGCCTAGCAACTCCCACTTATTAGTTGCAACAGATATAGCTTGTTAACTTTCCTCTCGATATAGGGGAGATGGGTGTGGCCCTCTCATGAGAAGGAACGGGGCCAACATTCGAGGCTTCATTTGTAGAAGATATGGAATGTCACCTGTACCAGCCAGGATTCTTCTGATAATTTTTTCCAGCACTTCAAGGTTATACAACAACATCTTAAATTATAGCTGTGCAATAAGGATTACATATTAATAAATATTTATCTTTACTAAATAACCAAGAGAAATTATATTTTATAAGAAAAAATGGGGTTCTTCAAGTGCTGGGCCCTATGTGTATTTCACATGTGAGTACGCGTGCGCTCCATGGGCCTGAGACCAGAGATTTGTATCAAGTAGCATCTGTTGGTCCGTGCTTGCGCAGTTGTCATCATCATGCTCTGAAACGAGGGCATACAGGGTGGTACTAGTCTGAGTTGCAGTCCACTGTGTCCATTAAAATCATCCTTTCCTTTCAGAATCTGTAAATACATATTGTAAATAGTTGTAGTGAGCTTGGTCATAGTGTTTTTTACAGGTAGTATAGTTTGTCTAGTTCCTCCCTGCTTCAGAGAGCTTCTCCCCACAGAGGAGGACTATGCCCAGATTTTCCAAACTATATCCCCTGATCTTGTTTCTTCTCCGTCAGCAGTGAACACTAGCACTGCCTTTGCTTCCTTGAAGAGTCGCATAATTACCGCCAAGTGCAGCATCTCCTGCTCCTTCTGACCCTTAACCCAGGACAGCTGAGAGCTCCATATTTGGAAATATCTCATGAAGAAGGCAATAAGATTTCAGTCAGATCCAATCTGGGAAGACCCCACTGTACAGCAGCCTCAGATGGTGAGCAACACCACTCTGAGCATGATTTCTGGAGTATAGGCCAAACTCTTAAGAAACCCTCTCACAAGAGTAGGGGACATGAACACGGATATAAAGACAGATCCTGGTTCAGATCTGCATCTAGGAAAAAAGGTCCTTCCCCATCTCGGTCCAAGTGGGGTGAATCCTCACCTGACACTTCTATGGAATTAGGTCCACATAAATCTTCCATTCAAGAAAAGAAGGCATGAAGGAAAAAGGATCTGATGGTACCAGCTTTGGTTCCAACTCACAGGCTGGAAGATTGGCACCAGTCTTTTCTCACTGGGAATTTCATGTTGGACCCCAATTTGATGGTTCCAGCACATTCTGAGTGGGATCCTCCAAGTACCAGGTGTTTGGATGCACTGGATCCAAAAGTCCTGACCTCTAGAACCACTTGAACTCCACAAAGGACTGAACGCTTTACCTCACCAGTAGATAGGGTAAGATGAGACTATCTGCAATCTTGTATTCTAGCAGTTCTGGTTTTCCTTAGAGATGTTTCAATACAAGAAGAAACCACCTTGGGGAGAAGAAGATCCTCTCCCACCGTGTTCACAGGTTGGAGCATTCTTCCACCGGTACTGCTGATGGAATGGAAACCTACATTCTCATTAGACAAATCTGGTGTTCCAGGCGATCCTTTTTTCTCCAGAGGAGGGAAACCCAGATGGATCCTATAGAAGGTCTTGGAACCACCCCCCTTCTGGTTCTGATTACACCGGGGACCATTGGTACCCAATGCTTTGGGCTTCCTGCTCCCAGCTGGGCTCCATGGGATCTGTATACTAGTCACCCTGGATCTATGCAGGAATCACACCAGCTCTCTTCTTGCAGCTGATACCAGTCGGCTCCATAGGAGTCTGTGGAGGACAAAGATGATATGGTCCGGATGGTTCTGAGAGGTGTCTGATCCTTCTCACATGATGAGACAATTGCTCCATCATCACTTCATCACCTGATGACCACAGGCAGTACCAGGAGCTTTTGCAGAGGATAGCAGTTGAGGTTCACATCTCTCTTGAGGAGATGCACAACACTTAGCATAGTCTATTGTACATCACGTAACCCTCTGTCCCAGTAGGGTGACCCTCCCAGTGAATGAGGCCATTTTGGAACCAGCCAGGACTGTTTGGCATATCCCTGCTTCCTGTGCCCCTTCCTCAAAAAGGGCTGTTTTTGCTAGCTAAAGGGGAAGAGTTCTTCTAACCCACTCAGTGCCCAATTCCGTGGTGCAGGCAGCTACAGAGAAATCCAGGATACAGCACCCCAAGACTACTCGTATTGTCAAGGGCACTAAACACCTGGATCATCAACCAACCTGTAATACAGAATTGCTAACTACCAGGCACTATTAGCAAAGCACAATTTCACAAATTATTTCAAATTTGTGGTATTGAGAGACAAGCTTTCCTAAAACAGGGCTTGGTTCCAAGCCCTCATCAATGAGGACAAGCAAGTTGTTAAGACATCACTGGCAGTGGATGCAGTCAATACTGAATCTAAAGCCATCACCACAGGAATAGTCATGAGACATGAATCATGGCTTCATTCATTAGGTTTCTCCAGGGAAGTCCGGAATACCATCAAGGACTTGACCTTTGAGTCTAATCTCTTCAGGTGAAAAGCCCTACAAGTCACTACACTCTAAAGGACTCTGCTCCTTGGGCATTTACACCTCAGCCCCAAAGAGAGAAGACACAAATATAACCTCTTATCCTTTCCCAGCTTCTTAAACCGTGCACTTCTTCGTCTAGGGAATTAAGTAATGAAACATTATAAATAGTTTAAAAATCTTTGTGTTTTTTTTTTGCCATAAATTCTAAAGAATGCCATAAATACATCAAGGGAGGTAAACCTGGAACACAAGAGTGTTACCAGTAGAGATATGTCAAGTTAATATACAATGATATGAAGATAACTTTGCTTTTGACATTTTGAGCAATATCTTTCTGGCCTTGCACTCCCATTCACAAAACACACTTCATATTCTAAACAGATTTCTAGAATTCATTATGTTCTGTCTGGAGATTTCAATCTTCTTCTCTCTACGAAAACCTGACAGAGCCAAGAAAGAGAAAATTATCAGCTCTATCTTTATTTGTTTGAGGCACAAGGGTGAGATCTGTAGTGTGAATAATCTGCAAAATGAATAAGTAAAATTATTAGCCAGATGAAATGGGGAGAGAGAGAGAAGGAAAGACGAAAAGCTGAATTACTGGGAGAAAGGAGAAGGAGAGGAAGGAAAAAAAGGGAAGTATACCATTAATAGATAAGAAAAAGGAAAGGATACAGGCACTGAACTGAGAATTAGGAAAAAAGGAGTAAGAAGACATGGAAGTGGGCCAATAAGCATATGATTGTAAGATATGTGCCTTACGTGAAGGCTAGTAAAGTATCTAATGTGGAGTAAGCTTGTTTGAGTACACATGGATTCCACGCAGTGGAAATGTTGCATTTCCCAATGCAGTCATTGGGACAGCAGCAGAGAACCCATACAAGATGACTCTACACCCCAGAAACATTACTTCTGTGATGGAAGTGAGTATATTAGGGGCATCATGCACAGCAGGCCTATGTGCATACTGTGAATTCACATGGCACATTGTCAATATGCAAGCCTCCAACAGCTCCCTGACATTGGGGCATGTTGCAGACCGATCAGGAGGGGGAGAACAAGATGTGACTGGAGTGCTGCTGTACTCTGGTGATTCCCAGCTAATGCAGAAGACCCACTCATCCCCCTCCCCTATTTCAGCCAATTGTAAGATAGAATAGCCCTAATGCTACTCTGAAATCTATGCCAGGGGTGAACCAACCCTAGCTAGCCCCATGATTGCGTAAATGGATCACATAAAGGTGGCTTAAAGCCACTTTTGCCTCTCATTATCCCTTTCTGGTTTTGTGCAGGTTGTTTGGGCCTAAGGTTATGGACGCTAGTCTAATTGTTGTCTTTGGTATTAATATTATTTGTTTTGCAGAAGTGTTTTCTGTCCCTTGCATTCTTGATCACCCCTGTAGGGCCCAAATAACTGCAAACCTCCAAAATATTTTACCTGAGCTCCTACCCCCAACCTTCCAGTTGCCAGGCTCCTACCCAGAACCATGCCTTGCTGTGTCTCACCCTACATATTTTCACCAAACCATCCACATTTTCAATCCCAGTTATGCTCCCCCCACATCTTTGGTTTCCCATAGCTACATTCAGCTTTTAATTCATAAATGTTATTTATGAATGTTTAAAAGCTTATCACTTGCTATCAACCTTTCCAACTTACAATAACCAAACAACTTTATTTTGTCTCCTGAAAATTGTAAAAATTACGTGAAAATAAAAAAATTAACCAGAGACCATAAAGTCCCAGGACATATTCAGGGGATACGCTATAACATTAACATACTACAATGTTACTCAGTAAAAAATAAAAATGTTCTTTACATAATTTAGTTAATATTTTAAAAATATAAACTCACTTATATAAACCATATAAGCAACATTTCAGAACAACAAACAGATCAATAATTTACATTCTATTCATAAAATATTCTTCTTCTGTACCCAACACATCACACTGAGAAAACTGGTAGACATAACTTAATGGGCCTTGGGGCTATATTCCTTTCAAAATCTTTACTTCACACATACTTCAAAAGAAAAATTAAAATCAGCAGCACACACCCAACAGCATATTTCAATTAGGGCCTGATCCAAACTCCATGGAAGTCAATGGGAGTTTTCTATCTGACTTCAATGCGATTTGGACCAGGCCTGTACAGATGAAAAGAATGGGACAAAGTTAAGGGGGTGGGGGAAGCGCTTTGAAAGTCAGAAGGGATGAGAGTGAATGATGAAGGATTGTATGGGAATTGGTTAACTGTCTGAGTTTCTTAACTGCTAATTTACTTGATTTTTGGAGAGTCTCAAACTTAAGCAATGTTTAAACAAGTTTTTTTTCTTGTGAATAAACAGTCAAATGTGTGTAATTTTAACACTGACCATACATTAAAATAATGTCATGGCCCTCAAACTAACTTTCAAAAAAAGAGAACGTTCTTCATCTAGCCTCCCACAATGCTTGGTTACTTTTAATACACTAATAAAATGCTCAGCGATATCATGGTTATGAAAGGCACTATATAAAATCAAACACTTTGTGAGTATATGTATAGTGCATTTCTAAAATAGTTGCTTGTCCACACAGTGTGTCTAGAGATCTGTTTATATTTTTATAGAAAGGGACTGCTCAGCACAGTATAAATCCTGGATAGATGAGAATACATAGAATGGGATAGATTATATAGGGTAGGGGAAAGAGAGAGATCTGCTTTTAAAAACAGACCATAAACTGCAAAATGGCACTTCCCTGACCCCTTCATTACTATGGCTCAGATTTCATGCTTCTGGGGCTCCATAACTGATGTCACACCAGTAGAATCAGATGAGCCAGATGCAGTTTTGTGGGCCTTAAAATAAAAGACATATTTAGACTCACTGATGTGCTAAATGCCCCTCTTAACCTTGTTATATGGGGGTTCAGTTCAGAATGCTAGCTGATTAAAAACTATATGACCTTTTAAATAAATGCACCTTTTTTAATTACCAGCCGGCAATCCAGCATAATTTGTTGCTGTCTAAGGTACTTTTTATTTTTAATGGTCTTGCATATTTGATAGTCTCTTCCAGAGTTATAGATTAGGTGTAGACCTGCCACGTCTATAATTGACTTTTCTCTTTTTTAAACTCTGCGTCTCTTAGAGCCTTAGCAGAAGAGAACCCAGCCACACTCGCTGTCAAGGGATTTAATTAACTGGTAACTGTTTACACTAATTAATTAAACTTACAATGTAATATCAAGGTGACTGACGGCCTGATCCAAAGCCTATTGACATCAATGGGAATCTTTTCATTGACTTCACTGGGCTTTGGATCTGGGCTTTGCTTGGGAGGTGGGTCACAGGAAGAGGTCCCACTCATTGTGTGTCCTGTGCAAGGACCAGGAACAGTTGCAGTCCCTGGAGTCCCCTGAGCAAAGGACTGCTCCCTTGAGGCTTTAGCAACTGAAAACAGTAGTTAATCATACAGGAGGAAACATGCTGCCCCCACCTAAAGGGCAGTGTAGTTGGTTATTCTTTCCTCTGTTTACGTAGAAACTCTGGAAGGATTCTGCCTCCCTGAGACACCATCCCTTCCAGAAGTCCCTTTCAGAGTGCAGCTCTACTCCCCTCATTCAGGACTGAATGTGTAAGATGATATGTATAAAAGTCAAGATTACTGCAGAAACAAATATTTGATAAGCATCTGCAAGTTCGGATGTTTTTTATAACTTTTTATCACAATGGGCCAGATTTTCAAATGTGGGCGGGGGGGGCGGCAGCTTAGATTGAAGTCAGTGGAAGTTAGGCAACTAATCTGTTTAGCAGTTTTTGAAAATCCTACTGGGTGCCTATCAGATTAGTGAGTGTCTTTGAATTTTGGGGTGTTTCCACTGGATAGTGTCCTGTTTGTTTTTTCTTCCTCTTGAATTTTTACACCACAATTGTTTTTAATGTGATTTTAAAAGATAATCTTAAAATATAGATAACTAAAAAGAGAAACTAGTTTTATCTAACTGGAATGAGTGTTTCACTAGGTTTGCAATCCTTTATGTGCTACCTTAAAATGTGTACATTTTGGTAGCCCATGCAGAAAACATACATTAAATGTGTAAGATTAATAGGTACATTTAATATGTAGGCATGTTAGCATTTTTATTGGTAATAAAGCTGTCAAGTTCACTTGATGACTGTATCTGGCGTATACATATAGCTCCCTTTTCAAAGGTACAGATGAGTCATGTAAGTTTAAATAGATTATAATCAACTACATAATTTTAGCAAGAGAGGTAGGACTAAAGCTCTATCATGTAACATAAAATCCATATCTGCAATATTTTGCCTTGCAATATACCATGACCTTTCTCTAAATGATGTAGAAGTGTTGAACAAATGAAATACAACACTGGATTTTATTTAGCAAGAGCCACATCATAAATAACTAAGTTGTATCTCTTCACAAATATGAAACTTAGATGTATAAAAATCCAGGCCAGACTTTCAAGAGAGTTCCATACATAAAAAAGTGTCCAGATCCAGAACTCATCTCCCACTTAGGCACCTAAATGTGCCTGACAGAGATCATGGTCAGAAGCACCTATATGTGCCTAAATGGAAACTGCTGGGTGCAAAGCACTTTGAAAATGTGTCCCCAAAGGATACATGTTTACATTGCTCGCATACATCTATTACTTGTACGGCTATCCCTTAATCAGCCAAGAACCCAAACTAAAAATGACCTTTACGGAACTGTAAGGGGAGTTTGCACATAAGGAAACTGTGCCCTTACACAATGTATTCAATATAATTGACACATCTTTCCTTAAGTGTCATTATTTACGGTATGTTGAGTGACCAAGTTACAGCACTGTGCTTTGTGCTATACAGGATAAAGAGGGGAGACTTGGGTCCTGTCCTCAAGGTGCTTACAATCAAAGGCCCTGATCATGTAATTGGTGCACCCATCCCAGTCCCAGCTGAATTCAATAGGGCTCTGTGAAGCTGTGATAGTGCCCCCATATGCAAACTGTAGCAGGACTGTGGCCTAAGTAGACCAGCCAAACAATACTTCAGCCAATCAGCAGGTCAAAATATCACAATTGAGCAGTATTGTGTGATATATATATATATATATATATATATATATATATATATATATATATATATATATATATATATATATATATATATATATATATATATATATTTAAGTCTCAGTGGACTTGTATCAGCCATGCAGGCCTTATTCACCACTTCCTGTTTTTTTCCCTTGAACAAAATAAAAATGAAACTGGATCCTATTGTATACTCATTCTGCTTATATTTCATTATTTAATATTTATACTAAATAGCACCTAAAGGATATATAATCAGGTATGAAGAAACAAATCCTTCTCCAACTAGCTTATGTTACTCTGTCCATTGTATAACAGCCTGAAATAGCAGTTCTCTTGAGGATCTTTTTTTCCCAAATGAAGTCTTTGGGTAGGCTTCACTGAGAGTCATTGATTGATACTAGAGCAGTGGGAAGCATTTCTGCACTAATAATTCTTTATTTTTAGGTATAATAATTGATTTTTCACAGGAAGATCAAAAGCAAACTTTTACAGTCATGACCTAAGGAAGCACAATGGCACCAAGAGCAGATAATTTGGGGGCAGCATCTCATAGCCCCATCCTACAAATGCTTACTTTCCATTGCATTACTTAGTAACATAGGTAGTCCCAGTAAGAGTAGTAAATGTTTGCAGGATCAAGCTCTTTGAGGTTATCAGAGTGTACAACTTCACATGGATTAATTTGCCCTGCTTTGTGATACAAAATCAATCCTTGTGCAACCATGATGGTTACTTCTCCTTTGGGATATTATAAAGTATTAATTTGACCTTAAAGATTGCATAGATTCTTTGTGTAATGATGTTTCTCTTGACAATGATTATAAACTCACATTTGGATAGTTCCACTCAACTCATCCTAATGGATTCCAACGTTGTTTTCAAACATCACTAATTGATCATACAAACAGTATCTAGGAATAAGTTTAGGCTTGAAATTAGACAAAGGTTTCTAACAATCACAGGAGTGAAGCTCTGGATCAGCCTTCCCAGGGGAGAAGTGGGAGTAAAAAACCTAAATTGTTTTAATACTGAGCTTGATAATTTTATGGAAGGGATGGTATGATAAGATTGCCTACAATGGCATGAGGCCCATTTGCTACTCCTAGTAGCAAATATCTCCGATGGCTGGAGATGGGACACTAGATGGGGAGGGCTCTGAACTACTACAATGAATTCCTTCCCAGGCATCTGGCTGGTGATTCTTGCCCATATTTGTGGTTGGGAAGGAATTTTCTCCCAGGTCAGACTGGCATAGAGCCTGGGGGGTTTAGCCTTCATCTACAGTGTGGGACACTTGCTGGTTTGAACTAGAGTAAATGATGGATTCTCTGTAACTTGAGGTCCTTAAGTCAAGGTTTGAGGACTTCAGTAACTCTGCCAGAGGTTATGGGTCTATTACAAGAGTGGGTAGGTGAGGTTCTGTGGTCTGCAATGTGCAAGTCAGACTAGATGGTCATGGTGATTCCTTCGGGGCTTAAAATCTATGGATCAATTTGCCCTCAGCTCAAATGCAGCTGCCTCTGGCATGAAACACAGCAGTTGAGAACATTTAAGAACAGAAAAGAAGATGAACATAGTTGAAATTGAAGTGAAAATTCAGAACTAATTTCCCAAACTGAAATTTACCCAAGACATCAGAGTTAAGACCCTCACTTTTGTGAAAAGTACCATAAGAAATGTTTTGGGTTTTTTTAAAACATAAGTAGTTGGGATTTGACTTTTAGGTCTCATTCAGAAAATGGCTCCACCGTCACTATTTGCTCAGTCATTTGTTCAGTACTAATTCAAAGTGAAGAGTGCCACCTATAGAATCACCAAAACCACTGCTAGGCCCACTTGTATTTTCTCGAGGTCTTCCATTCACAGGCAATGTGTATAAACTAGTGCTCCTAATTTAGATCTCAAGTCAGATATGATTGGCCAAAATAATTTCATATTCAAAGTGAAACTATATTTGAGATTGTTTTCTGAATCTGTACAAACAACACCCACATAGAAGACCCATTATGAAAGATGTTTCCTTGTATTAGTAATAAAAATCAGAGCAGAATCCAGAAAATGCGAACAATTACCCAAAATAGCTGTAGTTAACATGCAACAAACTTGTTCTTATAGCCCAAATACTTGCATTTAAAGTACACTCTAATTAAGGACACTGATGTAAAATGTTTCTATTTAGCTTTCTGCAATGTTTTAGCACTAGCACTTTGTATGTAAAAATCCATCAGGGAATTGTTCACAAGCTTGAGTATGCCTGCATGGGGTATATTCTTTACTGATATTGTCTATGGTTGAGTACTCTATTATGTTCTCTAGGAAAACACTGCTTCCTGCTTTTGACAAGAGTATAAGAAGAGGGTAGAACTGAGCAACATTTCTGGTATGGCCTGTTTTATTTTAGAGGAGCAGGGGATAAAAGCAAATTTTAAAACAAATCTGATGTTGGTCCCAACATTTTGAATTACACAGGAAAGGACAAAGCAAACTCAATGACCTTCCCACACAGTAATTCACCATTTGTGAGTTTACTGGAAAAAAATATTTAAATAGCAACATGAATTATAAAAATACAATATGGACTTCTGTTTAGATAAAGCAAAAGGGGAGGTCATCAATTCCACACCTGTTAAAGGGAGCTGGAGGTTTTTGTATACATCTCCCAATTAGGCTTACCAAGGAGAGCTAGAAGTGCTGCTACATTATCCTTACTGAAAAGCAGTGTTTACTTTTTAAAAGGGTAACTGCCTCATTTTTGACATGTGCTAACAGGTGGGGTTTCTTGACATTATTGTAAACATACACAAATTATTTCAGTGCTAACAGATTTTTACATTTTGGGGATTCATGGAAGGAAACATTTCCTATAAATTTCAGAAGTTTTCAATCTCATCATATGCATGCATTAAAAATGTCTATCATATGCAATAAAAGAATATCCTCCAGTAGCAGTAATTTTCTTGTCATGCTTCTGGTGACATTGGTAAACCACTTTGGTGGTTGCATATTCACAGGTTAGTAAAATGAAGACAAATTGAAGTGCATTCACTCTAACACTCCTTTAATGCAATGCATCCATTGGACTTCTTTACTGAGTTCTACCTAGAGCTTTCTCAGCTTAACTTCCTTTACTACATGCATTCATGTACCACCTATGTGGCTCAAAGCTCAGTTCCATACTATTGGTCAGGCAATATACTTCAATATTGACCATAATGGTAGATGTGCCCGTATATTGAGTACGAGTCTGGGCCATTTTCAAAGAAATGTAACTTCAAGCATATGAGTGGTATCATGTAAAATATCAATTGGTTAAGGGTACCTTGCAAAAAGCCCTGCTAAAGAGACTTTGGACAGGGATATCAGCTGGTGTGAGGGTGGAGGGTATCCTCTTGTCCTGAGCAACAAAGCCCTATTGTAGCCATTAATGTGACTACTGCTACTTATCCTACAAAGAAGAATTTAGCTATGAGATTCCTGTATTCACAGACTTCTTGGCTATGCTCTTAGGTTTAGGGATGGAGCAAGCTGTTACACTTATGTCACTGCAGATAGAACTGTTCCAGAACAGGTGTATTCGTGCATGCCATCCCCGTGGCCTGCAGCCTCTCATTTCCACCACCACCCAGTTCACAAAATGGAATCAGAGATTTCACAGCATTTAGGGTCTTCTGCATCCAAGGAAGGAGAAGGAGGATGTTGTCCTTAGTAAATAGCCACAGATAAAGCATCCATTTTGCTCTGCACAAGAGCCTGAAAGCAAGTATAGTGAGATGTGTTCACTGTATAAGTTATGAATAAACTTGTCAGATAACATTGGTTCAGTTTCATGGTGGTTATCTCTTTGAAAAGTAAAAACCAATATGGTAAGAACACAATTCTTGTTAAGGTACCAAGAGCATGACTTCAAAAGTGTCAGGGAGACGTAATCACAGTTAATCAACTTCTTTGTCAGTGCTCCTCAAGTCTTCCTTTCCCCTCCTTTATGAAATAGCAGCAGTTTACTTTATTCTGGGATCCTGATGCATCATGTAAATAGGGAATTGTTTGGGCGCAGAAGCAGCTAAACTACCTTTAAGGGGCAGCAATGTGATCTAACCTTTGGTAAACCCTGGTAATCTCTGAAGGATTAGACAGCCTATTGAGTGAGGAGTATGGCAAAATTGGATGAGTTTGGGAAGCATAGGGTTCCCATGCAATTTTACTTGGAGTTTGATGTCCCTGTGAACAAAAAGCAAGCCACAAAGAAAATAAATTCATTCACCCGGACTGTGCAAACTGAAATTAATGGCTGTTATTCAGCTCTAGTTTCTCTACCTCTACTTTTTCTTTGTGCCCATTAATTTGAGCATCCTTTTCTTTAAGACAGATCCTTGGGCCTGGCTGGCTGCTGTCAATGTAAGGTCTACGTGGTGAGACAAAACATATCTTTAGGCAACCTTTTCATGCCCCCAATCCCAAGTCTTCCAAAGGGCCCATTATGCTGGCCATGCTCCACCCATGGACATGTCCCCATGAAAGGGAAAAGAGACAAGGAGGGGCTGACGCAGAGATGGTTTCTGGTTTTATACCAGCTGGGGATTTTCTTCAGCTGTTAATGAAGCTTTCTACGTAGCTTTCATTGCTAGAACATGGGGAAGGATCTGGTCCTCTGTTTTATCTAGCATTCATTAGTTGCTAGTATGTAACTTTAGTGAAGCAGCAATTTTCCTTAGATGAGAGGCATATCACTCCTTTATTAACAGTTTACTTTTCTGGTATTTGCCTCACCTTGTAAAAGCAGCATTAAAGCAGGATAAAAGCCAATGTAAGACTTCTTACATATTTTGCATACTGACAAAGTCACAAAGTGCTGGTGCACAGCAATATAATTTTTGCCTGCAGGAAGCTAAAATATGCCAGATATAACTCCAAACTTTATTTTAAAATATTTCAGATATTAGCTGTATCAGAAAATGCCTTCTACCATGTGAACTTTCACTAGACCCCAGAAAACAAAACTGACTTTAACAAACTCAGAGAAGTGGTAGGTAAGTTCCCATGGGAAGAAAATCTAAGGGAAAAGGGAGTTCAGGAGAGCTGGCAGTTTCTCAGAGACAATATTAAAGGTAGAACAGCAAATTATCCAGTGTGAAGGAAAGATAGGAAAAATAGGAAGAGACCAGTATGGCTTTGTCAGGAGCTCACTGATGACCTGAAAATAGAAAAGAAATCCTACAGGAAGAGGAAACCTGGACAAATAGCTAAGGGTGAATACAGAAGAATAGAACAGGTTTGTAGGAACAAAATCAGAAAAGGTAAGGCACAAAAATAGTTAAATCCAGCAAGCGACATAAAAGGCCGAAAGGAGAGGTTCTATAAATGCATTAAGAGCAAGAAAAAGATTAAGGAAAGTGTAGGTACTCTACAGGGCCCTCAGCAGGGAACAACTATTAATGGGCAACATCAAGAAGACTGAGGAGTTTAAACTGTGATCAGATGCTTAACACAATTTAATATGAACAACAAGGTGAAAGTAACACAAGCCAAAACAGGGAAAGAACGGGTTCAACAATATTAAGGTAAGTTTAGATGTATTCAAGTCAGCAGGACCTGATGAAATCCACCCCAGGAGATGTAAGGAACTAGCTGAAGAAATCTCAGAATCATTTGTGTTTATCTTTGGGAACTCATGATGATGTGTGAGGCCACAGAAGACTGGAGAAGGACAAAAATAGTACCTATCTTTTAAAAGGAGAACAAAGAATAGCTGGGAACTTGTAGATCAGTCAGCCTAACTTTGATACTTACTAAGATACTGGAACAAATTACACTGGTCTACAATTTTTGAGAAGTCGTCTGCTTCAGAGATAAAATGTGCTATTTAGTATGTATTTTGATGTGCTGAATTCAAATATGACAATTAAAACAACTGGCTACCGTTTCTAAGATATTTAAGTTTTTACATTTTATGTCTATGTATATTGTGTAGATAGTAGAGTTTTAATCATAAATTGTAAACCTAGGTCTTTTCATGTGTTTATGGTTGCTTTACATGATACTATTTCACCTGTCCTGTTTATGTAACACTTTAAAAATCAGCAAAGGGGTTATATAAATCAAATGTATTATGAAACAAAAGGCAAAAAACTATTATGTCCATAGTTTAGTCCTATTCAGTGTCTACTCGGCGCTTCTTGGCTTGTCTCTTGTATTCATTAAATGGAGCATCTCTTGTCACTGTCCAGCAATAGTCTGCAAGCATTGATGGGCTCCATTTGCCCTGATAGCGTTTCTCCATTGTTGCAATGTCCTGGTGAAATCGCTCGCCGTGCTCGTCGCACACTGCTCCGCAGTTCGCTGGAAAAACATCTAGATGAGAGTGCAAAAAATGTATCTTTAGTGACATGTTGCAACCAAGGCTTTTGTATGCCTTGAGGAGGTTTTCCACCAACAACCTGTAGTTGTCTGCCTTGTTGTTTCTGAGAAAATTTATTGCCACTAACTGGAAGGCTTTCCATGCCTTTTTTTCCTTGCCACGCAGTGCATGGTCAAATGCATCATCTCGAAGAAGTTCACGAATCTCAGGACCAACAAAGACACCTTCCTTTATCTTAGCTTCACTTAACCGTGGAAATTTTCCACGGAGGTACTTGAAAGCTGCTTGTGTTTTGTCAATGGCCTTGACAAAGTTCTTCATCAGACCCAGCTTGATGTGTAAGGGTGGTAACAAAATCTTCCTTGATTCAACAAGTGGTGGATGCTGAACACTTTTCCTCCCAGGCTCCAATGACTGTCGGAGTGGCCAATCTTTCTTGATGTAGTGGGAATCTCTTGCACGGCTATCCCATTCGCAGAGAAAACAGCAGTACTTTGTGTATCCAGTCTGCAGACCAAGCAAGAGAGCAACAACCTTTAAATCGCCACAAAGCTGCCACTGATGTTGGTCATCGTTTATGCACCTCAAAAGTTGTTTCATGTTGTCATAGGTTTCCTTCATATGGACTGCATGACCAACTGGAATTGATGGCAAAACATTGCCATTATGCAGTAAAGCAGCTTTCAGACTCGTCTTCGATGAATCAATGAACAGTCTCCACTCATCTGGATCGTGAACGATGTTGAGGGCTGCCATCACACCATCGATGTTGTTGCAGGCTACAAGATCACCTTCCATGAAGAAGAATGGGACAAGATCCTTTTGACGGTCACGGAACATGGAAACCCTAACATCACCTGCCAGGAGATTCCACTGCTGTAGTCTGGAGCCCAAAAGCTCTGCCTTACTCTTGGGTAGTTCCAAATCCCTGACAAGGTCATTCAGTTCACTTTGTGTTATGAGGTGTGGTTCAGAGGAGGAGGATGGGAGAAAATGTGGGTCCTGTGACATTGATGGTTCAAGACCAGAAGTTTCATCCTCTTCCTCTTCCTCGTCTGACTCAAGTGAGAATGATTCTGGTGCATCAGGAACCGGCAGTCCTTCTCCGTGGGGTACTGGGCGTATAGCTGATGGAATGTTTGGTGAATGCACAGTCCACTTTTTCTCCTTTGACACACCTTTCCCAACTGGTGGCACCATGCAGAAGTAACAATTGCTGGTATGATCTGTTGGCTCTCTCCAAATCATTGGCACTGCAAAAGGCATAGATTTCCTTTTCCTGTTCAACCACTGGCGAAGATTTGTTGCACAAGTGTTGCAGCATATGTGTGGGGCCCACCTCTTGTCCTGATCTCCAATTTTGCAGCCAAAAGAAAGGTGATAGGCTTTCTTAACCATAGTGGTTATACTGCGCTTTTGTGATGCAAAAGTCACTTCACCACAAACACAGCAGAAGTTATCTGCACTGTTCACACAAGTACGAGGCATCTCTGCTCACTTTGGCTAAACAGAAATGTGTCCCTTTGCAAAATCAAACACTGACAAATAAGAGAGCATGACACTGTATGATTTCTAGAGCTGATATAGGGCAATTTGTTCAGCAGAGTGATGTAAGCTTCGTTATGATTGCATCATCCATGACTTCTAGGAATAACATGATGCAATTCATATCATGTATGACGCAATACCAGCTTCAGATTGCATCATTCATTGTTTTGCCTTAAAAGCAAGTACTGTCCAAACCCAGTCATAGATTTATTCATAGATCCAGTCAAAGATGTATTTTAGTCATTTCTGGTTTAAATTGAGATCCCTTCCCTTTATAACTCACTTATCCTCCGCCATTCCCAAGTCAAGGGTCATATATACTGACCCAATAGCATGTCTTGAAAACTAGAGCCAATCAACAATTTTAAGCATCATTTTCGTTCAGTGACCCAGAATTAGTAAAGTTTGACTACATTTATTTCAGAAGCATTTTGGCTGTAGAGCAGTGTTATTAAACAATCAGTCTGTAAGAAGCTAGAGGCATAGGCGCCGACTCCGTGGGTGCTCCGGGGCTGGAGCACCCACAGGGAAAAATTGGTGGGTGCTGAGCACCCACCGGCAGCTCCCCACCAGCCCCACGCCTGGGCCCAGCTCACCTCACCTCCGCCCCTGACGCCGGGCGACGTTGCGGGGCCCTGCCCCCGACGCCGGGCGACGTTGAGGTGGGGCCGGGGCATGAGCACCCAGCGGCGCCGATGAAAGTCGGCTCCTATGGCTAGAGGATAATAGGGTGATAAGTAATAGCGAACATGGATTTGTGAAGAACTAATCTTGCCAAGCCAGTCTAATTTCCTTCTTTGTCATGGCTACTGCCCCAGTAGATGCGGGGAAGCAGTACACATGCTTGATAGCTTGATTTTAATAAGGCTTTTGACAGAGTCCCACATGGCATTCTCATAAGTAAAGTAGGGAAATTTAGTCAAGAAGAAATTACTCTTGGGGGTGCACAACTATTTGAAAGACCATACTCTAAAATTAGTTTTCAATAGTTTGCTATCAAACTGATGGGGGGTGTGCTTCAGTGGGGTTTCACAGGGGTCCGTCTTGGTTTTGGTACTACTTAATGTTTTCATTAATGACTGGGATAATGGAGTGGAGAGACACCAAAATGGGAGGGGTGCAAGTGCTTTGGAGGACAGGATGAGAATTCAAAATGAATTTGACACATTGCAGAATTGATCTGAGATCAGCTAGTTGAAATTCAATAAAGACAATTGCAAATCACTGCAGCTAGGAAGGAAAAAAATAAATGCATGTAAGCAGAGCCTTAATGAGCTTTCCTCTGACACCTAGAGGTGAGCTGTGGAAAAGTACTTCAGGAGCTGATCTCCTTTGCATGTGCACACCCACACTGCCTAGGTGCTCAGCATGATGGGATTGCTTGCCCAAATGGTCACTTTTGGCTGTTGTGGAATCCCCAGTCTCCTTGTCATTGGGGCAGGAGTAATAAAGGTTGTTATCCTTGTTGTAAGAACTGAGGGCAGCAGAACTATATTTGGCATTTCCCGATTGAGGCACTCACCCTCAACTAAATGGCACTCGCTAAGCAGGGGACATGGGTTCCAAAGCCCAGTGAGTTGAGAGAGATTGGGGCAGGTACTTGTACATGGTGGTGTGGGCCATGTCTAAGGTCCCCAGACACCATTTGGCCCTTCCTCTCTCTCTTGTGTAATAACAGAGATAATTTAGACTCAATTGAGAGACTTGTTACATGCTGCAGAGCTGAAATCACTGATACCTATGTCTAAGTATTAGGCCTGCTTTGGGACAGTCTGATGCAAGAGACTGCCCAGAGTGTGGGAACCTGATGCGTGGTGCACAAACAGCTGAAGTCACGGAGTGTTGAAATCACTGAGGGGGCCCTGAAGATATCTTGTCGTGGCTGGCAGAGAGGTGTGGTGAGCGGCCGGGCCGAGAGGCGTGGCTGGCGGAGAGGGGCAGCGAGTGGCCAGCAGGGCAGCTGGCGGAGAGTGCCAGAGCAGAGCCCCATAGAGGGGGGTGGTGAGCAAGTGCCCGAGCAGCAGCGCGAGTAAGGTGTCTCTTTACCCCTCACCCCTCCACCCAGGGTGGGAGGTGAACTCTGCAGATGTACCTCTGGATCTGAACTGTCCAAGGACAGCAACTGTGTGTGTGGTGCAGAGAGGGATGGGCACGTTAAAGGGACTTTTGGGTTGCTAGACTTAAGAACCTGAGGGGGAAAACAACAGTGCCCAGCTTACTTGATGGGGGTCTTTTGCTCATGGTTTATGTTTATAAACCCTATTTGCGGTGTTTCCCCAAATTAATGCCATTTTATTTCTCTCCTTTTTATTAAGAGTTTTTTGCTACACTCAGACTCTGTGCTTACAAGAGGGGAAGTATTGCCTCTTAGAGGCTCCCAATGGATGGTGTGTAATTGTCCCAGGTCACTGGGTGGAGGCTCAAGCCTGTTTTGTGTTGTATTGTTGAAAAGGCACTCCTAGATACTGACCCTGGCCCTTGTTGCTGCCAACTCTGACTGGCAGAAGAGTTACATGCACAACTAGAAAATGAGGAATAACTGGATAGTATTGGTAAAAAGGTTCTGGGGCTTATAGTGGATCACAAATTGAATATAAACCCACAATGTGATGCAGTTGTTAAAAGACTATTATTATTCTGGAAAGTATTAACCAGGACTGTTGTATGTAAGACATGGGAGATAATTGTCTCATGCTAATCAGCACTGGTGAGACCTCAGCTGGAGTATTCTGTCTAGTTCTGGGTGCCATACTTTAAGCAAGATATGGGTATGTTATCTTGAGTCCAGAGGAGAGTGACAAAAGGTTTAGAAAACCTGACCTATGGGGAAAAGTTTTTAAAAACTGGATATGTTTGGTCTTGAGAAAAGAAGACCGAGGTGGGACCTGATAACAGTCTTGTTACATAAAATATTTCAGCTATTAGAGTTCCAAAGACCTCAGTTCAGGCACAGAGGCTGAGAGTTAATAAAATCCCATTGGCTGACTTCTTGTAATACTATGTCTATTTTTAAACTCAAGCATTTCTAAAATAGTTATTACAATACAAATACCGTAGATCTTTTAGAAATTTTGAAAATGCAGAACGTTCCATTATATACTGTAAAACAAAAAAACTAACAACGCGCTTCCCTGAGTTAGTGCTCATCAGAAGCACTTAATGGAAATCCTTATTGGTGACTGGAATCCTTCAGTTGTTCTCTGTGGATCTTTCCTGAGGTGCTTACTTGGTTTTTACTCACTTTGTAGTTTGGTAAGTAAGCACCTAGGATGTATGGCAAAATAGCTAGGTTTTTTGTGATATGACATTGATCATTTGGGACACTGTTGATTTAATATAGCAAGCTGACTACATTCAGAACATGGTGAGGTCAGGACAGTCTATCATGTCCCAGACTTACTTCCACTGAAATTAGTGGATGATCTGCCATTGATTTAAATGGGAGATGGCAGGACAGTCTATCATGTCCCAGACTTACTTCCACTGAAATTAGTAGATGATCTGCCATTGATTTAAATGGGAGATGGATATACAGAAATATGTAGTTTTTCCCCTAGATATACCAGTGCCCCTGACTTCTAATGGCATTGGCAAACCTTATATTCTAGGTGAGAAGAGAGATTCTGTAAAGCAGGAACCATTGTGGATCATTCTTCTTTCTGATCTCCTGCCTGTTAATAGATTACAAAATCTCTTTCTATTAGCCGTGTGAGGAAACGGTTCAAAGTGCCACAACGATAGGTGGTAATCATGTCATGAAACTACTTAGGGAAAGAGAGTCCTCCATCCCTACAACAGTCCATATCATGGCTTCAATTAAACTTTCTGGCTCTCCTCTTAGCAACAGCATCCTCCTTCCCAGCTCCAAACCAGCTCCACTTGGCGGGGTCTAAGCAGGCCTTTTGATGGGATGCTCAGGTACAACTTACCAGGACAGTTTGTGGGTCCAATTTCCCCAGTTTTTATGAACAGGTTGTCCCACTTCTATTGGTCATGGACATGTATTACTTCAGATTCCTGGGTGCTCTGCATGATAGCACTGGGATTCACCCTTCAGTTCAATTGTTCCCCTCCTTCCCACCCTCCCCTGTCTCAGGGATCCTTCTCACAAGCAATTTCTAGGCCAGGAGTTGCAGTCGCTGCTAAGGGTGGGAACAGTGGAGGAGGTTCCACTGGAGTTAAAGGTTCTACTCCTATTTCCTAATCATAAAGGCCAATGGCAGTCTCTGACCTGCAAAGCCTCAACAGATTCATGAAGAAGCTAAAGTTCTGCATCATCTCCTTGGCCTCCATCATCCCCTCTCTAAATCCAGGGGATGGTATGCTGGTCTCGATTTGAAGGATGCTTATTTCCATATCTCAATCTTTCATGGACACAGAAGGTACCTTAGATTTATCATGAACCATGAGCATTACCAATTTGCAGTGCTCCCATTCAGCCTGTCAGCAGCTCCCCAGATTTTCACGAAGTGCATGGCAGTCATCACAGCCTTCCTGAAGAGACAAGAGATCCAGGTTTTACCCTTACCTCAGTGACTGGCTAGTCAGAGGCTGGGTCAAGGCTCAGGTGGAGGCTGATGTAAAGTTAATACAGTCAACTTTCCAGGACTTGGGTCTGCTAATAAATGTGCAGAAGTCCACTATCTCCCTGATTCAAAGGATGGCGTTCACAGAGGTGATCCTTGACTCAGTCCAAGCCACAGCCTTCCTCCCAGAGGCACGATTCCAGGCAATAGGGATGCTGATACAGAGCCTCAGAAGTCACCACCACAGCAAGAAACTGCTTGAAACTCCTGGGCCACATGGCATCCTGCACCAATATGGTACAGCATGTGAGACTTTGGTTAAGACCTCTCCAGGCATGGATGGTATCCATATACGCGGAAAGCGGACACCATCTGGACACAATCTTCACAGTCCTCCCTGTTGGTGATCACCTCCTTGAGTTGGTGGCTAGACCCATGTATGCGGGGGTCATAGAATCATAGAATATCAGGGTTGGAAGGGAACTTAGGAGGTCATCTAGTCCAACCCCCTGCTCAGAGCAGGACCAATCCCCAATTTTTGCCCCAGATCCCTAAATGGCCCCCTCAAGGATTGAACTCTCAACCCTGGGTTTAGCAGGCCAATGCTCAAACCACTGAGCTATCCCTCCCCCCTCATCTCCACCTCCAGCATTCTGCCCAGCTCAGCCTGTGGGTACCCTCCCTGGGATGCCAGCTGTGCTCATGCCCCTCCACCTGCTCTTCCAGAGCAGAAGCAGCGCGTCCTTGGTGCACACATCACCCTCCTGGTCTCTGCACAGAACAGAGCAGCGCCTGCCTTAGGGGATCTCCTTTCTCAAGATCCCATTCTCAAGATCCCAAAGTTTGGTGTCTCTCATCATGGATGCTTCAGCAATGGGCTGGGGGGCTCACTTGGGGTCCCTCTGAACTCAGAGCCTATAGTCTCCAGGAGATCTCTCACTACACATCAGTATCCAAGAGCTCAGGGTACTGTGCCTGGTTTGCTAGGCATTCCAACCCCAGGTAGTGGGCAAGTGCACGTCAGTCCTTACAGCTGGCAAGAAGGAATTGAGCGGGTGGTGGGTCACTAGCTCCATTTATATAAGCATCATGAGCGTGCAACTCCAGGGGGCACCAGAGCCAACCCGATGGATACCAGTGAGGGAAAAACCTTTTGGTGGCAATGCTCAGGGCAAGCACATATCTCCATTGGAATGGACATGAAGAACAAGTTACAGAAAGTTAACTGTTTTTTTTTCTGTCAATTTTATTTTGATTTACAAAAAGAAAGGCATTACGTTTCAGAAAAGGAAAAATGGCCCAGACTGTGCAAAACTGCAAACACCTATCATCTAATAGAATAACTGTGTGACAAATCTCCACTCAGGATAGCAGGACTATATGAAAAAATGAACACATTCATTCCATTCTGAGACAAGCTTAAGCTCCAGTATGTGGAATCAGAAACAGTTATGTCCTAGGGGCTTGGGAAGAAAGTTCCTGAAGTCTATTTAATTTCAAGTTAGTTGGAGGTAACTGAGAGATGAAGAAATGACAGGAGGACTGTCCTTTCCTGCTGTTCTGCAAGGTAACACCCATTTATGAATAGATAATAGTACTGTTAAACAAAGTTAAAAGTTCTTCGAGACAGGGGTTGTCTTCCATCTTATTTTACATTGGTCACATAAACAAGCAGTTCTACCTACTAGTACTATCTGTGATAAAGAAATAGGTAGAAGAGTCCATTTCTAACTGAAACAGTGAGTCTGTGCATTTCATCCCATTGTCTTTGTCTGTTAGGGTTCTTATAAAAGTAAAGATAAGAACACTGGCACTGTGGCTTAAAAACTCCCACAGCTCCAAGGCTGTCATGGAGGATGATTATTATTGTTGCTAGTTAACTGCTCTCTCCATCTGTGCATCAGTTGTGGGGGATATCCTCCCCAATTGAAAACAAGTCTCACTGGTGCCTGGCAATTTCAAGCAGCTGTGTTCCACATAGGTACAGTTTTATATGTGTCACTGCTGAGACATCTGCAGTATACACCACCTCTGAGAATATTGCCTTCCTCTGGGTGGATTGGGAATGGGATCTGTTAGAAGAAATTAACAGCACATTGAAGAAGGAATGTTTACTTTTCACAGTTCTCCTTTTATCTCCACTCCATCTCTTGTCTCTGCTTTGTCTCCTTCATGCAATATCACTACTTGTGAATTTTGATGAGACAATGCTTAGTACATCCCCAGGCAGTTACTTTTCAGTAATTAGTTTAGGTACCAAATATTTTATCCATACTTCGCAAATTTCAGGCAGATACAATGCAATTTACATAGCTTCTTTCAAAGATATTATCCATAGAGAATTTGAAATAACAAAGATGACAATTTGGAATGAACAAAATCGTGTCTGTTGGATTTCTAGCCCCTTCATACTATGAGGCATTATTACCATTAGTTATAGAAAAGAGCACTAAGTGAATGCTTTTAAAAAAGGAAAAAGGGGTTAAAGTTCCCATAATGAATATGACAAGTACAAAACAAAAGCAAAAATGGAGAGAAAGAGAGAACCAATCCATTTCCAATCCCCTCAACAGTGAAGCAGTGATGGAGAGGCCCTCTTCCTGGTGCTTAGAATTACTCCTCTGCTCAGAATGGAAAATCTTCTGAATGTGATGTAAAACTTAGCTTAATGCTGCCACCTGAATCCTGTAGCATTTTTCCCAGGAGTACAGGGTGCTACCTTCAATATCATAGCCAGCTTCCAGCTAAGTAATTACATTCTGTCCATTTAAAATTCCTCCTGCAATTTCAGCTGGATGAAGCATTCTATTGCCCATCCTAAATTGTTACTGTTTGAAAGATTGCTGTGTGCTGTTAAAACAGTTGCTGCATTCCATCTCAGAGCTGGTTGCGTTTCCGTCCTGTGAGAATTGAGATCCATTGTATAGTTTGTAAAGCACTTTATGAACCTTTTGAATGAAAGGTGCAATATAGTTGGACAGTGGTGCCATTACGTTTATATTACGTTAATGCAATGCCAGGAATGTTGTGCAATTTAAAGACTTACATGAAGACAAGGAGGAAGGTCCTCACCCCACTTCACACTTTTACAGCTAGGTAAAGTGTCTTTAATAGTCTTGCATGAGTTCTTGGTGCAGTTGGTCATTTCAAAACTCCAATAGATTTCACTGGGGCCAGGGTTTCACCTCTGTCTCTAGCCAATGGAGGATTCTTCAGCTCAGTTACTGCAGAAGATAGCTGTAAGCTGCCTTCAGAGAACCCTTTCATAAGCCATTATGTAAGTGTCATACTGGGGCAAGGCCCCTGTATGCAGTGCTGTGGAAATTCTGAGCAGCACCATGGCTCATAGGACAGCCTGGTGAAGCTGCTATACTTTGGGCTATGTCTACACTGCACAGTGAGCCTGGATGACTGGCATCTTGGTCTGAGCACCCAGGTTAGCTTACCCCAGGTGCGAGCATCCCTGCTGCTGAACCCTGCCAATGTTACAGTGTCCTCACTGTTTCTGCACTTGCCCAGGTGTTTCTGGGATTTAGTACGTGATTCTTTGTGCTGAGACATTTGAGGATTCTTTCCCAAGCAATTGTGGGAGAACTTGTGTGTCCTTGGGGGTGAACTGTGGGAAAGGCATTGAAGAGCTATCTGCACTTAAGTGATTTAGCCTGCGTCCTCACTGAAAAGTTAAAGGGGAGCTGGGGCTCTACTATGTTCCCCCAGCAGGGTAAGCTAGCCAGCATCAAAGCACCTCTGAACTCAGGTGAGAGGTTTTTCTGTGTGGGTGGTAGGGGAATTAAGGCTAAAACTCATGTAGCAGCCTGGGTTAATTATGCAGTTTAGGCTGGGTCTCTACTATGAGCTAGGGGTTTGATTCCCAGTTTGTGTACACATAAATGCACTGGCTCTCATTGCGCTAGCGACGTGAGTGTAAATAATAGTGTATCATGGTAGCTTGGGCAGCAGTGGCACAGACTAGCCGGCCCAAATACGTATCAAGTAGTTTCAGATGGGTTTGTACAGCAAAGCCATGCTGCAGCTGCCCATGCTACAATGATTACACCACATTTATACTCGTGCTAGCTTGATGAGTGCTAGTGGGAGCATGTACATAGGCGCCGACTCCATGGGTGCTCCGAGGCTGGAGCACCCACGGGGCAAAATTGGCGGGTGCTCAGCACCCACCGGCAGCTCCCCACCAGCCCCGGGGCCCGCACCCAGCTCACCTCACCACGGGGAGACGTTCTGGGGCCCTGCCCCCGACACCGGGTGATGTTGCGTTGGGGGCGGGGCCCCAGAACGTCACCCGGTGTCAGGGGCGGGGCCCGGCCCCCGACGCCGGGCATCAGCCCCCACCGGCGCCGCCGGAAGTTGGCGCCTGTGAGCATGTGTACATGAACTGGGAATCACACCCCTAGCTTGTAGTGTAGATATAGCCATAGACAGGCCCTATCATAACCTTGATAAAGCTTCCCTACATGCTGAGTTTGTGTGCTCTTAAATTTCCCTTGGTCTGAGTAGGCTGCAGCTCAGCACTCTCTATTTCCTTGACCACTCTGGAACATTTCCGGGGCCCTGTGGCCCATTTACTCTAGGCCCCCTTGGACCAAAGCTGACTCTCCCTCACCCAGCGTCTCAGTGCTAGCTCAGCACACCATTACTCAGCATTCTACCTTGTGGGTACTCTAGCTACAGTTCACCATTTCAGCGACATGTGGTAGTGGAAGCAAACAGACACAGGCTTTGTAAAGGCTTCAAAACCAATCACACTCTACTGTAGCTAGCACAAGAAATATGCAGATCTAGGCAAAATAATGAAACAAGTGTACACATTTCCTTGCCTCTGTTTCCTCACCACTCTTCAGCATTATTTGGGCATAGGTTAGAGTCCTCTAAGAAGTCCAGGATCCCCCCGTCCTGCTATGGCTGCTCCTGCACTGGGCTTCTCCTCCAAATCATGGAGTTTCTCTCCACTGAAGCCAGTTTTTTATTTCCTTGGGGGTCTCATAGTTAAAACTGAGACTCCCTGCTATGAAAACCTGTTCTTTTCTCCTGCCCAAGCTTCCTTTGTCTCTGTGAGTCCCTCTATGTTTCCTGGATTGAGCCTTTCAGGCTCTGTGGCTTTTAAGACCCAGCATTAACATCGGATCTCTTTGTTCTCCTGTCATTTCCCACACTTCAAACCCCAGCACCTTGCTGAAAGGTTGGAGAAAACTGATAGTTGTAGCCACCCTATTGTCCAAAGGGGCTCCTATTTGAATGGGAACCAGAAAGGTTTAATGATCCCCGGTTTTCCCTGGTCTGTGACACAGCCCTGAGAGCAGATAATGGATTCCACAGTCAGTGATACAGCAATTTCATAAGTTGTGCATAAATAGATGCCCCACATCATCACAGCCTCGCAGAGTGGATACATCATCCTTGAACTTTTCTCTAAAACCCGTTGAAAGCCTTTGCATAGAAATAAAGTAAAAAGAAATTACTTTCATTATGCTACCTTTATTTGTTTTGTCAGTCAATGTAAAGCACAAGGTTATTTTTTGCCAAAGTAAATTACACATTTTAAGTAGCACAAACAAAGATATGTACTGTTTAAATGGAAACCAGTTGAAGCTGGCAAATGTGCACAAACATAGCAAGGATCCAATTCAAATTCATATCTGTGAAGCAGAAAAATGAAACTGGGCAGTGTTTATACAAGATTGTAATCAAGGTTTGTATTCACAGCTGTATGTGGGCAGTTGAATTGGTCTGCAAAAATTATGTGTAAAAATAAAAAGCAGTTGAATTGCTAGAGACAAATGGTGCCCTGCCCCCAATAGTCTAAAGATGTATATTGGTTTCTGGATGAATGGAAGTATTCTACAGGAGAGGAGTTTCTCATTTGTAAAGAATGAGTAACTATAATTATTCCTCTTCTCCCCCACAGAACACTAAAGTCTTGTTATCATTATGCATCCCTGGCCTGGAGGTGGGAAGCAGAATAGCTTGATCCTGCACCCCACTGAGCTGAGTAATGTAGGTGGGGAAGAACATCCAAAGCATCAAAAACCGTTGCCAACCAGTTGTCTTTCCAATCTGCTGATCTGTTGTTCTTTTTGAACACAGTACACTTAAATAATTACATGTGCTGTTACAGATACAGGCATGTTGTTGCTTTGATTGAGGTGTATTGTTAATCTAGGTTTCATAGGAATGATGAGTATTCAGAGGAACTAGTGGAAATGCTCCCCCACCCCCACACACACCCGCCTTTTCACTAGCTGCTACTGCTGCTATTGTTTTTCTTTTAATTTGCCATATTCTGCAGCAAGGTCATATCAATGTATGATGCTTGATTCATCAAAATTTAAGGCAGTGTGGAACAATCTGTAAAAGTAAAGCAGTCTCAATGTGATTCATATGATATCCTATATGTCATAAGGAAAGAGATAAGGGAATAGGAATTGTCATATTGGTCTCTCTAATCTGGTATTCTCTTTCTAATTTTGACCCACACCCAGCACTTCAGATTAACCCCTCTTCTGCCCCTAAATAATCTACTTAATGGTGCTGAATAATAACATAGGGGAGAATGTTTTCCTGAAGCCAGACGCCAATCATATTGTGCCCTGAAGCAAGAGGAGTGATAGCTCAGTTATTTAATCCTAGAATGAGAGAAGGAATAAATATATTTCCTATTCTAATATTTCACAATGAATGAAAATTACAATCCATTTTTAATGATGTTCCATCATTCCTAGGTCCATCCTGACACTCATTGTCCACAGACTGAAGTCCCCTTTAGGAACATAAACTACCAAGGAATTCTTATCAAATGGAGTTTTTCTGTTGCAAGTTCTGCTGTTAGTTTTTGTTGAAAAATGATGCTCCAGAAACAAAACTGACATTTTGCACGTTGAACGTACTATTCCCTAATGTATGGACCTATAATCAGCCTGCTATTTTTTCCTCGTACATGGGACGTATTGGATTTAACTGTGTTACTATTCAGGGGCTTATAGGAGACAAAGGACAATGGAAGAAGTAGCTGGTGAGGAAGATGCTCTCTGAGTGCACTTCGGTGCTCCTTGTCTGAAAAGAGCAGTTTGTTCCCATTGCTGGTGCACATATACTGTTCTGAGCTTTGCTCTTTTTAAATAATGATACAAAAATCCTCTTTAATCCTCCATCTCCCCCTGTGAGATACGCGACTAAGAATTTATATCCTCATGTTAAAGAGGATAATAGGAAGGTTTAGTTACTTTTCAAGTTCAAGAAACTGGTGTCAGATCCAGAGGTTGAACCTACATCTTTGGACTTACAGATTAGCACATTGCACCAAATTGCTGCCAGTCTAAGCATTTTTCCTCCTTCTGAAATGCTTTTCCATGAGTGGAAATGGACCTAAATAATATTTTGCATATTTTCATATCTAGAGCACAAAGCTCTTTATAATATTATCTACATTTATGAGCAGCCTCATTTTATAGATGGGGTAGTTGACTTGCACCAAGGAGGTTAGGTGACTTGTGCCAAGTTCATATACAGCAAATAACTGTCATACACAGGAGTATGGTAAATCATTCCTCTCTTCTGTGTCTGTTTTCCTGTCTGTAATATGGGTCTAATAATCTTTTCACTTATATAGTATGTAGATGACCTGCAGCTTTACATTTCTTTTTCATTGGCCCACAGGATGCTGTTCTCAACACCTGGTAGAGATTGAAACTTAAAGGAAAGTGATCTGTTTGAAATTCCATTAAATAAAATGAGTTAATGGTGACAGGGGGAAGCATTTGAATGGGATTTCAAAAGTGCCCAACAGTTGTTGGGGATTTGCTCATCAGCACAGTTGCCATGGGATCCTGGATTGCGACTGGATTCTCAGGTGGAATCAGTGGTCAGAGATGGTTTTTCCATCTGTACTTTTCATGAGGTGCATTATGCCACAGTTATCATTCCCTTAGTAACCACCTAACTGGGTTATTGTAATGTGCTTTACATAATGTTACCCTTGAAAACCATTTGGAAGCTTCAGCTAGTGCAGAAAATGCCGCCTGCTTGCTTTCACAGATTCCTGTTCATTTCTAGGTACAATTCAATTTGTTGATTTTAATCTGTAAGACCTGCCTGGTTGAGTTCTAATTACCTGACAGATCATCTATCTCCCAGGATCACTGTGGCCTTTGAGATTAGTTAAGGCATTTTTGCTAACAGTTCCTAGACATGAATGTTTGGAGGCTGGTGGCAGGGCATTTTTCAGAGAAGGGACGTCTCTGGAAACTACTTTCCTAGTTGGTCTGTCTGAGCTTGAGTTTTCTGATCTTTGGGGCTTGGTGTAGGCTTTGTCTGTTCTCGCAGGTTTATGCAGAAATGAGCTAACTGGTCATTAGTGTCTATTTAGTTGGCATACTTGTCATACGTGGTGTTTTCCTGTTTTGTACAGGCAATCAGTGCCTGATGGATGGACAGGTTTTGCAAATTAAATAAACAATTAAAAACATTATCTTTGATCTGTGCACATTTTGTGCTAGACCATGGGGTTAACACAAGCCCTGAGTATGGGACAATTTGTCATCATGTGGCCCCAGGAGCAGACCAGGGACTGAACTCAGAGGGTCACAATTCAGTCTCTGTTACTCCTTTGCATCAGGTGAGAGGTAAGTTGCATCAGCCCAGCGGTTGTCAACACTTGCCCTTCTGCGCTGGCTCAGATGTGCTGCTAGTACATGGAGGGTGAGGCAGAGCAAAGGCTTTATCTATTTCCTACCCCTGCCTGTTTTCTCCACACCCACCTCTGCGGGAAGGAGGGAAGTGGCCCTCTGGCAGCTTCTCTCCCTACCCTGAACACAGACTAGAGATTCAGGTTGCCCAAGGGTAAGGAGGAGCTTCACCCCATTTTCCTTCTTGGGTAGATAATGTGGCTCCTGACTAGGCCCTTTATTTGTTACTGTGCCATCCAATGAGTGGTCTCCATTCTGCTCGTGTTCTGTGGCTTTTTTTCTTCCCCTTTCCACCTCCATTTCACTGACTTTCCTCCATTTTTCACCTGCTGCTGCCATATGAGCAGCTCACTGCTGGGGTATGGGACTGTTAGATTTAATTTCTCTCTCAACTCCAGGTCTCCCACCCCCAAATTCCTCTCATTCTTCCTCTCCTGCAAGTTACTGCTCTGTGTAATAAATCACTTGTTGCTAAGTGGTAGGACTGGCACAACAGAACTGACATCTATTGTGCTCTTCCACTCCCTCCTCTTCTCCAGGTCTTTTCCCACAGTTTATTAACTTACAGCTTTGCTGCTGGTTGAAATGAGTTACTTGGGGGAGAGGCACACATATTAACATACAAATATGTACTGGCTATGGCTGCCTTTGACCTATTAGTGCCAGAAACCTGGTTGCCTATATGCCATTATGGATTGGAAATACCTTTATTTGGAGTAATTGCCATATATTAAAATATAAATAGATGCAGCACCACCATCAGTGGAAAGAAGAGCTGATTTATATGAGCCCTCCACTTCCAGTGAATCTCTACATTCCCAATCTGCTTAGCTGGAAAAAAAAAGACTTCTGCAGATAACCTTTCTCCTGTATATGTCAGTTTGCCCTGAAACCAAGAGCCACAACTCTGCTACATGGACTGCTATGGATCATTAGGACTCAGAGTTATTGAATGTATTGTATGAAGCTTCTGGCTTTACCATTGCTAAATGGTTACCTATTGTGAAAAAAATCACATGGTGCTTCCTTTTATGTCTTGTAAGGAGTGATTTTTGTTTGAACTATGCACAGAATTTTAAAAATGGAAGTTATTTTTGCTGGTAAAGATCAGTGACTTTTCAAGTATACAAAAAGGCATGTGTAAGGATGCAGAGTTTATAAACATCGCTTGGGAGGCTTTTATTCTGTTGCTCCAAATCAAATTCTCTGCATGAGAAAGTGTTTTAAAAATTCTTATCACAGCATTGACTTCATGCTTTTAATGAATCAATATATTCTAACACTATTTTGCTCTCCTTACATTTTCCTCCTGACATATTTAATGTTTTGATCTGCTGTGCTTTATATTCCATTATTTTTTTGTCTCGTATAATAATCAATATTTGACACTGAAAGTCAGATGAAAACTAACACAATTTGTTGGATCAAAGGAGAGACAGTTAAATATATATATATATATAAAATTAATACAACTGTTAATGTTCAAAACCATATGAAGTTTACATACTTTGGATGTTCAAGCAATATTCAGACACCTGCAAAAATCTCAATTTAAATTATCCTTTCACACTACTGCCAGTGTATAATGAATAAATGTCATACGTGATGTAAGGTGACTGACAGAGGAAGAATTAAAAAAAATCCTGCATAGACATTTTATTCTTCTGTATCTCAGTGATTTTTTTCCTCTTCTAAGCACCTACTATTTGAAGGTACATGCAGCTGAATTAATTTTGTTCCCACAGCCTTAATAGATGTTGCATTTTCTTTTACACAGTTTTCTCAGGTTTGAAAATGCTTTTAATTTAAATATTTTTTCTATAATTTTATAAATTTGATATGTCAAGGAGTAACAAAGAAAAAATATTCTAGAGACCACTTTAGAATCAGGAGAATGAAATATTATCTCTTCCTAGTTACTCCCTCTCTACGTTCCTGAGGTTCAGTGATTTGGACATGCATTCAGTATAAAGAAAATACATCTATCTATCTAGACTTCAAGAGATGGGAGTTAGAATTTGTAAAATTCAAATGCGGTGAAAAATCTATGTACTGTCAGAATTTCAGCTGCGGTGAATCAGTGGAGTTTCTTGACTTCAATGAGGCTATGCTGATTTACATCAGTTCAGGATCTGGCCTATAGCATCTAATCATTTGGTCTTTTCTCAGACAAATTTCCCACTGAAGTCAATTAGTACAAACTTGGACCCTGATCCTGCAAAGAGAATCATGTGGGCAGTCTCCATCCAACCGCATTGTACAATATATGTGGGAAGGGTGCCATTAGCAATTGCAGCTAGATACCTAAATATATGGCCCTAGTTTCAAAGGTACTGAGCACCTGCAATGGCAGTTGAATCAATATGAATCAGACCCTTTGAAAACAGGCCACCTATTTAACCTCCTTGTGCTTTATCCCATGCTTCCTGAATTACCTACCAAGAGTGTCCATGAAATGCACAATGGCCAAATGTACATAAATATTCAGTTGATGATGAAATTCCTCACCATATTTCAGATAGCTGAAGGCTGCTATCAAATCCTCCCTCAAGCTTCTCTTCTGCAGACTAAATAAAGCCCAGTTCCCTCAGCCTCTCCTCATAAGCCATGTGCCCCAGACCCCTAATGATTTTTGTTGCCCTCCACTGGACTCTCTCCAATTTGTCCACATCCTTTCTGTAGTGGGAGGCCCCAAACTGGAGGCAATACTCCAGATGTAGCCTCACCAATTCCGAATAGAGGGGAATAATCACTTCCCTCAGGCTGCTGGCAGTGCTCCTAATAATGCAGCCCAATATGCCATTTGCTTTCTTGGCAACAAGGGCACACTGTTGACTCATATCCAGCTTCTCATTCACTGTAATCCCCAGGTCCTTTTTCTGAAGAACTGCCATTTAGCTAGTCAATCTCCAGCCTGTAGCAGTCCATGTGATTCTTCCATCCTAAGTGTAGGACTCTGCACTTGTCCTTGCTGAACCTCCTCAGATTTCTTTTGGCCTGATCCTCCAATTTGTCTAGGTCACTCTAGACCCTATCTATACCCTCCAATGTATCTACCTCTCCCCCCATAGAATCATAGAATATCAGGGTTGGAAGGGACCTTAGGAGGTCATCTAGTCCAACCCCCTGCTCAAAGCAGGACCAATCCCCAATTTTTGCCCCAGATCCCTAAATGGCCCCCTCAAGGATTGAACTCACAACCCTGGGTTTAGCAGGCCAATGCTCAAACCACTGAGCTATCCCTCCCCCCCCCCCCAGTTTAGTGTCATCTGCAAAACGTGCTGAGGGTGCAATCCATCCCATCATCCAGATCATTAATGAAGATGTTGAACAAAACTAGCCCCAGGACCAACCCCTGGGACACTCTGCTTGATACCGACTGCCAACTAGACATCGAGCCATTGATCACTACCTGTTGAGCTTGATGATCTAGCCAGCTTTCTAGCCACCTTATAGTCCATTCATCTAATCCATACTACTTTAACTTGCTGACAAGAATACTGTGGGAGACTGTATCAAAAGCTTTGCTAAATTAAGGTATATTACATCCACTGCTTTCCCCATATCCACCGATCCAGTTATCTCATCATAGAAGGCAATCAGGTTGGTGAGGCATGACTTGCCTTGGGTGAATCCATGTTGACTGTTCCTGATCACCTTCCTCTCCTCAAAGTGCTTCAAAATGGATTCCTTGAGGACCTGCTCCATGATTTTTCCGGGGACAGAGGTGAGGCTGTAGATCCCCAGATTCTCCGCCTTACCTTTTTTAAAGATGGGCACTATATTTCCTTTTTTTCCTATCGTCCGGGACCTCCCCTGATAACCGTGTGTTTTCAAAGATAATGGCCAATGGTTCTGCAATCACATCAGCCAGCACCCTCAGATGCGTGGTATCCAGCCCCATGGACTTGTGCATGTCCAGCTTTTCTAAATATTCCTTAACCTGTTCTTTCACCATTGAGGCTGCTCACCTATATTAAAATACTGTGCTGCCCAGTTAAGCAGTCTGGAAGCTGACCTTCTCTGTGAAGATCGAGGCAAAAAAAGCATTGATCAGCTTTTTCCACATCCTCTGTCACTAGGTTGCCTCCCACATTCAGTAAGGGTCCCACACTTTCCCTGACCACCTTCTTGTTGCTAACATACCTGTAGAAACCCTTCTTGTTATCCTTCACATCCCTTGCTAGCTGCAACTCCAACTGTGATTTGGCCTTCCTGATTACATCCCTGCATGCTGGAGCAATATGTATACTCCCTCCTAGTCATCTGTCCAAGTTTCCACTTCTTGTAAGCTTCCTTTTTGTGTTTAAGCTCACAGAAGATTTCACTGTTAAGCCAAGCTGATCGCCTGCCATATTTGCTATTCTCTGCACATCAGGATGGTTTGTTCCTGCACCCTGAATAAGGCTTCTTTAAAATACAGCCAGCTCTTCTGGACTCCTTTCCCCCTCATATTGGCCTCTCAGGGGATCCTGCCCATCAGTTCCCTGAGGAAGTCCTAGTCTTCTTATCTGAAGTCCAGGGTCCATATTCTGCTGCGCTCCTTTTTTCTTTTTGTCAGGATTCTGAACTCGACTGTCTCATGGACACTGCTGCCCAGGTTGCCACTCACTTCTACTCCCCCTACTAATTCTTTGCTGTTTGTGAGCAGCAACTGAACGCAGAGTTGCTGAATCTGATTCCTGTGCCTGAACTACAACTCCAGCTTTCCTCCCTATTTGTATTATTAAAATGCTGCATAGTTAGTTCATTCCCTAACTCTCTTCAGTTGATCCCAATGAAATTAATCTCTGGGTTAATTCCAAATTAGTTTTCTGTCTTGTCCAAACCATGAAACTGTAACTGTAATCTCATGTTACAGTGACTTAAACACGCTGATGAGATGAGAGCTTTTGCTAGCCTTGTGGATGATTTTTAAAATACGTATTTTTTGTATCTAACCTAACACTTTTATTTATAAACATGTTATGTTATAGGAAACTAGCCACTTATTAAAGTAAGGAATAAAACTCTCAGAGATTTTTCTCTTCGGGTGACCATCTAAAGGTTTAATTTATAGTTTCAGCCTGTGTGGAAAATTCTGTCTTAATAAATCTACCCAGGTGATAAAATGCATGTCAAACTTGACGAAGCTGTTTATCATTTTAAGGCAAAGCTGTAAGTTTATATATCTTCCTGCTGCTTCTGAGTAGGTGTATGGTGTATATCTGATGAAAGAGTTCTGATCAGATATCTTTGATGCTCTTTGAAAATGTATATTTCTTGGTAAAAAATCATATGACTTTATTGATCTTTTAGAAGAAAGAGTCTTCATTGTTGAGTACTTTGTATGTTTGTTATCAAAATAGCATAATGCTGAGAGAGTAACATCCTTTTAGAAAATCTCTGAAATATCAATCAACACACAAGTATTGTCAAAAAAATTTATTGCAATATATATGTTTACTATCTTAAGAGATTGGCTGAAATGCCTGCATAAGGTGGGAGTACCTGTGAATATAGTGGAATAAAGTGGAGAACTCCAGTGAGAAAGACAGTGGATTTTCCCCTTTTATTGGGCTTCCCTTCTTCCAAGAGGTGAATGCAGATGCTGAAGTTTAGTAGATCAGTTTTCTGTTGGAGGAGAAATCAGTGACATGGAGTTTGAATGTATTCTGAGTGTACCCCGCATACATCAGTCCTTTAACAGAAGCAGCACACAGATAATCTCTTTTAGCCCAAGCACTTATGCTTGGTTTCCAAAAGGCAACTCCACCTCATTTATTCACTCTAATAAGAGAGATTAAGGCAGGGAGAAAACTTGCTTGCTGCTCATCATAGCTCCCTCAGAGAAAGTTCATCATAAAAACTAACAACACAGCATTTTCTTTCAGACAGAAAACTTGCTCACATGTAAGCAAAAGAACTTAAGACTACATGTAATACCACCATCTAGTGACCCTTGCCACAGCAATATAAAAATAACAGTAACATACTTCTACAGCTCCTTTCATTTAGCAATCTCCAAATACTTTACAAATTTGACTTAATGGTTATGATTAGAGCTGTGCAAAATCCCCCTTTCCCCCTTTTTTTGGTTCTGTTCCCACACTGGGTGGAGGCAAAAATCAAAAACTGCATTTTGGGTTGACCCAAAATTAAAATATTTCAAAATGAAATGAAACTCAAAATATATCATTTTTTGATTCAACTAAACTGACCTGAAATGATTAATTTTTGGGATTTATTTTAAAATCTTAAAAATAAAATCATGGTAAAATTTAAATAAAAAGGTTTTCCAAATAGAAGAATTAAAACAATTTGTTCAGAAATTAAATGAAATGTCAAAATGAAATGTTATGACTTTGACTTTTTTTTCTTTAGACAGAAACAGTTCAGTGAATGTGATATGAATTATCAAAAATTTGTGCCATAATCACTACTTTACAGATATGAAAATTGAGGCACTCTTAATTCATTTTTTTCAGGATTACACATCAAGTCACTGCTAGAGCTGGCAATGGAAACCATTTGTGTTGGTTTTCAGACCTTTGCTTTAGCTACTAGACCATACTTTCTTTCTTAGTATTAACAAGGCATGCTTGAAAAAGTGCTTATTTGTAAATTGTTCTGGAGGTAAGAATAGTAAGGAGGAAAAATTCTGCATTTGTCAGCCGCTACCCAAGCACTAGGGCCTGATTCAGCTCCTGTGAAAGTCAACTGAAAGACTCCCATGGGAGTTGGATCAGGTTCTAAAGTAGACTAAATCAATTAGTGGTGTCCTCTACCCAGTGGATGGACTTCCTTTGTCTGCATCTTGCCCATTTTCACAAGCACTGGTTTTTTTGCTACAGGTTACTTAGGGACCGACTTTTAAAGGTATTTAGGCATCTAAAGATGCAGATAGCATCTGGACTCAGTCACAGGCAGGGTCGGCGCTTCCACTAGGCGACCCTAGGCGGTCGCCTAGGGCGGCAGGATTTGGGGGGTGGCATTTCGCCGCCCTCGGCAGCATTTCAGCAGCGACTCATTTCCCGGCGGTGATTCGGCGGCAAAAAAAGCGACCGCTGAAGTGCCGCTGAGAACGCAGCTTCAAAGGAGCTGCCGCTGAAGCGCTGCCAATTACGGCGGAGGAGCACTGCCGCCTGGGGCAGCAAAAACCCTGGCGCCGCTACTGGTCACAGGTTTTAGGTGTTTAACACCCATTATTTCAAGGGGCATGAGGCACCTAAATACCTTTGAAGATATGGGCCTTATTGGGATTTTTGCAAGTCTCTGGATGTCTGTCTACCATTTATTTCAATAGGGTTTAGTCACGTAGGCACTTCGTTAAATCTCACTGGGCACCTATCTACACCTTTAGATATCTAAATACTTTTAAAAATCTGGCACTTGGTCCTTAATCTTTCTGTGCTTCAGTTGCTCATCTGGAAAATGGAGATAATTCCTTTCTCCCTTCTCTCAACCTTTATCTGTCTTCAACATTCAGATTTTTTAAGTTTTTCGGGACAGGGACCCTCTCTCCCTATCTGTTTGTACAGCATCTAACAAAATTGGGGGCCCAGTGGTGAGAAACACTGCATTAATTTTCACCTGAAAAAAAATCAGTTTTTCCCATCTTTGTATTTAATCACTCCTCATTTCTTTATTCAGAAGGAACTAAAGGTGTGTGTGTATGTGTATATGTATATGCATATATATGTGTGTGTGTATATGTGTGTATGTGTATGTATATGTGTGTGTGTGTGTGTGTATATATATATATATATATATATATATATATATATATATATATATATATATATATATATATATATATATATATATACACACACACACACACACACACACCTCTGGACAGGGTTGCTGAGTGTGAGTGTGTCTAAGGGAAAACAAACCTTAACAGCAACGCCAACTGTCATCCATCTCCCCTCCCACACATACACATGACTGTTAAAATACAAAAACCTTGCTAGTGTTTCACCCATTAAGGTGGCAACACCAATATACCAAGAATCTTCTGAGGTGAAAAGAGAAAGCAAAGAGTGTTTCAGAGGATTCTCACCAAATAACTCCCAAACATCAAAAATAAAAAGCTGTTCCTTGGAAATACCGTGGGAAAGAAATTATCTGAGGCAAAAGTGGAGCTCCCACTAAGTGAAATTGTGCTTTCAGTGCTTCCAGTCTTCATCTACATACAGTACAATGTGCTTTGACTGTTCTGTAAAATACGTAAAGGAAAATAAAAAGCATGGGAAAAACGAATGCAAACAACGTATAAGTGACAAATGTATTTTATAACATAAATGGGCTAGTGCATTCTTTACCATTAACCTTACTAGGACACAGAGAAAATGAAAGCCAGACACCTGCAACCAGAAACTTCACACACAATGTGTCTGCGTGCATGTTAAATCATTCGTTAACATCTCATTTAATGGTAATTTTTTTTCCATCTCAGCTGACCTTATGCAAAGCAATTACTGTATGTCTCTATAATTCTGTCCATCAAAATCCCTCTTACACATTACTCAAAAATCAACATTGACATTTTATTCTTTTTTCTGAATTTCAAATTTAATGTGTTGTTCAGGATTAAAGACTATGGGTGTTTGTTTGGATGCAATTATGTTTGGCTTTTGCATATCAAAATAGATTGTTTGCAAGTATAATTTTACCGTAGGTGAAGAGGCTTATTGCGTGTTATTGAGTTTTTTAAAGTTCTCAAAATGAGCTTAGTGGAGAAGAAAGCTATTGTGTTGAAGTCAAAAACAATAGTCAGAATATATTTTTTCTGATTTTGTATAGATTTATTTGGACGTCATAACAATATGTAGTCAGTCCCAATCTCGTGTAAATTGCAGCAGTTCCATTGTCTCAGATAGACTACGGTGATTTACACCCGCCAAAGACTGGGGCCAAGCTTATCTCTGTTTAATAAACATGACTGACAAGCTCTAACAAGCTCCTAGAGGAGAAGAGAAACTTTCTGCCGTTAAGTTAAAACAGGTCTATCCACATATTTCTACTATGTCCATCACTGTGGTAACTATGTATACAAATTCTTTATTAAAAAAGGCAGTATACTGACCATGAAGTGGATCCAGCTGAGACCCCTAGTGAAACAGTGTAAGTTTAATCACAGAACCAGGGCTGGCTTTAGGCCAATTCCCCTGAATCGGGCCCCGTGCCTTAGAGGGCCCCGCAACGTCACCGTCTTTGGCGGTGCTTCGGTGGCAGCTCAATTGCTTTCGCTGTCTTCGGTGGGGTTTCGGCGGCGGGGCCCCGTCGACACTATTCGCATGGGACCCCGCACTTCCTAAAGCCAGCTCTGCACAGAACCATCAGTATAAGCTTCCCCATTCTGAGGGTATGCCTGCACGGATAAAAAAAAACCTTGGCCAGGGTCAACTAACTTAGGGTCGTGGGGCTCGGGCTGAAAAATCACTGTGCACATATTTGGACTCAGGCTGGAGCCAGAGCCCTGGGACCCTCCACCCTCACAGGGTTCCAGGGCTCAGACTGCAGTCCAAGTCTGAACGCCTACACAGTGATTTTTCAGCCCTGCAGCCTGAGCCCCATGAGCCTGAGTCAGCTGACCTGGAACAGCCATGGTCATGCCATGGATCTTTTATCCCTCTGTAGACATACCCTGAGAGGGTAGTTCAGTCTCTGTACTCTTCAAACTGTAACCTGTCTATGGAGACTGCTAACAGGCATATTAATTATTATTATTATATTTATATTTCCGTAGAACCTAGGAGCCCAAGTCATGAACCAGGGCCCGTTGTGCTAGCCGCTGTACAAACATGGAACAAAAGGATTGTCCCTGCACCATGGAGCTCACAATCAAAGTATACGACATGAGACAACAGCTGGATATAGACAGAAAGGGGAGTACAAGTGAGCAATGAGACAATACTGGCCAGCATGGCAATAATCAGCAAGATTTAGATATATGCTGGATATGAGAACCTATTTATTATTTTTATAGCTCTCAAAAGTATTCTGGGCCCTTAAGTGAATATATAACAAGACATGATCCCTGGACTAAAGACTTTATAATCTAAAATTTTTCTATGAGACCAAATTTGTGGGTGACAAACAGCAGGGAGAGCTGTGATGAGGAAGAAATTCGATGAAGGCAATATAATCACACAGTTCTTCTCGGTTTAGATATGTGCGTGTCTTGGTGGTTCATGGTGCAGAGACACCATATACAGTGAACACAACAGAATATGCACAGTAGAGTAAGAAATGGTTTATATATATATATATATATATAGTGACAAAGTTCCTCCTCTACCTCGGTGGGTCCTGCGCTTATTGGCGGATTTTTTTGTTTGCCTCAGAGATCTTCCCCTCTGGTAGAACCCACAGTCTAGATCAACTTCTCCTGTGCTTGCTCAGGAGTTTGGAGGTTTGGGGGGAACCCGGGCCCACCCTCTACTCCGGGTTCCAGCCCAGGGCCCTGTGGACTGCAGCTGTTTAGAGTGCCTCCTGGAACAACTGCACAACAGCTACAACTCCCTGGGCTACTTCCCCATGGACTCCTCCCAACACCTTCTTTATCCTCACCACAGCATCTTCCAGCAGTACACCCTCTTACTCTCAGCTCCTAGTGCCTCTTGCTCCCAGCTCCTCACACGCAACCTCCTTCCACAGCTCCTGACATGCGTCCCTCACTGGCTCACTGGGAGGCTTTTGACTAGTTTCAGCCAGCCCCTGATTGGCTGCAGGTGTCTCAATTAACCTCCCTGCCTTCTGGAAAGTTCTTAATTGGCCCCAGGTGTCTTGATTAACCTGGAGCAACTGCCATAAGGTATCAGGGATTTGTTTAGCCTGGGGCTAACATACTGGTTCCTTACCACTTTCCTATAGCCCTCTGGCCTTGCCCCGTCACAATATATATATATATATTATCCTTTTAAAACTTTTACATCAGTTACATCGATATCTGTTTGTTTTTTTCTGTTCAGTCCATTTTATCCATGGATTATCAGCAAATCTTATTTCTAGCATATACATATAGTGTGCTGTACTATCCTGTACCAAATATTAATCCTAAATACACAATGAAAACTTCTCTCTCATCTTTAAAATTTAAAAACTTCGTGCAGGAGAGTCAGAGTTTGATATGTACCACCAGGACCAATTATCTCTGTCCCAGAAGATCTCTGAGATTGTGCTGACATTGATGCCTTATTTTGTACACAGGTCATGAGTGCTCTAATGACCACAAAGCATGTTACCATTTAGAGACAAGGACAGCATGCTGCCCCGTTGCTTTTAGAAGACTGGCACGCACACACAGACAGTCAGGGAAAATTTCACAGTATATGGAATCCCTTTTTTTTTCCACATCAATGCCCACTAACATTGCTACAGTTAAGGGTCTGTCAGCATTTCCATTATAAACCCAGTCTTTGGGGTTTTAGATCTCAGCTGTTATTAATCATAGAAGTCTGAAAATTGATGTTTGTCAGCTTAGTAAAAATATATAGTCTATTCTTATAGTTTTGCCAAATTAACAAGAATGGTTTAATTTAAAAAGCTAAAACAAGTGCTGGGTTTACTTCTTAAAAGCTGCTCATGCAGTAGTTACATTTTATACTGTGATTTTAATGTGCATCAACACTTTAGATTACATCTGGCACTTTGATGTTTTATATAATATAGATAATTAATATATAAACTTGCATTCGAAGGTGGTGGGGGGGGGGGGCGGAAGCAAAGCTAGTAGGTAAACTGGATAGCATAGAGATAGCCTAGTGAATCATTGGAGGAGTATTAACATAAAAAATGCATACCGTTTTTCCTATAGAGTTTCTGTGTAAATATTTGAGCTGAAGGAATTATCAGAGTAGTATGGGGACGATGGGGGGTGGGAAGAGGGGAACACTTTTTAAAAAGCAGCCAGATTGGTCATGGTAATAGCCGATAAAGTGCTAGAGTGGATACTGAAGATAGATGGGGCTTATGAGGCAAAATAGTAACTGCTGAAGAACCACAAGAATCAGGATTAGTTCAACATGCTTTATTTTCTATATCAGGAACTCAAAACAGAGAAAATGCAGTAGGATGATGAAATATTCGAATGATATTAAACAATTTGGGGAAGTAAATGCAAAAGAAAAAAGTAAGAATGCTCCAAATTACTAGATGGGATTAGGATGACAGATTTAACCAAGATAAAGAAGAAAAAATGCTAGCTAATCCTGAGGCTAAAACAAAAGCTAGGATATGAACAGGAGGAAAGAGACACCTCTTTAAAACTATGACGTGACCCATATTGCTGTATTCTGAAGACTCATAGAATCTGTAGCATTGCATTTTGGTAGCAAACCATTCTGGTTTCCCTCTTCTCCTCACAGCTACTTTAAAAGCCTTAAAAGGTTAAATATTTAAAATATTCAAACATAAGTTGGTTGTGGCAAAGGCTGAGTCCCTGGAACTGCTTTTAAAGCTATTAGAGTTTTGTTTTTGTTTTTTAAAGAGCTCCTTTGGGCCATTCTTCAATGGACTGTTGTTGTTGAAATTTGTGATCAGCTTCATTGTAAGCATCCACCTCGATGACAGGAGATGAGGTAATGAAGAAGCTGACACTCTAGATACAGAACCTAACTGGGGGTAAAATGAGAACATTAACTGGGAAAAATTCAATGTTTTCCTCAGAAGGATGTTTCTGTTAAACCAGAGCCCATGCTCATGGAAAACTGCCAGAATTCAACAGTGGGATGGTGAAGGTATAGGAAAAAGACTATTGCAGTTAAGGGTGATGAGGAAAAATACTGAAATAATGTTTTATTTTTATTTCAATTAATATTTCTGATCTGGATATGAGAGACCTTAACAAGCTCTTCAGGTCCTGCATAATTATTCATCTAGATATAAAGTCAGATTTTCTTGATTGGCTTGTATTTTAATCTAACTCAGGCTCAAATAAAACATTAGGCATATTTTTTCCCTTTTAAATTTCTGTGAAAATAATACTCCCCCTTCCCAATTTAGATCTAAGAACATTAGATTGCTCTGCTATGTAAAAGATCTATATAATATTAGAGATGTAGACCAATTTACCAAATGATCATTGAGGCTGTACTCTACTTCACAGATGTAGTTCACAGAATACCAAAATAGTATATAGGAAACAGTCCTTGTGGGCCACCGAATGCTTGACATTAACCCCCTTTGAGACTGCAGGCTTCTTCATAAAGCCTTAGAAGTCTATATGTCTTTGCAGAGTTGCCTGGTGCCTTCAAACAGCTTCAAGAGGTCTCCTTTGGACCACAACACTTTATTAGTGTCTTTTCAAGGCAGTAGACTGCTTTACAGAGTTCCAGTATTACTACATAATACTTCATTCACTACAGAGACGTAAAGTGGTTTTACTAGCTCCTTGAGCTTCACAGTTGGTCTCTGCCAGGTACAGATTTTTTTCAAGGAATCACTTCACCCGTATGGAATTCTTTTTCCAGGTACAGCCTATTTGTTTCTAGCAATTTTGTATTACTCATGCTTTATAAGTAAAATAGATATGACAAAGAACGCCATCTCTTAGAAAACAAAGTACCCATAATATATTTTAAATGGACAAATATCAACAAATGTGATGTTCAAAAGCTTAGCTGAGCCTTCCATATCTCTTGAATCTATGTAATTAGGTTGAAAACCTCTTCAGAAAAGTATTTCTCATGACCTATCCAGCATGTTGGCATCTAACCCTACTCCTAAATAGAGAGTGTGTCAGGAGTGAACTCCTTCAGTCAGGTCTGAGCACTAGCCAGCCCAGCCTTGAGGCAATTAATAGGATCAGCTGGGTTGCAGTAGGGCCACTGGATTGGTCAGCCCACGTGATTGACTGAAGGAAGCCAGTAGGCCTGCTTTTTTAGCTGAGCAACACCAGCACATTGCTGGCTGGTCAGTTCTTATGTCCACAGCTTTGATCACTTCTGTGCCTGTCTTCTTCCTAGCCTTATTCTTGTCCTGCTCCAGTCTGCTCCAACTCTGATTCCCAATTTGCTTCTGACTCCAGCTCTGACCCTCCTCTTGACTCTTGGTTCCTGACTCCAGCTCTGACCCTTGATTCCAGTACCTGGCTCCAACAACTAAGTATGACTCCTGTTCCAGCCACTAGGCCTGACTGCCCACAACTTGGTTGTGACAGAGAGACTCTTTCTTCTGTGTATTTCAGAACTTTTTGTTCCTGGATGGTCTGAGAAATGTAGAGGCTTGTGTAAATAAAAAAAACCATAACTAAACATCAGAAACTCAAGAAAATATTTGGTTCTCAAAGCAGTCCTTATTTTAGGTGGGAGCAAGAAGTTATGTTTTCTCTTCTCCTCCAGAAATGTTCTCCCTAATTTATAAAAATTTAATTCTATTAAATATTTGTTCTCTGGATATTTTTCATAATACCTATCATAAATTTGGCTGCCTTTTTGGAGTGCCTCATGGTATATTTCCTCATTCTTTTGGCATTTTTTGTCAGACTACATAACCCACATGCACCAAAGATCACATAACACTGCCTACAACTGATGTATGTCAGATGCCTCATATTCATGTTCATTCAGATGCCTCACATAAATCAGTGAAGACATGGATATGATATGAAATTGACAGCTTGTTCAGCTAGAGCTGTTTTCCTGTTCTCTTGCTAAGAGGTTTCTGTGGCAGCAAGAGTGGAGAGGTTGTAGGTAGGTCAACATTTTATGGTCTTTAAGAGCAGAAAAAAACCATACAGTACATGTAACCGGTGACCCTTTACATAATTGACCTTGACATTAAAACTACTGTTCACTGATAATCTATCAATAGAGGGGAAGTGAGAGGACATGTTCATTGTACTGGAACAGAAATAAAACTAAACCTACTGAATTTTGTGACAAAGGAAATCAGAATCAAACGATGTGTTCCAGACTTCATTATACTATCAAGTTGAACAGTACATGTTACCAGGCTGAAAAGTATGACACTGGGTTTTGAAGTACCCTATCAAATATCTAGCCAGACATTTGAATAGATACTGAATAAGAAAGTTTCAGACTGCTTTGTTGTGTAACACAACTGAATGAAGAAATTTTCCAAACTACAGATTTGATCTGTGTGTAGGAGAACAGAGAATTCTTCAGTAGTACACACTGCAAGTGAACGGTGATCACATTACAAAATACTATTTTGTGGCTATTGCTCAAATGTTGAGAAAATTGTCATATTAAATACCCACCATAATTCTGATCCAGTACAGCACTGGGACTATGTACGTTCTTAAATATAAACAAGCAAATGATTAAGTGCGTTGCTGGATTGAAACCAATGGAAGGGACAAAGTTCAAGAATTGCTCAACATCTGCAACTCCTATTGACTTTATTGCTTATCACTTCTTAGGATTTGGCCTGTTGAAGGCATTGTACATTGCAGTTGCTCAGTACCTCCCAGTCTCAAGATTAAAGCCTCAACTACTTTCTCTGAGGAGGGAAGTATCTAATTTATAACCTGCATCTTCCATTGGTCTACTTATTGTTTGCTATGTTATTAATGTATTGTTTTTCACATTCATCTTTTATTTGCACGTTGAATATGTTATGCTATTGCTCACTTTATGTGAGATCTTAGTCTTTTATAATTGACCTTAGCATCATATTTGACCTGGGCATTGATTTTCCCAAGAGATGATGCCTAAAGCCAACTCCAAGTAAATGTTTCCTTCATCCAGCAGACCATCTCTGAAGCAAGAGGGGGGTTGTAAAAAGGAACAACTCGGGAATTAGTAAACTTTGTTGTACAGTTTTATAAACAAAGTTGTAATAAACTCTTGGAAATGCTAAGCAATTTTTTTGTAACATTTCAGAAAATAGGAAGATGAACTTAAAAATAAAATCATACTAAGCAATGTGATGTTAGAACGAGTCTAAGGCTTTGTCTACACTGGCAAGTTTCTGCGCAGTAAAGCAGCTTTCTGCGTTGTAACTCCTGAGGTGTACACACTGCCAAGCCACTTAGTGCGCAGAAACTGCGCAGTTGCAGCACTGTAAAAAAAACCAAACCACCCCTAAGAGAGTCGTACAGCTTTTTGCGCCGGGGGTACAGCGCCGGACTGCTACTGTAGGCACCCTGGTCAAATACGGTGCTGCAATTGGCCTCCAGGAGGTGTCCCACAATGCCTGTTCTCGCCTCTCTAGTCATCGGTTTGAACTCTACTGCCCTGCCCTCAGGTGACTAACCGTCATCCCCATCCCTTAAATTCCTTGGGAATTTTGAAGGTCCCCTTCCTGTTTGCTCATTGATGCATGCAGTGGTGTCAGCGCATCTTTCCAGGTGACCATGCCAGCTCCATGCACTAGGCGATCCCTTGCTTGGAGCAATGCTGAGCTGCTGGACCTCATCAACATTTGGGGAGAGGAGGCTGTCCAGTCCCAGCTGCGCTCCAGCTGTAAGAATTATGATACCTACAGACAGATTTCATGATGCATGACAGAAAGGGGCCATAACCGGGACATACTGCAGTGCAGGGTCAAAGAGAAGGAGCTGCGGGAGGCAAACCGCCACTCCGGTGCTGCGCCCACGAGCTGCTGGTTCTACAAAGAGCTGGACACGATACTCGGTGGCTACCCCACCTCCACTGTGAAGGCCACTGCGGATACTTCGGTGGCTCATGTGTCAGTTGAGAGTGGACTGAGCCGGGAGGAGGAAATCTTGGATGATGATGTGAAGGGGGACCCAGAGGCAGAGGATGACTCAGAGGTCAGAGATGCATGCAGCTCGGAGCTCTTCTCTACCCTGGAGGAGGCTAGGCAGTCACAGCTGTCGAATCTTGGCGAAGCGCAAACAGGAGAGGAGGCCCCTGGTAAGTGGCTTTGATTTTGTGAATCACTGAAGTGAGTTGTTGGGGGCAGGAGGGTTGCAGAAAGCAGGTTTGTGGCTATATGATGCGTGTACCACCGCATGCCTAGTCTGAGCGGCGGAACAGGGTGTTGATTGACTCCCTCACTTCGCGGGAATCTGCCTCAGAGATCTCCAGGAAACTCTCATGGAGATACTGGGCAATGTGCTGCCACGGGTTCTTTGGCAGCGCTGCATTGTTTCTTGCCCCATTAAGGATACCATTCCCATGCCACTCTGCCATCACTAGGGGGGACACACCATTGCTGCACACAGGCGAGCCGCATAAGGGCCAGGACGGAAGCTACAGTCTTGGAGAAGACCCTCCCTTGATTCCCTGTTCACCCTCAGCAGCGAGATATCTTCCATAATGAACACAGCCTGTGGAAAATGTGGGGAGAGGAATGATTATAAGGCCCCCCCTACAGTGCTGGCTCTCACCAAGAGCCTTGTGCCAAGTGTACAGGACGGTCCTGGAACACTGATTTCTCCTGCCCCTGAGGTTACTCACCATTGTGGGGGTCTTGTGGCTCATGTGTGCATGCCAGGGGTCAGCCAGTTAGCGACAGGTATGTGAATAGTGGCTGCTGTAAACCCCCAATTTCATTTATTTCCAATTTCCCACATTTTTATTTACATTTTGGGTTTCCATAAAGTTATTTATTCCCAAGTACATAGCTAATTTTGTCACCATATTGGATAAAAAATTCAGATTTGCCTAGTAGAAATGCATTAACATCACTTTGTGTTTGCCTTGTCCTCTGGATAGCATAATTAAAGCTGCCAAGATGAATAGTGTTCATCCAAAATGCTAATACTATGAGGAACCCTAAATACTTTTTTTCTACAATTTAATTATTTTTAAATTTCCTTTTGATGGGTGAATCAGAGTATTTGATGGTATTTCGTAAGAAACCAACCTTTTAAACTTGTGCATCAATCACAAACAGGCCTTGCAAAAGATTGTAAAACTACTTCTGTGGATATTCATTGTAACTTTTAAACAACTTCGCTTTTCCCTGTTACATTACTTTTCTTTTCACTTTCTGCAACTATTCTGAGAAATTACTGTCAGGAATGTTTTCACAGTGAAGAACATTAACTCTGAATGCATAATGGAGAATATTCACACTAAAAACTTAATTATAAGAGGAATTTGTAGTTCAAATTTTTAATATTTGCAGTGAACCCTAAATGAATCGGCTACAAACCAAGGTCCATTAAAATAATGTATTTAGAAAATAATTTTAAATAACAAATAAGCAGTGACATTTGGGAAATTCAAAAGCAAAAAAGAGGTGAAATTCATCCAATAAATATATTTTCTGTGGATTATTCTCCCAGCTCTAGTCACAATAATAAGCCAAAAAAGAAGGCAAAGCAAACAATTAAGCTAGGCTTTCTTTTAATCAGGAAAGTTGGCTCTTGTAGGTCTTTTTCTTAGCTTGTTCTTTTTAGCAACTACTGTGCATTTGCAGGAAGTGTTCTGCTCCTTTTCTCTCTCATTTGTTATGTCTGTTTCAGTATACAGCACAATGTTTTTGGCTTATGGCTCTTAATTCCATTTGACATTAACAGAAGCTTCATGTATGTAGGATGCCTAATTCTTTTGTTAATTGAATGGTTTCATAAATCTCCACTTGAAGATCAACTGTAGTGCCATTCTACCACTTTGAAAGAACTTTGTTCCCAGGAACATTTAAGATGCATTCACTATAGTGAAAATTCGTAACTACCAGGGATGTAAAGAAGAATATTCTCTAGGTAGATATACTGTTAACAGCTCTAGTGCTGCTGCTTTAATGATTAAATATATTCCAGATGAACACACTCGCTTGAGGTTCACCTGTTCTAACTTAAATTGATATGTGTTGATTATGGTCTTGGCCTGAAACTCTTCCTTTCTAGAAATCTGACCTGTTTGTCAATAATTTCATATGTAATATTCAGGCAACTTCTCTAAGCAGCAGTGATGTTCCACTTTATTTGTACAATCAGTAAAACAAACAAACATAAAACCTACATGCAGAGTACTGATAAATAGGGCACATCAGCAATTTATTTCTGGAGTAAAGAACCCAGGAACAACCTTTCTTCCAAACTATTTGCACCAGTAAATATTCAGCCCTCTCCCCAGCCCAGTGGGTGCTTTTTTCCCCACACTTTCTCCCTCTATTTTCTGTGGTTTTCATGATCAGTTTCTAAAAACACAACGGCAGCATTTACCCAACTGTGAGCCACGAGTCCCAGATGGGTAGTGGAGGATTGCAAGGGGAACATGACATTCAAGGGGTAGGCCCTGAGGAAAAGATAACACAGAGCTGCCCCACTCCAGAAGGAACTCCAGGATGTAACCATGTATCAGTGATGCACAATGACTCTTGAAGTTCCCTTTTTTGGGGGTGCAGCATCCTACCCTTCTTGCCTTGTTTACTGGTGAGGAGACTAGGTTTGGGACATGGAGCCATGGCTCATTAGCTCCCTGTGCACTCACTGACCCTTCTCCCTCTCCACCCCAACCCCAGCCGATCCACAATCCGTACTCCCATAATATTCCCCTGTGCCACTCTATTGGGATTAAGGTTGATCTAGCCCAAACTTATTAAAAATGGGAAACATCATAACACAGACAGAGAAGCATGTGTTCACATTCATAAATCGAGCAGGGAAAATACTGCAGCAAAAGGATTCAGTTAATATTCTATCCACTGCCAGACATATGTATCCTGTCTTGGGCCAAGCCTATTCCCCATCTTTCTCGGCGTACTGTACAAACCACATCCTCTCTACCACTTGATCATTGTAGGGAGTAGCAGCCCCACAGAATGTGTTCTTCCCTTCTCCCCATGCACAGATTCCTGATCGGGGAAATTGGTGTTTGAATCATTTGCTTCCGAGACTGGAAGCATTCCAGAAGCAAAATGTGTACTAGCGTACAGTTCTAACCCTTGGAGAATGCAAGGTTTTCTTTCTCTCACAGTTTGCTGTCTAATGGAGATGAGGGAAGATTGCAAAATACTATTCTGTAAATATACTTGTGCATTCTTTAATGACTTTGCATTCGTGAGTATTCTAGTTAATGGTTTTAATTGCAGGAATGTTCAAGGAAAGAAAATTTTAAAAGAATATTGCTGAAAATTTGTTGAGAGTGATATTTCGATTCACAATCATGATCACACCAGAAGCCTGAGTCTAAAGGTTACATTCATCCACACTGGTAACAGAAAAATGCCATGTAAAATAGGTCAATAAAATAGCTTGCCCTTTGACTTCTGACTATCCAATACTGCAGTGAACTTTTACAAACAAGCCAGACCAAGAATTATTTGCTGAAATTATTCAATACATTATTTCCAAAGGCAATCATTAATAAATCTGAAAATTTTTTAATCTGCTTGAAAACCATTAGGAACAAAAAATAGAAGTGTAATTCATCTAGTCAATTGTTAGTTAATAATTATTTGTCCATCTCTACTCTGGACTCCAAATAAGTGGAATTAGTTTGTTTCCTGTGAGGCATAGTAAAGCTTCAGTTTTCTATATTTAGTTCCTAAAACACAGCCTAGAGGAGCACTGTAATGTCTGTTTCAGCTTTCTGTATGCAAGTAGTCATCCCAGCTTCAGCTGTGTATAGGAAGGGGCTCACAGGGCAATGTGAGAGGAAAAGAAGGTCAGGAGCAGAAGGAGGTGTTAAATTGGTGGCAGTGTTCTAGTCTTTTTCTCATACCAGTTTTTGATAGAAATGCAAATTGGATATTCACTATCTGAATTAATGGCTGGTTTCCAATTAGACAAACTGTCATTTGAGGTGCACTATCTAGTATTCGGAATAGTCACTAAGAAAACAGTAAAACCAAATAGATTTAACTCTTTTATTCAGATAGGACCACCAGAGGAGCATCTTATACCTGATACATTTGATGTGATGTAACATGGGGTTCATGCTTCAAGCTCAAATATGATAATTCAGTGCTATATTTGGGCACATTCTGTTTGATATGTTGTGCCTCACATTTTACTGATATCCTGCAGTGTGAGAAATATACTGGAATTCCAGGTGCCTTGGTTCAACCCTGCATTTTTATCACATTTGTATCATTTACCCTTTCAGATTTTCCTAAATATAATGCTATTTTCTTGGATGTTGAACACTTAGATTTTGAGGGCTATGGGTCATTCTCATTAATACTGAAATTTGTATAATTCTCCCCTCCTCCCCTTAGTTATCAATGACATTAGATGTTGGGGGTTCCATTTATGGTTTATCCTTGCTTTCCTTGTGTTTAACTGTTACTTATATGTAGGGTGACCAGACAGCAAGTGTGAAAAAATGGGACGGGGAGGGGGGTAATAGGAGCCTATATAAGACGAAGCCCCAAATATTGAGACTGTCCCTGTAGAATCTGAAAATCTGGTCACCCTACTTATATGTCAGTATTTGGTACATGTTCACTTTAGATTTAGCAGTAATGTGCCTCATTAGGCAGAGTCTATTATTTGTCAGTGAGTACATTTCTGGGGGTAATTGTGGTCCTCCCCAATGTAGATTTTTGCAATATTTTTTTCCTATTCAAAAGATGCACCTTAAACATTTACCATTAGATACCGTGCCTATACTGCAGATTGGGAAACTGAAAAAAACAAACATAACCAAACTAAAGCAAGATTTAAATATTTATCTATGAAGATGTTGCTGCAATTTGCAGAACTGAGTTTGGGAGGGGGCTCTTTCATTAAATCTCTATCAACATAAGGCAAGGAACTAAAAAACCCACAGTTCATAGTCGCTATCCCTTTGCAAAGGTCAGTGTCTTACTGAATTTAATGCTATTCCATGTTGATTTTTTTTGCTTTAAGATGTGTTCAAAATCCAACAGGTGTGATTAATACCATGTTGTGTACCAAGTGGTGAAGCCTTCCTGCAGTACTATCCACTTGGTGACTGCTTGAAGTTTCTCTTTTAGTGCCCTGGCCATCTGCTGATAACCTAGTGTTGTACTCCTACTGCCATGGCCATCTGCTGGCTCTTTGGTGCAGTTTGCCTGCTGCTCTCCACACCTGTTTGAAATTTACTTCTCATGTACACAATATTGGGCCACTTTTTTCAAAAATGTTCCCTGGAGGGGGGGAGTGGAGGCTCACCTACCCTTGAGCGCCATTTAAAAACAAAACCAAAACACTTGGTGGGATGCATGCTGCCTCTGTTCTGGCCCCTGTTGTTGGCTGCATCTGTCTTCACTACACATTCAAAATGATAAAAGCTCACTGCAGTCTTACACTGGATTCTGAATCATCATATTAAGTCCATAACCAACATATTCTGCTGTAGATCCCTTCAGGCTGACCACCCAGAGGCAGCATTTAGAGGAGCTGCGTGAATCCCTTTTAGTTTTCTCTGTTTCACCAACAGAGGGATAGTAAGTGCTGCCAGACAGTTGGACGTTTAAAGACTGCCCCCTTCTTCAGCATCTGTCAGAATTGTTCCTTTTTAGCTTCTTCTGCTTCAAGTACTGCCTGGCTGTGTCTCTTCACTACACCTATGTACATCAGATAAGGAAATCTATGTCAGAAAGATCCCTAATTCAGTAATGATGGATAGCTTCATGCACCTTCAGCTGGAAAATTGCATGGTGCCTGCAGTTTGAAAAGCTGTTTGTCAGACATATATAGACTGGGCTTAATGCATTTATTTTTCAAAAAGATATTTTGATTTAAGTATTAAAAATGGTAAAGAACTTAATTTTTTTTAAAAAAATCTTTTTTGGGACTAATACCTGTGAGAAATGTTTTTTGTTGCTGAGATGCATGTTTGAAAAGATGGGATGATTTAAAAAAAAAATCATTTGAGACTGACATACAATAGATTCTAAATTAGCCTCTTCTAAGAAGGCCACAGAACCAAAGTATGAAGGCACAGGGCTAAATTCTTCTCTCTGTTACACTAGGGTATAGTTATAGTAAATTAAATGAAATTAACATAATTACTCCTGATTGGCACCAGTGTCAATGAGAGTAGTATATGGCCCAAAGTCTTCACTGTATATGATCATAATATTTAGCATTTTGTCCTTGATGAGCACAATGAATGTGGTTTCTGTTAGCTATGAAACTCTACAATAGTTAATGACAGTTCAAAGTGAAGAAAAGATGTCAATTAATAGAAAGCAACTGGAATTATCTCGTTAGCTGTGGCTTTCAATTAGAATGTTAGGTTCTGCTAAACACAGCACTCAGCTCTAGTTCTCACTGCTACATTTTGAAAAAGATCACACCATATTAAATGTCTTTTTCCAGACGTGCTAAAAGCAGTCATCAAAAGAATAAATCAATTGTTGTGAATGGGATGGCAGAGTGACCGATAGGCAAACTTTAACATAAACAGAAAACTAGTGAATATTAGATGTACAGACAACAAACAGACTGGTGCTTCCTATAAAATCTCATCCTAAAACAAACTCATTTTCTTTCATAGTTACAGGCTGCCTGAATTTTTACCTTTCCCTTAAAATGTATGGCTGATTTGCAAGAAAAAAATACTGCTTTATCAATATTTTGGTCAGGTTCCCATGTTTTGTGCAACTATAGTTGGATTATTATGGTGCTTGTCGGCAGTACCTAATATAGTTAGGAATTTTTCAACCTATTCAGTATGAATCTTGATGTTTACTGTTAGCAATTCAGATATGTATCCCAGTGGTTTGAAATTTTTATAGAGATTATCTGGGCAATGTGAATTTGTTTTTCACAAAATGAGTGTAAACCATTTAGCCTGATTTAATGTTCAGCATTACATACTGCAATACTGAAACATGGTTGAGGTTTCAGCAGCTTTTAAGGCCAAAATTATTCCATTCAGCCTAAGTATTTGCAATTGATATAGGGCTAAGTTCTGCAGGCCTTAGTCAGCTAAAACTCCAGTTGAAATCAGTGGGGTGCTGGAGGAATAATAATAATAGTAATAATAATTAATATCTAGCTTTTTATCAGTAGATCTCAAAGCACTTCACAAAGGAGGTAAGCATTAGTATGCCCATTTTACAGATGGGGAAACTAAAATACAGAATGATGAAGTGACTTGCCTAAAGTCACCCAGTAGGGAAGTGGCCAAGAAGGGAATAGAACCCATTTGAAGTCCTAGTCCAGTGTTCCAGATACTAGACCAGATTTGGCCAATCGCTGTTAATCTATTTCCAAGAAGGTTTTACATACATGTTGTTATGGCCTGACAGAGGTGAAGGTTTAAGATGAAATAAAGCCATTCTAGTTGAAGAAGGTTTTTAAAAAAAGAAGGAGCTGGGTGGTATATAACTCTTCTTTCTCTGCTAAAATCAGAGAGGAGCTCCCCCTTCTCTGCTATAGGTAAGAGAGACACCCTACAGCTTCCCTCCACCCTCTTCATTAGGTGGTGCAGTAAGAGCTTTGCATCCTGTTTCCATCTCCTTTAACCACTGCTGGTGTGAGATATATCTGATGGCAAATCACTGCCCTATACATTCTGAATTTCCTTGTACTATAATGTTTGTAAAATATTTTACCTCACTGTCACAATTATGTCATTTATTTTTCATAAGGTGTATATGGAGTCTGAATGGATTTTCTTTAAGAAACTATAATCAATTTAATTTGGTAATGCAAGTGTTCAGCCATATCTGATTTTAGGGTAGCACAGTTAGAGAAAATCCACTGATACATTAGTTTGTCAATCTGTAATATGGCTGACTAACTTCTTGTTAGTCTGCACCTGTCACATTTATACCCTTGTACCCTACTGTACATTGGCAATAAGAAGCAGCAACTGAAGTATTTCCTCGTCATCTGCTTTATGACAATGGAGGCATACTCGTGCGTCAAATTCTGGGATCTTAAAAATATTGTTTGAGTGGGATTCATCCATGTGAAAATATGAGCCTTTTAATCTGCAATTTAGTTGCATCATGCAACTAAAAGTTCCCTGTGAACTGCTTTATCCTAAACATTCAACTTTTCATGATTTCTAAAATTGTTAGGTAAGAACATACATAACTTCCTCTTTGGAATCAGTGTCTTCCTTTCTCTACTCAGTGTAGCAGGTTTCCTGATATGTCCAATTAGATGGAAATGTGTAATTGTCCTATGTGAACAACAGATTTTAAATAACTTTTTCATTTACTCTAGTTTTGGAAAAAATCAGATACATGAGATCAGGCAAGGGCTACATTGTGTTGGATATGTCACTTTTATTTATATAATTATTTACCACATGTAGATTTATTTGCCACCCTTTTCTCTGGCATCTGCTTGTCATGCAGAATGTATAACATATATAAAAACAAAACTGCTGCTAATTAACAGCAAAATAAGCCACATCCACCATTAGCCACCCACACTCACCAGCAAAACAATGCCTGATTAAATAAACGTGTTACACTGTGCCTGAAGTTTAATAAATCTTGGCTCTGTTGCATTATGCGAGACTGCATATTCTACAGGTGGGGGACCTCTACTAATCAGATCCATGCACCAGCTCCTGAGAACTGAAGTATAAGAACTGACAACAATAATATCATAGCTGATCTCAGCTGTCATGACAGGAAGATGAGAAGAAAAGGAATCTCTAAGGCAGTATGTTCAGGGCTCTGAGGTTTGTATTCAACACCTTTAATTACAAATGAAAAGCCAATTCAAAGCACAGAACACCGGAGTAATGTGCCCCCTTTAGCGTAAACCACTTAAGAGGCATGCAATCAGAAGCTTGAATAGTATCCAAATGTAGCCTTAAGTAGAACACATAGCAATAGTTGAAAGTGGCATAGATTACTGCAGAGCGGGCCACAACACAGAGGGAAGGCTTTTATCTTTTGGGCAGTGACAGGTGGAAAAAAAGGACACTCCAGACCAGTGCCGGTACGTGGGAATCAGACTACAGCTGAAGACTGCAAAACCAACCAATAAAAAGGTGGACATGTTCTCTCCCTAGAGGCATTAGAGACCATTCCTGCCAGTCCCCTTCTCATGCTATTTCCTACCAATTAGCATAAACTCCCTCTTGTCTGGAGTGAGTTTTTGCCAACTAGCTTTTATCTAGGTCGTTATCTTGCCCAGAAAATTCGATTTTTGGAGATGACAGAATCTGGGTACAATGAAAAAAAGATGTAGAGCTCAGTATCATTAACACCCTGATGGTACTGCAGCTCTGAATACCTTATTTCCCCCAGTGGACTCAGGTACTTAGGGCCCTGCTGTTCCCAGCACCACCCTGTCAGACCTCTCCAAAAGGAAGGAGTGAAGCTGCTGTAAATCACCTCATTAATTTCTGCCAGGTCCTGCAGGCAAGTCAACACCTTCTGATCAGCAGAATCAAGAGCCGCTGATAGAGCTAATAAAATGGCATGAAATTCATTATTGTTAGGAAGACTGCATTTTCTATTATTGTTCGTAGAATCCACAAACTCATTGTAAGTCCTTTTTCAGGTCACTGGAACTGCAGGGACAAGAGTAATACATAGAGAGAGTAAACCCCAGCATTTCAAATGATTTTTTCTTAGTGTGTCTTTCTCAGGGGAAAAAAGATAATCCTACTATAATATTTCAAAAATAGATTTGAAAGATGCTGTTAACCCCTTTGTATTTTAATGTAGCTCTTTTTTATTTTGGCAAAATTAATGATATAGGAGGTATATCTGGATTTTGAATTGGCTTTTATTTATAAAACATATATTTAGTGTGTGTTAATTTGACCAAAGTATAAAGAAAATGAACACCCAGTTTGTTAACCTCAGTAAAATAATGTGTTCATATTTTCCGAGTGCAGTGAGTTTTGTGGTAGTCATCTCTTTTGAAATTGCCAATCAGCCCACTGTTAAAAAAAATGATGAGAAGATATGCTGATTTTCAGCAGATCCACATTGGTAAAATGTATGAAACGTCTTTTCTTAACCTAGTTTCAGACCCTCAAAAATTGATTAGGAATTGACACCTCTTAGGGAAGCTGCTATGTTAGAAAAAGCTCTTAGGAGATGAAAGATACTGTTTGTTATGGATTGCAATTTTGTAGCTAGATGGCCACCAAGACAGGTTTTATGTATTATCACAGCTAAGTTTAGAAGGTAGTGGTACTTTGTCTTAATACATCAGCATTGTAACAAGACCTCACCATATGAAACAACAATGTTCATAGCACACTATAAATCATTCTTAACAGTACAATAAGTTTTCAAAGGTAGTTGTGATGGGTGTCAGGTCTCAGCAGAATACTTCATACATCTGGAAGAAAAAGACTAGATTACCAGGTCTTTGCTTGTCTATGTATTTGAAATGATAAACAAAACACCATATTTTGTTTGACCAGTTTTTATCACACATAATTCACTTGCCAAAGATGCCATTTAGAGTGATGTTTTAATTTTTAACTAACATATGTACTTTACAATGATAGCTCAGTTATTGTTTTTTCTTGAAAAAGATTAATATGTTCTGTCACAATTCACAATAGAGATTTTTTTTTTTATTTAATTGGGTTTGGATTTATACATCTGGGATGTAAAAATAAACTGCTCTGCATGGAAAAATTGAAACTCATTTACTAAAAGCATCTTGACGGGATGATTAACTTTGGAGGATAGTACAAGTTATCAGATATGATTGTTATTTTTAGATTAATCCTATATGGGAGATTTTGAAAGGCAAAAAATGGGAGTTAGGTGCCCAATTTCCATTGTCTTTATGCTAAGCATCTTCGTGGTTGATACTTAACATTTCATCTTCAAATAGCTTTATAAATATTGACTAATTTATTGATCCTTACAACCCATTCGTGAGGCAATAATGATGTTAAGTGACTAGCCCAGAATCACTAAAGGAGTCATTGTGAGAACTGAAATTAGAATGTAGGCTTACATAGTTTTCTGGGCTATATTCAGAACAAAGGGCCTTTCTTCTCTCTTCTACAATTTGTATCAGTTATATGAGCACAAAATCATTAAACTTCCAAACACAAATAGAAGATACTATTTTTTGCATCCCTACAAATTAGGGACATTTTTCCTCCATATCCACACAACTGATCTTTACGCTATACTGCGCGCCATACACCTTAAAGATGACATGCAGCTTAGGGGCAAATTTTTAAGGCTAAGCTATGCAATTCTGAAAATAGAGGTTTGTAGTGGAAACACAGCATCATTTGTCACTGTACATTAGCGCTGTAAGTATTGCAGCAGCAGCAGATATTTAATTTACAAACAAGTAGATTTTCCTCATATATTGTATGTTTACACAGGGAAATATGAGTGTTTTTAACTAATGTTAAATATGAGTGTTTTCCCTTGAAATATGTTAAACACTTTGGATGCTTAAAAGTGTTCATCATGCCAAGCAAACTTTAGGATACAAACATACAGGTCCCTGCTGAAAGACCTTTATCACCAGTTATCATTTCTCCCCTTTGGCATATAACTTAGAAGTACCTGTTTCCAAGACTCTGCCATGCAATGTAGCAATTTGGAGCCATTTATAAGGGCTGTTTCTGATCACAAGAGCGCACACAAGAGAAATTGCAGGCAACTGGGAATTTTGACTAAGATGACCACAGTTTCTTCTGGTAGCTACAAGAGGCTGTTGTTTTACTTAGAGAACAGAAAAGTTGCCTGACGTCCTTGTGCTCCGATCCTGAACTCACCCCACATGGAGGAACATCCTGGCAGGGCATGGGGAGTGTGACATGGCAGGCCCCACAGCGCCTGCCCAGAAGGGATAGGATGGAGGAAAACCTGTGGGGAAGGTTATTGTGGGAGCTTGCTGTGGGTAGAACAATGAACTGGACTGCTGTTTGTGGCAGAGTGAGGGGGCTGAGCTGGAGCCAACCAGAGCAGAGTGAAGAATAGGACTACAGGCATCAGAAAAAAAAGTTGGAGCCTGTTGATGGAGGATGGATTTTTGGGGGTTTGTGCAGAAGACAGCCTGGGGAGGGGAGCTGCTGGGGGCTTGGACTGAGGGGATAGATGAGAGAACTGCAGTGTAACCAAAGGGAAAGGGAAGCAAGATTGGTGCTGGCTTCTGGGGGTGTTGCACAAAGAGAGGGAGTAGGCAGAAAGGGAAAGGGTATCTTTTATTCAGGAGTTAAGGGAGAAAAGAGTAGATTCCATGTCAGGAAGTTGGGACCTCCCCTCCTCACCCTGATTCCTCCCCCCCCCCCCCACTCCCATTTGCCACATTGTGTGTGCGTGTTTTCATTTCATGTTGAATTTTCACTCTGAAATATACACACCTGCAAATGAAAATTGGAAATTAGACCCCAAACATAGGTTTTTTTATATACATCTCATGATCCTGAAAGTCATGGGAATGGCAATACCTGCCCTGTTCGGTGTGTTGTTATAGAGGCCAAGAGCCTCTTTGTAGGACTCAGAAACTTGAGGGTGACCTGATCATACATCTGTGAACAGAACTGGCATTACAACCAAGAGAGGGCAGTGCTATAGTCACCTACACGTACCTGGTCAGTACATTATGCAGTTCAACCCTGGCTGAAATTCACAATCTGTATAGGTTTTCTCTGTAATCAGATTATTTTTAAGGCCATTTATGGATTCCCACAGCACAGTTTAGTTACATGGATTCTTGCTGCCTCTGCAGACAGCCATGAGTGGAACTGGATACTGCCCTCTGTGTTAAGCACCAAACATAATTATCTGTGCTACTTCCTCTCCCTCTTTCCAGAAGCGGTGCTGCTTCTCTCAGACAGCAGTACTACTTGCTGCCATGATGAAGTGCTGGATAGCGCTGCCTGGGAAAGAGATGAAGCAGGAATTAAAAAAAAAAAAAGAAAATAGCCAGCTACTCAATATGAAAAACTGTAAAGGGCAGAAGTAACCAGGCATACAACTACAATTTCACAGAATATATAAACGCCATAGTCTAGAATGATCTTTTAGCTCCTCCCTTGCTACTTTTCTTTCATCCAGTAGCATCTTAGCCTTTCAACTCTTTTAGAAGGACAGACAACAAGGTCACTTTTTCCTTGGCCAACAGAAAAGCTGATGCATGGAACTTCTGGCTGGCTCTTGCCTGCAGACAGAATATTCTACATCAGCAATGTGTGCAGTTTCCCAAGGGATAAGAAACTCGAAAACTACTTTGCATTTGCAAACTACAATAGAAGTCTATAGTGAAATACACTGAATGTAACATTTCTAGAGCCCTGAATTACCCAAACTAGTTTTTAGTTTATATCCAGACCTAAATGTAAGTGGAATTATACATTGAATTATGCTGCCTTCCTGTTTCCTAACAGATGCACATTGAAAAAAGTATCTGCTGGAGTAAAACCACTTTATCACAGAAAACATTTTAAAACCTATTACTTTAAGTATTCATTTCAGTTCAACTATTATAGAAAATGGATGGATTCAGGGTTCTATACTGAAGCCATTGTTCCCTTGGGTGCAGTTTTTCATACTGTAGTCTTTGCTTTGTTTATAATAGAAGAAAATACTTCCAGCACTAGATTCAATTCTATATTATCAATATGTGGGAGAAAAATGTTAGTCTGAGTAATTACTGTACACAAAAATAAAACTTGTGCCGATAATATGCTTGGGTACTACAGTTTTCTCTGTCAGAGGAGTAAATTGAGTGTCATGGTAATGACTCAAGCCAAGTTAGAGAGTACTGTCATTACTATCCATGCAGGACCAAATTTGATTGGGAAACTAACGTCTCATTATGGTGGTGCTATTGAACGAAACTTTTGTGTTGCAACATTCTCCTAATTACTCTATTAAATGCAACAAATAATTTGCATAGCTTTCCTATTTATGGAGTTATGTATAGCTGCATTAAAATGTAGGAAAATGTTTCTTTCACTGAAAAAACAAAAAGTATCCTGTGCTTATGGAATTCTGTATTCATTAACATTGCAGTACAGAGTATATAAGTGTTTTATTTCAACTCTGCAGCCCTTATATTTATTTTTAGTTTCTTCTTTTGCTACTCAATGTATTTCTGTTTTTCAGGGAACAACAGGCATCCCTTCTGTTGCTAATTTAAACCCGGTATGTTCCCATGGATTTCAAACAAAACTATTTATTTATTACTATTAAGACAAAGCTTGAGGTCCTTCCTCAGTTTTAACTCAATCCTTCCTGTGGCAAACTTCATTATTCCTATAGTGCCATAAATGTGCATGGCACTTTGCTGAGAAAAAAAAATGACCTTGATTAATCACAGTGTTACTCCAGTTTTATACCAGTACAATACCATCAAATCAATGGATTTATAACAGCAAAAACAAGGAGTAAACACCATGGTGAATGAAGCCCATTGTCTGCCTCTGAAAGATATTACAATCCAAGGGCCAAAATCGATGATTGTTCTCTACATTATTACAGGATTCTAAATCAGGGCAGTTTTTGGCTTTAAGCTAAGATGTAACAAGAGATGGTGGCAACGTGGGTTCTGGTAGGGCATTGGTTAGTAGGTTGGCAATGAACTTGTCAATAAACATTATAGTTTCTCTCTGCCTCTCTCACTAAGGTACACACAGAGATATCTTAATAAGGGAAGGTATATGTTTTATAAGTCACAAAGGATAATTGCTTTTAGGAGATGTCTACACTGCAATGTAAGCCCAGGGTTGGAACTCAGGCTCAAGTCTATCCCCTGTTCTGTTTACGCACAAAGTGTGCTACCTCAGGGCTTGGACCCAGGGTCCCAGTTTCCCAGGGGTAGATGGTCCAAGCCTGAGTCAAGTCAGGACCTACCATATGTAAGTCCTATGGGGGTTAATGCATATTTTGATCAAAGGACTGGCTAATATTGTATAGGTAGTATGTTACAGTCCAACAGAGTTGTATATCTACTAACCTTTTTCTTTCAACCATTATTGATTAATTTATTCTTGCCACTTTTCTGAAGCCAAAAGAGAGAAATTACAACAGACCCCATTGTTTTAAAGAGAATATTTCGATAGAAAGAAAGCTGAAGTCTTAAAACTTAAGGTTAGAAATTTTGTTTCTATCAACATACATTTCTTTCTTGGGGTCAGTGGGGTCTCTGATGCTTCTTAGTTAAAAAAATAGATGTTGGGTCTGGTTCTCCACTTGAACATCTTGTATCTTGTGTGATTCTTTACTTTACACCTAAGCAAAGTTAGGGCAATGTGGGTGGAAAAACTGACTAATTTTTTCGCCAGGCAAGATTTATTAATCTTTCAAAAATCAGTAGGTTGCAAAAAAGGAACAATAGTTGCGCGAAGTAGGCCTTTCCAAGAGCGTACTCTTAGGATGAAGTACTCTCATTAGAAATGCAAAAATCTTAAATATTTGTCAACATGGATTAAATTACCAATATAACTTTTGTAATTAACAGAATTATAGAAAGTCCTCCCACTTCGGAAAACCTAGCACATGCACTTGATTGATTTTTAGCAAGATTTTCCAATACTTCAGTTTTCCTGTGAAGGAATTTACAGAAAGTAAGTCTACTTTTTTTCCTAAAAAGAGTCAAGTTGAACTTCTAAACCTTTTACAATCCTACGAGTATTCTCAAGTGTATCTTTAAAACATCGTAAACAGTAGATTTAACACTGGGTCCTTTATTCGATAATTTAACAGCTTTGTGAAGAGTGACTAACAAAGTTAAATGTGAAAGGGATTGTAAGGAAAAAGAAAATCTCCTCCTTTATAATTTCAACACCATGTTGAGTCCTCGGAGTATGTATAACAATATATTTGTCCAGAGATGGTTTCCCCTTATATTTCTGCTTGCAGGTAGGGGATGTATTATTAACAGAAAAACCACAGGTTGTCCTTTCTTTAGCTCAGTAATAAACAGCATATTATTGATACCTAATATTTTAAATCCTACCTCAGTGCCTCAACGCGGTGACCCTGGCCGTCTGACAGCTATGGTAGCGGGGCGTATGCCCTGGTAGGTTTTACTATGCTACAAAGGTGTCGGACTATCCAATCCAGGGAGGAGGGTTGCTCTCTCAGAGGAAAGAGTGCTTTTCCTTCTCCTTCGAGGTTGAAGGCTAGCTAATCTTGAGGAGGTACGCATGCCTGCCCACCTAGCCAGTGGGATGGCTTGAAGTTAACAGCTAAAACAACACGAGTAAATGCACGTTCTACGGTGGCGGAGCGGAAACTGAGCGACAAGAGGTTGCTAAAAATGTCAGGTGCTAGGCCAACATAGAAAAGGACAATCCTCGCTGTGTGTACTTACAATTGTAGGTCACTGGCAAAGGAGGAAACTTTAAACCATCTGATGGAGGAGAAGAAAAGGATAAAATGCGATATTCTCGGTGTCTGCGAAACCCGACGAAAGAAGGAGTTGGAAGTCAACTGGAAGGATGGAAGTGCTGTGAGGCTCGGAAACGGAGATGGCGCTAGAATTGTTGGAGGAGTTGGATTTATCGTCAATAAAGATTGGTCTTCGAAAGTCATATCATGCCAGCTAACATCATCACGTATCGGTGTGCTGCATCTTCAGATGGAGTCAAAAGCTACCCTCAAGGTCATCCAGGTCTACGCTCCCACAAGTGCAAGTGAGGACGAAGAAGTGGAAGAATTCTACCGAGAGCTTGAAAGAGCTCTCGCGTAAAAGTCCACTTACACTGTCACGATGGGAGATTTCAACGCCAAGGTCGGGCGAGGGAAAGCTGGCAAAAAGTTCATAGGGAGATACGGCAGCGGCAAAAGGAATGAAAGAGGAGAGAGGCTGGTAGCGATGGCAGAAATGAAAGAATTGTACGTGGCAAACACCTGGTACAAAAAGAAGATCTCAAGAAGGTGGACATGGATCGCACCAAACGCGAAGAGTAAGAATGAAATCGACTATATTTTAGTCAATAAAAGACGCATCGTTAAAGACGTCTCTGTGGTGCAGCCATTCAACACCGGCAGTGACCATCGCCTGCTTAGAGCGAAGTTGATTTTCGATGAAGCGGTGGAAAAGAAGGCGATACAGATGGCAAACAGGAAACAGCAGCCGAAGACATTCGATGAAGCAAAGCTGAAAAAAGCGATTTCTGGGTTTGACTGGAGCCAGATGGAAAAGTGTGATGAGGACTATAGTATCTTTGCTGACAAGTTGAGATGTTGCATAAAAGCAGCTGAAATTAAAAAGCTGAAGAAGGCGAAGGGAAGAATCTCGATTGAAATGAAAAGCTTGTTGGAGAAGCGGAGAAACATGAAAAGGAGCTCGGATAACAACCTCGAGTACTCCATTCTGTGCAAGCTTATACGGCAAAAACTGAAGGATGACTTTGAGAACTTCCGGAAAGAAAAGCTCCTTAAAACAGCTGAATCACGCAAGAGCCTCAGAACATGCAAGCGCGAATTGACGCAGTATAGATTGAGCGTAACAGCATTGAAGAACAAGGATGGAGAGACAGTAATCAACAGAGCAGGGATGGAGGAGGTCTGCAAGGACTTCTATACAGAACTGTTCAAATCAAGAATCAACGTCCCCGTCCCAACCCTCGAAAAGTCAGAAGAACGCGTCCCCCCAATAATCGTCAGCGAAGTCCGAAGCGCACTACACCAGATGAAGAAGGGAAAAGCTCCAGGCAAAGATGGAATAATGTCAGAAATGATTTATGCAGGAGGCGAAAAACTTTGGAAGGCCCTCGCTTTAAGATTCAGTCGATATCTTGAAGAAGGAAAAATACCATCAAGCTGGAAGGAGTCGAATACCATCTTGCTGCACAAGAAGTGTGATCGAGAAAATCTTAAGAACTACCGCCCTATATGCCTGCTCTCTCACATCTACAAGCTCTTCACAAAGGTGATAACAAATCGACTTTCACAGAGTCTGGATGAACAACAGCCGAGAGAGCAGGCAGGGTTTCGAAGAAATTTCAGTACAATCGACCATATATTTACCCTTAGCCAGCTCCTAGAAAGAGCGAGGGAATACAAACTCCCGCTGTGCATTGCTTTTGTCGACTATGAAAAGGCCTTCGATAGCGTTGAGTTTAACGCAATATTAAAGGCGCTCGCAGAGCAGGGCATTAACACGCAGTACATTAGTTTGTTGAAGGAAGCGAATACTGGATGTACAACAGACATTACTCTCCTTGAAACTCCCCTCCGCATCCCAATCGAGAGAGGCGTAAAGCAAGGAGATACAATTTCACCGAAACTATTCACCGCCTGCCTCGAAATGGTTATGAACAAGATCAATAGGAGGAGTGGTGTCAACATAAACGGAGAGAGATTATCTCATCTCAGATTTGCAGACGACATTGTACTAATTGCCAAAAGCACCAACCAACTGCAGAGCGTGCTACAAAGACTCGACAAGAAAAGTAGTCAGGTCGGCCTGAAAATGAACCGCTGCAAAACGAAATATATGCGATCAGACGTCTTACAAAAAGCCCGAATAATGGTAACAGGAGAAGACATCGAAGAAGTGGAACAGTACGTATATTTGGGCCAAGAAGTTAATATGCGCCAAGACCTGAACGGAGAACTCTCGTGAAGGATTCGGGCAGGATGGTGTGCATTTAATTCCATCAAGGACGTCCTCAAAGGAAAAATTGACAAGACCACACGTAAAAATATTTTCAATTCAGCAGTGCTGCCAGCCATGCTGTATGGCAGTGAAACGTGGGCACTGACGAAGAGAGAAGAGCAACGGCTGTTGGTAGCTGAAAGGGCAATGGAACGAGCTATGTTGGGAATCTCCCTTCTGGATCGTATACCAAATGAAATCATCAGAGAACGCAGCGGTGTGAAAGATATTGTCGTGGAAAGCAGACATAACAAGATGCGATGGGCGGGCCACACAGCACGGCTCACGGATAACAGGTGGACCGCAATCATTGCTGAGTGGTACCTGCGAGAACAGAAAAGACCCCCCGGTCGGCCTCCAAGAAGATGGGAAGATGACATCGTTAAATGTTTCGGACGAACGTGGAGAAGAAAGGCAAGAGTGCGAGAAGAATGGCAGACGTGTTGTGATCGGCGCAGTCTTAATGACAGCTGAAGTCCGATCGATCCAGGTGATCCAGGTGAATTACAAATAATCTGAATGTGAGCTACCAATATAAAATATAGAAAAACTGACCAAATATTAGATTCAATCAGATAATAGTTGAACAGTCATCTAAACAATGGCAAGAATAGATTATCATTATTGGGCAAAAGCAAAACAAAGATAAATCAACACAGATGTTATTCTAATTATGTACCAGAAATATAAAGCCCCCCAAATTCTATGAACTCCAAATGCCTCTCTCCCAGTGGTATTTATAAGCAAATTTTAAAAAGTATATGGCTTTCTAATTCTGATTTTCTATTCAGTAATTAATTCTAAAGACTGTACATTTCATCTAATATGTCAGCACACATCTAGAGTGACTGGTAATAAATAGCAACACAGGCTCACTTATGTGCATCACAAAAAATCCTTCAAGGGGTTGAAAATAGTTTGATTGTCAGTGACCTGAATTCTATTATGATTTTAGAAATTAATATCCAAAAAACAGTGTGCTAGCAAATGTTAGTCTACCAACATAGTCCTCTTTCTCAACAAGCAGTGCAGCATAATCTTTATATTCGTGTTTACTATTATAAATGGATCTTCAATATTGTAAAGTTGGCACCTCATATGTAAAGACAGAGTCACTGTGCTGTTTATGACATCTTCATAATATCAAAGGTGTATTGTAAGGTCAAGGGGATTCATCCATCAAGTACAAGTCTTATTAATGTGGCATTCTCAAGCATCTAAGTTTTATTATTAGCTGTCAAAACCTTTTCCCTGTAATTTACAATAGAAGTAGTTTATGGAATGAAATGGCCTGACTCAGTATTGAAAGCATCTTCTTGCTTTATGGGGCTGAAATACTTTTCATTTCGTATTTGGATTTCAAATTATATTGAAAATGTCTTTGTTGTCAGACTTAAAGGTAGTTCTAAAAAAGAAAAGAAAAAAGTAAGGTCTCTTATACTGCCCTTCCCTTTTTCTTCTTTTTCCTGATCACTGTTAAAGACCACCTCAAGCAATCACTTGAAGATGTTAATGCTGTCTTTGGGATAGTTGAGCAGGTGATCAAACTGAGTAGAAAACTGTAGTTAGGAAGTCCATTTGTGAGAGCAGATGTAATATTCTTAGGCCAAAAAATGGTTGCTTGATAATAAACTGGATAAACAGGACTTTTCCTGCAAGGTACTGAGGTCAATTGAAATTGAGGGTACGCAACACTTCACAGGAGATCCTCATCAGCATATAGAATTGTACCCCAGAATCCATTTTCGCTTTTCCATTTCTTGGTGCCTTGCTTTCCTTTAAAACAAGGAGTGATGATGTTGAAAATGAATGAGCACAAGTTTTCAAAACAGTGAATAGTTTATTCAGCTGGAACCCTATAGAAAGTGACAGAGTGAGTCATGAAAGTAACAGCTGTTGGGCAGTGAATGTGATAACTATAGCAACATAGGGCTAGTCCACACTACCCGCCCGAATCGGCGGGTAGAGATCGATCTTCTGGGATTGATTTATCACGTCTCATTTGGATGTGATAAATCGATACCAGAAGCGCTCCCCCGTCGACTGCGGAACTCCTGCTTGCTGAGAGGAGGAAGCGCTGTCGACGGGGGAGCCTGCCTGCGCCGCGTGGACCCGCAGTAAGTATACTTAGTTCGATCTCTTAAACGTCGACTTCAGCTACGCTATTCTTGTAGCTGAAGTTGCGTTTCCTAGATCGATCCCCCGCCCCAGTGTGGACCAGCCCTATAGACACTAACCTCTTTAAGTTACTGATCTGCTTATTAGATACTTGTCTTTGTTCCTGTTGAGATGAGACCTATTTCGAATGCAGTGTTATGCACTTAGTACATTAAACTTCAAAAGTGTTCTTGGAGTTTGGATAAGCACCCAAAAGTTGAGATGCTTATCTGAATCTCCTGGGAATGCAAAATTAGACTAGAAATTGCGTGAGAACAGATTTTCTTGGGAAAATTCCAGTAGATTCTGCTTTTTAACTGGGTCATCAATTTAGTTAGGGCTGCCTTTCATTTATCATATATATCACTCAAAATTGTGCAATATATTTCCTTTGTGAATTGCACATAAAAAGTTTATTATTGTAGCATAATGTACTTTAAAATAAGTTCAGTGCATTTTATGACTTTTAATCTGAGGTGATAAAGGTATTGATACAAGAGGTTTCCTGGAGCAACCTCTCTTTATATGTTCAGAATATCTAGCCTCTTTGAAGTAGTCTGTCATGTTCCAGGTGAGTTCAAAAGGTGTCTCTCTTGTTAAGAGGTGATGCTGTGTTTTGAGACTGTTGATGTACGCTGGCATCAGAGATCACTCTACATTTAAGTTTGCATTGCTCTGCTAACAGAAATTAGTTGAAATTACACATTTCAGAATGCCAGAATAAAATTAAAGAGTTAACTTGCATACAAGGTACAGGTTTAATTATTTTGTTTTACCAATTATACATGTAAAATCTCATTGATTTTTTTGCCAAGTATTTCTTCTGAAAAGTTGAACAAAATACAAATTGAATAGTCAAAAATAAATTGAAAATGATCAGGTATTTCTCTATTTCTCCCAGTAACTTGCTGAAAATCAGTACAAATGTAAATATTTACTTACAGTACTCAATATTCTAGGATTTGTGTCCTGTTAGTGAATAGTTTCGTACAAAAAGGGATTAATCCTATAGTCTTCCTATTCCCAAAGATTCCTTTTACTTCAATAGGAATTATGTTTTTCAACTTAAATTGATAAATGGTAGAGAGTCTGTGAGTTCTATTCTGTAAGCAGTAATGTTATAGAGCAGTCCATTTCTCGTTTATAAATCATTCCCTTAACAATCACTATGTAAAACCATCAACATTATTTATTTGAGAATCATAGAAATTAGAGATTAAATAGCTATGTTATTTATCCGTCCTTGTAGTAGTAAAAGATTTTTCCCTGTAGCACATTCTTGATGGGGCTTTCACCACTTCCCTTTGAATAGGAGTTAACCATTGATTTTAAAACCATTAAGGTTTATAAGGTCCGGTTTGACAAAGCTCTGGCTGGGATGATTTAGTTGGTGTTGGCCCTGCTTTGAGCAGGGGATTGGACTTGATGACCTCCTGAGGTCTCTTCCAACCCTAATATTCTATGATTTTATGATCGATGGTATGAAACTTTTTTTCTATATGTTCTAGAATACAAACAGGAGGACTAAACAAAAGAAAGATAAATTAGTTGAAGGGAATATACTCCAAGCTCCATTTTCTCCAGTACTTTGCTTGTTATACTGTAAAAACCAGATGATAAACCTGTTGGGGGGAAACTTTGCTAAGGACTACTAATAGGCAGTACTTGCTTAGTTCAGTAAAATGAAATGAAAATCTAGCACCATAATCAGCATGAGTAGTGCCATATGTTCATTTATCAGCACCAACTTTATGAAGACACCTGTTAGACAGATATAGGCCTGAAGATTTTTAGAGTGAATGAGCACCTTCTGTTCAGTTCCATGGGAGTTGTGTATATCCAGATGCAGTGGTATGGTTCTCTATTAGATATAGCACAGAATTACTAACATTATGGGTTCTTTCTTTACCCTTTTCTTCCTGTTCTTTTTGTATTTCACGGTGTTTCTCTGTTTGAATGGGAAATTAAAAATAAAAGGAGGGAGAAGATTCAGACTCCGACATTTTGTGCCTTCAGCCAGAGAGCTGTGGCTCCTGGGCTTGACCAAAGTTCTTAGGGTTTCAGGGTTCAAAAATTGGATTAAGAAGGAAATATTAGATCATGCATAAATAACAAGAAGTTGACATTCTCTTTTGCTTCACCAGATTATAAATACCACTCAGCCTTGTATGGTAGTAATAGGTGCATTGAACTGTGTTTTAAAAGTGCACATCTACTCTGGGTAACATACTCAGGTATGATCTGAAAAGAGCTGAACGTCATTATTCTTATCACTAAACTGGTGGGCTATTTGCATTTCATTAATACCACCTTGGTTAACTCTAGTACTTTAATTATTAATAGGTCCAATATGCATCATCAAACCCCACCAACTTAAGGTGCAGGTCAACTCTGTTTGAGAACCACTGTGCATTATGACTTGTCTTCATACTTTTTAAATGCTTGACCAGCATAAATGAAGAAAAAGGACAATTACACTGGATAAATTGAAAAAATAAAGAAACATCCCCCACAAAGTATTACTAAAAGCCACTTCATGATTAACCCAGGTTTCCTTTTGGCACTACATTTGTCAGCACCTGCTCTGGTAGGACTAGCAGAAGTATAATAACAGTAACATTAAAGACCTCATTCTCCACTGTCTTGTACATTGGATAGTTATTTACACCTTTACAGAATAAGTATAAAAAGGGCATACAACCACTCCCATTTTCATTTGGCAGCATTTTACAAAGCTGTAAATGATTATGCAAGTGAAAGTTAGCGGAGAATCAGACCTTAAATGTCTGTGGTGTGTGGGGTAAATAAAATACTTTCACAAACAAAGGTCAACTAGCCTCTTTTGAACAATAACTTTATTATTTTGTGAAGAATATTACATAACAATAGTGTATTGACTTTTACACATCACAGGGTGGCAGCATAAAGATAAAAATACTACATTATAAGAATTCATAAGGACACAGCAGTTACCTCTCATTTGAAATCTTCTACGAGAGTATAGGGGCAAATAGAAAAATGTGACAGCAAACTGGATTATCTGTTTGATTTATCTACAACAGACATGCTTACAGAGAATGTTAGAAATACACAAATTATTCATTTCTGTTCTATATAGGTTCTTATACCACACTTTTTACTGCAGTATCTGAGCACTTTCTAGTAGTGCATTAAGAAACACAACTAATAACTGTCACATTTTTTCAGTTATTGAATGTTTAACCAGAATACAATATCAAAGTGAAATAAGTGGAATTTTATTAGGAGAGAATTACTGCAGTGGCAATGGCAGAAATTATGATCTTCATGTTTACCAAAAAAAGGGCAATTTTATAGTAATACGCTTTTTCAACATGAGTTCATTGTTGTTTTAAAAGGATCATTGATGTTTATAGTTTTACTAAGCTCAAATATCAATTTGGAGAAACTCTGTAGTATAATTTCTCAAAACCAAAGCATTTTAAATAACACAGATCATTTTATCCTCCTCCATATGGAGTCCAGTGGCAAGAACATCTTGGGAGGAAGCATCACAGCTCCTCCTTAATGTATTTTTACTGTGAAAGTGAGAAGAGTTTATGAAAACATTCAGGAATAAAAAGTAGGCTGTAGAAACACACATTAATCTGCAGCCAATTTCTAAAGATCTTGAATGAAGTATTGTTGTAATGATCAGACCTTTATTGTTATCCATAGTTATATTTAGTGAATTATAGTGCTTTCCACAGAATGGATGAAGAAGACAATTACTTATATAAAATTTCAAAACAAAAATGTTGCTTTTGGCCTTTCCTAATGTTTGCATTTCATTCACCTTCTTGTACTACCCTTTCTGATGAATTTCTTGCTAAAAAAAAAGATGTTATGGAGTTATATTGACTCAGATATAAAACTTTAATTGAGATAAGATTTTTTTCTGTAAATGTTAATTTGTCATATGACAGGCTGAGCATTTTGACATCTTGAAAACATGGTAAATTTTGCAAGAAAGGTACAGTACCTTAAGCAGCTTGAACTTGAGCTACTCTTAGTAGTATGTGCTACTTTTCTTTTCTTACAAAATTCTTCCTCAGCAGCATGGAATTTTTAAGCGATACCCACTGACTAGCAGAATGTTTTATGAGCTTAGACTTGACTAGTTCATCCAGCATCGATTTCTATGACATAGAAAAGAGACATTGCATTTACATCATTCAAGGAGTCCCTTTACCACTTACTAAAAACTCTTTGGTAGCCAAGCCATTTATTAGGTGAACTTGGACTGACCCAATGTAAGTTTTCATTCCTGGAAATAACGTTATGCGAGCTAAGGTTTATATATTATCTGTATGAGTGCAGGTAACGCCTGCATAATGCTATAGAAATGTATCCTCTAATTTTCCACATAATTTTTGTTGGCTGATTTTTCTGTTGAAAACAATTGTTGGACAGAGAGGGAAGCACAAACGTGGTGCCAGGTTTGAATATCTGAAAAGCACTGGCAAATTGATATAGACTGTACTGTACTGTACTTCCTACTGGCCAGATTTTTGTATGTTAGAACATTTCTAGTGCTATATTCCTATGATGGGAAAGCAATAAAATTACAGTAATGAAAAACCGGTAGTCTTTCATTACAGAAAACACTTGAATTAGTGAAGTACTTTATAAAAACTTTTTAAAACATTTAAAAAGGTGTATATTTCATAATCCTATTGTGTATGTAAAGTCACTGAATACATTAAAGGCATTTTTACCTTTACAAGTATTATATAGAAGCGTTAAAAGCAGTGTACTGGCAATGGAATTACTTCGAGTGTTCCAAGGGCCTCGTTTCCACAGTATTAGATATCCTCATGTGAAAAAGCAGACATTTGTATGCTAAGAATGTGAAATGTGTTAAATTACTTGAAAATAATTCATGTAGTCAGCATGCAGGGCTACCTGCTGTTTCACAGGTGGAGTGAAACTAGTTGAATGTATTTATCGCTTTGAGCAACAAGCACCTGATCCAAAATTTTGAGGCAATGTGTAGTAAAAGTGGGAAAAAATTAACTCAGATGATAGGCACCAGGGGGCGGGGAGGGGGGAGGGGAGAGAGAGAGAGCGAGAGCGTGAGAGAACAAATTTGATCTTATCATGGTTTCCTTTTGTGTTTACAGTTTATTAGTGATAATCTGTAAAATGACAGATTGGCATTAGAAGAGAAATGTAAGGTTTGTGCTGTGACTTGGTTGTATCTATATGAAGGTGTAGAATAGAAGTCTAGCAAAACTCAGTAATAAAGGCATATTCCATGCCTGAAACATAAAGGAGAGAGGAAGAGCAGTATGCAATGAGAAGCAGAAGGATTCTCGTGGAAGCTGATTTGAGGCAGTGTGTAGAAAAGAGCCATTATGCAGGAAGTGAAAATGAAGGAAAATGTTCAGATGTTTGAATTTCCTAACTTCCATGGATTTGCAGAGGGAAAGGTTAAATCTCAACACTTTTTTGAGTTCTGGCTCAGAATAGCAAAGGGAAGTTATAAATCCCTTATATTTAAAATATTTCCTGTTTAACTCGCCTTGAGGTTTTTTGTTTGATTGCTCATTTTTTCAATTAGACAATCACTTTCAATGCCACAGTTTTTTGTGTAAGGGTTTTTAAATCACAAATACCAATTGGAGTTTGATTCTTCTGTAGATCTTTGTGAATAATTAAAATTTTAATAATTTATTCAAAAGTATAACTTGTTCTGTCAATTAAACTACATACAAATTTCCTGAACAAAATGGCAACATTTATTAAAGAAATGATTTGAGTAATGATATTCTACCAGTTCAACTATTTTCTTTGTGGAATGGCAATATCTGAATTGATTATTTAGGTCAGGATTGTGACCTACATTCATGACACTACACAGGGCAGTAAATAGATAAAAGGTGGTCCTGTACATCTCTCCACATGCTGCTCCCATCATGGGTCACAGTATGTGAGAGACAGCACCCTTCCTGAGCCAAGGAACAGTTATCTTCTCTTAGGCTGCCTCTTTAGAACTGCAGTCTAGTTCTAAATGTCAGTAGCAAATATGTATGTTTTGACTCCCAGCAGAGGAAAATATTCTTGTGTATCTAATAACAGGCTGCTAAAACTATAGGTTATATTTTTACATCTGTGATGTTGCACTCCATATGATGTTACGAAAATATGCTAATGAGTGTGAATATAATGTAACTGGAATATGCTTCATGCAAAAAGTCTCTTGTAAGGTATCATTACAAAATTTATAATCTACTGAGTGTGTTCATCTTATTTGTATGAATGTATCATTCTTGTATCTGAAACTAGGAATATAAAATATAACTCTGAGGTCCTATTGTAGTTATGCAAAGTGTGGGCCATTAATGGAGGTTTAGAATCTTGATGGCTCCCATCAACTAGGACAATTGACTTTAGATGGCTCTGTTTACTTGCAAGCCTTCATGTGAGTCAGGCTGGGAAGAATGAAGGCTTGGGGTCTCACAGGACATGTGACCATGTCACCTGGTACTGGAATCCATCTTAAACCTGGTGCTTTTCCATTTAGAAGGAGCAGTGGGGACTCAGAGAGACAAAAGATTCCGGCCTTGTGCCAAAGCTATATAAGGGGGTGGAACAGATCAAAGGAGGCTGAAGTCATGAGAAATCCCCTAGCTACCACCTAAGCTGGAACAAGGACTATACCGGGGAAAGAATTGGGCCCAGACTAGAAAGGAGTCTAGTCCATGGAAGAAGCTTATTGGAACATCTCTGAGGGTGAGATTTCATCTGCATTTAGTTTCCTACTGTATTAGGCTTAGACTTGTGTGTTTTTCTTTTATTTTGCTTGGTAATTTATTTTGTTCTGTCTGTTATTAGTTGGAACCACTTAAATCCTACATTTTATACTTAATAAAATCACGTTTTGCTTCTAAATTAACCCAAAGTAAGTAATTCCTCGGCGTGCAAACAACTGTGCATATCTATCAGTGTTATAAAGGGTGAACAATTTATGAGTTTACCCTGTGTAAGCTTTATGCAGAGTAACGCGGATTTATTTGGGGTTTGGATCCCACTGGGAACTGGGTATCTGGGTGCTAGAGACAGGAGCACTTCTTAAGCCATTTTCAGTTATGTCTGCAGCTTTTGTGGGATGTGGTTAAGACCTGGGTCTGTGTTTGCAGCAGGCTAGCGTGTCTGGCTCAACAAGACATGGTACTGAAGTCCCAAGCTGGCAGGGAAAACAGGCTTAGAGGTAGTCTCAGAACATCAGGTGGCAGTCCCAAGGGGGTTTCTGTGACCCAACCTGTCACAACATCTAATACTTACAGGCTCAATCTTGTCAACACTCACAGTAGTAAATTTATGCCAGCAGTGAGCACTGTGGGAGTGAATGTCTGCCAGACTGGGTGCTTAGATTGAAAAGTTTAACATTAGTTCTGGTAATGGTGTACCAGATCTCCTCAGAGTGGGGTCTGTGTATTTGTTCAATTCTTTTCCAGTGCCAAAAGCACCATTGGTACTTGAATAATCATTAGTGTAATGTGGTGAAAGATGAAATTTAATAAATCATTATTTAGCCAACAGCAAATCATAAGCATTATTAGAGCAATCTATAGAAGAGAAACAAGATTAGAAAGATTGCAATGGTTTGTGAGTGCCAGAACCTGCAAAGGGATGTATAGGGACAGATCCTAACACCTGGATGCAGTCTCATGGTTTAACTGGGACTGTTGTAGGATCCTGCACAGGATCAAGACCTAATTCTTTATGCATTCTGCTGACAAATGATTAATCAATGCCTGTTCTACGTTTGGGCTTATGAAGATAGCTTGGCACAGCTGTTAAGTATACTTAAAAAGTACCACCAATTTGAAAGATTCTACAAGTTGCAGAGATATTAACCATCTTTAAGATTGAACCAATTCTAATGGAATTTCCAATCTTCCAAATTGTTGGAACACGCTAAGGGTGCTTGACATATATAAGAAACAAATAATTGCAGAATGAGAGCCATGAAGTGGGAATTAAATGGGTAGATATCAAAATACAAGCGGTTTTAAAGTACAGCAGAGTTTTGCTCTTTTGAACTAGGAGATGAGTCATTTTCATTCAAAAACCGGAACACTTGACACAGGTCACAAGTGTTTGAATTCTTTTATTCTCTAGAAACAGTTTTTAAAAACAGTATTAATGAGAATCTCGTCCATGTCTGTCTATTATTATACACCATTTATTGTATTTAAGTTCTAGGGACTCAATTCTTCAATTTACTCATATCTCTTCATGTAAAATACTATTTTCACCATGCAGGTTATATATATTTTTTAATCAAGTAGAAATGTCCTTAGGGTAACAATCTACATTCACTATACAAACTTCCCTCTGAATTGTAGGATTGTATTGGTTACTTTGATAGTTCATTGATTGGAAGTCTGCTACAATTTTGAAATGTTCTTGAGGCTATGTGCTAAAGAAAGCATTTTAGAAATAACATAGTTTAAATTTAAAAAAAGACTTTGAAGTAAATGAAAAAATGAATTGAAGGGAGAAAATTATATACATTACTGTCCATAAAATTTAGCATGAAAAAGAGTGATGTGCCTATAGAAAGAGTATTTACAGCAGACAGCCAAATAGAATTCAAGACATTGAGAAGGACAATGGAGGGTGAGACAGGTCCCATTTTTCTTCTGTGGCTCCAATACTTAAATGCCTTCAATGACTTCCTGCCTTTTTAATATATACTATTTAAGGTTCTTACTGAAATCTAAGATCTTTCACTTTAGCTTACCATTATTTGCATGTGTCTATCTACATACCCACTGATATTCTCCACTGAGTGATTTTAGCATCTACATTATTACTATTTGTCAGTACTAAATGATGAGTTTTTACTCATGTTGCTCCATTGTGGTAGAATACTTTACTGTATGCGTTCTGTATGGTTGACTGGAATGCTTGCTGGTGCTAAAAGAATAAAATTAGACAATTCAGAGGAGATCACTAAATGGAGAGAGGAAAGAAAATAACAGAACAAAACAAAACACCTTTTCTACATTGACAAACATCAAAAAGAAGAAAAAGAGGAGAGAAGTGTTAAGAATTCCACAGTTTGGTAAGATGAAAAGAATGTGCTTGTACTTGTGCTTTCTAAGCAAGATGAAGAAACTTCTGGGAACCAAGGAAAACATGAAAAAAACAGAAGTACCAATTCTTTGAGTGATGATCCCTGAATGTATTACATATGTGGATACACATGAGCACTATGCACCTGAGTCTGAAATGAATGATCTATCTATCTATCTCCGTTGGTCTGCATGTGCACTGAAACCCTCTTAGCGCTCCGAAGTGAGGGCGTAAAGGGTAGTGTGTGCCCACACCTTTCCAGTTCCTTCTTACCACCACATGGTCTGAATCAGAATCTTCAGTGTCCTTTCTTGTGTGTCATTGCTGTACATATATTGCTTATGGTTAGTTTTTAGTATTTTATAGTATAATCTAGCATAGGATAGTTACATGGTGTTTTTTCTCCCCTTTTCTTCACCACTGGGAAGAGTTCCTCTGAGAAGTCTTGGATTATGCCCAGGATCCTGAGGGTTCAAAAACTGCTCACTCCTTTTCTGTGTGCAACGAACATCAGCACTGCCTCTGCTGCCTCGGTGAGGCTTACATCTCTGCCAAGTACAGCATCTGTTGCTCTTCTCCCCCAAGAATTCATGAGGGACAAGAACTGAGACTTAGAAAATGTCTGATGGAGACAGCAATGAAATGCCATTCGCATCTGTGTCAGGGACCCACCCTGTACATCAGTCTCAGCAAGCAGGCTGTGCCCTTCCAAGCATGAGCTCAGGAATGGAAGCTAAGACAGTTAAGCCTAAGGAGAGGAGGCTTACCATGAGAACAAGGGGCCCTCTTGTAGACATAGGAACAAGTAATCTTTGTCAAAAACTGCCCTGAAGAGAGAGGATCCCTCCCCACCCCATCAAAGTTAGGAGTGTCTGTGCACACAGACCCTAAGGACTTTGTAATAGCTATCACATCTGCCAGAAGAGTCAGTGAACTGGGGGCACTTATGGTGCGCCCACCATATACTACCTTCTATAAAGGAAAGGTCTTGTTAAGACCCCACCCCAGATTCATCTTTAAAGTAGTTTGAGTTTCATGTGAGTCAGGAAATCCATTTACCAGTATTTTTTCCTAAATCATATGCCTCAGATGAAGAAAGATGGCTGTGTTCTGTGGACATCTGGAGGGCTTTGGCCTTTTATCTACAAAGAACGACACCTAAACTATTTGTTTCCATAGCAGAGAGATCAAGGGGTCAAGCTGTATCCATACAGAGACTTACAACCAGAGATCCATTTTGAATTACCCTTTGTTACCAGCTAGCTCACGTTCTCTGCTCCCCAGAGGGCAAACAGCCTTTGGGGCATCTTTGAGAGATGTACTCCTGTTAGAGATATGTAGAGCAGCTACTTGGAGCTCTTTGCAGCCCTTCATGAGGCATTATGCCCTGGTCCAGTCTTCCACTGAAGATATAGCTGTGGGGAGAGCAGTGTTACAGTCAGCTATCACTTCTGTGTCCTTGCACCCATCTCCCATTTGACTACTGCTTACTAATCTCCCACATGTCGAATACACATAGGACCATCGTTCAGAAAAGAAATGGAGTTTATTTACTTGTAACTAGAGGTTCTTCGAGGTGTATGGTCCTTACCTGTATTCTACTATCTGCCCTCCATCCCCACTGCTCTAGATTGTTTGGACTTCAGTAAGATTAGGAACTGGAGAGGTGTTGGCCCATACCATCATTTATGCCCTTGATTTGGAGCACTAGTAGAGCTACAGTTCATGTCCAGGCCAGCAGATCATTCTTGTAAAAACATTCTGGACTCAGTTGCATGGTGCACATGCATACCCATGTGTGGAATACAGACAGAGACCACACATCTCTAAGAACCTCCAGTTGCAAGTAAGTAGCCTCCATTTCTGGGAGAAGTTTAGGAATGGTGATCAAGATGAGGCATCTTAACTAAAAGCTCAAAATGCAGCCAGTGGACCAGAAAACTATACATTTCATAAACTTGGAAAAACAACCTGTTTCAGGTGCAGACGTCTGTGTGAAGGATGTGGCTCCACTAGACATTTTGGCAAATAGTGATGCTGAGTTGGATAAAGATAAAGCCACAGCAGAGGACAGAATGTTAGGTGTGACTGTCATTCCAAAGCAGGTAACCTCAGCCCTGAGCTTGCTGGTGGCCAGCTATAGCAACACCTCAGATAGTGAGAGCCTGCCAGAAGAAGTTCCTGTCAAGACTGTAACAAAAGCTGTTGTGGAAAACAAAACTATCCCAAGAGATACTTCTCGGACTTCAAATATCCTTCACATGCTGAATAACATGAACAAGAAGGAACGTGCAAAATATGATGAATGCAACATTAGGGAGTTCAAATACTCTCACAAGATATTGCAGAGGTCCTGAAAAATTGGGTAAGTCACTCCCGGTACTGTCCAAACTTTGTCCAACCCTGCTGGAAATGTTGTTAGATCAGGGCACATGACATGTAGGGAACATGATTTTTCTGTGCTATCATTACATCATCCAAAATGACCCAGTTGGATTCATTTAAAGACAGAACCAGTAAACCAAGAGTGGACATGCTTCTAGAACTGAATATTTTTCCATTGTTTCATGTCCTTCCATTGTTCAGATCAAAGCTTAACATTTATTATTTCTGTAATTACTATTCTTGTTTTTTCATGTCATGTTTTTCTAATGTACTTTGATACTCACAAAAAACATGCTACTGTATTAAATTTGTGAAGTGCAGCACGATTCAGTTAAAGGTATAAGAAAAGGCAAAATAAAAATCCTTTAAAAGGCTCAAAAGACCTGATGGATAAAGAGATTATATTTAATAATCATTCATTATAATTAATCCAAAGAAAGCTATAGGACCTAGAATATACGTCAAAGGGTACAAATCACTGATATATAATTTTCTGTAGATCAAACCATGAAAGAAATGGTCATTGAATGATAAAGTGGAAAGTTGGTCACATCTTGTTTATATTCATGTGCGTTAGCAGCTGGGGGAAGAAAGAAAGTGGAATCGACTGTGGGCTATGGTAATAGTATATTTCGAGATTAGTCACATTTAAAAAGTTCTAAGGAAAATTCAATCTATTTCAATCTAATTTTGTTAATTTGAACTATAGAAACCTAGGTAAGCAAAAATAACTCTTTGGATCCCCCTAGACGGTACATAGACAGTACATAGGGAAGGGAAATGATGATAGGCTAGCTGGAGACAAAGGGAGGAGTCAGACAGTAGAATGACCAAAGGAAAAATGGGGAGGTGGAAAAGTGGGAATCAAACACAAAAAAAGAGGAATAATAGAATTACAGTAAATATAAGATCACAGAGGGGGTGGTGGAAAGTCAGTAGTAGATTTGTACGTTTGCTAAAGATCGTCTTTATGTGCTATTTGAGTTAGACATTTTAAAATGTCCTGTTTATGTAATGAAAATAATTATTTGGATTGATTCAGTATGTCAGTTGGGAATGGTTGTCATGTTTTGTGCACAAGATCCTAAACATACTAATGTGTTTAATCATCATCTTTGTTTTTACATTCTGAATGGTAACCTCTTGCCATTTTAAACCTGTGGTAAAGAAAGGAACTCTAAACCTCACCTGTACCTGATGTGGTGTTTTTTAATGTGCTTGTCCTATGAGCTATAATTAATTAAATTATGAGGTCTGAATTAATCCCCAGCCTCACTATGTTCTACCTCACCATGGTTTTCGTTGTCGGTTCTTTTTAGCCTAAAATAGAATATGCAGGTGATTCTTTAACTATTTTAAATTATTTTGTTGTTTCAATGCAAACAGCTGTAAAATGGTGAGAATAGACCTCCTTGCATTCACTGTGCTGTTAGAAATAATGGCCAGCACTGGAAGAAAAGACCATAGGGATCAAAACCTATTTGTCTAATAAATGGTACTTTAGTATTTATCTTACGTGATTTTTCTCAAAGACCAATACAGCTGCAAATGGCTTCTGCACCATTCCTCAGTCTGTTTTTCAGTCGCTTGCTTTGAGAAGGAAAGAGAATAAGCAGCTGACTGCCTGATATTTCTAAGTCAAGTTCACTTCTCTTTCTTTGAAAGAGAATAAAAAAGCTTGTTGCCTAGATCTCAGCTGGGCCCTGTTTCCTGAGAGTGATTAGGAGAATGTGCTGTCTGTCCACTGTTTTCTCTGTCAGGGAGCCCTTCTCTTCTATTCAAAGAGGATGGGTCAAAGCTACTGCTGCTGACCAGCATTTCTCAGGCAGGTCACCTTTACTCTTTTTGAAAATAATAATAAAAAAAGAATGCTGTCACTGCTGCCAGTTGTTCTCCTTGAAGATTTTTTTGAATGCAATTTCATTAAAAAAATAATTAAAAATGATTATCTTCAGATACAGTAATCACTGTAAGAAATGGCAAATCACAGAATGCCACTAGACTTTTATTTCTCAACTATAAGTGATATATTTTATTATAGGGCTTCCTAGTTTGGGATTGTCAGTGCTGTTCAACCCTTTTCATTGACCTTGCCCTGCTATATTTTCCTGTTACCCTTTTGCCATAACATTTGCCTTGAAAGTAAACAATAAACACAACTATTCCTCAAGTGATTCTCTATCAAGATATACAATGTATGAAGTCTGGCAGGAATACTTGTGGAAAAGATAAGTAAAACAATAAGCAGTGTTTGTTATGAAATGTTGCAGGTACCAGCCTTGCACAATACAGATAACAAGTTTCTGATTTTGTTTTCTGTTATGAAGCATGTTTCAGGATAAATAATTGCTTTATTTTTAAAAGTTAAGAGTCCGTTGTTCTACTTGATCACATTGCACACAAGGCTGGATTTCTGGGTTAGAGGTTTTCAGTGGCTGCCCTCCTTATAGTAGCAATTTAAAGAAAACGGAAGATGGATTTCAGCATAATTCCTCCTGTAATGATTACTGAATCTAAGCTCCAACTTCTGCCTCCTTTGGTTAATTTACTCCAGGCAGTATGATATTTATTGCTTAAGTTGGTTATTCCCTTGTTACTGGGAGTCCTGCTTCTTGGCACTAAGAACTAATGCATTAGTGCCACTGGGTAGAAATTATATATATATATGATTCTTTATGGTGAAAGTTGATAGTGAGTTCCTGGAATTTTTAAGAATCATTTTCAAGACTGGGTATAAATTTTTCATATGGAGCAGATAAAATACACAGTAGACAATCATCCTTTAGTAAATGAGAATATCTGAAAATGGGAAGTTATGATTGTCATATTTTAAAGTGCATGATTTTATGCTGAGCTAGAGTTTGTACAAATCATTTGTGTGTGTGCTATATCTCATGTTTCTCAAGTACAACAGTGGCACTTTACTCTGAAGGCTTGTTTAAGTCATCCTCCTGTTAGTTTGCAAAGGCATTGGGAAGCTGAAATATAGCCTCAGCTGCAGATTATGGATGGAATACTGGAGGTGCTTCCACTTAACAGAAATCTCCTATGTTCTGCTTGTCGTATTCTAATGACATTAAAAACTGTACAGGTACAATTGTTTATACATACTGTTTCCTAAAACAATGTCTTCTTTGACATATCTAATGCTTAGTAGGAGACGCAGTACCTAGTGACCTTTTTTGCACTGTGCTCTGGATGTCTGACAATCCAGATTGTCAGTTCATCAGGCTGAACAAATTGTGGAGAAGCAAAAGCAAAAGAGTGGCTAAACACAGCAGTATCAGCCTTGTTAGGAGCAATAATAGGCTCTTAGTAATGTCTTGATTCTCTTTTCATTTTAATAGTGTGGTTTTGTCTGTCATTTCTGTATGGAGGTGCACATTATCACAGATTTTCTGTAGTCAATAAAATAAAGAGGTTCGGGATACAAATGTCTCATTCCTAAGGTCTGGTGTTCTTTGTCCTGAGGAGCAGGCAATTGTCAATACAAAGTGTTTGATAAGGATATTTTCCATTAGAGAGCCCTGAATATAAAATAGTCAGGTCAGGAAAAGCATACTGTGGTATCCAGTGTTTGATCTGATCCTCTGAACATTGGAAGGGCTTCAGGAACTACTGCTTGAATGTCTCTGATCCTGGAAATGATCTTTCAATTTATTAAGGCCCCTGAATGAAATTACATAGAAACCTGAGAGTGCAGTTATACTTTGGAGAGTAACACTCTAAAAATAGCATTATTATGTTCCATGTTTGTCTCTCAGGGTCTTCCATAAGTCACTTTTCATTTTCTTGCTTTCTTTTGATAGCCAGACCTGCAATAGCCAATCTGGGATTTAAAGGTCAAGCTGTGTTTTTTCTGGGTCACATATCATTACCAGTCAGAAGGATTTTGAAATCAGAACTGTAGATAACAATTCTGTTAATGATGTTTCAGTCAGAATAGAATCCAGGTCATTTTCTCGTAGTTTACATTGATTCTCCAGGAGTAAAAACTTATTTTTGTCACTAACATGGGTAGTCTGTGCTTTTAGACATAACCCTGTGGACTAGACCTCAAACTCCCCTCTGTGAAGGAGTCCCCACCCCTCTGTTTTCCCCTTGCTTGGGAGAGGTCTGACTATTATTATTTAAACGTTCATATTGTGGTATTACAAATATATAGAAAATGGCAGTCCCTGCCCCCAGAGAATTTACAAATTAGAAGACAAGACACATTAGTGGATGAGACAAATACACAGGTCAGGATAGGGCTAAGGAACACAGGGAAGCAAAAAATTGTATAATGTGTGCAATTCTTAGCCAAACAGGTGTGTTACCAGGTTGCTGTTTACTGCATACATTACAAAAGAGGTGAGTTCTGAGAAGAGACTTAAAGGTGTCTCGGAGGGTGATGTGGGCAGTCAGGCCCAGTTGTCAGAGTCCAGGAACTATGCGGAAATCAGAGCTGTAGTCAGAAACCAGGATTCAGAGCCAAGGGTCAGAACCAGAGTCAGGAACCAATCAGGAGCGAGAGGAGTGGAGCAGGGCAGGAGCAAGTCTGGGGAGAAGGCATATATAGGAGGAGCAATTACAGCTGAGGATGTAAGTATTGAGCTTCCAGCAGCCTACCGCTGCTGAGCTTCAATGCAGACCCATAGGCTCCTGCCAGCCAATCAGGTGATTTTGCTGCAGCCCAGTTGGGCTCATCAGTAAGTTTGAGGGCTGTGCTAGTTAGCCTCAGGCTCAGCTGAGGGAACTTAGGCCCACAGTTCCTAACAAAACAAGGGTAAGTTTGTGGCTTTACATATTTGTATTGGGAAGCTAGTAATTTTCTGCTGACTACTATTCAAGGCTGTGAATAAGCAGTCACAGTGTCCAAAGTCTAGGGATAAAAGGGAATCATACTTCTGTTTGTGGGCATGTAGTCCAAGTTACAATCTAGCCTCAAAGTAAGCAGACCTGTTTCTGAATACTCATAAACAACCTGTAGGCTGAGTATTAAAGTGCTGTGCTGTGCTATGGTGACTGATACTCCAGAAATATACCTGTCCGTCTATCGAGGTACTCCTCGCTCTAATACTTCAGTGCCTGACAATCATTAATAGATTATATCCTCACAACACTCCTATAAAGTGGGAAGAATTATTCCCATTTTACAGATAGAGAATTGAGGGGCAAAATGGATTATGTGACATGTCAAAGTCAGAAAGGAAATGTGTGGCAGAATGGGAAATTGAACTCTCCTCAGTAGTAGTCTGATGACTTCAACATGATATTGTCCTTCCTCCCTACATATAGGTAAAATAGATTTGTCATAAATGTTTTGACTGTAATTGTGTTGTAAAGAGGCCAATATTTGGAGAGTGACCAATAATGACTCCTTGTAGTTCTTTCCATTTTCTGGCAACCCTTGCCACTCTGTATCTAGGTAGTCACATCCATGGTACTTATTTCAGCTTCAGGAACAGTAATGATGGAATGTTAGGCCATGGTCAGAAATACAAGCTGAAGGGTTCAGTCGGACAGTGCAATGACAAAAAACCATCACTGTCAGGAGAGCAGCTGGGAAACAAGTTTATCATTCATAAAAAAATACATCTCAGTTTTTGTGTCTTTTAGGGAAAATGAAGATGGTTTATTTCACACACACAGCTTCCTTTTATTTCTGAGAACCTGCTACTTCTGTTTTCGCAGTGCAAAAAGCTGGGTTTTTCCTATCAGCAATAACCTGGCATCACCAGTGACAGCACTGTTTCTGTGTAGAAAATACTGGGAGGGAGAAGAGCCTAGGCTAGTGCTCCACTGAACTGCAAAATCCATGGTTCCCATCATATAGAAACATGTTAGAGGCGCTGCTGGACTCTACTACATAGATAGATATAGAAAAGTTCCTGTGAGTAGAGGGGGGGGGGGGGCTGAAGCCACATCTCTGGACTTAGACAAGCCAGACAGTAAACATGGAACGAGAGCTGGAGGGGACACTAAACCATAGCATCAAGTTAGACCCAATTATCAATGGGAAAGGGAGTCAAGTTACTGTAACTTACATGTCCAGACTGGAAGACCTGACTTTAATGTGCACATTCCCATGCATTATATTGGTTGCTTTCTTTGTGTAATACCTCTCTTTTGGTCTCCCAATACTGGCTCCTCAATGTGTCAGTTACACCAGTTTAGTCTCTTCTATACTCTTAATCTCTAAAACTAAAAGATATGCCCTAGGAATTATTTTGGGGAAGTTCAATGTCCTGCGCTATACAGGAGGTCAGACTAGATGATCACAATGTTCTCTTCTGCTCTTAGAATCTATAAACTCCTTAAAACTAAGTAGAACAAATTCAGGGTGATGTGTAAGTTGAGTAGGAGAGAGTAAATTTCATGGTGGTAAATTGGATGTGAGCCTGGAGGGTTGGAGGGTGACAAAGTAAGTCTAAGGCAGGGGTCTCAAACACGCGGCCCGCGGGCCACATGCAGCCCATGGAGTTATTTCCTGCGGCCCGCAATAGGCGCCAACTCCACTGGCAGCCAAGCTCCAAACATTACTGAGTGTTTATATTTTATTAAAACCCCTGTTTGCATTACAGTTTTTAAAAAGTTAATACATTGACTTTTAATAGAATACTATATTACTCTTCATTTTTTTCATTTTTGACTATACTTTTGTATCCATTCTATGAAAAGGTGTCTGTGATGCGGCCCTCGGGCCAATTTACTAGTTCTCATGTGGCCCTCGTGGCGATTTGAGTTTGAGATCCCTGGTCTAAGGGAATAGTCAAGCAAACTGAGTTTGCTTAACTACCCTGGCATGACTGGAAGAAACACACTGGCGTGTCTGGAATAAATTGAAAGTTAAAGTAACTTCCACCTCATTTGGCAATTGAATTGTCTCGTTAGCACTGACCCCCCACCCACCCACTTGGTAAGACAGCTCCCATCTTTTCATGTACTGTGTATAAATACCTGCTACTATATTTTCCAATCCATGCGTCTGATGAAGTGGGTTTTAGCCCATGAAAGCTTATGCCCAAATAAATTTGTTAGTCTCTAAGGTGCCACAAGGATTCCTCGTTGTTTCCACCCCATTGAGACTCAGCTCTGATTTTGACCCACTGAAAGTATATCTATTTTTCCCCTTAATAACCACTAGATTCCTAAATGAATAATTAATAACACAGTAATGTTACTTAGAAAAGTGTCTCTTGCAGTTGTAATAGTGATTGTACTTGTTCAGTTAGTCTAAAAAGGAATTGTGCATGTACATAATCTCGCAAATAAAATGCATGTATCAAGTTTTTTTGTATAGAGACAGAGCATAAGACTGTTCCTGAATTGCAGCATGTGCTTATGTAAGGTCAAAGGAAATCTACAAACATACACAGAGCATGAGCCTGGGGAAAAAATGTCATCTAAAGGAATCTAATTTTGTATCACTAATATTATTCAACTTTGGTTAATATCTGAGTCAATAAGACAGTTAAGAATCTGACCTCAACCTTGTATTGTAAAATTGTAATTTATGACTAGGGATGTGAAATGTTAATATTATTGAATATAAATTAGTTAAGGAACAGAAGTTTATTATGCTAAGTTTATTATGAATAAGTGTTCTTCATTTTTGCATAGCTGAATAGGCTGTCACTAATCTTGTTGATTATGTTTAGAAGAAAAGCTGAGAATTTCAGTTAATTCAATATTTCCCTCAAGGTTCAGATATGAACTTGCCTTTGTAGAGTTAAGAAAGCTTTTAAAAGTTATATTTTTAACAAAAAGAATGAGAGGTGTTGATTTTCCTTAATTAACCCTAAATCCTTTAATAATTCATCCAGACGCGTAGGTGTGGTAATTTTGTATTTTCTTCATGTAACTGAATGGAGTCTGAAACTTTACATTGAGTCTATGGAAATTGTTAGTATGCCACTGGCTAACAACCTGCAGCCTGGTTGAAATGGTCTGCTGTAGAGACACATAGCTCAGGTGGGAGTGAAACAAAATATTAAATAAAAGTAGGAAGCTATGATTGGGTTGGTAGTGTGACCTTAAATTACCTGGTGCTGTGTAAGCAAACTTCAGGGGTTAGAAAATCTGCTATTTCAGAAAAAAATGTTTTCTTTATAGATGCTAGAAAACTGATTCCCGGGCTAGCTTTTACAACACTTGAATAATAAACTATATTTTCTATCCACATACTCCATAATGTTCTCCAGTGCCTGCTATTATTGAAATATTAAATACAAATAATACTACTATACTGTGGGTGCAAAACTGGTTAGAAAACCATTCCCAGAGAGTAGTTATCAGTGGTTCACAGTCATGCTGGAAGGGCATCACGAGTGGGGTCCCACACGGATCAGTTCTGGGTCCGGTTCTGTTCAGTCTTCATCAGTGATGTAGATAATGGCATAAAGAGTACACTTATAAAGCTGGAAGGGGTTTCAAGTACTTTGGAGGACAGGATTCAAATTCAAAATGATCTCGACAGACTGGAGAAATGGTCTGAAGTAAATAGGATGAAATTCAATAAGGGTAAATGCAAATTACTTCATTTAAGAAGGAACAATCAGTTGCACGCATACAAAATGGGAAATGACTGCCTAGGAAGAAGCACGACGGGAAGGGATCTGGGGGTCATAGTGGACCACAAGCTTAATATGAGTCAACAGTTTAACACTGTTGCAAAAAACCGAACATCAATCTGGGATGCATTAGCAGGAGTGTTGTAAGCAAAACACAAGAAGTAATTCTTCCGCTCCACTCCGCGCTGATTAGGCTCAACTGGAGTATTGTGTCCAGTTCTGGGTGCCACATTTCAGGAAAGATGTGGATAAATTGGAGAGGGTCCAGAGAAGAGAATCAAAAATGATTAAAGGTCTAGAAAACATGACCTATGAGGGAAGATTGAAAAAAAATAGGTTTGTTTAGTCTGGAAAAGAGAAGACAGAGAGGACATAACAGTTTTCAAGTACATAAAAGGTTGTTACAAGAAAGCGAGAGAATAATTGTTCTTCTTAACCTCTGATGATAGAACAAGAAGCAATGGGCTTAAATTGCAGCAAAGAAGGTTTAGCTTGGACATTAGGAAAAACCTCCTAATGGTCAGTGTGGTTAAGCACTGGAATAAATTACCTAGGGAGGCTGTGGAATCTCCATCATTAGAGATTTTTAAGAGCAGGTTAGACAAACACCTGTAAGAAATGGTCTAGATAATACTTAGTCCTGCTATGAGAGCAGGGGACAGGACTAGATGACCTCTCAAGGTCCCTTTCAGTCCTATGATTCTATTTATTTATATTACTGCAATATCCAGAAGTCCCAATCAGGAATTGGACCCCATTGTACTAGGCACTGTACCAACTTATACTAATACATGGTTCCTGACCCCCAAAAGCTTACAGTGTAGGGTGGAATTTTCAAAAGTTCTCTATGTTGGCCTAACTGCTTCCATTGAACTCAGTGATTAAACTGCTATTGACTTAATTAGAAGCAGTTAGGCCAAACCTGAGTGTTTTCGAAAATTCCACTCTAGGAATATACAAATATATCCCAGCAAATGTACAGTTATAACTAATGCCCTGGTCATGCACAGACTTGTGTGTGTGCATACAGGATGGATTGTTTTAAATCAAAGCAATTTAAATCAGTGATTTTAATCCTGCTTTTAATCAGCAAGAGGGAACCCTTGTTTTTAAAATCATCAATTTTAATCATGTTTCTCATTCGTTCTTTTTATTTATTTTCATAAAGAAAGTTGATTCTCATTGGTTGGTAACTATTCAAATATGTTGATTTGCAACTAAATATAGTCTTTACGTTAAATGTGGTGCTTCTTTTTGGCAATTGTGGAGATAGACTATATCACATTTTGTTAAGGAATTGTATAGCTAAATCCAATTTACTCAATTATTAATTTTTACATTTTATTATTTTAGAAATTGGTGGATGATGCATTTATTATTTACTAGATTATTATTCATTTTTTACTTGCTTGCTCTATTTGGAAATTCAAATCTATTAAAATGTACAAAATCAGAATTTTTTTATTAAATGTGCTAGATAAATAAGGAAAAAACCCACAAAAGTCCCGGAAATTATTTTTCGGGGGGGGGGGGGGTTCAATCCCCAAACTCTAGGAGATGTTTTCCTTATTACATAGACAAGGGTATTTTCTATGCATATCTTCCAACTCATGGCAGTTATAGGTCCTTATTAAGATCAAACAGGACCAAGTCAATTGCACCAACTTGGTCAAGACAAATTTGCTTTTCTTATCTCATCAAACTCAACTTTTGCCCTCCATGGTGGCTTCTTACGAAATCTCAACTGTTGTCTCAGCATACGGGTCAGACGCTTCACCCCAATCTGAGCATCCTGTAACTATAAGCTTGGTTCCTCAATTTTCTTGGTTGAGAAACCAAGTTTCTTGGGGCTAGAAATATATTCATCAAAGGTATACAAATAAACTGTTCAATAGCAGAAAGAAATCTACTAAACACACTTACCTTCAGAAAAGGAGAAGATATGATCTTTGATGTAAATGGCACTCTCTTTCTTCTATCCTGTCATCTCTTTCCTCAATCTTGGATTATGAGTTGGAATTGAAAAAATCAAGTATTTCTGTGACTTCTAGCAAGGTTCATTTAGTGTCAATAACAACTTTTATGTACCATTAGAAGGTTTCTTGGTATTTGCTCATCTGACCACGGCAATATTCTTAAAGGGATTTATCAATCTTTTCCCACAGATTAAAGGCCCTGCACTTCTTTGGGATCTCAACCTGGTATTTAACTATCTCATAAAACAACCCTTTGAGTCATTAGCTATGTGCTTACTGCTACATATGTTTATTGGTGCCCATCACTTCTGCCCAAAGGGTTGGTTATATGGGGCTCTAATGGCAGACCATCCCCTTACTTAGTTCTCCAAGGAGACAGTATCTTTACTTTCTCATCTAAAGTTCTTACCTAAGTAGTCCTCTGAATGCCATATCAAACAAGCTATTCACCTTTCAGGTATTTTTCCTTAGCTGCATCAGTCTACACAAGTGTCTGGTTTTCATACACTAGCTGTTAAGAGGGTGCTAGCCTTTTACTTGAACAGGACTATGCCATTTAGTAAGACCCCTAGACACTTTTTTCTATTGCAGATACATCTAAGGGACCACCTATCTCCATTCCAAGACTTTCTAAATGAATCTGGATTCATTGTTGCTGGTTATGGTTTCGTTGAGGTTACACCTCCCCTAAGAATGACTGCACATTCTACTGTGCCACAGTCTACATCTGTAGCTCTACTCGGAGATGTTTCAGTTCCTGAAGTCTGCAGGGCCGCAACATGGTCCTCAGTGACACACTTTCCAACCACTGTGCCCTAATTCACTCTGCAAGATCAGTTGCAGCAGTAGGCAACACAATCCTTTCTTCACTGATGGACTCTGTTATGAAACTCCCACATCCTTAAAGGGTTACTGCTAGTGAGTCACCTAAAGTGGGGCACCCACAGGGACACTATTTGCAGGAGAGGTCACTTGCCTTATGCAGTAACTGGAGTTCGAGATGTGTGTCCCTGTAGGTGCTCCACTACTGGTCCTACTCCCCTCTGCTTTGGAGCTGCTTCTGTGGGCTTTGCAGTAGAAAAGGAACTGAAGGTGGTTCATCTACGCAGCCCTATATGGCCTTGGTACAGGGTGTGCAGGCAGTGCAGGTACTACTCCCAAAAATTTTCAATCACAGGCCAAAGGGGAACATGCGCTCCTAAAGTGGAGCACCCACAGACACATCTCAAAGAACTCCACTTACTGCAGAAGATGAGTAACTGCTCATTTCCTGCTTTTTACAAATCTCTGTTGGTTTTGTAACTTTGAATGAACTAGTCATTCAACTGCACTAGTTGAATACACTGAAAAGAAGAAAATATTCTCCCTGCACCTGCAGAATAGACTACTGCTGTCAAAAGCTGGTTTAGCACTTCAGCAAACTCAGATTTCTGGTGTTTAGTCAGTGACTTCCACCAGTTCAGGAGGTTGACTTTCTTTAAAACTTGGCAGCAGAGTAGTACAGCTTAATATTAGTTTTGTATTTAATTTAATTTATTTTAATAGTTTATAATAAGTTTAGGCCTTAACATAGGTTTTCAACTTCAAATCTAATTTAAAATAGGTTTATTTTTAAGATAAACCTGTATTTAATTAATTTTTAAAAATCTGATTTAAATGAAAATGATCTTTTGGATCTTTTTAAATAGTCAATTTTATCTATCCTCTATTGACTGCTGATTTGTGAGGTGAAGTATGTGTGAAAGCCGTTGCAGGATCAGGCCACAGGTTAGCAACTGTTTTTGTTCTTTATTTCATAGAATTATAGATATGTAGAGCAGGAAAGGACCTTGGGATGTCATCAAGTCCTGCTCCCTGCACTGAGGCTGGACCAAGTAACCTAGACCCTCTTGAGAGAGGTTTGTCCAACCTGTTCTTAAAAACCTCCAGTGATGGGGATTCAACAGCCTCCCCTGGAAGCCTGTTCCAGAGCTTAACCGCCCTTTTAGTTAGAATGTTTTTCCTAATATCTTACCTAAATTTCCCTTACTGCAGATTAAACTCATTACTTCTTGTCTTTCCTTCATTGGACATGGAGAACAATTGATCACAGTCCTCTTTATGACAGTCATTAATATATTTAAAGACAGTTATCAGGTCCCCACTCAGTCTTCTTTTCTCGAGACTAAACATGCCTAATTTTTCTAAATCTTTTATCATTTTTTGTTCCTCTCCTCTGGACTCTCTCTAGTTTGTCCACATCTTTCCTAAAGTGTGGCACCCAGAATTGGACACGGTGCTTCTGCTGAAGCCTCACCAGTGCCAAGCAGTAGAACCGTTACCGCCCATGTCTTACATATATCACCCCTATTAATACACCCAAGAATTGTATTAGCCTTTTCTACATTTGCATTGTATTGTTGACTCATTCAATTTGTGATTCACTATAAGCCCCAGATCCTTTTCAGCAGTACTACCACCTAGCCAGTTATTCCTCATTTTGGAGTTGTGCGCTTGATTTTTCTTTCCCAAGTGAAGTACTTTGCACTTGTCTTTATTGAATTTGATCTTGTTAAAATCAGACCAATTCTCTAACGTCTCCACTCGTATCTCGAACTCAGTAATGAAAATACTGAATAGTCCTGGTCTCAGGACTGACCCTTGCAGAACCCTACTACATACACCCTCCCAGTTTGACATTGAACCATTGATAACTATTCTTCGAGTACAGCTCTTCAACCAGTTGTGCACCCACATTATAGTAATTTCATCATGACTGCTTTTCCCTAGTTTGCTTATGAGAATGTCATGTGGGGCTGTGACAAAAGCCTTACTAAAATCAAGATAAATGACATCTAACTCCCTCCCAATGTCTAAGAAGGAAATTGTTGGTTTGGTGTGATTTGTTCTTGACAAAACCATGCTGGCTACTCCTTATAATTCTATTATCCTCTATGTTCTTACAAATTGCTTGTTTAAAAATTTGTTCCAGTATCTTTCCAGGTATCAGTTAGCTGACTAGTCCATAATTCCTCCTTTTTTCTTTGTTCCCCTTTTTAAAGATGATACTGTATTTACCCTTCTCCAGCCCTCTGGGACCTCATCCATCTTCCACAAGTTCTCAAAGTTAATCACTAACAGTTCCAAAATTGCTTCAACTAGTTCCTTAAGTACCCTAGGATGAATTTGTCAGGCCCTGCCAACTTAGACATCTAATTTATCTGAATATTCTTTAGTCTGTTCTTTCCCTATTTTGACTTGTCTTCCTTCCCCCTTGCTTTTAATATTAATTGTGTTAAGCAGCTGGTCACCATTAACCATTTCAGTGAAGACTGAAGCAAAATAAGCATTAAATACCTCAGCCTTCTTGATATCATCTGTTATTAGTTCTCCTTCCCTGCTAAGTAGAGGACCTTCCCTTGCCTTTGTTTTGCTAGTAATGTATTTATAGAATCTCTTCTATAAGGGACCTTTTTATGTCCCTTGCTAGGTGTAACTCATTTTGTGCCTTAGCCGTTCTCATTTTGTCCCTACATGCTTGTGCTTGTATTCCTTCTTATCAATTTGTCCATATTTCCAGTTTCTGTGGGATTTCTTTCTCAGGTCATTAGAGAGTTCTGATGCAGCCATATCAGCCTCTTACTGTTCTACCTATCTTTCCTTTGCTTCAGAATAGTTTGCAGTTGTACCTTTCACATAGTTTCCTTGAGAAACTGCCAGCTCTCCTGAACTCATTTTTCCCTTCAATTTTCTTCCCCTGGGACCTTACCTACCAGTTATGAGTTTGTTAAAGTCTGAATTTTTGAGTCCATTGTCCTTATTCTGCTCCTCTAACTCCTTCCTTTCCTCAGAATAATGAAATCTGTCATTTGATGATCACTTTTACCTACATTTCCTTCTACCTTCAGATTCAGTACCAGTTACTCCTTGTTCATCAGAATAAAATCTAAAATGGCTGGCTGTCCCCCTTGTTACATCCTCCACTTTCTAAAACAAACACTTTACCTGAATACTTTCCAAGAACCGACTAGAAATTTTGTGTTTTGCCATGTTACTTTTCCAATAGATACCTTGGTAGTTCTGGTTGTATGGGAGAAGCTCACATTGTTTCTTCCCTATTAATTATTTTTCTGGTTGGGTTTTTTGCTTTCTTGGTCTCCATGGAAGATAAGGATGAGTCACAATGCAGTCCTTTTCGAATACCAATACTGTGTACTATTGAAGCTTTGCCAATTCTCCTCTCCCACTACTACTGTACTCTCCCGATGCCTCTCGCAGCTCCCATGTATTGTATTTATTTTAAGTGAAATGTTTTACATTCAGGCAAATTCTGTGGAACTAACAAATAAATGCATGGTATTTGCATGAAAGTTAGAGAATTTCATGAAATTAAAAAAAAACCCACCTCTCTAAACTATCATAATAGCAAAAACATTGGAGAATAATGTGCAGATTGCACCTGAATTTCATGAAGCAGGTTTAGATATTCATGCAGCTCTTGCTGTGACTTGTGACATCTTTCACAGAAATGTCACCTTCAGGAGGCTATTTTTGGCTATGATGTTTCAGCAGGGGATTTCAGGAGGTATTTTAAGGGTGCCAGTGGGTGTTGGATATATTCTCTGCAGATCACCTTCAAGTTCCTTCACATATTTCTGGATACACTTAAAAACCACATAGTATGGGGTGTTGGTTTTTTTTTGTTTGTTTGTTTTTTGTGTGCAGATGTTCACATGTATTTTAATATTTCTCATAAAAATAGATACAGTACTACTTTTTAAAGTGTGTGTAGTACCTTTATTTTCTTTGACTATGCAGTGTTTAATATAAAACTTTGGAAAATATACAGGTTTCTTAATGTTTACTGTCCCTTGAACAGCTAAAGCAAAAGCCAGAGATTAATATGGTTCTTTTTATTTTTGAATTGTGCATGTAAATATGTATATTCAATCAATTTGGGTTACTTAGCCACATATTAGCCTCCCCAACCCATGAAAATGCAGAGGAATAGTACATTATAAAGCTCTAACTTTTTCCCTGACTCTCTTGGTTATTTTGTTTATTTCATTCTGTTTCTTTTATTATTGAGTATGACTGTATTATACACTTTAGGACACTGTGAGCTCCTAAGGACTTGCTGCATACTAGCCCTTTAAACTGGGCTCTGCAGACTTTGCCAGCAAATTGTTTGAAGTTTCTATAGCTGTTGGAGATGCCAGTCTCTACCGAAACACTGGTAAATTATGGAAATACGGGTTGTTAAGAGCAGAACCAATCTTCTAGTTTTCCATTACTATTTCTATGTTTAAAGAAACTTTGAAAAAGTCCTTTGGGGAGGAAACATTTGTAGTAGGGTTCTTGTTTGATTCAAGGTTGCTAATAAGATGCAGAGCCTTTCATTTCTTGATTACGGTTTACACTGCAGATCACAATGGCAACATCACAATTTAACTGACATTAATCAATACCCTTTTTGCCAGTCTCAGCAGAGGAACCAATGATTGATCCACCCAAGAATTGGTCCTGCCGGAGCACAGTTACAGTATAGTTGTGTTTTGCTCTATCTTTCTTCATGCTGTACCCAGTTTGCAGGTAATAGCAGAGTTCTGGTTTTCTAGGTGCTACAATGCTTAAATTCATAAAACAAACCAAGAAGAAACACATAGGATATTCAGAAAGAGGAGGAATATGGTGATGCTTTTACTTCACTGTGTCCTTCAGTGAGTTTCCTTTAAGTTTTCTACTTTGATTGAATATATGACTCAACAGTGTATACTGTAAGATTTGGCACCACAAAATCTATCTGAATACAATTTAATGACAGTGTCAACATAGGGCTAATATATCCTAGGGCATTTCTTCCGTAAATGCTGAACTCTTCGTGACAAGAGATAGATGTATAGAATAGTTTAGAATAAAATTTTCTTCTACCCGTGAAACTGATCCCAGCTCTAAACTTATTGAAGGTTTGAAAAGGTTTGACTAAGGTTGTGACTTCCCATCTCCTGGAATTGAGATAAGCAAGGGTCCAACATGATCCTTACAACTTCCTTTTCTTGTGCCGCCTGACAGTTCTGAAGTGTTAAGTGATCTTGTGGGAAAGGGAAACCTGTATCTTCTCCAGCATTGGTACATTGCCTCCATTAAGTGAGTAACCTGTGTCTCGTTGTTCCTGAACCTCTAATGGCTTCAGGGGGAAACTTGACAGCACGGCTCCCCTATCCAGCATCCTCAGTGAATGTCTAGTGGCATCCACTCAGGGACTCCGTGGAGAGGGATCAGGTGGTCTGTTTTCCTGGAGTGTTGTTTATGGTTAACTGTTAAATTAACTGCACTCTGCTGCAATGGTTCAATATCAGACTGCCTATTCATACATATCTACAGATGTATGTTTATTCCCCCTCTGACACTTCTGTTTACACCACTTACCTCTCCCTCTCTACTAACAGCATTAATCCAAAAGGAATGATGTCGTCTTCCACCATCCAGATGTCTTTCAAATTTCTAAAGAAGCAGAGTAGGTTTTTAATCCCACTGGTTCATAACAAGAGAGTAGGCTCCTTGGTCACCGTAGAAGATGGCCACTGAATGGACCTGGGGAGCATATCCACTGCTTGAAGGTGCTGGAGAGGAGAGTGGACCTACAAGTCCTACAGAGCAAATGAGATCTCAGTGATAAACAGGGTGTGTCCTAGGAATCACAGAGAGTTTCAGGCTTTGTCATTTGAGTAAACAATGAACAGACATGGTTATAGAGATGTCTGTAAGATGAGTCTATCACAGCGGCCTTCAATGAAATCAGTGAAGGAAGTCTTCACATACCATCAGTATCAGTAAATTAGGTCAGGTAATTCAAAAGCTGAATAAGTTGAAATCCATACCTAGGCATGCTTTAGAAAGACACATTCAACTAAGATAATGTGCACACTGGAGATCTGTAGATAATCATAATTTAAATGAGAAAATGCCTGAGCAGCTTTAACGAGGCCCAACAGGAATTCTGTGCATAAGAAGCTTGGTAAGCAAAAAACAGATTTTCACAAATTAATTTGACCTTGATGTGGGGAACGTATTTTGTCAATCAGATGTAATAAATATTGACTTTGAGCACTAAGCAAATATGGGCATAAGTGTTCAGGCTGTTAAAACAGTTGTCTAGTACATTTTCTTTTCTGGAGTCACAGTCCACTGATAAACATCTAGGTGTGTCTTAGTCTCCTTTTTAAATTTTTCACACTAACTCAATGCAAGAATCTGATGGATTGCCACTGCCAAGAAATAAAAAAAAAGAGAAAGAGCCATCAAAAGGCAGCCTGCAACTCAACCACATTAGAGTTTGGGTTTGAATCACTGTTCCCTTTAAGCTGTGTGCGTGTGCGCGCACACACAGATCCTAAACCCCGCACACACGGCCAAACACCGCAGGCACCAAAATTTGCACAGAAGCACAATTTGCACAGAAGAAATCTTTTGCATACAAGGCCTGTCAAAAATTAGAGGGAACATTGGTTTGGATAAGTGTACAAATGCTCACAATGATCATTGAGGTCTCTGACCATGTCCATGAATCACCCTTCTCCAGCAACCCTCCTCTGCTAACAAGCGCCTGCTGCTGGGATTTGTAATATAGTAATGGAGAGCAGAATCTGAATCACATTCTGGTAACCTGTTTTAAGGCTGGCATTGTCCTGATGTCACATGGTGTCTCAATCAAATATAGAAAGTTAAAGTGAAATTGCCCAACACCTAAATCAGTTAATACATTGTCACAAGCCTCAAATGAAAACTTATAGCCTTAATTATTAATTTAAAGGTTTGCATTACAGTAGTAGCAAAAGGCATTACTGAATGTTCTATTCTAATTTGGCCAACACTCACATCCCCCAGCTGCTATGAAACAGAAGTGGGGGAAAGAAGTATAATGTAAGTTAACAATTTTTGCTAGCAAATAGTACAATTTGCTAACAAGAAATGAAGCTTATGAATTGTAATGGAAGTGGAGCTGAGAGTCAAGAGCGAAATTGTGCTTGCTGCAACCTGTCTTCTGAAGTTGACCCACATGTTCTTTAGCTCACATTTGCAGCAGGAAGATATTGGCGAGAGATGTGTTATCAGTGATAGGGGTAAAGGTATTAAAGAATACTGGGAAAATTCAGTCTCTAACAAGCAGATTTTCTTTAACTGTGTTCATTGTTCTCTGCTTTTTAACCTACATTTTAAAAGTTACTTTCCTCATTTTTCTGAGTAAATAAAGCTATGAAATGGCTTGTTTTTTATATTCTTATTTTTGAGTGACTTAAATTTGACTAGAAGACCCAGGATAACACCCCTATGCTTACTATATGTGATGTGTGACATGGGCTCTTCAGTAACCCCATGTCATCAAGAACTGAGATTAACATTGCTACTGATGACATGTGCAGAACATGCAAAGTTCAGGCATTGTCCCAGAAGAAACTTAGCTAGATCATTGCTTCAAGCCACAGGTATTTTCCCTTCTTAACTTGAGAGGGGGCAAAGGAGAACTAGACTCTAAGAGCCAAAGGAGCCGAGTGAGGAAGGAACTGAACCCCCCGAGTTGCAACAGGTGAGGCATGGAGGTGAGTCTTAGGCCTTGTCTACACTGGCAAGTTTCTGCACAGTAAAGCAGCTTTCTGCGGTGTAACTCCCGAGGGGTACACACTGCCAAGCCACTTAGTGCACAGAAGCACACACCCCAATGAGAGGTGTACAGATTTCTGCGCTGGGACTATAGCACATTCACATCCTAGCATTACAAGCACTGTACTCCCGAGCACAGCAACAAATATTAGTCGATTTCAGCTTCAAATTGCTGCCTCAAGGCATCCCTGATCCTTATGGCTCCACGCTGCACCCCTCTAATAGCTCTGGTTTCTGGCTGTTCAAATTCAGCCTCCAAGCACTGAGCCTCAGAGGTCCAGCCCTGAGTGAAGCTTTCACCCTTCCCTTCACAAATATTATGGAGCGTACAGCACGCGGCTATAAGCATAGGAATATTGTCATCGGCCAGGTCCAGCCTCCCATATAGGCAGTGCCAGTGGGCCTTTAAACGGCCAAAAGCACACTCAACAGTCATTCTGAACTTGCTCAGCCTGTTGTTGAACTGCTCCTTGCTGCTGTCAAGGTGCCCCGTGTATGGCTTCATAAGCCATGGCATTAAAGGGTTTGCAGGCTCTCCCAGGATCACAATGGGCATTTCAGCTTTCCCTTGTGATCTTCTTGTCCGGGGAGAAAGTCCCTGCTTGCAGCTTCCTGAACAGGCCAGTGTTCTGAAAGATGTGTGTGTCATGCACCTTTCCAGACCAGCCTGCATTAATGTCCGTGAAATGCCCATGGTGATCCACAAGTGCCTGGAGAACCAGGATTAATGTACTCGGTGGTGGCTGGATGGTCTGGTGCCAGAATTGGAATATGTGTCCCATCTGTCACCCGTCCACAGACAGGGAAGCCCATTTGTGCAAACCATCCACAATGTCATGCACGTTGCCCAGAGTAACGGTTTTTTGGAGCAGGATGCGATTAGTGGCCCTGCGCGCTTCTGTCAACACAAGTCCAATGGTCGACTTTCCCACTCCGAACTGGTTAGTGACTGATCGGTAGCAGTCTGGAGTAGCTAGCTTCTACAGTGCAATCGCCACATGCTTCTCTAATAACAGGGCAGCTCTCATTCTCGTGTCCTTGCGCCACAGGGCTTGGGCGAGTTCATCACACAGTTCCATGAATGTGGCTTTTCCAATCTGAAAGTTCTGCAGCCACTGCTCGTCATCCCAGACATGCATGACGATGTGATCCCACCACTCAGTGCATGTTTCCTGAGCTCAAAAGCGGTGTTCCACTGTGGTCAGCTCCATGAATGCCACAAGCAATCTCATGTCATAGCTACTACGCATGGCAAGATCAATGTCGAACTTCTCTTGTCTTTGTAGTTTAAGGAATAACTCCACTGCCACTTGTGATGTGTTAGTGAGAGCGAGCAGTATATTGGTCAACAGTGTGGGATCCATTCCTGCAGACCGAAGAGGCAGAGCATGCAGTTCACAAACCATTGCAAGATGGCGCCAAATGCGGACAGAAGCACAGAGATTGCTGGGATGCAAACAATGCATCACGGGCATCAGGACAAGATCTAGGATGCCTCGCAACCCCCTCCGCCTTCCCACAACTCTTACCAGCAGAAGAGGAAGAAATGGTCTGTGGGATAGCTGCCCAGAGTGCACCGCTCTGAATACCACTGCAAGTGCCGCAAGTGTGAACACGCTATTGCGCGTGCAGCTGACAGTGTGAACACACAATAGTGTTTTCCCTTAAGCGCTCTCTGAGCAGCGCTGTTACTGCCAGCGATGTAACTCTGCCAGTGTAGACATACCCTTAGTTCAAGGAGCACAGTGAAGTAGGGTAGTTGCTGAGATTCCAGCCACTACTGATAAGTTGCATTATCCGACTATGGAGTTGGTGCTCCTAGAATTGCAGACTATGTTCCCTGGAGGAGTTTCATTTTTATTCCAGATTTGGGCTGAATGCAATTTTTCTATTGGTGAAGAGAGACTGGGAGAACAAAGGTGTATAGTTTTTCTCTCTGAGAGGACGATCTCTCAAAAATAAGTTACGAACAGGTGACTCATGATTTTTGCAGGTACAGTAATTGATTGTTTTCTAAGTAATGTCAAATCAGTCAAACTCCATGAAACAGGCAAAAAAGACTGGCATTTAAATTATTCTGCAAATCCTTTTTTTTACAAAACAAATCTGATCAACTCTGGGAGTTCACTGAAGTCGCTTTGGGTAAGCTCATTGCACTCTCGTTGAAAGAAACTAATTCTAAACACTTTTGTTTATATTTAGCACCTGTTTTCTCCATGAAAGATTTCATTGTTCCTGAGATGTTTTAAATCACTACCTTTTCAACTGTCTTTTTTTATTTCCAAAGTAGTTATGAATTCTAACTTTCCAGGGAATATGTCTGTGGCAAATTTCATGCATTTAGTGGCTTACATTCAAAAGTCACAATATCGGGGCAAGCGTCGACATTCCAAGTGTTGCACTGTGGGTAGGTATCCCACAGTTCCCGCAGTCCCCACTGCCCATTTGAATTATGGGTCGAGCTCCTGATGCCTGATGGGGTAAGAAATTTGTAGTGCGTGGTTATGGGTACATGTCGTCATTCAACCATCACTCCCCCTCTCCCTCCGGGAAAGCAACGGCAGACAATGATTTTGCGCCCTTTTCCCTGGATTGAAAGCATGGACGCCATAGCACGGCGAGCATGGAGCCCGGTGAGATCATTGCAGCAGTTATGGCCGTTGTCAGCACCTCGCGCATTATCGTGCATTTTATCCAGAACCGGAACTTGAGAAATCAGGAGAGTTGTCAGCGCGGTGATGAGAGTGATGAGGACATGGACACAAACCTCTCTCCGAGAACAGAACCCCGCAAATTAGACATCCTGGTGGCAATGGGGCAGGCTCATGCCATGGAACGCCGATTCTGGGCCCGGGAAACGAGCACAGACTGGTGGGACTGCATAGTGCCGCAGGTCTGGGATGAATCCCAGTGGCTGTGAAACTTTTGCATGTGTAAGGGCACTTTCCTGGAACTTTGTGACTTGCTTTCCCCTGCCCTGAAGCACCAGGACGCCAGGATGAGAGCAGCCCTGAAAGTTGAGAAGCGAGTGGCAATAGCTCTCTGGAAGCTTGCAACTCCTGACAGCTACCAGTCAGTCGCGAATCAATTTGGAGTGGGCAAATCTACTGTGGGGGTGGCTGTGATGCAAGTAGCCAACGCAGTTGTTGAGCTGCTGCTGTCAAAGGTAGTGACCCTGGGAAATGTGCAGGTGATAGTAGATGGCTTCGCTGCGATGGGATTCCCTAACTGTGGTGGGGCTATAGACGGAACTCACATCCCTATCTTGGGACCGGACCACCAGGGCAGCCAGTACATTAACCAAAAGGGTTACTTTTCAATGGTGCTGCAAGCACTGTTGGATCACAAGGGATGTTTCACCAACATCAACGTCGGATGGCCAGGAAAGGTTCATGACACTTGTGTCTTCAGGAACTCTGGTCTGTTTAGACGGCTGCAGGACGGTATTTACTTCCCAGAACCAGAAAATAACAGTTGGGGATGTGGAGATGCCTATAGTGATCCTTGGGGACCCAGCCTACCCACTAATGCCCTGGCTCATGAAGCCATATACGGGCGCCCTGGACAGTAGTAAGGAGCTGTTCAACTACAGGCTGAGCAATGGTGGTGGAGTGTGCATTTGGATGTTTGAAAGGGCGCTGGCGAAGCTTACTGACTCGCTCAGATCTCAGCGAAACCAATACACCCATTGTTATGGCTGCTTGCTGTGTGCTCCACAATCTCTGAGAGAGTAAGGGGGAGATGTTTATGGCAGGGTGGGAGGTTGAAGCAAATCACCTGGCCTCAGCTTACGTGCAGCCAGACACCAGGGTGATTAGAAGAGCACAGCAGGATGCAGTGCACATCAGGGAAGCTTTGAAAGCTAGCTTCCAGACTGACCAGGGTAACCAGTGACTCTTATGTTTGTTTCTCCTTGATGAGAACCTGCCCCTGTTTGTTTACTCTGTTTATATTGCCTATCCTCTCTAATTACCAACCCCGGTCCAACCCTCCTTCCCCACCTTCGAGCGCACCTTGCTTTGAAAGGAAATAAAGGAATCATTGTTTCACAAACAACAATTTTTTATTCAAGATTTGGGAAGAAAGGGAGAGAACTGGGACGGTGGCCAGGGTGGGGTGCAGGCGGAGGGGTGGAGGAAGGAAGGAGGGAAGGAAAGGCCGCTTCAAAACTTGGGGAACGACAGCCTTCTGTTGCTTGAGCAATCCACCGGGGTGGAGTGGTTGTTCGCACGTAGCCTTCCCCCCCCTGAGTTTTGGGGACTCTGGGTGAGGAGGCTATGGGACTTGGGGAGGGGTGAGGGCGGTTACAGATGTGCTGCAGTGGCAGTCTGTCATCCTGCTTCCATTCCTGCACATCTGCCAGATGCCGGAGTGTCTCGGTTTGCTCCCACAGTAGTCCAAACATCGCCTTTGTCACCCTCTGGTCTTCCTGCCACCACCTCTCAGCTCGAGCGCTGCCCGCTTGCTTGTATTGGGAAATTGTTTCCCTCCACAGGTTCTGCTGAGCTACTTCAGTGCGGGAGCACTGCATTAGCTCAGAGAACATCTCTTCGCGTGTGCGTTTCTTTCTCCGCCTTATCTGCGACAGCCTTTGGGAGGGAGATGCCGGGGGAAGCCTAGGAACAGTTGCTGCTGTGGGATGAAAAAAAAGGGAGTGAATTTTTTGACTAGATACGTTTTACAGAACAATGCATATACTCTTTCGCAGTGAACAGCACCATTCACAGTACCTACCAAATATACTTTCAGTATTAGGTCGCATTTTTCATCTTTATATTGAGTGCCTGGGGCTTTGGTGTACAGATCACACACGCAGGGCTGGGCAACGGAATTCGGCTAGCAGGCGGCCATGGTAAGCCATAGACTTTCAGCTTCGGAAACCTTAATTAACAGCAGCACCCTCCTTTCACGCTCAAAGCCCAGTAACTCAAAACAAACAGGAAATGAAATTCAAACTGGCCAAACAGGAAATGAAATTCAAATGTTCCTGGGGCTTTTCCTGTGTACCTGGCCAGAGCATCCGAGCTGGGACTGCTGTCCAGAGAGGTCGAAGTGGTGCAATGTGGGATTACTCCCGGAGCTATTAGCGTCGAATTCCGTCCACACTAACCCTAATTCAACATGGCAATATCGATTTTAACGCTAATCCCGTCACCGCGGAGGAGTACAGAAATCGATTTTAAAAGCCCTTTATGTCAAAATAAATGGCGTCGTTGTGTGGACAGGTGCAGGGTTAATTTGATTTAACACTGCTAAATTAGATATAAACTCTTAGTGTAGACCAGGCCTAAGTAGTCATCAGTAACATGTAAACTGCTTGCTTTATCATGTTGTGAGCTGCCAGTAAAGCAAACATATTTTAGACTAGATGATTGGTATCCAGTTATTTTGTTTTGGTCTTGGATTTTTTTTTAAAGAGAAGACATGATTCCTTGATTGTGAAATAAACTCATGATGAGTTTCAATTTTCTGGAAACAATTAGACAACCGGGAGCAATTACCGCTGTGTAGAAAAGGCACTTCGGCAACTGAGCACCACCTAATATATGCCCCTTACAAGTCAAATAGGAAGCAATAGTGGATGGGAACCTGGGAGGCAGTGAACATGAGATGGTCGAGTTCAGGATCCTGACACAAGGAAGAAAGGAGAAAAGTAGAATACAGACCCTGGACTTCAGAAAAGCAGACTTCCATTCCCTCAGGGAACTGATGGGCAAGGTCCCCTGGGAGAATAACATGAGGGGGAAAGGAGTCGAGGAAAGCTGGCTGTATTTTAAAGAATCCTTATTGAGGTTGCAGGAACAAACAATCCCGATGTGTAGAAAGAACAGTAAATATGGCAGGTGACCAGCTTGGCTTAACAGTGAAATCCTTGCTCGTCTTAAACACAAAAAAGCAGCTTACAAGAAGTGGAAGATTGGACAAATGACCAGGGAGGAGTATAAAAATATTGCTCAGACATGCAAGAGTGAAATTAGGAAGGCCAAATCACACTTGGAGTTGCAGCTAGCCGGAAATGTCAGGAGTAACGAGAAGGGTTTCTTCAGGTATGTTAGAAACAAGAAGAAAGTCAAGGAAAGTGTGGGACCCTTGCTGAATGAGAGAGGGAACCTAGTGACAGAGGATGTGGAGAAAGCTAGTGTACTCAATGCTTTTTTTGCCTCTGTCTTCACAGACAAGGTCAGCTCCCAGACGGCTGCACTCCGCAGCACGGTATGGGGAGGAGGTGACCAGCCCTCTGTGCAGAAAGAAGTAGTTCGGAACTATTTAGAAAAGCTGGACGAGCACAAGTCCATGGGGCTGGATGCACTGCATCTGAGGGTGCTAAAGGAGTTGGCCGTTGTGATTGCAGAGCCATTGGCCATTATCTTTGACAAATCATGGCAATCGGGGGAGGTCCCGGATGACTGGAAAAAAGCTAATGTAGTGCCCATCTTTAAAAAAGGGAAGAAGGAAGATCCGGGGAACTACAGGCCAGTCAGTCTCACCTCAGTCCCTGGAAAAATCATGGAACAGGTCCTCAAGGAATCAATTCTGAACCACTTAAAGGAGAGGAAAGTCAGCATGGATTCACCAAGGGCAAGTGATGCCTGACTAACCTAATTGCCTTCTATGATGAGATAACTGGCTCTGTGGATGAGGGGAAAGCAGTGGATGTGCTATTTCTTGACTTTAGCAAAGCTTTTGATACAGTCTCCCACAGTATTCTTGCCAGCAAGTTAAAGAAGTATGGGTTGGATGAATGGACTGTAAGGTGGATAGAAAACTGGCTAGATGGTCGGACTCAGCGGGTAGTGATCAATGGCTCCATGTCTAGTTGGCAGCCAGTATCAAGTGGATTGCCCCAAGGGTCGGTGCTGGGGCCGGTTTTGTTCCATATCTTCATTAACGATCTGGACGATGGTGTGGACTGCACCCTTAGCAAGTTTGCAGATGACACTAAACTGGGAGGAGTGGTTGATACACTGGAGGGTAGGGATAGGATACAGAGGGACCTAAACAAATTAGAGGATTGAGCCAAAAGAAATATAATGAGGTTCAACAAGGACAAGTGCAGAATCCTGCACTTAGGACAGAAGAATCCCATGTACTGCTACAGACTAGGGATGGAATGGCTGGGCAGCAGTTCTGCAGAAAAGGACCTAGGGGTTACAGTGGACTAAAAGCTGAATATGGGTCAACAGTGTGCCCTTGTTGCCAAGAAGGCTAACGGCATTTTGGGTTGTATAAGTAGGGGCATTTCCAGCAGATCGAGGGACGTGATCGTTCTCCTCTATTCGGCATTGGTGAGGCCTCATTTGGAGTACTGTGTCCAGTTTTGGGCCCCACACTACAAGAAGGATGTGGATAAATTGGAAAGAGTCCAGCAGAGGGCAACAAAAATGATTAGGGGGCTGGAGCACATGACTTATGAGGAGAGGCTGAGGGAACTGGGATTGTTTAGCCTGCAGAAGAGAAGAATGGGGGGGGGGGAGATTTGATAGCTGCTTTCAACTACCTGAAAGGGGGTTCCAAAGAGGATGGATCTAGACTGTTCTCAGTGGTAGAAGATGACAGAACAAGGAGTAATGGTCTCAAGTTGCAGAGGGGGAGGTTTAGGTTGGATATTAGGAAAAACTTTTTCACTAGGAGGGTGGTCAAGAACTGGAATGGGTTACCTAGGGAGGTGGTAGAATCTCCTTCCTTAGAGGTTTTTAAGGTCAGGCTTGACAAAGCCCTGGCTGGGATGATTTAGTTGGTGTTTGTCCTGCTTTGAGCAGGGGGTTGGACTAGATGACCTCCTGACGTCCCTTCTAACCATGAGATTCTATGATTCTATGAAATGAAAAAGAAAATCCAAACCAGTCCTGAAGAAATTGAACAGCTGAGTAGGGTTCTGGCGAGAGATTTGCTTCTTGTTCTTTGATCTGATGGAAACAGAAGCAGAAGGCTAGATATAGCTTTAAGCCACAGTTTATAATTAAGGGCAAGTGTGTTGGGTGTGCTAGCCTAATGGCAGCTTTTGGAGCAATTGTGCCTTTTTGCCAGTTTGTTCCAGGATGATGTTCCACTGTCAACCCTGGGCTTGCTTTTATACATCAAAATAAATAAATAAACATGGAGGAGCTTCATCAAAAAAGCAGATGCCACAACCGATGGGAATTTGGTTGCTAATTATGTTTATAATCTGTGCATTTCAACTAGTCACTTGGTCAGTTGACAAATTGATTACGACACTTGTATTGACACACATCCAATATTTGAAACCCAAAGAGAAATTGTCAATTCTTTCTTGAGGTTGGAATTTTTTAAAGTTTGACCTGGAAATGTTTGTAACTTTACTTAATCTACCATATTCTGGCATATAACCGTGAAAGGATTTTCTCAGAAATAAAATTCTGAAACACATGTTGTTCCTCTTTGCCCAGTTTCCCAGCCAAGTCCCCTCCCCTTCTCCCCCCCCCCAAAAAAAACTTCAAAGATCATGCAGCAATGTAAAACAATAATAGTAACATTGACATAATCTGGCTCAGCAGCACAGCAAGCCTCTGAATGCCACTAGCTCATTCATATCTATTAATGACATACATATCTTGGAATCAGGCAGGTTATCCAGATTCCAATAGTGCTATATATCTCCCTGTGACTATTTCACTTGGGGAAAAAATGTTAAATGACCAAAATAAAATGTTTGCAAATGACGAGCAAAACTTTTGACATGTTAGGAATAAAGTCTGTTGTGTCCACCATTTATCTAATAAATAAATAAATCCGTTCTGTGTTTTACACAAACTAGAATACACAGGGAGTATGTCTTTAATGCTATATGTGCTATTATTATAGACAGTAGAATCCTTTTAATTTAGGGCTTGAAAAACACCTTTGTGTACACAGCCCTAGCTAGTGGGGAGGCCTGAGATATCAGTTTCTGAACTTTCAGGAACATCTTTTTCCTTATGGTTGGTTACAATGCTAACCTTACAATTGTGAACTGGAGCAATACTGCTTTTCTGAGCTTTGAGAGAAGCATCTCCAATGCCTTCCCCTGCTGCTGTTCAGAGCATCCAAATTAGCTGAAGCACAATGATCAGTTTCACTGCTGCCAGACAATGTGTGGGCAAGAGTGAAACGGAATGAAATCATGTCAGTCTCACTCTACTGGGGACTGGAATAGCTGAGAAGCAGGTGCTAGAACTGCTTATGGGGAAGTGAGTGCCAAAAAACAGAGGCTGGAATAGTGTGTTGGAACTTTCCCCACACCTGTCCAAACACTTCATAGCAGCCAGGCATTTAGGGGAAGGGTAGAGCAGTAGAAGCCCATTTTCCAAAAGTTGGGAGGCTCTGGGATAGGATCTTGGGTGGCAGAGAGAAGAACACTTTTTTTTTCTTTTACGAGCCAAAGGAAGGCAGAAATTAACCAGCCAGATGCTGAAATGAAAGATGAAGCCCTCAAGCAGTTCCAGGGGCAGCACCCTACTCCTTCCCAGTAGCTAAGAATAGGACTGGGCTTCTCAAAGGACTTTGTCCTGAAGCTCATTGTCTCCTTCCCTCATCTTTTGTATTATCTTCTGGCAGGTATGTGTCTGGTAAGCTTTGCAAGCCTTGTTGCATTTTACTTTGCTTTAAGAACTTTTACTTCATGTGCTATGTTAGATTATATATCAGCCAGTTTACCCGTAGGAGGATGCAGCTGAAGAGGTAGACAGTAAGGACATAGACATTTATTAACATTGCACCCACTATTAATAAACCTTACTGCCTTGTCCTGTGAAAAACTGTGTGCAATTTCCTCTTCATATATTTTTTTTTTTTAAAAATGACTGCTGCCTAGCCATAAAAAATACAAGTGTCTGGAACGGATTCATCTGTGCAGTATGCCACATGTCTGTTGCTTGATTTATGGGCAGGACTTGTGTTTGGTTTCATGGCAAGTGCTAAGAAAAGTCAGGGAAATCACAGTGAGAATGACAAATATAGTAATATAATAAAAAAATCAAGTCACTGGCACATTATTTTTCCCTTGATTTTTGTGCATATAATGATAGCAGTGTATATACCATGATGATAATCAGTTGTGTACTGTGGACTTGCCATACTGGAGTACATCATTCAACCATTACTAAATGAACCAGTGAATAGAAGGGAATTTTCATTCAGCTGTTGCCTTCGTGCCTGTAAAGTAATGCAGTGTGCAGGGCTAGTGACTTATTAACTGGGTAAATGATACAAGAAATCAGGAGGGGAGACCACTATAATAACTAATGTTTTTATATAGTGCCGTATGTGGATGTAGAATGTTAGCGAGAGATTGAAGACATGGACTGGGGCTTCAGAGTTGTACCTCCTACAGGAGCCTCACAACACTGGGAATGCCTCCCTGGTCTGGAAGAACATACTCATGTAAGCAGAGTCAGGATGAGCTCTACCCTGACATCTGGTGGTGAGTTGTGGAAAGGGATGTCAGGGATGTCAGGGGCTAATCTTGTTTGCATGGACACACCCACCCTGCAAAGCATGATGGACCACTTGCCCAAATGGTCACTTTGACTGCTGTGGGAGCCCCAGTCTCTCTGTTATTGGGGCAGGAAGAATAAAGTGTTACCCTGATTATGGGAATCAAGGACAGTGGGCTTTTGTTATGATGAAGGGCCTCACCATTAGCTGAGCAGCACTTGCTAGGCGAGGGACATGGATTCCAAAACCCAGTGAATTGAGAGAGGTTGGGGACAGGTATTTATATCTGGTGACATGGGCCTCTTCTGAGGGTCCTAAATGTCAATTGCACTTCCTTCTCTCTCTCCACTGTGGAATATCAGAGCTAATTTTGAGTTCCTTAGGAGTCTAATCACAGGCTGCTGAGTTGGAATTACTCTGGACTAAGTGTGCAAATGAGCACACAGGCTCCCCTAACTACAAGCTGCAATCACTAAAAAGCTGAAATTGTTAAAAGCTGAAATCACTGAGCACTGTGTTAAGTAGTGGGGGAGCCAGAAGATCTATTGCTGAGCGGCTGGTGGAGCGGAGCTGCTGACAGAGCGGAGCAGTTGGCGGGACAGCCGGAGCGACTTGCAGGCCGGCTGACGGCGCGGAGCTGCTGGCGGAGCGGAACAGTTGGTGAGACAGCTGGAGCGGCTTGAGAGACGGCTGAGCGGAGTGACTCGTGGGATGGCAGAGCAGAGCCGAGCCGAGCGAGGCCCCACGAAGGGATGGGGCTGTCAGCTTCGAGCCATGTAAGGTGCCCCTTACCTCTCCCCTCCCCAATTTTACCCAGACTGGAGGGGGTGTAACACTCTGCAGATGAACTTTTGAACTCTGGGTCTGGACTTTTGGGTTGTTGGACTTTTGGGACTTTGGGTGATTTTGGGGGTTGCTGGACTCAAGAACCAAAGGGAAAGGACATGGCCAATTTGCTGGGGTGGGTCATTGTTCACAGTTTGGTTTACAAATCCTAGATGTGGTATTTCCCCAGCAAAATGCCGCATCGTTTCTCTCTGTTATTAAAAGGTTTTTCTACACTCAGACTCTGTGCTTGCGAGAGGGGAAGTATTGCCTCTTAGAGGCGCCCAGGGGGGGTGATATATATTTGTCCCAGGTCACTGGGTGGGGGCTCGAGCCGGTTTTGCATTGTGTTATTGGAATGGAACCCCTAGATACGGAACCCCGCCCTTGTTGCTGCCGACTCTGACTGGCAGAAGGGTTACACTCAGAAGCTTGACTGGCATATTGGACTGGCCCTCTGAGGCTTCATCAGCAGTATCATGTAACCAGAGAGGGGGGGAGAGAGACTGAGGGGAAGGACAGGAGCAGGTTGTTCTCCACCCCAATATTTTCTGTCTCTCCTGGTCAAAGGATCTAACTCCGCTCCAGACAGCACTGATTTCATTGAATCATAGAAGTGTGGGACTAGAAGGGACCTCAATAGGTCATCTAGTCTAGTCCCCTTCACTCAAGGCAGGACTAAGTAATAATTATACCATTCCTGACAGTTGTTTGTCTAACCTGCTCATAAAAACCTCCAGAGATGCGGATTCCACAGCATCCCTAGGCAATTTCGGTGCTTCGGTGTTCCGGTGCTTAACTACCTTTTATTTATAAGCAATAGATGAGCTACAAATCAAAAATGCCAATTTAGCCCCTTCAGCTGTAGCCTTCCTTGGGCATTCTGGATCTCCAAGGGTGGTTGTGTCCCTAGTTCCTCCTCCCCCCGGGGTACTCTCTGACTCACCCCTGACACCTTAGGATCAATGGGCTCTGGGTTCTTGATGACCACTGCCTCCACCAAGTTGCTAGGTGTACATAGGGCTAACACCTCTTTGAGCTCAAGCATAAATGAACTAATATAGCAAGTCAAAGCCGTGTAAAAATAACAACTTATTCTCTGGAACAGGAAAGTGGGAACTAAGAAAGGGGAGGGGAATAGGAGAAGGACTTAAGGTGGTGACTAAACAAAGTCCTGACCAACACTAACTGAAAACACCCAACAGTAGCAATTTAATGAGAAGCCCCATCCCATCAGGAAGCTGTGTGAGATTTCGGGTCAGCTGGCAGGCAACTTTGAGCCCTGGCTCACTCTGGCTTCTGGTGCAGTGGGGCATACGGGCTCTAACAGCCCCTGAGGCTGATGCTCTGGGTGCTCAGACTTTATGGAGTGGAGCAGGAGTTCTGTGTCAGCCTCAGGCTCTCCAACCAGGAGAGCCAGAAAATGTCGACCTTTTCATGGGGTTATGGAAAACAACCCCTTCCTTCCCCTCAGGTTCTCACGGTCTTTGTTTGACATGGTACCCTCCTAGGAAGCCACAGGGGTCAGGCAGACATGCCAATGAACCTTCTGGGTGTGTCCCTCCAGTACAGGCAAGCAGGGCAGGTATCTCTTCACTGCAGCTGAAGCTGTGATTGCAGCTTGGGTACGCATACCTGTGCTAGCTTTAATGTAGATAGCATGGCTAAAAATAGTAATGAAGACCTGGCTTTTCAGGCTTCAACACAGGCTGTACAAACCTACCCAGAACTGTGGGAGCAGCTTGGAGCTACCAGTGTAAAGCCTGCAACTGGCAGGGGGCACACTTACAATCCTGTTTAGATACGAAATGACAACATGATAAAATGCCAACCTAAACTAATTTAACACCATCCTAGAGCCAGCTCGGCATGATATGAAGAACTAGTACAATACCGCAATGATATCTGGAACTGTCTAAATATTGCATCCCCAGGCATTTAAAAATCATGACTCAGGCCCCCAAATATCATGAGATTAGGTTAAAAATAATGAGATCTAAAGAAAAAGGCTAATGCAAGTTGGGTTCTTTTTATTTTTCTTCTAGGTTTTGAGCCTTTAAGGTTCACATTTTCTAGTTTTTTTTTCTGCAACCATACACTTTTTTTTTAATGAGAGGTGGTGCTCTCATAAATTCACAAGGCTCCAGGAGCTGGGCTTTAAAGAAAAACATAAATTATTGAAAAACTGGGTATCAAATCTCCAGGGTTGGCAACACTGCGATCCTTTCTAGAAATCATCAACCCTACATTGACTATGCACTTCTCTCTTTCACAGAATTGTGCATCGTCCTGGAGGAAAAAGACTCCAGAATTGTTGAAAGAATCCAGGTCACCCACTAGTGATTTAAATCCTTATCCAGGCACACTGTGCCTGGCGAATGAAGCCCAAATAATTTGGAAAAAGAAACACCTTAAAACATGCCATAATTTACCTGTTTTCAAGAAATCATAATATCTGTATGCCTCTCAAGAAAGAAATCATCAAAATTATACTAGGCCAGGGGTCTTATTTTTCTATGTATTTACTCCAAGGCAGTCAAGCTACTGATATGTGTACTCTCTTCTTGCTTTCCCCTCTTTTTCCTACTTTTCCTTCCTCTCTGTTTCTTCGCTGCTTTTAGTTGTGGCTGTGGGAAAAGCCAGTGTCTGAGTTTTACACTTAGTTTTGAGGTCAGTGGAATTTGTGGTCATTCTCCTTGTCTTGTAATGGATTCCAAATCACTGGCTAAATTGCTATGAAAGCCCTTTTTTCTGCTCTCAAGAGTTCCCACTTTTGAGGGTAACAGTAACTGTCAAGGGAGGTCATATTAATGAAAAGAGAGGCAATTTCTGAGTTACCAGTTCATTAGAGAGGCATGAAATTGTGTGTGCAAAAAAGCTATTATAGGTAATTTTAAAGGTTTCTAAAATTTATTACTTATAATTTTTTCATATGACTGTAGAGCTGGACTTTTGGTAATAAGGCAGCTAGCCTTATGGATGTTAGGATATAAAAAATAGTGTAAATACAAATCTTCACAGCTCTCTATAAGTGTCTAAATCTACCACCATCAAAAGTTGTTAAGACAAAAACCCAATTGTTTCATTGTCAACTGATTTGGGATGATAATAGTATTACACATTTAAGAGCTCTGAGTTATGGTTGAGCTGACTAACATGGTAGGGCTAACAAGTTAGAAAAAAATTGTAATGAACTGTAATTTCCACTAAGTTTTCAGTATTAATGAAACTCAGTTGCAAATGTGCTGTACTTAAATAAACTTTAAAAAACACATAAAAATGAGCCAGATCCTTAGATGATAAAGCATAGAATAGCTTAGTGAAGCTATGCTGATTTACTCAAGCTGATGATCTTGAAGAGCCTTTTCTGATAACTGGACAGATAGCAGAAAGAGTTCCCCTATGGTTCTGTAAATTGCATGACCATAGGATAAGATGTAAACTAAGTTTCCACTGTCCTGCTGAATCTCAGGCATCACTTCAGCTGATCAAAGAGAATTTAGTGATCAGTGGTGTCAAATGCTAAAGAGAAGTCAAGGAGCAGCAGGCAATTAAACTTACCTGAGTAAGTGGCAATCAATAGGGCATTTGTGACCATTAATTATGTTGTTTCTGTAGTGTGGGCTGAGATGCAGCCAAACCAAAACCTAAGAGGATCAGCAGGACTTTCTGTAACCTAGAATGTGGCTTTCATGTAAAATAAAAGTATTGAAACAAGAGCAGCCATCTGTCAACAAGAAATGAATGCTTCCAGTAATGCTATAGAGTTCAGTCCAACGGCCATCAATTTGCCATCGACTTCAGACAGTCTTAAGTCAGGCTCAAAGTGCTTAAAGTTGTGGTCCATCATCCAGAAAAAGAAGCAGAAACTTTTCACAACTCAGGGATATGAAAATTGTAGTGTCAAGAATATAAGTAAACGTGCTTTGAGCAAGCAACTGTACAGCTTAGATAAGGTAGTATTTCTTTCAGGCCTGGGGCTACAGCACATACCCTCAGTAGTTGCTATTCCAGGATCACATAGCAGCCACTACTTTTCTATATCCTCTGTGAGGTGGTTTTCAGTCACTGGATTGAAATAAGTATGGTTCCAGTGGCGCCTCCCAAGTATTTTACACCAGATTATTCAGGACTGCTGAAGAGGCCACTTATTTGGCATACAGGAAGTATGGATGTTCTTTTGGGTTGATCAAGGATGGGGCTTGTGGTGTGAAGTGCCTTCCAGAAGGAAGTGATTGGCTCATAATTAAAACATCAGATGAGAAAATTCAGAATAATATGCTGGTTTGGCTCACATTTTGATTAATGGTAAAACTCTGACTGGCTTAAGTGACCGTAACATTGGGTCCAATACATTGGAAGGTTAAAACACCAACACATGTATGGTCAGCAAGTATGTGATTAGCTCTGAATAGAACTTTATTTAGTTCATCATCTTAATAAACAAAGATTATGATTTAAAATCCTCCTGCCCATCCTGTAACATCTAAAGATATAATTCTTTGAAACACTAAACAATTTCTGCAAGTTTTTCATCAAAAGTGTTTTCTGAGCTGAAAGAAAATTTTAAGATACATATAAAAAAAGTTGGGTAGTGAAGGAACACATTCTCTTAACAAGCGACAAAGAGTTCTGTGGTACCTTATAGACTAACAGAGGTATTGGAGCATAAGCTTTCGCGGGTGAATACTCCCTTCTTCAGAAATGCATGCATCTGAAGAAGTGGGTATTCACCCACGAAAGCTTATGCTCCAATAACTCTGTTAGTCTATAAGGTGCCACAGAACTCTTTGTCGCTTGTTAAGAGAATGAGTTCTGTGGCACCTTATAGACTAACAGAGGTATTGGAGCATAAGCTTTCGTGGGTGAATACCCACTTCTTCAGATGCATGCATTTCTGAAGAAGTGAGTATTCACCCGCGAAAGCTTATGCTCCAATACCTCTGTTAGTCTATAAGGCGCCACAGAACTCTGTCGCTTCTACAGATCCAGACTAACACGGCTACCCCTCTGATACTATTCTCTTAACAGACAAACTTTTAGTTATATTATGATGTATAATATGTTCATATTAACTTTAGTTCCAGAATAGATTAAATAGAATTTAAGGCAGTTGGCACTGAATTAGTTTGGGGGGAGGAGGTCAGATCAATTAGCTTTCTGTCAGAGCCAGTGTTTTAACCATGTCAGTCAATAATGGCAGCACCATATTGTTTCTGGTCTTACTTCACATCAAATAATCCTGGAAATTGTAAACATATGCAAAATTTTAATAGCATGCAACGATTTGCACCTAAAAAGCAGCATTGTCTAGTGGCTAGCACAGCTGATGAGGAGTTATATCTCCTGGCTTCTGTAGCACTGTCTTTGTGTGACCTATGGCATTGATAGCTATCTTACAGCACATTGTGAGGCTTTGATTAATAATTAATTAATGTTTTCAAAGCACTTTGAGATTCTCTGATGAATGGTTCTTTATAAATGCCTGGCAATATTGTTGTCAAAATAGCTCTTTAAAGGAAAAACAATATGAGGCCAAGGCTACTGAAGTACATTTTACATTATTTGTTTTATTTTATTTTTGAATAAGCTATTATAATCCAAAAGTGAAAAACACCCTAAAGAAGCATATTCCTCGGGCTGAACAGCAATCAATTAGAATAGAGAGTAAATTAGCACTAGCAGAATGTAAAATAAGGCTGGGTGTATACATTCAAGAAAGGACAGGATCCCTGAGGTGCTTAGCGGCCAAACCATGTGTGGTTTAAAATAAAAGTTGAAGGTAATTATTTGACAAGTAGAAAGTGTAGTTCCACTGAAGGATGTTATCTGTTGTGCCTTTAGTACATATAAGAAAATATAATCTGAGATGGGGCCGTATTGCCTATCCTTATTTTCTGTGTTGACTTTTTAGGGTATTTTGTCCTCATATACAGATTCTTTCATATATTTTCAAAACCAGACCTTTTCTTTCGCATTGCTGAGCTGGAAGAAATATTGGGTTTCTCTCTGACAGTCCTAGTTTGTTGATATTTTGGGAAAACTACAAAGCTCATTGTTTTACTGGGGAGTTTGGGAAGGCAGTTAGTTGAGTGTGAGAGAGTAATTATATATTTGGGCATTCATTTCTAATGCTGGACAGAAATTCATAGATTCATAGAGTTTATGGCTAGATGGGATCATTTGATCATCTAGTCCGACCTCCTATAAATCACAGCCCATTAAATATCATTGAGTTATGCTGGTATGGAGCTGAATAATTTGGGTTTGGCTAAAGCACATCTTCCAGAAAGGTATCCAGTCTTGATTTGAAGATATTAAGAGATGGAAAATCCACCATTTCCTTGGTACTTTGTTCCAGTAGTTAATCACCCTCACTGTTAAAAATGTGTGCCTTATTTATAATTTGAATTTGTCTGGCTTCAGCTTCCAGCTTCTGGTTCCTATTATGCCTTTCTCCACTAGATTAAAGAGCCCTTTAGTACCCAACATTTCCCCCCCATGAAGGTACTTATACACTGTGGAAAAAGTCACCTCTCAATGTTCTTTTTGATAAACTAAACAGATTGAGCTCATTAAGCCTCCCATTGTAAGCCAAATTCTACAGTCATCTAATAATTTTGTGTTCTTTTCTGCACACTATCCAATTTTTCAACATTTCTTTAAAAATGTCAACACTGGAACTGTACACACCAATGTTGTACACAGAAGTAAAATCACCTCTCCTCTTCTCACTATTCCCCTGTTTATACATCCAAGGAACACACTGGCCGTTTTTGCCAAAGCATCATGCTGGGAGCTCATGTTCAAATGTTAGACCACTATGACCCCCAAATCCTTTTCAAAGTCATTGCTTTCCAGGATACATCCCCTGTTCTGTGAGTACGGCATGCTTTCCTCTTGCCTAAATATATAAATTTGCATTTGACTTATTAAAATACATTGTATTTGAATGGAGCCAGCATAGACAAGAAATCCAGATTGTTCTGTGTGACTGCTCTGTCCTCATCATTATTTATTACTTTGCCAATCTGTGTGTCATCCAAAAAAAATTATCAGCAGTGATTTTATATTTACTTAGAGATCAATGATAAAAATGTTGAATAGCATTGGGCTTGCTACCAATCTCTACGTGATCCTATTAAACACACCACCATTTGATGATGGGTCCCCATTGTTATGTGGCTAGTCAATTATATAATTTGTATTGTATTTTTAAAATTTGTCAAAGCACTACTACAAAGCAGGGATTGATGCTTAATATAAATCAAATAAATCTAATAAACTTTTCTTCAACAAAGAATGTCATTTATTCCTTATCCTTTTAATCTAAACCAGATCTTCAGCGTAATATCCTGATATGTGTGTCCCTCTCCCTATGTCAGGGAATCACTTATTCTATAAATTTTGTCATCAAAATATCCTGTTCTCTTTAGCTTATGATTGCGTATGACAGCCCAGGTATAGATAAAATTCATAACAGGTCAAAATCACGATGAGCTATATCTACTTGTGAAGCTGGTATTTTACTACCCACTCACTAACTACAGCTCTCTTCCTTCCAAATGTTTTGTGATGCAGCAATTGAAGGACACTATATAAAATACATTGTATTGCAACTCAGCCAAATATTTTAGGTTGAGATTTACACAGCAAGAAATTACAATAGTTCACATCTTTGAGGAAATAAATTTGTGCACAATAACAAGATACTGGTAACAAGGTAATATTTTGAAGGTGGATACTGAATGGTGATTAGAGAACAAGGTTGGAAGGCTTGTTTGCTGATCTAAATCTCTTTGTTTGAAAGATTGTCCTTGACATTCCTTGTACTTCCTGACTTCAGTGGGTTGAAAATCATGAGAAAAACTTTTCATTATACCTTGGTGTGACGTTGCCCTCTGGTGATATCTGGACCAGTGATCTGCTAGGCCTCTTCAATCCTTGACTCTAGGAGCCAGCCTTACCCTGCTCTGCTGTGAGAACCCCCTCTCTTAGACTGTTCATGCACAGCCTCTGGCATGTAAGCTGCTCCCAGCTAGTTGCAAGCAAATGACACTACCCAATATCTCCGGTCCCAGAAACAACCCTAGGAGCCTCAGTCTTGCAGTGTCCGGTTATGCCCACTGGACGCTGCAAGCTTATATGAGTTTGTCAGTTTAACAAATACATTGATATGTACCAGGCTTGTTATCCCAAGGGGAGCCTCTGACACACTGCAAACCAAATGCACTGCTTCAGGTAGAATAAACAAACAAATTTATTAAGTATAAAGATAGCTTTTAAGTGATTATAAGTCAAAGCATAACAAGTCAGAGAGTTACCAAAATAAAATATAAGCACGCACTCTAAACTCTCAACCATATTAGACTGGGCAGCGACTAGATTAAGCAGTTTTTCTCGCCCCACTGGATATTGCAGTCCTTAATATACAGGTTTGTTCCTTAAACCTGGGCCAATCTCCTGTGTTGGAGTCTTGTCTTCTTCTCAGTGTCTTGGTTGCTTGCAGAATAGGTGGGGGCAGGAGAAGGACCCTGCATGTGTCCACTCTGCCTGTTTTATACTCTCAGTGTATGTGCTTGCAGAACAAAAGTCCAGGCATGTCTGTGGGGCATTACTGAGTCTCCCCAAGCAGGGCTGGCCCACAACATTTTGGCACCTGACGCGGGGAGCTCAAATGACTCCCTCATGCCCCCTCGTCTGGGCCAAAACTTTGAAAGGTCTCAATTCTGCCGCCTTCTTGTTCTACTCCTCTCATGGTACTGTTCTGCTACCTACCCCAGTAAAGGAGAACTAACAACTTAAAATGCCTTGTTCAAAAATTTTAAGTGACATTTAACTTTCAAATGCCTGAACAGCAAATGTAACTTTTCTTGTCTCCATAGTAAACACTGGCATTTATATCTGTTTGAATAATCAAAGTGGTGCTTTCCATGCCTTCTTGGTTGCAAAGATTTGAACTGCTTCCTGAAGGTCCACAGTCTGGACCAGCTTATGCTCTATTGAGATGGTTGCAAGACCGACCAGCCTCTCCTGTGTTATTGTGGAGTGTATATGTGTTTTTATTAACTTCAGCTTGGAGAAGCTGCGTTCTCTACTGGCAACTGTTACAGGAGGTGTTAGACATCTGCACAGAGCAACAGAAGCATTTGGAAAGAGGGTGGTCATCTTATTTGTGCACATATATTCCAGAACAGCCTTTGGAGTTGATCCTGCTGAAATGGATCTTGAAAGGGCTTTCAGTTCATCACCTAAATCACTCGCATCAATAATATCGTACATGTCATCATGTGTCAAAACTGTCTCTAGTGCCCTGCATTGCTGGTGTAGGTCGTCTTCAGGTATAGTGAGGAGTTTTGGAATATCGTACAACATCCCAAATATACTACTGTGTTCCTTGAGCTGCATGAAATGTTCTTCAACTGACTGACTGTATTACACAATCTAGCACCTGGTTAAAGAATTCAACTTTGAATTGTTGTTTGGGGTCTCTTATGGGATTATCCCATGCCTCGTAATCAAAATGTAGTCGTCTTCGGTGACTCTTGTATGGGAAAATAGCTTCAGTGTAAAGTTCCTCTGCCAACTTCTGTGCACTCTTCAGAACGTTTTGAAATCCCTCATCTGACCGGTAAGACTGTAGGTATGACTTTGATTTGTCCAGTTGTTCCATTGCTCCAGATATATCAAGATTAACACCTTGGAGTCTCTTGCTCACAACATTTATTTCAAACAGTATGTCATGCCACAACACTAAGCCACACAGAAATGTGAAGTTATATGTTTCTGGTGATTCCATTTCCCTTTGCCACTATTCTCTGATTAACAGTTTCTGTCATAGCATTATCCTCCATAATGGCAACTATGGCATCATCTATCTTCCCAATTTGATGTTTGATATGCTTTATCGCCTCCACTCAACTTTCCCATCATGTGGCACTCATTGGTTTCAGTGTCAGAGAGGATGTTCTCAGATGTTGCTTCAAAATTTGCCATCGATGAGTCGATGCAGAAGAAATACATAGATGCTTTGAATTACATTAAAAAATGCAGGAGCCTCACTAGAAGCTGATGCTGCATCACTGACCAGCAAGTTCAATGAATGAGAACTGCATGGGACAAAAAAAGCTTGAGGGTTTAACTCTCATATCCATGTCTGCAATCCTCTTTTCTTTCCTCTCATGTTGGCACCATTATCGTAGCCCTGACCTCTCATGTCAGCTATCGCAATTCCCGCATCTTCCAGCTTTTTAAGAAGCTCATTTGTCATGCCAGCTCCTGTAGTATCATCAGTGTCAATAAATTGTATAAAATGCTCTCTGACAGTCACCATTTCAGGGACATTTTCACTAGGTTCTGTAGTTGTTACAAAATGCACCATTAAAGTCATTTGTTCCATATGCCTGATGTCAGGTGTGCAGTCCAGAATAATTGAGTAATTTCTTGCTGACTTCAGATCTGCCACAATCTTCTGTTTGACTTTTGTTGTCAGTAACTGTATGATCTCATTTTGAGTTGTTTTTCCAAGGTAGTGGTGTGTGTGCATTTCTTGGGTGGTGAGTCTTCTTAGATGCTCCTGGAGTACAGCATCAAACTCAGCCATCAGCTCCACAATTTTAAGGAAGTTTCCATTGTTTGGCACATACAGCTGATCTGAAGTGTCATGCAGTGCAAGGTTTTGGGTAGCAAGCATTCTCAGAATGGCAATGAGCCTTTTCAGAACATTTTGCCAGTAAAGAGACTCTGATGCAATCTTCTCTTGATGCTGATCATCTATGGTGGCCTTTAACCTTAGTCTAATCTCAAGCTCTTTCCACCTATGAAATGCTCTTTGGTGATTTGCTGCCTTCTCATGGCATGCCAGATTTCTAGCCAGATTTTTCCAGTCCTTTGTTCCTGTGGAACCCAATGTGGCTGGAACGTTAGACTGGAAGAGTTTGTAACAAAAACAGTATGCAGCATTCTGGGGTTTTAAGTACATAAGCTATGGCATCTCCACTTTGTCCCCATTGGGGATTTCACGCCAGTAATGTGTTGGATGGAAACTTCTATTTTCATTGTCTTTGGGGAACATGAAGTTTTTCACTTGCTGTGGTCCATGCAGTACAAGGAAGTCCCTCAGGCTACTGCTCAAGTGGGTCCACAGTCCTAGATCATCTAGACTTAAGGAACTAAACTCAGCAGCAGCTGTTTCTTGTGCCTCCACCACACTCTTCTGTGATCTACACTTTTCTTCAGGAATGCATCCTTACATCCATTTGAGATGGAGATATAGATGCTGCAGTAACTGCCAGGTCACTTGCACTGTGACTAACTGGAAGATCAGGCATCTCCTCACAATTCACATCCTCACTGGGGCCGGAAGGCTCACCGTTAACATTTGTGTCTATGTACCTTAAAATAGCTCCTTTCTGCTTAGATAGAAAAGCTTCCTTTGCTTTCTTTCTTTTTCTGAATTCTGCCCCAGAGGGGCGTTTTCTTCTTTCACTCATGACTGCTGTTCTGTGCCAGCTATAGTGGCTCTCAACACTCAGTTGAAGGGAACAAATAAGCAGGCTGGTTGCAGGGTCTGAGTGAGGGAAGATATCAGCATCTTGAGGGCCTAACTGGCTCCTACTACTTCAGTTGACAGCCTGTTCTCCTCAAGTGGGTTCAGGGAAGCAGCGGGAAACAGGAACCTCCCTGAGAAGCTGGTCTAGGCTCCTGGTGGTGCTAGAGAGGTACATAGGCTCCTCCTCCTCTCTCTCCCTGCAGCTCCTGCTGCTTTCTGTTAATCCCTCTCACCTTTTTCTCCTGCCTGCCTGTTATGTCTCTTGTGCCCTCCTTCCTCTAGCACAGCACTCCACCCTCTCTGTGCATCTAGAGCAGAGTGAATACATATGCACCAGCAGCAGACACAATTTTCTACACTCTGGGTCCTAGTGGCACCCCCCCACACACAGTCTGGCACGTGAGGCGGTCACCTCAGTATGCTTCATGGTAAGGCCAGACCTGTCCCCAAGCAAGCTTGAGCAATTCTCCTGGTGTGGCCTCATGCAGGTAAGTCATTACATTGTAGCTCCCTTGCTGGACAATGGCTGTTGATGGGTTGATTGACACCTCACCTGGGTGTTGGCTACTTTTCTTGCTGTTACCTCTGGGGAGCTAATATCTGGCTGATTCCCCAACTTACAGCATATTTTAGTAACCACCATATAACACATTGGGTTCATTTTAATAGGTGTATTACAGCTGCTAGGTGCGCTATTTATCTCAGACAAAGGCAGTAACTTTAGGGGCACCTAGATTTTTCATTTTAATTTTACAATTTACAGAACCTTTAACATTTTGTTCATTTCTAATTTTAGTTTGAGATTTAAGTGGGTTCTTGTTTTATCTGAAAGAGTTTGCCAGCATCTATGACTGGGTAGATGATTCATCTCCTGTCTTTAGTCAAGTATCTTAACATAATGCATTCCAAATGGGAGTGTTGGTCTAATTTGTGCAAGCCCTTGAACAGAACTGCTATTTCTGCAGCAAAAATTGATATAGGATGAAATCCTGGCCCCATAGGAGTTTTGCTGTTGACTTCAGTATGAACAAGATTTCACACATAGTTTTGAGGAATTTAACAAAAGTAAAGATAGAAAGTGTTGCATGTACCACTGGTTGCCCTCCTCCTGGCACCTCAAAGGAGCAGAAACTCTTTGTAGAGCATATGAACATAGGAATTGTCATACTGGATCAGTCTCAAGGTCCGTCAAGCCCAGTATCTTGACTTCAAAAGTGATCAACACAGGCACTTCAGAGGAACACTGCGATAGACCTTTCCATTATGTCTATAACAAATGGAGATTGGCTTAATCCCTGAAGCATCAGGTTTAATCTCTCTTTCACAACATTTTTGTTTATGATATCGTTAATCATGATAATGCTGACTAACCAGATAGATGCCAATGTCCAATCCCTTTTTGAATCTTGAATCAACAACTTCCTGTGGCAGAGTTTTCAATTGTTTAATTACACATTGTGTGATAAAGTATTTCCTTTGTATTGCATTTGAATTTTACACCTTTTAATTTAATTGAAAGTCCCCAGGTTCTTGTATTATCAGACAGAGAAAACAGACCTCCCAACGGTTTCTCTAAACCGTTCATGATTGTACATTTATCATGTCCCCTCTTATTCATCTCCTTTCCAAGATGAACAGTCCCCATCTTTTCAACCTCTTTGTGTGAGAGTGTTTCCCTGACCTTGGTGATTCTCAACTTACTTGTCTGAACCTGTCCCAGTTCTGTAATATCCTGATGATGATACAGTTCTGATTTATATAAAAGCATTCCAATATTGTCCTTATATCTTGTTTCGTTTTTTGACCACAGCTGCACATTGAGTAGAGTTCTTCAGTTACCTGTCTATAGTGATCACAGGTACCTTTCTTGGGTTGATTCTGTTAATTTAGAGCTTTGCCGCTTGTTTCTGCAATTGCAATGCTATATACTCAAGTTCTACCACCTAGGCAAGTCCTTAGTGATTTCAGCTCTTAAAGATTATGCTGGGCAGTGGGGAACCTCACTGCCACTCTCTCTTCTGGATTGTCTACCACCGCACTTCTGTCAACTTCACCAGGTGTAAGGCTCAGCCCTCTAAACCACTTTATCTGTAATTTCATTGCCAGTGATCACTGAGAAGAAAAGAGGACTCTCAAGCTATTCAGCTCTGTCTTGAAATCTTGGAGAGAGAGGGTCAAATGGCATCCAAGACTCATTAAACAGAGTCTACGCCAGCAGATGTGGACACCTGTCCCCACCCATTCCGAATTTCATTTGGATTTGACATCATTACCTCTCTCCTCCCCTGTATAGTGATTGAGGGTAAGTTTAGGGTGACCGCCTTCTACTAGCGCATATTAAGTACATTTCTGCTGCTCTTTAGTCATACAATAAGGATAATATTTAGTTATTCCTGCAGCCAAGACTTAACTGAATTTTAATTCAAAACATCTAAAATTGATCACTGTGGCAAAGCAGATATGTCTACTGATCATTTAGAAGTAGGTGTGTTTGCAAATACAGTCTGCTTGTGAGATCTTTTCCCCAGTTCATCAATGGATGGTAGGGGAGAGCTCAATTTCGCTACTTATTTTACCTCTGTTACCAGAAAAGAACAGGTCCAAAATCTGAATCTCATCCTTGGTGAGGAAGACCGATACAAAGAAAACATTTAACTTGTCAGTAATATCCTGCTCTTCCTTTATTGTTCCCTTTAACCCCTGATATGCAGCAGACCCACTTTTTTTTTCTTTTCTTTTTTCTTTTGATATGCCTAAAAACATTCGTATTGCTTGTTTTTCCACCTTCAGCTATTTGCTCTTGTGGACCTGAGACAGAAGGATTTTTTAAGAAATGTACCTTAAGGAGGGGACTTCCATGCCCCCAAGGTAAAATTCATGTTGTTCTCTCTCCATCCCTTGTTTTACCTTTAGCTTTTGATGTTATCCAGTACCTTTATATGTTAGGGTGAATATCATGATGCATCCATGCAGTGAATGCCTGGGATGTAGTTATAACTCATGCCATCCATTGGTTCTACATATTAGTACAAAGTTTGGTTTTGGGGGCCAACAACGAAAACCTGCACTTTACTAAAAGGGCAAGATAGTTATCTTAAATATCTCATAATGCTGTAGTACACCCCTCTGCAAAATATCTCCAATTTATTTTAGACTCAGGCATTGTCTTGCACTTTCATCATACACCAAGATACATTCTTTTCATTAATTAAGGAGAAAGAGGTATTCTTGCCAGTGGCGGAAGTTTGTTTGCATAGCTGTTTACTTGCCTTGACCTTAATGGATGCACATAACACTCCACTGTAAGATTACTAATTAAAAGTCACAAGGTGAAGAACTCGAATGATATTGTTAACATCACTCCAGACTGTTTTTCAAGAACTTTAACCAAGCTCATGCAGTGCACCATGAAAATATGTAGTTTATTGTTATTCGTTGATGCACTAAGTTGTTTAAAATTACTAATTGCAAAAGAAAACTGCCATTGTTTATAGTTATTACCTATTACTGAAAAATAGTAGGAGAAGCCAGAACTAATATAATAAGTAATCCGTAAATGCCTTGCATTATATTCAGCGTGAAAAAGAAATTGTAATTTTTATAGCAATCTTTACACTGTTTCTATTCAATGCTTTTATAAAAATGTCCTACCGAGCCCTCAGTATGCTTTATAGAAGGGGCTCTTTTACAGTTAAAATGTGGTTCACAGAGCCCCTTCCTCCCCCCATTCTCTGCTTACCAGATGCGGGGAGGAACTTGAGGGTTCTGCCCTGTGGCAGAATGGTGGGGTTAGGAGCTTCTGCCAGAGATGCCTGGTGCCTGCTGAAAGTGTGTGTGTGGGCACAATTTAAAGGTTTGTCCCTTCCCAACAGCTTGAGTTACCTCCCCCGCCCCCAGGCATGCCCCCCTTACCCTCAGCAGCCCCTCCCTGAAGCTCCCAGGTGTTGCCTCTATATGGAGAGGCAGCAGAAAACAGCTGGGAGCTGCTAGGAGGGGCCACTGCTTTAGCTCCACGGGGAGAGGCAGCAGCAAAAGCAGGAGCTCTCCCTGCAACTCCCAGCTGTTTTCTGCTGCCTCTCCCCAGGGTCGCAGCTCCCAGCTTGCTGGCTCCAGCAGCTGCCGCGCAGAGAGGGGGCCCAGCGGCGCCATGTAACCAAGCGGAGCCAGCAAACCGTGGCAAAAATCGGGGGAGGGAGGAACACACGTGATCTCATGTGCCCCCCCCCCCACACACACACATGCGTCACCTCTGTGGGGAGTGGGTCTCAGGGCTTCAGCCCCATAGAGCAAGCCTGCCAGAGATCGGGGCTTCAGTCCTGCTTCTGCTGAAGCCCTGAACCCTGGCAGGCACCTCCTGCGGGGCTAAAGCCCCGAGCCCTGGCAGGTGCTCCCCAGCTCTCAAACTTCTCAAGATTATTGTATGAAGCTTGGAGGGTCAGTAACTTTGGCCACCCCTGCTGTATACACTGATTATAGAATTATAATAAGTAGATGTGACTTTCCCCTCTGGTGTTGTCTGGACCGGGGATCTGATAGGTCACTCCAATCCTTGACTCTAGGAGCCAGGCTTACCCTGCTCTGCTGTGAGAACCCCCACTCCTGGGCTGTTCACACACAGCCTCTGGCATGCAAGCTGCTCCCAGCTACTTGCAACCGAATGACACTAGCCAATATCTCGGGTCCCAGACACAACCCTAGGAACCTTCGTCTTGCAGTGTCCAGTTATGCCCGCTGGATGCTGAAAGCTTATATAAGTTCATTAATTTAACAAAGAAATTGATAAGTACTGGGCTTGTTATCCCAAGGGGAGTTTCTGACACACTTCAAACCAAACGCACTGCTTCAGGTAGAATAAACAAACAGTTTTATTAACTATAAAGAAAGAGTTTAAGTGATTATAACGCAAAGCATAACAAGTCAGATCTGGTCAAATGAAATAAAAGCAAAATGCATTCTAAGCTGATCTTAACACTTTCAATACCCTTACAAACTTAGCCCTGGTCTACACTACGAGTTTAGGTCGAATTTATTAGCGTTATTTCGATTGATCCGTGCACCCGTCCACACGACGAAGCCCTTAACATCGACTTCTAGGGCTCTTAAAATCGATCTCGCCACTCCACCCCCAACGAGGGGATTAGCGCTTAAATCGATATTGCCGAATCGATGTAGGCTAGTGAGGACGCAATTCGACAGTATTGGCCTCCTGGATCTATCCCACAGTGCAACATTTGACCGCTCTGGACAGCAGTCTGAGCTCCAATGCTCCGCCCAGGTAGACAGGAAAAGCCCCGCGAACTTTTGAATTTCATTTCCTGTTTGGCCAGCATGGTGAGCTGCAGGTGAGCGCAGATCTCATCAGCAGAGGTGACCATGATGGAGTCCCATCAAAAGGATTTTTTGCTCCCCCCTCAGTTGCTTTCACGGAGGGAGGGGGGAGCAAGGGTTAGGCTCATTTCCTTCTAGCTGCAGATGGTACAATATGCGGTGAGCAAGGAGGCGCCTTCCCTTCTAGCAGCAGATGGTACAATATGCTTGATATCCATCATCAGCTCCTGGCCCCCTCAAGGATTGAACTCGCAACCCCGGGTTTAGCGGGCCAACGCTCAGACCGCTGAGCTATCCCTCCGCCCGTGTTCCAGGCAGTACTGAATCTCCCTTAAACAAAACGTAAAAAAGAGAATGACCAGAATCACTCTGGTCACTCCCATTTATGTCCAAGCGCCCCTGGCCAGCCACACCATAGGCCGCCGGCCAGGAGCACACGAATACCAATCATATTGTACAATCTGCTGCGAGAAGGAAAGGAGCTTCTGCTGTGTGGTCCCGCGACCACGACCATTTATGGCATATTGCACCATCTGCAGCTAGAAGGCAAGGCGCTCCTGCTGTGTAGTCCCGCGACTACCAGCCTCAGGCGGAATGGCCCCCTCAAGGATTGAACTCGCAACCCCGGGTTTAGCGGGCCAACGCTCAGAACGCTGAGCTATCCCTCTGCCCGTATTATAGTGTGACTGAATCCCCACTAGACCTAATGTCCAGGCGTACGCTGGAGATATACGGTAATTGTGAGCTGAGCAGGCTTCCGTAGCAAACACGGAAACCCCGGAAAAAAGGCGCGAAAAATATTGCTTTCACGGAGGGAGGGATGACATGTACCCAGAACCACCAGCGACAATGTTTTCTGCCCCATCAGGCTTTGGGATCGCAACCCAGAATCCCAATGGGCGGCGGAGACTGCGGGAACTGTGGGATAGCTACCCGCAATGCAATGCTCCGAAAGTCGATGCTAGCCCCGCTACTGTGGACACAGTCAATCGACCTCATGGTCTTAACGCTCTTTAGTGGGGACACACACAATCGATTCCATAAATTCGGGTTTTAAAATATCGACTTCTATAAATTCGACCTAATTCTGTAGTATAGACGTACCCTTAGATGCTTCTCACCACAGTCTGGCTGGTTTCTCTACAAGCAGGCTCTCCTTTTAATCAGCACTTCAATCGCTTGGTGGTGGTGGTGTCTGTAGATGTAGGTGGAACAGAGAGGAAGAGCATGGCAAATGTCTCTTCCTTTTATCATGTTCTTTCCTCCATCTTGGTTTCCCGCTCCCCCTTCAGAGTCAGGTGAGCATTACTGAGTCTCTCCAAGCAGGGTTGAGCAATTCCCCTGGTGTGGCCTTAGGCAGGTGAGTCATTGCATGGTAGCTCCCTTGCTGGACAATGGCTGTTGATGGGTTGTTTGACACCCCGCCCAGGCGTTGGTTACTTTCCTTGCTGTGGCCTCTGGGGAGCTAATATCTGGCTGATTCCCCCAACTTACAGCATGTTTTAGTGACAACCATACTACGCAATTCTCATAACTTCATATGCATGAATGATATACATATATGGATAGAGAAATGACTTTCAGCAGATCATAACCTTTCCCCTGATACCTTACAAGGCATGCTTTATACGCAAGATTACGATTAAATGAAAATGAGGAATGTGGGGGCTTACAGCACGCTCCCGCAAAGTATAGAATGTTATAGTAGAACCTTCTTGGTATATGTTAACAAGTTTATTATAACATCAAGAATTTGACATTCCCTTCAGTCTTTTCCCTGCCTATCTTGGGTCATCTTTATCAGCTGTTGTTTTGTTTACAAATTTCCCCTAGATTCTTTAATTATTCTTCCCTGTTTCACTCTCCAATGATTATATATGCTCTATGAATTTCCAAATTGTCTTATACCGCAGAGAAGTCTTAGCATTTTCGGCTCAGCCTGAAAGACCATTTTTGCCCACCACTCCCACTGCCATTAAATATTTTTGGCTCCCATCCACCATGATCATACTGGTATGAACAGAGACAGCTTCATTTATTTGGGTCCATCAATTGTGTGATTCTGGAATTCCCAAAGTTATTTGATTCTCTTTATTTGTAAATAAAAACACACAGAAAGAAAGGATAGGGCATCCTCAGATCATCACCAGCCTTCTGTTGCCAGAATAGTAGAGCCCAATTGCTTATGCTAGTGTCTGTCTATGGTTGCCAACATTATTTAAAAAAAAATACAAATGATAATTCACAAATAAGAGGAGAGGTTTGGATGCATTCTTTTCAATATCACAGTTTCTCGTGGTATAAATATTAATTATCATCACAACTTCCCTGCGAAGTGTGCTGGGTTTGCAGAGCAGTATGAGCCCCTAATGGGATAAATAGCCTGGAAGGAAAAAAACTTTCTTTTTAAAAATCATGTGTTTTATGAAGGAAAGAAGTTTTACCACACAATCCCCTTAGCAACTTGAAACAGGCAGGGTGTAATAAGGTGCAAGGAGAATGGCCTGCAAACCACTCTGGGCCAAGGCCCCACAGCTAAGACGAAGAAAACCAGATGGATCTCAGGCCTTACTTGCACAGCTCAAGTCATCTCTCTGTCTCCTCTCAACACCCCTGCTGTGCTTTCATGGGTTTTCTCTAGGTACCTGTATGACACGATCGCTCCAATAGAGTTCTGAAGACATGCAGAGAGAGAGCTGTCTCTCACTCAAGCAGCATTATTTTACACTACAAGCAAAACTCTGATTGGAATTAATGGGGAATTCTGCCTTCAAGATTTGGCCCAATGAATTTACTATTGTAGCTTCTACTCTGCTTTGGGAAGGAACATTCAGAATGTTTGTTTATGGATCTGCTCTGCTGCCATCTAAATGCAGCATAAGTCCAGCTGGTAGCATGTGGCTTAATTTGATTTCTCACCCACAGGAGGTTCTAAGCCTCTCTTTGTAGTAATTTCCTATAAATTGCTTCTCTCCATGCCACATAGCAGAGATGAACTGATGACCGATGGATTTCTCTAAACTTTCACAAAAGAAATGGGCTTGAACCAAAACCTATAATGGGGACAAAAACAAACCACCGCATCCAAATACTGCCAGGGAAATTTAGATCTAGCTCGGAACTTTGTCACTCAAGCCTATCTCCATTTAACAGTAGTCCGGTATTTTCTCTCTCCAAGGTTAAAATCTTTTCTTTACTTTTTCAAACAGGTTCATCTTTGATTTGAAATGTCCATTAAACAAAGATCTGTATTTTCTTCTAATTGTATAAAATAGATTGATATAGGATTGTGTATAGCATTGTGTAGTTAAATTGTGTTTATTATATATTTGTTTGCATACATAATTGAACAGTTCCTTATTAAATATATATGTAATTGCTGAGCAACTTTTTATTGCTAAGAACTAGATTGTGTCATTTAGGCAGTTCATTTCCCCTGCATGGCTGGCCAATGTCAATGGCTAGTACATAGAGCCATGGTTCTGCCTTTTCACCAATCCTCATCCTCAGTGGGGTACCATGTGCCCTCAGGTGAATAGGCTAGAGCAGCCCCTAGCAGAGTAGTGGAACTGCAATTCAGCCTGGCCCTTATGTGGGCCATACAAGATTGGGGGAAGCTGTCCATCTAAGCACCTGTCTAAGAGTGAAAAAGGTAAATTATTCCTCTAGGCTAGGTTTCTCACCTGTTCATGCAGTGCCTAATAGGTCCTATCTGTCTTGTTCAGATATTGCACATTTTTGAAATTTGACTCATTCTGCTTCTCTATTGAACTTTGACTCAGGTGGAATATGAAATTATGAATCTAAACTCAAATTTCAATATCTCTTTCTCCATGGTATATCTACCATGGGAGAGTTATGGGCCCAGGTGGGTGACCAAAGATCATTATATTTGTGTCACATTTTTATGGTACAATAGGTAAAGCTAATAAAAAGACCAGCGAATGTAAGATAACATCCAGCTGCATTATTTCAATCTAGCAATTGAATTCTATCAATCAACTTACCCTTTGCTGTCAGGAAAGGAAACTATAGAGGCTTGCACTGTGTGTGTGATTAAAAAAAAGCATAGGGTAAATTAAACTAAAGAGCCTAATATGAAAAAGATATGAACTTCAAAAATGTGGAAAATTAATTTGAAAAAAATAAAGCATATATTTGCTAAGAATAGTTTAGGCATCAACGTATGAATATTGAACCATGAAAATTGAGTAATAAAATTAAAAAAATGAAATACAAAACTGCCAAAGAGAATCCAAATATTTAAGAGACATTAGAATATGTATGGAAGGCAATTATAAAGCTAGTTCAGTGGAGATCTTCAGAGCAAACTACCCTAAAGTTATTTTTCCTTCTAGTACATTTCAAAAGCAAGACAACTCTGTTATAAAGTAAAATCTTACTTCTATTTGGGGGGGGGGAAATGATGTCTCAGCATAATGCAATGTTATTTAATGAGACAAAGTACTATAAAATAGCCTGTTACTATCCAGTGTGTTCCACCGCTAATTACTAATACTAAAAGAGCAATAAAGTGTTTCATTAAGGCATCCTAAAGGTAAAAGATCACATAAATGCAAGGATTCTTTTTATTCATTACAGATGTCTGTCTGTCTAGATTTCTAAACAGCATCTCTCACTGTATTATATAAGCACCTGATCAGTGTGTTTTCTCATACTTTACACACAAATTGATGTGATGGGGAAGAGTGAGTGAGTGTTCTCCTTTTCTGGTTCTCATTCTTGCAGAACTTTGCATGATACTATGTGGTGCATTGAAAATACAGACACTCGTAATAGGCCCAGTCTCATACTCCTTACATATAAAAAACTTCCATTGATATCTATGGAAGTTTTGTCCTATATAAGAAGTGTTGGCTCAAGTGTGATAGGGAGATTTACTCTAATATGCTGTCTTTTATTTGAAAAAATATATTAATAAACTTACCTAAATTCCATTCACGGGAATTGATTACTCAAATATTAATACATTTGCATTTGAAACATACTAATAGTACATTATTGAAATTACTAAATGGAAAGAATAAATAAAAGAATAAAGAAAGTAAATAATGAGCTAATTAATCTGTTTTACAAGGTTGTGGTTGAATGGGTGTTACAATTTTAATCCAAGTGTACTTATTAAAGTGTTCTGTGAAAACTCATTATGATCATCTCTAACTAACCTATGAATTAGTCTGAATAAACATTAAGGAATGTTAGCCTTTTGATATCAGAATAGTCTTGGAATTGATAGTTAATTTGTGTTGCTAAGAATCTATTCTCTCTCAAAAGTATAGCCAGTTCAAAAATCTATTTTTCTTTCTGTGAAAATTTTTAAATAAAAGTTCTTCATTCAGTACCTTTACTTACTTGTTTATTTTGCAGGAAAATCATTTTAATCTGACTAGAAGTTTTTTATTTGGTTTTCAAACAATGACAATTTTTCAAAAATTCAAAATTTTGAATTTTTATTTTTCACTTCCTCACCCTTTTCTCTTTTCCCCTTAATTTCCAATGTTCTTTCTTTCCCTTTTTACTCTGTAAATTGCACTCACTGTGAAAAAGAACAAGAGAAACAGTGGGGAAATGGGGAGAACTTAAAAATTCAAATATCAAATTTTTTTAAAAAATACTATTTGAAAACAAAAACATTTCAGTTGGAAACAATTTCATTTAGAAATTTCTTATTGAAAAAATGTCTAATTATATATTTCCATGAAAAATGGCATTTTGAACAAATGCCATTTCTTGGTGGAAAATTTTCCAGTCAAAAATATTAAGGCAGCTCTACTTTAAAAGCACAGAGAGTCTTTGAGACATTTGGGGGAACAATAATACTAATAAAAAAATGAGCCGACTTGTTCAAAATGAACTTCTGTGCAACTATGAAATAAGACACTCTTTAGTTGAAGTTTTGTACAGTAAATTTTTACTACTGTCCATATTTCTTTTAAGGTTTTTCATTAATAGAAAGATAAAACAGCTAGATGTTTTGAGTATGCCTCTTGATAAGTCTGTGAGGGCTTTTTTTTGCTCTGAGAACTCAGAAGGCCTCTCATTCATATTTGATTCAGGCTGAAATACATCTGGCTTAAGATAATGAAGTCACAAATGTAGACATGCTGGAGATAAGTCTTCAGTGAAATGTGTAATTATATTTTGATAAAATTATATTAATAAACTTTATTTTTATGATCACTAATATAAGACATCATGACATCTTTTGGATAAGAAGATTTTGTTGTGTTTCTGTAACTTATGTTTTATAAAATATAAAGCATATGTTGTCAAGTGCCTCTGTCACGTTCCTGAACTATTTCCTGAACTGTAGTTGGTATTTAGGATAAATTAGAAGCTTTTAGAGAGAAATGAAAAGGAACACTCTTGAGGTGGAAAAGCCATAGTTAAATCATCCAGTATTTTAATTGAATTAATAATAATAATATTTTGCATTTATAGTGTTCAGTATCTTTCAACAAAGCACTTTACAAACCATTATAACATCAGGGTCTGTGTTATTCCATGTATCTCCTACATTAAATAATACGCAGAGGGCATGATGTAAAGACCACTGAATTCAATAGAAAATATCCTAATTACTTCAACAGTTTTTGGATTGAGTCCAGGGAGGTTAAGACCTTGCAATGTAATCCACTACCAGAGACCCCTGAACCTGTGTGGAGCTAGTCCCATTAGGAAAATCAAACTCCATTAGTAGTGTTCCTGTTGTGAAGTCTCTATAACACATCCTCCCCATTAATGCTTTTTGCACTGCTTTCATTTTTTAATAAAAAGAAAAGGCTCTTGTTTTGTTTTTAATTTAATATTTCATACCAATATCAGTATCTAAAGTACATTTTAAGAAACCCTTTCTAGAGAACCAGATGGGATGGAGGGACAAATAGACAATGGCAGAATAACATTTTTATACAGCATTTACAACAATCCTTATTAAATGATTAAAAAGTACCAAACTACAATTCTAATTCCTAACAACCTTTAGAGTGTATATTTAGGCCAGATTTTAAATATGCAACCAACATTATAAATTCTTTTGGTATTCAGTGTAATCAGCTATATCAGCTATATTTGTTTCCAGCGGTTGCCAGTCGCAGAGATTCTGAAGGTTCTCATGGCTCAGCATTCACAGAGTTATTTCAGGGGGAAAAAAAATCACCCCAGAAACAGAAATTTGTCTTAAGGGCTTTTGTAGTTCCCCTACTTAAATATACCACATCCCTAGACCACCTCTGTACCTACAAAGGCCTTATGTCAATATGACTCAGAAGCAATGGCAATTAAATGAATTTCATCAACCATGATCCCAGTCCTTTTTTATCCTCTTCAAAGTGGGGAAGCTGAGGCATTTTGTTAAATACAACTCTACTGTTCATCAGCTCTTGATAGATGAATTTGTAACAATAACTGGCTGGCAAACTTACTATTTTCCCCCTCAAAAATGTATCCAAAATATTCAGGCTTGTGGACCCAATTGGAGGTTAATTTAAATCAACAGATCATTTAAATCTGAAAGGAAAAATGAGACAGGAGGAACTGATAAACAAGAAAATGTCAGATCACTTGATTGACTGATTAATTCAAAAGTGGTCCAAGAGAAACTGGAGATTCTTTACATCAGATATCACTGATGGACAGTGCTAAGCATTAGGAATGTGTTATGTAAGTAAAGCAGTAAGCAGTATTGCCAATCATAACCATTCAACAATCATGAGACAGGACACAATAAATCATAGAATCAGAGAAATGTAGGACTGGAAGGGACTTTGAGAGATCATCTAGTTCAGTCCCCTGCACTGAGGAAGGCCTAAGTATTATCTGGACCATCCCTGACTGGTGTTTTGTTTAACCTGTTCTTTAAAACCTCCAATGTCAGAAATTCCACAACCGCTGTAGGTGATTGGTTCCAGTGCTTAACTACCCATACAGTTAGGATGTTTTTTCCTAAAGTCTAACCTAAATCTCCTTTGCTTCAGTTTAAGCCCATTATTTCTTGTCCTGTCCTCAGTGGTTAAGGAGAACAATTTATCATACTCCTCTTATAACACGTTTACATGATTAAAGACTGTTATCATGCCTCCCTTTCTCTTTTCCAGACTAAACAAACCATTTTTTCAGTCTTTCCTCATAGATCATATTTTCTAGACTTTAATAATTTTTGCTGCTCTCCTCTATATGTTCTCCAATTTTTCCACATCTTTCCGAAGTACGGTTCCCTGAACTGGACATAATACTCCAGTTGAAGCCTTATTGGTGCTGACTAGGGTGGAAGAACTGTGTCTCATGTGTTGCTGACAAACACTCCTGCTAATACATCCCAGAACGATGTTTGCTATTTTTGCAACAGTATTACGTTGTTGTTTCGTTTTTAGTGTGTGATCCATTAGAACACCCAGATCCTTTTCTGCAGTACTCCTTCCCAAGCAATCATTTCCCATTTTGTGCAATTCATTATTCCATCCTAAGTATAATACTTTGCATTTGTCCTTACTAAATTTCATCTTGTTTATTTCAGACCATTTCTCTAATTTGTCAAGATCATTTTGAATTCTAATCCTGTCCTCCAAAGCACTTGCAACCCCCTCCAACTTGCTGTGGTCCACATTATAAGTGTGTTCTCTATACCATTATTCAAATCATTTATGAAGTTACTAAATAGAACCAGGCCCAGGACAGATCCCTGTGGGACTGCACTCAATATTCCCTCCCAGCTTGATAATTGATAACCATTGATAATTTGGAGCTTAACTTCAGACTGAGGATTCCAGTGGATATCAGGAAGTCTAAAACCATGGGATTGGCTTGCCAATCCTAATTTTTTTTTTTTTAAGTTGCACTTTGACCTGAGGGCTCAGCCAAAATTCTGGGCCTGAAGGAGCTATTTCCATTTGGATGCAATCAGGAATATTCCTGTGTGATAGCCTTGCTCAAGCAAAGATGATTGCACTGGCTGGCCATCTGAGTAGGTTGGAAGACAGATGCATAGCCAAGGACATGCTATATGGGGAACTATCAAAGGAAACAAGAACAACAGGATGCCCCAAGCTTCGCTATCATGACACATGGAAGCGTGATATGAAGGAATTTGGAAGTGATCAGAACAAGTCTCCATCAGAGCATCAAAGTCCATGACAGGAACTGGCTCCCATAGCTTGAAGAGAAAAGAACCAGTCGGAAGCAAGTAGCTCCCAACCAAGATACATACATTTGCAACAACTGCCAAAGATCATGCAGATCTCGGATTGGGCTATTCAGTCACATGAGACATTGCAAACCATCTACATCATAGGCTGCAATTCCCACCATCTCTCGCAGACGAAAGGATGCTGATGCAGCCTAGCGCTTTGAATGGTAACCCCCATTATCTGCACCTTCTGTTGAGCCTAAAAGACAGTTTGATATGCCCAGTGGCTTTAATGGGAGCTGTGATTGTCTTTGGACCCAAGACCCCCTGATGGCAGTCATTAGCACCTTTCTACATAACAACAGAGTTGGTTCTTTTTATTTGCCTTTCAGTTTTTCAGCCTTTAGGGATCACATTTTCAGTTTTTTCTCTGCAATGAGATAGGGCTAGAAACTTTTTTTTAAAAAAATGAGAGCTGGAATTCTCATACAACAGGAGACTAATATTTAATAAAAATACCAAATATTGTAAGACTTGTGATGAAAAGGTCACAAGTTGGCAATATGAGGGAAATGAGGCCTAACCAGTGATGTTGTGCCAATATTTTAACAAAGGATTGCAGTGAACATTGTCTCCTTTGAACTCTAGTACATACTGTCTGCCAGTGTTTGCACAATGCAAGGAGAGGTTAGGGACTATGGAATCTATTAATTTATTTTCCCTCTTCAGAAAAAGCCTTTTCTACATTAGAAAATTCTACTCATTTAACTAAATTGGTTTAGAAACTAGTTTAGTGACATCAGTGCAACCTCCTTGTGTGGACACACTTATTTCAGTTCACACATGCCTTATATCCATTTAACTTGAGTTGATAAGGAATAGATTCAAGTTAACTTGCTATAAAGTATCCTTAAACTGAAATAAGAGTCTCCATACAAGGAGATTAAACCCTATGGGAAATAAACTTGTATTAAGCACACTAAAAAGTTTGTACGCTGTTCCTGGAAAAAAATATTCATTATATTAAACTGGTGTTTCAGTGAACAATTTGAAATGGGGGCGATCAAGGATATTCTCCCTTGAGCAATGTGTTTTGTTTTGTTTTTAAAACTGACAGTTGGTGCTATGTGTTGCACACTTTTTTTTAAGAGTTCTTCAAAAGTGTAGTTATGAGCATGAGGGAGGCATCATCATCGCTGGAATAATTAAGCAATATCTAGGGAAGTATTAAATTCCTTCAAAAGCAGGGAAATTGTTCTAATTTTCCTTTCAGTTAGGTGGTAGAAATTTAACAAAGTGCTCCTGTAAGTACCTCATTGGACTTGCCTCATTTTAAGATAAAATGTTCAGCCCCATCTCCGTAGACTTTGCACAAAGCAATTATATATGGGCAGAGGAATCAAATCCCTTCATACAAAACCCGGTGCAGGGCATAGGGCAGTTATGTAGCTAGTTCACAGACTGCAGTAGCTGTTGTAGCCCACTGTGAGCATGCACAAAGTCAGAGTTTGTGACCAGTGGATCTGTGCAGTTCAGGGAACCACTGGCTACATTATTCCTGTTCTCCTGCCACTTTCACAAAATCCTGCACCATCTCATTGGCCACGATTGAGCCCAAATTATGTGACACGTAGTCCCATGCAGTGGATTTCTATGGGAGCTGTACAGCTCCCTTGTACAACTTTCTAAACCAGTGGTTCTCAAACTATTGTACTGGTGACCCCTTTCACATAGCAAGCCTCTGAGTGTGACCCCCCCTTATAAATTAAAAACACTTTTTTACATATTTAACACCATTATAAATGCTGGAGGCAATGCACGGTTTGGAGTGGAGGCTGACAGCTCGCAACCCCCCATGTAATAATCTTGTGACCCCCTGAGCAGTCCCAACCCGCAGTTTGAGAACCCCTGTTCTAGCTTAGCCCTGTTCTAGCTTAGCCCCTTCCTTCCCCAGAATTGCCAAGGTTTTGCCAAATGTTGGGTTTTATTTGCTTGTGGTAGAGGTGGGGCGCCAGGATTTTGTCCTAACAGAGCTCTCTTTGGGACTTGCACTCCTCTGCCTTTTACCTGTGTACTCATTTATACTGGTGCAAAGTGGGTGTAAAATGTTACTAAATCACAATGAAAGGTGAAAAGCACTGGAGAATCAGGCTCTTGGTCTCCAGCTATTCAATTTTTCTTTCTGGAATATCTAAACTATTGCTTCCTATCTGTTAACCAATCTGTTAATCTGTTATTATTTCCATCCCTTGCCACATTGGCCATGCCAAATTCAACATAAGTATATAAGAAAATCATATATTGCTCTTATTAAAATGATAATTTTGCCTTCCCTGGTTTTTTAGTGAGTTATCTCTGTTAGGAAAGATGGGCTTTAAAGTGCTGCACTAGTGTCCCATTAATTAGCTAATAATACCTTGAGCAAATTACAAAATTTTTGTGAAAGGTATTCAGCATCACTGACATATAATGAAGAAAAAGGCTACTAGTAAAGAAGAGAAAACAACAGTGAGGGTAAATAGATGTTATGATGCATGCAGCAAACTTTTCTACTTATGGATTCCTTCCATACCCAGACAAAATAAAGCAGCTGACCTTTCCCAAATTCAACAGAGGAATTGGCAGGGGAACTTGTGTAGATGTTCTCTGGCACAGAAATGTTGCACAGAGATTAAGAGACCTAGTCTCTGCATCTGTGCATAGAGGCGAAAAGTTGTTCTAGTTATTTTGGGGAAGGAAAATTAGTAGGTGACTACACAAAATATATGAATATTACCATGGCTTCTTAGAACCATTTGGTTAAATACCACTGATATTAGTTAAAGCGTTCTCTGGTGGTTACTGACTAGTCAGCTTCCTTCAGGACAACTGCTAGTTGATACAACATGTCACAAGACCTGGATGCAAGCAAGGTATAAATAGGAGGATTGATGGTATAAAATATAAAGTCCTCAATCAGCTCTAGATACACTTACCATGTTTTCTACCCTCTCACTCCCTCTGAGCTCTCCTTCTCGCCCACCAGAATCAATTCTAGTTACAATACAATATATGTATAATAACAGGACAGATTCTGTTCTCCATCCTGGCCCCTATATGTCACTCTTGTGGCATATAGGGGATGGAACTGTGCAAGGGAGAATTCCTCCTGTCATAGGCACAGCATTGGACAGCCATAAGCAGCTTTCTGTCATTTTCATCTCTGGAGCAGCCAGTGGCGGATTTAGAATTAGAGGGTACCTGTGCTCAGCTTCATTTTTGGGGCCCCTCCTTGGGACCCAGACAAGAAAAAGAACATTCTCTCGTATCTCCCCCCACCCCCATTTTTCATTCTTTTTTTCTTCCTCCTCCTCCTATAAATAATAGGAAGTAAATGAAAATAAAGTGAGGCACCTTGATTGTTTTTATAATCTAACTTATTTTTCCACAGAGCACTTGAAAATCGCTGAGGATCTCAGCAGACCACTTAATGATCTTTCCAAATATTGTTTGTACTGTTAGCTAACTATTGTAAAGTGCTTTGGATAAGAGCACTTTATAAAAAAAAAATGTCAAAAAGTGCTGGCCAGGACTTACAATGCGGGAGGGGGCTCAGGGCTGAGGGTGCAGTGTCTGGGAGGAAGGTAGGGTGCAGGAGCAGGTTGGGGTGCAGGGTCTGGCCAGGAGTTAGGGTGCGGGAGGGGCCTCAGGGCTGGGACGGGGCTGGGGTGTGGAGGGATTATCTGGGGCAGCTCCTGTTTGGTGCGAGGGGTGCAGGTGGGGATGTTGTGGGGTGCAGGAGTCAGGGTGGGCAGGGGGCTCGGGGTGTGGTGGGTTCAGGAGTCAGGAAGGGCAGTGTGTGTGTGAGAGGGGTGCAGGAGTCAGGGCTGAGAGTGTGTTTGGGGGTGCAGGAGTCAGGGAGGGCAGATGGCTGGAGTGTGTGTGAGGTGGTACAGGAGTCAAGGCTGGGGGTGCAGCATCTGGGAGGGAGTTAGGGTGCAGGAGCAGGCTGAGGGTTGGGGTACAGGGTCTGGCCACGAGGTAGGAGGCAGGAGGGGGCTCAGGGTTGGGGCAGGAGATTGGGGTGTGGAGTGCTTACCTGGGGCAGCCCCCCATTTTGTGCAAGGGGTGCAGGGGGGAATGTTGGAGGGGTGAAGGAGCTCCCATTTGGTGCTCAGGGTGGGGGTGTGGCTGTGGGGGGTGCAGGAGTCAGGACAGGGATGTGGGGGTGCTCCCTGCTCCTGCCCTGAGTGGCTCACGGCAGGGGGCTAAGGGGGGGTATGTGCAGGGGCAGTGCGGGGGCTCTGCCTTTGCTCTGCCTGCCCCAATTCCACCCTCTTCCCCAAGGCTCCACCCCCGCCTCTTCTCCACCCCCTCCCCTGAGTGTGCTGCGGCCTCGCTCCTCCCCCTCCCTCCCAGAGCGACCTGAGCACCAGCAAACAGCTGTTTGGCAGTGAGGAACGTGCTGGGAGGGAGGGAGAGGGGCAGGAACACAGCGCGCTCAGGGGAGTGGGGAGCTTGGTTGTCGGTGGAGGCGGAGCCTGCAGCAGGAGTCCCAGGTACTGAGAGGGTCAAGCTTCTGCCCCCACAGCTGCCCAGCCCTGGGGCCCCCTGTCGTTGTGGGGACCCAATGCCAGGACACCCTGTGTTTCACTGTAAATCTGCCTCTGGGAGCAGCCCAGAATCCCTGCAGTGAGGAAGTGGCTTAATGGCAACTTTGCTCTGATTATTACCTTGAACTAAATGCTCTGTGTTATGCTCAACCAATTTAACTTTTACCTCCTTGCTAGTGTCACCTGAATAGCAGTCAGGAGGGTGAATGACATTTATTCTATTCCTTTTATTTGTATTCATGTATTTATTTAGATATAAAACCTCACCTCTCTGGGACTCTGAGTACCATTGGCATAGAATTAAAACACAACACACAGAAATTATTAAGCAAATTCAGTTAAAGCAGCAGCATTTTGCCTTACTCTCTACACCCACCACACCTCATACTACTCGCCACTAAGCAGACTCAATGTGGATCAAAACTCTCTCACCACACTTTCCCCTAAAATCCAAATCCCAACTTGACTACCTCAGCTGTCTACCAGTGTTCACTCAGACAAATGTGCCTTTGCAGCATACTCAGAATGTCTTCAGATGTGGGCTACTTTGGGCTAACAGGGAGTGGAGACGAGCATACAAAAGGAAAGGGATTTCTTAGAGAATGTTCTCCCTTCTCTTTTATACTGGGTGATCCAATACTGGGTGATCCAACTCAAACATCCTTGATGATCTCAACTGTGGCAATGCAGCACTGGGATAGATATGATTTCCTAGGAAGGTACAGATCATGGCTATGCACAAAAGTTAGCTCCATAAGTTTCTGTAATGCAATGAGCAGTAAACCATTCTGAATAAACAGAGACTGTTAATTGCAATGGGCTTTGCTGGTTTGAATGTGTACTCAGTGGGAAGCAATCCCATATCAATGCAATTGTACCGTAGGTTACTATTTTACCTTAAGTTAAAGAAATGTGGGCCCCTCTTCAACTCCTGTTAAAGACACACACCTCAACCTCCTGCCCCAACCGTGAGCCCCCTCCTGCATCCTACCTCCTGTCCATTTGATTTCAATGAAAGCAGGATTTGACCCTGAGGTCAAAATCCTCTCACTCACACCAAGTCTGAGGAGCCATGTTCCATGGGAGCTAGGGAGGATATAACTATAGTAGCTTCTGGCAGATATTCATCCCTGGTATTTCCTAGCCTATAGGTTAAATACAGAAACCTCCATGAAGTTGTGCTCCATGACATGCAATTATGGCTTTCTGACATCCAGCCTTTTCTTCCTGGGTAGCAGAACTGCATTAGTTCCACTGTGTCTGAGATCTTACAAAGGCATGTAGAATGAGGTTGAATTTGTCCTTTAAAATATAACAGAAAATAAATGTGGGTAATTTGGGGGTAATGTATTGAAAATAGCTGGCCTACTTTCCTGTAAATTAAATGAGAAGTGAATTCACCAATTTACTTTGTCGAGTAATGATGGCCAAACAAAGAAGATTAATTACATTATAATTTCTTGTGTTTGGAAATCTTCCATCAGTAACTGCAGAACTTATTGGTCTGTTGAGCTCAGTAACACAGACCACTAATTAGTTTCTGCAACTTAGATTAAAAAGCACAGGTAAAGCAGTGACTGGGTTACCAAAATTCAAATTATCTAACCTAAAAATCTATAGTATTCGAAACTGCTATGCAATTGAAATCTCAAACAGGTTTGAGACCATGCCAGAGTATATTGACACTGAATGGACTTCAGATCCCAGTTAATTGATATGCTATGACCGTCATTGGTCCCAAAAGAAGAGCCAAGAAGCCCTTAGTATCCATTAATAACTTAAACATCATCAAACAGCATCATATGGCTCATTTGAGGTGATATGGTCACATATCATAAAGTAAATGGCATTTGTAATAAAACAATACATGCTGACTACTGAGCTTTTATGGAAGCCCAAGCCATGGCACTTGAGGAAGCTTCTGCCAGGAGTGATGTCACCTCCTTGTATAAACACTTGCACAACCTCACTGACAAGAAAGTCATTCATCCGGTGTGCTCTACTTCAGTTCTAGTCAGCTAGTGGAGTGCATGGCACAGGAGTGAACATTTCAGTCATAATGTAAACGTACCCCCAATTTCTTTGGACCCTGAAATAAAAATGATCCTAGTGAATGTACTATCAACAAAACCCAGAGAATTATAAAGAAACTTAAGGGAAATAGTGTGGCAAGAATCTGTGGAATTCCTGTGGCACTGCTAAAATAAGCTCTGAATCAGCTATTCTTTTTTGGCTGCAGATGGTGTTCAGTATAATCTGGAGAACAGAGTTGGTCTTGTCTGAGGGGCAAAAAGGCACTTTTTTTACAGCTTTAGAAATGTAAAGGAAGCAAATGAGACTCTTGTTATTATTGAGGCATTACTCTTCTATGTGTCTCAGGTAAAGTTTTTGCTTCTGTCTTGTTGGCTAGAGCCACTGACATATTTAGGAGCAAGAGAAGACCACAGCAAGCTGGCTTAACTCCTGGTCGTTCTATGACAAAGCAAATCTTCACAGTATGCCAGTTTATCAAGAAGGCACAAAAGTCGAAGGATCCCATTCACACTGCATTTGTGGATATCAAGTCTGCATTGGACTCTGATAGGGAATCCCTCTCGCTGATCTTGAAACCTGCAAATCTCCCTGACAGGCTCTGTAGAACATTCTCTTTCCTATTTGATGACTCCTCAAGCTAACTTCTTGTAAATGGGAAAGGAACTGCCTTCTTCTGAATTAGGTTGGACACTTGACAAGGGTGTGTTGCTGCTCCACTGACATTGATTTTGCTGACGACATAGCACTACTCATTGAATCAGTGGATGAGCTGGTTGTGGCACTTGAAACCTTGAAAAGCTCAGTGGCAAAAATCGGCCTGAAAATTAATTGTGGTAAAAATAAAATTAATCCATTCAGTGATTTTGAACATGGTGCCAGGCTGTAGTGTCCTATAAGGTTAACACCCATGGAAGATTGTTGGTGATTTCACCTACCTCCAAAATGTCAGTATCACAGGCAGGCTTGAGAAAGAACTTGAAGCCCACACTTTTGCAAAAGCATCATCAGGAATGAGGCACCTCATCAAGAATGTGTTTCACAAACCAAACACCCTGATAAGTAGAGAGATGAGGCTGAGGATATATAATGCTTTGCTGGTCAGTATTCTGACATATGGGACTGAAACATGGCCCCTCACTGTCAAGATTGAAGGAAGTTGGACACCATTCAGATGAAGCATCTCCAAATAATCAAAAACATCAAATGTTACAAATTCAAGTTCAATGATGAGATCCATATTTTAACTAATCAGGTCCCATTCTTTCAAATGGTTGCCCAACAGCTTCAAATGTCCACCAACTTCCCTGCAAGAATCATATTTGATTTTGAACCAGAGACAGGAGGAGTGAAGAGACCCTCTGGAAGGTCTAAAACATGATGGTAGGATGGCATCAACAGACACCTTTTCCCCACAGACATCCTACCCCATAAGCTCCAAATTTGGCACAGGACAGAACATCATGGAGGCACAAAACATATTTGGTGATCTCTTTGTTGTCCAAGTGACAGTATGAGAATTAATCAACCAACTAACCTGTAAATTCTTTGGATTTTCAAAATAAACATTTTTCGCCTGTCTGCCTCTAATGCAGGCAAGGGTCCCATGAAGAAAGGAAAAAAATAAAATAAAATAGGGTCATTTGAAGAAGGCTTGAGCCCTTTAGAACTTAGTGCTTATCATTTATATTTTCTCCTTTAAAATTGCTAATTAAAATAAGGAAAATAAAACCCTATAAAGATGTTTATTTAAATTAACATATAGTGAACCATAGAGCAAGGAAAGTCAGAGTTCAGGCTAAAACTCCTTTCTTAACTCTCCAGATGAGTTCTGCCTTGACACATATCCAGAATGAGCCCAAGGTTTTAATGACTTTGTACAGGGTGTAAATCAGGGCAGAATTTTATCCTTCTTAACTATGGACCTAATCCAAAGCCTACAGAAGTCAATGGAAAGACTGCCATTGGTTTCACTGGATTTTAGATTGTCTCATTCTGCCTGAGAGAACTGCTTTTTGCTTTAGTCTAAAATTTGGGGCAAGAATGAAAAATGTTTCTTTTTGTGATCTGGTCTGTTTTCACTGATGGTAAAATTTGCTTGTTTGGTTTTTTCCCCACACTGTTCTTCTGGCACCCGTCTCAGGTTCAGGAAATTCAACATAATTCTGTGGAAACCATCATTGGCACTCAGACTTGAGACATTTTCTTTTAAGGAAAATAATTGTAATGATTTTGCATATGGTCAGATAATACTCGGACAGAAATGGGCTTTAAGGAGGGATTTGAAGAAGAGAAAGGAGGCATTTGGCATTGCTAAGTAGTTGCCTGTTCCAAGTGCAGAGGGTGGCATGAAGAAGTCAGTAGAATGAGGAGACCGAGAAAGCTATTAGGAGAGAGCGAGAAAAACAAAAGGAGGAGTAGAAAGAATGAGAGCAGGGATGTGTAAATAAAAACATTTTTCAGTCAGTTGGTTAATTCACAACATTCAAATTCTATTTACTAGAAAATGTAAGGTATTTTTGTGAAAAGCTTTACGTGTACTATAGTGATGATATTAGAGGTGGACTCACTCAGGCAGAAAATTATGTGTAGTATGCAAACAAGTCATAGATAGATTAAGTCACCATGTGTTTTCAGTCACTGTCAACCAGTGGAATTCAACTGCCAATTTATTTTTGCCTTTTTCCAGCAGTCTCAGCTGGCTACACAGCTGGCCAGCACTATTCATTTCAAGTCTCTGTACACCTTTATAGCAACAGTGCAAACAATCCAAATCCAGTTAGTAAGTTAAATAGTCATCCTCTGGTAATATTAGCTATTATTTGTGTAGAATAAGACAAATATTTGAGGAGGAAAAATGTATGTTGGAAAGTTGCTTAATCCATACTTATTTTGCAAATGACATGTATATGTAAATTTCATTCAGAATGTAATATTAAATAAACATACATATCATCTGCCTTGCCTCTAGTTCCCTGCCTCAGAGAACAGTTCCATTTCAAGTCATCTTAAGGGAAGGTTTATTGTTTAAGGTCCAAATGTGAGCTAGTTATTGGAAAGACAAAATAAATTCAGGAACAGACTAGGGACAGGGATCCAACAAAAGAAACTGCAGACAAAGGGAAATCACACAGAGAACATTTGAAAAGTATACAGATTGTGACAAGGGACAATTTTTCAGCAGCAAGTCAGTCCATTAATTTTGCATGATTAAATAGCTATAGGGAAGACTCTCTAATTATTATGAGAAATATATTTTTGTTTTTAAAATAATAAAAACTCTCTCGCTAGTAGTTGCATTACTATGAGTCATAACGTCATGTGCCAGTCACATTCAGTTCTCTCCCAAAATATAACTGTCACACCCTGATGGAGGGTTTAGCAGCTACAAAATTAAAGTAGAACACCCTGAGAGAAAATTTAGTCCTCAAACAAAACTGTTGACTCTTTTCTTCAAGACAAATAGACCTCCACTAATAATGATTATATGGATTAAGGCTGACTTCAACTAACAATTTGTAAAGACCCCAAGTGTTAAACTGTAGCCAGATTTCTTTCTCACGGATATGCCCAATTACTTTGAACTGGTCCCCAAACTGAATTTTCTCTATCCATTTGGAGCTTATTTTACAGTCCCCCTGCAGCACTCAGATAGACTTGAATTGTGGAAAATATCTACAGATTTTGAAAGGATCAAATCCTTTAGACTGCAGTCTACCAACCCATTTCTTATTTTCCCCCAGGAAGAAAAAAAACTTATCATAACTCATTAAAACACCCTGTGTTAAAAAAAATTTTTTTCTAGACACTACATCCAATTTGTGGTTAGACTGGTTCGGGGGTTTTGTTTGTTTGTTTCTGCAAATCTGATTCTTACAAGAAATAATTAATACAATGGCTGTTTCTACCATGTTGCTTCTGCTAGGTTTCAAGCCTTTAGTACTATGACGCTTGTTTTGTCCAGATGGCATATACTAAATATTGCTCCAGCAGTAGATTTCTGTGAAAGAGTTCAGTAGTAATGAAATATATTATATTCACTGTTTGTCCAACATTACATGCCGATAGCAAATAAATTATTAAAACAGAATGTATTCACATTGATTGCTGTGAAGGTTATACATGCATCAGTGAATCAAAACAAGCGCTCAAAAGATAGAAAATCAATTTTTGTGACAGATAGGAAAAGCATGGATGTTGAAATCTCTCTCATACATTTGGCTGTTTTTGAAAAAAATAATTTAATAAGTATTTTTTAAAAATGTTTCTTTGACTGAACATAACTAAGGTGCAAAAATTGGAGGCCTGAACAGAGTGATAATACACCTAGATAATAATAAAGCTTATAGTAGCTTTATAGTAGCTTTTGATAGAATATAGAATAACAATTTGATTTTATTATTGTGCTGAAAATGCAAAGCTTTTCACAATAATGTACTTAGTATCATAAACAAATTCCCAACGGCAGCATTTACTGCAAATGGTGTTGATTTTTTCCTCCACATACGAGTTGTGGTCTAGGAATAATCAAAACTAAGGTTTACCCGCTAGTAAAATTGTATTTTAAACTTTTTTTTTACAGAATTATTACCCAAATGCAAACAGATAAATTGCCAATACAAATGTAGTATTTCAAGGAATGGCACCGGCTGTTACTGTGAGGATGGATATGAAGTAGGCGATGATGGAAGAAACTGCAAAGGTAACTAGGAAATGTGGTTTCACCTTCTCTAAGAATAAGGCCCCAGTCTTGCAAGAAGCTACATGAAGGCGAACAATGGCATCTTTGCAGAGCTTCTTGCAGGATCTGAGCCTAAATTTGGTTTTAGAATGGTTTAAACCAGGGATCTCAAACTCGAATCACCACGAGGGCCACATGAGAACTAGTAAATTGCCCTGAGAGCCGCATCACTGAAACCTTTTCATAGAACGATACAAAAGTATAGTCAAAAATGAAAAAAATGAAGCGTAATATAGTATTCTATTAACCGTCAATGTATTAACTTTTTAAAAACTGTAATGCAAAGAGGAGTTTTAATAAAATATAAACACTCAGTAATGTTTGGAGCTTGGCTGCCAGTGGAGTCGGCACCTATGGCAGGCCGCAGGAAATAACTCTGCAGGCCGCGTGTTTGAGACCCCTGGTTTAAACAGATGGTTAAACTATATTTACACCAAACATGGCATGTAAGGTAATCAGGTACAGTGCTAGTGCTTGGGACAATGCAAGGGATCCTAGTGAGTTCCCACATTTGCTGTTGCTGTTTGACTGGAATCATATTTATATGTGACGTGCCAGCTGTATCTTCTCAATGGAAGAAGCATCTTTTTAGAAATTTACAATAAGTTGCGAAGAACAGCAACATTTACAACAAGACCTGAAGGTCCCTCTCTGGTGTTTATATCAGAGATAAATGTGTCTCTGTGGGTGGAAGCTGTGACACCATCTGGGCCAACTCCTGTATATGGCAGTCAGGATCTTGAGGATGACATCAGGGATAGGACTACTTGCCTGCCCTCCCCCCTCCCCCGCATGTCTCACACTGATGACTCAAAGTCAGCCAATGAAACAGAATGAACTTTGTGCATCAGGGAGTGAAGATGGACCAGCATTTCAATGGACCACTTGTGTAATCTTATAGCAATGTAAAGTGCGTCGTGCCCCCACCAGCACTCCAATCCAGAAGGATGACAGTCAGGGCATCCCTGCTGATCCTTTCTACCCTCCTGTGCCTACAATGTGAGGAGAAAGAGTATTAAGATCTGTCTAGCGCTGCTCAGACAGGCCTGGAGGGAGCTCATCTGCATGAGCTGCCTCCTTTCTAAGCATCTCTGAGCCTCCCTCTCTTGAAGATTCTCTTAAACCATGTGAGCCATTTGGGGATATGATACCCCTTACAGACATGTAAACCTGGGTCAGAGTTTGATACATGGGGAAAAAAAACCTCAATCATATAGCTTAGTTTTGCACTTGCCTTTTGATAGGTTTTCTGCCAGCGAAGTTTAGATTGAAATTGATATTCCTTTTCTATTCCAGCAATATATGAATTTCTATTTCCCAACAATGTTTTTCTCTTCAATAGTAAATAGGGTTTTCCCATCACTTTATTAATATACTCGCTGGCTATCACTCATCCTCCCCCCTTTAACAGAATTATTCTGCATAAATGTAATTTCTTATATGTGTGTCTTCTGATCTCTGGGTTTATGTTTTGTAATTGAAAAAAAATAGGTAAAATAATTTCAGTAGGAAGTTGTTGGGACTTTTTTCTTTAATATGATTTTTGGCTAGATTCTCAGCTGCTGTAAATTTTCATATCTTGGTTATCGCCAATAGAACTATGCCAATTTACATTAGCTGAGAATTTGACCCTCTATTTTTATTTCTTGTCTTGAACATTTGAGTGGTTTGCAGGTTTTTTTATATCGTTGTTGACAGTTATAGGTAGAAGCTGATGATCCCACTGAAGAGCTTAAACCATTTAAAATAGTTTCCTAACGTGAATGAGTTGACTTGCATATTCAGTTATTTCTTCTTTTGAAATGCTGCTTCATTCATAGTCAATGGTGATTTTAAATGCTTACATACAGTACAGGTGGAAGTGGTCTCTGGTGGCAGCAATAACCCAAGTGGTTCCCTAATTGTTATCTTTCTCATTGATCATTTGAAGGCCTTTAATTTTCAAGCTGGATAGCAGCTAGCCTTGCAATATTAACTACTGGCCTTCTGTTTGGTCACTGGCATAGTTTCATCAGCAGACAGCTCAGATAAGATTGTGGCTGAAAACAATGAGAAAAAATAAAAATCTGTATATAGAGGGTTTACTCTTACTTTTATAATGTTGTTTAGGGGGTGAATTTTGAACCCCCACCAATATTTTACTCTTAAGTGAGGGCTCTTACATATTATTTCAATGTATCCTTTAGATTTAGATGAATGTAATGAGTATGGAACCTGTAGCCAAACCTGTATAAATACAGATGGATCATATGCATGTAGCTGTGTGGAGGGTTATGTACTTCAGCCTGACAACAAATCTTGCAAGGCCAAAAATGGTAAGTTGGATTTTTTTATACATTATAAGAATGATTTTTTTAAAGTCCTCTGGGTCTGCCTTTCTCCCTGGTAAATAGGTTAGATGTGTATCTACATAGTAGAGATGGATTTTCCTTTAATTTAATACAGTGATCCATTGTTAGAAATCCAGAAAAACTTTTTCAGTTGTCATGGATTATTGCAAAACATTTTTGAAGGAGGATTCTGATTAGCTAGAAACCTTTCTGAAGGGACAAATAAAGTTATGCAAGCTACTTTATTCAGCCAAGATTAGTGGCGCTTCCAATTCTCTCTTTCATCTCAATACATACAATTTCCACATAAATCCCACCTCCCTGAGACAACCTGGGTGTCGGGAAATTATCATGAGGTAATTACACCCTTGGGATATTAGAGACATGAGCCTCTGCCTTGCTCTGTGCAACATCCCAGGGAGTTGATTTGAAGATATTTATATTCACATTATGCCTTATTGGTTAATTAATGCATATTTTTATTGCCAATAATAAATTAAGCATTTAAGGGAATTAGTGAATTCTGCTTAATGAAGACAAATTGAACAAAGAATTTCCCTAGTCAGTGTATTGACTGCAACCTATTCTTATTTTCTCCTACAATCTGTTCAACATACATAATGACCAAAGCCTATTATGAAGGTATATATTTATGTCGATATGTGGAAATCCAGAGGAAACAAATGTGTATTTTTCTGTGTCAGTTGGCAGACTTGTGGCAGGTGCTGTGTTTTTGAAGCTAAAACTAGGAAAGACCATGGCAAAGAAACTGCATACTCGTGTTCTTATTTGAGTACCACTGAGAGTTACAATTTAAAATATTGATGAGCTCAAAAAGTAAGACTTGAAACTTAAGTTTTGTATTGATTCACATAGCATGGTTATAGATTTAAAAAAATAGGTAATCTGATACAAGCAACTCCATACAGAGAAAAACTATTTTAATATTCTTCTCAACCATCTCCATAAAAAAATGTTATTTCAGTGGGACGTAACAGGAGTTGCATCTGATACAGTAAAAACAGTTCAGGACTGGGGAAGGTAGATATCTCCAGGACTGATAATGAGATGAGTCTTTGACCTATAGTATAAATACAGCCCAGTATGTAATGATTGACTATGGTAGCCATCTGTCAGTATTTCAGTGGCTCATGTGAAATAAGCTGGTGCTCTCAGCCATTTCCTCACAGAGAAATGCTTCTCTCTCTCTCTCTCTCTCTCATATATATATATATATATATATATATATATATATATATATATATATATATATATATCTATATATATCTATATATATATCTATATATATATCTATATCCCTTACTGGCAGACTCAGCAAGGAACCAGTTTTCAATGAACACAGAGACCTGTATAAGATAATTCAAGTCAAAGCTGAAATAATGTGAGGAAATGCACACTGCTGCTAACCTTGTTGCCCCTATTCTTTGAATAAGCAGAACAGGAGCTCCCAACACACTTTCATTGTGTGGGCTACATCTTAATAGAGAGAAATTGTCTCACATGCTTTTCTGTTTGCAATTGCATGAACCACCTGCTCTCAAACTGACTATATAACATCTCTTTGGCAATTGCAGCAATTGATTACATTGGAAAGTAATATTAGGAAGGTTTTTGATGTATTTTTAGCTTCCTTTATACTGTTTAGCGGGTAGAAACATGGAGAATTGCAGTCAGTATTCATTATTAATCGTATTTATTACAGTGGCACATAAGGGCCAACCAAGAATGGGGCCCCATTTTGCTAGGCACTTGACAAATACAGAATAGTAGACGGTTTCTGCCCTGAAGAACTTACAACTAAATAGACCAGACAAACACCATGAGGGAAGGGGCATAACACATAAATAGAATGAACAATGTGGTGGCAAACAGCATGTTAGTGCCACAATATTTTTTTTGGGGGGGTGTTATTTAGGAGGGAATAAGGTGAAGGGAAGAGGGGTAAGGAGACAGGTTCTGGGTGAAGCCAAGATGGAGAGAACGTGATGGAGGGGGAGAGTTGGAGGAAACAGTTAATCAGCATTGGGCGGAGAGAGTCCTGTCAAAAATGTAAAAAGATCTGTTAACGTCCAGAGGTCCAAGCTTTGGCTGCTTCTGCTCCTATGGTCTGGAGTCTCTGTCTGGCTCCTGTCTGTAGTTTTCCTCTAAGGCCACATTGCGGGGTGAGTGAGGGGAAAGGGAGGCACTACCTGTGTTTTAGTGCCTCCAAAGTGGAGGGAGCCATGTTCCCTGTTAGCTATCTCTGGGCTGCTAAGTGCTCAAGGGACAACAGCCGAATTCAATATCCAGTGCCCAAATCTGTCACCTTTCACAAATCTTGACTTTAAACCAGACTGCAAAACAGGAATACAATAAAAACAGTGGGCTGGGTTCAGATCAACTTATCTCTGTGTTATAACTCCATTTGATTAATGTAGTAACTCCCGATTTGCTGTAAATGATTGCAGAATTTGACCCATAATCTTTGTGGCAGGAATTTATTAAGGGGCAAATCTGCCACTGCCTCTACAGTCATGCTGTTCGGCTGTCCAAAGGGTCAGGGAAGAAGTAGGAACTGCTCTAATATCTGCACCCACTATGAAGCCTCTGACTCAGTTTTGCAAAGATTAGTTCCCAAAGCTGCAAGGTGCCGATGGAGCTAACAGTGGGTCTGTCAATAGAGTGAAGCCAAAGGAGCCACTTCATGGATACACCCATCTCCTCCCACAATGCAAGGGTACAGTGAGGCCAAACTGCAGTAGTGGCGGTAGAGTGTCCAGAAGTAGAGAATTCCATCACTGCCACCCTAATAGTACAGTTCTTGGGCTGTGTGCTGCTATGCAGTATTTAAGCCTGAATGTTCAGCATCTTGATTAACTATATCAGACTGTAGAAGCGACTATATCATACTGTTACTTCAAGGGACATAAATAAGATGCTAAGTTGCTCAGTTCATTTAAATATGTCTGGAGCTGATCACTTGTGTGTACATACCACCTATTGGTGGGGATGTTCAAATAGCTGTTGTTACAGCTATGGGCACACTGTGTTTTTGCTAGTCCTTTTACCAACAGCTTCCTTTTATGAATAAAGATCTAGTTAATGATTTACTCAGGTATGAAAAATGAGATAAGATGTAGTTTTTCTGAATAGAGTTCTACATCTTTTTGTTTGCCAGGTTTTCAGGCTATGTTGAAAAGACTGAATTTGATTAAGACTTTTTTTTTTTTTTTAAAAAGGAGTTTGAATGTTTTAGCTCTGGAAAAAGGTGATTTTTCTTGCAGAAGCTCATACGAGATTTTAGATCTCAGTTTTACTTGATATAGAAAGAAATGGCTTGCAATGAGAGGAAGATATTTCTTCTTTGATCAAAAGCAGCCTGCTCTGCTTAGTCTTTATGACAAGCATGTGTTTCTGTTATTTTAGAAAAAAAGTTCAGCACTCCTTAATGGACTTCAAAGTGCAATGCTCTCATGGAAGGTCAGAGAGTTAAAATTCCCAGGGTTTAGCGTATACAACGCTCCTTTTTAGGCTTATTATGAGTAGATAATTTTAAAATATATATTCAGTCCTCTTTCATGCCATGCTACTTGAAGTATCTTTCTGACCCCCCACTCTGACAATTATAACATTTGCTGATGAGGACAAAGTGCTTATACTTTACCACCACAGGTTCTCACTGTTTAAGTACCCCTTAATAAGTGTTCTTCCAGCAAGGCAGTACAAAGTTGATTGTAAACTTTCCACTCTGTTTTCTCCTCTTCCTCAGTGGAAATCACTGCAAGGTAGCACTTTTCCTGACATCCCTAAAGATTTTCTTCTGCAATACAGTTGCAAGTGATGATGATGGGGTGACCCTGGTTGGGGACGGGGAAGCCATGATGTCTTATGTGTAGTGACACTGCTTATTGGTCTAGAGTTCAAGCAAAGATCAGGCAGTAAAAGAATACAAGTGTTTCATCATCTTCATCAATGCCTCTTAACCACAATTTAGAGGAAGATTAACTTTTATTTGGACGAGAGTGATATAAGTATAGACATTTTTGTGGGTAAGAGATGTGCCAGTTTCTTCTCTTTTTAAAAAAAAAATATTGTAAAGAGTAACAAATGTGACACGTATTTTTTGTTACTGGACAAATAATATCAACTCATGCTAATTATATCTTCATTTTAGCAACAGATTATTACTGTTATTTTACTTTCAGTTCCAGTGAAGTGGAAATGTATTGAATTTAATATGTTGTAATTGAAAACTACTTAAAATGTTACTCAACATTTTTCTGTGTTTTAACTGTCTGTTATAATGTCTTAATATGGTACCTGAGAACCTTATTAATCTTTTTATGGGTACATGTCTAATAAAAGATTGAGGTAATTTACATTAAATATGTATACATTTTTAAAAAACACTGACTCTTGAACGTGTTGGTATCTATATTTAGTTGGAACTAACGGGTTCAAAATCATGATTCAGTGAAATGTTACTGTGTAGAATATAATTTGAAGTTCAACAGCAGCTGTTTTTCCAGTCTCTGGACACATGCAATAATATGTATATGCATCCCAATATTTAATAAAATCTGCTGGGTAGAGCGCTCTTAACACTGTCATGGAACACTCAAATGATATTGTCTGGAGGCCAGATATGTCTTGATTATAATTATTACTCAAGAGTTTATAAACTACTTGACAACAAGTATAGAATCAACACATCTTTTCAGGTTTCCCTTATATCTTAGAGAATTAATGGAAAAAGGTAATCTTTCTATAGGTATTTTGAACCATCCTATAGAAGTTAATGGAGTATTAAATCCCTCCTCTGTAATTTGCTAGGATGGTTCTAAATACCTGTAAAAAGGATATTGTTCTGTGTCATAGTCTTCCACATGGAAACTAACATGTTCTCTTTATAACTGCAGACAGCTCCAAGATCTCTGCTGCCATTCAGATGATTCGCACCTTCAGCAGAGTGGAAACTGATCAGTCTTGTTAGTTTTCACTTTTATTGTTCAGAAACTATGTGCAGGAGTGAAACTGACAACAATCAGGTCATTTTTTACTCTGCTGCTGCTTGGGAAAGCCATGCGCAAGAGCAGAAGTAGGCAGTAGACTGGATGAAAGAGGAGGAGAAGCCAAGGAATAGAGGTAGAATGACAGAGACACCATCTGCTTGTAGAACACAGAAAGCTGAGGTAGAAATAAGGTAGCAGAGAAACACATATTCTTATCACAGCAATCAGGTGGCTCTAGGGTCTGTTAATGTGTATGTCTGTGTATGAGGGGTGTTGGACATAGTGTGAGAATGCCAAGCATTAATGGATGGGAAATTTGATTGGATCCACAAAGAGCAGATAGCTTTAGGGTAAAGGGGGAATGTACACAGGGACAGGCCCCTCCTCCATCTGAGTGCTTGGTTGCCCATTGGCCAGCCAGAGACATGCAAGTCGATTGGATCTTGCTTCCCGCTGTCATTTTTTAAAACCCTGGGTCAGGGTTTCTCAGGCCTCTTGCCCCATTTTAGCTGAATGCACCCTCCCTCCTTATAGATATATTATAGGAACTGTAGTATAGGGACAGGTTGCTGTGGGTCTGATTTATTGCCTGTTCAGGGGGTCAGGAAAGATTTTTTTCCCCATCGGTGCCAAATTGGCTGGGACTGAGTCAGTTATTTCATCTTCCTCATATCATAGTGAAGACACAGTTAGATTAAATAACTATAGGATTTTGGAATTTAATATTAGGAATTGTATGAAAGTTGGTTTGTTGCAACTTGCAGCAGGTGACCAGTGAGGATAAAAAGCCAAAGAGCCAGCAATCAGAAAATAAGAGACATGGGATTTTGCTGATGGACCCAGGTCTGTGGCAAAAGGGAGACCTAAAGCCTTTGGAGACAAAGTCCTTCTCTGGTACCTTCTTTCCTTATTGGTGGTGGGAAGGTGAGATGATTCAGCAGAGCACCCTGGGCCTGTCCTCATTCACTTGTGTATCCAGATCACTGCTCCTGATCTCTTCCAGCACCAAGAGGAGTTATGGGGAAAGGGAAGAAGAAAGGTTCAAATTTATCAGACAACTACTAGCTAATAATTGATACAGGAAAAAAAATGGAGCACCCTGATTCTTTCAATGACTGCTTGAATAACTAAAGAATTAGCAGCAGGGTATGAAAATTGTACTTCTTTTCCTGAGCAAGGCCTTGGTAGCAGAGGGTATGCCAGACAACCGTGGCCCATTCCATAAAGACTTCATTGATGGGAAGTGCCACCTTGCTGAGGCCCATGCTCTGCAGAATATATGAAGGCTTATGAGGTGTGTCATGCACCTCCTCTAGAGGGATCCAGAGAGTGTCAGCTATCCTCCTTAGCAACTCTTGAAATTGTCTGCAGTCATCAGGTGGGGAAGGATAGGGGAAAAAATTAGAGCTGCAGATTCCAGAGACAGCACCATGGTAGGGATCCCATTGCTCTCTTCTTTTGCAGCAGCTGGAAGGGAAGAGATAGCTTCTCACCTTGCTCTTGCCCATAGACAGGGGGGCTGTCAGTCTTTTTTCTGTTAGTCTTTCTGTAGCAGATTTAATGCTTTTGCTATGAGATGTCTGTGAAAATTTCCAAACCCTATGTGTGGATAGTGTGAGTGAGTGTATTGATGATATTGAGTGAGAGAGAAAAAGAGTCTAATGGATAAGTTAGAAATGAAGTAGTTAGAGGAATGGATGTTCTTCTGCACATGATGATCCCTGTGTATATTCACTGTGGCGTGTGCATATGCTCCATGTGCATGAGACCGGAAGAAATTGCGCCTGTGACCTTCTCCTTGTGCTCTGCACCGAGAGTATAAGAGCTGGTGCAGATCGGCCATTTCTCCAGTTCCTTTCTACCAGCCATGGTCTGAGACAGAACCTCTTCAGTGTCCACAGCTTATGCTTGCTTTGTCCATGTTGACCTGTAAATATTTGTAAATCGTTAGATATCTTAAATATTTTATACTTGTTGCTAGTTTAGGTTAGTTTTTAGGGGATGGGGGTCTTTTCCTACCCTTTAGCCCTCTATATGGGATGACTTATACCCAAGATCCCAGGCTTCAAGAATTGTGTTTCCTGCCACGGGGCCTTTCCATCTCAAGTGCCTCTTCTGCCTTGGGGAAATTCATGTTTCCTCAAAGTGCTCCATTTGCTGATCCTTCCCCAGCCGAACCTGTCAGACATGTGAATACAGGCTGAAGATTTCTTATGGATTGAACATTAAGGCAATAGTTTGACCCTAGCCATGGAAGACCCCTCCCGTATGTCAGGCAGGGGCATTGAGAAGTGTACCTCGGAGCACATGACTCCTGGATCTGTAGCTAATGGGTAGAATTAAGGACTTCTCCAAAGAGGTTCATGAGGAGGGTAGAAAATACTCTCACAATAAGCAATAGAATCTCCCTCCAGGTCCTCTTTTTTGCAGTATCTTCTAAGTCAGGTGAGAATCTGTGTCCCAGTACAGGAGTGTTAGTAGCTCATAAGTAGGATAGGACCAATTCTTTGGCTCCAAAAAGTAGGTCTTCTTTGAAACTGACATTGCCCGCATGAGTAGGTCCGTGGTATTGGGAAGAAAGAAACACTGAACACCACTTACACCAATAGTACCATGCTGCCTCAAGAAGGACTCATCCGTGCTCAATACTCTAACAACACTCTAACATGGAGGGAAACAACTTTTCCCCACTTCCTCATGTTGGGGAACAGACATATACATATCCTCAGGATACAGTTGTCCTCCTGGATGCTGAATCTCTGATTTTTGTTGGATCCAATCCACTACTGGTACAGGTGGTGCAAGGAAGGGAGAGTTCCTCACCATCTGGAGTATAGCAACACCTATGGTACCAGAAGCTCTGCACAGGGAGTCAGAGCCTGATGCGTATTCCTCTAACAAATTGGATATTAGTGGGAGAGCATTACCACTCCCTACAAGGCAAGGACTCAGCCTGGACAGTGCATCCAGGATCTCGTGAGCTGCATCCTGTACAAAAGAGAATATGCACACACACCCCAGAAGTCATCAAGAAAATGACAGAGGGTGCAAAATATCAAACACAATGTCCTCCCCTTTTCCTTCTTCCACCTGCAAGCTCACACTAAGAAAAACTTTTGACAGGCCCTTCAAGGGCTTTTGCCATGCTCATCTTTTCAGGATTCTGTAATCCAATTTGGTGGCTGCCTAGCTTGTTTCTGCCAAGCTTGGCACATGATAACCACAGACAGATAGGTTCTCAACATCATTCAGACTGGATACACCACAGAATTCCTCTCACCATTCCTCCAAACCGCCTACCCCATCTGTCTTCTCATGAGAGGATGCTCACATCAGAGTTAGGACTCCCTGCTTCAACTGGGAGCCATAGAACCAGATCCTTCATAACATTGGGGAAAGGGATTTTGCTCCAAGTGTTTCCTCATTCACAAAAAGAAGGAAGAATGGAGATCCATCTTAGATCTCAGACAACTAAATGTCTTAATCTGCACATCGAGGTTCAGAATGGTCATCCAGGCATGAATAATTCTTTCACTGACCAAAGGTGAGTGGTTCACAGCTCTTGATATGAAGTTTCAACACAGCCATCCACCCTGCACACAAAAGGTTCCTGAAATTCACAGCAGATCTGAACCATTAGCAGTGCAGAGTGCTCTGTTTGGCCTTGCAGCAGTGCCAAGGGTATTCACAAAAGTGCTATCAGTTGTGGCAGCCCACGTTTACCACCATGGATCATCAGTTACATCAATAACAACTGGTTACTGGTGGGAAGAACTTGTCAGGCAGTACCGTCAGCAGCCTTATGCCTGATCAATCTTCTGTACTCATTAGGACTTTGCTTAAACATAGAACAGTCCATTTTAATTCCCACATGGACTATATAGTTGATCGGAGCAGCTCTGGACTCTATCAGTACCAAAACATACCTTCCTTTGGACAAATTCCCACCCATAAAGAGCTTATCACTCAACTTCAACAAATGCCAGCCTCCTCATGTCTTATTATTTTGGTCACAGGGCTTCTTGCACCTATGTAACACCCTTCGCAAGACTTCACCATCCTTGCCTGTAAGCTTCTCTGTGGGTGGTGTACATATATAGCAATTGATAACGGACACCACCTTACTGCAATGAGGCTCCCATTTAGACAAGCATATAGCACAAGGAGCATGGACTTCCCAAGACTTCCATATGTGCATAAAACTCCTGGAATTGTTAGCAGTCCACAAGGCCTGCAAGTGCTTCTTACTATTCATGCAAGCCTGGCTTGTTCAAGTGATGTCAGACAACATGGCAAGCTTTGGAACTATTCAACAGTCACTCTTTTGGTAGTACACCCCCTAGGAATACACAACATGCTGGCAGACAGCCTCAATACTTCCCCAAGAACCACGAATGGAAGCTCCACAATTTGGTGATACAGATCATTTTTTGACAAAGGAGACCCTCCCTTTTGGGACCTCTTCATGCCCCAGGAATTTCACAATCTACTGCTCTAGGATGGTTCAAGATCTGGATTCCAAGGGAGATGCATTTCTCATTCCATGATTGGGATAACTGACTTATGCCTTACCATCCATTCCACTCTTACCTGAAATCCTGAGGAAAATCAAGCAAGAGAGTGTGTTGGTCATACTGATTGCCCGAGATGGCCCCGACATTTGGTTGTCAAGCATTTTTCTGATGTCACCAAGTCCAGGAATTTGGATACAGCCTTTCCTGACCTATTGACACAAGGCAAAGGCGAGATTAGGCATCCCAACCTGACTTCTCTCCACCTGGTATTTAGATGGGCATCAGACTTGGAAAAGACATGTTCACAGGTGATACAATCAGTCCTTAATAATAGCAGGAAAGAGTCCTCAAGGAAGTGCTACATGGCAAAATTGCAAAGGTTTTCTATCTGGTGTAAGAGTCTTCAAATAACCCTCCAACATTCTGAAATCTCTCATTTTAGAACATCTTATTTCCTTAAAGACCTCAGGGTTGTCCTTAGCTCCTTTTTGTGCACCTAGCTATCAGCATTTGTCACCCTCCAACTGATAATCACTCCAAATTCACCCACCCTATCATAATACATTTTCATAAAGTTCTTATTAGAACCTTTCCTCCCGTGACAAAACCTACCCTGTCATGGGACAGGTGGTGATAACTGGGCCTACAAATTTACTCTGTGAGTTTAACTGTAAAAAATATGTGAAAGTTCGTAACTGAAAAAAATGTGTGAAAGTTCGTAAGATGTCACAATAGCATATAATAAAAAAAATGTTGATGAGAAAAGATATGAAAATGAGCCAGAAAGACTAACTTAGTCTAAACAAAAAGGCCTACTGGTTTAACTCAAGGACTGTGTTAAGATTATGCTTGGTAAACAAGAAAATGTGGGTCCAGAAATTAATGAACCAAAATTGGTGTGTCAAATATTAAGCCTAAAATAATGAGAGTATGTGCTATTCCACCCATCCCTCACCTTTTGGGTCCTTAAAGAAAGAGATTTTGGCAGGAAAAACTGGCTACTGAAGTGAGCTTCACCATCATGGCTTCCATGTCCGCTGTCTCCTGAAACTCTGGACCATCTTCAACCTAATTCTGACCAGACCAGGCTAGAGAGATGGAGCCAGATGACATCACCACCTCTTCCGGTCCCAGCTAAATCCTAACCACCACTTAATCTTCTCAGCATTAAGTAGAGCTCCATTTAAACCGTAGGCTCATGCTTCTTAGCTCATCTGTCAATGAAAGTTGTCTTTCTAGTGGCCATCACCTAGGCTAGGAGAGTGGGTGAACTGGGGGCCCTTATGGCTGATCCACAATATACAGCCTTCCATAAGGACAAAGTTTCACTGAGATTACATCAAAATTTTCCCCAAAGTAATCTTAGACTTCCATCTGATTTGGACAATTCACTTACTTGTCGTCTTCTCAAAGCTGCACATCACCAGGAAAGACAGGAAGCTTCATTGTTTGGATATCCGTTGAGTGTTGGCATTCTACCTATGAAGAACCAAATCCTTTGGAAATCATCTAGACCATTGGTATCCTTTGTGGAATGGATGAGAGGGGAAGTGATCTCTTCCCAGATACTTTCCAAATGGATTTCAGTCTGCATTCTGTTGAGTTATGAGTTAGCAGGCATGTCTTCTCCAGAGGGTGTGAGGGCCCACTCAAATAGAGCTTGTGCTTCATCATCAGTTTAACCTTAAGACATCTCTCTCACTAAAATCTGTAAAGCCGCTACATGGGGTTCTGTTCAGTCCTTTACAAGACAGTAAGCCCTGGACAAGCTTCTGAAGCAGATGCATCTTTCAGCACAACAGTCCTCCAGTCATTGGTACCACAGAGTTCCTCACACCCGCCTCCTCAATGAATACTGCTTGTCAGTCACCATCGCTCAAAGAAGAAAGAGAGGTTACTTACCTTGTACAGTAACTGGAGTTCTTCAAGATATTTGGTCCTTTATGTTTATTTTGCTACCCTCCTCCTTCCTCTGTACTGCAGAGCATTATCCAGGACATCTGTGGTAAAAAGGGAAATGGAGAGAGGGTCGGCCCTAATTGCTCCTTATATCCTTGGTTCAGAACACGAGGAGGAGAAGGGTGCAGGTGCAGACAAACATGCTGCCAGCAAAAATGTTCCTGTCTCTGGTGCATGGAGGACATGCGAACCTGACGGTGGAATACACCCAGGAACCACACATCTCAAAGAACTCCAGTTACTGTACAGGGTAAGTAGCCTCTCTGTCTGCAGGGAAAAGTGGGAGAAAACAGGAGAGAAAAAATGTAGGGGATGAGGTAGACACTCTAGTGTAGAGGAAAAAAAGAGATAAGGAATGGAGGTAGAGAGAAGGAAAAGAGGAAATAGTAAATGGAGACAATTTTGGAAAAAAGATTAACTCTGATCTACAATAGGAGAGGGAGTATGCAAAAACATAAGCAAGAAAAACAAAGTCAATAGAATCACTCAGTGGCATAGAACAAAACTCTGTGAATAGATTATTCGATGGTGGATTCTGATGAAATCCAAGTATTTTATTCAATTGATACTTTTCTAGTAACTGGTTCATCAAATACTATTCATTAAATGTTTTGTGAGATTAAATTTGTCAAATATATCTAATGAATATTTATTTCTGCATTCCACCTGCCCCAGGGCTACATTAATTTTTAAACCTCTATTAAGTAGAATGTGGACTGACAGTATTACATTTGAATACAGCACACAACTGTTCTGTTGTTTTGAATTGCAAGTGAGCTGGCTTTGTGTAAATGCTCTTCATGTGGCAGCTTGGGTATTTTTCACATTGGTTTGACAGCTTAGTTCTTGGGCTATTAGGTGTCAGGTAAAATTTTCAAGACCTGCACCCACTTTTGAAAATGTTGGCCTCAGGATTTGGCCCATTTAGCACTATTATCCCATGCTGTGAAATAATTTTTCAGAGGCTTGAGGATAATACGCATTGTAAATGTGAACTTAAATTTCTACAAAAGATTCACTTCAGTGTTCCATTTTCCATACCTTAATGCACTGTTCCATGTGTTTCCTGCTGATACCTACTTTAGGGTTGAATGAGATAAAGCATAGGCTGTAAGGTTGTTCATTGTGCTGTAAGGAACAAGTTGTAATTTACTAATTGACCATATTTGTGATGATTTCAGTGTCATCTAAAATAAGTCCAGAGTTAAATTTAAAGTCTAACTATTCTCAGGCAGTTTCAACGTGATTAGCTATTGGGGAGTTCTAGATAACACCATAATACCTTATTGTCATCTTGTGGTTCAACATTTCTGCAAAGATGTGTTTAATAATAACTCAATAACCTGCATGAGGTTCAATTAATTTGGGACCTATCTAGGCATTGTACTTTCATTTGGAAATATTGCAGCTGCCAGTAATAATTTGTTAATTTTTCTTTGGCGTGGTCTGCCCGTTGTCATGTTGACACGTATAAATAGGTGAGAATAGTTCTGGAATTTTCTATTATAGCTTCAGGGAAAACATCCCAGCCTTGCTACTATGAGCCAAAAGGTGGGAAAAGGAATGGAGTGGTATCAGCCAACCAAAGAGTCTAGGGGCCATCCTGACAGCACAATACAGGTAGACTCAGGGAAAGCACTTAGGCCCGGATCCACAAAGAGACTTATTTTGAGCATCACAACACCTAACTTTTACACATCTAGAAAATCACAGGAACAATTAGATATGGAAACCCTGAGTTAGGCACGTAGGCTCCCTATACAGTGAATGGGGAGAGATAGGCACCTAAGAGTGTGATTCACAAATGCCAGTGTCTAAGTGGGAAACTATCTAAGTTAGCCAATGAAAGATACCAAGAAGAGAGTTGTGTCCCGAAGCCCCTTCTGTCTCATGGAGTTAGGTGCCTAAGTCCGGCTGAAGGGAGATACCTATCTGTGCTAGCAATCTACAGTCAGTAACCCCAGTTCTGCAGTCAGGTAACTCAGGCAATTAATTTGTATCTTGTGAGAACGTGTGCCTCCTTTGCCACGAAATGGCTGGAGGAGAAGGTGGTTGTGCTTACCTTATAATTTTTAGCCCAAGCTAGACACTTTGAATAAATACTTAAGTAGGAGATACTGAGGGAGCCTCACATTAGACCATCCTATAGCCTAATGGTTAGGGCATTTTGGTGAGAGAACCCTGTTCAAATCCGTTCTCCCCCTCAGGCCAATGGGGAAATTTAATTTGGGTCTTAGACATCCCAGGTGAGTGCACTAACCACTGGGCTAAAAGTTAGAAGGCTGTCACCATCACTATCTCTTACCAGATTTTGAATGGGCCTTGGTACTGCAAAAAAATTAGGCATTTAGTGACTTTAGACAGCAGCTGATCAGGGATTTTGTGGATTGCATTGCTGCCTAAAACATTTGCTACCTGGGATTTATGCGTCTAAGTGCCTTAGTGGATCTGAGTCTTGCCTTTTGCTGCTGCTTCAGGAAGGAGCAGGATGCACTTTCCAGAGTGCACAGTGCTGTCAATAGCTTATTTGTAATTGCTCCAGGAATTTGGCTATTCCCCTCAGATTAGCAGATCCGGGCCATATACTGCAGAATGCTGGGCATGTTAGCCAGGCCCCACCTCAGACTGAAGGTAGCACCAGTTCAGAATCCTATTCTGCTTCTGTGCAGGGGCTTTGGTGAAGGGGAAGATACTTTTGTCAGATTTTTCTCAATACTGATACTAATAGCCTTTCGTTCCCTTGCAATTACTTATGCCAAATACATTGTTTCATACTGAACATTATATATACTAATGCTAATGGAGATTCAGAGATCAGACAGAGATATATCTAGAAAAATAGCTTCCTTTTAAGTTGCTTTTAAGTGATTCAGTTGAACATACTTTGTGGTAACTCTGGACGACTTCTTCTTCTTTATTATTTACTATTTATTTTTATTTCTGTAGCACTTAGGAGCCGTATTCATACATAAGGATCCCACTGTGCTAGGTGCTGTACAGACTTATAACAAAAACAGAGTGAATGTTAAGAAACATCTAGATTAAATATTACCCAGTGGCAAACTCAATTACTGTGGTGCATTCTCAGCCAAAAACAACAACAAAAAATCAATGTTATATTTAAAAAATAAATAAATATACAGTTAGGGTAACATAAATGCTACATGTGTTTTGGAAAGATGGTGATAGGATGATCTGTCAACTAAACTTTTTGCTCTTTTTTTTTTTTTTTTTTTTAGAGCCCAGTGATAGACCTCCAGTTCTTCTGATTGCAAGCTCTGAAACTGTTGAAGTATTATATCTTAATGGAAGTAAAGTTTCTACTCCAAACTCAGTGAAAGGAAATGGAATTAATACACTGGATTTTATGTACAATAAGGACACAATTTGTTGGATTGAATCGAGAGAATCTTCAGGTCAGCTGAAATGTACCAAGATATCAAAATCTGGGAGATTAACAGATGAATGGATAATAAATATTGCTCAGTATCTTCACAGTAAGTATTTTAATTTTGTTAGTGAGATTCCTTTATAAGAATAGTATAAAATACCTGTCTTTCTAGCAAACTTTGCTTGCAGACTTAAAAACTGTTATTTTGGTGCTTAGTGTTTCTGATATTTCAAGATATTCTGTTGCTCTGCTTATGCATTAAACATTGAAAGGCACAGAAGCATTTTGCTGCTTTGTTGCTGTTTCCCTCTCTAACACATATACACAGAATCTTGAAAAAAGCTGTGAGTTTTCACAACGTCTAAGTGAACTGTGTGATCGGTATGATATTACAAAAAAACAAAGCCACCACAAAGGAAGAAGAAACTTGAAAATGCCTTTTTTTTCTGAAATGTGTTGATAGATAAAATTTGTTGAAAATGATTGTTTACTGCCAGATAAATGATAAGATGCTAATTAACAACATGTACATATAATTGTCACATTTACTCACTTTTGCACTAGGAAGATTTAGAGTCGCCCGCATGATGAGGTATCTCTCTCTGCAGTTTAACTAGCGTAGAAAGACTGTGCAATGCTAAACTTTAGAATGCCTCTGAATTGGAATTTCCATAATTTTGTCATCTTTTTCTGAAAATCCTACTCAGTCCTCTCTTAAGTAGAGATGGACCTGAGCCAGATAATTCTGATCTAGATTTTAAACCCCTTCACCACCAAGTTTGGGAGTGTTCAGTCCAAGGGTTTGATTGGGACTATAATGGAGATGAGGCCAACTGCAAAATATGGCTACCGGTCCTAATGATTTCACAACTACTATTCAGATTACCAAGAAAAATACCCCTTTCAAAGGAACTTGATCCCTCTTACACATCCATCCATGCCCACCCTTTACTACTTTGAAAATTAATAACTTTTTTTTAGTTAGAGGAATTTACTACTTTCGCCACTGTCTGCCCTTCTGAGTGATCCTACATTTTCCCTCAGATACTAAGGCTACTTTGTATGTTTGAACTTGTTGTTTTATTTGGACTTCTATTGTGTATTTTTCACAGTTCTTTATATTTTCACTACAAAGTCTCAATTTTCTCGTCAGTGGGACTGGAGTGGGCACTTCCTAAATGCCCTTTTTGTTCTTTTTATTGCATAAAATGAAAGGAATTAGCTGTGGTTCTTCACAAAATTAATGATTTATATTTAACAGTGTCCCCCCTCATCCTGTAAACTCCATCATTAAAGCACAGTCTCAATGCACTATTTGGGTCTTCCCCAATTCCCTCCTGTGCTTTTTTCCCCCCTTCTGTGCTCCCTATGCATAGAAAGACTTAACAGTTTGAATGCTGTAGGGTCGGCATTAGCAGATATGTTTTCAGAATCAGGGTTGAACTGTGATTGGGAAATGAACATAGTGGCTCAAATCAGCGAGCTAATCAGTTTTTGTAGGCACTGTATTTTCGAACCAGTCTGTGGACACTCTATTTTTTTTTTCTGAATCTTTACATCTAACCATTTGGTCTAATTACTTTTGAATTGACATTTCCCTGGCTATGGAGTATGCTACAAAGATATGTTCCAACTTTTAGTTTAATCTTGACTCAGATAACTATATAGAAGTCTTATTTCCTTCCTCATTGGCATGATAAAAGTAATCCACCTGGTGCTTCTAATCAAACCAATCTCAAGAGGCCCTAATTTCCCCTTGGAGTTACCTGAAACTGTATCCTACCAGGGAGAATAGGCCCTCTGATGGCTACAATCCACAGCCTCTGGAGAATTAAATTTTAGCATATTTCTCTCTCTCTCTCATACACACAATTCTTCTCATTTTTCCTCAGCGTTTACTTACTAGAAATTAGTTCAGTTTCATTTGACAACCAATAAAGAATACCCTATTCAGCACGTTCATGTGTCAGCCAAGCCTAACAAATGGTCATACCCATAGAATTCATCAAAGAAAAATGAACAGTAGTTTTCCTACCACGGAAAGATGGTCCCTTAATTTCTCTTGTTTGGTGTTTCAGCCAATAACAGGCACAACAAGAACAAAGGGCCACCCCTGTGACATCTTTGTACAGAAAACAAAGAAAAATACTGCCCCTTGCAGTGCTTCTTTATCCCAGACTTGCAAGGTATCTGTTTGTGACTAAGCGCTATTCTGGAAGAAAACTTTTTAATAAAGCCAAATGCAAGGTCCCACATCCAGGATTCTCTGTAACTTGAAGACTTTAGATCAAGATTTGAGAATTTAAGTAACTCAGCCAGAGTTAAGGGCCCACTGCAGGAATGGGTGAATGAGGTTCTAGGCATGCAATGTGCAGGAGATCAGACTAGATGATCATGATGGTCCCTTCTGGCCTTAGAGTCTCTGAGGAAAAGGGGGTAGATGAAAGGGATTTTAGACACTTAGGCATTTACCTGCCACTGGGCTATAGAATATTATGGGGTAGGTTTCTCCCAGTGACTCCTGTTGAAGCTGCTCCGCTTGTTATAACTAACTGAATAATCATGAGGCCAAAGAAAGAGAGAGAGAGACCCCCATAGCCCAGTGGTTAGGGCTCTTCTGGGTTTTGGGAGACTTAAATTCAAGTCTCTGTTCCAATGACTGTTTATTACAAAGAATAGAACAGTTTCAACAGGGGAGATTGAAAGACAGACCCACCCTGGAATATTCCATAGTATAGTAATAAAGGCACTTGCCTAAGAGATAGAAGATGTGGCTTCAAATCCCTGCCCCAAATCAGCCAGAGGGTAGAATGGCACCTGGGCCTCCCACATCCTGGGTGAGTGTGCTAACCACTGGGCTAACAGTTGAAACGAGGCACTGTCACTGTGTGTGGGGTGTTTTGGGGTTGTTTTTTTTTGGGGGGGGGGTATGAATAAGGATTTAGGGGCCTAACTTCCTTACAGGAGCATGGTGTAGGATACTCCGCTTTTCTTGGCATTTCCTAGTGGCTAGCCAAGGCAGGTCCATCCTCAGCTCAGTGGCTGTGGATCCCCATTCTGAGGTGCACATGTATAGGGAGCCTAACTCTGTATATTCTATTAGGCAGAAGATCACCAATAGTTAGGCACTGTGATGCTGAGCCTAAGTCCTCTTTGTGGGTCCAGTCCAAAGAGTGAGGGAACATTTATAAGTTGGAAGACTATATTCTGAAACGCAGGAAAAGGACTTAGGGGTCATTGCATGGGCTCCTGGAGGGATGCTGTACCTAAGGACTGGTCCACACTAAGGGGGGGATCGATCTAAGATACGCAACTTCAGCTACGTGAATATCGTAGCTGAAGTCGAAGTATCTTAGATCGAATTACAAACTACTTACCTCGGGTCCACGTGGCGCAGGCAGGCTCCCCCATCGACTCCGCTTACTCCTCGCGCCAAGCTGGAGTTCCGGAGTCGACGGGGAGTGCTTCTGGGATCGATTTATCGCGTCTACATGAGACGCGATAAATCGATCTCAGAACATCGATTGCTACCCGCCGAATCGGGCGGGTAGTGTGGATGTACCCTTAGGGCTGGTCCACACTATGGGGGGGGTGTCGATCTAAGATACGCAACTTCAGCTACATGAATAACATAGCTGAAGTCAAATATCTTAGATCAATTTTTAAAAGTACTTACCCCGGTCCACATGGCAGCAGGCAGGCTCCCCCGTTGACAGCGCTTCCGCCGCTCGCCGAGCTGGAGTTCTGATGTCGACGGGGAGCGGTTCTGGGATCAATTTATTGCGTCTAGACGAGACGCAATAAATGGATCCCAGAACATCGATCACTACCCGCCGAATCAGGCGGGTAGTGTAGACTAACCCTTAGAGCGTGAACACAATCCTTGGATATATAAGGCAGGAAAATATCAAGCAGGAGTAAGGAGGTAGTAATACCTCTGTATGGCATTAGTAAGACAGTTTATAGAATACCATCTCCAGTTCTAGTGTCAACACTTCAAAAAGAATTTTGACAACTTGAAAAAGTTCAGAAAAGAGCTACAAGAATTATTCTGGAAAATTTGCCTTATAGCAAGAGACTCAGACGTGGTTTATTGATGAGAAAGTTAAAAGGTGACTTGTTCACAGTCTACATTTACCTACCTACATGGGGAAAAAAAATCTTGTAGCAGACAGCTCTTTAATCTATTGGGAAAAAAAGCATAGAGAGATTAGATGGCTTGAAACTGAAGCTAGAGAAATTCAGACTAGAAATGTGGTGCAGTTTTTTAACTGTGAGGGTAATTAACCATTGGAACAATTTCCCAAGGGACGTGGTGGATTATCCATCACTTTAAGTCAAGGCAGGATATCTTGAAAAAATATATTCTATATCTCAAAATGAATCTATGCTCTTGATAGAGAAATTATTTTATGAGGTTCTTGTGCCTGTGTTACACAAAAGGTCAGACTAGATTTCATAATGGACCCTTCTGGTTTTAAAAATCTATGAAGACCTCCATAAGATGTCTCTCTCAGTCTGGTTCCATCTGGCTGCAAGCATGCAGCCCCCACTTGATGATCCATCAGCACTGGCAGGAGAGGGGAATTTCAGTTAACCCTCCACCATTCAAACTCCAGTCTCTGGGCCTGTAAAAGTTAGCAACCTGATTTTCCATCCCAAATCACAAAATACCACTTCAGACCTCTTCCTCTCCCTCAACAACTAGATCCTTTCTCCAACAGGTATGTTCTCTGAATAAAACCCCGTAACTAAGTAGTGCTGGCCTTGGTGGCTATTTTCAAGTACCTACATGGGGAAAAAAAAATCTGATGGTAGACAGAATTAATCTTAATCTAGCTGAAAAAAAGCATAATGAGAGATAGAGGTACAATGATAGACTCATTTTCTAAGTGTGTGTGTGTGTGTGTGTGTGTGTGTGTGTGTGTGTGTGTGTGTGTGTGTGTGTGTGTAAAAACACTCCTCCTTACCAATGACATCTCCCAGAATTGGACTGCAACTTCTTTCCCTCTTCCTTCTCCTCTGTGACAGCATGACTCTTTCAGCTGTAGAGAAGTGTAAAGGAAAGCCAAACATTTACAAGTAAAGGAGAGGTTTTTGTAAATGATAAATGATAAACATTACTCTTTTTGCTCCAGTCAGCAGTTTTTTGCAAGTTGTTCCATATAAATTTGTCTCAAAACAGGCATAAGTCTGAGAACCATCCTATATCTGCAACATTTTAATATATAAAATACTCTTTGATTAGATTATTCTGCCTGTAAAATATATTAGTGTTTTGAGTTTTGTTAGCAAGATTTTGTAAAATAGAATAATTGTGCATGCTATCAACATCTAAGACTAGTAGATAATTAGTTTGATGGCGATCTGAAATGTGAGATTCTGTACTGAACATTTTACAAATGTGTTTTTATTCTTACCAGTTACAAGATTAATTTAATGTAAAAAGTACATGAACAACCGCCCTCCCCCCCAAAGAAATAGTAGCATTTTTGTAGTGTGGAATTAAAGGAGGGAAAAAACTACATGTTAAGATATAAGATTCTGATTACATACAGACCTTCCCAAATACAATATGTATTTACTTAAGTCTTTGAAAGTCACATACACTAGGTTGGCTTTTTCCAGATTTTACATGATATTCCGTCATACTGTTCTTTAAAGCCAGGCACTATCTAAAAGCTGAACTCTCCTTACCCTGCTAAGTCCTCAGTGGACTTTTGTGATGCCAACTAGGGGTTAAGGAATTGCTCTGGGCTCAACCAGACCCACCCCACCACACCTGTAGGAAATGCTCCAACTGGAGGAAGAGTTAAGAAGCAGGGGAACAGCCCATGTGGTGGCAGACCTGGGAAGAGAGCAGACCTGCAGCTCCAGCAGTGGAGAGCTGAGGAAAAGACGAAAATCTCTACCTATGACAACTGCCAAAAGGTCCTTCACTGAGGAAAGGGAGAACTGCTACAGAGACAGCCAAAGAGAGAATCATTGATCTCTCCCTCCCATATGGACTCTGAGTTTTGTTAATTTCTCTTTATTTTGTTTGGACTACCCAAACAGGGCAAAGCCCTAGGACTGAGCTGGCCCAGGAGGTTGGGCCATACTGCAGAAGGAAGCAGTTGCCACCCAATTGAATAAGAAAGCTATCATACTATATGCAGCTGCCAGAAGGTGCCATGTGGTGAGCAGACACCCTTCACGCCACCTAGACCCAAATGGCAACCTTGGAACAATCAGAGGGGAGGTGATAGGAAGTGTCCCAGGGAGGGCAGCCTCTGGCTGTCAAATCACTGATAACCCTCAAAGGGCCTTGGGCTGGAGCCCAGTTGAGTGGGAGGGCCTAAGTCCTGACCACTAGCTGATGCTACCCTACCAACCAAACCCCAAGCAAGGACAATCACAACCTTCAACAGCCAGAACATTTCCAGTAGGGTCACAACACTTGTGTAGCAGTTTCTTACCTCTCTTCTGTTTAGCATACCGTGGTGCCTTAGTTTCCCCACTGATCACAATCCTGGACAGATAATTTATCTTGCTTTCTGGCCAAACTGAAAAATCACTCATTCCAGGATAATGAAGGGGTAATGAAACAGATCAAAACTGAATCCTAAACTACTAGGGCCACAATCCTCCCCTCTCATGTTTAAGTAACTTTCTTGGTTACAGCAGTTCCCAAAAGTCCTTCATCCTTTCTGGGCCACAGCCTTAAGGCTCTTGTATGATCTTCGCTTCTTTGGGAAGCTCATGTCAACCCTTTATGCAAAGAAAGTCACTGGCTCAGTTCTGTGAGGACTATAGCACACTACAAATTAGAGGCCTGGTTTCATATATAATTATTTTTAAACACTCTCTGCTGCTATTCTAAACTGAAGTTAAAATGTCTGATAAATAATTTACCAGGGAAAACAATCACCACCAAACTGTGGACATTCTTCTACTAAGGCTTATCTTGATTTTTACTTATAAATTCCCTGACTGTTTTATAGACATCTATCTCTGCTCTTTCCAAGATGAGCTGTTCTTTCGGAAGGCCAATTTAGGGAAATTCACACAATCAACTTTGTGTCAATTACACTAATTGACAGCAAGTTTAACACTTATTTCTGAACACTAATTTATTACTGCAAATATTTCCTTATTACAAATAAGTGCTAAAACCTTAAGGCCTGTGTCACGGAGTGTGGGGGAGTCCGGCCCTGCACCCCTCTTCCCCGGATTCACTGGGAGTCTCAGCCAGCCAGTAGAACAGAAGGTTTATTAGAGTTGCCAGGAACACAGTCCAAACAGAGCTTGTCAGTACAACCAGGACCCCTCCTGTGGGCCCTTCCGGGGGGCAGGGAGCTTAGACCCCAGCCCGGGGCTCCCTGCATTTCACCCCACAGCTCCAAACGGGGAGGGCAGGGAGGCCAGACCCTGTCTGCCCTTTTTCCCTCTTCCCCAGCCAGCTCCAAACTGAAACTGCCCAGCCCCTCCTCTCTCCTTTGTCTCCTTCCTGGGCCAGGAGGTTACCTGATCCCTTTGTTCCAACACCTTTAGCTCTCACCTTTGCAGGGGAGGGGCCGGGGCCATCAGTTGCTAGGATACAGAGTGTCAGCCCTTCTCTGTATCCAGGCCCCTCTGTAACAATCATGCACCCTTGTCCCACCACCTAGATACTCAAGCACTGCATAGGGAAACCGAGGCACCCACACAGTACTCAGGGAAAACATTAACAACAGTCCTAGTTCGTCACAGCCTGATTCAAAGCCTATTGAAGTCAGTGGTATCCTTTCCATTGACTTCCGTGGATCTTGGATCAGGACCTTAAAAAGAATTCCTCCACCTCCTAAAATACTCTTTGAAAGGCTTTATAAGTGTCCAGACAGGTGATGGTAGGAGTCCAGTGCCAGAAGACAACTCCGTCATGCTACACTTCTGCAAAATATTTTGATAATTCGAAAAAGGATGCAGTAGAACTAATAAAAGAATAGCTGTCAAATTTTTAGTTTTTATAGAATCATAGAAATGTAGGGCTGGAAGTGACCTTGAGAGGCCAACTGCCCATCTCTCTGTGCTGAGGAAGGACCAAGTATACCTATATCATCGCTGAAAGGTATTTGTTTCTCCAAAGCCTTTTTCATAAGGAAAAAGAAGGATGACCATGAGAAAAATATCTGATACTCCCAAGACATCCTTTATTTGCTTCCTTTTAGTAAAAATATGACAATCTAATTTCTTTCTAACTTTGGGAAGAAGCGCCCACAACTAGGAACTGGTATGCCAAATTTTAGCCCAAAGGAAAATTTAATTTCCAAGTCAGAATGTGATTAAACAGCAAGTCTTCAATAGAGATCCTGTGAGGCTTTAAAAATAGAGGTGCTGCTATCATAGGCTTGGATTTTCAAAAGTTTACTTCTGAGCATAGTGCTTAGCACCATTAGCTATCCTATTGATTTTAATGGGAGAACTGGTGTTAGTGAGTGTAACTTGCCCAGTTAGTGTTTGCAGGACTTAGTCAATATTGCTGACTCTTGCAAATTTTTGTTTTTAGTCCCTGCTGTAGCAATCTTCCAGTGATGCCAAAATCTCTGGCCATCACATGACCTGAGGGAAGGAAAGTAGAGACAAGAAGCTCCTTTAATCTAGGGACATTGCACTAAAGTGTATACTCCAATACCATGCATTCTAGTCCTGGATACTATTAATATTTCTGTGCGCTTTACAACCCTTACCATGATTCAAAGCCTAGTACTGTTCCACAGTAAGGCATAAGTATCTCTCTCACTTCTGATAGATAACTGAGATCTTGCAAAAAGTTCCCTGCAGGCAGAGGTGCCAGGGGAACCTAGTTCTCTAATATAACAAAAGCCTAATCTCATCTGTTTTGTCACATAGTTTTTTGCAAGAAATGTAGCAAATAGCATGCTTCCCTAGTCCAGGCTTACCACACTGTTGAGAAGCTGGAAAACCCTAAGGAAGGGATTGTTGGATTTAAGAAGCCCTGGTATACAGGTAACTTAGAGTATGTCTACACTGGCAAGTTTCTATGCCACAAGTTATACCACTTTTATTAAAACACTGGGATTAAGCCAGTGCTGTGTGTCCACACTGTGCTCCTTTTGATGCTGGAGCACATCCACATTAGCAGCTCTTGCAACAGCAAAGAGAGCAGTGCACTGTGGGTAGCTTTCCCATTGTGCAACTGGCTGCAGGATGCTTTGAGAAGGGTTTGCAATGCCTCATGGGGCAGGCACAGCATCACATGATGCAGATTTCCCAATTCCATTCTTCCATGGGCATCCTGGTACATTGCCAGTGGCTTTTCAACTGAAGTGGGGTGTGGGGGAGAGTGTGTGACAGGGAGTGTGTGTGTGTGTATGGAGGAGGGGGGAGAGACAGAGTGTGTGTCAGCATGCTGTCTTGTAAGTTCAGACAGCGGCAGGAAACAACCAGTCCTGAGGCTGAGGGAGGGGGAAACCCCAACATCAGCCCCCGCCTCCCTCCCTGGACTCTGCACAGCAATCTCTCTCTCTCGCTCTCTCTCACACACACCCCTGCCTCTGTGTTCAACAGCACGAGCATTCCACATTAATGGTTTGCTTTGTGTCCGGAGCAGATCAGCACAGCACATGAGGGCTGTCAGAAACGGTGCTTTGAAAGGGGGGGGCGCATGTTTGCAGGGCAGCTGCAAGGCTGGCTCCAGGCACCAGCGCAGAAAACACATGCCTGGGGCGGCAAGCCACAGGGGGTGGCATGACAGTCGCCATGAGGGTGGCAGTCAGGCTGCCCTTGGCGGCATTTCTGCAGGAGGTCCGCGGATTCGGCGGCAATTCGGCGGCGGGTCTATCGACAGCGCGGGACCGGCAACCTCCCGTAGAAATACCGCCAACGGCTGCCTGACTGCTGTGCTTGGGGCAGCACAAATCATAGAGCCGCCCCTGGGCAGCCGAGTTCAAAACAATGAGCAGAGCGGTCACTTGAGGCATTATGGGACAGCTCCGGAGGCCAGTTACAGCGCTGAAAGCAATTAAGTGTCTACACTGGCAATATAGCGCTGGAGCCTCTGTGCAGATAGCCTTAGGACTCTCGTCGAGGTGGGTTTTTGGCAGTGCTGCAACTGAAGAGTTTCTGCGCACACAGTGGCTTGGCAGTGTGTACACATCTGCAGTTTGAGCACAAAAAGCTGCTTTACTGTGCAGAAACTTGCCAGTGTGGACAACCGCTTAGAGAAGTGATGGAAATTACTAGCTCTGATATAAAGGTGACTGGGGAGCCCAAGAGGAGGGACAAAAGGATTTGTGAAATTCTGATAGGAAGGTGAGCAAATGAATACCTATTCCATAATAAATGGGAACCAACTAGTGGAAAATTTACGTGGAAACTTAATATAATGTTGAGGGGAAACTAACATATGAAACACTAGGTACAAAGGTAATTGTGTCTCTGTAGTGGGTGTTTTGGGGCATTGCTAATTAACTTTAGAGCCTTTTACCCATGGCTCACCAGTTTGAATCCTGCCCAGTGTAGCAAGGATTAATAATTGTTCTCATTTAATAGCAGCTTGGTAGCCCCTATAGGATATGTGTTTGGTAAATCTGAGTTTCATCTCCCATGTCACAAACTGCCCACTGTGCTTTGCACTAGATGCTTACAAGCTCTTCAGGGCAGGGACTGTCTCTTACTAAGTGTTGGTACAGGATTCAGTACAATGGTGGTCCTGATCCTAGTTTAATGCTCTAGTGAGAGCCAAAATGGCCATACTCACGATAAATCTGTGAGAACTGGTAACCCAGTGATTGTCACATACACTGGAGGTGGGAGATCACAAATCGGATAGACTCACAAAACATGATTTAAATTTTAAATCTCATGATTTTAGGGCCTAATTTATTTTTTAATTTATTTAATAATGTTTTTAACGTCAGGGATTGGGGACACTGCTGATTAGCCCATAATGAAGAGCACTGGCATTGCACATAACACCATTAAGCGTCCAAGATAAAGTCCACTGAAGTCAGTAGAAAGATGCCTATTGACTTCAATGGATTTTGGATTACGCTCTAAAATACTAAATAACTGAAGGTGCCCTTCAGTTATAATAATCAAGATTTTTTAAAAGAATAATAGTAATAAAACCTCTTCCTTTGTTGTGAGTCAGTTTGAACATAATAAACCTTGTTTTTGGTTATACAGTTTGTGATGTCAATGAATGGAGCATTCATTCTGAAATGGAAAATTCCAGTGTAATGGAAATCTTTTCAGTGGAGTAAATCATTTTTGGCAAAGTCAGTTTTAAGCTGTGTAATTTTCTCGGTTGGTTTGGAAACAAAGTGATTTAATGTTTGGAAGTAATTTAATGAGGGGAGTGGGGCAGGCATGTGCAAGGAGGTTGGGCTCTCCTGTCACTGCTTATAAGCCCTGTATTTTATCAACATGTCACAGAACAGATGCAGTATGCTATGGTGGGCTACGCAGTCACCATGACAGTTCTTGAGTTGCTGATAAAGTTTGAATATTCTTTGCATGCATAATTACATAAAATCTCTGTCACACCACATAAGCAAAAATAATTAGCTAATTGAAAAATGCTTCAATGCCTGTCATCGTATATGGTTCCAGAGACTGTCTTTTTTGCCTTTTTTCAACTTGTTTTCAGTCCATGCACCAGTATCTTATCTGCATAGCTAATTCCTTTATAAATATAAAAAAGTCCAATTCTATTTCCATTTTAGTTCAGCAATATTCACCCCAGGTTCACTTTCATTTTGAGAGTCTTTCAGGAAAGCAGCAGTTGCTCCTTGAGTCAGCCCAGTTGGCAGTATTACTCAGGATTATTTTCAAATGGAAAAAAAATTGCTGCCTGTAAAGTTAACTGAACTACTTGAGGAAAGATGGACCAAATGAGATGAAGGCTCAGACTTTTAAAGGTATTTAGGTGTTGCTCTGGTCAGTATTGCAATGCTTAATTGACCTAGGAGCCTAAGGGCTTGTCTTCACTACCCGCCGGATCGGCGGGTAGCAATTGATCTATCGGGGATCGATTTTTCGCGTCTCGTTAAGACACGATTAATCGATCCCCGATCGCACTCCCCGTCGGCGCCGGCAATCCACCTCATCGAAAGGCGGAAGCGGAGTCGACGGGGGAGCGGCAGCGATCGACTCGCCGCCGTCCTCATCGCCAGGTAAGTCGATTACGATACGCCGACTTCAGCTACGCTATTCCCGTAGCTGAAGTTGCGTATCGTAGATCGACCCCCTCCCCTAGTGTAGCCCTGGGCTAAGAGTCCATCTACACAGCAGTGGGGAGGTGTGATTCCCAGCTCAGGTAGACGTGCACACACTAGCTCTGCTTGAGCTAGCACCTAAAAGAAGCAGGAGGGCCCTGGTGACATGGGCTAGTCACCCGAGTATGCACCCCAAGGGTTGGGCAGGACTCTGTACTTGGAACAGCTTCAAGAAAAACTCATACCAGCATACCCATAGTTTGGTAGTCAGGGAACACTCCCAGAAGATGGGAGACCACAGTTCCAGTCCCTGCTTCAAATCAGGCAGAGCAGGGATTTGGATATCCGTTGCCTTCATCCCAGGAGAGTTCCCTAATCCTTGTGCTATATGGTAGGAAGGGTGTGTCTCTCCTTTCTAGCAGGAAAGGGCTGACCTGGTTTAGCCACCTAAACCTACACCTAGGAGACGGTTCACAGTTGTGAATCCCAAGCAGAGATAGGTGCATCCCTCTGTTCTGTCAGTTAGCACCTAAATACCTTTGTGGATCTGGGCCTAAAGCCCCTCTCCTTTAATCTGTGATAAACACCTGGCTAATGTTGGCGGCTCCCAACTCACCTTGAGTGCTGCTGTGAATCCCATTTTTAAGTGCCTGACTCACCCCATGAATTGTTTAGGGAACCTGGTCTCCTAACTCAGGGCTGTGGATTCCATTCAGCGGTAGAGCACCTAAACATTAGGCATTGCAATACTGAGCTAGAGTCCCCTTTGTGGATCTAACCCTAAGGCCCAGATCCTTACAAGTGTTTAGGCACCTAACTCCCATTGATTTCAATCAAAGTTAGGCCCAGATCCTGAAAGGTATTTAGGCACATAAGTGCCCAAGTCACTTTTGAAAATGAGACTTAGGATCCTACGCAAGCTAGGCATTGCAACACTGACAGGAGCAATGCCTAAAATACCTTTACTAATCTGGGACAAAGTGATTAAACTCAAATCATTACTATAAGTTTTGTAAAAGTCTGTACACCTGTTTTAATGCACACTCTATATTGCCTCAAATCAGCAGATTCCCCTTCCTTTTTTTTATGTTAAACAAACAAACACACTTGTACAATCAGCAATTCTGTTTAGCTTTCACAAAGTTCCATACATTTTCGTAAGTTTTTATAAAGTTTATAATTCATAAAAATAAAATTATATCGTTACTCTGGGGAGTGTTCAAATTTGATTTCTTTATAAACTGTCACATTTAAAGTGGCCAAAAGGCTCAGTCCAAGAAACTACTGCTTCCATCTAGAAAGATATTGTGTGGTGAGGAACACAGAGCTACTACAGTACCTCATTTCAGTGGCACCACTATGTTTTCAAAGTAATAGAGAACATTAGTATTGGGTGTTTCACTCAGGGGAAGTCATACCACATAAGTCATTTAACGTTAGACTGGTCAAAACCCTTACAAATATAGGGCAAGATTATGATCAGCCCCCATATGAGTGTGCAAGAGTGTGGAGGATGGTGCAAGTATCTTCCTATATCCCTTACTCATCTGTGCAAGGCTGGGGCACCATGGTATTCTTTGCTTTCAGGGAAGCAAGGGTGGTCCAGTGGTTAGAACAGTAGCTTGTGCTTCAGAAAGACCCAGGTTTAATTCCCTGGTCTTGCATAGACTGCCTGTATGACTTTGAGTAAGTAACTTAGTCTTTAGTTTCTTAGTTCCCCATCTATAAAATGAGGATAATAGCAGTTCTGCACCTCACAGGGCTGTTGTGAAGATAAACACATCAAAGATGATAAGGTGCCACACTGATCTGGGCCGTCTATGTACAACTAGATAGAGCTCCACAAGGCTGCTGGCACTAGTCTCACTCATGTGATCAGAAAGGGGTGGTATGGGAACAGACATTGTACCTTTCAAAAGCAAAGTGCAGAAGCTGCAGTTCAGAGAGTTTTGGTTAAGTATTGTGTTTCTCTGAAACTATAGTTGCCATAGAACAGTTTATATGGTCTATTGTGGGATCTATGGTTTAATATTTAGCAGCATTCCATTTATGACCGGTGCATTAACAAATCATTAAGGGTCAGAACCTATCACTCTTATTTAAATTAAGAAATACCTTAGCCATGAGAATGCTTGTGGAATAAAGTGCCTTTCTGTAAGGGTGGCAGAATCAAGCCATAAATAAGATTCATCCAAGCATTTTGCTCCTGTTGGCCTTTTTTTTTTTTCCAGAAAGGGGAACAGAAATAACTGGTGCATAGGTTTAAACTGGTGCATAGGTTTAAAACGCCCTCTATTATTATTATTATTAATTATTATGTATTTATTAATTGCTTGCACTATAGTAGTGGCTAGATGCTCCAGCTAGGCCTGAGTATTGTGTACAAACGTTTGTCTGCCTGGAAAAGACAATGCCTGTCTTAGGGCTGGTCCACACTGCGGGGGGCGGGGTGTCGATCTAAGATATGCAACTTCAGCTACGTTAACGTAGCTGAAGTTGAATATCTTAGATCGATTTCAAACGGTACTTAACCCGGTCCACACCGCAGCAGGCAGGCTCCCCCGTCGACAGCTCCTCCTCTGCTCACGGAGCTGGAGTTCCGGTGTCGATGGGGAGCGGCTCTGGGATCGATTTATCGCATCTAGACGAGACGCGATAAATCGATCCCAGAACATGGATAGCTACCCGCCGAATAGGGCGGGTAGTGTAGACGTAGCCCTACTATCTTAATTTAAGACAAAATGGAACAAATAGATGAAACAAATATGTGGGACAAAGAGGAGGCGGGGTGGGGGGGACCAGTAACATAAGCATGCTTTTTTAAAAAAAAAACCATCACAAACTAGCTCTGTCCACAGTTTTTAGGTACAGACAGTTTTTGGTTTGTTTTTGTTCAATCCACACTATGATGTGGGGAATCTTGGAGCTTAGTGACATTAGATGTGTATGTTATCTCATGTTTTTGGATGGCTGGCAGGAACACCACTTTGGTAGAGTCATCTGTTAGTACAGTATTAATTGTTCTGTGTTCTAGAAATAGATACACCTCAGTATGATTATAGCCTTAATTATTTCCAGAAACCTTTTATAATTATATGAAACTATTTGTATTTGTTTTATAAGTAACTATCCTCCTTCCTTAGTAATCCAAAGAGATACATTCAGTCTGTTAAAACACTTGGTGTGATTTTGTTTATATAGTGAAAAAAATACTGTGCTAGCTACTTTAACTGATTGACTATCTAGTGTGTGTATTTATAATCAAGATGGTTTTTTTGAAATATTCCTGCTAATAGTATCAATCAGATGTGATTTAAATTAGGCTGACATTTGTTCTTTAATAGATTTCCGGTGTATTCTAAACCAATGCTTCAACAAAATACACTTTCTCAAGTGTCAGCAAACTGGAAAAGTGTTGCACTATAGGTCTTCATTTCTTCTTTAGCCTATAAAGTTAGAAAGAGAGAGAGAGAGAATGTAACTCATGCTCAGAAAGCTTCATTTCTTCTTTTGCATTAATATGTTACACAGAGGGCCGGCTTTAAGCCAATTTGTCCGATTCCCCGGTGGGATTTTTTTTTTTTTGCTTTGACAAAGTCCGGCAGGAGGTTTTTTTTTTGCTCTAACAAGTCCGGCGGGAAGGTGCGGGGCCCCACCGTCGTTCTTCACGTGGGACCCCACACCCGCTAAAGCCAGCCCTGGTTACAGAGACAGAAACTCATGCTTATAACTCTTAATATTTACATTGTGAAAAATACGTAACTTTTTTTCATTTGGAAATATCAGAAATGCTGATCAGTAAAGACAAATAATAGTTTTTGAGAATGTTTAAGTTAATTGAATCTAATACTTCCCTTTGGGAAAAGAAACAAAGCTCTAATTCCTAATTCTAGTGTAGCCACCAGTTTTTGTATTTAATATCAGCCAGTCCATACACTGCTCGTCGCAAAAACGTTGGCATGTTTGTTTATGGGCTCAATATACAGCCTGTGAAATTAAGGCATATATCTTAGTTATGCTGATTCAACTGGGTGAATACAGTGTACTTCAAATATTGTGTATCAGTGTTATTTCTTTTGTGATCCTCTCCTGGTACAATAAACCCTTAAATGTGAATTCACTCTTAAAAAGCTGACTATAATAAGTAACTTTTATATTATCCCTTGAGATGCATATCTGAGAAGCCTGTTCTCACCTACTATATTAAAATATTCTAACTTTTTTCCCCTAAGTCATTTTCCTTAATAACCTTTTTACTACAAAAGTAAATCCATATTTTATTAAAATATTTTATTCATCTTTAAAAATTTAATTATCTGCTGTTTGGCATCTTTATGGGAAAACATTAAAGTGGCAGTATTATTTTCAAGAAAGGAAGACTATTTTATGACGTTCACGACACAGAAGGCAGGCAGTGTTCTGATGAGAAGGTGGAAGGCCATACTCTCCCGCCTTTGAGTAAGGCCAATTAGAATAGCCAAGTGTGGTAAACTAACACAGCCATGTCATGTTCTCCTTAATAGTTCCTTCCTCTTAAGTCCACATGCTTGATGAGACAGCTATTGATGCTAAATTATGCTGTAATTTTAAGATTAAGTGCAGATGATTTAACTGCTTTGAAGTAAATAACCAGTTCTGATTTACTGTCTCAACAGATTTATAAAAAGCTTTTTGAATGTGCATTTTAAAAAAAAGATTGTTATAGCTCTACACCTCTATAAATCTGCCTTTATTGTTCAGCATAGATGCCAGGCTGCTAGCATCCCATTACAAGTTTAAAATCATTTGGCAACACACTTGAAACTCACTAAAGCAGAAATTAGAGATGTGTTGGTTTTCCACTGTTCACACTTGTTTCTGACGTGACATTGTCAGCAGAAAATTCACTCCCTACAAAAATATTTAGCCCTTGGGATTACCTCATTTCACTGTGTTGGCAACTTTCGCATCTCCTCCGCCCCCCCCCCCCCCCCATGTTATATTGTAAAACACAGTTCATATACAGAGCATCATGGCAAAAGAGGTGAAAAATGAGGCATTAAAAGAAAATGACACCCATTTTGCTCATTCCAGAAACCTGATTTTTTCAAAGATAGGCAGCATTTCACAGCTTGAATAAACTTAGAAATATGCTTAAAAATAAGGCCCAGATTCTGCAATCCTATTGTAAAATTCATGACCCAGGGACAGAGTTGATGGGAATTGAGAGGTGAACCTTGTTAAGCTTCCTTGGAATGCTTCTCTTAGGCAGATGGCTTTGGCAGGAAAAGTGACTTCTAAATCAAGCAGATCCCAGAGATCCACAATGAAAGAAAGCTGTAGCCTCACTATAAAGTGGCCCCTGTGCAGTGATGGCTGAGCACCTTCTGGTCAGACATCATCTTTCGTTTCATGTCCATGCAAATATTTCTCTACAAAGAAGGTGGAGATATGAATTGAAACTTGGAGCAGTATTGACTCCTTCACAGGTATATTCTTGGATCGTTGTGAGGCTCATACTGTATTTGCTGGATGTGGTTCATTCTATACTAGCATGCCTCTTACCAATTTGTGGAGACTAATCTCTGAAGATTTGGAAAGGTAAGGCTTCTCGAGTTAAAGAAAGTGTGGGGCAGAGCACCCGTTCCTTCAATTTTGTGCAACCAACCCAGTTATACAGATATCTGCTCTCCTATAGTTGTGTTAACAGAAGTAAGCCTATTGGCTTGTTTGGCCAGATTCTGCTTTCAGTTATACAGATTCTAGTCCATGGAAGTGGGCACCGTAAGTGACACCATAGGCCAGAGAGTGGGATCTTTACTCATCTTGGTGAGCACTTAGGAGAGGTCCCTTTGAAGTCAATGGTACTATGCTTGTCAGTAAATATTCAACATAAATGTTCTAAAATTGGGCCTTGTGGTTTTACTAAATTGGCCACACCATAGGCAGGATAAAATTTCCCATATTAATCTAAAGGCTAAACTCAGAATTTTCAAGTCTGTGTGCCTAAAATTAGTTTCCTAATTCCATATTTAGGAACCTAGATATAAAGCATATTTTTCAAAGGTACATGCAGCTCCCACTCATTTCAGCAGGACTTGCATGTGTTTATCACTTTTTAAAAAATCCGTCTGTTTTTATTTAGGAGCCTAAATATAGGTTAGGATCCTAACTTTAAACTCTTAGATTTGAATGTTTTAGCCTAAAACTCTCCCCTCCCTCCCACAAAAAAAAATCAGTTTTTTAAAATAAGTGCCTCCTAGCAGACTGTAGGGTTGAACAGAATACGTATTGTGCCTTTAAGATATATTATAACCCTTTTTTTTTTCAATTTAAATTCTCTCTTATTCAGGGAGCAAGGTCATTACATAATGTCATTTAATTTGAGAAATTTAGGGTGAAGGTGCATGAAGCGCTGAAGAATGTTTAAATCTGATTTATTAGACTTTTCTAAACTCTCTACAAATACAAATATAAATAAAGTGATGTTCTGGAAAAGCTGCTTCCTCAAAGAGAATAGATATTTGGGGCTGATTCTTCAGAGGAAAATGGGTGGATACTTCTCATCAGTTTGTTTGTTTGTTTTAAAGAAATTTGAGTTAATATTACTTGTGGCATGTTTGTCTGAAGCTACGTATGTATAAATGAGTCTGGTTAATCTAAGTGATGCTTTGTAAATGGTGCAGGATTGATAATTATGGCAAATGTGTATCCAGAGAAGAGGCACAACATAGGCAGTGCCTGTTTAGTCTTCCTCACACCATCTTGTCAGCATGTATCAACTATTAAATAGTTGGTGGGATCGGTGGTAGGTGTCTCTTGGATCGGGGAAAAAAACAGAGGTTCATTTCCTTTAATTAAGACCTGTCTCTTTTAATAAGATGCATTTAAAAATCTATCTTGAGAGGTGAAAATTGGAGGCAGTAATATAAAGCCACCATCCAAATTGCTGTCTCTTGCCCTCCTCCTGAATTACATTCTTTATTCCCTTTTTACATACATTCTTTTGTCACTTTCTTTAAAAACAGATACTAAGATCCCCAGAACTCTAACTATTGTATTGTGAGTCTTGCAGTACTTGATGTATTTCTGCTGGAATCTCAGCTTTCATTGTTGGAGCGTGGTGGGGTGGGGGACGAGGTTTTCAGCCTTATCGGTCATGGAGAATAGCTTGAAAGAGCACTCTAAAGGCTTAGAAACCAGAAGGCAAGAACCCAGATTTTATTATTATTTAAAACTATCATGATTTTTAAGTCATCTCATGATTTTCGGAAGCCTGATTTTTTTGAAAACTTCGGGTTGGTAATACTGCCTTCAGCAGAATCTACTCGTGTCAGATTATTGTAATTAACCTTTTGCCTCCTTATTAGACACTGTTAACTTCCACAGCAGAATGCAGTCAACAGAGGGCTCCATTATCCCTCCTGTTTGGGAAAAAGCAATACTTATAGAGGGCAGGGGACCTCCTGAAGCGACTAGAGTTGGAAGCTGTGGGATATCAGCCTTGGAGCTGGCTATTGGGAAAAAGGCTGGGCATCTTGGGATCTGGGACTAAAAGATTAAGAGCTGGGCTGAGAAGCAGCTTGTTGCTGGCAGAGTGGCCAGTAGTTCTGCCAGGCAGAGACTTGAGAGTAGACTGCAAACAGGGAAAATGCGCAAATAGGTCTGAACAAGAAGGACCAAAGAACTGAAGTCTGTCTAGTAGATGATGTCCTCCTGAAGAGGAGAGGCCTCCAGTTAGTACCCCTTGCATTAAGCCTGAGCAGTGATTGCACCAGCCTCTTCCAGGTGGGGGGCCTGAGGTGGCAGAAAATTGGGTGGGGGGCACTGTGCTCCTGCTCCCCATGAGGCCATGCCTCTTTCCGTAGCCCTGCCCCCTGTTCTTCCTAAATTCCAGCCCTGCCGCCTCCTCCTCTCACCTCCACCCTAAGACCCTACCTCCTGGTTGGGGATGTGGCTGCTTCTTAGCTATCCACCATGCTATGACCGCTCACAGCTTAGAAATAGCCACCAGGACGGGGGGACCTGGCTCCGGGGCCGGCAGAGCTCTTGCGGAACAGCAACCAAAGGAGGCATGGCCTAGAAGCCTGGGCAGGTGAGTCCGTACAGCTGTGGGGAGCCCCAGACCCTCTACCTGCCCTGGGTGGCACGCCTCGGCAGATGTGGACACGGGCCAGGGGCTGCTCTTGGGCACCCCAGTGCCCCACCTGAGCTAACTCCAGCACTGCTGCTGGTGGCATTGCTGCCACCTTCAGAGCTGTGCAGCCAGGGAGCGGCCGCTGCTACAGGGTGGCTATGGCAAAGGTAATAGCCATTGCTAGGTCATCCCATAGCATCACCCCAAGCCTGAGGAGCCTTACTTCATACCCCTGTAGACAATGGTGACTCTTTGGTCTAATATTTTGGCTTAAAACTGAAATATTTCAATTGAAGCTGTCAGTGTGGTTCCTCTTGGGATTTATAGAAGCATGCATACTTCATGCTCCTGCTTTCCTCTCTGGCTGGAGTACATCTGCCATGTACCTTCTTCCCAATGGTGAGGGGAGGATAGTACCTCAGAGGAGTCCCTTGCCATGGTGTATCATGGCAGATGTAATCCAGCAAGAGAGCCTGGGTCCTAGAGAAAATGGGCACACCTACGGCATCTGATCTACAACTCCTATGAGGCCCTGTGGGACCAGTATTAAATTTAGATATTTCGGTTTGCATTTTTTGGTGAAACATCAACATTTTCCAATCAAAGCAGACAATTATAGTGAAAAAAATGTTTAATCAAAAAACCAATTTTCTATAAAAATACATTTACAAGAGAAAATTCTTGACCAGTACTACTGTTTACATACAGACATTTATACGTGAACAGCACTAAAATAAGCCATACGCTATTGACTTACTAACATTCTATAGCTTCCTCATTTGATTCCTATAATGAACACTTTGTTATCCCCACCAGGAATTGAACAAAAGTTGAAAATTCAAAGCATAAAATCTAATATATATAACTGGACAAAAAACAGATTTTGTTTGTGAATTCCTTCCCGCTCCCAAAATCAGTACAAAAGATCTACAGTAGAATCTTAGAGTTACAAACACCAGTTATGAACTGACCAGTCAACCACACAGCTCATTTGGAACTGGAACATAACAACATAAAAATGGCCATACTGGGTCAGACCAAAGGTCCATCCAGCCCAGTATCCTGTCTGCCAACAGTGGCCAATGTCAGGTTCCCCAGAGGGCATTAACCTAACAGGTAATGATCAAGTGATCTCACTCCTGCCATCCATCTCCACCCTCTGACAAACAGAGGCTAGGGACATCTTGGGAAGTACACAATCAGGCAGCAGCCAAGACAAAAAAACAAACAAACAACCCAGGTACAGTACAGTACTATGTTAAACATAAACTACTAAAAAAATAAAGGGAAAGCAGCATTTTTCTTCTGCATAGTAAAGTTTCAAAGCTGTATTAAGTCAATGTTCAGTCATAAACTTTTGAAAGAACTGCCATAACATTTTGTTCAGAGTTATGAACGTTTCAGAGTTACGAACAACCTCCATTCCCAAGGTGTTCATAACTCTGAGGTTCTACTGTATACTAAACTTCCATATAAAATAGTTATTTCTTTAAAAAAATGGGCTACAGGTTTTTTTGGAGGAGCAGGAGGAAGAGTTACCATCTACAAAATTACATTTCACAGGTTTTAGGGAAAAAACAAGATGTTTTGCGGTTTGTTAGCTTGTTTTTGGTTTTGCTTATATTTTTGGCAAAAATGAATTACATTATTCTTCAAAATATTCAGGTACAAACTTCCATAATCTATATTCTGGAAAAGAACCTATACCTAAATATATACTATACGGATTAGTGGAAATAAATCCAACCACAATCCCAAAATGAAACAGAAGATTCACAGTTCTGATGTCAAGGAAGCTCTTATACTATAGCTGATATGAAATCACTTTGATAGCATTAGAGCTATGAAAGAAAACAATCTTTAAGTGTTAAAAACATATATCTAGGACACATTTCCCTTGATAATTGCCATTTAGATTGTTGCTCCTGTCAGCCTTTCGTGGATCCTCAAGATCCCTCAGATAGCACTCACAACATACAGTGTTCTAGGTAGGAAATCCCCTAAGCCAGTGGTGGGTAACCTGTGGCCTACAGGCCACACGCAGTCCGTTAGGGTAATCCGGTGGTGGGCCGTGAGACAGTGTTTACATTGACCGTACGCAGGCATGGCTGCCCGCAGCTCCCAGTAGCCGCGGTTTGCAGTTCCCGGCCAATGGAAGCTGTGGGAAACAGCGGCCAGCACGTCTCTGTGGCCCACGACACTTCCCGCAGCTCCCATTGTCTGGGAACGGTGAACCACTGCCACTGGGAGCTGTGGGCAGCCAAGCCTGTGTACGGTCACTGTAAACACTGTCTCGCGGCCCGCCAGCAGATTACCTGACGGGCTGTGTGCGGTGCACGGGCCACACTGCCCTAAGCACTTTTTGAGGTTTTAGAAGCTTGATTTTCTAGATTAAAAATGCACAGAGGGTTTGAATTTGTTACTCAGAAACAGAATATGCCCATTTCTGAAGAATTGTTAGCTTTGTTTACTTAGGAATGCATCCAAAAAACCTTGCAAAAATCTTATTTGTCCACCCAAAACTGCACAAGGACTATGTGCCCTTCTGCAGGATTTCTTAATCTCTGTTATATCATTTGGCCCTAGGTACCAAAAATACATAGGCCTCTTCACATGTCAAGAAAAAATGGGCTTTGTGCTAAAACGTGGACAGAGACAATTTGTTAGTCTTCCTACTTGCAGTGGCAAAATCAAAGCCCTCTATTTAATATTTAGTGCATTGGATACTTTTGCTTTTACGGAGTCCTTCATGACAATAAAGTAACCAATAAAAAGATATAGAGTACTTTTTTTCCATTTTCTGTGAGCTAACACTTCCTTTTGGAAGTCTTATTTCTAGTGGAAATTAGTATGTTTATATTAAGAACAATGCATACACTATAAAAGACTATAAATATTTACAAACAATTGGAATTAAAAACACACAACATGTAACATGAAATGTAAAATATTTTAGAGTTCTGATGACATCAGGATAACCTGGGGAATTACAGACCAGTCATCTTAATTTCTGTACCTGGAAAGATAATGAGGCAAATAATTAAGCAATCAGTTTGCAAACATCTAGAAGATAATCAGGTGATAAGTAACAGCATGGATTTGTCAAAAACAAATCATATTAAACCAACCTGATAGCTTTCTTTGACAGGGTTACAAGCCTTGTGGATAGTGGGGAAGTTGTAGATGTGGTATATCTTGACTTTAGTAAAGTTTTTGATACTGTCTCACATGATCTTCTCATAAACAAACTAGGGAAATGCAACCTAGATGGAGCTACTATAAGGTGGGTGCATAACTGGTTGGAAAACCATTCCCCGAGAGTAGTTACCAGTGGTTCACAGTCATAATAATGACTATAATTATAATAATGTGGTAATAAATACACTGAGCCAAATTTTGACCTCACCTATATTCATGAACTTTAATAATGTTTTGAATATAAGAAATGTCTGTTGTACTATTCTTTCTAGAGTCCTTAATAGGAACTTGAGTATATTTGTTTCTGGAGAGTGAAAAAGCAAGGATGATGTTTTTTTCGCTGAACATTTCTAGGAAAAGTATCTTTACCATTAAAAAAAGAAAGACTGTATATACCTGAAATGTATGTCCAAATATAGATGCCTTCAGTGGACAGACTTTCCTTTTCGCAGCTTTCTGGAGCTGTATACCTGGGGTATACAACTGAAAAAATGTTTAATTGTGTAAAAAAGGTGTATGTGATAATCGTTCTGTAGAGAAATAGGCATTAATCTATAAATTTAGACTCATGCTGTTGAACCTACTTAGTAACTTCTTTAGTACAGAATATGTTCTAAAATATATTTAAAAACAAAACAGCAGCCCTAAAACTAACTCGCATGGTAACTACAGAGCTGAAGAATTAAAAGTGGCTTAATGTGACTTTTAGTTCTTTGGTGATAGCAAATTTGAAGAGATTAAAAGCCTGAGTCATAAAAAATGCATCTACTAGTTAAGAGGCTTTTTAATGTACTTAGTAAAGTGTGTAATGCAGTTTTTTGAGTTAGGTGAACTTTGGTAATTCATTACAACTTTTTTCTCTTGTGAGTAATTTGCCAACTATAATTTACAAGCAGGGCATGCAGCACAAAAAAAGTAGACAAAAGACAAAAAGAGCAACCTATCCTTCAACACACAAAATACACAACTTATGTTCGTAGATATTAAATGCAGTTGCTAAAGTGCATTGAATTTCCAGGTTGCTATTAGATGGAAGTGATATAATGACCCAGAGGGTTTATATTAGAAGGTATATAGTTCAGCAGAGAGGAGGGATTGCATTTGCACAGTGGGAGATTTCTTACTCTTTTCCTGCAGCAGCACTCTGAGGAGGCATGTGTTCATGAGGCTCTTCTGAAAATTTTCCTCCCCTATTGATACTGTGTGATTATGCCTCCTTTGTTTACAGTGTGTCCTCAGAGTAACATGTTTATATGTGTGAATGCAGCCTTGTTATGTTCCTCTGATTTCTTCCCCCTCCTCTCCTATAAAACTTCCCACTCTCAAACCCATATCCACAGCTCCACCAATAATAACCTGCTTCCCTGCTATGGCATTATTTTTAAAGGTGTGCCAGGTACACTTAGGGTCCTAATTTTTATTCCCAGTTAATGGGACTTGCACTTCTAAGTGCCTAAAATTTACTTCATAAAATGGGATTTAGGCACTTTTGAGGCCAGGGTTTCACTTATATTTTTCATTACATATGCTATATCCTACATGGAGTAAGAAAAATAGCCCCTTCCTTCCCCCGGTGTATAGTATCTAGGTACCCTCATGAGGTTTAGGCCTTCCTCTAATGCATCTGTCATTGGCCACTACTGGAGGCAATATACTGGACTAAATGGAATAGTACTCTGTTATCACATAGTAATTCCTATAATACTTGTCCCCGTAAGGGAAGGGGTATAATATCAGCTTTGGATTAAAAAGAAAATAAGTAGTAGGTGGAGAGAGAAAATGTGAGTAGAAGTGACAGCAGTGAACTGTGCAATGTGATGGCTGTAATGGAATACAGCCAATGTTCGTTCCTGATGTTTTATTGAATAAAGTCTTGTATATATTATCAGTCCTTCAAAAGATAATACAAGTTTCTTCATGTCTATTTTAAGTATTTCAGCAAATCCATATTTCATAAACCTCCACTTATTGCCACAAACTCAAATTGTCTTCAATTTGTCTGTCTGAATCAAGTTCATATTACATGTCCTGATACAGTAAGTGCATTTATGGTGAACACTTGAACACCTGATTCAAGAAAAACTCGACCCAGTGCTCTCAGACCAAGAATCTAAAGGTACAAACAAGAGGGAAACAATTCTTATCTTGTGAAATGCAATTTTAATTACAATGGCCATTTCTGTCCTATATGTTGGTGATAGCTTTCTTGCTGGAAAGGACACCACTTCTGCTACAAACAGTGTGGAGCCCATTATAGGGCATTGCAAATTAATTTTAAATTATAAAGTATTTTAGTGTTTAAAATTTAAAATATTTAAAGAAAATAAAGTTATTTTATTATAATGCAACCAGGTTAGGAACTGGTTTAAATTGTCTTACAGAAGGATTTCATGCTGTCAGTGTCATTAATGACATTACAATTTCAGGAAGATGGTCAACAGCAATAGAAGACTCAGAAATATTAATTTGAGTGAAAAAAATAAGTGTCTTTATTAAAAAAGCTTCTTCATGCTCCTCCTGTTTGGCCGAATACAGTAGACACAATTGTCTATTCTAAATTAGCTATTACCACTCAAGAAAGGGATCTTGCAGTCATTGTGAATAGTTCTCTGAAAATATCCGCTCAACGTGCAGCGGCAGTCAAAAAAGCTAACAGAACATTGGAAATCATTAGGAAAGGGATAGATAATAAGACAGAAAATATCATAATGGTATGCCCACTTCCTGAATACTACATGCAGATCTGGCTGGCCCATTTCGAAAAAGTACAGAGAAGGACAACAAAAATGATTGGAGATATGGAACAGCTTCCATATGAGAAGAGATTAAAAAGACTGGGACTTTTCAGTGGAAAAGAGACACTAAGAGGGGATATGATAGAGGTCTATAAAATCATGTCTCATGTGGAGAAAGTGAATAAGGAAATGTTATTTACTCCTTCACATAATACATGAATTAGGGGTCACCCAATGAAATTAATAGGCAGCAGGTTTAAAACAAACAAAAAAAAGTATTTCTTCACACAGCACACAGTCAGTCTATGGAACTCTTTGCCAGTGGACGTTGTGAAGGCCAAAACTATATAACAGGGATCAAAAAAGAATTTGGTAAGTTCATGGAGGATAGGTTCATCAATGGCTATTATCCAGGATGGGCAGGGATGCTCTGAGTGTCCCTAGCCTCTGTTTTGCCAGAAGCTAGGAGTGGACGACAAGGGATGGATCACTCGATGATTGCCTGTTCTGTTCATTACCTCTGAAGTACCTGGCATTGGCCACTGTTGGAAGACAGGAGACTGGGCTAGATGGACCATTGGTCTGACCCTGTCTGGCCATTCTTATGTTCTTAACTGTCTTTAAGGGGAACTGCACAGGCTTTAAAAAAAAAATCTGAAAATTCTTTCAAGGATTCCATCAGAGAAAAAAAAATAGTCTTTTTAAAATGTAACAAAATTTGAAGTAACTATCACCTTAATGAGAAGCAAACCTCCTTGTTTCTGTGTCAGGGTCAGTGACAAGTACCTTAAACAAAGATTTAAAAGAACCATCTCATTCTAAATCCAGATTGTACCTGAATTCCTTTTTTTCCCCCCGATGCAACCCACTCTGGCTGCAAAACCAGAAGGTCTACAGCTCAGTTTTTTTCAGAATCTTAGTAAGGGAATTTCATTTAAAATGCATAACTTCTTTCATTTGTATACAATAGACTTTTTCATCTTTTTTTTGCAACTTACATGTGGGTTTTTAAACTTACAGCAAAACATTTTTCTTTAATGAGTTTTAAATAAACAATATAGAATAAGAGCCACAGTTGTGTATGTTACATCTTTCATCACACAATTTTTTTCTGTAGAAAACTGTGGTAACTTCCTGAAACCAACTGCTCCACTAGGATCTGTAATTCTGTCAACACACAGCTACCCATATCTGTGTTTCTCGTGGTATTCTATATTTCATAAAAGCACCCTCATGCAGAGATGTTGCTTCTGGGCATAACACTAAAAATGATGGTACTGTCCCAGTTTAAAGTAAAGGAGTCTGAATCAGAATGCCTGACCTAGCTGAAATAAATTCATATATTTGAAAGCCCCAGATCTTTGTAGTTGTACTTTGGTCTTTCCTACTTAAAAGGGAACAAAGCTATCAGGACAGATACTAAGTCATTCACCATTTTTAGGATTTGACACAAGAAATGAATCACTTATTATACGCCATAGGAATAAATGAAAGTCATTGTATATATTCCAATTATAACAACATCTTGAGCTCTTTAAAATTTTACATCATCTATTTTGATGGAATAGCCAACAATTCAGTTATTCATATTGCATTTGCACTTTTGATTTAATAATCTCATTTTTTCATTTGGCAGATGTACAACAAATGGCAATCGACTGGCTCACTGGAAATTTTTATTTTGTGGATCATGTCAGTGACAGAATCTTTGTGTGTAATCACAATGGAACTGTGTGCATTACCCTGATTGATCTTGATCTTCAAAACCCTAAGGCAATAGCTGTTGATCCAACATCAGGGTAAGAGTATTGTTCACATAACATGCTTGTTAAATTATACAATGCATACTTGCGTGCAAAAAAATCTAAAACATTTATGTTTTATTTCAGTGCTTGTGCTTTTCAGGCCACACATTTACCTAATATAAACCTTAAATGACAGATTAATTATTAGCTCATGAAACTTCCTTAAGACACCCCAATGTGATAAGAATGCTACTTCTTCCTAGGAGAGTAAATAATACACCCATTTCATTCAGGTGTTTTGAGACATAATATTTGCAGTTATTTATTGAGCTGTTTATTTTGTTGTAAAAAATAAGTACAACAATAATATATATAGGCAAAATGTACATTGAACAGGCTTGCTTCAGTTGTCACAAGTAATTGCTGAACCATTTTAATAATAGTATATGTTTTTGTGACTTTAAAATTGCAGGAGAAATGGAAAAGTAACTTAGCTCTTCACAAGTTTTCTCCAGTAAGTTCTAACCTTCTTTAGAATATAAAGAAAAGGAATGTCACAACCATCTTCCTATATTTTACTCCCTAGTCTCTAGGGGCATTAGGACCTCATCACTAATATGTTTAGGAGCAGAACCAAGCCACCAGACTCTCTCATGTGCTCCTATTGGGAGTCAGTGAAATATATATAAAGTGTCTGGATTTGCATTTTTATTGCATAAACACATTCGGAATCATTTGGGGAGGAAAACCACAGTTAAAATACTGGCCACTAAAAACCCTTTACCTTATAACCACTACTAGCTAGAAAAAGTTTTCAAGCAAAATGATGAAGTAGATGCATCACTGAGCATGGCACAACTGTTGTTTAAGATGTACATTTCAATGAGGTTTTTGGAGTGGCTGTTTTGTCCTCGTTATTGTTTTATTAGTCTGCAGGTAGTTAAGTATGAAATGACTGGTGGAATATGTCCTAAACTGCCATAAGCCTCTGCTCAATAAATAGGAAAATATTTACTGAAGAAACAGCTTGTCATCCATATGTGGACTTTTGTTACTCTTTACTTAAATCCTGATTGAATATTAAGATGCATCATCACAATGGGTTTAATTTTGACAAGAACAGCTTGCATGTAAACTTTGCAAAGGAAGCTGTACAATATAATTCCTGAATATAGCTATATTTCTATTTGCAACAGATGGTAAACTTGACTCAGTCTGACTGCAGCGATGTTTCAAAAAGACATTAGTGAAAGAAGTTGTATTTAAACCGATTTGTTTAGTAATTCTCATAAGAAAGCACGGAAGGTTTTCAAATGGGCTAACAGCAGCCTTTTCAACTACATTTGCTTACATGTTCTGTGCTGGATTTGCTAGTTGAATTCCAAGCTATTTATTAAATACTCTTGTCTGTCAAAAACATCGGAATTGAATTGAATTATTTTCCTTGAAATAAAGAACACAGATCTTTTTGGAACAAAACTGTCATCCAGGAATATCATACATGTTAACAAATCTCCCTTTTGAACACAAATATCTTTCTTTCCTCTACCCTTCCCATTTTTCACTGTCATAATATCAAAGGTCCTCAATTTGGCAAAGAATTTCAGAGTAGAAAAGCCTCATGTTGTTTGCACTTAGTCTCTGAAGGATTCCTGCAGCTTTGATAGCTGTTTAAATATAATTCTGTCATGTATCATTTATAGGAATAGGGTATTAACTTTTTTATATTTAATGAGTATTCTGTACACTGAAGTCATGTATATTGTACATGTACATTTTATGGGTGCTCTATACTTAATTTCAAGAACATTTTTCTCAATTACACACATTAGAGATCATATTTATGTTGTATGTTGTCTTGTCCATCCCTCTTGCCAGCACAGGAGGTTTTCTTACACTGTAAATCTGACTTGAAACAACTATGAAATATTTTTTTAAGCAACAAAGCTTCTCAGAACATTCCACTCTCTTTTCCTTTGCTCAAGTCCATCCCATTATTCCTCAAAACAGTTTCACTCCCACTCTTGTGCTTTTTCTCCCTCCACATAAACATAGCCCAAAAATGTTTGCAGTGTTCCAAGTGTGGTCCTACTGATACCATACACAATATGACTTGATTTTGTACAGCATATTTCATAAAATATCACATAACCCTTTACTGTATCCCAAAGTACTTCACTGTATTAAATAATACAATACAGCACAGCAGACAATCTATTAGTCATAACATTTATATATTGCTGGTGCAAAAATAAACCACATCTTAACAGTTTTATATTTTTTAAATAATTATGTGAAGTCTTAATCTAATTAATACATCAAAGCATTTCTTCTTAATGCCATAGGCTCAGCTTGTGTCCTCAAATGGAAGAAACCACAGGTGGGAGTCTTAGGAGAGAGGAAAACTCTAAAGTTCCCTTTGCAGAGATCTCCCCCAAATGGTTATATGAACAGTGGGAAAGGGGGTTATTTTCCTCCCAAGGAATGAAGAAGGGTTCAGGGTCCCATGGAAGATTCCTTCATGGAATCTTCAGATCCCAGAAGATCCATGCAGAGGCCATAGTCTCCACACGGGCTTCTAAGACTTCCTATTTCTGGCAGAGTGGAATCCCTGGACCCAGGACTTCCTTTAGTGTCATCCTGAAGTGGAGAGTAGTATCGGAAAAGTTAATAGCGTCTCAAGCTGTATTCACTGTCATGCAGATTCATTATGGGGCATGGGAAGAGATGAAGTGCATCACCCCATTATTGAATAGTATTACTTTCAATGCCAAGTACAGTAGTTTAACATAGCAGCAGTCTTTTCATTCAAAATACTAATATTGCAAACATTACCTATTTGTGGCATCTGTTAGTTATAACATTTATTTGCGGATGTAAAAATAAAACAGCGCACACTGCTAATTAAATTAAATATCCAGCCTCAGATTTATATTGAAGTAACTTGAATTGCAAGGCTTGAAAGGCTAGGACTATAACAGGGTTTAAAAGAGAACTGGATAAATTCATGAAGATGAAGTCCATTAATGGCTATTAACCAGGATGGGTAAGGAATGGTGTCCTTAGCCTCTGTTTGTCAGAGGGGGGTGATGGATGGCAGGAGAGAGATCACTTGATCATTACCTGTTAGGTCCACCCACTCCGGGGCACCTGGCATTGGCCACTGTCGGTGGACAGAATACTGGGCTGGATGGACTTTTGGTCTGACCCAGTATGGCCTTTCTTATGTTGTTATGTTCTTATGCATTGTTACTTGGCAGTCTGTAGTCCTTGTAGTCTTAAATAATCATAAGGACCTTGGGAGGGAATCAATTTACATGACCTTGAAACCAGCATATCACCATCAACCTGCAGCGCCATATAATACTAATATTCTGGAGGAACAGGTTTGTGAGGGAGCCCTATGTTGGCAGTACTGAGTCCCTCTCCATGCCCCATGTCTTCCTTTCATACCTGTCTCAAAATTCATACCAAGAGTCTGGGAAAAGAGGCCACTACAGCCAATGTTTACTACAAGGGACTCTCATCTATTAGGTTGTGACATGAAAAGGATCTCTGTCCAAACTGGGCAATTGCTGCATTCTGCTATTAGCAAGGGCTGCAATCATTCAAAAAATGTGCGCACCAACTCTATAACACTCTGTCCCCACAATCTTGTCCTAGCGCTGTTTCCCAAATGGTGGATCCTGACCCACGTTCGGTCATGAGAAGGGTCTAGGTGGGTCATGCAGTCCCCAAAAGTGCCCCTCACCACACTCTCACTTCCTGTGAGCAGCTGGATCTGGGCAGCAGCAACAGCATGGAGAAAGTTGCTGAAGTGAGCCAGTGGACACTCAGTAGCCTGGTAGTGACTGTGGCCTGGCCATGGCGATGAGGGTCTGGCTGGGGCTGTTGGAGAGGTGAGGACTGAGAGAGAAAGGGAGATGAGGGATCATGCTGGGAAGGGAAGGAGGGGGATGGGAAAGAGGAGCAGGGTAGTCCCTCCAAATAACCAAAATGCAGATAGCCTTACTAAAATGTTTGGGAACAACTGTCCTAGCAGACCCCTGCTCCACTGGCAGCTTCTTTATACTCCTGCCAGCCAAGAGGAAAGGTCATGTGAGTCTGTGCTTACATGGGTGCTGTTGCTCTTCTGGTGGTATCTCTGAATAGCCAAGAGGCATGTGTTTTTCTTTTCTTTTCTTTTCTCCTTTATTTCAAGCTAATATTTTAAATATATATTTTAATTACTTCAATATCAAAGTAGTATTTCTATGTCAATATATTATAATGTATTCTTATCATAATTATATTGGTTTTATTTTTTCTTTATTGAAAATGTTATAATAACTCATAAAAGGTGCAGATATATGGAAGTATATTATAAATTGAGCATCATGTGATTGTGGTATATAAAAATGTGTGTATTACCGTCTAAAAACAGCCAATATTTATACACCTGGTGCATATAATTAAAAACATATAATTTTACATTCAAATATAAAACCTCCACTATTCCTATAAAATATTATGTAGGTGCTCCTATAAGAAATTCTCCAATGTGCAGTGACCTTCAGTGTATTTGCTCTCATAACCTGTATTCCAGTCATAGCAAATACCTAACTGTTGAATGTATTAATATTAATATTATTAAGTGCTGACAGTGTTCTTGGAACTATGCTAGACACCGAATCCTCACCCTGCGCAGAGAAACTTAGGGCTTGCTCTTATGAATAGCAAAACTCCCATAGACACTTATGGTACAGGATCAGTGTCTTACTGTCTAGCTTAAACTGTCTTCTTGTTTGCCTTTGTGGTGTGAGTTTTAATTGTTGTACTATCAGGACCATTGTAACCACTAGATGAACTAGGCGGCCGCCTAGGGCGCCAAGATTTGGGGACGCCAAAAAGCTGTTTGTTTTCCTCCGCGACGTGTGATGAAATATTAGCAATATGGTTGGTGGTCATAAATTGGGGGAGAAGTGCAAACACACTGGTTCCTGGAAGGCCTGGCTGCTCCCAGCCAGGCCGCTTCCCATCCGAATCCCCGCCGAGCTAGCCGTCCCCGGCCAGGAGTTTGGCTCGTTTCTCCCCAGCCCCCTTCCCATCTTGCATGTTGCGCCCGGTGTAACGTCCAACCTCCCCCGCCCCCCCCCCCCCCCCCCGGCCTCCCTCCAGCCCGGGCTGCCCTCCATAAATCACTCTGTAGCTGAGATGCCATAAAAACCAAAGAGCCAGATGTGGCAAGTTATTTATGTGTGAAAGCCCATTTACATTCGATACGCTGATGATCCAAGCTTTGATAGCACCGGGCTTGCGAGAGATTAGAGCTGGCATGTCCACCGGTGGCCCCAGCTGCAGCTCGCTTTTAAGGGGGAGGGGGGTCGTGGCTGAGTTTCCCTGGAGCCCAGGAATGAAAAGTGACCCTCATTTGCAATAGCCTCGTGCAAAAGATAGAAGATGCTTGTGTGTGGGTGTGCATGCGCCACTGCTGTCAAGAGGGGCTTTTCTAGACTGGGACCTCTCCTATCCCACCCTCTTAAGTAAATAATTGTGCTCCTTCTTTTTGCACACCAATGGGCAAGATCCAAAAAACAACTGCCACCCACACATTTATCCTGCCACCCTTCCTCACTCTGAGTAGTATCTTACTCTGGGAATAGCCCTCTCCCACTGAAATCAGTGGGACTACTCAAGGAGTAAAAACAACGAGGAGTACTTGTGGCACCTTAGAGACTAACACATTTATTTGGGCATAAGCTTTCGTGGGCTAAAACCCACGTGGGCTAAAACCGGATTTTTTAAATCCAAGGGTCTAAAATGACAGTTAACCCTTCCCTCCCGCCACACTCTGTACACCTGATGAGCCAGATTGTGATTCCCATGAGTGAGCAGTTACTCACCTGAGACCACTCACTCATGGGACACAATATGGCCTTCCTCTTTCCCACAGCTGATTTTGCTGTGACTTTATTGAAACGAAATTCCCTCCCCTCCCTTCATTTTTTAAAATTTCCCCTGTCTTCTCTTGGAAAAGTTCCAACCTCTAGGGCAGGGGTTCTCAACCTTTTTCTTTCTGAAATCCCCTCCAGCATACTATAAAAACTCCACAGCCCATGTGTGCCACAATATCTGGTTTTCTGTGTATAAAGGCCAGGGCATTAGGGGGGTAGCAACCAGGGCAACTGCCTGGGGCCCCATGCCTATGAAGCTACATTGCTCAGGCACCAATAAATAAGACTAAATAATGAAATTAATAAATGTTCAAGCTGAACGTGTATTAATTCTAATGAACAATGCCACATTATGCAATATTCATTTTTGAAAGTTTATAATAAGTGATGCTCTGTGGGGAGGGAAGGAAGCGGGGGGCCCAAAGTGGAAGTTTCGCCTAGGGCGCAAAATATCCTTGCACCGGCCCTCTGTACTATGTACCAGAAATCCTCAAACTGATTCACAGCTCAACTGATTGCACAACGTGGGCAAAAACTTTTTCATGCTGTCCAGGCCAGGCTGTTTCCTTCCTGTTTGGAGAAGACCATCTCTATGGGTGAGAGAATGGTTGAATCATCTTGTCTATTAAATTATTTGCTTCACTGGTGAGATGGTCAACAACCATGCCAGTTGTAGTGGTTTTTATGATATGGTCATCTGTGCACTTGGAAGTGGACTGGGACCACCAACCTCATTTCACATGTGATGCTGAAAGTGCCAAAGCTTTCATTCACTACTGAATGATGCAGGAGTTGACCTTTTGAACTACAAATTAAAGGCTCTAATATCACACTACCTTTTGAGCCATCAAAATCCTTGTATTTGGAATTCTTGCATGACTTGTGTTGATTTTGGTTGGGAGGTAAGCATTTCCACCACAAGAAATGTCTTCCATTATTAGTTTACTCCTAAATGAGTCTTCTAGAAATGTAGTGTGAAAAGCGAGTTCTCCAAACAAACAAACAACATCAGAAGAGGAAATACTAATAAAAAATGAAAGCAATTATTTAACCATGTAGACTTTATACAGGGCTGCTCTTTATCTTCTATTTCAATTACTTTCCAAAAGAAGAATACATTTTACGGTATAGCTCTGGGATTTGTGTTATGGGACACTTAACAAAGGAGAAAACTAAGTACCATATATTATGAGTACTTTTTTGTAAACAATTCAGATTTGTCAGTGATGGATATATTTGTGGGGGAAAGAGAACAGTCCTACTAGAAAAATAAATTAAAGAGCAGGAGAAAAATGGAGAAAAAATGTTTTATAATAGTACATTGCCTCTCCAGTTCCATCAGAATGAGAGCATTAGCTGCTTCTGCCACCAGCTCCTATAATTGATAAATAGTACTGAAAGGACCTCTTCCTTTTCTGGGCAAGAAACACAAGCTATAGCTGTCACTGTTGTCCTTCATCTTCTCTCTTGCAAACTGGTGTAGATCTGATGCTTTTGTTTCATGTGAAACAAGTGTGCATTGTATTTTCATGGTTTAATGTATAGCTGTGGTCCTCTGAATGTACTGCTGCTGTGCACGGGGAGTATTTTTTCCCCAGGAACTCCAGCTAATTCCTCCCTGGTACAAATAGCATATTCATAAGACCACACCTGTAATTGCCTTGTACATTTAATCTAATTGAAAGTCAATGCATTTAAAACTGAAAAAAATGTGGCCTCATGGATAGAACACTGGACTGGGACTCAGAAGATATGCATTCTGTTTCCAACTCTGCAACTGGTCTGCTATATGATCTCGGGAAAGTCACTTAATCTCTCTGTAGTTTGGTTCTCCTATCTGTAAACTGGAGTTAAGGAAACTTGTCAACTTTTGTAAAGTGCTTTGAGATGTATGGATGAAAAGCACTATATAATTTATTTATTTTTATATATATAATTTATATCTAAGCTAGATATTATTTATTTATTTTCTTAAACAATGCACACTGCCACAAGCTATGGAAGGCAAGAGCTTACTTAGTAGGACTTGAAAACGAATTAGATATTTTATATGGATGATAACATACACAGTTGCATTAACTAGAATAAAAAAAGAGGGATATAATCCCTCATACTACAGGGCGTAAGCCAGCCCCTACTGGGCAGTGGGGAAGATGGAAGAGGAAAGCAGGAGATCATTGTTCTCGGGAGGTATAGTTTTTCCATGGAGCGAAGATTATATACATCTGTTGTTTGGCACGCTTTTTTCACATTTCAATATGCATAATTATATACACCCACATATAATGTATGTATGCATATATTGGTTTCCTTATCCATATATAATAGTGTATATAATAACTTTGTATTGTATTTTATATGGCTGAGAAAGAGAATGAAGTTTAAAGAAAATGTTGAATGCGGAGGATGGCTATCTAAGCCCAGCTCCTCAAAGGTATTTAGATGCTTGCAACTCATTTAAATCAATGGAAGTCAGGTACCAAAATATATTGGAGCATCTGGGCCCTAGTCCCTAAGAAGTACCAGACTGTTCCAAGCATAAGGAGTAGCATGGAAGAAGGCATATAGCCCTGAATGGGGGAGGAATTATAATGAGTTAGGAAGAAGGCTTGTGCAGAGTGAAGGAAGCAAGAGGAAGGGCACTGTGAAGAAGAGTAGAGAAGGAATGGTAGAGTTGTGCAGAGTTGTAAGCTTAAGAAAAAATGAGTCTGAATTTAATGTGACTGTGAGTAGTAGACACCTAGGAAAAGGCTTAGTAGAGGGGGCAGGGGAGCAGTGAGGGAAGTGATAGGAAACTGGTCAGTAGGGTCCCGCCGTCTTCAAAGTGAGAGATTCCCGCCATAGAAGGATTTAGAGATTTTGTAAAAGCTGAAGCAACCGGCAGTTGGATGTCTTGGTGATGAGGGCCATATAAGTATCTGAACAGATCTGACAACTGATTGCCTGTCGGGGGAGAAGGAGTGAGAGGAGGTGAAAATGAAACCATTTGTAAGATGGATGATGCTGGAATTATTAGCAGTAATGGAGAATAAAAGTAGGGAAGGCAAGGAATTTGTTTTCACCTTGGTGGGCTGAAGTTGCCAGCAGGAGGTCCAGAAGGGGAAGTCAGAGAGCCAGCTGGAGTTGTGAGAGTGAACAGAAGGGGAAAGATATGGCTGGGATCTGTCAGCATAAATATGGTAGTTGAAGGTATTCAAATGGATAAGTCCCAGGGATAAGATGTGGAGAGAGAAGAAGTGGGAAGGGAGTGCAGGAACCTGAGGGACACAAGCAATGAAGGGAATGGCGAGGAGAGGCGGACACTTATCTAGATGCTGCATGACTGAATGGAGAGGTCGGAAGTTGAGCACAATGAAGAAAGCCCCAGAAGAAGAGTGAACCCAAGAGGAGGGAGTTACAAACTATGTCAAAAGTAGCTGGTAGATTGTAGAAATGTAGAGATGGAAGGGCCCTTGGAAGGTTGTCTAGTCTATCCCAGTGTTCTGAGGTAGGATTAAATCTAGGTAGAAGGAGGATAAAGAAGAAACCCTTGGAACTGATCTGGAATAGATCATTGATGTTGTTCAGGACAGTGGAGGGGGCAGAAATGAGATTTGAGTAGATTCCAGGAAGAGAGTTGGAGGAGAGAGTCAGAACATTCATTAGAGATGACAAGTTCAAAACTTCACCTGCCTTTCAGGGTTATTTAAACAGTGTTGGTTTTTAGGACCTATGCACCTAAATCCAGTAGGGGCTATCACTTTTTATGCTTTTCTCGTCTTCCTCTCTTGTTGTCTGCAGCCCATTTGACACAGCCACAGGACTTGGGAGAGAGACTTGAGTTGTTAAATGAGTGGGTTTTTATTTTCCAACATCTAATATTTTCTCCTAATTAAAGACAAGTTTTATAGTAATTTGTAAATAGCAAAAACATTAGTATTTTAATAAAGCACTATTATTAAACTGCCCAGTGCCTTTTCTTGCTCTAAAGCAAATTCAGAGTGCTGCCTTTAAGGAACATACATTGTACAATAACTGTAAAAGTTTTGAAGGTGACCTTTCAAGAAGAGGAATATTTGTTCTCTTTTTTAAAACTTCTTTATTATGTCTAATAAAACACTGGCATTTTTATTATTATTTTATCTTTGGCGTTACAATGCAGCTGTTGTTGCCTTTTTTTTTGTTTGAAGACTATGAATAATTGGAAGTTACAACACAGTGAAGCCCAAAGAGCTGAGAAGGGAAGGGATTTAGTCAGACTGTATAAAACTCTTTGATTTTTGTTTGCTTTGATTAACACCTCTTTAACTCAGATGACGGGTAAACACTTAAATGAACAGACTTCTGTGTAAGATTCAAAACTCTGCCACTTCAACTAAAGGTTGAGAAAGTTCCAATTCCAGTTTCTATGGTCCACCATAGAGTTGTCTGAGGGGAAAAAGTTTAGGTTAAAAAAAACAGAAAATGTGAACTTCTGTTCATTTTTAATTAAAAAGAAGCCTTTTTGAATGAAAACCCATTTTTATTCCTTTGTATATCACTTTTAAACTTCCTTAAAGTACCAGACTTCTATGAGACTTTGTTTCTTACTGGGCAGTGTGGCAGGTGTAGATCTGCTTAGTAAGAAACCAGGCCTGATGATGATGATACTATAATTATCAGTGAATGTCCAAAAGCAGCATGTACTATCATTTTTTTTCTTCCTATTTTTCCTGAAGCTTCATGACATTGCTTGCATGCAGATGCAAACCCAGAAAATGACAGAGGAACTTTTATTAGTCCTCAGATGTGCTCAAAAAATCCTTTGATTTATAAACATGAAAAGATGCAACCTCAAACAGATGTGAGATAAAATTTAAAGTAACCCATCTAAAAATGTTAGCATCAAAAGCAAATATTTTCAGTCAGCAATGAAATAGTAGGATCCAGAATATCTTATACATTATGTAACTGTACATAAATAGAAACCCATTAAGAGGACTGTGTTAATGGCTTAATCAAAGTGACTGTTTACCATACGCAAGGCAATGCTCAGAGACTGAATTTGGACAAGCTCAATACATGCAGCTGCCAAACAATATTTTATGTGAAGTTGCCTAGTTTCTTTTCTGTTGTGCATGTCTGTCTGATCAATTACATTGTGTTAAGTGTGAGGTCACTGACTGTAACTTCAAAGCTAAATGTTTACTATGACCTTGTTAACTAAATGCTATGTCCTTAAATATGGGATCCAAAACAAGTTTTACCCAAAGAGCCGCAGAAAATTCTAATAATAAAACATATAGTGAATGACAAATTAACCTTTCTCCTAACACTGATCACAAAACTTTGAGGAGATTATGAAAAGTGGACAGTATCAGCAATGCCATTAAACCAATTTAAAGATTTCTCCCCCTGCCACCCTTCCCCGAACAGAAGATGCTATTGAATGTCTGACTTTGTCATTTGTGGAGAGCAGAAGTCAAGTTACACAGTAACTGACATCACATCTCTCATAAAGTGAAGTCAAGTAACGTTTCTCTGTTCCAGCATGTACACACTAGTTAATAATAGATTTTTACCAAACGGTTGCTACTGAAAAACAATTTGACTCACAGATGTCCCTTTTACTGCCACTGGGTCAGACAGCAAATGTAGTCACTGTTTTAGTGCAGAAAATGACTCTTTCCCTTTCCGAGGGCTTGTCAGGTAACATGAAGGGCTCTGCAACATCCCAGCAGTTTTATTGTTACAATAGTTTCTTCTTGTAGTTGTGAATTCCTCTGCCTTGGAATGAAAGACCATTTGTATTTTCTCTGCACTCAAACAATGACTAATGTGGTGTGTTTGTGGTAACCAAAGGTAGCTTCTAACAGGCAAAAATTGCTTTTACAGGGCAGGGGATCAGGAATACAGCATAACGTATTTTGCACTTTGGCCAAATTTTATGGATATTATTACAAATCAAAAATGGTAACATTTGCATAACTACAGGTAGTTATCGCTTGAGGTGTGTGAAGGACCAACTATAAGGCTCCCACGAAACAATTGACTTTTTATATGGTATCTGTAGTGCAGACAATTGTTAACAAAATCACTATCACAACAAATTGAGCTGAACAAGTGATCAATAACAGAACAAATAAACCACTTTGACTCTGATTGCCTTTGGCAATTCACAGCTGATATGAAACGTGATCTCACTGTACTTCTAAAATGTCTCCATGTCATTAACGTCATTACTACTATTCCTTTCACAGTCCTATCCTTCAGTCCTTACTTCATAAAAGTTGCAATTGAAATTGCAAGTGTAAGAACTGCAGAATTGGGCCCTTAAGAGTTTCCCTATTCATTACTTTCAGGGGAACTGGGAGGAAGGGATGTTAAGGTGGTCACTAAGGGAGACACTAAGTGACTTCCTAGCTCACCATCTGTTCCATTAGAAAATTTGTTCTGGTCAAGAGGAAAGTGATTGTGCATATTATGTTAAGACCAAGATTCTGATACCAGTCTGAGCACTGGATGAATCAAATTATGGAACAAAATCTTTGGGAAATACCAATTTAGCGCCAAATTCTTTCAGTTAAAAAGTTGCTTATGTTACTCTGAATTTACAGTGGTGTAGCTAATGACAGATTATGGAGCAAATTCTAACAGAAAAATGTAAGTAGTATGACATAAAGCAATTCTTACAAGTTTTACATGCTGAATAGAAAATAACATTATAGTGGCATATGCTGTCAGTATTCTAAAACTTCAGAAATTCTGTGTCTACAAGGCATATGTTTCCTAAATTGTTTATATACTGTTGCAGTACATAAGTGTGTAAAACTAATTTTTCTCCAAAGTTGGTTTCATGCTATTTATTCCTTCCTTTATTCTAGGTAGGTTACTGCATGTATAAGAGAAGAGATTTAAGCATGAAAACACTGGCATTATCCCAGCTCTGGCTGGGAAAGTAAAGGTTTTACGACCGCCCAAAGGGCAAAAATGATAAAACTTGTTCTGCTTAGCTTATCTTCAGTCTTAATGCTTTTGCTTATCATGCTGGCTGTGCTCTAGAATGGTGGAGGGGGTGTTTGATTGCTTATGTGGTAATGATTCTTCCCATTATTTTTCTTTCATCGTCTCTTCCTAATTCCTGGTGCTTGGACTCATGTGCTTAGCCACATAAATCCCCATAAAGGGGGTGCTAGGAAATGACAGGGAGCTTGAGTGTGAAGACAAATCTTAATAATGGATACATTGCAATACTGGCAAAAAAGGATCATTGAGAAATTACAAAGGCTGCTCTTTTTAGAGGAGGAAGAGATTGTCAGGAAAACATTTAAATTTTAGTATTTTTTAAATTTATTTGGGGCTTTTCTGAAAATGAAGGCAAACAAGTAGGGACAGGACTGTGTCAGTAACAAAATGCAAATGTGTTAAAGAGGAACAGGGAGAATAATGAAGGTATTGAAAAAAGAGTTAGTCCCCTTACAGGAGTAACAACACAGCCTTCTAGGAAATATCTTTATCTTAAAAGAGACTAATGAAAAGACATGAGCAGATGCTGTATCTTCTTCCTCATTCATTAAAGAGCTGTGAGCTTCTTTTTCTTATTATAGTAGACAACTGTACAAGCAACATATCAAATCAACATCAGTTTTGTTATAAAGCTTCTGCTTGCTTGGGGATTGTGTTATTTATTGGCTTCTGTGACACTGAGTCTGCCTCAGCCCTTGTATTGCCTCCTACACTAGTAGGAGAAAAATGGATAGTGGAAAGTGGTCATGGCCACAGTCTGGGTTAGCGGAGGAGAGACGCTAATGAGGAGCAGCATTGTGTCAGAAGTGATGCTGTGATGAATGATGCGATCATGGCCCAACTGTTCTTTGAAGAAAATTACACAATTAAACCATAGGCAAGGTGTGTGGATGTGTGTAATGTACCCCATAAAGCTTTATGGGGAGAGGCTTATAAATGTATACATGATGTAACTGGAATATGTTATATGCTACATGTGCCATGTAACATATCTCTGTGAAAGTTATGACCTACTGAATCTATTCCTCCTGTTTGTATGCATGTATCATTGTTGTAGTTGGAGTTATGAATATTGGTTTTATATTTGCTGGTTTTGTACGTAGCCTTTGTAAGAGGCTGGAATCATGTCTTGAGAAAGGTATGTGCATGTAAAGAGACCAATCAAGAAACCCTTACACAGACAACAGGAGGTGCAGACCCCAATCCACATCTGGGCCTGGTCAGGAATGCAACTGGCTGGACTGGTTAGGGTGCATGGACAGGTGACTTGCCCACGTGATCCCAAAACTCCAGGGTAAGATGATGCTACACAGGGAGTGGGGGAAAGGCTATAAAAGCCCTTGGAAGACCCCTCCATGTTGTCTTCAGCTGGCTAAAGAGAGAGGCTCTCCAACCCCCAAGGACATACATGAGAGAGACTGAACAAAGGACAAAGACAATAGGGGGTGTGAGCGATTGCTGGACCCACGCTAGTTCTACAGCCTGTAAAAGGAAAAGACTTAAATCTGGTGAGGCTTTTATCTGTGTTAAGTTTGATTAGACATAGACGTGCGTGTTTTATTTTATTTTACTTAGTAATTCACTTTGTTCTGTCTGTCACTACTTGGAATCACTTAAATCCTACTTTCTGTACGTATTAAAATCACGTTTTACTTATTAAATTACCTGGAGTACCAGTTGGTACCGGAGGGGCAAACAGCTGTGCATATCTTTCTATCTTTGAAATAGAAGGCAAACTATTTATGAGTTTACCCTGTATAAGCTTTATACAGGGTAAAACGGATTTATTCAGGGTTTGAACCTCATTGGGAGTTGGGCACCTGGGTGTCAAAGGCAAGCGCACTTCCTGAGCTGCTTCCAGGAGCCTTACAGTTGTAAGGGGACGTGGTTCGGACCTGGGTCTGTGTTTGCAGCAGATCAGTGGATCTGGCTCAAAACAGACAGGATTCCGGAGTCCCAAGCTGGAAAAGGCAGGAAAGCAAGGGCAGAAGTAGCCTTGGCACACCAGGTGGCAGTACCAAGCTGGTTTCTGTGATCCCAACCCGTCACATAGCCATAGCCTTATATTGGTATATCTTATGGGAGCATGCTATACCAGTATAAAGCACTTTTATACCGAAATAACTGTGTGTACAATAGGGAGGTTGGACCAATTTAACTATTTTGATAGAAAATCACACCCCTAGCCCAAGCAACTAATTGGAACAAACCAAACCAAAGTTTTATCTGTGTTCCTGGGTGTTTGAGAAGGGCTAAGAGGTGTTTGTTGGTCTGAGGCTCTTGAAAGGGTGAGGTATTTTTCTTTTTGATATTTGATTGCCTGATGAATTGATTATTTTGATATTGGGGTGGGAGGGAGGTGCTTTTTTTCATCTTGTTATTTTAGATAGTACTTAAAATATATAGTTTAAAAATTAATATCTAAGCCAGAATTTTCAAACCTGGGAGCCTAAAGTTAACTTACTTAGCTAAACGTACTTACCCTAAAGTTAGCTTATTTAGGCCCCTAAATAAAGGGGCCTGATTTTCAGAGGTGCTGAGCATTTGCAGCTCCTGGTGGAATCAGTGGCAGGTGGAGTAGTTTAGCACCTTTGAAAATCAGGCTACTTTTATTTATGTGTATTCCTTGTGTGTGTGTCTGTGTGTCTATCTATATCAGGGGTAGGCAACCTATGGCATGGGTGCCAAAGGCGGCACGTGAGCTGATTTTCAGCGGCACTCACACTACCTAGGTCCTGGCCACCGGTCTGGGGGGCTTTCCATTTGAATTTAATTTTAAGTGAAGCTTCTTAAACATTTTAAAAACCTTATTTACTTTACATACAATGGTTTATATATTAAAGACTTATAGAAAGAGATCTTCTAAAAACATTAAAATGTATTACTGGGCACACAAAACCTTAAATTAGAGTGAATAAATGAAGACTCGGCACACCACTTCTGAAAGGTTGCTGACCCCTGATCTATATAATGAACACATTTCCTATAGCACAAGCTGCATTCAAATTGTAGAAACCACAGTATTTCTTTACGTTATAGGCAAAGTCTATGCACAAGATTTCAGCTTAGTGGGTTCCCACGGCATATCTGACACACTGAATAGCTATAGAGCTTTTTACCCATAGTGTAAATTATCAGTGGAGCTGGTAGCACTGCCTATTATTAAGGTTGCTTGATGTTTCCCATTATGAGACCCTCTTTTCAGTTGCTTATAACTTTGCCAAATTTTATTTGGACTGAAATTTTCCATATCTGACGTCTTTCCATTTTTTGGGTAAATTTCTGCTAAAACAGCTTGACTGTATGTCACAATTGGTTTAGCAGGTTCTGAGAATGAGGCTAGGGGAAAAAAAAATATTGCAACTGTTTTTCTGAAGCTCTCATGCCTCCGTGCCCTTGAGCAAAGGTTTAATATTTGGTAGGGGTTGTTGCCTTTGTGTTAGGGATCTTTTGCCATCCTAATGAAAATTCGCACAAAGACAGGCACATGTTCATTAGAGACTTGTTAGCATTTGGCAGCTAAATTCTCTGAAGATTCCATCTGCAATGAGTATGTTACAGCCTGAGGATTAAGAGGCTGATTGGGACTTTCCCTACAATTACTCTTTTCCTGGCTGCTTGGGGCTACTGGCAACTGCCTTAGAAACTCAGAGCAGGGAAGCGCTCTCTCTGTTACTTCTGAGCAGGAAGGAGAAGAATGAGGAAACAGACTTATTTGGATGCAAAGGCACCCTAGGGGAATTGGTAAAGGGAGGGAGAGGTGGTGGATAAGAGCAGGAGGGGAGAGGGGATTGGAAGAGACAAAGTGTGGAGGGGAGCAGAGAGGGAAAGGGAGGGGCAGGAACTAGGGCAAATAGGTGCAGAGGAACAGGAGCTGGAGCATGGGGGTTTGGGTAAGAGCAGAGGGGAATGGGACAGGAGGCATAGTGCAGAAGTGTCTACAACCGGTGGAGCATACTTCTCTAAGAACCTAGAACTGATCCCAGGAGTCCGAAGTCTAAACTTTGCTCCGCTGTCAGCAAATAGCTGTGAAACCCACTGGCAAAGTGAGTGTTGTCTACGTCTAACTCTACCTCTACTACTACCAGTTAGTTTGTTAGTGCAAGTGGCAGAGCTCTATGACTATTGATCTCAAGATTCAAATCCTGCTGATGCCCCAAACTGGGAATCAGCATGATTCTACATGATAACATTTCTGGTTTTTTTTCCAGTTTTTCAAATTAGGAAATTACCTTTTAGAAAGAGCATTAAAAGAATGTTAAGGTTGCAAAGTCAAGAATTTAAAAGTTAGGAAACACAAGTCTTAAGGTTGCTTGTGCAACCTTAATTCAGTCCTCTTCTCATATGCATTTTGATATAGTCTTCAATTACATGATCACATACTACTTTTTCCACTGCATCCTTGCTTCATTCAGTGCACAGGATGGACTGTGCTCTAGGGCTTGCCTACACCACGCAGCTTTTAGTGACAAAGCAGCGACAATACAGCCTTATCGCTAAAGGTCAGCGTGTGTAAATACTCTTTGTCGGTACTTTGTTGGCACTTTTGCGGACAAAATACTTCCAGCCCCACGAGCAGCGTTAGCTTTGTTGGCAGGAGAGTGCTTCTGCTGACAATGCCGCGTTCACACTGACACTTGCATAGGCAAAACTTTTGTCTTTCGCAGGGGGGCTTTTTTAAGTACCCGTGAAAGACAAAAGTTTTGTCAACAACTTTGCGGTGTAGACATACCCCTAGAAATGAATCAGGTTTGTATAGTGCAGAAGACTGTTATCTGTAGGACCCTCTGCCTCATTTGCTGTATAGGTTGCAAGGCGTGCAGTGAGGGAGTTGGGGATTTCAGGAAGAGATAAGATTGTCTCTTGGTTAAGGAAGTAGCCACACTGGAGAATTGGATTGTTCCCCTATACTTTCGACAGAGTTCCGATGTGGTGCTAGGCAAGTCATATCAATCAAACTTTTTTACAAACCGTCACTAATTAAGCGTTCCTCATTTTATGGATGCCTAACCTGAGATACCTGGGGCTAGATTTACAGAAAAGCTGAGTGCTCACAGCCCCTTTTGAAGTCATTTGGATCTGTGCTTTGAACACATAAAATGATAAGTACTCTGAAGAAATCAGTCCCCAAGTGCATCAAGGTGGGCAGGCACTTTTGACAATTTTGGACTTAATCTCTCTGTGGCTCAATTCCCAAGTTGTAAAATGGGGATAATGTTACCATTTACTCTCAGAGGAGTTTAAAGCACTCAGATAATATGGTGAGAGCACCATAGAAATGGCCATTAGGAAATTAATAATATTGCATTCAGTGCAGGGTTTCGATGTGTGCATTCTATAAGGCATGGGGACAGATATTGTATAAAGGGGGTAAAAGGAAATATAACTACCCCCTTTCTCTTAATGAGGCAGAGGCCCTTTGCAAAAATAATATCATCATGTAATTAAGGACTATATTTTAATCTTTACACTCAAGGGTGCTTAGTTAAACTTGCAGGAACAATTGTAATTCTGGATTTCTCAATTTTTCAATATTTGACTTTGCAATCATAATGTTCTTTTAATGTAATTTTTTGGCTGTATGGATTAACGGACTATAGAGAACTGTACACATGCTATATTAACTTTTTCTATAGTTAAGGAAAAAGTCTCACAAAACATATGCTATTTAGAAATATTTATCTTTCATTTCACTCAGCACAATTTTTAGTAATTTCTTTCCCTACCCCTTTTTCTTTCTAAAATATGTCTGTCAAATGAAGTTTGTGTATTAGAAGGTAAAGAGAGCAACAGATGCTAAGTGTTCAGGGTGAGAACTCTCCTGTCTGTGGGCACCCTCATCTTGCTGCTGTGAGAATGCACTAAATCCGCAGTTATTGCGAATCAGCCCTATGCAGTTTCTAAAAGTGAATTTGTGATTGACCCTTTGTAAGGAGAACAGACTGTTTCTTGCAAAATATTGCTTGGTATATTCATCTGGCTACCCAGTAAAAGCTCACCCACTATACAAATGTTACATGCAAACTTCTGGTTTTTAATCAATTTTATTTAATGACTTCTGATTCACATATGAACTTTTCTTTATGAAAGAGAAAAACTGCCACTTAACTCTTATTAGAATAATGCCTTTAACTTGCTAATGTATCAAGATTTGTACTAAAAGTTCATTATCAAATTACTACACTTTAATGTGCTTCTATTATGTTAATGTAATCAGATTTACTGTAGATTTTTGTAAAAGGTGAGAGTGAGCAAAATATGAAGGATAGTGCAACAGAAATGAAGAAAGTGCACCAAAGGTACAGCATGGAACTAAAATGAAAAGCAGAAGGGAAAAACACATACCGGCAAATATTTAAGCATCATGTACTCCTGGGGCAATTCTGCATCAAAAATCTAAAAATTATGCACCAAAAATTAAACATTCTGCACACAATATTTAAAAATTCTGCAAATTTTATTTGTCAAATATTTCAATTATGTTTGTAATGTATTTCAAAATATCTGTCAACAGTACATCTGTAACAATACAGACAACATAAAAGATTCAGGAAATTAACAAATAGATTCCTTACTAGGCATATTAATACATAACTTTTGAGTAATAATTCATTTAAACTACAATACAGAAACGTATTTCTCACACCCCTCAGAAGCACTGCAAAGGCTTGGGGGAGTCCGTGGTAATGGAGGAGCTGGGAATGGGAGAGAGAAGTAATTGCTGGGAAGGAGCCTGGGAATGAACCTGGAGGATTGTTGGGTGTGGGTAGGAGAAGTATGGAAAAGTTGTTTTATTTTGAGGGAGTGGCGGGGAATTGTTAGCCCATGCAGACTCCAGGCTTACCCCTAGCCTCTCCCATTCTGTCAGGCACATCTGCCCCATCTCCATGTGTCCCAGCACACCCCTCCCCTGTCCCATGGACCCCTCCCCTCCTGTCTCTGTGTGTCCCTGCACTCCTACCCCCATTCCCACGCATCCGATGTGGCTCTACACCCGCCCCACCCCATCCTCATGTGGCCCTGCACCTCCACTCAGCCACCACCCATCCCCATGTGGCCATGCTCCCCCTGCCTCCCCTCCTCATGTGTCTCTGCACTCCCACTCAGCCCTCCCCATCCCCCCATCTCCATGTGATCCTGTACCCCCACCCCCCAGTGTCCCTGCACCCCTACTACCATTCAGCCTCTGCCCCAATCTGTCCCCTCACTAGCCCTAATGAACCCCATCTGTGTGACCTCCAGCAGTCCCATATGCCCTGTTCCGTCCATCCCCCCCATATCCAATCCCACCTCACCTGACCCTGCAGGCATATCACTGTGAGAAAAGCAGCTTCTGCTCTCTTGCTATCGGCTTCTGGCTGCTACAGTGAGCCATCTGTCCTCTGTTCTGGTGCCACAGCAACCCTTAGTGGGCAAAAGGCTTAACTGTAGCACCTCTCCACCAGAATGTATTTACTGTGGGGGAAAAAAATCTGCAGGGGATATGAATTCTGCATGTGTGCAGTGCTGCAGAATTCTCTTGCCCTCTCTCCCCCGCCTCCCCGGGGTAATCATGAGAGATTAAAGAGGAAACCATTTTAATAATGAAAGTGACAGAAAAAAGATAAAAAAATATATATTTGTGGTACCAGTATTCTTATGTGTAGATTAATAGAGGAGAGAGTATAAGGTAACAATTCAAGATGCCAATCAATATCTGGGTGTAGCTGAGCACCCTTAGCCCATTTCGAAGTGAGTGAGCACTGAGGGTATTAAGTAGCTTGCAGAGTCAGGCCTTGGCTGTAAATTTTTTGAGCAGGGACTGTTCATTTTTAAAAATAAATATAATGCAATAAGACATCCTGACTCTCTTGGTTAAAATCCAGAAATATTATTTTAAAATATATTCCACTATACATAAGAGTTTTTATTTAATGATTTACAATATTCATAATTTATAAGTAAAATAAATCTTCAATGGAAGAAAAGCTTTTCTAATAATAGACTATCTCTGTGAATTCAATAAAATGTTTTAATTTGAATTAAAGGAGAAAGAAAACTTTCTTCTCGGTGGAATTTGATAGCTGATATACAAACATATATAGAATACTAATTTCTTTAGTAGCTGTACAGTATGTTAACAGGCACAATACAAAAACTAGAGTATAGGGGGAAAAATCCTCTCACGATGAACATCCATATGTGAGTGGCACAAATGAGTAAGAGTCGTGGTATCTTTCATATGAAATACTCCTCAGGGCCATAGTAAATTTTTCTATTTAATCTACTGCCTGGCAGTTATGGGTGACATTAGTCAACTAAAAATTGATAATAGTTTTTAGAAACATTAGCTTGAGAAACATTTTCCAGTTAGTCTATAGTTATATAATCGACTCTATGCTCATTTGTCCATGCAAGCTATAAAATCCTACAATGAAAATCTAATTATAATTAACATAGCTGACCAGTTAAAAGACATAAACAGTACTATGTCCATCAATTTGTACTCTGTTTGCTGAAAATTCAAGTTATGCCAGATGGTGCATTTAATGCCTGTTGTGCCTCTTGGTGCTTTTAATGCTTTCTTTGCCTGATGGTGCTTTTAGTTGCTGTGACATCATAGTTCTGAAATACTTTTTTTGCTGTTGTTGTTGGTCTGTAGAAGAGCTAGCCATGTATATCACCTGGAAAATGGCAGGTTTAACAGATGTAGTCAGCAGCTGATAATGGATATTAAATGCTATTATTCTAATTTACCATTTTGCCTGTATTCTTAGGATAGCAGTAAAATGCTGTTGTAATAAACCACATACTCCCTACAGACACTCCCCTCACCTGTCATCCCTTATAATGTGCCAGATTTAAATGCAGTCTTTTGCTTCTTCCATCTTGTCAAACCTTTTTACAATCATTAACTTTATTAAAAGGTAACTAAGAAAATACAGAGTATGGACCAAATTTCAGTGTTGATTTAGACCCTAGGCAAACTCATATTAGTCAATGGGATTGTTCTGGGTGTAAATCAGACTGAAGTTGGCACTCTGTGTGGATTTCCCATACCTCCTTATAATGTACGCATATAGAAAACCTATAATAAAGTTCACATGACATATTTTACGAACAGCAGAGGAAATAGGTACTTTAGTCCAGTGTTTTTCAACAACCGGTTTGTGGACCGGCGCCAGTCCCTGAGATCTCCCTGACAGTTCAGAATGGCAGCACGCCAGTCCCTGGAATCAAAAAAGGTTGAGGAACACTGCAAAAGTTTAGTCCACTGTGTGTATAAGTCAGTGGTGGCGAAAAAACAGTTTGCAAGCCTAACATTGCCTATGAAGATTTATAATGTAATCCCCAAAAATCTGCAGTGATCAGGATGGAGCATTATATGTGTGACCTTTGTAAGCCCAAGCAGCCACACTTGCTAAGCATGATGGGCAGCTGCCGTCTGCTCTATTTTATGGAAATTAGGTGTGGCCTTTGGCCTCCTAGCTACTACATCCTTCAGATAGACAAAGTTTAAGTGCCCCTGGCAAAAGTAATTGAAAGCTGAATGGGGTTTACTGTAAATTGCACAATCTCTTTTTCTAGATTTTATTCCTTTATGGAAAAATAAAATATGTATTAATATTCTGACCATTCTTTTTCTCTTTCCTTCCCCATTTTTGCCTGTCCTGCTTAAACAACAACTGATTATAGTTTCAGCGCTCATGTACAAAATGTATCTGTACAAACAAAAAGCAAAAGTTTTTTCCTCCATAAAATCGTACATTTTTCCCGCTCTGCCCTTAGCTAGAATCCTGAGAAAAGAGATGAACTTTGCTCCTACCTTAAAGAGTAACAAACTCATACTCTGTTAGTTGAGTGGTGGAAGCAAAATTTCGGAGACAAAATCTCCACCAAAAACACTCTGCTACCAACTTCCAAATGTTAAACTCTAGAAGCAGTTAGCTGGAGCATCCTAACTATTCTCTGTTGATCATGGTAACGTAAAGGGTGAGATGTGGCTTGCCAGATAGAAATGTAGAGCTACTGGATGAAAGCCAACTCCTTGAATTGCACATGGAAATGATAGGAGCCTCTGCAGTTGTTTAAAATCTGTTCCTTGCAGATAATACCACCATGCAGAACATTACGTATATTCAAGGAGAAAAAAAAAGTTTATGAGCCTGATGGTAGATAATTGAAAGACAGAAAAATTAAAACTATATTCATAGGATTATGTGTTGTCTAGAGTTCTCAGTGAATATTGGTAAACATAATTAATGTTCTCTGCTTAGAATAATAAACCAGGACTAGAAAAACAAAGGACAAATTCTGACATATCTTATAAAACCATTGGATTTAGTGTTCTCCCATTGTGCTCTCCCCAAATGATTTAGATAGAGAGTAGATTTATACAGTTTGTGGATGATACCAAGCTGGGAGAGGTTGCAAATACTTTGGAAGATAGGATTAAAATTCAAAATGATCTAGACAAACACAAAATACTCCACTTAGGAAGGAACAAACAATTGCACACATACAAAATGGGAAAAGACAGTCTAGAAAGGAGTACGGCAAAAAGGGACATGGGGTCATAGAGGATCACAAGCTAAATATGAGCCAACAATGTAATACTGTTGCAAAAAAACCAAACATCATTCTGGGATGTATTAGCAGGAGTGTTTTAAGCAAGACACGAGAAGTAATTCTTCCACTCTACCCCATGATGATAAGGCTTCAGAGGGAGTATTGTGTCCAGTTCTGGGCACCACGTTTCTGGAAAGATGTGGACATATTGAAGAAAGTCCAGACAGTAGCAACAAAAATGATTAAAGGTCTAGAAAACATGACCTATGAGGAAAGATTGAAAACAATGGGTTTGTTTACTCTTGAGAAAAGAAGACTGAGGGGGGACACCATAAGTTTTCAAGTACATAAAATGTTGTTACAAGGAAGAAAGTGAAAAAATGTCCTTGTTAACCTCTGAGGGTAGAACAAGAAGCAATGGGCTTAAATTGCAGCAAGGGAGGTTGCGGTTGGACATTTAGGAAAAACTTCCTAACTCTCCAGGTAGCTAAGCACTGGAATAAATTGCCTACGGAGATTGTGGAACCTCTTTCATTGGAGTTTTTTAAGAGCAGGTTAGACAAACACTTGTCAGGAATGGTCTGGTTATCACTTAATACTGCCTTGATTCAGAAGACTGGACAGATGACCTATTGAGGTCCCTTCCAGTCCTAAACTTCTATAATTGTATGATTTGCATAAACTCTGGACATTCACCCAAATAAATATTATGTGTGTTTGTGCATCTCAAATATGATCTTGGAGATCATTTACCTCTACAGTCACAAGTACTTGAAGCCACATGGAAGTACTAATTATACCTCTAATAAATAATCATAAGCAGGAAGGCCAAGGCAAATTGTTTTTTTAAAGACACTTTAACCTTTACATAAATATAATAATTTGAAAAGCATGCTTTTTTATGCAAGTAAAAACCATAGTTTGGCTAACAGAGTTTACAAAATCATTTCAAGCAATCAAACTATGACCACTAGTCCTATTATTGACTACCTTCATTTGTTTTCACTGATATTTAGAAAATATTTTGTAGGGGTTTTTTGTTTCTTTTTAATTAAAATCTGATTTTCTTCCCTGCTCTCCCCACTCCCCCACCCCATAATGTAGATTATACCAGTTTAATCTCATTAACATGCTGTCCAGACGATAGTTGGCCTTACTGAAATCTTCATTTGTAGACTGTCAGTTTCTTGGCTTCCCTGTTGTTGATGGGGCTTCTCTATTCACCCCATGCTGGATGAAGTCTGCATCTGTCCTTACTAAGATGCCAGTTGGTGGTTAATGATGGGTACTTTATTCAATGTCATGTTATCTCTCAGCAAAAATGCTTTGGGAGAAAACAGGCTGTAATAAAAATACACACTTCACAATTTTGGAGTCTTCTCTATTATCAACCTTAAATATGTGTTTTTCACTGTCCTCAGGCCACTGCTTCCCTCCAGAGCTGAAACATAACTTTGGAAAGCTCCATCTCCTTTCTGCATCTGAAAAGAGAGAAGGCTGAGCTTTTGGAAGTTTAGGTGCAGCACTGCAGGAGAGAAGCTTTCTGGTATTGACATAACACTTGAAAACTGAAAATGGAGGAAAAGGGAACAGACAGACCTAGAGACAGAACAGAGAGCATATGAATGTGTAATGAGGAAGATGGTGATAGCAGCTCCTGGAGGATGAGGAGTGGAGTGAAAAATATTTTGAGAGAAGGCATGATAAAAGTGAAGAAAAATGCTTAGGGAGCAAGACAGAGGAGAAGGGGCCAACAAGTATGTGGGAGAAAACTAAGGATAACAGGGGAGAAATGATGGCAATAGAAATAAAGGGGAAATTAACTGAAGTGGGGTCTAGGAACAGAAATAGTGGGATGGTGTAGATGGGAATAATGGAAAAGATGCTATGGAAAGAAGAAGGAAGGGAGGAGAGAGAAGGAGATGACTTGGGGTATCTCATATTCGTACCATCCATCTAATTTGGTGCACATGCCTTAGTGACTATTTGGTAGTTGTTCCCCCCCCACCCCCCGCTCCCGCCCAACAATATTTAAGGTCAACGGGGCCAAAGTTCTAATCCAGGTGGTCAGATATGCAGATTCCTGCCTTTGGCGTGGTCAAACCTGTCATTTTCCTGTGCAAACACTTTCATTCTTCTGTGTGTTCATTACGTGGGCTTCTATTTATTTTTCTTATTATCAGCAATGTACTACTGTAAAATCAGATAATGAAGACTTGTAGGCTTCTTAGTGGGAAGAAAATGACAGTTGATAATAAGCAAGACCACTCTGGGCTATATTTTCAACACAGCATGTGTTGAGTTAGACACAGAACTCATATTAACAATCTACCATGCATGGTGGTGACAATTTACCCATTTTTATCAGCTCTAAGAGAATGCAGTAGATGGAAAAAGATATGACCAGAGCCACCATATGTTTGTGATGATAAAGAGTTCTAGTTTTAATGTCATGTAAATACCCACAGTGCAATTATAAAATATGCATGCATTAAATAATCCTTGGTAACGTTTTCAATCCCTTGAATAAACATTTAATTTAGATTGAATCATATAATTATATTTTCTAGTTAATTATATGTGATTAATGTAACAACACATGAACAAACGGAGAGAGGGAGATGTTAATTTTGGGGTGGGGGAACTCTCTCCTCTTCCAGTAGTAACATACATCTCCCCATCCATTAATGCTATTCTTTTGTTGCAATGGCTAACTGCAAATCAGTTTATGTAACATAGTTGTTAACGTTTTGTTCGTATGAAAGAGAAAATATGAGCGATGAATAAACCACTTTGGTTACAATGAAAACACTCACTTCTCCAAGGACCCTCACCCACCCCTGAGATAAAACTAGACCATTTTTGATGTTTGTGAAAGTTTGCTTTACACATTTTTCCTGACTCTTGCACACAGTTACTGGTGATATGCTGCTTGAATTCCCTAGTAGTGACTACTCAGAGGACACAGAGATCCTGGAAGCTCCTGATGTTGTGTTATCTCAAATTCACAAGTGTTAGTAAAAGGCTTAGTGCCACTGTCTGCTGGGGTCAGGACTGCAGAACAGACTCTTCCCTCTTTTCTCTTGTAAGAAGGATTTGGTGGGTGCGAGGGGTATCAGGTGGAGGGGTGGTAAGAGCATTCCAGAACATAGGTTATTGGGTGATGGATGCTGCAGGGCCTCTGTGACATTACCCAGGGTACAATCTGGACTAATGAACAGCTGTGTCCCCTCAGTTCTTGAACCTGGAGTGCCTTTTACACTGCTTTGCTGTGAGAGGTACTACTGGTCTGCTCACACGTAGCCTCCAGCATGTAAGTTACATGTTATAGGCCTGGTCTACAATACAGTGTTAGGTCAATGTAAGGCAGCTTACATTGACCTAATTATGTCACTGTACAGACTACAGCCTTGCTCCCGCCAATGTTAGTTCACTATTACATTGTCATAATAACTCCACCTCAACAAGAGGTGTAGGGTTTATGTTGGTATAGTTAGAGTGACACAGCGTCCAGGTAGATACTACATTACTTACATCAGTAGAAACTACTTTACTTACATCAGCTGTTGGCTATTGTTCTTGTCAATTTACGGGTTCCATGCTGGGTCCGTGAAATTGATAAGAAAGCCAGGCTGTCACCAAGGCAAATGAAGGCCCAGATGCCCCCGGGCTCCCTGCTTCCAGCCATGCTGCGCCCACCCCACTTGGAGCCCGGCTGCCCGCCAGCTCTCTTCTCCTGGCCCCCAGCCAAGCTGCTGCCCTTGCTCCCTGCTTCCTCCTCTGAGCTGGGCTGCACCCACCCGGCTTCCCACTGTCAGCCAGGCTGCTGCCCAGACACTCCTGACTCCCTGCGAGGAGCCCTCATGCTGCATTGAGGCTCCCTGCTCCCAATGGGGATCCCTAGTGTAGTGCCTGGAGGCTCCTGGTTCCTCACTCCCTGCTGCCAGAAGCCTGGATGCACCTGGGCTCTTGCTCCCCACTGCAGCCAGGATCCTGGTGGGGAACTCTGCACCTGGAGTCCAGGTGGCAAGCCGGGAGCCTTGGGACAGCTGCTGAGCCCCCCGGATGTAGCCCACTGGGGATCTGGGTAGGTGCATCTCAGCAGCTGCCCAGAGGCTTCCACCTCCCCATTCTTTCCGGGGAGCCTGGCGGCTGCATCGAAACTCCTGAGTGTTGCCTGAACTTCCAGCTGTGAGCTCTACACTGGTAGCCCAGCAGGGAGTGGGAAGCTGAGAGCTTGGGGGCAGCCAAGATTGTTGAGCGAGGAGTCAAGAGCCTCGGGGGCAGCTGGGCTTCCAGTGGTGGTGAGTGGGGTGCTGAAAGCTTGGGGGGCATCCCGGTTCCCAGTGGGGAGCTGCATGGGGAGCTGACAGGCCAGGCTCTCAGCCCTGCATACTGCCCCTCTTATGTTGGTGGAAGTGCTCCCGGTGAGGATGCACACCACCAAGAGACGAGGGTAGCATGGACATAAACCACTGCCATAATTACATAGGTCGACTTATATTTCTAGTGTACACGTGCCCATAGTACTTGAGTGCTATAGTCAGCCACTCTTGAATTACACTGCAGAGTAACACTAGCAAATTCACCATCCCAGACTTTCCCCAGAAATGTGCATCTTGTATTGCCCAGCTCACCTCTCCTTTGGACAATGTAAGCTCATATAATATCCATTTTTTTATTAATAGAAAATGATATGCACAAATCTTCTTGTCCCAAATGAAGTTTACCAAACACTTCAATCCAAACACACTGCTTTAGATAAAATAATAAAACAAATGTATTTGCTACAGAAAGACAGATTTCAAGTGACTACATGTAATGAGGCATAAAAGTCTCAATTGGTTACAAGAAAATAAAAGTAAAAAGCAACTAATTTAACAAACAAAGTGAATTCAAAGCAAAGGTCTCTCTCACCATATGTTTCCGCTGTCTTACTGGCTGAATTTCTTTCAGTCAGGATCCCTCCCCCAGTCCAATGCTACTTCCTTGTTCTTCAGGTGTTGTCGATGCTATGGGTACTGAGAAAGTGAGAGAGAAATTGGGGCATCTGCTCTCTTCTTGTGGTTCTTTCTCTTCTTTGAGGATCATCTCCAGCTGAGGTTAAGGAGAGAGAAAATATATGTGAATGGGGACCCCAAGCTGTTTCTTTGTCAAGATGTAGATTTTTTGCCGACACCCTCATTCCTGCGAAACAGTGGCCACTTAACCAGGTGATGGTGGTCCATTTGATTTTTTTTTTTTACACCTGGCTGAGGTGTTTGCTAGCCTTTCGTCTGTGGGGAAACTGGTTTGTGACTGTTTCCCAGTTAGAACATATCTTAGTAATATCATACAGTATAATCATAACTTTACACTAAATGTTGCCACACATATTTTACCTGTACAATTATGGTCAGCAAATTATGAGTTTTCAAAAGATACCTCACAAAGCATATTTGTATGCAATTTATCATAGTCCCGTAAAAGGGATAAACATAGGGATATATACTGTCATAGCCTCCCTTCCCAAGAAAGGGACATATCAGTCTGGAGACCACAAACTCTTTCCCCAACAAGGGTGCTGCTGCTGCTGGTGGAAGTGCCAAATCTCCTTTGGTAAATGTGACTACTGACAGGGGGAGGAGGATGTAGATGGTGTGGTCCTGTTATTTTCTGCTCCAAAATAATTAAATAAGAAAACAATGTATAAAACCATATTATATATTTAAAATATCATTTAGCTGGCTCCTTGTGGAGTGCTACCTGTGCCATTCCAGACCAGTGCATTTTGGGGAACTGCAGTGAGAATTTAGCCAGGCAGTGTGAAAAAGGAAGAAAGATGCATTAGCTTTTACATGTGCTCAATAGCCCTTTAGCCTGGGCTAGTGATGGCATTAAGCACATACCACTGAACTCAGAGTGATCAAGTTCATATTTTCTTTAACTTTCTGGGAAAGTAAATAGCACCACTTTAAACCTAGTCCACTCCTTCAAGACAAACCCATGGACGTGTTAAAGGAGACTAACAGGTTGGCTTTATGAACTAATCCTGAAGCTTCAGGGTGCACTGTTGTCCTGCGTTTTCTGCTTTACTCATTTCACTGATCTAATCACTAATCAGAATCTCTGCAGGATGACTATTCCAGGAAGTTGCAGACCTTTGCCTGAAAGCTGCACTGCCCAGACTCATGCTACAAAATCAGAAACATTGATTATACGACATGGTGAAGTTTGAGCTAGGAAATATCTCCTCCAGCTTGTCTGAGCAGCTGCACGTATTTTGTTTGCAATGTTGTTGTAGCCATGTTGCTCCCAGAATATGAAAGAGACAAGGTGGATGAGGTAGTATCTTTTACTGGACCAACTTCTGTTGGCGAAAGAGAGATAGACAAGCTTTTGAGCTGCACAGACCCAAAGAAGAGCTCTGTGTAGCTCAAAAGCTTGTCTCCATTTCTGTCTCTTGCACCAACAGAAGTTGGCCCAATAAAATATATTATCTCACCCACGGTGTCTCTCTCATACTTACATATATGTATTTTCTTCTCTTTATGGCTTATTTCATAACAATGAGATCCAGTGGAACCAAAGAAATCTCCCAATCCCTTGACTTATTCAGAGTATAACGACTTATCATAGAATCATAGAAAATCGGGGTTGGAAGGGACCTCAGGAGGTCATCTAGTCCAACCCCCTGCTCAAAGCAGGACCAATACCCAACTAAATCATCCCAGCCAGGGCTTTGTCAAGCCTGACCTTAAAAACCTCTAAGGAAGGAGATTCCACCACCTCCCTAGGTAACCCATTCCAGTGCTTCACCACCCTCCTAGTGAAACAGTTTTTCCTAATATCCAACCTAAACCTCCCCCACTGCAACTTCAGACCATTACTCCTTGTTCTGTCATCTGGTACCACTGAGAACAGTCTAGATCCATCCTCTTTGGAACCCCCTTTCAGGTAGTTGAAAGCAGCTATCAAATCTCCCCCCATTCTTCTCTTGTGCAGACTGAATAATCCCAGTTCCCTCAGCCTCTCCTCAAGTCATGTGCTCCAGCCCCCTAATCATTTTTGTTGCCATCCACTCGACGCTTTCCAATTTTTTCACATCCTTCTTGTAGCCCAAAACTGGACACAGTACTCCAGATGAAGCCTCACCAATGCCGAATAGAGGGAAATGATCACGTCCCTCAATCTGCTGGCAATGCTCCTACTTCTACAGCCCAAAATGCCGTTAGCCTTCTTGGCAACAAGAGCACACTGTTGACTCATATACAGCTTCTTGTCCACAGTAACCCCTAGGTTCTTTTCTGCAGAACTGCTGCCTAGCCACTCAGTCCCTACTCTGTAACAGTCCATAGGATTCTTCAGTCCTAACTGCAGGACTCTGCACTTGTCCTTGTTGAACCTCATCAGATTTCTTTTGGCCCAATCCTCTAATTTGTCTAGGTCCCTCTGTATCCTATCCCTACCCTCCAGCATATCTACCACTCCTCCCAGTTTAGTGTCTCATGCAAACTTGCTGAGGGTGCAATCCATGCCATCCTCCAGATCATTAATGAAGATATTGAACAAAACTGGCCCCAGGACCGACTCTTGGGGTACTTCGCTTGATACCAGCTGCCAACTAGACATGGAGCCATTGATCACTACCCGTTGAGCCCGACGATCTAGCCAGCTTTCTATTCACCTTATGGTCCATTCATCCAGCCCATACTTCTTTAACTTGCTGGCAAGAATACTGTGGAAGACGGTATCAAAAGCTTTGCTAAAATCAAGGAATAACATGTCCACTGCTTTCCTCTCATCCACAGAGCCAGTTATCTCATCACAGAAGGCAGTTAGGTTAATCAGGCATGACTTGCCCTTGGTGAATCCATGCTGACTCTTTCTGATCACTTTCCTCTCCTCAAGTGCTTCAGAATTGATTCCTTGAGGATCTGCTCCATGATTTTTCCTGGGACTGAGGTGAGGCTGACTGGCCTTTAGTTCCCCAGATCCTCCTCCTTCCCTGTTTTAAAGATGGGCATTACATTAGCCTTATTCCAGTCATCTGGGACCTCCCCCAATCGCCATGAGTTTTCAAAGATAATGTCCAATGGCTCTGCAATCACATCCACCAACTCTTTTAATACCCTTGGATGCAGTGCATCCGGCCCCATGGACTTTTGCTCGTCCAGCTTTTCTAAATAGTCCTGAACCACTTATTTCTCCACAGAAGGCTGGTCACCTCCTCCCCATACTGTGCTGCCCAGTGCAGTGGTTTGGGAGCTGACCTTGTTTGTGAAAGCAGAGGCAAAAAAACCATTGAGTACATTAGCTTTTTCCACATTCTCTGTCACTAGGTTGCCTCCCTCATTCAATAAGTGGCTCACACTTTCCTTGACCTTCTTCTTGTTGCTAGAAGCGACAAAGGGTCCTCTGGCACCTTATAGACTAACAGAGGTATTGGAGCATAAGCTTTCGTGGGTCTATAAGGTGCCACAGGACCCTTTGTCGCTTCTGCAGATCCAGACTAACAAGGCTACCCCTCTGATTCTTGTTGCTAACATACCTGAAGAAACCCTTCTTGTTACTCTTAACATCCCTTGGTAGCTGCAACTCCAAGTATGATTTGGCCTTTCTGATGTCACTCCTGCACGCCTGAGCAATATTTTTATACTCCTGCCTGGTCATTTGTCCAATCTTCCACTTCTTGTAAGCTTATTTTTTGCATTTAAGATCAGCAAGGATTTCACTGTTAAGCCAAGCTGATCACCTGCCATATTTACTATTCTTTCTACACATCGGGATGGTTTGTTCCTGCAACCTCAGTAAGGATTATTTAAAATACAGCCAGCTCTCCTGGACTCCTTTCCCCTTCATGTTATTCTCCCAGGGGATCCTGCCCATCAGTTCCATGAGGGAGTCAAAGTCTGCTTTTCTGAAGTCCAGGGTCTATATTATACTGCTCTCCTTTCTTCCTTGTGTCAGGATCCTGAACTCGACCATCTCATGGTCACTGCCTCCCAGGTTCCCATCCACTTTTGCTTCCCCTACTAATTCAATTCTTCCCTGTTTGTGAGCAGCAGGTCAAGAAGAGCTCTGCCCCTAGTTGGTTCTTCCAGCACTTGCACCAGGAAATTGTCCCCTACACTTTCCAAAAACTTCACACAACATGGAAAGTATACTGCAGGGATCAATTCTGGATTTCCCCAAGGTGAAGAAATGATCTAGCAAGTTGTTTCCATTTCTGATTCATCTGATTTTAAAATTCATATTTTCTGTCATTCATACTGCACACTGTTCTTCCAGATAAACTGTACAAATCAAGAGCCTGATAATGCTCCCACTATAGCCCATGGAAGTTTTATTATGAACTCTATGGGGAGCAAGATTGGGCCTAACATCATTAAGGGGAAACTGTATAAGCAGAATGTCACTATATCATTTAATGGAGAAAGTATTCAAACTGTAGAATTTGGTGCAAGATTTAAATCCATATGTAATTTGATTTTAAATCATGTTTTAGAATATTTACCTTTCACTATCATATTTTTTTTCTTTTTGTGCTTCCAGTTGTTCCCTGAACTTGGTGCTGCTTCAAAATGCTTAATCAAATACAAAACTCATCTGCTTAATTGTTTGTCTATGGTGCTGGTTAAAAAACAGGGAACAAAGGGTAGGAATAAATGGTAAATTTTCACAATGGAAAGGGGTAACTAGTGGTGTTCCCCAAGGGTCAGTCCTAGGACCAACCCTATTCAACTTATTCATAAATGATTTGGAAGAAGGGGTAAACAGTGAGGTGGCAAAGTTTGCAGATGATACTAAGCTGCTCAAGATAGTTAAGACCAAAGCAGACTGAAAAACTACAAAAAGATCTCACAAAACTAAATGATTGGGCAACAAAATGGCAAATGAAATTTAATGTGAATAAATGTAAAGTAATGCACATTGGAAAAAATAACCCCAACTATACATACAATATGATGGGGGCTAATTTAGCTACAACTAATCAGGAAAAAGATCTTGGAGTCATCGTGGATAGTTCTCTAAAGATGTCCATGCAGTGTGCAGCGGCAGTCAAAAAAGCAAACGGGATGTTAGGAATCATTAAAAAAGGGATAGCGAATAAGACGGAGAATATCTTACTGCCCTTATACAAATCCATAGTGTGCCCACATCTTGAATACTGCATACAATTGTGGTCTCCTCATCTCAAAAAGGATATACTGGCATTAGAAAAGGTTCAGAGAAGGGCAACTAAAATGATTAGGGGTCTGGAATGGGTCCCATATGAGGAGAGATTAAAGAGGCTAGGACTTTTTAACTTGGAAAAGAGGAGACTAAGGGGGGATATGATAGAGGTATATAAAATTATGAGTGGTGTGGAGGAAATGAATAAGGAAAAGTTATTTACTTGTTCTCATAATAAAAGAACTAGGGGCCACCCAATGAAATTAGTGGGCAGCAGGTTTAAAACAAATAAAAGGAAGTTCTTCTTCACACAGCGCACAGTCAACCTGTGGAACTCCTTGCCTGAGGAGGCTGTGAAGGCTAGGACTATAACAGGGTTTAAAAGAGAACTGGATAAATTCATGGAGATGAAGTCCATTAATGGCTATTAACCAGGATGGGTAAGGAATGGTGTCCTTAGCCTCTGTTTGTCAGAGGGGGATGATGGATGGCAGGAGAGAGATCACTTGATCATTACCTGTTGGGTTCACTCACTCCTGGTCACCTGGCATTGGCCACTGTCGGTGGACAGGATACTGGGCTGGATGGAGCTTTGGTCTGACCCAGTACCGCCTTTCTTATGTTCTTATGTTATAGCTATAGATATTGGAGTGACAGTTTTAAGTATTAGGGGGTTTTGGTAAGATTTCTGTGATTACAGGTATCAGGGAGTGTTCCTAATCAGCATATTAAGCTTTTATGATTTATTATATAGCTTTGTCATTGGGCCACCAGGTGTGGGAGAGGCCTTAAAGCCTTTACCAATAAAGCATGCACATACATTAGAAAACCAGCTGATTGATGTTAGTGAATTTCTAGGTGTGGGTTTTAACAAAGGTGCAGTTTCATTTATGCTACTTGTTCATAATTGTTTTGAAGCACAATAGCCATGTATGGTGCTCTCTTTGCCTGCAGAATTTCAAATCAAGTGTGAATCAATCAAGTTATGTCTGATATTTCATGTAATGGTGTGCAAAGGGAAATAAAAGCAAATATGTGGTGTATCCAGTTGGCAGGGTTGGGGGTACACTTCTTGCTCTGTTTTTCAAGTTACCTCTAAGCAATTAGCCTCTTTTCAGAGGTGTTGCGGGCAAAGACAATGTGGGTGGCAGTATGACTGATTGTGTGGGTACAAGCCTGGGGGCTCTGGGTTCTGTTTCCAGTTGTACCACTGACACACTGTGTGATCTTAGGAAAGCAATTTCACCTCTGTGCCTTGGTTTCCTAATGTACAAAATGAAAGAACGATACTTTCCTACCTTTTGTACAGCGATTTGGCAGAGATAAATAGTGTTATAAATCAGTGATTATTTATAAGTTTTTTAATGCGAAAAACTCTTTCACTGTTTCAAAAAGGGACTTAATAAACAATGGTGGGGTTTTTTTTTCCAATCAGTCAACTCTTTACTCTGTGACACTGAGCTTTTTAGGCTTCCCAACTTTATTATGTAATAATAAGAAATGTATTTCAAGAGGAACTGCTGTACACCGATAAAATGCATGCACATTCCACGGTTATTATTTCCACTTTTGTGCTTTAATCAGAATAAATTTTGATTCAGATTAAAAAGGATTAATGTGTATCTCATTAACATCCAGTGATCTATTTTAAGCATTTTACAATTTCATGTCAATGTCCTTTGCTGTAAATGGGTGCCATACATGCAAGGGTCTGAAGCAGAAGAATTATTGTTTATGAATTGCAAGCACAAATGGAGTATAAACATAATAGCAATTCTTAACCCTGATGGGTATGAGCTGTGAAGTCAGTGAGCCAAGTCCCAAAATGTTTTTGTTAGGCAATTTTAAAATGTTATGATCTGGTCTGTACAAATGTAGCTACTCATGAACATGAGGAAATTGCCTATCCCTGAGAGACAGGGCAGGGATAAGTGTATATCAACCTGTACACCCTCACCTACTGCCTTCTAAATTGGGTACTGTAGTTCAGCTACACATTCAAAGACCCTGGAGAAGTTTAGTTTACGTTGAAGAATCTCTTGGTCTCTAAAGCCCTTTCAGACTCTACAGCAGGGGTTTCAAATGCCAATCACCACGAGGGCCACATGAGGACTCGTATGTTGGCCCAAGGGCCACATCACCCCCCTATGCCTCACTCCACCCCTGCCTCTGCCCGCGGGGTGCAGCAGGGGGCTCAGGGCAGGGAGGTGGGATGCAGGGTGTGGCATGTGGTTCAGGGCAGGGAGTAGGGGTGCAGCAGGGGTTCAGGGCACAGGGTTGGGGTACAGGAGGGGTTCAGGGTGTGGCAAGGGGCTCAGGGCAGGGGGTTGGGGAGCAGGAGGGAGTGCGGGGTATGGCAGGTGGTTGGGGTGCAGGAGGGGTGTGGGGTGCGGCAGAGGGCTCAGGGCAGGGAGTTGGGGTGCGGAGTGCAGGAGGGGTTTGGGTTCCGGCCCGGCGCCGCTTACCTGGAGTGGCTCCGGAGTGGCAGGGGCATGCACCGGGGCCAGGGTAGGCTGCCACGGCCCCGGCCCCGGCACCGTGCCGCTCCACTCCGGGAAGCAGAGAGCTCCGTTTGGGGCTCTTTCCTGTAGGTACCTCCCGCGAAGCTCCCATTGGCCGGGAATGGGAATTAGGTTCAGAGGAGGTAACCATAGGCAATAGCAGCTCATGGAGCTCTATGCTCCCCCTCCCTCCGGGGCCCCAGGGACGAGCAGCATAGGGCCCACGGTGTCATGGGGTTGGCAAATCTGCGGGCCGGATCCAAAGCCCTGAGGGGCCGGATATGGCCCGGGGCCGTAGTTTGCCCACCCTTGGCCTGGAGGTAGGCTGGGGACGCAGCATGCTGGGCATGGGAGAGGAGCGGGGGTGTGGGGAGCTTGGCGGGCCGCAGGAAACAGCCCTGCGGGCCGCATGTTTGAGACCCCTGCTCTACAGAATTGCCATCAGAAATACCAGTTTCTGTGGTTATGTCTCCTCAGCTGCTGGGAATGAGTCTCGCATTCAGGTTGACAGACACATGCTAGTGGGGCTTGTGCTAGCAGATTAAAACTAGCCACGTGGAAGGTCTGCCTCAGGCTCTAAGCCTAGGGAAGGGGTGGGCTTCAGAGCCTGAGCTTCAGCCTGAGCCTGAAGATCAAAGCAACGTCTACACAAATATTTTAGAGCGCTAGCCCGAGCCTGTCGACCTGTGCTGCAAGACTTGCCTACAGCAGCTATGTAGACATATGCGTTGATTGTTAGACTTACATAATGGCTTCCAGAGCAGCAGGTGCAAAATGAATGAAACAGTAACACAAAACACTACACTACAGCTTCAGAAACATGCTGACATTTTTATAAAGGCTGGGGTCTGTGCACTTTGAAAATGTATTTTATTTCTCTGCATCACAGCAGCTGTACCTCAACAATATAACCATACTTAAAGATACTCTAGTGACCTTGCTGCTTCAATGTTTCATAACTTCCTTTTAGTCTGCATGTTTCCCAACTGTACAGGCTGTGTCCATATCAGACTTTTCTTCTTTAAAATCTCCCACTTTTGCAAGCAGGAGTGTAAACAGGTCATATGCATTTTAACCACCATGTCCACGTCCTTTGCTCAGAGCAGATCTTGATGTGATGACATTAAAATACCAGTAACCTGTCTACAGTACTGCTCGTACCATTTCCGTTCTACAAACAGTGGGGCCACTCTAGTCATAGCAACACTGTGGATTCTAAGAAAAAGTCTACTGTACACAAAGCCAGTGTCCAATCTCTCTAATCTTCAGCTAATGATTTCTCTAGTGTCCATCACTGCTTTTCCAGTTTTGCCCAGCATTGTAATTAACAAGATGTGATTTGACTGATTAGTGAGGTATGCAATATATATAGGCAAGGTGCCAATGAAATAAAAGCTTTATTCTTTTTTTTTTTTTTTTTTTTTTAAGGATAAACAGCTCAGAGAATTAGTAATGGGCTATGGAGGATTTGAGGTACAAATTCCAAAAGTGCCTAGGTGACTTTGAAGCCTAAAATGCATTTTCAAAAGTGACTTTGGGCCAGATTTTTAAATGTATTTAGGCACCTAAAGATGCAGATAGATGTATAGTGGAACTTTCGAAAGCACCTAAGTGAGAACATCAGTTCAAGGTACGTACGCCTTTTTTCCCATTGCTCTCGCTCTTTAGCATGTCTAGCTAACTGTGCGGTTAGGCAGCTAGGTGTCTTTGTAAATCTGGTGACTTTGGAGCCAAAGTTGGATTTAAAAAAATGATTTAGGCACAAAGGGACACATTTTCAGAGGTATTTAGCCATCTAAAGATGCAAATAGGAACATAGTAGAATTTACAAAAGCATCTAAGGGTACATCCACACTACCCGCCCGATTCGGCGGGTAGCGATCGATGTTCTGGGATCGATTTATCATGTCTCATGTAGACGCGATAAAACGATCCCAGAAGCGCTCCCCATTGACTCCGGAACTCCAGCTCAGCGTGAGGAGTAAGCGGAGTCGACGGGGGAGCCTGCCTGCGCCGCGTGGACCTGAGGTAAGTACTTTGTAATTCGATCTAAGATACTTCGACTTCAGCTACGCTATTCACGTAGCTGAAGTTGCGTATCTTAGATCGATCCTGCCCCCTAGTGTGGACCAGCCCTAAGTAAGTTAGGCCCATAACTCCTATTGATTTCAATGAGACTGAGGGACCTATACTGCTTAGGTGCTTTTGAAAACTCCACTGTACACCTATCTGCATTTTTAGGTACCTAAATACATTTAAAAATCTGGCCCAAAGTCACTTTTGAAAATGCCTTTTAGGCTCCAAAGTCACCTAGGCTCTTTTGGAATTTGTACCTCAAATTCTCCATAGCCTGTTGCTAATTCTCTGAGCTCCTTATCTTTGTCCTTGTTACTTTCAAGCTTTTTGTCTTATTCATTGACTTCCTTTCCAAAAGTAAAACAAGGGGAAAGTGCATTGCTCGTTCAAGTAAAAGATCACAGATGCATAATGCTGAAAACCCTCCCTCAAGAAAATATCACCACAAGATGTGTGAAATGTTTACAGATTATCACATCACACAGGCCCAAGGCAGAGTCTTGTCTTTGCAACTGAAACTCTGTTTTCACAGTCCTGGAGTCTAAATTAGCTCATCTGCTGCCAAGTGCCATCCAGAAGCAGAGTCTGTACCAAAATAACCATTGGCTGCTGAGCTGAAAAATGTAATGATCCCTTTAAAGAACATCAAGGGGCATCTTTGCTTTTCTCCTCTCCTTTTCCTCCTTCAAAATGAAGTTCCAAAAGATCAAGATCAAACCATTTAATACAGCAACAAAAATACTAATTTGCAGCAGGTGGTGTCATCTGCACGTGTTCATCCTAACCCAGGCAATCTGCCACCTGATTGTGGAGAGTCATGGGGAATTTCAGAGTAATTAAAATTGTATTCGAGGGAGCAAGATTAGTAACTGAGATTGCAATAGAGAAGGACAATCACTCCGAAACTAAAACTGAATGCATCAAGTTAATTTGCACTCTTCTGACCTCAGACTCATTAGAGCAAATTAACTGCCTTTGCAAATAATGTGCAGACTTGAAATTCATGATTTCTGCTGATTGTGAATAAAATAATGCACAAATATATCAAAACTGTTTGTGACATTGTGACACTTTGGGGGTTCACCCAGACCAGTAAGGGGTTCTGTCACTGCCTGCCCGGTAACCTTGGGTAGCTTTAGGCTGTGCAGCTTTGACTCAGAGCTCTGACATTTAGCAGCATGCCCACAGCCTACAGTCCTCACCCTGAACTTCCACCAGCCAAGTTCCTCCTTGTAGGGTGACCCCAACAAGACGTCAGTCCTGAGTCTCCCCCAAATCCCCTCCCCTGCAGTGTCTAATCCCTCTTACTAGACACTCACCGAGGTAGCACCAAGTTTGCTGCCTTCAAAGAGCCAATACACAAAAAGCTGGGGTGGCACACTCCACCTTACTTCATAGCATTGAGACAGTTTGTACGAACACTAAGAATACGTTTATTAACAAAGAACATAGATTTAAGTGATTTCAAGCAAGAGTAAAAGAGAGATAAAAGGGTTGCAAACAAAACGAAACTAACATGCTTTCTAGCATCTACAATTTAAGTCTAGCAAGATATACCTTTTTCTAACACAGTTTCTGATTCACAGCAAGTTGTTAGCATGCTCTAGCATGCCAGGCTGTACCGGCGAGGATTCAACCCTCCAAGTACTGGAGTCTTTGTTCCCTCAGGAGATGGATCACTCAAATATGTCTTTGCCCCCCTTTATATTATCTTCAAATTCATTGTCTCTGTGTCAAGATCCAGGAAGGCTTGCTGGTGTGGGGGCGGGGGTTACAGATTCCATCCCCTGTCAAGATTATTAAGTTGTCTTCTCCCGTTCTTGTTATCTTGATGGCTTTATTTACTTTCTATGTAAATATATGTGCATTGTCTGCTGCTTGTGATCAAGCTGATCAGACAAGTAAATACAAATTTCTTTGTCTAGGAAAAAAAACGTTTTGCCTCCTTTGTCTGTTTACAAACTCCAAAACATAATATCATGAGTATCCGTGCTTTCACATATAATGTTTTTACATATGTTTCATAGTGATATTAATGACAAGCATGTTACTTGTTTTCAAATGATATATTACAAGACAACTTTTAAATGAGTATCATGACAACAGTATGTTGGGGCAATGAGTGTGTCAGGCCTGATGTGAGTTTTGGTATGTTGGGCTCTTTGACAATTGGTATTGGGAGGAGCTCCCAGTCTCACAGACATCAATTTAGTTTTGATTATGCCTATAGACCGTACTTCTCCATTTACAGGAGAAGTATAGCCAAATTCTGATACCATTTCCACTTACGTGAATCTGAATTAATTTAATTGACAATAATGAAGTTAATACAGATTAGCACTAGCATAAATGATCTAAGCATTAGGCCCCAAATCATGGTTTTCTTTCAACATTACAGGCTGCATGTACATATCTTCTTTATGAACCCATATTCTTGAGGGGTTTAGTGAAGAGAGTTCCTGCACTTTCTTATCTTGCTACCATGAAACCCCATCTGATTCCACATACAGGAGTAAAAATGAAAATGATGAGAAACCAAATTCACTGTGTAGACCGTAAAATAAAATATTATATTTAATTTATCAACCTATGTACTCACCATTTTCATTGTTTTCATACTGTTTATTCTTTTCCCCAAATTAATTTTTAAAATAGCATTTTGTGCAGTAAAAACTCTAGTAAAACCAGACGTATTTGTTCAGTTGTTTATTTTCTCTTATTGTACTGATATATATTTAATGTAACATAATTCAGGACATTTTGTTATAATGAGAATTTATGGACTATTTGATTTCTTCAAAACTAAGCCCTCCGTGTTGTACCTCACAGTATGCTCAAAGGTGACATGTATTTCATTTATCACTATACAACCTGTAGTTTGGTGTTGCTTATTTAGGCATTGTTAAATTAAAAATGTGGGGTTTTTTACCTAAGGGGTGAACTGGAGATGTATAATAATTAGTTATGAAATTTGTTCTTTTGGAGTAAGATCCAATAGTGCCCTAGGCTGTAGGGGGTACAGTCAGTTCTTTAGTTATTATACAAACCCATTTGTTTCTATAGGTTTATGCTTTACATTTTACCATGCCACAGGGGGAAAATATGCCCTTCTTTGACAGTTAAGGCTCTGAGATGGGCTTGAGGCATTTGGACACATGTGGAGCCAATCATATTCCTAATGAAGTAAATGGGAATTTTGTCATTGCCTTCAGTGTGAGCAGTTTAGGCCATTACAACAGAGAAAAATATATGGCACTACACTACATAAAGGCATAGAGAGATACTGTTTTAAACAGATGAAATTTTCATATATTTAATAGATTAAAATAGTCTCCATAGTAACTAAGAACCACCTTCTATTCCAAGAGCTAGCCGTGCTGCTTTGACGTTGCCTATAACATAAACATAGAAGTGTGTGCAGTTAATAGACAAATAAATAAACAGCAAAGGAAAACACCAAACTTTACCCGCAATTCTGCTCCCAAAGCGGATGAGAGAAAGAACAAACTGCACTTGACAAATGTTAGTCACGTCAGTTAATACACAACTGGAAGATTCTCAGATACTACGCTTAGGAGGGTAGAAAAGAATATATTAATTATTATAACTTTTCAATACCATAGTGTAAAAAGGAATGTTTTATGCTACAATGAAAAACAAGTTTGTTGCAAAAATAACTTGAAACTACATGACTATCTGAAATGGGTCTTTACTTTAGACACACAGGAAAGTGATCCAAATTTGCAATATACTGTTTTTCTTCAAATATTGTAGGTTTCCAGTTTTGATAGTAATTTATCAAAAATGCATGTTTGGAATACAATGAGATGACTTTTGAAGGCTATATTTCTTTATTTTGTAATTCAAACTGTCATAGATCTTTGTAATGGGATGTTATATGTTTGTAACGGGATGTCCATTGCACCTTTTTTCTCAAAAGCGTTTTGTGCACAGAACTCTTTAAAATTCTATTTGAAAAAAAGTGTTGTTGTAGCTGTGCTGGTCCCAGAATATTAGAGACAAGGTGGGTGAGGTAATATCATTACTGGTCCAACTTCTGTTAGTGAAACAGACACGCTTTTGAGCAGCCCAGAGCTCTTCCTCAAGTCTGGGAAAGGTATTCAGAATGTCACAGCTGAATACAAGATCAAACAGATAGTTTTGGGGGCATTTAGTGCACTGGATGAGGTATACCAGATGATGTGATGGTCACGTGTGGGACCCGTGGATCTTGAAAGGTGTGTTGTGGGGGGTATTGATCTGCAGGTTTTGCATTTGTTGTTCTGGCAGGGTCTGGTGCCACTTTAAGTTGGTGTGTCCTGGTCTGTGGGGTGCTTGGTTCTGATGATGAGCTTGGAGAGATTGGGGTTTGTTTGAAGGCCAGAAGAGAGGTTCAGGAAAGATTCCTTTTAGGATGAGATCCCCATCAAGTATGGGTTGTCATTTTTTGATGATACTCCAACTGGGTTTCACCCTGGGGTAATAGGTGACAAGTAGGGGTGTACAAACAATGAGGAGTCCTTGTGACACCTTAGAGACTAACACATTTTTGGGGGCATAAGCTTTCATGGGCTATAACCCACTCCACAAGGACTCCTCGTTGTTTTTACTGATACAGACTAGCATGGTTACCCCTCTGAAAACTAGGGGTGTGCATTTGGAGAGGTAACTCACACAGGAAAATGATAAAAGACAAAAACACCTCATCTGTTGGTGAACACTTTTCTTAAAGTGATCACTATCTCTGACCTATCAGTTCTCATCCTCAAAGGAAAACTGTACAACACTTTCAAAAGAAGAGCCTGGGAGCTTAAATTCATAACTTTGCTAGACACTAAAAATCATGGTCTTAATAAAGACACTGGATTTATGGCTTATTACAGGGTTTGAAACCCACTAACCTCCATTTTTGTCCTATGACTACAGGGGTGTTGACAGGCCACCTCACCTTAGAATATGTGCTAACTACTTATGCTAAACTATCTGTTTGATCTTGTATTTAGCTGTGACACTCTAAGTACCTTTTCCAGACTCTGTGTAACTCAAAAGCTTGTCTGCCTTACCGATGGAAGTTAGTCCAATAAAAGATAATATTTCACCCACCTTGACTGTTTGAAAAAAAGTATTAAAAAGGTGCAGTAGCTAGTATTTACATCCTGGAAAATCTTGTGGTGCTTTTCAAATTGTTATACAAAATATACAGAAGAATCACTGAATCACTGTAGTCATACTGCTATCTACTACATCACAAAAATATTAATTAAAAATATCAAATAAAGGCACACTTTGGTGTTTCTTGGCTAATTAAGAGTGCCATTTCTTGCATCAGCTACTTGTGCTGTTCTGTCACCCTACAAATGTTCAAGGTGGCACCGTTGATTAGCCGAGAGGCACAGTGGTCTGGACATTTACATATAAAATATATGCATTTCATTATACTGATGTATTCTGTGATGGAAAATCACCTGGATCGATCGGTCTTCAGCTATTGTTAAGACTGCGCCTATCACAACATGTCTGCCATTTTTCTCACACTCTTGCCTGTCTTCTCCACTTTCTTCTCCACTGTGATGGAAAATAGTTAAAACAATATGCAGTCACAATTCCTGACTTCTTATTCGATATACCTAGATAACCACTTTATTAATTTTGAAAAGGATTCTTGTAGGATTTATTACTCTATTGTTGCACATATTATATCATCATTAAATCCTTGATATTTTATTAATGATAAACAGAATTGTTGAAAGTGCAAGTTTACTATCAGTTTCAAAAATAAAAGATATTTAAAAATAGTTTCTATGAGTATTAAAAATAAAAGATAAGGAAATACAACAAAATTAAGACAGTATATATTATGAGTGACACTAAGTATGTATATTATACAAATACCAGTACTGAGTTTTTTAATCAGTTTATGCTAGTTAGTTCAATTTTCTTCAATAGTTTAAGAGTTAATCAAATAGAAGAAGTAAAGTATTCTATTTCTTTTAATTCGTTTGCTCTTGTAAATCACAATCCTGTAGTTTAATATTCATTTTTACAATGGTAGTGCTGAAATACATTTATTGGTTGCAGTCACAAGAATTCCCAACAGGAATCTATGTATGTTTAATTTCAGCAAATCAGTATGTTTCCCTAACATCACAGTAAGTAACTGTTATATCACTGAAGTAACTGTTGCCTCAGTTTTCATCAGCCTGTCAATTTGGGGCAATCCCAGAAGATATGAACGTGAATCCCCATACGATGGCATTTCCTCCAACATTTTGCTGTGAATTTTTTCTCTACTATTTACAAGATAGGTGAGCAAAAATATAGGACCATAATTTGCTACTGGCAGTATCTCCATGAAGGAGAATTTCTCCCATTCATAGTGGCTAGTATTATATCTCTCTATTTTTGGTACTTATATGGCCCCAGTATCTGAGCACTTCACTATCTTTAATGTGCCTATCCTCACAACATCCCCCTGAGGTAGGGAACTATTATCTCCATTTTACAGATGGGGAACTGAGGCACAGAGAGGCTAAGCGACTTGCCCAAGGTAACAAGGTGGTGGAGCAGGGAATTGAATCAGGGTTTCCCAAGTCCTAGGCTCATGCCCAAGCCACAGACTATTCTTCCTCTCCGGGCCAGTCCTCTGAAGAGATTTTCTGGTTCATTTTCTTTTCCTGTTCTAACCTGGAATTGTCAATATTTACCTGCAGTTCTATAGAAAAAGATTCATACAAAAGACCTATTTATTTTTAATGAATTTCTTTATATCATCCTTTACTGGGGATAAATCTAATTTAAACGGCATTCAGTTCTTATGATTTTGTAAATAATATCTTAACCATAAGAGACACAAATCCTGTTTATGAATACATTGTTCTTATAATTGTGTGTATGGTTTAACATAGCTTTGTTAAATACATTTCATAAATATTTTCATCCCATTTGAGCTAATTTTGTCTCCTATCTTTTTATAAAATTAGGTATAACATCTGGAATGTTTTAAATGATGATCAGTTTTTAAATATCTCTCCTAAGTATTTATCATTTTGTCATATTTTTCTATATTTTCAATACACTGGAAATCCATCTATTATTTCTGGTAATTTTTTTCTGATTTGGCTGACTAATTAATGAGAGTAGAAATTTCCCAGAATTAAGCAGTTCTGAAAATCTCAGCCTTATGTATAAATCAAGTGTCTGACTTCTCAGTAAGTAGCCATTTAATCTCATCATTTTTGATCCAAACTGAAATAAACATTAATTAATTTTCATGGTGGCATAATCCTAATTTGGAAAGATTAAACCTCCATTTTTATTTCAAGAGCTGAAATGATTTCTATATTGTTCTTGATTTATTCCCATTAAATGTATTTCAAACTTCATATTAATCTGTTAATTCTAACTATTTTGTGTGGATTGGTAGTTCGAGGTATTTGCACAAAAATAGTATTCTTGAACATTTATATTATGAAGTTGATTGTCTTCCAGACAATTTTTTGCAAACACTCTGAGTTCTTCCTTTTTTGGGTCAGGAGTCTGTGTTGGTAATGCATCTTCAAATTTTCTTGCCTCAAGATAGTTGTCATGAAATAGATTTTTCTGTCCTCATACAAAACATGACCTTTCTTCCAGGCTGCTTGTCAAATTTCTTACTTAAATAGCTAATCTAGAAAATAGATAATTAGATCTGGGTGGAATGACCAGATATTTTTATTTTGATGTTTATATTTTATGAAACTCTCTATGACATAATCAAAATCCTTCTAGATTTAAAACTTTGTAAGGAACAGAAGCAGACAAAAACTCTAGCATTTTGTTATTTTCTACATTCACAGGAGTACTAGACATTGTAACATGGTTCCTTTTTATCCACATTTCATTCTTAAGAGCCTCTCCTGATTTACCAAAACAACCATAATTTTATCACTCAGAGATTTCTACATTCCTTAAATCTTTGCTGCAAATCCTCCTACTCTCTCTTCTTGTCTACCCATATTCTCAATGATTTAAGTATGTGTGGTGTTTATCTTACCAAAGAAGGCAGCTGAAGACATTCAACTCATTTTTTAATTAACTTATCGTGAACAGTACTGACAGACCTGTCTAATCTCTGGCTTTTGATTAGAGACCTCTGGCTTTCTCCTCCTGTCTCTAAATCCCTATTGCACACATACTATGCTGCAGGGCAAGCAGGAGGGAAGACTATAACAGGCAGAGAGAATATTCTTCCTCCTGGTCCTGCAGGGGCTCTATTTCCTCTCTCTTCCCACACCCTCACTTTGGACCTACATTCCTTTGGGAAAACTGCTCTCAAAAAGTGCCAGACCAGACTGCTTTGAAGAGAAGCTCAGCCTCAATAGATACTCTAGGACACCGTTTCCCAAACTTTTTTGGCCATGGAACACTTTTTAGCCTATTATGGAACACTTATAATATTATTTTGTAGTCGTTTGGTTTTCAATTAAAAAATTGTGTTATTTATGCTCAAATATATTTTATTTTATAAAACAAAGCAAAAATACAAATTTAAAATAACTTGAACTAGCAATTTCTAACTGGAAAGCGTGTATAAAGTAGTACAAAAATCAACTGCAAGAGTCAAAATTTAAAACGTTAAAAAAAATAAAGCATGATATTCAATACGAGATCTATCAATAACCGGAAAAAGAGTTTTATGATAAATTATAGTCATTCAAAAAGAGTTGTAAACTACGCTTCAAATATGTCAAATTTAAAATTAAAAAAAAATTAAAGACCCTTTTTTTTAAATTACGATTCTTTCACAGTACACCTATTCACATCGTGCTGAACACCAGGGTTCCGCAGAACACAGTTTGGGAAACGCTGCTTTAGGATTTTGTGTGTTGAGTCTGGGAAGATTGATTTTTGAGGGAGAGAAAGAATTGAGTGAGCGTGCGCTATGTGTAAATACTTAATGTGTGCAGATGGAGGGGTTATTTGCAGGAAAGGAAAGTTTTTTGTTGATGGGAGTTTTATTTGTGGGGAAACCATTTATTTATGTCTTCCTTTCCTAAGGCTGTACCAAAGTTTACTTCAGTTTAGAGATTTTACTGGGGAGGGATCAAGACACTGGCAGAATCAGAGGGTGAGGGACAGAGATAGAAATGAAGGTAGGACATACCAACTTTAGGCAAATTGTTCATTTTTGTTGTTTGGTTTTGTTTTTCATGAGTGAGTGATGTAGACAGGCCTGAGTTCTTGAGAATCTTCTTCTCTTTGCCTGTCAGCAGTTTTAGTGGCACTCTGAATAGGGGCCATGTTGGTTTTTATGACAGAGCCAGTCACTAGTCCTGCTTATACAGCTTTCTGAACGATTCTGAGATTTATCTGCATTTAAACACAGATACAGATGGATTCTGACAGGTGGGTTAGGAGCTCCCTCTTCCGGCAACCATCTACTTTAAAGACCTCACAAGAAGCCAGAATATCAATTTGAATATATATCCCTGTGTTTCAAAGAGAAGTCATCAAGCAGATAGGGTCCTGTGTATTAGGGCTGCAGGAAAAAAAGCAATTCCAATTTAGAGACATTATAACGGAGAGATATGCATTTGACATTTACACATATAAACCATCAAAATGTACAACTGGTTGGTCTAATTCTAATTTTCCACCAGACTGCAAACCTGGTAAGCGATTTTTCCTAGGTAATAACATTTGAGGGAAATGTATTTAAATTACAGTACTTTATGGCATAATGTTATAGCAGCACCTAGTTCTGTGACCACAGTTAAAGGTTTGTCAGTATTCCATTAAACTTTTCGGAGGCAGTAATGCTTATGCTTTGGTCCTTTGCCTTGCTAACAAAAGTTCCTTTAAAACCACTTTAAATCAAGTAACTCAAAGAGCTGTGGTTGTCTGGCGCATATGGTTTTGTATTTACAAGATTGGGGTAGTTAGGAGCCCCAAATTTGGGAAGGATCAACTGTTTTCATAGAAAGAGAGACGCCCAGCATTTTCTCTTATAGTGAACAACTTCAGATATTATTGGGTCCATTTGAGTATTAAATAGGATAGGACTCTCTCTTGCCACAATAGAGGAGCAAGCGTCTTTACTATTGCTTGGCAAGCCACAAAAAGTCCAGAAATGTCACTGAACTCAAATGGCTAAAGGCAAGTTTCAATGCTTAAACTTAACTGAACTTATCTGGAAATGTTTGTATATCAGAAAATGTTCAGAATTTGGTTCAATTTAAGTGTGGGAGGATGCATTTTTCTATTCTTATATTATCAGGGCCAATATGTCTATCATTATCACTTACTTAACAGTCACAAACCTATCAGTTGCCTATCAATTTTTGCTAGTGGCAATATCAATATAACTGTTTCTGGTATTCCTTCGTGATGCTGGAGGGTATTCTAATTGCTTAAAGGTGCCATGTATGAAAGAGAAGATGAGCAGGAGGAGAAGGAAAGCAGCAACATGGTGGTCAATTGTTCTCCATGTCCGCTTAATGTAGGACAGGAAGTAATGGGCTTATTCTGCAGCAAGGGATATTTAGGTTAGATGTGAGGAAAAGCTTTCTAATTGTAAGGGTAGTTAAGCTCTGGCATAGTCTTCAAAGGGAGGTTGTGGAATCCCCATGATTGTTTTTTAAGAACAGGCTGGAAAAATACCTGTCAGGGATGATCTAGGTTTACTTCATGCTGCCTCAGCACAGGGGACAGGACTAGATGACCTCTCAAGGTCCCTTCCAGCCTTACATTTCTATGTTTCTATGGTCTCTAACGTTCTGTTTATGAACTCAGCAATGAACTGTGACTATTTCTGGTTACTTCTTCTACTGGAAACAAGGGTCATGCAATGCTTACGTCTTTCTTCTGGATAATCAGCAAGCAGTCAAAAACCAGGTTATTATTTCAAATCCAATCAAGTTTGCTAGTGGTAGTGAGTCATTATTAGTTGACAGTTATTTGGTGCCCTATACTGAAGTGAGTTGGAGACTTCACTCCAATTCATATAGTATATCCATACCACAAAAATCACCACCACAGCGGAAATTAATTTGTGTCTCTGTTACAAATCTCAACAGAGAAGTCAAAGACCAAATGGATGTGAAGGCTAAAATACGCTCTCATCCATGGAAGTGTTCTCTGCAGCTTAGGTGAGAGTTGTATTAGCAAAGACGTGTAGGGAAGCTTGTCTTGGGATATGTAAAATTTTAATCTGTCTGTCATGCTGTATTCATTTTAATTATTTTTTAAAAACCCTATCTTTTTAAAGCATCCTTTTGATTCTGAGCTTTCAGGACTGCTGAGATAGTGCAGAAAGTATCTCCCTTTGGTTTCACATCCACTTTTCCTTTTTACATGCAAGAGATGCATATCCAAGACAGCATAAGGCCCACATTCATACTGTCACTACTGATTTCCCATGTGGCCAGTTTAAATGGGAAGAGGATGTTAACTAAACTAGCAGCAAGATTTCTTTAGGTGGAGGTGAGGGCAACATCTGGCTTTCTAATCTTTGTGTTTTTACCAGTGTAGGCAGGTAAGGATTTTTGTTGTTCCACAAGCCTGTCAGGCATATAGAATGTGGAGCTGGAACCTCCTGTCTACGTTGTTGTTTTGGTAATTGTTTTCTTTCTTGAAATGAGTTAGGATTATTTTGGTGTTGAGCATATCGTCATTAGATCTTTGTGTCAGTTATCATGCACTAAGTTAAAGCAGTTTAATGTACATACTGCCACCATCCTCAGATGCATACAGTTGAGCTGACATTGATAATACTGTAAGGATGATACTCCCAGAGCTTCCAGGAAAATGAGGAATGTGGTGCTTTTATACCCTCTACAAACCTGCAGTATGTGCATCTGCTCAGCTCTGCTAGATGGTGTGGAAGGAGTGGGGGCTGTGGCCCTGCTCTCTTCCACCAGTTAGCTTCACAGAGTCTTGTACATTTTAAAGTTTCCTGAATGGGTAAATCTGGATTTGAAGTCTGAATGCAAAGAAGTTATGCAACATCATGCTGTAGGTTATCCTTTCATTCTGATAAACACAGATCTATCCAGTTGTGTCTTTATTCATAATCATTCTGTAAACCTGATTTTTTTCTCTAAAACCCACTTCATACGCAGATCTCTATAAGATTAAATAAACAAATAAAAAAACAACAACAATTACTACCCATTTAATTAACAGAAACAACAACAACAAAACCCTACAAAAATATTTCCATCTCCAAGTTTCCCACTTCATTCCGTGTTTGATTTGTACCATCTGTGTAGATAGATTATTAGCAAGGCTGATGAGAGGGCGTAAAGTGGGGGGGGGGAGGGCAATTGTACTGGGCCACAAGCTCATCCTCCTCCCCCTCCTGCCCCGCCAAAACATCTGTAATGTCTATGTAAATAAAGTGAAATGGGATTCCAGTGAATATGATGTCTGAGGGCCCCACATTTCTCTCAGTGGGCCTGATTATAAGCTCCACAGTGCAGGGACTGTGTCTCCTTTGTTTTTTTCCAAAGCATTAAGAACACTAAATATTAAAGTATGCTGATATAATCCACACAAAATCCATGAGGGCTTCCCCCTCAGAATAGCCATGTGAGGACTGAATAAGCTTCATGTGTCTGCCCAAGTCTTGGCCCATTCTCAGAGAGCAGAGGTGTGTGTATGAGTATATTATATGGCTGGTAGTACCATATATTATTAAGGTTGCCTGTCACTGTTTTCAGTTTCTTATAACTTTGTTACGTTCAGGCTAAAATTTACATACTGGGTGTCTGTGTTCAAAATGCATTACATGATCATATACTATTTTTTCCACGGGGCCCCCTCCCATAGAAAAAATAATGTTATCAGACCTATAATGGCTCTCATTTCCCTTTTTTATTTGTTTCCTCTCTAAACTAAACAGTCTTTCCAGTCTGTCATCTGATGCAAGTCTTTCCATATCTCTACTCATTTTCATTGCCCATTTCAAGCCTGTTAAATTCCTGCCACATATTTTCTCAGATAGGGTGACCAGAACTGTGGGCTCAGTCACCACATGCAAATGAACTCTTATCATCATAGCTGAGGATGAGGGAGAGCAACAGTGGCTGTCAGCTGTATTTGTGTCTTCTTGATCCTGAACTGTCATGGGGGTAACTCTACCGTCTGTACAACTTAGAGCAACTTCTTGGCTACTCTTAAGTTCCATGAGCTGCACCAACCTCCAAGCCATACCCCAACATTCCAGCCACTGCTGGGAGGTGATGTAGATCCTACATGCTGGCTCTATGCTACTTAGGATTCCTTTATATCTGGGATCTCAAACTCAAATTACCACGAGGGCCATATGAGAACTAGTAAATTGGCCCGAGGGCTGCATCACTGACACCTTTTCATACAATGATACAAAAGTATAGTAAAAAATGAAGCGTAATATAGTATTCTATTAAAAGTCAATATATTAACCTTTTAAAAACTATAATGCAAAGAGGGGTTTTAATAAAATATAAACACTCAGTAATGTTTGGATCTTGGCTGCCAGTGGAGTCGGTGCCTATGGCGGGCCGCAGGAAATAACATGCGGCCCGCGGGCCGCGTGTTTGAGACCCCTGCTTTATATTAAGGGACTATTCAACTGACTGGTTAAACTGGCATTATAACATTAAAGTGGTCACAGTGGAGGCCAGGTTCTGGCTCCATATTCTAGGTGAGTGTGCAAAATTGATGGAACTTTATTTCTTACCCCATGACTAATTACCTTCCTTATATATGTCTTTAGAAGACCTTATCGAAGGTTTTTTGAAATCCCCAATAAATTATGCCAAACTGTTTCCCTTTATCCACTACTTTGTTGACACGCTCAAAAGGACAAATATAATTTAACATGGCAAAATCCCTTAAATTCTGAAAATGATTAAATATTTATTGAAAGAAACATTCATTAAGTCACAGTATTAAAATGCTCTGTCTAGCAGGATTCAGAAAAAAAACAACGGTAAGGTATATACACCTTTGACATTACATAATTCTGGCTAAAGGGGAGGGAAAACAGCAATATAGTTATCCACAGATATTATATGAATAAAATGTACCATTTTGCTTTGCTGATATTTGTGTCTCCTTTTATTGATTTGTTTGCAAATATTTAGATAAGGGTTTTTGTTTCTAAGAATGTTTTTGGAAAGCAAAATATTTGAGACACCTAGCACCAATATATTGTTGCAAGAATACTTAATCTGGAAGTGCTGTCATGGCCATTTTGAAAAACTTTCATTCATGCAACAAATTCATGAATGTTTGTGGATAACTGATAGAAAAAGGGGATGATTCTATTTCTAAATAAGAGAACAGAAACCAGGTAAAGTAGGTGATCAGCTATGTCATTGATATTAAATATTCATTAACAAACAAACCACACAATAAAATTTGATTCCCAAAACTGTTTATTGGACAATTTCAAATAACAACAACAACAGAAATCGTAATCGTGACCTGTTCTAGGATTAGTTTTGAACAGAAAAAAGGTATATGTTGATCACAAATTATTTGCAACAAATTGACAAGTTCTAATTCTGACTATCAATTCTACTCTGTAGCCCGATTTAGGGTGTACTAATAATATTAATTTAATGTATCAATTTAATTGTATTTTTATTTTATTTTATTAATTAACAATATTAATAATAATTAATATTAATTAGCATGGGTCTTGGGCTCGCCAGTCTGTTTGAGCAGAAGATAAAAGTTCTTGCCCCAAATCAGGCTCCACAGAATTTACAAAGGACCCTCGGGGGTATGACAGGAAGCTCACACTGAGACAGATATAGCCTTAAAGACTTTTTATTTAAATTAATGATAGTAAGCAAATGGTAAAATAACCAGAGTTGCAAAGTTACAATTGCATTACTGCTATTCAAAAGATACATATGATAATATAGTATTATATGCAACAAAGCTTTGGTTAATATACTCACACCCTTCCTTGATAACCTGGTGGTAAGAGACACAGGACCAGTCTTGCAGTTCAGGTTTCTCAGTTCTTGAGTGAGGGATGCAGTGCTTTGAAAAAGCTAAGAGCTATCAAAGCTGACTAAGATTTACTTGACTAACTTAAACTTAAAATCAAAACCTAATAAACAAACTAAGAATAAAAATGTAGGGAAACCAAGCTTAGCCTAGTTCCCTTGAAACTTAAAGTTTTAGAAGAACAAGTATAGCCTACTAATAGTAGTAGTCATCATAGATAGATAGAGTAGAGAGAGAGAGTAGAAATAAAATGTAGGTGAGAATGATAGTGCTCTAGCAAGGTGGGTCACCTCTTTTATAGGGCACAAGTGCAGGAAATCCTTCCTCCTATGCCCAAATTTCATTCCTCACCCACAAAATGTTAGCGTATTCTTACCCCATAGGCTATTATGTTTGTGCGTATTGATGACACGTATATATGCACATACGTTTTCTTGTGGTGTAACTGTTAAGTCTGTGGGTACAACATTGAAAACTCACCTATGCCATTCTCCATCGTCTATTGGTCTAGATAAAAGGTCATAGACATATGTGTGGATACTTATCTATTTAGGCAACAGGATATAGATCAACTTTACTTTTCTGGGTAAAAGGTCTTAATATATAGATATGCTAACTTTGTCTTAGCTTAACATACAGGATATGGCCTGTAGGTTTCTTGCATTAAAGACAAACTTACTTTAATATAAATCTATAAACCTATTACAATAAACCAGTGCAAGCAAGCAGGTTAATCCTATAGGCTACAACTCCCAGACTGTATTTACTGTATCTTAATCTGTGCAATGCAGGAAAAATCATATTTTCCTTCCTCCCTGAGGCACAATTACCTTATTAAATCTATCATACGTTAAGTTTAATTCATGAAATTCATGATAAACTGAACTTACTACTCATTCTTTGATGACATTAACATCAATGCCAATTTGCTAAGATAGGTATAATTTCAGCTAAAACCAATTCCCACTTATATTTTATTTAATTTAAACTAATATTTTCTCTATAAAAGAAGGAGAATGAGCAGTTGTCATTCTTCTTTTAGGAAAATAATAAAAAAGTGGAACTATAAAGTGCTGGATGTTTTCCAGTAGAGAATTAGAAACAACATAATTTACAAATTACAAAAGCATGAGTGAATTGCACATATCTTCATTTATTTTTGTGTGTGTCAAATCATTGTTCATGCCTACACAAAAAAGGTGCTTTTGTTTGTTAATATGTCAGTGTTCATTAAAGTGGTTTAGTGAGTAGGCCCAGCTACATTTATTCAGTAACCCATAGTTGAATATGATTTATCTAATTTATACCAATACAGTATTGCTCTAAATGTGTGGCTTAATAACTGCTATCCAAGAAGCTTTTAAATTCTGCAGCAAATTGGCAGGAAAGACACAACTGAAATCTTCTGAAAGCAAACCAGATTTGATGATAGATTCTTCAAGCTTTCATAGGAAGTCGTCAAATTACTATTAAGTGTTAATATAACTTTTATATCTTATTTAGCATGTTAGCCACTGATGTGAGTTGCAAAGTTAAAACACTGCACTATTTTTTAGAATATCTAACCCAAGTATTATCTCAGTCTGAACTCTAATACTGTAGTAAAAAATACCTTTGTCCTTGTGATGCTGCATCCTCCCCACATTGGCATGCAAGGGGCTGTGGGGGAACCATCCAATATGGGCAGGGCTGCGAGAAGCAGCCAGTCAGGGCTCAGCCGGCCCATATAAAAAGAGCCACAGGGCAGAGCAGGGTCAGTTATTCCCTGGAGCTAAAGGAGGGGGGACTGAATTTCTTGCAGGTGGAAGGAAGCTAGCACCCTAGACAGAGCCGTGGTGGGCAGGAACAGGGGAGGGAGAGGGAGCTCCTAGCTGGCTGCTAAGACTGGCATGCTGAGGCCCGGAGATAAGGGCAAAGAAGGTGCTGGGGCTGTGGGGAAGTTGCCAAGGGAAATGTACTGAGGCGTTGGAGGGGCCACAGCACATGGCTGCCATCTACAGGGTCCCTACAGGGAGTAGTGGGCAGGCCTGGGTCCCCCACAACTCGCCATTGGGGGAGTGGCTAGACAGTTGACTACAGTCACCACTGGGGGAGTGGTTGAACAGTTGACTGAAGGGCCCCAGAAGGGGGGAGCACAGATTGTGACATGGCCAGAGGGCTGAGTCATATAGAGGATGCCATAGTCCTTGGAATGACGTGGGTCCAGACTCAGACGTGACGGCGGGGAGAGGATGTACCGACCTGTGGAGCTAATCCCCAAGACGGTCAGCAGGAGAGGCCACCCTGGTGAGTGGCACCCAGTCACAGTCCTGAGTTTATCTACTCCTTCATTACATACTTGTCTGTATAGAAGAAATTGCATCATCATAATGGCTTGTATCTGACAGCTGCATGGGTTGGACAGATTTTCCTTTCCTTTTCTTATTGTTTTAGGGGGTTATTTTGTGTCCTCCTGCAGCTCTAAGAAGGGAGAAAGACTCAGAAACATTTCCCTTGTGCAATTTTCTCTAAAATCTTTCGTCGGAGGGTGAAGGGAACAGGATTTACTGTATAGGCGAAGAAGCAGCAGATCTACTTACCACCTCTACTGCTCAACTAAAATTAAAATACACACCCTCGTAATTTACTGCATTCCATTTGCTTAAACAACTGAGTTTTTTTCTGTTTAAAATTACTGAGCAAATCAGGTCAGCACACTCCTCCATCTAATCAGATACCACAGTGTATGGCAACTTTTTTTCTTGTAGAGTTTCACAAAAAAACCCTTGTCACTATGAAGATATTTTAGATAAATCCTACATCCTTTTCTATATACTTCTGTATAGTTAGTAAGTTATTAATGGTTTTATAACTTTTAGCAGAGTTCTCTAGTTAGGTAGTTTCTCCACCTCGGGATTCCCTCTCCCTCTTACCCTGTTACGGATATGGTACTATGCCCAGAACTCCGGGCTTCAAAAAACTGTGTCCCCAGCTCCCTTTACTTCTTGGTCAGTGATGACCACCAGCACTATTTGTACTGTCTCAGGAAAGTACACATTGCAGCTCTTTGTAACATCTGTCACTCTTTACCTACCCATACCCACGAGGGGAAAGAACTCTGGCTTAGAAAACACTTCATGGAGAAGGCCATGAGGTCACAATCACACCCAGGTTGAGAGACCCCCTCCTGTACATTAGCCTGAATAGACATGGAGTGCAACTCCCATCACAAGGTCCAACTCTGTTGTAGGGGAATCCATACCCACAGACCCCTGCATCAGGGTCTCGTCAGGAAGGCAGAGAATGCTCACACAAGCATAAGAGAAGGTGTCCTTCTACGTCTGCTTCAAAGATGTTTGACACAACTGTGCCTAAATCAAGCAAATCTGCTCATTCAGCCCCTAAAGACCTAATACATAATAAATCCAAAGGCCATGACTCTAAAGCCCATAAACTCAAGGCCATTGTGGTACAGTGACACCCACTTCACCAGTAGTCCAACGCAAAAAGTTTGGATCCATTGGTCGCGGCATGATCAGAGCTTCTATCACCAACAGTACCATCTCTGTTTTACACTCCAGTCACATGGAGCCTCCCTCCTCTAACCTCATCACCTCGAATGGATCAGACCCCTCACACTCAATGGAGATCAGAGACTTATACTACACTGGAGGATGTCTTTGCTTTTTCTGAGCCTCTGTTTCCCCCATCATTAGGACCTTTTCTCACTAGGGTGATTGTGATTCTGCTAGAGGATGTTACCTTTGACAGAAGCCTATCCCCTTTTCCATCTACCAGATGTGCCTTTTATTCCTCGGAACCACCATTGGATCCTGACCTTTCCTTCTCTTCCTCAGGAGAATCCAAACCACGAGAGGAGCCACCAAGAAATGTTAGTCCAGGCAGGAGATCCAGAGCATCCTGGTACCAACCTCTGCCTTGATACTTGCCATAGGACTGTTGGTACCCCATGACTTCAGGACCCCCACAACCCTTTCCTGAACCAACCTACTGGTCATCCTGGGGAACATGGATGCCAGTTATACAAATCCCATGCATTCTGCCAGGGAATCATTCCACCATTCTCTTCCCAGGGAACAGTCAATGCCTCTTACCAACTGAATGGAAGAGGAGGAATATGAGCCAGTTTTGCCAGTACCGACAAGATTGTCATCTTCATCTCCAATTTTCAGTCACCCTGGCATCTCTGTCCCCCCTGGCATCTCTGTCCCCGCTGGACCATAAACAGTTTCAGGATTTATTGCAAAGGGTGGCAGAGAAAATCCAGATCTCACTTGAGGAGGTCCAGGACATTCACCACAATCTTCTGGACATCCTACAAGTCACCAAATCCAGTTCAATAGCTGTTAATAGCCAGTTATTTAAGCTACCGTGGAACTTGCTAGAGAATTTTAATTAATTCTTTGCCTATGCTGCGCTGAACTCTCTGGTCATACAGGCTGCCATGGAGATATCTAAATATCATCTTAAATCCACTCCTTCCAACAAAGAGGTCAAACATCTAGACTTCTTGGGAAGAAAGGTTTTCACATCTCATAGCCTTCAGTTTTGTATAACAAACTATCAAGAGCTTTTGGCTAAGTACAACTATCTCAGCTATTCCAAATTCATAGATTTTGTAGACAAACTACCACAGCAGAACAGAACTCACTTCCATGCTCTTACTGAAGAGGGAAAGCTGGTGGGAAGAACTGCACTTCAGTCAGTAGCTGATGAAGCAAACACATCATTTAGGTTGATGGCAACAGCCATTGTGATGCACCACACTTCAGGGTTTCCCAGGAAGGAAGGCCTTATTCTTTGATGAAACCAGTCTTTGCAATGAAAATATGGATCAGTCTTTACATATTTTAAAGGGCTCTAGGGCCACTGTCTGCTCTCAGGTAATATATACACGTACCCCCAAAAGGAAGTATCACAGGAAACCTTATTTACACAGGCATTTCAACAGTGTTAGCACCCACAGTCTTATAACCCTCCTCGTAAGAGACAAAGAATACATAAGGCTCATTTCCTTTCATCTGTCATAGCTACACCACCATCTCAATCCCATTGAAAAGATATTTTGACAGAACTTCAAGAGCTGCAAACCCTTTATGATGCCACCACTACCTGATCCCCAGGTACCCTCTGGGGGTCATTTGGTATTCTATTTCAACAACCAGAATGCCATACCAATAGACAAGTATGTATTAGATATCATCCATTCCGGCTATGCAGTTGAGTTTATTTCCCTACCACCTCCAAAACCCCATTTCCGTCCCCCTTCAGGGACCATCCTCATGAGGGGATTCATAGGCAGGAAGAGGAATCCCTCCTCCAGCAAGGAGCAATAGAATGCGTACCTCTTCAACACTAACTGAAAGGATTTTACTCTACGTACTTCCTACTTTTCAAGAAGGTTGGAGGTTGGAGACCTATCCTCAGTCTCCGCAATCTCAATCACTTTATTTGCACACTGAGAATTCTGTATGGTCACTCTGGCATCAAAAATTCCATCCCTGGAAAAAATGTAATTTACATCTCTTGATGTGAAGGATACTTACTTTCACATGGATATTCACCTTACCCACAAGTGTGTTCTCAGCTTCATGAGGGATCTGACCACTTTCAATACAGGGTGCTCCAATTCACCCTCACTACTTCCCCCAATGTATTGGCTAACGTCTTTCTGGTAATAGCAGCTCATTTTGATGATTGGCTTGTTGTTGCCAAGACACTTCAGGAAGGCTCTGAGTCAGCCTCATGAATGCTTCAACTACTTTCTTCCTTAGAAATTAGTGTGAACTTGGAAAAGTCTGTCCTCACTCTGACACAGACTATAGACTTCATAGAGGCTAGCCTAAATGCAGTCATGGTGAGAGCTTATCTACCAATGGGCAGGTTTCATACTAAGAGTGATCTAATACATCAGGTTATATGCAACCCTCAGACTCCAGTCATAACTTGTTTTTCCCTCCTGGGCACATGGCTTCCTGTACTTACACTACCCCATTCACTAGATTCCACCTATGTTGCCTTAAAGCATGGCTCCAGACAGTGTACTCACCAACCAAAACTACTGTGAATACCATGGTAACAATTACTTCCAGAGTAACATCTTCCCTGATGTGGTGGAAGGCTCATCATCAGGTATGTGTGGGCCAGCCCTTCTGACCATCCTTGCCAGACAACATGATCGTTATAGAAGGTTATTTCTCAGCCTGGGACGTCCACCTGGATAACCATATGGCAGAGGGCACTTGGACACCTGGATGCACATTAGCCTTCTGGAACTCTGGGCAATCTTAGAAGCTTGCAAGATGTTTCTACAATTCATCCGATCCCGTCATGTCCTCATAATGTCAGACAACATAAAACAAACTTTTACATCAACAAACAGATAGTGAGATCAGTGTGTAGAAGCGGTCACTCTTTGGAATTGATCTGTCGGCAGCTTACTTTCCAAGAGCTCAGAATATGTTGGCAGACACCCTCAACAAGCATTTCACAATCAGTTACAAATGGAAATTGCATGATTCAATATTAATCAGCATCTTCACTAAATGGGGGCTCCTGAGCTGGGATGCGTTCACCTCCCAAAAGACCAAGAAATGCAACATATACTGCTCCTGATGAGTCCTAGGGTTACACTATTAGGGCGATTCTCTCCTTCTCTGGTCAGACAGTCTGAGCTATGCCTTTCCTCAATTACTGTGCATACCTTGCGTTTTACGGAAGATTTATAAAGACTGGGCATGAGTCAGCCTTAGCACCCCCAACTGGCCCAGACAGTTTTGATTTCCATGGATACCTCGCTGCTTGGATAGGGGAGTGCATTCAATGACCAGCCAGCCCAAGGCTCCTTTCCCTTCAGGAATCCAAGCTACAAACCCTATTGGAGTTTTGAGCTGTTCATCTTTCTTTGGAAGTCTCCTTGACAGCAATTACTTCTGCTAGAGGAGTTGGAGAGTTTGGGGACCTTATGGTGGACCTTCCTTATTCATTTCTTCACAAGGACAAGGTTTCTTTGCAATTACATCTAAAGTTCATACCACAAGTGCCTTCTGAGTTCCACTTTAACCAGATGGTTCACTTCCCAGTGTTTTATCTTCAGCTTCACCACAGCATAGAGGAGACAAGACTCCATTCCATGGACATATGTAGGGCTCTAGTTTTCTACTTGCACATAATGGCTCCTTTCAAAAGTCCCCATGGTTGTTTGTCACTGTTGCTGAAAGAATCAAGGGGAAACCTCTCTCGTTCCAAAGGCTCTCTAAGAGGATTTATTCCAACATCTTTCTTTGCTATGATCTTATGAAAGCCCCTCCTCATCAAACCCACTCTACAAGAGCTCAAGTGGCATCAGCAGCCTCCTTACAGGGAATCCCCCTCTTGGAGATATGCAGATCAGCCACTTGAGGCTCCGTACGCATCTTCCGTACGCATCTTCACCGTACGAATCTTCACTCCTCTGGTCCAAGCTTTGGCTGCAGATGGCTCCATCAGCTCAGTGATGCTCCATTCTGCAGTACAGCATACTTCCTTTCACCCTCCTCCTCCTCAGTGAGCACTGCTTGGGAATCACCCATAAGGAATACCCTTAGGAACCAGCACTTAAAGAAAAAAGAAAGGTTACTGACCATGTAGGTACTGCAGCTGAGATATATGATCCATACGGGTATTCAGGATCTGCCCTCCTTCTCCTTGTGTGGGTCCTTTTGGGATTCACAATAGAATTGGAGAGGTGGTTGATCTGGGCCACTCTTTGTGCCCTTGGCTGAAAGCACAAGGAGACACAAGTCACAGGGGGGATCAACGGACACTGCTATTGAAGAGTTTCTGGTCCCAGGAGTACAGAACACATGCGTATCCACAGTGAATACTCATAGGAACCATACATCTTAAGGAAATCTAGTTATAATTAGGTAATAACCTTCCTTTTTATTTCAGTTTCCACACATGCTAACACCTGTTCAATAATGTTTTTGCTCTTGGAAATATGGAGTGCCAAAATTTTCTTCCCATCCCTGAACACAGATGGGCCCCTTCATATGTTGGAATAATTCTCTGACCTGCAAAATATATCACGAAGCCACAGTGAAAATGTGAGAACGAAAATAAGCTCATTTGCATGGGACACACACAACACCGCCCACTGTTGTCTGTCTGTAGATAGATAGATAGATCTTTTATGTACTGCTTTGCACTACATCAGTTAAAGCACAACTTAAACCAGTTCCAGTGTGTGTATATATTATGTGTTTGTGCAGGTGAAGCTAAATCAGTGTCAAGCACTTCAGTGTCAAGTAATTATTTCTGCTAACTTAGTTGTCCTGCACCAGAACCAATATCTAAGATCCATTGCATCTTCAAGGCCCCTGATTATATCAAGTGAATGAAGATCCTAATGAACAGCTAGGTGGCAATAATGCTGTTTGACACAAGGATTATTATTTTCCTATCCATGTTGCTAACTACTAACTGTTGGTACTTTGACTTTAATTTGTCAATTTTAAAAACTAGGATCACAAGCTTTTGAGATTGAAAGACTGCATCTCCAGGTGTGATCTCACCTTTTCTTCAGTTCTGCATATGATGAAAGAGTCTTGAGATTCCAAAAGCTTGTGAATTGCAGATTTGTGATTAGTTTAATATAATCCTTTATAATGATGTTTATTGTAGCATTTTCTATATGAGATGGGTAAGACAGGTTCTCAAATGCCAGCTATTGCTGACATTTAATCTGCTATAGGTCATAAAATACCAAGGCAAGAGAACCATTTTATAATTTATTTTTAATATTAATAATATTGAAATATTAAAATAAATTTGTATTGCACAAAATACTGCTTTTTGCATTCTTTATTGTAACTGTAATGTAAATGGAATACAACTAGTTGATATAAATTACAATTTAAAAAAATGCAGCATTATTAATGTATGTCTGGGAAGTGGAATTGATGAAAAGTAATAAGTTTATGTGCAATTGAGACCTGAGTTTAAATCTGCCTATGTTAAATAAAAATTGGGGACATTGGTCCATATCAGAGTACCATGAAGTAGTTCAGACAACTAACAGTCTTCTGAAGAAGGAAACAGGTTAAAATAAGGAAAATAAAGGACCATCAGGGCTGAGGAATGTAGGCAACTCTAAGTGGGAAACTGCATACATGGCCTTTCTTTATACGGACCATGCCTGCATAAGGAATACCCATAGGGACCAGCACTTGAAGAAAAAAGTCATTTCAATTAATTCTTCTCTTTCTTGAGCATCTGCTTCTCACTATGTGTCTCTCACATTCCTTTATAAATCCGGACTTATAAAGGATTTTTTGGGAACCTAAATTTCACTAGTGCCTAGTGAAATTTACAGAAACACCCAAGTGGGTTAGGCTCCTAACTCCGACTGACTTCTTGCACCAGCCAGAGTTAGCAACAACACTCTGTTTATGGGCTAAACTGTGGAGAACCTACGTCGGGAGACTTCTCATCACCTGTGCATGGTGGAGGAAGCCACAGTGGTGATATTTCCCACATTGCACCAGGGAGCTGGAGAAAGTGAGTGTATTGGGGATGTGACCAGTGGATTCTCACACAGTGTAAATACACAAAGACTAACACACCTCTTAATGTACCGGTACTCCTACACCCTCCCGAACTAACCAACCACCAACTGGCTGCATGGATTGGAACACCCACTTGTTAGAGTTGAAAATTCAGTTCCTATGCCCTGTTTCAACACAGTTTTCTCATAGCTAAAACCTTTTTACTTAACTTTGTTCCATTTATCAGGATTTGGCCCTGATTATCTGTTTCAGACTTATATTCAGGGCCTGATTTTCAAGTGAGGCTCAACTTGGCCTCTGATTTCTCATCTACAGTGAACTGCAAATGTGAATGTTTACAGCTATATTTACAGGGATGTAAGCACTATAAAATATGTTGCAAATGTACAAGTATTTGTGACAAAGAGGCCTCCTGTCAAAAAAAAAATAAATCAGACCTTTAATTTCAAAAACATGTTTGGATTTTTCAGTACTCATATACCAAAATCAGCTAGCTTTATTTTAAACTGAAGTCTGTTTGTTAAATTAAAGTATATTGCCTTTTAAATCTCATTGTAACCGAGTGGCCTGACTTTTTAAGGAACAGGATTGCTGGGGCTGGCCAGCCCTTTTTAATTAGCCCTGCCACATCTGTGTTGGGTGTAAGTCTTAGAAAGAGAGGAAGCCCAGAAGTTTGGGGCTGGCTTTGGAAGAGAGCAGTTGAGTTGGGTTGTGGCTGGAGAGTTGAGCTGCAGGAGTGGAGTTAACTTCTGTGGTGGGACCCTAGAGCAAAAGGTCAGTCTCCAGAGAGGCAGTCCTCAGGCCATTGTTCCACAAGAGGAACAAGGAACTGGAGAGAAGACCGGGAGGGGCTGACGTCCATTGTGGTGTAAGCCACTCCCAGTGAGGAAGTTTGTGGGGAGTTAGAGAGAAAGAGGGGTGAAAGATCTTTTGTTTATGTTAACCTGAGACTGTTCTTGAAGGTGATACTTATTTTGGGACTTTGAGTTCCCTGGAAGTGGATTGAACTTTTAAGTGACCTCTGCAGAGGTAGGACATGAAAGACCCTGATGAAGGCAACCAAGGGGAAGGCCCAGTAACCCTGCATGAAAACACCAGGTGGCAGTGAGTCCACTCCTCCCTATATACCATTGCTCTGGAGCATTCTGAATAATTAAACTTGTGCTGTTATGTCATCTGGAAAAGGTATTTTTCGCTACTTCCTATCCTAAACTTTTTCTCTGTGCTTTTTAACGGCTGCTCCCTTGCACACCAGAGCAGACTATATTTCCTTGATGGGTAAAGTGATTATTATATAGCTCTTATGTACCTTATAAGAGAGCTGTGAGGTGTAGGTTGGTTAACATTTGTAAAGTGCTTTGATAGTTGTTACAGAAATGCAAAGCATCTTTTTCTCTTTTTCACTTTCCTGGCATTTTTAGTGCCTACAGTTCAGCTGTGACTGGAAGCAAAAGCCACACAAGAAAGGCTAATCTTGTTGTATTTGTAGCGTGACGAGATTGTCTCAGAAGAAAAACTCTTCTCAAAAATTTCAGGCCAGTTTTTTTAACTAAATAAATTCACCTATGGCTAATCAGTGCTTTTTTCTGGAGTCAAACCAGTAACCTAAGGGCCAAAAGTTGCACATCCCATTACTAATCTCCTGTGCCTTCCATTCACTGCCCAAAGACTTTGTTTTTGGATAGCACTGTATTGTTTTTTGGCTTTGTAAAGCTATCTCATCAACAAAATGCAATCACTAAAGGGCCTTTTCAGTGTTTCTTGAATGAAAGATAAAAATTTGGTTAGTTGCTATGTATTTTTACTAATGTAATTTTTATTTCATAGTGCAAGAGAAATATTATTAAACTTCTTGACCTGAATCGATTAGAGATTCTACATTTTATATTTAGTTTTGATTTTCTTTTTGTTTAAATGGAGTAAATATAAAGGGTGCAGTTCTATACAATGCTGAGATGCCTATATAATCCTGCAGCAGAACAGCATAATGTATTTTCACCATTATTCTGATTTCTCCAAAAAAAGCACAAATAGGTAACAACTCAGGTTTTTTAAATCTTTTCTTCCACAATATTTACCTTGGGTAAGCTTTGTTGTTAAGGGTAGGTGCAAAGGAGAAGCCTTTTATACCTTGCTCTGGAGATCCTTAATGGATGCCATATAACTGTACTGTTTGAGGGCCACTTTTTGGTTGCTGAGTTGACTGACCTACTCAGCAATCATATAAGGTTATGGAGAGCCAATGGTGGCAATATTCGAGGGTTTTGATACATTTCTATTACGGTAGTGCTAAAGGGCCCCAACTGATATTCTGAATCACAAGCCACAACCTGTTCTCCACCCTGCTCAAACACCACCCAGTCAAAATGCAGAATCAAGTCCTATGGGGTTTGCTTTCTTTTTTATAATGTTGAACATGCCCCTAGAGTTTTACCAGTAGAGGCATTTTATAAACAAAATAATATTAAAACAAAGCTAATTATTTTCTTTAACCCAATATTAACCCAAATGTCTTTAACTCAAAATTAAATTTTCTTTAACTTAAAATTGTTTTTTCCCCAACAACAAAGAAGAAACAATGTTGTGTAACAACCTTGATATATAAAAAAAGATATATTCTAATGCAACATATATATTGGAATCCAAGTATGATGAAAATGCAATGACACAAAATCCTGCTGTTTATCAGCTTTACAGGCTGATTCTTGTGTAGGAGTTTGAATAAAACTTTCATTAAGATTCTAAAAAACTAAATTGTGCTTTTGAAAGTGCTAATGTGCAATTTTGTTTAGACAACTATTGTAGTATCTCATATGGCAACAATTTGTAGTTCCAAGGATATTAAAAATATCCTATGGTAACAGACAAATTATTGTTACTGCTCTTAGAGTTGCTAGCTATGAAAGCAGAATTTTAATTTTAATTTCCCAAAATTGTTGTTTTCCAGTCCATTAACTCCATCTCTTTTATGGAATAATATCTCCAGTTGAGATTGGCTGCTTGACCCACAGAAGCGAGCACTATTTGAAAAGGGGGGAACATATTAATGCTCATAATTAGAGATTTATGTATGCTATCTACCATCACCCTATTTATGAAAAAAAAAGCCCATCAAAAACAAAAAAAACCCACAAACCCTCTTTTTAAAATAGCCTCAGTGACTTTTTTGGGAGGTAGAGAGTTACTTATCTGCTAAACGTTCAAATTCCATTAAACAAATGGTTAAAAAGGCCGGATTTGTTTCCATTTCAAGTGGAAGTGAGACCCTGAGATCCATTAAACACTGAATTTTTCCAGAGCACCACAACTACAGAAAATTCAGTGTTTAATAGCCCTCAACATTTCTCCATTCTTAGTGTATTGTGTGGTCTACTGGTAGCTCACTGGGCTGTATACAAAATGTCAGGGTTCCCTCCCCACTCTAAACTCTAGGGTAAAGATGTGGGGACCCACATGAAGAGCTCCTAAGCTTATTTCTACCAACTTAGGTTAAACCCCCCCAAGGTACAAAATTCCCTGCACCCTGAGAAATGCTTCTCTCACTGCCACCATCAAGTGTTTTAAACAGGAATCCGGGAAAGGAACCACTTGAAGTTCCCCTTCCCCCCAAAATACCCTCTCAAGCCCGTACACCCGCTTTCCTGGGAAGCTTGAGAATAATCTCCTAACCAATTTGTTACACAGTGATCTAAAAACCCACCCCCAGGGTTTTAAAACCATAGAAAACAGTCAGCTTCTTAAAAGAAGGATTTTATTAAAACAAAGAAGGTAAAATCATCTCTGTAAAATCAGGATGGTAACTATTTTACAGGGTACTCAATTTCCAAACTCAGAGGGATTCCCCCTCTGGACAAAACCTTACAGTTACAGAAAAAACAGGAATAACCCCTTCCTCTAACACAGGGAAAGCTCACTGTGATGGTGTTCCCCATAAAACTTTATGGGGAGATGCTTATAAATGTATACATGATGTAACTGGACTATGCTTTATGCTACATGTGTCATGTAACATGTCTCTGTGAAAGTTATGACTTACTGAATTTATTCCTCCCGTTTATATGCATGTATCATTGTTGTAGTTGAAGTTATGAATATTGGTTGTATTTCTTGAGACAGGAATGTGCAGGTTAAGTGCCCAGTCAAGAAGCACTTAACAGACAATAGAACTTGCAGACACCAGTCCACATCTGAACTTTGCCAGGAATGTGTCTGGTCTGAGAAGGAACTGAGTTGTGCATAGACAGGTGACTTGTCCATGTGACCCCAACTCCATTTTGTAACTGGATGCTACACAGGGAGAGGGAGGAGTGTCCACCCAGAGGAGAAAATCTATTTAAACCCCGAGGAAACCCCTCCATTTTGTCTTCAGCCTGCTAAAGAAAAAAGCTCTCCCCCGCCCCAAGGACATCTGAAAGAGACTGAACAAAGGACAGAGACATTAGGGGGGTGAGTGATTGCTGGACCCAGGCTAGAAGGAAGATAGCCTGTTTACTGGACCTAGTGAGGTTTTTATCTGTACGCAAGGTGATTAGACATAGACCTGCGTGTTTTATTTTATTTCACTTCGTAATTCACTTTGTTCTGTCTGTCACTACTTGAAATCACTTAAATCCTACTTGCTGTACTTATTAAAATCACTTTTTACTTATTACGTTTCCTGGAGTACGAGTTGTTACCTGGGGAAGGCAAACAGCTGTGCATATCTTTCTATCTTTGAAATAGAAGGCGAACTATTTATGAGTTTACCCTGTATGAGCTTTATACAGGGTAAAACGGATTTATCAAGGGTTTGAACCTCCTTGGAGTTGGACACCTGGGTGTCAAAGGCAAGAGCGCTTCCAGGAGCCTTACAGTGGTGAGTGGACTTGGTTCGGACCTGGGTCTGTGTTTGCAGCAGATCAGTGGAATCTGGCTCAAAACAGACAGGATTCGGGAGTCCCAAGCTGGAAAAGGCCTGGAAGCAGGGGCAGAAGTAGCCTGGGCACACCAGGTGGCAGCACCAAGCAGGTCTCTGTGACACCAACCCATCACACTCACCAAGCAAAACAAACAAAAACCTATTCGCAGTGCTGACTACACTTACTTTAGAAAAGTGAGGTTTGGTGAGAAGACTGATTTTTCTGCAGGTTCTTTCTGTCTTCCAAGATCACTCTGACTCAGACAAAGAGCCACACACACAGCCTTCCCCCCTCCCAGGATTTGAAAGTATCTTGTCCCCTCATTGGTCAGATGCCAGCCAGGTCAGGTGTCAGTCTGGCTACCTGCATTTCTTAACCCTTTACTGGTAAGAGGATTTTATAGCACTGCATCCGACCCTCTCCCCCTTCCCTTTATTTTTATGACACAAAATATGAAAGAACACCAGTTCAAAACCTCTGCATCTGATTTTTTTATGTATATCCAGTAGTTTCTGAATTCTATACATCTTAAAAGTGTGTAACAAAAGGTTTTATGTATGATAGAAAAATACTTACATACCCACATCCACCATATAAAGGTTGAGAGGAAAAAGAATGGAGTCAAAAGAGGCGAAAAGAAGTATTTCACACATTCACACCCAACCTCTTACATATAGAAATATCACAGTTCTTGGCTAACAGCATCACTAAGAGCAGACAACCTTCCATTGCAAAAATAAGACACTTACTACTTAATCTTCATCACACGCCACTATAAGTAGCATTTATAGCCTACCTCAGTCCAAAAGAGGTAAAACTGATTAAATGCTTGAGTAGTTCTGACATTTCACTGATACAAATGAGAAACAAACAAACATAACCTAGATGGTCCACCCTCATGGGCAGGAGAATTCCAGTTGACTCTGAAGAAGAAAACCATTCAGATGACAGACCACTTTCTCCATGGGCTATATAACAATCCTCCCCAATTGATGAAGTGGATCCATCCTCACCATTATTTACAGATGACCTATGACCAATAAGGCAGGGGGAGAAATAAATGGAGTACTGGTAGTAGATGTCTCATACTGAACCAGATCAAATGCAGCATACAATGTTTTATACTGTGGGGGTGCAGAAGAAAAATAAATATTCCTTCAAACTCCTAGCATCCACAAAGTTTTTCACAGTGGAATTGTTCTGGGTGGGTGACAGCTCTTAGTGAATCTGTGCTGTCTCCAATTGGTTACAGATTCAAATTTTATGCTTACTGTTAGGTTTTCATGTTACTCTATGGAGAAAATACTCTCTTCTTTTTTGGATGGACCAGTGGTTTGAATAGACAAGAGCTAGTTTTGTTTTTCTTGAATTCTGGGAACTATTATTCATTATGGTTTTGGAAACATGACTGCTCTGTAAGTTAGATCCTTGCTCTTCCTGGCTGGAGAAGGTGAGCAGGGAAGTATTGGGTCGACTGTTGTGGAGGGTGTCAAAACCTCCCTGTAGGCGTGGGCTGGCTGTCCGTTGTCCTCAAGAAAGCTATAATATGATGCTTACTTGAAATCACTGTTTGTCAATGATCTCACCAACTATCATATCTCTATCATATTCCTCATTTGTTAAAGGTAATTGAGAAGATTGCAGCTGGTAGTTTCTGGAATTCCCAGACTTCTTGGATCCAGTCAATAGTGATTTTGACTTGGATTTGAGATAGTACAACTGATTTTCTATCTTCTAGCAATGGATTAATATAAAGTACCATATCCTCATCTGAGGAGAGTAGGAGGATAGTGTAGAGCCACTTCTCTACTCCCCCAACCTTGGTCCAGCTGGGAACTAAAATGGCCCCAAGGATGACTTAGATCTGGCAACATGTGACGCATTCTTCCCAATCTTGGCACTCTCTCTCCCTGTTCCAAGACGCCACCCCACACCACCTCTGCACTGCTCAAAATGAGATCAGAAATGTTGGTTCACTTCAGTGTCTTAAAACTAATGGCAGTTCATTATGCATCCTGGCACTTTCTCCATGACATTCATGGCCACCCAGTCAGAGTAATGTTAGACCACAGGGTGGCAATGTACTATATAAATCGACAAGCAGGAGCAAGATCCAAGTGCTTATGTGCAGAATCACTAATACTGCAGAACAGTAGAATTGTCCCCACACATAATAATCTCCATGGTTTACCTACCAGGCCTCTGTGATGGGGTGTCCGCCCCACACTGGAATGCAAGGGGTTAATAGAGCCTTACAGAAACTATGTGAAAAGCAGCCAATAGAAGAGGGGCTGTGATAAGTAGCCAATCAGAGTCCAGCAGGCCCACATAAAAAGAGCCTCAGGACAGATCAGGGTCAGTAGCTGCCTGGAACTCAAGGGAAGAGGGCTCTGTCTGGAGTAAGCTGGAACACTGTAGAACCATGGACAGCTCAGTGCAGGTAGGAACCCTAGGGAGAAGAGGAGCTCCGGGCAGGTTGCAGAGACTGAGGGTGCTGTGGTCGCGGGGAAGGCAGCAATACTAGAGGTGCAGCACAAGCTGCGATCCACGGGGTCCCTGGACTGGGACTTGGAGTAGTGGGCAGACCTGGATTCCCCCTAACTCACATATAGGGAAGTGGCCGGACAACTGACTGCAATCACCACTGGAGAAGTGGCAGGACAACTGACTGCAGATGCCAGTGGGGAAGCAGAAAGACAATTGACTGCAATCACTACTGGGGAAGTGTCTGGACTATGGAGGAACCAAACCTGCCCCAGAGGGAGGGACATGGACAGTGACACAGCCGGAGGGCCGAGCCACGAAGAGGATGCCACGGTTCTGGAGCTGAGAGAGGAGCCGTAGGTGGGAGCAGCGACAGAGGGCCAGTGTTCAAACTGCAAATGGAGGGGCATCAGCCTTGAGCTAATCCCTACAGTACCAGAAGGAGGCACCAGTCTGGTAGAGAGAACTGTGCCCTGTGACAGCCTCCAAAACACTGTGCCAGAGTTCCTAAGCAGGAACAATCTAGCTGGACCATGAGTGGGAGCTCAACAACTTGGTTTTTCACACCATCTACCAAGCCCGGTGCCTCTCCATAGTGGATCTCTTTGCAACCCTGATCAATATGAAATGTCAGATCTTCTGCTCCAAAGGAGGATGCAGCTGCAGTTCTTTAGTAGACACCCTACTACTCCCCTGACCGGATCTTCTTCTTCTTTATGGCTACCTTCTGACACCACTAATCCTCAGAACCTTACTCCAAAAGATGGAGGAGCACATGATGGCCATTTTAATAGCACCTTCATGGTTGAGACAAGAATGATAGTTGGATCTAGTTCATCTATCCGTGGCGATGTTTTAACGCCTCCCTCTCAGGTCCAATTTGACACAGAATTTGGGCACCATGAGCACCCCAACCTCATATCTCTGAGCCTCAAGGCTTGGCTCCTCGATGGCTCTTGAATTTAGCGTTGTGCTGCTCAGCAGAAGTCCAGTTTGTACTTTTGTAATAATAGGAAGCCCTCTATGCGTAAAATTTGCCTGCAGAATTGGATGGCCATTCAGTATCTCAAGTGTAGGCTCTGTGTATTTCACCATTCCTCAATCACAGCATTTGCCATGGAATCCATCCCTTACTTTAAAATTGTGCTCCAGAATCTAAATTTTCATTAAAAAGTTTTTCTAACTTTCGTGGCTTTATCGAAAGCCTTGTAAACACAAGGAAAGGGTAAATCTGTCCAGTTCCATCTGCCTGAATCTGCAGACAGCATGAAAAAGTAACTCCTAGAGAGTAAACTATTATTATTATTTCTATACTCATAGTGCCTAGATACCCCAGTCATGGACCATGACCATTGTGCTAAGCGCTGTATAAATACAGAACAAAAAGACAGTGCCTGCCCCAAAGATCTTACTATCTAAATATAATACAAGAGACAGCAGACAGATACAGGCAGACTGATGAGGAATTACGATGAGTCAGAATTGGTCAGAATGATAGGCTGTGGTTTAAACACACTAGCAGCCCATTCATCTCTATTTGTTCTTAAACTTAGAGATGACAATTTTCAATTTTCACATTGTTAATTATTTCATTGTAGGTCATTTGAATTGTAACCTCCAGCTATAATGTGGTAGTCCCACAGTCCCAAACATTACAATCTTACAATTTCCCCAAGTACCCAGAGCAGGTACCAAGAGCTTCAACTCCTCAAAACCCATCTGCCCAAACTTCCAATTTTCTCTATTTCTGTGATGCTATTCAGAACAAAAATATGTGGCATATCAAAAACTGCAGTTGTGTGGATAGCATAAATTGACTAGAATTTACTATAAAAATATCACAAGGTCTCCTATACCAATTCAGTATTCATATTTCATTAAAAACCTCCATTTTAAAATGGAAATGAAGCTGCCACACAATTTCCAGTCAGCTGCACCAGAGTGCCTCACAAACCCCAGATACCTTGACTGAGAAATTAGATGCAGCTTTCTACAGTATGCTGGAGTCCTTGCTTATGTGCAATGTCTCAGTCTAGTTCTTAGGGAGTGGATCCAGTAGCACATTTACCTTTATTTGGGACCTTTGTTGAAACCATCCGCAAACAAACAAGGTATTGAATGGGGTTGGAGAAGACTAAGCTACCATTCACTTCATAGCCGACATTTCTTTGGGTGAGAGTTGGTGAGTGTGGGTGGGGCTGCTTACACTGCTACCCAGGCTGTCCTTGTTCTATGGATAAATAAAGGTCTTTATTTTCCAGGACTGTCAATCCAGCACCTTTCATGTACACTAAATTCATTTACAAATGAAACTGTTTAAATTTAACTGTCATTTGGATCATGTGGAAAACATTATTGGAAATTTAATTTTACCTTTCTAAAATGAGCTGTCAGTCTGACTACTGGAGCCTCACGGCTTTCTACTTGTAAATGGGATAATTTGGCTTCTGCCAGAATATTTTTAACTGGACTGATTTTGTGTCACGTTAGACAAAGGGGAAAAAAGTTGCAGGAAAAAATGTTTAAAAATGCAAAATATGAAGCTGTAATATTGTTACTGCAGTTCTCTACTGAACACATATACAAATTAACAAAATATATGTAATTTAAATTAAACTAAGCTGGTCAATCTTTGTCAAGCATACTTGGAAAAAGAATTACACTTAGAGCTAGATCCACAAAAGTACCAGGTGACAAATTTCAACATTTAATTGGCATGACTTATTTGGCATCATTTAGACTTTGTGGGATAAATTTCATGACTGGAGTATTGATATAGAAGGGTAAGGTTTGTTCTGGAAGGACAGGCAGGGAAAAGCGGGAGACGGGAATATTTTGGTAGGAGGAGGAGTCATTTCTAGAATAGACAACTGAAATGCTCCAAACACAAGATATGGTAATAACGGGGAACTTTAACTACCTAGTTATCTGTTCAAAAAGTAATCAGCAAAACACAAAATTACCAATAAGTTCTTAGAATGTACTGGGGGCAACTTCTTGTTTCAGAGGGTGGAGAAAGTAACGAGGGGAGTAGCCATTTTAAACTTGATTCTGATTAACAGGGGGGAATTGGATGCAAATATGAAGGCAGAAGGCAATTTGGGTGAAATTGACCATGAAATGATAGATTTCACGATTCTAAGAAGAAGAAGGAGTGAGAGCAGCAGGATAAGGATGATGGACTTAAAAAAGCACACTTTAACAAACTCATAACTGGTAGGTTAATTCCCATGGGAAGGAAATAGAAGGGAAAAGAGTAAAAGAGAATTGGTGGTTTCTCGAAAAGGCAGTATTAAAGAACTTCAACAACTCAGCCAGAGATTAGGGGTCTATTACAGGAGTGGATGGGTGAGGTTCTGTGGTCTGCAATGTGCAGGAGGTCAGACTAGATGATTATGATGATCCCTTCTGACCTAAAGTCTGCAAGCCAAAAGGCACAGAAGCAAACAAGTCCAGTGTGAAGGAAAGATAGGAAGAAGCATTAGAGGCCAATATGGATGCATCAGGAGCTCTTTAATGACTTGAAAATCAGGGCTTTGGAGTGGAGCCTGGAGCACGGAGCAGTAGGTTTATGCCCGGAGCCAGGGCAGAGCAATTCAAAAATTTGATTGCTCCAAATCCCCGTTGAAAATAAAAAAAGAATTATGTGAAAAGTGGAAACATGGACAAATTCTTAAGGAGGGGTACAAAAGAATGGCATAAGCACGTAAAGATAAAATGAGAATGGCTAAACAACAAAATGAGTTACACCTAGCCAGGGATATAAAAGGCAATTGGAAGAGATCCTGTAGATACATTAGGAGCAAGCCAAAGGGAAGTGAAGATACATTACCTATTGAGGAAGGTAAGCTAATAACAGATGATATCAAGAAGGCTGAGGTGTTCAATGCCTATTTTGCTTCAGTCTTCACTAAAATGATTAATGATGCCCAGGTGTTTAACACAATTAACATCAACAAGAAGGAGGAAGAAAGACAAGCAAAATAGGGAAAGAACCAGTGAATGAATATTTAGATAAGTTAGATGTATTCACATTGTCAGGGCCTGATGAAATTCACTGTGGAGTATTTAAGGAACTACCAGAAACAATTTTGGAACTGTTAGTGATGATCTATCATGGAGCATGGGTGATGTCCCAGAGGACTGCTGATGGAATAACATGTTGAAGGGGAACAAATAGGACCCAGGGAATTATAAATCAGTCAGCCTGATATCTGGAAAGACAGTGGAACAAATGATCAAACGATCCATTTTTAAGCATGATTTGAAGGGTGACCAGTGATAGCCATCATGGATTTGTCAAATGTCATTCTTTGATAGGGTTATTGGTCTAGTGCAGGGAGCGGCACACTTTGGCATGTAGCCCATCAGGGAAATTCGCTGGTGAGCCGGGACATTTTGTTTACCTGCAGCGTCTGCAGGTTCGGCCTATTGCAGCTCCCACTGGCTGCGGTTCACCGTTCCAGGCCAATGGGGGCTGCAGGAAGCAGCGTAGGCTGAGAGATGTGTAGTAGATGTGATTTATTTTGATTTTAGTAAGGCTTTTGACACAACATCACATAAGCATGTCTGGGACAATTTGTTTTCAACACTAAGGGCAGTGTTTGGACTGAATAGTCAAATGAACATAGTATCAAAGCTACACTTCGCTGAAGTGAATGTTAACATTTGTTCACTATTTCATGTTTCACTCCTCCAGAACACAGAAAAATACTGAAAACATACTGCACTCTGAGAAATATGCGTGTGTTTCTTTTGAATTGAATCTGGTAGTAGCAACACCTGGACATATTTTTAAATATGTATTTTGTCTTCTGCATAAGTGTTTTGGTGACCCTAAGAATGTTGACACATATTTTAAATGTAGAAAATACGGGGCCCTTGATTATCTACCATCCTCTCTTATCTCCTAGATCCTCTTCCTTCATTTGGAAGTCTGGTGCACTTCTTTGAAGTTTGATGCATTGCTCTGTCCTCATCCTGGGACACTTCCATTTCCACATTTGCAACCCCTCCTATTACACTATTTTTTTATTCCTCTTGCTACCCACCTCTTTGATCCAACTTCCCTGCTTACAATCTTAACCACCATGGAATGTGAATGTCCCATGTGTCATTTACACAAGTATGCAGTCAACTCCAAAGCCTCTGAATCAGACCTCTTACCAAACAAGCAAGACCTCTTATGGCCACAAGCCTTGTTCACCCGTTGAACTTTAAAGAGGCCTTTTCCCGAGTTTATAGTTTCTTATTTTTTAACTTTCACATATTTCCTTTTTGCACATTTGCAACTGCTGCTGATTTTTTTACTTTGCCATCCAGTGTAACAATGAGAGAAACACTCCCTACTTGCATAGACAGAGATCATGTCCTTCTTGTGACCCAACTTGTAGTATGCAAGTTGCTGACCAGGGATTGCAAGAACCTCAGCACTGTGTATTTTGAATTTCATCATTAAACTATGACACTTATTAATTAGGGATCATATGGAATGAATCAATAGGAGTATCTGCCCATTGTGAAATACACCACTCACATTTCTAATCATAAAAGGCTTTCATCAGATTTATGTGATTTGTTTATTAGTTTTTGGATTTTATCTACAACACTTCATCTAACTTTCATCAAACTCTTGTTCCTTGTCTCCGCCTCAGAAATTATTACTTGGAAAGCAAGAATTTTAAATATGCTGGGTTACTAAACTCACTAAAGATAAATCTGAATTAATATAATTTAAAATAAAACCTGAGCTATAAGGAACAAACTATTTAATTTTCCGCTTCGATTTTGATAAATCGTGTTTCAGACTTGAATTCAAACTTCTGATGTTTCAAATCTATCAGGAGATTACCTGTATATCTTTCACTTAATCCAGTAGAACAGTGTATGACAACACCTTAAATTTCAATTAAAAGCCAAGTGTGTTTGTGCTTCCAAAATATTAGAACTTAGAAAGTACCAGCTGGAAAGGTTACTTAATTATCTCTATAAGGTGACTTGACTTAGTGTCTGAGGCCATATTTCTCAAATATGACCCAGATCTTCATGCCATTTTCACGTTCATAGTGGATCATGGCAGTTTGCTATATATACCACTACAGGATGCTCAGAATCTTCTACTAGTATATCATTCATTTTCCCATGTTCTTAGTAATGTTAGAGTATTTATTACATCACTTCATCATCAGCTCCATTCATTTCCTATTTGCTTCTAGATGCAACTCAAATGGTTTGTTAAATGTAATCTATAAAATCCTGTTCCATTTGGGTGGAAGATATTTGGGAGACTGGTTCTGTCCTTCTGTATTGTCACCAAACTTGAGATAATGGGATAATTCATACCACTTTATGGTCTGTTGGAACCTGGGTTTGTTGACCTCTGGGGAAAGAGGATGTCAGTCTGTAATTTTGTTTGAGGGAAATATTTTGTTTTTATTTGACCTTTTAATTAAGAAGGTATTAGTTGCCTAAATTGAGTGTATGTGCCAGAGACATAAATTTGGCATATTTTGGACAGATTCTACCACCCCCCGCCCCCCACTTCCATATATATTTAGGTATAATAGCAGCGATTATTCTCTTTAAAATCAGTGGAACTATTCAGAAAGAATGGTTGGGAGAAGGAGGAAGGGATTTTCTCTCTCCTACTATGTACAAAATTACATGAATAAAACAAAGTGGCAGATGCCAACTCTTTAGGTTCGGGATGTACTCTGTGTGGGAGTGGGTGTGACAGTGGGGAGGGGTATAAATTCAGTACACCAAGAAAGCAACATTTGAATGAGTCCATGAATATCCTCTAAAAATGTGTTTTAAGAATCAGCTTTGCAAACTGTAACAATCTCAGACATAGTATCCCTTACCTTCATTTAGAACCGAGAGAAATGCATTAAAAATTCAGCATTACTGCACCAAATTGCTCAAGCTAATTACGCTGCTTAAGGTAAAGGGTATTGAATTATATTTAGACAGAGTAGCAGATTAAGCAAGAAAAAAATTATAACTACTAAAGAATGCAGTTTTTCAGGATTATGTCTCATAGCTTTAATCTCTTTACTGCAGATGGAGGAAAAATAGATTTAGCTATTATGATGAGCAAGAGAGTGAGATTGGCACTTTGTTTGTATTCATTTACCACACAATTCTGTTGAGTATTTCGCCTCTGGCAAAAACTACAAACTGTTTTTGTTGTTGTTTTTGTTTGTTGTTATTAGCTTTCTATCTCAGTAGCGATGCAATTATTTTTAGTATAGTATTTACACAGATGCAGAGACACAAATCCATATGTGGAGTGAGAGAGGCAGAGAATATGGTAGAGCAGTGGATGTACTGCATATTTACCTCCATGAGTTTGATGAGAATGCAATACCTTGAGAGCGCGTAATGAAGCCGTGTAAGGATTTCACATGAAGATAAAAAGTTGATTGTATTATCTACTATCATATAAGATTCCTGCTGTACCAGCAAGTGGTTTACAGGCATGTTGTGGACCCAAGATTGTTTGCAGCATACATCATTGCAGAAGCTGGTTATGGTGGATCAGGACTCCAATGACTTCTGTTTTGATTTTAAAGTGTGATTAGAATTTATTTGACAATTTGAGAACATATTTTGTTTTCACTCTTTCATAAATCAAAAACGAGCTGAAGGATTTCTGTTCAAACTTTCCAAAAAAACATTTACCATCATCAGAGATCACACATTTCAGTCTAACATTTTATGTCTTGAAAAATAGAAGTAAATGCAACAGCAATTTGTAATGAATATTGTGGATAAAGCAAAGATATCACACATGGCCGGCGCACATTATTATATCAATTCTATATAAAATAAAAGTGTGTGTGTGTTGCTATAAAAAACCCAATAAACTGTTTTTGTGAGTGTGAGATTTATAATTACTGTGGCATTATAATGCAGCTATAGCATGATTGAATTTTTTCCACACCTAGGATTTTGTTTTTTAGAAAGCAGTACAGTGGAGTTGATTAGAACCCAATTGTATAACTTGCTAGCTCCAGAGCTAGAGTTTTATTGTTTGTTTTGTTGTTCATTCCCATCTTTAAAGAAAAAATAACAAAAGCGAAATTAAATTTTAAAAGTTGTTGCAAATTTTGAGCTTGCAGGTTTAACCACCTGAAAACAAAGAAATACTATCTATATTTAATATTTTTTTAAAAATTACTGGTTGGCTGAAATTAATAACTCAGTAGAATCTGAGTCATCTGATGAATATAGTTCTACTATTGATACCTTCATTTTTACATTTCCTGACTTTTGAATTCAAATTTTAAACTGTAATGAGGCATTTGTAATGGTCTCAAGTTGCAGAGGGGGAGGTTTAGATTGGATATTAGGAAAACGTTTACACTAGTAGGGTGGTAAAGAACTGGAATGGGTTACCTAGGGAGGTGGTAGAATCTCCTTCCTTAGAGGTTTTTAAGGTCAGGCTTGACAAAGCCCTGGCTGGGATGATTTAGTTGGGGTTGGTCCTGCTTTGAGCAGGGGGTTGGACTAGATGACCTCCTGAGGTCCCTTCCAACCCTGAGATTCTATGATTCTATGATTAACACATAACCAGATCCCAAGAGGTGCTGAGTATCTATGACTTGGCCTGGCATCGTCTTCTTTATATACACACATTATATATATAGATCTAAATCTAGATCTCTCTCTATATAATGTATAATATAATGTATCTGTCTCTGTGGTGTAGATCTTTCTACACTATATAGTTTTATACAGTCAGAATATAACGTTTCCTAACATTCCTTCATCTTGAATTTATTTTTCAGTAGCTTTGATTTAAAATACAAGTTTTTATTCTATTTTTTTATTATGGTTTTCCTCCATGTCAAGTATTGATTCTAATGTTTTAACATTGCTGAAAATATGTGATGATTAATAGGAAGACAATGCAATTTTGCCAAACTCTGCATATTTTTCTCCTTTTCCCAAACAAGCAAATGGTGAAAAATAGGCATTCCCTCTAATTTATGCACATAGCAGTTACAGCACACTGTAAGGGAATTACCCTATTTTCCATAAGTACTAAGCAGTTTTGCTGGACTTATTCTTAGCAGTCACACACAATCCCCTTTTCATTTCCACACATATTATGTGTCATTGGATCTGGCAGAACCACTGATGTGAGGAGCAGCAAGCAAGCTTTCTGCTTTTGGTAGTTCTACTGCCATGCCGCTGTTTGTTGAAGTAGCTTGGAACCACTGATTACTGAGGTTGCACACAGATGAAGAGATGGATTGAGCAATAGAAGGGGTGGATTTGATTTAAATCAAATTGATTTAAATCATGATTTAAATCACTAGATTCGTTTTAATCATGGTTTTCTACATAAAAGTGTATTCTTGTTGGTCATTATAATCTTAATACATATTCTTCACAACTCAGAGATAGATGTAGGTGTCATTTTTAGAAGGTACACACTATACATTTTTAAACAGTGATTTATTTTGAATACTTTTCAGATTAGTTTTACAGCTATATCAGAAAATGAATGATTGTTTGGTTATTTCATTTACCAAAGGTAATTGAAGCAGATATCTTTAAAGTCATTGGGAGATGAACTATCTCCAATTCAATGAGTTAATCATTAATATTTGAAAGATTTTCTTGCCATACTGTATTAGTAGGAGAACATCACCAGACAGACATTTAAATTGCTAAGTATTCTGGATTTTTTTCTTCAACAGCAAATATATAATATTTTAACAAAACAAGCATATGTCCCTCACGTCTCACATTTATCTCCAGACTTCTCCTTGTCCAGATCTATTCCACCCCCAACAATCTTCTATTCATTGAACTTTTTGAAACTTTGCACTTTTAGAGAGAGGTAAGGGATTGACTCCGTGTACACAAATTTGCAGAGGGACAATAGAGTCGAGGTCTGTTATTTCTCACCTCTATATATTATTTCTTTATTTATAACATTTTTGCGGTTAACAAGCATGTTACCTCTGGAGACACAAATCCACAGTTTGAGAACTGCAAAACTAAGCATCGCTGATGGTATCTTCTAGACTATATACTGAGTCCCATTTGGTAGATAGAAATATTAACCCAAATAATCTATACAGAAGCCTGTGGAACCACATAAGATTGGGTCCCTAATCCATGAACTAGTGGAACTCATTTACAAAACTTTTTTCTTAAACATTACATGAATATATTGTCTCATACCATAGAATTAGAATTTATAATCCCTATTAAATGATAAGATATCTTTAAGCTATAATGTATCTTACTTAAAACTATATTTAGATTTTATAAAAAAATCCAATTTAAATTAAAAAATCAGACTTTTTTAAATTAAAAAAAAATCATTGATTTTTATCCACCCTGAGCAATAGTGGCTCAGCCATTTGTAAAGCTCTCACTGCTGCTAAGCAGCTTGACTGTGTTATCAAACGTATTAGTTAAGATTTTTCAGTTTTTTTCTGTTATGTACGATTATTGTTTTCTTTCTTTTGTAATGTATTGGTTTTAACTCTGGGAATGGTGGTCCCAGGCATGTTTTTTCAAGGACTCATCTATTTGTCCAGGATCACAGGACTGTGAGCCATTCTGCAATCCTTGAAACTGAGTCTGCTGTACTTTCAATTTCTTTTCAAGACTTTTCTTTATAATATTCAAGAGGTTGAAATATCTATGTGCTTATCTGAAGCTTATCTAAAGATTTTGAGAACTTTCTTGTGTTTTCTTAGTCTCTCACCTTCATCCACAAAAGCAAAGCAAATAATTGTCTTTTCCCTCACATCCCTAGGTTCAAGTTCAAGATTATTTATTGTCCAATTTATTTATAAATAGTGTAGACTGAGACTATATGCTTCAGTTTTAATCACATATATCACAAAGGTTGCTTTTACTGCTCTTCAGAAAGACAGAACTAAGATGCAGTATCATTGATTTCCATTCAGGTTTAGCACAGCATATAATAGGGTGCAACATATTTATCATAATGAAGATGATGGAATGAGCAAACAAAGAGATGGTTTCAGAACAATGTTGTGGTTGTTCAGAAGGAAATTGAGGTAATTTCCTACTGTGGACATGAAACCAATGTAGTCTGTGCTTTAGAGCACCTCAAAATATATGAGAAGTTTAAATTGCCAGATAAATATATACATAATTCAGTAACTAGTAGATTTCTCCCCCTCTGGGCTGCATTGTTTTACTCAGTTTAGAAGAGGTGAATATAGACAGTGACAGTTTGTAACTAGCATAGCAATGAAGGAGATTTGTTTTGATCAGTACACAAATTCATAGCTACTATCCTATTCACTGCTGAGGCAGATATAAACCAGTAAGGGTAAGTCTATACTGCCTCTGCCCCCACCCCATAAAAAAGCCTGTGACAGTGAGTCTGAGATCCTCCTCTCTCACCGGGTCTCAGAGCCCGGGCTCCTCCCCAAGTGGGAATATCTCCACTACTAATTTGAGCCCTGTGAGCCTGATCCAGTTGACCGAAGCTTGGAGACTCACCGCCTTGGTGGTTTTTGCATTGTAGAGGTACCCTTAGTGATTTCCATGCTAAAAATAGGTTATTCTATGATTAATGTTCTACAAGGGATTTGGCTGGTTGGTTTTGAATATTGTGGTTGTGTTCCGTTGTGAAATGAATAGTGGTTCAAAGCTAGGTTCCATGCATCCTTGGATCTTAGCCTTGTTCTTCAAGGAAGCCTCTGTATTGCCCTCTCTTGAGCAGGAGGCACTGACTGCAGCCCAATTCATTGCTGCCTTCTAACTGGCACCAAATCCTCAATTCTTCATAGGAAAACAGGCAAAAAGCCTATTATTGTTATTATTCATACGTATTTCTATTATTCTAGTGCCTAGAGACACAGTTAAGATCAGGTTTCCATTATGCTCTGTGCTGTAGAAATACCTCTTCTTCATATTACCTTGTCTTGTGGGAAGTAGGCATTCCACTTGAAACACCAGTGCATTTGCGAGACATTCCCCTTTTCTAGTGCTTCCTGTCGTTATGATTAGAGCCCTGTGCGGATACCCGCGTGTGATCCTCAAACATGGCCCATGGATATCCGCACCCGCAGATGCAGATGTAAAATGGATATCCGCAGATTTGCCAGGCTCTACTTAGGATGAGAGGAGACATGGAAGACAGAGAGAGAGAGAGAGAGAGAGGGTGTGGGGAAAGGCAGATAGGAAGGTACAGGCAGGCTCCTCAGTATTCTACGATTCAGTGGCGTAGCCAGGTTTAGGAGCGGAGCTAAAAAAAGGCGCCGGGAGCAAAAAGCGTCGGGAGCAAAAAAGGCGCTGGGAGCAAAAAAAATACTCCGCTCCAGCTGCAGCGCAGGAGCAAAAAGTGTCGGGAGCAAAAAAAAAAAAGCTCCGCTTTGGCTGCAGCGTGGGAGCAAAAAAAATGCTCCGCTCTGGCTGCAGCGTAGGAGCAAAAGGTGTCAGAACACAAAAAAGGCACCGCTTCTGCTCAGTAGGGGAGCAGCCGCTCCTCCTGCTCCCCCCCAGCTACGCTACTGAGCTGCAGTCCAGGAATGATGATGTTTGGCAGGACAATGTTTTTGGAGGCCGCAACATTGGTTGTGAGAACCTTTACTGTGTGGGCCTGATAGTGTCTGAGATCTCAGGTGTCTTAATTTATCCCTGTGCTGAATGTGGTTGTGCATTTTCCATTGTGCTAGGCACTATACAGACACACATCAAAAGATGGTCCCTGCCACAAAGAGTTTACTGTCAACAACATGGTCAGCTAAATTCTGATTCTGTAATCTTTGTTACTTGTGCTACTGTTAAAAAAAATCTGAAATAATACAGTTTGATTTTGAGATCTTCAGTTGAGCTTTGATATTAATCATCAAGTCTGAGATGGAAAGGACCTATTAGCTCATCCAAACCATATATCTGTAAATGCAGGATTGTTTCTTAAAGTACATTTAGTGGTTTTTTCCAGTGTTACTTTAAATGCAATGGGTGAGAGGGCTTAAAATTTATGATAGCTAATAAACATTATTTTAAGATACTGGTTTTGTGACTGTAATTTTAAACTAATTATATTTCTTTTCTAATTTTAACTTTCTCAGTTTAATATGCTTCTCATGTCATTTGTACCATGCACAATATAATTAGTGATTCTGGGCTATATCATGCCACCAGGTTCTACACTGAACTGAATGGTGAGTTCATGTTTTTTAAAGAATAAGCTTAATATGATCAGTTTATTTTAACACAATAGAAGCAGCTTCCTCTAAACTACATGCATTTAAAACATTATTGTAATGTATTTTTTATTTTTAAAAGTCTGCTTGGATGTGAGACTCTTTTGACCTACACTCAAAATATATTCTCATTTGTTGTAAGGTAATAATGTAACATAATTTTCATTTGGATTCTTTGCAACTCCACTTTCTTTTCAAGGTACCACATATTGCAATATTAAATGCTCAGTGGAAGCTACAATTACTAGAACAATTAATTTTTAGATTATTATTCAACAAAAAGGTACATACTGTGCCATTAATGCTGATAACTAACAGATAATTTACTACATCTGGAAAATCAAATCTTTGATTCTCAAGGTAATATTAATAACATTCAGTAACTAGAAATTGAATTATTCTTGAGATAATGTTAAAGTCATGGCAATATGGTCTTCTATTTACAAATGCAATTTAGTCTCATGAGAAGGTAATCTTGTTAAAATATTGTCAGGTTAATTGAAATTGATTTGTGTTTACTAAGCATAGTGAATGGTAATCAAACAATCAGGTTTAGAAGCTTTCATGGTATGTTTAAGTCTTTGATAGATTTCAGTTAATCTTGCACAGGATGTTTCATTTTGGGAAAATAAATGTACTAGGGGTTCTTCAGGGCTAGTAGTCCTTCCTCATCTTTCTTTCTCCAAAATGGATAAAACTGAAATATAGAGTAAATTGCCTTATTTTGTGAAATATTATGTTTTGGAATATCTGAGAGCATCTAGAACTCTGGATTACTTTTGCATTTATTATATCTGTCAATATACATAGTACATTTGCTTCTAGCTGCTTAATTATTTTACAATTTTGCTGATCTCTACTATTTGTAACAATCTTAGCATCTACATAAATGAAATTCTAATAGCCTTTATAGAGGAAAGAAAAAATACAGTGAAGCAATTTAAAAAGCAGGATAAACACAACACGTAAGACACATACATTTTTGGGCTGATGCACTTAATTGCATAAGAATTTCATGTCTAATCAGCAGCATTGGCTCCCTCAAGGCACATATTTTTCAATACATTAAAAAAATTCTCTAACAAAAACAAAACAAAATCCAATGCATTTGCACATTTGCTGGAATATTTCACATCTTTAGTTAACCTGCTCCCTCATGCCTTACAGTATTCATTAGCAGATTTCTCTGTTTATGACTGATATTATATGGTAATGGTTATGGGTTACTAACAGATGAAATTAATTAGAATGAAAACTTGTTTTACGGAATGCCCCACTGGGGACCTACCCATAAAGCTCACACTCTTAAAAAAATAACAAAGCAAAAACAGACCCACACTTTATTTTCTTTCAACAGAAAACTTTTCTTTACCGACTATGGGAATGTTGCCAAAATTGAGAGATGTGACATGGATGGGATGAATAGAACAAGGATAGTAGAATCTAAAATTGAGCAGCCAACTGCTCTTGCAGTAGATCTGGTCAATAAATACGTTTACTGGATAGACATATATCTGGACTACATAGAAGTTGTTGACTATCAAGGAAGAAACAGGCATACCATAATTCAAGGCCGACAAGTAAGTATTTATTTGATGATTCAACTAATATAATGAAAAAGTAATATTAAAAGACTGTGCATAGCATTAACAAATATTTGTCATAAGATTCACTATTTTTGTTTGGTCCAAATGAATCAGGTAATCAAGTACTCAGCTGCATGTTCTATTTTATGTGCAGTTTATTTCAACTTGCAGTCATGGGACCGATCCTGTGATGTGACTCTTAGGAGATGCACATGTGAGACAAGCTAGGAGAGGAGAGGAAACAAAGGTGTAAGGATCTCAACAGGGAGAAATGGAAGGACATTACAGAATTAGCCCAGGTCTACATTAGGGGCGGGGGTGGATGTAAGGTACGCAACTTCAGCTACGTGAATAATGTAGCTGAAGTCGACGTACCTCGATCGACTTACCGCACTGTGAGGACGCCACAGAGTCAACTGCCCCTGCTCCCCGGTCAACTCCGCTTCTTCCTCTCACTGGTGGCGGATTGCCGGAGTCGACAGCAGAGCGATCGGGGATCGATTTTTCGCGTCTACACTAGACGCGAAAAATCGATCCCCGAAAGATCGATCGCTCCGGTGGGTAATGTAGACAAGCCCTTAGAAGTAAGTCTAGGCAGGGGATAGCATTAATACCTTAGGAAGAAGAGATATAGGGGTAAGGAGATGCATCCTGATAACACCAAAGAAGGAAAAGATGATTAGTGAGATGTGTTAACCAGTCCAAGCCAATCTGGATGAATATAGAGTGATCCAATTCCCAATAAAATCAGTGGGAGTTTCTGCATTGATTTCAGTAGGAGCTGAATCCAAGCCCTTAAGTCATCTCACTGTGATAAATCTGCTGAGCAGTAATACATCAGCAGACAGCAGTGTGGTGTGTCTGTTGCTGCCCTTCTGGCTTCTGACTAGAGTGTAGTATGTTGCCAGGGAATGAAAGATTCTGTGGCAGTTGGGAGGACAGTTGGAAACCTGAAGGGACAGCGACAAAGGCAGCTGTTCCTAGTGGCTACTCACAGTGACAGAGCTGAGGCTTCTGGAGTTGTCCATGTGTGGCTGGGTCTATCTCAGTTGTAGATTGACAGGTCTCATGTACATTGAGTAGTTAAAAATGTGCAACTTCAGAATGAGCACATTACACGTCCATCTGTGATATCAATTTCTCTCCAACAAAGGGAAATTGGCTTGAAGCAAGGGCTTGAAATTGACCCCAGCTCAACCAAGAGACAACGGGATATTTTAACTTTTTGATTTTTAAAATATGAATACAGGAAATAGCAAAGAGATGCCTATGTGCGCAGGCTGAGAGGAAGATATCAGACTTTTCAATTTCTGTAATAGACTGCATTGTCCATGGCCTTTGGCCAATTGTGTTGGAAAGGAGGTTCCTGTAAATTTGAATCCTTTCAGCATCTGGTGCTACTGGCACATTCTCTCACTATGTAGTTAGATTAGAAGGTGGGTCCATCTTTAGCAGTAACTGGCACACAATTTTTGCAGCTTACTGTCACAGATTTGGTCTGTTAAAGTGCCTTAGCAAAGATTACAATTTGGCCTGTTTTATTTTTCCTCTTGTCCAGGGAGTTTAGATGCTGAAGAACAGTTCCTAAAACAGATCAGAGGAACTGCTTTAGTTAACAACCTAGATAGATAAGAATGGAGAGAACAGAAGATGCGTTCTTGAATGCTGGTTGTTTGAGGGAGTGAGAAGTAGCAAAAGGTTAAGCATTCCAACTGGCTGTTAGGGCAGCCTGTTAAATCACATACAGAAGGAGCAACCTATCAATCATCTCAGTCCATTCTAGTGATTTCAGTGGATTTCAATGGAGTTGTCAGTTTATCCCAGGGCTGAATTTGATCCAGTTACTGGGAAGCTGGACATTACTGGAAAGTTAGGGGCTAGAAATTATCAGGAGAGGCGGTTCTATAATCAAATAAACAGAGAGAAATTTTAGCTGACTGAACATATAGACATATTTAAACACTAGGAAATGGAATTCTATTTTTTGCTCTTATAAAAATGTCTATTCATCTCATAAAAATGATAAAAATTGATTCCTTTAGATCTATATAATTCCAGTATATTAACTGGTATTCTTTGTAGATATTAGAGTCTTGATCCTGAAAACAAGATTTGCCTTATTGCTTATTAGTACTATCATGTATAGTCTCTTTGGCTTCCATTTCTTTGGCTTCATTGGTAGTAAGCTATATGTCTTTTCATGTTTTCAAGATACTTGGGGAATTGCATTTATGGTTAAAAACCATCACAATAATGCATAAAACAGATAAAAAAATAATTAAAACATCATACATCATAAAAATATAGTCCCACAACTCCAATTAAGTCAGTATTGTACCTCACAATAGGATGCAAATGAATAATTCAATGTTGAGAAATGGGCAAATGCGGGAGTAGGGGGGGAGATTATAATGCAGGAGGGAATCTTTCTCTTAAGCACAGGGCTCTATTCCTTCAATAGTAAAGCATTTACAAATATAATAGTTTCCTGGTAAAACATTGACATTGTAATAGTTTACTGCAAAGTGATGCAGATGCATCATTATTTTCAGCGTTTTCTTCTCCACATCCCCATTACTATGACTGGACTAAATCCTGTTGAGTCTTAATCAGGCAAAACTTTCATTGATTTCAGTGTAGAGTTTTGACTGAGTAAGGTCTGAGTATGGATACTAAGATCTGGCCCGATAGGAGTAATTTTCAGAAATGGGTGGGATTTAAGTTGTATAGAATAAGAATTTTTAGAAAGATGTCTGTGTGTCCAGCATAACATCAAGCTGAGTGGATACATCACAGTGAATAATTCCTTGATTAACCAAATCAAATATTCATATTTTGGAATATCTACCATCAGATTGGAATTTCCTTTATCTTTTTTTTTTTTTTTTTTTTTTTCAAAATAATTATTTTACTTTTTTTAAAAACTCTTTCAGTTGGTCACAAACAGACTCTGGAGTTTTGGATGTTTGATATTCAAGTTGTTTGATAAAAGTGATTGGTTAGTTAACTAACTTTGTGTCCCTGTTTCTTGACTGAATGAATGCACTTGCATACATTCATAGATACACACATCAAGCCTGAATACTATGAATACAATGTTAGAATTTATTTTTAGCAAGAATTTGTGACAGTAAAACACAGCCACCAAAAATTCACAGATAGTCAACACAAAAAGGAGTGCTAGGATGATGCAATGGGGCATTGATCTGTGGAGTGCCTTGGAGCAACTGGATTGGGTACTACACTCCATTTCTCCTCCTTTGCTGCCCCTACAGATTGCCAGTTGACCTCAATCAGTCTTCAATGGCTTGGCCCACTGGCCAAGTCACAAAGTCCAAATGAACCCCTTTCTGGGTATTAAAGAGTTTGGTAATTAAACAGTCTATTTGCCCTCACCAGGGTCTTCAACCCCAGCTCTGGGTCCTTTAAATTCATTCCTTTATTCTGACTTCCAAATAAGGCTTGCCCGCTTCTTGGGGTTTATGTCACTTGTGTCTGGTAGGGGAACCCAGGCCCACCCACTACTTTTGGTTCAAACCCAGGGACTCCATACACACCAACTACATACTGTTCACTACAATCCATCACTGCTCTTTCCCTGGACCTCTTCTACAAGGCCCCTTTTACCTTCTCAGGTTCTTCTCTGTTCCTAAGTCAGGGGGAAGCACCCTCCTTTATTCCTCTGGTTCTAGCCAGAAACTGATCTTCAGAGGCCCTGCAGCTCCTTTATCTCAGCCTGTTGGATCATTGGTTGTCTCTAGCTCTTCTAACCCTTGGAGGACCAAGTCTCTCTTGCTTCCAAGATAGCTGCTCTAGTGAGGCCTCTCTGGGTAGGCCTGGAGGATCCACCCCTGCTGCTGTTTTCCTGCCATCTCACTGCTTCCTAGCACGGTGCATAACAAAGTAGTGGGCCCTCCAGTAGGAGCGACAAAGGCCTGGTACACCCCAGGGAACGCATTTAAAAATTTAAGAAAATATTTATTGAAAACATTTTACAGCATTCACTGAACTCTAATTATAACATTATTTAAATGAGAAAGTGAGTCACCTTACATATTATGCATGCATGATTCTTCCATTTTGTATGCAGATAATAGCCTTTTGCTACTCTTTACTGAATGCTGTTGCTATTATTATTATTTATTTGTTTGTTTATTTATTTATTTATTTATTTATTAATTACTAACAACGTGGATGATGCTGTGCAAGGCACAACTTAAAACATTTCCTGTACTGAAGAGTTTACAATCTAGAACACAGACACATGTAAGACCAAAAAAAAGTCTGTGAGATTTATAGAAGTGTATTTAGAATGGGGTGTGTGTGTGTGTATATATAAATTCAATATTAATATTGATTTTTTTCTGTCTTTAGGTAAATGTAACTGTAAAACAGAAAAAAATAACTATATTGCTCTAGTGAAAAGAAAGCAGAAATCACTTGACGGTTAGGCTTCACTGAGGTTTTAAAAATATTTATTGACTTTTTCAAAAACTGGTTCTGTTATACAGTTCAGTCTCTACATGTTACATTATTATTATTTATTTATTATTATTATTATTTTCTAAAGTCATGATAAAAATAGCCATGTTTTTTCTCTTTTTCAGGTTAGGCATCTTTATAGTTTAACAGTATTTGAAAACTATCTATATGCAACTAATTCAGATAACTTCAGCATCTTACGAATAAACAGATACAATCGCACTGATGTTCAGTCACTGATTAGACTTGAAAATGCAAGAGAGATCCATGTCTATCAGAAAAGAACGCAACCATCAGGTACGCTCAAAATTCTCTTTGCGGTACACTCTTCTCTGGAGCCAATTCTGGTGTAACTTCACTGAAATCTTTGTAGTTAGAACAAAGGGCAGATTAGCCCCCAGCATAACAGGCATATTGATAGGTATGATTTTTATGTTGAAAACCCTTATGACAAGTAATAGAGTTACTTACTCTGTCCATCTGCTAGGAAAATAGATATGAGTAGAGCAGGTCAAAAACGTTCAGCTGGAAAATACTGATTGGACAGACTCAAGATTCCACTGGAATGAGCTGATTCTGTTAAAACTTTCAGAAGAAAGCAGGCAGCCTGCAAGCTTGCCTGCCTATTCAGTTTCCTGCCAACTTGCAAGCCAGCCCACTCGCTTCTCTGCTCCCAAGCTTCCAGATTCCGTGGCAATGAGCCTGGTGAGCTTCTTGAGAACTGAGGTTCCCTGTGATCCCCAGTAGCCTGCCTGGTGGTCTGCCATAAGCTGGGTTCCCTGGGCTCCAGGGCTCAGTGGGTGGCTAGCTTCTTGCTTTGCAGGATCCCAGGTTGCCCGCCTGGTGGGCGGCCAGGGAGCCAGGATCCCCAGGCTTGCAGCCTTCCTAGCTGGTGGTATATCTGAATCCCTGGCTAGCTGGCTGGTGGGGTACTGAAGGCTGGGGTTTCCTGGGATTCTAGGCTCCCCAGAATCCCTGGTTGGTCAGCTCCTCAGGCTTCCAAGCTTTCCAGGCTGCCTGGCTCCCTAGGTGTCCACTTGATGGGCAGCCCAGGACTCCAGGCAGCCTGGACACCTGTTAGGAGGGCAGTCACCAAGCCAAAAAAATATTTGTTATCCTAAAATAGAATATTTCTCACCTTTCCCTCACAGGTTTTTTTTTTTTTTTTAGTTTTTTTCTTTTTGTTCTGATTCAAAATCTGAAACTTTTTTTGTGGATTGGAAAATCCCATTCCTGCACAGTTCTAATTAAGGGCCTGATCCTGCATACCTTGCACACTCAAAATACCCATGGATTTTTGTGGAGATTTTGAACGTGCAGACACTGAAAGGTAAGGCTCTAAATTTGTAAAACAATAGTTTCCCAAGAAGAGCTATTTGATATCATTCACAAGAACAGAGATTGGCTACTCTAACATGAGAACTGGCACACCAGCTTTACGAACAATGTGAACTTTATTATATAATTGAACTGTTATGTTACAAAGGATTCTGAAGCTTCATCAAATGCTCGCTTGATATAGATTGGATGAACTGATTTTCAAACCTTAGTTGAGAACATTGATCTGCAGCTGTCATCCACGAAGAGCATTGCAAAGAATCATACTGCTGTAGGCTGACCTCTTGTCCTCATGGGGAGCAAGGAGGTTTAGCACACAGTATATATGATTTAAATGTAACTTTTGTTACCTCCTTTGTGACTGCGGTATTCTCCTGTGCTCTTTGTTACACTAGTCCAGTTGTTATGTTCTGAATGGACACGTTTGTTGCTCATTAAGTGTTGCTGTACAGGCTATCTCAGTTTGGTTAGGTTTCTATTATACCTTTAGAATATGGAACTTGAATAATATTTTATTTAAGAAAACAAAAACACAAAGTTGGAAATAAAAAAAGAAAATAGCCTTTGAGCCCTGCATAGGTGTGCTAAAAGGTTGAAATTAGAACATAGGAATCCTGTCTCCAAGCTCCCTATACAGGAGGAACCCATAATATGGTTTACTGAACCAGGGAACCAGTGGAGCGGGTAGCATTCAGATGAGGCATATCTGGAAAGGGCAGGGAAGATCATGATCCTGAATGCCAGAAAAAGTGCTCTGGAAAGAGCACTGGCCGTGTTTTCACTTAGGTGTAGCACGTCCTGCTGTCCAGCATCCATCATGTATCCTCACTTTTGTGCAAAAACCCCACTGCTTTACGAATGCTCCCGTCACTTTCTCCTTGATCAAGTTGGTAAAGGATCTCCCCAAAGGAGACTATGTTTCTTTGATCTCCAGCACCCAGGATTCTAATGAAGTCTTTCTGGTATCCTTCAGCAGTACTTACCCTATTTGAGCACCTGGCTTTACATTGGTTCCATGAAACTTGTTTTTCTCAGCGCTTAGGTACCTTTTGTTCTTAGCACTCTGGTGCTTCAGCACCTGTTTTGGTGTGCAGGTGTCACTAATCTTTTTCAGAACTCCCACCCTCCTCTTTCTTTTTGCTCCTGCTGTGGCATTTTTGCTAGTTTCCTAGTCCTCTTGTACCAGCACTATGATCCTCACCCCAGTGTCTGAGTCCCAGGAGCTTCAGGGCAAAAGTTTGTTGAGCATCCAAACATCTTATAGTTTGGTGTCTGTCTTTGTACTTGGTCTTCTTTCACTCTTGCAATTCCCTCAATGTCATGAGTTGAGGCCAATGACTTTTAAGGACCTTTCCCCCCTTATTTCAAGTATGGCATCTAAAGAGGAAGGAAGGCTACCTTGCAACTTCCACCATTACCAATGTGGCAGAATAATAACATGGTGCCACCTCCAAGCCCTCCTTGAGGAATCTCAAGGAAAATCCTAGAAGTCTGGCATGAGGCCATTCCAAGGTGCTCAAAGTTAAAACCTGAGTTGGACAAGATCAGTGAGCACCAGGACTCAGTGCCAATGCTGCTTATGTTGACACAGGCATAGCTTCTTCTTGAGAACAGCTTCCTCAGCAAAGTGTTCTCTGCTATCGCCAGCAAAACCAAGTCTTCACCAAGCATTCACATCTTGATATTTTTGAGCCTTGGCTTTGCTGTTGGAAGCACTTAGCTTATCAGATAAGAGTGTTCCTCCATACAAGAGGCACCCAGATGAACTGGGGCTCTCTTTTGATAGTAGATACTTTTTCTGCTATAGGGAAGAACAAAGGAAGTGTCTCAGCGGGGGATGATCTTTCCTTTAACCAGTTTTTACAGAAGCTGTCCAAGACAGCATATTTTGAATTAAAACCACAAGAACCTACAAGACCCACTATTGAGAGGTTCCTAGACTAGAATCCTCCCTCCCCTTCCCCTCACACACATGCAATAGAGTTTCTGACTTTGTCCCATCCTCTGCACAAGACCTTGTTGGTGGGAGTTGCCATTGTTAGAGGGAAGGCTGGTAACACCTGTGCCCAGAATACATTTGGATAAATAGATTAAAAGTCCTTGGCCACAGTCCATTGCAATGTGGACTACCAGGTCTTCATGGTCAAAATCTAGGTGGAGGAAGAAGGCTTTCATCTGGCCACTTCTCTTCCACAGAAGATATATCAGGAGCTTTTAAGAAGCTAGAACACATGGAAATTTTGCTTATTAGAGGATATCATCTTTAAAGATTTTCAGTCACTTGCCTACCTCCTATTACAATTTGAAAGTTACATTTATTTTTATTTGTTTTCCCCTTGCACCTTATTTTTAATTTTTCTCTGAGGCGCATCTTTGATATAATGTTGCTAATCTAGAATGAGCTTTTCTCTCTGGCAGTTCTGCCTTCTGCTCAGTCACAGGATAAGAACATAAGAATGCCCATACTAGGTCAGAGCAAAGGTCCATCCTGTCTTCTGACAGTGGCCAATACCAGGTGCCCCAGAGGGAATGAACAGAACAGTTAATCATCAAGTGATCCATCTCCTGTTGCCTATTCCCAGCTTCTGGCAAACAGAGGCTAGGGACACCATCCCTGCCCATCCTGGCTAATAGCCATTGCTGGACCTATTTTTCATCAACTTATATAGAGGCATTATGATATTTTCTGCCTTATTATCTACCCCTTCTGAAAGATTCCCAACATTCTGTTAACTTTTTTGACTGTCGTGCACATTGAGTGAATATTTTCAGAGAACTATCCACACTGACTCCAGATCTCTTTCTTGAGTGGTAACAGTTAATTTAGACCGCATCATTGTATATGTATAGTTGGGATTATGTTTTCCAATGTGCATTACTTTGCATTTACCAACATTGAATTTCATCTGCCATTTTCTTTCCCAGTCACCCAGTTTTGTGAGATCCTTTTGTAACTCTTTGAAATCTGCTTGGGACTTAACTATCTTGAGTATCATCTGCAAATTTTGCCACCTCACTGTTTACCGCTTTTTCCAGATCATTTATGAATATGTTGAATAGGACTGGTCCCAGTACAGACCCCTGGGGGACACCACTATTTACCTCTCTTCATTCTGAAAACTGACCATTTATTCCTACCCTTTGTTTCATATCTTTTAACCAGTTACCAATCCATGAGAAGACCTTCCCTCTTATCCCATGACTGCTTACTTTGCTTAAGATCCTTTGGTAAGGGACCTTGTCAAAGACTTTCTAAAAATCTAAGTACACTATATCCACTGAACTCCCCTTGTCCACATGCTTGTTGACCCCCTCAAAGAATTCTAGTAGATTGGTGAGACGTGATTTCACTTTAGAAAAACCATGTTGACTTTTCCCCAACAAATGATGTTCATATATATTTCTGAACATTTTGTTCTTACCTATAGTTTCAACCAGTCTGCCTGGTATTACTGGCCTGTAATTCCCAAGACCACCTCTGGAGCCCTTTTTAAAAATTGGTGTCACATTATCTATCCTCCATTCATTTGGTACAGAAGCTGATTTAAATGATAAGTTACAAACCTAGGATCTGACTAGAATGTGTGCAGGCCAGCATTTTACTTGGCAGGGGTGGTATGTGGCCATCAGTAGGTGGCCTAGTTCACACTCTACCCCACTATCTGTACCCTCAAGTGTCAATAAAGAACTTAATGAATTACTAAGTAGCTAAGAACTAAGTGAATAAGAATCCTGCAAAATGATATCATCAGACAAGTGGAATTAGAAGGTAAGTCGTTTCCGTTATCTTTATCAAATATTTTCATACCTAAGTTTGGGTACTCTTACTGTTAATTAAGAAGTACTGTATGCCTTTAAAATGTAATACCAAGAGAAATGAACATTTTTGGCAAACTGTGGCTTGCTCGCCATAGTGTGCAAATATGGAAAAGAGTGTGGAGGAAGCCTTACTGCTTTTGTGTCCCTGTACATGGCTGTGCCAAAATCCCAGTCCTGACCTCACTGAGCATGACAGGGAGATAGTAGTAGACTCCCCCACAAGGGTATAGAGCCAAGGTGTGGATAAATACTGAGCTTAGTTGGCATGGAAGGAGCACACACTGCACTCTGTTAAATAATGTCAGTCTCCACTGTGATGTGCTACTTCAGCGAATGCGTCTCAGGTCTATTGCTCATATAGAGTGCTTGCGTAACTACTTCAATATGGAATGTGGTTTAATAGCTACATTATAGCACTTTGAATTTATATACTTGTCTGTATGGGGCATCATTTTTAAAAATTCTGACCTCTTTTATGACTGTATGCTGGGAAAAGATGGATTGTAGCTCAGATTTGCTTTTCTGTCTAAACTCTCAACATGCTGATGCATATAATTATCTTGCTTTTAAAAGATTTCAAGCATGCTATTTTTCATTTGTTGTAGTCAGAAGCCATGCATGTGAAATAGACCCATATGGAATGCCAGGGGGATGTTCGCACATCTGTCTGCTCAGCAGCAACTACAAAACACGGACTTGTCGCTGCAGGACTGGCTTCGTCTTGGGAAGTGATGGCAGGTCATGCAAAAGTATGTTGTTAAAATCAAACACTTTGCTAGCAGCTAATATTTCAGAGTAGGATTCTGAGTGTTAATTAACATCATCATCATCAACAACAATAGAAATAACATAAGTTGTTAGGTAAAATTTGCTTGCAATATGCACCTGCCATTTTGCTCACATTCTCCTTTTATTCCCTTAAAGCTATTTGACTAAATTCATTCTATAGAAGAGAGTAAATTGAACCTGGGGCACTATTGACTAAAATTAAAAACAACAACAAAAACAAATCCTTCCAAATTTTCATTTAGTAACTTTTACTCTGTTTATGTGGTGTCATAATACATCAGTACTGCAACAGAATTAAATACTTTCACATTAATTTTTACCTACAGCAGGTAAAATCATTCTCACCATCTGATTCATAAGCAGTCCCACTGTGTGAATAAGTCAAACAGGGTTTTATCCATGATAGTTTGGAAGGACAAGTTGATTTGAGTAACATAAGAAATGCAAACATTTTTTGAAGCTTAAATATTTCTTCTCTGAATATTCCTGATTTGGGCTGGGACCAATAGCACATGGAGTATTCTGAGAGAAACACAACCTGTAGATTATCTGACCCAACCAAAATATGAGTCCTAAAAGTTTTATGAGAGAGCTTGTTTTTCTGAGATTTTTAGTCTGATCTCTTGGCCAAAGACATTCAATTTATTTCAGATATTAGAGTGATGTGGACCACACAAGTAGATAGATGCTCATATTTTGGCACTTACAGGTAAAGTAAACTGATTCTCAAATGCTTTTGGGGTTTGGGCATCATCAATAAAAAAAGTCTGATAAAATTTTCAAATAAATAGTTTATTCTTTCTTCCCACCTTGCAACTGAATTTTATGTATGTCAACTAAAACCAAACGGATTTGATTTAAAAACCCAACATAGAGCTCTAGAGGCATTGATGAAAAGTTTCACCATAATTTTTTTTCTTATGTTTGCAGCAAAACTTTGAGAGTCATTTGTGTGGATTCTTATCACTGTCCAAATGAGATAAAGATCTTTTGATTTATTTGTTTCTGCCTGTCTTCAGATGAAAGGTTTTGAGTGGTCTGTTTTGAATTTGCTGAAGTTTTCTGTATTGTCAGATTTAATGAATGCCATAGTTACTGTCTACAACAGCCTCGACAGAGCCTAATGAATTGTAAAATTAAATGCCTACGATATTATACATGCTGTTTAACTTTGTAGCCAGTGTGATCTTATGATCTGTCATGTTTTTGCAACGTGGACTGTTACAGACAAAATAATGATTAATTAGATATAACCTAATCACATACGTTATTTGTATGCTAATTAAGGTAATGTAATTAGCTAGCCTTTTTGAGTTTAGATACATTCAGAATATTTAAGGGTTTAATTTTTGGTATTGAATAAAAAATCTCTAATTGTGCCGGTTAATTAACAAGTGACATTATGCAGCATAACGAAGATTAGGCGGCATTGGTTGTTTGCATTTTGCAATCTTTTTTCTGCAGGACCAAAGAATGAGTTGTTCCTGTTTTATGGGAAGGGACGCCCGGGAATCATACGAGGAATGGACCTGAATTCCAAAGTCGCTGATGAATACATGATCCCCATAGAAAACCTGGTCAACCCTCGTGCTCTGGACTTCCATGCTGAGACCAATTACATCTACTTCGCTGACACTACAAGCTTCCTGATTGGGCGACAGAAAATTGATGGCACAGAGCGTGAGACAATCTTGAAAGATGGTAAGTGATGGGAGGTGATGGCAACAGTAAAAGGATGTCACTAATGAGAGGGTGAACTGATCCATATAGAATCCAAATCAATGAAGAGCCTCACCCAAACCTCTAACTGAACCTGAAGCCAAACTAAACCTTTTTAAAGATTGGAGAAGTTTAGATAATTTCCTTTTCCCCTTCCTTTCCTGTTTTACAGCTCTGCATTTGCATTTTTCTGTTTCTTGAGGGAAAACTTTCACAGATGCCGAGCACCTGCAGCTCTCATTGTCTTCCATGTTTTCTCAGCACCTGTGAAAATCAGACTGGAGATGTTCAGGATCTATTATGATCTACCTGATGCCAGATAGTTTGCAGTTAATTATTTAATAATAAAATAAAGTAATGCCAGTGGGAAAAGGTCAATAAATTGGGCTACATCAAGCCCAAAGTGTCCAAAACTGGTCGATGCCCCTGAGTGAAAAAGGTTTGCTAAGAAGAACATCACAATCTCCCTTTTGGCAGAGGCCTGAAGAAAGACCGCAAAATGGGACTGTTGGCTGGTGAGGTGATGTGGCTAGAATTCCAGTGGCGTGATTTGGCAGCCTTCACTGGTGGGGCTTCAGTCAAGTACTGGCTGTAATAAAAAGCACTCTGGACTTGATTCTCCATTGAATTTGAGCTGCACAGACTGAACAGAAAGGCAAGGAGGCTGCTGGTAGCCAGTTGCAGCTCCCTAACAGGGTCACATGTCTCCAACACATTAGGGCTATGTAAGGGTAAACCTAATTTAACCTACTGGCATGAGGTCTCTCAGGAATCTTATGCTAATGGGTCATGTGTAGCTCTGCTCTGTATGCATCCTCACCTTCTCCATGCCGTGCCCTTGAACACCCTCAGTGTGCCTCCATTTCCTCCTTACAATGGGGAAAGGGCAGCTAGTGCCTGAAGTGACAAAGCCATCCCCACCAGTTTTATACAAAGTTTCCCTGCACGGGGAATTCACCAGTGGCTTTCTCCAACAGCTTTAAGGCTATTTTTGGTCTGCTTAAGTGGCATGACAAAGGACATTTTCTATGTAAAAAGTGTTTTAAAGGTCTCACTTTATAGGGCTGATATAAGCAAAATACTCTGGTTTGATATATCACAGTAATTAATTAAAGCTTTTTATGGTGTCTGTGTGGATGTGATCTTAGGGTTTTATACTGTGCTTTTGGGGATAAAAATAAACTTTGTTTTCATAAGTTTAATTTTGATGTTGGCTGGTAGATTTGTTTATTCACCACACCTGGATCACCTGGATCGATCGGACTTCAGCTGTCGTTAAGACTGCGCCGATCACAACACATCTGCCATTCTTCTCGCACTCTTGTCTTTCTTCTCCACATTCGTCCGAAACGTTTAACGATGTCATCTTCCCATCTTCTTGGAGGCCGACCGGGGGATCTTTTCTGTTCTCGTGGGTACCACTCAGCAATGATTGTGGTCCACCTGTTATCCGTAATCCGTGCTGTGTGGCCCGCCCATCGCATCTTGTTATGTCTTGTTATGTCTGCTTTCCACGACATAGAAAGATATTGTGTGAAAGATATTGTCGTGGAAAGCAGTCGTGGAAAGATTTGTTTATTACAAAACCCTGTTTGTTTGTTTGTTTTGTTTTTGACAGGTGTTTGGGTAGATCAATGTATCAACGTTGTAAGTTGCACAAGGTGAATGAGGTAATATCTTTTATTGGACCAACTTCTGTTGGTGAGAGAAACAAGCTTTTGAGCTCTTCTTCACACAGAGCTCTTCTTCTTCCGTTGTGTCATTCTTGTTATGATGGAAATATTTTTTTCAAAGAGGAACATTTTGCAGTGTTTCCTAAAGATAGTTTGATAGAATTTGTCTAATATACTCTGTAAGTTTATTCTGTAGCTGGATCCCTTCCACTTGGAATGATTTTTCCCCAGCTTCCATGTGCTACCACATGGAATTTGTCTTTTGTTTTATGCATGCTTCGCAGCTCAGGTAGACATGCACATGCTAGCTTCACCCAAACTAGCTCAGTAAAAAGACCAGTATAGCTGGGGTTAGTATAAGTGGCAGCTCTGGATAGCTTCTTGAGTTCAAACCCTCACAGACACCTGGGTACATACACAGACTGCTACCACCTGAGATGCCACCTGTGCTACACTGCTATTTTTAGCATGCTAACTCGAGCAAAGCTAGCACATGTCTTTCCACCTGAGCTGGAAAGCACGCTCCCAGCTGAAGTGTAGACATACGCTAAGTTAGTCAGAGCTCCATATAGTTTCATAATACTAAGCATATTTGAAGAGCACTTGTGGTATTTTTCATCATTTTACAAATTAATATAGCATCTTGCCATATCATTTCAACTTTATTCTTGACAGATCTCATAAACTCAGCTGAGATGGATTGGCTTAGTACTTGGGTGGGGGAGATGACTAGAGAAAATCAGGTGTTTCACAAAGCAGTTTAATAGGGAACACTCTTTTCTCTGAGTAACATGGTGCTAGGGAGCACTGTTCTGTTGTAGTTGCCATTTCTCTGATCACAGATCCTCATTACTTGTGCATGGCACTTCTTGCAAGAGTAGGTGTGCTAGCACTAGCAATATTCCAATTCAAGTAATTACAGTCTGCCCAAACAGGAACCTGATCCTACTAGGTGCTGAGTGAGAAATGAGAGTGCTCAGTACATTGCAGTGTTGCATCTTGATTCCCCTTGTGATTTCAGTTGTGAATCCTCATTTTTAGCTTCCTGTTTTAAACTGTTGTGTAGTGTTGGTAACTATTTGACAGAACCCAGCAAGTTTCCTCCCAAAAGAAACGTAAAAGTGATACCCTCATCAGCACCAGAAATGGTAGCTATAATTAGGGTTCCAAATGTGCATTATAAACCTGGTTTCACATTTTCATAATGAGAGCTGGTTGAACACTGTAACAAAGAAATCAGAAACATTCAAGGAATTTAAGGATTGTTCAGTTAGAGCTCCCATGAACAGGGAACTGTGGAGTTTATAAGCCCTACTGTCTAGTGTGGAGAACGTGGAGCTCTGCTTTCATCCCTCCTTGTCCCTTTTTGATTTGTTTAATATCGTGAGCACTGCACCCACATAATACTTGCATGCTGGGGAGTACAAGAACAAAAGGTCACAGGAGAGTGGGGAAAAAGGCTGGGCAAAGTCTGAACTTCTGTATGTAGTTTGAACAGCCAACTCAGTTCTTCAAGTACTTTGGGATGCATCTGTATAAAGGGACTATGTAAAAATAAAACTGATTATTGTCTTCATTTCATATATATATATAGGGCCAGTTCTTCAGCTAGTAAGTTGGCAGTAAGCCAGTCAGTAATTCCGCACAGTTTCATTTAAGTCAATAGAGCTACACCACTGTACTTGGCTGTGATGTCCTCCTCCTTGGTGATATTGTTAATCACCAACATCCAGTAGAATGTCCAGAATGCTAAACACTGATAAAATTGCTTCAGGATAACTTTTACTTATGAGGTAAGTAATTGATCAAAATTGTATTCCTTATTCCTTTCTTTAACTTTAAATCAGAGTACAACTGATTACACACAGTAGTGAGTTGACTGCAATACCTCATGCTTTTTGCATTGAAGTTGTGGAACTATTAGAGATCTAGGGTGAAATCCTTGCCCCATTAAAGTCAAAGGAAGTTTTGCTATTGAATTCATTGGGGCCAGGATTTCACCTTGGTCATGATCTGACTTGAAGCTAAAGGAAAGATTAAGGAATATATTTTAATGCTCTTGGGTCTTTCATTTAAATATGAATTTTAAATAATAATTTAGCAAAAAGACTTTACAACAGTGAATGTATTAGGCCTTGTAATAGCATTTATACCCCTGCCCCACACCATTTTGAATCTTTTGAGGTATGCTGAATATTGTTAATTTACCAGGATGCTGTTGTCCCAGATCTTATTTGTGCTTGGAAATTCCAAAACATACATTTGCAATTTTCTACATACTTTGAGGGACTGTAGCACAAGCCACTATAGCATGAATGTCACAGGATTTATTACAGTCTGTGAAATAGTTAGAATTGAATACATGTTGAGTTTGATTGAGCAGGCTAAAGTAATTTCAACAAGTGTGGTGAGCAAGTAATTCTTAGCCCATTGTTGAAAATTTAGACCATTTTTGAACTCTTGTATCCTAGTTTGTCATCTCACACTTATTTTAGATTTTTAGTTCTTATTAATATATCACACAGTTTACTCTGGCATGGGTGGGCCTATGGAAGGTCTTCGCAGCATTTTCCTAAAGAGGGTAGAGTAGGAGTACACCGGGTCACTTTCTCCACAAAGTTTACTGTGAAAAGTGATGGGGATGTGTTACCTGGGGTTCTTTCAACCCAAAGCTCTTGGTAACTTTTACTCTGTGCGAGGTGGTGTCAGGAAATAAATCAGGGGAGTCACGGCCCTCCAACCGATAGCTGGCTGGCACAAACGGGACAACACAAGAGTGCTTTCGCTTAAAGCTAAACTTTACTTAGTCTCAAGCACTTACACACGTCTGCAACAGGTTAGCACAACACCCCCAACCCTCAATAATTACCGAAGCTGAGTGTGGCTCTCAAGTGGCACGGCGGCAGCCCCTCTGCTGATGGGGAACACAAGATGTATCCAGAGGGAGAGTCCAGTCCCGAAGTGTCCCACTACCTTAAACTTTCCCCCCTTTTTTTATACATTAGTAACACAATGACATGTCCCTTAAAGAAAACTTAAGCAAGCAGTTTCAATGGTCAAGCAAGAGGTTTTCTTCTGATTATTGATTAACCAGGTGTCGTTTTTTCCAGTTTGCAGCATTGAGGCCCTAATAGACTCATTCCTGAGGGCACATACTGCTCTTCTAAAATGCATGTATCAGCAACTTCAACACAATTCTTATCAGGAAGGACGCTGGGACAAGCTGCCCTTTCTGTGGCACCAGAACCTTGGTTAAGCTAAGCCTGCTGCATGGCCACTTTACCGCCTGCTGACTTGGCTGCTTTTAGCAATACGCAATAGTGGTTTCAGGCACTTTACTGGTTTGCCAAAATCTCCCCGTAAAGATGCACTGGACCAAGGCAGCAGAGGCGCTACTGAAACTGGAATTACACTGATCCAGTGGTCCCAAAACACTGTCTAAGTGGTCTGAGGGGACTGACATAATTACTCTTGCTTGTAGGCTCTTCCCCATTTGAGAGTGACCTGCCATCATGCGTTCAGAGTTTATGACAGAACATTACATTGAATCCATATCAAACAAGATTAAAGACCAATACTCTAGTTTATTAGTGATTCAAGCAGAGCTTGTTCAACATGTTTTGGAAAACTTGTGTATTTTAAAACCTTCTGCACCATCCGTCTAATACGTATCATCCCTATAAATGTGACCTATTTCTAGCAGTCTCCATAGCGTCCTGTTTGCATCCAGTTTTCTGTGATTTAAACATGTATTTTCCCCCTTTCTTTTCATTTTTCGAATTTACTGAATGTATCTGAAAAATTATTGCGTTTGAAAAACTTTAAGTTTGGGGTCTACTGATTTTTTTAACATGAATTTTGCAAGTGCCGGAACTCCCCATAACTGGCTGTCCCTTGCAGAGTCCCCACCAGATGGCACAGTGCACCTGTTCAGAGGAAGGTAACTGCAAGTTAGTAGCTGCTGCAGCTGTGCAGTGGGGGAGAAAGATGGGTAGGGATACAGGTAATAGCACCCATCTGCTTCCTCTGATGGATAGAGCCCCATTTTGACCCCAGCCCTTCAGCGTGGTCCCATCCACTTCCTCTGCATAGTAAAGGTTTTTTTAAAAAAAAGCTAAAAGTAAAATATTAACCACAGCATTAAAATGTGTTTACTTTCAACACTCTTGCTTTTCCATCTTTGTTGCGTTTTTCCTGCCCACAAAGTTGTGTTGTTCATTTTCTCCACTGATTTTCACCCATTTTTAATTTTTGTAATAAATACAGATAAATTCCCAGGAAATTTTAAACATAACAAAACCCCAAAATGGAGGTCCTTAGCTATTTTCTATTCTGGGGTACATCACTTTCTGATTTTGACCAGAAATTCCATGCTGGACCACAGAAACCTTCCAGACAAAAGTTTTGTTGCAACTGATACATTTTTGCAAAAAGTTTCAGTTTCAACTAATTTTCTTTTTCTGATTTAAAAAAAACCATTTAGTTGACTCCCATTGAAGTTCAGGTCATTGCAGGTGGTGGTCTGCATCTTGCAGGATTGTATAAAGAAAGTAAAATGAAAAGGAGAAACAAGACAGACCCAAGAGTTGCATCTCAAAAGATGAGAAGGGTTATACTTATATTTATTTATTTATTTTAATATAAACCATGGCAGTAGTTTAGAGAATACAGATTTAAATGATCATCCTGCTTTTTAATTACAGGGCAGGGTTGCCATTAAAACAATCCAACCCATGCATTTCTGAATTCTGACTTACTCTAAATCTATTGTATTGTCTTTTACATAAGCTTCAGTGATACTGACAGTAGTCTTCCTTATGTTGATTGATCTTTTTACATTACAATAACTGTGCTCTCATATCTTCATTAATCCATGCTCCTTGCTCACAGCTGCTGTGCCTGGACAATGATGTGGAAGACATTTATAGGGAAAGAACATTTTTAAAAAATCATCACTCTGATGTCTTGCTGTGATTTTCTTTAGTCACCAGTTCCAGCTTTTGCCTTTTGTTTTCTATTGTGAAAAGTGAAAATCTGATTGCTGAAAAATCTGTTCTTAGTAGGGCAACTTAAGGATGGCATGAACAGTTCATAGAATCATAGAATCTCAGGGTTGGAAGGGACCTCAGGAGGTCATCTAGTCCAACCCCCTGCTCAAAGCAGGACCAAACCCAACTAAATCTTCCCAGCCAGGGCTTTGTCAAGCCTGACCTTAAAAACCTCTAAGGAAGGAGATTAAGTAGTTGGTACTACTTAATTTCAGTGCTTTATATAAATCTGTGTCATACTCTTAATAAGTTTTAACATATTTTAAAATTGAATTTGGTACATTTTTATTATTTAAAGGAAATCATTACAAAAATGAGAAAAGACAAAAACAAACAGGAAAAGAAAATATTTCAATTGCAAGGAATTTGAAACCTTGATAGTTTTATTAACATGATAATGAATCCAGAAATATTACAAACACATAGTGAAAGGTTGTTAAACAATTTATCATATTACAAGTTCATTGAGATAGTAATGACTCCTTTTACGGATGCTATTATTTGAAGTGTATGGCAGCCTAGGGGAATTGATATTTCATCTATTGGGTAAAACTGTAGCATTTTATCTTAGGCCATTGTTGATATGATTCAATGTATCATGTACTGGATTTCTGCAAACAGAAAGATTTTTACCCTGCTCTGGAGTAAGGGTATGCACATGTTAGTGTGACACAGAAAAAGAGACCTGCAGTCCTGTGTATGGTCCTGGAATTTACCACTTTGGGGGGGAATGAGAGATGTAATGTGATTTACCAGAGCAATGATCAACAGAAGTGGGGTTTATGTGAGAAAGTGTGCTATATAAAGAGTGAGTCCTAAGAAAAAAAAGTTAAAGGATTATGTGACCATTGTTGCCTGAAAGGGCCACACTGAGAATGCTCAATCGGGGCAAACTGCAAAGAATGGGGCAGACGATTCCTGAAATTGGTGGTTATTTTAAGAATTAGATTCACCAAGCCAGCAACTAAACAGCTTCTACAACACCTTATGGGTTACCCAGAAACCAAAACCACAGTTCCCTTGAAGCTCCAGCCTTGGGCTCCCACCCAGACAGCTAAGTCAAATATGATGAGGATGACTGAAAATCTTGATAATCATATATAAAGTTCTACCAACCCCAAGAGATCGAACACATGAACCGCCAGGACAATGAATATTTCAGATCTTACCCAAATACATGCTTACAGCCAATTCTTATTAACTAAACTAAGCTTTATTAAAAAGGAAAAGAGAGAGAGTATTGTGGTTAAAAGATCGTTATACATATAAATATGAGTAAGGTTCTAAGGTCAGTTTCATAATAGAGATGCTGAGCTGCTAAGTTGCAAAAAGTTCTTTCCAGAATCAGTTCATCCACTTATAGTCCAAACAGGCAATCCATATATAGAGTTTGTTCAAATTCTTCTATGAGAAGTAGCAGGGTAATCCAGGCTGGAGCTGGAGACCTCAGTCTTGCGACTCAAGCTTCCCTTGTCAAAGCTCAAGCAGATCTCAGATAACAGGATCAGGTCCCTAGAGTTCTTTTATAGATCTCTAGCAGGCTATCGATAGACACTTGACAGCAGGTATTCCTTGGGTGAAGAATAGTGACTTTGAAGTAAAACCTCCTATTTCCTATGTATACCAGGTAATTAGTTGCATTCATCATCATAAGGTAATTCTCCATTAAGGAATTCATAGATAGTTTACCACAACTTCAAAGAGAAATAAAGACAATGATTTTATTACACCCAAGTTCCATCTAATTCTTACCATTTCTTTTAGATTTCTGAATCAATAGAATATAGTAATAGACAGGAACTGTCTGGTTACATGGTTAACATCTAGCAAGATATAAGTAAACAAATACAATTAGTATTTACCTCTAATTCCCTAACAACATAGGTTTGCATTTCAAAGCTCTAGTCTGTCTAACATGGCTTTGTCAGGTATTTATAAGGAACAGCTCTAATTACCATTGATATACTTCTCTAATATGTCTTTAAAGGTAGAATTTGAGCCATTTAGCCTGCAAGTTCCTTAACCTTTTCTGGCTCAGAGTCAGACTCCAAAACAGATGCTTAAATAATCTCTAGATTGACTGAAAATATGACATTTAATACATGGCACTCTTTACTGAGTAATTGTTTGGTGCTGCTTCCTTATGGCAGTGTGGGGACCCCTCTCATATCTCGTGAAGTATGTTAGCTGGAGAAATAAATGCGACACAATAAAATATAGTTACTGTGTATGCAGAAAACATCACTTTCATCTCTTTAGACTGGGGACTATCTTTTTGTTCTGTGTTTGTACAGTGCCTAGGACAATGAGGTCCTGATTCATGACTGGAGCTCTTAGGCACTACTGCAATACAAATAATTAATAATAAATAATATCCTATCTGACTGAATCAGATGTCCCTAATCAGATGTTTCAGAGAAAGCTAGAGGAGTGGTTAATAGGGAAAAGTACCATTACTTCTACATGCTGTTTATGGCAGCACATTTCAAGCTATATTCTGCTCTTTTTTAATGTGGCTGCTTTTCATATGCAGATTGGGTTGTAGGCAGGGTGTCTGTATCAGTGCTTTTGTCAGATATGATTAGTATTTACCTCATACCTATGACAGTATATGGATGGGTTCCTACATATAGTTTGTGATAAAATTCCTCAGTGGCACATATGTTTCAACGTTTTTCAACCATATACTGGTTGTCAGTTCCAAGACAGTCTTTCTAAGCATAATGTTCTAGATTGGTAAGGGAAGTTAGCATCATGTGCGAAATAAACAATCTGGCTCAAACTAGAGTCCAAACAGCATAGCTAACATGAGAAAGAACAGAAAATACTAGATGTATATAATTTGCTTTCCTTTTCTCAAGTCTTGTTGACTTCAGACACTGAAATGTATAACTTATCAGTATTATGACTGACAAACATGTATTGCAGCCTGAATTTTCAAAAGTGAATGGTAATGTTGAGAACATTTGAACTTTTGGAGCTAGATTCTTTTTGGTGTCTAGCATTCAGTGTGACATAAATGGGCAGTTGTCAGGGAGCCAGATTAGTCTCCTTGATTCCAAGGACTAGCCCTGTTCTCAACACAATTTAAAGGATCTGGCAATTAAGAGTTAGACCTTAAACCAGTATAGGATTCCCATGAAAGACCAAAGCTCTGCCAAACCATCTTCCTTATCCAGACATGCCCCTACACTGGGATTAGAGATCAGAGAATAGGGAGCCTAGAAGTAGATAGCAGGGAGTTTCCTGCCAACAATGAAATTCTTTGCTAGCCACTTGCAGACAGTTTCTGGCCTCTTTCTACCTCCTGAGTGGTGCAGACGAGCCAAGAACTGATAAGACAATCTGTTATTTCATGATTAATTTTTCACATTTTAAAAAGTCTGTTCGAGGATTATCTGCTGAGGCTGTTTTGTACACTAACAGTTTTCTTCAATATTGGAGGAAGAAGGAGTGGTGGAAGAGAGAGAGAGAAAGTGGTATCAGGACAAAATGGAGAAAGAGGGAGCGACAGAAGACATAAGGCAGGAAGAGATGTGATCATGAAGAAAGGGTTGGACACTAGTCTGGGACTGGGGAGGCCTGAGTTCAAGTCCCTCCCCTTTGACAGACTTCCTGTGTGACCTTGGGCAAGTCATGTACCTTCTTGGTGCCTCAGTTTCCCATTTGTAAAATGGGGATAGTACCACTTCTTGCCTCACAAGGGTACTGTGAGGATAAATAGTTTAAAAATTGTAAGACACCCAGATACTATGATATGGGGGACATAAGTACCTTAGCTAGGTAAAATTTTAGAGGAAGAAAGCAGAAGACACCTCAAGGAGAGGAAAGGGAGAATGAGATTATTTGGGCACTAATGCTCAATTTTATATAACTGACGTAAGGCCCTGAACAGAGCACATAATTAATCCATAAAAATAAACAAAACACTCTCAATAGATATTACATAGTAGTAGTCCTAACTGTAGTACTAATAATGGCAACATTGTAGGAGAGTCTAGAAGTCCTAATCAAGATTGTGAGTCCATTACACTAGGTGCTGTAGAAAAAAAACATAGTAAAAGTCACTAGCAAGGTCACAGTGCAAATACTTGACAGAAATACAACTTTAAGCATTATTTATGTGACAGACCCAGACAAGTGGGGTATAGAAGTCTCATAGAAGGCAAATATACTGGCCATTGGATGAATAGTTTTCTGTTCCCTGAGTGACCAGAGCAGGGGCTGTACTAGAACAAGCAGGAACTTTCTGGAACCAACTTCAGGCAGGCAGGCTAATTAGGACACCTGGAGCCAATTAAGAAGAACCTGCTAGAATCAATTAAGACAGGCAGGCTAATCAGGGCACCTAGGTTTAAAAAGGAGCTCCCTTCAGTTTGTGGTGTTGCATGCGAGAAGCTGGGAGCAAGAGGCACACAAGGAGTTGAGAGTGAGAAGAGTTGAAGAACTGAGGAGTACAAGCATCAGCAGACCATCAGGAGGAAGGTCCTGCAGTAAGTGTAAAGAAGGTGTTGGGAGGAGGCCGTGGGGAAGTAGACCAGGAAGTTGTAGCTGTCACGCAGCTGTTACAGGAAACCCTATAGACAACTGCAATCCACAGGGCCCTGGGCTGGAACCTGGAGTAGAGGGCGGGTCTGGGTTCCTCCCAACTCCTGATCAGACACAGGAGGAATTTGACTGTGGGTTCTATCAGAGGGGAAGATCTCTGAGGCGATCAAAATCCGCCAATAAGCGCAGGACTCACCAAGGTAGAGGAGGAACTTGGTCACGTTTAATATAAATATTGTATGCAAGGAGGTGAACCCGACAACCACATCTTTTGATCAATTAATTCAAAACTGTTGATGTACCAAGCAAATTATATCAATGCAGTTTTAGAAGTTGATTTAGCTTTTTAATATATTTAGTGTTGTAGTACTAGATTTATTTATTTTTTAATTTCAAGCTTGGTATTGTTCATAAGAGGTATTAGAAATATTATGTAAGAAGCAAGGAAAGTGGAATAAAAAATGCAATATTTGCTTTTAAATTTCTTGACGTATTATGAGAGATTAAAACAGCTTTTGTTCTAAAGATCTAAAAGGCTTAATCCTCTTCTAGTCTCTATGTATTTTAAATCTGTCAATATTTATTTTTAGCTATGCTTCTATTTTCCCCAGCAACAGATGAAACCCATGCAGTTGAGTTTATTTGAGCTGCCACAGCTCAGATTTTCTCAGCTGAGGAGCTTTTTCCATCTTTCACCATTTTATGTGCATGTGCATATGTACACGTACACGCGCACACACACACACTGATGTAAAGTATCAGAGGGGTAGCCGTGTTAATCTGGATCTGTAGAAGCAACAAAGAGTCCTGTGGCACCTTATAGACTAACAGACGTATTGGAGCATAAGCTTTCATGGGTGAATACCCACTTATTCAGTTGCATCTGAAGAAGTAGGTATTCACCCACGAAAGCTTATGCTCCTATACGTCTGTTAGTCTATAAGTTGCCACGGGACTCTTTGACACAGATGTTAGTGAGTTTATTTTACCACTATTAAGTTTATTTTACCTGTCTTTTGATAAGATGTTCTCTTCGGTACTTGAATTGGTTTTATATTAAATTGTAACATTGGCAAAACATTTAAAGCTGGGAGATTCCTTTCATTTTAAAGATAGAGCTTCTTGCCTTTGTATATTGAGTGAGCTTAGGTATGAGTATTGATCTATGAAGCTGTGTGTGGCTTAATACACATTTAATGCATATTAAATCAATATCAGCATGTGTATTGATATATAAAGTCCTGTATGGTTTGGCCATCTAAAACACCACCCCATAATACTGTCTCAGGCAGATATGGAAATCACCTAGAGTGCTTCACTTATAGTTATCTGGGAGCTGGAGGATGAACATTCTCAGTGAAGGATCCTCAACTCTGGAATTTGCTATTCTTTCAGTCTAACAGAACCTGGGTGGTATGGTAAAGCCCTAGTGTCCATCTGTCCATTTCGGGGGTGTAACAGGTTGGGCTCACCTGGCGGCGCCTCCTGCTGGTCTCAGTTGGGAATTAGCTCTAGAGCGCCCTCTTCTGCCGGTGATCCGCCTGACCACTCTCTAGCCCTTGAGTCCCTCTCAGGACCCAGTGCCCCTTTAACTGGGGTGCTGCCCCCTGGCAGTACCCCACAGGTCTGGGTCTCCCCTCCCCAGGGGACACCAACCCCCTATCCCCACCTCGCCTCAGTTGTAGGCTACTGCCAGTCACCAGCTAACCCCCGTGCCCTGGGGCAGACTGCAGTATAAGCCACTCATCACAGGCAAGGGTGGGTTGGACCTGCTGCCTCGGCCTATGCGTGGGTTGCCCCTGCAACCCCAGTACCTAGATGGGCCTAACCCTAGGCCACAGCCTGGGCTTTTCCTAGGCAGGAGCTCCCCAGCTCCTCTGACCTTTCCCCAGCCCTGCTCCACCCTAGGTACCTGGTCAGGTCCCTGCAGCCAAGCCCTTTGCCCTCTACAAGCAAAGGGAGACTGTCTGTAGCTCCTGGCTGCCCTGGCCTTTATAAGGCCAGGCTTATCTGTTTGGGGCGTAGCCCCCAGCTGAGGCTACTTCCCCACTCAACCTAGCCTTCAGAGCTGCAGCTCTCCAGTCCTTCCCCCAGGGCTGACTCTGACCTTGTCAGGGCTGGAGTGGGTGGCTACCCCGTTACAGGGGGTTTACCACATTGAAGTGATTGTGGAGATATGAACAGAACATTACTCTGGGAAGATTCTGGGTTGTGTTTCAGCATCACTGCACCTTGGGTACCTCTTCATGGTGGAGCATGGGACTGTGGTCTCACTGCCTTCATTTCCCCAACAGGGTTTCCAGCCCACTCTGAAGACATATGGCTCAGCCCTCTGGACAGATCACCATGAAAGCTCAATCCCCCACTTCTGGGTAGCAGAATTGAAAGTCCCAAAACAAACACATAATAAGAGTCTTTATCCCAGCTGGGCTTAGTACTCAGCCCCTCAGAGGTTATTTCTCTGCCTGCTCTCTGGGCTCAGCTCTCAGATCCCACCATTTTTCTCATAGTGGGGCATCCCTTGCTGTGGCCTAGTTTAACACCATTGGCAGGTCCCCGATAAACCTTGGTGTCAGGCCTGCCTTCCCTTCTGGGAGGTTCTGATCAGCCACAGTCCTGCTCCATTTCTGACTCTAGATGGCCGAAAACAGTTAGTATGCTCTCCTTCCCAGTCAGCTACAACTGAATGAACTCTTCCCTTTTTCAGCCCCTTCCTACAGGCCTGATGCTCACTAACAGTGTAGGGGCAGGGCTGGTTGTGCATGCTGCAGTTTAACTCTTTCCAGCCCATGTGGGAATTGTGTACCCTATCACAATTGATATTTGTCAACACATTACATATATTCAATGTTTGTTTACCTTTGTTTATTAAATTTGCACCCTGAGATAGTGTGAAGAACTAATTTTAGAAACCTCAAAATAAAAATATTACCCTGTATGTACATACCAAAATTACATTTTTATCACAGAATACAGTGAAAATGATAATGGTACTATGGATAAAGCTATAATGTATCAGAATTCATATCTGTTGAATTCAAGTACATGAATTGAAGTAAAAGGCCCCTCTTTTCCCTTTATGAAAAAGTTAATAAAGAAAACTGATTAAATAATTAAATTGGCCTGTTAGGGCCTTCTCCTGCATTCCTCTTGCATCCAAAACCTGTACTGAAACAATATTTAAGGCCATTGATGTACTTGGCATAAAAGGTAGAGGTGGGTGGCAAAGGTGGCTTTAAGCCACCTTTACGTTCTCTGGACCCTGGGGCCATCTGACTGCTGAGTGGTCCATGACATACATTAGAGCAGCATCAAGGCTGCTCTAATTTAAATTGGTTATGAGTACCCTGACCATATTCCTGAGCCAGGAGAGGGTGGCATAGGAGCTGTATGGATTGATGCTGCTCTACATAGGAAGAAACTTGAAAGGGTTGGTTGTGCCATATTACAGCTGCTCTGCACCAGTGGAATAGTGCAAAACAGAGGAAACAAGGCCAAGGAACTGGCCTTTTCTCCTTCTGGAAGAACAGGTTCAAACATATTCAAAATTTGCGTAGCTCTTTATATTCAAGGTAGATAAATTGAAATTCCATGGAGTTTAGTATGTGGATTTTCCAAGCACAATTTTAAAAACTGAAGCTTTGTGTGGATCTCTGTGCAGAGGCAAGCCTCCCTGCCTTGTAGTTACAGTTTGTGGTGACAGCACCTCCTAGTGGTTGCAGTATGTGCAGCAGCCCTGCCTATCAGTTATGAAATAGGGAAAACCTGGACCCTCCATGTTACAATGCAAGGGGCCACTTTGAGCACTTTAATGCAGGAGTTTTGTGTGGTCTGGCTAATGCTCTTCAAGGGCCTCTTCCTACTGCTTTTCCCCTCCCATGTCATGGCTGGCACTTGTCCCTGGCAGCCTGGTCCGTGGGTCTCAGCAGGTTAGGGTGTCTCAACTCTGTGCAGCAGATCTGCTCCTGGGAATGCCTTCCTGGCATAATACCTCTGCAGCAGTGAGTGCAGGTCTGCCTCTTGCCACCTACCCCCCTGCTGTGCTGAGGAGACTCTCTTAAGTCCCTCCTCCAACTGAAGCATGCCCAGCAGGCCTGTCTGGGTTTCCTGATCCCAGAGTTTTTTCACACTCTTAACTCTCCAGTGTGGGTTTATTCATGCCATCATAGTATATTAAAAACACATGATATATTTTGCAGAAATATGTTGCTGTACAAAATTTCCCATGCCACACTGTTGTACAACATTCTGCATGCCTACTGGCTGCTATCTCCAGTACTTCTGTTCCCACAGAGAGGTTGAAGAAATTCAGTGGTATTGGCAGTATATAATTTGTGAATTGTTTTGTAATGTTATGTTGTTATGGTATGCTACAGCCTGGCAGAATCATTACAGAAATGGGCACAGAACTACTAAGTGTCTCTTCACAAAAAAACTGAGTAGCATAATCAAAAATAAAAGGATATGTTTCTCGCTCAAGATGATCAATTAGTAAGATTTTTATAACTGGGTCATGCTAAATTAGAAAGAGCGTTTTACTAGAATATCTGTTAATATAGATGTATACAATTGACAATTATAACTAATTAATGCAAATTTATTGGAGTAATATTAACACAATATCACTCAATGCTGAATTTAGTTAAATGCATGTAGTTTAAATGGTGATTTAACCTGGTGTTAAATAGGTAAAAAACACATCAAGATTTGGGAATTTTAATTTACAAGGTAGAAATGAAGGTGTGCAGTTCCTTAGACTCCAGGGTCCTTCGTTATTTGGATGTTGTGGTTTCAGAAGCTTCATGTGAAGAGGCCACAAGAGGAAGCAACAGTCCAGATAGTTTCCGATTATGGAACCTATAAATTCCATTAAAAGCTAGTAGAACCTGAAAGTCCTGGACATTGTACATAATGCACCCTTAGTAACAGTTGTTTTCAAGAGTCAGAGGAGACGTATTAGTGCACTGATACTCAGATCTCAGTGGTTCAGGAGCCAAATTAGTGAGCAGTATTACCCCAAAGAGCCACAGTAATGTGAATTCATTATTTCATTTACTATTTTATAGGTATTATTCTTAAAGCAAAATGACTAAACAACTATTCTACAATTGGCTAATAACATAGTCCAAGCATCCTGATTCAATCACAGTGTTTTAATATGTGCTGCAAAGAGCTACAGGAAGCACATTAAAGAGCCACTTCCGGCTCCCTAGCTTCAGTCTCAGTATCATTGTACTAGTTCATTTTCCAAGATATATATGGGTCACTTGTCCTTTTCAGGGCCCCTTCTGGGGCAAAGTCAGATACTCTTCACTCCTTACTGAGGGCTTTGAGCAAAGACTTAATCTAGCCCAAAATGAGCAAAATAATTTCAGACTTTACTTGTACTGTATTTTATCCATCGATGATTAGCTGGGGGGAAAAAAACATCAGAAAACAGAACACTAACATATAACAGTAATTCGAACTTTTTTTTTAAACAGATCTTGATAATGTTGAAGGCATAGCAGTGGACTGGATTGGAAATAATTTGTACTGGACAAATGATGGCCACAGGAAAACAATTACTGTAGCCAGATTGGAGAAAGCCTCTCAAAGCCGGAAAACTTTGTTAGAGGGAGATATGTCTCATCCAAGAGGAATTGTCGTTGATCCTGTCAATGGGTATGAAGTCGTTTAATTTATTTTACTAGTTTTATTTTACTAAATTTGTCTCCACTATGAATACATTTAGGGTCAAATTCCCGTCTCTGACCAACACAGCTACTCTTAGAAATTTGGGCTAAATTATGCATATTAAAGAAGCTAGCAGACCTATGCATTAAGCATTTGATTCACTGATACTCTGCTGTCTTCCAAGAAGCACAGGGGCCATATCATGTCTCAATCTGACAGGTACAAATCCCATTGCTGTCTGTGGGAATTGCACACATGGATCAAGAACAAAATACAGTCTTAAATATTTTAATCCACACTTGTTTCTAAAACTGAGCATGGATTGGGTAAAAACAAATACTTTCCACAAAGCTTTACATTATTCACAGTCCGCTATCTGAAAAGAACAGATCTAGAGCCAGTTCAGTGAGCTTAACAATTGACTTTGAAAGGAATGACATGCTCTTAAGTCTTCTCAGACGCACAACTAATAGGGCATTATCTAGCTACCTACACGTTTACACATTTTCCAGCTAACTCTTTATCCAAATGGAACATGTATCTCATGTGTGTTTGTAATAGTTTATGTAGGACCTTTGGCCCTGAATTCGATGAATGGGTTACACTGATCCACAAAGACAATTTTTTTCATCTGTGATGGATATAACTTTTGGAAATAGTCTTCATAATACTTAACTGTCATAGAATGCCCAGAGTGAAAGAACAAAACAGGGAAAATTGGCATTTAACATAATTTCTCCTTTACTGTAAGGCATGCCACTTACCATGAAATGGTGCAATACATTTTAATCAGGTGATTTTGTACTGTATATTATATATTTACTGCTCTATATGGGGATATAGACACTATATCAGAATTGCCATACTGGATCAGACTCATGGTCCATCTAGTCTAGTATCCAGATGCCTCAAAGGAAATTGCAAGAATCCCACAGTGAGCAGATATGGGATAATTTCTATTAGAGATTGGCTTAATCCTGAAGCATGAGGTTGTCCTTCTAAAACTCTTTGTATGCAGGAACTGTTATAATGCTATATATTCTTTTTATTTGTATAAATGTACCATCCCTCTTTGAATCTTACTAATTCTTGGCCTTAGCAGCATCATATGTGGAACATGATTGTAGCAGTCACAATTAGGCTATGTTAAAATTGATACAAATTGGGCAAATATATCACTATTCCGCTGTTACTGTAGCAGGCAGAGATCCTTTAAAATGTATTCCAGAAGATAATTTGCCCCTTCAGTATTACTTAAATCTAACAACGAGGGAAACTATATAAGGTTTTTTAATGCATTTTAAAGCTTTTTTTTTAAGAATGGAGTAATCCTATACAACTTCAGATTTTTTTACCAAAGAAGTAGAGATAACACTTGCAATAAATGTCATCTTAATACTACCCTATATTCTGGTTACTAGGAATAAACAACCATGACAAAAAAACAAACAAGCACTGTTATAATGGCTTCAATAAAAATCATCTGTAGATATTTGGATGTGTCATGCGGGTGCAGTACATTTGAAAAAGAAATTGCCATATATCAACCAAATTTGTATTTTAACACAACCTTTCCTCTCCCCTTCCACAAATCTCAAGTTTGTTATTGTATGTACATTATAAAAGTGTACTTGGCTACACTGTCTTAATAAATCCACAAGAGACAGGTAATTTTCATTGCTGGCAAAATTATACAAAGTGGGCAAAATGACAAAAATGACCTTATAGTTAATGCAATACAAATTCAGTGTATCCATAACCCAGTTGGCAAGACTGTTTTCTAAAGTATCACTGTGGAGTGAGTCATGTAGATAATTCTAGTTTGGCTGGGCTGATTGCTATATTCCTAACACTTGGATTTATTTACATTATCAGTTTTTCATTTCCAAGTTTGTCTTTTGAAAAAGGCAAACTATTATAGGAAGGTTATAATTAGTTTGTCATATAGTAGTGATGTAAATTAAACCCCAAATCATCCCAATACCTGAAATTATTTTGTCAAATTTTCCAGATCACTGATTTCTATCAGTTAAATATGCAGCACAGGAAGGTATTGCATGAAGATGCATAGTCTGAGAAGGAATATCATACAGTGCTCTTTTCTAATAAAATAACACACACTTTCATGGTTAGACTCCTTTATAAAAGTTGTCCTGAGGGAGAAGGTTTATTATGGCATTTTAATTATCTTCAGAATATTAGACTAGAAGATAAGCATTGCAAAGCAAAAACTATATTTTGATGTTCAATTAAAACACATGTTAATACAAATGTCATTCACTTTGGGCATGTTTTGTCATCTGATGGGGGATAGCTACAAAAAGCTGAGGCATAAAGTTAAAAGAAAAAAAAGTAATTGCCTTTTAACAAGTCATATAAATGTTTGCAAACTATATTGATTTATTGGACCTTTCAGTAGAGTAAGTAGTAAATTGACCTAGTTGTTTGCTTCAGTCCAAGAGAGCTGGTGCACAGGTTTCACTGATTCTATAGTGACACTGAATGTGGTTCCAGTCAGATTTATAATGCGGTGTATAAGCCCAGGGCATTGAATTTGGCTTTGTTCTTAGCATTAAATTAAAGCAATAAAAATCTTCCATTTGTATTGTGAGCTGGAAGAGATAGAAAAGATGCAAGAAAACAGATGTTTACTTCTGTCATTTTTCAAAGCAATTCAAATTATCCTGTGTAAACCATGGCCACATTTTTCATTTAATTTCTTATCAATTTGTGATATAAAATAAAATAGATCAGTGATATTTATTCCATGTGACTGTGTGAATAAAACGGTTGCCCAGCAGACCAGAGTATCATTTAATACATTTGATGTAATCTAAGAAGATGCTAAATAGGTTTGATAACAAAAGTATTGTTAATGAAACATTTTATAACCCTGCTGGAAATGTAGTGATTTAAGAGCTAAAATTCTTGAGCTTTACTCTTTAAACTACAGGTAAGAATCATAGACTTGATTCTGATCTCCCACCACTATAAATCAGAAGCAACTCCACTGTAGTTAGCTGAATTTCAATGACATAAAATGGCTGTGAGAATAGTAAAAGCCGCACAAAGCCTAACGGAGTCTTGAAACAATTAATATTCATAAACATGTAATTAATATTTTTACTAATATAATCAGAATTGAATTCTGCTGATTTTAAGATCCAAATACTATGACATAGTTTCTAGAATACCCCTATTTGTGAGATTTCTGTCTTAGTACTTCTGGTATGTGCTTTGTGTAAATCTAAAGAAGTACGACCAGTATATTAATTCTCTTACTTATATTCAATAGTTCTTATTAAAAAGTTAACATTTGCCAATGGCTACCACACAGCAATACTGCAGATACCACAATTTCCCCTGTAATTATATACAAATAGAATTATGTTAAAAGAACATTATTAAAGGTTGCAGAGTCAAGTACTCAAAAGTTAGAAAATGCCAGAATTAAGAGTGCCTCTTCAACCCCCTTAGGTGTATGCATTGTCTTTTATTACATAATTATATACTATTTCTTCCATAAGACCCTTGCCTCATTCAGCATACAGTGCTCAATTATTGAGCAATATTTTGTTTTCTTCTCATTGTTCATTGTGTGGCCCCATACCTTACTGCAAATATACAAACCCTGCTATCAAGACAGAGTTATTAATTTCCTCATGGACTTTTCTGTGGCACTCATCACTATTGTATTTGAGTGCTTTACAAACATTAATCAATTTATTTTCACTATACACCCGTTTGAAGAGAGGATAGCATTATCCCCATTTTACAGATTGGAAACTAATGCACAGAGAGATTAAGGTCAAAAGCAGCCACTAATTTTGAGTGCCCAATTTGAGACTCCTAGAACCTGATTTTTCAGAATATTTAGCATAATAGAACATTTTGGATGTTCAAACACATTGACTTCAGTTGCAGCTATGAGTGCTCAGCACGTTTTTAAATAAGACCCCAGGGTTTCAAGTCAGACACCCAGAAAATTAGGGACACACAAAAAAGTTAGCTTTAAGTGACTCTCCTAGCTTCACATAGGAACTCTGTTACTGAGGGAGGAATAGAATCCGGTTCTTCTGGTCAGTATTCAACTGCCTTAACCAAGAGATCATCCTTTCTCTTCCTCCAATACCTTGCTTCATTCACTGCACACCTTCCAACTTCTTCAGCAAATGAAGGAGCAGTCAACAACCTCCTTTGCTACTGAAATCTGAGTACATCTCCAGAGTAAGTCCATCCTGTGCACTGTAGCATTTGATTATGTAATTAGAGACTGCATATGCACAAGGTGTCAAATTAATATTTGACAGGCAACCTTACATCTGCCATTTCCTAACTTTAGTGCTTGACTTAATAATGTTCTTAACTTTTTTTCTTCCTTTTGTGAGTGTGAGTGTGCGTGTGCATGTGTGTGTAACATCCCAAGTGCTTAAAAAAGGCAAATTGAAAAATCAGAAATTCTATCATGTGGCATCTTTTTGCCACCTACATGGTTCACCAACAGGGTTAGACCTTTAGAGTCACCATTCAGACTTCTTCCACTTGAGGTAATGGAGTAACTGATAGCACTAGTAGGCTGTCATCCTCTATGCAGACCAGTACTATGGAGGGATGGGAAAATTTGCCAGTGGGTTTCACAGACATTTGCTGACAACAGAAGAATATTGAGACTCAGGAATCTTGGGATCCACCCCAGGAACTGGAGGGTTGAGCACAGACACTTGTGCACATTTCCTGCAAGTGTGATTCCCTTCTGCCCCTTCCAACCCATCCCTTTCCCAGTCCTGTCTCTTCCCCCCTTCTGGCTCTTCATCTCAATCCCATTATCTTCACCTAGCTAGTTCCACTATCCACTCCTCAAGCCTCTCATCCCAATCCCAGTCTCTTTTCCCAGCAAATTCTAGTCTCACCTCTCCAAAGGGAGTCTCCCCCTTGCAGTCCCAGTCACTTGTCCTGCTCCCAGTTCCAGGTTCCTTGCTCAGCTATTCCCAGTTCTGGCCCTCCCAACTCCTCATCCAATCTGTCTCCCCAACCCTGGCCTCCAGTCACCTTCACCGCTTCACCTACATTCTTTATCCCCACAAGCTCACACCCCTTAACCCTCTCCCTGGGCTCGTCATCCAGTCTCAGTGTGTCTCCTCCCAGCTCCTTGTCCCAATCTCTTTGCTCAGCCAATCTCAGTTCTCTCTCCTCACCCCAGTTCCTCATCAGATCTATCATCCACGTCCCTCACTTCTTTTCCTTCATCCCACTTGTTCTCAGTCTCAGTCTGTTCTCTGACTCCTCATTTGATCTTAGCCTCCCTCTATCCTCTCTGCAGGTCCAGCTTTTGTCACCTCTGCCTTCAACTCAGGCAGCCTCTTCCTCCAATCTGCCTTCACCCAATTGTGGGTGAGTGGCATAGAGAGCATAGGAGAAACAGCCTCCTTGCTCTCACTTTAGATCAGGGGTCAGCAACCTTTCAGAATTGGTATGCCGAGTCTTCATGTATTCACTCTAATTTAAGGTTTCACGTGCCAGTAATGCATTTTAACGTTTTTAGAAGGTCTCTTTCTATAAGTCTTTAATATATAACTAAACTATTGTTGTATGTAAAGTAAATAAGGTTTTTAAAATGTTAAGAAGCTTCATTTAAAATTAAATTAAAATGCAGAGCCCCACGGACCGGTGACCAGGACCAGGGCAGTGTGAGTGCCACTGAAAACACTGCTCTACAGCCAAAATGCTTCTGAAATAAATGTAGTCAAACTTTACTAATTCTGGGTCACTGAGAACGAAAATGATGCTTAAAATTGTTGATTGGCTCTAGTTTTCAAGACATGCTATTGGGTCAGTATATACGACCCTTGACTTGGGAATGGCGGAGGATAAGTGAGTTATAAAGGGAAGGGATCTCAATTTAAACCAGAAATGACTAAAATACATCTTTGACTGGATCTATGAATAAATCTATGACTGGGTTTGGACAGTACTTGCTTTTTAGGCAAAACAATGAATGATGCAATCTGAAGCTGGTATTGCATCATACATGATATGAATTGCATCATGTTATTCCTAGAAGTCATGGATGATGCAATCATAACGAAGCTTACATCACTCTGCTGAACAAATTGCCCTATATCAGCTCTAGAAATCATACAGTGTCATGCTCTTATTTGTCAGTGTTTGATTTTTGCAAAGGGACACATTTCTGTTTAGCCAAAGTGAGCAGAGATGCCTCGTACTTGTGTGAACAGTGCAGATAACTTCTGCTCTGTTTGTGGTGAAGTGACTTTTGCATCACAAAAGCGCAGTATAACCACTATGGTTAAGAGAGCCTATCGCCTTTATTTTGTCTGCAAAATTGGAGATCAGGACAAGAGGTGGGCCCCACTCATATGCTGCAACACTTGTGCAACAAATCTTCGCCAGTGGTTGAACAGGAAAAGGAAATCTGTGCCTTTTGCAGTGGCAATGCTTTGGAGAGAGCCAACAGATCATACCAGCAATTGTTACTTCTGCATGGTGCCTCCAGTTGGGAAAGGTGTGTCAAAGGAGAAAAAGTGGACTGTGCATTCTCTAAACATTCCATCAGCTATACGCCCAGTACCCCACGGAGAAGGACTGCCGGTTCCTGATGCACCAGAATCATTCTCACTTGAGTCAGACGAGGAAGAGGAAGAGGATGAAACTTCTGGTCCTGAACCATCAATGTCACAGGACCCACATTTTCTCCCATCCTCCTCCTCTGAACCACACCTCATAACACAAGGTGAACTGAATGACCTTGTCAGGGATTTGGAACTACCCAAGAGTAAGGCAGAGCTTTTGGGCTCCAGACTACAGCAGTGGAATCTCCTGGCAGGTGATGTTAGGGTTTCCATGTTCCGTGACCGTCAAAAGGATCTTGTCCCATTCTTCTTCATGGAAGGTGATCTTGTAGCCTGCAACAACATCGATGGTGTGATGGCAGCCCTCAACACCGTTCACGATCCAGAGGAGTGGAGACTGTTCATTGATTCATCGAAGACGAGTCTTAAAGCTGTTTTACTGCATAATGGCAATGTTTTGCCATCAATTCCAGTTGGTCATGCAGTCCATATGAAGGAAACCTATGACAACATGAAACAACTTTTGAGGTGCATAAACTATGACCAACATCAGTGGCAGCTTTGTGGCGATTTGAAGGTTGTTGCTCTCTTGCTTGGTCTGCAGACTGGATACACAAAGTACTGCTGTTTTCTCTGCGAACGGGATAGTCGTGCAAGAGATTCCCACTACATCAAGAAAGATTGGCCACTCCGACAGTCATTGGAGCCTGGGAGGAAAAGTGTTCAGCATCCACCACTTGTTGAATCAAGGAAGATTTTGTTACCACCCTTACACATCAAGCTGGGTCTGATGAAGAACTTTGTCAAGGCCATTGACAAAACACAAGCAGCTTTCAAGTACCTCCGTGGAAAATTTCCAAGGTTAAGTGAAGCTAAGATAAAAGAAGGTGTCTTTGTTGGTCCTGAGATTCGTGAACTTCTTCGAGATGATGCATTTGACCATGCACTGCGTGGCAAGGAAAAAAAGGCATGGAAAGCCTTCCAGTTAGTGGCAATACATTTTCTCGGAAACAACAAGGCAGACAACTACAGGTTGTTGTTGGAAAACCTCCTCAAGGCATACAAAAGCCTTGGTTGCAACATGTCACTAAAGATACATTTTTTGCACTCTCATCTAGATGTTTTTCCAGCGAACTGCAGAGCAGTGAGCGACGAGCACGGCGAGCGATTTCACCAGGACATAGCGTTTCTCCATTGTTGCAATCAGGGCAAATGGAGCCCATCAATGCTTGCAGACTATTGCTGGACAGTGACAAGAGATGCTCCATTTAATGAATACAAGAGACAAGGCAAGAAGCACCGAGTAGACACTGAATAGGACTAAACTATGGACATAATAGTTTTTTGCCTTTTGTTTCATAATACATTTTATTTATATAACCCCTTTGCTGATTTTTAAAGTGTTACATAAACAGGACAGGTGAAATAGTATCATGTAAAGCAACCGTAAACACATGAAAAGACCTAGGTTTACAATTTATGATTAAAACTCTATCTACACAATATACATAGACATAAAATGTAAAAACTTAAATATCTTAGAAACAGTAGCCAATCAGTTGTTTTAATTGTCATATTTGAATTCAGCACATCAAAATACATACTAAATAGTGCATTTTATCTCTGAAGCAGACGTCTCAAAAATTGTAGACCAGTGAAATCAGCTCGCGTGCTGCCTTCAGCATGCATGCCATAGGTTGCCTACCCCTGCTTTAGATGTACAGACTCTGCATGACACACAGCAGTCCAGAGCTGCTGTTTTAGGGAAAGTCTTGCTCAGCCCTGGGCTAGAGCATATTCAGTGCAGACAGAAACTTCGGGCAATTTAGCTGTTCTCTCTAGAACATGTGTGAATTGCAATTTTTAAAGGCTTATAATTTGGTCAAATTTGGGTGGATTTTCACAGGCACAACAAAAGGCACATCCCTGACACACAGGCTACCTGTCAAATTTCAAGATTCTACTCCAAAACATGGGAGCAGTAGGGCTTTTCAAAGAAAAGATTGACAGAATTTTTTAACAAGGAAAAACATATTTTCCCCCTAACTTTGTTCTGAGAAATGGCTGAACTCATGGCAGAAATTTTCCCAAAACATTCGGTATGAGGCAGACACATTCAGGATGGAAAATTTCCGTTCAAACTATTAATATTTGACAATGTGTTAAGCAACTTAAAACAAGGTCTTACAATGAGAAGCATCAAGCAACCTTAATAGTCAGTTCCATCCTATAATACCTGTGTGATATATTTTGGCAAATTTTCATTTTTTAATTGTAGCCACTTTATAAAACATAAATAGTTCCATATTTGTCTATTTTTGTTTAACCAGTCTCATATTAGAGGATCTTCAAAGCTCTCAAGAACTGTACGTAGTCCATCTTTTTTTCCCCAGAAGAAATGGGGTTGCAAATTTTTCCATTTTTTTTCCATTTTGCCAAATTCATGTCCCAGGAGTAAACTGCAGTTATAAGGCACGGTACAGCAAGGTGATGAGCACTGTGATCCCTCCATAGAAAAGCACTTAAGCACATGCTTCACTTGAAGTCCCATTGAAGTCAAAGCTGTGTTTAAAGTTAAGCATGTGAGTAAGTGCATGTCTGAATTGGGGCTAGGGTGATGAGCACCTTGCCAGATCAAGTCCATATTGTACTACTGAAGATGTTTACATTCAAACAGCAGCTAATTTGTAGAGTCAATAAATAAGAAGGCTCTGATCATTTTATTCCAGCAAAACATATATACATGAAAACCCTAAAATACTGTTTGAAAATAATATACTATTTTATAAAAATAAAAACGTTTGGTTGAAAGGAGTTGTGTGGTAGTAAGGGAGCAGTAATGCACATACTTTGTGCCGCTGCTATTAGAAAAGTATATTAGCTGACTAAAGAAATTTACACAAGTCCCTTGTATTCCAGAAAAATGGTAAAGGAAAATCAAGTGAAAAATAAATATGGCCTATAAATATCATAAATGAAAACAGGAAATATAACCAGTGGAACAAAACCTTAAGAACAGATCAATTCAGCAGTCAGTGTATGAATGATGGAAACTTAGAGTCTTTGAAGACAACTAGACAAAAACAGCCTACAGTTTATTTTTCTTTCTTAAAATCTGTATAAGATATTTAAAACAATATTGTGATTGGATTATAAGTCATCAGCTTTTAATATGCGATAGAAGTACTATTCAAAGTTTCAAGGTCACTTAACCTCTAGTTATTAAGCTTGTGTGCAGTTAACTCTTCCTAGGTGGAGTTTTCAATGGTGTTAAGCAGGAATAGAGAAAAGCAGATAATTTGCATCAAGAAGACAAAATAGACTTGGCCAAACAATCCCAATACAATTCTGCCCTTTGGAACAAAGTCAATCCAGTTCCTGGTCTTAAAAAACATCATAATTGCCGAGATTAAATAAAGTCTCTAGCAGCTCATTAACAGTACTCTGACTTCTCATATCAGTCATCTCACTTTTTAATCACATAATTGATTATATTCTGTGTGTATAGAATAGTAGTTTAATGACACTGAACCAAAGGGATTTTTTTTTTCTTTGCTGCAAATTCTGCTATTCATTTGAAGGAATCAGCAGGTGTTATTCACGCAAAAGACTAAAGCAAACTACAATCGTATGAAGTTACAAACTTTTTGTTGAAGGCCTTCTAAAATATAAATCGGGTAGTTCAAACGATATCTGAATGCTTTTATTTATAATTTCATAGCTGGATGTATTGGACGGACTGGGAGGAAGATGAAATAGATGACAGTGTGGGAAGAATCGAGAAGGCATGGATGGATGGCTACAGCCGGCAGATTTTTGTGACATCAAAGATGCTGTGGCCAAATGGTTTAACTCTGGACTATCATACAAATGTATTGTACTGGTGTGATGCCTATTATGATCACATTGAAAGAATATTTTTGAATGGAACTGACAGAAAGGTAAAAGAAAAATGCTGCTGTTTTTGTCCACAGGCTTGCCCTTTCACTGAATCATATTGTGTTGTGTTAAAAATATTTTTCAAAGTTTTTTTCCCCTCTGCTCCAGCAAGACTGCTGTAAGTAGACCCTGTGGGATGCCTGGCATAAGCTCCATTGAAAACTGTGTGGTTGGCACTCTACTATAGGAGAACATGGCATGGCCTGACGTATTTTTCTTAGCTTTAGAAGCAGTGATACAAAGGTGTTGGGTTTTTTTCAGTCCAGTTTTCCCATGTAGCAGTGAACTGTGCTGTGATTGAGCCACCAGGCTACAGAGACTTCCAGTAGAGACAAATTTAACACAGCTCTTTTTGGCTCTGCCAGTGGGAGTCTTCTATTGGGCTCACCTGGTAAAACAGCTTTTCATGAACTGCGTAGGTCAGTGCTTGAGACACTGTTATAATACGCAGGGGACATACACTAACGAAGTCTAGCCACTGGATTATGGAGCTTGCTAATTGATTTAGCCAGCTTCACCAGCTAGAGACACAGATTCTGTGGCCTGAAGGAACCATTATGATCATCTAATCTGAACTCCTGTGTAGCACAGGCCATAGAATTTCCCCAAAATACTTCCTTGAGCGTCTCTTTTAAAAAAAAATCCAGTCTTGATTTAAAAATAGTCAGTGATTGAGAATCCGCTATGACCACTGGTAAATTGTTCCAGTGGATAATTACTCTCACCATTAAAAATGTACACCCTATTTCCCATCTGAATTTCTCTATCTTCAGTTTTCAGACCTCCTCAATGATGAGTCCCCATTTACAGTTACATTCTGAGACCTATCAGTTAGCCATTTTTTAATCTATTTAATGTGTGCTGTTAATTTTATACCATTCTCGTTTTTTAAATCAATGTTGTGTGTGGTACCAAATCAAATGCCTTAGAGATGTCTAAGTATTATGTTGGCATTATTATCTTTATCAACCAAACTTATAATCACATCAAAAAAAGATATCAAGTTAGTTTAACAGGATCTCTTTTCCATAAATCGATGTTGATTTATATTAATTACATTACCCTCCTTTAGTTCTTTATTAATTGAGTCCCTTATCAGCCATTCCATTTTCTTGCAAGACTCAATATCAGGCAGACAGGCCTGTAATTACCTGTGTTATCCTGTTTATCCTTTTTAAAAACTGGCACAACATTCGCTTTCTTCCAGTCTTCTGATACTTCCTCAGTGCTCCAAGACTTATTTAAAATCAACAGTTATGGTCCAGCGAGCTCCTTAAACAGCTGTTGCAAGTCATCTGGACCTGCTGATTTTAAAATACCTGACTTTAGCAGCTTTTCTTTAACATCCTCGAGAGATATGGCAAGAGTGGAATGGCAAGAGTGTTATCACCATCTGGTGAGACTCCATCATCTGCATTTTCCCCAAATGCAGAACAGGAATATTTATTGAACACTTCTGCCTTTTCTAAATTATTATTGTTAATTCTACCATTTCTATTTACTTGGAAGTTGTCAGGCACAATAAATACTTTGTTATTTTAGAAGTTGCTGGAGGAAGTGGCAGTGGTCAAGGGCACAACTGTCACTTATGGAAACCTGTTCCAATGCCTAATAGTTTGTGGTGAAATTCACCTTATCTATCTAAGGATGGAAAAGTGAAATCCAACCCATAAAACTGGGACCAGTGTATTCCCCTCAATAGCCACTGCTTCAGAGTATGGGATGGAATAGCGCACACAGACTGTCTGCACCCTTGAGCAGAGTGTGAGGGCCACAGGATCTATTCAATCACAGATCCTGTGATCTCTGTTCTGGCCCTTGCTGATTCCACCCTATGTGCTAGCCTATGTGGGACCAGTATACAGACCCCTACATAGCAGTTGTGGAGACTACCTTTGTATTTATGGTTGCTCCATTGGTGCTTCCTCCTGCATAATCTCATAGTGTTGTTTATGTGATGCCAAAACATTTGTGCAGATGAATTTGCTTCAGCTCTGCCATAGGTGCCGACTCCGTGGGTGATCCGGGGCTGGAGCACCCAGGGAGAAAAATTGGTGGGTGCTCAGCACCCACCGGCAGCTCCCCGCCCCGCCCCCCCTGCTCCAGCTTGCCTCCGCCTCAGGGACCATGATGTGCATTCTCTTCCAACTTCAACAACTCAGTTTCATTTAGCGATAGTGAGAGTAATGACTGTAGGTCACTGGAAGTAGGTAAATAACCAAGTGATATATCAATGCCACTCATAAAGCCACATGGTAAAACCTCAAGACCAAAAAAAGATACATGTGCATTATCAGAGTAGGGCCTCTGAGTTAGAATATATTAAAATGTCTGAAAAACATTTGGGATATTGGAATATCAAGTCAATTAGAATCAAACTTTGATTGTACAGTATATTATGAATGAAATCTTTATGTGTATGGACAGAGTTGCTCATTTCTGAGCTTTCTGTCTTCTCTTCCCAACTCTGACATGTATACTAAAACATTTCAATTCTGACCAATATTCAGTTCACGTTATTTAATTGCAGGTAGTCTACAATGGGAAGGAGCTGAATCATCCTTTTGGGCTATCACATCATGGAAATTATATTTTCTGGACAGATTATATGAATGGCTCTATTTTTCAATTGGATCTGATGATGAGGAATGTGACGCTACTAAGAAGTGAGAGACCACCTCTCTTTGGGCTTCAGATTTATGATCGCTACAAACAGCAAGGTATTGACACTATGTAACTTCTCTACAAGGTTTCATACCAAACAGTATTTCACAGTAGTGTATACTGAATATTTTTCTCATGCTTCCTCAGTGTTTGGAGGAAAACAGATGGATTCAAAGCCAATGAAAATATGCATACAGATATAAAGATATTTCATGAGGTTTCAGCCCCTTATAGGATCTTAAAATTGATCATCTCCTTGCTCCTACCTGCCAACTTAATTGACTCACAATATTATACCTAACTGCAGTTATTGGATGTGTGTTCACACAGTCTTTTTGGATTGCCAGTTTTTCCATACATGTGAAAGGAATCTTGAAATAAAGTACATAATTAATATTTTTTGTTCAATCATATTAAATATATTATTGTAGCTACCTTTTCTCAGTGGCCGGCAAGACCAGAAACATTTTCTGTCTTTTTTGCTTTTGTAATTTTCTTCTCCTCCTCCATTATCTTCATCAGCTCCAGCGCAGCATAATTCAGTGGCTCAGTCAGCTGAGACTGCAATAATGCTCTGCTGTGCTGCATTGATTGACCAGCAGGGGGAAGCATACATCACAACTTAAATCAGAGGAGTTTTCCTTCTCAAATAAAAGGTCATAGAGAGAGAACATGAATGTGGTTCAGATAATGTGATTCCTAGCTCACGGGTTAGTTTACAGTTATGTTCAGTGAAGAAATGACTTGGGTTCTCATTACTTGTCTACAAGACAAAGCAGGGATTATTGTAAAAGCAAAATATGAAATACCAACCCAGACATAGATTTAATTGGAACTTAAATAGCAGAAACTCAGAACTGAGAACCCCTCCAAAGGATAGCAACAGTATAACAAAATAACAGAATCTGGTATAGTTTCAGATAAACTAAATACAGACACAAATACGAATATGTGGAACAGTTTGATCAATATATTAGGAATGCATGTAAGGAACAGAATCAGATAGGGCTATCATTCTTTGCCTGGAATAAAAATAGAATAATGCTTCCAGTTTCCATAGAAGATCAAAGTCTCCTATGTGGCGGCTCATCTATATAATCTTTTATATGAGGCACTCAATATAATTTTCAAGCATAACTGAACCTAAAGTGAAATGAAATGTTGTAACATTCATCCATGTGATAATTGTGTGTAATATTCATCATATATTATGCCTATTGATTATTATACTATGGCTCTAAAATAAGCCTTGTTCAGCCGCAGTCAACATATTAAGTTAGTGACTGTCACGGTTACAGGACTGATTGCACCTCAGTCCCTTTACTGGTCTCTCTGGGCATACCCTCCCCCCCTCAGGTGTTAAGCCTCATGCCTTTACCTGTCTTGCAGTGGAATTTCTTAATCTCGGTATAATGTCCCATCAAACTCAGTTGCTTATTATCATGCAGGTCTGGCTGTACACCTGCATTTCTTCCTTTGGGAGTCTGTGACCAGTGATAGAGTGACAAACAACCTTCTTAAAATTGGTATGTTTATTAGGAAATGAAACAAAGCATTAGAGAAAATGATTTAGAAACAACAAACAACCTACCAGAGCATTTATAGACTCATCTGATCTTAGCTTGTAGTGAAGTGTAAGTTAGATGGGCTTTCCTCTTGAGTTACAGGAAAAGAACAGACTGAATTTATATTCTTTTAGAAAGTCAGGGCATTCTCGGGACCCTTCTTGATCCTATTTTGTCTTCCAGAAAATCTCTCTTTCATTCTTATACCCCATTTTCTCAAAGCCCCACTGTCCTTTTGTATGCCGGGACCCAATTACTGTATTGATGAATTATTTTTGTGACAGGACACCAAAGTATGAAGTCTTCTTTATGTCTCAGACTAGTGTTTCCTACTCTGCCAGTGAGGCTATCTAAAAGAGGGCCTCTGTGACAACAGCTCCATTGTTTGGCATTTAGACCCGTTCAGCCTTAATGGCTTTCAATCACTAGTCGTGTGTGTGTATGCGTATGCATGTGCACTTAAATTGTTGTTTCCCCTCCAAGACATTCCAACACACCGATTCAGAAATTCAATTCAAAGACCATATTTTGGGGTACATTTACTACCAAGCGCCATCACATTTGTCACACTGTGTTCAAGGCTATCAGCTTTTGCATAACAGTCCACCCCTTAGTCCAGGCACTTTTTCAAGTACTCAGATCCACTCCCAAAGTCATGGACCATGATGGTTCAAGGCTTTTTCTATTAATGTAGACCATAAAATTGAACACAGCTTCCTAAAATATGGATGGAGTAGATTTCGAGTCAGATTTTCAAAAGAGCTCAATGCTCGCAGTTAGAAACAGGGTTTCAAAAGAACTTACCACCCAATTACTTACACTGAGAGCAATGCCAATATAGGAGCTATTGTTTGCTGAGCCCTTTTGAAAATGTGGCTGATAGTTGTTGCCTAGTTCATGTCTCACATAAGTTGCATATATGTAATAATATCAATAGTTTAAGCAAATAATTACATTAGGTTATTATCAAGATAAAAATACAATTGGATATTTCATAAATTTATATCTATCTATCCACCTATCTATATCTACCATATGGTATGATACTAAAGCTAGGCTGTTCGGCGTACACATCTTTGACTATATTTGACACCACTAGGCTTGTGGTAAGGCACAAGCCAACATAATCATGCAAATATAGAGCTGAAGGAATTGCTAACTAGTTGTAAATACTTCAGTGTACCGTTTGAATAAGGGGGTTAACCCAATACATATTACATAATACAACATTTTTATATGTGTATTACGAATTGGACGCAAGGTAACTGTGTCACTATGACTTTAGAACGTAGTCCCATTTTTACTGAATTAAAATGGAATCCTGCCCTACTTTGGATCTTATGCAAAATCTCAGTGTAGCAGTTAAAAACTAATGCAAATGTTAAGAAACAGGATAATCATTTTAAAATCAGTAAATGGGGAAGGGATGTCAGAAAATAAAAGCTGTCTTGAAAAAGTTTTATTCTTGAATTGCCTGATAGCTGAACAGCAAGGGCCTTGGAAACAGTTCATAGCTGATACCACAGAACAGACTAATTTCTGCATTGTACTACTGTTTCATGAGATATTGGCAACCTAGGAGTCCCTTCAGCAATTCCATTGTCACGCCCTCTTTGAATACTTGCTTAGGATTCATTTGATATGTCTTGTCATTTAGGCTACCACTGATTTAATCCACTGTATTTAATGTTCTATATGCATTATTCCCATGGGAATCAAGACTGAGGGGAAAAACATCTGAGGAGAGCTGGCAGTATTTCAAAGGGACACTATTAAGGGCCCAAAAGCAAACTATTCCGCTGGGTAGGAAAGATAGAAAATGTGGCAAAAGACCACCTTGGATTAACCACGAGATCTTGCAAGATATAAAAAATAAAAAGGAGTCATATAAAAAATGGAAACTAGGACAAATTACAAAGGATGAATATAGGCAAACAACACGGGAATGCAGGGGCAAGATTAGAAAGACAAAGGCACAAAATGAGCTCAAACTAGCTACAGGAATAAAGGGAAACAAGAAAACTTTTTATCAATACATTAGAAGCAAGAGGAAGACCAAGGACAGGGTAGGCCCACTACTCAGTGAGAAAGGAGAAACAGTAACAGGAAACTTGGAAATGGCAGAGATGCTTAATGACTTCTTTGTAGTCTGAAGGAATGCCTAACATAGTGAATGCTAATGGGAAGGGGGAAGGTTTAGAAGATAAAATTAAAAAAAAGAACAAGTTAAAAATCACTTAGATAAGTTAGATGCCTGCAAGTCACCAGGACCTGATGAAATGCATCCTAGAATACTCAAGATGCTAATAGAGGAGGTATCTGAGCCTCTAGTTATTATCTTTGGTAAACCATGGGAGACAGGAGAGATTCCAGAAGACTGGAAAAGGGCAAATATAGTGCCCATCTATAAAAAGGGAAATAAAAACAACCCAGGAAACTACAGACCAGTTAGTTTAACTTCTGTGCCAGGGAAAATAATGGAGCAAGTAATTAAGGAAGTCATCTGCAAACACTTGCAAGGTGGTAAGGTGATAGGGAATAACCAGCGTGGATTTGTAAAGAACAAATCATGTCAAACCAATCTGATAGCTTTCTTTGATAGGATAACGAGTCTTGTGGATAAGGGAGAAGCGGTGGATGTGGTATACCTAGACTTTAGTAAGGCATTTGATATGTTCTTGCATGATATTCTTATCAATAAACTAGGGAAATACAACTTAGATGGGGCTACTATAAGGTGGTTGCACAACTGGCTGGATAACCGTACTCAGAGAGTAGTTATTAATGGTTCCCAATCCTGCTGGAAAGGTATAACAAGTGGGGTTCCGCAAAGGTCTGTTTTGGGACAGGCTCTGTTCAATATCTTCATCAACGACTTGGATATTGGCATAGAAAGTATGCTTATTAAGTTTGCAGATGATACCAAACTGGGGGGGATTGCAGCTGCTTTGGAGGATAGGGTCATAATTCAAAATGATCTGGACAAATTGGAGAAATGGTCAGAGGTAAACAGGATGAAGTTAAATAAGGACAAATGCAAAGTGCTCCACTTAGGTAGGAACAATCAGTTTCACACATACAGAATGGGAGGAGACTGTCTAGGAAGGAGTATGGCAGAAAGGGATCTAGGGGTTATAGTGGACCACAAGCTAAATATGAGTCAACAGTGTGATGCTGTTGCAAAAAAAGGCAAACATGATTCTGATCTGCATTAACAGGTGTGTTGTGAGCAAGACACGAGAAGTCATTCTTCCGCTCTACTCTGCGCTGGTTAGGCCTCAACTGGAGTATTGTGTCCAGTTCTGGGCACCGCATTTCAAGAAAGATGTGGAGAAATTAGAGAGGGTACAGAGAAGAGCAACAAGAATGATTAAGGGTCTAGAGAACATGACCTATGAAGGAAGGCTGAAGGAATTGGGTTTGTTTAGTTTGGAAAAGAGAAGACTGAGAGGGGACATGATAGCGGTCTTCAGGTATCTAAAAGGGTGTCATAAGGAGGAGGGAGAAAACTTGTTCATCTTAGCCTCTAAGGATAGAACAAGAAGCAATGGGCTTAAACTGCAGCAAGGGAGGTTTAGGTTGGACATTAGGAAAAAGTTCCTAACTGTCAGGGTGGTTAAACACTGGAATAAACTGCCCAGGGAGGTTGTGGAATCTCCATCTCTGGAGATATTTAAGTGTAGGTTAGATAAATGTCTATCAGGGATGGTCTAGACAGTATTTGGTCCTGCCATGAGGGCAGGGGGCTGGACTTGATGACCTCTCGAGGTCCCTTCCAGTCCTAGAATCTATGAATCTATGAATTAACCTTGAAACCTTTAACCTGAATCCGAATCTAGCCATTTTCGTTAATCCTGGATGTCTGCTTTAAGACAACCCACTGGAGTAAAAAGAGCAGGGTTGCAGGCTGAAGTACTTGAGAGCCAGACAGTTTTTTTTGCCTTTCCGCACTGCTTTGTGACTACCCTTTGGTCTGATCGCCCTTCTCATTGGTGTGATTATCCAAGAAACTCACTCTCATATCAAAATTTTTCATGTATTGTTTCTCTTGCATTTTATAAGCCTTCAAAATGGATGTTTTATTATGGTTTGTATTTGTTTTCAGGACTTTTGATATTTTCTTTGATTTCTGTGTTACTTGGGTTCATTGGTTTGAACAATGAGTGACCTGTAAAGATTTTGAGAAACTATAGGGCTAACATTTCTGAGGTTCAGATGCTTATCCAAAATCGGTTCTAATGTATCTGTTCTTCTTTTAGCTGGAAATATTATGAGATTAAGTTGTATCCAGCACTTTTCAGTACTTTTGATTTTGGCTGTTGTAGCTGTAAAAACGGAGTAGTCTTTCATGCAGTATTTGGATATTTGTCTTTGAGTCCTAAATAAAGCTAGGAGGTTTAGACCTTATGCTTTCTGAGTGAAGAACTTGTTTTGAAATTGGAGGGATTATCAAATGGAGAAAACAGGGTGGATCAGGCCCAGAAATTTAAGTTATTTAATTTGTTTTACATTAACCAAACATTTTTCAATCCTCAAAACTAGTTTTGTTCATTTGATGTTGAGTAACAGTTTTGATAATTTCTGAGGACTTTTGCAATTGTTTATTTAGCATTTTCTATTAAATACAGAAGTGAAAACATTATTGCTGGTGTAAGAAAAAAGAAGAATGGAAGGGAAAATATCATTAGGTATAAAACATTTGGCATTTACATCTTTCTAATCCTTCCACAGGAATGGTGCATCTTATTGAGCCACTGTCATATCAGGATTTAATGGTCACAGTGACCAATGTAATTGGCAGTTTTTCTGGTTCACTTTTGGGATTCTCAAGGAGAACTAATGATACAAAAGAACTGTCTTTCCACCTTAATTTCTGTGTGTCATATATAACTATATTTAAAAAAATGACTGTAGATACTTTGGGTCATCTGCTAGGGAATGTCATTTGTCGAAACATAGATAAAGGTTAAATCAATCCCAAGATTTTTGTCAGCTTTTATTATATCCACTTCTCATTAACTACAATGCCCAAAATCTTACTGTAACACTAATCAGAATTTGGAAGCTTCCCCCCCCCCCCCCACCCCACCCCACCCTACGTTATCAGCCACCTAGATGCCTTTAATATTGTAGATGTGATAAAAGAGTTCCATAGGAACTAAATAAGGCAGATATCCTTTGTTAACAATAATTATACAAGCAAATCTGTTGGTTCAGGGATAGTTTTTATTGTCAATGAACTAGCTCATCTTACCTGCTCTTTTTTCCCCATGAACCACAGATTAATTTATTATTCATAATCCAATTTTCTAATTTTTATTTCCCAGTGTAACACTAAGACAATCCTTGATGGTCATAATCAGTCACAGTATGAGTTTGGCAAATTACAAAGCTGTTATAGCCCACCATCAGTTCCACCTGTGGCAAAAGATGGCACTGTTTGTACAGGATTTGATGGATGACAAAAGGAGATTGGCAAATGAGATCCTAATAGAGGGTCAAATCATGTCACGTTATCAGGGCTTCGTTTTATGCCTTGGACTCTTCTTCTAAAGCTTTGGCTTCTGTAGTTACTGTGAGGAGGCATGCTTGGCCTCGCTCCTCCCCTCTGGCATTGAATACTAGAATTAAAGTGGAAGATCTGCCCATCAAAGGAGATAGTGTTTTCAGTGACAAGAAAGATGAGTTGCTAAAAAAGCTGGAGACAAGATTGATGGCCCACACTTTGGATTTTATTTCTTTTAGCAGGAGACCTTTTTTAATCCTTCTTTCTGTTATCACGGTAGTATTATCTGTAATCTTCCTTGGATTATTTCTTGTCAAATCAAAATGTCAACAACAGTGGCAGCAGGCTATGTTTTTCCATATGTCTTACCACCTCTCTGTGGTAGTGACTCATTTGAGAAAGCAGGGTATTTTTGTTTATATATTTAGATAATGGGCTGTTGAATGATGCTGTTTGTAAGGAATCTATTAAGCCATATTGATTTTACATTCATCCTTTTTTCAGACCTGTGACTACTTCTAAATGTCATACAGTTGAATCTCCATACAACTCAGAGAATTTTATTCATAGGCTCCGTATTGGACTTAGTAGCAGGGAAAGCCTTTGTACCAGAGGATAGATTTAAAAAAAAAAATAGTGCAGTATGTTATAACAGCTTTGGGAGCAACAAGGGTAATGTCGTGGTGGGAGTCTGCTACAGACCACCAGACCAGGGGGATGAGGTGGATGAGGTTTTCTTCCAGCAACTAACAGAAGTTACTAGATCACAGGCCCTGGTTCTCATGGGTGACTTTAATCACCCCAATATCTGCTGGGAGAGCAATACAGCGGTGCACAGACAATCCAGGAAGTTTTGGGAAAGTGTAGGGGACAATTTCCTGGTGCAAGTGCTGGAGGAACCAACTAGGGGAAAAGCTCTTCTTGACCTGCTGCTCACAAACAGGGGTCACAGGCAGTGACCATGAGATGGTAGAGTTCAGGATCCTGACACAAGGAAGAAAGGAGAGCAGTAGAACAGAGACCCTGGACTTCAGAAAAGCAGACTTTGACTCCCTCAGGGAACTGATGGGCAAGGTCCCCTGGGAGAATAACATGAGGGGGAAAGGAGTCGAGGAAAGCTGGCTGTATATTAAAGAATCCTTATTGAGGTTGCAGGAACAAACTATCCCGATGTGTAGAAAGAAAAGTAAATATGGCAGGCGACCAGCTTGGCTTAACAGTGAAATCCTTGCTCGTCTTAAACACAAAAAAGCAGCTTACAAGAAGTGGAAGATTGGACAAATGACCAGGGAGGAGTATATAAATATTGTTCAGGCATGCAGGAGTGAAATTAGGAAGGCCAAATCACACTTGGAGTTGCAGCTAGCCGGAGATGTTAGGAGTAACAAGAAGGGTTTCTTCAGGTACGTGAGCAACAAGAAGAAAGTCAAGGAAAGTGTGGGCCCCTTGCTGAATGAGGGAGGGAACCTAGTGACAGAGGATGTGGAGAAAGCTACTGTACTCAATGCTTTTTTTGCCTCTGTCTTCACAGACAAGGTCAGCTCCCAGGCGGCTGCTCTCCACAGCACGGTATGGGGAGGAGGTGACCAGCCCTCTGTGGAGAAAGAAGTAGTTCGGGACTATTTAGAAAAGCTGGACGAGCACAAGTCCATGGGGCCAGATGCACTGCATCCGAGGGTGCCAAAGAAGTTGGCCGATGTGATTGCAGAGCCATTGGCCATTATCTTTGACAAATCATGGCAATCGGGGGAGGTCCCGTATGACTGGAAAAAAGCTAATGTAGTGTCAATCTTTAAAAAAGGGAAGAAGGAAGATCCGGGGAACTACAGGCCAGTCAGTCTCGCCTCAGACCCTGGAAAAATCATGGAACAGGTCCTCAAGGAATCAATTCTGAACCACTTAAAGGAGGGGAAAGTGATCAGGAACAGTCAGCATGGATTCACCAAGGGCAAGTCATGCCTGACTAACCTAATTGCCTTCTATGATGAGATAACTGGTTCTGTGGATGAGGGGAAAGCAGTGGATGTGCTATTTCTTGACTTTAGCAAAGCTTTTGATACAGTCTCCCACAGTGTTCTTGCCAGCAAGTTAAAGAAGTATGGGCTGAATGAATGGACAGTAAGGTGGATAGAAAACTGGCTGGATGGTCGCGCTAAACGGGTAGTGATCAGTGGCTCCATGTCTAGTTGGCAGCCGGTATCAAGTGGATTGCCCCGAGGGTCGGTGCTGGGGCCGGTTTTGTTCAATATCTTCATCAACGATCTGGAGGATGGTGTGGACTGCACCCTTAGCAAGTTTGCAGATGACACTAAACTGGGAGGAGTGGTTGATACACTGGAGGGTAGGGATAGGATACAGAGGGACCTAAACAAATTAGAGGATTGGGCCAAAATAAATCTGATGAGGTTCAACAAGGACAAGTGCAGAGTCCTGCACTTAGGACGGAAGAATCCCATGCACTGCTATAGATTAGGGACCGAATGGCTGGGCAGCGTTCTGCAGAAAAGGACCTAGGGGTTACAGTGGACGAAAAGCTGAATATGGGTCAACAGTGTGCCCTTGTTGCCAAGAAGGCTAACGGCATTTTGGGTTGTATAAGTAGGGGCATTTCCAGCAGATCGAGGGACGTGATTATTCCCCTCTATTCGGCATTGGTGAGGCCTCATTTGGAGTACTGTGTCCAGTTTTGGGCCCCACACTACAAGAAGGATGTGGATAAATGGGAAAGAGTCCAGCGGAGGGCAACAAAAATGATTAGGGGGCTGGAGCACATGACTTATGAGGAGAGGCTGAGGGAACTGGGATTGTTTAGCCTGCAGAAGAGAAGAATGGGGGGGGGAGATTTGATAGCTGCTTTCAACTACCTGAAAGGGGGTTCCAAAGAGGATGGATCTAGACTGTTCTCAGTGGCAGAAGATGACAGAACAAGGAGTAATGGTCTCAAGTTGCAGAGGGGGAGGTTTAGGTTGGATATTAGGAAAAACTTTTTCACTAGTAGGGTGGTGAAGCACTGGAATGGGTTACCTAGGGAGGTGGTAGAATCTCCTTCCTTAGAGGTTTTTAATGTCAGGCTTGACAAAGCCCTGGCTGGGATGGTTTAGTTGGGGTTGGTCCTGCTTTGAGCAGGGGGTTGGACCAGATGACCTCCTGAGGTCCCTTCCAACCCTGAGATTCTATGCTTCTATGATGTTTTCAATATTCAGCTATGTCAAATTCAGAAAGTAATTTTATTTCTCAGTCTCATGGGTCTCATGTCAGCTATTTCTTATTTTATTTCATGTGTACATCTCAGAATGAGGGCCAGAGCAGCATTGGATGCCTCAGGTCTACAGACCAGATCTGGACAGTCTTCAAATATTAGTCAACGTGGTTTTAAACATTCTGAACTCATTGGCATGGTGGTCAGTCAGGGATAGTGTTCTCACAGTGTCCAGTTCAACCTTCCCCCCCTCCCTCCCTTCATTAAGTAAGGGTAGCTTCAGATGCATCAAGCAATGGTTGGAGGGTGCATCTGAGTCATCTATTAGTTCAAGTTTACTGAGCTTTTTAAGAGCAACGTTTGAACTTCAACATGTTGGAGTTAAGAGCTATTTGTCTGCCCCTCAGATTATTCCTCCCTGACTTACATGGGAGGATTGTGCAAGTAGCAATGGCCAATACATCCATTATGTATTATATCAATCAATGTGGCTGCTCACTGTGCTCTGCTATTCATGGAGGCAATCAGACTATAGGAGTGTTGCATTCTCCACAGCGTTCATACTATGGCTCTCCATTTAGTAGAAGAGAACAATGTGATTACAGATCATCTTAGCAGGGAAAGTTCCAGAAACTGATGTTTGAAATGGTGCAGATTCGTGGCTTGGATACAGGAAAAAAAATGATTCTCTTGTATAAGCTTTCATAGTTTCTGGTTTGGAATATGTAATGCATTTAAAAGTTGACTGGTTATCTAAATCAATGGTTCTCAACCAGGGGTACGCAAAGGTCTTCAAAGGGGTACATCAACTCATCTAGATATTTGCCTAGCTTTACAACAGGCTACATAAAAAGCACTAGCAAAGTCAATACAACCTAAAATTTCATACAGACAATGAGAAAGTAAGCAATTTTTCAGTAATAGTGTGCTGTGATACTTTTGTATTTTTATGTCTGATTTTGTAAGCAAGTAATTTTTAAGTGAGGTGAAACTTGGGGTACATAAGACAAATCAAAGTTCTGAAAGGAGCACAGTAATCTGGAAAGATTCAGAACCACTGATCAAAATCATCTTTGAAAGTTCATTTGGCAGCTATCTAATCTTAGCATACTTTCATTCATAGTAGATCACTATTCAGGCATAATATGGTTAAGAAGGGCTTATCAACTATGTATCATCCTTTGAGAAATCCTGTCCCTACTTGGGATCTTAATTTGATCCTATCTACACTCCTGAAACCACCTTTTGAATCATTGGCTGAATTTTCTTTCTATTATTTATCTTTCAAGACCACATTCATTAGTGCCATAATATCAGCCAGAAAGGTGAGTGAATTAAATGCCTTGATGGCTGACCTGCCATTTACGTCTTTTTGTAAAGATAAGGTGGGTCTTAGACCTGATCCCAGGTTTTTGCCAAAAGTGGTTTCTGAATTTCACATCAATCAGACAGTTACTCTGCCAGTATTTTTTTCCAAATCCACATACTAATAAGGCAGGATCTGTTTTACATACTTTGGATGCAAGAAGAGCTCTTGCATATCATTTGCATAGTACTATTTTTTTTTAAATAATCTAAATTATTTGTGTTTTATGCTAAGAATCACATGGGTTGTATTGTGTACTTCCAGACTATTTCTAGATGGATTAAAACAATGTATTAGTAATGTTACATGTTAGCAGAAATTCTTCTACCTACAACAATACGATCTCATTACACCAGAGATATGGCAGCATCTTTTGCTTGCCTTAAAAAAGTTGCAGTTACTGAAATTTGCAGGGCTTTAACTTGGAGTTCTGCGCATACTTTTACTGAACATTATGCTCTTGACTTAGCTTCAAGGGCTGATGGTAGATTTGGTGGAGCAGTGCATTGATTTCTCTTTTATTAGGACTCTGTTTCCTGCTCCAGCTTATTTTCAGTCCTATTTATCAAACTACCAAAAATTGTGACTATACAAAGCCACTCAAAGAAATGAACGTTACTTACTTGTAACCAGAGTTCTTTGAGATGGGTCTGCATATTCACATTTCCTGTCCACCTTCCCCTTTTTTTTCAGAATATTTTTGTTCTGTATCTCTGGATTGGCAGTGGAGAAACTGAGATGGTAGAGGGCCCTGCACAGTGTCCTTTTCAATTTCAGCCTATGTATCACAGGTATTACAGGCATTTAAATATTCCAGAGATCTTTTTGTTTCAGAGGAGCCAGAGTCTCCACTACTTGCCAATACTGTACACTTGCCTGTCCCAAGATTTTCTGGGTCACTGAGGCCACATCTCTCACAGAGGCCTCCTACCTGTCAAACACCTACCGTTCAGGAAGAACATTCATCTCCATCTTCATTATGCACATCTCCGCTGGACTATATTGAGGATGAATCCACTGATTCTCAGATTTCTGTCCAGGGATCCCCTGTCTATTGTGCCAGAGACTATGCACCTGGAAGCTACACTGAGAGAAAAACTTTGGAAAAAAACAATCTTGAGCACAATGTCATTAGTCTGAACAACAATGGATGCCCCCACCCCCATACCTTATGGGCCCCTTCAGTGGCTTTATTGAGATCTCTGGGCTCTCTGTCACCAAGAGTTCTTGAGGACTCTGAGTTTCTCTCATGGAGAGCATACAGAGAGAAATTAACCTGACCCACTAGAGGAGACTTCTGAGGAGAAAGAGGCAAGAACTGATAAGAAGGTAACACTCCATACAAATATTTCATCATTGTCACCAGATGAGGCTGTAATGCCTCCACCAGCCCTCTATAGGTGAAGATTTCAAGCAGTTTTAGGATCTAATGAAATGTATTGCTGACACGCTTCAAATTCTCTTAGAGGTGGACCAGGAGTCTCATCATAAACTTCTGGACGTTCTACACACAACAGCTTCTGCATGTGTGGCTCCTCCTGTGAACGAGGCTCTATGGAACCTGCCAAGACCATCTGTCAGACTCCAGCTACAGCGCATCCTACTTGTAAACAGGCTGAAAAAAAACCTCCTTGGTTACAATCAGAAACTCTGTATTATTATTTTCGCAACCTACACTGAATTATTTGATTGTGGAGAGAGTTAATAAGCATAGTAGACAGCACCATGCAAAATCACTCCTTACAGTGAGGATCAAAAGCAATTCAATCTCTTCTGTCACAAGAGTTGCTTCTCAGCGATCTTACAATTCAGCATCACAGCTCACCAAGCTTTCATGTCAAAATATGACCACACTCATATAGTAAACGTAACAGTTTTATTGAACATTTACCAGAGGAATATTGCAAACAATTTAAAGCCATCATAACCAAAGGCAGCTTCTGCTTTTGGAAAGAAACTCATCACAGGCCTCCTTAGATTCAGCTGACACATAGCTTGGTCCACCATAACAGTAATATGATGAGCATGTTGGCTCCAGTTGTTCGGTTTCCCTACAGAAATACAGAGCAGTGTTAAGAACAGCACATTTCAGTTAACAATGCAAAATATGGTAGGTTGGAGTTGCATCATGTTGGAGTCATATGATGACATGTTTCTCAGCTTTAATTGTGTGTGTGTATACATATGTAATTTTATATAATATAAAGTTGATTATACAACATACATACATATGTATTAAAAAGAAGGATTTGTTTTTCTCAACTATGAAATGCTATTCCTTGAAGAAGGAATACTGAGAAGAAATGGAGCTCACCTGATGAAGAAGGGCAAGAGCATCTTTGGACACCAACTTGCAAGAAAAGCTTTAAACTAAGTTCGAAGGGGGCAGGTGATAAAAGCCCACATTTACTCCTTCTCATAGCACAAGAAATAGGGGTCACCAAATGAAATTAATAGGCAGCAGGTTTAAAACAAACAAAAGGCAGTATTTCTTCACACTACACAATTCAATCTGTGGAACTCTTTTCCAGAGGATGTTGTAGAGGCCAAGACTATACCAGGGTTCAAAAAAGAACTAGATAAATTCATGAAGGATCGCTCCATTGATGGCTTTTAGCCAGGATGGGCAGGGATGCAAAACCATGCTCTGAAGTATCCCTAGCCTCTGTTTACCAGAATCTGGGAATGGGTGACAGGGGATGGATCACTTGATGATTACCTGTTCTGCGTATTCCCTCTGAAGCACCTGGCATTGATCACTGCTGGAAGACAGGATACTGGGCTAGATGAACAATTGGTCTGACCCAGTATGGCAATTCTTATATTCTTATGTAAGCATTAAAAGGTGACCTTGACAGAGGGCTACAATAGAGTCATAGGAAAAAGAAGTGGTGGAATACAGTTGGGGAATCTGCTCAAACAGCTTACATTTCTATACAAAAATGCAAGGAGTATAGGGAATAAACAGGAAGAACTAGAAGTCTTTGTATGCAAGCACATTTTTGACATATTTGGCATCACAGAGATTTGGTGGGATAAATCTCATGACTGAAATATTGGTATACAGGAGTATAGCCTGTTCAGAAGGACAGGCAGGTTAGAAAGGGAGGAGTTGTTGCCTTGTTTTGAGGTTCAGAAGGAGGTGAGTAGCAGAGCACTTGAAAGTCTCTGGGTGAAGATAAAAGGGGGAAAAATAGGGACAATGACATGGCAGTGATCTAGTATAGACCACTAAATTAGAGGAGCAGGTGGATGAGGCATTTCGAGGCATTTCAGGGGAGGGATAGCTCAGAGGTTTGAGCATTGGCCTGCTAAACCCAGGATTGTGAGTTCAATCCTTGAGGGGGCCACTTAGGAATCTGGGGCAAAAATCTGCCAGGGGACAGTACTTGGTCCTGCTAGTGAAGGCAGGGGACTGGACTCAATGACCTTTCAAGGTCCTTCCAGTTCTAGGAGATTGGCATATCGCCATTTATTTTATTTTATTTTATTTTTTTTAGAACAAAAAAACAAATACTCAAAACACAAGATCAGGTAATAATGGGAGACTTTAACTGCTTGGTTATCTGTTGGAAAAGTAATATACAAAACACAATCTCCAGTACGTTCTTAGAATGTATTGGTGACAATTTCTTATTTCAGAAGTTGGAGGAACTAACTGGTAGGGGAGAGGGACATTTTAAACTTGATTTGGATTAATAGGGAGGAACTGATTGCAAATCTGAAGATAGAAGGCAACTTGGGTTGAAGTGATCACGAAATGATAGATTTCATGATTCTAAACAAAGGAAGGAGTAAGAGCAGCAGAATAAGAATGATGGACTTCAAAAAAGCTGTCTTTAACAAACTCAAGGAACTGGTGGTAAAGTCCCATGGGAAGAAAAAATCTAAGGGAAAAAGGAGATCTGAAGAGGTGGAAGTCTCTCAAAGAGAATATTAAAGGCACAACAGCACACTCTTCTAATGTGAAGGAAAGGTAGGAAGAAAAACAAGAAACCAATATGGCTGTACCAGGATTTTAATGACATGAAAACCTAAAAGAGAGCCTACAGAAAGTGGAAACATGGACAAATTGCTAAAGATGACTACAAAAGAACAGTGCAAGCACATGGGGACAAAATCAGAAATGAGTTATACCTAGCAAGAGAGATAAAAGGCAATAAGAAGAGGTTTTATAAATACATTAGGTGTAAGAGAAAGACAAAAGGAAAGTGTAGGCCCAAAGCTTAGTGGGGAAGGAGAGCTAATCACGAATGACACCAACAAGGCTGAAATTTTCAATTGCTATTTTACTTCAGCCTTCACCAAAAAAGTTAATGGTGACCAGGTACTTAATGCAATTAATTTTAACAACAAGGAGGAAGGAACACAAGCCAAAATAGGGAAATAGCTGGTTAAAGAATATTTAGATAAGTTAGATGTATTCAAGGTGTATTCCTGATGAAATTCACCCTAGAGCACTTGAGAAACTAACTGAAACAATTTTTGAGCTGTATGCTTATAAAATTTGTGAATGACACCAAGCAGGGAAGGACTGCAAGAATTTTGGAGGACAAGATTAGAATTCCAAATGACCTGAAAGCAACAAGATGAAATTCGTTAAAGACAAGTGCAAAGTATTTCACTTAAGAAGGAAAAATTAAATGCACAAATATAAAATGCAGAATGAGCTACGCAATAGCACTCCTGAAAAGCATTTGGAGTTATAGTGGATCACAAATTCAACATGAGCCAACAATGTGATGCAGTTGTGAAAAAGGCCAGTATCATTCTGGGGTGTATTAAAAGGAGTGTCATATGTAAGGCACAGGAGGTAATTGTTATGCTCTACTCAGCACCAGTGACACCACAGCTAGAGTATTGTGTTGAATTTTGGGTGCCACACTTCAGGAAATATGTGGGTAAATTGGAGAGAGTCTAGAAGAGATTATCAAAAATAACAAAAGGTTTAGAAAATGTGACCTGTGAGCAAAGATTTTTTTTAAAAAAACAGACATGATTATTTTTGAGAAAAGAGGACTCATGTGGGTACCTGATAAGTTTTCAAATATGTTAAGGGTGCTTACAAAGGGAAAGATGATTAATTGTTATCCTTCTCCACTGAAGTTAGGACAAGAAGTAACCTGCTTAATTTGCAGCAAGGGAGATTTAGTTTGGATATTAGGGGGGAAAAAAAACCTTTCTAACTATAAGAATAGTTAAATGCTGGAATAGGTTACAAAGGAAGGTTGTGGAATCCCTGTAATTGGAGGTTTTTAACAACAGGTTGCACAAACATCTGTTGGGTGGTCTAGGTATACTTTTGTCCTGGCTCAGCACCGGGGGATGACCTAGATGACATTTTGAGGTCCCTTCCAGCCATACATTTCTATAGTTATATGACTCTAAATACTTAAAATGGAATATTTTATTTCAGGTCAACATGAATCTCTGCATTTTCCTGAGTGATGGAAGTGCCTGGTGGGAGTTGCAGTTCTAGGTGCATCATACCCTGATTTCCATGGGGACCTAGATCGAAAGCTGGGCTACGTCTGCCAGCACACACTGTGGCTTCTCCCTGTGGCTGAGTTGCTACTGTGAATCATTGGACTGGGCAAGACTCTGCTACATCACGGGTGGCATAGTGAGGCCACAGAGCACAACCCATGGGGGAGAGACATGAGGGACTCAGAACTGCAACTCCCATGAGGCATGGCATAGGCTCAGGAGGACTCAGATTTATGTCAACCTGAAATGAAACATTTGAATTAGATTTTCCAAACAGAAAATTCTATCCAAAATATTTTTCCTTTAGAAAATTGTTATTCCGATGAGATCTGACAGGACAGTGTGAACTGTATGAATTTATTTGCTGATCGATAACTGTGTGGGGTTATATATGATCCGATAAAGAATTACAATCTCTAGCTATGCATCCAGTCCATCCTCTGCTGAAATCAACAGGGGTCTTTCACTGACTTGAATAGGAATTGGATAAAATCCCATCACAGCTAGTCAAACAGTTTATCCAATGTTTTTCTAATCAATAATCCCCATATTAATGTTTTCTTCTGGCCTTGTAGAGGTAGCTTGGTAGGTAAATAAACTTAGTTTTGATCTGGGTTTAAAATGTGTATACCATGATGTTCCTGCTCTTAAAGAAACAGTTGAGGGACATAAATTTAACGCACTGTATAATCAGGCTTGAATAATTACTCCTTCATGTGGAATATTTCATACAGATATTTCAGCAGTTGACATTTTAGAACTTGTTTAACAGCTTTGTTTGTTTTTGTTGTTGTTTTGTGTAATGTTCTTTCAGAGTATAAACAGAAGTTTGCATGAATACATACATATTTATTGACTAAAATATTTTATCCAACATCTTTAACTACTATATAAACCTCAGTGAGACTATAGTCTTATTCTGTATACTTACATGCTTTTTATAGCATTCTTTTTTGTGATCTAATATGATTGATTTCTTTCAGATGAATGTATTTATGAAATAGTATGCTACCCATTCATTATGTCACCCCTTGTACTGCTTAAATAGACTAAGACACAGAAAAATGACTATTTATTCTTGTTGTGTATCTCCTGCTTAAATGCACAGTAAGCATAACACATATAGGTAGTACAATATTTCTGAATACCAGCAGGTGAGTTATACTGTAATCCCATCAGAAATGATAAACCATTCTTTCATAACTTTCCAGATAGCAAATAAAGAGTGCTGCAATGATGGCCAATATTCGATAGAAATGCCTGCTCTGTTAGCTACATCAAAATTAGCACATTTAAACAGAAAAATTGTCCTCTTACTTGTTTTGCGTACCTCTAGATGCCTCCAAGGATCTTATCTTTTGGTTTGAATCTATGCCTTTGCGACACCAAACCTAAGATCCCTGGAGGCATCTTTAGGTGGACAAAACAAAGTGACATTCACAAAACCCCCAGACAGCTAATCCTGTAGGCATCTACATCTCCAGAGGTCCCTAAATTGCCATCAATGGGCATGTGCAAAGTTGCGTATGCTGCTAATGCCGCATGCTGCTAATGAGTTGCTTGGAGCCCTCACACATGCTTAAGCCCTGCTGGGCACTTCAAGGTAGGTGTTCCTCATTTATCTTGTCTCTGGGGCCCAATCCAGAAGGCATGTTTAGGGCACACCTAACTTGAACAAAAGACAGCTGGGGTAAACAATCAGGAATTTTGGGCTGCCTGGCATTTGTGTCTCTCAAAATGTGCAGAAGCCCAGTGGGTAGAGCATGCCCCTGGAACATAGGAGAGCCAGGTTTGAATCCCTGTTTTGCCTGACTTAGAGTAGAGACTTGAGCCCAGATCTCCTACAAATTAGCTGTGTAACCTAACCATCATGGCATTCTGGGTTGGGGGTTCTGCTGTTGAAGCTGTTGCACTTTGTATAAATAACTAAATATTTAATTGAAGCAGAAACTCTAACCTTACTCTCCCGCATCCAAAGTGAATGCCCTAGCCACAGGGCTATAGAAAAATCTCTTTCTGTGTCCCAGGGCATCTAGGAGTTAGGTAGTGTAACACTTAAATCCCCTTTGTGAATCTAGCCCAATAGAATCTTCTTCCTACATGCTGACTTCATCTCTGAACATAAACAGCTCCCTATGGTTCTGCGTCTTTGCAATTAGCAGTCATTTGCAACCTTTAATGAGCAATAACTTGGACAAAATGTAGTATGGTTTCCTGAATGCAGATTTCAGAGTGTGTTTCTGCTACTTGTTTTCACTATTTGCGCTTCTACCTGGCCCTCTACCCCGACATATGCACAAATATCAGAGCATCTGCTACACTACATTCTAATATATATGAGATATTAAACAAGCTTGTTAAGACATAAAATACATTCTCTTAATGGGGCATAGTACCCATCAGTTCCCAGGAAAGATGGGTCAGGGTTGTCCAGGCAGGTAAAAAATCTAGAGGTAACATTCTGAAGCCTAACAGCCAGATTTTAAAGGTATTTAGGCACCTAAAGGTTGGGAGTTAGTTGGGTAGGTGCTTTTTAAAATCCAAACACTAGGTGCTTTTGACAATTCCATACATCTTTAGGTGACTAAACACCTTAAAAATCTGGCACTAAGTCACTTTTGAAAATAGTACTTAGGCTCCCAAGTCTCATAGATCCAAATCGGCGGGTAGTAATCGATCTATTGGGGATCGATTTATCGTGTCTCATTTAGACGCGATAAATCAATCCCAAAAGCGCTCCCCGTCGACTCCGGAACTCCCGCACAGCGAGAGGCGGAAGCGGCGTCGACGGGGGGGCGAGCCTGCACCATGTGGACCCGAAGTAAGTAAAATTACTTCGATCTAGGATACATCGACTTCAGCTACGCTATTCTCATAGCTGAAGTTGCGTATACTAGATCAATCCCACCCCCCCCCCCCCCCCCCCAGTGTAGACCAGCCAAAAGGGAATTAGGCATTGCAATCTCCTGGAAAATCACTGGATCTACACTGGGATTCACAGAGCCTGAGTTAGGTGCTTAGGATCCCTGTACAATGCATGGGGAAAAATAAGCACCTTAGAACGAGATTTGCAAAAGCTATTGTGCTAGGTGGGTGCCTCCTAAATTAGCCCGTGGGAGATGCTGACAAAAGAAATGTGTCCTGTGCCCCTTCCTTCTCATAGAGGGCATGTCTACACTACAAACTTAAGTGGACCTAACATATGTTAGGTTGACTTACAGCCACTGCAGTAGTTCTCATCATAGGCACCAACTCCGTGGGTGCTCCGGGGCTGGAGCACCCACAGAGCAAAATTGGTGGGTGCTCAGCACCCACCAGCGGCTCCCCGCCAGCCCCATGCCTGTTACCGGAGCACTTACCTTTGCCCCGGACGCCGGGTGACGTTGCGGGGCTCTGCCCCCGACGCCGGCCGACGTTGCGGGGCCCCGCCCCCAATGCACCCAGCGGAGCCAACGGAAGTCGGCTCCTATGTGCCAAACAGCAGTAGCAAGCTCTGGGAGGGAGGAGGGAGGAGCAGGAACTTGGCGCTCTCAGGGGAGGAGGTGGGGAAGAGGCGGGACCAGGGCAGGGATTTGGGGAAAGAGCCGAATAGGGGCAGGGAGGGGGGTGGAGTTGGGGCGGGGACTTTGGGGAAGGGGTTAGAATGGAGGTTAGAGGGGGCAGGGCAGGGGTGAAGTCGGCATGGGGCCGGAGGCAGAGGGGGGGTTCGAGCACCCACCGGCACCAGAAGAAGTCAGTGCCTATGGTTCTCATCCACACTACACTTCTGTCCGTGGTGCACCTTCTCACCAGGAGAGCTTCTACTGACTTAAGAGGGGCAGTGTGAGGGGGCTGAAAGACCAGGCTCACAGATCCCTGCCCGAAGCCCCACTGCCCACTGGCTCGCAGCTCCCACCGGGATCCTGTCTGCTCCTCGATTTTGGATCCCTGCTCCCCACCAGGAGCAGTGCAGCTGCCCCAACCCCGGCTCCTTGCTCCAATGGGGAACACAGCGGACAGCTGGGATCCCAGTGTGGAGCTCCTGGTGGAGAGCAGGGATCCCAGGTAGCAGCCCATCTGGGAGCAGGGACCCCAGAAGCAGCCTGGCTCTGAGTGGGGAGCCTAGGTAGCAGACAGCAGCCTGACTGGGAGCAGGGAGCCAGAAGCCTGGGCCATAGGCGCCGACTCCGTGGGTGCTCTGGGGCTGGAGCAACCACCGGCAGCCCCCCTATCAACACTTCTCCCTCCCCCCAGTGCCTCCTGCACACTGGCGGGCCCCGCCCGTCAGTGGTTCCCCGTCCCTCCCAGTGCCTACCACCTGCCGCGGATCAGCTGTTTTGCAGCATCAGGAAGTGCTGGGGGGGAGGAGCAAGGGTGCAGCGCGCTCGGGAGAGGGGGGCAGAACTGGGTGGGAAAGAGGTGTGTTGGGATGGGAAGAAACAGGGTGGGGTGGGGCATTGGGGTCGTGGCCTGGGCAGAGCCAGGATCGGATCACCCTGCCGCAGATTAGAAACTCAGCACCTATGGCCTGGGCAGCCAACTTTTGCAGACTGCCCACTGAGGTGAGGCAGAGGCAATGCATGGGACTCCAGCAGCAGGGGAGGAAAAGCAGCAGTCTAGAACTGTAGGGGTAGGGGAAAGAGGAGCTCCTCTGGCAGCCAGCCACCTGCTGCTTCTTCCCTCATCTGGCTGCAGCGACACATGGTGTTTTGTGGGGTGTGCCCCTGCTTGCTCCTCCTTGTGTATGCCCTTGGTCATTGGAATGGGGTATGGGGTATTCTAATGTGGGGCTCCCTCAATCACTCCTATTGAAGTTGTTGCATTTTGGATAAATAGTTAATTTTTTTGAAGAATGATTATTAAACTGTGGAAATGGAGTGGGGTAGGCATTGCTTTGTTTCCCTGTATGCTTCAGTCATCCTCACTGCAGTGATGGTATATTTTGTGAACAGGCTGGTCCCAATTAACCAGCTGTCATTAAAAGAGGAGATGATTTACCAAATCTAAAAGACTTAAATTGAAAAAAATACTATTCTCAATAAGAATAAACAAATACAATATGTTCTGCATTATATTATTTTTTCATTGTCTTTATCTGATAAAATATTTTTTTTGGAAAACCACTGTTAAACACTTCACACCTTGTTAAACACTATTTAGTCTAGCAGTCACCGAATGTATCCTTATTTAGTGGAATTTTGCTAATAGTGGACTCAAGGAGTGGAAGATTTGGAAATCCATTACAAGCTTTGTACAAACCTGGATCATTGGTTCTGGTCTCCCTAACCCATGGTTCATTACCAGCAGCATCTGAAACCTTGCATTGCTTGGGAAGCAGCAGTCAAATGACAATGGCGGTGTATAACTAAGTAATTAGGGTGTGACTCAAGCCTACTAAAGTACTTAAGACTGGCTTCAGTGGCTTTGAATCAGACCCTTATGGCAAAGTATGTTGGAGAGTGGAGATGGTGGTTAGAGGGGATGCAGCAAGCATTAGCAGATAATAGAAACCCTCAGGCAAAATTTCCCCTTGTCTTAATGCTCTCCATGCCTTACAATAAATAAATAAAATGGGATCTGATTTTTATTTTCATTCCTTAAACACTCACATCCATCTCAGTGTCTATTCTGAGTGCATGAGGAATATAGGACCAAGACCTAGAAGTGTTTCTGTCTAATTCTAACTAAGCTTATGAAATTATTATAATGATTTTCTATTTAATGTCACTTCATGACAGGACAGAAAGTAACTTGTCAGTTTCTACTTCTTCATATGACAAAGGCATACAATTCTGGCATAATAGTAATTTGTTCTTCAGAATTTAAAATTCATAGGCAGTAGCAAATTATGAGCATAACTCACATTAGAATAAGTGAGTGCTTAACTCCCATTCACAACACTGAAAAGTATAACTTGATATATTTCAGCATTTCCTTTTCTTATTTATTCTCCATTATGAATGTATTGACTTTTCTATTTCTTTAGTTTTTCAGTTTTCAAACAGAGCTCTTGATATATAACTAAAGGTGTAATATTTTTTGCACATTACATTGGTGAATGGTCGCTTAGATAAAAAGCCAAACAGTACTATAAAGTATTACATATTTGGAACCAGGATCATGCAGTAATACCAGGAAAAACATTGCCATAACTGGAAACTGCTTTTTTAAATGGTGGTAGTCCTGGTTGGAGGGAACAATATGACCAAGCTTGATTGCCTCTGAGTTTAGAAGTTAAGTGATGTTAAAGAGTTTATGCAGACTCATTGGCCTGTCTAACTTTCACATTCTTTCATTTCTAAGCTTCTGTAAGTGTGCCAAATTCAATTTAAATTTTAGAATGATGAAAAGGATCGTAGTCTACTCTGGGTCAGTCAGTTTGAGTGCCAGACTACACTGTGATAATTTGTGCATTTGAGTTAAATATTTATTGCTGATAGAATGATTTTCTACTGTGCATTTTCCTCATTATTCTCCACATAACACTTACAGGCTCTCAGGCCTGGGATATAATAATCTAGCCTGTCATTGTAGTCACATTTTTGCACTTGAGTCTTAGCTGCCAATATGGTTGAGATTTTTTTCATTCTATGTTATTGTCTATTTAAAAATAATGAAGTTCACTTTAATTTTTGAACTCGTGTCTGTGTCCTGTAAAAATGCTAATATTTATTAAAGAGTGAGAGAGAACATTTGTGAACTGATTATATAATTGTTGTTGTCTGTACCTGCAGGTTATACAATAACAGCAGAACTACCACAATAACATGTCTCCTTGTACATAAAAGCAAATCTCAGTTCATTTTCTACATGCTCTCTAGTTCAGCATGGCTTTTGAGGTATTATGTCTTAAGATTACCGGTACTTTTTTTTTTTTTTAATTGCAGGTGACAATGCATGTCGTGTTAATAACGGAGGCTGCAGCACTCTTTGTTTAGCCATTCCCGGAGGCAGAGTTTGTGCCTGTGCTGATCATCAGCTCCTAGAGGAAAACAGTACAATGTGCATGAGTAAGATTTTCTTGAAGAATATCGGGGTATATATTACTGTTATGGGAGAGATAAATCAAATCTGAAAATTAAAAAAAAAAATCTCCTAGAGGCTTTATTGCTGTTCAGCAATTTTAAATTGCACAAATAACTATTAGTTGAATAAATTTTCTAATTGAGCACAGATAGTTAAAGCTTGAAGTGTGAAACAAAACTATTAAATGTTCAATATTTGAAGTTAAATGCATTTGAAAATATTCCATAGTGTCTAATAAAATAGAGTACTCTGATGCTTCCAAAGACTTTTTGTTACGTTTCACAGGACATCAAAATAAAAGTCATAATAAAAGCATATTAACTGACTTCATGGTATTCACTGAAGTAAATATCTTAAAGAGAAATCAAGCATAGCAAATCCTCAAGTTTGAAACTGTGAAAAATTGAAGCTGACACTTTATATGTAAGACAAGACCAGGGATAGAAGATGCACCAATCTGTGATTAGCTTAACCATCCTCTGGATGTCTTTATTCAAATACTGCTGAAAAAAACAGTGGCTTGTAACAAAATTAAACTTGCTACTCAAAAAATATTAATTCACCGATGTAATATTGGTAATGTTGCAAATTTCTAGCTTTAGTGTTTTGGAACATTCTCAATGATAGAATATGCCTTTTTTTTCCCCTAAGAACATCATATGACTAATTTTACTTATATTAAATATTTTGTCCATTATATTGAACATTCGTGAACTTTTTTTAGCTATAGCTGTACAAAATGAGACTGTCTAAGTAATTCATGCATTACTCATATTTTCAATTAACAGCTTATTTTTTATTAACGCTATCCAGGGTAGTTGTATATTCTTGGAACATAACTATTATGCAAAGTTTGAAAACATAGGCAGATGAGTACCAGTGCATACAAAGATCTAATCTGACTCACATTGCTCATTTAAAACTCACACTCACAGTGAAGTCAATGTGAATTTTGTGTGAGCAATATGACAGTGAATAGGCCTATAACGTTCAGAAGATCATAATAATGGTATAAGGAAGTGAAATCCAGATTTTCCTGAATGCAGAGGTTACATGGGGTTCCCCTTGTAGAGTTTCTATTCTACTGTGAAATGGAGACCTACTGCCTACAAATTAACTTCTGCCAGGGGCAACTCCTCTAGGAGTCACGCTGCAAGGAAGTCTCAAACAAAACATCGTCCATGGGACTTCCACTTTGTTGGGTCTCCAAATGCAGAGGAACAATGTCGGTAAATTAATGATGATCGGTACTGTTAAAGTGTGAATCATTTTGTCACCTCTGCAGTTCTCCTGCCCCTGTCTGTTGGCTTCTCCCTAATCAGTGATGTAGCTTGAACCCCATGGAGTCCCTTACAGAGACTTCTGAAGGGTCGGGGAAGGGAAGAACAATTTTGCAAAGGATTTTTTTTCCCTGTAAGCCAGTGTTTGACACATCAGATGGAGAAGGAAAAATAAAAATCCGAGTTACAGGTCACTTCACATCACTTTCCTCAGGGCTTGCTTTATTTCCAGAAACAAAACTCAAACCTACAATTTATCAACTCAGACTACTGAGTTTTAACCACTTGAGGCCTTTCCAGCTACAGATGGGAGGAGAGAACATACACCCTCCTCTATAATAGCCTTCTGTGTATCAGTGTCTCCTGTCCTTATATAACTATGTCCAGATCAGCCATGCTATCAGCAAGAAGCTGATAACCTCTAATATACTCAAGTACCTTTACACCCCATTTGTCCAAAGGAAATCTTCATTGCACAATCCAAGTGCTTGGGCTATGCCTTGGGACACAAAATTGAGCCTTAAGTTATCATGATCTGACCTGTATAACTGAGAACAGATTTGTCGTGTTGTCTATGATTTTTTTACTAGCTCTTGAGGCGGCATCGGCATATTTTAAAAGTCATTTTGAGAACAATGATTTCATGATGAGTTCTGTGTCTGTTTTGTCTTCTGAAATTGTAAAAGTTGTTTCTGGGAGATAATGGAATCTGAGTGTGCATTTGTTTAGTAAAAATATATTAAGTACATCAACCATAAATGTGGATACACATCCCACTGTAGGATGGAATTAGTGTGAATATGTAAAGCTTACTAAGAACTGAATGTTCTTAAGAGATACAGTATGAAGAATAATTCATATCTGCTTATGTGCTGGAAATATTGCATTTTTATATCAAGTTTAAAATATACACACTACTTGGATTTTTTTTCTAGTTAATCCTGGAGAAGTATTACCTCAGTTGTGCAAACCCGGAGAATTTCAGTGTAACAACAAGCGTTGTATCCAGGACCGCTGGCGCTGTGATGGAGATGATGATTGTTTGGATGCCAGTGATGAGCATTCAGAAATTTGCTGTATGTATTTCTCTAAATAATTTTAAAACTGCATTTCATGTTTTGTTTTCATGTTTAAAATTGTCAACATGATACTGTGTGTTTGTGCTAAATACTAAGGTCTGAGGGGAATAAGACTGAAGCAGCAGTCATTAAATAATTTATGCAAATAATTCACTTTCTTTTTCTGTTTAAAGGCATCAGTTATTCCACACATGTAGTAAACAGGAGCATATTTGTTTCATAGTGTAATACAAAATATCTCCTCCGCGGTCTGCTTATGCCCATGGTTATAGTGGTATTAATTCTGGTGCTCTAAAAGTGTCCATTTATGTATCCTTTGCTGTTGGTGCCATTCCAAACTGCTGGATGGTGGGCCAAGGGCACACACTGGATCTTTGCTTGAAAAAAAGGAGGAGAATCAATTTAAATACTCTAGAGACAGAATTACTGTGCAGAAGGTTCCTTAAACACTTCACTGCTTTTTGGCAACGGTATCTTGAAGAGGGTCCAAGAAAACAGACGTAGGTTTGGAACAAGATACTCTACAGCAGTGATACTTAGACCTCAGTGGTTCAGGAGCCAAATTAGTGATCACCATTATCCTAAAGAGCCAGAATAGTGTGAATTCATTGTTTCATTTCCTATTTTTATATATATATATATATATCATTCTCACAGCAAAATGACTAAGTATTATTATTTTATCAATTCAAATTGGTTAATAACATTGTAAAAACATCCTGATTGGCTAATAACTTAGATTGGTAAATAATTAAATAATAAAATCACACAGTGTTTTTATATCGTGCTGCAAAGAGCTGCCGGAGACACATTAAAGAGCCACTTGCGGTTGACAAGCCTCAGTCTGACTATCGCTGCTTTACAGCTTCACTGCTCAGTATGTTGTAGAGAGGACATATGGCAACTGAAACACATGCAAGAAGAGTGGGGTTTTCTTCACATTGGCCCACATCTTACAGTAAAACAAGAGTTGGAACAAGAATGCTTGGATGCTTGTTAATGAAAATAATTATTACTATAGCAGCCTTATGTTAGCACCTTTCTTGTGAGGAAATGAGTGCTTTAGAACACTTATTAAACCTTGCAACACCCCTATGAACTAGGCAAATATTATTTCAATTTTAAGTAAATAAATAAGTAAACTGTAGCACAGATAGGTGAATTGTTCCTTGCCACATAGTAAGTCAGAGTAGAGCAAGGAACAGAATCTAGGTTGAGATTCTGTGCTTCACCTCTCACCTACAGCCAACAGGGAGGCGTGCTAAGGTGGCTCTAAACCACCTTTGAAACTTCCAGATGCTGTGCTGCTCCAGAGACCGGTGCAATTTAGACAGTCCAGGAAGTCTATCTAAATTACAGCAGCCTCCCTAGTGACATCAATGCTGGCCAGAATCTCTGTGTGCTGCAGCTGTGCTCCAATACTTCCCGCAAGCCAGGGCTTATATGCGGGTGCTTGGGAGGCAGACTTATAGCTGTTTTCAACAGTTCTTGCACCAGTGGAATCTTTCTCTGGCTGGATACTGGGCTGTTAAGGCCCATTTACACTGTTCTGGTCCCATTATTGTGCATAAAGAGGCCAGAGTATAAGTAAGGATCTCACCACATGAATCCTGAGTCCCAGTTCCTTGTTCTTACTATGGGAAAACACATATATATGCATTAAATATGTTCAAGAACAGCTCAACCAGTCATCAGTCATCATTTATAGTGGCAAAGCCAGGTAGCTTGAATTCTCTGACACAGGTGTGGTTTGTACAAATTACATACCTTTGTATCAGCACTGTAACTAGTTGCTCATTTTCTCTTCAGTAAATTTCCCTTAATTTACTTCCACTTTGTAATTAGTACTTCCTCCAAAATAACAAATCTGCAGTTGACATACAGTGTCCTTAAAGACTACTTTACTTTAGCTATAGTGTGTACTGTAGAAGAGGCCTATAACACAATGCTGTATATTCGCTATAATTTGAGATTTTCATAGCCTTCCTTATTCTAAGACCAAGAGCTCTTAAATTGCAAAAAAGTGTACATCTATTAATAATTTGATGAGGTAATATATTTGGGTACAGCATGCCAGTTTCTTATCTTACATAAATTGTTACTAGTCTAGAACAACTCCTTTTTACTTCTGTAAAGTTACTCATATTTACACATTTATAAATGAATTCAGAACTTGTTCCCAACTTTGTACATATTATATAGTTTATTAGCAAAAATATTTTAAAAGTAATCCTCTTGAAGGAGTTTCTACAGTAATTTAACATGGTTTTGACTTAGTCTGAATTTTCTGTAATTATGAACAGAAAAAAATGGGTGATATGGAGGGAAACTCTTGATTGATTTTGTATAAATAAAAGTGAATTAGCATTTCTAAAAAAAAGGGTTTTGTTTGTTATATTAAGGTCAGACATTTTTAAAAAAATGTGTTTAGTGCTTTTCAAATTTTAATGTTATCAGCCAGAGGAGATCAGCAATTTGGTCTCTAGTTACACTTATACACTAAATTGCTGAATAAGAATTATCAGATTTTGAACACTTTATTGCTAAGGTTACTAATGAAGCTTTCCCTACAGTGTGCTTCTAAAATTTCATCAAAATGATCTGGTAACAAAGGGTCTCATACATGTATTCACTTTGCATTAATGTCAATGAAAGCTTGTTTAGAAATACAAGTATAAAAGGTTGCTAAGCAGTTAAAAATATATCTGCAATGATTTTTGTAATTCTAAATGCTGTGTGTTTTCAGACATGTTTGTCTGCAAAATAAAACTCCCACCATAATGAATGGATGGGTGACAGAGAGAAACTGAAGGGAAGAGAGACTGACACTTGTTAAAGCAGGGTTCAAGTTGGTGCTTAGCATGCCTCTCTGCCTTTGTCGTGCTACCTCAGATCTTGTTATTAACATGAAGTCAGTGGAGTTCTGCTCATTTACACAAGCGGGGAATATAGCCTTGAAAGCTTAAAAAACCCTGCAGCTTTGCTATGGTAATATTTAAAACTTCACTGAGATATATTATAAGAAAAGTGAATTTGGTGATAAAGTGGAAACACCATTGTGCCATAAATGGTTACTTTTGAGCAGACCTACCAACTGTCGTCACCTGCACAGTTATCTCTAAATGCAAGTCAAAAAAGACTACAAGTGTATATGTGCATATTGGGATGAACATGTAAGGGTTCAGAAGCATTATCATTCTGCTCACATTCACCCCTGCTCATTGTGGTACAGTATCTTGGCTGAACATCTTGGCTACATTGGGAGAGTTCTGGTTTCAAAGTTACCTTTACATCTTTCTTCTCTTTGATTTTTTGTTTGATTTTTTTATTTTTCCCATCACTATTTTTGTTTTTTTATCTTCTGCTATAATAATTTTGCTAATATAAAAGTGATGACACAATCCTGTATTTATAGTACAGCCAAAATACCAACTCAGTGGGAGTCTAACTGTTATCCGGGGTTTTCAGAACCCCCAACATGGGCAAATTAACTATTTCACTCCAGGCGGTGTAAGGAATAAATCAACAAGAACTCAGCACTTCCATCTGATCAAGGAGTAATGCAAGTAAGCATGCTCTTGTCTAAAACTGCAGTTTGTATTAGATTTAAGCACACACAAACATAAGCAATAGGTTTAGAACATCCCAGATATTTACCTAACATCTGGAACGTCATTGAGTAATTAACAGCAGATTCACAGTGGCCAGTTGCTTACCCACCAGGGAGAAATGGGTCAGGAAAATGTTTCTCAAGATGGCTTTAGAGGACTGCACCAAAGTACACTCTATTAGCTAATCTTTTATAGCTAACTTCTACAAAACACATAGGTCATAATGACCCTACTGTATCATCACTTGTCTAACTTTCAATAAACTTTTACCATCAGAGGCATCTAGACTCAAGGTTTTCAGTCTCAGTTGTTTACTTGTTTGTCCCTTCCTCCCATTGTGATTAGCAGAAACTGTAGCTAGTGTTGACTTTGCTTCTGAAAGCCTGTCTCCAAATTAACCCTTAACTATACGGTGTTCTGTTTCATTACTTCAGGATGGCTGAATGCACATAATATGGTTGCAATTAGTTTGATCACATTCTGGGGTATATACTCTCCTCAAATCCAGGGCAACATAACCTAATCAGGGACTTCAGGATCAGGCCCTTAGTTGCTCCTCTTTTAAACATGTTTCATGTAATTGCAGAAATTAAATGAAAAACAAACTCTATATTAATAAACAATAAGATTTAATAGGAGTTTCATACTTAGAAATGGTGGTTTCTAAACAGCGCACTTGACATTTTTGGTTTTCACCTGCACAAAACTGAATAAAATGTGGGGTGGGAGGGGAAATATTTCCATGATTTGGAAACTGTAGAAAAGTCTAGAATTCACTCCTCCTGGGGCTTGACATGGATTTGCAGACCCCTGCTACCATGGAGATTCCAATGATCGATGGGGAGCCACTTCCCTATCCACTGGATCTTGGACAATTCAGCTGGAAGATTTGCCACTTTATTTAGCTTACAGGTCCCTTACTGCCCTTTAGCAGTATAGCCTTCACATGACCATGTTACCATTGGCTCCTTCCCCCATAGTGGTAAATAATTTGCTGAGAATGTGGAAACTACAGAAGAACCATTAATGCTGAACCTAGCACAATCAGTACTTTGCTGGAATTTATGTTTGTTAGGGGACCAGTAACTTGTAGAGCAGCTGCCCCCTGGGTCATCTAGCGCTGCCTGGTATTGCCTCCAAACACCTATGGTGTTCCAGTCACTCAGTGTTTGCTTGGATGGTCATCAGTAGTCTTGGGAGGAGAGGTGTTTCCATAGGTTCTGACTTCCCCCATTCCATTGTCTGGCAGTTTGGTTTTTATCCTTCTTTTATCCTTTCTACATGTCGGAGAGGAAGGCAGGAACTACTTATGACTACCTATGCGCGCTACTTGTGCCTCATTCTATTATTAAATTTGACCTATTAACAAAGAGAATTTGCATAAACTACCACCAACAGGCAGGCCAGGCAACTGCAGTGTCTGTGGGCTAGGAAAGCTGTTGGTGTCCACCTCCTATGTAGGGTTTGTGTACCGCTAGATCTGTGTAAATGTGAATTTTGTAGCACTCTCCCCCTCTCCCTGGTAAATCCTGGGAGAATTGGGGTTGTTGGATGGGCGCCCATAGGAGATTGTATTTCCATTTCAAGTATGGAACACAATCCCCCAAGCATTTCCATACCACATTCCACATCATTTGTTTTGCACCTGAGCCATATTGAGAGGGACAGCCACAGAGTGCCAGGAAGATGTAATGTAGTGAGTGTGTACACACATGTGGATAGCCATAGCCTCTGAGATCCACAGATCCGTGGACTCCCCTGCCTGTACATTGAAAAGGGGAAGGAAGCTCCCTCTCCATGAAAGAATAAACTGCTGGATACTCCCACAAGGGGAACTATAGTCTAAAATATATCTTTTTAAAAAAAATTCTAATTTTTAAGTTATAAAAGATAGCAATTAACACAAAACCATTCTCATCCATAGCAGGACAATGCTTGTAAATGGAAATATACATGAAATCCCACATTCGCGTCTCATAACATGACTTCATACAGCTTCCCTCCTCCTTGTCTCCCTCTAATGGGTGTTTCCATGGCTTGTGTTTTTATGTGATACACAAAAAGTAAATATATTTGCTCAGATCTGAGCAGGAGCCAAATCCTGCCTACTTAAGATCTAGGGATGATAAGAGCTATATAAGAACCAAGTATTATTACAGTTTGCTTTCTTACGGCTCACATGAGTAAAGAGAGTGGATTTAATGATGATCTTGATGCAGCAAGTTCCACCAGCACTTTAAAGAAATTCTAAAAACATAAACAAGAAAACCAAAAGCCCTCATCCCATTGATGTTGAATTCAGATTTTTCAATTATTCATACTTTTCTTAACCATATGTGTTGATTACAAAGGCCATTTTTTGTTTTAAAAGCTATACACAACAGTGTGTAAAATATTATTTAGCATAATCGTTCTCCCAAGTGCTCGCTAGGATCTCCTTTCTACTCACCCATTCCATAAAATGTTCTAACTATGTCAAATGTCTCTTCAGGCAGGAGGAATGGAAACAGCTTCCACTGAAGTACATTTTGATCAAAGAGAGCCCTAAGAAGAAGAGGTGAGAGGTCCACATGGTTCCTGTAGGATTTACAAAAGTGTGTAAGCAGGATAAACTCCAGAGTTCCATTGATTTCAATGGGAGTTAGACACTTAACCTGCTTAGGTACTTTTGATAATCCCACTAGATGTCTAGCTGCTTTTTTTTGAGGGACCTAAAATTCGTTAAAAATCTGTTTCTTGATCCTTGCCAGTCTGAGGAGCAAGGGACTGAATTTTAGACCAGAAAGTACATTTTGGGCCAAGTCTTCAGTCTGTGAAAATTAGCATAGCTCCAATGATTTCAATGGAACTACATTGATTTACACCAGCTAAGGATCTGGTCCTTTACTTTTTAAAGGAAAAGATGTCTGAAGTATCCCCTCACACAACTCTCATGTAGTATGGGGTCTATTGTTCCCAGTGGTGGTTGAACCTGTAATGCAGTGTACCTCATCTCTGCTTTTTAAGAACAGTTCCATGATAAATCTGCTATTACATAAAATATTTTATGTAATTGAAATCAGAAATCAAATACCAACCTCCCGAATCTTCAGCAGTAGTCAGTTTAACCAAAGAAAACTATAACTTTCATCCATTTATAAATATATCCATCTATTTATAATAAATCATGAAAGTATATTTTAAGTGGTTTAAATAAGTAATGTTTAGCTGATTCTTTGCTTTTACTAATGTTACATCTTGGTTACAGTGTCTGTAGTTGCAGTTAGATTCAGGGAAAACTGAGGGTTTATTTGTTAGTACTCAAAATCACATAGAAGCAATAACATTGGCTCTGATGACTTTTAGATCTTGACTCATTTCATACCTAGTAGGAACCACAGTTTTACATTTCCCTATATTTGCAATTCAACAAAGGTTACTTTTTATCATTTCAAAAGCATTGCAAAACTGCTTTCCCCCACTGCTTACAGTATCTGGTAGACTAGATTACTGCCATTCCTTATCTGTAGTTCTTTCAGGATCTGCTATCTGAAGGGTTATTTGTACAAAATTGAACTGCCTGTTTGATTACAAGTAACGGCTCCATATGATTGCCACTTTGTATTACCTTTTACAGTGTAAGTCCTTGGATGGCTTCAGTTTAGTGAATTATTGTACCCTGTTCATTCCTTAAAATAGTCTAAAACTAAACTATGATTTTCATGGCTTTAAGCATATGGCCTTTTACAATTATTTTATGTTAGCCAAAGCTGAGTTATAAAAAATGTTAAAAACTTATTTATATACCAAAGCCTCCCATCCTAGTTTAGGCCGATTCAGTGCACACTGAATTAAATAGGAATTTTCCCATTAGTTTCAATAGGCTTTGGATAAAGACCCTTGGTAGTATTTTTGTTGTTGTTGCAAATTTTAGATGAATCCTTATTTGAGGAAATGGATATGGGGGAAAGGACCTGATCCTGTAGCCTCTCTGCACACAGAATGTTGAAGAGCTTAGTGAATTGAGCCCTTCAGTTGTATTTTAGAGAGAACTAGAAAAGGAAGTTCACCAGAGGCCTGATCCAGAGGCTATTACAGTCAAAGGGCACACTTATGGACTCCTTACTGACACAAAACTCCTGTTGGCTTCAAGTGCAATATCAGGCGCTTAACAGTAAAATGCAGCAATATTTGTTTTGCTTAAATATACTTTTTTTTATTACTGTTATTCATTTTCTCATTTAACTGGGACTAATATGCACAAAAATGACTTTAAGAAAGTTTTAAAGATATGAGATAAATACACAAAAGCATGAAAATTCAGTTAAAGACTTAGCCCCCAGTTCTTGCATACAATGAACATAGTAGGTTAACATTTAAGATGGCACCCTGCTGTGTCTAGCTACTGGAGGATTAATCCTTAACTGTGAAATTTGTTGCTTTTGTAGGTTTGTCTGACATCCTTAATATTTTCTTTATTATTGTTGTTTGTGTTATGAATGTCCTTAAAAATGTTTTATTGTTGATTGATAGGCATTGCACTGTAAGTATATATATATATATATATATGCTCAGATAATTAGTGTGAACACGTCATCTCAAATAATTTTATATAATAAATTCCACATTAAATATGGGGAGGAAAATAAGCACAATAAATAATGTATAAGGTTTCTTATTTTTACAGCTTAATTTGTTTTTCTAATAATGTGCCTAAATTGATTAGGCTACTTCATGGCATATCAGACAAATTAACGTTTTGAGTCATAGAATTGAAACTGTCTTAATAATCTTTTTTACATTGTTGGAACACTAAAATATGAATGAATACTCAAAATTTTTGAGAAGTTAAATGTCATGATATTAGTTGAGTATAAACTTCTGAAAATATGAGTTCATAATAGTAATTCTTTGAATTTAGATAGTGGTTTTCATTTGAGGATCTCAAAGCACTTTAACCTTTAATAAAAATGCTAACATATCATTGTAGTTGGGTGGTCAGATCCTCAGCTGATGAAAATTGTCATAGCTACAATGGAGTTATGCTGCGTTATGCCAGTTAAGGCTCTTACTCATAATGTTTATGAAAAATGCAAGGTGAAATCCAGCCCCACTGAAGTCACTAGGAATTTTATCATTGACTTCAGTGGAGCAGGGTATTTACCTACAATCTTTAGCCATCATTCCTATAAAGATTATACAATCTTATGGACCTTATTCTTCTCTCAGTGATACCTGTTTACACTTGTATAACTCCTTTTATTTTAATAGAGTCTCCAGATTTTGTAGTATTATATTTGGGACTCGACTTTTCCTGTTTGCAATACAGTTCTGAGCTATGAAGATTATAAATTATGGGGTAATCATATTAATTGTATCTCTAGTTCTTCAATGAGTGAAACATAATATAATCATGTTTTCAGCAGTTTCTTTCTGATGATATGCTTAGGAGAAAGTAATATTTTTTTCCCAGTCAATCATAGCTGTCCTGATGATCAGTTTAAGTGCCAGAATAACCGCTGCATCCCCAAGAGGTGGCTTTGCGATGGAGCTAATGATTGTGGCAATAATGAAGATGAATCAAATGAAACCTGTGCAGGTAAAAACTTTACATGGATGTGTAAATAACTTTTATCTAAATTCCAATTCAATAAAATGTCATGCCTGTTCTCTGAACTGAGCTGAACCAGCCTACTGCCGATGATCTGATTATTGCAGTTTTAAATGAATTCAGATTTTGATGCCACTAGGGCTAGAATATAAATTATATTTTACTTAATCCCTATGCTTGACTCTGCTTTCCAAAGTAATATGGCACTTAATCTATCCATATGGGTTGACTGTCAATGCACTACTTGGACGCAAACTTGTCCCTGCTAAATCTTTCTTGGCAGTTGGAATGTAGTTTGTTATCATACTGTGATGTAAGTCATCTGACAAGTAAGCATTTTTTTCTTGTTGTTTTTTACCTTGACAAATATAAGTTTACTCAGTTTCCCCTGAACTCAGCTGCAAATAGTTTAGTATTTGTTATATTATCTATGTATGGGGCTTTATATGGAAGTCCCATTTGACCTTGTCTGTTTATATTTCCTTATAATCTGTCCCATTACAATAAATCTAGGAGTCCTAAACCACTCCATTCTTGCACAGAAACATATAGTCTTTAGTGCAGATCACTAGACAGTTGTAGAGAGGTCATTAGTAGTCTGATAAATGTTGAAAAATAGTCAATAAACGTATTATTCTTTTTAAGTACTGAGTGAAAGAAAGAGATTGGCAGCATGTATACACACATAGTGATGTTCCCTGAATCCATATTATCTGACTTAAAATGTCTTAAAACCAAACTATGTTGATGTTTTACAAAAACATCCTTCCTTTCATATTTTGTTTAAAAATATCTTTTGCTACACTATATTTCACTTATTTTTTTATTCTGTATGTTGGCTGTTTCAAAGAACAAGAGAAAAAAATGCTCACTTGTAGCAGCAAAGTAAGAAATCAATGGCTTTTAACTAGTGGGGGTTTCCAATACATTAATTGATTTTTAAGTTGGGGAGTGCAAATCGGCACATTTTAGAGAGCAGTTTCAGTTGAAACTCTGAAGGAAGCCTGTCACACAAATCATAATGTGCATTCTAATAATCTAGGTAAAAAGGATGGGAATTAGAGAACTACATTATTTACCCCATAGTACAGAGAAATATGCATTTTAATGACTTTATTGTTCATAGCCCAAGTGCAGTTTAGGCCAGATCCTGTAAAATGTGAGTTGCTCTGTTTATGTGAGTACAAGGGTCTGTTGTGTAAGGGTTATTTATTTGAACAGGCTTTGTGGGATGAGATTCTTATTTGTTCTTCTCTCTGCAGTCCACTCTACCTATTGGCAATGACACAAACAACTATATCTTGTGAGCAAAAATAGAGAATTAACTGTAATTTATATAGTAATGATGGACTGTAGTTGGATCTTGTAACTACTACATAATTTATGTATGTCACCAATAATGAAAATTTAAGGGCTGATTACATAGTTGGAGTCATATAGGTGGTGAGTTGTTTCCGTTTGAAACAGATAAATTCCTTTGTGAAACCTTTTATAAAGTTTCATGTCAGTAAATATACCAAGAGGCCTCCTAAAACTGAAGTATATTTTAAAAAAAAGGTTTTAAAGTTATAATATGTAATGTTATACCTTCTTTGCTTGTCTGATATTTGTATGTTATTGATTAGCTGGATCAGTACAGTTGTTCTTCAAGGTTTATAGACAGTAATATGGAAATAAAATATTCTTTATAATGACTATGTCCAGTACTTTGATAATCTTTCCATGGCTAGATTGCCTCTTCACTGTAGGGGCCATGCAAATGTTGCAAAGCTCACCTAGTTGTAGAGGAAGGATCTGAGGGGCCGTTGAGTAAAAGGGACAAGATGTCCCAATTCTGCAGATCCAGGGGTTGTAGAGGGAAGGGCAACCCTGGATTTGTGGAGGCTGAAGCCATCCTGTATACATAGAATGACTGTCCTTTTGTGCACCTCAGCTTAGTTCTCTTTTCCTACCCTCCTCCAACATGCAGTGTAGCTCCAGCAGGAGCTTGCTGCAGGGTGCTGAGTCCCCCTATAGCTGTTCAGCTGCAGCTGTTGTGGAAACTGTGATGGAGTTTACACACCTAATAACCCAGAGCAAACCCGGGAGCAATACTGGGCTAAGGAGACGCATCCCCTTCAGCACATGCAGGCCTTTAGGTGAAGAGACAGTTTGAAAGGGCACTGGAAGGCAGGGCACTTCATGAGGAAGTGAAGTTGAAGCCTGTGGGCAAAGTGACTGCTGTGCAGGTAAGACCACCCTGCGAGAAGTGATCCAAATCCCCCTCCCTTTTGGAGGTGAGAACCCACAAGAACCATACCCCTTACCCCTGGGAAATTAAACTCCTGCACAAGCTGTGGACCAGCTTTGAGAACCACTGCTCTAAACAAGGAAAGTATGACTCCTGCTGTTAAGCATTATATATGGATGAATAGCGCTTTATTAAGTGTGAAGTATCAGAGTCATCTCAGCTGTTGTAAATTGGTTTAGCTCCATTAAAGGCAGGAGCTGTGCTCATTTGCACCAGCTGAGTATTTGTCATTATTATTTTATTTTATTTATTATTCACTAATAATGAATAATTGTCTCCATCAACTGCTTCAAATCAAGTGGCAGGAGAAGATGAGAAGCCAGGATATTCGAAGCCAAATCCAGCAATTATCTCCATCACCATTGGTTTGTTTTTGCAGCTTCTTTGGTATTATAACAATGGCAGACCAACAAATTCTGAAGCGTGTGTATGAAGGAATGCTGATACATGGCTGGCAATCACATGGGTGCCAAAAGCTTTGGTGGCACAATAACATTGCCAGTGATGGATATAAACTGAATATACAGACTACCTTAAGCATCTTGCCAGAGACTGTTTTGGCTGGCGCTCAATTTACAAGGAAGTCACATCTTTTTGGGGATTTGCCATGATGATGATGATGATGATGATGAGTGTCATGATCATCATCGTCACAGTGTAGGACTGTATTTATTCCAGAAGATTTTGGTGAGCTATTTTTTTTACTGATGGTATAACCTGACAATGTGTAAAGCAATAATAACATCAAAAATAATCCCATCAGGGAGGAAACCTGGAAGACGATTTATTTTTCAACATGACAACAACCTAAAGCACACATCAAAATATGTATAAATCTTCTTGAAGCAATAAAGATCAAGTGTTTAGTACTTTGCCCATCATAGTCACTTGAACTGAATCTAAAAGAAAGAAAATCGTAAGGATTTTTTTTTCATTTTACATTAGCTAAAACTACGGTAACAAAGAGCATCTGAAGTAGTGTAATATTGTGTGCATCTGGAAGAAGCCTGTATTTACAAGAAATATATATATATAATATACACACACGCACACCATAGGCTAATTTCATCCCTGCCATAACTCCGCTGAGGTTAATGGCATTATGCCGGAAATGAATTCGGTCCAGTATTCTCAAAAGACACTTCAGTGGTTTTTTTTAAAGGCAAGTGGTGTGTAAAAAAAATGAACTGGTTTACTATAATGAAATCCCATTATTGCCTTTGTTTTCATTGCCAATATATGTCTATAAACCTTGGCGAATGACTGATGTCAGGTGAGCAATTACATGATTTCTTTACGAACGAGATTAAACCAATAATTTAATTCTTAAAGTGGAAAGAAAACCATCATACACAGAACTACTGAAATATAGCAAGCAACTGTGTGCACATTTGATAGGGGGAAGGGATAATTTTGTAATGTGAACCAGATCACCCTATTCTGAATTAATTTTATTTAAGTACTAATTACACTGGTCTGAATATTTAAGTTTGGATTTTCAAAGGAGACTGGGGAAATTAAGTACCCAACTTCCTCTGGAATTCAGTTGGATTTGGATGATTAACTTCTTTTGCCTCCTTTGAGAACGCCAGCCTTAATCCTACTTTGGCATTTCCAGATTTTTGATTATTTTGACTACATTAATATTGTTTTAAAATTTAATTTCCTGTCATTGCATAATTCTGTGAAACCTTACAAATTTCCCATCTACTGGGAAATCCATTATGAATTATTGAATATAATGATAAGGGCACAGTCCAGCAGGTACCTTCAATTTCCACTGAGAGCAAAGGAGATGAAGATATCACTCAGTCAAGGGCAAATCAAATGCCATCTAGGCCTCCACCTGCTAAGTCAGTTCTAAGGAAAGCCATGGACTGAATGATTAACAGATTGTACTCTCTCTCTTGCTTTTAAGATTTTAAGATTGTGTGTGCCTTTGTCATTGCAGCAAGAACGTGTCAAGTTGATCAGTTTTCTTGTGGGAATGGACGTTGTATTCCAAAATCGTGGTTGTGTGATAGGGAGGATGACTGTGGTGATGAAACAGATGAAATGGCATCATGTGGTAAGTTACTAATTATTTACCCTACATAAACTGGCTATTAAAAACATCAAGTGAAGATTTAAAGTCTGATATAAAAAGAGAAAGGAGAGGATTTTAAATGATATTTTGGCTCTTTATGTAAGTAAAGAACGAAATAGACAAGATATAGTAGGATTTTTAAATTTTTATTGAACCAATAAATAATTACTGCATTTCTACCGTAAAAACTTTAGTTTATTTTGATTTAGAAGCTCATTTCCACTACCAAGCAGCAAATCATAATCAAATACTATCACCCACCATAGTTTTTCCTACATCTCAACCCCATATCTCTCTTTGAAGACCAGGTGAAATAAATAGGCCCTTCCGCATGCCCTGAACGTCATGTTATATTAATTAAGATTTAACATTTGAACTCAAAGAGACAAAGGTGTTAACATAATCCAGTTGCTGTCCAATTTTAAACAGTTTTGAACAAGGCTCAGGGTTTCGTATACCTCAGCCTGCTTCCTACCATGGCAATCACACCATTAAAGATTTGTTGGACCTTTATGAAAGATACAAAAAAGAAGGAAAAACAATTAAAGCGTTCAAAATATAGATTTTAACAACATCCTAAAAGGGGAAAAACAGAACAAAATAACTTGTTTGATTGTCTGGCAGTTTCTGAGATGGTGTTAAAGATGGTAAAAACTGTTCTTTTGAACAAAAGAGTAGCTGAGAGGGGCTGGTTGCTGTTGTTGTTAAAGCCTGTTTGCTAGAAGACAAAACAAGACTAACACATACAAAAAGGGAGAGAAAAGAATAGCAAAGAGAAAATGCAGTTTCTGTCTCTGGCTTTCACTCTCATTTGCAACCTCACTGCTGGAAGAACAGTCACCGCATTCAGTCTCATCAGCCACTCCAAGACCTGATAAACTTGTAACAGTATGGGCTCTTTTAGGGCACTGGTTTAGCTGCCTGTTTCTGGTCACAGGCTAACAGGAGTGTAGCAAGATATACAGTCTTGGACAACTAAGATAGACTCTTTGTAGACAGAAGGAAGAAAGAGAGAGGAAAGAAAAGTAATAAGGTAGGGAAGGAAAAGGACACGTGGAGGGGGCGTGAGGTGACAAAACCTCACATTCAATGTGGTGTTTGAAATTTAGCTGGTAGAGATGGTGGTGTCATCTGTGTCCCTCGTTCTGGCCTTGTCTGGTCAGGACATCTCTCAGGATTATGAAGAAGGTGGTCCAGGGTCCCAGGAGACAGTGAGGGTGGCAGCCATGATGGTGGAGCTTGCTCCTTCCCTTTCTCTCATCCTCCAGTCAACCATTATTACGGTTGCCAACTTTTCCCTCAAAGCCTCTTTTTCAGGACCTCAAAAGGGGAGAGATGGTCAGAATAGCCCATCCTTTCCTTATTTTGTTCACCAGTTAGGCCTAATTTTCAATAATTGGTTCATCAATTTCTGGTCGCATACTGTTCTTGTTTACCTGGCATAATCTTAACATAGCCTTTGAATTATACCAGTAGGCCTTTGTGTTTAGACTAATTCATCCTTTCTGTTCCTTTTTTGCACCTTTTCCCATCAACATTTGTTGTTGTAGGTTATTTTGACTTTTTTGATCTTTCGCTCACTGTTTAAAGTTGACCTTCAAATTACGGTAAATTTGTAAAACCAAACTATTACAACAGTCAACAAATCCAGACTATTTCAGACATGGACAGGATGGATATTGTACTGTTCAGGGGACTTTACAGAGAACTCTGCCTCTCTCAAATATATCAAAAGGGATCTAATATCAGAGCTTCTGCTGATCGTAGCTATGGGGAGAGAGGTGAGCTATCAGGTATGCTGATCCCAAGCCAGTCATGGCTTTATTAATCAAAATTAACACCTTAAAATTTATCTGGAAGCTCACAAGTAAGGCTGCGTGTCTGTCACGAAGGTCATGGAAGTCACGGATTCCATGACTTTCTGTGACCTCCGTGACTTTTGCAGCAGCTGATATGGCTGGCTGCAGCAGTCTGGGCAAGTAGCAGTTTGGGTGTGGGACGGGGCTCAGGGCTGAGTCAGGGAGTTGGGCGGTGCTTACCTTGGGGGGGGGAGGGCGCAGAGCCAGGTGTGGAGCCTGCCAGCCCCTCCAACCCCCCCTCCCCCGCAGCACCTTCTGGGGTCCCGGCCACACCCCAGCACCCACAGGGTCCTGGGACAGCACCCGCCCCCTCGGCCCAAGTTTTAGTTAGGGGTTTATAGTACAAGTCATGGAAGGTCACAGGGTGTGAATTTTTGTTTACTGCCTGTGACCTGTCCATGACTTTTAGTAAAAATACCTGTGACTAAACTGTAGCCTTACTCACAAGTAACTAGTACAGGTCTCAAAGCAGACATGTCATGTGCTTTCTTCAAGAAGTCCTTCAAGATGCTTTCTATTCACTAAATAATAATAATAATAAAATTGCTGAATTGCTAATTTATTACTCTACTTGAGGAGGATAAGAATCAATAATCTAGTAATGATGAAAAGAAAAAAATGTCTTTGAAGAGAGTATTTGAAAATACTTGTAAGCTATTGACTGCTTCAGAAACTCTAACCATATTAACGTGGAATCAGAGCTTCTAAAGCACCTAGCAAAGTTAGAAACTGAAATACCATTTACTTTCCATAAGAATCAGGCATCAGACTTTGTTAGGCACTTCTGAAAATTCCACCTTTAACCACTATTAAAATATATTAAATGTTTCTTACTTAAAATAAAGCTAACATAAAAGGAATGTACCTAAGAAAGTGTTATCATTGCAGTTTTATTTTAGGTTTTCTGAAACTTCTCATTGCTCCAAATTTCTCATAGTCATTAGTGTAGTCAGCTTTCTGTAGTGTTTTGTCCAGGACCTCTTTTAATATACACTTTTTTATTAAAAGAGATATGAAACTTTTTATTGCCAATTTTAGGGGCTCTTGTTTTAATTGTTGTGATTTTTTTAGCACAGGTTTTTTTTAAGCTTCATGATCCTTTCCTTTTTGTCCCAAAAATCTGTATAGGCGTTAGTCTAGTTATGATCCTATTCTTGCTTTTAGATTTTTTTTCCAATAAAATGTTTAAAAGGTTACATGTCACAAGTCTTGACTTAGAACTGCCAAAGGTTTCTTTAAAAATAGCTTTTTTATTTCATCACATTGGCATGGTTACGGCTTTCATTAGTACTTCTCCTATCACTGTGCTGGCTTTTTCCTTTCACTTTTTATTAAAAATAACTGGTTTTCTTTTTTCTAAATGGAAACATATAAGCCAGGGGTCTCAAACACGCGGCCCGTGGGCCATATGCAGCCCGCGGAGTTATTTCCTGCGGCCCGCCACAGGTGCCAACTCCACTGGCAGCCAAGCTCCAAACATTACTGAGTGTTTATATTTTATTAAACCCCTCTTTGCATTACAGTTTTTAAAAAGTTAATACATTGACTTTTAATAGACTACTATATTACTCTTCATTTTTTTCATTTTTGACTATACTTTTGTATCATTGTATGAAAAGGTTTGAGTGATGCGGCCCTCGGGCCAATTTACTAGTTCTCATGTGGCCCTCGTGGTGATTTGAGTTTGAGATCCCTGATATAAGCTATTAGTTGCCCACTCAAAGAAACTCTACTAGCTTCCTGGCAAATAATAATTGATGCCTGATATACTGTTAAAAGTATAGAATATACCTGTACGTATAATAAATAGAAGTCATATAGTTGTATTCAATTCTATGTGTGTATACATAAAACAGAGAGAGGAAAGTGTATAATTGAAAAAAAGAAAGAACCATCCAAAACAATAGCAAATATCAATATAGTATTAAAATTTGATCTCATATTGCCAACAAGCACCAAAAAGTAGAACATATGAGTATAAAGGATCTAACAGCAAATCAGTAGCAGCATGGAGAATGCTGTCTTTCCAAAGTCAAGTTGGGATAGATAGGCTTAGCTAACATTTCTGTGCTTAAAGTTCCTAGTAAAGGGCATAGTTTGACTAAGAGTGAGAAGTTTTAATATTATATCTCTGTTATTGTGATGTCCTGTCCCTTTAAATTGTTAGGCATTCTCTGCTCACTCAGGCCTTGTCTACACTACCGGGGTAAGTCGATCTAAGTTATGCTACACCAGCTATGTGAATAATGTAGCTGGAGTGGACATAGCTTAGGTCAACTTACTGTGGTGTCTACACTGCGCTGCGTTGATGGGAGATGCTTTCCTGTCGACTTACCTGCCTCCTCTTGTTCTGGTGAAGTACCGAAGTCAGCCGGAGAGTGCTCTGAGTTCAGTTTAGTGGGTCTTCACTAGACCCGCTAAATCGACCCCTCCTGATTGATTGCCTGGAAATAGAAGGTGGAAGACTGCATCTGCATTTTGCTTCAGGTACAGCTGGAACCAGCCAGTTAGAGAGGGGGAAGTTGGTAATTAAAGACAGAACACAACAGAAGTTTTCTGCCATTGCTGCCTAGCTGTTGCAGAGACAAAATAGTGAGGGGAGGGCATCCATTTTTGGTCTCAAGTAAGCTAGAGAGAGAAGCAGCTTTAGCCTGCACTGGGGGTCCGCAGCCATCACAAGGAGCCCAAGTACAACCAAAGGAGTGATTCTGTAGTATAAGCACACAGTCAGTGGAGGGAGATCAAGTTGAGGTGGTAGTGCTGCACAGTGTAAAAAAAAAAAAAAGCAGGGTGGAGGGGGCGAGATTCCCTGTGGAAGTGAAGGCATCGGGAGGGTCAGAAGCCCAGCAGGAGAATGGCAACTTGTGTGTGCAGGGTTGATGCGTTCAGCAAAAACTGCAAGTCATGGATGATGTACCTCAAAGGTTTAGAGCAATTTGCAGCTTACAGTTGCATTCCAGACAAACAACAAGTTTCAGTCTTGCTCATAGTGATGTGTCCTAAGGCATATGGACTGCTGCATGACTTCTTGTCTCCAGCTGTGCCTGGAATTGCTATGTATGCCACAATTACTATAGCAATGCAGGAACATTTTTCTCCTACCCTACCAAAGATAGCAGAATATTATTGGTTCCATCTGCGACATCAGGAAACTGGAGAATTGGTAGCAAAGTTTGGTGCTACTCTAAGGTTAAAGTTGTCAGAGCATTGTCAGTTTGGACAAATATTAAGTGATATCCTTCATGATCAGTTTGTCTCTGGGTTACACAATGACCAGATCCAGAAAAAGTAACTGTATCAATTCAAGAAAGCTTACGTTTAAGAAAGCTGTTGAGGTAGCTATTGCCATGGAAACCACAGAGAAGGATTCTCTGGAATGTAGTGCGTACTGAGAAGTTCACCTCCTGAATTGGTGAGACAGAGAACCACAGGAACATAAGGAATTTCCATGTGGCTATTGTGCATAAACTACCCAAACTGAGGAGGACTGCTGGGCATGCCAGGTCATTTGCAGACAGGGCCGGCACTAGCTTTTTGGCCACCCCAAGAAAAAAAAAAAAACCACCCCACAAGCACTGCACCCCCCCCCCAATGCCGGCCAAAACACCCCCCCCAACAACGCCGCCCCGCCAAAACGCCGGTGGGGGGGCAGCAGGGAGGGCGGCATGCCCGCCGCCCCGCTCCCCCTGCCAGTGGGGAGCGCGGAACGCCTGCCGCCCCACTGCCCCGGCGCTCGGCGGGGAGCGGAGCACGCTGGCCGCCCCGCTGCCCCGGCTGGGGCGCCGGCGGGGAGCGGAGCACGCCGGCCGCCCCGCTGCCCCGGCCGGGGTGCTGGCGGGGAGCGGAGCACGCCTGCCGCCCCGCTGCTCAGCCGGGGCGCCATCAGGAAGATTAGGTTTTTTTGTAAATTAAAAACAAACAAACAAAAAAACCCCCTTGAGTGCCGCCGCCCCCCTCCAGGTGCCGCCCCAAGCACGTGCTTGGTAGGCTGGTGCCTGGAGCCGGCCCTGTTTGCAGAAGGTGCCAGAAGAAAGGATATATCACTGTAACCTGTCTCACAGTTCAACAGTCAGCAACAGAGCATAACCAAACATCCAAAAAGACACTATAAAGATTGAACCTAAGAAAAGATGGAAATCAGGAATTCATAATGTGGAAAAAGACAAGAGCTCTACTGACATTGACCAAGATCTAGAACTGTATGTGTTATCAGAAGCTGGAGTAAGAAAAGGAGTTCCTACAAGAAAGAGAAGGCAGTTTTTCAAGTACCACCACCAGAGAATGTGTCAGTTATGTTCATTCTTAAGACTGCTTAACTACTATGGTACATTTCTGCATCATCTGGTGACAATATTGGTACCTTTACATGAACTGTTACAATCATTCAAGAAACGGACTAAAGAGTGAGTGTTCATTTAAGGAAGCAAAGAAACTGTTGACATCAGCCAAAGTTCTTAGGCACTTTGGTTCTCATTACCATTGCAACTGGCTTGTGATGCTTCACCACATGCAGTGGGTGTAGTTCTTTCCCACATTTTCCGTAATGGCAGGGAGAAACCAATTGCCTTTGGTTCACAAACATGTACTACCTCTGACAAGAACAAGTGCAAATGAAGCAAGAAGCTCTCAGCGTTATCTTTTGATTTCAGAACTTCCATACCTATCTGTATGGTAGCCATTTTATCTTGCTGATGGCTCATTGCCTGTTATTTCAATTTTTGGATTGAAACATAGAATTATGTCACTAGGTGCAGCTCTTATGCAACAATGTGCATTCCTTCTTTCAGCTCGTTCCTATCCTATTCAATTCCATAAAGAGACTCCAAATGGCAGTTCTGATGGCACCTGTCATCCCAAGCTTCCATCAGTCCAAAGAAACGTCTGACAAAGTGTTTTATCTCTATTTGATGGACAGGCACTAGCAAACATGTCAACAGAGAAACCGCTAAGGATGATATGCTTTCTCTTGTGAAAGGGAATGGTACTACAAGGTACAGTGCTGGATTCTAAGAATCCTCAGTTTATTCAATTTGTGTGACGGCAATATGAATTATCTGCGACTCAAGGTTGCATTTTATGGGGACTGTGAGTAATCATTCCAAAATCATTTCAATCTCAGGTTTTGAAAGTTCTTCACAAAGGTCATTTTGACATTGTACGGATGAAGGCCATATTCCAGATCCATGACTGATCGCCGAGGATTGACAAAGACATTAAGAGAAAGGTGAAGTGCTGTACTACATGTCAGCAAATACATCATGATCCTTGCCCAGCTCATCTGGTCTTGACCTGAGACTCCTGGGACATGTATTCACATATACTTTGCAAGACGATTAGATTGTTATATGTTTTTGGTTGTAGTTGATGCCCATTCAAAAGAACCAGAAGTTTTCAGAATGACATCTACTATTGCTACTAAAATCATTGGACATCTTTGTACCTCAGTCAGTCAGTTTGGTTTGCCGTTACAGTTGGTGAGTGACAATGAACCTCAATTCTGTTCTGAAGAGTTGCCGAAGTTCCTAGCTTCAAATGGACATCAGCACATAAAGCTGTGCTCCATACCATCCTGGTACAAATGGACTAGTGGAGTGCTTTGAACATATACTTAAGCATACCTTAAGAGCTAACAAGTACATTTTGAGTCATCAGCAGAAATTACATATGTTCCTGTAGATAAGCAAGAAAATACCATATGCTACTACCCAAGAGTCACCTGCAACTATGGAATGTGGTACTGGGAAAAAATGTAAAATGCATGGAACCTGTTTCACTCATGGTAAAACCATCCAATGCTATTTTATGGGAACGACATATGGATCAGTTGTTGCTTCTAAGTACTGGAATCCAGGGGTGTCCCGGTAGAATTTTTGTTCCTCCAGTTGAACCTCCTTCCATTACAACTCATAATTTTGAAGATTTGGTGGAAGAAACTTAGATTGAGTTAATTCCTTACCAAATCTAGTTGCTTCCTTACCATGGCAATTCCTGTTTTTCAGCACAATGCCACACCACCATCCCCATATCATCCCAAGAAAGTGTGAAAACCAGTAGTGTGCCTGAATTTATAAGTTGTTTAGTTAGTGAGTTGCTATCCTGGAACAGAATAATCCCTTGCAGTTTAAGAGATTGCAGTAGTCCACCTGCAAATGTTAGTTAGATTATATAGTGTTTTATGTTAATCAAGTAAAATATTAGGAAAGTGTTTTAAAATAGTGTGGAGTAATGTAGTGTCCTGTCCCTTTAAATTGTTAGGTAATCTTTGTTCACAGAGGCATAGCCTCACATTGTTTTTCAGTTCAGTTTTGCTGTCATAACAATAAAATCTCTACCAGACAGCTGTGCTTTAAATCAGCTCCGCCTGTGTGTGTCTATCTCCTTCTCTGCTGGGTCCAGATATAATAACAGTTATATCTCTTTTAGAGAGGAATAGGACTATCTGGATCACATTTTATGAGTGTGAGATATTTCAGATACTAGCTGGAACAAAAAACACACCTGTGCCAGCTCAGCAGCTAGTCAATAGTAGATAGATCTCTGCCTACCTTTGATTTTACTCATCTTTCATCTGATTCAGCATATACAAATACAAAATACATGAAGACAACATAGTCCTTTTACAAACTTCAAAAGCACTCAGTCCCTTATACTCCCAAAATGTGGGTCTCCATTCCTTTAGCTACTAGAGAATCTTTGTTAGCTTTCAGTAGTATTTAGGCTTACATCCTTGTTACCTTTTTAGGCCCACTTGCTACTCTTACTCCTCTGTGAACTCTCAGAATCTCACTGAGTGCTGACTTCCTTGGCTGTCTGAAACACATCTCCCTGTTATATGATTCTCCAATCTTTGCCTTTTAGACCAGAACAAGAGTTAAATGCCTTTAAAACTGCTTGCATCCGAAGAAGTGGGTATTCACCCACGAAAGCTTGTGCTTCAATACCTCTGTTAGTCTATAAGGTGCCACAGGACCCTTTCTCGCTTCTACAGATCCAGACTAACACGGCTACCCCTCTGATATTTAAAACTGCAGACTTTTGTAGTTGATAGTCCTTTATGTGTCTGTGCAGTTATTGTCCTTGGGGAAGGAAAACTGAATTCTTTGAACAGAGAACAATTCTCTTTAAAAAAAAAACAAGATTAAAAGCATAAATGTATTAAGCAAAAATAAACTGATCCCTTAACTTACCTAAAGTTTGCATTGCCTAAAGTCTGTCTAGGCAGGTTATTTTATTATTTAACTTATTTTCAGTTAAAATAAGACAAAAAAAGTTACTCATTCACATTTTTCAGAGGTCAAACCTTGTGTCTGACTCCCTTGTCTGCAAGAGCAGCATGTCCCCCCCAGTACCTTGCCAGGGTGTGTCTTCCTGTCACCTGAGTCCTCAAATACAAATTTTAGACATTAAATATATAATTCCTACTTTGACACAATCCTGATTACAACCAGTCACTACAGGGCAATAACATCAAAGAATTGAGCAGGCTGATTCAGTGAAGCAAAGGATTTTTTTTTATGCATCTAGCCCCCCACTATGATACAGTCCTGGTACCCATTGACTTCAGTGGGACTATTCATATGCTTGAAGTGTAAGTCTTTGCAGGGTCAGGGCCCTAGTTGGTATCATGGAAAAACTTACAGGATGGTGGAATTGTAAAATCAAATGCATTAATCTTGTCTTTTTTTCTTTTTAACTTCCTTCTAACTCATCCCTTCTTTTCTCTCCTCTTTTCACCCTCCTCATTGAGTGTAGTGAAGGTAAATTGAAAACTAGTATATGTGATGTTCCCCTCTGGTGTTAACCAGACCGGTGATCTGCTAGGTCACTCTAATCCTTGACTCTGGGAGCCAGCCTTACCCTGCTCTTCTGTGAGAACCCCCATTCCTGGCCTGTTCACATACAGCCTCTGGCATGTAAGCTGCCCCTTGGATTGTGCAACCGAATGACACTACCCAATATCTCCGGTCCCAGACACAACCCTAGGAACCTCCGTCTTGCAGTGTCCAGTTATGCCCGCTGAAAGCTTATGCGTTCGTCAATTTAACAAAGAAATTGATATGCACCAGGCTTGTTATCCTAAGGGGAATCTCTGACATGCTTCAAACCAAATGCACTACTTCAGGTAGAATAAACAAACAGATGTATTAACTATAAATTATAAATTTTAAGTGGTTATAAGTCAAAGCATAACAAGTCAGATTCAATCAAAAAAGCAAAACACATTCTAAGCTGATCTTAACTCTTGCAATGCCCTTACAAACGTAGATGCTTCTTCCCACAGCCTGGCTGGTTGCTCATCAGCCAGGCTCTCCCCTTTGATCAGCGCTTCAGTCGCTTGGTGTGGTGTCTGTAGATGTGGGTGTAAGAGAGAGAGAAAGCATGGCGAATGTCTGTCCATTCTATCATGTCCTTTCTGTCCAAACTGACCAAGGGAAGCGGGGTGACTCCCTTGACAGTCCAACAGATTCTTTTGTTGCTGTCTAGACCAATATCCTTTGTTCCTGTGAGGCTGGGCTGGGTTTGTCCCATACATGCCCTGATTAGGTGTGAACTGCCTCTCAGATCTTGGAGAGTTTTTGCCTGGGCTTATTTTAAACCATGGGGATACATTTTTAGCCTCATAACTACATACATGCAATTATAACTCATAACATTACTATAACATTAGTGTAACAATTACTGTAACATAGCTATAACAACCATGCTCAGTGCACCATGAGCCTTCCGAAGACACCCAACGTGACAAATTTTGCATTGGATACCACACAGTCATTTTATAAAGATGAGCATATGGGTGTAGAGTGTTCCCCTGAGGTACAGAGCGTCACAGTATAATATTGATCATTCTGATTATTTACTTCAGAATCAATCACATGCTTTGAAAAAGCAAAATAAAACTATTTAAATGCAGAGTACCTTTTAAAGTAAAACCCGTGGTGCTTCTAAAGTTACATTTGCTGATAGAGAGCATTTTTAGAAGTCCCTTGAGCCTCTGCCAAATCTAGGTATTAGATGTATTGGCATTTTTGCATATCTCTAGAATCCAGGTATAAGATGCAGGAGCTTTGACAAATTATTTTTAATACCTTAATTGAAAATCTGCAGATACGAGAGGAAAGGTAATGTGTTAATTCTGGTTAACACCATAAACACTTTAGAAGATGCCATTTCTTTTTTATATACAATCTCTGTCCTCGTAGCACTTAAAAAGTTATGATGCTGAACGCTTGTTCACTCAGCGTTCTTCATGCAAGTGAACGTATGGTAAGAAAAACACATATACTGCACCCTTGGATATTCATCTATCTGAGGGTCCAATTCTATTACCATGTCTTTATTTGTGCCTAGAATGAGATAACAGATGCTTAATTAAGGAGGCTCTCTTTCTTTCTGTTCCTGTGCATAATTGTTAGCAGAAACTAAAATAAGGAATAGAAAAAGCTATTCCTAATTTTCATGTTTTCTGTATGCCACACTCATAAACAGGGTAGTTGTATTTTAAAAAAAAATGCTGAGCTATACAAATTCAGGTCTCAATCCTGAAAATGCTGGCACATGTGTTTAACTTTCAGCACAGGTACTCTCACTGACTTCAATGGGACTACTCGTGTGTCTAAAATTAAGTATATGCATAAGTATTTGCAGGATTGGTGTCTCAGAAAGAGAACCCTGGAAGTTTGTGTGACAAATATAAATATTTTGAAACTTCATGCACTTTACATTTCAGCAAACTGACGTATTTAAAAGCTTTCTATAGTTATTTGTCATTTTAATACAAATTCATGGCAATATCCTTCATGTGAAAAGGTGCACTTATGCAGCAAAATCCAACTTTAATTTGTTTATTGTCTTTCAGACAAACTAAGATAAAATACAATAGTACAGAATGAAGGATTTTTTTAGAGGAGAAAAGTGTGTACTAAACTGTTCTTTACTTTCATCTTAGTTTGTAAACACTATTCTTTCATACACATGTACAACAAGAAACCTTTTGTGTAAAATCTACTGATTCAGAATGGTTGCATTTATACCATAGACTTGCACTGATTGCAGTGGACAGATGTGGAAAGGGAGTGGCTGCAAAAATATGGATACAGACTGCAAAATCCCTGGTTTATAGCTGATGTGGTTCTACATAACCTTAGACTCCTTTACCCGCACTGGCAGCATTGGTAACTCCCCAGGGAGTTGCAATACTGTGACCATGGTGACAGGTTTCACAGGGCATATAGAAGTGTTGAAAGCTGATCAGTGTAGCATTTACTTAAGTTACAGAATATATTTTTACAGTTTATTTCCCCACTCTCTCTACATTTAGTCAATAACCTCTCTGTATATTTAATGTGACTCTTCTATGTAAATGGTGTGGGGGTCTTGGGACAGTTGCACAGTGGTAAGGGACAGTTTCACGTAGCCACACTTCCTCTCTGCACAGGCTTTCAAATAACTATTTTTGCTGACTTTCATCAAACGGGTCCCTTCTGCTTTGCTTGGGGGAGAGAAAGGAACATATGGTTCAAAGTAACAAAAGAGAATTCTACATAATACTATTATGTGACAGTCAATACAGTAGTTTGTCTGACCAGTTCATCTAGCTGTTTTATGCTTTTTGATTTATCAGTTTATTTATTTATTTATGTTTATGACTCTCTTTATAACTTCTTGCAAAGGGTATTGGTTGTATCATCTTGTCAGGTCATCTTGAATTTTCCCTGTGTCACTTTTTCAGCATCCACTTTGTTCACTCTTAATATTTCAGTCTGGTCAAACTTTACACATCACTTATACACTTTAATCCTCTTGTAGTTTCATACTCAAGCACTATAAACAGTAATTAATGTGCTTAATGCTTCACTTGTCATTTTATATCAGAACTTGATGCCAAGCGTGAGTATACTGTAGGATTATGACTGTGAAAAACATTGTTACCAATCATACTTTTATGAAATAATTTACAATATTCTCTGTAGGTAATATTATTTTTCAAGAGAGACAAAATGATGCTTTATTTCCTATTTTTGTGTATGTTACTATGACTGATCCTTGTTTTTAAACTTCATTTTTCCTCATGCATTTGAATAACTCTGGCTCCCCCTGTTGCTTCAGCAATTTCCATATACTTACTAGGGTTGCCAAGCTTCTGGGATTGCCCCGGAGTCTCCAGGAATTAAAGATTAATCTTTAATTAAAGAGTATGTCATGTGATGAAACCTCCAGGAATACATCCAACCAAAACTGGCAACGCTAATACTTACACAAAATCATCGTTTTGCCACTTCAGAGGAAGGGTATTTCTCCCAAGATGGTGGAGGGCTGAAAATTAGTGTCTTTTGGTTAGGATCAGAAATCGGTACCAGGTTCGATTTAATCCACACCATCACCTCCAAAATACAAATTCAGCAACTTTCAAGAATCCAGGGAAGTAGTTTTAGAGGAAAAACAAAGGTAAAGTTACTGATTTTTATTAGGGTTCACCATTCTTTTGCTCTGATGTGGACTTAGTTCCTCACACCTTGTCCAGGCCCCTGGCAGAGTGGAGGAAGGTCTGCATGAGAAATCTAAATCTGCAACACAGAAACCCCACAAAATTCTAAAAGAAATGCCAAGAGGCGTAAGTCTCCTTACTGAGCAAATGGCTCTTTGCACAACACATTGTGTGAAAATAAAGATGACATACAGGACATCAAAGGAAAAGTTCAAGAGGAGGCACACTGATTCGGGGGCATCGGAGACAGAAACGCTAAAGCCCAACCTCAAATCAATACAAAATTATGCTGAAATTGCCAGAATGCAAAATCAATTGAAAAACCTGGCAAATAGAGAAAAAAAGATTTAATATAAGGTTAGTGGGTCTTCCTGAAGGAGGAGCTATGCTTTCCTTCATAAATAACTTCATCAAGGAATTTTTTGCCACAGAAGACTCCGAGTTTGATGTTGAGATAGGAAGATCCCATCTCAATTCATTTTAATTAGTTCCTGTGTCTTTATCTAGGCCTTACAGGTGAACATAACCTAGAACACAGATTTGAAAGGCTCCATGCATCCAAGGCCATCCTCCAAGTCACTCCATGCATCTGAAGAAGTGGGTTTTTTTACCCACGAAAGCTTATGCTCAAATAAATCTGTCTTTGAAAAAGGAAAAAATATAGGAATCTAGTTTTAATGTACAAGTTGAATGCATCTTGCAAAAGTGATCTATTAGTCTGATCTGTATAATGTTTATATCTAAGACTTCAGTAAAAAGCTAAATTAGAAAAAGTCTAAGCTTTGCTTGAAACGCATGAAGCATGTCCATAACTAATTCCCATGCGATTAGCACATCTTCATTTGTCTCAGAGCAAACTTTGGCAGAGAAGTGCTGGGCCCTGAAAAAACAACAACAAAAACCAGACATCTTCCGATAATAAAAAACAAAATCTCCAGGAATAATTGACAAAAGTGTTCTCATCAGTATTTTTACTTTTCTTTTTGTCCTACCCCTTGTGCTGTACCAGGAAAAGGGCTGCTTCTTTTCAGTCTTTTAATACTTTCTCTTATCTCCAGTTGTATTGATTACTTGATGCAACTCACTCGGCTCTTCTGATCTTTTGTTACCTCCTCTGTGATTCTGCTTAAGCCCACTGCTTTCACTTAGCTTCCTTAAAAGATATCACAATTCAAATAATAGGCATAGCTACTGCACAAAAGGCAGCAGCACATGTAAATCTAAGTCCAGAAGTTCAGTGATTAAAGCAAGTCATAGTCATAAGGAGATAGTTCAAAGTATTACACTTGTATGTATTTAGAAAAACAAATAACTCCTTTGTCATTACAGGATTATTTCCTATAATACAGTCTCAATTAAATTTAAAAGTAGCTGACTTTTAAAGGAATGCAGAAGTCACAGTGTTTATTGGGAGACTATTTCATTTTCCGATAGATCACACTATTTAGAAAAACAGAAAACAGCTTTATTGTTTTGCGAAAGTTTCTATGAACAGTTTCATCCTGTTTTTCTTATACTCCTTTGGGTAGTCTCAAACAATTCCTTTCCATCCTTGGTGTTAATATCCTGTACTCATTATTGCCCTTCATTGTCAGTTAGCCAATAAATAGTTTTTTGTAGGTCCTGTGACTCCTGTCTATGGTATAGCTGAGCTTGTTGGTTGCAAGACTGACTTTCAACATGGTCTGTTTCTACAGGCTACATAGTTAATGCTCAATTAGTAATTGTGACAACTGCTCATGTTTTATCCTTGCAAGAGGCCTGGAACAGTATATGGATGGGCACCTCCCTTCTCTTTTAAACCTGTATGCCCAGTTTGGCTAGGCTTCTTTTCTACTAGTTTAAACTCTGTGAGCAATATGATCATCTATGCTTTGTCCACACTGCATCACAAGTGCAATACTGTAAATTACAACAGTTCTGCTCTAGTCCTGTAATAGTTCATTGTATAAACACTAGCAGTCTGGACTACTGGAAGCCTGTTGTGTTCATTGTATCCACATGCAGCACCCCTCTTATTGTGGTACCAATATATCATAAATAATAATACCAATACCTGAAGCAGGGTTTTTTGGAGAATAACAAGCCACACTTGGAGAGATTCAAATAAAAAAGTGAAATATATAAATTAGCATGTGTTAATGTCTGAAATACATTTACTTAAAAATGTATCAGTATTGTATGAAATATTACTTCTTGTAAACCAAGAAAAGCCTTAAGATTGCATGCATTGTACTATATGAAATGGAGATTTTGTATGCAAAAAATTACAGAAAATGCACTAACTTAAAACAAGAAAGTAACTGGAATTACAGGAGTTTCTGCACAGAGTAGTCCCTGAAGGAGTTGCAGGATCATTGTGGGTTAGTGCTGGGAGGACCAAATGCAATGTTGCAACTGCAACACCAACATTTGCTCAATGCACTAGAGGTGCAGAAGTGAAGTAAGCCAATGCAGGATACAAAAATCCAGAGACTTGCTCCAAGGAAGTTCAGTTTCAGGGTTGCTGGCAGCACTTGTGCACCTTTGTAACTATTATTTTGTGTATGTGACCATAGGGCATTCAACAATTGTGGCAGAGATTCCAGTACCAAAATATTCCAGCATAGAAAGGGATGTAGATTCCATTCCATTGTTCCCTTAGCTAGTGGTGATGCTTGATATACATATCCTTCAGGCAGTCTATTCCCTACTATGGGGTGATTGCCCAGATTTTTTTCAGACTGCACTGATGCAAACATAGCTAAGCATTATGGTAACGCTGGATGCACAAACTTGGTTTACACTTGGTATTGTTATGAAAATAAAACTCTGGACACAACTCAACTGTTTGTTCTAACCAGAATTGGATGAGAGTATTAGAAAAACATGGCTAGACTTGGAGTTGTATTGTGGCTGAACCTTTACTTTGTGGCTCTATACATATGCCAGTGTTTTAGTTTTCTGATAGGTTTACTGGAATATATGTGAGAACTTTGTAAGTATTCTCTCTTTAACGGTGCCTTGCAGTGTGTAACTGTCAAAGCAGTTTATTTCCTACTTGTATTTCTAAAGTCTCCACGTCCCTTTGTATCACTTCTATATTTTCCAATTCCTGCTTTTTAGTAGCAGCTACATTGCAATCAAACATTTTATGATAAAAATGAACTTCTGAAAATGTAATTTCTCACAGTTTGGGCTATATTTCATCATTAGTATTATGATGGATACATTTGACAGGGTAGGCTGTAACTTTACAGTTAAATTTACTTCAGATATACTCCATTAGTAACAACCAAGATACAGCTTTAAAGTCAGAGTAAATTTAAGTGAGTGAGTAGAGTGCAGGTTCTGTGCATCTCAGCATTAGCTAGAATCACCCTACTTGCAGAGTGCTAAATCAGGCAGAAAGCCCTCTGTGTGCTCGGAAAGGGAGGGGAGGGTTTTGCCTAGGAATAGCTCCTGACCCTCCTAATTGCCAATGCATCATTTGCTCCCACCCTCCAGCACCTGGGACTCCCAAGCACTCAAGAAGCACCTGCACCGTGATTCTAACTGACCCTCAGTGCAAGAGCCCTTTGCACCTTTTTTTTAAACCTCTTGCATAAGTGGCCAGAATATAATCTTGTATGTGATAGTATAGTGCAATATAGCTTCTGCCATATAGAGGCTTTGAATTAGTAACTTAATTTATAGCTGTGTTGTGGTGCCTTTACTCAGGCTGAGTAGCACCTTACTCCTCAAACAGACCCAAATCAGTGAATAGAGTAATTTTTCTATTTAGTTTTCAGGTTTTGCATGGCATTTTTGAAACTTTATTTAAGAAAACTCATATCTTTGCAGAAAGATGTATTTTCAGATTTTCTCTACTATGTAAATCATATCAGATTTCATTGTCCTTTAAAAAAAATAAAAAAATAAAAAAAGCACTAACAGGCTGTTTTTACCCCTACTTTTCTCTGTATTCATGGAGAGAACAGCACTTTTGAAACATCTGCATACACTTTAGAGAAGGAGAGCATGGTGCTGCTTCCAGCTTTTGTTCATTTAAAGGGAACTGGATTAGCTGGTAAAACTCCTTAGTGTCTGTTTGTTCTGCTAGCACTACAGCATTTACTGATTGTCCTTCAGCAGCAAATGACTAACCTTCCCTTCTAGTAGCTAGGAGACACTAATTTAAAGATGCTGACATTATCTTCTTGTAGCAATGGCCACTTCAATAAGTGATTTAACGATTCTTCTGTGCTTTTGTGCATGTACGAGGGAGGGGACACAAATAAATGGGATACAAATTAAATTTGGTATAGTTATTAACACATTTCATGTTGGATACCTTCATATCCTTCACAGAATTCCCAACCTGTGAACCACTTACTCAATTTATATGCAAAAATGGAAGATGTGTTAGCAGCAAATGGAACTGTGACTCAGGCAAGTACCAAATGTTCAGTATTCTAAACTGATTTAATTAGGGACTGGGGGTACTTTTTATAAAAAATACTCATTTCCTACTGGGACTGAGAGTAAATCCAGCTTGTAGCCCTGCATAAAATAAATATAATGGTATTTTACTGATTTAAAATTAAAAGTTGTGAAACTGAGGCCACACACCTGGGAGACCACAGTAGAGATAAGAATTGCTCTTGGAGTTAAACCTGGAACATCACTGCAAATATACTGTATTATATTAGAATAGAATGCAATATGAGACAATATTTGGTTATAAGAATGACCAAGAATCAGAGCATTTCCTTGAAATAAAATAATTAGTGGAATGTATGTTTAGCTGAACAAGTGTGCAAAGTGAGCTTTAGTGTTTCATGCATTAGCTTTCCCTTTCTTGGGAATCACAATCAAAGTTTACAGGAATCATCAGACCATATAGAAATAAGGAAGCCCATTCCATCCCCCTTTTGAAGAATTAATTAGAATCCTTTTCTCCATCTGTTTGTAAATGTGTAATGAGAGCCTTTCACCCCTGTTATTTTAAAAGGCTAATTCTGACTTGAGATTTTCATTTTGGCCTTAAGTTATCTGAAGCCCATTCATCAGTCTAATGCATGACTTTGTTGGGAGTAAAACTAAGGCCTTGTGTTTACCAAAACACAAATATTTACACTCAATTGCATAAAAGGGACACCTCCCATATATATTGCATAAAAGGGCCACTTCCCATAGCTAAGACAGGACAAGGAACTGCTCGTGGTGACATAAGTAGTTCTGTTATGATCCAGCAGGGAAAGCAATATATAGAACTTTAACATACTGACTATCACTTCTCTGTTTTCTTCTCAAGGACACTGTAGATATGAAAACAGTAAATGCAAACATTATTGCATCTATTTATTAACGTTTCTCATGACGGTCAAGCTTCTATTCAGATTTTGTACCATTTATAGCTGGTCTGGCTTTTTTTTTTTTCTCATGTTGACTCTGAATGTTCGCAGATGACGACTGTGGCGATGGGAGTGATGAGTTGGGTTGTGTTCACTCATGCGCCAGTAATCAGTTCAGATGCTCCAGTGGCAGATGTATACCAAGTCATTGGGCTTGTGATGGTGACAATGACTGTGGAGACTTCAGTGATGAAACCAAAACAAACTGCACCAAAGAAGGTTTGCCATTTGAATACTGTGATAAAAATTTGGTCTAAATGAATAGTAAACTTTCTCATCCATTGGAAAAGTGAAAGTGATTTAAATTGTTGGTGGTGGAAAACAGATATCTAAGATCTGACACCCCTCTTAAAGTGGTGATTCAAACAGAATATAAAGGGGATAGGGAGTTAAGTCCTGGATAGCTCAGAGGACAAATCTTAGGGACAGCCAAACAGGCAGACTGAAGATTTTGTAGTGTTTTTGTTTTTGAGTTACTATTAAAACCGAACTCTAGGAAGGAGTGATGCTCTTGCTCGCAATTATCCTTTACAGGTAACAGGAGAGAGAAAAATAATGCCAATCAATTAAACAAACAAAAACCTACCGTATCACCGGGGAATGGCAAGACCAAATTTGCTTCCTTAGGCAGCTGCCTATTTTGCCAATAGCTAGAGCAGCCTCTGCTGAAACAAATCCAGCACAATGCTGATCGTTTTACTTCACTGAATTATACTGAATATGATTCTTGTCCTTTTAATAGAGATAGATGTTTCCTGGATCAAGATACACTAGGCAAGGCAAAATTGCTTAAGTTACCACTTTAATATCTGCGAGTATTTTTACACAACAGTTTAGCTCAATATAATATTAAAATAATAAGAATTTACTATAATTATTTACATTTTACCAAAGATTAATCCCTACAATTTCTACTAATCAAACAAAAGAATGAAATTGTGCTTTACAATGAAAACATATCTGATCTCCAATTTATGGTAGTCATTCTTTTGTTCCTACTGTTTGGTTTACTAAAAAAACAAAATCTATTGCCCCGTGTGGCAATTTAACAAAATGAGCACATGTGGTGAATTTCTTAATTTTTAATAGAAATTAAAGGAAAGCTTCTATTGTTATGTCATTACTGACAATATTGGCCTTCTGCTGTGACTGGTGATGTAGCAAGTTTCCAAATTAATTTGATTATGTACTAAAATTTAATTCTCCCATCACAAACTACTCTGAAACCTCCAGGGAAATATAGTAAAAATACTGTAGAAACTTATTTGATCTCAAATACAAAGATGCTCACAAAAATATATCTTTATTGTGCCATTGTAATTAAACTATGTAGTATTTGCAATATTTTCTATAGACTGAATAATTTTACAATAAAGCAAAATATGGCTATAAAGTACAGACCCGTTTACGCGCGGATGTCGGGTGTCAAGCCGTCACGACCGTGTGTTAACAAACTGCAGGTTAAGAGGGACATGCTGAAATATCTTAAGATACGTCTTTACCAATATTGGCGATCAAAAGGAAGAGGAAACGCCAGTAGGCCTACAACACGTTTCTGCTCCGCACTTCCTGTCAAGTTCTGTGTCAGCGAGTTAGTGAGCAAATCTGTAGCGCTACATAACAAGTTCCTGTACCACATGTTAACGAGTCTCATGTGTTAAATAGGTAGCACTGAGAGGCATGGTGCTACCTCACGTTAAGCGGATTCGTGCGTAAACATGTCTGTACTGTATTGTAAAGTTGACTTTTGTGTGGTGCCCACTCTACCTACAGTAGTTAAAATAGGAGCTATTACTGTGTTTTGAAGTTTTTATCCTGTTGCCCATATATTGGGGAATATAAGGTAAGACAAACATAATATTTTAGATATAAAAGCCTTATCACCCAATAAAAGAGAAAATCAACAGAATATGTATGTCCCACTAGAAACCCTGAACGAAGTTTGTAAAGAAAGCGATGATAAATGTTGCACTAAACAGGTCCCTAATTTATAATTCTGTTATGTTTTTCTTACCTAAACTGAGGAATGAAAACCTAGATATATTCTGCTGTTATAGCCCTGTCATTTTGTATCATCCGCTTAAATTAATTTCATTTGCACATCAGTTGAGTTCAAATCATTGAATTAAACCTCAGGAACCAGGCTTTATTATTTTTGACATAACATTAACTTTAATGTAGTTTTCCTGTTTGTACTCATGTAATAAATTTTATCTTTCCAAATCTAGTTCTGAGTAAAGCTATGAAGAATATTTACAATTTTTAGTTAGTGGTAAGAACCTTGTGGAACTGTGAACACATTCAGTTGCCCTTAGGTTTAATGGGAAAAAGCAGAAAGGCTTGAGCCTGCCTGTGGATGCACTCAATATGCTTCCATATGCTTTGTAAACAAAAACTTTAAATAGTTGTAGTCAAGTTTATTCCCAACTCCTATAATGCATGTCATTTTTTAATGGAGAGTATAAACGTATTTCTGGTTTGGAAAACTCCCTTATATGGTTGTGGAAATTTTTAATGCTGTGCATCATGACCTCTTCTTGAAATTAAAACAGAATTATTCAGCTGATTTTAACCTGATTTCTTCATCTTTATTAAAACAAAATTTAATTATCAAACCACTGTGGATTATTAAAAAGGAACTTGTATTTCTTCAAGTAATATACCTATGGGTACTCCACTTCAGGTGCACATGTGCTGCATGCGCCTTTGATTGGAGGCTTTCTGTATCAGTGCCCATTCAGTCCTCACCTGACCTTAGCTATCTTTGCACCCTGCATTGAGGTTATATAGTGCAGAGACAAATGAACTGCCCCCATATGATCCTCAACTGCCTCAGGCTGAGATGGAGCATCTTGTGGTGCCTGCTTTTTACTTTATTTACCTTTAGGGAATAGCTTTATTAGTTTCACAGTTGTTATTTTTAGGTTTTTAGTTAGCCTTTTAGCTCTTACTAATTTTAGTAGTTTTAATAGGGTTATTTTTGGTGGAATATTTCTTTGGGAGACTCCTGTTCTCCCCCCTCCCCCCCACACACACATGCACACCCTGCATCCCCCCTCTCTGGGGTCTCTTCTTTTTCAGGGAGTCTATCCTTGGATTATGCCTAAATCCAGATGCTGCCTCATTTGCCGGGATCCTATCCTAGTTAGTGACAGCCACTCTCACTGTATCCGCTACTTAGGGATCCATGTCCCGTCTAAATATAAAATTTATTCAGGTTTTAAGGTAGGTCTATAAAGAACAGGGAGATAAGGCTTAGGCTTCTCATGATGGAGTGCTCCCTTCAACCTTCCTCAGACCCAGGCCCAGATACCCGCCCCCCCCCCCACACACACACTTTTGTGCAATGGTATTCTAGTTACCACAATGCCCCATTGACCTCTGCAGACCACTCACTCAGTAGACCTATGTGGGACAGAACCATGGGGAATAGCATCAAGGCTTCTAGAAAGAAGAGTTCCAGATCCTCTCAAAGAGAAATCAGTGCCAACAAGCTTAAGTCACCTCAGAGACCTGCTGTTACGGAAACCTCACATCTCATAAAAGGTATAACTAAGTCTCCAAGCTCTCTTGACATTGAAGGCCCCTCTTCAGCTAAGGCTTCAGGTACTTCTATGTCCCATGGTATCCAGCATTGCTCAGTACTGAAGCCACCCTCTAGTATCATCCAAGCACATTATGCTAAGAACTCTGTATCGAAGAAGCTGGTACCATATGTGGTTTCTGCCATTATATCTGAAGTACCCAAGCTGACACCACAAAGTGACTGGAGCCAATGAAGCCAAGGTCATTCTTGGTACCACTACTTCTCACTGCCCTGTTCCTGCTCAGCTTTGCCAGGTACCGTAGGAGTTGAAATTCTCCAGTAACTTGTTTGTCTCAGATGAAGCCAAGTCCCCTCTGCTAACAGATGTGGAAAGAATCTTAGTGATGGAGATTCATCTGTCACTGGTAACACGTAATTCTCCAGTGCCGACTTGCTCCCTGGTATCTCTTATAAAGAACAAACAACTTGATTCAACACCATGTCTGTTTGCCTCTCCCTTGGACTGTGAAGTTAACTCCTCTGACTCTCATGTTTCTGTTCAAAGCTTGCTTGATTATCAAGCCAGAGCTACCTCTCCTGACACCTTCTCTGAGGGAGTAGCTCCAACGCACAGGCAAACTCAAGTCACCGCACATTCTTCCTGATATGACCAGTCTTGGGTGCCCCTCTGTTTTTCTTTATGGCCACTCCTGAATGGCCATAAAGGGATCTCTGGGTTACTTATCAGCAATAATTCACCAGAGCACTCAGCTAGACCCCTGGGGAGTGCCAGAGGCAGCAATCACTTGCTCCTCCTGTCCCTCCACATCAATCTCCATCTCAGGATGAATCTTTCAAGGAAGAGGAGAAAAGGGCTGATGAGGAAGCTACGCCATAGACTAACATCTCCTCCTCCTCGCCAGATGAAGTGCTGACACTTCCTACCCCTTATATATGGATGATTTTAGGCAGTTCTCTTTTGAATGATTGCACACATCTGTTTGTATGTGTTTGTGTGCTACAGTGCACAGTTGGTAGAGAGTTTTTCCCTTGGCTGTACCCGCTGGGAGGCAAAGCACCCTCTGTTGCCCCACACACCACATGCAGACATAAAGGACTAAGCTGCCTCTCAACCCTTCTCAGTTCCTTCCTACTGCCATGAAAGTTGTTGGAGTTCCCTGCCCTTGCTTCTGCAAGTCTTTATCAAATCTGTAAATAGTACCCGTTTTGTGTATTTAATTAGTTGGTTAGTTAAAAAAAAAAAAAAACACAATCTTGTGTGTGTGGTTCTGGCCCCTGATCTGATTACTGGCCTCAGTTCCAGAGATATGCTACGCTCTACAGATTTCAAGCACTGCCACTCATATGGTAGGGCATTGCCTAATAGTAGTCCTCATCCCAGCTGCCTTAAGTGAGTTAGAAATGTGCCATTTGTAAAGGCTTTAAGCACCATTCAAAAAAAACCAACAGGTTATCCAGACTAAAATATCTGCTGCTTGAATTGACACTACACTCTCCATCTGAGCTGTCTACCTCAGTTCAGGTACCGAGCCCCTTGGCAATGATCAGTTGTGCATCTCAAGTGCTACTGGTACCAAAAAAGCGGCAGCAGAAATCTGAGTCTTTTCCAGGATTGTCGAAGGACACAAAGTTATCAAGTTCTTCTTAAGACTTCAGAGTGCATTCAAAGAGGAAACACTCCGCACAGCAGATCTCTAACCACAGAGTGTCTTTCTGGTAACTTCTACTCCTGAGGCATTTGAGCTGCCAAGAGAGTTGTTAAACCTCTGGGTGCCACTGTCACTGACAGTTCAAGAGACTTGCCCGGCACCAGCACTAATGGTACCATCGTCAGCACCTTCATCTCTGTGCCGGACAGTTCAATTAGACTTGGCCATTGGGATACTGATTAAAGCAGTACTGTCTAGGCCGGGAAAGCCACAGTTGATCTCCCTTGCTCCCTTCCCTCTTCACCGATATCAACAGGTACATCACTGCATGGGCAAAAGAAGAGACATCTTTGTCACCAGACTCTGAATAACTATGTGTTGTTACCTAGCCGGTCCCACCATCAGGAGAATGTCACCTGCTTCCCCTAGTGTCAGCTTCCATTCCGGCAAAGGACTTATAGAAGGTATCCTTGGGCTATGCACAGTTGGGAGGCAGGGACATACAAGTGGCTCTTTTGAAACCCGTGAGGCTTCCCCTCATCAGTTGAGAGCTCCCCCACAGCCACCTCAGCTGACTCCATCTACTGGTCATCAGGAGCATTGACACTGAAAGCACCCTAGCATCTGTACTGAGCCTGGCACCAAACAGATTTGGAATTCCTCTCTTGACCAGCTGCGAGCGGAGCAGCAACTGGACCCCAACCCCTGGTACCATTGGCTTCCTCTTCTTCAGACTCTCCAGAGGTGCAACAGAAAGTCCAGGACTTAGCTTTTGGTGGGTCATCACTCTTCACAGAAGAACGATGAGACTCTTCATAGTCTCAAAGACTCTGTAGAAAGAGCAACTGTAAAAACCCTGGACATTTATATCCCAGCAGTGAAGTGGGATTTGCCTCTTGAGTCAAGACCTACTAAGGAGAAGGAACACAGGTTACAAGAGACACCAACCACCACCTTCTAACTTGGCAGCTGCCCGTTCATCTTCTAAGAGCTCATTTTGGTGGGCTGGTTGAGAGCAGACTGCCAGTTCTAACAGTGCCAACTGTTCTTTCCCAATTTTTGCAGATCATCTGGCCCACTTCCATTGTGCTTGGGACCACATCACAATGGATTGATGGCTTCTAAACACGGTGTAAGTGGGATACAATTTCCCAATTTATTTCTATTCCCCGCCCATCCTCCTTCACTGTCCCTCTTCCAGGACCCCTCTCACAAGACAGTGTTGTTGCAAGAAATACAATTGTTCCTTCTTGTAGGGGCTATAGAAGAGATCCCTTCTTTGTTCAGCAGAAATGGGTTTTACTCCCAGTACTTCCTGATCCTGAAGGCACAAGGGGATCTCAAGCCTATTTTCCATATAAGGCAGTTAAAGTAGTCCCCCCATCCCCACCCAAAAAAATCAAAATTCTGGATTGTTGCTCTGATTTCCATTATTTTTTCCTTGGAGTCAGGGGACTGGCGTGTCGCTCTCAACTTAAAGGACACCTTCTTCCATGTGATTCATTAGCACACCAGAAAATTTCTGAAATTCATTGTCAGCAGCCACCATTCTCAGTTCACACTGCTCCAATTTGGTCCCTTGGCTTCCCCATGTGTTTTTACAAAGTATATGTCAGTGGTAGAAGCATTTTTCCAGAGGTTAGGGGGTCCATAAGAACATAAGAATGACCAGACTGGGTCAGACCAATGGTCCATCTAACCCAGAAAACACTTTTTCGACAGTGGCCAATGCCAGGTGCTTCAGAGGGAATGAACAGAACAGGCAATTATTGAGTGATTCATCCTGTGTCGTTCACTGCCAGCTTCTGGCAGTCAGAGGCTAGAGACACCTAGATCATGGAGTTGCATCATTGATCATCTTGGCTAATAGCCATTGATGGACCTGTCCTCCAGGAACTTATCTAATTCCTTTTTGAACCCCATTATGGTTTTGACTTTCACAACATCCCCTGGCAACGAGTTCCACAGGTTGACTGTGTGTTGTGTGAAGAAGTACTTAATTTTGTTTGTTTTAAATCAACTGCCTATTAATTTCATTGTGTGACCCTTGGTTCTTGTGTTATATGAAGGAATAAATAACACTTCCTTATTCATTTTCTCCACCCCATTCATGATTTTATAGACCTCTATCCTATCTTCCCTTAGTTGTCTCTTTTCCAAGCTGAAAAGCCCCAGTCTATTTAATCTCTCCTCATATTTAATCTCTCTGCTCCATACACTAAATAATTTTTGTTGCCCTTGTCTGTATTTTTTCCAAGTCTAATGTGTCTTTTTATGAGATGCAGCAACCAGAACTACATGCAGTATTCAAGGTATGGTTGTACCATAGATTTATATAGTGGTGTGATATTTTCTACCTTATTATTTATCTGTTTCCTAATGGTTCCTAACATTTTGCTAGTTTTTTTGACTGCTGCAGCACAGAGTAGATGTTTTCAGTGAGCTATCCACAACACCAAGATCTATCTTGAGTGGTAACCCCTACTTTAGATCCTATCATTTTGTCTTTATAGTGGGGATTATGTCTTCCAATGTGCATTAGTTTGCATTTATCAACATTGAATTTCATCTGCCATTTTGTTGCCCAGTCACCCAGTTTAATGAGATCCCTTTGTAACTTAGTTAAGTCCAAAGCAGACTGCTATCTTGAGTCCATTATTCCCTTACCTGGATGACTGGCTGGTAAGAGGTCGATCCAGGTTGCAGGTGACTTAAGGGGTGGATTGTTTTCAGCCCCATTGGAAATAATGGACATGGTGTCCCTCTTTGTGGCGGGCAGCCTCATTTTCATAATTACTAATCATTACAAAGATTAAAATCACACAGTGACCATCTTGCTGAGGGGAGCCTGTGGCTTCAGTCCTATTGACCGTAATGGGAAATGGTGGCCATTTTGGATAAGATAAAACTTCGTGAGTTTGAATGCAAAAATCAGAAATTCATGAGGCCCGTTTGAAAAAAAAGTATTGAAAGACTTGTGATAAAATCATAGAATAGATATCATTGGAGATGAGGAAGTCTCCTCTTCTGGATCCACCCGCCTTCTTGGCCTGGAGTGAACAGGCCTTTATTCCTTCTTCCTATGTGAATCAGACCTTGTGGATATTCCTTCTGGGGTTCCAGGAATGGGAAGAAATCTAACTCTTCCTTGTATCCAGAGTAAGTTAGATCTGAATGCAGAGAGCCCCCATTACGTGAGAATTTCCATAGGATGATTTGGGATCCTATATCTTTAAAAAAATAAAAAATAAAAAAAAAAAATGACACAAACAAAATCCAGAAGTTTTAAGTTAGTACTGTGGCTTTGTTCTTAACTCACAACAATATAGAAAATTATTTTTTAACTAAACCTTTAGTTTGTGGAGAATCTTAGTATTATGGAACATGGAAACTACCTGTATAACTTTTCAAATGTGTTAGCAATGGCTTTTGTCTCAGGACTGCAGAGAGGAGCTCCCAGTTTGCTGGTCTGTGCCTAAAGACACTGTAGTGTTGCAGACTGATTGTGAGTTGTGCTCCTGGCACTTTGCTATGAACCCCCAACCATTGCTCCCACATTACTTTGAAGCTCAGTGATACCACTGATTTGAATGAGGGCAGCCTGAAATTACTCAAAGTAACATCATAGAATAACAGTATAAAACTTCAAAGGCTCCTGGGAGCAATTTAGTTGGGAGAACCCTCCAACATGAGAGTTTATATTATTATTATTTTATTTATTATTAGAAGAACATCCTTAGGCAGCCTTGAAGTTTCTTCAGTGTTTAAACAAAATAAACAAGTTGCTTTACTGCAGCAGCTTCCTCATGAGTTGTAGGACAGAAAGACTACAAAGAAAGAGACTAATCAAAAAGTTAAATTCCTATATTAAAAAGAAGTCCAGGGCTTTTACTGTCACCAAACAAGGAAAATAAATGCTTAATAAAATTGACTATGGTTGTGGACAAATGCTGGTAAAAATTGTTCAGATTATACTTTTCAGTGTAAATCAAGAATGCAGAACTTTTCAAGACATGACTTTAAAATATGCCTTAATACGGTTCAGAGGTTTGGAATACTATAAATAATCTTGGTGGTGACGATTAGGTTAGCAGAGTACAGGTGAGGAATCCAAAACATACAAAATAAGGCTCTAATCTTGGAAACACACATATGCTTAATGTTAAGCATCTAGCTAATCCAAATGAAGTCTTATCACATAATTACTGTGCTTCAATACATATAGGTCTGAATCCTCAACTGTACAGAGCTCATGCTCAGCATAGCCGAGTGGGGAAAGGCCAAGATAACCGTCACCTTTTATACCTTTAAGATCCTTGGAGGTAGTTGAGGGCTGAACTGGCCCATGGTGTATATTAGAGCAGTTGCATGGCTGTTCTAACTTATGCCAACTGGAAGCATCACCCAAGGACCATTCTGCTTGTCCAGCTATGTTAGATCATATTGTTTTCCAGTGCCATCCCTAGCAGAACATCTACTAAGCCAATGCAAGATTAAAAGTGAGTGGTATAAAACTAGGTATGTCAGCTTGTGAACTGAGGATTTCACTGTGCTGTAGAAGAATCCTCATCTTTCTCATTAAAGCAGCTTTACATCCCCTTTGGGCAGCTCTAGCTGTGCAAAGGGGACTTAACTATGACCAGGGATCTGGCCCGTTCTCCTGAAAACTTTCTTATTAAATTTAAATGTACTTAAATGTGACCTCTTCTTGGGCTCTAAATTCAGGGTTCCATATTGTAAACTTTCTCTAATTGAACAATTTCCATATTTCTTTTCAATGTTTCAGCCAAGATTTTCAAAAGTGAGTAGTGATATTTTGGGAGCCTGTGGTATTGGGTGTCCAAAAATTAAGTCACCCAGAATCACTAGATGCATCTGGATACCGTGGCCTTCATTCCCCTGATTACTGTAGAGCTGATTTCCCTAACCATTTATTGTGGGATGAAACAATTTAGAAATGAAAGGATCAACCAAAGCCCTAAAGCTCATGATCCCTACAGACTCATTTTACAAACTTGTGGTCCATGCTCATAATATATTCCATAGACTCAGTAATTCTATTTGTTTTAATTAAATTGATGGTTATATATGCTCTCTGTATTTCTCTTTCTCTGACAATATGTGTAACTTTTTCTTTAGGTATACGGTGTGATAGAGGAGATGTTTATTTCGGTTAAAAAAACAAAAAACACTGCTTGTTCCTGTTATTCTGCACAAATTGCCAAATTTAACTGAGCAAACGAGACAGCTGTACTGCTGTGTTTATATAAACTAGTTTCTTCATATATACCTGGTGATAGAAAAAACAAACATTGTGAACAAGCTATTCAGTATAGTCAATCTTGTCTCTTGATTATTGTATCTAAGAAACTGCCTCTCCTGGAGGATGCAATGAGAAAGAATATCAGTGTAACCCTGATGGGAATTGTGTTCCTGTGTTGTGGCGCTGCGATGGAGAAAAGGATTGTGAAGATGGCAGCGATGAAAAGGGTTGTAATGGAACTATACGCTTGTGTGATGAGAGAACCAAGTTTTCCTGCAAGAATACAGGTACATTATTATTGTTTGTTCTGATTCAATTGTTTGTCTTTCTCAAGGCCATTTAAAATAAAACTTTGTTATTATTTGTACGACAGTAGTGTCCATAATGTGCTGCGTGCTATATAGACATATATAGTAGGAATACACTATCCCTATTCTGAAGAAGTTACAATTTAAAAAGTTCAAACCAACAAAATTAAATGGTGAAGGGCTAGTGAAAGGGCTATAACGTACACAGAAAAGCATCAATACTGCAGAGACATTCAGGTGCTTAAGTATGTGAGTAGTTCTATTAAAGGCCTCAACACACTTCCCTGAATGGCTCCATTAGTGCTGTCTAGATAATGACTTTGGGCACCGTGAAGAGAGATGGGGCTGTGCCTAAGATGGTCTTCCTTCTATTTAACTGGGTGTGGAGGGTCAGAGCAGTGGCTCACCCGTCCATTGCTCTCCTTGTTCCAGCTAGCATTGCTGGCTGGACACTCAGGGAGGATTATTACTTCATCCTGTAAGGGGCTGAGCAACCTATTGCGCTCAGCCCAACCAGGAGCAACAGAGGAATTGTGTCTTAAGGGGTATCTCGGAGGTAGGATGTGCTCCTGTGGGGGCTGATGTGCCTGCATACTTTGCATTACTCAGCACTGCGCCTAGCATTTCATTCTTTTTGAGCAGGTCCTTAATCCTGAATTATCTGTGTTATTGTTCCAGAGGATGATTTTTTTTGTCGGGGGGAGAAGGTGGGGTTACTAAATCTGCTAGTCTGTTTTAACTATGGTCTTCTGGGGACTGATCTCAGACATATTGATTAAATTGGCAGAGAAGAATGCACTATGATTAAGTGGAGTGTATGCTTATTACTAGGAACAGAACTGTTTGGTTATGTTGGGAATGGGGGAATGGAAATAACACAGTCCGCCATTCCACTCAAAGAAACTGATTACAGGTTTCAGTATCTTTTCCCACAGCACTGTATCTGTTTTGAAATGTTAATGTTCTATTGAAATAGCTTAATTGAGATATTTTCTTACTTCTATTGCTGCCAATTAAATGCTCTAAATAAGAGATAAAAATGCTGTGAGCAAGCAAACACTGTGGAAACTACATGGCTATGGGGTGTTGAGAGATGCAACATGTCTTAAACATGCCTGCTGGCCACAATTAAGCATGTTAAATAAAATGCTGAAAACAGACAAGGCTATAAGTGGTATTTGAGCCCATTGCTGGCAGGCACTTCCGTTTTACGAGAAGGCATTTTAAACAATAACCAAAGTTATACAGTAATTCACAGTGACTTTACATCTTCTAATATGTGGGTATGATGTAACTCTGATTTGGGAGTCTGTACAACTTTTGAATTTTAGATGATGTGTATGAAGCTATTATAAAATACTGTATGTTTTGAATGTCTTTGTGAATTTGAAATTCACCATTTGCTAACATTGCCTTTAGCACAGTAATCATCAGCCTAGGGACAATGAGGAGCCATTAAATTTAACAGCTGTGCTCTGACTATACAATGTGTATGCTCAGGATGCTTCCAGAGTTTGAAAGCCAGTGTGACCAAATCAGGGCCGGCTCTAGGCACCAGCACTCCAAGCATGTGCTTGGGGTGGCACTTTACAAGGGGCGTCACTCCAGCCCTTTTTTTTCCCCCCTTGGGGTGGGCCCTGGACAGAGCCCTGCCGCTGGAGAGCCAGAGCATCGTCCCTGGAGCCGAGCCCGGGCTGTGGTGGTGAGAGGGGCTCCCGGAGTGTGTGAGGGAAGTGGGGCCGGGGATGCAGGGAGGGAGGAGGGATCCTGATGTCGCCACCATTGCCTGTCTCCCCAGGGCAGCACGGCGTTTCCCCACCCAAGTGGGCTGTGCGGGGCACCGCCGGGCTGGGTAGGGGGCGCGGATCCCCGCTCGTGCGCCAATAGGGCGAGTGGCTGGGCAGCCTGATCTGCCAGGGATCTGCCGCCGCTCCCTCCTGCCCCCGGACCCAGCCCGCCACGCACCTCCCCCGCCTCAGCCCTGGGCTGCCTGCCCTGGGCCCCCACCGCGCCAGCGGTGGGGAGAGGCAGAGCCCGGTTCTGAGCGGGGCAGCAAGGGAGACTGCCCCGCCGGGCAGGAGGGCAGCCCTGGGTGCAGCCCTGGGCGGTTGTGGGGAGCGCAGAGAGAGGTGGCTTTCCTCCCCCGCCCGCTGAGTCAGCGACTTCTGAGCGCAGAGAAAGGTGAGGCGCTGGCAGGGCTTGGGCCCGGGGGACGAGGCAGGTGTAGCTGAGCGGCTGGGAGGAGCCAGCCCCTTTGCAGGAGCAGGCCTGATGCCAAGGTGAGTGGCTTCGATGCTGGGGGACCCGAGCCCGCCAGCAGGGGACACACTCTGGAGGTTGTTTCGGCGGGGCGGCGCTCGCGTTTATTTTTTTTGTTTCAGCGGGGCCGCACTCTTATTTTTTTCCTGGGAGGGTGGGGGGGCGGCACTCGGTTGTTTTATTTATTTATTTTTTTGCTTCGGACGGCAAAACAGAGATGATAAAACAGGAGTTTAAAAAGATCTCATAGGGGGTCGGGGGAAGGCTTTTGGGGGGCATGAAGCTTTAGGCAGGGGAGGGAACAATACAGGCAGGGTTTGTATGGGGATGAGGAGCTGTGATAGTTATGATAATAAACTACAGTTCAGTATTTTTAAATTGCTTGTTTTGCATTCCAGGCAGTATCCATGGTTCATATGCTATAAACACATGAACATTTTTAAAATCAGAAATCTTTGTTTGAGTGGCTCACTGTTTTCCTGATACCTGTTTTTTAAATCTACCATGTATACTCGTTCATAAGCTGAATTTTTTGGTAAAAAGTGAAGCATCAAAGAGCAGGGGTCGACTTATCAACGGGTCTACACCAAAATTTGATAATTTTAAGCTCTATGTAATTATTGAATTGAATATCTAATACATTGTCATTTTGTTTACCTGGAGCGTTTGCAGTCACAGAGCCCCTCAGCTCCCAGTGCCCGCAGTTCACCGTTCCAAACCAATGGGAGCTGCGAGAAGTGGCGACCAGCATGTCCCTTGGCCCGCACCACTTCCCGCAGCTCCCATTGTCTGGGAGCGGCAAACCACGGCCACCGTGAGCTGAGGGACTCCGTGCCTGCAGACGCTCCAGGTAAAGAAAACGTCCCGACCCGCCAGCGGCTTACCCTGACGGGCCGAGAGCCAAAGTTTGCCAACCCCTTTTGTAGATCGCTGATGATGGAACGTCAGTTCTGGATTCACTTCTTTAAAAATTTGCTAACATTTTACTTAAATTGTATATTTATTATGTTGTAATTGAGATAAAATAAGTATTAATATAAATAAAACATATGGATATTGATTATACATTTTTTCTCAGTTCATGTCCATGTAAATAAAGCACTTAAAAACACATGCTTTCCTAAAGTTACATTTTCTTAGTACTAGCTGTTTGCTTTTCCTAGTATTGTTCTACTACAGGACTATATTATAATTATTTTTATAGTGCTTACTTGTATTGACCGTAAAATAATGTATTGGTGTCAATACTGCAGCCTTTTAAAGTTGCAAAGGCTTTGTTTAGTGAACTAGATTGGCTTGAAATGAATGCTAAAAGAGCAGTGCTGCAGATCTACATGACATTTGACCCATGCTTTTCACAAAATGCTACACCTTACAAGCCAATCAGAAAAATAAAATGAACAATAGTACTATAGCACTGGTGTCAGTCCACTACTGTGTAATTTGATCTCTTCATGCATTTCTACCAATGGACCTTGTAAGTCTTGAGCCAATGTGAAAATATAATGCACAGAATCGATGGAATCTCTAATAAAATTTAAATAGCCTGTTATCACCACAGACATGCCAATCTACAGGGCTGCTTTGAAATAAACAAAGAACAATAATAATTTGACAGTGATAAAGCAGGTGACATTCCTATATAAACTCCTAGAAAATCTATAAATAGATAATTATTTTCTAAAATTTTCATACTAGTATTAAAATGAATAATGGTGAAATCATAAGAAAACGGTCTGCTTATCATGCAGCGTTCAAACTTAAAGTTGTTGAATATGCAGATGCAAACAATAATTGTGCCGTTGCTTGTGAATTCTGTATCAATGAGAAGCAAGTAAGAGAATGGCAAAAAAATAAAACGACACTAAAAGACATTCCAAGAAGCAAGAAAAAATGTCCAACGAGGTGTGATTCATTTCCTGTGCTGGAGAAAGATCTCAATAATTGAGTTGTTGAATGTCATCAAAATGGGTACATTGTCACTAGACCTGGAATTCGTCTGCATACTCTGCAAATGTCGGAAGACGACAAATACAAGTCAGTAAAGCCATCAGTGTTTGTCATGTCAGCGGGTTGGTTTACTCGCTTCATGAACCATCATGGTCGCTGTCTTCATCAGTGAACAAAAATAGCGCAAAAGCTGCCGAGAGATCTGGAAGACAAAATCGAATCTTTCCAAAGGTTTATTATAAAACATCAAAAGGAATATGCCTTTGAGCTGTCACAAATAGGAAATATGGATGAAACACTGATGACATTTGATCTCCCGAGCAACAGAACAGTAACCGGTGTTGGTGAAAAAATAGTTTTAATTAAAACCACTGGCCATGAAAAAAATCCATTTTATGGTGGTTTTATCATGTTTGGCAAATGGATCAAAGGTCCCTCCTGTTATTATTTTTAAAAGAAAAACCTTGCCTAAAAACATGAAAGTGGGAGTATTGAATGTCTATAAAAAGTGTAGCATAAGAGACCAGGAGCACTTTTTCAAGAAACCGGCTATGCTCGTTTGGGACATGTTCAGGGCACACAAGACAGATGAGGTGAAAATGTGGCCAAAAAAAATGAAAACTACTTTGGCTGTAATATCTGGAGGCTTAACTTCAGCTCTACAACCGCTTGATGTCTTTCTGAACAAACCCTTTAAAGAGAGGCTACGCAAAGTGTGGTCTGAATGGATGTGCTCAGGCACAGCGAAGTTGACAAAAGGCGGGATTGTTATGAAGCCTGAAATCAATCTGGTCGTCCAGTGGGTCAAGGACACGTGCTAGTCAATTCCTTCGGAAATGATAGAAAAATCATTTCGGAAATGCTGTATTATCAATGTGCTCGACGGGTCAGAAGATGATGCCATATTTGATGATGACACAACAGAGGCTAATGATGAGAAGGAATCTGAGTCTAAAGACGACACTGTTGACATCTATGATGACAGTGCAGATGCAGCTGTGACTGAAGCCGAGGTTAATGAACTGTTTGGTGAATCAGAGACTGATTTGGACGTTGAAAGATTTAAAGACTTTTTAAATAAGTTCCTTAGAACAATATGAGATTTTAAAATCAGTAAATGGAAATTTAAAATATTGACTGTAATTTTGAAGGTGAATACATATTTGTTCAGTTATTATTATAACAACATCAGGTTTTTCATTAGATTACATTAAAATATTTCTAGCCAAACTTTTCTTGTGACGCCAATTTTTAAAATATAGCAGGGGTCAGAAAACTTTGTCTCCTGGCCCGTCAGGGTAAGCCACTGGCGGGTCGGAACGTTTTGTTTACTTGGAGCATCTGCAGGCACAGAGCCCCTCAGCTCCCAGTGGCTGCGGTTTCCCGTTCCCAGCCAACGGGAGCTGCGGGAAGCGGTGCGGACCAAGGGACATGCTGGCCGCTACTTCCTGCAGTTCCCTTTGGCTAGGAATGGTGAACTGAAGCCACAGGGAGCTGAGGGGCTCCATGCCCGCGGATGCGCCAGGTAAACACAACGTCCAGGCCTGCTAGTGGCTTACCCTCATGGGCCGGGAGCCAAAGTTTGCCAATCCTGAAATGTAAGGTCGGTTATGAAAGGGTCATACAGCTTTTGCTATTTTTACCTATCCATCTTGGGGGATAGGCTTATAAACGAATGGGGTAATGAACGAGTATATACAGTACATCTTAAATTACTAGTCTGGAATAGCGACAAAGAGTCCTGTGGCACCTTATAGACTAACAGACGTATTGGAGAACAGATCTGAAGAAGTGGGTATTCACCAACGAAAGCTTATTCTCCAATACGTCTGTTAGTCTATAAGGTGCCACAGAACTCTTTGTCGCTTCTACAGATCCAGACTAACACGGCTACCCCTCTGATACTAGTCTGGAATAATTCACTAATTTTTTTCTCTGATATCAGGAGCTCAGTGTACATGAAATAATAGCAGCGCTCAAGCCATCATGAATACAGGATTCCAATAAATAAGTAGTTTTGCAATTCTTTTGTGAGTCCAATGTTAGCTATGGTTGATCTGAGGTCATTTTTATATTTTACTTAAAATAAAAATTTGATTCATATTGTAGGTGCAAAGGAAAATACTATCACTTTTATATTTATCCCATTTAGTCTCGTAGGCCTGATCTATAGTAAAGAAATTAAAATGATTAAATTCCCTAGGATTTTTGTAGAAGACATTGCATCCACATACAGAAACATTCCATACAGTCTGCAAAACAGTTCACAAGTGTTCTAATAACCAGTTACAATAGACTATTTATAAGCAGGCTTACCCGTTAAAGTTTAACTAGTTTAATGCCATTGTGGATGCAGACAAGGTGAAATAGTTAAAATAGTCTTCTCACTACTGTCCTACAGTGCACTGATGGCCTTGCTGAATCTCTCAGGATGACCTGCTTCTGAGAACTGAAGTGGGAATTGTGGGACAGAGAGTATTGTGACTAAAGAATTTAGGATAGTTCTGATGTGCACAGAGGTAATACTTAAACTGATTTAGTCTGGCTAATGTGACTGCACTAACCTGTGTGCCTAGACCTGTTCAATACAACCAATTCAATTACAAATGGCTTAGATCTCTAGTATAGACAAGATATTATAGAACTTTTTAGTTCCCTCAACTCTGGTCTTTTTAAAAAAGAAATCTCAAAAGACTAGAACTAAATTTAATTGTTTAGTTTTTTAAAAATCGTAACCACTATTTTTGAGGAATTAAGGGAGCCTTTTAATATAATTCTTCTATCTTCTATTTTAGGATTTTAAAGGATTCAATTTTGGCTTGGTACGGTTCTCTATTTCTAGGGATTGATTCTATGCAGTCTCTACTTTCAATGTTTTATAGAACTCATGTGGTGTTAGTTTCATGAGTCTGGACTTTTAATTTCCTATTTTTTTGTATACATAAAACTATAAATATATGAGAAATGTAAATTACTGTATGTGGATGTTATGTCACATAGAAAAAAATGTGAAGACATGTAGTTCCTTTTCTGTCATTTTTTTAATAAACTCCATAAATAGGTGTTTTACTGTGAAATTCCTGACTAAAACTTAATCATACTAATGTGGCTGTAAAGTCTTCAAACAAGCAAACAATAAAGAGGCAGTTCAGCCAGTTTAAGTGGATTATTCATAGTGCTGGGGGAACCTCAAAAGATTTGCCTCAGGGAAGTGAGAGCTTCCTAAGTAGCTTGATTCCAATACATGGATATCCACTAGGGAATTTAGAAGGGAGTTTGAGGTATGACTCTTCCACTATATCTAAAATACTACAAATAATAATACATACTTTTTGTCTAGTAATGCACAGCTGATGCTTGCCAGGAGAAAGCATGGATACACTTTCTTTCGCTTATTTTTAGTCATGGTATAAAATTAGTGGCTTTCAAGATTACATAAGCAGCAAGCGTATTAAACAGATGATGAATGTGTGTGTGTGTGTGTGTGTGTGTGCATCAGAGTAAAAAGTTAAATGTAATTCTAGTTCACAGTCCATGCTTTTGCTTGCATTTCCCATCTGAGTAACAAATTTCTTAAAATAGAATAAGGCAAATAGATTGACAGTGACACAGAATTGAAACTATAGTATGTAAGGAAAACATGTTAAAATCAGGGTGGATTGATTTAAATCAAAGCAATTTTAAATCATGATTTAAATAAACTTTTTCTATTTGAACTTCAGTTATTTTCTAAAGAAAGATGCAGCCTCATTGGTTGATATAACCATTAAAACATGTTATTAAAACATGTTGATTTACAACTAATAGAGCCCTTACAATAAATTTGGCACATCATTTTGCTACATAGGAGGATACTTTATGATTATATACATTTATTTAAGCAATAATATAGCTTAATTGTTAAAGCATGTTTGTCATTTATCTAATGTTTAAAGATACTTTTAAACAAAATAAACCTGATCTAGAGCATTTTTCTCAGGAATAGTCCAATTAAAGAAGCAAGTCGCCGTTCTATCTATCTTTATGGAATCCGTTTCAAAGCTTCTATTGCAAGTTTTCTTAATTTGGGAATAAAATATATCTTTAAAGCAAATGATAAACCCAGAGATAGTAATAAAATAGATATTTTAATTAGCATTGTAATATCCAGTCTTTAAGACCTTTGTAACATCTGAATAGGGGTAGTGTAATAGTCTGTTCATATCCAACCCCAATCAAAAGCATTTTAATGTTATATAGATACTGGTTTATATTTAATCTGAAGCTGCAGCATAATGTTGGGTAGGGATTCAGAATGATACGTAATCCCTCTTAGGTTTTCTTTGAAATGTGTTCAAATTTACCACCATTTGGCTTTTTGAACTATGTACAGAAATCAGGTCTTAAATGTATTTTTTTTAAAGTTAATTACGTCATCTCAACAAAATAATTAAAACATTGCTCTTAGTGACTATACTTTAATAAGGAATACAACTCTGTGAAATAAATAAAAACTGGTATTTGTTATTACAAACTTTAGTTGTTACATCTCAAAATGAGGTAAATAGGGAAATACTAATAGAGGAAGCATAAGACATGCCCTGCCAGATATATATAATATATATAAAGGGAGATATGCCAATCTCCTAGAACTGGAATGACCTTGAAAGGTCATCGAGTCCAGTCCCCTGTCTTCACTAGCAGGACCAAGTACTGTCCCCTGACAGATTTTTGCCCCAGATCCCTAAATGGCCCCCTCAAGGATTGAACTCACAACCCTGGGTTTAGTAGGCTAGTGCTTAAACCACTGAGCTATCCCTTCCTCCCCTGATCACTGCTCCATCAAATCCAGTTCCTGTCTCTGGTAGTGTGTAATTTCCTCAGTGGAACTTCAGTCATCCCACCTTATGCATTTAGCCATTTGTATAGTGCTGTACCTGGGGTGGGATCTGAGCAGTTTACATTATGAATCATGACATTTGAATGTTCTCACTTTACATATGTAGCTGTTTCAGAGTGTTGGTGTCAGTCCTGCTGCCAATGATCCTAAAGAATTTTTGGCATTGACTTTGGGAACAAGTCAAGCCTGTTGTTACTGGTCATGTAGTTATATACCCTTTTTAAAAAAAACTTCCAGTAGAACTTTTGTCTTAAAACACAAATATCCCATTTAGAAGTGCTATTGTTTTCTCTGGATTTTTCCCCTTCAGTTTGCTCCTTAGTTAATTACCTTGTAGACCTTTAAACTTAAAAAATCACTTGGGGGCATATATTTCCCAAACTTTCACAGGTCATCCACTTATTTCAAATGTAAGCTTTGCTAGTCTTTCATTTATCTTCAATTATGTGTATACACATACACACACAATCCTGGCAGTGTCGTGCTAGAGAAGAGAACTTGGTGATAAAGGGACTGAGGCATTGCGTAACCTTCAGCAAGTTACTTTAGTGAGCGTGCACTGGTGTAACCAAACGCAGAACTCAAACCATCATTTCTTTTTATTCTAACTGGACCTTAAACCTTTCTTTAATTGTTTAATAAGAAACAATGTAAATAAATACTATTATCATCCTGATTAAATTGCATGAACACTGAAACATGAGCAAACAAAAGCTGGTGCACTGAAAGATGATGAGCACTGAAAACTCTCATTGACTTTAAAGAGGATTGTGAGCACTCAGCTTCTCTCAGGCCTTATAAGGAGAAACAAATGTTAATGAAAATACTTATAACATTAACTCTTGTTCAGATATATGCATAATGTATACAAACACCATACTGCAGGGACTCCATCTTTTGTACTTTTTGGAGTGGGTGGCTAAAGCATCTGTCTGGAAGTCATCATTCTGTGGTAAACCCATGGTATTGCCCTTGGAAATCCCTGCAGGAGTTGATTCTGACAGTTTAAGCCTTAATTTTTGCTCTATACTTTTCCTTGGAGAGACAACTATGGAATTAGTCGCACTATCTTTCTGGAGGGAGCCATGTTTCCAGAGTATGGAGAGCCATGTATGCAAAGATGGAGAGGCCAGTCCTTTGTGCAAATATCTTAAAATGCATGGGATTTTCTGAGCAGTGGTGATGCAATTGGATGATGTTGATGGTGAGAGAGGTTGATGTGCACCCTGCCCTCTTTGCATGCCGACAAATCCCTTATCCAAAATGGAAGATGTATCAGGAACGCGAGTTCTCACATTGACGCAGAGATTCCAGAATAAATGTTCTTGTTTCATGGCTTATTCTGTGGTAGGGGGTGATACACAGCTGCAAAATTTTGTGAAGCTTCTTGAATGATGTTTGGTGCAAGAATGAGTTTTGTTAGAAGGTGTTGGGTAGCTCGTTGCATTCCCCACATCCGCTGCTGCTGACTTAGAAGAAAATCAGCATCTTTTTTCTCACCATCAAGAAATTTGACAAATATTGCTGCACAAAAACTTGTCAGTTCTGCACTGGGGCCACAGAATGGGGGAAACTGTGACAGCTGGTCTATTATGGGGGTGAAGCTGATGGGTTGTGGGATCAGAGGATGTGTATTGATAGCCAGATTGTTCTCTTCGCATCTTTTCTTGTGCTACTAAAGCCCTGCTTTACTGTCTGGTGGCCTGGAGGAACAACTGCAGGGAGTTCCCTGCTGCCTGTCCACAACTCAGCTGAATGCCTGACACTTAAGTTGGACTGTGGTCATGCATGACAAACTTGCAGGCATGTATCACATGAGATGCATGTCACTTGGCAGCTTTGAGTGATATATAGCCCCGCATTTCTTATATAATTAACCAAATGGGCAAGGAAAACACATGCTAGGTAAATAGATTCAAATTTGAAAGTCCTTCTTTAAGGCCAGTAATTTGATTTGTGAGGGTGGAGCAATGCTCATTTTTCTAGAAAGCTGGAATGCTTTTCATAGTAGCACACGTAAAAAAGACAATATTGAGGAAGAAGAAATGATAAAGAAATAATTTATTTGCATTAATTAATAAATATTAAATATTTGGAGTTGGATATACCAGTTACAGTTTCTCCGAATGGATTTTTACCTTCCATGTCCATACCTTATTCTGCAAGTAGAAAAAAATATCTAACTAATCTCGATCATATTACAAGGGTACCCCCTCATAAGGTTGAGGTGTTATTGAACATAGTATTCTGTATCATTTAGTTGAACTTTTTTTTTACACTGTCCTTTCCTTCTTCAACTACATTTTATTGTCAGTACTATTTTAATGAACACCCTTTAATAGTGAATCACCTCTTTGCCTCCTTAAAATATACCATGTTATTGATGGAATACTGATTGAACTCCATAATTACATTATTATAGTTGGTGCTGGTAGTGTTACCTGTAGTTTAAAGCTGCCCAATACTTTTTACATAATAAGGCTGTTTTTAAGTTTATAACTTTGTCAAGCTTTAACCGCTTGGGTTGATATAGATATGTCCCTATATATGTCACTATATTTATATAGTGTCAGAGACATGCCTTTTGCTTTCCTTGTGAAATTCAACCAGATTATCTATTGTTTGTACAAGGCATGTTGTACCTCAGGGGCTGAGCAGGACCTTCCCTTCAATAGCTTCTCCCAAATGCTGTAGTGTCTGGTACATGAACTGACAGCAGGGACACTGTCTCTCTTGAGCTCTGATGCCATTATATATAATATGGGGGGAGAGAGAGAGCAGAAGCAGCCTGATCAGAATGCAGAGGAGAGAAGAGCTGGATGTGTGGAGGAAGGGGCAGCAGAGAGAATAGATTGGGACAAGTACCTCAGTGGGTGAGACAGGCACTGCCGGGCAAAGATACTGGCACTGGGAGGTAGAAATGGGGACAGCTGGGAGACTAGACTGGCCGATAAGGATCTTCAGAGGCAGAGAGGAGACTGGTAATGTGGGAACTATGGTTGGTGCCTGAAGGAAGATACTGGCAAGGAGACTGGGCCGAGGACTGTGATAGGCTGGGCTGGGGAGAATACTGGAGTGAGGAATCAGGGATGAGAATTGGGAAAAGACTACTACTGGGACAAGAACAGGTTGGAGGGGATGGGGGGAAGAGATCTGTGACCACTAGAGCAATCCTTTGCAGAACCTGGAATTGAGTCTTAAGTTGCTGAAGTTCAATATTCCTCTGAGAGTTGGTAAATATCTAGGAAATTCACTTCCAAAGAGTTTGTCTCATCCCTCTCTAGTGGCTGATCCATGTAGAGAATTACAGCCTACTTCTGCTACCAGTTACTCTGTTAGCTTAAGTGGCAGAAGTCTGTGCAGATGGCCTAAAGATACCCACCCTGCTGATCACCCATGTGAGTTTCAGTATGGTTTCACATAAATTTTTTTCAGTTGGCTTTTTTTTTAAGTTAAAAAAATGTCAACGTTGCAAAGTCAAGTGCTGCTTGCTCTTAATGGTGATTTCCTCTGAGTACCTAACTTGAAACATTGGGGAAAAAATAGTATGTGATGATGTGATTAAATGAGGCTGAAGTAAAGTTGAACAAGCAACCTTAATTCTGACATTTCCTAACTTTTCAACTATAACATTTTTTAATATATATTTTTGTGTGTAACTGTTGTTTATACTATAGTAGTATAATCATCCAAACGCCCTAGTCAGACTTGGGCACAATCTTTTCGAAGGTGATATAGAACACATTGTTCTTTCTGTGATCTGCAATAATAGTTATCCCATTTGGGAACTGAAATGGCCTCTCCTGCCGTAACAGCCAAGAGGCGCACTTGATGCATGTAAACAAACGATTGCTTTCGGGAAAGTCTTTAAATAACAATATTGCTCTCTCCTCCCACCCTCCTTGAAATGAAGTACCTTAAAATGACTGTATTGAAACAAACAAACAAGATGACCCAGTGCGGTCATTGACTAAAGCCTGCTCCTGAAGAAGTCGAGGGAGAAAATACTCCCTAATTTCAATGGGAACCTCCAGTGTAGAATGGGAAGACACCAGTGTTTCAGATACTAGAAGAAAACTGTCATCTTGCAGTTCAGTAGACAATACAACCAAAGGCTTATTGTGCTCCACATACTGATAGACTGAACAGCATGTAAATGTTAAGTCTCTGTTTAGGATTGCTAATTTTCATAGACCATCAAAACCACTAGAGAATGCATTTGGATCAAGCTTTCCCACATACCTATGCCTATTATTTGAGAGCTTTTTATTTAGTACATTGCAGACAATACATCTATCTTCATGTGTATGAGAGATATGGAAAACAATAGATATATGCATACAAATTAATGCAGCTCTTATACTAGAAAAGGTGTCTGGAAAATAAAAAATGTATGTCTCATGCAAGGGCAATAATTTGAAATAATCAATATAGGCATAAATACTTCATTATGTGCCTCATTTAAATCTGGTCAAAATTAATTTGTTCACATAAATATTCTTGTATTTAATAAGATATGTCAAACCTATCCCACTTGAAGAGGAATCCTGTGTTATAAAATATATCTTCTTTTCATTAACATGAAAAGAAGTCAAGTAAACAGATTTGTTCTGTAAGCGGCTGTATCTATAAAACAGATTGAAGTAGAGGTTAGAGGCTGTACAGGAATCAACATCAATTTACTTTGGGATATGGCCAATTTGCATTGCACAAACATTTTCCATTATTTTCTTTGCTGCTTCTGTCTTTGTGATGGTATTTAAATTTCAGTGTTTTTTCAAGGTAAAGATGAAGATGGAAGTTCTCTAGAAGCACTTTTGATTGAATGTACGTATTTAAGCTTATGCATACAACTTTGTTTCCTGGTTGCTCTCTCTTATTTATTATTTACTCGTGTAACTGTAAGTGAGTAGGTAGAAACAAAGTTGTTCATTTTTTCAGTTTGGGAGGAATAAGAATTACAGCTCCCTTTGTTGTCAGTGGAATGATGGATGTGCTTTGGGCTCCAGCTTGGAAGATGCTGAGCATTTCTATGGGGTGCTCAGTACCCTGAACTGCCATTAAAATCAATAGGAATTGGAGGTGTTCAGCACCTTTCAAAAGTGCTCAGCATCTTCAAGATCCAGCTCCTAATTCTTTGTACTCTATACTGTTACCCCACAGTGAAATATCACCTTGGTAATGTAGCTTTTGCCATGCTCTTTTATGTGTAATTCAGGATTGGTAAAGCATAAATATTAAATTGCTTAAATATATGGGTATTTTAATATTTTGGGGTTATTCCTGTTTAGTACAGGATGTTCATGAGTGCTTTATATGTAGTTTCATAACATTTAAATGGTGGGTCTTTTACCATTTGTACAAGGTCACACAGGAAGTCTGTAGCAGAGCTGGAAATTGGAAACCTGAATCCCAGGCTGGTGTCTTAATCATAAGACTGACTGTCATTGTATTTCACTATTTATGGTTGTGGTCTTGGCAAAAACCCAGAAGATCAGAGAAAAACAAACACGAACTCAATTATTTTCAAACCTCAAGAAAGATCAGATTTAGTGTAATCCAGTTTTTAAGTGAAAGTATGAATTTGTTCTTATACCATCTGAATTAGTTTGCCTCTGCCTAATACACAGTATGATCTACAGTCGTACAGAGTACTGTGCTGTAATTTGATGAGCAGAAAACACGAGCTAAGGAAGGTAAAATAATGCTCAAACTGCAGTTCAGTCCAAAATCCTTTACCCAAGGCCAGCTTTATTATCATGAAAGGATTTAAAATGAGCAAAACACTTGATCCCAGCCATCAAAGGTCATTCTAGTTTTCAACAAACTGGGAGGAGAGGACATAACCTTCTCTCTGGGTAACCTTTCCTGATTATTGTTTGGGCCTCTTGCCACGTCCCCAGGGAGATTGTCTCAAGCCTTATCTTCTTGAGACTGAGCCAGGAATATTTCTTTAGATAGCTTCCAACAGGTTGTCCCATGATATTGAGTCAGCTGACCCATTTCCATTATGTGCTCTTTTTGAAGACTAGAACTCCCAGCAATGAGCAGCCTTAAAGGAGCTATGTCCCTGTAACAGATGTGCTGCCTGCTCTTGCAGACCAGTGCTGTTACATTTGTGTCATTAAAACTTTTGACTGTTAAAAATATTTTATCTGAAAATACAAACTGATAATGAGAATTATTTAAAATATTTGGTGCCAGAGATGCGAGGCGCCTGCTCCCCTCTCCCATCACCTCTGCAAGTCCCTCTGCATGACTAATCCATGTACTGTGGTGGGGATAAGGGAGAGGAGCTTCCTAGCAGAAAGAAGGAGAACCTGGGATGATGGCATTCTCAATGAAGTTCTCAATAAAGAACTAAAATTCCTAAGCACTTTACCAGCTTTAATACTTGTCTGACTAGCATAGACACCATTAAAAGGAGATTGAAATGTGCTGATGAATAGTTGGAGACAGCGGCGTCAGAGCTTGATGCCAATTGTCAGCGTGTGTGAACAATTGTGGGGAATTTGTTTTGGGATGGATTTGTATAGATATGGGGTTTTACCCCAAGTGATTCCACTTCCACACCCATATACTTCTGGGAGGTTACAAACCCTATCTCTATCAGTAGACAATGCTGCAACTGTAACATTTCTAAAACACACGTGTAGCATAAACTGGAGTACATTTTTCCCTTGTGTAGTCATTTCCAGTGAAGGAAATGAGTTGGGCATTGCCTATTTAAAACTTTGTGAAAGTGTTTCATCTGCTTTAAATGTTTCATTTTGTACCCTTTATTTTTATTTATAGTTAATTTCAGTGATGTCATCACTTGGAGGGTTCGGCTCTGGCAGCTCTGTCTCAAGTTCAACAGAGTTATCTCTGCTTTCCTTAGATCTAGAGCTCATAGGAACACATGAAACCATAGGCCAGTAACACATACAATCACGAGAACAAGGTTCACTATCTTTTATCATTTTTATTAAAGTTATCAACAAAGTTATGAATGTCACAACATATACAACTCCTAGATATATCCATCCCGTTACAGCTACAGACATATTCTCATCTTCCTAGATAGTGTTAGAGTCTGATGGCTCTCTCATGGATTGACCATCAGTACAGGGATGGTTCCTGCTGGAGTTCTCCTGGAGGAAGCTCAATTTTCCCACTTTGGGCACCCCCTTTTTTGTAATGTGATTCTGTTTATACCTGTGTTCTGCACATGTACATGGAAGTGTCAACCCTCTTTTTTCCCTTATTGGTCTGTGTCCCCTAGAAACGTAAGGGATCGTAAATGCTATAGGTTGTATAGGTTCTCTTTATTCTCATTAGCATTGACGCACAACTTGTATCCTGTGTTAAGGCACATGTTGGAAACAGATATGCATCTACAGCATTTTTATTATTTAAAATTAATCTTCCAGCTATTTTTTGCAATATTACCATTTGGTACCACTTTTCCCATAATCTTAGGGCGTCGGGTTATTATTTGGTCACTAGCTTATGTCAGCATTTCTTATCTCCAAAGCCTAAACTAGGTAAGCTAGAATCTGGAAGGCCTCATCCTACAGGTCTTGTGTTTCAGCTTTTCTGACTTAGTTATCTAATAAATTATCAATCTAAGTATTGATCAATTTTATACTTCTTTAATCCTACAAATTAACTCTATTTAACATGCAATATATATATCATGTTAATTAATTGTAACATCACACAATACATGGATAATGGACTAAAATCATTGGCTAAAATTTAAAGTATGATTACTGCTTTGGCATTATATGGAAACATATTGTATATAATTATTAGAGTATTTTTATTCATGGTAGCTACTAGTTTAAGCCAGTGTCAGATTGGGACCTTGCTCTTACTAGGGGTGCATGGGGGTGGAGAGAAAAGAAAATGGGGAGGAAAGCAGGAGAAGAAACATTGCAACAATTTTGGGCAACCTATACAACTGTAATTCAGTATATTTGACTTAGGTTGCATAGCTGCCTGCATGCAGTTTTATTGAACATAGAACCTATTAGGTTTGACATAGGTCAAGAAATTAAGGCTGTCTATTTAGATGTAGATAACTTAAAATACAAAGCTGAGCTTGTTTAGATCCTTTCTGTTCATTTAGAAAGAGAGACCATTAATGCTAAAATGTAATACAACAATAGATTTCTCTGTAATGTTATCATAGGTTTTCCTATGTTTATTTTCAGTCTGATTTCTTGTGTTTGTCTCTTTTCTCCAAGGGAGATGCATTAGCAAAGCGTGGCTATGTGATGGAGATATTGATTGTGACGATCAGTCTGATGAGGATAATTGCGAGAGCTATATGTGTGGACCACCAAAATATCCATGTGCTAATGATACCTCCATCTGCCTACAGCCTGAGAAGCTCTGTAATGGGAGAAGAGATTGTCCTGATGGATCTGATGAAGGCGACCTTTGTGGTATTTTATTTTTAGGCACACTCACATCTATAAAGAATTCAAAATTATTTTGTTTCTCTAATACTACTCGATGTTTTCTGCTCCCATCTTCCCTTTCTAAAGAATCTTATGTTAGCAGGGTATTTAAATTTTCTCATGAGTAATTTGTGCATTTTATTATAATGTCCATGTTGTGCTTGAAATTGTATCAAGCCTCTCCAAAATGAAGCATAGTGAACAACATAGGTTCTTAGATTAGAGAACCTCTTAAAACACCCCTTACAAGGTACGTGGTTGTAGCCATAAGCAGTTGGAAAGATCTCTTACACATATAAGAACACCTATACTTAAGTTTGCCTATAATACTGTCAGACAACACAAACTTAACCACTGTTGAATTAGATCACTACTTAGATGGGAGGTTTTGTTTGTTTTTTTCAGAAACACGTTAGTATGCTGCAAAAAAATTGTGGTGTGTGGGGTTTTCTTTTTATTATTCCATAGGTGTCATTCTTCCTTCTGAGTCAGTACTGAAGATTTGCCATAGCATGTTATTAAGATGCACTATGCTCATCCTTTAGATGAAATGTAAAAAGAGGACTGTTCTGACAGAGCATACTCTATCATGCTGTCCAATATTATCTCATTGTTTCCTTGTACTCCATCATTAGTCTTTCTATATCCATCTGTTCTTTCTTATTTTATACTTGGTTTTCCTTTTTGGGGGGCAGGGACTACCTTTTTGTTCAGTGTTTGTACAGTGCCCAGCATAATGATGTCCTGCTCTGTGACTGGGGCTCCTAGGCAATACTGTAATATATATAATAAATAATGAAATGGCTGAAAGGTAGGAAAGGAGAGGTGATTACAGGAGTAGAGGGTTTTATATCCTCAGGTGTACAACTCCTTGTTAATGGGAAATGTGCTCTAGTAAAGTTTCTTTGGCTTGAGAGACAAGGCATATGATGATCTCATTAACCCCAGCGCCTAGTAACCCCTTTAGGGCCCATATATGCTGTCAGAGCACCACAGAAGAGTCGGGATCAGCCCCCATATATTTATTGTACTGTATTGCTGAATTTAATAAACCATGCATAGCACTTTTTATAGACTTCAATTAGGCCTTCGATTCTGTGCGCTGAGCAAGTTTGGGGGATCTGACAAGGCAACACAGAAGTTTGTGGGATCTGGGAAGGTAGTGTCATTGATAGAAGAGCTCTATAAAGGAATAGAAATCTGTGTTTGATTCAATGGCAGTTTCACAGCATGGTTACCTATCTGCACGGGAGTTTGGCAAGGCAGTGGTCTGCACCATCGTTGGTCAATATTAGCATTAATTAGTTGATTGGTAAGCTTGAGGAGGCAGCTGTCAGTGGCTTTGAGCAGAACACCATTCTGCTTTGAGATCTCTAATATGCTGATGACACTCTGTTGTTGACTCAGTCTGGTGAATTGCTGAAGCTGATGGCTGATCTAGTCGCGCAAGAAGCAACACACTTTGGACCGTAAGAATGTGGATAAAACTAAGTCCATAATCATTACCATCAAACAGCCTCCAGTGCTAGATTACAGCCAACTCAGTATTTACTTGTCTGGACAGGACATTGAGCAGGTGGCAACTGTCAAATATTTGGGCATCATCATGGACCATGCTAGAAGTTGCCTGAAAGATGTGAACGCTTGTATGGCAGCAGCTGCTGCCAGGTTTCAGGCATGCTTCAGTGGCCTCGGTGGGGATGTTATGACATCAAGCTTGCCAATAAGCTGCGGATCTATAGAACCACAATTATACCAAGTCTGTTGTATGGCAGTAAAACATGGTTCCTGAGGAAGGCCAAAGAACACTGGATTTACATTTTTGATTCTCATCATCTTCATCTGCTGTTCCAGATCAAGTGTCATGACAGGAACAGAAGTGAGGATATTTGAAGCCAAACCCAGCAACCACCTCTATCGGCACTAGTTTCAATAGCTTCCTTGGTATGGACATATTAAGAACGGATGATCAGTAAATTCTGATTCATGTGTACCAAGGAATGCCACTACAGAGATCAAGCTTTCGTGGTGCAATAAGATTGCCAGTGATAAACATAACTGACATAAACATAGGCAGACCACCATAGGCACCAAGGCAGAGGTTGATCTGGGTGGCGTTTGGACTGCAAAGAGGCCATGTCCCTTTGTGATTTTCTGTGATGAAGATAATGATAAGTTATTAGACAACAGTGGTTTACTACTCATTTACTAATTAGCATTAGGGTATTAATGGCAGTTGCCTTAAAGTGTTAATATGCATTGCAGGACTTTGGCAGCACCTTTCCTATCAATATTATTGTAACAAATTTGCTCCCTTTTTTCCCCAGCATTGAAAACCTTGAAGTTGGGAAAAATAAAAGGACCCTAAGAAGAAAGGCAACTGCTTTAAAAACATCATGCGGGAAACTGTTTTATAGAAGGACTGCTGGATTGTATACATTTTCTTGTGCAGATGTAAAATTCAGTTTTAGAGATACATGTGAATCAGACTAGCTAAGAGGCATGAATAAATTAGAAGATTCAGAAGAAAATCTAACTTCCAGTAAATAAATACATTGGTGTACCTATCTTGCACTCCCAATATTCACATTGACATTAGTACTTATAGGAAATGCAGGACTAGCTCCTTAATGTTCTTTAGTGTTTGTTTTCACAGCATTCTTTAAAAAAAATAAATTTAAATTAAATTAAATGAAGAACTAGGTCCTGAATTTCCTTTCACACTGGCTTCTTTGACACCACTATAATCACCACGGGGACGCACAAATGTAACTGAGAGCAGACTCAGAATCTCTTGAGGAAAAGCATACTCTTTGCCTCCTAATCCTAGAGACGCTCCATGCAAAGGTTTTGGAAATACAAGAAACCTCAAGACACAGAAGACTCAGGGAACAGAAGGAACAAGGCAGTGAAGCCTCAGATTGCTTAAGGAATAAGGCACTTTGACACAGAGCCAAGTGTGCTGAGACACTAAATGCATTTCAAGACATATTTGGGGTTAGTGTACACTGGTTAGGAACAGAAAAGGTTATCACTGAGTTAAATAGCCTTTAGCCAATTTAAACAAAATCCAAACACATGAAGATAAGAAATGTACAGTCAGGGCACCCAAACAAACCTTAACTCTGTCCTATAATAACATCATGGTATAGCTATGCAATTACAATGAACACATTTTAGTGTTTGTAGTTCCAGATTAGGTGAGACACATAGTGTCTCCCCCGCCCCACCCTTTCCTCATGGTGTCACTGCAGGGCAGAATTTGGACACTGAATGCTTATTTTGGAGAAAATTACAACATCCCTGTAATGTATTTTACTCTGAAATATACTGTCAAACTTAACTCCCATTTTAATGTAGCTTTTGTCTGGAAATTCTGTTCTTTTTTCCAATTGTTTTAAAAAACCCATACATGAATAGCAAACAAGAAGCCCAAAGAATGGTAGCATTAAGTAAATGAGAAAAGAAGTGTACCATCCAGTAAATACAAGGTGTACTGAATACGTGAATGATAAAATACCTTTGATAATCTGTCAGAATTTATAATATATATTGTAGTTCTACAATGCTAAAAACTTGCTATCCTGTAACAGTAATGCAACCTCAGATGTGTGCAAATTGAATGCACTACTTTTCTACATAAGTATAACAAATAGTTGTTCAGCCAGATTTAAATTCAGTCAGTGATTACTAGAGGTTTTTAATTTCTTTTATTACTGAGAAGCTCTTAAGAAGTATAATATAATACAGCTGATATTGTTTGCAATTCTTAATGTTCTTTTCCTGTTATTTCAGATGAATGTTCGCTTAACAATGGTGGATGTAGCCACCAGTGTTCTGTAGTTCCTGGAAGAAGAATTGTGTGTTCCTGCCCCCCAGGACTTTATCTAAATCCAGACAACAAAACCTGTGAAATTGTGGATTACTGTACCAAACATCTTAAGTGTAGTCAAGTGTGTGAACAGCACAAACATAGTGTCAAGTGCTCCTGTTATGAAGGCTGGAAGATCAATAATGATGGTGAAAGTTGCACTAGTATTGGTAAGCTGAGATTTAGGGCTTCTTCACTATTGTAGGGTTCCTTATTCCTTCTAATAGGAAGTGTAAAAACAAGTAAAATAAGATTAAGCTCCTGGGATGTGAGATCCACTGTCCTTCCACTTTGGACCTTGGTAGAGGAGAGAGTCAGGACCATAACTTTTAATGGAGGGTGTCATCTCTTCCATTGGAATAGAATCATCATCATATTATAATTGCGTTCTTTATTATGTGCACTGAAGTAGTGCCCAGAGGCCCAAATCAGAATAAGGGCCCCAGTTTGCTAAGTGCAATATAAATATAGAAAGACAGTCCCTGTCCCTGCCTAGAGGAGCTTGGATATTAAATGAAAGCTACTGGGTTATCTACAGCAGTGGTTCTCAGCCTCTCCAGACTACTGTACCCCTTTCAGGAATCTGATTTATCTTGCATACCCCAACTTTCACCTCACTTAAAACCTACTTCCTTACAAAATCAGACATAAAACTACAGAAGTGTCACAGCACACTTACTGAAAAGTTGCTTATTTTCTCATGTTTACCATATAATTATAAAATAAATTGATTGGAATATAAATTTTGTACTTACCTTTCATTGTATAATATATAGAGCAGTATATAGAGTCTTTGTATAACATTTTAGTTTGTATTGACTTTGCTAGTGTTTTTTATGTAGCCTGTTGTAAAAGTAGGCAAATACTGTATCTAGATGAGTTGATGTACCCCCTGGAAGACCTGTGCATACACTCAAGGGTACGCATACCCCTTGTTAATAACCGCTGACTTAGAGCTTCAACCTGCCATTAGAGGATTGTTCCTTACAGATATTTTTCTAATATTTTTGTCAACTCTGATTTTAAATATCTCAGACTATGGTGTTTTACCAATTCTTTGGGGTGACTCTTTCACAGTTCATTAGATTTCACCATTAAGAAATTCTTCCAGTTGCTCACCTTTTTCTCACATTCATGCCATGGACTGTTTTTGAATCAATGAGCTAGAAATGAAAGCTTGTGTATCACATTATCAGTCACCTGAGATAATTTCATTAATGCCCAATTCAGATATTTTGTAAATGGCCTGTTGTAAACCATCTAATTTGACAGTAGCTGAGTTAATTCAAACATTTTATTACATCTCCTTTATAGTTATGGTGCAGTCACAATTTAGTTCCACTTAACAGCATGCCAAAGTACAAATTACACCTTATCAAAATAATTACTTTTTAGTTTGTTCTTCTAAAATAATGAATTCAGATTAAAATGTATGCAGTAGAAGTCAAATCAAAGAGTTCCTTGCAACTCCCATTGGATTAGATAATTCTCATTGAGTTTTCTTCAAATTCAGTAGGAGTGAGTTTGCTTATTCGAAAGTAGAAATTGATTTGAGCTCTTTGATTTATTCCAGATTATTCCCAATGTTATCTCTTAGTTGACTTTTCTGGGTCATCTTCTAAATTTCTGCTACCTTTTCTGTTAGATACAGTTCATTTGTCTGACCTTTCAAATCACACAGAAACCACCCTAAACTCCATCCACAATGGAAAAAGCATTTTGAGGCGTTCGTTTGAACCTTCCTCCCCCAACCCCATTCCACTGACCAATTTAAAGATGTTTACTATTGCAGTGTGAGATCAGGAATATATTTTCTTTTTCAAGGAATGTCCCTCTGGGTGCTCCACTTTAGGAGAATCTGTGCCCTTGTGCTTGTAACTGGAGAATTTCAGTAATAGTGCCTGGTTGGGTCGCACAGGCGCTGTTCCCATCTTGCACCGCTTCTGGCAGTTACATAGTGCTGTGCGACCAACCCCCTCTCAGTTCCTTCTCTATCGCCATGGGCATGAGATAGAGCAATTGGCAGCGCCTCTCAGTATTATCATTAGCTTAACTTTTATCCTTAGAGTATTAGTTTTTAGAACCCAGTTAGTTAAATAGTTAACTGCCCTACCTCTTTCCTACTTTATTTATTCATTTTTCTCCTCTTAGGAATTTAAGTTTCAGTTATTAGTATACCCCTTAATATAGTATAGTTACCATCCCTCAGGGGAGAAACCTTATTCAAAGGGGCATGCCCAGCTCCCCGGGTTTTCAACGTTGCCTCACTTGCAGGTCTTCAATCCCGGTTTCTGACAGACATTCACAGTGTGTCCACTGGTGCTTCTACTTCCATAATGTGAAGGCTTGCACCAGGAAAGCAAGGAATTTACAGCTAAAACTCCTCATGATGGAGAATTCTGCACGTGGTGTCCAGTCTGGGATCATGGACCCCTCCTGGGCACTGGTCTCCAACTGTGGTATCTGACAAAGATTACCCATCTCTCTGTCAGAGAAAGGAGCACTCCTCCAAAAAGGAAACAAAAAACAGTTTCAAACCTCCCCTTCTCAGGAACCTGCCAAAAAGAAGTGTTCCGCAACACGTCAGACCTCCTCGGTACCAACTTCACCAAGACCATCCACCTCTGAGACAGCAGGACCATCCAGTTCCATAGATACCATGCAAGCCAAAGACTCTAGGCGGGCAAGCTCAGACAAAGGCACAAAAGGGAAACCTATAAGCCTTGCCTCAGTACCGCAGTAGCTGCTCAGACATGTGGCAATGAGCAGCTCGGCAGTGCTACAATCTATAACACCATCTTTTGCCTCCATAATGTACCGTGCACAACCCTCTGCACTGACTACTGCGGTAAAGGCATCGGTACCGACAACAACACCCTCCTCAGGACCAGTGCCCTTTGTACCTCAGCAGTTTCTCCAACATAAAGACCTTTTGGTCTCATCAGCACCAGAATCCCCACTCCTCGGTACTGACATTACTCCAGTACACTCGGTATTGTGCCAACTTTCAATACCAACCAGATCAGCTCCTCCTTTATCCAGCAACAAGGAGGAGGAGGAGGATTAAGGGGCAATCTGCTCTTCCCATAACTCCTTGCCTATGCAGATAGCCACCAGACTGGGTCTACTAGAACAGCATCAATACCACCCCAGACCTGAACCTCAAGGATGGTAGAGACACCGATGGATGCCATCATCAATGCCATTCCTACCACATTGGTCCCACACTGGGACCCCTGGGCAGTGTACCGCCAACACTACCCTAAGCCTCAGAGTCCACACAGGGAGCGGACGGGACATTCTCCATCATCCTTAATACTTGGATCCTCTGAATCCCCAGAAGAGGCAATTAGGGAACTGGAGAAGACCTCGGATCAGTAAGTCACATCAGCTGCCAATTCATACCCCCACCACCCAGGACAGGGGATAACTTTATACAGTTCCAAGAACTTTTTAAGAGGATCACAGACTCATTGGAGATACTGATGGAAGAAATTGTGGAGTCCCAACATAAGTCCTCCATACTTCAACCTTTTCCAAGATAGCTTTCCCAATAAATGAGGCTCTCGTGGCTGTAGTCATGTGACAAGCTTCCTGGATCCCTCTATCAGGTTTTCCCAAAGAGGACATACCATTCAAAGGTCCCAAACTGTTCTCAACCAAAATAGATGAGTCCTTTCACACATTGAAGGACTCCAGGATGATACTGAGATCCTTGGGCATATATACACATACACAAAAGAAGAAATGGGAAGTATTACTCATCACAAAGAACAAGATCTGCACCGTACATCCAGGCTCAGAGGCAATACTACCTGCAAAGGTGGAGGCAGAGACCCACAACATTGAGACCACTCCCTTCTCAGCCCTCGATATCCGAACAACTTCCCTCTAAACAATAGTTTTGAGGATTTGGTCAAGGACCAGAGACACCTCCCACACTTTCTATTGCTGGACCCATCAAACACCGTCCGTTCATTCAGAGACCATCTGACCCCATTCCACGCGGCATAGTGAAACATCACATCAGACAATCTAGACAATAGAAATAATCGAGATTGGTCATTTCATCCAATTTATCTCCGTCTCCCCTACACACCCTACCTCCCCATCCGTCTTCAGAGACCTTTCTCGTGAACACCTATTATGACAGAAGGTAAACCATCTCATACGCCTGGACACAATAGAACTAGTAACTACACAATACAGAGGGAAGTATTTCTACTCCCATTATTTTTTAACCCAGAAAAAAATGGAGGATGGAGACCCATACTCTGGCTACACCCTCTTCTCCCACTCACATATTTACCACTCTAGTCACCTACTCACTGTAATGCAAGTCAGCCCACAGACATCGGCCAGGATCTGCCTCCAACTATTAGGTCATATGTTAGCAACAGCATTTGTTGTTAAGCACAGCAGACTACTCATGTGATGCCTGAAAGGCTGGCTCAGGATACTGCACATCCCACACAGACATAGTATAAACAAGTACCTTACAATGCCAAGAAAAGTAAAAAAATTCTCCACACAGGTGGACTCAAACACACCAAATTTGTGGAGGAGTTCCCTTTGCGCAGACCTCTCCATCGATGATACTCAATATGGATGCTTTTCTACTAGATTGGAGGGCACATCTACACAACCATACAATCCAAGGCCATCAGAATCAACATTACACATAAACCTTATGGAGCTATGGGCAGTCTGCAGTGTATGCTCACACTTCCTACCCAGATTGGGGAAAAAACCATAAAGGTGCTGATGGACACTGGCACTTGTATGTTTTATATAAATCATCAAGGAGGGGCATGGTCACACTTGATATGCACAGAAGTGATGTGATTATGGAATTGGTATATCCGCCACAACTTCGACATCTCAGCCTCCTACCTACCAAGATGCCAAACCACCACTGCAGATGCACTGAGCAGAACATTTTCCCAGGACCATGAGTGGGAAATGGAGCATATTCAGACACTAGGGTTTCCCAACTATAGACCTCTTTGCCACAACCCAAAATGCCAGGTGCCCACACTTGTGCTTCAGAGCCAAATTGGGACCCCACTCTCTAGGTGATGCTTTTTACCTCAAATGGGATGCACCTCTACTGTATGCCTTTCCCCTGACCTCTTTCCTATCCAGGATCGTAAACAGGATCAGGACCAACAATTCCAGAGTCATCTTGATAGCCCCCATGTGGCCCAGACAACCGTGGTTTCCTTACCTCTTGAAGATGGCTATGTGCCTACCATACACTCTTCCCTTTCTACCATAACTCCTGTCTCAGGATGCGGGCCAGGTCTACCACCTGAACTTGGCAAGATTCCACCTGAAGACATGGCTACTCCATGGTTACGAGACAGTGAAATGGTCTTGTTCAGAGGAGATAAGGGACATTATTTTAAACAGCAAAAGGTTTACTACCTGACATACTTATCTGCACAAATGGAAAAGATTCCATATGTGGTGCCAGAATAGACAAACAATGGCAACTACCTCTCCTTTACCAAAGGTATTAGATTACAAACTTGAATTTAAGAAATTGAGTCTCTGAGTGAGCTTGATCAGAGTACACCTTGTAGCAATCACAGCATTCCACCACAAAGTGGACAAGTTCTTTATCTTTGCCCACTCAACCACTAAACACTTTCTCAAGAGTCTTCACAACCTTTACCCCAAAATACAAGTGCCTACTCCATTATGGGAACTCAATTTGATGCTGTGATGCCTTACTGAGTTCCCTTTTGAGCCAGTAGTGTTGTGTTCACTTCTTCACCTCTTGATGAAGGTGGCCTTGCTCATCACTATCACATCCACCCAGTAAGTAGAAGAACTGGGGCCTTCCTGGCACATCCTCCATATACAATAAATGTCAAAAACAAAGTTACCCTGAGACCACATCCCAAATTCTTATCTAAAGTAGTTTTCTCATTCCATTTTAATCAACCCACCTATCTCCCATCATTCTACCCCAAACCCTTGGGAATAGATAAGAAGCAATGTTTCATACCCTGGATGTCCACAGTGCACTAGCATTTTACATCGAGAGGACAAAGTCTTTCAGAAAGTCATCAAAATTATTTATTTCCATCATGGAACTATCTAAGGGGTACACCTTATCCAAACAAAAGCTGTCTAAATGGATATCCAGCTGCACTGACTTATGTTATCACCATCAACAGTTACAACCCCCATTGGGGACTGCACACACATGCACTTTCTGCCTCGATAGCCTTCCTCAACAATGTGCCCATTGTGGACAACTGCAAAGCAGCAACCTGGGCATTAGCTCATACGTTCGCACAGCATTATGCCACAGAGCAGCACTTGTCACCAGATGCTCTGTTTGGACTTACGGTTTTATCATCCATCACAACTACAACTCTGATGGCTCTCCGTTCCACCAAGTGGCACTGCTCTACAGTCACCTCAAGTTGAGCACCCACAGGGACATTCCTGGAAGAACCTCAGTTACTGCATAGGGTAATTAACCCTCTCTTACTCACGCACTTTTTAGGTATGCAGATGCCAGAATCTCAAAGAGTAAATCTCTGACATGTCATGTTCAAGTGATTCTGTATATTTGAACCATTGCATTACTCTCTGTTGTAACTTTTTAATGAGGATACTTAGACTTATTTCCAAATGACACTGAGTCTACTATAATTATTTCTGTTATAAGCATTGATCTCTTTAATATGCAAAATTAATATAGTGTTAAAGATGCAAATATCAGTAATTTCAGGAAAAACAGCTTTCAATAAAGATTGCACTAAAGCTACAGCAACAACATTTGAAAGTTATACTGTAATTTAAAACAAATAAATACCATCAAATGTTGGAAAATAAGGAAATGCACAGAAAAGTTAGTCCAAACATTTTTTTAACTGACTCCTTACCTCATCAAAGTTTCTCCCAGATAAGATAATTTTAAACCTCTATTTGATTCACCCTCACAGTTTTTGATGAGGATTTCCAATAAGGGTGGCTTTAGTGTGGGTTCATGGGTTTAGTTGTACCCCAGAAATCATGAAACCAAAGGTGGAGAACCAGGCAAACATACACTTCTCTCAACCTGGTGTGAAGGGGAGGCCTGGGTGGCAGGGGTCAGAGAGTGAGCCCACTGCATACTTACTCAGCAGCGGCAGCTCCTGTCCTGAGGGGCTGGGCCCAGCTTCCTACTCTGAGCACTGTGACCCAGTGCACAGGGTTTCAGCACCACTCAAGTTTGACCTGGCCACTCTTCCATGATTATGGAAGGGCAGCCAGGCCAAATTTAAGTGAGTGGTGGTACAACTTGGCAGCCAGGCCAATCCTGAGTGGCGCTGCACAACCCTTTCTGCACAGACACACCCAGGTTCCCCAGGATTAGGCCAGGATTAGGGTTGAGGTGCTGGGGCTGAGGTGCTGTGCCAATTCAACTGTTTAGTATAGCACACCCATTGACCTGGGAGGCTGTATGTGCCCTTGATTTACAATCTTAAGCTCATCTGCACATAGATGTTAGTCAAGTAAAATAATGTTAAGTATGACGCTTGCCATTTTAGAATGTTTAGTCAATGGAGTTGCTGTGGTTTGCACTAGCTAATGATCTGGCCCACTTTTTGCTCTTTTCATTATTATTTTTTTTAATTAACCTAATATTACTTCAAATGACTGAGTATGTTCAAACAACATTTTGGCATTGTGGTAAGCCACCTAAACTGGGCCAAATTTTAGTTTCATTTAAAAGTGTCTAAACCTATTGGCTCCATTAGGAAAGCCTGAGTATAACTGGGAGTGGATTTTTTTCTCTAATATGAGTCAAAAAATGCACTGACTTTCCTGGAGTTGTGTCCATTAAAGGGTTAAAACTGGTGTTGAGAGAATAAACATCACCCACACTATACAACTTCCTCCCATCCCACTCTAATTGCACACATTGGGGCAAACTTATTCCTAGCATAATTGCATTGATTTACATTGTTTTGAAATGGGGAGGAGATTGGTCCATTATACTAGGGAGCTAACTACTAATCAGGTTTCCAATGAAAATGAAATTGTTCTGAGGGAACTTATTTACTCTGATCTGAAACTAAGTTTGTACCATATAGAATATCACTTTCTATATCAGTCAAACATTTCAATAGCAAATAGTCCTAATAATACTTTAAGATGATATAGCACTTTACTTTTCAAAAAACTGTACAAACATTTACCTGTCTACTGGAAACCTAATATGAATAGTACAAATGTGTTAACTCAGTTCAGTACATTACTCATGATGAGGGTACTAGGTGGGTGAGAGTTTAATGCCTGCCAGTGGATGTTTCCCAGAGAAATATCCTGAAATGTAAAATAAGAAATGAACAAAAATCACTACCCTAAGATATTGGGGAGTCACTGTTTCTTTTCTTGTTTATATTTCTTTATTCCCTTCTTTACTCCCATCTCCATCTTTAAATCTTTCAGTTTTCCTCCATTTTCCTCATTTCTGCTTGCATTCCCCCTTGCTTCTATTTTCTTTTCCTTCCATGTTTTTTCCATTTTCAGCATCACCCTGTGATGCTGAAAATCTCTTGTCATCTTCTTTGCTGCCTAACCCCTTCTCCTCTGCTCCGCATCACGTTTCCTCTCCAAGAGCAGTGGGGGAGGGACAGAAGACTGAAGCACCAGCCCCAGGCTACCTAAGAATGGAACTCCATGCTGGTTTTCCAAAGAAGAGATGTTCTTTTAATTTAAGATTTGTATTGCTTGAACATGAGTACCACACCAAAAGAGAGGCATTATTCACATGCCAATTGAATCTAAGGAGTGCATTCTTTACACTTTTCCCTCACATTCCCTATTGTAATACTTCTGCACAGTAATGACTGGTGGTATATTACAGTTACACTTAAAAAAATTCAATAGAAAAAATGCATGTGGTAGAAACTCTTCCCTTGAGATATTTAAACTCGATGTTTATATTCAGCTTTTCAGAATCCAGTATAGCAAAAGACAGATGAACTTTCAATGTAATTTTAGTTAGAAAAGCATCATAATTTCTTTAAAAACTACAGCAGCTCTGCTTCACATATATTAATGTATTGAATTGTCCCCCTCAAAAATCATGTAATCCTAACTTTATTCTTGGTTAAAATACCTATGTACTGTAATATTCAGGGATATGGGTTTTTTAGGTAACTCAAGACTTCTGAATAAGGGAGGATCAATGAAGATGTAAATGCTGAATTTAAAAAGTTAGGGTACCAATTTGCTTTGGAGGTATGGTTAGAAAAGGCACAGTATAAGGTAAGAAATAAGTCTGCTAATACACCTCAGCCTAAGCTTCAGTGACACTGACATTTCAGTTAACGACCCATCTAAAACAGAATACCAGAATCAAAACATTGCAGGAAAATCCTGCTTTGCTATTTGTCCCACATTTTATTTTCTTCCATGGGTGGTTTGCGTAGTCCAACTTTTCATACCAGTTGATATTAGAAAAAAAAATATTTTTTTCAGTCTAGGATACTCCTACATAGAAACTGTTCTATGACACAGCACGACATTTCTCTTTTGTGCATCACCTCAATTTCGTTATCTATAATTTGTATATGTTGAAGAGTAATTGTATAAACATAATAAACCATGTTGCCCATAAGCATGTTTTTTGTCAAATATATAAATTATAAATAGAGCAAAGAAGCTATTTTGTCCAGCTCTGTTTCTTAAACATTCTTTGTATTGCTGTAGCAGAATTGTTGTTGACGTGGTTAAGGCTGCATTCTGCTTTGCACTTAAAACAGTAGTTAAACCCGTAAAACACAATATACCCGGCCCAAAGTTTCAAAAGATAATCTGTTCAGTAAAACCTGAATTTTCTGCCCGAGGAGATGGGGGCGTGGGAGGGGAGAGGAGAGGGGAAGTGTTGAAGAGAATTGGTTAATTTTAATTCCCAAATTCTCATTGATTTTAAAAAGGACCAAAAATTTCATCTTCGGAGTTTGCATGATTTTTCTCGCTGACATAAGACAATGTTTTTGCACCACAGTTAGCCAATGAAGGACAAGATTTATGCTGAACAGGGTACTCTACACCATACCTGCTGATCTGTTAAAGATCAGGAGCTTCATTAAATTGTTCATCAAATTTAGGAGCTTTTGACCTTTGTGATGCAACAGCTACTCATGTTGAAGAGCTTGTTCATCATCATCATCTAGTTCAGCCAGTTCAGGATCTGCAAAATCAGTCACTGCTTTGACAAATATCAAGAGCTTTGTGAAAGTGCCTGTTGGCTCATAAGCAGGGTTCTTGTAAGGAACCCTTATTCTGTTGGAGATCATTATTTAATGTGCTACAAGTCACAACTGAATCTTTATGTGCAATTATTAGTTAATGGAGACCATGAAAAGGTTTAGTTTTTAAAAAGGAAAGTGAAAAGTTCCTTTTTTGAAACATTTTGACTAACTCTGCTTTTCAACACCTTAGAAGGCACTGAGATCCTGCCTGTTGTCATGTTCCCCCAGTAATACACACACCATCCAAAACTGAAGCCTAGTATGGTAGAGAAAAAGAGATTTTACTAGTCCAGCAGCATTATTGTTGCATTGTAGAGGAATATCTTCAAGAAAGTAATGTCTGTTTTCCAAAATAAAATAATATTTGCAAAAGTCTCTGTTTTTTAAAGTAGAGCTCTTGAATTGACTGGATAATTTCATTAAGATTTTCTTTTTTTTGCTCCAGACCTGGCTGGTCACTTTGACAGAGATCTTGTTCTTTGTGAAAATAGTCATTGCAGTGTTTGACAGCATTTCTTAACTTAAATTAGCACTACGTTATGTGTGAGTTAAGGGTACGTACATAACATACTTAACACAAATCCACAGCTACAAGGAAATAAAAAGTTAAGGAACCAAACATTACATTCCTTTTACTCATCCACCCAGATATGTACATTTCACTACTAGAACAGAACAAATGCCATGCACCAGACAATGCACAATATCCTGTCTCAGTAGAGAAGCCAGGGTTCTAGCACCCTTTCCAAAAACACGAGTATGATTTTTCAAGAACAGTTCAGAACGGTTAGTGGAGGGAAAGTCTGGTCTGTTTGTTTTGGTGGTGGTGGTGAATTTGAAGAAGTTGTGTGCTGTTAGATGCCTTAATTTTACATTTCCTTGTTTTTGGGGTTTTGTGTTAGATAGTTAAGTTGTTTATGTAGTTTAACTGACAAAGTAATCTTTTTTGTATTATATATGTTGCAGTACATGGTTTTCAGCTAATTGTTAATTAGAGCAATACTAGATAATTTTGAACAGACTTATTTATTTTCTTTGAAGCATTTAAGAAAATAAAAACTTCACCCAAGTTCTTATTTTAGTTTTGATAGCTTAAACTTTTTTTCTGGCCTTTATCCTTGAAGTCCACGGAGGAAGTGGAGGAGAGGAGCGGGGAGGAAAGACACTCCACCACTCAGCTCTCATGCAGAAGGCATTCTTTGTGATGTACCTGTGGACCACTGACTGACTGAGTCAGATATCTTGTTATTACTTTCCATTCAATACCTTTAGTTGAGACAAGTGAGCAGAAGTCTAGGTTGGTCTGAAATATATGTATATTTGCAAAATTTACTCTTTGTTGGACAATGAATGAGCTAGTAAGGCTTACAAGATCTATTTAATGAAACTGTTCCTCCAATAAAGTACTTTGCCATTCTTGTTCAGCTGTGTGTGCCTCATATCAGTAAGTCTACTAAAATTCTACTCTTTATTATATATTTTAATGTATAATCCATTGTACTTCCAGATCCATTTGAAGCTTTCATCATTTTTTCCATTCGTCACGAGATCAGAAAGATTGATCTTCAGAAGCGAGACTACAGTCTCTTAGTTCCTGGTTTAAGAAACACAATAGCACTTGATTTTCATTTCAATCAGAGCTTACTGTACTGGACAGATGTGGTGGAAGATAAAATTTACCGAGGCAAGCTTTCTGAAACCGGAGGTATGAATTTAACTTTTTACTTATTTTAGTAGGTCCTTAAAAAGAGAGTGCCAGCCAAAGTAATGCAGCAATAGAACATCAAACTTGTCAGATTCTGACCAAGCTATTATTCTTACTCATCTCAGAGTGATTGTTTTATGTTATCTCCAAAATCAGGCAGGAGTCACTGGTTTAGTTATGCTTGGTTTACAACTTGAATATTATCTTTGGAACTGTAAAGTCTAGAGACTTTCATTGAAGACCTAGCAAACAAAATCACATATTATTTAAAGGTTCAATATGTTCAGAAATTTGATTTCTAAATTTCCCTTCATTTCCTATTCCTGTAAACTAAAACAGTTCATTTTTCAAAATATTGACCAAAAATGTATTTTGTACATAAGCACATACTCTCTCACTACTTGAGAGAAAAGAAAAATAACTAATGAAGATAAATATCATAATGTCAGATTAGCTATTATGTGGTCTCTCGCTGAAAACATATGCATAAAGACTCATTAAATGGAGAGGTTTCAGAGTGGTAGCCGTGTTAGTCTGTATCAGCAAAAGCAACGAGGAGTCCTTGTGGCACCTTAGAGACAAACAAATGTATTAGGGCATAAGCTTTCGTGGGCTAAAACCCACTTGATCAGATGCATGGAGTGGAAAATACAGTAGAGAAGTATAAATACACAGCATATGAAAAGATGGGACTTGCCTTACCAAGTGGGGCAGGGGTCAGGGACCAAACCCTGCAACAAACCCCAGTGCCAACTCTGTCGGCATATCTATTCAAGGGACACCATCATAGGACTTAACCACATTAGCCACACCATCAGGGGCTCGTTCACCAGCACATCTACCAATGTGATATATGCCATCATGTGCCAGCAATGCCCCTCTGCCATGTACATTGGCCAAACCAGACAGTCTCTACGCAAAAGAATAAATGGACACAAATCTGACATCAAGAATTATAACATTCAAAAACCAGTAGGAGAACACTTCAGTCTCCCTGGACACTCAATAACAGACTTTAAAAGGTCAATTCTTCAACAAAAAAACTTCAAAAACAGACTCCAACAAGAAACTGAAGAACTGAAATTAATTTGCAAACTGAACACCATAAAATTAGTCCTGAATAAAGACTTTGAGTGGATGGGTCACTACAAAAACTAATCCCCCTCCCCCGCTGTTACTTACACCTTCTTGTTGACTATTTGAAATGGACCACCTTGATTACATTGAACTCATTAGCACTACAAAAGTGATTTTTCCTCCCTTCTTGTCAACTGTTGAGAATAGCCCACTTCCACCTTAATTTAATTGGTTCGTTAGCACTGATCCCCCATTTGGTAAGGCAACTCCCATCTTTTCATATGCTGTGTAATTATATCTCTCTACTGTATTTTCCACTCCATGCATCTGATGAAGTGGGATAAGCCCACGAAAGCTTATGCCCTAATACATTTGTTAGTCTCTAAGGTGCCACAAGGACTCCTCATTAAATGGAGACTGTCTTAACTATAGCATCAGAAAAGTGATGTACAGTTTTGCATATTTTAATTATTTTTGTTTAGCTGGCAGTGTGATCATGCATTTATCACATTTTAAGTGTTGTATCTCTGTTCTAACACTTTTATATGTTTGCAACCTTTTGATCTTTGTTAGGTGTGAGTGCCATTGAAGTGGTAGTGCAACATGGCCTGGCTACTCCTGAGGGTCTTACAGTAGATTGGATTGCAGGAAACATATACTGGATAGACAGCAATTTGGATCAAATTGAAGTAGCAAAATTAGACGGCACTTTGAGAACCACATTAATAGCAGGCGCTATGGAGCATCCCAGAGCTATTGCCTTGGACCCTAGATATGGGTAAATATACAATATTTATTTGTTCATGATTGCTTATTAAAACACTTTGAGGAAGGAGTTTGAAATGTATGAATGTTTTCCGGTTTATTTGGAGTGAGCTCTTACATTTAACTTACCTTTAATGCTTGAAGAATTAAAATTTTTGTTCCAGTAAACCAGGGCATCAGGAGATGTAGGAGTCAGTCTAGTCTTGGCTTTTTTACTGACTAACTGTATGACTGTGCACAAGTAACTTAACCTCTCTGTTTATTTCTCCATCTCTAAAATAGGGATAATAATGTTTACCTGCCTTTGTAAATAGCTTGTAGATCTGCAGATGAAGAGTACTATATGAGTTCCAAGCATTATTATTTAGTAATAATCAAAAGCAAAATATTTACTGGTTAAACTGGTTAATTCATGTATTTTACCCCATAGCATACAGAATGAATTGCATTTCTGATGGCTGTTAGGATGCATATTTAATAATATAAACCAAACTGTTCAATTAAAGGTAGTCCTAAAATCATATGTCAAAGAAACAGTATATTCTTCTATTCCACATAATACTATATGTGATTTGTAGGTCATATTTTATTAACAGTACTAGTGTATCTGTCCTGATGCTATGGAAAAAATGGTCTAATGTTTCAGTACACTACAGCCAAGTCAAGTAAGGATAAAATTAAATGAATGTCTTTATATTTCTCATTTTTGTGTTGGTTTGCTCTATTTAAAGTTTAAATGAAATTCATAAATACATGTGACATCGACAAAGAATTTAGCTTAGTGGAGTCTGTCATCCTGATTGTCCTTGAACGTAGCTGCAAACAGGGAATAATTTAGTTGGCATAAGTGAAGTTAAATCAGTTTAAAACTGGTGAAAGTGAGAGGAAAATGAAGTTCCATACCTGGAATCCGTAAGTCAATTTTCAGCCAGCTGTTGTATGACACAAGGCTCACATCTGGAAATATGTTTGCGTACTACATAAAAGATTTAAAAAATTCTTTGAGTTAGACCATTTTATTGAGATAAATGAAAAATAACGATCCAGACACAGAAAACTGTTAGATCAATACTGGACAGAGTTTGATTTAGTAAAATATTTTTGGAAGCCAAGATGTAATGTCTAAAGGGCAACTGACCACAAAGACAAGGCCACAAAGACTGTCTTTATACATAACAGCCTTTTTCCACTGATGATAAATTCAAAAATGGTTATAAAAGATAGGGTAAGTTAGAAAGAATTTGTAGACAATAACATTTTCTCGAAAAGCAACTGTGTACACCTTTCCTTCTGGTAAGAGCGGAAAAAATAAAACCTTTAAACACACAAAGCATTACCTGCCCCATCTATTCAAAAGAACTTTTGAATAACAAAATGATAGATGATTCATATAAAAGATTTGTTTGTATTACTGCTAAATATTTCATTCTAATTCTTCTTTGTAAGCATACGACTGTGACAATCCTTATAAAAAGTCTTGAACCAAATCTCTAGATGTTTTCAGCCACAGCATATGCTCAAGGGAGACTGTAACTATCCACATATCTGGTGAGCTGCAAATATAGCCAAGTAAACAAAAGTTAGTTGTACAGAAAACAGCTTTACATTCCTTAAAATGAGAATCAAACCAGAAGAAAAGCAATCGTGGGTCTTCTGATAATTTGATTTTGAGTCCTCCCTCCTTATCTCTTTTATGGTTTATCTGTTCTAACTTTAACTTTAAACATTTTGAAAAAGATATTAAAAAGCTGTTTGGGAGAAAAAAAAATAAGGGATGATTTTCAAAAAAGAGTACACATGTGGGCTTACACTTAACTTACCATATGTACATGCAAATCAAGAGCGAAGCTGGCTAACAAGGGCATAAAGGGGTCAAAGGAGAAGCGTGGAAGGGAAAACAGACTCAGCAGAGTTACTGTGTCCCCACCTCACATAGCTGGAGAGTAGGAGGGCTGGAACGAGGCTGGGATCGGGCAGAGCCAAGGTTCTCCCTTGCTGCCACAAATGATCTGCCAGGTTAGCTGCACTGGGGATAGATCCAGCACAGTTTACTTTCTTCCCACAGCATCGAGGAAACTGAAGGAGTTAGTTGCCCCCCTGGACTGTTCCTAAGTCTGTGCAACAAATACGCTTCCACCTTATTCAGGGCTTGTGTCAATGCCATGCTCGAGTACCAAGTATATGAGAATTCTGACAGCTAGTTAGTTGTGCACATGGAGTATTTATGTGCTTAAGTTTCAATTGTGCATTCACAGATGTATGCAAGCAATTGTGCATGCCTAAAATTTAGATCATAATATCTAGATTTGATTCAGTCCTTAAGTGCACACAAAATGGAAGACTTCAACTTAAACTCCACTGACACTATATATCAAAATATTAGTGTTTTTATCCACTTATATATATTTAAATCTTGCATTAGATTTTGTTGAGATGGTAAACTTGTAAAAGCTTGCTGAAATCTTTAATTTTTACCTCTGGTGAAATGTACTCCACCAAAACCTGGAATTGGTTAATTTTACTTAAGCATGATCACTTATCAAATAACACAGCTTGTTCCAAATCCGACTTTGAATAAGTGCATTGGTTTAGAAAATACATATTTAAAACATTTAACAATCTCTGGGAAATGCATAATAATTGTAAGGCATTTTCTTGAATAGCTTTACACATCCGTGTATGTGTTCAGATTGCTCGTATTAAAGTGACTAAATATATTTACTGAGAGAGCCATGCAAAGAAGCACTCTTAACTGGCTCCAGATCAGAAAAATAGCTCTTACCAAAGCCAATCAGAGAAGCAGGTGTGTGAGTTTGGTGAGGGAGTGCATATTCTTTTTAAAATGGACACAGCTTGGGGAAATTGGCATGTGGAATTATTCTGAACTTTAAAAAAATGTTACAGGCCCATTTTTAGCCTGTTTAATTTAAAGCATCCCTAGGCTACTTTAAATTACATCCAAAATATCTTTAAGGTCAGGAGCAAGAAGGCTGTAAGTTGGCAGCAGAAGCTTTTAATGCCTGTGAAATGGCATACCCCTCTTAGAGCCAATCAGTGTTTACAGTGAGTGATTTTAGCAGGTTATCTTAAAAATTACCCATTGGACTGCACAACTCCTAAGCACAGAATCCAAGGAACACCAAAATATTTCCTCAGTCTGGTACAGCCAGATATTCCATTATGGCTTCACTCTCCATATAGGAAGAGGAGAAAGGAATATTCAGAAGGAAGCATTTAGACATGGGAGCCTAGGCAAATCAAAAAGGTGGTAAATGCACACAATAAAAAAAAATAAGATAACTACATATGGAAACATGGACAAACCACCACAGTTTTAAACCCCTCCTGCTTCAAATGGGCTACAGATAGGCTCAGCTCCTACACAGTCAGTAACATCATAGAGAGCCAATAATTGCTCATAACTCCAGCATCCAAAGAATACAGACAACATTTCTGGAATAGGTTTTCTGTTAAACATATGGCTTACGAAGAGTACTCGATGGAGTGGTGCACTATAAAAAAGTGTATTGGCACTCATTTGAAATGATCTGCACAGCTTTCTTGTCGCTTTGCTGTTCATTAGTAATATACCCATCCCAAACTCATGGTAATAAAACCTTTATGCCATGTGAAATCATTGTGTATACAATTATGCATATTAGACATTTTTAAACTGATCATATATATGATCTATTTTAAAATGTCTAATATGCATTTTATGTATGTGTATATATATATAGATATATGTATAAAGTTGCTGGTGATACACATTGGCATGAAATATTAAAATATGTTCTTTCATTTTAGAACCTATTTGGATATTATTAGGCTATAAATCAATTACCTTTTTTTGAGACAGTGGAAGTAATTTGCATCTGATTATGTACACAGAATAGATAATAGTGGCTTTTTTAGAATAATATCTATACTTTAATGGTCTGTAGCTCATTTGCTTGATTATAAATCCACTAGAGTCTAATGAATGTAGATACCCTTGACTCAATAGACGGTTATGGCTTCTTACAAGCAGTTTTGCTATATCGTTTCCATGCCTATACAATGGCTTCTGAGTTTGTTGATAATTGACCTACCTGAGCACGTGAAGTGAGTGTTCTCTTGCTATAAAATATTAAGGGGAAAAGTGTAATGAATTCCTCTGAAGACATTTATAATACAAAGTAATTGCTTTAAAGATTATAAGATTTTGAGCAGCGTAGGGAGTTAGCATACAACAAATCTTTATTTACTATAACACAAAAGGCCCTACTAAGAATATGTGCAAACTTTTGTTTTATTGTTTTTTATTGTTTTTTGCTGTTTTGAGAATAAATATTTTTCTAATATGTGACTTTGTTTACCATACTGAAGTCCTGATCCTTCAATGCTTACTCAAATGAGCAGGCCTTATACATTCAGTTACTTTATGTAAGTCATTAGAGTTGCTTGTATGAGTAAGTTGATTCATAGATTGATAAAGTCAGAAGAAAGTATTGTGCTAATATAGTCTGTCCTTCTGAACAACACAAGCCATTGATGGTAATGGTATTGCTAACATGCATAAAGTTAAAGAGAATTGAGGCCTAAATTTGAATTGTGGGAACTTGAGTCAAATGTTCCTCTTGAGTTACACCTTGTGCAATCCCACCGTTACAAATGGAGTTCCAAAGCTTGTGAACAGGTGAATATTTGGCCCATTATATTGATTTTATATAAAAGGCACTTGCAGTGATTATGTTTGGAAAAAATAACATCCTTCAGAGAGATTTTTGAGGCAGTCTTTAGGGATGACTTTTGCCTCACTAACTAGACCATAATCTCAATCTTAGTAGAATTTAATTTTGTGCAAGGCAAACAGCCCATCTGTGAATTTCTTTGCTACTTTTATAGTACAGATTAGTTAACTAAGCTTATAAATTTCCTTTTACCTACAGAAACTGACTTACTGAAATATCTTCTGATTAAAGTGTGTATTATTTTTTCCCTTTGCAATTGAGTTATATTTTAGAATGTTTTCAGAATGTATATAGGTAAACCATGAAGTAATAATTATTGTTGTTTAAAGGGTGTGTGCCATTGTGCACAGGTACTACATGAAAAGGGCTGGAACTATCAAACACTCTAGGGTTTTTGTTTTGTTTTTGGATGTAGTTTTTAAAAATACTCATTGTTATGTTGTCTAAACCAGGGGCTGCAGAATACCATTTGAATTGTGGGGATATAGATTTGTTTCCCCTCACATGATGCTCCTCTTTCCCTCTGAGGTGATCCCCTACAGGAGTCTGACCCACTAGGCCATGAGCCCTTACACACTTCCATATTTGAGTGATGGGTGATGTGGCCTGGCACAACCTTCAGTGGTGCTGCAACCCCAACCAGCTCACAATACCACTCACTCAAATTTGGCCTGGCTAAGCATCCATCATGAGTGAGTGGCATTGCAACCTCATGCACAGGGTTGTAGCCATTGGTGCCGACTCCATGGGTGCTCCGGGGCTGGAGCACCCACGGGGAAAAATTGGTGGGTGCTAAGCACCCACTGGCAGCTCCCCGTCAGACCCCCGTGCCCAGCTCACCTCAGCTTCTGAGTAATGCTTCCAGAGGCGTGCCCGCGAAGCCGCTTTATTTAGTTCACAGGCAGGCCTGCCGCCCATGGCGGCACCTCGGGGGAGGGGTATGGGGAGGAGGTGGAGACGGGCTCTCCGCCTCCTCCCCATACCCCTCATCAAGGGAGATTTAGATTAGATATTAGGAAAAAATGTCAGTTATAGGATAGTTAAGCTCTGGAATAGGCTTCCAGGGGAGGTTATGGAAGCCCCTATTACTGAAAGCTTTTAAAAACAAGTTGAACAAATAAGTGTCAGAGATGGTCTGAGTTTATTTGGTACTGCCTCGGTGCAGGGGGTGGACTTGATGACTTCTCAAGGTCCCTTTCAGCCCTACACTGCTATGAATCTATGAAATGTGGAATTGAAATGCTTGTGCTTTTGATTTCATAGCTGTTTTGAAAATAGCAACACTTTTTAAGAAAGAAGTGCTATTGCCATTCCAGCCTACCTCTGCATGAGTTATAATTCCCAAGACTGCTTATGTGCCTTAGTTTCTTCTGAAATATTTAAATATTAGAGACTTTTTTGCCTTTTCTTTAAGTAGTCTGTAAATTTTTTTGGTGCATACTTCATTGTGTTTCGTTTGGACGTTGAAATTATAACTTTCCCTCTCCTCCCCCATAACCCTACAGAATTCTGTTTTGGACAGACTGGGATGCTAATTTTCCTCGCATTGAGTCTGCTTCCATGAGTGGTGCGGGAAGAAAAATCATCTACAAAGACATGGATACCGGCGCCTGGCCTAATGGGCTTACTGTTGATCACTTTGAAAAAAGAATAGTATGGACAGATGCTAGGTAAAAACAACAATAAAATATTTATTATCAGTTTACTACTATTTGTTGTTTTATGTAATGCCTAATCTGGATTGCAAGCAAATATGCTACTTTCTCCCCATTTAATTAAACACATTATGTATTTGCTGTTTTATGTTTTGATTCATCGAAGTCAATCAGAGTTCAGATCCTTAATATACATTTTATGTTTCTATGAACAAATATTGAACTTTTTCAAAATGTATGTAATGACCCAAATCCTACTTACCTTTCTCATATAAATAGTGTCATTAGCACTTGATAACTACGTACATATCAAACGTACAGTTGCTGGTAAAGATTTTTTCTTTTAATTCAGGTGAATGGAAATTACTTTGTTTTTATTTCAACTGAATGGATAGAAGTCTAACTTTTAAATTTGAGAGAATACAAGCAAAAGAGTAACCCATATATCTTTTAATCAAGAAATTCTAGCTAAATTGTGCTAGAGCCACTCTAAGATGATGAGAATGAGGAGTACTTGTGGCACCTTCATGCTTTGTCAGTAAACTTCTGGCTTTGCTGTAGTGACAAGGACATACATACATTATTCTGACAATATTCACTGAAGCATTTTCAGGCTTACACTACTATCAAGTTAGCCCTGCAGATGTCCTAATTTTTATAAATTATTTTTTTATTTTGGTTTATCTTGTAGGTCTGATGCAATTTATTCTGCATTATATGATGGAACTGACATGATAGAGATCATACGAGGTCATGAATATCTTTCTCACCCCTTTGCTGTCTCTTTGTATGGAAGTGAAGTGTATTGGACAGACTGGAGGACCAATACATTGTCAAAAGCCAATAAATGGACTGGGCAAAATGTTAGTGTGATACAGAAAACCAGTGCACAGCCTTTTGACCTTCAGATATATCATCCAAGTCGTCAACCACGAGGTAACCTAAACATAATAATGTATTATTTGTCTGATTACATATATGTTTACATCTGTATGATCCAATTTTTGGGGTATGTCCTGTGTTTTCTACTTTTCTGATGTCCCAAGAAACATCTGAGTTGAGTTGTGGAATGGATAACAAGAAAAAATTGGTGGAGGTCACAATGTTCAAATGTCACTTTGTTGTTTGTTTGGTGGAGGGGAAGAATTAAATGAAAATTCCTTAATTTGAGTATCACTTTCTGGTTTGAATTTTCTGTTGCTTTGTCAATATGAAATTTAGCTCACGATGTATGTCTAATACTTTCCATTTTGGTTTTCTAAAAACTGTTGAAGTGTTGTCTGCTAGTACGAAAACCTTCATGTACATTCATAAAAATCAGCTTGTGGACAGGCCTTGTCATTGGTTAAATTAAATATTGGTTGTTTTAAGTTTTGACAATGATCCATTTTAAACAAATACATTATCAGGATCACTAGATACATCATAATCATTGAATTATATGCCCTGTTTATCTGCTTCAGTGAAGTATTACACCTGCTTATGAAAAATGAAAGCACATGTTAAAAACTGTGTTCCTGAGGACATAATTACAATGAATGTAATTCAGTTTGCATGAATACAGTAATAGCGAATCATCAGTATAATTGTTTGTAGCTCTGGAAGAAATTATTACCAGACTTAGAACTTCTTATTGGCAGTGGTGGGAACTTGCTCCTGCAAATAGAACCACTGATATTAGTGGAAGTGCTCACCAATACACATAATGGGTTCACAGTCTGCCATTATGGTAATATATGCATTATTATTATCTAGAAAAATATATTTAAATTATAGGAATAAATGTTTAAAATTCATCTTATAGCTGTCTTAACCTACTTGTGAGAAACTATTAGGATTTTTTTAATAGAACGAACATCATTTAGAAAGCTAACGTTTGCCTGAACAATATGGGATAATATGATACGCTTCACAGAGTTCCAATTTTTTCAGTTCTAAATTTTCTAACTTGCATTCTTGCTATACACAGTATAGAAAAGATGGACCTAAGAATGTTGCCTGTAACTGCTAAAATCTATGAGGGACCTAGGAATAATTGAGGAACTTGAAGTATGGGATCCTGTGTTGAGGGCATTTTGTTACAATTTCATTTTGACACCTGACTACCCTTTATTTGAAATTCTTTCCTACCACTCCAGGTTTTCTTATATTTTTTTCTAAGAATTAGGTAATAGAGAATATATAAATCAAACAAAAACTGATCATTAGACTTGGTCCGAAGCCCAAGATTTTTTATGTGGTTTAGGTAATTAGCATACTCTTCTTCTCTGCAACAAGTCCATCTACTTTTGCCCATATGCTATTAAAAAAACCATTGCAGCATTTCATCAGGTTTTGCATTCACACCTATGCTAACTATTTTCTTATTGTATATACTCTGTGTGTTACGTGAAGTCAGAGCTGCTCCAGAATACATTGTATGCCATAGATTTAAGCATCACAACTGTTGATGTGAAAAGATGCAAGTGAAATTGAATATATTAGGTGGAGGAAAAATAGTGACTAGATACACACTGTGCAAGGCTGAGGGGACCTAAGCCTGAAACTTGAGTGTAGTCGTATTCAGTGGGGAAGAAAGGGAGTCAATCAGTTTAAGGTAGTTGTTGCAGTAGTAGTTGGAAGGATCTTATTGTCAAAAGAAAAGCAGAAGTTTGAGACCCTGAGGAGTGAAAAGACCTAAAATGTGTTTTGGATAAACATCTGAAATTATTTTGGCTTATTTTAACTGGAACCAAGCTTCTGAACTTCTTTAGGTTCAAAACTATTAATTTTGCACTATTTTAATTCATCAGTTATGTGTCTTCTAAATAGTACTTAAAATATTTTAAAGTGGTGCTTTGAAGTTTCTTCCACAAATATTCTCACCTCACCTTTGTATTTCCCCTTATTGAGTATCATGTTCAGGGTCAGTTCCCCAGTGCTGGGTTCCAGCTTACCTCTGCTGCAAACCAACGGACCAAAAACACAGGGGAATCAGAATGGAGTAGGGAGATCTTGTCCATGTCATTTTCCTCTGGCTTTGCCCTCTTTTCTTTTATGCCAGAATCAGAGAAAAGGAGGATCATAATAGAACCTGTGCTGTCTGTATGCTACGAGTGAATCACTCTTGCACTTGAGAGATCCTTCCTGGGCTAATTATGTTGGTTTTAAGGACAATTTATGCTGCTAGTGTAGTACAAAGTGACTGCACCACATTGGGGTATATGGTACTATGCCTGAAACTTTAGTGGTATATATTACATGCACACAAAAAGCTGCATTAAAAGAACACTACAGTTTCAAAGTCAAGTACTCACAAGTTTAGGAAATGCCAGCATTAAGGTTGCCTGTGGAACCATAAATTGGTTCCCTTCTGCGTCTGCATTATGAACATCTTTAATTACATATTGACAGGTTTTAGTGTAGTAGCCGTGTTAGTCTGTCAGCAAAAAGAAAATAAGAAAGGAATACTTGGGCAGGTGCCACAAGTATTCCTTTCTTATTTTCTTTTTAATTACATACTCCATTTTTTTTTCTACAGAAACAACCTCACCCCATAAATTTTACAACCCCTTCACCCTATAGCAGAGTTTGCCATGTAACATTGTATTTTTACTTACTCATCGTTAAATCCACAGGCCACTCTTGTCCCACCTCACTGATGACAATCCCCATGACAAGATAACCATGGTTATCACTATGATATTACCTACAAGGTAATATGGAGTATATTGGATATCTCAAGGTACACATCCACCTCTTTACTTTGATCACACATGTGGTGGGGGCAGAGAGAGTCTATCTCCTTCCCTAAGAGCTGGGCCCCCTCATATCACCTTATATCACAGTCACAGTTCTGCCAAACAGTTTCAGCTAATCCCCGACCCATTCAATAGTACATCTAACACAATGAATGCAGCTGGAATGATGCAGGTAATTCTCCGTGGTTGTTAATATCTCCAGAGGGACAGAGTTAAGGTTGTGTTGGTGTGCACCTTAATTCTACATTTCCTGGTTTTCAAAGGTTTGAGTTTTGCTGAACTCAATGTTCTGGAAGGGTGTGAGATACCACTGGGCAATCTAACTCTCTGTTGACATTACTTTTGATCAGTGAATAGATCTAGGAACTTGAAATGCAGGATGGAGCACTGTATATTGGAAAACATCAACTCTGGATTGATACTGAAATGCTACATGCAGTTCTGGTGTGCACTTTTTTAAAGGATGTTGGAAAATTGGAGAGGATGTAAAAAAAGCTATCTAAAATTATTTGAGGGTTAGAAAAAATGTCTTACGGTGACAGATTTAAAGAGAGAGCTCAATCTGTTTAGTTTATGAAAGAAAGATGGAGCAATGATTGATAACAGTGTGTAAGTACCTTCCTGTGGAGAAAATATTGGTTACTAACAGACTCTTTCCTCTAAGGGAGAAAGGCATAACAAGAACCAATGCTTGGAAGCTGAGGCCAGACAAATTACAAATTAGGCACACATTTTTTAACAGTGAAGGTTATTAACCATTAGTACAAACAACCAGGGGAAATGGTTGATTCTCTATCTCTTTATGTCTTCATATTAAGACTGGATGCCTTTCTAGAAGACACACATTAGCCAAACACAAGTTATGCTTCAGTCAAACACAAGTTTTTGGTCTCAGTACATGAATAACTGGGTGAAATAAATGTCCTGTGATATAGAGGAGGTCAGGCTACATGATCTAATGATCCCTTCTGGTCTTAAACTCTATTTATGTATTATGCCATTGCTTTTCAAGATGTCTTGCAATATTTTTAGTTTAGTGTATCACTTCCTAAAAGCTGAAAACTACAGTGTCAAGCACCTTTGACACCACAAAGACAACACAGTGTCTGGCTTCAGTCTTGTTATATCTTTATTTAAAGATGTCATTTATATTATCTTTTTGGAATACTGGAGAAGAGGAGATATTAAAATAGAAAGTTTATTCCGGTACGGATTGGTTAGCTATGTGGCTTGCCATTAACTTATTTCTTATAGCCCAAATGTGTTATTTACATACTCAGTCCAACATACATTGAAATAAATAGAAAGGATTCCACTGATGTTAAAATAGCTAGATTGGGACTAGGTATCTAACTTTAGACAACAAAGTCTGAATATTTTCCCACTTAGTTTTGCTAAGATATGTTCAAAGTGATTTTTGCCCCAAATATTACTTTTTATGTAATAATCTATTTTTTGTGAAGAGAGTCCCCCCCAAAATGGGGCCAGTACTGTCAAGTTTTCTAAACTCTTAAAGGTCTGAATCCTTGGAAAACTGAAAACATGCTGAGTTATCCATTCTTTCTCAATTCAAGGTTATACTTTAAAATCACACTTTTAAAAGACTCTTTCATACTTGAACAACTATGAAAAAAATATCATTTATATAAAAGTAATCTATTTTGTCAGAAACTTTCATTGTTCCCTTTTCAGTTTTATAAGATAAATATTTGAATTAGAGTTGTCTTCATCTGAGCTCTGCTGTTCCTGCTTGATTCTTCAGTGAAATAATTCTCTAATTGTTACATCAAACAGTTGCCACGAGCGTGATTGATGTTGAAATGCCATGCACTTTATTACATGATAAAGTGAAAGGAAGAGGTGGGTGCTGAAGGACTATATTTAATCATTTGAAAAACTCACACAGGTAACTGGGAAGAGCACAAGTCAGAAACATAAACCTGTAATATTAGTATAGTTTAAAATATGGTATAAAAATGGCTGTGCTGGGTTAGACCAATGTTCCATCTAGCCCAGTATCCTGTCTTCCAACAGTGGATGGTGCTTCAGAAGGAATTGAGAGAATAGACCAGTTATTGAGTGATCCATCTCCCGTCTTGCAGTTCCAGCTTCTTGCAATCAGAGGTTTAGGGACACATGGAGCATGAGGTTGTATCCTTACCATCTTGGCTAATACCCACTGATGGACTTATCCTCCATGAACTTATCTGATTCTTTTTTTTAACTCAGTTGTACTTTTGGCCTTCACAACATCCCCTGGCAATGAGTTCCACTGGTTGGCTATGCATTGTGTGAATAAGTACTTAAATATGTTTGTTTAAACTAAATAGGGAGCAGGTTTGAAACTGTTTCTCATCGTGGTAGGCCTTTAAAACTGTAGAAATATATACAGGGCTCTCCACATCTAATTATTTTAAAATCAGTAATCATATGACTTTTAATGTTTTATATATAATGGAGATTAAATAGACTCATTTTAAAGTTATTTCATTATTAATATGATTATATTTATCAGATATTTTCAGAGAAAGTATAAACAAAAATGTAAAATGGTCAGACAGAATCAAGGAGGAAAAATCAAGACATAAATATAACTTTCAAGAACATGATGTAGCCCCAGATTATCCAAGTTTGGGCGTTTTTGTAATGAATCCATGTCCAGTAGTCAATAGGTATAGAATTCAGGACCCACAGCACTAAAGCATAAACCAATGCCATCTGAGCTAAAGAAATAACTCTAGTTAGCTGTTGGTAAATATGGTCTCAAATTCTTATCCTCTCTCAGCCAGTTCTTAGAGGAAGACAGTGTCACAGACACTTAGTACCCAATCCTGCAAGTTATGCATGTGCTTAACTTTAACTTCAATGGGACTACTCACATGCTTAAAATTAAGCCTTTAGGTAAATGTTTGCCAAATCATGGCTTTATCTATTATAATATGCACACTCACTAACATCAGCAAGAAATATAATGAAAGTTATGATTGATACTCGCATGTTAGGAAGGTTAGCAATCGTGAAATCATTATTCCATCATGTAGTTTTCAGGATTTAGAATCTCTTCTAGCCTGAATGAGTCCATTTATAAGAACCAGAAACCTTATGGGAGAAATATTTTTTAAGAAGGACTAAAGGTTAATGAAAACTTACACATTTTAGTGTAGATCAGTGACTTATTAGAGGAGCAAAGATGGAAACAATATTTCATGGAAACATTATAATACAAGCACAATCTATTGAGATGTTGGTATGTTGCATACAAAAGTCCTTTGTAAGTGGCCATTGCTACTTAAATGTGCACTTTAAGTGGAAATATGTAGTTATTTCTCAAGCTATTGTGGTGTGTGATGTATTCAGATAAAGATTTAAGCCAACATTAAAAATGTGGGCTCTTAAAGATAGACAAATACATACATATTGCGGCACTGTAAAAAAATCAATGTACTTTAAGGTTGATGTATTTGTTGTAATCATTCCCTGATTTAAATAAATGTTAAACTGGAGTTAAACTTCAGAATACACATCAATAGCTTAAGACCAAAAAATGACAGGGATGGTGTAATTATCTACTCCATTCCCCCGAAAAAAAGCATTGCAAACCTAGGAGATTTAGAGTTAAAGTTAAATTTAATAGAAATTCTAACATATATTAAAGTATGAAAATGCATTGTTTAAGGCTTCCAAACTACTTTAATTTGGCCCTTTAGTGATACCATGAGAGGAAAATAATACAGAAACCTAATGTCTTTTAAAATCAGTTTCATGTAACAAACGCTAATATTCATAGTTGCATATCTTTTGCCAGTATCACTTACACAATCCCTGTAAGACACTTTGGGCTTGCACAATAGCCAAGAAACTCACATTGCACCCATGAAAATATCAGATCTCTTGAAGCTTGGACTCCTTCATCTGGACCAGAAACACTTACTGTTAACAACCCAGGCAACCCAACCCAACTTCTCAGAAGAGAAGCATAGTTCAGGAGGATTCTCTGATGCTTTTCCATATCTAGACTGAAGTCAAACAGGAAATTTCAGTCATTGATCTTGTCAAATTTTCAATTCTGGTGTGAGGGGAAACAAAAAGCTTTTAGAAGCAGGGACTGCCTCTTTGTTTGTGCAGTACTCAACACAGTGGGGCTCTACCTTGTAGATGCTACCGTAAAATAAATATAATTATTATAATAATCACAAAGTTCTGATGATCTCAAATTCACTAGAGTTTCTCCAGAATGGTTAACTGGAGTCCTACAACCAAACACCATAGAAACATGGGTACCAGCTCTGGTAGTGTTCCTTTGGTAGGCATATCCAATTCCCCATCTGAATATCATCAGGGTTGACCAGCATGACAGATTTATACAAGCCCATGGCTGGCCTTTCTAACTGCCAGTATTTCTGAAAGGCAGGTTTTGGAATTAGTAGTTCTACTCATGCCAAAACCACACTGCTGTAGGTGTAAAGAAAACATTATTCTTATAGCTCCAGAAACCTTTCTGTTCAAGGTAAGTTCATCTTTCCATAGTTCCTGGGAAATAATTAATCCTTCATTTTGTTCTAACTCTTAGCAATCCTTTGGAAGGCTGTGACATATAATGGGCCTTTCTAAGCTCTAAAGTTTGTATATAAAGCATATGGAGTACCCATACCAATTGCACCCTTCTCAAATCCTCCCAGCCAAAAAATACCTGGGCCTCAAAGTGATGAGCCTAACCCGAGGAAGATTTGCAAAGTAAGTTTCCGTACCTCCACAGAGGCATCCTTTGGTAGGAATGTGATACTGGGTTGGTTCTCACATAATTCCTTATTTTATGAAGGGGAAGTTCCAATCTGCAGACCAGCATCTCCCTCAATTCTGTATGAGCTATTTCCCTCCTGTCTGCAGTTTCCGGAGTCAGTTAAACGCTCTAGCGCAGCCCCTGCTAGCCACAAGCCCTTGTCTGGCCTGCTGCCAGATCCGCTGTCTCCACAGCAGCAAAAAAGTGGTGGTTCACTTTGCTCCTGACTCTTTTTACCAGCTTGCTATTTCACCTGTTTTTCCAGGCAGTGGTGAGCAGTCTTCTTTCTTCCTCCTCTCTTGGATCGGTTATTTAGCAGTGGCATGAAGTCTCAGCCTCTCAGAGTCAGCAGTGCAGCACCTCCCTGCCAATATCTTTCCCCACTCTCTGCCACCGCTCCTACAGACATGGCAAAGCTGTCACATAAGCACCAAACTAAATCCAAGCAGTGGTCTATTTGTGAACTGTTCCCTGCCTATTCTCAGCCAGCCAACACTTGCACTGCTAGGGCATGGGGCTCTGAGTTGGACAGGAATGTTGGGTCCCTCCCACCCCAAGAAGCTGCAACTCCAACACACAAAAGCCTGATCTGGAGATGCAGAGCAGAGAGGGGAGAGATGCCCAGGATGAGAAGGATATTCAGCAACCCATGCCAGGGGTAAGTGCTGGGGAAGAATAAGACCAGAAAGAAAAACCCTTAAGGGGCTCCAGGTTCCCACTCAAGTCCTAAAATGGATCCAGAATTTCTTGGAGAAAGAAGACTCAGCTGCCCTTCTTCCCAGCTCAAATCCGGGATCTCCAGCAATTAAATCCCATCCCTTGGGCAGGAGAACTGGGAATGTGTTATTGAATAATTCGATAAAATTATATATAAAGCTAATAAAATTATATACAAAATGTTATTAGTCCTTTAGTGCATGACCTTGCACTTCGCGCTATTAAATTTCATCCTATTTCTATTATTCCAGTTTTCAAGGTCATCCCGATCTTCTTGTGTGATGTTCTCCTTGTCCTCCATATTGGCAATACCTACCAACTTTGTGTCATGTTTTGTGCTATATTTCTTGGAAAATATATCTTGATGCTGATTGTTTTAAGAAATAAAGGGGCATTTTCCTGCATTGTATGGTAGGGTTTTATAAAAACGTTGAAGATATTCAATCGTTAAAACCTCATGTATATATTACAAATATACCTGGTTTAAAACCCTGTATGCAGACCAAATTCCTCCATGGATAATTAGGTTCTTCTGTTTACCATTCTCTTTGCAATTTCAATAGGAGAGGTTGTTGTTCCCTTCCCTTCCTGTGTGTGTGTGGATGGGTGGAAGGGTGTTTCTGTTTTTGTCTGTCTATGTCTATGTGGTGGTGTTGCTTATTTACATTGGTTGGCTGTTTCTTTCCCCAGTATTTTTTTGTTTTGTTTTCAGAGATGGATGAAGTGATCTCTATTTATATATAAATGTGTAAAGTGCTTTGTAATCAATTGTGATAGACATTGATAAACATCATGATATAAATGACACTAATAAGAGTTATATGGTTACATTCTCTGCGCATTGATGGAAGATTGATTCCTGGCTCCAGGAGGTTGTTTTTATTTAAACTCTTTATTCTATCCACTTTTAATATTTCATTATATAATTCCAGCTCCTAATCCGTGTGCTGCTAACAATGGCAGAGGTCCCTGTTCTCATATGTGTCTGATCAATCACAATAGAAGTGCTGCATGTACATGTCCTCATCTGATGAAACTGTCCTTAGACAAGAAAACATGTTATGGTAAGTTTCTTATTTTTTCTTGGGAACCAAATTTTCTCTGATTTCGTTAGAGTTAAGATTTTAAATTGGACAGAATAGAGTTTAATAGTCTTTAAATTGGTCTGTACAGTGCTTTTTAGTGATAATTTTGAAGGTACACCTACTTTTTGAGAGCGGATAGATTATTCTAATATATGCAGTGTGTGGAACTTTGATATTTATAAACGTGTTCATTTTTTCTATTGCTTATGTGTGTCATGTGTTAGTAGAACTTATCTCTGTAGTACAGGAAGATTTATAAGTGTAAAGTGCAGCATCAGAAAATGATGACATAAAAATACTTAATACTTTTAATCTCTACCTGCTCGTCTTCTGAAGTCTTCTTAGCATAATTTTTGGGGGATTAAGAACTAAAATGAAGAACACGCATAAAACGGGTAGCTTTGCAGGGCGTGGGTGTGTGTGTATAAAGATTATAAACAAAGCTTTATAATAGCCCCAGCAATGTCAAATAATTTTGTTCATTATTTGTAAAAGCTTTTAATGCACTGTTCTTTGAAGTACCTAAATAGGAAATCTCTAGAAAAATATTTTGCTATACCAAAATATGTTAAAGAAAACAAAACTTACCTCTGCAATTCGTACACTGACGTGTTTCTCTAAAACATCTTAAGTAGTTTAGAGACAAGGAAAACAGGTTCTGTTTTGCCCTTGATATATTCTATTAATGTATCATATATTAACATTATTATCATGTATTTTGTAAGTGGATTCAGCTGAACAATGGTCCCCTTCTTTGTTCTCACCATGCTTTTGTCTCATCTATTTGTAATCAGTGCAGACATTGAAGAGCTTCTTGTAACTACTTCTATTTGTAATTCTCTCCTGATGTACATCAGTGATTTTCCTGAGATTTCAAATACCATTTGGTATTACAAAGATGTGCAAATAGAGAACTAGATTATTATAACACTCAGGGCAGGTCTACACTTAAAAATCTCCCATTGGCATAATTAATCCTCCTCTGCAAGAGGCGGTAACTACGTTGACAGGAGAATTCCTCTCATCGACATAATGCTGTCTACGCTGGGATTAGGTCAGTATAACTGCATCACTTAGGGATTTTCATACCCCCGAGTGACATAATAATACTGATGTAAATTTGTACTGTAGACCTGGCCTCAGGGAGCTAATAGTTTTAAAGTAGTACTTCCAGGCTGTTCTTTCTTTGGAATCCTTCAAGGCTACATTGATATAATCGATTAGGAAAAGATTTTAAATGTGTGTAAATTAATACATATTATTTCTCTATAGTAGGTTGCTACACATTATATCAACAGATTTGCATACAAAACATTGTTCTTACATCAGTGATACAAACTTTGTTTAAAATTTGTAAAATAATATTTAGGGGATAACTTTGAATCCAGTCAGTTGTAATTAAGCAACAAAATATTTTCCTTTTTTCGTACAGAAATGAAGAAATTTCTTCTTTATGCAAGACGTTCAGAAATAAGAGGTGTGGATATAGAGAATCCATACTTCAACTTCATCACTGCCTTCACAGTCCCTGACATTGATGATGTCACGGTCATAGATTTTGATGCAGCAGAGGAACGCTTGTACTGGACTGATGTAAAAACACAAACCATCAAGCGTGCTTTTATTAATGGGACTGGTTTGGAAACAGTTATTTCAAGAGGTGACCAACATAATGTTAATTTAAAATTAGTAGTCATTTGTTATAATAAATATGCATGCGTACTAACTATGGAATACTTAAATTTATCCACAGTTCTTGTGATTTGTATTTTAAACGGATTACAGAAAATTGGTGCAGAATAATATTGTTTATTAGTAGGCCAATACTAATTTAGTAAGACATTGATTTCATCTTTATAGAGGCAAAAAGCACATATGCTTTCGAATATAATTAAGATTTAGCTGGGATATCTAATATTTATTAAAAATTTAAATTTGTTTGATCTAACAGAAGAAATGCTGCCTTCCTAGAAAAGTTAGAAAGGAGAAAATTATAAACAAAAAGCAGGAAAAAATAGTGTAATGAAAATAGCTTTACATTTAATGCATTTTTATGCTCCATTTCATGGTCAGTTACACTGCCTTTGGGCAGGAAAGATGAGCTCCCTCTGGACCATTGTGCTTGCCTAATTGTCCCCTCTTAGATATATTTTGTAAACCACAACCTGAATTTCAAATACAAAAAATACAAAGTGGCAGTAACTTTGGGGTGATGCCTGCATAGTTTACACCTTCAAGCATTGTACTCCATATTCACTTTAGAATGTTTGTGATATCACTATTATTAGCATACCTGATGCTTTCTTCCAGTGTGTCCAAGCTTCAACTGATTGGTGTCAGGGCGGCTCTTTATCGTGCTTGACCATAGTCAATACATTCATTGTTGAGGAGTGCAACCTTTTGATCCTATTTCCTTCCATTACACTTGGCCTGTGTCAGTTTTCTGGCTGATTGATGCTTCAGTGCTGTATTGGTTTTTCTCTATTTTCGTTATTGGCCAGCTCTTCTTATCACAGTAGACAAAGGAAACTGATAAAAAAGACAATATTTTACTTAGATGACATATGTGTGTACATGAACTACCACCACAGTCATTTGTCCAGAAAATAATAATGACTGGCTAGGTGCATAATGCATACTCATCCTTCTGTAGAAAGACCAGTATCCTCCTTTAGAAATATTGATATTCCTAATGCTTACTGAGCTCGCCATGTTTCACAAAAGTTGATCTCCAGTGAGGAGCATCAAGTATTTTGACATCAACCACTCCAGGGAAAGCCTAGACTGCTGGTTCCCCTGCCATTCTGCAAATAATTCTCCTCAGAAAGATGTAGGGATGACCTGAGCTGAGTGGAGGTATCAGTGCCCTCCATCCTTGTGTGCCATCCTTTTAGTACTGATGGTTGACTTTTTTCTCCCCCTCCCCCGACCTAAGTGCGGTATTGGCCCCTGAAGGTATTGTGGGGGGGGATAGCTCAGTGGTTTGAGCATTGGCCTGCTAAACCCAGGGTTGTGAGTTCAATCCTTGAGGGGGCCATTTGGGGATCTGGGGCAAAAATTGGGGATTGGTCCTGCTTTGAGCAGGGGGTTGGACTAGATGACCTACTAAGGTCCCTTCCAACCCTGATATTCTATGATTCTATGAAGAGCACTCTGCTTGCCTTGAGAAGTTCCAGTCACCAAATTCTCAGCATTTGATTCCTGTTTGCATTACACAAAGCTCGTACATGCCAGGAGGCAACAACGGAAATATTTTCAGATTTGATAGCACATAAGTAGATTGCACCGTGCTGTTTTGAAATGCTCTGCACTGTGAATGCAGAAACTGCATTGGCTTTGCTGTCCCCACCTACTCAGCACCAGTATTCACCAGTACTGATGTTACTCCATTTGTTGGCTTCATTGGCGGTTTTGGTGCAACCAGTGTCAATTCCTGTACTGGGAGCAGCAGGTCTTCTCTCCTCTGTACAAACACATCATTCTAAACCACCTGCTTGAAATCAGGAGGGCCAGTCTAATGAGGACTTTCTGTAGGAATATGTATCTATTCAGAAACTGAAGTGACGGTTGACTCCTCAGAGGCAAAATCCAAACAAGAACAGTACAAGGAAAATAGCACTTCTATGAAGGGTTGTACCTTTTCTCATTTTTATGATCAAATAAGTAATATTGAAGGCTTTTCTTTAGCCCCTCTCCAGACAATCCCAAAGACAAATTTTGACAAGTAGTGAGACCATGCTCTCCTTTCCAATATTCCTACTGTGTACTTGTATTCTTTTCTGGATCAACTGGTGAAGAAGTGTCAGCATTTTCATTTAATTTTGGATGTTGCTAAGTTGGCTAATATATGTATTTTGGGGAGAATGTTGCTGTGTTTCCCACTGTCTTCATGAATCCGATTATGGAGTCAACAGTGGCCAGATCAAAAACCACACAGATTCTCACTTCTGTATGTTCTGAACTGAGGTGCTGGAATAATTCTAGGGGGAAAAAAAGAGTTTATCAGCAGAAGTGGCTGAATGCCAGAAAAAAATGAGGAGTTGTATAAACAATTTAATACAAAAAATGAAAAACTTGTCAATGAATTTGATGAGTAATGTATTATCTTTCTCTTTATATCTATCTGCCTTCTGCAGTGGCCACAGTTCATATTGCAAATTACCTTTCCTTTATAGACCAGATGCAATTTGACCTGAATAAAAAAGCTTGCAAAATCTATAATGCCAGCACATGGCTCGAAATCAGCTGCATATGCTCTTTGATGTCAGAGATAAAGCAAAAAGGTTGACAGCACAAGGATTCAGTTCAAGGGTATTTAGCAGGGACAGTCATTGTGTTCAACGTCCTCAGAGGCCAATGGGTTCTAAGCCCCATTTCCAAAAGGAGCAAAAGTTTCCAAGTTTCTGAAATATTTCCAAGCAATATAACCAGTTTAGCAATCACAGCTTGAGAAGATCTTGGAGGGAGACCAAGAATCAGTTTTACTTCAAAGTATTTTCTGCATATTCCCACTTGTAGGCAAAGAGGCCTCATACTGCAGAGTTTGACAGCCTACCGGAAAGCTGTGATATTGGGCCCTATGAGTAGCTTCAAACATTTGGAACAAGGTGATAAGAGCGCCTTGTGGCTCCACTTGCCTTAGTCCCTTCTCTTTCTCAGTCAGTTGTGGATAGAAGAACTGTGCTGCCCCTAGACTCTGGTCTTTGATCAGATTTCTCTAATATACATTTTTATGTATATGCATTAATTTAGGCCTTTTTTTAAAATAGTAGTTTTTAGATTGATAATGATAGCTCTGGCATCATGGCCAAGTAATACCTTGAAACATATGGATTCTAGAAGTTTGTCTTGCCTCTATAGTTTTCCTGAATTTGATATTCATATCCAGTGTCTCGTCTAACTTGAGCGTAGTCATTCCCAGTTTGGTGCTTGGTTTACTGGACTTTTATGCCCGCACCTGTAAAAAATAGTAGACTTTGGTGCTGGCTTGTCTCATGAAGGAAGCTGTAAGAACTCTGGATGTAATCCAGGTTCAAGGCCTTTGTTCTGTATGCCATCCTTGGTTTCTAAGTCCCACAGAGGGAGCAAATTGAAGCCTTCATTACAGGGACCAGCACCTTTTTCCAGATCCTAGCTGGAGTCCAGTTCTGGAATTAGGTACTACAACACTGGCAATGCTGTATCTATCTTCCTACATTACTGGTGCAATGGAGCCCTCAGGTTTGGGGTCTTCCTTAGTGCTTTCTTTGGCTCAGGTGCTGACCAGTGACCCTGAAACCTTGAGAAAGAAGGGAGAAACAACACTTCCGGAATCGTGCTGGACTCCCATGGAATCAAGCAGTTGTGTTCATTGTTTGAGGAGGCCTTTTAACAGCCTATGAACTATCATCCCCCTCAGAGTGAGCATAAGGTTTTGTCACACATCATGATTGATTTTATATAAATGAACTTTAAAAATAGCAATTAATCTCTGAACCTGTTAAGGGAGGGTGATTCGTTCCAAATCATGTTTGTCAAACTGACGCTTTTTAAACAGCACACCTGTTGCAGAGGTATTAAAAACAAACAAATAATGCTTTCCCCCTAAACTGGAAAATTCACTACCAGTTATACAGTTTATATTTGGTTATTATCCTTGGATAATACGATTGATGTCTATTTTTACTCCTCAGTGTTTGCTGAGAATTATTGACTGTGTAGTGCAATTTTGATGTTAATTGTTGCTGTAGGCTTTCATCTGGCTCAGCAGAACATTAACGATTATTCATGCTTTAACAATCGTTGATAAGTGAATGAGATTGCAATCTTGAACAGTTTTGCTAACAAATTAAAATATAAATTATTTTCCCCTAAAACAGAAAATAATTTATTTGGAAAGGAAACCAAATGAATAACCTAGATTCACTTTTAATTTGCTCTTTCACATTTTGCAGATATTCAGAGTATTAGAGGCCTTGCAGTGGATTGGGTGTCACGAAATTTGTACTGGATTAGCTCGGAGTTTGATGAAACTCAAATTAATGTGGCACATTTAGATGGTTCTTTGAAAACCTCAATCATCCATGGAATCGATAAACCACAGTGTCTTGCAGTTCACCCTGTCAGGGGGTAAAGTATGATTACTTTCTTAACTGGTGGGATTTCATAAAATGTATGGAACGATTCCTTTTATTTGTCACTATGTACTGTGGCTTTTCAGTACTTGCTTTTATTTTTAGGACTACTAAGAAAACATATGGAATATCTTGGATTTGACAACTCATTTTCTCAGTCTTAATACAGATAGATCTTATTACAATTATTTCATTAACATGCCTTATATAACTGCAGGCCAGCAAGGAAAAAGAAAAGTGTGTGTGTGTGTGTGTGTGCGCGCGCGTGCACACAAACAACCATTTGTCTAAACTTAGGAAAAAAGCATAAGTACAGGTGCTAAACTTGCTGAAGCATGTGCTTCAGAACTTTTGTACAGAATTTCTTGCCCTGAATTACAGAAGACTTTTATAACAAACCTTATTATGAACTAGGTAATACAGCCATTCATATTGTAACCACATTGTACATGCTATTCATTTGATCATCTTGTCAAAACTGACACATTTAAAACATGGTGTATATGAAACCAAATTTTCAATCAGTCTTTTTTCTTGTTAAGGAAGCTTTACTGGACTGATGGGAACACAATTAATATGGCAAACATGGATGGCAGTAACAGCAAAATACTCTTTCAGAATCAAAAAGACCCAGTTGGTAAATATTGTTTTATGCTATTCCTTTTTATTTAAAGTTGTTTTAATATTGAAATTATTTTATGTGATATTTAAAGTATACATCAGTAATATAGACGATATGAAGAAACAAATATATTTAGAATATGTAATATACATTTATTTGTCATTATTTTATTTAATCCTCTTAAGGCATTTGGACAGAGTTCACTGCCCATTGGAGTCAATGGGAGTTAGAGTAGATTTGTTATAACTGTATGAACTTGCATAAAGGACTGTAACTGATAGTAGATAGGCTGAAGTTGAAATAATTATCCTAGAGGCATATTCTTTGATCCAACAAAGACCCTTGGAAGTCGTTGAATGTAGTTTAATGGGTGTGTTTCTGTCGTGGGTATAGGAAGGAGAGATACGGGGAACCCAAGCATGAGACTCAGAACCCCTCAATGCTCAGTCTGAACATATCTCCAGAGGGTTGTCTGCACCCATTTGTTCCCCCTGAAGAGGTGGTGTTCAATAGTAGAGCCACTTTTCTGGTGCTGTGTGAACTGGTAGGGAAGTGGCCCACAGACCTGCTCAGAATCCCATCTTTTCGATGAAAGAGAATTTGGCCCTTAAATTTTAGTTCATAGCAAAGGACAGAAGTAGAAATAGAAGTAAATGTACACCATATAACTGCTTTTTACTAAATGTTAATAGTGCTTAATGTGTGCCATTGATGTAATATGTTAACATTTATTTGTAATACTGTTGATACATTAGTTAGGATATAGTATGTGAGAAACTGTTAACATTCTGACTCTTTTTGACAAAATTATCTGCTATCATGTTTTATTTCTATCTTGTGTGATGGTGGTCATTCTGTTTTCTTTCTGGTGATTTCATTTCTTCTGGGTGTTTAAATATCCCATTATTTATTTTGTCTTTTTGAACATAAGTCTTATAATTAGAGTGGTTTTATCACATATTGTTTTATGGTATCATATTTAGTAAGCATGAATATGCAAAGTAAGCAAGAGAAAAAATTACTGAAATAATTAAATTGGCATTAAAGCAAATGCAAAATGCTTTGCATTCTGAAAACCAATCTTTGGTATTTCTCTTTTGATACCTTTTACGTTTTAAGAATATAAATTAGAGATAATTCAGTACAGGGACTTTATTGCCAAATCCTGGAATAAATCTTACTGCACAATCCAGAGAGTAACGCTCCGATGGAAAATATTCGACAAGCCTTTTCCCTCACATTGGTATAGTTTCACCGGTGTCATGAGACAAAGAATTATGCACTTGGAGATAAAAAAATAAGTTCAAGAGCTAAATCAGCTATGGTATACAAGATGATAAAAAAGGGAATAAATATGCAAGATTAGGATACTGCTTCATTGCAACCTTATAAAGGTGTACTAAATATGGACTAAAGCAGTTTCTTCGGTGCTTATCTGAATTGGGCCTAACACTTTACATTGACTGTGAATATGATCACAGGGTCATATGCTCTTCTTGAGAAGACATGCAAAAAGGCAGTTTGTATTACCTAAGGTGAAAAGCAAGCTAAACTGCATGTGCGGGTGAAAGGAAAGTGGTATACTCCCATTGCTGGATGTATAGCAGAATTGCCACAGCTGCAGCCCCAATCTGACAAAGATTTACTCTGCATTGGTCAAAATCAATCACCACCTCTCAATCATCAGTCTGACAACTTTGGCTTAAATTGAACTATTTAGGATAATTATCTTTAACTGGTTTGATTTTTTTTTGGAGAATTTTCACATTTGCATTCAGTAGTGAAATAACCTTACTCGAGAAACATTTAAGAACATTTAATGGCATAGTGTTATCTGCATAGTTTCTGATAGTCATCCTGTAGACCAGTGGCTCTCAACTTTTCCAGACTACAAATCAGGAGTCTGATTTGTCTTGCATTACCCCCAAGTTTCACCTCACTTAAAAACTACTTGCTTACAAAATCTGACAAAAAACTGCAAAAGTGTCACAGCACACTGTTACTGAAAAATAACTAACTTTCTCATTTTCACCATATCATTGTAAAATAAATCAATTGGAATATAAATATTGCACTTACATTTCAGTGCATAGTATATAGAACAGCGTAAACAAGTCATTGTCTGAATGAAATTTTAGTTTGTAATGACTTCGCTAGTGCTTTTTAAGTAGCCTGTTGTAAAACTAAGCAAATATTTAGATAAGCAGTTATACCCCCACAAGACCTCTGGTAGCCCCACTGGAATGCGTACTCCTGGTTGAGAACCACTGCTGTTGACAGTGCTTAGTTAAATAATAAGGTCCTGGGTGAGCTATTGTGGGAAACTTTTTCTTAAAAATATTTGGAGGGTTATTACTGTTAGTAACCTCACAATAACAGATATATAACAGATTCATCTAGAATGAATAAATTAACTCTTTGTGTTATCGATGGGCATGTAGGAGCGTGCTAGTGATTAAACTATAATTGGATGTGTTAGTGCTTGACCATCACAGCAGGAAAACAAGATATAGCAAAAGAGGGAAACATAAAATAAAAATGATATACAAATATATCATTGGAAGAATGTTATTAAGATCATGGAGATGTGCACCTGAAAGTTGGTAAATGTGAGAATTAATGTTGCCCATGCATTTCTGTATCAAATGCTGAAGCAAAATGGTGAAGCATGTGTGTAGTGCTATAGAATGTGGGGAGTTTGTAGCATGCTACCAAGAACAAGCTGTACTACTAAAGTCACAGGAAGAAAATGGATTTTAAGCATCTTATAACTACCAAATCTATGTGGATTTTCACAGGGCCAGAAAAAGGCACCCCTCCAGTCCTAGGAGTTTTCCCCCTACAAAATTTCAGAGTAAAAAGAGGTCTCAAGAACCTTTTTAAGGTACAAAGTGTTAGGCAACTTTAATATGGGGTTTGCTGTCATACTCCCTATAATGTACCTTTTACAATAGTAGCATGTTTCTTGGAAATCAGGAGATGGTTGTGGAGAGTGAAGACAAGGACAGCATAGGCCTTGGTAAATGAGAAAAAAAATATACAAAAAAAATCAACATAAAATGCAATTTCCATGTTCACTGTACAACAGTGTTGAGCTTAATTATTTAGGTTCACTATTACTCACTGGCTCAAATATAGTTACTTCTTGAAACAACTCCTGAGTATTACTTAGTACTAGCTAGTATTCTCTTGTGTGCTTGTTACAAGTTAGCTGGCCCTTGGGGGTGGTCATGCTGTCAGCCTGCTGGTGACCACCTCTGCTAAAGAAAACGAGCCAGCCCAGGTCCACCTGGGGATAACTGATTGCCTGTGTAGCTGGGCAGTAGTTAATTAGTTAAGGAACAGCTGGGCCTTATAACAGGTGAGGTGGCCTCAGGCAGGAGAGAACACAGGGAGGAGGTACCTGGGAAAAGAATTCCCCAGGGGAACTAGCTAGGAAGCTACTCCCGGTGGGGTCTTCTAGAGAAAAGGGTTTCCTGGGCAGAGGAACAGTCCCCAGAATACAAAAAGAGAAAGTTTCCAAAGAAAGGACTTCTCAGGGAGCTCACCAGGAAAGGAAGCCATGGAAGAATGCTCCTAGGTGTGGGAGGCTCTGAAAGGGAAGAGCTATGAATGCCAAGCCTCAGCAAAACCATCGAAGGACTTCACTAGGTAGCATGTGAGCCCCAGATCAAAGGAATTATGTGCTGTTCTGAGGAAGGGTCATCACTGTTTGACCCCTGTGGGGACCATGACTCAAGAGGAGAGATCCTTTCCCAGCTAATGACAGAGGCTTGGACTCCAGAAGAGTGTTCTGGGTCAACAAGTCCTCACTTGTACGAGACATGGACATAAGTGGGGTTAATAGCCTACGATTAACTCAGTTCCTCCCCCCTCCAGGGAGGATGCCGAGGAGAAGGCCTATTTATGTAATTCTCTGCCTTTAGATTATATAAACTAGACGCCTGAAGGGACACTGTTTAGTATACATAAGCCTTATTGGATTTACTTGACACCCAGTAGGGGAAACTCAGTCAGAAACTTAATTGCAGCACTTCATGGGACCACTGCAGGATGCACCAAAGGTGAGGGCCCCCATTACAGTGCTCTACAATGACTTGTTCCAAGAAGTAAAGAATTAGCATAAGGAACATAAGAACGGCCATACTGGGTCAGACCTAGGGGTCTATCTAGCCCAGTATCTTGCCTTCCAATAGTGGCCAATGCCAGGTGCCCCAGAGGGAATGACCAGAATAAGTAATCATCAGATGATCCATTCCTTGTTGCCCATTCCCAGTTTCTGGAAAACAGAGGCTAGGGACACCCTCCCTTCCCCTCCTGGCTAGTAGCCATTGAGCAATTATAATGAGAATTAATTTTAAAACTGAGCTGTAATTTCACAAAACCGGGCTTTCTTACAAGAATTCTGAAACTTTTGGTTAAGCCAGAGAAAAGCCTTTGTAACATCCTGAATGGAACTCTGAATTGCAGCAATGCTCAGAAATATTCTTTTGTTTTGTCTGGTTCTTTCTGTTACTATTTAAACACATTTTATGTGCAGATTCACCAGAGTTGTTTTTATTTGGTGAAAAGAAGACCCAGTAATAGACTGGCTTATGTTGCTGGCTTGTCTTCTAATCCGTGTGTGCAACATTCTTGAAACAGAAGTTCATCATAATTTTATCAAAACAGTAAACTTGCATTTTATGAGTTTGTACTACTACAGAGTGAGTAATTGAAGGCTTCAGGCAGTTTTGGCTGAATAACTTTGTTTCTTTTAAGAAGAAAGCAGCATTCCAAGCAATCCATTGTTAAATTAAACGTTCCCAATTACTATTTATTGCTTGGTTTCAGTTGTACTAAGTGCTCAGAGCTGTTTACACTTGGATTTTAATTTACTAATTGAAGCTATTTTCATATTTAAATCAAAATTCACACCAGGCAAATATATCTCCAAATATATTAAAATCAAACTTGTATTTGTCAGCCTGTTATCTAGTATAGAACTCCCCTCTCCAATTTTGCCACCTGCTGTAATTATTAATTTATTCTAATTTTAATTTCAATCAGTTGTTTATGGGTACAACCATTAAGACCATCATTAGACTGTTAAGAGGACAGAATGTCCAGAAAATGATAAACTCATGAATGAATGGATTACCATGGGGGGATTTTATTTACAAAAAACTTCTTGAATGTATTGTCTAAAGGGTGGTGGGTTCAAGTTGTATGGAAGTGCAGATTGGTGGAGGAGAGGCAAATATTCTTCCAAACCATATTTCACCAGGATGGAGGCATAATTAAATTGATCCATATGGTTGGTTTTCATACATAAACTTGGTTTTAAATTAGATAACAAATGTTCCCTGTTCTTTCCTGTTTACTAGACCTCCAGAATCATCTTACCTAAGAAAGTTGCTGCAAAGATAGCCAAATGGGGATCCTTCTTAATGGGGATAATTCACACATGCAGAAATCCAAAATATTCTCATTTCCAAATGAAAGCATTTTCCTTTGAGAGAGTTTTATGGTACACCACACATTAAATAGTTTGTGTGTGTGGGGGGGGGGGGGGGGAGTCATTGTAGAAACTCAAGCTTTGTATTTATTTGTGAGTACAGCCATACTGGAGGGGAAAATTCAACCCCCAAGAAGAGCAGGCAGCATTACCAATGTTGCCCTCCTGCTTGGGTTATTCTGCTGAGGACAGCAGTTTTAATTTGCAGCTGGAACAAAGGCTGCCTGAGAGATGTGCTGATCTGCACATCTCTCTAGCAGTCATCTAGCACTCACTCCTCAGTCAGACCTATCCACTTTGTGGGCTGTGTATGCCCACTCTGGGACTTCCACTGCACCGTAGCCCTGTCCAAATGAGACAGAACTGTGCAGCAGATTCAGACCCTGACCTTTCCCCACATTCTAGCACTGAAGGTCTGCAGCTTACATTTAAACTCTCAGCTATGCACTCTTTGGAGGTTAATGGTTATAGATAAAAGATGGGTCAGCCACTCTGATATCCATTAGACTTATTTTTGAAGAGAAATATTCAAGAAAATTGATAAACATAGATTGGGAGTGGCAGATGTAGTAAATAATACAGATACCTTCCAATTCTACTGAGGAAGAAAAATGGAGAAAGAGAAAGCAAAACTAAAAGCAGGGTGGATGGGGATATTGGCCACTATGAACACTCAGAAGCACCCAAGGAACCATTAGTTCCTCAGATTATGAATGTTAGTAGTAAAAATAAAGCAAACCCCTTTATCAAAGAAGCCAAAATTAACTCTTATCTCCTGCAACTCTTGTTTCTCCAACTCATCACAATTACCTCTGTCTTTATATCAGTTTAATCCCAACATTGGGAGGGATCATCCAATATGTGATCTCTGGTAGACTGTGCAAGTTGAACCACTGTTCTGTCTAGATCTAAAGAAATGGAGATTAGCATACTTATAACACTACACACCAAATCATCTTATATTCCCCCAGTAATTTCATATAGGCATTGAACAGGAGGGATGATAGAATACGAATCATGTGGCACTTCACATAATTAAATAATCGTCTTAACCTTTTCTCTGAGTCTTCTGAAAGAAAGATGGATCCAATTCAACATAACTGTTTACTGTTGATATAATATGCAGCCCTGTCATCAACACCTCATTGTGTGTGGTATGAAAGGCTATTGACAGGTGTAAGAGAATCACCAGGGACCTGATACGTTCCTACAATACACTAAACTCCTTCCACGGGCACAGGAAGACACAATTTCTGAACGCAAGAGATAACATACTAAACAGACTAAAACCAGATGAGCCAAGGAAATATGGTCAGAGATGTTTCACTGACACTTCTGGTGTCAGGAGGTACTCACGATGTCATGCCACACTCTCTTACAGCCAAATGTTGCAGGTTCTGGCTGAACTGTGAGAAAAGCTGTGACTGAATGTTTTCTTAGGAAAGCAGGAGTGCGGGAGAAAGAAGGCTATAAGGGGATAGTTGGTCTTGCAGTAAAGACACTAGACTGGGACTTGTGATCTGGGTTCTGTTCCTTCCCTTCAAAATTCTTTCTGAGCACCCCACATGAATTGTATATTGGTTTTGGAGTAGCATCTCCCTACTAGAAAATAGCCTCTGCCAGGCAGCTAAAGTCTCTAGCTATGCATTTTTGACAGGAGACTTTCATGGGGAAATTAATAATGGAGGTGAGTAGAACTACCATCCCCATGGCTATTGGGGTAACACTCCAAGTCCCTTAGTCAGAACATCAGAGGATTTACCAAAGGGATATTTGAATTTTCAGGGCCTTCTCTATAGATGTGAGTCTGTTCTCCTGAAGATTCTTCGGGAGCTGTCACCTGCAGAAACTCAGCAAACTTCTGGCTGACAGTAGCTTTGTCCAAGAACTAGGCTTGGTTTGGCGTCATCTTTCTTCTATTCTGCCATTTTTAGTACCTTCAGGGTATCTTCTTATTCTTTGGCTTTGGAAGTTTTAGCTATGGGGGGAGAGAATAGGTATGCATTAGACACTCTGATACATGCAGGTAATGAGTATAGTATAAATATCTAAATTAACTAGTTAGAGGGTCCTTGAGGCTACAGAGTAGTTAGAAAACCTTCTGTTTCATGGAAGTGGTCAGAGTGTCATTTATAAATTCTGTGCTGGCTTCCATATAATCATTATTTGCTGGTTTGCTAGCACAGTAGCCAAGTTGAAGATCTGTGAAGATGCTTGACCCACTTTTAGTGTTTTCCTGTATGTCAGTAAACAAAATATAGGAACATATTTTTAGTTTATTGCAGTGGATCTCTTCGTGCCCTGCTATACTGCCAATAGAGAATGTGCATGTTTCTATATTTTGGGTGTGAAATAAACTCATTAAATTGTACTGCAGTTTGCTATCTTAATATTATGAGGTTTCAGTAATCCCACCCAAACATGTTTCTTGTTCTTCCTCCTGGATCCTGCACATTTATATTTAAATATTGTAACCATTGATACTGTATTCTGAAGCTGTCAGAATATTGATTTTTATATAGAACTAAGATATAATCCAATAAAAACACTTGGCCTTCTTTCCCTTGCTTTTTTTTTTATTTTTGTGTTTGGTTTTTTTTATTTTTTTTTACTAGGTTTCCATCACTTATGTTCTGTTTTTCCTGGCCTATACTCTATTTGAAGGTATTGGAAAAAAAAGTGGTAGTTGGGATTTTGCATTTCATAACGAGTACATTAAAAATATACATTGCTTATTTCTGGTAATAATTCTAATATATTTTATTTTCATTCATGTGTAAGGGTTACCACATTGATGCATTATCACATATCAGGTCTGCATTATCTCAAAAAACATGTATTAGGATAAAAGTCAGGATAATGTGTGTCTTCCTATACTGAGAATTTACTTGGAAAATGAATCAAAATGGGGAGGTTTTGTGGATTTTTAGACTGTTACATTGTTTAGATTTTATTTCACTTACCTTCAGTTAGTAATGTGGAGATTTCAGATGCCACCCTGACCTGCACACCCTCCCATCCCCCAGGAAAGAGTTCATTGCCAATTAACAGTCCAGTTATTAATTTGTGAGACTTGAGAAATTAAGGCAACACCGTTGATAACATAAACAGATATTACTAGCCCATTTTTTCCCTCCAAATAAGTCTTCTACATTTATTACATGTCTTATACCCTTTGGAAGGCATGATGTAGGGATGCAACTATATACAACAACAGTTCTTGAGCTATAGTACATGTACAGCAGTCTGGTGGTATTTGGGTTATTTTATCAGAGCAAGCCTTGATTGTAACTAAACTCATTAAAAGTATGAAGACAATTTTATATGCTAGGTCTTAAAATTTGGCATTCACGGGTAAACAAATAGTAAATGTATTAATTCAGAAACTAATGGTACTGTTAGAGATGGGTTCAAGTATTGTGGGGAGGGGGAGACATAATCTGCATGGTTGGCTACTTTAGGAGCCTTATTGTCAATTTGGAGACCATGAATTCCAGCTATAGCTATAAATTGTGTAGCCGTGATTTGATGGCCAAAAGATACAGGACACAAAAGATTTAGAGTGTTTCTGACTCACTTATAATTCTCTGATCCAATGTTTCAGTTGAGCACAGTTGTGCTGGGGGCAGTGAGGAAAGAGGCATAAGAACTGGTTATGCTAGCCGGTCAGCCTCTGTGGCCTGACTCTCGCTGTAGGTGCAATAGAAGTGGAGCAGCCCAGAGAATCTGACCCATAGTGCACCTATGTCTAGTCCTCAAGCAAGGAACAGTCTCACAGGAAGATTAGCATTAATTTCCACAACCACACTGAGAACATCAGACAATGTACATATCAATTAAATTAGTTTGTCATGGGAGACAAACATCACCAGAACCTACTCATTTCCATTTGATTATACTGAAAACTAACTTTTTCAGAGTCAATAGAAATTGCTGCTGCAGGGCCATCTTGTTTCTGCTACCTGTGAGGTGTGCTACCCCTCAGTACCCCCTCATATTATTGGTTTCTTTATCAAACCGTACCCTCCAATTCCTGTTCTGTCTTTTAAGTCAATTAACATCATGGAGATGTGCTGCAATTACTATAAAATTGGAAACAGTCTTCTCCTTTGAGGAGAAGAATTCTTCAACATCATCATCTCATATTTTTCACTTTGCCATATTTTTTTCTCCGTTTTCATGATTTGACTAGGTCTGGCAAGCATTTTATTTACTTCATCTGGTCAATATAACATTTTGCAAGTATTTCTGTATATCCTGTTTTGACTGTCTAATTCTGATTAACATAATTTGAAGTAGAATTTTAATTAGTATTATAAATCTAGTAAGAAGTTTTGCTTTCTTGTTGGTTAAATTTCTAGTCTTTTAAGGGCCTCCAGTATTGTAAACATAATCTTGTATGTACATGATTGTAGGCATTTCAGGCCCTCTCTGGGGCGGCTGGGGACCAGACCGCCCCGTTATACCGTCAGGGTTTGGGGGAATTAGCACAGTTAATAGTGAGCCCAGGCCCTTGGACAGGACGGGGCACAAACAGTTAGGGCTCAGGCCCTCAGGCAGGAGCTGAGCAATAGTAAGTCAGTAGGTCCTGGCCCTTGGTCAGGGTGGGGCAACAAGCAGTTCACAGCTCAGGCCCTTAAGCAGGGGCTGAGCAATCAACAAGCCAGTAGCAAGCCCAGGTCCTGGCTCTGGAGAACCTGGGAGAGGGGGAGACTGCCACCCACACGTTGGGTGGCAGGGGGGACGCAGGCCCACCCACTCCACTGCGTCCCAGCCCGGGGCCCTAGCAGCGGCAGAAAAACCCGCTGCTGAGTCAGTGGGGATCCTGGCCGCAACACACTGACCTTGGCTCTGGCAGTGCTGCAGCCAGACTAGAGTCGGCTACCCCCGGGCTACTTCCAGCTTCCCCCTCTCCGGGTACCTGGACCAGGGGGGCGTCCTCCACGAGGTCGCAGACCATCGGCACCTCCACGTCGCAGGCGGGTGGCAGGCTCGGCGGCTCGGTGGGGTAGGAGGCCATCGGTAGGCCTGGCAGCTCGTCGGGATAGCAGGCGGGTGGCAAGCCTGGCAGCTCCTCAGCGTCGCAGGCGGGCGGCGGGCCTGGCGGCTCCTCAGGGTAGCGGGCGGGCGGCAGGCCTGGCTGCTTCTCGGGGTAGCAGGCGGGCGGCAGGCTCGGTGGCTCCTCAGGGTAGCGGGCAAGCGGCAGGCTTGGCTGGCCCGGCCAGTCCTCCGGTCGGCTGCTGGTTGCGGGGTCTCCCAGCGGGGAGCTGTACCTCTGGCGTCCGGCCTCTCTGGTGGCTGGCTCCCAACTGCGGTCTGAGGGCCGGCTTTTATACTTCCTGTGCCGCCCCCTGACTCTTGAGGGGCGGGGCCAGGATTCTCCGGGTCCGCCCACTTAGGCGTCTGGGGAGGTTCCTCTCTCTCTGGGGCGGCTGGGGACCAGACCGCCTCGCTACACACCCTCCCCCTCAAGTCCGGCTCCCGTTCATCGGGGCCAGACCCTTCCATACCTCCCAGCCGGAACAGGAAGTCAGCATTAGCGTGGTCCTTGCCGGCCCTATGGCGAACCGTAAAGGCGTAGGGCTGTAGCGCTAGGTACCACCGCTGTTTCCTCATGTTGTTATCCTTCATTCGGTTCAGCCACTGCAGGGTGGGGTGGTCAGTCACCGAGATGAACGGGTTCCCCAGAAGGTAATACCGGAGGGCATCACAAGCCCACTTTACTGCAAGGGCTTCCTTTTCCACCACCGCATAGTTCTTCTCCCGTGGGAACAGCTTCCGGCTGATATACAAGACCGGATGGTCTTGCCCATCCAGGTCTTGGGACAGGACCGCACCCAGACCTACCTCCGAGGCATCCGTCTGGAGGATGAAGCCCTTATCGAAATTTGGGCTGTAAAGGACCGGGGCCCAACAGAGACTTGCCTTGAGTTCCCGAAAGGCGTCTTCGCAGTTCTGGGTCCAAACCACACGTCGTGGGCTGTCCTTGATTAGAAGGCCGGTCAGAGGGGCAGCGACAGATGCAAAATGGGGAATGAACCGTCGGTAATAGCCGGTGAGTCCCAAGAACTGTCGCACCTGACGCTTTGTGGTAGGGGGCGGGCAGTCCGCCAGGGCTTGAACCTTTCCCACAAGGGGCTTCACTTGTCCATTCCCTATGGTGTAGCCCAGATATGTAGTCTCTTGCCACCCAATGTGGCACTTTTTTGGGTGGGCCGTCAACCCGGCGGCCCGTAGGGATCTCAAGACTGCCGCTACCCTTAGCAAATGGTCCTCCCAGTGGCAGCTGTAGATGACCACATCGTCCAAGTAGGCAGCCGCATAGTCCTGATGGGGTTAGAGGAGCTGATCCATCAGCTGCTGGAACGTGGCGGGGGCACCGTGGAGGCCGAAGGGCATCCGGACGAACTGGTACAGACCCGTTGGGGTGGCAAAGGCGGTCTTCTCCCTTGACTCGGGGTCCAGGGGTATTTGCCAGTAGCCCTTGCTGAGATCAAGGGTGGTGAGGAAGCTAGCCTCCCCTAGCCGGCCGAGCAGCTCATCTATGCGCGGCATCGGGTAAGCATCGAATTTGGAAATGGCGTTGACGCGCCTGAAGTCGATGCAGAAGCGCCGTGTCCCATCGGGCTTGGGTACTAGCACAATGGGGCTACGCCATGCACTCCGGGAGGGCTCAATTACGCCCAGTTCCAGCATGGCTTGTACCTCCTCCTTGACGCTCTGGCGCATTTGGTGGGGCAGGGGCCTGGTCGCTTCTTGAATCACTACCCCTGGTTCTGTCTGAATAGTATGGCAGACTAGGGTGGTGTAGCCCGGCTGGCTGGTGAAGGTCCGCGGGAATGCCTGCAAGAGGCACTGAACTTGTTTCCATTGTTCATCGGTGAGGGTCTCCTCCAACTGGGGCCCTTCCGTGTCCTGGGTCAGGGCGACGTGGGGGCCCAACTCGGGCTCTGGTGGGTAGGGGTTAATTAATAAGCTCTCACGCTCCCGCCAGGGCTTCAAGAGGTTGACATGGTACCTCTGAATTTTTTTTCGTCGATCCGGTTGGCTGACCTCATAAGTGACGGGCCCTACCTTCCGGACCACCTCGTAGGGGCCCTGCCAGCGGGCCAGGAGCTTTGACTCACTTGATGGCAGGAGGAGCAGGACCCGGTCCCCAGGTTTAAAGTCGCGGCTCTGCGTGCCCTGGTTGTAAGTCCGCGCTTGGGCTTCCTGGGCAGCCCTCAAGTTTTCCTGGGCCAGCGCCCCAGCCTGAGTGAGACGTTCCTGGAGCTGAAGGACATACTTCAAGAGGCCCTGGCTTGGCGAGGGTGTTTGCTCCCAGGTTTCACGCATCAGATCCAGGAGACCTCGTGGGCGGCGGCCATATAGTAACTCAAAGGAGGAAAACTTGGTCAAGGACTGGGGCACCTCTTGGACCGCCAGAAGCAGAGGCGGGAGGAGTTGGTCCCATTGGCGCAGGTCCTCTGGTGGAAACTTGCGTAGCATCTCTTTCAGTGTACGGTTGAACCGTTCCACCAGCCCATCGGTTTGTGGATGGTACACAGAGGTGCACAACTGCTTAACCCCCAGGAGTCCACACACCTGTTGCAGCAGTCGGGAGGTGAAATTGGTGCCCTGGTCTGTGAGGATCTCCCAGGGCAAGCCTACCCGGGCAAATATCTTCTCGAGCTCCCCTGCGATGGTCCGGGCGGTGATGCTCCGCAGCGGCACTGCCTCTGGAAAACGGGTAGCATAGTCGATGAGGACCAGCACGTACTGGAACCCCGTGGTGCCTTTTTGTAGGGGCCCGACTAGATCCATGGCCACACGCTCGAAGGGCGTCTCAATGATGGGCATGGGGACCAACGGGGCCTTGGGAGTCCGCGGGGGTGCAGCTAGCTGGCACTCTGGACAGGAGTGGCAATAATCCCGTACTTCCTGATGCACCCCAGGCCAGAAGAAGCGTGTCAAGATCCGAGCAAGCGTCTTCTCAAGGCCCAAGTGCCCAGCCGCCGGGATATCGTGGGTGAGTTTCATGACCGCCTGCCGGTGGCATCGAGGCACGAGCAGTTGGCTCCGGGGTTCTCCTGTGCGCGGGTCCCATTCTACCCAATAGAGCCGGTCTTGCCTCGAGTCAAAGTGGGGCCACTGCTTCGCCCGTTGGGGGTCGATGACAGCCCCATCGACCGCAGCTAAATGCTTGTACGCGTGACGGAGGGTGGGGTCTGCCCTCTGGTCCCGACAGAAGTCCATGTGGAGCAGGGGCGCGGCAGTGGTCCCCGGGGGTGGGGGGGTCTGTGAGTTCCCCGTCTAGTTGTTCAGGGTTGGGTGCACTCTCCCTCTCCGACTAGGTCCCCGGAAGGCCCCCTTCCAGCACTGGAGTAGCCGTGGGGACCTCGTCGGCCTTTGACTGGAGGACCTCCTTGAAGTCGGGCCAGTCCCGCCCCAGGATTACTGGGTAGGCGAGCCGGGGGGCCAGGCCAACCACCATCGATCGAGTGACGCCATCCACAGTCAGCCAGACTTGGGCACTGGGATAGGGACGTACGTCGCCGTGAATGCATTGGAGCCGGATCGCCCCCAGGCGGGGGTCGGCTGAAGGCCTAGGCTTTGGCGAACCAAGGTCTGGCCACAGCCTGAGTCAATCAAAGCCACAGTGGGGTGCTCTTCGACAATCACAGGGACCGTAATCTTAGCCCCCTGGGGGCGCCGGGCATGGGCTTCTCCCGTGCAGACCTGGCCAAAGCTACAGTCCATCTCTGTGCAATCTCGCTGTAAGTGACCGTGTTTCCCACAGGAGAAACAGGGGCCAAGGTCCGTGCGCCCCGGCCGGGACGAGGTTCCTGCCTGGCCCCTAGGAGGGCTTCGTCCAGGCCCTCGGGCGTCAGGTCGAGGTGCCGGGGCCTGTCGAGCCGGGCCCTCGACCGGTCGGGGTCGGGGCTCTGGGCCACGGCACGGATTTCGTGGCTCTATCCGTGTGGCCCCCTTCCTCTCAGGGGAAGGGCGCTCTGGTCCGGGCGGGGCGGCTCGAGCGCTCAGTCCCACCGGGGCTTCAGCGGCGAGGAAGTCCTCCATCAGGGTGATGGCCGTAGTCAACGTTGCGGGCCGGTGCCGGAGGACCCAGGCCCTCCCTCGTGGCGGAAGTATATAGATGAACTGTTCCAAGACTATCTGCTCGACAATCTCATCCAGCGTCCATCCTTCGGGCTGGAGCCACCGCTTGCAGGCCTCCCTCAGCTCTTGTGCTACTATCCGGGGTCGGGCTCCCGTCGCGTAGGCCAAGCTCCGGAACCGTTGACAGAAGGTCTCGGGGCTGATGTCCAAGGCATCTAAAATCGCTTCCTTCACCCGGGGATAGTCCCGTGCCGCATCCGTGGCTAGGCCCCGATATACGGTTTGGGCAGTCCCGGTCAAATATGGGGCCAAAATGGTCACCCATTGGTCTGGGGCCCAGCCCGCGACTAGGGCCACCCTCTCGAAGGTCACCAGAAACGCTTCAGGGTCGTCGCTGGGGCCCATCTTTGTCAGGCGGAGGGGAGGTGCTAGGTTGGGTGGTCCAGCGGCACCCGCAGGCTGGGGTTCCGCCGGACGGGGCAGCGAGGACGCCAACTGCTGCAGGCCTTGTTGTTGCTGCTCCTGGAGCTGACGCCCCAGCTCCAGCATCAGCTGTTGCTGTTGGGTGCCGAACTCCTGGAGCAACTGCTGCTGCTGCTGGAGCTGGGCGGCCTGCTGCTGCTGTTGGCTCTCTGCCAAAAACTTAATGAGCTTCTCCACTTCCATGGTCGCTCAGGCGGGTCCTCCGCAGATCCCTTCTCACAAGGATCGGGGGACTGGTGCCCATATTCTCCACCACGTGTAGGCGTTTCAGGCCCTCTCTGGGGCGTCTGGGGACCAGACCGCCCCGTTATACCGTCAGGGTTTGGGGGAATTAGCACAGTTAATAGTGAGCCCAGGCCCTTGGACAGGACGGGGCACAAACAGTTAGGGCTCAGGCCCTTAGGCAGGAGCTGAGCAATAGTAAGTCAGTAGGTCCTGGCCCTTGGTCAGGGCGGGGCAATAAGCAGTTCACAGCTCAGGCCCTTAAGCAGGGGCTGAGCAATCAACAAGCCAGTAGCAAGCCCAGGTCCTGGCTCTGGAGAACCTGGGAGAGGGGGAGACTGCCACCCACACGTTGGGTGGCAGGGGGGACGCAGGCCCACCCACTCCACTGCGTCCCAGCCCGGGGCCCTAGCAGCGGCAGAAAAACCCGCTGCTGAGTCAGTGGGGATCCTGGCCGCAACACACTGACCTTGGCTCTGGCAGTGCTGCAGCCAGACTAGAGTCGGCTGCCCCCGGGCTACTTCCAGCTTCCCCCTCTCCGGGTACCTGGACCAGGAGGCCGTCCTCCATGAGGTCGCAGACCATCGGCACCTCCGCGTCGCGGGCGGGCGGCAGGCTTGGCGGCTCGGTGGGGTAGGAGGCCATCGGTAGGCCTGGCAGCTTGTCGGGGTAGCAGGCGGGCGGCAGGCCTGGCTGCTCCTCGGGGTAGCAGGCGGGCGGCGGGCCTGGCTGCTCCTCGGGGTAGCAGGTGGGCGGCAGGCTTGGCTGGCCCGGCCAGTCCTCCGGTCGGCTGCTGGTCGCTGGGGTCTCCCAGCGGGGAGCTGTACCTCTGGCGTCCGGCCTCTCTGGTGGCTGGTTCCCAACTGCGGTCTGAGGGCCGGCTTTTATACTTCCTGTGCCGCCCCCTGACCCTTGAGGGGCGGGGCCAGGATTCTCCGGGTCCGCCCACTTAGGCGTCCGGGGAGGTTCCTCTCTCTCTGGGGCGGCTGGGGACCAGACCGCCTCGCTACAATGACGAAAAAAATTAGGGCTGTCAAGCGATTAAAAAAATTAATCACAATTAATCACACAATTAGAAAAATTAATCATGATTAATCGCACAATAAAAAATTTATTGTGAATAAATAATCACACTGTTCATAATATAATACCATTTATTTTAAAATGTTTGGATGTTTTCTACATTTTCAAATATATTGATTTGAATTACAACACAGTACAAAAGGTACAGTGCTCACTTTATATTTATTTTTGATTACAAGTATTTGCACTGTAAAAAAACCAAAAGAAATACTATTTTTCAATTCACCTATTACAAGTACTGTAGTGCAATCGATTTATCATGAAAGTGAATTGTACATTGCTTTATTTTTGAATGCAGTTTTTTGTAAATAATTGTACAATTATTTACAAAACAATCTGCATTCAAAAATAAAACAATGTAAAAATTTTAGAGCCTGCAAATCCACTCAGTCCTACTTCTTGTGCAGTCAATCACTCAGTCAAACAAATTAGTTTACATTTGCAGGAGAGAATGCTGTCCACTTCTAGTTTACAATATCACCTGAAAGTGAGAATAGGTGTTCTCGTAGCACTGTTGTAGCCATCGTTGCAAGATATTTACATGCCAGATGAGCTAAAGATTTGTATGTCCCTTCATGTTTCAGTCACCATTCCAGGGGATATGTGTCCATGCTGATGACAAGTTCTGCTCCATAACAATCCAAAGCAGTGCGGACCGACGCATGTTCATTTTCATCATCTGAGTCAGATGCCACCAGCAGAAGATTTTTTTTCTTTTTCAATGGTTGGGGTTCTGTAGTTTCCGCATCGGAGTGTTGCTCTTTTAAGACTTCTGAAAGCATGCTCCACACCTCATCCTGCTCAGATTTTGGAAGTCCCTTCAGATTCTTAAACCTTGGGTCAAGTGCTGTATCTATCCGTAGAAATCTCACATTGGTACCTTCTTTGCATTTTGTGACATCTGCAGGAAAGTGTTCTTAAAGTGAACAACATGTGCTGGGTCATCATCCGACACTGCTATAACATGAAATATATGGCAGAATGTGGGTAAAACATAGCAGGGACGTACAATTCTCCCCCAAGGAGTTCAGTCACAAATTTAATTAACACATTATTTTTTTAAAGAGCATCATCAGCATGGAAGCATGTCCTCTGGAATGGTGGCTGAAGCATGAGGGGGCATACCAATATTTAGCATATCTGGCCCGTAAATACCTTTCAGTGCCCGCGACAAAAGTGTCATGCACATGCCTGTTCTCACTATCTGGTGACGTTGTAAATAAGAAGAGGGCAGCATTATCTCCAGTAAATGTAAACAAACTTGTTTGTCTTAGTGATTGGTTGAACAAAAAGTAGTTCTGAAGTTTTACATTGTTTTGTTAGGGAGTGCAGTTATATAACAAAAAAGAAAATCTACATTTGTAAGTTGCACTTTCATGATAAAGTGATTGTACTACAGTTCTTGTATGAGGTGAATTGAAAAATGCTATTCCTTTTGTTTATCATTTTTACAGTGCAAATATTTGTAATAAAAAAGAATATACACTTTGATTTCAGTTACAACACAGAATACAATATATGTGAAAAGGTAGAAAACCATCCAAAATATTTAATATATTTCAATTGATATTCTATTGTTTAACAGGGCAATTAAAACTGCAATTAATTGCAATTATTTTTGTAATTAATCGCTTGAGTTAACTGCGATTAATCAACAGCCCTAAAAAATGTAATTTCTCTTCCAGTTTTGAATACACAAGTGATTACAATGTTTTCCCTATTTTGTATTTTTACAGTTTATAATAGCAATAATGATCTCTTTGGGGCATCTATTGGTAGTTAATGACCTCTCCTAGGACCTCAGCTCATCCAGCTAGTTGTTCACTGCCACAAAATGTCCTTCCATCAAGTCAGTCACAGATTAATTTACTTTTGTGAGGGGGAAATATGAATAGAATTAAATCGATCTAAAAAAGGAAGCTATTTTTCACTGTAAATTGTCTATTTTATTATGCTTTCATCTTTGCTTTTGTAACATACATTAAAATGAGAGCATTTTACATTTAGATCTTTGTTACTGGCTCAAAATTTTTGAATGTGCTTTTCTTTGATAAAAATAGCCTAATACTGAACGAAAATTACATGTTAAGAGGCCACAATTATGTTTCAATTGTATAAATTAATTACAGGTCTATCGATAGATTATCTGGAGAACAAACTTTATTGGATCAGTTCAGGAAATGGAACCATAAATAGATGCAACCTGGATGGTAGTAATTTAGAAATAATAGAGTCAATGAAAGAAGAATTAACAAAAGCTACAGCTTTAACCATCATGGGTAAGTGCTGGGGTACTATATTTCTAATTCTTTATATTGATTGGCTACTAATTAATTATGACCTGCAAAATGCTTGGAAAAGTTACTGCTGTACTAGCACAAGTAGAACACTTTAAATGAATGTCACCAGTGATTATATATATAATTTTAACTAAGTGGTCTCAGAGGTCATTGAAATCTGAACTTAAGGTCTCTTACTATAAAGATATATATTTCTAAATGATTCAACGTTCTATGTACATTTTAAAGCTTCGTATTGATTTTTATTTTATTCAAATAGTATTATTTCACATCTACATTCCAAATTTATACTGCTATCCTTTGTTTTCCTAAAAAAAACCCAACACCTAATGTGAAGATAATTTTTTTAAAAAAAGTTTTAAACTACCACTTAATTTTTTTCTGTACTTAAGCCTAAACTGTCGTGTTTACCTTAATAAATATATCTCCAGGGAGTCACATGTCTAGGTAGGCACTAATATAATCCTTTTGATTGGTATCAACAAGTAGTGTGGAGGAGAGGGCAGGGCTGAGGGTCTAAGTAGCCTGGCCCATAATAACAATTCTTTCCTCTCTCCCTAACAGATAAAGCTGCTTAGGAGCTTGTCTCCATACCTTTATCTTCTGAGACAATGCTTCCCTACAAGCTTATAAATAATTAAACTACTTATCTTAATGTTAACATTTGTTATTCTTAAAAAAATCCAGCAAAACAAACAAATATGTATTACATATGTATTTTTCCCCCTCTGTTGGCTCTGACTGTATGGTAGACTCTGAATTGGGGATATAAGGATTTAAGAGTTGTCTCTCTTGCACTAACACATTTTCTTCCTCCAGTAGATATAAGCATTGTCTCTTTTGCCTGGGGAGGGGAGTACTGCAAAAAATTGTATAGTCTAAAAGAAAATGTCTAGGAAGGTTAGAAATGTGGTCAGAAAATAACTACGTATGATTCAGTTCAAACTAAAATATGGAATACCTGGGGGAGATATCTATTCAAAATATGGATATTTTTAAATGGGAGAGAAGTTCTTAAAGCAATACTGTGACAACTGCACAAGATCTTGGATTGATAGTGGACTGCAAATTAGAAATGAGTTCTCAATGTGAAATGGTGACAATAAAACCTGTGAGCCATATTGCACTGATTTTTGTATAGCAGTGAGGTGTGCAAGGAGACTTCAATCCTCCCTGCTATTCCTGTGTGAAGGCTAGAGGCAGGCATTATCCCTTTGCTCTAGGGAAGACAGACTTCTCTTGTCCTCCCCCAGGGGCAAACTGAATCCCTTTTATGGTCATGGCCTTCTTCATGAGCCCCCCAAGTTGAACTTAAGGTCCGCTTATTAAAGTATTATATATGCTTAAGCATTTAAAAACATAAAGATATTTAACAGAGGCAGGACATCTAACTAGAAAAGCTGAACAGTTTTACACCAAGGCCGTCTCACCAAGGCAAAAATCCCAGCTGAGGCTGGTGAGACCAAGAAGGTGCCTTGCCACATTGTTATAATGGAATGGGGATAATTATTGTGCTTTGACATGTTTGGAGTATGCAATTGCTGAAAGGGCCAAGGAGGAATTTCAGGCGTGGTTGATATTCCAAAAGCTTGACGGTTCTATTACGTGGTGGTTACAGTAACTTTAAGCACATGAGACGAGACAGGTGTGTCTTTTCCTCTTTCGTCTCTCTTTCCCCACTAACATTTCCAGCTCATCCTCCCTTTTCCACTTCGGAAAAGTGGTAAAATGTGTGAACTTAAAAAAAAAAGCTGTCTTTTTCCACAATAGTGTATTTTCGGAACCTCTTCTTCAATTACTGCAAATGTGGATCATTAACCCTACCCCACACATCCATGAGGCACAGCAAATGCTAACACAATCTGAGTAAGCATGCAGATTTTAGAACACCTAGGTACATTTGCTTTGAAACAGAAATATTTCAATCTCAATTTTAGAGAGACAAGGTGGGTGAGGCAATATTTCGTATTAGACCAACTTCTGTTGGTGAAAGAGTCAAGTTTTTGAGCTACACAGAGTTCTTCTTCATGTCTGGGAAAGGTATTCAGAGTGTCGCAACTAAGTACAGGATGGAACAGTTTTTTTAGCATAAGTAGTTAGATATTCTAAGGGACCGTTCAAAGTGAAGTCACCCATTAACACCCCGGAAATTGCCAGCCCTGAAGAAGAGCTCTATGTAGCTCAAAATCTCGTCTCTTTCGCCTACAGAAGTTGATCCAATAAAAGATATTACTTTGCCCACCTTGTCTCTCTAATATCACAGGACCAACAGAGCTACAACAACAATGCCCTCCGCTGGAAAGAGTCCAGCGGAGGGCAACAAAAATGATTAGGGGGCTGGAGCACATGACTTATGAGGAGAGGCTGAGGGAACTGGGATTGTTTAGCCTGCAGAAGAGAAGAAAGAGGGGGGATTTGATAGCTGCTTTCAACTACCTGAAAGGGGGTTCCAAAGAGGATGGATCTAGACTGTTCTCAGTGGTAGAAGATGACAGAACAAGGAGTAATGGTCTCAAGTTGCAGAGGGGGAGGTTTAGGTTGGATATTAGGAAAAACTTTTTCACTAGTAGGGTGGTGAAGCACTGGAATGGGTTACCTAGGGAGGTGGTGGAATCTCCTTCCTTAGAGGTTTTTAGGTCAGGCTTGACAAAGCCCTGGCTGGGATGATTTAGTTGGGGTTGGTCCTGCTTTGAGCAGGGGGTTGGACTAGATGACCTCCTGAGGTCCCTTCCAACCCTGAGATTCTATGATTCTATGAATGCAAACAATCTCAACTATAGTGGAGCTTGTGCTCTGCTATAATAGTGTATGAAATTAATCATCAGCAACTGCTTTGCAGATCCCCAGCACAGAATAATCCTGAAAGTAGAGGATGCTCTGAGAGGTGTAAAGTGGCCCACTCATCTCAATGTGATGTTCTCAGCTGAATGAAAACACCCCAACGAGATGAATACAGCCTGAAATAATAGTTCTGAGATGTGTTTAAAAGCTTCATTAATCTCACTGGGTGTTCTCCCCAGTAACTATCCTTGCGAGCCTGTGCATGCATCACACATGCCCGTTCCCAGCTTCTTGCCCCAGTCTCATAGTGTGTTCTTGGAGCATGCTCTCAGAATCCTTTTTTTCAGCTTCCCACCCAGAGAGGAGCTGTAAAGACACTAGACTGGGACTTGTGATTTGGGTTCTGTTCCACCCCCTCAAAGTTCTTTCTGTGCACCCCACATGAATTGTATATTGGTTTTGGAGTAGCATCTCCCTAATAGAAAACAATCTCTGACAGGCAGCTAAGTCCCTTGCTGTGTGTTTGAGACAGGAGGTGAAGACTTTCATAAAAAAGTAGAACTATTGCCCACCTGGCTGTTGGGGTAACACTCAAAATCTCTTGGGAAGAACATTAGAGGGTTTTGTTGTGTGGTGTTGTATATGGTGTAAATCCCTAAGATAGATGGTTAGAAGATACTTAAGCCTGCAGCAGTAATCTTTGAACCACTCCTCCAAGGCCAATTGGCAGTATCCTCCTTTTAGGGATTTTGTCTATATATCAGTTCACCAGCCAGATATTATGACTTCCAATTCCCCAAGAAATGTGTAAAGTCTAGAAACCAAAATCCTACTCCTGGAGAAGAGGCTGGTGCAACTGGAGCAATTTATTTAATATTTCAAGGAAGGGAATCAAAGAGAGTTCAACCCCCAAAGCTTCAGAGAAATATGCCCCTTGTTTTATAAATGGAACTCATCCTCTCTAGTCTTTCCATAATTAATATAGCAAGAAGTGTCAACAGTCAAATGTGGGAGCTGTGGTCAGATAAATTAATGTCTGCTGTTACATTAATCTTTTTCTATGACTTATTTTAAAATACGGAAAACTTGTCTCTTTTGGTGCGAGTGACAATTGGAATATCTCAATCTACACTTCCAGACATTCTGAAATTACTGCCAGCCACTTCATTTGGGTGTCAGTGCCATTTTCATGCAAGCATATTCCATGGTTCTCTTGAACAGTTTTGCAAGTCATCACCTGAATGTTTCCAAGTTCCTCAAAAATTGGGAACAGAAGAAATTGCTATTTAGTCACCCTGTAGTTTTTCTTTTTTCTCACAGCACCTCCTTAAGGAAATCTCTATCTGTACCTCAAGCTCCACTTGTTCCTATTATTTTCTTTGCCATAATAGTCAGGAATCTTCATGTCATATCCTGTGATCTACAAGGACCACTGAGATAAAGTTATTCTTGGGACATTCTTATCATTGGAGCCCTTCCTCAACTCAGGCTAAAAGGAATTTTAGCAGTTAATTTGAACTATGGCTTTGCTCATTGTTCTGTTCTAATTTGTGAAAGCTGAAGAATGGTAGACAACATATCTTGGATGTCAAGAGAATAATCTTAATTTAACTTGGACAGACTGTTGAGCTCATAGACCTCGTTTCAGTCCACGGACCACTAGGCCAATAAAAAAATTTTTGTGGACCACCTCCTTTTATTTATTTATTTATTTTTTGATTGAGACATGATTAAAAAGAGCAGACACATTTTGGTTTGAAATTTACTTATTTATTGCTAGATGTTTGGATTCTCTTCTCACTGACAAGCTTTTCAATGTCTGGAGTGGTACTTGATAATTCACAACAAATATTGCTTTCCACTGCGAGCCAATTCCTCTGTTTGGACTTAACGTGCAACAAACCTGAAAATCTCGTCTCATGCATATAAGTTGATGGAAATGGCAAAAGAAATCAGACTGCGTCTGCTGACAGATTTGGGTAACTCCCAGTCATGCTGGCCCAAAATTTTTGTATGGTAAACTGCTGGTACACGTGTTGGGTCACAAAATCATTTTTCAGATCCAAAAATTCCTTCTGCAGATCCTCTGGGACACTGTTGTGTGCACATCTGTTGCGAATGGATTCCTGATGAAAGATAATCCATCCTTTGTCCTGTCTGCCTCCGGAAAGTATTGTTGAAATTCATCTCGTAGCTTCAGTAAATGAATTTGCATCTGAATGGCTTCCTTTTTCCCAAGCATGGCATCCACATATGGAAATTGAACCAAATTATTGCCTTTGACTCTTACGATCCAGAGTTCCAGTTTGTCAAGAAAAGCCTTGATGATGCTTTGGTGAGATTTGCACCTTTCCCTTTTCTAGATTTGCAGCTGAAGATTCAGTTCAAGATTCCAAAAATATCGACAAGATACTCAAATTCTAAATTAGACTGCATCGGCACATTTCGGAATTCCTCTTTCCGTTGAGCCTGGAGAAACAAATCCAACTCCTCTCTCAGTTGGAAAACTCTGTTGAGTACATTCCCTGCTGACAACCACCGTATAGAAGTGTAGAACAGCAACATATCAAAGTCAGAACCAATGTCCTGGCAAAATCTTTTAAACAGCCTGGTGTTCAGAGCCAATGAGTTGATATAATTCACCACTTTCACCAACCCTTTGAAAACGGCATTGAGTTGATCAGGCAATGGTTTTGACGCCAACACTTCCCTATGAATGAAGCAATGAACTCCGCTAACCATTGGAGTGTGCTGTTTCATCAACATTTGGAAGCCTGATTTTGAGCTCAGCATGGCAGGTGCACCATCAGTGGTGACACCCACAAGATTTGCCCAATCCAGACCATGCACTTCAAAGAAATTGTTAACAATTTCCATCACATCCTGAGCCTTTGTGGTGGTATAAAGAGTCTTACAAAAAAGAAACTCATCTTTGAAGTCTCCCTCAACCATATATCGTGCGAACACCAATAGCTGAGCGCACAATGCGATGTCGGTCGATTCATCCAGTTGTATGGCAAACAATGGAGACTTCTTTATTTCATCCACAACTTGTTCATTGATGTTCTGTGAGATCTCATTTATCCATCTCGATATCGTGTCGTTAGAGACAGATATATCATTCAGCTTCCTTGCTGCTTCCTTGCCAAGAACTAGCCGCACCATCTCTTTTGCACAGGGGAGCATAAGTTGCTCTACAATGGTATGAAGCTTTTTGGCCTGTGCAACTTTGTATGCAACAATGTAGGAAGTGGTCACTGCATTGCTTGTATTTTTGTTGAATGCACCTGTTGAATCGAGGCGCTGTTGTTTCAGACCTGATAACCGCCGCTCAAAATAATCTTCATCCTTTTGCAACAATTTTGGATGAGACTTTTCGAGATGGAGTTTCAGTTTAGCTGACTTCATTGAGTCATTCCCCAAGACTTTGAAAGAAATAACACATCATGGCAAAATCCACACCTTCTTTTTCTTGACAAGTGAAGCCGAATTTGATGTAGTCCTTTGAATACTTGTTCTTGACATTCCTTCCTATTGTTGCCATTAAGCTCTTACAAAGAGAATACTCATTAATGTAAGATATTAATTCTTTGTTACACTAACATAAATCTACTTCATTTTCTGCACTGAATTTTTATATTTAAATAGTAAGCGCTATTCCTGGTGAAATGCTTATAAAACTTCAAGCAGGCGCATTTCAAAAGCATCAACATATGCCTTTTAGTAGGAATTAATAAATTAACAGAATGACCTTTTGAAAATGAATAGATATTTGTATTCATTTTACTAGTCATATTACCGTACATTCAAAAGTCTAGTAAAATTACTATACTTTTAATTTTTCATAAAGAAAATGTCTGAACTATAAGATATATTTGTTTTGTAATTTCAGTTATATTGGATTACTGATTTGATATAACTGATCTATCAACTACTGGATTTTGATATGGTCTTCAATTAATTCAACAAAATGGCATCAGTAGTGGTTAACTATACAAAAAGTCCCACTTACTTCTGCGGGGTTTAATTCTGTAGTGAGAGGTCCTACTTAGTTCAAAAAAATTCAGATACATGTACCTAAATTTTCCAAGCCATCAGTCTTCTAATTGCCATAACACTTCATTACATTAACAGTAATATATGAAATATATCTAGGCAATTTGCCCAGTGCTAAGTGCAGTGCATAGTTGTCTTCCTAAGTACTCAAACTACCATTAATGAAAACTAATGACCCATCACAATTTGCATTCAAAGTACTGCTTGAAATCTCCAAAGGACAGTATGCAATTCTAGTGTAGCAATTTTTGTCACTGTAAATTGCTGTTTCCCAATATGTTGCTCCTCTTAATGCTAATTACCCTACAAAATGGATAAATATAACTATTGTAATGTATAGTATAGCCTGGTTGCAACAACAAGATTGTAATTAGTGATTGGAGAACACACTCATTAGCATAAATGCAACAATTAAATCATTTAAATTTAGGAATATCACTTAAAGGCTTAAAATAGTGTTGATGCATCCTCTCCTATGTGGTGAAGGTGAAATTCTAGAACATTCAAAGTGTTTTTTACGTTAAATCAAGAACTATATTTAAAGATAAAATGTAGGTTGCTGTAGAGATAATTTTAAAATCCTTTTTTCTTATTCTGTCTTTATACTTTGATAGTTGACTAGCATTATGAGAGTATTATTTTGAGTTTGAAATACAATTGTTAATGAACTGTTTAGGCTGAGGGGAAAGTTGTATTTTGGATTGTGGTACATTTAGAGGAAATGAATTCAATCTAACATTTAATTAGAGTTCAGGAATGAATTAATGTAGTTGAAAGATTCATTCCAAAATTCTGCTTATAAGCAACGTTTACAGTCAAATGTAGAAATGTTGCAGATTGTTTGGAATCATGCAGGTATCTGATATTGCCCATTCAGGTTGAATCGGAACACTCAAACACTTTGCTCTTTAGCTTTTAGGCGTAGCTGGCCAACTCAGACTGGTTCAGATTTTTGGCAGGTAGGTCATGGGAGGATTTTCCCCAGGATATCTAGACTTTAGAACTTCATATTTTTTCCATACAATTGAAATGTCAGGCTGTGCATTGACTTCAAGATACTTAAACTCCCAATCCAACTTTCTTATGTGATTGAGACCTTTAATTCCCAGCTCTTCTACACCTTCCAGTCTTCTTAACACCTTTTACTCCCTATTCCCCTTAATTCTCCCCCAAGGCCTTCTTAAGGAAATATAATCAAAAATAGATCCATATTTTTTATATTTCTATTGAAATATTTTTAATTATTAAAAAGTTTTTGTAAATACCCAGGAATCATATTGACAATAATGGAGAGGAAGATGGAAGAATCAGTGTGTGGTATATTTTGATCTATTTAGATTTTAAAAAAATGTATAGGTGCAGAAGACCATTAATCTTCTATATCCAAAGAAGGCTAATACTCTAAGGGCTAATGATGAGATTATCTTGTGGTGAATAGTTTTGTAATTCTAATGTCTATTGTGAAAAAAAAAAGATTCTGTGATCTAAGAACAAAGATAATAGGATTGTCTAATTACATGATGGGAATTAGCAGGAGAGGTAGGTGGTCTAGATACAGTTTACTGTTTATGAGAGCAGTAATAGTCTCATTTAGCAGCACAGTAAGCAAAATAGTCTGACTAAATGTTCCACTGAGGGATGCAGAAATGGATTGGACATATTATTCAGAAAGAAAAGGAGAGAGGAAACTGCATTTTCAATATGGCGAGCTATCTGGATTGGAGCTTTTGGTACAACTAGTCTTTCTGCTTACATCCAATGGTGAAAAAATGTGAAGTTTTCTGTATTAATTATATAGGAACAAGATGTCAGATTGCTGCTTTGCTAGAGCACCCCAAGTGCCAGTATACAGAGGGACAGATCTTGGATCCCAATTCTTTGTGTTCCCAGAGCAACACAAAGGTTATGCTGGGGATTCCACTGACATAAGGGATGTTCCCAGGTAATATAAAGCCAGCGTGTGTAGCTCTATATCACCTGCTTCCTTCCTGAAACCCAGTTATGAATTCTTCTTGGGCAGATTGCATGTCTGAGGGTTGGAGCTAGAGTAGAGTAAGCAGCTGCATCACTTGTTGGTTCATGTTCAATGTATGATCCATGTTAACCCCTGGATCATTTTCAGTAGTACACTACCTAGCCAGTTAGTCCTCATTTTGTATTTGTGCATTTGATTTTTCCTTCCTAAGTGTAGGATTTTTCACTTGTTTTTATTACATTTCATCTTCTTGATTTCAGACCTAATCTCCTATTTGCCAAGGTCATTTTGAATTCTAATCAAATTATTAATTAATTATGTCTGAATTGAAAATGATTATATATTTCTTTAAGATTATTCAACTGTGTTCAATTTGATCTTTTAATTTAAATTTAAAAAATCTAAAAAAATGCGTCAGAGTGCAGGAAAATCGAAAACACATATTCTTCATACAGAAACTACTCCAGGATCATATTTTATAGAAATGAATAATTTGAATCTATTTAGCATTTAGATTCTGAACAATTAGAAAATGTTAGATTACAGTAATATGTGTTTATAGTAACTGCTTATCTGACTTTGATTTCCCACGCAGCAGTGCTTACATTATTGAAATTTATATTATTTTCATTTAAAAAATATTTAAATATGACCAGTGATCTTTATGGTTGACATTGTTTCCCCCAGTAAACCCAATTTTGGTCCCCTTTTTCATCCCTCATGTACACACAAAATCAAAATTATGTTACTTCTGGGACTGAGGTAGAATATTGAAAGAAAATATTAAGTCAGTTTAACAAAAGGTTCATACAACACCCTAAAATAAAGCTATTAAACACTATTCCTAAAGGGCTAGTGGTGGCCGCAGTGATGGTACCCCAACCCTCTCACCCCCCCTATCACAAAAAATTAGAAAGAAGACTGCTTAAACTTTCTTTCTTTACTGGACTTGCCTAGAAAAGAGATAATGCCAGGGCCAAATGTTAGTTGTTTAACATATCATAACTGAAGATATTAATATTTTGTTTAATACTGCACACAGGGAACAGCAGCTATAGCAAGATTAGCATAGCATTTCAAAGGACTGCTGGAATTTAATTTCCCTAGGCCCTTTCTTTACTGAGGTATAATCTGCAGGGTGGGCTTGGTAATGGAATGCTTACAAGGACAGTAGCTATCCTCCCAGGATTTGCCTGGAGTGATTGACTCAACAAGTAACCTGAGGCATACAAGGAGGCTGATGATCCTTTTAACACTTGCTTGGGGGCAGGGGGGATCCTCTTCTGCAGGACGTATGGTGCAGCTCAAGGTTTTGTGGCCATAACTATGGGGTTATTTCAGATGGCCATAGTCTTAACCCATATATCTGTGCATACTCTGAAGTTAGTGTTAGGGTCAGGATAAGAGATTGTAGGGATGGCTATTATTGTGATGTCATGGACTGATCATTACTTCCTTCAGTATGAGGTTAAGACTAGAGCAAAATTATTTCAGTAAATGAGGAAAAATCCATTTTATCTCGCCTTTTATTTTCTCCTAAAAAGAAAAAGACTGTGGGATTTCTCACAGCAAAATGAAACAAAACAAAAATCACAATTTTTTATTTAGAATTTTTTCTTTGAAAACCAAAAAAGTAGAGAAAATTGATATTTTCTGGTGAAAATTTCTGCTGGCAAAACAACCCTCCCCTCCCCCCCACAGCCATTTTTTTTACAAAAATATTCAGCCAGCTCTAGTTGGGACCCATCTTTTCTATCACAGCAGAGGACTTGTTTTCATATTTCACCTTTTGAAGCTAACAGAATCTGAGTGCTTCCAGAGGGTTCTGAAGTGAAAAAAAGTTACTGCCAGATGAATGCTCAGCAGTATTTTGTGAGGACTCCATAATTGTCTTTTGTACTCAATAACAGGCAGAATGGTCTCTTGGCAGCCTCTTCCCTGGTTTCACCCTAACAGATCACCATGGTTTGTGGGTTCCCTGTAACAACTAATGGAAGAGGGAGTGTCAGAAGTCACTTGCTCTGAAGCTGATATCGTGTGTCATGAATATTTTTTTTAATTCTTACGCTATGGCTCTGAGATGCAAATATGCTAAGACACTCATTCAGCAGATGTGTTCTGAATGTTAGCTAGCCTGTTTAATCCAGACTCTTTCTATCTGGTTGCTGTTGCAAATGCCTCCTGTTGGGAGGACATTTTTTATTTACTTTGCCAGAACTGGGCACAGTATTCCAGCAGCAGTCACAGCAGTGCCAAATAGAGATAATATGACTTGAGATTCTTCCTACTTGAGATTCACCCAATGTATTCCAGTATTGCAATACCTCTTTTACCCATAGTGTCACACCAGGAGCTCATGTTCAGCGATTGTCCATCATGATGCCCAAGTATTTTTCCACGGCACTGCCTCCCAGGATAGAGTCCTTATCCTGTAAATATAGCCTACATTATTTGTTCCTAGATGTATAACTTTACATTTGTCCATATTAAAACATATCTATTAAATAGTAGATCGCAGCTGATATGCGCTAAAGAGAAAACTGTGAGCAAACAGATCAAAGATGTCTTTCAATGCCCTTAGGGTTTAGGATGTAGAGATCTTCACAGTCTCAGTGTAGATGATGCATTTTTTGAGATAGTAAAGCGAACAAGCATCCCCATCAAAAGGTTGAGGCAGCTTTTAAGGACCTCCTCAATGGGCTTTTTTAAGAAAAAAAATTCTGGATCATCAGGCTTGTGACCTATGTTTATAGGCTTGCTATGACTATAGAATAGCCTCCCCTAAGAAAGTGGTGAAAACCCCACCACTTGGGATATGTAACTAAATAGGCAAAACACCAGAGAGTGCCTTTACAGTAAGAATCTTACAGTAACCCCAGGAGATTGATAAAATGATCACATAGATCTTTTGCATATAAATTGGATGATACCTAACCCAACTGAATAAGTACATTAGCTGGATGTTTTGGCTAAAATTATTAGCAGTGAAACAGTTATTGATGTCGATATCAAAATCACCCTAATGAGACTTCGGAGATAACATCCTGCTGAAATGAATGAAGTGGAGAAGTGACATCATCAGAGCTGAATGGCAGCTTGAAGCTGGCACAATCCATGGACATCACCACTCCCTGCCATGACTCCCCCAAAAGCCTCTCCTAACTCTTAGAGGGGTAATCCACATAAAGAAACCAATCTGAAGAAATATTTTCAGAAATCATCCAAAGTGAGACTGCAGAGCAGGCAGAGTTGGAAAACTTCAAAATGCCAGTGGCTGGACCTAGGTCCTTCAGGGAGGAAGGGAAACGGTGAGAGAGATCCCTATGATTAAGATGATTTTGGTGAGATAACTTCTAATTTTAGATCCCTAAAATCCTCAGTAGATGTCAAATGGGATGAAATTAAGGCTCATCTCAGTGACATGAAGGTGACTGGTCTGGAATCAGGCATGGAAGGGAGAATGGTGGCACAGGCTTTGCTGCAGAATAAAATTGAAATACGGGGGGGGGGGAAATGAGATCTTGCACAGAAGGCGGATGACATAGAGTACAGGAGCCAGCTTTTTCCTTTGCCTGTGGGTGCTCAACCCCCGCTCAGCCCCAGGCCCTGACCCCACTCCACCCCTTCCCCCAACCCCTCCAACCTCGCCCCGCCCCAGGCCCCACCACCTCCACCCCTTCCCCAAGGCCCCACCCTCACCCTGTCTCTTCCAGCCCCTGCTTCACCCCCACCCCGTCTCTTCCCACCCAGTTCAGCCCCTTCCCCTGAACACGCCCTATCCCCCTTCCTCTCCCCACCCCCCAGCGACTCCTGCATGCCACGGAACAGCTGATCGTAGAGGGTGGGATGCACTGAGAGGGAGGAGTTGATCGGCAGGGCCACCAGAAGATGGGAGGCACTGAGGGGATAAGGGGGGGAGATGGCTGCCAGTGGGTGCTAAGCACATTCTATTTTTTTTTTCGTCGGTGCTCCAGCCCGGGAACACCCACGGAGTCAGCACCTATGACATAGAGAACCATGAGAAGAGAAATAACCTAATGGACAAGGTCTCCCTAAAGGACTGACAAAGAGTGATCTAATGCAGTTCAGTGTACCTTCTTAGACACAGCGGAAGACAAAGAGCTTGAGAGACAGATCCCTGTATGTCCCGCCCCTTAAATTCCATTAGACCAAGATGCATGATTTTATAACTTCACTATTTTGTGCAAAAAGAGCTAATTTTCAGAGGCATCAGAGTGAGAGGTCCCTGTAGTAATGCTGAGGGTTTCTAAAGTACTGATCTCCCAGGACCTCGGAGCCACCACTCTTAAAAGAAGGGAACTAGCTGAAGTCACAGCACCATTAAGGGAAGCTTATATGAGATATAGATGTGGTGTCGCCTCTAAGCTATTCTTCATCCACAAGTGATATGAGAGAAAGAAGAAAAGGGATTAGGACCCTCACAAAATTAAAACTAATGAGAAAGCAGTCCAGACTTCCATGAGGAGACAGATATTGAACTAGCAAGCCAAAATAAAGACTGGCAATTAGTCAAACCTAAAGGAAGGAGATGACCAAAAATTGGAACAGTAAAGTCAAGAAAAAGATTGATAAGGGGATGGACATCCAAGATATATCTGAGGAAAAGGAAGGAAAGTAATGAGAGCAAGAAACAAAGCAATGTCTGCTTTGCTCGTGAAGTATCCTGAACCACTTGGTAAGGGTATTATTTAAATACCAGAATCTATTTAAGTTGTAAACCAAGTTTTATAGATTTTTGTTATAAAATAATGGATCTGTTAATAGGTCTGTGACAAGAGTTGTTAGTTTGCTTCTTTTGTAATCTGTGTGAAATTGGTTGATGGTCTCTGCATAACTGGAGATTTTTAACAGGTTAGCCAAACACCTGTCAGCGATGACCTAGGTATACTTAATTGTGCCTCAGAGCGGGGGTGGTGGTGGAGAGGGAATGAACTAGATGACTTCTTGCTGTCCCCTTTAGCCCTAAATTTCTGTGATTCTATGATCATTCCTTGCAGATAGCTTTTACATAAAAAATAATAATAGCATTTACATATTGACGTGCTGTTTATTAATGTGAACACTAAGGCCAAGAACTGAAAGCATGGAGACTGCCTGCTCATTTCTAAATATGGTCAAGTCAGAAGGGATTTGAGGATATTCTGATAACATTTATGCTCTCGTATTGCTGTGCTTTTTTCTGTAGGTAGAAGACTATGATTTCTGTGGCTTCTGCTTGGGCATCCTTCCCAAGCATTATGTTCACTTTAAAAAATGCTTGGAACCCTAATTTGTGGAGGGAGGGAAAGGAGGGAAAGTGTGATTTCTATACTTTTAAATTATGATGGCCTTCCTCAGACTTTAAGGAACCCACAGTTAATTAAAACTGAAGGATTTGGAAACTAAGGATTTATTTGCATCAAATGCATATTATTTGATAAGATGATTATCTTTATTACAAAAAAAACCCAACCCAAACCCTTGACATTTTTACAGATAAAAAACTCTGGTGGGCAGACCACAACTTAGCTCAGCTGGGTACCTGCAACAAAAGAGATGGAAGAACCCCCATTGTCCTGCGAAACAAGACTTCAGGGGTTGTACATATGAAAGTGTATGATAAAGCAGCACAGCAAGGTAAATCACATTTTAAATATCTTTAAGCTACCATTGGAGTACATAATGTATTCTTCTTCCATATTATTCCCAAAATGCATAGAAATTTCTATTTGTTCCCTTTCGTTATCTGATACACTGACTAAGTAGAGCTTCTATCCACAGTGTATTACAATGTAGTTAATAACTTTCAAAATATTATATAATAGTTTAGAAATCTTTCTTTAGTATGTATTCAAAATATTTGAATATGATGCTTAATGCAAACAGAAATTCCTGTGATATTGTGAAGTTTAAATTTGGTAGTCAGAACTAAGACATAAATCTTAATGTTTTCTTTTTGGTTCACTTGTTAATGCTATGTATCTCTCAATAAATTATTCAAAAATTAAATACAAGAAATAGTATTTGAAAAATCACTGATGTTTTTCATTCATCTCAATGGTTTTAAGCCAATGTAATTTATTTTACTTCATTGAAATTGCACTGATGTAAATTGGGAGTAAGTGACAAGAAAAATCAGGCAATTTTATTTTTCTTTGGTAGGAGAATGAATTGGTATGTTTCCCAATTATTATAATGAAAAAAATCTATAATCGAGGACATTGCAAACTGTGAGCTTGTTTTTAGACATATATACTATCCCACAAAATAAACTATTTATGAAATAAACTGTGTGTGTGTGTGTGTGTGTGTGTGTGAGAGAGAGAGAGAGAGAGAGAGAGAGAGAGAGAATGTAATCCCAAACAAAGTCTGTGTTTCAGTTTCCTTTCTCTATTACATACACCTGAAGAGGTAAACTGCAAACCAGGAGGTTAATGCTTTTGGTAGGATTCTGGGGAATGTGAAAGAGCCACTGGGGAGGCTTGGGGAGATGAGACAAGTTTCAGGAGCTACGCAATAGGATGGCAGAGTCTCCACTACCAGGAGGGGCATCAGACATGAGGTCTACCCCTGGAATGTATACACAGAGGCCAAAAGCTAGGTACACTGCCTAAACTGTCCTGTCCTTTTAAGCTAAGGGTATGTTGGATTCAGCATTTTTATACCCTCACAGTGAGTGTCTAGCAAATCAACCAGGTCTGTCCCTGCTATACCTTAGGTATCACTGTATCTATAATTGTAGACAGAAGACCATGAAACATGTATAGTGTTTCCTCAGAAAATCTGACTTTCTGACACCACAGTATTCTCCGTGAGAGGCATCTGAAACCCAGGGTATATTGATTTAAATCACTGATTTTAATAATGATTTAAATCAGTCAGAAATGTTGATTTAAATATTAAATTGTAATCAAGACAAGGTGGGCGAGGTAATATCTTTTTATGGGACCAAGTTCTGTTGGTGTGTTTCCCACACCTGAAGAAGAGCTCTGTGTAACCTCAAAAAATTGTCTCTCTCACCAGCAGAAGTTGGTCCAATAAAACATTACCTCACCTACTTGCCCCGCTAATATTCTGGGAATGACACAGCTACAAACACACTGCATTCAGCTTTTAAGCATGTATTTATGTTCCTAAAGAAAGGTTGATTTTCATTAGTTGGTAACTACTAAAACATGTCGATCTGCAACTAAATATATTCATTACAGTAAATTGGTGGTATTTTTTGCTAACCAGGAGGATACACGATATGTATATACATTTATTTCAGCAATTATTTAGTTTAACTGTACTGGATAGAAAAGAAAAAAAAGTTTATCCAAACATGTTTTTCAACAAAGGAAGTATTATCTATAGTTAGTGAATTGAATGAATAGTGTTTGGTCACTGTGTTCTTCAAGATTTTAGAACTAGTTGATCTCATCCTCATATACCTAGTTTCATAAATTGGAAGAGAAAAACAAGTTTTTCTTCTTTTTCAACTTCCAATTGGTTTATAAACGTTGAGTGAACTAATCATTGAACGGAACTAGTTGAATAAACTGGAATGAAGACAATATTCTTTCTGTACCTGCAGAAGAGGCTACTGCTGTCAAAAGCTGGTTGGTTTCAGATCCTTAGCAAGTGACTTCCACCCATCATTGGTGGTTTGAGTTTCTTTAAAACTTGAAAACAAACATAATTCTTAATGTTGTTTGGGGTTTTATTATTATTATTATTAAGGCTACGTTTATGTCACAGAGGTCATGGAAGTCACGGAATCCGTGACTTCCAGAGACCTCTGTGACAGTCTCTGCTTCAGCCCCTGGGGCTGCGGGACCCTGACAGGGTTCCAGGAACAGGCGACAGCAGCAACAGGTGACAGGGGTCCCCCTGCAAGGTTCCAGCGAAAAGTGACAGACTCCTTAGGGGTGGCCCTCCTCAGGATTCCAGAGACGGGCAACAGCCTGGTGCCAGGGGTAGGGGAGAAGCGGCTTGGGTGTCCCATTTTCTCTTTGAGAAATGTGGTCACCATGCAGCTTCCAGAGCGGAAACCCCAAAGCTCCCAGCCACCACTTCTACAGCAGCAAGTCACCGGCTTCTGTGAATGTTTATTTATAGTCCGTGACCTGTCCATGACTTTTTAATAAAAATAACCATGAGAAAATCTTTGCCTTAATTATTATTATTATTTCATTTTAATTATTTTACTTGACTACGATAAGCTTGGGCCTTAACTTAGGTTGTCAATTTCAAATTTAATTTTAAATTGTTTTTAAAAAAGCAACCCTGCATTTAATATTTTTTTAAAAAATTCTGATTTAAATAAAAAACATTTTTAAATTAACAAATGTTGATTATTATCCAGCCTCCTGAAATTTAATCACTCAGCCTCTTCAGGCAGACCATCAGAACATATCCATCATCTCAACTAGGTAAATCTATCTCAGAGTTTGAGTGGGTTCAAAATGAAGGTGACAAGTTAAAAGAAATCTGTATATTCAATCAAACTCCATAATATGAGTTGATATGAAGAAATTAACTATTTTGTTATATTAAATTTTCTTTGAAGATATTTGATGTATACTTTTTTGTGGTACTTTACAATGCTCAGAGGGATCTTTTACACTTTATATCATTGCCTAACATGCTGTGAATAGCATCACATAGCCCAACATAATAAAAGTGCTATAATAATTAGATATTTAATGAACTGGAAGAGTTCATAAATTATTTAAATTCAAACAATCAGTTTTAATTAGCAAAGTGAGCCTGGAATAATCTGTGGGATATCTCTGTGGAATATATGTCTATGAGTATCTAGGTAATACTTGTCACTGTTGCTACACACAGATAATGAGAATTAATATCCTAGATAAATAGATAAATCTTAAAGGTACAAGTTTAATGTAGTGTTTGGGGAATTATGTGCACAGTTCCAGGAACAGGAAAATGTGTAAGTGCTTTTTTAACAGTAAATGTATTTTAAAAATGCCTTTCATTTAGTGACATGCTACTGAGGTTTTAGCAGTGGCTCATGGAGTGCTAAGCTTGAACTTGACCTGTTTCCAGTTTCATCATGTTTTCTTAGTTTAAAATAGACAAGCTCAGTGAGGCCTATTTTAGTTTAAAGAGATTTGTAAAATATTCTGAACATAAAACATAATGTTATGCTGAGGTTTTCATGGTTTTCAGCATGTATGTGTTTTTCAATTTCAAATATATCAGGTGAATAATATGCTATGAATTGTTAATAAATTGGTATTAAAATACTAATACTAAGCAACAGAACAGCTTAAACTTCAGTAGGATCCACAGACTTGTAACTATCCACTTTTTTCCATGCTGCAGGTAGCAATTCCTGTCAACTAAACAATGGTGGGTGTTCCCAGCTTTGCTTACCAACATCAGAAACTACCAGAACATGCATGTGTACAGTGGGTTATAATCTCCGAAAAAATCGTATGTCATGTCAAGGTATTTAGCTTTTCAATTCTTACTTTTTCTAAAAAAATGTTACGACAACATTGAGACAGAAGAGAGTCCTTATTTCTGTTTTTTAAAAAAACCTAAATGAACAATTTTACTAAGAAAGGCATGGCTAGATTATGGCAGAAGAAAGGAGGTCCCACTATAGCTAAGGATTAATTGCACCTTTGATTCTAATTTCCATATTTCGGTTCCTCATAACTTTCTCATATTTATTTTGGGGGAAAAGTAAGGCTAGGAAACTTGTATATGTCCCCTTCTTTTACATACACAGATGAGCAGGGACATTTAGAAAGGCAGGACCATCATTCTGTAGCTCTTTATTGGTTCACATCTGCTTGATTTCTGTTTTTACAAACCATGTGGGTATACAAAATTTTCACTCTACTACAACAGGAAATGAAAAAGCTAATTTTAACATCTTAGAACCTGATGGGTAAACTTATAAGAAATGCTGCTGATAGGAGGTACAGCAGTTAATTTTATCCTAAATTCCAGAACAGATTTTGCTTCCAGAATGGATTATAGAAGTTAAAGGACCTTTTCCAATTTGTTGAAAAGTTTTTTAATTGAATATTTTGGAAGCTTTCCGAAAATTTTTCGACGTCTTTGTTTTTAGGGAAGAAAAGCATTATGGTTCTCAATAGGTATAACGTTTAGTGTGGAACTCTGGTTCTTAAAAAGGCCTCCAGGCTCAGGACTTCTAATTCTACATCCAGTGGAAAAAAATATAATTTTTTTGGAAGTTAATAATGACCCCTATATTTACACTGCCTAACAATTTCCATTATAAAAGATTCTTATGACCCTTTTTGAGAAAATTTAAGATTTCCATTGTTTGGAATAGACCTTTGGAATTCAGCACAGGATAAGACATCTGACCAGAGAATTACCTTTTCTTTGAACCTGGAAATTCCATTCATGTTTTGCTGAGATAAACACTGTAGAAAATCCCTTATTTGCTTGTGTTCTTCAGGCAGATTTTGTCAGCAGACCAATGATATTCTAAGGACAGACTCACGTTGCTGCTACTGTGTATATGCATTATGACAGTCTTTGACTGCATGATTACATACTATTTTTTTCTAGAAGATCCCTGCTTCATTCAATGCACAGGATAAACACACAAGAAGGCAGACTTAAGGCTGAACAAGCAATCTTAAATCTGGAATTTCCTAACTTTTAAATGCTTGGCTTTTCAAACCTAAATAAAATTATTTTAATATGGTGTTGTTGTTTTTTAATAAGAAGCGACAAAGAGTCTTGTGGCACCTTATAGACTAACAGACATATTGGAGCATAAGCTTTTGTGGGTGAATACCCACTTCGTCGGATGCAACGAAGTGGGTATTCACCCACGAAAGCTTATGCTCCAATATGTCTGTTAGTCTATAAGGTGCCACAGGACTCTTTGTCACTTCTACAGATCCTGACTAACACAGCTACCCCTCTGATATTTGTTTTTTAATGTAATTTTCATTTGCTTTTACAGGCAGTTGTAACTTTTGAATCCATGGCACTGGTTTCCCTGAAATAGTTGTCACTAGATGTTTCCTTTCTGCTAATTATGACTTGAGCTATAAGAATGAATGAATGAGGGAATTGATCTATTAAAAACATCTTTTCTTCATTTGTAACCAAATTAAATATTTCCTAATTCATCTCAACAGTTATTTTGCAAGACTAAATCCTCCTTTCATTTCAAGCAATTCATATCTATGAAAAGATCTGTATTCAGAATAACTTCAGTCTCTAGATGTTCAAAGAACACAGAACTAGAAAAATAAATATTATCTTATGACTATTTAGGAGGGTAGTAGGACTTCACAGAGTTTTCATACCAAAAAAGAAATGCCAGCGTGCAAAATATCCATGTCTCAATGGATTCATTTGCTACAATTTGCTTACAGAAAACACCGTAGAGATGTCAAGTGATGTTATGGCATATAAATTTCCTATCCACATCTTGAATTTATCATCTGAGTATTACACAAGGAAATATGTACAGCAGTCTTTTCCTTTAGAGTCTTGCAAGCACCATATTTATTTTTAAACTGTAACAATGTGTCTTTTCAGTACTACGTGATTACTCCCATGCTTTTTTTGGTGGGGGTCAAAGCTTTACTTACTTTCTGCTTTCCAATGTAATAAGAAAGAATATATATAATTCACAACATATATTAAACTGATGGATGTTTTCCTGCTATGAGTTTGTATGGTACTTAGTACAATGAGATCCAAATCCTGACTGGGACTTGTGAATGCCACTATAATAGAAATAGAATTAATTATGATCAATATTAACATCTTAAATCTAGTAATTCTCAGTGTAAAGAGACAGTCACAGAAAGCATGGAGAACCAAGGAGTTGGTTGATGAAAGAATTAAAAGGGTAATATGGGTTCTTTTTCAAGAGTCCGCTGCATTTTTCCACTTGTGGGATACAATGTCTCTGATATCCAGCTATATCATTTTTCTAGAAAGCAGTATCCATTGGGCTCTTCTACCCTTTCTGCCCTCCTCTCTATGAAGCATTCTGAGTGTATAAAAGGGGGAGGGTCCCAAACTGTACATCTGTTTCTTTTTAACTGCTGAATGTGCAGCAAGTTCGAATCTTATGCAGTGTCTTCAATGCTTTTCTCATCAGCTTCTTTCTTGCATTCTGCCTTTTGTGGGGTATTTTCTTTATAGCTAGTTAGGTAAACAGTTAGCTGGTACAGGTTTGTTCAGTTTGAAGACTATATGGTACCCATTGGGCACACATGCAACACCTGAATGACCTGTAGGAAAGGGAGGGTCACCACACTCACTGTTACTGATGGTGGGAGGTCTTCAGGTCCACTCAACTAAGTCTGGCAATGTGTAAGTTCAGCATTTACTTTGGACATCTGTTAGGCTCAAGTGGCTCTGTGCCTATCTTCAGCAAGATCCATCTCCCTGATCTTACCTGGTGTTTGCATTCCCTCTGAGACCTTTTTCTGCTTGAATTACTAGAACAGTGATTCTCAAAGCCGGTCCGCTGCTTGTTCAGGGTAAGCCTCCTGGCGGGGTGGACCAGTTTGTATACCTGCTGCATCCGCAGGTTTGGCTGATCACGGCTCCCACTGGCTGCGGTTCGCCACTCCAGGCCAATGGGGGCTGCGGGAAGCGGCGCAGGCTGATGGATGTGCTGGCCGCCCTTCCTGCAACCCCCATTGGCCTGGAGCAGCGAACCATGGCCAGTGGGAGCCACGATCGGCCGAACCTGCGGCTGCGGCAGGTACACAAACCGGCCCGGCCCGCCAGGGGCTTTCTCCCTGAACAAGCGGTGGACCGGCTTTGAAAGCCACTGATCTAGAACACCTTGTCCAATTCTGGGAGAACATTTAAGCCAGTTCTCTGGAATCCAAAAAAACTCTGTTAAACTTTAGCTTATCATTTGGTTACTTTATTGCACTTGGATACAGCATGTAACAGCTCTTTGTTTGTGCTGGCTAGACCTAGATGCAGGAAGTTAAGATACAAGATACCAGAATTCCAGTTCATGTCACACACTGCACAGTTTATAGACATCTTTACTAACTATAAACATCTATACTTCTTGTATGTAAAGACCAATCACTTTGCAGATTGCATAAGGCAATCTTATTAGTTCAGGTATTTTGACTACTTTGTTTACTATAAACATACCCACAATAGTTAGTTGTTTCAGTAACTACTTGTTTGGATTTGTTCAGCAATTACTTGTTCGGGCATGTCTTGTCTTAACTTGAGCCTGCTCATGTCAGCTAAGCCAGCCCTATATTGCACTCCTTTTCATTTTCTCTTATGCTAACGTTTGTTCCATTTGCATCATATTTCTCTTTTTCTGTGTTTGCTTTTTCAATTTTATTATCCAGCAACACATTAGTGACCACACTAAGCATTATTATTTGAACTCCCATTAAGACTAAACTTAAAGTATGCACCAGGAGGTGAAAGCTCACCTCCTTTGGTATGGCCCACCAGAGTGTTTCCACAGCCTGCACAATGTTGTCCCCAATTTGTTGTTGCTCAGCTGTCTGTTGGGTAATGGGCACTAATTGCTCCATGTTTCTCTTTACTGAATCGGTTATGTTAATGAACATGGGCAGTATAGGTACAAATAAATTATTCACTGAGTCCCATTCAGTGTTGTCCATCACTTCCTCTATCACATTCTCCTCAATCCATACACTTAGCCGTAAAGCATGAGTCCCAATCTGAGTCAAAAAGGCGAGGTTTAGACAAAACCCATACAGGTTGCCCTGGCATGTCATTGTCCCAACTGAAAAGTGATGGTATCCTAGTGCACACATGATATCACGAAGCCTTACCATCTCTTTCACTTCTCCTTTGTGATTAGTTGGTCCCATGCTCCTTTGAGGTAGATGCATTCTCTTGTATTGAGCATTCACAGAATCATCTATGCCACATTCTTTGACAACATGCAGTGTTTATTTTAACACTATCCCTTGTTACCAACTTAACACTAGGATAATGTTGTCTATATATTTCGTTCTCAATAATACCCATACTGTTACCAAACACTAATTGTCTAGGACTCTCTGTTCATCTAGGAATAACCATTATAATTTGCACAGGTGAATTATTAATTGTATGTGGTGCCCAATGTCCATGACCTTCTAGCCTTTCAATGTACAATTTTTCCTCCCAAACATTCTTAATTCCCTTTTCCACGAACAAGTGTGCTGTTTAACAATCTAGACCTCCCCCTGGCTTTATTCCATGCATTTAAATGTGTAAAGAGTTTGGTACCATATATGCTGTAACCAATTGCTTGTGTAGCCAGTGAGTTTAGTTTATTGTTCATTTATTGTGTGGTTATGATTAAATAACATGTTATCTCATATATAATCATTGAATGTTAAATAGAGTTAAGTTGTATGATTGTAGAAGTACAAGATTGATCAGTAGTTAGAAGGAAAATGTAAGTTAGTAGGGCTGAAATCCCAGGTATTCATTCACTTGGCTATATCAAAAATATTCAACTAATTTGAAGATATTGTAGGCCTTCTGTCTTTTTGTATAGAATTTACAGAGCTGTTGCTTGAAGCTCTGTATGTACATATATGCAAAAGGACCCAAAAAACCAAAACCAGAAGTCTTTAATTGAGGTCTAATATGGAGAGTGAAATTATGGTAATTTCCAGTACTCTTTTGGACTGTCATCCAGAGCTAATCCAGTGTTTGGTCACCTATAATTCTTCAGACCACCTTCCTAAAGAATTATGTTGCTTGGTAATCTCCCAGAAGTGAGAATATGCAAAGACCACTCAAAGAAGAAGAGTTATGGGTGAATGCATATTTACACTTTCCCATTCATCTCCCCCATTTCTTTGGCGTCTCAGTGAAAGATTTCCAAGGTTAGGGAAGGAACTAAAGGGTGGTTGGGGCCACTCCCCTTGTATACCATCAGAATCCTCTGTGGGTGAGAGGGACAGTTGGTCCCAATGTGGACACTGCTTGATAGAACATTTCTGCAGCTTGAAGCAAGGGGTGTGCTATGCTCACAAGTGGGATTATGCAGAGGTGACACTCTTGAAGGACAATAGTTACTGGTAAGCAACTTCTCTGTATTAAAATTAATTAAGTTCCAAAGAGAAATTGGAAAATAAAATCCAGCTACAGGGTTGGATGAGATTCACAATAAAATGAGAGTTGGAAACACTATGTCCTGGATGTTGATAGAGCTTGGCATTTTTAGTTGTATAGGACTAAGACGTTTAGGAAGTAAGAAATGTTTTGTAGCCTATGGGAATCAGGAAATACTATTTACACTTAGTGCCTTAGTGGATTGGCTTGTGGATTGAGGCATGGTATACCATAGCCAGGTGTTAGTTCCTCGGAGCTTTAGAGATCAATATGCAAGGGTAAGGTTGCATTGACAGCAAGTCTGTCAATGTTTCTCTCTTAGAAATCTGCATAGAAAACTGCCACTTACATTCTGTACACACATTTACTCATCAGCACTCTTTCCACTTGGAATCTAGATCAGTTCTTCACTTTGGGACAGTGGTTCTATAATCCCTATTTAATTGGACCGCTTCAGCTGATGTTCCCAGGGTCAGACTGCTAGCAAATCCCCCACAAGTGGGACTATGCGGACATGATATCTGTGGTTCTTCAAGAGTGTTGCCTGTATATATTTACACTGACTGTGCACTTTCTCCCTTTCTTGGAACTTTTTTGTTGGAGGACTCTTGGGTTTAGCAGAAAAAAATGAGCTGGTTGGGGCCAGAAGGTCCTTTTTATAACTTTGCTCAAAATGTATGGTGCTCAAAATGTATGGTGTCTTAAGAGTATCTCTTTCCAGAAGGTTCTTGAAGCTTGATGTTGGGAAGCATAACCTAAAAGTGTTAATATTAAGTAATAACACTCTTGAATTAACCATGAATTTTAAACCTTAATTGTATGTTTAGCTGGGGGGGCGGGGTTGCATGCAAATATCTTTTTTTTTTTTAAGTAGAAGATGAAGCTTGAATTGGAGAAGAGTTTTTTTTTTAAACTATTTTATTTAGAAATCTCAGAAATAGCACAGTCCAATATTTCTAGTAGTTAAAGAGCAACAACCTCAATTAATATTTCCAGATTTTCTTTAATAATTTCTTTTAAACAGCTGTACAGTATGTTGCATTACAAAATATTAATTCAATAAAATTTGTTCATTTTGAATGTTAACCTATGGTTACTGTATGTTGCTCTTATTAACTATTTAATTTTCCCTTAGGTATTGAGTCATTTCTCATGTATTCTGTTCATGAAGGAATTAGAGGAATTCCTCTTGATCCAAATGACAAAATGGATGCTTTAATGCCCATATCTGGAACTTCGTTTGCTGTGGGTATAGATTTCCATGGAGGTAAATAAAATATTATGTAGCTGTATTTTATATTTAAATTAAAAGACTATTTTTTCAAAACTGCTGAGTAACTACAACTTGAAGCCAATGGGAGCTACCAGTGCTTGACACCCACCCCCCCAAAAACCAATCCTTAAATACATAACTGACCAGAGTCCTCAGTTAAAAATATTAAAATGTCATTTTTAAACTGTAAATGGTAGTTGAAGTAAGTAATAAGAAACTATATCCCACTCTTATTTTTGAACATTTTACAAGGAGGAGAGAGAAAAAATTGTTCTCCTTAACTTCTGAGGCTAGGACAAGAAGCAATGGGCTTTAATTGCAGCAAGAGCATTTTAGGTTGAACATTAGGCAATACTTCCTAACTGTCAGGGTGGTTAAGCACTGGAATAAATTGCCTAGGGAGGTTGTAGAATTTCCCTCATTGGAGATTTTTAGGAGCAGGTTAGACAAACACCTGTCAGGGATGGTCTAGATAATATTTAGTCCTGCCTTGAGTGCACGGGACTGGACTAGGTAACCTTTCAAGGTCCATTCCAGTCCTACTATTCTATGATTCTATGAACATGTGACTTTATATATAATTAATAAACACAAGTAATTAATATATATTTAGTGTGGAAGGGGGGAAATCAAAGAACATTTCTTAGAAGGGTATCAAACTGAATGTAGAGGTGAATACAAGTATTACTGTGGTTTGCACATGTGATCTGATATTTGATGTTTTACAGACAGTTATGATGCACACACAATGTGTAGGGACAGATTTTCTTCCCCACTCTGCTTCTTTGTGCCACTCAGTGGAGACTGTAGAGACTAGTCAAATTCTCTGATCTGGGAATTCTGCATACTTTAGGAAGTCTTTAGCATTCAGAGAGTCGGTATATCAGGCTCCTGGGTGCTGTGGAATGTTGCTGGTGCTGGTGTGAGGGATGTATAATAGGAGTGCAAGGAAGACCTGGTAGAGGAATATAAGAATCAACTTATTCCTCTACACATATCCTCATCCTCACCTGATGAGGGGTCCATCAAACATGCCTACTATAGATGACTTTGGGGCCTTCCAGGATCTTCTCCAAAGGATGACAGAATCCCCCTGGAGATAGTTCAGGAGAGATCTCACAAATTGTTTTACATTTTACACCTGACTTCCCGAAGTTGTTAAGCCATGCCTATTAATAAAGCTATCTTTGAACCTTGTAGTGACCTGTGGCAGATTCCTACACTTTTATTAGCTACATCTAAGAGGGCAGATCACAGATATCAGTTTCCCCCTAAGTGGTTGAGGTCAATGTTCCCTCTAATTTTTGACAGGCCTTGTGCACAAAAAATGTCTTCTGTGCAAATTGTTGTGCTTCTGTGCAATTTTTTGTGCGAGCGGTGTTTCGCCGTGTGCACGGGGTTTAGGATCTGTGTGCGCGTTCACATGCACACAGCTTAGAGGGACCAGTGGTTGGGGTGCTTTTTTTCATACCATGTAACTGTGACATTGTTTATAACAGCAGCACCCAAGAAGTCTAAGTTGCCTGGGACACCTAAGTCTACCATCAGAGAAAAAGAACCCTTTACTCTTGGAAAGACTGTATAGTGACATTTCAACCTCTGGGTCTCTGTACAACAGCACAGAAGAGGAAACAAAACAGATTTCATTTGTTTCCTGTACAGATTCCCCCTTCTTCTTCTAATCAATACCAACAAAGAGCTCCTGATTTCTGCAGCAAACAGTGGTCTGGGCTGAAGCAGCGGCAAGGCCTTGGTCCGGGTCTGGAACAGAAATACACATTTTTAGATGAATATTTAGGGGGCCTTTGTCCCTTCTTGCCACCCTCTTGAGCACGCCACTGCTTATTATCATTCAAACATGTGGGGCTTTCAGTTAGCACTATTAGAGTACATCTAGCTGCTATATTGATGTATCACCCACCTGCTGATGGTTACTGAATTTCTTTTCTTACCCTACTATTTCTTGGTTTTTAAAGGGCCTAATTCGTGTGTTTCTGATAATTAAGAAGACTTTCCCTACCTGAGACTTAAACATGGTACTTACATGTTTGATGGACCCTCCCGTTGAGCCCATGTCATCGTGTTTTCCGTATCACCTTTCTATTAAAACTAGTGGTTTTAGTTGCCATTACCTCAGTTTGTAGGATGGGTGAAATTCAAACTGTAATGGCTGCACTGCCTTATTCAATATTTCATCAGGAGAGAGTAACTCTCAGACCACATCTGAAATTCCTACTGAAAATAGATTCATATGAGCCAGTTTATATATCTACTGGTATTTTTTCCTAAACCTATTTTTTTCCTAAACCTCCCCAGCAGAAGCCAAGCTCCACACACTAGATGTCTGTACAATTATGTCCTTTTATATTTCTAGGACAATGGCTTTCCTCTAACTTTGTATGGCTTTTGACAGTAAAGTCTAAAGGGCAAGCCCTTTCATCTCAAAAGCTTTCTAAATGAGTTACAGACTGCATCCTACTGGCTGAATAAATTGTTTGTTCCTTCTTGAGTTAGGATACATTCCACTAGTGTCGAAATAGAGGTGGTGGCTTGTTTAAGATATATCCCTATCCTCGAAATCTGTAGAGCAACTACTTGGAGTCTGAGTCATACATTCACCAATCAGTCCTCCATTGTTACAGCTTCTAGGTCAGATGCTTTGTTTGATAAGACTGTTTTACAGTCACTATTTAAATAGGAATTCCTATTAAGGGGCAACTGCTATCCACTCCTCTACAATGGGATTTTTGGACAAGAAAGTGGTTACTTATTTACAGTAACTGGAGTACTTCAAGATGCCTTTTGCCATTTAGATCCCCAGACCCACTCTCCTTCCCTATTGATATAGAATCCTCACCCAAATTTCTATATTGGTGAAGGAGTTGAATGGCGGCGAGGCTTTTCTGCATTTTATACCCTCACTGTTGGTGATGCAAGAGTATGCAGGGTACATGCACAGCCCCAATGGACTCTGCTGTATGAAAGATTCCAGGCTCCCATGAATGAAACACAAATATGTACAGAGGGATCTGCCTGGACAAAGGTTTCTTAAAGAGTGCCAATTACTCTAAAGTAAGTAACCTCTCTTCAGGTGTTCAGGAGGAGCAGTTTCAAAGCTGTCCAGGAAAAGAAGAGACCAAGCAAGATACCCTGCACACCAGCACATCTGAGCAAAGGGCAGTCCTGAACACTTAGACACTCTGTGCTTGGCAAAGCTGCAGAGAGTACCACCATATTTTTTATTTTCCAGTCTGACCTCTTGTAGCCCATAAAGGAGATTCAATAGAATGTACTACATGGCACTGAGGCACTGGTAGTTGCTCTCAGAATGAAACTTGTTTGCCTCAATGGGACCAAAGTCTTTGAGAGGTAGGGAGATTTATAGCATTTCTCATAGGCAGCTGAGATCCAAGAGTGAAAATCAAGTGAATATGGTATTTTTAGTGGGGGGGAGGGAAGTGGATTATTTTTTTCTGGACAAATTCATTGGCAAGTAAAATTTCTCCATGAATTATCATTGCTTTTAATAAAATTTACAGCAGATAATATAAATTTGTGGTTAATGCATCCAACCCCAAATAACTAAACAATGTAAAGAAAATATGGAAGATGCAGTAAGTTTTCGACCATTGACAAATTTAGGCTTATATCTAGAAGAAGACATCCCTTTGTAGTCTCCTGTGGTTCTGGAGGCCATGGAGGATCCTCCCTATTGTGAGCAGGTCTAGATGTGGAGCTGGAAAATGGACAGTTGGGGCTGTTGTCATGCATGCATGTAGGGCTGTTAATAATCTCCTGCTATGCAGGACTGTGACTTTGAGTAATGTGCAGGACATAATGGATGGATTTGCAGCAGTGGGGTTCCCAAAGTGTGGTGGGATGATAAATGGCACACATCCCTATTTTGGTATGAGTCCATCTTGCCAACAAAAAGGACTATTTTTCTGTGGTTATGCAAGTGTTGGTAGATCACAGAGATGCTTCTCTGATATCACTATGGGCTGATCAGGGCAGGTTTATGACATTTGCATCTTTAAGAACACAGGACTGTTCAGAAAGCTACAAGCAGGAACCTTCTCTCTTGATCAGTAGATTATCATTGATGATACTATAATGCCAATAGTGATTCTGGGCCACCTAGGCTACCACTTGTTCCCCTGGCTCATGAAGCCATTTACCAGCCACCTTAACAGCACAAAGGAAAGATTCAGCTACAGTTCAGCAGGTGCAGAATAACTGTTGAATGTGCTTTTGGCAAATTGAGGGGACACTAGCAGTGTTTACACATGAGATTAGAGCTCAGTGAGAAAAATATCCCTCTGATTATAGCTGCCTGTTGCGTCCTGCATACTATCTGTGAAGCAAAGGGAGAAGAACTGCTAGGGTGGAGGGCGGAGGTTTAGCAGCTGTCTGCTGACTTTGAACAGTTCAAGACAAGAACTCAGTGTGATGCTATGTGATTAAGGAAGGATTTAAAAGAGCTCTGTAATAGAAAGCCATAGTGGTGTTCTGGGCTGGACTGTTCTTTGTGCCTGGAGCTTTGGGTGCTGCTAGAATTGTGTAGTGCTGCCTGTACTTTTAGAAGTGTGTTTTCCTGAACCAATGAGTTATTTAGTGCTTGCTGTACATTTATAAATACTGTCAGATTTGAGTACTGCTGTGTAGTCTGCAGTATGAGTTGTGAACTAATAAATACGATTTTATTCTCCCAAACCAGAAACTTATTGAGTGGCAAAAGCAGCATGCAAAAAGCCATAGCCAATGCAGTAGAAACTTTTAACATAAATTAATGGAATAAAACTTTACAATTGGAAAGGCAGCAAACAAATACTTCTGTTCATTTAAGTGTACAGATATAGTTTCTTGTGGCTTTATACATATGTCAACCATGGTTCTCACCGGTAGGGTGTGTGAAACTGGTTTTCCTGCTGTCCTCTGGTGTGAAATGGTGAGGGGGCACATGTGGCATGGTGGAAGTGCAGAGAGCTGCTACTATGGAATACTGAAAGGACTCTGGGATTTTTACAACTATAGATCAACCAGGATCTGCAGCATTTGGGTTCCTTTCCTGAGAAGATTTATTATGTCCTGGTGAATTTCTGTCTCCTTTTCCTGCTGGGACTCCTGGGACTTTTTCCTGTTTGCACTTTCCTTCTCCAGGCAGTCTTCCATGTTGGCCCTTTGTTCTCAGAGTGATCCAGCACTGACTTTCAGGATCTTGCTGAACATGTCCTCCCTCTTTTTCCTCCTCATCAGGGTCAGTCATTCTGTGGGTGTGGAGCAGGCATTCTGCAAGGCCACTGATGAAAACAGACCTTATTGCCATAAATCCTTTGAATAAAATGTGCTTATCGATGTGTCACCTTTGGAGTGCCTACCCTGACTCAGGAGAGTTAGAGGCATGTGGGATTCAGTAGTTAGATAAAATCACAACAGGCTGGGTTCTGTCTGGGGACTTTGGCTGGACCACATCATGACAGTATTCTTGCTGAATCATATGGAGCATCTGGTACAGGCCACTACTTGAGAGAGCACGCTGGACTCGATAGACCACTGAGTTGATCCATTACAGCAATTCCTATGTTCCTGTGAATTTCCAGTTCAGTTTGAATGATTTTTTAATCGTGGTTTTCCAAAAAAAGCAGGATTTCCATGTAAATAGAATAGCTAAAAATGGCTCTTTGTTATCTGTACAATTCCAAATGAATTTGCACTAACTTTAGAGAGTCTAGTTCAACCTACTTTCTCAAGACCATATTTGATGTTTTGTTTTTTTAAACTTTGGACATATTTTATTTTTGGAGTTACAGGCCAAATGCACTTGGCCTTCTAACATAGGACATTTATGCGTTTGGGGTGGGTTTAAAGAGAATTTGGCAACAGTGTCTGTGAGAAACTGCAGAAAGATGAGCAGTTTGGCTTCAGTTTTTGAGCACAGATTTGTGCTTTGTTGGTATCCTGAAGTTGGTCTACATGTTTTGCTGTTGCTTTTGTTGTTTCATGTCTATTCGTTCATGGAAATAATAGGAGATATGTGCATAATGAAAATAAAAATAAACAGGGAAAGAATATCCTGGATCTTTATCAACTAGGCATTTCCGAGAGGAAATAGCTCAGTCCATATGTCCAAGACTCTACCACTTGGAAGACAGAATTTAGACATCTATTCAAATGGAATTGCAATATGTTTACAGTATTAACTTAGAAGATGAGTCACAAGTTATTGAATTTCTAAACTTCCTTTGTATCGTTACATGAGTTTTTTTCACATCTTTATTAGATATGAGTGATGATTCCAAACATTTTATCTGCATGATTGCCAAGGAGAAGCGGGAAGATGTAGGTAGTTCCCAAGATTTGCCCCATAATATTTAAGATCCCCAAATATTGTTGAAATAATTATTTTTAAAAATCTGTACTGACATTAAAGAAATAACATTAGTACAAATATGAAGGTATCCCATTGGAAAGCATACTGTTAGTATATTATTTTATTACAAGTATTGTGGCAGTAAGAGCAGTGGCCCAAATCAGGGTCATGGCTCTGTTGTGATATTCATTGTAAATATACAGTAGTATAAGAGAGTCCCTGTTCTCAAGATCATTTGATCTACTCTTATTTTCATTACTGGACAATCTAGCCCTTTATACATTTATTTTTTTAAATGGAGAAGATGGGGAAAATAAGTAGTTGGAGATTCGGATGGTGTTTAAATACTATCTTAATCCTGGGGTATTAATATAATAGTATTAAAATTGTGAAGAAGTAATGTCTGTAGTTCCTCATGTGGATGATTGAGCAAAAATGTGAGGTTAATTTTGAGCAGAACATTTTTCATTGAATTATTCCCCAGTAAAGGTGATAGCGTTTACTAATTATATTTTTTCTGCCTGTATTTTTTTTCCCCAGGAAATGACACAATTTACTGGACTGACATGGGTTTCAACAAAATTAGCAGAGCTAGACGAGACCAGACCTGGAAAGAAGACATCATTTCAAATGGCTTGGGAAGGGTTGAAGGCATAGCAGTGGATTGGATAGCGGGTATCACCAGTGCCTTTATTATTTCTTAAATGGCTTTTAGATAGGCCTTTTTAAGCGGAAAAAGGCCCTATTTGATAATAGTAGACTTCTGTACTTTTAGCCACAGAGGTGTATTTTTTTTTCAGCTTCACTTTCTCTAATATTCAGATTCTCTGGATATGTTTTTTTCATATTGAAGATCACCCACTGTGAACTTAGCAAAAATCTACCGAGAATTCCATAAGGCGGAAAAAATGGTTTTAGACATTCTCTTATGCTTGAAGACAGTTGGAAAATTAAAATGCCCCCTGTTTCTTAGGTGTGACGTTTCAACTTTGTTTTGATACATACAGATTTGGCTTGGACCTTAAGATGGAAATGTTTGAAAGTAGGATTAAAAATAACAAATTTCACTTTGGTGTATGTTCATAATAACTACGCTTAATGAGAGAATAATAAAACCTAAAGACGTATTAAAACAAATACAGAACATTATTCTCTGCTACTATGTTTTATGCAGCTGAGATTGAACAGCAACTGATCTTTTAATGAAGTAGTTTCTTTTCTTAGTAATTTCTTGGTGTTTCTCCTAGGTAACATATATTGGACAGATCATGGCTTCAACTTAATTGAAGTTGCTAGACTCAATGGCTCATTCCGATATGTAATTATATCCCAAGGTCTGGACCAGCCAAGATCTATAGCAGTGCACCCAGAAAAAGGGTAACTTAAATATTTCTATATCTTTTAAAAAAATGCATGCTAATATTAAAACTCTACAATTAATAAATCACTGCATTCATTCTGACATCTGTTTACTTCTAAAGTCTTCACTAAAACCAGACAAAGATTGTACTGTAAAAAATAGTTTTTATAAACGTTGGATTTTCTGATATACTGAGATACTTACTATGACATCTCTCTTTAAACAAAATATTACAGTCTACTTATCTATTTGCAGAACAGTTTCCCTTCTCTTAGATAGTCATTTTACCTGAAGGCTAGCAAGAGATCAGAAGTGTGCTTAATTTTTTTAAATCCTCTTAAGTTTTCAACACATTCTCAGAAGACAAACCACCCAACTATAATAAGCCCAATGTGGTGATGAACTATTAGAATGATGTAATCCTTTGATGGCCATAAATATAAATGTGTTGTCCCCAATCTTACATCCTCGCTGCACCAACCAAGAAGATCACCAGTGTTCATGGACACTCTATGTCTGGTGAAGTGCATAGGTACAATAATAGAATGGTGGTGGCACAAAACATTCTTCAGATCCATCCACCAATTGCAAAGTGCTGTGGACTATGCTGATGCAATAACAGATCCCCTTACCATCACAGCTGCACAGCTGTTGCCAGCAGAGGTGTTCTGGATTGTGTAACTGAAACATCAGACAGAAGCACTGACCACTACACAGAGTTCTCATCCTACTTTAAAGAAAATATCAACTATGAAAAGCACTTCCCAAGACAAAATATTCTAAATCACACCAGATTGCATTAACTATGTGGTAGAATTTGGCTTCATTACATATGGTGAAGCCCAGAGACATAGTTGAGTGACCATATATAAACAGAGACCTTCCTGACAGGCAAATGCCAGTGGAAAACAACTGAGTCTACTGCTAATGCATTATCGATGTCTCTTTCAGAAAATTGAACTTGCCAACCTCCCGGAAAACACAAAAGTCCTTTAGAAAGTCATATATACGTCTATATATCTCATTTTCCACAGGTTCAACCAACTCCATAATAAGGAGATCACAATACCTACAGGAATTCAGCTTTTACATTCATTCAGGGGAGTTCTTCAAAGTGGTGTGAAGCCTAGAGTGCATCTTTCAACTCACCACTAAGCCTCGACATTCAGTTAGCATCAGTGATGGAAAATGACTTCTGAAACTTTTTTCCTTTTCCTCCTGGATAAGGATCTAGCAACAGTGATATATGTATTCTTTGGCTTGGATTATTATAATTCATTGTATCTTGGATTGAAGGTAGAAGCAACTAGAGGTTTCAGCTAGTGCAGAATCTCAAAGTCTGCCTCCTCAACATGACGTAACTCCTGTGTTCAGATAACTCCACTGACGGCCTGTCTACTTCTGCTGACAGTTCAAGGCCTTGTTTCTTGTCTTCAGAACAACTAATGGATCGGAACCCAGCTATGTGAGTGACCATATCTCTGTCTTTGAATTGCCAGGACAGCTGTGTTTCTCTGGAAGAAAGCACTTCAAAAAGCCCCAAATGAAGCACAGTAGAATGAGAGAGAGTACTCTTGCCCAAAGGGGCTTGCGTGTTGAAACAAGCTCCAACTTCAGGGCAAATGTTTTAATGAAGATGTGACCACCATTATTTATATATTCCTCAAGTAGAATTACTTATGCCCGACTAGGGAAAACTCACAGGAAGTCTCTGTGAAGTCTACTAGGGACCTTATTGTGCAGATTTATGTTACCTAGGGAGTGCCTGCAGGTTGCAGTGGTGAGCTCTATAAATAAATCCCCCACCCTAAAAGAGCTTGGAAATGTAGGAAAAGAAACAATTAGCTACTCCCAAGTATTTGGGGAGGAGAGACAGATTGTAGTCCCAGTCTTCATTCTGCAGAGACATCTAACATCTGAAACCTGCTCATGGGGGAGGGTGGATCCAGAGGCTTTGAGTGGGAATGAATGTTACTCTGAATATTCTTAGGAGCTTGTTCTTTCACTTAAACCTGGAACTAGGCGTGTGTGTTTTGGATTTCAATGCAAACATTTTTCACAGGCCGGTTCCTGACTCTGTCTCTTGTGTTAACTTACTAAAGGAACAAACCCTAAATAGCCATATAAGGAGGTAAAAGAGAAATGGCAGTGCTAAAAATGAGACTTTCCTTGTTTCCTATGCTGGGGGGGGGGCGGCGGGGAAATCTTTGCAATAGATTACTGTGCCTTCTCTGTCTCTTCTCAAATCTTAAAATACTGTGATTTGGTGCAATGCAAAAGTAGCTAGTACAACAAATGGCAGGTGAATCACTGTCTGGAGGATTTTGTTCAGCAATTCCGGTTGAAGTACAAGACAGTAGGGAAAAAAAGAGAACGGTGTACTGTGTATGAAATGATTTATGAACAAATTCAGTAGTGGAGAGATTCTTTAGTTTCTGCAGCCTTGTTAAGCTTTCTGGGTTTCAGAGTGTGTTCAAAATGATTGAGGAAGCAGAGAAGACGAAGGTACATTAATTAGTAAGTGTTCCTCTTGTGGCAAGATAGTATATCCCAATTTGGCGGGATCTCTGTCTTCTATTCTAAGCCTCAAAAATGTCACTTGATATAAATTCTGAAGTTGTAAACCTCTACCCAGCCCCTGCACGTCTGTGGTTTCTTCAGGAAAGAATTAAGTCTCTGTGGAAAAGGCATCTTTGGATAGGTGGGTGATAGTAATAAATTCTTTATTATGGGAGATGTAGGCCTCCTTTCCTCACTCCTCCCCCTCTTGCCTTCTTACTAGATAAACGTTTAATAGCTGCTTATACCACAGCTCTATGTCAATGAAACCGAAGTTGACATCTGAAACTATTGTTAAACCCTTATAAATAAAGCTAGGATGGAAATTGTTTTCTTATCCCTTGAAAATTTTACAGATGTTGAAAAATTTCTCATTCTCCATTGGAAACAACCAGAGACCTTTCAGTATTTTTTTCACGAAAAAACAGAGTGTGAGCAAAATCACAGAATAGCCAGTAGCTCAGTGGTTATGGCACTCATGGACTGTAGGAGGGCGGGGAGAACTAGGTTCGAGCCCCTGTTTTCCCTGAGTGAGTACAGTAACTTGTATCTCTTGCATCTGAGTTGAGTCTCCTAACCATTGGGCTATCAAGCCAGTCACTCTCTCTGTGGCCCAATGAATATTTAATTAGTTATACAAAGTGCAACAGCTCCAACAGGAGAGATCACAGACTATAACCCATTTGTTAGGGCACTCATCTGTGATATAAGAGAACTGTGTTCAAATGCCTGCTGTCAATCAAGCATCTCCCTGTTCTTCTGTCCTATGTGAATACAGGCAGATATCACTGGGGGGGCTCTCTCTCTTTCTCTGGTTTTGAGCAGAAATACCATCATGGATCTTGGAAACATTCCTGAAAATTTTAATCAAAACAGCCCCTTTCAAGTTTGATGAATTGGTGTTTTCTTTCAAAAAAAAATTGTCATCAAATTCCCAACCAGATCTATTTATTACTTCTGCCAGTCACAGCAAAATATAAACCATGCATCATTCAGCCCCTTCTGATAATGTTTCTAGATAATATGGTTTATGTTACTGAGTAAGTTCAGAAAGGCACCTTAGACCAATACTGAAATTTGTCTGCCACACCTCACTTATGCCTGGTCTTGCAAGATGATATGGATTTGACTACTTTTGATTTTCTTGGATGAAGCCAAGGAGAAGGTTCCTGATTAGTATAGGTATTTTGACTTTACTTACTTACCTAATTCACACTGAAAAATGTTGGAATTACTGAAGACTGATACCTCTATCCCATTCAAATTAATCTCAGATATTTCGTGTTCACTTCAAGTAGATTAAGCCTAACATCATCTCTTTGCATCTGATGAAGTGGGTTCTAGCCCACGAAAGCTTATGCTGAAATAAATGTGTTAGTCTCTAAGGTGCCACAAGTAATCCTGTCCTTTTCACCCTGTTGTTTTAAAGTTAATTAATCCCAGGAAAACATCCAATGCCCATCTTGTCCTTCCCACAAATGTGCTTAAGTAGTTAGCTTTGCCTTACCAGCAAGGTAAGTTTTATTGGGACAAGTCCTGAAGTTGTTTCAAAAGTAGTTGTTCTGGCATATCTTTCCTCTCTATATAGGGAAGTGTGATCTTCAAAGATCCACAAGATAAGTACATTGACACCCTTCTGGGAAGTCCTGTACATTTTTCCACATCAGTTAGCAACACCTATTCTCTGTCATTCTGCTAGTGTTCTAATAGTGTATTTCAGGGCTTTTTTTCCCTACAAACTTCTGGTTAAGAGTCCGAAATATTTTTTTACCTTACTAGACATGGTTTTTGTATGTAACTGGAGTTGTCTCAGACAAGCAGTTACAGCTCTAAGAGAAAGACTAACAAGTGTTTAGTTGAACTAAAGAATGAAGAACTGTTTTTCTGAAGTCAGCATTCAATCTAACGTCTATGTCAAGAAAATAATGCTGATTAAACATGTGAATAGAAGTATAGTTAATCTTGGAGATGCTGATTGCAATTCCATAGTTAAGGGTGCATTGAAAATGTACTTACAGTGAGTTTTTAATGACTCATTTTTGGAAATTGTGACAGGTTATGTTTCTTTGGATCCCTCTTTAGCTTAATATTTTAGAAACTTCGAAGTTACCTGATGTAGTTGTTAAATTCTCTAGAATAAGATATGTATTGTATTTAATATTTGAATAGTAAAATATTATTTTTCGTATTTGTCATTACTTTTTTCACTTACGACATGAAGTTTAAAGATGAATGCCTTTTACTATGGACGGGAAAGATATTTTACTGCAAAGAAACTAGTATACAATGCTTTTAACTAGAGTGCCGGTTAAAATGGATCTCCTCTTTGTCTAGCCCCTTACAGCACCCACACTCCTCCTTCCCTACAGTTGTTACTTCTGGTATCATTCCCTGCAGCCATATTTTAATTCTCCTCCAAAGTCAATCCAGCATTGATATTCTCACACTCTTGTAGCTGCATTTAACTAATTTATATAAAATTCATTAATACCTCAATAGCATGCCAAGTGTTGTCAAAGTGATAGCCAGATAGAACACTCAGGTCTTTCTCACTTGTAGGTACAATCTGCCCACGACAAATCTGGGCCAACTGGGGAGTAGATTGCTTTTACAAGCTTTCATTTGCTCAAAGAGTATACATGTGCTCTTCGTGAGTTCAGGAGTGCATTATTAAGTATATAGTGTTGCATTTAGAGTGGAGCTACATTTTCAATAACATTGTCCACTTTATATATAGTAAAGAGGAATTAAACTCCATTTGGCATGTTCTGAGTTATCGATAGCTATTTGTTTAGAGGATGCTTTCTCTGTAGAAAGTAGTAATGGACTAGACATAAGAAATCTCTTATTAAAAGAAAGATCCTGCTCATTTCTTTCTAGAGGAAGCCAGGAAGAGTTTGAAATCCTTGCTAGTTGTTAGAAACTGAAGGTTTGAACATTAAAATATTCTATTCTATTCTATGTGTGAAAATTTAAACTTTCATATGTCACAATATTAATTCAAAACATCTTTCCTCAACTTCATTTAAGCCGTGCCCATGTGTTAACTGTGTTAGTAATTCTTTAGTTAGGACCAGATTATGGCCCATTCTGCACAAAGGTGCAGTGGAGTAGAAGGGGTGTCATATGTTCTCTCTCTTCCTTTGAGCTGGTCTGCTGTACCACAGCATTCATCTCACAGAAGGAAGCAGGCTCTGTAGACTTGCTACAGTCCCTCATTCTGCTCAGAACAGGCGGTAGGCAGAGCTTTGATCTAGGCATCCCTCCTTCCCAGCATGCCCAGTGGTGTAGTTATGAGTAGTTAATTATTGAATGTAATCTCATTTTGCCAGGAAATGGTGAATTACTATCTTGGTCACTCTACTTATATGTTATTCCCCTTCCACCAACCTTCTGCCTGTCTTTTGAATATGAGTCTCTTATTTTCAGGGAATATTCCATATTTTTAGACTGGAAGGTGTCTAATTTATTAAAGGTGCTCCCCATAATAAATAAATAAATATTCTATATTTGTATTTTAAAGGAATTCTAATTTTTTTTCTTGCAGTTTCGCTATTCTGTTGAATAATAATTATAGGGCTGTGATTTAATGAGGCATCTCAGATGCATCCATTACATTTCAATATTGTGTGTGTGTTTGTTTATTTACAGAACATAGATAAGATATTGTAAGAATATAATTGTTAAAAATGTAATGCTCTTCAAATATTGCTTAAATATGCTGTAAGTATATGCAAACATAATGTTCTAAAAAGCTGAATTTGTGTTTATTATGGTCAAAGCTATGTTATGTGGCTTTTTATTTCTTTTTTTTGTACTCATATGTGATTGTATTTACTAATATATATGAAACAGAAATTATATTCTGATTGTGAAAGAACCTTAGCTTCAGACTTTTTTATTTTGGTTTTTGTGCTGTTCAGGAATTAACAAAAATGACCTTAACTCTACGTTAATGCAATTTTCTGCTACATTTGTTAATAGAATACTGGATCTGTTAAGATATATTCTAATGTGTCTCTGATATGCTTATGTTTTGTCAGCATGTGGAACTCCATCCAAATATTTTTATAACAAGTTTAAAAAAGCAGAAATTGGTCCAATAAAAGATATATCACCTACCTTGTCTAAAAAAAACCACCACATGTATCTTTGTATCTCAAATCAAAACATAAAGGGAAGAACATTGCTGTTTTACAAATAAGCTACAGAAATGCAATATATAATAGGCAAATATCACTTGCATACTTTATAAAAACTAAAGTAGTGGTATTAGGGCCTGATCCAAACCATATTCAGACCAGTATAAAGACTCTTCTTGACTTCAGGGCTCTTTTGATCAGGCCCTTAATTTTCTCTTCTCCTTTACCTTACCTTAGCACATAGAGGATATCAAAGTTTACTCAGGTTCATTCATCTCCTAGAGGTGAGAAAAGGTTTGCTTTTCTGAGTTTAACTTTCAGAGTTGTTTAATAGCGCCTAGTGGTCATGATAAACCAGTGTCCCAAATGTTTTGATTGGTCAGAAACCTAGTAGCAACCCATGAAACTGCTTGAGCTTTCATATTGATTGCTACATTGTACATTTTTGCCTATCTACGCATTTGCTAAAAAGCAGAGGTATTAAAACAAAAGCTCAGATATCAAGGAGTTCATCAAGCAAGTTGAATAAGATTATTAGTCTTTGTAAAACATGTTTCATACTCATCTTTAAAAGGGCAGCAGTGTGTTATTTATGCCAGTTCAATATCAGAATCCTTTGGAGTTTTATATTTGTAAACATTGATTTTATATGAACTGCACTTATATTATGTTCCCAAATGTATGCAGGTCTGCACATGTTCACCTGTTTATTGTAAATTTCTGCAATATTTTAGGTATTTGTTCTGGACGGAATGGGGGCAGACTCCCTGCATAGGCAAGGCACGGTTAGATGGGTCTGAAAAGGTTGTGCTTGTGAGCTTGGGGATTGCCTGGCCTAATGGAATCTCCATTGACTATGAGGTGTGTTCCTGTATCTTCCACTACATATTAAATGTGCATTAAATATATTGCATTACAAGTTGATCTTCCACTTTAGCATTCTATTATTTTCATAATACAATTCTCAGACAAAAATAGGTTGTTGAAGTTTACTTTGAAATTGATCTTTAGGAAAATAAATTATACTGGTGTGATGCTCGTACAGACAAGATAGAAAGAATCGACCTTGAGAGTGGAGGGAACCGGGAGATTGTGCTGTCAGGGAGCAATGTGGATATGTTTTCAGTCGCAGTCTTTGGAGCTTACATCTACTGGTCTGACAGGTAATTTATTTTTCCATAAGTATTTGAGTCTCAAAATGTTATTTCAGTGCCAGATACTTCACCCTTGTAGGATTAGCCATTCCGTAGCAAGGTCACAGAAAGGATCTCACAAAGCTATGCAATTTCCACAGAAAAGGTACTTTTGGTATTCAAAGCATATCAATGTCACAGAAAAGAGTTGATTTCTTCAGCTTCTAGTAGACCAGCTGTCTGTCACATTTTAATTACTTGTTTGATTTTAATTATATGAGGGTTGTTGATCAGCCATCTTCAACTTTATTTGGCAGAGCGCATGCTAATGGCTCGATCAGAAGAGGTCATAAGAATGACGCCACAGATGCTGTGACCATGAGGACTGGCCTGGGAATAAACCTGAAGGAAGTGAAAGTCTTTAACAGACAACGAGAGAGAGGTTTTCTCTTGCTAATTATATTAATAATGACTTTAATATCCTATGTTACTGTTTTTGTGTATTAATTTTGGATAATATGAAAAGCAAAATCATCCTTGTTTTATGAAAGGGTTTTTTTTTTAATTTACCCCATTTTTTTCCTTTTTTAAACTATGCTTTTCTAAATAAAACAGTGTTACTAAAGAAAATATATGAAACAAAATCCCCCCACCCTTTCAATAATAAAACAAAACAAAACAAAAAACAGAACCATGTGTCTGAGTAGGACATGGGCCTTAAACTGATGTAAAATAATCAACATGGATACCTGACACTTGTCCATCACAAGTCAATGTTTAAAAATTATCCAGTACCCTTCTCAGGCCTAAGGTATGACTGAAAGGGATCAAGGGAAATGGAGAACTCCAAATGTTATGTTTTACTCTAGACCATAGTTGCTTTGCACAACCTTCTCAATCACCTTCCCTGAAAAAGAGAAGGATGGAGTTAGTATCAATATTGTGAGATCGCCATCAAGCGAGAACTTCCTCAGAGTGAGCCTAATATCAGCTTGTTTGAGGAAACCTGGCAGCCTTCCTTCCCATTGTCAGGAGGCATTAAGGGTCAATCAATAATGGATCAATACCGTGCTAACTAATTTTATTAGACAGCCAAAGCTCAAAGCTTCCTGATCATCCGTAGCAACTTAAGGCGGTAGTTAGGTAGACACTGATTTCAGTGGACTTTGGATCAAGCTGTTGGTGAGCAAAACTGACCAGAATTCTAGCAGAGATTATTTGTTTCCTCCAAACGCACAATTACCACCAAAAAAACAGTGAATGCAGTCTAAATTGTGCATGCACGGCCAAGTACATATAATGTTTAAATTAATAAGGTTTGCCTTGTATTTTGATAAGACCATGTCTCTGGTGTTCCTGGCATCCACACAGTGCTGTAATTAAAATATTACACTTTATGGAATCTGTAATGCCTTTTAGAGGATGTGGTGCTTTGTTTTTGTTTTTTGTCGGTCTATTTTTTCATACTTATGATAGACATAATGCTTACAATAAATAACACTGCCTATTTTTAAGGAAAAAAGTTTTCTAACAGTGTAATTTAATTATTTTTAAAAAGATATTTTAGTGATGTAGACTAGAAAGCTCACTTTTTGACAACTTGCTGGGTATTGCCATTGTTAGGGCTCTGTACATGTGATTTCAAAGGATTAAAGAGATAATATTTTGTGGACTAAAAAAAAAATTTCCCTCACTCATTTTTAACTGTTTTTTAAAGTGGGCTTAGAAAGAGTTCATGTCTGCTTCCTTGGAAGGGCTTTGTGTATTATAGAGCCAGGAAAATAGAAAAATTGATTGAAAAATAGTCTTTTTTTTAAAAAAAATGATTTTTAACTAGATCTTTAAAGACTTGATTGTACTAGTAATAGGTGAGATAGTTATTGAGAAAGCAATAAAATGATACACAAATCTTTTGATGTTACTGTGGCAAATTGCTGGCACTACTACGATGGGTCCCGCACTTTCTCTTCTTGTGGGGGGGTTTCAGGGTGCCATTTCTTGCCCCTGAACTGGGGTAACAGCTATCTTACTAGTATCCCAGGGAAGGGGAGTGGAGAGGGAGGGACCCAGGCCCGCCCTCTACTCCGGGTCCCAGCCCAGGGGCCCTATGATAGCAGGTGAACCACTTGTACCAGTGATTCTTTCCCCTGGGCTACTTCCCTCTCCTGACCTTCAGCTTGTGGGGCTTCCTGCCTTCCCTCTGCACAAGCCAGGTGTCCCTTTACCTAGGATCTTGGTCTTCTTAGCCCGCTGCAGCACTTCTCAAAACTCTCCTCCACTTTCCTTCGAACTGCTCTTTGTTCCACCACCAATCCACTCTGCTTCACTCCTCCAAATTGCTCTCTGCTCCACCACCAAACCACTCTGTTCCAGCTCCTCCTCACTCTGCTCCAGCTCCTCCTCTGGCTGATTGAAGCAGGGGGATTTTATCAGGTGACTGGTTTCAGGTGCTCTAATTGGTTTTCAGGTGCTCTAATTGGTTTCTGGTGCTTTTAATTAATCTACAGGGAATAAGGCTTCTCCTCATCCTAGATCACTTTCCTGCTGCCTTCTGGCCATACTGTATCACATATCCTCCCCCCCTGCTCAACACCATGGGGTTGGGCAACTTGGGACGAGAGGCAATGCTTTCGTGACAAGCCATCTGCATTGCCGTGTTGGCTTCCGGCCCTATGCTGTACTCGGAAATGAAAAGGTTGCAGAGATAGGAACCATCTAGTCACTCTTGCATTCTTCTCCTTGTTTCTGTGCATCCACTGGAGCGGGGCATGGTCTGTCACCAGGGTAAATCACCACCCGAGTAGGTAGTAACGGAGAGTTTCCATGGCCCATTTTATTGCCAGACATTCCTTTTCAACTACGGTGTACTTTTGTTCCCTGGGGAGGAGCTTCCGGCTGAGGTACAGGATCGGGTGTTCCTCCTCCCCTACCATCTGCGAAAGGACGGCTCCTAGCCCTACCTCTGAGGCATCTGTTTGTAGAACGAATTCTTTCTTGAAGTCTGGGGCTATGAGTACAGGATGGCAGCAAAGGGCTGTCCTTAAATCTGCGAATGCCCCTTCTGCTGCATCAGACCACTTTACTATCTCGGGGCCCCGAGCCTTTATCAGGTCAGTCAATGGCCCTGCTCTTGTGGCAAAATGAGGGATGAATCTCCAATAATACCCTACTAACCCGAGAAATGCTCTGACCTGCTTTTTACGGATTGGCCGAGGCCAATCTTGTATTGCCTCCACTTTGTTCCATTGGGGTTTTACCAAAACTCTCCCTACTACATACCCAAGGTATCTGGCTTCAGCTAGTCCTATCACGCACTTCAGAGGGTTGGCAGTGAGGCCAGCCTTCCTCAGGGTGTCTAGTACCGCTTCTACTTTTACTAGGTGCATTTCCCAGTCAGGGCTATGGATGACTATATCGTCTAAATAGGCGGCGGCATACCTGGCATGGGGTCGCAACAATTTATCCATACGTCGTTGGAATGTTGCTGGGGCCCCATGGAGTCCGAAAGGGAGGACAGTGTATTAGAACAGGCCATCAGGTGTAGAGAAAGCAGTCTTCTCCTTGGCATTCTTGGCCAGGGGAATTTGCCAATATCCTTTAGTCAGGTCCAGAGTGGTTAGGTATCGGGCCTTGCCTAACTGATCAGCTAGCTCGTCGACACGTGGTATTGGATAGGCATCGAATTGGGATACTTCATTCAACTTCCGGAAGTCATTACAAAACCTCCAGGTGCCGTCAGGCTTGGGTACTAAGACGATAGGACTGGACCACTGGCTGTGGGATTCTTCAATAACCCCAAGTTCCAACATCTTCTTCACTTCTGTCCTAATTTCCTCTCTTTTAGCTTCCGGTATCCGGTATGGTCTTACCGTCACCCTTATTCCGGGCCTGGTGACGATATGATGTTGGACCAGTGTCGTACGGCCCGGCTGTGTACAGAACGCATCTTGGTTCCATTGGATCATATCAATGACCTCTGTTCGTTGTTCTGGGGCTAACTCAGGGGATATCCTCACCTTCCCCTGTCGGTCGTCCGTCTGGGATGGAGCTCTCCGAATGACCAGGCACGTCTCTCGGTCACGCCAGGGCTTCAGCAAGCTTACATGGTCGATCTGCTCTGGTCTTCGGCGGTCTGGTTGTCTGACCTTATAGTCCACTTCCCCAATGGCTTCCACTATCTCATCCGGCCCATGCCAGCTGGCTAGGAGTTTGCTTTCTGCTGTCGGCACTAGCACCATCACCCGTTCTCCTGGCTGAAATTTCCGTACTTTCGCCTGGCGGTTGTAATATGTCCGCTGGGTCTCTTGTGCTTTTTCCAAATGTTCCCGTACTATAGGGGTTACTCGAGCTATTCGCTCTCTCATCTGTGTCACGTGCTCAATGACATTCTTTCCTGGGTTGGGTTGTTCTTCCCAATCCTCCTTGGCGATGTCTAATATTCCGCGTGGGTGGCGTCCGTATAGTAGCTCAAAGGGAGAGAAACCGGTGGACTCCTGGGGGACTTCCCGTATTGCAAACATTAGGTATGGTAGAAGGGTATCCCAGTCTTTTCCATCCTGTGTTACCACCTTCCGGATCATACCTTTAAGGGTGCGGTTAAACCGCTCGACCAGGCCGTCTGTTTGAGGATGGTAGACTGAGGTCCTTATGGCATGGATGCGGAGCAGGGTACATAAGTCCTTCATTAATTTTGACATGAAAGGGGTTCCTTGGTCAGTCAGGATCTCCTTAGGGATGCCCACTCTGGCAAAAACCTGGAGTAGTTCTTTTGCTATTGCCTTGGATGTGGGGTTTCTTAAAGGAATGGCTTCTGGATACCGTGTGGCATAGTCAAGGATGACTAGTACGTTTCGGTGACCCCGTGCTGATCTTTCCAGCGGGCCCACAAGGTCCATGGCTATCCTTTCGAAGGGGACTTCAATAATAGGCAAAGGTACTAATGGGGCCTGCAAGTGAGGTCGGGGGCTATGCAACTGGCATTCTGGGCAGGAGGCACAATAGCGTTGGACCTCCGCACGTATTCCTGGCCAATAAAACCTTCTTAGAACTCTATCCAGTGTCTTGTCTATTCCTAGATGTCCCCCAAATAAATGACTGAGAGCTAGCTCTAGTACTGCCCTTGTGTGTTTCCATGGGACTAAGAGCTGCTCTACTTCTTCCCCTCGGATCTGCACTATCCGGTACAACAGATCACGTTTGATCACATAATATGGTCCCGGGCCTTTGGTCTTTCCTTCCACCGGTACGCCATTTACTTCCACTACCTCCTCCCTCACATTCGCATATAGCGGGTCATTGGCTTGGTCCTGCTTGAAATTCTCACGGGCGGTACCGATCTGACCTAATTCCAGGGGGCCTATTTCTACTCTGCCCCCTGGGTTGCCCCTACTTGGGCTAGGAACTGACTCTGAGTCCTCACTGGCCTGAATTGTCTCCTGGCCTCCTGAACGGGTTCGCTTACCAACAAGGGAGGCTTTCTGGTTCTCTGCTAGAGTCTCCTTTCCCGCCTAGACTTTCGGGGTTTCCCAGGGGATGAGAATAGCTCTGGGGCAATTTCAGCAAAAATTGGGGTGAAGCTATCTGTAGGTGCCTCCATTTCAGCCCGGGGGTTGCTACCCTCCCTTGGCTCTACTGGGGGGAGTAAGTTCTCAAACCAAGGGAAGTCCCTACCAATTAAGACCGGGTAGGGGAGCCTAGGGACCACCGCTGCAGTTACCCTGGTAGTGTTCCCCTGGATCTCAATCCGTACTGGGACTGTGGGGTAGAAATTTACGGTGCCATGAACGCACGTTACCCCTGTGGTTTTGGCCCGGGTTAGTTGGTCTTGCCCCACCAACTTCCCCGAGACCAGCGTGACAGCACTCCCGGAATCTACTAATGCTGTGGTCACAATACCATTCATTTTTACTGACCTTGTATACCCATGTGGGGTCATTGCGACCCCTACCAGGCCAATTAGGCCACATTGTTCCCCAGGATCCCCCAGATTGCACTGCATAGGCTCTTCCCTGTTGGGGCATTGGGCTGCTATATGCCCCAATTCCCCACACTCGTAACACCGACCCCTTATCCCAGTTGCCGCCCTCTGCCTGGGGCTATTTGATCGGCCCCCCCAGCCCTCTCTTCCCAAACCCCCAGGTCCCTTCTTGGACTCCGGCCATTCCTCAATGTCTTTCCTCCAGTTATAGTTCTCCTGTAGTTCTCGGCGGTCCAGGACCTTGGATTTGGGGCTGGCTTCCTGGATTGCTGTGTTTCAGCCCCTGGGGTCTGGAACAGTTCACGGGCTGCTAGCTGTCTTTCCACAAGGGAGACCAACTCATCATAGGTGGAGGGGTCATTCTGGCCAACTCAACCCCGGAGGCCTGGTGGTAGCCCCCTCATATACCGGTCCAGTACCAGGAGCTCCATCATCTTCTCAGAGCTGAGGGCCTCAGGGCGCAGCCATTTCCGGGTCAGGTGGATCAGGTCAAACAATTGCGATCTGGGTGTCTTGTCCTCTGTATACTGCCACTCATGGAACCTCTGGGCTCGCAATGCTGTAGTTACTCCGGATCTGGCCAGGATCTCTGCCTTCAGCTGAGGGTAATCTGCTGCAGTGTCTGCGGCCATATCGTAGTATACGTTCTGGGCCTCCCCACACAGGAATGGGGCAAGGATACCGGACCACTGGTCTTGGGGCCAGGCCTCCCGCAGGGCTGCTCTCTCAAAAGCTAGGAGGTATGCCTCCACATCATCCTCCCGTGTCATTTTCTGTAGGCAGTGGCTGGCCCGTATAGTCCGGGTCCCATCGCTGTTCTGGCTTCGCTCCATAAGGGCCTTCATCTGGTTCACCAGCTTCTGCAGCAGGGCTCGGTCCTGGGCAGCCTGACTCATCAACAGATGATTAGTCTCTTGCTGTACCCTAGTCGCCTCCTGTTGGGCGGTTGCTTGGACCCGGGTAGCCTCCTGCTGGGCCGCGGTGGCTTGTATTAGGGCCTTGATTATGTCGTCCATCTTAAGGACTGGATTGTTTTGGCTAACCCTGGTTTAAGTCCCCAGTGCGGATATCCCACCTCTGACACCACGTGTGGCAAATTGCCGGCACTACTATGATGGGTCCCGCACTTTCTCTTCTTGTGGGGGGGTTTCAGGGTGCCATTTCTTGCCCCTGAACTGGGGTAACAGCTATCTTACTAGTATCCCAGGGAAGGGGAGTGGAGAGGGAGGGACCCAGGCCCGCCCTCTACTCCGGGTCCCAGCCCAGGGGCCCTATGATAGCAGGTGAACCACTTGTACCAGTGATTCTTTCCCCTGGGCTACTTCCCTCTCCTGACCTTCAGCTTGTGGGGCTTCCTGCCTTCCCTCTGCACAAGCCAGGTGTCCCTTTACCTAGGATCTTGGTCTTCTTAGCCCGCTGCAGCACTTCTCAAAACTCTCCTCCACTTTCCTTCGAACTGCTCTTTGTTCCACCACCAATCCACTCTGCTTCACTCCTCCAAACTGCTCTCTGCTCCACCACCAAACCACTCTGTTCCAGCTCCTCCTCTGGCTGATTGAAGCAGGGGGATTTTATCAGGTGACTGGTTTCAGGTGCTCTAATTGGTTTTCAGGTGCTCTAATTGGTTTCAGGTGCTTTTAATTAATCTACAAGGAATAAGACTTCTCCTCATCCTAGATCACTCTCCTGCTGCCTTCTGGCCATGCTGTATCACATTACTTTGAAAAACATGTTTTATTATCGTTGAATGATTTTTAATGCTTTTCAAATTTTTACTAGGCTACAGATGTTAAATGTCTTTTGGAGGGGCTGTAAGTGAGCCACGAAGGCAAAGGGGAAAAAAACAGGGAAAATGTTTTTGGAATTCTTTTCTCTCTCATTTAAATTATTATTATTATTTCTTATGAAGCTAAACATAGTTAAATGACGTTTTAAAATGCAGTTAGCTTGCTTCATGACCTAACACTAATAAAAAAACATGCCAAGTGACAAGTGAGTAATCCTCATTTTCTCTCCCCCAAACATCTGTTTTACCATTTCCAAAGTACAAATCCTGCACTATGATTTGCAAGCAAACTTCTGTCCCTGCAGCGGGAATAAAGGAATATATAGAAGTTTGGGGGGAAAAAACCATTTCCCATGACTTGTCTAGCCTACTAAAACTTTAAAGGACCATCAAAAAATCTGAGAAAAGGGTCTACAAATAATTCCCCACAATGTTTTCATTTTATTTTACTATAGTTATCTCCTTAGGGGCAAGGATATGTGTAATAACTTTCAAGTTTTTTTAAACTTTATCTTAACAAAAATAAATGGGGACAATGTTTATACTCATAAAAGAGCCATTGTTTTCACTGAGAAGGATACCCAAATGAATGAATGAATGAATGAATGAATAAATAAATACATATGTTTAAAATAAATGTGCCCTGAGTTACCTGACAAATGTGGCTTTACAACCACAAAACAACTTTTTACAAATATTTTTTTCTCCACTCTTGTGTGGAAAACTCTCGGAAATGGAAAAGTAACTATAGTGTGAATCAAATTGACTATATTGAAAATGCTGTCAAATGCACAAAGTAAACTATGGAAGTTAATGAAACAGACAACATACAAAATACTGAAAAGACAGACAAAAATATTTTCTCTGCAATTTCTGACTGTTTTATAATCTTTGAAGTCATAAAATCACACAGAAGTTATTATTTTATCAATAATTCCTTAATTATGTACATTTGGTAGGGGGAATTTTTTAAAGTCATCAATCAAAGGAATTGAAAATAAAACGTTAGCAAATAGCTGTACATCTAAACATTGAGAAATGGCTCAAGAAAATATTGGTAATGTATCTTTCCATATGTTGATATATATTTAAATTTTGGTAGAAGATATATACAAATTTATGAAACAAATTATTGTAACTTAAGGAAATCAAATGTTGATTTTTTTTTTGCAAGTAACATTTTTTTTTAAATCATCTCTTAAAAACTCTTGAAAAAGTTAATAAAATTCACAGATTTTCAACTCCTTAAGATTGAGTAATTATGTATTCTATATTTGTAAAATATGTAATGTTATTATTTGACAACATCATTCATTATCCATGATCATAAATTCACTATTTAAAATTGGTTTAGGGTGGTAGTCAGAATTTTGATACCTAAACAATAGTGGTTCTTTTTTTTACTTCCATAGTGCTCTGTTGCATTAATAAATATAACACAAATGGTTACATCAAAGGGCTAGTCTACACTTACCGGCTGGATCGGAGGCGTCGGATCGATCTTCTGGGTTCGATTTATCGCGTCTTGTCTAGACGCGATAAATCGAACCAGGAAGTGCTCCCCCATCGACGCTGGTAATCCAGCTCGCCGCGAGGAGTAAGCGCTGTCGATGGGGGAGCCTGTGCGCCGTGTGTGGACCACAGGTAAGTTCGAACTAAGAGACTTCGACTTCAGCTACGTTATTAACATAGCTGAAGTTGCGTATCTTAGTTCGACAGGGGGGGTTAGTGTAGACCAGCCCAAAAAAAGAATCCTTGGGATGCACAATAAAAGCTTATTCTGATTTAAGTCAACCAACTGTGACAGTTACAAAAACCAGACTATTTTTTTTCTTACAGGTACTAATGTTTGTGCCAAGAACAACGGTGGATGTCAGCAACTTTGTCTGTATCGAGGAAATGCACAGAGAACATGTGCTTGTGCACATGGCTATCTTGGAGAGGATGGAGTTACTTGTCTGAGACATGAAGGTTACTTGCTGTATTCAGGAAGGACAATATTAAAAAGTATACATCTTTCAGATGAGACCAATTTAAATTCACCAGTAATGCCATATGAAAATCCAGACTACTTCAAAAATGTGATAGCATTGGCTTTTGACTACAGCCTGAAAGGAACGGGTACTAACCGTATCTTCTTTAGTGATGCACATTTTGGAAATATACAACTTATTAAAGACAACTGGGCTGGCAGAAACGTGATAATTGAAAGTAAGTAAACATTTATTTTTATTATTTTTATTTGTATTGGTATCCCTTATTAAATAAGGATTTGATTACACTTGGTTGGGTACAACTAATGAAAGCATACGATATTGTAACATATATAACACATCTATAATAAGTAATAAGATCTATCTATCTATGTATTGCAGACTCAATTATGTTGTGGAATTACAGCTTCAAAGTCACCTACTCTGTGTTATTTATGTGATATACATGGTGTGCAATCCTAAAGAGCAGTTAGGTATTTACAATGCAGTTTGAGAGTTATGAAATTGTTGATTGTCATTCACAATTTAAATTTCAATAGAGTTTATCTCTGCTATTTAATATTCCTAGTGTACTGCATAAGAACCTGTATACACTCGTCAACCAATCTATTATGTTTCAAAGTTGCACTTAATAATGTGCCTATGAACTTTTAATATTAGCCAAAGATCAGGCAAAGAAAGGACTCAACTTTTCAAAGAAATTGTGGGTCATGCAGATTTCATAGTTTGTGAAAACAGGATGATGCAATATAACCAATTAAAATAGGATATATTGTAAAGACGTCGTTGTCTAGGTTTCTGTGCATTTCCATTTGTGGATGTGGTGCTCCTCGCGCTGAGCTGGGTAATTGCCTTGAAAAGCTGTTTGTTGGGGCAGTGGGTGGGATATACATCTTCTGTAAGGGTGACATCATTACCCTATTCTATATAAGGGTTCCCCCCTGCAAACACCTCATTTGCTTTGCTACTGTCATGGAGAGCAAATGGGATTCACCTTTGTGTCAGGTTAAATTATTTATTTATGTATTTATTTGTATTACTATACAAGGATTCGTAGTCATGGACCAAGACCCCATTGTGCTAGGAACTGTACAAACACAGAACAAAAAGACAGTCCCTGTCCCAAACAGCTTACAATCTAAGTTCTTCTCTTAGTCTAATGTATGATTATTTTCTTGTAGTTAGTAAGTGTGGAGGAGTAGAGGATAACTATAGCGTATGTAACCTGCCTTTACATCAGGCTCGTTCAGCTTCTCACTGGTGCCATATCAGGCCCAGAGCTCTGTAAGGGCTCCAAGATGTGTGCCTCCTGCCCAGTGATCATACCAAAGACCAATGCCGTATCCTGTATCTATGCCTGGGCACAATCCATTGGGTAACCCAGTGCACATTTTGTCACACCTTCACTCCCAGAACAAGAAGGGAGGGGCACTTGTGGCTACAAATCAGTTTGGCTTCTTGATGCCTACAGACTGCTACTCCAGGACCACTCAGGATACCAAGTGCAACCTTCATGCTGAATTCCTTTCACACAAGATCCAAGACTGATTTTGCTGCTCTGGCTGCTCATAGCTTTCTATCACAGGGCTGGAACCAGATTCAATTCTGTCTTCTACTGGTACCATCTAACACCACTGGTAATGGTTAAGTCAAAAACAGCACTGAAGACCAAGCCACTACCATCTATTAAGGCCTCAATAACCTTAGTGAGGATGCAGGAAGCAGCCTCCTCTGTGTCTGGTTCTTACTTGTCATCATTACCCCTGGCACCAACTCTCCATCGCTGATACAGATGTCTTGAAATTGCAAGTGCTTGCAGATGCCCGTCAGCGTTTAAAAAAAAAGTGGGGGGAAGAGGAAACACTTCTCCTCACAAGAGGAGCAAAAGAAAAAGAGGAAGCACCATCTCTCTCCAAATTCATGCTGTCTGACCTATGAAGATCCCAGAGACTCAAACAGTACCACTGTCACCCTCTTCTGATATCGGACATCACAGAACTAACTGACCATCAATCTCTTCATGTCTGAGGTGCTGACCACTATCGAGGCTACTAGCAGCCCCACTGCATGGATTTCTGCTGGTTGACTTTGTGCCTTTACCATCTCAGACACACTATATCTAGCAATGTGGAGGATAACCTGTTATCAATGTCAACATTTTCTGCTGTCAGAGGGTTCAGGCCAGTGTCTTACAATACAAGGAAGGTTTTATGCTAAAATGCTATGAACAAAAGTGGAAATGGTCTGCTAGCTGGGCTACTGGTAAAGGACTCACTAGCTTCAGCTGGGGTCCTTGCAGTGCTAAGTATGTTTTACACCTTAAGTCTGGGAGCTTGGGTTTAATTTTAGCCTCCCTCCATGTCCATATAGCAGCAATTTCTGCTCATCACAATTAAGTTAAGGATAAACCCCTTCTTCTCTCACCCTAAAGTCTCCTGGTCTCATATGGGTATGGTAAAGTGTGCTTCCTTGCATCAGGAAGCTTCTACCTTCATGGGTCTTGAATCTTGCCCTAGCAAAGCTGATGGGCCTTCCTAATGAGCATCTTGCACAGCTCTCCCGAATGTTTCTCAATTTCAAAATGACCTTCCTGATAACAATTACATCTGCTGGGAAAGTGAATGAGTTTAATGTTTTGATGAGCACTCCATCTTACACTGTGGTCCACAAGGACAAAGTCACCATGGGTGACCCCATTCCAGTATCATGACTAAGGTGATCTTAGATTTACACTGTAATGTAAATGTATTTACAATGTATTTCCTTCTCACTGTTCTTTCCCAGTCCCTGTTCTAACCCAGGGGAAATTCATCTTCACACGCTAGATGTAAAGAGGGCTGTCACGGCTGGCTGGCCCTTTAAGGCAAGCTGGGTTCACCCTTGTCTCTGACTTAGCAACTATCCCTCAGCTGTGTCCATGATCTGGCCATTGAATGATAGTGATCTCAGCTGTGAAAGGTGTGACAGACTGACAATATCCTATAATGTACTGATCAAACCTTATGGAATTAAAATAAGCTTTGTTAAGTTAAGTTAAACCTTACTGCATTAGGGTTAACATATCTGTGGTACATTGTATTAAAAATGCAACTGTGTATGTGTTGTTGTGAAATTATATGCACCTTCTCTATTTGGAAAGGGAGAGTTACCAGCCTATGAAGCCCACCCCCCTCTGACTCACAGGAGAGACTCATATTCTAGTTAAAATTGGATTCTCCGGAAACCCACAAACAGAAAAGATGTTTTGATGTTTGATAGTCACAGCCTTCTTCCTGATGCAGCAAATGAACAGGAGACCTGGTCCATAGACAGCCCCAATCCTTAGGGGGATGGTTGGGAAGGACTTGGCCTACTTAAACCTCATAAGACTGTGTGCTTGTTCTGAGCTGAAGCTCTGATAAACAAAACAAAAAAAATAGTTTGGGGTGATGTCTGGTATCATTTGCTATAATTTAATTTCATAAAAATGAACCCATCCCCATTCAGACAAATATCACAGCCCAGAGCCACACATTAGTTGCATGTGTGTATGTGTGCATGTATATATATGTATATAATATTTAAAAGGACCTCAGCTTTTACCAAGGTTTCAATTCCACTTAGTATCTAATCTCCATGTGGTCCAAGGGTTACTTAAATTATATTCCTCTTCAATGAGTACTACTATTCTTACTTGGATTTCCCAGGTAGATCATTATGTTGCAGCCCATATTACTGTATTTGGTGTGCCATAGATATTTCTTGAAGTCACATAGTTAAAGATGACCAGGTAGACAAGCAAGACAGGCAAGTAGGAAATGCCACACCCAGGTCTGTGTGATGTCACCAGAACATTTTTCTTTCTCTGAGTAAACCTAGGACACCCTAACTAAGGAGCTAATCTGTCACTCAGTGTCTCTTGGGCTCCAGTCCTCTTTGTAAAGAGAAAAGATGAGTCCCTATGTCGGCTACCGGTAGGGTGACCAGACTGTCCCGATTTTTGCTTCTGTGTCCCGCATCCCGACTGATGCACGGTCGGGATGCCATTTGTCCCGATATCGGGGCTTCTGCTGGGTTTTTTTGCTTCCCCCATGTGTCCCGATTTTTTGTTTCTTTAATCTGGTCACCCTAGCTACCAGGCACTAAATCAAGTGATGGTTCAGAACCAATGTCCCTTTCCACTGATCATTATCTCCATCTTAATGGCTGAGCTAACAGCCATATTGCTGGCACTAGCTTGGACCTTAAATGTGCACAGCCAGCTGCCATGGCCATCCTGTCTGATTCTTCATGAGGGCTGTAGGCACTTTACAATGGCAAGTCTGAGTGCAGAAAGGATATACTCAATCAAATATTACTGCTAAAACCTGAACTGGTGCAATTGGATATTGCCAATAGTAATAATATGGATCCAGACACATGCATCAAACTGGCAGACAAAAAAAATGCCATTAAGCACACAAAAACTGGCCTGGATATCCCCTTTAAACAAACTGGAATTAAACGCTTAATCAAAATGAGCTGAGGAAGGAATGACAAGAACTGTGGGCACATGAAACCATTGGGGGGAAAATGCATGTAATATACCCAATACTTGAAAATGGTGATATTAATCCAAGGTCCTGAGAGAAAGAATGAAGTGGATGTATTCAGAATTTCAAAAGGTCATTATGGATTAAATAGTAACCTATTTCTAATAAACAAACATGAGGATCGACTATGCAAAACATGTAGAATTGAGGAAATGATAGATCATCTCTTGTGAAATTTGTACAGACGATAAGGAAAGACCAGTGAAGGCAGATATTTATATGTAAAACTCAGAGGCCTTAGAGTAACAAAAATTTCTTTGCAACACCTATCTAGAATGCAAGAGACCTCTAGAGAACCGGAAGATTTTTGTAGGTGAGGAGAAAGCCCACAGAATGGCTTTATATGAAGAAGCCCAGGGAGATGGCAGTAAGAAGTCTGGCAGAGTGACTGCTTCTTCTAGGGTCTCTGTACTGGAATCTAGTGTAGAGAGTGGGCCTGGGTTTTTCTAACAGGCAATGTCAAGGTGGCATGAAGAAGTTATGGGCTCCTGGAAGTCCTGAGAAAAGGAGGTCCACTGGGCCTAGAATCCAGGGCATCAGACTAGAAGGAGGGATCCAACATTAGTTTTTATTGGTCTTTCTTTTGCGCTAGAAAGGGTGGAACTAAATGTGGCCTGTCCGGAGACCTGAATAATGAGAAGAGGCAGACAATCATGAGGCTAGAGCAGCCATTGGTGGGGATGTTAGAGAGGACAGGCTACTATGTTATGCCCAGCCACAAGGGGGCATTCCTACCATGTCTCAACTCGCCACAGCACACACACTACCTTTGTTCCTCTCTTTAAATGCAAATTTCAACTTAACCTTCACTATGAACCCATGGCTGGAGCTTCCATAGTTATTTTGTTTCCACTAGCACCAAAATATGATAAGCATTGTATGAGATAGAATTGGAGACCTTTCAATTCTCTCTCTCTCTCTCTCTCTCTCTCTCTCTGGGACAATATTATAGGTAGGCTTGGCAGAATTCAATTTTTATTATTTTATAATTTCAACAGTGTTGTATATTTTTATCTATTTAAATTTTCACAGTTGAACAAAACTATGAGGTTTAACCCTCCCTCCCACCATGTTATCGATTTCAGTTTTTCACAGCTATGGGAAATTATGGGGGAGCAGACAATAGAGGGCAGACAATGATTCGTAAATGACATTAGACATTGAAATTCAACAGATGAAAGCTTTATAATAATTAAAAACAATTATCAACATCACATGTCAAAATATACAAATTCAGTATCCTTAAATCAAATGCTAATAGGTTTTCAAGTAACATTTTTTTTACTTTGCCCATCTATGAAAATATTTTTTGTCATTTTGTGTACATGAAATCAACATTTACTGATAAAAATCTAATCTTTCCAATCTTAATTATAGTTAAATCAGTGCTTTATAAGGTGTCCCCAGTTACACTATAATACTCAATATTAAAGTACCTAAAGACACTCTACAAAGCATAGTTCATAGCGTTAAATGAATTAGTAATAAGAGATTCTACCTGGAATCTTAATACTCTTGAATTCATCTATCACTAACAATATTATTCTTCTGAACTATTGTATCAGATTAATTTCTTTCTCAATGTAGAAAACTCAACTGTATTAATATTGAACATATTTGAAAACCATGCCCACAACTTCTGTTTTCTATAAATGCTTGAGTTGTAGTTTCATACTGAATGACAAATTGTGTAAGACTACATATGCTGCTGTGTATATTTCAGCTGTTCTGAAATATTTTGTCTTTGTCCAATGTCTTTCATATGTTTTGGGCTTTTATGCTCCAGTTTAAAATATTCTTCTCTTCATTCAGAATCTTTGCACTTGATTCTCCTCTCACACCAGTGTAAATGTGATATTACTTAATTTCAATCAATGGCGATATCTTCTGGAATGGGTGGTAAAATGCAGCAATTTGGCGAGGAAAGGGCATCTGTAAAGAAAATTGAAGGAGTAGGGGAAATGGAAGGCGCAAAGCTGGCTCCAAGCCAGGGGTGATATGAATTTTTGTCACTATAACATATTAAATTTGCATATAAGGTAATGAATTGTTCTGCTTTCTGACCTGCTGATTATGTGCTATGAGGAAGAGGTGGTTAGGTGAAAGCAAGCATACAGATTTCAGTAATGGTTATGGGGAAGCAAAAAAAATCACAATAAGATAAAATGTGATTTACTTGTGACAGTAATGACAGGACCTCTGGTCCTGCTGAAAATTGAAAACCAATTAATCAGCAAATACTTTGTAACATGTTTTCTCTGAGATGCAAGAGCTCTGAAACTGCACTAAAAACATAATCTAGTGTGGTTCTAGCTCACTCAAAACAGGTCTACAACCCTTTCCAGCTCATTAAGCACATGTCTACAATTCATACAAACCATAACTCAATATTTAACCAGAAAGGTGAGAATAGAATGGATGATATGTAAGATACTATTAACTCACGTTTCTGGTTCACTGAATTCATACGTACTACTCATAAAGAATCCATTAGCTGTTGTTTCTACTTCACTGACATCAGATCTGCCACTCAAAACCAATGCATTATCAAACATTTTTTGCTCACCGAAAACAGTTACGACATATAAAGAGCCCTTTAATGAACAGGTTTCCAGTTCACTAAAAACAGATTTACAACTCACAAGCAACCCATTATCTAACATTTTTTTCAGCTCACTGAAAACAGATTTACTACTCAGAAACAACCCATTATCCAACATGTTTCCAGTTCACTGAAAACAGATTTACAACCCCTACACAAACCATTACCTAACCCAGTTCCAACTCACTGAATATTGATTTAGAATTCATAAACAACCCATTATCTGACACATTTTCAGCTCACTGAACAGATTTGCAACTCATAAACAACTCATTATCTAACACATTTCCAACTCACTGAAAGTAGATTTACAGTGTAAAAACAACCCATTATCTAGCATTTCCAGTTCACTAAAAACCGATTTAGAATCACTAAGATCCCAGTACCAGACAGGGTTCCATCTCCATCAGATAAGAACAGCCAAAAACCAATTACTTCCCATGCCTGGCCCCGTTTATTTGCTTTTTTGCTTATATCAGGTATGTTATGTGTAACTTACATTTGTATTTTTTTTTCACATGAATTGTATGGTCTTGGAAGTTATTTATGGAATGAGATCAGGCAGGTTGAGCAGCATGGTGCTAAAGTTTTCAGCCTTGGCTTAGTGACAGTGTTGGTTCAATAGGAATGTTGTTTTTAATAGCAACTGGATGGGGTTAATTTTCCTTCTCCCCACTCCTCAGTGCCAAATATTCCTTTTCTTTGTTTCTTTTCTCCCTTTCTCTGTTATAATGCCTCATGCATGACAAAGGGTTGTCTGGGCTATGAATTGCCTGTCAGTGCAATTCTTCCCTCTTTGTCAAGCTGGGCCTTAAAAACCTCTAAGGAAGGGGATTCCACCACCTTCCTAGGTAATGCATTCCATTCCAGTGCTTCACCACCCTCCTAGTGAAAATGGTTTTCCTAATATCCAACCTAAACCTCCCCCACTGCAACTTGAGACCATTACTCTTTGTTCTGTCATCTGTTACCACTGAGAACAGTCTAGATCCATCCTCTTTGGAACCCCCTTTCAGGTAGTTGAAAGCAGCTATCAAATCCCCCCTCATTCTTCACTTCTGCAGACTAAATAATCCCAGTTCCCTCAGCCTCTCCTCATAAATCATGTGCTCCAGCCCCTAATCATTTGTGTTGCCCTCCACTGGACTCTTTCCAATTTTCCCACATCCGTCTTGTAGTGTGGGACCCAAAAGTGGACACAGTACTCCAGATGAGGCCTCACCGATGCCAAATAGAGGAGAATGATCTGCTGGCAGTGCTCCTACGTATACAGCCCAAAATGCCGTTAGCCTTCTCGGCAACAAGGGCACACTGTTGACTTCATCCCATGTATATTGCATTGCTGTAGTTCAGCTGAGAGGTGATGAAGATGAGGTCATTATCCATCAGGTTGAGGAAGGACTCTCCTAGCCAACTGGAGATGGTAAAAGGTGTTATTCGTGGATGTTGCTATGTGAGAGCTTAGTCTCAGTGAGGAATCCAAGAGAACTCCTTAACTAAGGACTGAATTGATCGTTTGTGGGTGTGTCCCTTCATGTAAACGAAGACTGTATCACATAGACCTCACATTGCCCTTTCTCTCTGGGTCTATCTACTCAAACACTCACTGAGCAGCTAGCTGGGGAGTACATCTCCAGCACGCCATTCATTGTCTGTATGGACCCGCTGCTGTGCACTGGAAGTTCCCTACTGTACATTAGTATGTCATTGCACATTAGGGAACTTTCAATGCCCAGCAGTGTGGTCCACATGGATAGTTAGTATGAGCCATGCTGAAGCTCATACTAACATGTGGATTTACACCCCAGATTGCCGAACAAGTGTTTTTATTGTTTCCCTCTGTCCCTGGTTCCTTTTCATTGCTTGCTGACTTGTCATCTGCCTTGCCCATGGAAAGAACAGATTATCCAGTCATACATTGTGAATACCTATACAGACAGCACCTCCTTTTGTGAAACTGCTTGTTCCTTCCACCTAGCTGACAGCCATGGGTCCTAGCTGCCTGCCTAAATTCTTTCAGTACTCCTTACCTGTCCTTGATTGCCTCTCCCCAGGTTCCTTTTCCAGCATGTCAGGGAGGATCTGATCCTGCAAGGTCATTACTGCATAGGGAACACAGGAATAATTTCCTTGAGGGGAAGCTTACATCTGAACAAGTTTTCTGTTTAGGACCTCTGTAACCTGTGGGCCTTATGCTACTCCCACTGAAATCATGGGAAAGACTGGAGTGGTTCCTAAATTAGGATTTTGAGATTTCAATTGAGGCTTTTATAATTACTGCTCTGACTCTGTCTGATACAGGCTCTCATACTCTATATTTGTAGAACTCAGACTTCTTAATTTGTGTTTTGGAGAGTCGGCAGCTTTTATCTTATATTCATCCTTCTGCTAAAGCTATCATAACTCCATTGTATATTGCAGCCCAGTAAATATAATAATGGAATCCTATTTTGAATGTATATAGTATCTGCTCTCTGGGCCTGTCTGGATGCTGTGCAGATATTGATTGATTTGGCCTCATGACAACTCTGTAGGCTATAGTGTATTGTCCCTGGTTTGTAGATGGGAAGCTGAGGCATGGAGAGGTTGATGGAATTAGTGAAGAATTTTGCTGAACAGAGAATAAGTACTCAAATATTACTCAATGGAATTTATATTGGTATAGAACAGACATTCTCAAACTGTGATCCATAATGCACTTAATGGTGGTTGGTGGAGAATTGGCTGTAAATGTCAGTGCACAGAGCAGGAGTATAAATCCAGACATCCAAAGGGAGCGTGGTGGTGGGGATTTTTCTTCCTTTGGGGAGAAGGTCTAGTAGTTGTCTGATTCAGAGGATCGAATTGCTGCCCCAGATAAATAGTAGCTATCCATCCCCTGTCATGCTTCAGGAAAGGAATAGAAATTTTCAGTCACACCTAAAAATTCTAAGAATGTACCAGGCTATTGTCCTCAACTGCCGCTGTAGGTTGCTATGTTCCTTTGTCCAGGCTATCAACCCTATATACTGCTGAAGGTTATCATGCTCTTTCAACAAGGCTAACAGCTTCAGCTGTTCCTGCAGGATGCCATGCCTGTCCGCCTTCCTCTCCTCTTCCCTAGGATGCTGGCCATGAAGGTATGAAAGGGAGAGCAGCCCAGATGTAGAAGACCTAGCAGGCGGTAAGGAGCCTCCCTGGCCTACCACTCACTACTTTCCAGACTCCCCACACCTATTGTATAAGGCAATGTTTCCTAAGTGTGTGTGTGATTCAAATCCAGAATTGTGTCACTTCTGAAGATAAATGTGGGTATGTTCCCTGGTGGTTGGTAGGACTGTTTACTTGAAAAAGTGGACTACTTTCTCAAGAAGAATTATGAGATGTCATCTGAAACCATAAATGCCTCCACAGCCCCACAATGCTAACATGGGTGGATGCTATTATGAGGATAGTGGATGCAATTATTTATTTGTTAGCAGGTTTCTTTTTGGTTGCTTCTAGAGATGCCCTGCAGTTCTTACTTCAACTAGTGGAATATATCTCTGTTCCAGTCATGTTTTTATGGGTTTGGGAAGAGTTGATGCCCAGACAAATCTCCTAGTTCTCTTAGTACTCCAGAGGGAAACTGTTGAGAAGACTGAGAGACAAGATGATAATGGAGTCGTTTAATAAGTTGATTTTTAATTCTGGCCCCAGTCATAGATGATTTAAAAGAATACAGGCCACGTGGCCAGTTGAAGAAGTCCAGGAAGTACAACATGTACTTGTTAGCTAGAAAAAATCCAGGAGAGGCGGCCATTCAGACGAACTCAGTAATGACCTCAGCTGCATCGGAGCTATCGTCATGACTTCTACCCAATCCTAGCTGAATAGATTTCCAGAGTGGTGCCACACCTGTTCAGTTTGGGAGCACATAGCTACTCAAAATAGCTACTGATCAAAATGGGGTTACAACGCATTATATTCTGTGGAACTCTGCAAGACTCAGAGGTACAGTCTTGTCTCATTCCTAATTTCAAGCAGTTCTTGGAAATGTCAGCACTCAAAGGCGGAATGAATAAAAATATTTTATTTTTTTACAATTTAAATCAGATTTTTTATTTAAATAAAATACATTTTATTTTAAAAATAAACATATTTGAAATTAAGACCATCTGTTTTAAGCCCTACATTTACTAAGATTAAGATAATCTTAAATAAAATATAATATTCAATTCAGCAAGTTTGTTGCCAACTTTTTTTTTTTTTTAAGTCAAACTCTAAACTGGTGGAAGTCACTGACTAAGCACCTGGCAGCAGAGTTTGTTGAAATGCTAAGCCAGTTTTTGACAGCAGTAGTCTCCTTTGCAGGTGCAGAGAGAATATTGTCTTCATTTCAGTTTATTTAACAAGTTCAGGTCAATGATGTTTAATTCAAAGCTGAAAAAAATATTGGGAGTTGGAAAAGCAGGAAAACGTGTTTTCTCTCTTCTAATCTATTAATAAAAACAAGGTTGAAGAGGGTGAGATTTTTTAGTTCTATAATCTGAAGGACATAGTGACAGAAACAATCAGTTCAATTCACTAATCACAGATAATACTTCCTTTGTTTAATAAATCAATTAGTTTTAAATACAATTTTTTTGGATAAACTATTTTTGTCTCCCTTATCTATCTAATTTAAAATAGCTTTATTTAAGTAATAAAAACAATTTTAAATTTCTGGGTTTTTTCACAATTTTTAACTGAATTCCAGTTTTTATCCAAATGCAGCTAGACACAATTCCTGAAAAAAAGAAAAATCTAATAAATAAGAAATGTCATTCACCTTTCCCTACCATAATACAGATAAGAATCTGAATCAATATACTAAGCTAATAGGTTGCTTAAATAAATGACTATCATTATAATATATCCTCCTGGTTAACAAAAAGAAGTACCAAATTGAGTGTGAAGGCTATATTTAGTTGCAAATCAACATGTGTTAATGGTTCCAAAACAATAAGAATCAACCTTTCTTTAGGAAAATAACCAAAGAGTACTAATATAAAAAGTACTCTGAACCCCTCCCCTGAGGCGCCGCCCCTGCGCTTTCCCCCACCCCCCGTGTGCCGCCGCTGATCAGCTGGAGCCAGAGCTGGAGTAGCTAGCCTGAGTGGAGAAAAAGCTGCTCAGCCTCTGGCTGCCGCAGCGCCTGGGGAAGATGAGGAGGAGGTGAGCTGGGCGCGAGGGCAGGGCTGGCATGGAGCTGCCAGTGGGTGTTCAGCACCCACCAATTTTTCCCCGTGGGTGCTCCAGCCCCGGAGCACCCACGGAGTCGGCGCCTATGACTGGAGGAGGAGTGGCTCCTGTGGGGGCCCAGTTCACCTCCTACCCTCAAGTCTAGCAGACCCTGGTTTTGCTACTTCTGCTCCTACTGTCTGTAACCCCACATTCTCTCCTAGGCAGAGCAGAATATCTGCATGCTGCGCAGGCAGAAGTTAGATTGTGCAAAGTAGAGCCTGCACATGAAAACATCCTCATTTTTTTCTAGTTCATTTGTCATGCTGGATATTAATTTCTTTGCATCTGGAAACAACAGTAAAGTGCCCCTTAGAACCTGTGATCCAAGGTGATAGAGAACCTCTTGCAAAGAAGGTAAAGGTCTCTGCGGTAAGCCTTCCCACCCTTTCCTCTGTTCTCACAAGTATACTGACGATAGGAAGGAGTGATACTGATCATGCCTTTCTGGCCAAAAAAGCTATGGTTCTCAGGCCTGATTCATTGCCTTAGCGTCAGGTCTAATCTGTCATCTAGTATCAGAGAGTTTCAACTTATCTCATAGACTTTCAGGCCAAAAAACCCATCATGATAATTTAGTTTGACCTCCTGCACATCATAGGCCACAGAACCTCATCCATTCACTCCTGTAATAGACCCATAACCTCTGTCTCTGTTACTGAAGTCCTCAAAAATCTTGATTTAAAGACTTCAAGTTAAAGGGAATCCACCATTTACAGTAGTTGAAACCAGCAAGTGAACTTTGCCCCATATGCAGAGGAAGGCGAAAAACCACCAGGGGGGGTCTTTGCCAATCTGACTTGGGGGAAAATTCCTTCCCAACCTCATATATGGTGATCAGTTAGACCCTGAGAATATGGCTGAGACCCGTCAGCCAGACACCTGGGAAAGAATTCTCTATAGAAACTCAGAGCCCTCAGAGCACTCAGAGCACTCAGACACCATCTGGTGTCTCATCTCCAGGCGTTGGAAATATTTTCTCATAGCCATTGCAGATGGGCCGTATGCCATTGTAGGATATCTCATCAAACCATCCCCTCCATAAACTTATCAAAGTTCAGTCTTAAAATCAGTTAGCTTTTTTGCCTCCACTACTGGAAGGCTTTTTCAGAACTTCATTGCTCTGATAGTTTGTTCTTGTGCCAACATTGACCCTTAACATAAATAACTCTTCCTCCCTGTTGGTTATTCCTCTTATTTATTTATAGAGAGCAATCATATCTCCCCTCAGGCTTTGTTTGGTTAGCGTAAACAAGCCAAGCTCCTTGAGTCTCTTCTAGTAAGGTAGGTTCTCCATTCTTCTGATTATCCTAGTAGTCCTCCACTTCACCTGTTCCCATTTGAATGCATCGTTCTTAAATGTGGGAGACCAGAATTGCATATGGTATTCCAGATGAGGTCTCACTTTCCTATCTCTACTGGAAATATATTGCCTAATGCATCCTTGGATTACATTAGCCTTTTTTCATGGCCACATCACATCAGTGGCTCATAATCATCCTGTGATCGATCAGTATATTCAGGCTTCCATCTGCTATGTTCCCAGTTTATAGCAAAAAAATGTTATTAGTCCTTTAGTGCATGACCTTGCACTTCGCACTATTAAATTTCATCCTATTTCTATTATTCCAGTTTTCAAGGTCATCCAGATCTTCTTGTGTGATATTCTCATTGTCCTCCATATTGGCAATACCTCCCAACTTTGTGTCATTTTTTGTGCTAAGGTCATTAATGAAAATGTTAAATAAGATTGGTCCCAAGACCAATCCCTGAGGAACTTCACTAGTAATCTCCCTCCATCTTGATAGTTCACCATCCGGTAGGACCCATTGTAATCTCCCCTTTAACCATTTCCTTACCCACCTTTCCATTCTTGTATTAATCCCTATCTTCTACAATTTAACTAATAATTTCTGATATGGAACTGTATTAAATGCCTTGAATTCCAGTAGAATTAGATCTACTGCATTTCCTTTGTCAGGAAAAGCAGTTATTTTCTCAAAGAAGAGATCGGGTGATCTGCCATGATATATCTTTTCTAAAACCATGTATTTTATCCCAATTACTGTTTACCTCTATATCCTTAACTACGTCTCTTTCCAAATTTGTTCTAAGACCTTGAATACAATTGAGGTCAAAATGAAAGGCCAGGACTTTCCTGGATCACTCGCCCCCCCTTCTTAAATATAAGTACTATATTTGCAGTTCTCCAGTCATAATGTATGAGCCCTGAATTTATAGATTAATTAAAAAATGCTTGCTATTGGACTTACAATTGCATGTGCCAGTTCCTTTGATATTCATGGATGGAGATTATCCCGAGCCCCCTGATTTGGTCCTTTTAAACTGTTTGAGTTTGACTTCCACCTTGGATGCGGTAATTTCTACTATCATCTCCTCGTTCCCATTAGCCACCCTGCCACTGTCCTTAAATTCTTTGTTATTCTTATTAAACACTAAGGCAAAGTATTCGTTTAGGTATTGAGCCATGTCTAGATTATCTTTACTTTCCTCCCCATTCTTAGTGCTTAGTGGTCTAATAGTCCCACATATTTCCTTTTTTCTTTTTAGTTATATGGCTAAAGAAACTTTTACTATTGGTTTTAATATCCTCTGCAAGGTACAGCTCTACTTGGCTTTTGACAGGTCTCACCTTTTCTTTACATTTTCTGACCTCCAAGAGATAGCTTTCCTTGCTGAGTCATCCCTTCTTCCATTCCTTGTAGGCTTTCTGCTTTTTCTTAACCAGTTTGAGATGTTTGTTCATCCAGTTTGGTCTGCAAACCTTCTCTACATTTTTTTTCTCCTTGCTTGGGATGAAGGCTTCAGATAGTTTATACAACTTTGACTTAAAGTAATGCCAAGCCTTCTCCAAATTCAAATCCTTCAGTTCTTTAGTCTAGTCCACTTCCCTTATTTTTTTAAAGTTTGCCCTTTTAAAATCAAGGACCCAAGCTGCAGAACAGTTTTTATTTATCTTTTCATTAGTTTAAACTGAATTAACTCATGATCACTCGAACCCTCTACAACCGGTTCTTCTATGAGGTCCTTGCTACTTACCAATACTAAATCTAAAATGGAATCATCTCTTCTCGGTTTGGTGACTATTAGGTGAAGAAACCTATCTGTCTTGTATTTGAAAGAAGTCATCTAAATAAAAATGGGTGAAGTTATTAATAGTCTGTTGGACCAAGGGGAAAAAAAAGTCAGCAAACAGATTTTTCACTTGCCTGTGCAAGTTCTATAGATTGATCTCCCATTTTAGTGAGTGAAACATAGTCCTAAGTTCCTCCAAGAATGCCTTAATACGCGTACAAGAGTACAAACTAAAAGGTCAAGTCTCCCCATTATCATAAGTTCTCAGTATTTTCAAGAAAAGCTTTTCTTCACATTAAGCCCTTTTTTAGGGCAACTATCCTGATTACTTCCCCACAAAGTAATAAAACTGAACATTATAATCTCATTTGATCTTTAATGCTATCAGTACTTAACCTCTATAGGAGGCATCATTATAGTTTTCCTGTTCATCATAGTGGTTTCCAAATAGTTTCTACTTCCATCAGATGAGTTTTCAAAGTTGGGAGCTCTCTCTGATGAGACCCTGTATTGTGTTATTCATTTATGCAGTGTTGCCCTTAACTAGCTTTTATTTCCAAGGGAAATTCATTTTTTTGGTCACAGAATGCACAAAATGTTCTTTCTTCATCCCAAGCATTTGCATGCTTAAGGTTTGAAACCTCCTCATGTTATACAATAAGCAAACCACAATTTTTCTATATATCCAAAGTTAATATCTGCGTTATATAGTCTAGCTGCAAAAGTAAGAAGACATGCAAATCAGCTATTTCTACAGGAATAATATGGAGCATTTCTGAGACTCTTCGTTCCTTTTCTTATGGCCAGAGAAATTGTATATCTCTTTTAATGAAATCTGCAAGGTGGCCACATGGTTGTCAATATTTACGTTCATCAAATTCTACAAGACGCTTCTCCGGTCTTCAGTGGATCCCATTTTTGGCAGCATTCTTCTCCATGTTATAGTGCCCTATTAGGAGGATGACAGAATGTATATAATTTATGTTCCTTTCTTGGATTTCCAGATTTTCAGGATCATTTTTCTTTCCATCCTGGTGGCACGTTGCTGTGCAAATCCCATCATAACAGTTCTGAGACCCTTAAAATAATGAACAATAGGAAAAGTTATTCAAACTTACCTGAAAAATTATTTTCTTTGTGTAAGAATGTCCACAGATTTAGCCCATCCTGGAAACAAAGAGATCATCCACAGTCAGGTAGAGATAAAATATGACATCCAAAGCTTCAGGCTTACTTTGCTAGCCAAAATTATCACAGTTTTCTGCAGCAGCATAAACTGTTTTGTGTTTTCAATCTATAGATTAATACAACCTGTAATTTAAAAATATAGACTAGACTTATCCTGGCTGTGAAGATTGTTTCAGTGTGAGAACTTCCAGGGCTGGGCTTTCTTTCTACCATCCTAAGCATTCACTTGCTGCTAGTGACTGCCCCCAAGCTGAAAATCAGGCTGAAGTTTCCATCATAGAAGACAGGAGATGTTCAGGTAAGATCAGATACATTTTATTATTTGCTCCATTGCTATCTGGAAGCCAGTGTTGCATGTCTTGGCTGGCTGGTGTTTCTCCAATTCAGTCCTCCTTTTAACCCATTTGCCACCTATTTCTTCTAGCCAGTCCCTGATGTGCATCCTGTTTCTTCCTAACTTCCTTGTCTCTACCCTACTGCTGCTTGTACGTCCTTTGCAGTTTTGTCCCAAAGTTCTGGCCACCCTCTCACTCATTTCTTTCCACGCACCAGCCCTATAGTACTCCCATTTCCTTCAACTTCTCTTACCATCTACCATCTCCCTGCTAAGAACCCCCTCAACTCCTGAAACAAAATCAGGAACGAGTTGCTTAAATGATTGCATACTAGACCTTTTTATACAGAGATCATTTTATATATAGAAATCATTTTATATACACCTCCCATAACTAGCAGAGAGGGAATCTTGATTATCACACCACAGTAAGAAAGAGTTACCTTGAGGTTACAAGTCTGAGATGTTTTGCCTTTATATAGTTTGTTAGCTAAAGCTGTGTTGAGATAGTGTGCACCTTTTTCCTCGTTAGGAAGTACTACTCAACTGATTGATAAATTAGCTTTTCAGGAGTTGCACAGACTCTAAAATTAATAAGTCATAAAGCTACAGAGAGAGAAAGGAATAAGTGACAGGGAAGGCAAAAAAATAGTAGGGGAAAAAAGAAGAAAAAGAAGCAATAATAATAATAATCATTCTGGGAAGTAGAATAGTGTCTTGACTGAGCTGTTTCTTTTCCATAGATGGACAATGAGATTGATGCATTTTGCCAATGCCACATATTTTACAGTATAAAATGAAGTCTTTTGTGTAGAAACACTGCCTCTGGTTTGAACTGTAAGGTGTTAGCATCTATAAGAGAAAAAATCAATTTACTCCTAACATAAAGTGGCAGACCCTGTGATGTACTGCAAAACTCTCCACTGCTGGTATCTGTTAAGGGTTTTCCAATGTGTGCTACTATTCTTTCTAACTAAATCCACCAAATTTAACTGTCCAAAAAGTATTTAAGTTACTATTTCTCTTATGGACTATTACATTTGATCCATTTTATAGGTTCTCCTCAGGTTTTTGAGCTTTCTTCTCAAAAATAACTTTTCATTCTCTTAAATAAACACTTTAAAAGTTTTTTTATCTCTTTTGTTTGGTAATATAACTGGTAGTTGCAAACATATATTTTGGATCCAGTAAACAGTTAGGTGGAAATACAATATGTAATTGCAATCTCTATGGTGTTATCCAAAAAGCAAAATCATTATCACATATGATTATAGCTATTTTGTTTCTTGTAATTTAGGAATAGACTATATATTACCTTGTTTGTAGCTGTTATATGGCTGGATTGTAATTCCTAGATCCATCATGAAGGGGTGACCCTGAATATACAGATCTTCCTGTTCCAGTATAGAAGGGGTGTTAGCAGAGATGAAAGTAAAATTTGTCTCTTAACGGTACAGGGGGTAGCTTTGCCCACCCCCCAGAAGAGGGGCGGCCTCGGGGCGAAGGGGCGGGGCTGGGGATCAGCATCCCCCTGCCAACCTCCCCCTCCCCCACCGCGCCACCGGGGCTGGGTATCTGCTCCTCCTCCCCCCACATCAGCGGCCGGGGCGGGGCACAAAAGGGTCAGTGCTTTAAACAGGGTCCTTTAAAGCGCTGCTGCGACAAAAGGACCTTGCTTAAAGTGCTGCTGCCGTGGCAGCGCTTTAACATCCCTGTCCCTTTTGCCACCCCTTCCTCCACAGCCACCAACAGGGGTGGAGCAAAATGAGCAGCTGCCCGGCCCTGGCAGCAGCAGTGCTTTAAAGTAAGGCGGCACAGACGACCACTTTTTACCGGAATGCCGTACTGGCCCGTACCGCCTTACTTTCACCCCTGGGTATTATTAGATGCCTCCATCTACCGTGTCCAGGATCTACACATATGCGTGGTGGCAGTGGCATCTATTTGTTTTGATGGCTGCAAGCCTCAGTTCATTGAACAGAAAATGTAACATCTTCACTGATGAAAAATCTCGGGAAAACTGTACAAGTTGAATCTTCATGGAGATTTCTTGCCCAGGCTGTGTCCTGCAGGTTTTTCTACAAAGGTGGGTTATTCATGTTTCCTTTGGGCAATTCATGTTTTCCAGAGATGTGTTAGTATTTTTTTCTATTCCATATGTATGGTGCTACTTTAAAAATGACATGAAAATAAGTGACTGTTTTGGAAATCATAGGGTTTTTTTTTTAAGAAAATAAAAATGTACAGAAAATTTTAAAAGCTAATGTGATAGCACAAAGACTAAATATACAGTTGAGAGGAAGATTTTATGATAGGATTTTCAAAACTATTCCATGTTGGCCTAACTGCTTCAATAGCATTCATTAGTAGAACTTCTATCAATTTCAGTAGGGGAAAAGTTGGGTAAACACTGAACATTTTTTGAAAATCTCACCCTTAATGGACTTAAGATATTGTGGACTTTTCCAACCAAATCAATTTTCTTTCAGGGATATGGGCTGAGTATTTTATTTACTTGTTTGGCAATTATCATTGTCTGACATAATATTTAATTTGCTGCTGTGATGACTTTACAAGCAGAAATGTCTTTAGGATGAAACGTATTTACAGCTATGTAAATTGTTATATATTTAAAATATTCTATAATTTGCTAGCAAGTTACAATATTCAAAACTGGTCTTAAAAATAGGGATGGAAAAACTTAATTTTTTGTACAGGCTGTAGTTTTCTAATGTGTGTTTAGGTTCCATATTAACAGACTTCCTACGGATTTACAATATTATTTTATTAGATTATTCCCCCACACACACCTTTAAATGTCTGGCACTGCTTATTGAAGAAAAGCATTTATAATAGAAGTCAAATCTTTGTGATTATAAAATTGTATTGATTATTTTCTTGACTAGCTCTTCAGTTGGCCTAAAAAGATTAGCAGTTACCATTATACAACATTTGGGCAGAAGTAGTAGTTTCCTCTTAAAAAGTCATTTCTCTGTGTAAATAGACACTTTAGACTTGTTTTAAATTGTATCTTTTATGTTTTCATGCTTTTGTTTGTTTTCCAAAACTATTGTACTATTTGAAGAGCCACATTCTGGACTATAACATCCATTTGCTGAACCATTTGAAATACAGTAGATATTTCAACTTAAAATTGAGATCTATTTACTTGACTAACCTTCACTCCATTTTAAAAAGTCACTTGTTGCAGAACTGAGTCATGGAATTTTGAAGGGAATATCTCTTGATATCCTGATACTGCGTGCTAATACTCCATGTGCTATTTCATCATATTGCTACTGTCTGAACTATGAAAACAAATGTAAAATGTTTGTTATAGTTGTATGTGCCTGGAGTGATTTTCTTCAGTAGATGTTTGGATATTTGAATTAGTTTGTCATATAGGTTTTCAGTTTCACATAGGTTTTTAGTTCTGTACCATACTGAATTTTCCGTATTATTGTTTATCAGTAATATGTCATGGACTGGGACGTTCCTGTCCAGAGTCGTACTTGCACATGGTCAGTTGCTAACCAATGAATTACCAGGCAAAGCTAAATTACTAAACTGACTCTTTGAACTGTTTGACAGATTACAGGTGTGCTTTCAGGTTCGTGGGTTCTCTGCAGACATCAAATGGGTTTTCTTTTCCTCTTTTCTTCCCCTCCTGCAAGAGTTTCCTCAGCTTGAAATACAGACTATATCTAAAATCCTGAAACCTAGACTTCATGGCAATATATGTTGAGAGAAGTATATAAAGTGTGGATCCTGGTTAACTGCAACTAAGTATTCTGCAAATGAATTCAACCCTGAGGACTCTCATAGTCTGTCCTACAGCACTGGGTAAAGGTATGCACAGACTTCTAGCAAGAGCCTGGTAAATCTCACTAGGAGATGCAGACTCCCATTCAGCCTGTAGAGTCCAAGCCTCAAATGGAATGACCTCCAATGCTTGAGAAGCAGAGGAGGACTTTACCTGCATAGTCATAGTCCTCATGGATATACGAGGAACTTTTCAGGCTCCAGTTAAATCCTGAGACAACTGTCAAGTTATGACTACTGTGTTCTCCAATTCTATACTGATGAGATTTTTTTAAATGGCCTACTTCACATATTTCTTCCTCTTCACCCTGTCTTGGGATTTAAATGTAGTGTTCATCCATTTAATGAATGAATTGTTTGGGACATTTTTAAAATGTTTTCTTCACCAAATCTCATTGAAGATAGCATTCTGGTGGTAATCACATTAGCTTGGAAAGTGTGCATGAGCCAGGCATAAATGGCTGACTTACGGTGTCACACAGTGTTCCTAGAGATAAGGTGATCCTTTACCCACACACCAAATCTGTGTCAAAGGTGGTTTTTTACTTCTACTTAATCCAGTCCATCAATTTGCCTATATTTTTCTCTCAAAGCCATTTATTATCAGGGGAGAGAAGGCAATACATTTTTGATTTTAAGAGGGCTGTATCTGAACATGATTCCATATTTGTAGCACATATAGATGATAATAAGCATTGTATGGATAATACTAGGTATCAGTCTCCATGCAGAAATTATTCATGTGGATTAATTTCTCCTTACTGTTATGAACTACCAGAGATTTCAGCACCAATGTTTTTCAGAACGCATTCTATCAAATCTAAGGCAGCCTCCTCTACATATTTGAGAACTGCTCCATCTTTAAGAGATGGAAAGTTGCTGCCTGGTGCTGCATCTGTAAATTCATGCTGGATTATTCCCTATATTATAAGCAGAGTGGGGTGGGGACAGAACCACTAACGCCACATTCCCCTGTGGAACATGGAATTGAACCTTGGATTCCTGAGTCTGCATTCCTTTGCTCTTAACTAACAACTGTGAAACTCACTGGTAAAGTGTGTGTCTCATCCCCCTCTTGCCTGATCCACATATTCAGCTGCTACTAGTTACTTTGTTAGCTCAAGTAGTGAAGGCCTGTGCAGTGAATCTAAAGGTCCCAACCCTGCTGATGACCCAAGTTGTGGATTGGGGCAATAGGGTTGCATGTGATGGGATTTCTGTTTTTTTCAATTAGGGTTATTTTAATAGGAAATTGCATCCAAAAATCTACTTGAGTAAACATTTTAGGCTGTCCTAAATTATGAGCATCTGATCTAGATGCTAAACTACATGTACAGACAAAGAGTTAAAGGAAGATTAAGGTTGCAAAGTCAAGCATTCAAAATTAGGAATGGCACATGCAACCTTAAATTGGCTTCCTGGTAGGTCTGCATTATGATATTGTCTTTAATTATATGGTCACAGGGTATTTTTCCACAAGATCTCTCCCTCGTTCTATTCACAGGATTGACAGCACTCTGGGAATGAATAAGGGTTGTGTAGTGAAGGAGGTTCTTGTGTATAGGATTCTTGCCTCATTCTTTAAGAAGTTGGAAGGTGTCCACTGAAAGAGGTAGGGAAAGGATGGTTAAGGATATTGAATGTCATTCTGGAGAATTGGATTATATCTCTTTCTCTTCTACAGAGTGCCTGTATGATACTGTGCAAGTCATCCAAACCAAAATCTTCACAGTGGGCCACTAATCATGCATCCCTTATTTTCAGAGTGCCCATCATGAGATAGTTGGGGCCAGATTTGCAGAAGTGTTGAGCGTTCATGACTGCAAATGAAATCAATTGGTGTTGTGATTTAATCATTTAAAGTGTTATAAAATGCTAGTTATTCTGGCAAATCAGAATCAATGTTTGTCAAATTGGGCTCCCAAAATTTTTGGACACTTTTGACAATTTCCCCCTTAATTTCTGTGCCTCAGTCCCCATCTATAAATTGTGATGATATCACCTGTTATGAAGATCAGTTCATTAATGTTTGTGAAGCACACAGATATGATAGTGAGAGCATCATAAAAATTCCCAGGAAGAAAATTATAAGTCGTATTGAGTGAAGAGTTTGACTGTGTGGGGTAAATAAGACCTGGGGCCATACATTGAATGAAGAGGATAAAAAGACATATAGAATAACTGCTTGTGATGGGCTCCCCTCACCATGGTGGCACCTCCTACTGGCCGTCTTGACGATTAGCTCCACAGGTCGGTATGCCCTCTCCTGATGGTGCGTCGCCCACCGTCACGTCTGCTCTCGGATTCACGTCACTCCAAGGACTGTAGTTTCCTCTTCATGAGACAGCCCTCCAGCTGTGTCACCATCTGTGCTCCCCCCCATTGTGGGGGATCTGCAGTGAACTGTCCAGTCACTTCCCCAGTGGTGAGTGTGGGGGACCTGAGTTCACCCACCGCTCCAGGTCCTGGCCCAGGGGGACCCTCTGAACTGCAGTTGCCTACAGCATTCCTTTGCCTCGACTACTGCTGCATTTCCCTGGGCTACTTCTCCACGGCCACAGCACCCTACTCTGCCCTAGTAGCCTTTCCGGAGCTCCTTTTCCACTCCGTGGGTTTCTACCTGAACTGCTCTGTCCAAGGTGCTATAGTGTTGCAGCCTACTCAGGACACAATCTTCTCTGCCTGACCTCCCAGCAGCGACTGACTGACTGTGGCCCTCCAGCTCCTTTTATATGAGCTCTCTGGGCTCTGATTGGCTGCTCCTTGCAGCCTCTCCTTTTGGCTGCTTCCTGCACAGCTTCCCTAGAGCTCTATTAACCCCTTCCCTGCCAGGTGCAGTGCAAACTCTCCCATCACACTGCTCCTTCACTGAATGAGGCAGGGGTCCTGTGGCAAAAATAGTAGTCATGTATTCAAAGACAGTATCAAAATACATATCCTTGGGTGGAGGTGGGACACAAGGACATAAGGCACATGCACAACCTCAACAGACTGTTTTCCAAAAAGCCCTAATTTACTCTGTCATATACTTCCTTCACAGTATGGATCCATGCAGAATCTAATGACAGACATCCCTAGACCCTTCAGGACTAGGACCAAATCCTAGTGGAAATCTGGAATTTCTGTTCTATAATACTATAAATCTCTTTCTAGCCTTGCAGAGACATGACATATCAGACTTGCTAATGGTGGCATTTTTATGCAGGGATAAAACTGTTTCTGACTGAAGACTGTATCTTGCCCAATATCAGTCTCAAGCAAAGGAAATTTTGGGGAAGAAGGAGGAAACTCTTATTCTAGACACGCATGTAATTGAAAAATGTGTGCCACATAGTTAATGGTTTAACAAATATTTTGTTCAAATGAAGTAGGTATGTGTAGTAAATCTCCATGTTCACTAAAATATTCCTTTTATAAATCTTTAAGTTGTTGAAGTATATTTAGAAAAAAAATTCTGGACCATTTAGACATGTACAATTCTGACAGCAATAATTTTGAAAAAGTGCCTGAATACATTTAATCCATATAACACATTTATATTATAAGTGCTTCATTCATTCCATGATGGGTGTTTTTGTCATTTTACAGATGTGTCAAGGAACATGATAGAAATATTTTGATTTTCAATCCAGAGTATTTATCCCAATTTGATGTCAGATAAAACTTAAAATAGGTGTGTGTGAATTCTGCAATACATTCTTGCTTCAGCGCCGTAACTGTTATTATAGGGGAACTATTGCCCCATAAAGTTAAACGTGGTCCCTAAATACACAAATGGAAAACATATCCAAACATTTACTGTGATGGTATGTGACCAAGTAAAATAAAACTATTTTAATTCCTATGCACAATAGGGAAGAATAAAGATTGCATGTGTACTTTCTGACTTTTGAGGGCTTTACTTTGCAACATTCATGTTTGTTTGTTGTGTGGAATCTGTTCTGTACAATAAGGTAGCAGAAGAAAATAGTTAGAATATGCGTTAATATTAATATTTTTCAAAATTGGTGTTTCCCAAATTTTAAATTCTAAACTGTTTCTTCATGTGCTTGTGCATATCAGAGACCAAGTATTTAGTTGTGTTGCTATTGCTCTCACACATTGTCTTTTGAGCTCATCTGCCTTTAAAATATTCTACAGTGGAAGAAGAAAGTTGGAAAGTCAGTAGGAGGAAAGAACAAAGCTTCTAAATGAACTTTCAGAACTCACTAAAGAAAATGAGAAGTTGCAGAGCAGCCCAGCATATATATAATCTGCTAAACATAGGCTTTTCAAAAAAATGCTTCTAAACAGTTTTCCTCTTAAAAAACAAAACTTTTTTTTTAAAGGGTAAGCCAGAATCCTTAGTTTTAGGCGAGGTACTCCACACTTTTAAAACATGACTATATCAGATAATGCAAAAACTATAAAATTAAATATACTGAGACGAGAGTAAAATATGTATTTTTGTTGAGGGGAGTGTTACACTGGTTTAGATTTATTTTTGTAAGTAGAATCCTTGGAACATTCCAATATTAATAGGTTGCAATATGAAATGTTCACTTCACTATCCCGGGGAGGGGCTCTGTGCTTATGCTTGTTTGCCTCCCCTTTGTTTGGAGTGCCATTGTGGGCTAAATACAACTTTGAGAGTCACTCCTTGGGATCCTGAAAAGTTCTCAATATGTCCCTTGGCAGTGGAAAGTTTATACGCTCTTGGAAGTGTCCTTAGCTGTTGGCCTGTGTTGTTCCTGATGCTCAGTGTGAATCAATAGTTGGTAACTTGTAGAATCACATTACATTGCCTTATGAAAGGTGCTCTGTAGCTTCCAACTGGTGCAAAATTTTATCTTTCTTGTTCTTTAGTTTTTAAGCTATTTCTGAAATGTTGTACTACATTTTTACATTGGCTTCCCATTAACTTTTTTTTTCAACTCCTTGTGATTGGCCCAGTCAGTCAAAGTTGAGTAGGGAAACAGATCCTAGGGTTGTGATTTCAAAATAACTTAAGTGGATGAGCTTTCCACATCCTGACGATAGTAAAAAGGGCTTATTACAGTGAGTTCCCAAATTTAACATGAGGGTGGGGGAAGAGACAGGTCAGAGAATCCACTAAGTATTTGTGTCCATCCTTCCCCTCCCCCCCACCAAAAAAAATCTGCTTTTCCATTTGCTTTGCTTTGAACAAAATTATTAAATCCTAATAGGGCCACCACAACAAATTTCAGAGATTATCCAGGCTGGCACAAAACTATTATTCAGTCCTTAAATCCACAATGGATTACATTAGCTTCTCTAATGTGGAATCTTTTGTAGCTCCCCAGGTCAAGGACACAACCATACCAGCAGATGAAGTGTTCTTTCTTAATTAAAAGCAATGGACTGAAGAGTAGAATCGGTCTTCTGGAAGACTTATGAAGCCACATCTGCTGCCCTCTGACTCCAGGCTTTGTCCATATCTACATGTTTTTCCTGGGCCACACTAGTCCGCACAGAACCCCTGATTGAGAACCTTCCCAAGAAAACCAAAATTATAAAACTCTCCATGGGTGCAGATTTTGTATCACATGGTTATTTGCCTGCACTAACCCTTGCAGCCAGATCTGTGGCATCCAACAGTGTTGTAGGTGGACACCTTTGGATCAAGCCGAAGAAATGTGCCATTAGGCAAAGTACGTGATGGTATCTTCAAGAAGAAAACTTTGTGAAGCGTTCCTGAATAAAGCCGTGCTTATAAGAAAAAGTGTCTTTCATCTAATAGACAACCAAAGAGAGACTAAAAGTCATCAGATAGAAGGAAATTGTACTGTCCCAGTCGTGACCTTCAGGGATCCTGAATCCTTTTTCTCTGATGTCATAGACTCTGGGAAAAATTAACCAGGAGAAGGCACAAGTAATCCTAGTGGTTCCATTCTGGCCTTGCAAATTCTGGCTTAACCTCCGCAACTTGAATCACCCATTAGTTCAAGGATTCCTTATCCATCTAGAGCCAAGACTATGCTGACTTACCATACTACTGGTAAAAGGAGACAATTAAAGAAACAATAGTACTCAGGCTGCTGGCATTGAGGAAAAGCTCTACTGCATATGAGAAAACTAGAATCTGGGCCAGATTTAGCCACTAGAGCTGAGAAAAGAAAAGTAAATCCCGATCAACTAAAATTTGTCACGTATTAGAATTTATCCAAGACACCATACTTCTAGGCCTTAGACATCTTTTTGTAGTGTCAGTTTTGCTTTATCATTGCAACCATTTATAAAAATAGACAATCCTAAAAATATTTCCCTGAGTCTCCATATTAAAAGAATCCTGCAAAACAATAACAATAACCCTAATCAACCCACAGAAGATCTACAGAAGTAGTTGAGTCTACTCCTGGAAGTTCTCAGAAGACCACTCTTTGAGCCATTCTCCTATGGCATCTGTTTAATTTCCATTTAGGTTGACTTTGGAGTGGTCATTACTTCTGATCTGACCGTTAAGCACTTTGTATGAAATGTCAATATGATACATGCTGTGAAGACAAGGGGTTGTTTTGCCTGAATCCTGCATATATCCCTAAAATCAATTCTGCTTTCCATTGCATTGCTCACATGAAATTGTTGTTCTTTCCTTTTGCCCTAACTCAGTCAGTCTAAAAGAGGAGTAGCAAAAGATATATACATACAAGGCAGTTAAAATCTAACTAAAGAAATCCAGCCTTATTAAAATGCCTTCCTCATACTGTATAATGCCAAATTAAAGGAGAAGAAATCATCAAAATCATCAGTAGCCTCATGGCTCAAATACAGTGTAAATGAAATGTTTGCCCTTCCCCTTCAGCACACTGTAAAAAAAGAAACCATGTTTGGGTAGAATCTGGTCAGCACTGCTGGTACTGCTAGTTGACCTAACCCTCTCTTACACACCAGGGAGCAGAATTGTGGGGAATCAAGGTATAGCAAAAGTAACCTTTTACCATGCTCCTCCAGTGGCTTTATACATATCATGCCTTATAAAGGTACAATTCCCTCCAGGCACTGTCACTATAGTGTAGTACATTCCCCCATTTTTTACATTGGTGCCTTTGAAGAGGCAATAATTTGGCCAATAAAATATTGTATGGTTATGTTAAAACATCACCTTTATATGAATAATGATAGGAAAACTGGCAATTAGCCTTTAACTTTCTTTTTTGCCATGTGCCAAAAGAGACTTTGTCACATCTTTGTTTATATGTTTATCTTAAATACGATTACACTGAATAAAAGATACAGAATTTGTGAACAAGTTGCTCCCCTGGGTCTTAGAATTATTCACTCCTTGAAGTAACATGAAGTGTAGCTACTGAAAATAAGCTGGTTGTTGCTATGCAGAACCCTGAAGGCTATTTTTATTATGTATGATCAGAAAGTTTACTACATCAGCATTTGAAGGAGTTTTAATGTAACATGGCATATCACGGAGTGTCACATTGCACAGCTCTAGAAATCACATTCACAAACTTAGTCCTTATGACATCATGTCTACCTGAATTTTTCATAGGCAAAAAAAAAAAAAGTGGTGTAGTTAGTACATACTAATTAAATTTGGTTGTGCCAAATTTGAGATAATCTGGGTTTTAAAAATATTCTGAATAAGATGGGCTCATTTTGCAGCTCATTGAGGAGAGAAGCAATTAAACAATCAAACAATCAAATCAGCCTCTAGTTTCAAAACCAAAATGCTATGCTTTCATTCATTCTTTAATACAGTTTATTTGTTGTCTCTTAAGAATTTTACTTTCTGCCAAGAATGACTTCTTGCCTTATGGCTACCTGAGGAGCATAATGGAAGGGTAAAGAATTAATTAAAATTCTGATTGTGAAATTGGTAATATGTGTGAAATTTTAAGCCATCTCTCAGATGTTGTATTGCTTTTGAGGCATAATCTTCACCTCAGACATCAAATAGTGACTACCTGTTATCTATTACAATAAAATAATCTGCTTGCATAATCAGAAAGCAGTCTGATCTCCTGTGATTGGGCCATTCAAGCAATTGACAGACTGTTTCCAAAAAATGTAAATTGTGAAAGAGCCAAATGAGAGAATACAGTAAATAAGGACTCAAGCAGGTGCTTAATGGTAGGTACTTTTAAACCATCCCCAGAAGTTTTGGTGTAAGTGTGCTGTTTGTGCTCATTGTTGTTATGACGTTTACTCTCTTTCGGTATTTACAAAGCCATATTTTACATTATATAGCTGAACATTATTGTTTTCTGCCTTACAATTTGCTGTGCGACTGAACAAATTGAGGGGATTTAGAAGGTGGAATTAATACAAAAAGGTTTGTTGATCCGACCCAGCCCTAGTCAAAGTACAGAAACTGGTAATGTTTTGAATTTAATCTTCCTGCAGAATTTTAAATAGTAAATGAGATGAGCTAGATACTTACTTTGCTCACAAGTAGTGAGAAACATTACCAAATCTCAGAAGTTAAAGTCATTAGATAGTATCAGCAATGTTCTCCCCTCCCACGTGCACACACATATGCTGAATAAAAAGGGATCCTAATAGGTGTTCTTCAGTAATTGATTTGTTGCTTGTCTGTTCGCTAGGAAAGTCAGATGAAGATCAGAATGACAGTATTTATAGGTTGCATCTCGTCTGTGGAATGTAATCCATCTTCGTTAAATTCAGTAAAAGTGATAGATGGCGTTTGGCAACGTAATGATGTGATCACTCTACCATTGCCTTTGTAAATCATAAGCTGTTGCTTTCTGTTTTGTAGATATTTAATCAGTTATACACCCCATTACTGATTTAATTCAGAATGTCAGTGGCAGGTGAATAATGTGAGGATTTGTATATTAATATCATATTGTATTAATGTTCCCTTCGTTTAAGTGTGCTATTCATTTGAAAATCATAAACTGTTGCTTCATGGGTAGAATAAATTTAACCAGTGCTGTAGACATCTAATGCCATCAATGTTTTAATTTAATGTGTCAGTGAAACAAATGCATTTCTTTTCATTTCCAGTTTGTGTGCTTTACTAACTCAAAACAGTATAAGTAGAGTGAATATATGAAACTGATAGTAAACAACAAATCCCCTGATTTTCATCCTAAGAATATTCCAGGATTCACTGAACAAACTCAATATTTTCTTGCATATTTCAAAATGAGTGAATAACTGATAAAAATTACTTTCAACAGAAAATATGGTTGTGCTATGGAATAATCCTTAAAATGTGTATGGTAAATTAATATAGCACAGATTCATTACAGTCTTGTAGTGGCTAATCATTAGAACACCAATGTTCCTGATAATTTCAAAGTGGAGTTGGAGGTTTTAGTTTTAACATGCAAAGCATTAAATGGTTTGGGACCTGGCTGATCCATAGACAATCTGTCTCCCCATGTGATACTGGCAATACTAGTGTCTGAAATCATTTCTTCTGGGTCAGTCCCAACACCATAATGTTGACTTACTTGAATTTTGGGCTGCTATCTGTATCCTAAAGATGAAAGAATAATCATTGAATTATAGAAGATATGGGTTGGAAGAGACCTCAAGAGGTTATCTAATCCAGCCCCCACTCAAAGCAGGACCAACCCCAACTAAATCATCCCAGCCAGGGCTTAAAAACCTCTAATGGTGGAGATTCCACCACCTCTCAACATAACCCATTCCAGTGCTTCACCACCCTCCTAATGAAATAGTTTTCCCTAATATCCAACTTAGACATCCCCCACTACAACTTGAGACCATTGCTCCTTGTTCTGTCATCTGCCACCACTGACAACAGCCTAGCTCCATCCTCTTTGGAACCCCCCTTCAAGTAGCTGAAGGCTGCTATCAAATCCCTTCTCACTTTTCTCTTCTGCAGACTAAATAAGACCAGTTCCTCAGCTTCTCCTCATAAATCATGTGCCCCAGCCCCCTAATAATTTTTAGAAGCGACAAAGGGTCCGGTGGCACCTTATAGACGAACAGAGGTATTGGAGCATAAGCTTTCATGGGTGAATACCCACTTCTTCGGATGCCCGCATGGGCGACCTGTGCGACGTCGCAGTGATCACCCATGCTTTCCGCCTGCTGACGTGTCCCGACGCCACTGTAAGGAACATCGGGGTGAACGCCCTCCAGGACGCGACAAAGAAGTGGATCGGCAGAGCCCCCTCCAACCAAGACATCGCCACCTTCCTGAGCGGTTCCCTGGATGGCGAATTCGGACGGGACGGGCACGACATCACTTCGCTGTGGTCCCGTGCTCACAACGCCACGCGTCGTCTGGGGAAGCGCATCGGCTGCCGCTGGGAGTGGTGCAAGGAGCGCCAGGAGTTGGGAGTCCTGGTGCCACAGGTCAGGTCCCACGACAACACCATCATCACCCCGAGCGCCAGGGGCATGCTGGAGAGGACCCTGAAGGCAGCCGTCCACTCGCTGTACGTGGAAACCCTGAAGCGTAAACCGGACCAGGGTAAAGCCTTCGAGCTGACCGGCAAGTGGGACGCCAGTAACCACTTCCTCGCCGGGGGCAGCTTCACCCGTTTTGCCGACTGGTGGTTCATCCACCATGCCCGGCTCAACTGCATCCCGCTCAATGGAGCCGTCCGCCACGGGAACCAGGACAAGCGCTGCAGGAAGTGTGGCTACTGCAATGAGACCCTGCCCCATGTCCTGTGCAGCTGCAAGCCCCACTCCAGAGCCTGGCAGCTGCGCCACGCCATCCAGGACCGCCTGGAGAAAGCCATCCCACTGCGCCTGGGGCAGGTCTCCGTGAACTGCGCCATCCCCAGTATGCACTGCTTGCATCTGAAGAAGTGAGTATTCACCCACAAAAGCTTATGCTCCAATACCTCTGTTAGTCTATAAGGTTCCACAGGACCCTTTGTCGCTTCTACAAATCCAGACTAACACGGCTACCCCTCTGATACTAATAATTTTTGTTGCCCTCTGCTGGACTCTCTCCAATTTGTCCACATCCTTTCTGTAGTAAGGGCCCAAAACTGGACGCAGTACTCCAGATGTGCCTCACCAGTGTCGAATAGAGGGGAACAATCACTTCCCTCAATCTGCTGGCAACGCTCCTACTAATGCTGCCCAATATGCCTTCTTGGCAACCAGGGCACACTGTTGATTCATATCCAGCTTCTCATCCACTGTAATCCCCAGGTCCTTTTCTGCAGAACTGCCGCTTAGCCAGTTGGTCCCAGTGCATGGGATTCTTCTATCCTAAATACAGGACTCTGCACTTGTCCTTGTTGAACCTCATCAGATTTCTTTGGGCCCAATCCTCCAGTTTGTCTAAGTCACTCTGGACCCTATTCCTACCCGCCAGCATGTCTACCTCTCCCCCAGCTTAGTGTCATCTGCGAACTTCCTGAGGGTGCAATCCATCCTATCATCCAGATCATTAATGAAGATGTTGAACAAAATCAGCCCCAGGACCGACCCCTGGGGCACTCCGATTGAAACCGGCTGTGAACTAGACATCAAGCCATTGATCACTACTAGTTGAGCCTGATGATCTAGCCAGCTTTCTATCCGCCATTCATCCAATCCATATTTATTTAACTTGCTGTGACTTAAAAGTACCAACTAACTAACAATTTACTCAGTTTGGTGTAATTTAATAGTTAATATTTATTCATTCACTTAATACTGACCACTTATCAAATAAAAAACCTCTGCATTTTACATCATTAATATTCATCAATACTTGATTAACACAGATCTCATCTAACTATCTTAAAACACCTCCTCTATAGTTTTGCACTTAATGGAATGAACTTTTTAAAGGTGTGAGTGACTTGTGCTTGTCATGAGAGGGCATTCCAGTTCATGGGTAAAAACTTGATGAAATAAAAGGTGCATGGTGACAAATAAGGCAATTACTCAAGTATCAGTAGACTAAAGTCTGTGCTACTTATCAAACACATCTGGTGAACCTTATATTGATCTGTAGCTGAGACAATTTTTGTACTATAAATAGTTTCTGTTTCTTGTCTTTAAGTCAAATATATCAGATTCCTCCAGGTGCTAGTGCTTGATGATTATTGAGGGAAGCAAAATATAATTATTTTGCTAACTCCCTTTGTGATACTTATGTAAATATAATTCTCACCTACAAACTTGTCAGCCGAACTTTTTGTCTGCTTAATTTTTGACTGCCTAATGTTGTGATGCTTTCTCGAGAGAGCTTCTTCCTTCAAGATAGTTGTCTTTAGTGGGTAATTCCCTAAAATTGGTTAGCTGAAAAAAACTTCACTGGAAGTTCTTTTATTCGGGCTATATTAATAGGATTGTTGCTGAGATTTCCTCGAGGTTTTTTTTTTCTTCCCCTACGATCATCTTTTTGTTCAAAATCCCACTAGTAATGGTCTCTTGGTATCATCTTTATATTGATGTTTCCTTTATTTTTTCTGTTAAAACTGTATGAAATCTGCCCTCCTTTAGATGAAACATTCTCATCACTCTCTCATTAGTTCTTTGCCATTTAGATCATATCTTTTACAAATATGGTAAGATTTTTTTCACCAACTGTAGTTTTTGTCTTATGTTAAATCAGATTGCATATTTCCATAGATGACACCATGGCATAGCTTTCCAGGAGTCTTTGTTCTAATACTTGAATAACATTTATTTGATAAATATTCATACTGCATTTCATGTTTGTATAGCAATATTCATAGGACCCTATTCTGAGTTGCCACAGAACTGTCTTGTCTGCTTAAATTTTGTGGGGGTAGGTCAGGGCATAAAGGTGGCTTCAGGTTACATTCCTGAGAACACCTGGCTGCAGGGCTGGTCCCTGTCATGAAGTACAGAAACCTTTGGGCTTTTCTCTTAGGTACTGGCTACCTATAGCTTTAATGGGCAATTTCATTAGCTGTGGATCACCGGTGCATAAAGTTACTTTCCATCTAATTCACAAAATCCATGTTTTACAAAAAATAACAGTTAAGTCCCTTCCTTTCTCGGGGTAAAATCTATGCTCACAAACCATTGGTCATAAATTGCATCTGAAATTCAGAGAAATTTCAATATATTGAAAAGAACAAAATTTTAGAAAGAGTAATTTTTTTAACTGATTGGGGAGACATTAGATATCCAACTTTCTAAACTGCCTCTGCCTCCAAGGAAGGACCTTTTGTCAGAAGGCCTGTTTTGGTATCCAGAATCTCTAAATTTACACCTGAGAGCATAGCTTTTGAGCGGATCCTACTAAACTGAAATAAGCAGTACAGGAATAAATTACATTTACAAAATACAAACATAAAAATTCTTCTATCACATCATTTGTCAGACAGATTTGTTGCTTTATAGCAAAAGCATATACAACCTCAAGAAACCCAATCACCAAAGGCAAGCCCAACCTTCATGTATATTCAGACATCTCCTTTAGGTGAAAGTTGCTTCAATCAGTAGTCTCTTCTCTGTGGGTTCCTGTGGATTGTTCATAGGGCTTTTTCTCCTAAAATTGACCCCTGCATTGTTCGATCTTTTTTATCACTGCATTATTCTGTTTCAATCAGTGAAGATTAGTGGAGAAGTTACTCAAAAGAATGAAAAATTTTCTTACTTCCTGATTTTCTCTTCTAGTAATGTCTTCACTAATGTTTGAGTCCTGTCTCTTATGAGTGTTGAATTTTCAATTTATATTGTTTTTGTTTTTTAAATTGCTACAGTTTGGGAAGAAATCTTTTTTCAGGCTGTCAGGTCAGGTGGGCAGGACCAACATCCCAAGTGTTTCCTTAAAAGCCCTTGCACTTCCTCCAGTCTATAAAACAAGAGTGTCCAAGCCATCTGGAAGGAGTAGTAGAGACATTATTAGAAGAAAGCCAAATAACAAGATAGGCTAGAATTGATTTTTTTTCCTTATCTTGTTTTAGGCAGCTAAGACCCAAGAGTAAAAATCCATCTTATTATATAAATATATCTTCAGAGGAGCAAAATTCTGGGCTTTTAATTATCCTTTTTTGTAATATTTGCTTCAATAGATCCATATACATAAGCTGGAACCATAGTGTAATAAAGTATTCTGTGAGGTCACTATTCCCTTATAAAAAGAAAATGAAGGACCTTTTGAACATATATCTTCTTTATGTACTGCAATAACCGAGGAAATATATTGACGATAAGTGAATATCATATGCTTTATCTCAATAGAGATACAAGTGGTTCCTTGCTGACATGGCATGAAAGTTTAGCTAGGGGAAGCTCTGAGAAAACTAGTCAGAGGGAGAAATTTCAGAAAAGTAGATCAATAAGAACATAAGAATGGCCATACTGCTCAGACCAATGGTTCATCTAGCCCAGTATTCTGTTTCCAGCAGTGGCCAGTGCCAGATGCTTAAGAGGGAATTAACATAACAGGGCAATTATCTAGTGATCCATCCCCTGTCATCCAGTCCCAGATTCTGGCAGTTTGAGGTTTAGGGACAGAACATGGCTCTAAGCCTTCATTCATGGCCATCTTGTCTAATAGCCCATTGATGGACCTATCCTCCACTAAGTTGTCTTATTTTATTTTTAACCCAATTATACTTTTGGCCTTCACAACATCCCCTGGCAAGGCAACAAGTTCCATAGGTTGATGGTGTGTTGTGTGCAGAAGGACTTCCTTATGCTTGTTTTAACTCTGCTGCCTATTAATTTCATTGTGTGACATCTGGTTCTTGTATTATGCGAAGAGGTAAATAACACTTCTTTATTTATTCACATGCCCCACACCATTTGTGATATTATAGACCTCTATCATATATCCCTCCTTAGTTGTCTCTTTTCTAAGCTGAACAGTCCCAGTCTTTTTAATCGTTCCTCATATGGAAGCTATTCCCTACCCTAGATAATTTTGTTGCCATTTCCTGTACTTTTCCCGGTTCTAATATGTCTTTTTTGAGGTGGGGTGACCCAAACTGCATGCAGTAATCAGAGCATTGGTGTACCATCAATTTACGTAGTGACATTATGACATTTTTGTTTCTTACTATCTATCCCTTTCTTAATGGTTCCTAACATTCTGTTAGGTTTTTTGACTGATGTGGCATATGTTGTTCAGATGTTTTCAGAGAACTACCCACGATGATGCAACATCTCATTCTTGAGTGGTAACAGCAAATTTATGTGTTTTGTATGTATAGTTGGGATGATGTTTTCCAATATGCATTACTTTGCACTGATCAACGTCAAATTTCATCTGTCAAATTCTTGCCCAGTCACTCATTTTTGTGAAATCTCTTTGTAACTATTCAGTCAACTTTGCACTTAACTATCATGAGTAATTTTGTATCATTGGCAAACTTTGCTTCCTCACTGTTTACTCCCTTTTCAGGATGATTTATTAATATGTTGAACAGTATAGATCCTTGAGGGACCCTGCTATTTACCTCTCCCCACTGTGAAAACTGACCATTTATTCTCACTTATCCTTTGTTTCCTGTCTTTTAACCAGTTACTGATCCATGAAAGGACCTTCCCTCATATCTCATAACTGATTACTTTGCTTAAGAGCTTTTTTTGCATGGGTCCTTGTCAAAGGCTTTCTGAAAGTCCAAGTATACTATCTCAATTGGATCTCCTTGTCCACATGCTTGTTGACACCCTCAGAGAATTTTAATAGATTGGTGAGGCATGATTTCCCTTTAGAAAAGCCACAATGACTCTTCCCCAACATATCGTGTTCAACTATGTGTCTGATAAGTCTGTTCTTGACTATAGTTTCAACTAGTTTGCCTGGTACTGGAGATAGGCTTTCTGGCCTGTAATTGCCAGGATCACCTCTGGAGACTTTTGAAAAAATATTGAATGAATCCGTGAAAGTGACACATTCATAGCTAATACTGTTTTGTTGCCTTATGTGTATGAACTACTGTAGATAAAGTAAATGAACTTACTTTGGTGAGTGTCTATTTTCCATACATTACTTGTAGGATAAAAATAATACCCTCCACAATGCCAAATATATAAAAATAATAATCAAGATAATAAATACTGCACATTATAAAATGAGCCATTGATGAAAAATCTAGAAATGTAATATGTTGCATCTAACTTTCTGTTTTTTGTGTTAAACACTAAATAGATAAAGAATCAGAGTATCAGTTATGTTGCCTTAGTGATTGGGAACACAATAGTAAGAAATAATTACTCCAGTTTCTGCCAGTGTCGCTTTTATTTATTGGAATCGGTAGTCTGCAATTTATCTTTTCTTGACAGCATTAAAGGTATTCCTTAGCTGGCTATTAATTTCATTTACTTTTGTTTCTTCTTCATATTTTTCATGTAGGATGAAAGAGCACAGTACAGTAGCTTGTTAAAAAAGATGTATTTTGATGCGGAAGGTTTTTCTAAACATTTTTAGATACAAAAACAAACAATCAGTTAACATTGAAAAAAGAAATTGCTCATCCATTAATGCAAATGGATATCTAAATTTAGAACATATGTACTCAGATACTGTTTAATAATAAGTATAATTAGCAAAAGAAAGGTGAACTTACTCTGCCTTTAGTGTCAGTTGTAGACTTTCACTTGACTCTGGTTGCATAAAAGGTCCCAATTTTTAAAATATTACCTGGCAGTATTGTACTGAAAATATTATATTAATGGATTTAACAGTTCACATGTGTTCTGTATCATATAAGTTTAGAACCAGATTATATTTGCTTATTCTTCTATGGTTTTACTTTACTTTATTTTCTTAAAACTGATAATGAAATGTTTAATGGACTGATTTTTATAAGTCCTCCATAGATTTCAATGGAAATTGTGAGTGCACAGTGAATCTTAAAATCAGGTCATAAGTAACCAATGGGAAGAGGAAGGAACTTAACTGAAGTTTCTTGTCAATCATGGATGTTGTGAGTTAGATGGAAAGTTAGAAAAATCCATTCTTTATTTTCCTTCCCTGGTGTGTTGTTGCGGTTCCATCACCTCCAACCCCCATTGTACCATTTGTTTGCATCTGAGTGATAGGAAACTTTAAAATAATCTGGGGCGGAGAAAGTGTTTCTTGGAAAATATATATATATAATCTGAAAAATACTGACAACATTTTTAGTTTGAAAGTTATTATGATAAGATAAGAGAGGAATGACTGTGTAGAGCGGAGAAATTATCTTCTGTTTAACACACTATAGTGGGACACAAGAGATCTGGATTTCAAGCCCAACTCCACCACAAACTTTGTATGTGACCTAAGATGCATCATTTAATCTCTCTGGATCTCAGTGTGTGACGTTGGAATAAAAAAAGTGGGAAATGTGAAGTGCTAAAATATCTGAACCACTGTGTTACTTAACAAGTACTATTTAGAAAAAAAATCCCCTTCTTTGCTAGCAAGAAGTAATTTATTTTCTTTGTAATTGTCTTTATCAGATGTAGGTTCCGTGGAAGGACTTGCCTATCATAGAGCTTGGGATACTCTCTATTGGACCAGCTCTACTACATCATCTATCACAAGACATACAGTTGACCAGAAACGACGAGGGGCTTTCAACAGGGAAGCAGTAATAACAATGTCTGAAGATGATCATCCACATGTATTAGCTCTTGATGAATGCCAAAAGTATGTACCACATCTATATTACTGTTGTCTGAATTTTCAAAAGTGCTGAGCATTGAGTATCTCCCGTTCATGTAAGTGAAAACTGTGGTACTCAGCACTTTTGAAGATCAGGCAGATGCCTAAATATAGTTTCAGGAGCCAAATTTCATGCATGTATTTTTTAAAGCATTCCCAGAAATCCTAAAATGTCTCATTTAATCCAAATAATCTTTTAGATAGAAGATCATGCTCAAATGTTTTTGTACTATGCTTCACCAAAAATCCTTCAAGCCGATGTTTGAAAAAATAAGAAAACCTGCCTGAAATATTTACAGTAGAACAGAAAGGATAAGTATTCTCCATTGAGCTGTTTGCTTCTGTAATATACAGTTCAAATGTCTTAAGTAAAAGCTGTAAATACAAATATTTTACAGTCTAAAAATAAAACTTCAGTTTCTTGTCTTACTAGTAAATGTGTCCATGTAAATGTCCTAGTCAAAGGGAAAATGGGTGCCTAAATTTAGACTTGTAAAGGTAGAATTTTTTTAAAAATTGCTGTGTCTTAGGAGGACATGTACCATTGAGAGTAAATTTGATGTATGTATAATTGAACTTCTCTTATGGCACATTAGAACCTAAGTAGCCAAACATGTCATTTCAGTCAGTAACCTAGCATAGATTCTGAAGTAACGTTATGTAAATTGGAAGGTATGTTCTTGTTGTGAAAAATACATCATCCACTAAAGTCTGAGTAAGCAGACACTAGAGACCCCGTTTGCAGTATTTCTGCATCTACTCTCCTTACAGCAGCCTCTCACAGCCTCACTACAGGGCATAAGTGACGGGGAAGGGCCTTCTGTAGATGGATTTTCCCTGGTTTAGAAAAAAAAAGCAGGTGACAGAATTGAGGATAAAAAATCAAAATATTTCTGAGAATACAAAAAGTCCATGCTTGCATATGAGTCAAAGATCTACTATAATTTGAAAATTATTGACTGAGATACCTGTTACCCATTGTTAGAAACAATTGATTCTCATAACTTGGAGAAAGGTGCACTACTTAAAATATTAGACCAAAAGAATCCCAGAGCACTTATTAAAACAGGATAAATTGCAATAATGTATTATTATAATTTAACTTGAAATACCAATTAAACTATAACTATATTTGAAGGTACATGTTTTTCCGATTCTTAATTTATAAGTGGAACTAACATAGGAAGTAAAATAAAGACAAGTTTAGCTTACAGCTTTTTATTATTATTTTGATGTTAATACAGTTTAATGTTTTGGACTAACTGGAATGAGCAGCATCCAAGCATCATGAGATCTACCCTTTCTGGGAAAAATGCAAAGGTTATTATCAGTACTGATATCCTCACACCAAATGGACTTACCATTGATCACAGTGCAGAGAAACTCTACTTTTCAGATGGCAGCCTGGGAAAAATAGAGAGGTGTGAATATGATGGGTCACAGAGATACGTAAGTAAAACAAATAAAAATATTGATATATGGAATTATATATTTGGTTGTACTTTTTGGGTAGTCTCTCTAAAACAACCAAAGTTTAGATTTACCAGATCAGGCTCTTATGTATCTGCCTGTAGATTGATGAATCAGTAATTCTCCATTAGTTCTTATTCGTAAACAAAATGGCTAAATTGAATCATAGAAATGTAGGACTGGAAGAGACCTTGATAAATCTAGTCCAGTCCCCTGCACTGAGGCAGGACTAAGTATCATCTAGACCATCCGTGACAGGTGTTTTTCTAATATGTTCTTAAAAACCTCCAATGAAAGAGATTCCACAGTTTCCCTAGGTAATTTGTTCCCATGCTTAACTACCCTTCCAGTTCGGAAGATTTTCCTAATGTCTAACCTAAACCTCCTTTGCTGCAATTTAAGCCCATTACTTCTCATCATGTCCTCAGTGGTTAAGGAGAACAATTTATCACTCTCCTCTTTATAACAACCTTTTACATACTTGAAGACTGTTATCATGCCCTCACTTAGTCTTCTTTTCTCCAAACTAAACAAACCCAATTTTTCCAATCTTTCCTCATAGATCATGCTGCCTAGACTTTTAGTCATTTTGATTGCTCTCCTCTGGATTCATCAGTGCTGAATAGAGTGGAAGAATTTTCTCATGTCTTACAACACTGCTTTTTTAACAACAGTATTACATTGTTGACTCATATTTAGTTTGTGATCCACTATAGGCCCAGATCCTTTTCTGCAGTACTTCTTCTTAGGTAGTCCTTTCTTATTTTGTATTTGTGCAGTTGATTATTCCCTCCCTAACCCTAATTCTAATCCTATCCTCCAAAGTACTCGAAACCCCTCCCAACTTGGAACCATCCACAGACTTTATGAGTGTACTCTGACTCAGAAAGACTTCAGAAACGAGTGAGGTGTGGGTGGGGGTGGAAGGAGAGATAAAAGAAAGCATACCCAATACTGCCTGGAAATAGTCCTTACTGTGTAACTGACTGCTAGGTTAGCAGAAAATTTTAAATTAAAAAAAATATTATAAGTATTGAAATATCGCCTGGGACTAGGTATCTGCTAAGATTTGAACAGAGCCTGATGTATCCCTACCTTGTTGTTTGTTACATCACAGTGAAAATGAGAAATGTAAATGTGTCATTAAAATACCCAGCGGTCTTCCAAAAATGCAAATTATATTTCTATCTTTTTTATGTTGCCTTCATGTGTTGCTTTTTCAGGCACGCTGCCTTGTGAATCCAGCTTTGAAGACAAATGCAGCAGCTAAACAATAACAATAAGAGTAGGAACTCTCTCCTTCCTGCCACCTAATTTGTTTCAATGAGCCATGCAGTCCAAGCCTAGTTTGGACCACTTGCAGACTAGCATAAATGGACAGCTGCATCTTTCCAGTTTCTTAGAAAATAAGAAAAAAATTGAATGCAAAATATCCCCCCCCCAAAAAAAAAAAACACCCTCTGCCCCCCATAAAAATCCACTTTTGTTATTGTAACACTTAACTTTACATATTTCAAAACTAAATGTTCAGGAAATGCAAAACCTATAAATTTCTCCTGGTAACATTAACTCAGCTACAATGCACATATATTTTTGTTTATTAGACTATTTAGATATAAATATATATTCTGTACCAGAACTTGGCCCCCTTTCAGTTTTCCTTATGCTTCTCTGGAGGTGCAAAGTATCCAGAAAGTCTGCGGGTGGAGAGAGATGAAGAAGGCTAACAGAACCTAGCATACTTATGTCTGCACCCTGTAATCCCTGGTTGTGAGTAGACAGTGGATAACCAGCATTGAGCACAGCATTGAGAGATGTACTCTACTTTACCTCAGGAACTTGCGTTTCCCACCCCAAGTTGTGCTCAGCACAGCTAGGAGACAGACCAGGATTGGGGCTTCCATGTACATAATGTTACTGTGAAAACCTTATCTTTTTGCATTTTCTAACATCTTTTTGTGTTTAAATATGTCACCCCAATGTTGTATTAACATAGGGCTCAATTTTATTACTCTTTTCCTCACATTGGAATATACCGTGCTCCATGATCACTAGCATTAGTTTCAGTGGAAATATTAGTTGAATCAGGAGCTACTCAGCATGAATAAGAGTGGGTGACTTGTGTCCATAGTTTATTTTTTAGTTAGTTCTGTATTTTGTATATTATATACATTCTTTATTTCTGGGATATTAAAGGTGAGCCTAGCCCCATCAGGTATGGAAAGTAAGTGTTTGTGTACCCCTCAGAAGTTATGGTATGCTCCAGCTTTTTCCAGTTTAGAGCTGGCAGAAGTAGTGAGGTGTAGAGGTTTGGGCCTGGTCCACACTGGGGGGGGGGGGTCGATCTAAGATACGCAACTTCAGCTACGTGAATAACGTAGCTGAAGTTGAATATCTTAGATCGATTTTTAAAAGTACTTACCGCGGTCCACACGGCAGCAGGCAGGCTCCCCCGTCGACTCCGCTTACTCCTCGTGCGGAGCTGGAGTTCCGGTGTCGACGGGGAGCGTTTCTGGGATTGATTTATCGCATCTAGACAAGATGCGATAAATCGATCCCAGAATATCGATCGTTACCCGCCGAATCGGGTGGGTAGTGTGGATGTAGCCTTGGTATCATCACCTATTGCTCCTCATTTCCAGCACTGCCCAACATTAATGTCATATGGTTCAGATGACAGTAATTATTGTCGAAATTTTAGCATTAATAAAAGTGCTACAGAACACTTTTATTTTACTGTTAAATCTCTATAGAAATAATTTTTTTTCTAAATGTTTAACTAGGAACAATCTGCAGTCTTAATTCAGTCAAAATTTCCTCTTTTGAATTTAATTTAAATTAAGGAAGTCCAGCTAACTTTTTCCTGAAATGAGAACAGCAAAGTAAACCTCAAACCACTATAGGTTCTTGGTGACAATAGTTGTGTCAGAACTTTAATTTTGCTAGTGTTTCTTGTACAACCTTATTTTGTATTTCTTCAGATAGATGCAGCCATGTATTCCATGTAGGTATGTGCATGCCCAGTGCACCAGAGTTGGAGAATTTTGCCTAGCAGTATTTGTAGGAGGCTGTGCTTGTGCTTTGTACCCATAGCCCCTCCCCTGGTTATATGAGGCAGCACCACCTCGACCTCCTAGGGATCTTGTAGAGTGAGCTTTTATTTCCCTGAAGAACAGGCCTCCCTGACCACTTGTATGTCTCCACAATACACAATTTCATTAATTTTGCCAGAGATGATTTAGATGCTTTGAGGCCTAGGCCTTGGGTGAAAAGAGACAAACATTGATCCTGATCTTGTTTGATTCAGTACACTTTAGCTAGATCTTTACAAGTAACCAGATTATGTCATCTTTTCACTGTAGGATTCAGGGATTTAGTTCACTTTTGGTACAAAGGACTTTATGAAAACTACTTTATCCTTATAGAAAATGCAGTATGGAGTTGCATGGATAATGCAGCAATCTCTGAAACCCCCCTAGCTAAGGTGATGGCAACAAGTTTTGATGGACAAGTTAAAGGGAGTGACAGATGTCAAAGATTCAAAGGGGAACTGTAAACACTTGAAGCACTAAGAACCGATCTCACTTTGTGGGAAAAGTGTTAGCCTAACAGCCCTGAGAAATCTTGAATCTAAGGAGCCAGAGAATTGTCCATATAGGACACTGCTGAGGGCAGAAACCTGATATGCTAAAGTGCTGGGCCAAAATTCTGTGTCAAACCCTTTGTGGAGCAAGATTAGGATAAATTGAATGCTTGGGTCTCTGGGATTCTTGAACTATGTGCTGAACTGTGATCAAATAGAGGAATACCGCTTTAGAGCTGAAACTGTCTAGAACCAGAAGAATATTTACTACCATTAGAGAAAATCATAAGTCAGAGGCGTGCACAGGAATTTAAATTTGACCCCTTTTGGAGGGGCACGTTCTGTGCCCTCCCGCCAAGGCCTGGGGTCAGAGGAGCTTGTTCTTCCCTCCCACCCACCCCCGCATCAGAGCCAGAGCAGCTGGCAGCTCCCGCTGGGGCTGGAGGAGCTTATCTGCCCCTGACTATCATTGGGGGGGCCCTGTTTGCCCTCCCCGCGTTTGCATGTCCCTGCATATAGTGTTTAGGAGTTCCTTTTCCATGGCCATGTGGTCATTAGTATACAGTCCAGATCTGCAGGGAGAATGAGCTCATGGTATGTCCAGTCTCCCTGCCCAGTAAGTTAGGTCCAAGAACCGTCTCAGACATGTGAGTGCTAATAGTGGCACATCTGCTAGTTCTTACCTTTTAAAAAAAAACAACAAACCTTACCTTCCTTAACAAAACAAGGGGTGGGAATGCATAGAGCAGAGTTTTGGGCCATCTGTGGGCAAAGGCATCTGTGTCTAGAGATTCGGATCTGCATCTCTTGTGAAATACTGGTCTAGCTTTTCTGTGTCTGTGATAGCCAAACAGGTCCACTTTCAGGTGGCTGAATCTGTTTGTTATTAGGCTGAATACCTGCTGGTTCGGGTTTAATTCTGAATTCTCTGTGGATTGCCTGCTGAACTAGGCCACCATCTGGTTCAGTGTTCCCCTTATATGAACATGATGGAACACTGATGGAATCTAAGTTTACATGTGCCCAGGACATTATCTCCATCATCCATGAATAGAATACTTGGACTTGAGTTTTGCACCCCTGGTTATTGAGATAAATTTCTCCGTGATGGAGGCGTGGACTGGACTAATATGTGGTCACTCTTGATGTAACTTTGGACATTTTGAAGGCAGACTTAACTGCTTTGAGCTATAGAAAGCTGATGCTTTGTTTCTTTTCTTGTGTTCCCTTTTTTGTGGTTGCATGACATGGTCCCGCAATCTCTGATGCTGTTCTTTTCCCCAAGTGTGATCCCCATCCCTGAAGACTGGCATCCATCAGGAGCACCTCAGGATTTGGAGGATGAATAGATACACCCATAAATATGCTCCTCAGACTCATTCTTTGCTTCTCCAACCTCAACGCCTGGCTTGACACTAGAACCCTAATCCTGAATTCAGTTTGGGATGGTTCTGTAACTTTACCAGAAACCTCTGGAGACGCCGCATGTGGAATCTCACCTATTAAAATGTCTAAGCCCACTTCCAAATGAGCTATCCGCCTTGTGGGAAGCAGGGAGCTCTTCAGTACGCTCACTAGGTTCAGCACCCAAAAATTTGGTCCTGCTTCATCTCTAGGATTTTAATTTTCACGACATGTTCTGCTTCTGTGGTCTGGGATCTTACCAAATTTCATGCATGAACAGGTCCAGGTGCCTTCTCTGCAACCAGAGCCTGGCTATGACTACCACCAGCCTCCTGGTAAAAACTAGGTGTTTTTAGCAGTGTGAATGGCAGGGTTCTGTAATGGGAGTTGGACTTTCTGTATGGAAACCTTAGTAGATGACAATGACAGAGTCATATGAAAATGTGAAGAGATGTACCTGCTATATCCACTGATGAAGGAAATCTTTGGGAAATAGGAATGATACTGTTGAAGCTAAGCACAGCACAATTTCTTGCTAACGAGGTTCTGTGAACATGCTTAGACATAGTTTTAGTATTGAAAAGTGAAACGTAGCTTTCCATTCCATATATCTTACTTTCTAATAGTGGAAATTAACAAGCCTATTCATGTGTTTAATATTTTCATCAAACTCAAAGTCATAATATATTTTTATTACACTATTTTAAGAGAGTGTACTCACAGTATAATACAAGTCCACACAGCCATTATTTTACTTATATAGATTAAAATATAATACATGGCTGGGATATTTTTATTTTATAGCATAATGTGAAATTGGGTTATGGATCTAACTTGGTACTTATATTGGTAAGGAATATCTTAATTGATAAGAAAAAATCTAAATATACTTTGTATTTATTAAGGTAACAGATAATAGTATTTTAATTTTTGCTTTAATTTTATATCTCATTCCTATCCCCAGATTGCAATGCAGAATCAGATGTAATTCCCAAATCAAATCCGAATATTCATTTGTGGGGCAGATAAGTATAAGAAAAGTGCTGAATGACAATCCAGTGTTCATTCCTCACCCTTGCATACTCACTATGGAAGCAGGCATCTCTAGTTGGGTTGCATACCTAGAAGAAGAGAGAACTTAGGGATCACAGGCCCTCACCTAGAAAAAGGAAAGCATCAACTTTCTCAAGTTCACAGTTTGTGCCATATGATTTCCCACAATCTCAGACGACATATCCTTTTGGTTCATTAAACAATACTACCGGGTGCGTTTGAACAAGAACATGAAAATTAACACCAGTGGCCAGTTTGCTGTCTCTGACAGTGGCTAGTACTAGCCACTCTGGAGGGAGGTTCCTGAAACGCTGTAGTAGGCAATTAGGCAATAATCTGCCCACAGATAAATTTTCCTCCTAACCCTTATTGGCTAGAGGTTGTGTTATGATCTGAAGCATAAATTCATATCCTTTCCATAATTGGGAAGTAATCAGAGGTTGAAACATCTCTTACAAGTAATGGAAATAATGTTCCAGGCAGAGAGAATCTTGTGCATGTGTAAAAGATTTGCTGAAATAGAAGAAGAAAAGAGCGCTGAGGATCATCCTTCTAGGTCTTCACTCACCCAGCAGAGATATTTTTTGGACCTGATAGAAACAGCTAAGGAGCCTCCACTGCATTTGCAGAATACACTAGATCTCCTGAAAGAGGAAGCCTTTGTTCACCTGCACCTGGACCACATGCAGTTATTAGCCTGAGTATTCAAAGAGAAATGGAAATCATGAAGGGTTTTCTGTTAACCTAGTTGATTCACTGTTGATACCCAGACAGAATTCAACCAGAAAATTATATTTATGTGGAGCGCATCTTACACTAAAGTTTATCCAGGATGATTTGGATGGAGTCTTTCAACCAAGCACCATAGAAAGATAGGTACTAGCCCTAGCACTATTCTTTGTGCCTGTACATTATATTTCTCAACTGAATATCTTTAGATGTCAAGGTTAATCATAATGGCTAAATTAGCAGGAGCGGCTCTAACAATTTTGCTGCCCCAAGCAGTTGCCGCCCAATTGCCGCGGCGGCAGGCGAGAATGGGGCGGCAGTCCGAGTCCCGCGGCAGCAATTTGGGAGCGGCAAGAGCGGTGGACCTGCCGAATTGCTGCCACAGCGGGCGAGAATGGGGTGGCAGTCCAAGTCCCGCACCGGCAATTCGGCGGCGGGAAGAGTGGCGGACCTGCCACCGAATTGCCACCATAGGACTTGGACTGCCGCCCCATTCTCAATGCCACCCCAAGCTCCAGCTTGGAAAGCTGGTGCCTGGAGCCGGCTCTGTAAATTAGACAAGCCTGCAGACTGCTTTTCTAGTTGTCATTCCCTTCCAAATGCAGGGATTCAGAATTAGCACTTCTGTCTAAATGTTATCCTTAGAACTCCAGAAATATTTCTGCCCAAGGTGTGTGTGTATTTTGTTTTGTTTATTGTTCAGTTTCATGCTTCTGAGGAAATAGTTCTCTTGTCTTTATGTCTCAGTCATCAGCAGTCATTGGAAAGGTTGTTGCATAAATAGATGTTTGTAGCTCTGTAGAGCTAAATCTCCAGCATGTAGTGTACACATGCCTATCGTATTCAGTTAGTCTCATTCTATCCAAAATGCCAGGGCCATAGAACCTCAAAGTTGCTGCAAACAAATGTTAAAATCTTGCCACAAATGGCACGCAAAATATCAAGAACATGTTCCCAAAGGGAATCTGGGCTCCCTCTACAAGGTCCCTGGTGGCATTGTGGGTTGGGAATGTTTGAGCCTCATTTGAGAAAATTTGCAGAGCAGCATTGTGAGCCTCATACAGTACATTTATCAAACTCTACAGAGTAGGTTTCCATTCCACTGCAGAGGTACTGGATGAGGTAGTCCCAAAATAAATTTCTGATAGGATACATGTTGTGTTTTATTTTTTTCTTCTTCCATCCCTATCTGATTACATTGCTCACTACTTCCGATGTGCCTCAGAACTGTGGGAGATGCAGGGCTGCAAAGTGCAATATTTATTAGGTAATTTCCCTTCTGCTAGCAGCGTCTCCGACAAGTCTGCTACCCCAGGATGATGTTATTAAGCAAGGGAAATTTATTTTGTTTTTATTTCTCAGTCAATAATTGAGGTGGTAGGAGCAGTTTTACATGCAGTTGCATAATTATTTAGTTAGTTGCTGCTTTAATAATGTCCTGTTGAGAATTATTTTTATATAGCATTGAATGAGTCTTCTGGCAGGGTGCACAAGGGGGCCTGGCCAAGAGCCTAGCAACAGCACTGAACCACCTCCAGTATCTGCTGAGAGGAGGCACATGCCATGTATCACAGAAGGAACAGAGTGAAAGAAGAAAGGAAATTAAATGACTAAGAAATGTTCTGAGCTCTACTGCTGCCTCAATCATATCCTCACCCTTCATTCATCTATTTATTCACATATTTTGTACAGTGTAAAATATTAGATTATGGGTTCTCTGGAGCAAGAGAGGTCTTTGTGTTGTTTTCTTGTAGAGTGCCAAGTACAATGGAACACTAATCACTGTTTGGGGGCCTTTAATGACACAGCAATATGCTGCTGACTGGTGCATTTGAATGATTTGTTTGTTTATTTGTATTGCTTTAGTCCCTAAAGGCCCCAATCAAGGACTGAGGACTTGAGTTGCTGAAGTTTGTACATTCTTTGGGATAGGGACTATCCCTATCATGTGTGGATGCTTATTGATTTCAGTATAGCTCTGTGCAAGCATAGGGTTTTCCTGAACTTATTTATTTCTTGTATTAGGTCTTAAGCATACAATAATGGTCAAGTGGTTTCAACAAACAGATGGGGAAGTGCAAGGCACCAGTAAAATGAGTGAGATTAGTGTAATAAGAATCAGTCATAGGTCTAGGAATTTCTAGATTAAAAAATGTGTTCTGTTTTATGTTCCTCCATAATGGATGTGATATAGACCTTTGTATAATTGCTCAAATAGTTTGCCGTGATTGTACAGAAGTTTCTTCTGTTTTGGAAGATTCTACCAATATTATCTTTTAAAACAGAGGAAAATGTTTAGTAAAACTGGGTAAAGAGGAGCTATACCTTGGAAGGAAGGTCATTATTATCCATATTTTTCAGACTACCTGTCAGTGTCAGATCTGGGATTAGAACACAGCAGCTCCTGGCTTTCAGGCCATGTATATTTTAGACTTTTTTTTTTGTATGTATGGATTTCTTTTCAAAAATATCATATGCATTTTTAAAAGGGCTAATCTTAGCTATTTCTTAAAAGACTTCATCTCTGGATAGACATGACAACACTATTGTTCTCCACTGGCAGTTAAGCTAAAATAATCTGCAGAAAAAGATAAGAGCTCAGAGCAAAAGAACACAATATGCCTATTACTATAAAGGATATTTCAAGATGTTTTAAATTAATTGTTAAAATATATTTTGAAAAAAGTTATTAATTCTTTGTTTAGTGCAAAAAAGAAGAAGATAAAATAGAGCTTAGGTGTCACAATTTGCTGCATCACTTAAATGTAAAGACCAAAATAATCAGTACAGAAATAACATTGGACCTTTTCCCCTCTCACAAGATAAAAATTGTAAATAACAAATGATAGCTGTGTCATTTGGAAAAAAATATTTTTAATTCATGTTCTAAAATGTTCCCTTTGGGATAGATTCTGCCACTGTTCCCAGTGTTGAATCGTACCTTGCTCAGGCCCTCGGAATTTTGAAATATTTTTGTAAAGGTATTTTCTTTTTAAAAATTGCTTATTTGTGCTTCATTTGCGTACCTAACTCATTGATTTATATGTATAGGTGGGAAGCAACAGTTCACACTTCATATACATTTCCTTATGAATGTTTATTATTTGCACTGGAGTAGTATCCAGCAGCCTCAATCAGAATAAGAGTCCTATTGTGCTAGGATTGTGCAAACAAGAACAAGTAAAAGTTTCAAAGAGCTTATAGTTTAAGGAGTGAAAAAAAACAACTAGTGAAACAAGCAGAAAGAAGTTGAGGGTTGAATAAAAGTACTATAATAAGAACTTGTGGTTATATATATATATATATCTATATTAGCTACATGCAGAATTAGAATGTTTTAAAGTAATTTTTTTTTAAAGTAAATATCAGTGATCCCGATGACCATCTGCCTTTTTACAGTTCATTTTATTTCTGCCGTTTTCCCCCCATTTCATATTGTACTTCTCTCCTAATCTTTTTGTGTGTGTTTTTTCATTCCCCTGCTTTGTATTCTGTCTGTGTTCTCATCCTTTTTTCTTATTTCCCAAGCATTCCTCATCTTTGATGTTCCCGTCTTAGATACTCAATTTGGCTTTAATTTTAGAGGGTCCTCTTTTTAAACATAGTGTATAGAGATGACGTGAAACTGTTGATCATGAGGGGAGCCCAATTTAATGGTTCTGCGGGGGCACATGACTACCCCACACATCACCTCTGGATTTAGAATAGATGTTTTAAAACTCTGGGAAATGCCCCTCTACGGGGGCACAGAGGCACATTTGGGGTGGGGGTGTGTGGTGATGTCAGGCGGCTCATGTGGTGGCCCCTTTGAGTTACAATTTTTGGTTGTGCCATCCCCCAACCCAGACAGGCAGGGTGGCCTGCAGAGGTGACTCAGGGGGTGTAGGGTGACACTTAGGGTGACCAGGTGTCTGGTTTTCGACTGGAACACCTGGTTGAAAAGGGACCCTGATGGCTCCGGTCAGAGCCAGCACCCCCAGCCTAGAGCTCTTACACCCTCCCAAACCCCAACCCCCTGCCTCAACCCACAGCCCCCTTCCCACACTCTGAATCCCTCATTTATGGCCCCACCCTGGAGCCTGCACACCCAGTTAGAGCCTTCACCCCCTCCCACACCCCAAACTCCTGCCCCAGCCCCATGAAAGTGTGTGAGGGTGGGGGGGGAGAGTGAGTCACCGAGGGAGAGTGAATGTAGTGAGTGGGGGTGGGGCCTCAGGGAAGGGTCAGGGCTAGGGTGTATGGTTTTGTGCGACTAGAAAGTTGGCAACCCTAGTGATACTCCATCCCCAAACCCCACTGAATGGAGCTGGCCCGACCTGCCTGGCATTGTCACTCGTCCCCTCTGAACATGCCTAGGGGGGCATGTCCCACAGTTTGGAAACCTCTGATAGAAGCTGTTGCTAAATGAAAGGCAGGGCAACTCCCACTGCAGTGCGAGGGGAGCAGTTTCCCCTGGGTACAACCCCTGCTATAGGAGTGGGTGAGCAGCCTCTGCCCTGGGAACACGCATGGGGTGTTCACCTCAGCACGGCCTGCAAAGCAGGCAGTGGGAAGTGTTGGGAGTCGAGCAGCAGGTAAGGAGAAGCAGCCCCATGTAGTGGTGAGTGCCGCAGCCAGGGGGAGCTGCTTCCTCCTTGCTGCTGGGTGGCCCTGTGAGAGGTGGTCCAAGGCCTTGCCCATCCCCACTGCCCTGTGAGGCAGAGTCTGCAGAGGCCCCTCTGGATGGGTCCCCTTGGAACATTTAGCTTTTCTAAATGGAAGGCAGAAATATGGGGGGGCCATGACCTCACATTTCCCCGCCCCGACATTGCCTCTGTCAGTGTAGTTACAAATGAATATTTGTGACACAAAACTCTGCCTTCCTCTACAGACATCAGCCCATTGAATGAGACAAGCAAAACACAGTATATTGTTCTTTTCTATTGACTTAGTATTGACTAGGCCACCTATCTTACTTTAAAACGAAAAGAAAAGAAAGTGTGTCCAGAAAATGAAAAGTGATCCTGAATTGTGATCTGGACTCCTGCACTTACGTGTATCCCAATGCAGGATTGGAGGTCTAACTCCCTAAAATTACATTAAATCCACCAAAGGTTAAAGGTTGAAATCTAGGAATGTTCAAGGCCTAAATGGAACAGATAAGAGTTTACTAATATGTGAGCTACAAAGATTATTTATTTTAATTTGCAGATTACTTGGTAACTCCTCTAGAGTAGTATTTTTGGTATTGAACTGTTTACCAAAGGCATGTGTTGTATGTTTTCACTGTAAAACCTTGAAGGAGAGGGAACAAAAGGACCCAAGGAACTCTGTGAAGTGAACTTTGCAGAGTTTTCTTTGAATTCTCCTATAAAGTGTCTGCCATTAAATGAAGGTGCAGTGGGTTGGCTGCTCTGCTGTTATAGTTGTCTCCTATAACTGCTTATGCTGTTCTGGAACCAAGCCTCTATGAACTCCTCTGTCCTTAATCTATACAAACTCATTTTATTGGATGGAATGCAGAAATCAAGTGAGAACTGACATATTTTTAGAAGCAACAAATACTCTCGTAGGTATGTGCATAATGCAGGAAGGAGCCTGGCATGAAGTGCTCTGGCTGTTTTATGCCACTTTGGAACAGCATAAAGCAGCCAGAGTATACTGGCCAGTTCAGCTAGGTTATAGCTTTATTTCACCAGAGCAGAACAAAGTGCAGCCTGAGTATACAAACCAGTTTCCCCTTCCTTCCTGTCCTCCAGATTTCTCTAGCCTCTTACACTCCCTCAGCATTCCCCTGCATGCACACAGTCCAGTTTCTCTTTCCCTCGGGTCCCCTTTGTTGAATAGATACAGTGCAACAAGTAGTTTTTAAAATAAATATTTAGGATTAATGGTCATTGTTGCCATTATTTTTCATGACTGAAAGTCTTTCTGTCAGGAGAGGCTGCTACATAAAACCTTCATCTTTGAGAAACTCATGTAACTTATTCAAAATAGTCACCCTGTCCCATTTTCTCAGCGGGACTTAAGCTATGGACCTGCTTCCATTAAGTAGCCTCCTTCAGAAGAGCCACTCTTTTCCATTGTTCCAAATGAGAGTGAAGCCAGGCTGTCCTCAGGTAAGATGATAACCCTCTATAAGAACATAAGGAAGGCCGTACTGGGTCAGACCAAAGGTCCATCCAGCCCAGTATCCTGTCCACCAACAGTGGCCAATGCCAGGTGACCTGGAGTGAGTGGACCTAACAGGTAATGATCAAGTGATCTCTCTCCTGCCATCCATCACCCCCCTCTGACAAACAGAGGCTAAGGACACCATTTCTTACCCATTCTGGCTAATAGCCATTAATGGACTTAACCTCCATGAATTTATCCAGTTCTCTTTTAAACCCTGTTATAGTCCTAGCCTTCACAGCCTCCTCAGGCAAGGAGTTCCACAGGTTGACTGTGCGCTGTGTGAAGAAGAACTTCCTTTTATTAGTTTTAAACCTGCTGCCCACTAATTTCATTGGGTGGCCCCTAGTTCTTTTATTATGAGAACAAGTAAATAACTTTTCCTTATTCACTTCCTCTACACCACTCATAATTTTATATACCTCTATCATATCTCCTCTTAGTCTCCTCTTTTCCAAGCTAAAAAGTCCTAGCCTCTTTAATCTCTCCTCATATGGGACCCGTTCCAGACCCCTAATCATTTTAGTTGCCCTTCTCTGAACCTTTTCTAATGCCAGTATATCCTTTTTGAGATGAGGAGACCACAATTGTACGCAGTATTCAAGATGTGGGCGCACTATGGATTTGTATAGGGGCAGTAAGATATTCTCCGTCTTATTCTCTATCCCTTTTTTAATGATTCCTAACATCCCGTTTGCTTTTTTCACTGTCGCTGCACACTGCGTGGACATCTTTAGAGAACTATCCACGATGACTCCGAGATCTTTTTCCTGATTAGTTGTAGCTAAATTAGCCCCCATCATATTGTATGTATAGTTGGGGTTATTTTTTCCAATGTGCATTACTTTACATTTATCCACATTAAATTTCATTTGCCATTTTATTGCCCAATCATTTAGTTTTGTGAGATCTTTTTGTAGTTCTTCACAGTCTGCTTTGGTCTTAACTATCTTGAGCAGCTTAGTATCATCTGCAAACTTTGCCACCTCACTGTTTACCCCTTCTTCCAAATCATTTATGAATAAGTTGAATAGGATTGGTCCTAGGACTGACCCTTGGGGAACACCACTAGTTACCCCTCTCCATTGTGAAAATTTACCATTTATTCCTACCCTTTGTTCCCTGTTTTTTAACCAGGTCTCAATCCATGAAAGGATCTTCCCTCTTATCCCATGGCAACTTAATTTACGCAAGAGCCTTTGGTGAGGGACTTTGTCAAAGGCTTTCTGGAAATCTAAGTACACTATGTCTACTGGATCGCCCTTGTCCACATGTTTGTTGACCCCTTCAAAGAACTCTAATAGATTAGTAAGGCATGATTTCCCTTTACAGAAACCATGTTGACTTTTGCCCAACAATTTATGTTCTTCTATGTGCCTGACAATTTTATTCTTTACTATTGTTTCAACTAATTTGCCTGGTACGGATGTTAGACTTACCGGTCTGTAATTGCCGGGATCACCTCTAGAGCCCTTTTTAAATATTGGCGTTACATTAGCTATCTTCCAGTCATTGGGTACAGAAGCCGATTTAAAGGACAGGTTACAAACCCTAGTTAATAGTCCCGCATTTCACATTTGAGTTCTTTCAGAACTCTTGGGTGAATGCCATCTGGTCCCGGTGACTTGTTACAGTTAAGTTTATCAATTAGTTCCAAAACCTCCTCTACTGACACTTCAATCTGTGACAATTCCTCAGATTTGTTACCTACAAAAGTCAGCTCAGGTTGGGGAATCTCCCCAACGTCCTCAGCCATGAAGACCGAAGAAAAGAATTCGTTTAGTTTCTCTGCAATGACTTTATCATCTTTAAGTGCTCCTTTTGTGTCTCTATCATCCAGGGGCCCCACTGGTTGTTTAGCAGGCTTCCTGCTTCTGACGTATTTAAAAAATGTTTTGTTATTAGCTTTTGAGTTTTTGGCTAGCTGTTCTTCAAACTCCATTTTGGCTTTTCTTGGGGGGAGGGATAGCTTAGTGGTTTGAGCACTGGCCTGCTAAACCCAGCATTGTGAGTTCAATCCTTGAGGGGGCCATTTGGGGATATGGGGCAAAAATTGGGGATTGGTCCTGCTTTGAGCAGGGGGTTGGACTAGATGACCTCCTAAGGTCCCTTCCAACCATGAGATTCTATGATGTCCCGATTTTATAGGGACAGTCCTGATTGTTGGGTCTTTAAAAAAAAAAACCCTCTATGCTGTTAGGAAGCAGAGAAGATCAGTGAGAAGAATGAAGACAGTGCCATCTTTGCTAAGGGTAACCTGTAGCTTCAGTCCTGTTGAAAAAAATAAGAGGTGGCAGTCAGTTTGAAAGTGCTTTGTGGAATTCTCTGTAGTAGAGCATTATACTTTAGTCTTTTCTGAAGGAGAAACTTTCAGTTATGAAAGAACAACAGGGAAAATAAAAATAATAAAATTTCAAATGGAGCCTCTGGAGATGATTTCAGTGAGTTTTAACTATATACGAAGGTAAGAGATGTATTATTCAGTTACTGAGATCATTAGGGACAAATAAATGTCCTGTGATTTTTTTTAAAGGACACATTTTAAAGTTAAGTATCAGAGGGGTAGCCGTGTCATTCTGGATCTTCAAGAGCGACAAAGAATCCTGTAGCACCTTATAGACTAACAGATATATTGGAGCATAAGCTTTTGTGGGTGAACACCCACTTTCTCAGACGCATGTGGTGGAAATTTCCAGAGGCAGGTATAAATATGCAGGCCAGAATCAGGTTTGAGATAACAAGGTTAATGCAATCAGAGAGGATGAGGTCCACTGCGTGCAGCTGATCTGGAGGTGTGAACACCAAGAGAGGAGAAACTGCTTTTGTAGTTGGCTAGCCATTCACAGTCTTTGTTTAATCCTGAGCTGATGATGTCAAATTTGCAAATAAATTGTTGCTCAGCAATTTCTCTTTGAAGTCTGGTCTTGAAGTTTCTTTGCTGCAGGATGGCTACCTTTAAATCTGTTATTGTGTGTCCAGGGAGATTGAAGTGTTCTCCCGTAGGTTTTTGTATATTGCCATTCCTAACGTCTGATTTATGTCCATTTATCCTTTTACATAGGGACTGTCCAGTTTGGCCAATGTATATAGCAGAGGGGCATTGGTGGCACATGATGGTGTATATTACATTGGTAGATGTGCAGGTGAATGAACCAGTGATGGTGTGGCTGATCTGGTTAGGTCTTGTGATGGTATTGTTGGTGTAGATATGCGGGCAGAGTTGGCATTGAGGTTTGTTGCAGGGATTGGTTCCTGAGTTGGAGTTACTATGGTGCAGTATATAGTTGCTGGTGAGAATATGCTTCAGGTTGGTGCGTTGTCTGTGGGCAAGGACTGGCCTGCCTCCCAAGGCCTGTGAAAGTGAGGGATCATTGTCCAGGATGGGTTGAAGATCACTGATGATGCGTTGGAGGGGTTTTAGCTGGGGACTGTAGGTGATCACTGTAGGTGATAGCAAGTAGGTGATCCCCAGCTAAAACCCCTCCAACGCATCATGAGTGATCTTCAGTCCATCCTGGACAATGATCCCTCACTACAAAAACCTGTGGGAGAACACTTCAATCTCCCTGGACACACAATAGCAGATTTAAAAGTAGCCATCCTGCAGCAAAAAAAACGTCAAGACCAGACTTCAAAGAGAAATTGCTGAGCAACAGTTTATTTGCAAATTTGACACCGTCAGCTCAGGATTAAACAATGACTGAATGGCTAGCCAACTACAAAAGCAGAGTCTCCTCTCTTGGTGTTCACACCTCCAGATCAGCTGCAGGCAGTGGACCTCATCCTCCCTGGTTGCATTAACCTTGTTATCTCAAACCTGATTCTGGCCTGCATATTTATACCTGCCTTTGGAAATTTTCACCACATGAGTCTGACGAAGTGGGTCTTCGCCCACGAAAGCTTATGCTCCAATATGTCTGTTAGTCTATAAGGTGCTATGGGACTCTTTGTCACTCTATTTGAAAGTTATTTATTTAAAGTAAACTCCTAAACTTAATAGAGTTACTTGTAAATTATCAACAATTCATTCCATACTCAGAATCAATAGTGTAATTTTCTGGAAAATACAATGTATTTTTCATAGATAACAAACAGGTTGAATCCCTGCCTTAATTGCAAAACGTAACCTAGCCTTAATTATAGAGCTTCATAACATGACTCGGGTATATCTAGGTTATACTGGAAACTGCTGCTGTTCAAATTATTTCACTTGCTTTTTTTAAACACATTAATAAAATACTAGCTATTTTTATACTGTGCTTCTTGCAATAAATGCAGCTCTGAGCATGTTCTTGAACAACTGTCATTATTTCTTTGTTATCCTTCCTGACAGCTGCCAAAATTGTAAAGGTTAATGATTCAGCTTTAATTAACTGAAATGAATCTTCACCAGATAAACATAATACCTAATAGATGGAAAGTGATGGTGTTTCTTTCATTCACAGATAATAATTTAATAACTTATTGACACTCACAGCACTTTGAGTTAGATATTTTTCAGAAGCGAACCAAACATATCATACTTACACTTTTTTGTTATGAGCTCTTACATTGTTGCATACCTATCATTACCATAATTTTTAAAAACACAGATGTGATGGGTGAGGGCCCTATCACTTGGTAACTCACTCAAAGTACAGCCCCACAGGTATAATTAAGATAGCAAATGCTTATCTTGTCCATAATTAATTTCACTTTAAGGGAAATTGTAATGGTTGATAGACTGGATGAGCTAAATGTCTTTTCAATATCTAACTGCTGTGATTCTGCAAATAGTTTCTAAGATATTCAATTTTAAATAAGAAATTATTTTACATACATATCAAAAGCCCTCCCAAAAGAGAAGAAAAGTAATATAGATAGTAAGAAAATGGTAATGACATGAAAATGAAGGGTAGGCATGACATTTAGGAACAACGTTCAATTATGTGCTCAATGGTTTAATTAGATACCTGTTCTCCCTAAAATAACGTAAGTGATGTCTGTATTTAGATTTCCTTATACTTACCATTTTAAAAGATTCTGCAATCTTTATTATTTGTTTTAGAAACTGTTCCAACTCTGTTGTTTGCAGTATGCCTTAGCAGAGAGAAAGCCCTGAGGCAAGAGAGCTGGCTTTTCTTTCCCCTATGAAATTCCATTCAGGTTTGGCTGGGATTCTCACTAAGGCAATATCTACACTGCAAAGTTAAGTCAACGTAAGTTACGGTGATGCAGCCTTATGGACAGTTTGTTCCAGATCCTAACTATTGGGGAGACTTACTGGACCCTGCCTCAATAATTTTTCAGTTGTCCACAGCCAATTGACTAGATGGCAGGGCTTAAGCTATGAAGGATCTGATTGCAATGGTCTCTTCAAGTATGATTACCCCTGGTTCTCTCCACAGCCCACCCCATATTCCCTGATACATTGTCTGAGGAAGAAGAGGAATTGCTTCCTCTCTTGGAACAACAACAGATGGATTTAGAACTGGAGCCAGAGTTGCCTCTTGATGATAACATGGGCATTATTTATGCTTTATCTCCTTCAAAGGATGCATTACAGTTCTGTGAGTTGGTGGATCGAATGGCATCTACTTTGAACTTACCTTCTGTTGCTTTAGAAGAAACATCACATCCAGTATTTGACATCTTAGGAGCTTGTTGAAGAAGTAGGAGTCTTTATTTTTACTTATTTTGGATGGACTTTTGCAACATGCTAAAGCAGTTTGCACTTCTCCTGCTTCCTGCCTTCATTTCTAAGAAAATAGAAAAACTGTATCAGCTCCCTCATGAAGGGTTATCATATGTTCATACTGCCCCAACTCATTCTTTGGTGGCTGCAGCAGTAAGTAACAGATCTAGATCTGGTCAAGCCCATTCTACTCTGGCTGATAGAGAAGGAAAGAAGCTGGATTCCCACTGGAGGAAAGCTTTCTCTTTTTTGTCATTGGATATTAAAGTAGCCAGTTACTAGTTGTATTGTCCTGATACCAGTTTCATCTGGGGGGAAAATGACTATGTTTGTTCAAGACTTATAGGATGGTCGGAGGAGACTTGCCAGTTCAATCCCCACAGAAGGTCAGAACATGGCAAAACATGACCTTGGGGCTTTTTTTTATGCTTCTGACTCAATGGCCCGGGCATCTGTTGTCATCCTTAGAAGACATGCATGATTAAGATCTTCTTTGTTGTCTGTGAATGCTAGGTTTAAAGTTGAGGAACTTTGTTTTCAGGGCAATGGTTTGTTTAGTAACAAAACAGAGGGGTTGTTTTTGTTTTTGGGTTTTTTTTAGAAATTAAAGGAGACCAGATCTACTGCTTTATCACTTGATTTTTCTTCTAAAATGAGACCACCTACTTCTTTTTGCTACCAGAGGCAATTTTACCCACTATCATCTTCATATTTCTTGACTCATAGTTGGCAGCAACTACAACACCAACAGCCAACTTATTCTCAGTCTCAATATTTGTAATAGACTGAATTCAAAACAATCTGCATTCTCATCTTCGTCTTTGAATACATGGATTCAGATTTGATATGTGGGTCCAGAGTTGTGGACTAGCTTGCAAAATTCCTTCCTATGTTTTGTTTGGAGACAGCTTCCCTATTTGTTAGCAGTCTTGTAACATCAGACAAATGGACCCTAGAAATAATGGAAAAGTGTGATACAATACAGTTCCAAACACTACTTCCTACCCTTACCGTTTCAGAGAACAATCTCATGAAGTTGTTCTTCTGCCGTAAGTTCAGAAATTGTTTCTAATAGGAGCTGTAGAAGAAGTTCCTGAAGATTTATGGGGTTAAGGTTTTTATTAAAGATATATCCTGAAGTAGAAAAAATATGGGAAGGTGGAGGTTCAATCCAATTTTAAATTTAAGAAAGTTGAACACGTTCATCTGGAAGTTTCAGTATTGAATATTAACTCTAGCTTCCATCATTCTCTCATTACAAGCATGAATTGGTTCTCAACTCATGATTTAAAGGATTGTGGTGGGGTTGAGACTCTCCACCGTGGCGCTTCTCACTGGCACTTCTGGGAATTAGCTCAGTCCTCTGCTGGTGTTGTCCCATCAGTCGTCTGCTGTGCTGGTCTCCAGACCCGCGTTGTTCCCTGCTCGGCGACGTCCATTTCAGGACACTGCCCTCCGGCAGTGCCCCCTAGTCCACACTTGCCCCCTTCTGGGCGGGGGGCAGGTTAACAGCAGTCTTCCAGCTCGCTCCTGCAGCAGTGGCCAACCACAACCCAAAGTCTCACCCCTCTCTGCAGGGCTATGTTGCAGTCTGATATGGCCACTTCCCCATGGCCAGGTGCAGTACAAGGGGGAAGGGCGGGGACCCAGACCCGCCCACTACTCTGGGTCCCGACCCAGGGACCCTTTAGTGGCCGCCTCTTCGCCCTCCTTCTCTCCCCTTGTCTGTCCGTCCTCCCTGGGTTACCTCCCCTCTGACCCCTGGCACCCTCTAAGCCCTTCTCTCAAGGCCTGCAGTCTGGCAGGTATTGGACTGGAGCTTTCTTCTGCTTCCCCAAGCCTGCCCAACAGTGTGCTGTCCAGGGTGCTGGTCTCCTTGTTTAAGGAGACAGACCTTTTCCCTTGAAGGTCTGAAAGAGACTCCCTGCTCCTTTCCTGGGCAGCCTTTATATAGGGCTGAGCCTGGCCCTGATTGGCTCTCCCACAGGCCCTCCCTGATTGGCTGCCAGTCCGTGCTCTCGCCTGCCTTAGCCCAATCTCTCACCACCCCACCACAAGGATGCATATTTCTACTTGGCCAGATCATCAGAAGTACCTGTTTTCATGGTGGGATAGAGACCTTTTCAATACAAGTTTCTACTCTTCAAGCTTTCTACAGCACAAAGTGTATTTACAAAGTGCCTTTTTGTGATAGTGGCACATCTCAGAAAACACTGTATTGTTATTTACCCATACTTAGACAACTGACTGCTGAAGTCACCCTCACACGAGGATATGTTGACTCATATTCAGTTTATAAATTCCTTTCTTATAGGTGTAGGACTTCTTCTAAATGTCAAGAAATCAAATCTCTGCCCAACTTAGAGAATCCTCTTTATAGGATTGGTACTGGATTTAGAAGCAGGAAGGGATTTCCTTCCAGAGGAAAGATTTCTGAACATAGTGTGATCTATTTTGGAGATTAATCCCTATTAAACACAGACATTAATATTCTTTTTAGATCTAATGGGTCTCATGGGAGTGAATGTATCACTCCCTTTGCTCATCTCAGAAGGAGGCCAATGCAACTTTGGTTGGTTTAACATCGGTTGGCTTAAACCTAACCTTGATAATCTTCACATGCTAATCAGCATGCTACAGAACATTGTAGAATTTTTGATTTGGTGGACAAATAGAGCCAATGTTATGAAAAGAGTTGTGTTCCTTCATCATTGGTCACAATAATCTCCAATGCATTGAACAATGGATGGGGAGCTCACCGGGGGTCTCTGTCAGATTGGTGTCACTGGACATCGCAGGAAAATAATCTGCACATAGGAATTGAGGATGATTAGCCTGGCTCTCAAATCTTTTCTTCCTCTTATAAATGGGAAAGTTGTGTTAGTAGTGATGAACAACACAGTGGCTATGTGTTATGTCAACAAGCAAAGACATGCTCATTCAGCTCTGTTGTGTGCTGCGGTAACCAGTTTGTGGGGTTGATGCATGCTACACAACATCTATCCAGTGGCTCTGCCTTTAGCAGGGGAGAGCAATGTGTTCGCAGATCAACTCAGCAGGGACAACTGTGAGATCCATGAATGGCCATTAAAGGACTAGGTGATTCAAGAGATTTTCTCCAGTTGAAATCAGCTGTCATGGACTTGTTTACAACCAGGATCAACAAAAACTGTTGGGAGCAGGAAAGGACAGACAATCCATGTCAGACACTTTCCCAATGCATTGGGAAGAGGACCTTCTGTATGCTCCCCCCTCTTTCCATTAATTCATAAGGTGGTGAGGAAGATAAGACAGATGAGGTGAGGTTGATTACACCAGCCTGGTCCAGAAAGCAATGGTATATGGATCTTCTTCAGCTCTCAGAGGGGCTGTATCAACTGTTTTCCTTGTCTCTAGACTTGTTCTCTCACCACCATGGCTTCATCCAGATCCCCAGTCTCTTCATCCAATGGCCTATTGAACAATCATGTTCTTTGTTGGTTCGCAATGTATTGCTTAACTCTGTGAACAGTTTATGAGAAAATATTATAATTTGAAATGAACAAGATTTTTCTCTTGGATGCAGGGAAAATCTGAGTCATCATTTTCTGCTTCTATTCCTTGTGTTTTGGAATACTTGGTGTGTGTAAATTCTGAGGGGTTATCTAATTCCTCTCCAAGAGTTTACTTGGTGGTTCTCTCAGCTTATCATGTCTTGATTGATGATAGATATTTTTTTGTGCATGATAGAGTTTAAAGGTTTCTGAAGGGGTTATCTAACAAGTATTTCCCCCCCTCCCCTTAAGAGACCAGTTTCAAACATAGGATCTTAATTTGTTTTTATCTATGCTTATGAAGCTTCTTTTTGAACCGTTGTCAGAGAGTTCTTGATTTTATTTATCTATTAAGCCTGATTTTTTTTGCTATTTCATCAGTGAGGAGGGTGAGTGAATTTCATGCATGATGGCAGACTTGCCTTTTTTGCTATTTTTCATAAAGATAGGTTTTTACCAAAAATACTATCTGAATTTTACATTGATCAGACAATGAATTTACCAATGTTATTTCTAAAGCTATATGTTAATAAAGAGAAATCATACATACTTTAGATAGTAGAAGGATTCTAGCATATTATTTAATTAGAGCTACAGATTTTAGGAAATCTGCTAGGTTATTTATTTCTCCTGCTAGGAATGATATTGGTTATCATGTATCTTCTCAAACTATTTCTAGAGGGGTAAAGCAATATATTATTGAATATTACAAGCTAGCAGCAGTTCCTCTGCCTACTGGTGTCAGCTCTTATTTCACTAGCACATAACAGAATTTTTGGCTTGTCTTAAACATGTTCCCATTGAGGAAATCTGTAAAGCTGCTACTTGGAAGTCAGCTCATATGTTTACTAAATGTTATGCTTTGGATTTGGTTTCTACAGTAGATGCAAGGTTTAGCAGAGTTGTGCTTCAACTGTTGTTTAATTAGGACTCTGTTCCCACCTCCCAGAGTTTCAACACTGCTGGCCAAACTACCTATAACAGGGAATATGCAGAGCCACACAAAGAAGAAATGAAGGTCACTTGCTTGTAACCCGAGTTCTTCAAGATGACTCTGCATACTCACAGTTTCTGTCCACCTTCCGCTCTTTCTGACTTTTCTCTGGGTCAGAGGTGTATGGAACAAAAGCATAGAAGGAGCTGTACAAGCCCCTTACTTATACTTGACGTCAGAGCATTTGCTGATGCTGAGGGGAGACGCAGGAGGGGGCACGTGTGTGTGCCTACAAGTACTGCTTGGAGAAGGTTCTACCGTTATGCAGCACCAGTTGATGTGTTACCCATGATTGTGTATATGCAGAGTCATCTCAGGTAACTCCAGCTACAAGTAAGTAATCTTCATTTAGGAAATGCCAGAATTTAGGTTGCCCATTCAACCTTAATTCAGCCCCTTCTGTGTATTTGTTATGACAAAGTCTTCACTTACTATATTTTTCCACAGTACCCTTGTTTCATTAGGTTCACAGAATGAACAGCACTCTGGGAGTGAATCAGGGTTGTGTATGAATCAGGGCTGTTTGTCAAATCCCTGCCTTATGTATAGCAGATGTTGGAAGGTGGGCAGAGAATGAGGCAGGGGACTGAAGCAAAAGTAAGTGTGATCTTGTGTTTAATGCAGGTGAATATCTCACAGGAAAACTCAGTTTTGTCTCTGCTACTGTCTACTTATGTGATGCTGGGAGAGGGACAAGTTGGAGGGGACAGGGCAGGAGGAGTCATTCTTAGGGGGAATAGGTCAAAGAGCCTGTGCCAATTAAAGCACATAGTGCACCAGAGCCCTCAGCCCAAGATTCCTGACTGGCACTCTGCTGTCAGCAAATATCTGTGAAACCCAATGGGAAAGTGTCCCCTCTTGTACTGGTCCACATTGAGTATGACAATCTACTACTGCTATCACTTACTCTCTTAGCTCAAGCAGCAGAGGTCTGTGTGGTGGATCTCAAGGTTCCACTCTGCTGATGAACTTTGGTGGGGGGGGTCAATGTGGTGCCATGTAATGGAATTTCTGTTAGCTCAGTTTGCTTTTCAAAAAACCTAGATTACACACATACAAACTACAATTCTCATGCAGGCTTAATCCAGCCTCCTTGTGCATATGCATTATGATCCAGTCTTTAATTACATGATCACATGCTATTTTTTCCACAGGACCCTTGCCTCATTCAGTGCACAGGATGGACTTGCTCTGGAGATGAATCAGGGTTGTGTAGTAAAGGAGGCCATTGTCTGGAGGACCCCTGCTTCATCTGATGAAAAAGTTGGAAGGTGTGTACTGAGTGAGGCAGGGGATTTCAGGAAGAGAAAGGATGGTTTCATGGTTTCATAGGCAATTAAATGCTGCCCTAGAGAAGTGGATTCTATTTTTGCCTCTTCTCCAGTGTTTGTATGTGATGCTAGGCAAATTACTTACTTAAACCAGATTTTTTCACAGGTGTTCACTAACTCTGTGTTCCTTATTTTCTAGGTTCCTAACTTGGTACTTTGGGGTCTGATTTATGAGAGTGCTGAGTACTCATAGCTGCAACTGAAATCAATGGCAGTTGTGCTTTCAACATACAAAGTGCTATACAACACTAAGCACTCTGAAAAATATCAACTCCTGGCATCTCAGATTGGCCACTCAAAATTAGTGGATACTTTTGACTTAATCTCTCTGTGCCTCAGTTCTCCATCTGTAAAATGGGGACAATGTTCCCTAACATCACAGGGTTGTTGTAAAAATAAGTTTATTAATCTTTGTGAAGCGCTTAGATACTATTGTGATGAGCGCCATAGAAAAGCCCATGAGGAATTTAATTACTCTTTCTTCAGGGCATGGTTTGAATAATGTGCAGTAAATAAGGTCTGGGGCCCCACATAGAACAATGGGAATTTCACTTACAACAGTATAAATAAGGAGTAATATCAGTGAATTCCATGGAGTTACAACATTGTGTAGGTTTCTGTAAAAATGATGAGAATCTGAAGCACTGTACTTCTGTACAGTAATACTGTACTAGTCCATATGTAGTCAGCTCTACATGTAAGCTGTTTAGTTCATAATATGAGAATTATCACCTTGGGATTGTATACAGTTTCAGTCTTGGTCTTCTTCATTATATTATTTTATCTTATTCTCTATAAGCAATGAAGTATATTAGCTTAATTTTGTGTTAAGTAAAGACCACCAAAAAGTATTGTGTAGTTTGATTATGAAAATGCAAAAATCTTTCTTGTTTCTCAGTTAAAAAATAAAGATAACTTTGTCACTCTAGATAATGGTTCTAATGTTGATCCAAAAGATTCTTGATTAATTTTGGAGACAGATGACTGAAATATATATATATATATATATATATATATAATAAAGATAACTTTGTCGCTCTAGATAATGGTTCTAATGTTGATCCAAAAGATTCTTGATTAATTTTGGGACAGATGACTGAAATATATATATATATATATATATATATATATATATATATATATATATATATATATATATATATATATATATATATATATATATATATATATATATATATATAAATATATTTCAGTCATCTGTCCCAAAATTAATCAAGAATCTTACATATATATATATATATAATAATTATTATTATGAAACGATGATTAAAGAAAGCCATAGCGCCTTAGTATTATCTTACTATAATTGTCTGTTGTCCAACGTTTTTGTTTTTCTTATTTAAAATTGCCAGCCCAGGTCATACAGTACATCAGAAATATCAAACCTAATTGCATGTGTATCCCTGGCTATCCTTTCTGTAAGACGTCTGTTCGCCTTTTGGCCACTTTACATTCTTTATCCTTCAGGGTGTTGTTAGTCCAGTAGGCATATCCTAACTTACGTGTATATAATTTATGTGGCAGATCTTCAGCTAGTGTAAATTGTCATAGCTCCACTGACATCAGTTCTGTGGACCTCACTTTCATGTTTTTTTTAGGAGAATTTGGATGATTTAAACACATGCTTAAATTAAAGAATTCTGAATAGTTCCACTGAAGTCAGTAAAACTACTGTGTGTGTAAATTTACAGGATTGGTTCCATAGTTACCTATTCCTGTGGAAAAATAGTATGTGATAATGCTATTAAAGACTATATCATAATGCATTCAAACAAGGGGAGTGAATTAAGCATTAGCAACTTTAATTCTAGTTTTTCCTAGTTTGAGTGATGTAGCTTTTTAACATTCTCTGAAGGTAGTTATATGTGCATAAGTAAATTAAAAACACACATACATTTGTATTTGTATGTAAAGAACAACATATAAGTGGAATGATATGAAGAACATAGGGAGACATATAATAGATATCACCAGTATTGATGAATCCGTTAGTTTGTAGAATACATACTATCAATGTAGTTTCTGAAAATAAAAACAAAATGTTCAGAGTTGTGTTTAGTACTTCACCTTTTTGAGATTGTTTTAGACAAAAATATCAAATGTAAATTTTAAACAACATGAAGTTAGTAGAAGCTTTACTTGTCAATGGCATGGGTATATGTGTTGTATAGGTTGATGTTAGTGATTAAAATACACACAATTGTTTCTACATTTGACATTTTGATTTTGAGGTGAGAGTAGTAGAACTGGTCATTACTGAAACAGTGCTGATGGAGGTTCAACTTTAGTTTGCTAATAACTGAAGTGTTTGGTAAGCAGTTTATTTTTAGACAAAAGACAACATCAGGGTGGAGTTAATGTTTAGTGTATGCATCAGTAACTTCCACAGTAAAGCACACTAGGGAGGTGTTGTGAGTATCAACAAACCAAACATTAAAAGTTCAAGAAATTCAGTTAAGTGTATATTTTAAAGACATTCAAATCTGTTAAGGTACAGAAATGACGACATACTATAACAGTAGAGTTATGATTAGTTCATATTACTTTGTAGACCCAGATTAGAGCAAACTGATTTTGTAAAAACATTTGATATTTTTTTTCTCTCATGTCACTACAGGGCAGAGTTTACATTGTTTGGCTTCTGTAACTGCACCTTTAATATTTTTAGTTTTCTTTTAAATGTAACTTTGACTTTGAAATACCTTGGTGTGTAATGCTTGGTTTTGGAAGTATTACAACATCCTGTAATATTTTTACCCATAAATTACTGATACACACTTAAGCCTTAACTCCAATTTAATATAGTTTTCATTTTGGAATTTTCTTATATATTCATTTACTTACTTATCTGTTTATATGTGCGCGTAAGAATTGAAGATTCTGTGCACACTCTATTCAATTGCAGAAATGCAGTGTACAGCAGATACAAGTCTCAACAGCATGTTTACTTGCAGCAGTGCAAAAAGGGGGCATGTTCATGTGCAATTGTGACCATAGTGAGGTGGAAATTACAGTATATTGCATGGCAGTGTGTGGTATTAGAGTTTAGGCAGGCATTCGGACAGCAATATTGAGATTAGTTTTAGTAAGAATGGGATTTTCCTGAGCTCTTAAGTTTGTCATTATTGTTTTCCTATTATGAATCATGTTGCCGGGATTCAGTTTCACATTTTGCTACAATTTTGTGGGTTTACTCTCTGTGTGCTTTAGCCTTGATAACATGGTTGCCGTTTCTTGCAGCTTCCAAAATTCATCCCTTTCCTTCCTTGTTACTACTTTAGAATCCATTGTAGCACTTAGCTTACAAGTGGTATTTACAAATTATTATTGGTCTTATGTATTACCTTACAAAGTGTGTTAAAATAACTTTATTAATTTTGCAAAGTGAAGCACTCAGATGAAAGGAAATGGCAATATTTAGGTTGTTTGGGCAACTTGAATTCTGCCTCTTATACATATGCATTTTTGATACAGTCTTCAGTTGAATGATCACAAGCATCTTTTTCCACAGGACATCTTTTAACATCGTTTTTGTAAGTAATTTCCTGTTAGTTTTTTGTTTTGTTTTTCTTGTATTACAAAATCTATTGTATAACTGTAACAATCAATTGAATGTGCCGACAGCAGGGTTTGAACCCTAAGACCATCCTTAGCTCAGGTGAAGCAAAAAGCAAGCTGCTTATATTCAGCTGGTGAGCCTTAGTCTATTCTAAGTTACCCAGGGTCATTTTGGCCACCAGTAGCTCCAGGATCAGGGAAATGGAAAAGGGTGGGAGGCACCTTCCTCCCATCTCAAAGTCAGGGCTTTATTCTGCAAAGTACTGAACATTCTAGCCCAACCAAGCAAAACAGTTAAAATTAGGAAGGCACTTAAACACTTGGTTAGTCCCATTGACTACAGAGGGAGAACTTATGTTCTTAACTTTAAGCTAATGCTTAAGTATTCTGTTTGAGAACTCTGAAGTGTCCAGCTCATTTCTGGACTGAGCCTTTGACGGCTCAGTACAGCTCAAGAACTAGCTCCATATTTCGAGGCATATGCAAAAGGGTGCATAGTAAATGCTATACGTTCAATGTTAACTTTTCATTTGTTGAGTTTTCAGCCCTTGGTTACTCAACCTAAACATTTCACTAATATAAATATGTAATGAAATGCAGTCAGTAAAAACTACTTCTATAATTTCAGACCTTCTGTCTTTGAGGAGACATACAAAATGTATGGATTTACTACAGTGCAATTTTTTTCATAGCGAGGTTCAGACTTTAATATGAGCTAAATAGGCTTCAATCTCTTTAGAAGAGCGAGTGGCTCTAAGAGAGCTTTGTTAAAAACATATACTCATTCACTTGTCATTTCCAAAGTTCCTTGAACTTTCTGATTACAACATCTAGTCTTTGTCACAGAAAACAAGAGAGTCTAAACAGCCCTTCATATCTGAGCTCGGGAACAGACTCACAAGGAGCTGGAGTGAGTAAAACATTAGCTACTGTTGTTTCTTACAAGATCTCTTGAAACTATAGAAATGCAATAAATGATGTCATGGAAATGTGTCCCATTATGACCTTTTCTGTCTCATATGGATTAAAACAACTATTTTTTGTTTGTTTTTGTTTTGTTTTATTTCAAAATGTGTTCTTACGGTCCTTCCTTATAAAGGTCAAAGATTGTCTAGTGAAAATAAAGACCCCATTCTTTCCTCACATATGTGACTAGAATTCTTCCCTTCAGATTATTCCGGAAGATAAATGTTCTATTCATGTTGCTTTTGATCCTTCTCAGAAAGCCTTCTTTAAAGACTGAGTGAGCGATAGATGTTATAGACCTACAGACATTTATTTTGTTACCAGCTTTTCCCATCTTTAAAATCTTTTTGAGGAAAATTCGTATCGGACCTTAGCCAATAGATAATATCAATTGTGTCTCTGGTTATTTTATAGAATTCTTGAACTCATCTCTGGTTTCCATTTGAAAAATTTTAAACAGAATTTTAAAACATTTGTCAGACTATTATTAACTGCTATGAATTCTTTGCTTACTATGGAAAAGAATCCAGTTATCTTGTGCTGAGTACCTTACAACACCTAAAATATATGTGGCATATATTATACATTTTTTAAAAGAAATCAAACATACTTGCCAAAAGTATATGAAAAGCAACAATTGAAATAATTTTGTAGTTACAATTCAAAATTTAAATACTTCACAAAACTGTGAGTGCGATTAACTAACACCTTAACAAGACATATCATTTCTGTACTGCTTTAAAAATGCTCTGTTTCTCTATGAAGCATTAGCAGTAGTATCCAAATTACAGAATGCTTTTGAATTTAAATATTTTATAGTCAATGTAGTGAAAAGATTTATATAAATCAATCAAAATATAGTTCACATTGAAGAACCCGAGTCAATACGAGAAAAGACTCTGGCTCCCCCTCCTGTTCTGTTTGGTTTTGGGTTTTAAATTCTATTCAAGGAATTTTATAGAATCAAATAAGAACTGTTAGAGACATTATGGATCTTATGAAGATTTGGGATAGATCCATGTTACAAGAGATGCAACTCTGATGGGCTGGGGAGCATATCATAGAAAGGATCATCATTAAAATGACATTACCCTGCTAGTTGTGCTGTAGCATTAGACCTAATTTTATTGTATGTCAAAGATGTCATTAGTCTTTATTCCGTTTATTTTATCTCAGGACCCTCTTTTCCATCTAGACCAAGTTTGAAGGTCTGTATAGTGGAAGACAGAAACACAACATATCAATGTTTTTCCTGTAGTGGAATCTCTATTATGCTAATATTTTCAAAAAAGATTTGGCTTCCAAGATTTTACTGTAGATATTAAAATTTTCACTTCAGATTTTGAACTGTCAGATTTTGTTCTTCTGCCTCTATTCCAGTCATCCTATATTGTCATGCTGTTTGCATGGTGTTTTTTTGTTCGTTTGTTTTGTTTCTGGTTTTTTTGAAAGCGTTTAGAGAAGAAATTAGCTTTGATGATTATATAATCTCATATAGTTACTATACAGTTTCTAAGGTGATTAGCTAATGGAACTTCAGTCAGATTTAACATCCCTTTGGCAGGATTTTAACATCCCTGTGGCAGGGAAAACTCCACAACGGCCCAACATTGTAGCATTTAATTTCAGAAAGGGGAAAGGGAACTACACAAAAATGAGGAGGTTAGTGAAACAGAAATTAAAAGTTACAGTACCAAAAGTAAAATCCCTGCAAGCTGTGTGGAAACTTTTTAAAGATACCATAATAGAGGCTCAACTTAAATGTATACCCCAATTTAAAAAAAACATAGCAAGATAACCAAAAAGGAGCAACCGTGGTTAAACAACACAGTAAAAGAAGCAGTGAGAGGCAAAAAGGCATCCTTTAAAAAGTGGAAGATAAATCCAAATGAGGAAAATAGAAAAGAGCATAAACTCTGGCAAATGAAGTGTAAAAATATAATTAGAAGGACCAAAAAAGAATTTGAAGAACAGCTAGCCAAAGACTCCAAAAGTAATAGCAAAAAAAAATTTAAATACATCAGAAGCAGAAAGCCTGGTAAACAACCAGTGGGGCCACTGGATGATCGAGAAGCTAAAGGAGCACTCAAAGACGATAAGGCCATTGTGCAGAAACTAAATGAATTCTTTACATCGGTCTTCATTGTTGAGGATGTGAGGGAGATTCCCAAACCTGAGCCATTCTTTTTGGGTGACAGATCTGAGGAACTGTCCCAAATTGAGGTGTCATTAGAGGAGGTTTTGGAACAAATTGATAAACTAAATGGTAATAAGTTTCCAGGACCTGATCGTATTCACCCAAGAGTTCTGAAGGAACTCAAATGTGAAATTGCAGAACGACTAACAGTCATCTGTAAACTATCATTTAAATCAGCTTCTGTACCAAATGACTGGAGGATAGTTAATGTGATGCCAGTTTTTAAAAAGGGCTCCAGAGGAAACCGTGGCAACTACAGGCCAGTAAGCCTCACTTCTGTACCAGGCAAATTGGTTGAAACGATCATAAAAAACAAAATTGTCAGACTCAAAAAATAACATAACTTGTAAAGGGAAATCATGCCTCACCAATCTACTAGAATTCTTTGAGGGGGTCAACGAGCATGCGGACAAAGGAGATCCAGCGGATATGGTGTATTTAGATTTTCAGAAAGCCTTTGACAAGGTCCCTTACCAAAGGCTCTTAAGCAAAATAAGCAGTCATGGGATAAGAGGGAAGGTTCTCTCATGGATTGGTAACTGGTTAAAAGATAGGAAACAAAGGGTAGGAATAAATGGTCAGTTTTCAGAATGGAGAGAGGTAAATAGTGGTGTCCCCCAGTGATCTGTACTGGGCCCAGTCCTATTTAACATATTCATAAACGATCTGGAAAAAGGGGGTAAACAGTGAGGTGGCAAAATTTGCAGATGATACAAATCTACTCAAGATAGTTAAGTCCCAGGCAGACTGCGAAGAGCTACAAAAGGATCTCACAAAACTGGGTGATTGGGTAACAAAGTGGCAGATGAAATTTAATGTTGATAATGCAAAGTAATGCACATTGGAAAACATAATCCTAACTATACATATACAATGATGAGATCTAAATTAGCTGTTAGCACTCAAGAAACAGATCTTGGAGTCATTGTGGATAGTTCTCTGAAATCATCCTCTCAATGTGCAGCAGCAGTCAAAAAAGCGAACAGAATGTTGGGAATCATCAAGAAGGGGATAGATAATAATACAGAAAATATCATATTGCCTCTTTATAAATCCATGGTACACCCACACCTTGAATACTGTGTGCAGATGTGGTTGCCCCATCTCAAAAAAAGATATGTTGGAATTGGAAAAGGTTCAGAAAAGGGCAACAAAAATGGTTAGGGGTATGGAACGGCTTCCGTAAGAGGAGAGATTAATAAGACTGGGACTTTTCAGCTTGGAAAAGAGGCGACTTAGGGGGGATATTATAGAGGTCTATAAAATCATGAATGGTATAGAGAAAGTAAATAAGGAAGTGTTATTTATTCCTCCTCATAATATAAGAACAAGGGGCCACCAAATGAAATTAATAGGTGGCAGGTTTAAAACAAACACAAGAAAGTATTTTTTCACACAATGCACTATCAACCTCTGGAGCTCCTTGCCAGAGGGTGTTGTGAAGGCCAATACTGCAAGGGGGTTCAAAAGGGAGTTAGATAGATTCATGGAAGATAGGTCCATCAATGGCTTTTAGCCAGGATGGGCAGGGAGATAAGGTGTCCTTATCCTCTGTTTGCCAGAAGCTGGGATTGGATGACAGGGCATGGATCACTTGATGATAACCTGTCTGTTCATTCCCTTTGGGGAACCTGCCATTGGCCACTGTCAGAGGACAGGATACTGGTTTGATGGACCTTTGGTCTGACCCAGTATGACCGTTCTTATGTTCTTATCTTATACCTACATTACCTGGTGGTTGTGATCAGTATCTTGTTTGTATGTTAGTCCCTTGGAACATTTGTGTAGTTGTTTACTAAGACTTTACCTTCCACTTTCAAAACCGTTGCCTAATTGTGACACTAACAGTCTCTTCATACTGCAGTACAGTCTGTTTTATACTTTCCTGTACCAAAAATGATAAATTTTCATAATGTAACATCATCTCTGAATTCAGTAAAAATCATCTACAATCTGTAATCAGATAATGGTTTATTCTGTCCAGCACAATGTCCTGACGTCTTTATATTCATTTGATCACCTAGTCTATTCCCATTCCAATACAGAATATAGCGCACAGATAAAGATCTGTATTAAGCCTAAAATCCTGCATGTGACTTTGTTTAGGTGGACTGATGAGCTTACACGGAACCCCACTGGAAAAAACAGGGCTCTAAGGAGGATCAGCGGGTAGCCTGCAGGAATGAGGTTTTGGATAATAAACAGATCAGAGAGAGGCGAGATGTTATGTGGTATCCTGATCCTAAGCTTCAGTTAACGGGGAACTTTATTTTTTAAGGAAAGTCCATATGCTGTAGAAACTACAGATAGACTCTAGTAATAGATAAAACATGCTCACTTATATTTTATACTAAGTTGGTATGCATGCATTATAAGAGTTTTTTATAAACAAATGAAACCCAAATATTTAAGTAATAGAAATTAGAGGTTTCAAGGCCAGAAAGAACCATTATAATCATCTTTATTATTGTGCCTAACACAGGACAAAGAACATTACCCAGCAATAGGGTGACCAGCAAGTGTGAAAAATTGCGATGGGGTGGGGTGTAATAGGAGCCTATATTTAAAAAAGGACCCCAAAATCAGGACTGTCCCTATAAAATCAGGACATCTGGTCACCCTACCCACCAATCTCCATATCAAGACCATTACTTCAGTTTGAGTTGTAACATATCCATTAGAAAAATATTAAGTCTTGATTTAAAGGTCTCGGGTGAAGGAGAATCCACTGCATCCCCCATTATCCTTTTTTCTGCTAGATTACAGAGCCTTCTACTATTAGAAATATTTTCCCAATGTAGATGTTTGTACAGCATGAGCTGTGGAGGACTTTTGCCACGCCCCTAGAGACTCAGTAAATTAAATAAATAACCTCTAAGCTTCTTTAAATAAAAAAACACCCCCAAAAACAAAAAAACCCCAAACACCGCCTGTTAAGGTGGTGAAAGTAACAGTCTCTATATAGATACATAACAAATGGGAAAATGAGGGAGCTGATAGAAATGACTAAAATCAGCAGTTAGAAAAAGCAGTTGATAAGGGAAGCTTAAGTTGTCAATTAAAAATCTGTTGCCAACAAGGTTAAAGACAATAAGAAAGAATTCTTAAATATATCTGAAACTAATAAGCCCTTGCAATGGTATAGATCTGATACTAGATAAGGATGGTAAAACTGTTAATCATGATGTAGAAAAGGCAGAAATGTTCAATAAATATTTGTTCTGTATTGGGGAAGAAGCAGAGTGATGTATTAATATCTTACAGTGATAATCTCTGTTCTGGCAATAACTAGGGAGGATATTAAACAGCAGCTATTAAAGATAAATGCTTTTAAATCAGCAGCAATGAATAATTTGTACACAAACATTAAAAGAATTGGCCAGCAAGCTCTCTGACCAACTAATGTTGATTTTTAACAATTCTTGGAACACTGAGGGCTGGTCCACACTGGGTGGGGGGGTGTTGAACTAAGATACGCAACTTCAGCTACGTGAATAATGTAGCTGAAGTCGAAGTATCTTAGTTCGAACTGAAAAGCACTTACCGCGGGTCCAGACGCACCAGGCAGGCTCCCCCGTCAACTCCGCTTACTCCTCGCGTGGAGCAGGAGTACCGGTGTCGACGGCGAGCACTTCCGGGATCAATTTATCGCATCTAGATGATTTGCCACCCGACGAATCAGGCGGGTAGTATAGACGTACCCTGAGGAAGTTCCAGTGAACTGGAGGGGGAACACCTAATTTTGCCCCAATATTTTAAAAGGGTAAACAGGGTGACCTGGGTTACTATTGACTGGTAAGCCTGACATCAAACCTGGGATAACCGGAAAGACTGATTATGGGGTGCAATCAGTAAAGAATTAAAGGATGGTGGCATAATAAATTGCAGTCAACATGGTTTTATGGAAAATAGGTCTTATCAACCAAAATTAATGTAATCTTTGGATGAGATTACAAGTTTGATTGATAAAAGTAACTGTGCTGACATAATACTTAGACTTCTGTAAGGTATTTAACTTAGTCCTGCATGGCATTCTGATATAAAAAAAATAGCACTATATAAAATCAAGATAGCGTATATTAAGTGAATTAAAAACTGTTAATTGATAGATCACACACACACACAAAAAAACCCAAACAGCAACTGGAAGAAAATGTAATATTGCTAGTAAAATCTGCAGATGATGCAAAAAAACAAAATGTTTTGAAGTGCTAAATAACAATGGCAAGAGGTTAGTTTTAGGGGCTGACTTGGATCACTTGGTAAGGAGGGTTTATTTGAACATGTGTTTTTAATCATTCAAATCTAAGGTCAGACATCTAAGAACAAAGAATGTAGGTCATACTAATAGGATGGGGGACTGTCTCCTGGAATGCAGTGACAAAAAAAGAAAACTCGTGGGTCAGGGTAGACAACCAACTGAACAGGAGCTAACAGTATGATGCTGTAGCTAAGAGGTTGAATGAGACACATAAATGGGAATATCGTGTAGTAGTAGGGAGGTCATATTACCTCTAGGTATGGCATTAATTATACCATTACTGGAGCTCTGTGTCTAATTCTGGTGTCCACGCTTGAAAAAAGATTTGGAAAAATTGGAAATAGTTCAGTCAAGAACTCCAAAATATATTCAAGATCTGAAAAAACATTCTCTTCCTTCTGGCGTCTGTACTTTCTCCTATCCCACCTCAGAGAATCTGATGATTATTGTAAACTTTTAGCATACTGGTGGTATTATTTACTTAGATTAAATATCTTGGCAAGTTTCTGATAGTTGTTCCTTTAGGGATCTTCTCTTAAATTCAATATTTATTTATTTTTATTTTGAAATACGCGTTTCCCAGTTCAGTGTTCTCTCTAAAGCTTTTTCCTAAATATATGCATGTGAAAAAAAGTGCTGTATTGTTAAATGACCGTGTGGGACAGTTGGATTTTTGATGACAGAAAACCTATAACTGTTAAAAATGCTGATTATGCTTTTTAGGTACAGAATTTGTTAACTATTAACATGTGTCTAATATAGAGGGGGAAATGGTAATTTAGTGGTTTTCATGTTGGAGTATCAACCACTCAATACAAGTTTTAGTTTTGATTCAATTTCGAGTTTCATCAGTCTACAGCTGAGTTCATTCACAAATTTTGATTGGCCTTTACCTTTGCTCAGCAGAAGTACAGAAGCAAATTAACAGACTAAATGAACTTCCACCCTCGTATAAGGTGATATATCCAGGTTCAAGCTAATTGTTCCATCAAATGCTTGCAGTTGGCCGTCAAGGGAGAGAGATCTCCATTTTCAGACACATGATTAGCCTGACCCTTGAGAAGGAATGCTGCTGGAAATGAGTGGAAAAACAAGAAAAGGGTCAGGGGAACAGGGTACTTTGGAAATGGAGAGGCAAAGAGAGATTACAATGAATGTGTTGAGGAGGAAGCTAGAAAAGGAAGATTCAAGAATGGAGGTTGGAGGGAGACAGGAGAAGACAGACTGTATGGGAAGCGATTTAAGACCATAGGGGACAAGAGGAGGTGTTAGTTAACAGAGGAAACATGATAGGGGAAATAGAAGAAAAAATCTAATGGAGAGTAAAAGAGGGAGAAAAAAGAAATGATGTGAGAGAAGTAAAAGAGAGAAAAGGAAGTAGGAAATGTGGGGAAGGAACAACAAGCAGGAAAACATGATTTATGGTTATTAAAACATATATTTTTAAAAGTATTCATAGTCTGTTTTATTGTAAATGACCAATGAGGAATACAACTCGATAGAAAATTATTGTAAATTTGTGTAAATATGGCCTGTTGGCTTCAACCAAGTCATCAGTCTGGCTGTCAGTTTTGTAACGATTGTGCAACTGGATTAAATAAAATTAATCAATAGGGATTTCCCAGATGTTTGGTTTGGAGCTACCCTTCTCCTGCTGCGACACTACAACAGTTAGGTCAATTGAGGCACTTGAGCTAACCACTCTTCCACTGAAATAGGAGGGATGCTGGGGGTGCGTTTTCAGCAAGGAATCTTTGTCTCCGGAATGCATTTCATCCCTGCACCCATGATCTGACAGCGCTTAATTCCTTTGACTTTTAGGGAACTCTGGAAGATCTATCTCATGTTCAAAGCTTTTCCTAGGTATTATATGAATGACCGAGGAATTGAAAATATTACACACCAGAGGCAGGAAGGGTTTTGTTATTAAACGATCATTCTATAAGATTGTATTATTGTTGTTACATACTTTTTATATATACATCAGTCTATAAGTGACTAGAGAAGAGCACAGATGATTTTTTCTGAAATAAAATTATATTTGTTTTTCTGTTTTATCCGTATAGCAGCATTAAAAGTTTAAAATCCATAATTGTTCACCCAAAGAAAATAATGTAATTTGGGGTTAGTTCTTCAGTCTAGAATTTAATCTAGTAGAGTTTCTGAGCGATAAGGAAAATAAAATTATCTTAATTCATATTTACTGCCTTGTTTATATTCTCCACTGGTGTCTGTGTTGTCAAATAAGCAGTGGCCTATATCTTTCTATTATTTTTTAGGAAAGTCATCATGTGGAATGAGATGAAAACAAACAGAAACTATATCTGTGGGAATAATATTTCCACTTGTTCAAAGTATTTGACACTGTATTGTATAGTGAACCATAATCCATATTTTAAATAACCCTAAGTTTTGAACAGTGGAATGTCATTTAGTAATATTCTGTTGCATTTATACAGCTTCTTTCATCTGGGAATCTCAAAACACTTTACAAACATTCATTAACTTGGCCTGCATCTCCCTGAATATAAATGAGAAGGAGCTCCTGACAGGATGATCTTAGGGAGCAGTCTTCAATTTTGAAACTTACCCCCCACCTTGATTAGCCAGAATTCAGATTTGTTAGCCTTTCAGGCATGCTGCAAAATCTATTTTGTCCCCTTTTTGATAAAGCAGTTGAGGAGGACGTGAGCTGCGGCGGATATTTTTATGCTGTGGTTTTTATTTTATGCAATGGGGGCGCAAAGCACCGGATGGGCAGCTGTAATTGCATTTTAAAACTTTTGAAGTAATAAATAAATAAGTAAAACTTCACAACACCCTTATAAATTACTGTAGATAAGTAGTAGTATTCCTGTTTTATGATATTGGTAAACTGAAGTACAGGGTGATAAGTGATTTGTCCAAAGACACACAGTGAGTCAGCGCAGAGCCTGCGTTAATCCCCTACTCAAAGCACCAGAAAACACTCCCTCTCTCATTCTTTATTCAAATAATATTTTCTAACTTCTAAGTGAGGTCTCCCAATTAGCCTTACTTTCCTTAATGACTACTAATATTCTCTGCCTTGGTCTCCTTTCCCTCATTATTAAAATACAGGTTGGTTGAGTAAGTAAATAAATCTACATCTGATTGCCATCTAAATGCTTTTCTTGTGTATTTCTGTACTTCAGGTAATTGTCAAGTCTGGACCAGGCACTTTTCTCAGCCTGGCTGTATATAATGGCTATATCTTTTGGTCAGACTGGGTGAGACGAGCTATACTTCGCTCCAATAAATATACAGGAGGAGATACAAAAGTTCTTCGATCTGATATACCACATCAGCCAATGGGCATCATTGCTGTTGCCAATGATACTAACAGTTGTAAGTTACAAAACAAAATATAATGGGTTCTTAATTATATATAGTTGCTTTCAGAAATTTAGATTAGCTTTCATCAAATTATATATTATGGTATTTCATAACCTCTTCTTTTCATTATGTGGAATATTAACTAAAAGATAGAGAACACTCCTTTTCCAAAGAAATTAAATTTTCTTGGAATACTGTGTATATTTCCTGGATTGAACATTCAGAAATGGAAAAGTACTTAGTAGATTATTTGCAAATATTTGTCGTTTCTGAATGTTTCATTTAATCATTTTACATTTGTGCTAAAAGTAGCTCCATCTTATTTAATACAGTAACCTCTCTGGCATCATGGCATTCCTACCTAACTGGTATATACAGAGACTTTTGTTTGAAATCTGTCAATGTATCAGTGACCCATAACACATTTACCCAGGAGGCTGAACTGCATTGAAGTCTGATGTTTCAAATAATACTAAGCATTAAGCAGATACCACAAAGTTAATAGAAAATGGCTTGTTTTATTAACTTGATAATACAAAAGTTCTTTATTTTTCAGGTGAACTGTCTCCCTGTGCACAAATGAATGGAGGCTGTCATGACTTATGCCTTCTGACTCCTGATGGTCGAGTGAACTGTTCATGTAGGGGGGATCGAATGCTGATAGATGACAACAGATGTGTGAGTAAGTAATACTAGTTGACATAGTGATCCCCCGTGGTGTGGTCCCGTCAGATCTCACAAACAAAATTGGTTTGGGCCAACCCATTACATGGATTTGAGACTTCTACCGCTTATATTTATTGTAGGAAGTAACATAGGTGCTTCAGTAAGTATTTTTCTTCTCTCTGTCTTAAGCAATGCCCTGGAATGATTGTGGAGGGAACTGTGCTAATGGAGATGACATCTTATTGAATGTGCAACTAAAGTTTTGACATTTCTATCCAATAAAGATCCCATGCAACCTTTTGTAAGAGTAAGGATGTTAACCTTAGTGTCCTGGCCAAATTCCAACTTGACTAATTATAGTCTATTTCTATTCCCTGACTTTTTTTCTCAGTTGGGTACAGTATTCTTCACTTTCTGTCCTAAAATGTGTAATGTTGTTATAATTTGTTAAACAGCTGTCAGATTCCAACATGCAGTGGTGTTGCTTAAATTATTCCTATACATAGATGTATATAAATTTGTATATATAAGTTTGTACTGTGTTTGGGACCCTTTAGGATGAAAGGTGTTATAAATCAGTTATTCCAAAGCCATTGTTTACAGACATCTTTCTAGTTCTCTACTGGATACCCCGTGACACAAAAGAGTGTGAGGAAGAGGATAGAGAGCTAAATCTTGTATAAAGTAGTTGAAGATTCACTGGAGATCCATTGTGGCTATTATTGGCCATATTGCACCTGGTGCTGAATTGGTGTTCTTGTAAAGAGAAGTAGCCGCTAGTGATTTGAAAGGATGCAACGTGCACCCTTTGCATTAATCTGGTTCTGATGTTTGATTTTGAGGGTGGATAGTATATTTGTCTTGCCCTTACCCCTCCCACACAGCTAATGTTCTTGGTCTTGTGCAGGCTGGGAGATGGGCCATCTTGCGTCCCTGCTTCGGGGACCAGTCACATTCAGAATGTGGAGTATTGACATGCCTCTTCCCCCTCTTCCACCCAACCCCATCAGCAAGCAAAGCTGGCCTGATTTGGAGTTGAGTACATGCCACTCCTTATGTCTGAATTACCCAGAAATCCTTGAACTGGCCCCACTGTAATTCGATTCCTTTGTCATGGTTACCAGGTTAGCAGCCCCGTTCAAGTCTCTCTGAGTGCACCCCCTCAGGTATTAGGCCTTGAGCCTTTGACCCCACAGCTCTCTTAAAACCAAGTATTGCTGTATCTTAACAATAGGAATGCAGTACAGCATTAAAGAAAAAAAGATTTTAAAACTATAAAACTGTCCCTGTTCACTTCTATCTTTCCTAAGGCTTATCATCCCCCTGAAGCTTACGAAGGCCCAACTGCTTCAGGGTCTCTCCACGGGACCTGTATCTGTATCAGCCTGTTCCTCATGAACAGTCCCTGAAAACTGTGCTCTCTTTTCTCTAGACAGCTACTTTAACTGTTAGTGTACTTTTGATCTTTAGACTCCCAGCCTTGGCAAAAACACCTGGCCAGAGCCTGGAATTAGCTTTACATCTAATAGCTCAGGTGTTGTCCCTTAACCGCTGGATCTGTTTAACCACTTGATCTGTTTTAGGTGTATTATCTGGATCAACTGTGTTGCCTTTTTGTTAACAGCCTGTTATTAAAATAAGGCAATATATGCATATAGTAAACATTCCAGGAACCCAATATAGCCATACAGTAGCTATCTCAATAACCAGTCACATACAGTATTAATAAATTATTGCAGATCAGCCCCACACCCAGCACATGCACATGGTACACTGTTGTTTAAAGCTGATCCTTTATATTTTATTATTAAAAGGTCCTTAAAATAACATAAAAGTCTTTTTGCTTGTATTTAAATATGTAATAGGATGCAAATTAAAACTGTTCTTTCATAACAGAGTAGATACAGTTGATCTAAAGTCAAGTTGCAGTGGTAAAGTAGTGCACCGTTAGTGTGCGTTAGATTTGAAGGCCTTTCTGCAAAATCACTTCTAACTGGCTATATAATTGAGATATAATGAGTTGTACAGATGATTTGTAGTGCTAACAAAGATGTTAATTAAACCTGTAATACTGTTACAGAGCGGCAGATTTTAGTCTAGCTGTGAAATCAATGCCAGTAGTGATCAATTGAGATTGTATTTGCAGTATTTCCAGAAAATGTTAATTAAGATTTCAGTAACTAAGTAAAGAAGCCCATGTCCCGTGTAGCCATAAAAGTACTGGTAATGACCTACGATTCAGAACTGAGAGAGAGAGAATGGGTCATACAGCTGGCTTGCAATCAGTTCCACAATATAATTAAGTCTGTAGCATGGCATGGCATTTAAATGTCCCAAAAGCATTAAAATCCTTAATTGGCACAGCTTCAATATATGCCTTGTGCCTCCTCATGCAAGGTGCTCATCTTATGTGAAAAATAAGCAATCTTAACTTTAGCTTTACAAAAACACTGTAGTGTCATTTTATGAGTCGCTATGTTTCCATTTAGAATACTGTGTGAACTGCTGGTCACCCCATATCATAAAATGTATTGCAGAGTTACAGGGGGTTCAGACAGACAGACTGAAAATATTGGACTTGTTTACCTGTTCATATGGATAACAAGAATATCCAGAGTTGTTATAGACAGTGCAAAAAATATATATATTTTTTTGCAATGGATAAAATCCTGATGGTTCAGGGTTTAACCCAATCACTAGCTATTAGGGATTAGGATGAGATTTTAAATTGAAGAGATTATACAGCATTTGTTTACTGTGTGTTTTCTGCACCTTCCACTGAAGAATCTGGTGTTGAACACTGTTAGAGACAGGATACTACATTAGAATCCTAGAACTGGACGGGACCTCGAGCGGCCATCTAATCCAGTCCCCTGCACTCGTGGCAGGACTAAATATCTAGACCATTCCTGACAGGTGTTTGTCTAACCTGCTCTTAAAAATCTCCAAATCTCCAATTCCTAGGCAATTTATTCCAGTGCTTAACCACCCTGACAGGAAGTTTTTCCTAATGTCCAGCTTAAACCTCCCTTGCTGCAAATTAAGCCAATTGCTTCTTGTCCCATCCTCAGAGGTTAAGAAAAACATTTTTTCTTCCTCCTCCTTGTAACAACCTTTTACATACTTGAAAACTGTTATCATGTCCCCTCTCAGTCTTCTCTTTTCCAGACTAAACAACCCCCCTTTTTTTAAATCTTCCCTCATAGGTCATGGTTTCTAGACCTTTAATCATTTGTGTTGCTTTTCTCTGGACTTTCCCCAATTTGTCCATATTTTTTCCTGAAATGTGGTGCCCAGAACTGGACACAATACTACAGTTGAGGCCTAATCAGAGTGGACTAGAGCAGAAGAATTACTTCTCGTGTTTTGCTTACAATACTCCTACTAATACATCCCAGAATTATGTTTGCTTTTTCTGCAACAACGTTACACTGTTGACTCATATTAAGCTTGTGGTCCACTATGACCCCCAGATCCCTTTCCGCAGTACTTCTTCCTAGGCAGTCATTTCCCATTTTGTATGTGTGCAACTGTTTGTTCCTTCCTAAATGGAGTACTTCGCATTTATCCCTATTGAATTTTGTCCTATTTACTTCAGACCATTTCTCCAGTTTGTCCAGATCATTTTGAATTTTAATCCTCCAAAAGCACTTGCAACCCATCCCCGCTTGGTATTGTCCGCAAACTTTATAAGTGTACTCTGTATGCCATTATCTAAATTATTGATGAAGATATTGAACAGAACCGGATAGACTCTGAGTCTGATTCAGCATGGTAATTTTGAGGATCCTAAAGAATAAGAATAATATTTCTAAATAATAAAAAATGGGGGAAGAAAGGTATAGGAAATGTTTTAAGATGCACATAACTAATCTTTGGAGGACTCAATGAGCTTCTCAACTTCGATGTCTGATATACGTGTAAGGTTTTGTTGTTGCTGTTTCTGACTGAAACTGCCATCCTGGATAGTCCAGATTTTATCCTGATCCATAATCCATGTTTTCAGTGCATCTCTTCTTCCTTCATAATTATCTTCACATTGAAGCTAAATAGAAATATTCTTTCAAGTCAGACTGGTTCAGCTTCTATAGTACAGAGATCTGTTCCTTCTAGAATGAAACAATGGGACTGATACTGAAAACGACCAGAACTATAGCAGTAGGAAAACATGAATTAGTGTAATATCATATTATAATCACCACTTCACCACACTCCTTCCCCTCCTGAAAATATGCTTTTTGTACTTTACTTCCCAGGATTAATAAAATCATTCAGCAACAATTCAATCATTTAGACCAACACCTATAAAATAAGTGTTCTGTAATGAAGTTCAAAAGCAATTAAATTATTTTTTAAAATACTGTAATACTATCCTAACTGCTGTTGCTAATTAATCTAATGATAAATCAATATGTATGGGAGAAAGCATAAGTCAAGAGGTTACATATACATACATATATGTTTTCCTTTGAAATGATAACTACATTATTGCCTCTGGTAAACAGATTAAAACACGCGCACATTTCACATTTCTGTAGTTGATTTGTGGCAGATATAGACGTACTCTGTATGGTATAAACAACTGATTTTCTGCAATGATTTTTCAGGCCATCACTTCACTTCAACTGCAGAAGTAGTACATTGACTGCCTGACCACTGCAGAGTATGTTTGTTTACAGACTGAACATTTGCGTAGTGCCATAAAATATTGTTGGGGATCTTAGTTGCAGCATCTGGTGGATAGTGATAAAGGTGTTTTTCTCTAGTTTTTGGCTGTGCTCAGCTGAAGAGATCTTGAGTTATTAATGATACTCAGTAGGCACAAAGCATTTTAACACTTCCATTAAGAAATTAATGTGCATCATGTGATATTTCATGACGGGCTGGTGAGGGAAAGGAGAGAGGACAACTGAGCCAAAACCAGAAGTTATAAAAATAATTAGAAACCTCAGCAAAATCACTGCCTCTAATTTGCCTACATGCATATCCATACATTAGGGAAACTATCAGTCTTCTGTTAGTTTCGCCTTATCTGGAACTAATTAAAATTATTTGTTTTTATTTGGTTAGCACCAGCACTGTCCTCATTACTGTACCATACCCTAAAAGAAAGACAACCTCTGTCTATGATGGGGCCACTCACCTGCCAGCTAGGTGTGTCTGCACCTGCACTCTCTCAGCTTTGCTCTGCTTCCTGTGACCTCTGTTGATAGTTAAAATTCTCGAGTGGGTTTTCAATTATTCGGACCTCCGACTGACTCACATACAGTCTGAGCCAAAACAGACCCCTTCCGGGGCACAAGTCCAACAGGGCCTCTCATAGTTCGCTCTGTAATGGCCCGATCCATTAGCCTCAGCCCCTCATGGGCTATCTTTCAAACTGTCCCTCAGCCCTTCCTGGGCTAGCTTCCAATGCTACTACTTTGTTAAGGAGCGGTGCCCCAAGGTCACTCCCTGGTAACTCTTCACTCTGTACTGTGCCTTCCTCACCCCAGCTCTCCAGTTCAGGGGTTAACACAGTTCATTAAATACTGACCCTCCTTGGGGTCTTCTGCCCCCTTCTCTGGGCTTCATTAAGCTCCCTTCTCTGGGGTTAGGCCACTCTGTCTGTGGAGCGGGGGAACCTGGTCCTGCCTAGTTCTCTGGGTCCTAACCCTGGGACCCTACAAATAGCAGCTACCGACTGCTTCCCCTTAGCTATTTGCTGCTGCATTTCCCTGGGCCACTTCTATTCTTAGCTGCTGCACCCTTATCTCAGGGTTGAAGTCTTGCTTGAGTCCCAGTCATTAGCCAGGGCACCTTCCTTGCTCCTCTGGCTCCAGCAAACAACTGCTCTGTCCAGGTACTGCAACTCCTGCACTTGTCCTTGCTCCCCAGGGTCCAGCCAGTAACTAATCTGCTCTGTCCAGCATCTCCTTTTATATGAGCCTGCTGGGCTCTGATTGGCTGCTCCCTACAGCCTCTCTCTGATTGACTGTTTTCCCACAGCCTCTCTAGGCAGCCTGGAGGACCCAGCACTATTGCTCTTTCCTAGGGCTGGTTGTGGTAGGACTGCCTGATTTCCAGCAGGGGGCCTTAAAGGGCCAGATACACTCCATTACAATGTCCAATGAGCTTACAATCTAAAAGATAGACACAATGGGTATGTCTACATTTAATTTTGTAGGTTAGGTTTTAACATATGTTAATTAATACAGTGGTGAATACAAGGGCTGGCATGACACAAACATTTGTTAGTTGTGTTTTTTAACTGAAGCGTGCAACCTAGGGTTAAAAATAGCTAACAACAAAGTTTCTGTCTTGGGACAAGTGTTTGTGTAGTGTCTACACTAGAATTTACAATTGTGTTAGCTTTTTGTTGGCTTTCTGGGCTATGCCATAGAATTTGAGTGCCTGACCTCTTTAGTCCATCCTCAATTTCATCAAACCCACAGAAACTGAAGATCAGTTGAGCAGCTGTGGGATGTTTAGGTAGCAAGTCCAGTCTGAAAGATCACTTATTCTAGTTGTACACCTTTCTATTCACAGTCTCCAAAAAACACAAAGTAATTTGGTTTAGGATTGTAATTTGCTTAATTTCCTTGTGCAATGCAAACTATTAAAAATGCTTTTAACACTTCTATTTTGTGTGTGTGTGTGTTTGTGTGTTTAGCTAAAAACTCCACGTGCAACATTTACTCTGAGTTTGAATGTGGAAATGGTGAATGCATTGACTACCAACTGACCTGTGATGGCATTGCTCATTGTAAGGACAAATCGGATGAAAAACTATTTTATTGTGGTAAGTGTTCTCAAACATTGTCACTTCAGTTTCTTAATTTGGGTCTCCTACACACCAGGTAAGTGCCCTAACCACTGAATTGAAAGTTCTAAGGTCACCATCATGACTTTCTACTCCATATTGTAAATGGCATCTAAGTCCAGAAAAAAATGGTAGTAACTATTTGGCAAATTCATGAATAATTTTGGTTGATCTGAAACTGCATTTTTTCGGTAAATAAACTACTCATCTGAAAAATTTCACAAGCTCTACTATTCACACGTGTAAAATTAAGCATGTTACAGCATGTCTACTATGCAAAGAAAAATCCACAGTGCCAAATCTCAAAGCCTGGGTCAAAGCCTGGGCTTGGGCTGTGAAGCTAAAAATAGCAGTGTAGACATTCCTGCTCAGGCTGAGCCTGAGTTCTGAAACCCAGTGAGGGGGGAGGGTCTCATATCCCAGGCTCCAGCGCAACGGGACTGTCCACACTGCTATTTTTAGCCCTGGGACCCAAACCCCCAAGTCCATTGACCTGAGGTCTGAGAATTGGTGCCATAGGTTTTTCTTTGCAATCCATATGGATTTACTCCATGCATGAATATATTTTAATGTTGGTCAATTTAGCTACCCTCTCAACTCTAGCATTTGATAGTAGTATATTTTCTATTACTTTAATTTACCTTAATTAAGATTGACGAGATGTGTGTAGTGACATTAGCTTCTGAAAAAATTCAGCATCTTTTCAGTTTCTAGGTGAGCAGCAGTGTTTGTGTGTTATAAATATAACTATGTTTATGTGGAACAGAATGATGTTTTAAACAAATTAATTTAAAAAAATAAACTCTTATCATCACAAGATGTTGAACATTGAAAGTTAAGGTCTTCTTTATGATTCTTTTTTTCTGTAGGTAGAGGTATTAGAATAATTGACTGGTTTATATGTTTGTCCAGCAACTTCTTTCAGTTGGACAATAAATTATTAGTTTCACGTTTTTTATAACTTACTGTGAACATTTCTGAAGGAAATATCTCTGTGATGTTTGCTTGTTTGTTTAAATTAAATGCTTGTTTATTATTATGTAAAATTTCTATATACGTCTATTACATTTATTTTACCAGAAAACAGAAGCTGTCGGAGAGGTTTTAGGCCTTGTTACAATCGCCGTTGTATTGCAAACAACAAAATGTGTGATGGCACAAATGACTGTGGTGACAACTCTGATGAACTGGACTGTAAAGGTAAATGCCAGCTGCTTCTATCTATGTCGAGAATGTATGTGTAATTTTGGGTGGAATTATACTTTGTATTTGTTTTTATTTGTGTGTTTTGGCTCTAAACCAAATGTGTGTGCATGCACTAGACTGAGAGAGAGATCAGAAGAAACATTACAGTGCTTGCTGATGCCTGTGTAAGTGTAGGCGAAGATCCATTCCTTCCTTCTCTCCCCTGCCTGCTCACAAGAGAACCAGATGCTGTTTCACAGTGATGGCGCCTGTATAAATCATATTAGATTAAAAGAAATGATGTGAAAAGAGTGGAACCCAGCCAAAAAAACTGACATATGGCAGAGCACTAGGTTTAACCAAGGTTGTATCCTAGAGTGTCTAGATTTGCACGTACAATTGTGTTTACTTGAACTAATTGAGAATCACTTAGCTTGCGTTACACCATGACCAAAACCTCTAATCTGCTCATAGTTTAAGTGACTATTATTAGGGTTCAATAGATAGTGGCTAAAAGCCCCACATACTTGTGGGATGGGGTTTTGCGGCAGTGGGAACCTCCAGGAAAAATTGTGACTGTGATTTTCTGTGCAGCAATGTGTGTTGTGGCATCTTTGTTATACTGGCTGTTAGTATGTCATGTTCTCTATTCTGGATCTGGGCAGCTTTTCTAGATGAAGAGAAAAGATAATGCTGCTGGTTGCACTAGCCATGTTCAGTGTCAATTCTTCCCAGCCATGTTGCAGTTTGGCTCTGTGCAAAGCTTATTGGAAAAAATATTTTTAAAATACATATGCTATAAATATTTTAATGTCCTTTTACAAATGTTAGTGAATATAAAGTAGTTGATAGCTAACACAAATCCTGAGTTGTGTTTCAAAAGAGAGATAATTATGGCAAAATCTCTAGCCAGAACCATCAGAGCAAAACTTTTTAGATATTAGTTTTGCATTAATTTGGATATTTGTGTAATCACTTACATGAATGCCAGTTCACAAAGAAGGAAGAAAGGGATAGTGTATGTATGGGGCAGTGGAGAAAGGCACAGAGAAGGGGGCAGGGAGTAATAAAGTGTGGTGCTGCAGAAAAGGATGGGGAAGCAATGAAGAAAAGAGGGAGAATTATTAATTGTAGGAGAGAGAGGCCAGAACTCAGTTCATTCTGTGGAAGGAGGTAAGGGGTTCAGGATTTGATTAACTGGGGGGCAGTGCTTCTTGCCTTCAGCAATGGAGGAAGGGCCCTCATACTTTTCTGTGTCTCCCCTCCATCCTCCTGTGTCTCCCATACTGACTTCTTGCTTCTCCTCTTTCCCTGCTCCCTAACTCCCTGTAACAGGACAGCACCCATCTCTTGCGAGTGCCCCCTTCTGGTCGGATGTCTTTGCAATCTTTCAGTTCTAGTGACCTCTGTTGGTGGTTTCTCAGGCAGTTTTTCAGTGACTCAGCCCTCCGGCCAAGTCTCACATACTTTATGTGAATCAGAACACACCCCTTCTGGGGTATACAGTCTTTAACTTGTCCCTGCCCTGGTCTGGGGCTGTACCACCAGGGCTTCCTCCCTGGAGACACTGTCTTCTTGCAGCCCTCCCTGGGCTCAGTCCTTAGTCTCAGCAGCCAGCCAGAAGCTCCTTCTTCACTCCCTCTGTCCCTGCCAGCAGACTGTCCTGGGCTCAGTCCCAGCTGCAAACTAGGAGCCCCTCCTTAGCTCCCCCAGTCCCTGCCCACACTGAGCTGTCCATGGTCCTGCTACTCTTTCAGCCAGCCAGGAACACTGGCCTCTCTCCTCCAGCTCCAGGCAGCAGCTGACTGCTGCTGTGTTCTGCAGCTCCTTTTTTATGGCCCTACTGGACCCTGAATGCCTGCTTCCTGCAGCCTCTGTCATTGGCTGCTTCCCCACAGCCACTCTAGGCCACTTGGAAGATTCTCTTTTTGTCCTTTCCTGGGACAGGGTGTGGCAGGACCATGAGGCCTTCAGCAGGGTGCCTCTGGGCCTACTCCACCCTGTCACATGCCCCCATTACCAGTGTTTCACTCTGTGCCCTGCACACTGCCTGTAGGTAAGGGGGAGTTACAGCTATGGCAAGGGTCTCTTCCAACCCTCCCTCGCTGGCTTGGGTCAAGGAAAAGGGCAGCTGTAATGAGGTGTTTTGAGCACCTCCCACCCCATGTCTGGACTTGCAGGAGCAGAGCTGGGAAGGAGATCTAACACCTCTGAGTAAAGTTCTTTTTACTTTTACCTTCCTACAGGAAGGAGGTAGAGAAGAGGGAATAGAGAGAAAAAAAACCAGTAGCTAGTGGTGGACTCTGCTTTATCCTTGCCCTTCTCCTCCTATGAATAATGTGCTGGTTTGGAGGGAAGAATGCAAGGAGCAGATTGATAGTTTTCACTTGATGGAGGAGAGAGCAGAACTGGACCTAAGCTGTGGGTATCTTTCTCTGCAGTCCTACCCCTCCATCTTGTGAAAATGGTATGGGCCCAGCAGCTCCTCTCCTCACTCCTACCCTGCTTTAACTCTCCTATCTGCTCCTGGAAGGGAGAGCATGTCTGTCCAAGGCAACAGCTTTGATTAGCTGGTCTGGTCAGAGAATGGGGAAGGAAGCCAATCATGTAGGGATTTCCACATGGGCCAAGAGGTTTCCCCTCATATCCCTAGAAAGTCTTAAATTTCGTAGTCTGTGGGAAAATCCATAGGTTTGCTGGGTCTGAGACCAAGGAACACAATATTTCAAACAAAGCAAAATTGTTTATGTCTTCCCCTAGATTTGTCCTATTAATGAAACGAGGGCTTTCTGAACTCTTTTCTCTCTCCCATTGTCTGGATTGCTGTTAGTGGGTTAGAGTCATTACTCAACACTTGCCTGAGTCATAGATGTGGTGGAAACAGATGTTACTCCTACTTTGTAGTTGTATGTTATATTGATTTTTTTGTAGAAATTAGCTTATGGTTTCTAACCTTTTGTGGTTGAAATCTACCTACCCTGGTGGGTTATAGGTGGAGTGCCCACCTCCTCCTGCACTCTTACACTATAGGAATATCTGCACTGTAATAAAACACCCGCGGCTGATCTGTATCAGCTGTCTTGGGCTTAAGGGGTCTGGGTTGTGGAGCTATAAAATTGCCATGTAGACGTTTAGGCTTGGGTTTGAAGCTTTAGCTTATATTTGTAATTGATTATAATATTAAAATGTCAAAAGCTATAGTACTGAAGAAACTGTCATGTTGAATACCATCTCATAGCAGAACATTTGTAATCACAATGTGCATTTTGAATGAAAACCTTACCTTGGTACATTAAATGCACAAAACAGCTTGATGAACCTGGTCTTTCTTTTCCAGCTAATGTTATGAATGCTCAACTCTTGTGATAATATATGTGTAAGAAATAAAAAAAAATTCTTTCTAAGGCCTTTTCACATAAAGGTCTTACTTGTGATACATGCTTTAACCTTTCTTTAAATGAACGGTTACTTAAAAAGAATGGTTTACTTATAAACTTTCAAAGCAATGCAAACTGCATTTAACTGTTTCTTTTTGTTACTATATACTTTGTAGAGTCAATGTGTGCTTCAACAGAATTTCTCTGTTCCGAAGGGATTTGCATTGCAAAATCAGCGCAATGCAACCAGGTCATTGATTGTGCAGATGCTTCAGATGAAAAGAATTGCAGTAAGAAATTCAGTTTTCTGTCACATTTGTCTCTGTCTCTCTTTAAAGTGCTAAAGTGTTATCCACATTTGATCTGCAATTAACTCTTATTTGAGTTAACTACTATCTTGGATACTAATATGTTCATGAAAGCTGAATAGCCCATAAAAAATATAGCCACGTCTGGGAACCCATGTTGCAAAGTGTATCAAGACATTGATTGATTGATCAATCTATAAATATATAGATTTGATTGTGTGGTATTTTATTTTCTCTTTCCAGATAACACAGACTGCACTAATTTCTATAAGCTTGGAGTAAAATCTACAGGGTTTATTAGTTGTAATTCTACTTCACTTTGTATACTACCAGAATGGATATGTGATGGATCTAATGACTGTGGAGATTATACAGATGAATATAAATGCCCAGGTAATTGTGAAAAGAAAAATAATAATTTATATCTGTACTAGAGATATAGAGAAACTATGAAAAATATGTATCCATTGAGAACTATGTGTTTAATGTACAAATAAAGATATTCAGAGGAAGTTGCCTCCTCCACCCATATTATCTGTGTTAAGAGGGTATGCAAATTATCACTAATCAATGCTGAAGTTCCTCTGAAGAAAACCACATTGTTTTTGGCTGTTTTTTCCCTCTAATGTATGCCTGTCATTAATTATTTTTATTTAATTGGAACTTTAATTATCAAAATGTCTAAAGTGTCAAGCTTCAGCAAAATTGCCCAAAGCCTACGAGTAACTTTTAATAGTGAATTGTATGTGTTGCTTGATTTCCTGCCCCTCCCCCCCACTTTCATGGGTGTTTGATTGAAGTACTTAGTACAAAGCTTTGAGGAGAGTTGTTCCACTTTAAGAGTTATCTATTTATGGTTTTGGTGATTATATTAATCTTGTTCTCCTTTGATTGCTTTTCAGTATACATATTCTACTTTTGGTGCATGTGTCAGAGACTGGAGACTTTTGGCCAGCATTGTCTGTTGTGGCCATGCACATGCCTTGAGTATCCTCATGCCCTTTGCCTAGGGCATATAAGGGTGGAGCAGGCCACTTGTCACTTAGTTCTTCTCACTGCCTCTGGCTTTGAGATGGAGCTGCTCTCTGTCCATTTGAAAGTACAACTAGCTCTCTCTTTTCATTCCTTGTAGATATTATCCTAATCCCTAGTTGTAGTTAGTTTGCTACTTGGCACCATACGTGTAGTATTTTTAGGGTAGGTTTCCTTTTTACCAGGAGAATCCTTATTATTTTCTTCCAGGTACTGAGATGGCTATTTCTCAGTCCCCTGGTTATGAATATTGTCACTAATGTCAGGATACTATGGCCGTTAATGACAGGCATAAGGAATGTTTATTTTGTATGGGGGAGTTGCACATCCCTGGTAAATATAAGTTATGTAAGTCCTTTTCACAAAGGACTTGAAAATCCAGGCAGGCTCATCTCCAAATATTTTTAATGGATGGGTTGATGAGACTGGGTTCAGACCATAGGTTCTTTGACATCTCTGTACACGATCTGTCGGTATCTAAAAGTACTCCCGGCTGAATGGGATCTACATCATCTCAGGCTCTGTCAGCTTCGTCTTCAGCCCTGAAGTTGAGGCAGGCTGAAAAGGATGTTATGCGAAGAAGGTAAATGGCAAGGAGAAACTGAGAGGCAGATCCCCAGCTAAAGTCTCCTCTAAGAAAAGAAGAGTTTCCCCACATTGTTATACCTCAAGAGAGTCCTTGTGGCCCCATAAGGCTACTGCTGAAGCTCGATTCCATCTTGGTATTGAATCTGCAGCGATGAAGCAGCACACAAAAGTCCCAACATGTGATGCATCATCTCAAGTTCCCTCCACATCAGGGAGCTTGGTACTGTCAACTTCCTGAATTACTTCCTCAGTACCATTGGGCTCCAATCTTGTGCTCTGGTATCACCAGTACTGGTGACTCTGGTACTGGCAATGCCATCATTCTCCACCCACACTCTGCTGTTTGCTCTGCTGCCCACTACTGTGCTAATAGCATAAACAGCACCAGGGAATCTCCAAGTGTACAAGAATCCAAATCCCCATTACTTTCCACTAGTTTGATTCCTGACGTTCTGGCTCCGTCTTTACTATGATGTTGAGCACTTGTATTCTTATGTCCACACCGGTTCATGGGCCTTCAATGCCAGTTTCTTCAGCTGCATCAACAGACTTACAGTGATGCTCTTGAGTAACAGTCTACTCATGCTTCCCCTCAGTCTGAAGAACTAGACAAAGAGATCCCATCTCACTCTGCTGACTTCTTGGCCCCCACCATAAATCCTCATCATCACCAGATGAGGCTGTGATCCCTCCTAGTAGGCCACAGCTTGATGCCTTTAAAGAGTTTCAGGACCATCTCAAGACTCTTTGCAACTTGCCCTTGAGGAGATTCAGGAACCTGTTCATAAACTGATTGACGCCTTTCAATCTTCTACTGCAGATAAAATAGCTGTCCAATCAACAAGGCTGTTATGGACCCTGCAAGGGTTCTTTGGCTCTGGTCACAGCAGCTCATATGTCCTGGAAAGCGGGCAAAAAAAAAAGCCCCTGTGCTCCTTGCATGGGGGGATTATTATTTTACTCTTATCTTGTGCCATTTCCTTTGTGGTGACAGCTGTTAATAAAAAGTCAAGACAACCAAATAAGAGTACACCAAAGTAACATGAGCCTAAAAGATTAGATGTATTTGGCAGAAAATCATACTTGTCAGCTAGTTTGCAATATAAAATTGTAACTTATCAAGCTCTGCTGGCCAAATACTATTTTTTAAATTATAAGAAGTTCTTGACATTCATAGACAAACTCCCTCATGTGGTGAGGGAAGAATCTTCCTCTTTGGTGACCGAGGGCCAACTGCTGGCCAGGACCAGCCTACAAGCTGCCCTAGATGTGACAAACACTGCATCATGATGAATGGTTATGGCGGGGGTGATCAGAAGATCCTTATGAGTTCAGGGTTCCGGCTTCCCATTGAAGATTCAGTTCATGGTGGAGGACTTGACTTTTAAAGGGCTGGGCTTTTTTAGCTCAAAGACAGATGATGCCCTTCATACACTGAAGGTTTCTTAGGCCACACTTCATACCCTACAGCCCCTAAAAGGAAACATATCAGATAACCAGTTCATATACTGCAGAGACCTTTTTCTCGTACATGCTCTTGCCACCAGAGACTATCATAACCTTTCAGAAAGAGGCAAAACTTTCATAAGAAAACACCATCTTCGTCAACTCCCCATACATCACAGTTCACTCCTAAGTCAAAACACTCATTTTGGCAGGACAGATAAGAGATGTAAACCCACTCCCAAGAGTCTAGAAGCATCATCCCTTCATTTTGGAAACCGATTAATGTATTTTTTCATACCTAAGACCAGTGGGTGCTAACATGATTTTGATGAGAGTCTATCCAGTTGTATACTGAGCCTACTCCCAGCCTCTTCTGCTTTGTTCCTCTTCAGAGACCCATCTCATGAGGAATTATTACACCAAGAAGTCCTCTTATTTATATCTCTTAGAGCAATAGAAACAGTTCCACCTCAATACTAAGGGAAGAGGTTCTATTATAAATACGTTCTTATTTCAAAAAAGAAGGGATGATGGGGCCCCATCTTGGATTTATGAAAACTTAACAGACTATTTTAAAAAATCCAAAATGTCCAAATGTGGGTGAATTTTAGATAATTATTCAATATTTTAAATGTTTATATGAAGTTACCGTCTGAACCTTTCTTTTTTAATTGGTAGTAGTAGTAGTGATGGGCAAACCTCATGTGTAAGAGGGCAATGCTAATGTGAGAATTTCTTCTGAACTCATGATAATTGCCTAATTTTCCTCATGATCCTATTACTACCATTTCTTACTACTAATTAGGAAGTCATTTGGGTTACCTTCATTTTAAAAGTGCTGTACAAAGTCGAATTTTATTTGCCACTCAGATGCTACAGTGATTAGTAGAGTATAAATATTTAGATAGATACTCCCTGAGCTAGCAATCTGTCTCCTTTCAGAGAACTATATTTTCACAAAAATAAATTTTAAAAAATCAAAAATTCATTGAAAAAAAGACCACTCTTTGGGCTAATTGGAAACAAGTAACCTTTTCCATTAGTTTTGAGAAATTCAGTAGAATTGTATTAGTTTCCTAATCATACTAGTAGATACCATTTTACATTACATTCTTTATTTTATCACAGTTTGGAACAAACCCACATGTGAAGAAAATTATTTTGGATGTCCTAGTGGAAGATGTATTCTGAACACATGGCTGTGTGATGGACAAAAAGATTGTGAGGATGGCGTTGATGAATTGCATTGTGGTAACAGCATTATCTTGTTCTCGATACAAAAACCATTGATACACATGTGCAAACAAAGGGTTTATAATTCATATTTTTATATAAAATACTCATTCTTTGTCTAACATTTTACTTCAGTGATTTTTTTATTGATGAACTCTTTGAAATCCAGACAAAAAGGTAGAGAAAAATATAATTCATTCAATACTTTAGAATTTTCTACTGCAACTAAGTAGTCTTTATTCTATAGATAGTGCTGGGAAACTATTAAAAATAAGAAAACAAGAAAAATACCTGTGGCACCTTAGAGACTAACAAATTTATTTCAGCATAAGCTTTCGTGGGTTAAGAACCCACTTCATCGGAAATAAGGTTTTCTGTGAAGTATTAAACTCTCCTATAAGCAAATAATATAATAATATAAATAATATAGCCACGCTCTCAACAAGACTGATGCTGAGCATTGTATTTAAATGTTAAATTACAAGGGCACATAACTTTATGACATATTATCACAAGATAACTTAGTATTGTCTCCCTTTAGTTTGATTTTTGTCTGTGTTTCTACTATTCTTCCTTAAAGTAAATTAAGATTTGTACATGGCATCCAAGAGTAACCCAAAACTAGTGCATCACACACTAGCAAAACAACAAGAAAAACAAAATAGCATCTTGACACTTTTAGGAATATGTGTGTTGTTAAACCTTCTCAGGTCTAATCTTTATGGAGAGAGATGATGGCAATACCCAGACTCCCCTCAGCTTGGCCTAAAGATAATGGTAAAAGCCAAGCACAAAGTTGCTTGTTGCTACCATGGTAATGAAAAGGAGAAATAAACAGTCATAACTTGATAAATGGTGCAATTTTCTGCCCAAATCAAGGTGAAAGGAGAAGGCTTTTACTACTTCTATTCCTGCATTGTCAGCAGCTCTTCTGAGCTAGGGCAAACCCTCTGCCTGGCTCATTTCATGGACAGTTAATGTTTTCCTAGCGTATCTTGATGTGTGGGATATATACCTCAAGACAGGTTGGCTCTAGAGCTTTGTGAAATAAGTACTTGGATTTACATACATTGAACTTAATATTTTTTTCCATTTTCAGAGCAAAATATTGCTTATTTTCTGTGTACAACAACTTCCTTTTGGACTGTTGTAATGCTTCAGCTATAACAATTTACTTTAATTGGTATAATCCCCCATTCTGGACACGGTTATACCATTATAAAGGTGTTTATACCAGTAAAGCTTATTCTGGAATGGAGAGGGGACTAAGCTATACAGTTATTTAGACACCTTTATACTGATGCGACTGTGTTCATTCTAGAGCCTGTGTCAGTATAACTTATTTTTAAAAAGAAAAAAAAATCATACCCCTAACCAAAAAAGTTATACTGGTACAAACTCTGCATGTAGACCAGGCCTAAGTAATTTCTATCTCTAATTTCCACAATTCTATATTATTGCTTTATTGCAGATCCAAGAAAATTTGATTTATGATCATAATGAGATATGGTCTTTTCCCCTCATGTTCTGCAGCTTTACCAATCTAGTCTCATCATTACAGAACTAAATTCTAGCACAATGGCACACCCTAGTTGCTTTTTCCTCCAGACTGAAACCTGAAATCTGTGTGCACGGTGTGCTTTTTTCTCCACTCATCATGTGGTCAGGAGCTAAACTCTACCCCATGAAGGCAGAAGGGTCAGACCTAGACACCGTTTACCAGGCTCAGCCTGTCAGCAAGCATTTTAGGCTTTCTGTTTTTTATTACTTTAAGAAATATTATAATACCCATTTGCCTTTTTTTGGTCTTCACTACCTTTTTCCAGTTTACAGCTCTTATCCTTTAGGAAACAGTGTGGACAATGTTTAATATAATTCAGATGGTAATACATGACTTTTTTCTATTATTCATCTTGGAATTATTTTTCTATCAGTTAAATCATAATATATTTATTCTTGTGGGGAGGATGGAAAAAAGGAGGCTTGAAGTTTTCTAAATGAAATTCTTAATATGAAACTGGATTTATTTGATATTCTACCGCAGATTGATTTTGAATTGAAGCAGAGCATTGTTATTTCCCAATGTATTCAAAAAAGTAAACAGTTAGAACAACAGAATGCAAATATAGACCAATTTTCCAGATGAGAAAAAGAACATGGAAGTCTTCTCAAGATGTAATTAAATAGTGAAATACAAAGATGATGGAAATGATTGAAGAATTGGACTACTTGTCTCTGCACTTATTACCATAATTGCAAAGTGGTTTGCTATAGCAAAAACATGTATGTGAAATGCATGAACTATTCTCTTATTTTAAAAGTTCTTACCTTCAGCCTACTCATAAAATATTTTTAAATTCTTTTAATTTAAAAGTTTTGGTGTGTCCTTTTACAAGTATTAGTGAACATAAATCAGTTGGAAACCAACACAAATCCTGAGTTCTGTTTCCAAAGGGACATAATCTGTGTTACATCTATAGTTACAGTTCTAAAAAGCAAGGAAGAGCTTTTACATTATGCTAGTGCATGCAGGAAAGTCGCTGTTCCTGTGAACATAACAAGCATAGTGCCTGATGTCTTCCCTAGATTCTTCCTGTTCATGGAATCAGTTTGCTTGCTCGGCACACAAATGTATCTCTAAGCAGTGGACTTGTGATGGTGAAGATGACTGTGGGGATGGCTTAGATGAGAGTGATGCTATTTGTGGTGAGTAGTATAATTTTTACTTTTTTATCACATCATATTTTTGGGACTGATCCTGAGACATGCAGAGCAATTGCACGGAAATTAATGGGAGTGGAGAATGCACAGCACCATTTGAGTCATGCTCTTTAACCATAAGCTATTAATTGTCTTTATTTCTAGAGCACAGATGATTTTTCTCCCTCAGGCAGATACATTTTTTGTGAGTGGAGTGTGTACTTTGTGGGTCTGTCTTCATAAAGTAGATATGGTGAACCAGTGTGGGCAAAATAAGAGCCAGACTTTTTTTGCCTGTTCTCCAAATCTGAGCCAACCACTGTAAACAGGTCCCCTGTTCTAAATACCTTTATATTTTGATGGTCAGTGCCTAACAGCTATCTGTGCTGTTTCCTGCTGCTGTTCTCTTTTAATTTCACTAGATACTGGCTTTTCCATATTTAGTCAAACCCCAGCATCTTTCTGAAAATCCATGGCTCTTCATATCTTACCTTTTTTGAGGAATCAGATATGTCCCTTGTATTCTAGAGTGCAATTAAGTAAAGAATCCCTCATATATGATTCATAGATTCTAGGGCTGGAAGGGACCTCGAGAGGTCATCGAGTCCAGCCCCCTGCCCTCATGGCAGGACCAAATACTCTCTAGACCATCCCTGATAGACATTTATGTAACCTACTCTTAAATATCTCCAGAGATGGAGATTCCACAACCTCCCTGGGCAGTTTATTCCGGTGTTTAACCACCCTGACAGTTAGGAACTTTTTCCTAATGTCCAACCTAAACCTCCCTTGCTGCAGTTTAAGCCCATTGCTTCATGTTCTATCCTCAGATGCTAAGATGAACAAGTTTTCTCCCTCCTCCTTATGACACCCTTTTAGATACCTGGAGACCGCTATCATGTCCCCTCTCAGTCTTCTCTTTTCCAAACTAAACAAACCCAATTCCTTCAGCCTTCCTTCATAGGTCATGTTCTCTAGACCCTTAATCATTCTTGTTGCTCTTCTCTGGACCCTCTCCAATTTCTCCACCTCTTTCTTGAAATGCGGTGCCCAGAACTGGACACAATACTCCAGTTGAGGCCTAACCAGCGCAGAGTAGAGCGGAAGAATGACTTCTCGTGTCTTGCTCACCACACACCTGTTAATGCAGCCCAGAATCATGTTTGCTTTTTTTGCAACAGCATCACACCGTTGACTCATATTTAGCTTGTGGTCCACTATAACCCCTAGATCCCTTTCTGTCGTACTCCTTCCTACACAGTCTCCTCCCATTCTGTATGTGTGAAACGGATTGTTCCTACCTAAGTGGAGCACTTTGCATTTGTCCTTATTAAACTTCATCCTGTTTACCTCTGACCATTTCTCCAATTTGTCCAGATCATTTTGAATTATGACCCTATCCTCCAAAGCAGTTGCAATCCCTCCCAGTTTGGTATCATCTGCAAACTTAATAAGCGTACTTTCTATGCCAATATCCAAGTCGTTGATGAAGATATTGAACAGAGCCGGTCCCAAAACAGACCCTTGCGGAACCCCACTCGTTATACCTTTCCAGCAGGATTGGGAACCATTTATAGCTACTCTCTGAGTATGGTTATCCAGCCAGTTGTGCACCCACCTTATATTAGCCCCATCTAAGTTGTATTTCCCTAGTTTATTGATAAGAATATCATGCAAGAACATATCAAATGCCTTAATAAAGTCTAGGTATACCACATCCACCGCTTCTCCCTTATCCACAAGACTCGTTATCCTATCAAAGAAAGCTATCAGATTGGTTTCACATGATTTGTTCTTTACAAATCCGTGCTGGTTATTCCCTATCACCTTACCACCTTCCAAGTGTTTGCAGATGATTTCCTTAATTACTTGCTCCATTATTTTCCCTGGCACAGAAGTTAAACTAACTGGTCTGTAGTTTCCTGGGTTGTTTTTATTTCCCTTTTTATAGATGGGCACTATATTTGCCCTTTTCCAGTCTTCTGGAATCTCTCCTGTCTCCCATGATTTACCAAAGATAATAGCTAAAGGCTCAGATACCTCCTCTATTAGCTCCTTGAGTATTCTAGGATGCATTTCATCAGGTCCTGGTGCAGGCATCTAACTTATCTAAGTGATTTTTCACTTGTTCTTTTTTTATTTTATCTTCTAAACCTTCCCCCTTCCCATTTGCATTCACTATGTTAGGCATTCCCTCAGACTTCTCGGTGAAGACCGAAACAAAGAAGTCATTAAGCATCTCTGCCATTTCCAAGTTTCCTGTTACCGTGTCTCCCTCCTCACTGAGTAGTGGGCCTACCCTGTCCTTGGTCTTCCTCTTGCTTCTAATGTATTAATAAAAAGTTTTCTTGTTTCCCTTTATTCCTGCAGCTAGTTTGAGCTAATTTTGTGCCTTTGCCTTTCTAATCTTGCCCCTGCATTCCCGTGTTGTTTGCCTATATTCATCCTTTGTAATTTGTCCTAGTTTCCATTTTTTATATGACTCCTTTTTATTTTTTAGATCTTGCAAGATCTCGTGGTTAAGCCAAGGTGGTCTTTTGCCAGTTGCATGGCAATATGGGACTCAGTTGCATTTGCTACCATCACAATTACTAGAAAGAGAGGGATCTGGTGTGATATCTGTTTAACAAGCAAGATTTCCCTTTCTCTTTCTCTCCCCTGCCTCTCCGCCCCCATCCCCTCTGCAACAGGTTTAGTGGAGGCAGTGTCAAGTGAGAAGGCAGGTACTTCAGACATATCTGCTATGGTACATTGTCAAAACCTAAGCGACTTCTGGCCTGAGGCTCAATAGGCTGCATGCCCACTAAATACACAACTTAAAGTAAAAAATATAAAAAATAGGAAAAGCGAAAAAAGGAGGACTAACCAAATCAATAAAAGCCACCACGCCTTTTTTAGGTTGTTCAGATGTTACATCTCTTCCTTATCTATGACTTAGCATTGGTCATAGATCCCTTTATGGATGAAAGCTCTATCACAGAATTAGCTGGCATCTCTGAAGATTACTTAAAGATAAAATGCTGTGGAGTGGGAGACAAGGCCCTATTTCATCTTAGGAGCAGGAGACAAATAGTTTCCAGGTGGAACGGGGCTGTCAGAAAGCATTTGAGTTTCCCAGTTCTCTGAAACATTTGAAGCGTACCTATCTCTAACATAACATAATTTAACTTCAGAAGTGTTTGAAATGCCAGTCTAATAAAAGCAACACCAGTTGTTTTTCATCTTGGTTAAAATAATGAAAATGAATCATAAAATAAATTCCTTGAATTCATTTAACTTTTGTATTAAACGTTCAAAGGCGTGAATGGAAATCTACTTTTTCTTCTTAATATATGCCAATTTGCTATATCTGAGAAGAGACATAATAATGATGGATTACATAAAAGCAATCCCTTAAAAAAGTCTTTAATAAGTACCAAAGGATAAATAAAAATCTGTTCTAGAGGAAAGTCTGTTTTAAAACAAACATGAAAAAGCCAACCTTAAGTAATGAAAAATTATTTTCTTTATGCTGGTAAAAGTCTTTTAAAGTGCTAAAGCTAAAGAACTTTGCAGGAAGAAGTACATTCATTGAAACTGTTGGGATTCTTCTTACCTCGCATTCATTGTTCAATACTGAGCATTTGGGCCCTGATTTGGGGCATGATCCTGAACTGCCATGGGAGTTGACAGTGATGAGCAGAGCTGAGGGTTGTTAGCACCTCTCAGGATCAGGCTCTTTATCCAGTAAATCCAAATACACAGTAGTTGCCTAAAACATCTGTCTATGCTTTGTAAAATTGTTCTACTGAATACATTACATGAAGTATAGTAAGACAGCTTGCCTCTTTCATTTACGAAAGAGGTGAAAGACAGTGTGAATAAGGTGAAAGTATATAGAAGGAAGGGTAGATATTCAAACCTTTAATTTAGAATACAATCCTAATCTGAATGTTTAGAGTACAGTACAAGGTAAATCTGTTGTTTTCAGCTTGCTTTTAAAGGAAAAGAAAAAATGCTCTGCTATAACTATTATTTATAAACCTCACAAAAATTATTCAATTGGGATTTAGCAACACTAATCTGTAGCATTTTTTCAGGATCAGTAACCTGTGCTGCAGACATGTTCAGTTGCCTAGGTTCCCATGCCTGTGTCCCTCAACACTGGCTTTGTGATGGTGAAAGGGACTGTCCTAATGGAAGTGATGAACTCTCTACAGCAGGCTGTGGTATGCGGTTTTTGTGCTAAATTTATTCATTTAAAAATATATTCTGACTTTTTTCTCTTTTCATGGTACTTTTATTCCCATCACCAGATGGAGTATTGAGCTGCATGGTGCATCATATGAAATACTGTAAACCGTCAGTGGGTAGAGATTGGTTAGTCATACACTGGGCCAGATCCTCAGCTTAATTAAATCAGCATAGCTCCATTGACTTCATTGAAGATATACTGATTGACACTAACTGAGGATCTAGTCCACTATATGTAACACATTGTATATGTTTCAAATATAAGTATTTGTTCCTTTTTTCACCATATTAGACAACAGTGGAAGCTTTATTATTGATTATGCATTTTACATTATTTTAGCAAGAAAAAGCTATATTTTTGAAATCACAGAAATGAGCGGTTTTCATAGAGGAGTAAGAGACCATTGTATCTATAATTTAGTCATGTTAATTATTCTCATCTCTACTTCTGGTACTTTATAATCTGCTGCTTCCCCATCTTTTGTTCTTGGTACCACTCCACTTTCTTCTATGTAGGTATATGGGTTATAATCCGATTAAGGATGTCTGGGATTTGGTCAGTAATTTAGGCGGGTTTGTATTTTATCTGTATTTGCTTAACTAAACTATGTTCTAAGTTTGAAAATGTTCAGATAATTTTTTCTCAGTTGACTATGTATCCATTATTGCATGAGGTCTGGGGTGGGTTAGCTGGATGAGGTCTGTGATGGGTTATTCTCCAGAGAGTTGTGGAGACATTCACAGAGCTGTCATTCAGAAGTAGTGTAACCAGGAGTTCTTTGCAGAACATTCTTCCCTCAATGAGGCAGTGCTGGGTATTACCCAAGTGCCCCTACCCCATTGGTGTTTTTTTCTTGTTTTGATTATTTTTTTAAGTACATTCAAATCTTTGAATCAACTTTCGTATTCCTTTTTGGGGGTGGGGCAAGTAGCTCCTTCTGGTATGGTATGCTACTTGGTGTATGCTTGACAAAGTGCGTGATTATTTGTTGCGAATCAGTCATTGAGCACTAGTTAATTTACTTCACTTGTTTTCTCTAATAAGTAAAGTATCTGTAGGTCCTGTTGTTCTGCGTGTTCCTTATTTTTTCTTACGCGCTATTTTTTTCCTTAGCTCCTAATAACACTTGTGATGAGAACTCTTTCACATGCCGTAATAAAGTCTGCATTCCCAAACAGTTTGTATGTGATCACGATGATGACTGTGGAGATGAATCAGATGAGTCACTGGAATGTGGCAAGTATAATTTAAAAAACAGTTAACAATCAGAAAAATCTCAGTCTGAATAATAGGACAGACATTTTAAAAAACCTATAGGAAATGAAGACAAGAATTTTTAGAAGATTTAATATTCTAATTTACTATTGAATGAGACAATTTGTTCACTTTCTAAATTTGTTTTAATATTTGTTTGTAATCTAATGCTGTTCCTGCTGAGCACAATTTTGTGCATACTTATTTGGGGCTAAAGCTATATGAATTTATAGCTGATTCTTTAAAAAAAAGAGTTAATATATAAAGTAAATACATTATCAGTTATCTATATATGTTCATACTGCCAGCTAATAATACAGTACACATTGTGCCATAGTAAGCAGTAAGACTTCTTTGTTGCTGTTTTATATTATATACATACTGTATCGGACTGCCTGACCTCACCATTCTGCATCAAGAAGTTATTGGTACAGGAGAGAATCTGGCATACAGCCTCTGTTCAAAAGTATGCCAGTATGTTTATTTGCAGTAGTCTTAGGCTTAATTTTCAGTAGGTTGTGTACACGCATATGTGAATCGACCACATATGTATGCAGAACTCAGGAATGTGTGAATGCCTAGTTCATGTGCATGCAAAATACAAGTAGATATGTGTGCACAAAATGTCCAAGCCCAATCTATTGTCAGTCTGACCCAGTATGTAGACAAAATCTAAAATGCCTTGTGTGTGCATGCTTTCTCCCTTTATGTGAACGTGGACATGGATGTGCGTGTGCATGCACACATACACAGTGAGAGGTGATCCATGTATGACTTCTAAAACATGAGGTTTCTAAAACATGAGGTTGCTATCTACATTAGGCATTGCTAAAGTTCTTATCTATGGCTTGTACATGGGTAACTGAAATATATATGAATATCAAGGGATTTTAAGAGTGAAGTATATGTGATTTTTATGGTAACATAAGCCTTATGTATGCTTATCATAATTTCCTCATGTCATAGCATTAAATCTATTAAACGATTAAGCATTCTGGGAAGGTAATATGATAATAGTGTTCCAGATAAACACTTATTTTTCTCTTTGTTCCTCCAGTCCAGTCCAGTCATTTGGAAGTACTTCCTCCCTGCCATTAGATGGAAATAGAGCATTTGAACTTCTGATATCCCTCTGTAGCTAAGGGCTTTGCCCCTTCAGAATCCTCGGGTGTTTCTGTATCCTGCAGGTGAAACAGCTACCAAGCTGGTTAATTTGTCCTAGGAATGGGAAGATTTCATCCACATTACCAAGACTAAATGGGCATAGGAGAAAAGTTGCCCACTCTTAAATACACCTTACCACTCATTGTAAGAGGCAGCACAAGAGCAGCTCCCTTGGTGAAACAGGGAGGAAGGGGGTAACCAAATCAGCCCTTCTCCTGCCACAGTCAGCTCAAGCACCTCAATACCACAGAGACAGCAGCCATAACAGAATGACAACCAGTGCGCCTACTTTATCACCCCTTGACTCCATCTCCTCCTCCTCCGCGGTGGGTCCCATGACATCTTGGAGGGAACACTGTGTGGACTTCCTTTACTGTCAGCAGTGTTCATATGCCACAAACTTTTGTGGGAAGTATTTGTACCATCACTGGGCATTTCCCTTCCTTTGTAGAACCTATTCCCAACATCACAGGAATCACATGGTCCTCCCTTCCTAGACACGATTGTTCTTTATCCACACCCTGCAGACTATAGTAGAGCAGCATCTGAGCTGGAAATCTTCAAATTCCTTGACTCTGCCTATCAGTCTTATAGGGCAAGTTGTCACAGTTGATACAAGATAAGACTACTCTCTCTGCTTAGAGGAAGTCAGAATCCCTAATCAAATTCATAATCTGGATGATTGTCTTCCAAATCTAGAGTAGTTTGGAACATAAATTAAGAAAGGTGGAATGTCACACCAAACAAGGGGCAACTTTCACAACCTGAGGAGATGATTCACAAACTTCAGAACTAGGTTCAATTTCTTCTTGAGGCCTCTTATTTGTTAATATTTATTTATTCTATTGCTTATATAGCATCAGAGATGTGCTTGGTGCTTTACAGTACAGATTCATATGGACTGGCTGCCCCAAAGGACTTATATGGTAGGATGAGAACAACAGGAGAAGATGACAATAAAGACAGGGGCAACAATGAGGATTCCCATCTGATCTTACAATGGAGCTGTCTTCAAGCTTTTAAATTACTATTATTTGTCAAGTGCCAACATGTTTATGATAGAAACATTTAAATGTATAGAGGCAGATTCTTTCCCCCGGTTCCAGTCCATGTGGTGCAAAGGGACCTGGAATCTGGCTGTAGCTGACATTTCCAGAATTCCACTAATGGCAGCAATGTGATTAGAGTACTGTTGTTTATATATTTAGTAAATATTTATTTCTTTAAAGATACCATCATTGTAGGATTCTTACTGTCAAGGGTCTCATGGGGGTCTCAAGTTTTTAGCTCTCTGAGGCACCTGTAAGTTGTCCTAGGTGTTCAACCAGTTGAGTATGCTCCAACTATATGCACTCCCATGTCCTTGAAAATTCTCAATCCTGTCTGATCACAATCAGAGAATAGCTCCTAGAAGCTAGTGCCCAGTCTAAATGTCCTTTAGAGAGACAACAGATATACTCTATCTATTGTTCTGGTTTCCAATCAGTTCATAATAAAGATTTTGTTTTGTGTTTACTCCATTATTCAACCATTTGGCTTCTGTGTTCCCAAAATGTCAATTTTTTCAGCATTTCACTTCTTTTCTTATTTCTGAAGGAGCATCTTGCTTGCAGGCATTATTTCAATCCAGGAGAACTTTAAAACACTTGACATGAATTTATATACATATATATTATTATTTTTTATTCCAATTCTATCTGCCCTCCAAATTGGCATAGTAAACCAGTCCTGATATTTTTTATGAGCTGTGGCACCTTGGAGATGTTCCGTGGCACTTCAAAGCTGTATTGAGGGATGACTTGAAAAGTCATTCTATGCAGCACTTTAGAATTTCTTATTGTCACCACTTTGAGGTTCAAAGAGCTGCTGATACTCTAAGTTTATTTCACATTGGATGCTCTGAGGAGCTACATAAGCTGGACAAAAATGTATTCAAGATTACCAGTGGACATATGTTTTAAAACTGTGCCTACAGATGTTTTGAAATAATGGCAATGGCCACTTTAGCAACTCATGATGCACTCCGTGCCCTATCAATCTAGCGGAGATGAAAATCTAGGTGCCAATACACTAAAAATATTGGTGCTCATGCACCAGTATGTGTGGGTGCCACAACCATGGCAAGGATGGTTACTAGCACCCGTGTGCTGGACAGACTGGGTTTTGACAATAAGTTGTGCTGATTCATTAGAGAGGCTTAGCACCACAGGTGCAGCAGCACTGGTCCAGTGCCAGTGATCAGAGGACCTTCACATGGCAAGGAATGGTGCTAGTATTCTCAGCACTCTTGCACTGAGAAGGCACCATGCCAGCAGAGTCCAGGTCCAGAACAACTTGTCACTGACAGCTAGAGTGACCAGATGTCCTGATTTTATAGGAACAGTCCCAATTTTTGGGTCTTTTTCTTATATAGGCTCCTATTACCCCTCACCCCCTGTCCCGATTTTTCACACTTGCTGCCTGGTCACCCTACTGACAGCCATTAGTGACCTCCTGAGCAAGTGTCAGGATCCTGACAAGGGCAGTCAGGACCAAGGGTTAGAGCAGGGTCAAACCTGAGGCTGACAGTTGCAGAGGAGTTAGCAGTCAAGTTCCATATGCCAGGGTCAATACCAAGGATCAGAGTTTGAGGCAGGTTTCAGAGTCTGGATCAAGAAGGCAAGGTCCAAATCAAGATGAGGTTGAAGCCAGGAGTTTAAGAGTGGTCATGGCGGATATAGGAAATCCACTCTGTTGCCTGGACACTTCCTGGAATGTCCCTTTGGTTTATATAGGGTGGGGAGCCAATCAGGAGCCATGAGGCTGTTGCCTGTCAGACTGCTTGAGGCGGGACTTCCTGTGGTCTGTGTCCACAGTAGGGTTTCCAGGTGTCCAGTTTTCAAGTGGAAAGTCCAGCTGAAAAGGGAACCTGGCAGTGTCCAGTCAGCACTGCTTACAGGTTACTAAAAGTCCGGTTACTCAGAGTAACCAGCCTCCACCACTGTGGGGTGGGAAGAGCAGCATCTGGAGCCTGGATGAGCTGCTCATGGAGAGAAGTGGCCGACTGGCTCCTGGCTGGCTCCAGCCTCTTGAGCAGAGAGGTAGGTGTGTGTTTGGGCGGGGAATTCTGTCCTCCCCACCTGAGCCCTGATTCCCCCACTCTGTCCCCTCGCTCTGGGGACTGAAATCCCTCCACACCCCGCTGTGGTCCAATTGCCCCTGCCTCAGCCCCTCACTCCAGGGACCGCCCCCTCCCTCCATGTCAGCTCCTCCCAGACTGGCTCTGCAGGCAGCAGTTGAGTCCTGGGACAGAAGGGGGTGAGTGATGGGAGGAGCAATCGGCTGGCAGGGCCCAGGGCAGAGGGTGGGGCAGGGTGTCCGGTTTTCAACTGTTAGAAAGTTGGCAACCCTAGTCCACAGTGGGTCATGGGTAGTGGAGTGGAAGCTGGTGATGGATGCTGCTGAGTGGCAGCTTGGAGATGTGTTCTGTAGGCCTGGGTTTGAGACCTGCTGGGCCTTATAAAAAGTCCCTTCCAATGAGACACTAAATTTCTGCACCTCAGTTTTTCAGTGCGCCATTTTTCTGGATTTTGTGCCACGGTGACTGTCCTCAGTAATCCCCATACTTGTCCATGAAAAAAGAGAGCTCTGTGTTTCTCTGTCCTTAGCAGCAGCTTTATTTTTGACAATCTTTGTGGCTCTGATGAGGTATTTGGTAGCTCTCGACCAGTCTGATATTTAGAGCTCTGTCTCAGGCACTCTCATTTCTGTGGCCTTTGGGAATCTGTGTTGCTCTGAGTCAAGGTAACTTTGTATCTTGGGAGTCTTATACTTCAGGAGTGTCATACCTGTGATTTGGCACTGTATATAGGGTGCTTTCCAAGAGCATCCCTAGTTTATGGGACATGGAGAGTCACTGGTGAACAATGCTGCCTGGCATCTAAAAGAGAATGTACACACTGGTGCAGTCTACTCCATTGACATAGGTCTGAACTGATTTTTCTTATGAGCAGTCCATAGCTAGTAGAGGCAAAGCTTCTAAACAAATGGAGGATGCCAGCTTAGATGCAGGCAAACACTATGCTAGTGAAACACAGAGACTCCTAATCCTCAAAATACCTGAAGCTAATGACATTTTTGCACAATATACGTATAGGTTAAAATGACCTTTTATTATCTGTTACCTACTTTGGACAATTTAAAACTTTAACCCAGGTAGTTTAACACAAAACGGTTGATTTTCATCATGAAGTTGCACTGTGTTTGCAGCATCCACCATCGGTTCATTCCAATGGCTCTTCCTTTGCCAAGGAAAAACAATGTCTTGCAAAACTCCTTAAGCAATACAAGTACTAAATTGTGGACTCAACCCTTCATTATTTGTCCCAAAAGGGGCAAAGCCCTAGGTCTCTGTCACCAGAGAGAGAGAGAAAAGAAGGCCAGATGTCTCGGGATAGTCTAGAGGCAGTGTAGCACCACTCACAGATGCTTTACTTTTGAATTTTGGGTCAGGAAATCCTCTATTTACTATTTCCTCCCCCCCCCCCCCCCAGTTCTATTGATCCAGAAGAGTATTAGGAAAGTCAGACAGGATGGAGTTTTGATATTGATAATAGCTCTGGCCTGGGCTAAGCAGTTTTAGTTCTTTTCCTGGAAATGACTTTGGTCTTTTAAGTCTTCCGAAACTGCCAGAGATGTTGGCACAGGTTCAGGATGAGATTTTTATACTGGTTCTGAATTCTGTATCTGCCAGCTTGGCTTTTTGGATTTCTGGAAGCATTAGATCTATAGTGGTTTACTGTAGTTTAAAATATCCAGTTAGAAAACCTGAAGCTTTTGACCAGAGAAACATACTTAATGAGGTGGAAAACTTTCTTCATCTGGGAAGATCAAAATGGGGAAGATCTGAAACATCCCTTGAACCCTATTTTATTTGGATGCAATTGCAACAATAAAAGTATATTGTTTCAAGCTGTAAGGGTCCACTTGGCTTTCTCAGTTTTCCACCCTTGGTTGACCTTTTTTTTCCATTCACTAGACAGTAACCAAATTTCTGAAAGGCTAGTTCCACACGTTCCTTCCATTGTTTTGAAATGCGACCACTATGGGATTTGAATTTTGTCCGCAGGAAGCGACAGTGTCTTATAAGCCTTTGTCAAACTGCTCTCACTGCATTTCTCAGTTAAGATGATGCTCCTAAAAGCAATAGCATCAACCCAGATAGTTGGTGAGATTCAAGCCTGAGGGCTGAATCTCCTTATACCATGTTTAGGGCTGCAGGTTTGTCATGATACTATGAGTTTTCTGTTTTTCTGTGACTGAAAATTTGAGGGAAAGGACACTGATCACCTGCAGCGGTGCCCTTTGCCCAGCAATGCAACCATAATAACAGCCTAATAAGGAGGGGCAACTGAGGGTGGAGGCTTGAGAGTGAGTTCGTACCACCCTCACTCTGCAGCAGTGTCACCTGTCCTGCAGGGTTGGTTCTGGTTCTCCAGTCTGGTGTTGCAACTCAGATGGAAGGAGTCACAATGCCTCTCAGGTTTGGCCTGACCAATCCTCAATGATGACGAAAGTCTGGGCCAAACCTGAATGGCATTGCAGCCCCATGCACCAGCCTGAAAATGCTACTCACTCAAATTTGGTCACACAAAAAGTGTTTCGATATGATTTGTACCTGTGGCTTTACACACCATTTCCCACTAAACCCATGACTTTTACCAAATTTACCATGATTGTTCTGTAATTTTTTATTTTAAAAAATGCTGTGACAAATCTGCAGTCCTAACTGTCTTCCATAGGGATAAAATGTCTAGTACATCTTGTCTAGAATGGTCTGTGATTTCCATCTGAATTAGTTCATTAACCAGCCTGCAATTTTCCTAATTACTCCCAACAGGGAAGATCAAGATCCATATTGTAGACATCTAGAGGTCTTAAATTATTATCTATATAGGATCAAGCCTAATTGCAGGGTCCCCAGACCTTTAATGACATATGGGTCAGTCCAACTCAGGTAAATAACCATGATTGTTAATTACTTGACATCCACCCACAGATATCCAGACATTCTTACTTAGCTTTAATGCAGCTTCCATGGCATGCCTTTGCACAGAGTCCTTCACTGATATATGCAAAGCTGCTACCTTGAACTCTGTATACAATTTTATGTAGCATTACTCTCAGATTGCTCTCTAATCTGATTACCAATTCAGGAGAACAAACTTTAAATCACTTTAAACTACTCCTCCTCAGACCCATCTCCTGGAGGGTTACTTCTGCTTTTTATTCTCCAACAAGTGGATATCCAAATGAGCAATTCTCAAAGGGAGAAAAAAAGACTGCTTACTGTAGTAGCTGTAGTTCTTCCTGAATCATTGTTGAAATGGGTCCACACTCCCAGATCACCTTCCCTTCTTTGAAATTTATCAGACAGGAGTTTCTCAGTTGAAGGAACTGAAGGATAATTATGGCTACTCCTCCTTTTGTGCCCTTACAACCTTGTTCAAGGAAAGGGAGAGTAAATGGCCAGAATGGACACTGTTTTTAAGAAGATTCCAAGTTTGCATGTCCAATGTGCATTGGTTTCAAGTGTAGGAACCGTGGCAAGTTACCATTTTCCCCCTACAGCTCCCATCTACATTGCTCCAGTACTACACACTAGGGCACATCAAATTGCCATGCTGCGAATAATGGGACTGTATTTAGGAGCTCATACTGTATAATAAGATTCAGTGCTGACAGGCACAGCCTCATAACACATGTCGGGAGTCACTGGCAACTAATGCTCACACCACTCCAAATGGGATGTATTAACAGGAATGTTGTAAGCGAGATACAAGTAATTCTTTGGCTCTACTCCACGCTGATTAGGTCCTAGCTGGAGTATTGTGTCCAATTCTGGGCATCACACATTGAGAAAGATATGGACAAATTGGAGAAAGTCTAGAGGAGAGCAACAAAAATGATTAAAGGTTTAGACTGGAGAAGAGAAGACTGATGGGGGACAGGATAACAGCCTTTAAGTATGTAAAGGGTTATATAAATTGTTCTCCTAACCAATGACGACAGAACAAGAATGGGCTTAAATTGCAGCAAGGGAGATTTAGGTTAGACATTGGGAAAAGCTTCCTAACTGTAAGGGAAGTTAAATTATCTAGTGAAGTTGTGGAATCTCCAGGATTTGGAGGTTTATAAGAACAGGTTAGACAAATATCTGTCAAGGATGATCTAGATAATACGTAATCCTGCTTCCCTGCAAGGAACTAGATTAGATGACCTATCAAGGTGCAGTGCATGCCTACATTTCTATGATTTCTATAATGTATTGTAACAGTCTCAAACTAGCCATGGCAGACAGTATAGCCAGAGCAGGTCAGCCTCTACCTGCCAGGCCAACTAAGGTACTCAGCAACAAAGAACTTCTTGATCTAGAACCCAGTTTTCCATGAAAACCCATTTCAATGTATTGCTTATATCCAGCCTGTTGGCATTAAAAATCTAAGATGAAACTTATTCAGAAAAGGTAATGTTGCAGTCAAGGCACTTCACCGACTTTAGAATCGGGCGGGGGGGGGGAGATTCTTCTTGGTGTACCTCAAGGCCAAGATAGTAGACATCCTGATTGTTTCCTGAGTTTGTTTAGATAAGAGTCTATATTTCACTGAAGCTGCAATTTGAACAATTTGCTGCATTTATAGTTATAGTCTATCATTTCTGGTTAGGTCATATTCAGATATGGTGGAAGTCCTCAAGGCAATTACAAAAATGAGGCCAATGCTCAGATGATCTAGTCCTCTTTTGCATCTGAGTTTGGGTCTGAATTCTCTTAATATTTTTACTATTTTATTAGTCTTTGATAACTGTTTCAATATGGATTCTGTTCCATTTCATAATCCTAACTTATTCCTTCAAGGTTTATTCTTAGTGATTATTCATTTGTCCATAAGAATATGGGAATTTCAGACTCTCTGTTGAGGGAATCTTATACAAGATGTCCCCAGAAGAGTATGCAGACAAATGCTTTGTTCTCCATGAGATCCTCCAAAAAAGAAAGGAGCGTGAGAGTTAACCATTTCTACTTAACTAGAGTAACTGATCGGCAAAGCTTATTTAGAAATATGAAAGAAGGTCCAACTTCAGTTCCACATTTCTTCAAAGCCCATTCAACCAGATTATAGGAGCATCATAGAGAGAGCAGAAGCACCTATTTGTCAGATCTAGATTGACTTGGTTTTAAATGCCTGTCTTTGCCAGACACTACAGATGGGAAGTGGAGGCTTTCGCTAAGACAGTCATTGACACAAAGCTGTCTCAAGTGTAGCTGAGGCCTGGCCCAACATGAGTAATTAATACATGAAGGGAAGTTTCATTTTTTTAAAGATAGAATTAAGGACAGTCTATTTTAAAAAAGTTACGGCTTTATGAAGGTTCCCTGTTGAGTTATTCTGGCTCCTCTAGTGATTATTACAAGTTAGATACAAGATAATTATGTTTTATGGTTCCAGTAGTACATTAACTCCATTCAAAATGTCAATGGAGGATACTGAGAGAATAAAGCTCTTGGATACAGAGGGATGTCTTATCTCAGAAGGTCAAGTGCTCTGATTCCATCTGCTGGCAGAGAAGAGCTATACCCAAATCGTGTAGAATAACTAAAGGAAAATTAGCTGGTATTATATTTCTCCTTCTTGTAAGGTAGCTCTACTAATGCTCATGTAAGATTTTTGCAGATGAAACAAGTCTTCAAAAACAACCGTCATCTTGGATTTGCTCCTCAGAAAGAGCAAATCATTTTCAGAGCTTTAAAAATTTCATTTTTTGCTGGAAAAATCTGTTGGAATGTGAACATTCAAAAAGGCAGGAAAAACAGCTGCAGGGAATTTTGACTTTATTGTTACTCCCATGCATAGCGTAATATTTTCATGAGTGTGCATGCACTCCTAAGATAAAATTCTATGTTTTTTCCCACAGTGAAACATGCTTTGTACAAAAATGGCAAAATTCTGCTACTTGTGAAAAGAACATGAATTTCATTCATTTGAATTGGTTTCTTGCAGGAAAATGTGATTTTTCCACCTGAAAAAACATGTTTTAAAATTGCAAGGGAAGAAAAATTTTATTTTACTTTTGAGTTTTTGCCATTTGTGGATTTTTCTTATTAAACTCTGGCAGAGACTCCCTTCTAAGGAGAAAATTCTAGATGTCCTTTTTGATTTTCTCTGGCAAAAATATATTTGAGCATCTCAGAAAATAATCTTGTGCAGCTTCCAGAACTGCATTGAGGATTTTGTCTTTTTAAGGAGTCTATCTTTTGAGATGCACATGTATAAGCATATTTATCTGTCTGTATCTCTCTCTCTATAGAGAGAGAGAGATAGAGATACATGTGTTTACTTGTATAGACTCTTATGAAATTATGTGAAAATATATGCATATGCAAAGTATGAAGCGGTAAAGCTTTGATTACTCTGTTTCTAGGGTATCGTCATTGTAATCCTGGAGAATTCAGTTGTGCTGATGGAAGGTGTCTCTCAAATTCTCAGTGGCAATGTGATGGGGACTTTGACTGCCCAGATCATTCTGATGAAGCTCCTGTAAACATAAAATGCAAAAGTTCAGGTTCATATTTTTTTAAAATCACATATATGTATTTTTTCCCAACAAGCCTAATTTAGAATTGCAGATAGAAAGACTATAATCCTAATAACTGTATGGTACAGTCCTGTCTCTTTAACGCTTCATTCATCCTGTGAGGAGGATGCAGTTGTAATTTGTCATTCCTGCACAGCCAATGTAGTTTATCGGTCTCAGCTGATAAAATAAAGCTAGCCACACCAGATGGTTCAGGGGAGCTTGTAGTTTGTTTACACATGTGTTTCCAGCTAGTATAGACTAGACAACATTACAGTAGTTACTATCCAACTTTATAGGAGTTGACCTGCTCTCTCCATCATTTTTGAAAGCAGGGAGAGCAGACATAACAGTACATTCCAATAACACAGGATTAGAGCTGACCAAACCAGAATGGAGATATGTTGGATTTCTCAGCTTCACGCCATTTTAAAGTTCTCTCCACTTTTATTAGTCACAAAATGTAAATGTGTTCAACTCCTTTTATCAATGCCACTGAAGCTTAATTGTTTCTATTATGCTAATTAATCCTGTTCTGGAGGTAGAGGACTATTCCATGTCGTCTTGCAAGGGGAGAGCTATATGTGAACAGTTCTTCCACTCACACCTTATCACTCCATTAAGGCATTAATGTAGCCCATTATACAAGCTTTCATGAGGATCATGCATTGTCTGCAAGATGATACTATATTATGTGGATCCGAATGTTCACTATTTAAGATTCTGTAGCTAAATTAGAATACCTGAGCACAGGTGTAGAAATTTGTTCTGTGAGGGTGTGAATGTGCGCATTTATTTCAAACTTGGAGCTGACCATAAGGATATAATCCTGTTTCTGTTAAAGTCAATGGTAAAATTCCCACTTTCTTTATCAGGATCAAGACTGAGCCCTGAATACTGAACCATGTTGAATATTGATATTTAAGCAATAAATATTAATTACTATTTGTTTCCACTACCATGTACAATAGTAATTTTAATATTTAATCACATATTGCTGCATAGATTTCAACTCCTAAGGAGTTACTCAAGTTATACTAGCTGTTGTTACTGGTTACCTTGCTGGCTCAGCATAAGTACTTAGTACGAGACAAAGGGTATGTCTGCACAGCAGAAACCCCCCTGTCGTCCCAGATCACAGAGCAGGTCAACTGATTCGAGTATTGCAGGGCTAAAAATAGCAGTGTAGACATTTGGGCTCGGACTGGAGCCTGGGTTCTGAAACCTGGTTGAGGGTCACAGAAAATGTCTACACTGCTATTTTTGTCCCAGCAGCACAAACTCCACATGCCTAAAGTCAGTTGACCCGAGATCTGATACTAACTGCTGTGTTTTTTGTTATGGTTTTTTTGTTGTTGTTTTTGCTGGGTAGACATACCCATAGGAAACATGGGTGCCATGCAGCATGCATGATGGAGGCCCTGAGAAAGTTCCAAATAATCTATAAACCACTTAACTGTGGTATGTAACCTATCGCTTAAAGCAGCCTCTGTATTAGGCGACTGAAGGATAGCTAATGTAACACACATTTTTAAAAAGAGCTCCAGTAGTGATCCTGGCAATTACAGGCAGGTAAGCTTAACTTCAGTACAGGCTGATAAACTTAACTATAGTAAAGGACAAAATTATCAGACACAATATCTTGAGGATATTGTGAATGGAAATCATGCTTCACCAATTTATTAGAATTCTGTGAAGGGGTCAACAAGCATGTGGACAAGGGGGATCCAGTCGATATAGTGTACTTGAACTTTCAGAAAGCCTTTGACAAGGTCCCTCAACAAGGGCTCTTAAGCAAAGTAAGGACTCATGAGATAAGAGGGAAGATCCGCTCATGGATCAGTAACTGGTTAAAAGATAGGAAACAAAGGGTAGGAATAAATGGTAAGTTTTCACAGTGGAAAGAGATAAATATCAGGGTCCCACACTTATCTGTACTGGGACCTGTGCTGTTCAACATATTCATAAATGATCTGGAAAGGGGGTGAGTAGTGAGGAGGCAAAATTTGCAGACAATAAAAAAATTACTCACGTTAGTTAAGTCCAAAGCTAACTGCAAAGAGTAACAAAGAGATCTCACTAAACTAGGTGACTGGAGGATAAAATGACAGATAAATTCTATGTTGATAAGTGCAAAGTAGTGCACATTGGAAAAAATAATCCCAATTATACATATAAAATAATAGGGTCTGAATTAGCTGTTACCACTGAAGAAAGATCTTGCAGTCATCATGGATAGTTCTCTGAATACATCTACTCAGTGTGCAGCAACAGTCCAAAATGTTAGGAACTGTTAGGAAAGAGAGAGAAAATATCATAATGCCACTATATAAAGCCATGTTACGCCCACATCTTGAATAATGCATGCAGTGTTGGTCATCCCAACTCAAAAATATATATTAGAATTGGAAAAATACAGAGAAGGGCAAGCAAAAATGAATATGTGTAGGAACAGCTTCTATGTGAGGAGAGATTAAAAAGACTGAGGCTGCTCAGCTCTGAAGAGAGGTGACTAAGGGGGATAATATAGAGATCTATAAAATCATGAATGGTGTGGAGACAGTGAATAAGGCAGTGTAATTTGCCCCGTCACATAACACAAGAACTATGGGTCACCCAATGAAATTAATAGCCAGCAGGTTTAAAACAAACATAAGGAAGTACTTCACACAATGCACAGTCAATCCATTGCGAGGGGATGTTGTGAAGGCCAAAAGTATAATTGGGTTAAAAAAACAATTAGATAAATTCATGGAGGATAGCCATCATGGTCAGGGATGCAACCCCATGCTCTGGGTGTCCCTTAACCTCTGACTGCCAGAATCTGGCACTGGATGACAGGGGATGGATCACTCAGTAATTGCCCTGTTCTGATTCCCTCTGATGCATCTAGCACTGGCCACTGTTGGAAGACAGGATGCCGAGCTAGATGGACCATTGGTCTGATCCAATATGGCCATTCTTATGTTCTTTAGTTGAACATGTATTAATTTTTAGAGGCATATGACTTGGATGCTAGTGAAAAATCTTATTAGTGCTCCCTATATGTCTGTCAGTGCCTCCTCAATTTTGTGTGCCTTGCATCGTAGTTACTTTTCATATTTTCTTAGCTTTTGTTGTACACAGTTAAGTTATCACATGTCTGGATGCTCCTGAACCATCTAGTTTTCCTGTAAAATTTCCCAAGTTAGGCTTTAGATAGCCAGTTGTTTATTTTTTTTGTGGGGGGGGGGGGAGGGGGACCCTATTAGAGGATTTTACTATGACATAGTTCTCCATTGCTACCAAAAATAATCTTCAATGTTAGATAGCTCTACAGATGTATTATGATTTTTCCAGTGTTTTTCCCAGAAGACTATATCAAGTGTGTGATATTTTTAATATACATAGGGCAGTTAATTTGCTATATACTATAGCTTTTTTTCCCCTTGTGCATAGTTTCCAATATACAGTTTATGGATTTTTCACTGGTGGTCTGCAGAGAGGTGATGCTGATCACATGATGCTTGCTCTTCTCATTATTTCTAGTTAAGCAAAACCAAACTGATGGAAGGGGAAGATGAAATGAAGAATAGACAATATGATTAACTTTTTTCAGAAAGGAGTAAATACTTATCTTATTATAGATATCTAAAACTAAAAATTTACACACGTAACTTTTTCATGTAAGCAACTATTCATGCAAGCAATCTTATGAGATCAGTCACAAACAAGAGAAAATCTGGCCCCACAGATTGGAGTTGGTCTATGAAAAAGTCTATCAGAGCTGGGTCAAACTATGGGGAAAGTATGAGAACCGCTGACGTGGTCTTCGTTTGTTTTATTTTTTTATTTTATTTTATTTTTTCCAGAACAGTCATGCAACAGTTCTTTTTTCATTTGCAAAAATGGCAAATGCATTCCTCAGATAGAGGTCTGTGATAATAAAGATGATTGCGGTGATGGATCTGATGAGAGAAACTGCCATATCAATGAATGCTTGAGTAAGAAAGTCAGTGGCTGTTCTCAAGATTGTCAGGATCTTCCTGTTGGGTACAAGGTTGGTAGTCATGGTGTGTAATGTGGTATAATATAAGTTCTTAATCCTTAACTGTGATTGTTTAAACCACATAACCATGTAGTAAAACTTCAGAATTCAGTACTAACTTTTAAACAAGTAACCTTATCAAAATCACAAACTTATGCACATAAATATGAGAGGTATGCAAATGAGCATCAGTTGTGTAAAAAATAGGAGCTTAAATTCAATTTATAACCAATAGAAAAATTGACAAAGTAATTTCAACATTTATTTCTATGTGTTTGTAAAATCGAATACATGAATATTTTACTTGGATCGTGATGAAGATGAACCTACAATAACAAAAGTCCAAAGATACAGCACTTACAAAAACCAAAAAAAAATCATGCCGATGTACAAAAAACACAAATGGTCTTACAGTTGCTTATAAGACCATGCCTACAATAGTAATAAATACAAATAGTAAACTTTTCCCAAGTTGATTGAAATTGTGACTCAATTAACAAAGACAAATTGAACAACGCACTGTTAATGGACAAAATTTCAAAATGTGCCCTCCGTTTGTGTGCATGCAACTTTGCTCATGCATTTTGCTCATTAATAGAATGAACAAGATGCTGGAGCATTTGATAACAAACTTAATTATATATCTTTATACTTCAATGTCTAGGACCCATTGGTTGAATGTTATTTTGGTCCAAATTCCAATAAATTATTTACTCTTCCCATGATAGTGGGACTCCACCTGGACCTTTTTACCTTCTGAATGATTGTTTAACATTTGAATGGATTCCCTAGTATTTATTACCTCTTGTTTTATAATGACAAGCCTGCCTTATTGAATTAGTTTCATTCCCTTTTCCATGGATGATAGGTTCTTGTCTATCTGAATCAGCTCCTGTTGAACTGCAAAATTGGGGCTACTCATAAGGTAGACCTTGGTTCTCTGAATCAGCTAAGGAATTCTAGAGCATCTCCAACTCCTTCTGGAAAAGAAAATCTGCCATTGAATAGTCAGGCTGCTTTTCTGGGGTTAGAGGAGGGATCTTCTGTCTATTATTTTAGTCACAGAAATCATTTTCCTGCCACTGTGGCAGACATGGCTACGGAAGTCAGGCAGATTATGTCATATGTGATTTCACACATGAACAAGAGAATGGTGTTCAAAACTGGAAAACTCTTGGCCACCTGAAAATTCTAGTCTTTAACCTCTGGGAATCTGCTAAATACAGGTAGCCGCCTCTCCACCACTGGGGAAGAGCTTCCCATGTGAAATGAAGTTTATAGTGATAAGCCTGAGGCATCAACGGATATTTTCTGGCAGGGATGTCTCATGTCACAGGATAAGCTGGCCCCTTTAAGAGAATTAGAACTAAGTTTCACCTGTGCCAGGTTTACCTCCCAAATCATGGGATTGAGGATTTGGGGAGAACATGACTGTGAAGGGTCATGTGATTAAAGGGAGGCAAGTAGCACCTATCCATAGAGGCAGTCTGCACTGAGTAGGGAAAGACTAAGTGTGGAGAAGACCTAAGGCTAACCTCTTCAAAGTGGATCTGGGAATACCTGGGGAAGAGGAACAGTTTAACCTGAAGTGACCTGGGGAAGGCCTAGGAAGAATCAGTGTACAACTGCCTGAGAAGGTGCTATTGTGAGGGCCTAAAAGGCAAACCAGTCAATTGCAGGAAGTAGCCCTGGAGTCTGAAGCAGTGCTTGGTGTCTGAAGTAGAAAGCTACTTCACTTATTAGAGTCAAGGAGTTGGGGTTCAAGGTAGAGGGCTTCCCGACATCCCTGCATTGCTACCAAGAGTGATGGTGCAGAAACCACTGCACTGAGTAGAAAAGGAAACATTTTCTGCTGATAAGCTGTTGAACCTGGCTGGGGATGGGTTGAAAGAAATTGTGTCCCAGTAAAGGCCAAGTGAGGGTTAAATAATTCTTTGTTTGGACAGTTCTGTTTTACCTTAAAATGTAGTAGACTTTTTTTTTTTGCTAGAGAGCTAATGAAAAAATCACAAGGGGAGAGATGGCAACCCCCAGTTGGAAGAGGAGGGAATGGAGGCAGTGGCTACATCTCCATGCCAGGAAGAGGTGTTGCCCCTATTAAATCACACTTTTTCTGTCAAGAGGATCATGGAGATCTGTTCCTCCTTCCACAGGAGTCATTGTCATAGTTGGCATATTAGTATAGAGGGTGTAGTTGGTTTTTTTCCTGGTTGCTTTTACACCTGCAGACTACCAAAATAAATTACTAATGTTAGGGATTTTCCTGGTGCATGTATTTAGCCTTTGGGTCTGAAGCAAAGTCCCTGGGCCTCAAAACTTACTCTTCTTGTGTTGTGACTATTCTGCTGCATGGTGGGCACTCAAAGTGCATTTTGTATTTTGCCTCAGGAAGGGCATATCCCCAATAGGTGTTCCATTTATCATTTCTTATTGAAAATAACTCAAAAGATGAGAGAAGCTTGACTTAAACTATTTTTCCTGGAGAACTTGAAGAATGCCTCCTCAGATCCTGAGAAAAAGACTCAACCAGGCCTGAACAGGCTTCATCCCTTCATCCCATTCTGGGAGCTGTGACTCAAGTCTGAATTCCTGGGCTTTCTGATCAAAGACCGGCAAATCAGCTAAGCCCTTCTCCATCCAGTCAGCTAAAATGATACGAAGAAACACCGTTCCTTTAAAGAGCATAAATCCAGGTCAGTTTCCTCATGTCCTAGTAAAAAGGGGCCGTGCTCTCTACCTCCCTTGTTCCTGACCCCTCAGTACTGACATCAGTATACCTAGTGTAGTCCGGGGTTAGCCAGAGGCATCAGGTCCTACCCGCTTCCTGATGATGAGTGGCCATTATGGATTGCAGTTTGCCCCAGTGAGAGGGGGCTAGATGACGACTGGCAATAGCCACTGAGGCACGGTGGAGTTAGAGGGTTTGGGGTTCCCCTGGGGGAGACCCAGAGTGTGGGGGCACTGCTGGAGGGCAGCACCCCAAGGTAAAGGGGCACCGGGATCCGGGAGAGACACGGAGGCCTAAGGCAGGTGGGACATCAGCCAGCAGAGGGCAAGCCGAAGCGCCTGGACGACCAGCAGGAGGTGCCACGCTGGTGAGTCTTGCTTCACTACAGGCCTGATTCATAGGTTTCCCACAGTCTATGACCTCCTTCCTTCCTGGAATCTAAATATAGTCTTATCTGAGTTAATGGGTCCTGCCTTCAACAATATGATATTTATGGCTGATATACCTTACAGTCTTCTTTATGTATAAGGTGACCCTTAGGCCTCAACTGAAGTTTTTACCAAAGATCATTTGACTTCCATTTGAATCAGATGATTCATCTGCCAGTTTTCTTTCCGTAGCCATATTTCAAGTGGGGGAAGCCAAGCTGCCCACATTCAATGGAGTTAGGACTCTTTCACTTTACCTGGATAGGATAAAACCATGCAAGAGCTTCCCTAGACTATTTGTAGAGTCTGCAGATAGGATTAAAGGTCTGACCATATCAACCCAGAAACTGTCTAAATGGATATCTAATTACATCATATCATGCTGTGAGTGAACTAGATTAGATCCTTCCATGCCAGGTTATAGTCCACATCATGAGCAGCTTCTGCACCTTCCCTAAGAAGCTGACCAACTTCTGAAATTTGAAGGGTAGTTACATGGGGACTAGTCCATATTTTCACAAAATGCTATTTCCTATGCAAGACATCAAGATCAGATGCTTGCTTTGACATAGCTGACCTGCAATCACTATTTAAATAGACACAGAGCATGAGCCTCCTGTCTATGGGGTCACTGCTTACGGGTCACCAGAAGTGAAATGCATGGGAACAGTCAATTGGAGAAGAAAGAATAGTTACTTACTCTACAGTAACTGTTTCTTTGAGATATGGCATTCACGTGCATTCCATGACCCACCCTCCTTCCCTGCTGCTACGGAGTCCTGATGTTGTATTGGTGAAGGAATTGAAGGACAGTCGGACGCAGTTCGTCCTTGTTCTTTTTGAGCAGTGAGGAAATGGGGAACACAAAGGATCCTATGGTACAGTCACAGCCCAAATGGACATTGCTTGCCAAAAGAATCCAATCTTGAGCACATCTTTAGTAACCACAGGACTAGGGTAAGTAACTGTACTTTCTTTAGACCTTTACACTCTAGTGCTCTTGTTCATTCCAAATGTTAATTTTGTCATAATCGAGGAAGGCCTAACATTTTGTTAAACCATGGAAAAAGTAAATTTTGCTAGTTTCACTTCAGTAGGACAATTCTCCAACAAACATCTCTACTATGCCATTTGATAAATTCCTGTTACGTAGAAAGTTACCTGACGTTAAAACAGTAGGTCAAAAAAGATTATTTTTATGTTCTGTCATTGTTGAAAGGTTGGTGGTGCCAGACTGCTCTGTCTTCGATTTCTAATTTTTAAGCTATTCTTAGTAAGTTTATGCCAAACAGAAAGACACCAACAATAATAAAAAATGAGTGTTCTTCTTTTTCTTTCCCAGTGCAAATGCTGGCCTGGATTCCGGCTCAAGGATGATGGCAAAACATGTGTAGACATTGATGAATGTTCATCTGGCTTTCCCTGTAGCCAGCAATGCATCAATACATATGGAACTTACAAATGCTTGTGTGCCGATGGGTATGGAACACAACCTGATAACCTCAATGGCTGTAAATCTCTTTCAGGTATTACATTTTATTTATATACAAATATATACACAATTATTTGTGAAAAGCTTTAACTCTTAAATCTGTGTAATGACTAGAAAGATGGTTTAAATTATCCTTCTCAGTCAGAAACAGAAATCTGAACTCAGTGCAAGGTGTCTAGATGTGAGAATAATTTCTACTTTTATTGTGTATTCCGCACACCGGATTCTATGTGGATAATTACAGTGCATTATGATACTGTGAATTATTAAGTGTGCACTAGGTGACTGGGAAATTTCAGAAGCAGAAAAAAAAATCACCACCTTAGATTTGCCTGCTGCTCAGTCACATGATAATAGTAAAAAATGTAGTGTGCAATATTAAAAAGCCTGCTGCTGCTGTATTATTTTAATTATTTTTCATTTTTAGAATAGCTTGCTGATATTTATGCATTAATCCGGCATAAAAAGTTAAGCATGCAAAAAAGAGGATAAAATAAAATTATATGGTGTTTCTGATCTTTGCATAAAAAATGCCCAATTCACTTTTCTTAGTGTACTATCACATTATCTCCTGCCATAGTGCAAAATGGACTGTTTGAAATGGTATGCACAGTAAATATATATTTTTAATTATCTCTCTCTGCATCCTATACGTGTTCCTTCCTGACGTATTTCAACCATCAGGATTGTACGGTGTCAGTTACCTGAGGAGCAGGCGGTCAAGGAGGAATTAGGAGTAGGAGACTCTACCAATTACAAGCCATCTCCCATGCACAAAAAGAACACACTCCATTCCTCCTATACTGGACTCCTCTGAAAGTGCTGGAAATCCTCTTAACTCCCTAGCAGGCATAGATGCTCCTGTTTCAAAGTGTTAATGACAAAGTTCTCAAACTTAAATTGACAGCTGTTCATGTTGGAGCAAGGCTGGCTGTGGTAAGAGTTGTTCCCAGCCTGTGAGAGGCTTTTCCAGCTGCTATTGAGTCCATCCAGAAAGCCTAACCTGGCCTCTTTAGCCCCCCATAGCAGCCTGTCTCCACAACACACTAAATTAGCCTGCCTGAAGATGACGTCTCAGACCGTTAAAGAACTGGAGAATGTCCTATGTTAAGTTTGAAATGTATGCAGAATATATGAAGTATTAGCTAAAATAGCTGAAATGGGTGTCCACTGTACAGCACATCATTTTAGCACAGTTAATATCCCGTGTTAAATTATATTTGTCATTCTTATAATTATTCTGTATTTATCCTCCAGTTTATCTTCAAACACTTTCATTGATAATATAGCAATAATAAAGACAGAAAGTGAGATTTTACTGCAGTGAATGTTAAATGTGTTTGAAATTATTTGATAAAATAGTGGATAACCAGGAGAAAATGAAGAAACCTGGGGAAACTATGAGAAAAACAAAACTGATTGAAGTCTAGTAGTAATGAATTTAGTTTTGTCAGAAACATGGGATTTTTTTTTTAGATTTGCTCACACTATGAAAATCTCTGTAAATTTCAAATGATATGCCACTATCAAATTGCCTTTTGTTTGCAAGAGCAGCAGATGATATACTCCATAATGATAAAACAGTCTTACAAGTATTTACTGAACCTTAAAAAATATATATTATCAGTTTCTAACACAGGTAATGATATTAGTCTTACCTATAGTGTAAAAACTCATTCACAGAATTTGAAAATAGCTTGTACTTCTTTGAGTAATTGTGCACGTATACAATCCACTGTAGATGTTTGTGCGCCCAGTGCACAGCAGTATCACTAGGAGGCGAATGTGCCCCCTCTCTCTTCATGCTCTCAGGAGAAGGAGTGTGTCTGTCAGCTCCCTGTTGGTTTCTTATATCTATCCATGGCAAGAGTTGGAACTCCCAGTGGCTTTAGCTTTGGTCAGCCAACTTTTGAAAACTTACCTGTATACAGTTTTTATAATTAGTATAGTGCAGTGTAGTTATTTCAGGTATACCTTTATTAGTACTTGGAGGATTTATTATGAAAAGATTCTCAGGTTTTAAACAATGTGCCATGTGCAGGGCTGTTATCCCTGTCATTGATAGGCACTAGACTTGTTTGATTTGTTTGGGTGAGGGAAATGGGAGGGATAAATGTCTTATTTGTACCTCCATTCCCATCCACACTAAGAATTAGAGAGACTGTTGCCTTAAGGATCACCTCATGAAGGAGGTGACATAACCTGCATCTGAGCTGAGTCCCAATCATGACCCCAGGGACTCTGGATCAAGTTAGAGTGCTCCTCCAGATTCTTCTGACTCCAAACATAAATCTGGGAGTGAATGTCATGCGTCCTTTTCTCTATCTAGGTTGAAGAGATCTAAATATTCAGACTCTGGCAAGACCTCTAAGTCTTGGTCTTCTCCCAAATAGTCATCAAGTCCTCTGGTACTGGTTTGAAACCTCACAAATCGAAGTGCTCATTTGTTCCATGTGGGCTGTTGAAGTCAGTGTCTTCACCTGTTCCAAGGCCTTCCCATTGGTCTCTGGACCCTCCACCATTGTTGGCACTGTCAGAACTAATACATTCAACTGAGGTGGCTTCTACTCCTCAGGCTTTCCTAGAAGCAAGGGAACTTTGTTTTTCCCTGCCTGACCCTCTCTACTGCAGCTGGCTCTGGTATTTACTGAACGGATACTGACTACACAATCCCCTCTGCCAGTGCACCCAGCACTGGTATCTCACTTGGCACCATCGACATGCCTGGCACCAATGATGCAACCAGCACAGACTATCCATTCAGCTCCGCTGATGCAGTTAGCACTGACAACACATACTGTGTTTATTCCAGCACCGCCAGTGCCGACCTCTTCATCAGCTTTTCGGCCACTCCAACCTGTATCTTTTACTGACCCTGGTATGTGTCCCACACATCAGCCAGAAGAACACCTACGGAAACAGCTACCCAGTACCATGAAGAGGCTTATGTATCTTCTATAGGCTCGGAAGGGGAAGGATCTGTCTGTCCTCCAAGATCCTTCAGCTCTCCCTATAGATCTTCCATTATCAGGTCTAAGAGAATTCACCTGGCTTTTATTTCAGCACTATGTCTGCCGATAGAGAGGTTTTCCATCTTCTCTCCTCTTGTTTCTTGATTTTGAAAGGGCCTAATCAATACTTACCCACCTGTGTCTGCTCTGGTACCTCTATGGGATTTAAATCAATACTTACCCGCCTGTGTCTTCTCTGGTACCTCTGTATACTCATGGGTTCCCCTTTTGAGCCTATGGGGACAGCTTCTTTATCTTTGTCATCTGTGTAATTGGTATTTTTGGTAGCAATTACTTACACGAAGAGTGTTTCAGAATTTCAGGCTCTCCTGGCTCACCTTCCTTTTACAGTCTTTCATGAGGACAAGGTATCCCTTAGCCCACAGCCTAAATTTGTGCCTAAGGTAGTATCAACCTTCCATCTAAACCAAACCGTTAACCTTCAGTGTTTTTACTGAAACCCCATTCGCATAAGGAGGAGCAAGAATTCCATATGTTGGATGTTCATAAAGTACTGATGTTTTGTTTGGACCTCAGTAGACCTTTCAGATCTTCCTCTTTGTAGTCTAGCTGAAAGAACTATGGATCAACCAGAGTCATCTCAGCAAATATCACACACACACACACACACACACACACACACACTGAATCTATCAAACTCTGCTACCAGCTCGCTGAAGTCTCTCCTTGGTTAAGAATAGCAGTTCACTACACCAGAGCTCAGTCCACTACTTCAGCTTTCTTGGGTAATGTTCCAATAGCTGATATATGCCCTGTGGGAAATGGTCTTCTGTGCATACTTTTTCTAATCATTCTGCCATCACTCAAGCCTCGCGTGATAATGCCAACTTTGGCAAGTGGGTACTATAGTTTCGGTTAAGATTATCCAAAATTCCTCCACCTATAAAGGAACTGCTGTTGAGTCACCTATGGTAGAATGTAAATGTGCACAAAGGAGAAAAAACAGTTACTTACCTTACAGTAACTGTTGTTCTTCGAGGTGTGTTGTTTACATGTTCCTTCCATGACTTTCCCACCTTCTCTGCTACTTTGGATTGACTTATAGTGGTGCAAAAGAACGGAGAGGGAAAGGGCACACATTGCCCTCACCTGAGAGCACAAGGGGAGCAAGGGTGCATGCGCCTCCTAGTAGTATTGCTGGTAAAAGTCTCCAAACTGAATGCACTGGACGCACACATACCTACAGTGGAATGCATATATGCACAATACATCTTGAAGAACAACAGTTACTGTAAAGTAAGTAACCTTTTTTCTCTTTCCACCTTGCATTGTTGTTTATTACTTGATTGATTTAAATCTCAGGATAAATAACATAAAATATCCTTTACATTCAGTTTGGACTTCAAATTACCATGAATTGTAATATGGTTCCTGTATTACAAAGGAAATTTTAAATTACGTTAAAAGATATTAATTGAATACTTTGTTCATTTTTATGTTGTATCATTGATCTTACTTGAAACAATTGAAGGTTTCAACTATTTCTTTTATCCATAACATTGTAGCATTGTAACATTTTATTTTTCAAACCACCTATATTTCAGCATTATATTCCTAAATATCCATAACATTAATTTAAAAAAACCCTAATGTAATATATTCTTTTTTCTGGGTTTAGATGAGGAGCCTTTCTTAATTCTGGCTGACCATCATGAAATAAGAAAAATTAGCACTGATGGATCCAACTACACTTTATTGAAACAGGTATAATCACAATAACATTCTCTAAGTTTCATTTTAATACTCTTATTAGTATTTAAAGTATGCAGTTGAGAGAAAGATAACCCTAGAACTGTTACAGTATGTGTTGCAGAACAATGCAGTAACCTCATGTATATAATGATTTTTACAGTTTCTTAAAATGACTATTCTGACTGAGTTTTTGATTTGTATTAATATCCAGGCAGTTGTTTGTTTAGTCACACTGAAATCCAAAAATTTGTGTTCTTTCAAATTTCCAAAGAAATGACTACTTCAAGTGTTTGCATATGTTGATTATACTGCAGGTGTGTGTGTACATCTCATGCACTGGTGCTGGAGAGTTTTCCATAGCAATACCCATAGAGGCAGCCAAGCTTGCACCTTGGTTTCCTTGGTGCGCCAAGCCACAGGTATACAGGGTGAATCCACTCCCCAACCTTCATTTCCTTCTTACTGTTGATGATTGAAGTGTGCTTTTCATCCCTGGTTTATCTGTGAATTACATTTGTATATAGTTAGCTAGTTCTTAGTTAGTGGTACTTGTTTGGGTACTGTGTACCCTTATTTTTTGATTTTAAAAAAATGTATTTTATTATTGTTGAATAAGCAAGTGTCTTTGGGCTTCACCAAGTACCAGGGTAAGCATCTGCCAAGGTCCCCTGGCTTTAAGCCCTGGTCCGGGTGTCATAAAGTGTTGCCTGTTACTGGTCCTCACTCTCTCTGTTTAAAGTGCTTGAGTGGTGTCTGAGTTGCCATGGCTTCAAAACTGCAATGAAGAATAAGAGAGAAGATGCATCCTCATGGAAAATGCTCTTTTCCCTCAGCACCCTCCGCCTTCAGAACCAAAAAGTCGTTGGCTTCTTTAAAATCCTCTACCACAGAGATAAGCCACTCCAATACCAAAGATAGACCGTGCCCAATGGCTCACCACTATCTGGTACTGCCTCACCGTGGGTCTCAAAAGACTGAGGCATTGACTCTGGTACCCATTCCAGGACTGTCGAGACCACATACTTCATTGATGGCAACAGTGGATCCATCAGTCCTGCTTATTGCAGGGCAGAGGGCTCCACTGCTATGGACAACAACAGAGACCTACACAGCTATGAATGACTTGTTAGTACCTTTGCTGTTCATTCAGAGAGAGGACTGTCTACTGGTGCTGTCGCACATAGTGCAGGCTTCAGCATCAATGCTGGTGTCTTGAGCTCAGGTACGGTATCATTTTCCTCAGCTTCTTCATTAACAGCACCTAGACCACTGGTACCCACTGCACCTCCAGCACATGGTACAGGTAGCTAGGAAGCCTCCAATGCTTCTCTGTGACTGCAGTTTTGATGCAAGTCCCAGTCCCAATCTATGATGATTCCTCCCAGTATTGCACCACCACTGTTACTCCTCATCAAACTCCGAAGTGGTTCCTATGTTTCCCATTTCAGGGAATCCAGGGCATCCTCCGGAACTCATTCTCACTCTCAGTGCAAGTGTTCTGACAAGAGCAGGAAGTTGAGAGATTGGAGTACTTGATCCAATCACAGCTGACTCCGGCACTGTATCAGCCTCCTCATTGTCTGTGCTAGCCTTTGGGGTGCCTCCAGCATCAAGATCAACATCCCCGCTTCTGCATAGAAGTAGATCACTGAGAAGGGAGGTTTTCCAGTCTAGTAGAGAGACACCACTTCTGGTTGGTACCAAACAGCTGCCGGCCACTGAATTAAGAGTCCTTTCTCAGTGTGCCTAAAACCAACTGTCTACCTCAGTGGTGCATTACCAGCCTTAAATATCCCTTTTCTCCCTTAAATAGCTCATCACCAGATGAGGCTTTGGTCCCAAAAGCTTCTTCCCAATACCAGATAATTTTAAGGTTTACCAAGAGCTCCTGAAAAGATGGCTAGATCTCTAGGTATGCAGATGGAGCTGGTGGAGGAGAATCTTCACAATCTCAGACATTTTTAACCTGGTTATGTCTGGAAAGGTATAAATGCAGCGATAATGCAGCACACCAAGTCACTTTGGCAAACTCCTTTATTCATTACACCTCTGGCAAACCACACAGTGTAACTATGCAGAGGTTCCAGCTGTTCTATCAATACCTCACATCAGGCTCTTGTATTGGCAGCGGTGAATGAAAAACACAGCATACACATCATCTTGTATCTTGCTGGCCCTTTCCTTCCCTTTGGGAGCAGGCATCCCATTTCCTAAGTGCGTGGCAGACTATAACCTCAAATGGGTGCTAAGAACAGTGGAATTAGAATATATTCTGAAAGATCTTTCTTTCCCTTTTTGTCACCACCCACCCCTCCCTTCCCAGTACCTTTTCATAGACCCATCTCACAAGTCTGTATTAAAGCCAGAAGAACAGACTCTACATTATTTGGGAGCTGTACAAGAATTGTCTCCTCAACACTGGGACAGCCGGGTTTACCCTTGGTATTTCCAGATACCAAAAGCCAAAGGGGGCTCAGGGCCATTGTAAACCTTTGGAACTTAAAAAAATACTTCAAAAGGTTATAGTTCTGTATGGTGTCCCTTTCTGTAATTATACCATCTTGGGATCTGGGCAGTTGGTGTGCCTCAACCTACAGGTGCCTGCTTTCATGTTGTAATCTGCCTTGGTGACAGAAGGTTACTAAGGCTCATGGTAGGAGGAGATCACTTCCAGTTCACCATCCTACCCTTCAGTGTTTCATCCATGCCAAGATTATTCACCAAGTGCATGATGGTGGTATCAGCCTCTCTCTCCCATTGGGACAAGCACTGAATGAATTGTTGGAATGAGACTACTCCCGTCAGCAGGTAGAGAGCAGTTTCCATTGGATTCTCTATCTGTTCATCCACTTAGACCTGAAAATATATAAACACAGAAAAATCAATCCTGTCATCAATACAAAGAATAGAGTTCATTGGGGTGGTCTTGGACTTGATGTTAGCCAGGGCTTATCTGCCACAGCCCAGGTTTCCAGTTGTAATAGGACCCTTGTTTGTTGTTCAAAGATCAGAACTGCCTTAGGCTCCTGGGAAACATAACTGCTTGTACATATATGATCGCTTATGCCAGACTGCATCTCGGCGGTATGCATGAATGGCTCAAGTCAGTCTACCATCTTCAGCTACACCACTTAGAAAAGATAGTATGGATACCAGCCAGGGTATAGTCATCTCTAAATTGGTGGATGAACCAAGACAACATGGAAGAGTGAAAAGAGACGAATTAGGTTTTCCAATTGGATAAGTGTCACTAGAATAACCCCTTTTTCTTGAGTCCAGGGAGTGTTAGCTTACTAGTTTTAATGCAAGCTTCTTTTCAGGTCCACTTTTAACTTGAACACTATTTTTCAGATAAGAACATTTGCTTATTCTTAGCCAACCAACAATGTATTAATCCACCCAGAACAATGAACAGCTCATCACATACATGCAAACACAACAAATGTTCTAGGTATGTACTACATACACATTACAGTCTTGCATTCTATAATCAGAGAGTAAAGTTGAGGCTCAGCAGTTATATCAAAGAACAATTTGATTATATTCCCATATTACCAAGATTTCTTATTGTATTTACTTATGATAATAAATTCTCAATTCCTAACATTTATCACACTTCCAAAGATGTGCTGGTCTTTAAGGCCCATTTAAGTGTGTGGTTACTACTCTTTGACTGGATTAGTCCAAAAGACGCAAGTTTAGAATATTAAAAACATTTATGCAAAGTTATCGTTTGCAGTCTCTCCTAGGTTAGTTTGCTTGGACTTATAAAGGAGTTTAAATCTAAAATATGGTTATTTGAGGTCTCACTAGAGAGTGTAGACTCAGAAAGATAACTGTCAGTTATTTCTGATAAAGAATAAAAGGGGAAATAAAATCTGAACACTTCTTATCCTGTTAACTCTGGGATGGGAGAATGTCTTTTCCACACAGCTAGTCCAGGCGTTGGTTGCACTTAGGATGCTGCAGCTTCTTTTCGGTTCAGTCAACTCGCTCGAGCATATGGTGACCTCAGTTTTATGTAACCTAGTTTCAGGTTCATTAGAGGGGTCCATCGTCTGATTCCTATTGGACACTTGTCAGGTGGGTCATTAGATTTCATTTCTCTTATTTTCACTGCTGCTTCCATTGGTATCCAGTAGATGGCTTTTTTGGTGTATAACAAATTTATTTAATTCTTATCAGAGACTTTTTAAGTTTGATTCATTTCAAGGATTTTATTTCATTATTAGCACCCATTATTAATTGGTATTCCCCACTTTTAAGCAATTTATTTTAATATTTCAAAGTTATACCTTAGTTTATATCTTTTAACATACCTTCTTCCTTCTGCCTGAAAATTCCTATTATTTCTAAAGTGCAATAATTAGTTACAATGCAAACCAACAAAACCCTTATTATCTTCTAAATTGGGAGGACATACTCAGAAGGCAAGTAAATGTGCAGCTTCTAATTTGGGGTGAGACACAGATTATCCATGGTTTTATTTGCTATGCAAGGAAAGCAATGTGTAGTTTATACATTGGGGTGAAACATGTGGCTTGGATTTCTTGGGGTAACAGGTAGTTTGTCCAATTTTATATTCAATCTTGCAACCACCTTTCTAGTTTGCTTAACTTGCAGTTTCCCCACCCATCTGTTTATTCATTTGCAATGTGCCAGTTTGCTCAGGAAAGCGAGGTATCACCCTTCTTAGTAACTTGAAGTTCTTTTTAGCTAGATTGAGAGGGAGAAAGAGGTTGCAAATTATGAGAGAGATTGATGCCTACATAATTAACAATACTCTGATTTAGCCATGTTAGTTTCTCTTCTTGGGGAGAGGAATTCCTGACCTAGGTTGATATGTGGGTCTTTAGACAATGTTTCTTGAATGATTTGAACCATTTGCTTCATTATCTTTACTTCCTAGGCAGATCCTGTTCTGGTATAAACAGAAATGAATAGCTTTATTAATTTTTATTAGGGCCAGAAGGAATCTGTAGTTATTATTCATTTAAGACATATCTGTTCTATATATCCCTTGCACACTTGTTCAGGGGAATCCCGTTCTCACTGGTTCTCCCCTGTATTACTTTGATAATGGACACTTCCACCATGGGGTGGAGAGGGCATTTGGACAACCTGCAGGCTCATGGCTTGAGGTCCACTCACAAGGCCAAATTAAATCTAAATCTCCTTGAGTTTGCTTACAATATCCATAGTGTGTCAGCAGTTCCTGCCATACATTCAGAGAAGGACTATCCAGGTGCTCACCGACAGCAGCACAGCAGTGTTTTATGTGAACAAGCAGAGGGATGCCAGGTCAGACAGCCTGTGTCAGGAGGCAGTGAGGTTGTCGAATTTCTACATACAGAACTTGTTAACTCATGGTTTTGCACCCCCCAAGAGTTCAGAATGTCCTAGCAGACTGCCTGAGCAGGTTGTTCAACCTGGATCACAAATGGTCTCTCAACACAGCCATTCGAAGATCAGTGTTTCAAGTAGGGGGCGTTCCTACAGTGGATTTGTTCACAACTCACCAGAACTGGAAATTACCACAATTCTGTTCAAGAATGGGTAACAGTCTCAGGTACATCTCAGACTGTTTCCTGTTACCTTGGGACAAGGCCTTGCTGTGTGCATATCCAGCTGTTTTTTAGAAAGATGGAGGCACACATGGGATGCGACTCTCTAAAGTGGGGAGGCACAGCAAAAAAAAATTTTAAATGTGTGCCTTAGTAAATGGAAATATTTCTCCATCTGGGATGCTAGCCACAGTATGTCTCTTATACCATTTACAATTCAAAAGATGTTGAACTCTCTTTTACATCTTAAAGAGTCAGGTCTGGCAGTCAGCACCATTAAGGTGCATCTGGCTGCAGTTTCAGCATTTCACCCTCCTATTACTGGAATGGCTGTTTTTTTCTAATACTTTGACAACCGGTTTCCTAGAAGGTCTATCCAGGTTGTTCTCCACCTATCAGAGATCCAACTCCACCTAGGGACTTGAATTTAATGCTATCAGCTCTTATTTGACCTCCATTTGAGCTCTTAGCATCCTGCTTATTGGTATGCGTCTCACTGAAGGTAGCCTTCTTAATAGCCATCACCTCTGCGAGGAGAATGGTGGAGTTACATGCCCTGGTAAGAGATCCTCCATAAACCACATTCTACAAGGACAAGGTACAGGTCAGGCCACGCCCTAAGTTTCTTTCCAAAGTAGTGCCTCAGATTTTCATCTCAGTCAGTCAATATACTTTCCAGCCCTTTTCCCCCCAAAACCACATGTTCACAAAGATGAATAAAAACTCCATACGTGAAATGAATTTTCAACTTCCATACTTTCAGGCTTCCTCCCAGCTTTTTGTATCCTATTCAGAATGAATGAGAAGTCATCCTGTCACAACACAACACCTTTCCAAATGGATTACAAGCTGCATTGTTCTATTATGCTCTCTGAGAAGCTTTCAGCACATTCAGTTAGGGCACACTTGACCTCCATCGAGGAAACACTCCCATTGTGAACATCTGAAGAGCAGTGACATGGTCCTTTGTTTACACATTGCTAGACACTGTGCAATTACTTCTGCATCAAAGGAAGATGTCATTGATGGAGAAAGAAGTCCTATAGTCCAAGCTCCACTTCCAACAAAAAACACTTGGGAGACACCTTCAATGCAATGGATATATGCAATCACTAGAAGAAGAAAACACAGATGCTTTTCTTTTGTAACTGTTGTTCTTCAAGATGTATAGTATATGTTAATTATATGGCCCAACCTCCTTCCCCAGAACATCAGAATCGGTGATCTAGAGTCTAGTTCAAAGGAACTGAAGGATGTTACAGGGCAGTTCCACCCATTATATCCTCAGCTTAGACCGTGCAAAAAGCCTGAGTGCATGTCTGTCTGCCCCTATGGTTACTGATAGGGAAATCTCTCCAGAACCAGTGCATCAGATGAGTACCCACACCATTACACTGAACAACTGTTGTTCTTCAAGAAGGCAAGTAACCATTCTCTCTCTCTCTCTCTCTCTCTCTCTCTCATTTGGGCTAATTACTATCCATTTTATCTATTCACACAATTCATGACAAGATCCAAAATTTACTGTACTGTAAATGATGCAAACATACACACCTAAAAGTATCCATAATTAGTCTAAATTATTGTAAATATACTAGAAGTTGAAAATATTTTATTCTTAGTCTTTCTTTGAGAAAAACTTCCTAAATAGAAACACAGAAACCTGCTATAGACAGGTATTTTTTTCAGCATTTTTGTATCATTGCAGCTATTCGTCACCTATCTGTAGTTAATTACCATAGATTTTATTTTGAAAATCATTTTAATAAATGATGTATTTGTTTCAGAACGAATCAGATAATTAAAAAATACTACAAAACCTGTCTCAGTAGAAATTATCAGTAGCAGTAAGCAGAGCCATGCTTTTTCCTGACTTCTTGTATATCTTTATGTCACAGAGGAGGTGTTCAATTTGACACAGGAGTATATACCAAATTAATCATCTTGTATTAAATATTTGACTGTACATGAGCTCCACTAGAGAGCATAGCAAAAACATGATGTTAGTGTGTCTCTTCTTCTGAAAAACCTTCAAATTACTTTTGGGTAAGGTGTCACTGCTTCTCTCTTTCCTTCCTACACCAATATTACAGTCAGAAGAAAAATACAAGTTTTCTGTTTGAGTGGTGTTGGACGTTCTCCTCAGAGCTCCACCAATCTTGAGTTAACAGTCCCCTCACTATTACACTAGAGCCCAGATAGCTCCAACCAAAGAGAACATCTGAATTTTGGCTCCTACATCTTCACATCAGTCTCCACCCTACACTAGCCTGAGATCTACTTCTGCTGTTCTAAGAAGTTACTGGCCTTTGTCCTAAGGATGATGGTTCCTTTAAAGTCATCTGGATTTGAAAAAGAGGAAAGGAGGCTGAACCAGCAGAACAAGTGAGATATCTTCCTCTTCAGGCCACTTTTTTGTCCCTCCTGCCTAGATAGCTCTCTTTCTCTCTGTGTCTCTTGGGAGATCAGAGATCTCTCAGGTCCACCTCCTTCACTTAGACATTGAAGGGGACACCTAGGAGACAGTGAGGTTACAGCTCTGACTAAAGGGATGTGCATGGCTCTGACAAAGATGGACAACTACTCTCCTCTACCTGTAAGATCTGTGCTTCCCTAGCCTAATAGCTGTTCAGTAAATGCTCACAAGGAGAGGAACTAGGAGTTGGGATTTCATTCAATGCCCACTAAATGTCTATGCAGCTCTTTCCATTCCAGCGTCAGCTCTTCTCCCTCTCTGTCTCCTTCTCCCACACACACAACCAGTGGATCTTTGTCCTCCCTTCCTATGTTCCTTTATCCTCCTATTCCTGCTCCCTCCATCATCAAACCTCCAGGATTTCCCTAGGCTGGGGGGAAGGTCAACAGGCAGAGAGGATCATGGCCACCATCACATAGCTAATACCACTTTAAAATCTCTCCCTACCCTTTACCAGAAGCATTGGGGACAACTAATTGGTCCAAGAGGAAATAAGGGTGCTGAACCATGCTTCAGAGCAGGAAGGAGAGGTGTTTTATGGAAAAAGAAGTACACTTCCTGTCTCCCCACTCCAAATGAAACCAGACCACTTTTTCTTGAAGATGTTGAAGCTCTGATATTCCTGGTATCCTTTTCCATGTTACCTGAATCAAAGAAAAAATAAACAGAGGCAGTTCCCTATCAATCTGGATACTGAGGAAATTTTATGGGAACTTGGAACATCCAGATGAAGAGCCTATTTTTCACAAATTCTTAGATTGACTTGACCCATTACCAAAATGTGAGGGTTTTCACCTTGTATTCATATAGCCTCAGTCACCTTTCTTAAGAAGTCTTCTTTATCTGCAGACTGTTCTATGTCCAATAATGATGCCTATAGCAGAAATCTGAAGACAAACTTTAAAAACAATATTTGGTAACTGACTGTTGTGGCTTTCACCGCAGTAATCTCTTGTGCCAAAGCTCTGGTTGTGTCACTGTGGGTTTGGGGGGGCTAATTCTGACAACAGCTCTGAATTCTTTTAATGTTGTTCTCTTTGATTTAGTCACATTTTCTCCCTATATCTTGACTGACAGTCACATAGGTTGGACTCTGGAAAATGCATTGCAGTAAAACTTCCAGATCAAGCAACCACTCACTACCACTTCATTTAAAGATTAGATTTTTTTCTGATTCCATGGAGCCACCTTACTACCTGAAGAATCAAAATAATTCCTTTATGTTGCATGGAAGCCTTATATATCCTATTCTTCCTCTTACTACAAGGATCTCCGGAGGTTTGGAAATACTCCAGACAGACCCTTCTTGTGACCAAAGATCAAAATGTCATATGGCTCCAAATAATCCAAGTTTAGGTTGAAGCTGGCTGATAACCTAAATGGCTGATACTAAAATGGCAATGGAAAATTTGTGATCCCAGAGGTGTATTCTCCACCGCATTCCCCATCCATTATTAGTGGAGCAATATTACCAATGAACAGCAGTTGATCTCATTTTCTTCAGGGTCTTGTGTTCAGCTCTTTTGCACAAATAGCTTGGTTCATTCACTTTCCCATCCCTTCCCTTGTTAAGTGGAAGAGACCTTGAGACTTATTATTCAGCATTTCAGAAAAAAATTCAGAGCAGCTTGCACATTCTCCAACCCATTGGTTTGGATGTTTAGTTTAAGATGGCTGAGGTCTTACTCAGTCATACCATGGCCACCATTAAAAGACAACTTTTACCCGTGGTTAAAGCAGGTAAGCAACTGTGTGTAAAATGACCATTAAAAATCTGTGCCTTATTCATGCTTAGGAGCATTTCCAATGTGACACTTTATACTTCAGTCTCATCACAGATTCTAACTGTGGTAGTTGCAGCTGTTCATATTCAGATTTCTGATCTGCCATAAGTGGATGATTGACTAGTCCTTGCATGATCTCTACAAGAAGCAGTAGTTACAGTTTGAGACTTGGTTTAGCTGGTAGCCCATCAGAATTTCTGGCGAACTTTGAAAAAATGAATTGATACTTTCTCAGCTGTTAGTCCATCTAAGAAGTGATCACAATACCGGCAGAGGTATTCCCTCTGCAGAAATAAATCTCACCAGTGAAGAGAGAAGCAAGCCTTTCAGATGCTGAAGTCATGATATATTTCAGTCTCTGCACAGGCTGCCCTTGCTGACACCCCTTATCCAGTCCCCTGAGAGCACCCCTTTCAAGTGGCAGGACCATGCTTTCACTTCTCTTTGGGATGGTGCACCACAGCCCAACCACACCCTGACTGTTTTCTCCAGATTGCACCCAACCATGATACCTAGCAGCCCTAATGGAGTTAGCATCTGCAAGTTTTCTTTAGGGGGACTGTGAACAGTGATATTATACAGTAACACAGAGCCATGTTCTCCAAAACAAAATATAATTTATTTTGGCCAAAGGGCACAGTTTTTGGAGACGTGTATTTAAAATAACAGTTCTAAATGCATATTGTCTTATCCATGACTGGCATTCCCCTCAGATCCGTAGGTAGACCTGCCTTAGCCTTAGGTTCCCTCATTGTCCTGTAGTAACCTGCTTGATGCACACCCTGGCTCTTAATCAGTCTCTCTCTGGGTCAGCCTGAAGCATGCTCTTTCTGTTTCTCCCTGTGACATCTACTAGTTGACCTGACCACTTCTCCCCTCCACCCCCCGCTTTCTGCCAGGGGCACTTTTTTAATCTCTCTCTTAGCCCAACAGCCCTTCCTCATGGTCGTGACTGAGGAGTCCCTCTTCCCTGCTATGAATCTGGCTATTGTTTCAGAGAATGCTCCTTATCTAGGCCATTGTTTCAGCTGTCCTGTGTGGTTTCTTTAACAGCCAACCCCTTTTTTGATCTAACTGTGCATTCAGGCATGGTAATATCACACAGCCACACATGATACTTTTAAAAATAATACAGATATTTCCCAATTCTCACAGTACAGACGCTTGAACAGGCATGGTGGCTATGTTTCAGGATTCCAGTCCACATCTACACTCCCTCCATCACTAGTGGAATTCCAAGGTGGAGGAAGGACCTTGGAACATAATTTTCTTTGTCAGATACTGGGAGGAATTGCCCGCAAAACAAAAAAACTTGAAAGGAAATGACTTTTTAGGACCCTCACGAGAGGATCAGCATATTGGACAACAACCATTAAAGCTATGAGTGTAACTTTTTTTAATCGAGTGATTGCTCAGGGTTTATGGTTCAGCCAATGGACAGCTTTTTGCAATGGTTACCTCTCTTCCACTCCTGAACTTCTTCAGTTCATGCCCAGTGGACTGCTAGTGCCTAACACTACAGATGGTTTCTTTGAGAAAAGTTAATTCATTTCTCTGACCACCCTTCACAGCACTAGTGCTCTGCCTTCCTCTGACCCAAAACAATATGGATTCATCCTTCTACAATCTGAAGATAATTGTGGCCCCATCAATGTGACACGTCAGAATGTTAGGAGGTTATGCTTTGATTATAAGGCAAGGTTTTCCCAGTTGCAAACCACAGGAGGGCTCTGCCCTTTCTGCTTCTTGGTCACTTCCTTACATATTGCTTCTAGAGCTCAGTTAAGACCTCTCTCTAGAAAGGCAGGAACCTTGGTTGATTAGGGGATATGGGCATGAAAAGTCTCTACTTCCTCTACCACCCAGGACCACAATTTGATTGGTTTAATGATGCTGTCCCATTGCTATTCTATACATAGCTGCCAAAACTCCTGGCATATCTACGCTATGGTCATGTAATCTTCCCCCATCAATCATTGCTATCATAATGGGACTTTCAGGAGAAGAGTCTCTGCAAGGTTGCCTAACCTATTTTATGTATACCTAACATGATAGCATCTGGCTGTTATGGAGCCCTTAGATGTTCCTATGCACTCAGCCAAAGCAATCTCATAATATATTTAATCTTTGACATAGTCTTTGACTTCATTTCTGTGTCATCAGCCTTCCTCACCATTTGCTAAAAAGAAGGATATTATGTCTCCATTCCTAGAAATAGGACACTCAAATCAAACAAGCTCTGATTGTTGTTTTCTTTCAAAGACTGATAGTAGGTCTTAAATAAAACTTAAGACAGACTAAGCAGAAGATAAAAGAAACCAAAAATGCAAGGAACCAAACCCCTGTACTTTTCTTGCCACAAATTGGGATTAGACTTCAGCTAGCCCTTCTCAGGGCTGTTCAGAACCATACCAAAACCAAGCAGTTCAAAACCAAACCAGGCAATGAAGGTCACAAAAATGGCAAAAAAAAAAAAATCATACAAGTTTCCGCTCTTCAAGGTAACAAAATTCACCATTTTACAAGAAAATTCCAAATGACCAGTGAGTGCTATTTGTGGTCTTTTACATATACTGGAGAGAACTCAATCAACTTCAGCTAGCATGCCACTTCTCTCCTTTTCCCATCTCATCAAATTCAAGATAACAAAGTTATTGGAAGCTGTAAAACACTGGCAGACATACAAGCAATAAAGCCTGTCTCAGCTGGAGACTTCTAGCTCTTTGTACCATAGTTTGCTATTGTTCCCAGTTTTGTTTACTATTCTTATTATGTTTACAAATAAAATATGGAAACATAAAATGCATAAGTACTACATAAATATACAGTAAGTATAATACATCTTTCGATTTGAAGAATAATAAATGCAGTGATTACTTTGTATTTTAAATACCATCAAATATTTTGTATTCAAACATATGTGAAAAAGTGGACCTGATTCTTTTCCTTTTTAGGGTCTAAACAATGTGATTGCAATAGACTTTGATTATAGAGAGGAGTTCATCTATTGGATTGATTCCAGCAGACCAAATGGCAGCAGAATAAACAGAATGTCTTTGAATGGAAGTGACATAAAGGTAATTGGGAACGAATAATAATGTAATTACTAGAATTAGGGAAGTATTACTATAAATAAAGTAAGATCAGATAGAAAAAATACAATGTCTGGTCTTTATTAAATCCCTAAAATGTGATTAATGTTTCTTTTTCATAATAGAAGTCCAAGATCCATTTCTGTTTCTCTGCTAATATGGACCTGATTAAATCTGAGAACTGAGACAGGAAATACAATAATTAATCCAGAACTAATCGAAATAATTGTGTCACTGAGCCAAATTCTGTGTAACTTAAAAGGTGGTTCAGTGTAAGATTTATACTGGGTATAAGTTGATCAGTAAATGGATGTAAGTCAAGAAACAGTGTACACTGATCTAGCATTCTGGAGTGTAACTTCTTCCATAATTTGTGATTTATGGGCTGTTCCTAGTCTGCGTAGATGCTGGAGTTAATTTAATGTAATTGCTATAGAAAATCCAGAGGAAGACCATGTCCTCGCTTTTGCACAGCAAAAGTTCTCCCTCTGGCCACAGAGCAAGTTCAGTGATTCAGTTATTACTCACCTTTGTTCATTTAAACCATTTATTTTTCTTCATTTGGGGGCAGTAGTGAATAGTTCTTTTATACTCACAGCCTCTCTGAGTGTGGCCTGTCCTGGGAAACAATGAAGCTGTGACGGGGTTCGACTCACCACTGGTGGCACTTCCTGCTGGTTGTCCTGGGAGTTAGCTTAGTTTGCCAGTGCGCCCTCGTCTGGTGACGTCTCGCCACCATCATGTCTGGTCCAAAGAACCATGTTGTCCCAAAGAACACAGACTGTGTCACAGTCTGTTCTCCCCCCTTCCGAGAGAACCATAGTCCCCTGTCCAGCCACTGCCTCGGTGGTGATTGAGGGAAAGAGGGGCACCCAGACCCGCCCACTACTCCGGGTCCTGTCCCAGGGACCTTGTAGATGGCAGCCATGTGCTGCGTCCCCTCCAACCCCGCAGTCTACTTCCCTGGGCCACTTCCCCGCAGCCCCAGCACCTTCTCTGCCCTTGTCTCAGGGCCTCAACATGCCAGTAGTCAGCCAGGAGCTTGCTCTTGCTCCCCTGATCCTGCCTAGCACTGCTCTGTCCCAGGTGCTAGCTGCCTTCCGCCTTCAAGGCAGCCAGTTCTCCTCCTTCCTCGAGCTCCAGGGAGTGACTGACTCTTCTCTGCTTTGCAGCCCTTCTTATATGGGCCAGCCTGGCCCTGATTGGCTGCTTCTTGTAGCCCTCTCCAATTGGCTGTCTCCTGCACATCCTCCCTAAGGTCCTCTCCAATTGGCTGCCTGTTGCACAGCCTCCTTAGGGTTCTATTAACCCTTTATGGGCTTGTGTGGGGCATATGCTCCATCACAGAAGCATTGAGGCATTTGGATTCTCAGGTCTCTCTGCTGCAGTGTTCCCTGCCAGTCTCATCACCCTTGGCTGCAGAATGGAGCTGCCTAGTGTCCATGTCTTTTTGCACTTACTTTAGCTAGCTTTCCTTGCTTCTTGTATATATTGGTTGGTTTTAAATCTAGAGTAAGTTAGTTAGCTGTAGGATTAGTTGCCTGTTGGCATATCTTTCGAAAATTTTAGTTTTTCACTCTAATAGATATTTTTGTTCCAGTACAAGAACTTTAGAGTGTGTAACCCCAACTCTCTGGGATTTAAGCATTGCCCCTTCTCTCTTTTCTGTTTGGGGCAGTCTCATGTTCCCAGCAAAAAAAGAAAAAAAAGACACTCCTCTGCAAGTGCTTTTCCTCTAGAGGATTACAGAACAAACAACATGTGACATATGTGTAATCATGTTGCTTAAAGTACTTCTGGAAGGTGTTTAGATACTACAGTGGCAAGCACAGAGTAAAAAGCTACACAGAATACAATAGAATAGCAGAGGTACCATCTGCAAGTCCTCAAAAAAAGACTTTAGAAGCCAGAGTAGCGCACTTGCAGATGTTTCTTCTTTACTGCTCAAGGAGATGGGGTGGGACCAAGTGTTTCTGACCCCCCGTGAAAACTTTATCCTCTTCCCAGAAGTGCTCTAGTCAGGGTTTTTTTTCAGCTCCAGGGTTCCATTATCCAAAACTAAAGCCTCTGTCTCTGGTAGGACAAACAAGGTCTCTGAGAAACAGAGCACTGCTCCTCAGGGAAAGTGAGTAGTACATTTCCTACAAAAAACTCCACTAAGAAAAGATCTAAGTCCTCACAGTGCTTCCAGTCTAAGGAGATTCCATGGCCAAGTATGACTACTGTAGAAAGTCTGAGGGATCTCTGTACTGAGGCTTTGGTACCACATCCCAACACTAAATTGACTGATATGTTGGTACAGACTATTTCAGTGCTTGCTATAGTGGTTACAGTAGCATCAATGTTGCAGTGGCTTTGCGGCTTCTTTCAGTACTGAGTAAATCAGTGGCATAAACATTGACACTCTCTACACCTGTATTCTCTACTCTAGCTGTGATGTTCGTGTTGCCGCTCTGTTTGGTATCAGTTAAATATGTGGAAACAGGAGATTTGTTTTGGAGGAACCTGAAAACCCGTGTTATCTACAGCTATGATCCATCAGTACCAGGTGCTGAAATATCTTTGATACTGGAGGTTTCCCAAGGTTGGACTGCCCATAGACTTCCTGTGCAGCCTAGTACTCCAGCTTTGTCAGCCCCTCTCCAAACCTTTGCATGTGGACTACTCTTTTTTGTCTTCAGCTGAAGATATATGTCTCCCCTGCACACTTATTTCAGCGGCATGTTGAATACATACCCATATAGCCCCCTTCGTGTGAGTATAAATAGCAGTATAGCCAGTGAGGGATGACTTAGGGGAGTAAAGACACACCTGAAGGGTGTAGGTATGTACCTACATGCGCTCTACTTGCCCAAGCCGTTTCCTGTTGACATGTCTTTAGCAGTGTTGTGTCCTGCTGCTTCTCCACAGCTGGAGCGTTCCCCTGCTACAGGGAAAGACTCCGGCAGTGGGGAGGCAGCAAGGAAAGGCTCTGCCAGCTCCCTTGCAGAGGAGAAAGGCTCTGCCAATTCACATCTGTTGGAACATTTCTCCTCTGTTGGGAAAGGCTCTGGCAGGGGAAGATAGGTGGGAAAGGCTCAGCCTCTCCCTACTGCCTGCCCCCTGTCAGAGTCTTTCCCCGCAGAGGAGAAAGCCTCCAGCAATGGGTTGCTGCTGAAGATTTTCCCAACTGTCTCCCCCAGCCTGCTTTTCAATGCAGCATTTAGCTACACATATCGTATGTGCTGCCACCTTTGGTGTGTAATGTAGTGATAGCCTGAATCACAGAGAAGCAGATAAGGGTCTCCTATATATTCCCCTAAGACACCTTCATGTGATCTTTGTTGATGAGCAAGAGAGTCTTTGTTGATGAGCAAGGGATTCATCCTGGTCCAGATATCACAGATACCTCATATACCTTGGTACCTACCTGTGGCCTTTAGGTTGTTACCTTGTAATATCCAAGCATGTCCCTTTAGGAACATATGCAGTACATACATACCAGAAAGTCAACCTCTGCACCAACCTTGAGGGGAAAATCTTCAGCTACAGCCTCTCAATCTACATCTCTGTTGGTTCCATAACAGCACATTCATTCTAGGGAAGCTTCAGAAGAGGGTCCACCATGTCTGCAGTTTGAGGAACGTCAACAACCATTTCATTCTCATGCCCAAATGTGGCAGTGGTCTCCTCGACCCCATCTCACATGGGTTATTTTAAATATTTTCAAGATTGATCAAGAAATGTGGCTGAGTCTTTTTAAACCATGATTTGAGGACTAAACCATGATTTGTGCATTTCAATAGCTGAGACATAGGTGAGAGGATTATTCCAGGAGTGGGTGGGTGAGATTATGTGGCCTGCATTGTGCAGGAGGTCAGACTAGATGATCATAATGGTCCCTTCTGACCTTAAAGTCTATGAGTCTATGATAGTCTCCTTGAAAAAGTTCAAAAATCCTCTCACAAACTTATCAATACGTTTCATTCAGCTATGCAAGGGACGGTAATGCTCCCGGTTCTCATGGAACCTGCCAGAAATTTATGGAAGACACAGACTGCTCCAGTCCCCACATCAAAGATATCGAACAAGAAAAATCATGTCCCATTTGCAGGAGCCAGATTTATCTATACACACCAGATACTGGGCTGCTTGGTAGTTGTTGCAGCTATTGAGAAATTAAAACAGCAACACAAAATGACTGCAAAAGAATACAAAACAAAGTGTTTAGATTTATTTGACCGCAAAACGTATTCTTCAATGAGTCTCCATTTTAGGATTTCAAACTATTGTACTCTACTGGCCTGTTATGAGTTTATGAACTATGACAAGTTTTCTGCTTTTGTTGACAAACTACCTCCAAAGAAGAGAGAAGATTTGTCAACATTAATTTCAAAGAGAGGACTAATCATGAGAACTTCTATCCAAGAGCCTCTTGAAGTGATTTCTGGACACATTTGGTAGTCATGAGAAGGGCATTCTGGCTTTAAACGTCTGGGTTTCCACATGAAAGTTCAGTCAGTGCCTGAAGAATTACCTTTTGAGAGCCTGGACCTTTTTTGCTTGAAAACTGATGTCTTTCACATCTGAAGGAATCATAGGCCACATTGTGATCTCTCGGAGTATTCATACCCGTCCCTAAAAAAAAAAGAGTAGGCTTCATACTTATCCAAGACAGAGATCTGCACTGGGTTCAAAGATTTGCAGAGCCTCCAAGAAAGAGGCATCTCTTTTTAAAAAAAAAAATGACCTTCTGCCTCAGCATCCTTTACACATCAGGCTCCATTGGCCGTGAAACAACCATTTTGATGGGTAGGTCAAAAGTAGCAATATCATTTTTCAGGATCTAGACCCTGCTATCCGTTTCTTCAGAAATAAAGTAAACTTCCTCCAAGAATGTATGGGCTTCAATTACATCAGACTGCTAGGTATTAGAAATAAATCAGTCACGTTCACAGAGCTTATGTTGCAGTCCTTCCCTGTATGCAGTCAATCAGTTAAAATCATGACAGACAACACAGCTGTCGTGTTCTATATAAATAGGCAGTGAGGGGCAAGATCGTTCCTGTTGTGTCAGGAGGCAATTCAAATATGAAATTGGTGTATCCATCATCAGCTATCCCTCACTATGATTCATTAGAAGAACATATTAGCTGAAAAGATAAGCTTGCTTCTTTTGTCTACTACTAATGAGAAGTAAAGGACTCTGTCATACAAAATATCTTTAAGGAATTGGGTTACCCATAAATAGACCTCTTTGTAACAGACAAAATCAGCATGTTGGAACTTCTACTCGGGGAGATGACAGAACCTAGGATCTCTGTCAGATGCATTTGTAACTTCCTGGTCAATAGGTCTGCTCTATATGTATTCTCTAATTCCCTTAATCTCCAGAGTGCTAAGAAAGATCAGGCAGGATGTGGTCTCGGTCATCTTAATTGCTCGTATCCGCCAAAGACATTTCTGGTACCTGGAATTGATTCTGCTCTCAGTTCATCCCTCAAGGGCCTTACTTCTTCTACTAGCCTTATAAATGCAAGACAAGGGCAGAATACTTCAGTCTCTCAACTTTACCTAGCTATTGGATGCATGTTGTTCGTAGAGCCATTTTGTTCCACAAATGTTCAAAATGTATTAGTTAGTGAAGTATTTTCTGCTGTCAGACAAACTTATGTGACACAGTGGAAAAAGTGTATATGTTGGCATGAACCACAACATTTCAATTCCTGTGATACAAAATCCCTATTATTTTAGATAATTTATTTTTCTCTGAAGGATGCAGGGTTGTCCATTCATTCTGTTAGGGTTCACTTAGCTGCTAACTGTGCACATCATACATCATCTAGCCATCAAAAGATGTTCTATTTTTTAACATCCTAATGTAACTGATTTTTGAGGGGACTTACTAGTGTCTGTCCACCAATTAATGAGCCAGCTCCCCCATGGGACTTCATTGTACTTCTGTCTGCTCTTCTTTTGAACCTATAGCAACCTGTTCTTTGCTGCATCACTTAATGCTTTTTGATCACAGTCATGTCAGCCAGAAGAACAGGAGAACGTCAAGCCATCATGGCTGACCTACCGTATTCAATTTTCCATCCAGATTAAATGGAATGGATCTGAGAGATGTTTTAAGGTGCTCATGGGTTTCCACTTGAATCAAATGACACATGTACCTATTTTACTTGCCTTTTATTTGCAAAGAACTAAACCTTTCTGAACTTTCCCAGGATTGTTTATAGCAATTGCTGAGAGAGTGAAGGGTCATCCAATTTCAACCTTAAAACTACCTACATTTAGACTGTGGGTTGTATTAAGGGCCATTATGGTATAGCTAGTCCAGAATCCCCAGATCAGTTTATGGCTCATTCTGCTAGGGCTCAGACAAACAGTGCAGCACCCGAGTGAAATATTCCAGTTATAAACATCTGTAAGGTGGCCACTTAGGGGAGTTCATACTTTTATGAAGCACTATTCCATCATAGAAGCATTGATATCAGATACTCTTTTTGGCAGAGCTGTATACAGTCTCTCTTTAGGTATACTCTTAGCACTCACTTCCTTAGATCAGATCATTGCTTGTGAGTTACCAAGGGTGCAATGAATCTAGATCAATTGATCGATGTATCAACAAGCACTGGAAGAAGAAAGAAAAATCACTTACCTGTATAATACCTGTTTGTATACATATATATATATATATATATATTCCATGCCCTGCCTGCCTTCCACTCGGCTGGGGAGTCCTACATTTTTGACAGGGTTCCTGGCCTAGTGGATGGGGGTAAGCTGTAGATGTGATATACCTTGAGTTTAGTAAGGCTTTTGACAAAGTCTCACATGATATTCTCACAAGCAAACTAGGGAAATGTGATCTAGATAAAATTATGATATGGTGGGTGCATAACTGATTTAAAGATCATGCTCAAAGAGTAGTTATCAGTGGTTCACTGTTGAGGAAGTATATAGTGAGGTCCCAAAGGAGTCTGTCCTCAGTCAATACTTTCATGGACAAGTTGGATAATGAAGTAGAGAGTATGCCTATACAATTTACAGGTGACATGATGCTGGGATGAGGTACAAGCACTTTGGAGGACAGGATTAGAATTTAAAATTACCTTAACAAATTTGAGAATTGGTCTGACATCAACAAGATGAAATTCAATGAAGGTAAGTGTAAAGTACTACACTTGGGAAGGAAAAATTAAATACAAAGCTACAGTGGTAGTAGTGCTGAAAAGGATCTGGGAGTTAAGTTAATCATAAATAGAATATAAGTCAATAATGTGATACAGCTGCAATAAAGGTTAATATCATTCTGCAGTGTATTAGGAATGTCGTGTGTACGGCGTAGGAATTAATTGTTGTGCTTTACTCAGCACTGGTGAGGCTTATATATATATATATATATATATATATATATATATAAAACTTTTCAAAGAAGTGGGTTTAAGCATAGAAAGATATAAACTTTAATATATTACATGATATTCAAGTGAAAATTGTTCTCTTGATATGGAAAAAATACTCTAAAACCACAGATATTGATGTAAAATTCAAATTTGTTTTTTAATTTTTATAAAAATATCACATACGTTTACCTCAGTGACTGAAATAACTCTGAAGGAGCAATTTCAATATCCTTTGAGAGCAAGGGCCAATAGAAGAAAATAATCTAATTATTTGGGTTACTGCTTTCAGATAGGTTGACTAAATCACTGTAAATTGTAAGAGGGTTTCTGGAACCATCCAGTTCTCATAAAATTGTTGAGTGCCCCTGTGTAAAGGTTTGGAATGTTCAGGCATTAGGAAATAAAAATGTTCTGTCTTTGTCCATATGAATAAAAATTGGTGTCCAAAACAAAACAATGTAAAGGTGATCTTGTCAAGTAATATCTTAATATTTTTATTTGCAGTTGTAGCCATGTTGGGCCCAATATAAGAGAGAGAGACAATGTGGGCAATATTTTGTATTGGACCAATTTCTGCTGGTGAAAGAGACAAGCTTGCTGTGGAGCCCCGAGTCTTGTCTCTTTCACCAATAACATTTGGTCTAAGAAAATATATTACCTCACCCACCTCGTGTCTCCTAATATTTGTTGAACATATCCATAGTAACAGTTGAAGTAGATTATCTCGCAGCCTATCTCTACAGTTAACATTGAAGGGGAAGTCTTCAATTGCCACAAATGTTATATACAATTATAAAGATAGTCTACTATGTGCTTCAGATTTGCATGTTGATTTTAGATTCTGGTGCAAAAGCATTTGCAAGTGCTACTTCAGTGACTAGAATAAAGGCTTGAAGATAAGCTAAAATATTTGAATGATCACACTGCACAGTGTTTAAAAGGGCTCGGCTATTTTCAGGGCTGGAATTATGTTATAGTTTTATAGACTTAAATGGGTAGAATTTTGAAGCTTAGAGAAAATATGAAATATTAGGAGAGGGATTGTTCAGGGCACAGAAGAATAGCAGCATATTCTCTGCACAACTTAAGCCCTACATGAAGAGATTCAGTGTAGATAGGTTGATGTGCAGAACCTCTAAACTGAGGTGAGTTTCATCTATAGGGTTCAATTTTAGGCTGTGGCAGGGCTCTGCTCAATATAGTTTAGGGACACAAGATCAGAGGTGGTAAGCCTTTCTGCAACTTCACAATCCTAGGGCTGGCTGGGAGCCATTTTAGCCACTGGCACAACTTAAAAGGACACACATGACTACTCTTTGTTGTCCTCGGTGCAAGGGCCCCAAAGTATTATTACTCCAAACAGGAGCACACAAGCTATGCCCTGTTCCCTTTTCACACTTCTAATGTCCCCAACTCCAAGAATTGTGAAGGGGCACTGTAGAGACAGCAACAGCAGCTTTGTGCTGCCAGGAGACTCCTGAGTTGGCTCTTTGTAGGCTTCATCATTTTTATGGCATCACATCTGTGGGTGTGAGGACCTGGAGCACAGTATGTCCAGCCAATCAAAAGCAAATAGTGCAAGAAGGCCTTTTAAAAAAAATCCTTTTATGAAGAGATTTGTAGTCCAAATGTGCTTTAGATATATTTGGTTAAGTCCCACAGAAGCATCCAAAGAATCACATCTTTTGAAGTCAACCCATCACAAGTCCGTGGACCATAAACTATTTTACTGGGATACTCATTTACTTCTGCCCTCAAAATTCCTTCCTGATAGTTTGCATGTAATCCAGCAGTCCTAACTTGTTAAAAACTTCTAGTTCTACCTCCTAATTTCAGCCAATTAAATTATTTGGGAACTGCCTGATATTGCAAGGCACCTTACTTACCATTAGGGCATTTCCACCTCTTTGAAAAAAGTGTGTACTTGAAGTATTGGCATCACTGTCACAATGAAGAGGGACATGTCCCACTGTACTCCTTGGGGGAGGAGGAGTGGCATCTTAATTAGAAACAGCTATCCTGAGAGTGGAAAATCCTTGCGTTTTCAGTGTTCCATAATGATAGGAAATTTTTAAAAACAAGTTTATTCAAAAAGGAACAATTTTTTGTGTAACGGGTAGGATTTCAACAAAACAAAACAAAAGAATGCCCCCAAAAACGAAATAAAAAAATTAAAATGCCAGAATACAATCTAGTGGAGTTCCAGGTTCAGTCTGCAGTTGCTGTTTGGGATTCCTCATTCTCCCTCTGTGACAGAAATTACATTCCATCATCTTAGTTACATAAATCTACTTTTTAAGAAATATCAGACATTTTTATTAATCTTGTATAACCTTCTTCCATAGAGCTTCACAGTGGATCCTGTATTCTTCTCTTAAACATTCTGAAACATAGACAAATCAGTTTGCTTGTTAATTTTAATTTAATTGATTAACTTTTTGCATCTTAATTCCTCTAGGTAGTACATAACACAGCTGTTCCCAATGCACTAGCTGTCGATTGGATTGGAAAGAATCTCTATTGGTCTGATGCAGAAAAAAGGATTATCGAAGTATCAAAACTCAATGGCTTATACCCCACTGTTCTTGTGAAAAAAAGGGTGAAGTTTCCTAGAGATCTATCTTTAGATCCTCAAGCTGGGTATGGAACAATATAATATAAAATCAGAACTAGATAATGAATTATCAGTAAAGTCCTCAAATATGTTTTTTCCCTAGCGCAAACCTATCACTATCTAGATTTTCCTTAGCAGGTTTATTGTATATCAGCCAGTTAAAATACACAAAAGATGTTAATTGTGTCTTCATATGTTATAAAAAGCAATAGTCAGGGAGATGAATTCAGGTTATGGAAAAAATCATTTTGGTTGCGTCATAACACAACTTAATACAAGGTCATGTCCCTGTGGCATTTGTGTCATGTTAAATATGAAACATTAAGAATGGTCACATTTTTATTTTAAGTATCCACTTATAGCTACTTTTCCTACATTTGGTGTTATCCAGATTAATAGTGGGCAATGAAATGCCATGTGTCCTTAAAAAACACTCTTCAGATTTCTTTTGCATACTAGTGCCAAGATGAAAAATGTTTAATAATGTTCCTGACTTAAATAGTTTTGCTATTATTTTAATATGTGCAATATAGTGATTTTTTTTTAATACAGACATTAGTAGTTGACCTGAGTTGGCCTTTGGTGGCATTCAAAAATAGCACTTCTCGGGGTTCACTATTAGTTTCTCTATAATTTCAGCTCTCATGGAAAATGTACAAACAAAAAGAGTTCACTCTATAGTTGCAAAGAAAATGTAAACAGATCCAGTGCTGCCTTGCTTGAACCTATAGAAGATTCAGATCGAAACAATAGTTCTGAAAAGTAGGAACTGCCCCATCATTTAAATAACTTGTTATCCTGAAGCATACAGATAACAATTTAAATGTCAACATTGTTAAATTTTTCATTGCATGTATATTCATCTACATGAGGTTTCTACATGCAGTGTGAATATCACCATTTTTTTCTTCCCAATGTAAATCTGTACTGAACCAAAGTTGTAGGAATAATGGGCACTGACTGACTCACAGCTAGAGAATTGGTTTTTTAAGTGTACTATTGTACAAACCTCTGTATTCTTCCTGACTACTGTCCCTCAGAAATCACTGACTATTTGAGAATTGATATACACCCAGATATATTTGTAGTGGGCAAAATTACCGATTAAAAATCAATGAAGTAAATAATTTGTCTTACAAAAAAACACAACTTCATCAGATATTTGATTGTAAGCTTTCCAGTGCTGCGGCTTTATTGTCATGCCTATCTATAAAGCACTAACTCATTGCTGGCAATAACCTACTACTACTACTATTAATAATAATAATAGTAGTAGTAATAATAATGATAATTAATAAATAACTTTTCACTTTACCCAGCTAATAGCAAAAGAAAATTTTAATTTCTAAGTGAGACATTGCAATGTACCGACAACTTGATGATGCTTCCTGTTTATGAGGTGATAACTGTAACCTCATAACATTTACCGCTTGGGTTTATTTAGCTTGGTATACAGTTGTTGCCTCATAAACAGGAAGCACACTCAAGTCACCAATAAATATATGTATAAACAATGGCCACTAACACATCAGTGTTAATGTCATTGAAAAAGTCATAAAAAGTCTGTTCAATTGTTTCCCCTAATACAGTTTCAGCTCTTAAAATGGATGTTTACAATGTAAATCATTTTTAACAGGAATATTACTTAGGGCTATTTGATAAAAATAATGGTATGAAGTAACTGAACCCTTCTTCAGATAAATAAAATTTGCAAGTAGCATTCACTGCTTCATCTGAAATCACGGAATAGAGAAAGCTTGCTTTGTTTCCTTTTCAGATGCGAATTAAATATGTAACGCTCACTTTATCATGGAGTATTAAGACATTTCTGCTTAAAAAGGATAAATAAAGCTCTCGTAGTGTCTTAGGAAATAATAATTAATTTATTTCCACTATCTTTATTTCCTAAGGCTCCAATAATCTCAAATGCCACTGACAGAAGGAAGCTACTGGGGTGGGGAGTACCAAAGGAGGAACAGCAGTATACTTTTCTTGAGGATGATCATGCTGATACCACCAAGCTCTTACATAGTGATCCCAAACAATTTTCTCTGTCCAATTCTGCAGCATCAGCATTCATAGTTGGAGAGGGGCTTTTGCTGGAAGTGCTGGGTCCAGGAGATGGCCAGTTTTCATAGCATTATCCCTCTTCAAACCTATTTGGGTATAGTAGTGCAAGACAATGCTGATCCTGTTGGCAGTATATTATGTTTCTTACCCATCCACTTTGGGTAAGAATGGTTTAGCAGAGGCTTGTGTGGAGTCCTATCAGCATGATGTGTAAGGAAAAGGGAACCCCATGGAGCGATATCGAGACACTGGTCTTCTTTACAAAAGCCCCAGTATTTTCAGGATCACCTGATTGATTTCCCTGTCTGTCGTTGGCCAAGCCCTGTTCTCTTTCTCTGATGATACAAGCCCCAGACCCATCTATCAGAACAATCTGTAAAATGTAAGCAAGTTCTAACTTAGGTTTCTGATCTCAGCTCAGAATTTTTGGCACTTGGAGAATGATTTGGTTCAATAATTTCTGAGGGAGCAATGGCCACAATAGAAATTAATAACGTCATACATTTTTTTGAGGTGCCGCATATGCAAAACCATCACCAAAATCATTCAGGTTATTTTTTGTTTGGTTGGTTGGTTCGTTGGATTTTGGTGTGTGTGCTTTCCCCCCAAATTTCAAGTTCATTGAGTTGTTACTGTGTGATTGAAATGGTATTAGATGAGTCCAACTCATCCTTTCAGGTAACATGCTAAAAATCATGGTCCATCTATATAGCAGGGATATTAAAAATGTTACCACCGTTTTCATAAGAGAAGATTTTCCACTGCTGTCTGTGGCCAAAATTCCCCATCCACCTCACACTGCTGTGTAGTGTGCTTTGGGCCAATGATCAGTTTCCTTCTTCCGTAAGGTAGAAGGTACCTTACGGAAGGTACCTGAAACTGCATTTCAGTAGCTGTCTTGTACATGTAGATTTTGCTTCTGGACCTTTGAGTTAAAAGTCCCCATAGAAACATACCTGCTGCTATATTTTTAACACTTACTGTTTCCAGAAACAAGGACAAAAATATAAAATTAAAAAAATACTTTCTCCACTAAAAGAAATAATTTCAAACACATAGAACTGATTGTTTTTCTTGTTTCTTGTTTTTTTCCCCTCAATGTCACAACATTTCCCCCAGTTTCCCCCCCCTGAAAATCTGAGACATTCTAGTAAGCTTTTTGGTTGATTTAAAAATTAGGAAGAAACTTTGTGAAACTAGAATGCAATATTAATTAAGTTTTTCCCTAATGTAAAATTTGAAAAATGTCACCCAGCTCTACTCATGGAGAGCTCTCTCTTTAATTATACCAGAGCAAACCTAGATACAACTGAGGAGGGGAATAAGGCAAAAAATACTTTCTCAGGGTGCAGACAAAACTGTTTTCTTTAGATCTGGTATTGCCAGGGGCCAAATTGCCCTTGAGCACAAGTTAATGAGACCTGAGAGCTGCTCTGTCATGCACTGGCTTGTAAAGGTCACCTGGGAGACATTCCACCAATGAGGATCACAGGTGCATAGGACACTCTTGCTGTTGCCCCCAAAATACCTCTTCCTCAGGGCCGCACAGAGGTTTTTGGTACCCATGGCAAAATCTGACACCGAAGACCTCATTTTACCAGATTTTCTCCGTTTACTTGTAGAACAATGGTGTTTGGTTTTATTTTTTACCCTAACTGACATTCATACAAATTAAGGTTAGGCTACAAGAATCTAGCTGGGTTGTTCTTCCTCTCAAACATCATTACCCATATTAAATATTCTGCAAACCAAATTCTGTCATCAATTTAATCTATACAGCCTCATTATATACAAATTCTGGTCTCTGTTACTCATGTGTTTGTCTTTAAAATCTGCTCTGAACTCCACTAGTGTAAATCTGGAATAACTTTATTGACTTCAATGAAGTTACTTGGGATTTAATTACTGGTGCTAAAGAATGTAGAATTTGCCCTTTTGTCTTCAAATGATGTCTTTCCTCTGTTTCACCTAGGTAATCTCACTAGCCTTCTGTGGGAATACACAGGAGCAACTGAGGACATAAAGTGGCCTCCAGAATCTTACCAGTGATGATGCAAGAGAAGGAAATAAATCATCCTGGTAAAATTTTCAATAAGAACCTAAGTGATTTAGCTTGTTTACATGGTGGGGTAATGCACCTTACAAGGGTGTAATGTCAGAAGTCGACTAAAGTGTTGCACATTAATTGGTCTGTGTAGACCCTGCTGATGTGCACTAAAGGTTCCCTAGCATGTATTCATTAAAACCCACTAGGGAAGCTTTAGTGCGTGAATGAGCTTTAGAAATTACACCCCCATAGTGTGCATTGCTGCTCTGTGTAGATAAACCATTAGTTTCATCAACATTCAATGAGATGATGGTATGTCTACACTTTGATCTGGGGGTGTGATTACCAATTTGAGGAAACATACTCTGGCTCTCATTGAGCTATCATGATAAAGTGAAGCTGCAGTAGGGTGAGTGGGGCTGGACACCTTGAGTATGTGCCAGTCTGAGACCATAGGCATGTACTTGAGGTGGCTCACCCCTCCTGCCACTTGAACTGCTGCTGCAGCTATGCTCTATTTTTAGAGCACTATCCCAATTAGAGCAAGTGTGGGTATGTCTCTTCCAGCTGGGAATCATCCCCCCACCCCATCTCCTTACTCTCCTGAGGACTAGAGTCATAAAGAAATTTGGGCTCGCTCTCTGGCCCAATGTTTCTTTCATTTTCCACAGTGAAACTGGTTCATCATGGGTCCAGAGAAAGCGAGAGAGCAAGCAGGAGAATGAATTTGTGGCCTGTTGGCTAGCGCACCGGTGGCTTCTCACCTGGGAAGTGTCAGAGCCAAGTTCAGAATCGTAGATGCTTATGGAACTTTTATTGCAAAAATTCAGGCACTGAGAGAGTTTAGGTAGTCATAGGGTGCAGCTGAGTGATGGTTTTCTGAATTTCATTTTTTCTGAATCCTACTGGGATTTAGGCACCTAAAGTGTCAGATGCCGAAGTTCTTTAGTGAATCTTGCTCTGAGTGCTGAAGTCCAATAATGTGGAAATGAAAAAGAATTATAAATTTACTCTGAAAATCACTGAAGACCAGTAAATACAGAATCCCATGCTTGTTTCACAGTCACTCTTCAAAGTCGAACCAGACATTTACATCTTTATTTGTTTGGTGCTGAGTTTTCAGCATTGATTTCTTGTGATGTTTTAAGAAGGTTGTGCTGTAAAACCAAACTGTTTAAACATATGGAAGTCAAAAATACAAATCAATATACAGAAAGTGACTCTGATTATGTGCAAAAGAGAGAGTACATAGGAAGGGAAAGACTATACTAGGCTTGGTGCTGTGTGATCTATTTGTATCCAGAGATGTGACAATAGAAAAAGAATTATAAACATAGTTCATCTTGTGGGAATGGATGAGAACACTTATCCTTGTATACAGAGGATGTTTTTGTCTGTGTGTGAAAGACAGAGAAGTGGAGGAGGAAGAATTTAGTGTTCCATCACAGCTTGTCTAACTTCTAATTAGAGAAGGAAGAAGAGGATTCTCTGTCTCTCTGTTTCACATGCCAACAAAAAAGGCCTCTAGCAAGGATAGCTTTTTTCATCCATCCCAACAAGCTTAGCTATGCTTGTAACTCATTTTTTCCTGTCATTTAATTATAATATGCTCCACTAATTTCCTAGCAGGCAATTTCCCATAACTTTCCCCTGTAACCATGTGTATCACTACCCACAGCATGCTTACTTCCCAAAAGCCTTCAGCACAGGATACCTGAGCCCATTTCAGTCTCTTTTGGAAGAGCCCACCCGTACCAAGTTAATATGGGTGTATTTATACTAAAAGATGAGGCAAATAAACTGAAATAATCAACCTTTCCTGCTTTCCCCCAAATCATTCTTAGACAATGACCCATCTGATAATACAGTTGTAAAAGTCATGTGTTTGCTGCCTACAGAAGAGAAGTGCCTATGTGTGCCATGAGGTTGAAATAAGTAAACAATACAATAGACCCCCTGTACTCAAGTCCCCATTTCAGAGTCCACAATCTTATAACTACATTTTTTTCTCGCCCTCTATGTGGATCAATAGCTCATGAAAGGTAAATTATATTAGTACACCAACAAAACATCTCCTTACAAATATTTTTAAATGTAACACATGCCAGGCATTTTAGCTGAGTATTTACAATCAACAGAAAAAGAAAGGAAAAACAAAATCCCCACCCAATGTGATATTCCCTCATTTTCAGCCAATTTAGAAACATTCATTCCTCCATTAATACTCTCTCCAATTTTAATCTTGGCAAGTGTACCATCCTTGCTATGTTTTGGAGTTTGCCCATTATGAAAGGATGTCATTTTCATCATAATGCTGTGATCAGTGAAATTAGTGTATAAAATATTAAAAATTGGCATGGTAATATAGTATTATGATATTTTACCTACCTGAAATTATTTTGGCAATAACATTATTGCCGGACCTGAAACTAGCTTAACAAAATCATGATGATACTTCAGAATTTAAGGGTGGCAGTCCTAAATCAATCTAGACATATATAGCCCATTTTGATTTTTTTCTTTAGTGATTGAAATACAGATGCAAAACTGCATCAATATCTCTAAAATGGCGACTCATACACCTAAATATAATACTTCAGCTATGAAGCTGTAAAATTTTCTTTGGAAAAAAATAACTCTCAAAAGAGCTAACTTGGAGCATGAAAGCACTATGGAATAATTCCTGGATAGTATTTAAAACCAACCAAATACATTTTAAAACATTAGCTGCTATGTGTTAGTGCCTTTGCAGCTGTAAATAAAACAGTTATTGATTTTGTTTTCCTAGATATTTGTATTGGATTGATTGCTGTGAGTATCCTCACATTGGCCGTGTTGGTATGGATGGCACCAATCAAACTGTTGTCATAGAAACACAGATCTCCAGACCTATGGCTCTTACAATAGATTATGTCAATAGTAGACTCTACTGGGCTGATGAAAATCATATTGAGTTTGCTGACATGGATGGATTTCATAGACATAAAGGTTGGTCAAACAGCTGTAAACATTCAATTTTTGACATTTCTTATTTTTAATTAAAGGTATGTTATATTAATTGGGAAAAAAACTTTTGTATTCTGAATGTGAAGAATATTGTGCATTGCAAGATGATAAAGCTACATATTTTGCTTTTTGTAAGTATTTTAAGAAGCAGAATGAGAATTTGTTTGCATCATTAAGCAGAATACTAAATGATATTTCCTAAAAAGAAAACAGTATTCTTTCTCCGTCTGTATTAACCAAATTTAGACAAGATTAAAGAGGTAAATATCTATTTCTGTATTTCTTCATTATTTCCTCTGTTTTTGCCAACACATATATTTTTCTAGATTACTCCTCATGAACACTGAATTTGTTGTAGACATTGGCTGCCAACATGAATCCTGCAGGGCAAAATTCCTACTCCTGCCAATCTTCTGTATTCCTTCCATGGCTTATAAAAGCCTCTCTGGCATTCTTTTAATACATGCAAATGTGCAGCAATTCATATCTGTGAAAAATGCCTTTTATCAAAAGAGCAAAAATTCTAAATAGGGACTGAGTTTTCTTAATAGTCCAAATACATTATTCAATAGTAAGACTTTTCTTTTTTCTTGGTTGAACTAAGCAGTGTTTTTTTAATGCATTTTATTTATTAGCATAGAAATGTTACCCTTAAAGCTGCTGTTGTCACAAATGGTTTGCTGCCTTTTGGTATACATAATTACATAGTCTCTATGAAGAAAATTATTAAGGATTGGCAGTATTTTTTCCATTGTTAAAGATAACATTTAGTTTCTATAAAAAAGGCTGATTCTGCCCAAACCTTACTCTAAAATCTTCAAACATGAAATACTGTCCTAAAAATGTGATAGGTTAGCTCTAGAGCTCAGTGTCACAGACTGAATGTGTCTATTAATAAAGTAATATTTAATAACCAAGAGAGTTGAGGGGGTGAAAATAAGCTTTAGCAGTTAGGTAAAACTACTTTCCTCAATGAGTAATGGATATGGCTAATCAGAAAGTACTCTACTTGCCAGGCACAACTAAGAATCACTGAACAACATTCTTTTGGATATAGGTTGTTAAGCTTTTGAGAGGCAATTATCAAAGACGGTTGTATCCTCTATTGGCCACATGTCCGGCCTTGCCTAGGCAAAGCCTTAGAGAAAGCAGTAAGTGTAAAACTCCATTGTATGTATAGGAACTGGGGAAACCTAGATGATCGGAGACGGCTCCTGGGAGTGGCTACCCTAGATGATGGGAGATGGGTTCAGAAAGACCATACCCAATATGAGGAGTGGGAAAACTTAGAAAATTGCAAAGGGGGGGCTCTCTCTATCCCCCTCGGGACAATGTGGAGGTTAGAAGTCTGACACTACGGTCAGAGCATAAAAGTACTTTTTGGAACATGCCAGCATTTCTTTCCTTTCTGTAACTTAAACTGAGATTGCCTTGTCTAGTTTATTTTATGTAAAGTGTAAATTAAGGTATGTTAGGCAAACCATTTCTTTTTCTCTTTTTATCCATTTTCTCTCGGTTTTTCTAAATCTGTGGTTGTGTGAGCGGAAAGTTCACCCCAAGGAGAAAAGGCACCTGTTATTCTCGAAAGAGGCAGAGGAGGCAAAAGAGATTTTGGAACGTAACCCCCCCAGTTTTACCTTGGTTAATAAGGTATGGGCAAAAGGGGCCTGTGCTACATATGACATATGTTGCGTAGGCTGTGGAGGTCAAAGACCCAAGGAGATGCCAGCAGGACCAAGGAAGAGATGAGAGTTGGTGGTGGGATCAAGTAACACTGAGAGTAGAATTTTTCTTCCAAAATTAAAGAAAATAGAAGATTTTTGCACTCTGGTGAGCATGTCCATATTTAGATTGTCGTAGTTCAATAATCTCTTCTTTTTTTGGTCACTTTATAGTGAAAAAAATTATGATGAGGAGAAAGATAAAACTTTAGGAAATGAGATCAAGCACAGAGGGTCAAAGATTAGTTCATTAAATTCTTTACAAATTTTATTAACATTTTAAATAAAATTGTTAAGGTAGGACATCATCTCTTATAGGCTTAAAATGAGGAGCGAGATGATTGCTAGAGACCTTTGTTTTCACTTTTAAAAATGAATACGTCTGTAGCTTAATGGAGTTAATAGCACTTTATGGAGATAGGCCTCAAAGTGTAAATAAATCACGTGGGGTGCCTGTCAGTGGAAATTAGAGCATTTCCACCAGAATTCAGGTTAATCATACTTAACATTTATAAACTAGGAGATATTTAAAAAGAGATTTTCATCAATGAACAAAAATCTTCTATGGGTTGTTGGTTTTTTTTTTGGGGGGGGGGGCGGAGATTCTGTCCTGAGAAAGGAAAGTAGCAGAGAATAAAAATTAAGTTTAGTGACTTTAGTTGAAGAGGGGAATGCCTCCCTGAGCAGCCGCCTATCCAGTCACTGCGAGCATGCTCCCCTGCTACTTCTGGTAGACCTTCCTAAAGGATACACCTCTTTATGACCACCTCACATCACCAAGAGGTCTGGGAGATGAGCTGGGAACAAGATGGAGCTTGGGAAGTCCATTGTCAAAGAGAGTATTGGATGCAGAGAGGGCTGCAAAGACATGCAGAAGGGGAATGTGGGCAAAATACAGCAAGGCCAGTAGAGAAGGGAAGTATGGGACTGAGAGCACTTCATCCTTCCAGCAGATGTCAAATGAATTGGTAGGTTTCACACTCACCAGTCCTCCCAACATGGCTAAATTGCCTTGATGGAAGGCTTACAGCACTGCTTTGGTGTGTTTAAGATACAGCCTCCCCAAGCTCCTGGAAGGGAGTAAGTTGGCCTCCAAAGCACATGCATAGATTTTGGGGTATTGGTATCATCCTACAAGCATCATAGAGTTGTCTGAGAATCCAGGGACTTCCTAATACCTACTGAGGGGTTGGAAAGATTCCCCTTTCTTGAGTATCCCTTCCACAGAAGGTGAGCCCTCTCTTGAGGATGTTGGAAAATGCATACAAGAAAGTTTTCTGAAACTAATGGGGAGTGTGGCTTTTGGTGGACCAGGACATTTTTCACTGTTATAACACTGAACAGTTAATTGTGATTTATATTTTTTTGTGTAAAGATCTAAATACAAAATGACAATAATAACTTAAATAAATAACTTAAAACTGAATTTCTGATAAACAAATTATGATTTAATAATTCAAGGGGTAGTGAGGTTTTGTAAATCCCTAATTTGTTTATTTTTCATTGGATACCCAAAGAGTTGGTGAATTGTATTCTTTATTATTATTTTCCTTTAGCAAATTAATTTTAAAATTGGAAAATAATGTTATTGTCATTAATTAGTAGAAAACTTTAATCCAGTAAATATTAGTGTGTATTTTCTAATTCCACTTTTATGAGGCAAGACAAAAAAGTAGGGTTGTGGTTTTTTGGGGGGTGGGGGTTCTCTCACATGCAGAAGGAATCCTCTGGTCTGGGCAGTAGCGTAGCCAGGGGGGAGTAGGGAGAGCGGCTGCTCCCCCACTGAGCAGAAGCAACGCCTTTTTTGTGCTCCTGATGCCTTTTGCTCCTACGCTGCAGCCAGAGCGGAGCAATTTTTTTTGCTCCTGGTGCCTTTTTTTGCTCCTAATGCTTTTTGCTCCCAGCGCCTTTTTTTTTTTAGCTCCGCTCCCCCTGTGCTCTAAACCTGGCTACGCCACTGGTGGGATCTGGCTAGTGGATTAAATGGAGCCCACAGAGGTCAGAGAAGCAACTGAAACTGTTTTGGCACCCAAAGTGTTCCTTCTAAGTAAACTTTGGAAGTGTTTTATCACCATAGCACACAGTCTCTCAGCAGCTTTTCTCGTCGCTGACCCATGGGTTTTCACAACAATTCTCCTTCTATCTTTTCACTTCTTCAGCCATTCCTATTCCTTTCCTCTCTTCCTGATGGCAATCCAAAAATAGAACTGCACTGTGGGATTAGGGGAGGCAGCCTCTATAGTGCTCAGGGCTGGATTAAGGCATAGGCATTGTAGGTCTGTGACTAGGGCCCCAGATCCTAGAATGACTCAATTACACTAGAATCTGAGCTTTAATTTAAAAAGAAAAAAAGTGAGCTTTTAGGCCTCCTGGTTATGAAGAAAAGCTTGAAGACAGCCTGAAACAACAGGTGTAAACTCACCCATGCCTTTCAGTGTTAACTTCAAAACTCATTGCTGCATGGGGCCCTACCAGCACCACCTCAAGAGAGGATATTGTGTGCAGCAGGCCCAGTCAGTGCAATACTGCATGGACCTCTGCTGTCACCCCACATTTCTAGTGAAAGAAGCAAGACCCTTTCTTGACATCCTTGCTACTCCCAAGAGGAAGAGTGCTCCGTGCTGCTACTGCCTCTGCCTCTCTGGGATGGGAGGGTTCCCTCAGCATCACCATGGTGTGGTTGCAGGGCCACAGGCAGACCCTGTGGTATGATATTCCTAGAGCTCTGGCTTACTTTAATCCATCCCTGGCTGCTTTTGACTGACAGAATTTGAATCTTGTGAGCTTGGTCTTTAAGTCCAGTTTACTCTTCTTTTAAACTTCTAGCCACGGGTTGTAACAACTTTCCAACAGGTAAAACCCTCTCATCTCTCTTGCAGATCTTAGAAACTGTCTAGGAGAGGGGAATGTCTGCTGCTTTCCTCTCCTGCAGAGTTCCTGATCTTTGCAGGTGAGAAATATCAGTGACTGCCCCCTCTTGTGTACATTATGGTTGGTAAGAAAGAAGTTGTAGTGAGAATTTTGACACACCAAGTATGCTACGGATCTTGGGGAGCTTAGGAGAACTTCATGGCAATGGAGGCACTACTAACTTTACACAGCTACTTAAAGTTTAGTGGTTGATTATGTAAGCTATCTTAGAGTCTAGCAAATGTAAAGCTGTAGCACTCACAAGTTTTATGCATTTTAAATCATTGAGCATTCATTAGAACATTAATCTGGCTAAGAACTAAAATGGATGATTTATACCAGCTTTAAACATTTAGGAATTTAGCAAAGTAATCATTTGGGTTCCTGTTCCGTTGGCTACCTGGCTACATCAAACAGGTCTTCCTAATCTTTAGGCCTAAAAACTCTCTTATTTCTGAGCAGGGGATGAAATATTACATTTAAAAGGTGTTCATAGTTTAGTTCCTGTAATTTCAAAACTGCTAGTTAAAAAACTTGTAATTACAGGAAGAAATATTCTGTGTTTGTTTTCACTGGTGACTTTTACATCTATCAGATTTCAAATTCTGGTCCTATTGTCCCTCCTAACTTAAGCACAAGCATTTGCAGATGAAAATCTTAGGGAAGTATGAAAATAGGGTTTATAATGGCAACCCAGGCACAACCATAGTTACAAAATTGTAACAAATTCCTCCATAATATATTGTGTCTGTGTCTGTCTCGCTCTGTGTGTAAGAGCTAGCTAGATCCATCCATCAATCAATCAACCAATTATTATAGGGAGAGCTGATAAAGTGGCTGTCAGCAAATAGCAAAAACCAATTGACAAAGTATATGTCTCTTCTCCCTCACTAGTGTCCTGTCCACACAGAGGATAATAATTTGCTATTGCTATCAGTTGCTCCATTGGTTCTAGTGGTGGAGGTCAGTTCTGGGACTTAAACCCTGCTAGTGACCCATGTGGGTGTCAGTATGATGCCTTATGAAGGATTTTGGTTTTTTTAAATGTTTCTTTTTTTAAAATCACACACAAACTAGGTTAAAAGAACATTACGGATGCAAAGTCAAGCATTCCAGAGTTAGGAAATGTTAGAACTAAGGTTGTCCCAACAACCTTAATTCCGCCCCTTGGTACATATGTGTTAGGATAGTCTTTAATTACAGAATCATGAACTATTCTTGTCAGCAAGAACCTGCCTGCTTCATTCAGGGCACAAGATATACTATATTCTAGAAATGAATCAGGGTAGTATAATGAATAAAAATGTTGTCTAGAGGAACCTCTACCCTGTTGTTGCAGGAGTGTAGTGAATGAGGCTGAGGATTACAGGAAAAGAAAGGATGGTCTGTTTGTTAAGTAAGTTGAATGCCACCATCGATAACTGGATCACTGCTTCTGCCATAGAGTTGCTTTGTGATGCTGGACAAGTCACTTAAATCGAAATGTTCACAGGTGGCCAATAACTGCAGGTTTCTCATTTTCTGGATGTCTAAAATGAGACACCTTGTACCAGATTGGCAGAAGTGCTGAGCACTCACAACTACAACTGAAGTCAGTAGGAACTGAGCTTTGAATATATAAAGTGCTATAAAGAGCCCAATTAAATGTTTCAGCTGTGTGCCAAAATCCAGTGAACACTTTTGACAGTTTTGGCCTTAACTTTCTGTGTTTAGTTCCCCACTTGTAAAATGGGGATAATAATACCTTGTAATGTCTCAAGGGTGTTGTGTAGATAAATTCATTAATGTTTGTTAAGCAATCAGAAATGAAAGCAGAAAGGGAATTAGGTGCATAAGTCCCTGTTTTAGGAGCTTAATTCCCAGTTTTGGGACCACTGCAATGCATAAAGCTCCCACTGAAGCCTGTAGGTGCCTAAACTCATTCAGTGCCTCTGGTTTTGCAGTAAAAGGTACCTATGTTTCTACATCTGTGCTTGCACACTGCTACCTCCCTCTAGGTGTCTTCAACTTATCTCCCCTCTAAGCCCCAGAGCGATTCACAAACCAGATGAAGACAAGTCGCGTGTGGGGCCTGACCTGATAGGCATAGTCTGAGCATGCCTACTGGATTGGGCCCCTCATGCGAGTTCACACAGAGCAGGCGAGGGAGAAACAACTTCCCTCATAACGGTACTCACTTGGGATGCGGGAAACCTCTGGTTTAAGTCCCTCCTATACCTGAGGGGGAGTAGGGATTTGAACAGTGCCAAAGGCCTATCATTAATTTATTCTTTTTTAGTGCAAGGTTAGGGTGGTGTGTATTATATAATGGCAGAGGAGAGGCCACATATTGAATATGGAGAATGATAAGAAATTCTGAATAACCCATTTACTGAATGAGGCAGGTTCCTATGGAAAAAGTAGATAGAAATGTAGATCTGGAAAGTACCTCAGGATGTCATCTAGTCCACCCTCCAACCCCTAACACTGAAGTAGGATTAGAGATGCCTAGACTATCCCTGACAGTTATTTGTTTAATCTGTATTTTAAAACCTCCAATGACACGGATTCCACAACCTCCCTTATAGTTAGAAAGGTTTTAGTAATATAGAACCTAAATCCACTATATATACAGAGAAAGAGAGAGCGAGAGAGAGCACAGATTTATATAATATATATGTTATGGGATCATGTAACTATAGACTCTATCATAATGCATACACAAACAAGGTTTGGATAAAGTTATACATTCTAGCATTTCCTAACTTCAGAGTGCTTGACTTTGAAACCTTAATGTTATTTTAGCATAGTTTCTTTAATTTTATATATACTCTAATCTACTGCATAGACTATTGTTTAAAATTATGTTGTAATTACACTAAATTATTATTGAGTGGTGTGTCTGTTATGATCATAGGCCTAGGTTAATAGTTTAGGTCTCTCTTAATGGGGCTATTGTGGCTTCAGAAAACTCAACCAACAATTACACCTCCTCCCAAGATAATTTGCATGCTGCAATCTTATTACTTTAATTGAGTTACTGTCAAGACTATATAAATGTGTCAAGCATTCAAACTGGTACATTACATGACCAACACCAGTGACTCTTAAAAGTTACATAGCTGTATGCTAACTAACTAAGGGCTAGATTCACCATTATGCTCCAATTCGTTTCTGCTGATTCAGGCTACTTTGTTCTTCACTGGCACAGTATTTGAATATGGCCTTAAAAATTGTTTTTTTTTTAAAATGATATGAACTATCTTCAGTCCATTAAAGATATCACAGACTAGCATTCTTTTAAATAATTCTATAGTGAAAAAAGAATATCCCATACAAAACCTATTTAAACTATAGTTAAATTTGAAAGTAGGTAACATAAGCTATTGCATAAACACCATGCAATAACCATACGTTTGGGAGTAACTCATTTAAATGTTTGTGGTCCTAGATTTTATCTTAAATAATTTTTAAAGACAAATTCGTTTTTCATTTCATTCTCTTATGGTGTCGCTATAGGTTAGTTTAGCTATTTTAGGTGCCTTAACTGCATTCCTATATCTTAACATGTTTAGAGATTTTTTTTTTAATTTCATCTTATCTCTGAATTTCTTGATTTATAGTCCTTGTTTGGGGAAAATTGAAAGTTTTTTCTATTTTTTAAAATGTTTAGATTACTGAGATGTAATCTCAATCTTAATTTCATTTTAACAAAGGTTTTTGTCTGGGAATATATTTTACTATGTAATTCAAATCTCAATTCCCAGATGGGAGTATGTGTCTTAAAATTATTAAATATAAACATTTTAATTGCAACCCTTTTCAAGTTTCAAGTTACATTCCAAAATGCTTATTTTAGTCTTCAATATTAGTTAATACATACATACACATACATATTTAGGAATCAAGGTTTCAATTACTAGGATTAAACAATTTATTATGCTCATTAAGCAGGATTTGGGGTTTTTATTTGTAAGTTAAGATTTTCAATTTAGTAAAAGTAATATTGACTAATCTATAAAATATTTATCACTGAAAGTCTCTAGCCTTACAAAATCAATAATAAAATGTTCTACAACACTCTTATAAAGAAAGTTTAGTTGGACTGCATCAATAAGTTTTTTTTTCTTTTTATCATTACAATCTATCCTTTCCCCAGCATACTTTTCAGCCATATACTTGGTGCATAAACATAAGTGAATGAAAATATCTATAAAAACAATGTACATTTAGTTACTTTAAATGAAATTATATATGATAATATTGAGGTTTGAAATTTGCATTTTGGAAGATGAATCATCAAAAGGGTTTGTTATAAAATGTCTCTTGTAGTACAAAAATTGTAGAGAAAGTCAGTGTTAGAGTTGTAGAAAGGAATATGCCATATAACAAACTGAATTCTCAAACTTTTTGTTATTAGTTTAAACTTGCTTTACGTAATAAAACCATAAATTTCACATTAACTGTATACACCAAAATACTGCTGTTAAGCAGAAACTACTCTCAAGCCATTGGTGGACATATTATTGATTTAAAATTCGACTAACTCTTAACAGCCGTTTCTTAATATTTAAATTCCAAACAGTAATTAATTAGGACCAGACTCTATCTGCCCCTGATATGGATGTACATTGGTGAGGAAGGGTGCCAGGAGCCTTTTCCTCTTCTCTTCTTGTGTAGCCCTCATAAGGGCTAGGCAGAATTGGACTCCTTTCACTTATGAGATCACAGGGACTGTCTCTCTCTATTTCATCACGGGCTGAGGTGTCTAGTACCAGCTCATTGTACAGGACCAATGTACCTGCGAAAGGAGGCTGCATCCCATAAGAGAAATAATTTAAGCAATGCACTCCATGAATACAGTGGGGCCCTGGGTTAGTCAGCACCATATTGCCGCTTACTCTAGGCTAGACTTTACTGACACAACCTAAATTTTAACAGCTACCAAGGGGCACATATTTTACAGCATCAGCTGTCACTAGCACTGTCGTAGTTAAGGGATTTTCACTTTTCCCTGCTATATGGAATTATGCCTCAGCCTTCAGAACAGAAGTAGGTGGAACTTTTATACAAGATCATGCCTAAGTGTGTGTTTTGTTTTATTTTAAACAATTCTTTTTACATTCCATGATATTTAATGTTAATAAATTATGTAAAATAGACACCAAAATGTTATATGCTTTCAGATAGCTTTTGCACTTATATTAATCCCCACATAGCATGAGATGAAAAGCTTGCAAATTAATATTACATAATATGTAGCTAAAGAGTAAATATTGGAAAGAAGGGGCTATTAATAGAAAGAAGGTGAGGGGAAACCTGCTTCACCTTACCATTAATTTTTCATAATAGTTTTAAGTAGGCATATACACTGCATGTATGGATTACAATATGTAAATTTTACATGTAGATAAAAATTGATATACATTTGTAGGTGAAGTTCATCAGGTTCTGTGATCTGTACTGTTCAGAGAAGAATCCAAAGCTTTAAATGTGTATTCATATTTTGACCCAACTTCTGAACAAACACAAGAGCCCTCCTATCCAGGCCTGTGTAATCATTCCTCCTTCTTCAGGCTCCCATGACCTCTTCAGTGTAGATTCATGCAAACTTCCTTCCTTCCTCTCCTCCCGGTCTGCCAGTTATGGTTTGATCTCTTTCTGTTCAGTCATTTAGTCATCCTTTGCTTTCCCTCCTAGTTTGTTCAGCCCTTCTTACTGCATGCTCCACTCTGCCCTCATCTTTCTTTCTTTCTTTCTTACTTTCCCTCCAGTGCCAGTGCACTCATTCCCCTTGTGGTGTCTAGCTTTCATCCAGTACTTCTGCTTTCTTGTGTAATCTGGTGCACATTGCAGTCCAGAGCATATTTCTTCTCACACTATATGAGAATGTATTGTTTAACTATAGTTTCAGGACCCAACAGAGAAGCAGAGATGGATGTGTAGGTCTGTAAGGAGATAAGGGTGGCCTATAAGAAGAAGGGGATAATTACATGGACATAGCTGGCAGAGAGGGAATCTGGAAGCCACTAAGTCAGAGACAGAAGTGGAGCTTGTGGTGGGGAATTGGGTCACAAGAATCTGAGTTAGAGTCTCTATGGACTTGTCTACACTTAAAATGCCACATCGCCACAGCCGCATTGCTGTAGCATATCAGTGTAGACCAGGTGTCTCAAACTCAAATTACCATGAGAGCCGCATGAGGACTAGTGCATTGGCCTGAGGGCCACATCACTGACCCCGCCCCTTCGCTGCCCCCAGCCCCGCCCCCACTCCACCCCTTCCATTAGGCCCCACCCCTTCTCCGCCTCCTCCCCTGTGCGCACGGCTTCCCGCTCCTCCCCCCTCCCTCCCAGAACCGCGAAGCTGCCAGACAGCTGTTCTGGCGGCGGGAACTGCCTGGGGTAAAAAAAAAAAAAATTGGGGAGGGGGAGGGTGCGGGGAGCCCGGCGAGCCGCATGCGGCCCATGGGCCGCGTGTTTGAGACCCGTGATGTAGACATTACCTACTTTGACGGGAGGGATTCTCCTGACAGCACAGGTAATACACCTCCCCAAGAGACAATTGCTAGCTTGATGGAAGAATTCTACCGCCGACCTAGCTCTGTCTACACAAGGACCTAGGATGGCTTAACTATGCTGCTCAGGGGTGTGGATTTTTCACACCCTGACTGATGACTTGAGCGGAGATAATTGATTCCTTTTCTTTTTCTTTTTTTCTTTTTTTGTTTTGTTCCGCCACCAAGCTGTAATATCTGAAAAACAGTTTGTTGGGTTAACCTTTTTGTTTTGTTTGTTTAGCTTTGGGGTTTTTGTGTACCCCTTTTTTGTTGTTTTTTAAAATAAATGTCAAAATGAAACATTTCAATTTTTTGGATTTTGTTTCCATTATGGCCAAAGCTAAGTAATGTTTAATTCCTATCCTTGCATTTGTTGGTCTAGATATGATGCTTCATGTTATTTTAATGTAGTTTTATGTTTAATTAAGGTGTTAATCTTTTGCTAATGGATGGGTAATTGGGCATCTTTATCAAATGTTTTGAAATAAACATTAGATAGAAAGAGGAATTATGTTTTGCTGTAAGGGGAAAAGAAATAAGAAAGAAAAGACTTTTTTTTTACCAGTGTATGCAGATAAATCAATAGCTGTCACTGATTGAGGTCTTAGGAGGCTTACAGAATACTGGGGAGGAGAAAGAATACAAAAAGGCTACATCAAAAAGACTAGATTTCAGTATTGCATTATGATTCTTTTTCTTCATTTTTTGTCATTCACATTCCATGCAAACTGTAGATTTTATAGGCTATTATATGAAAACAGTGCTGATGTTCTGTTGTTTACAACATAATAAAAGTTAATGAAAAGAAGCAAGATACAATTTAGCTACTACAGAAACATTTCTCAACCAGTAAAATTAAATTGAAATTAACTGCCATTTCTGAAATCTCTGAGAGCTACAACTTCACTCATGCCTTACCTTTGTGTCACTGGAAAAATATTTATATTAAATTGTGTGTTCATATTAGAACAGCTTTTGTTTAGATATATGTCTTGAGACTTGCTTAAATTTTATTTATTTATTTGATTAACAGTTGATAAGGTCAGTTGTTAATTGATTTGATTATAATATTTTCTCTGAAGTCAATAACATAAGAACGGCCATAATGTGTCAGACCAAAGGTCCGTCTTGCTCAGTATCCTGTCTTCAGACAGTGGACAATGCCAGGTGCCCCAGAGGGAATGAACAGAACAGGTAATCATCAAGTGATCCATTCCCTGTCTCATATTCCCAGCTTCTGGCAAACAAAGGTTAGGGACACCAGCCTTGCCCATCCTGACTAATAGCCATTGATGGACCTATCCTTCATGAATTTATCTAGTTCTTTTTTGAACCCTGTTATAGTCTTAGCAGCAAAAAATGTCTAAAGCCTTCCAGGCTACACAAATCCAGGAAAAACACAGATCAAGAGTCCACAGAAGGACAATGAATACAGTATACTGCAGAAGTCTATTAAAAGTATATAGTTGCTCTATGGTCAAAATTTCCAGAGCATATTAATCGTTCATAATATTGTCTTCTCTGTTGCTTTAGATCAGTGATACTCAGAACTCAGTGGTTCAGGAGCCAAATTAGCGATCAGTATTATCCAAAAGATCCACAGTAGGGTGAATTCATTGTTTCATTTACTATAGTACTATATATTCATATTTTAAAAGTATGACTGGGAAATATTTAGTTTATATATATACTTGGTCAGTCATTTTGCTGTAAGGACATTTTACAGCAAAATGACTGACCAACTATTATTATTTTTATCAACTACAATTGGTTAATAACATAGTAAAAACATCCTGATTGGTTAATTACTTTCATTGGCTTATAATTAAATTATACAATGCTTTAATATCATGTGCTGCACAGAGCTGCAAGACACACATTAAAGAGCCACTTGCGGCTCACAAGCCTCAGTCTGAGTATCACTGCTTTAGATACTTTGTCATCACTCATACCTATGTAGAAAATAGAAGTTGCACTTCAAATCTACTAATTCAGCATAAGCATGGAGTATGATCCCATTGAAAAAACACCCTCTGGTTTCATATATTTTTCTTGTTCTACCCTGGAGAATAGGAGCTTTCTTGATGTCACATTCAAACAAAGGATAGTACCATAAAAGCCAGTGGTTGGCATAAAAATAATTTTCTGGCTAAACTCAGGGATGGATCTTATCAACCATGGAAGAGCCCATCTGAAACACTTAAGGCTGAGAGGTCTTCCTTAGTTCATTCACTGATGTGTTATAAATTGTGGGGAAAAAACATGTCCATATATTTAGATGACAGTGGGACTCCCGGGTCATGCATAATGGAGTTCCCAACAGCCAGAGACTTCACTTAAAAAATTGGGTGTCAGGAACGTCTAATCACATTTGCACCTGTTGGGAAGAAGAGACTCTCCATCAGGAACTTCAGGTACTCATTGTGAATATCAAGTATGAAGGATTGAAATTAAAACAATATTGCACTTAAGAGACCGCATTTTACACCACAGTCAGTTGAGTGGAGCATCCATTCTAATTTAATGTGCTTGAATTTAGTTCTGGAGACTGACGATCTATAGGTATCCATATGCCATGGACAGTGTAGGTAGTGGTAATACAAGCTTGCCCACACTTTTCACTTATAAACATGCTTTCCTTTCTAATCTGGATGTACAACAGTCTATTTAAAGTATTGAGAGTCTCCATGACCATTCAACTCTTGAACATTGAACTATGACTGATGATAAAACCACCAGTTAGTGCAAGTTATGTGTCCTGTAATACTTCTGATTAGGTTTATGCACATTGATAAGTAAGTATGGTGAAGCTTTCACTGTTCTCACTTGTTCTGGATTGGTATTGAGGATAATAAGAGGATTTTGGCTTCTAGAGCTCTCAATTCATTGCCCTTAAGAAGCACAAAATTCAATTTAAAATATTTTTAAAGTATTTTAGATGCTTCAAAAAGACTAAGTGGGTGCAGTAATATCTTTTACTGGACCAGCTTTTGCTGGTGAAAGAGAGACAGAGTTCTTCAGGTCTGGGAAAGGTACTCAGAGTGTCACAGCTAAATTCAAGGTGGAACAGACTGTTAAGTATAAGCTGTTAACATATATTGCAAGAGACCATTCAAGGTGATGAGGGCAGTTAACATCTCTGTAGTCATAGGAGAAAGGAGGGTTAGTGAGTTACAGATATTTGTAATGAGTCGTGAATCCATTGTCTTTATTCAGTCCATATTTTTTCATGTCTAGCAAAGTTATGAATTTAAGATATCAGGCTCATCTTTTGAAGGTGTTATGCAGGTTTTCTTTCAGGATTAAGACTGAGAGGTCAGATATGGAATGATCATTTTGTGAAAAATGTTCAGCAATGGTTGAAATGGTGTTTTTGTCTATCATTTTTCTGTGTGAGTTCATTTGAGAGCATAGTGATTGTCTGGTTTAACCCATATAGTTATTTGGACAGTAGTGCATTGGATGAGGTATCCCACATGTTGTGATAGGCATGTGTAGGACTCGTGTATCTTGAAAGGTGTGTTGTAGGGTATTGATCATTGTAGCAGTGAATATATTTCTGCAGGTTTTGAATCAATTGTTACGGAAAGGTCTGGTGCTATTTTAAGTTGGTGTGCGCTCATTTGTGGTGAGCTTGCTTCTGATGATGAGCTTGGTGAGGTTGGGGGCGGATTATTTGAAGGCCAGAGGAGGAGGTTCAGGTAATTTTTTTTCAGGATGTGGTCCCCGTTGAGTGTGGGTTGTAATTGTTTAATGGTACCCAGTATGGGTTCCATTAGAGTGGTAGGTGACAAGAAGGGGTGTGTAGTCATAGGTTCGTGTTTTTTTGGTTCTATATTGAAGTATGTTCTCTTGGGGTATTTGGGTGGCCATGATGCAATCTACTTCTCTGGTGAAGTGTCCTTCTTTGGTGAAGGCAGTTTTAAGTATGTTAAGGTGTGTATCCTGGACTTTCTCCTTGGAACATATTTTATGGTATCTGAGTGCCTGGCAGAAGATAACAGATTTTGTGGTGTGTTTGGGGGTGGTTATTGGATCTGTGAAGGTAGGTGAGGTGATTTGTGTGTTTCTTGTATATAGTTGTTTGTGAGGGTCTGTTGTTGAGGCTGATTGTGGTGTCCAGGAAGTTGATGCTGCTGTGGGAGTGTTCTAGAAAGAGTTTGATGGATGGACAATGGTTGTTGAAGTTGTGGTGGAAATCCTTGAGGGAATTTAGGTTGTTGGTCCAGTGGAGGAAAATATCATTGAATCTCATATATGACATTTGTTGGGTCACATTTTTCCAGAAATGCTTCCTTGCAGTGGCCTATGAAGAAGTTGGAATATTGTGGAACCATCCTAGTATCCATGGCTGTTCCCAGGGTTTGGACATAGTAGTGGTGTTTTAAAAATTATTAAAATTTAGTTGCTGCAGTCAACTGTATTCTGAAATGCAGTCTCTGGAGTGTAATTAATATTTTATCCTGCACACTAACTTAGCTGCCTTGTAAATTAGAGATAATGGGAAAATTGAGATTTTATATTGTATACTACCACTCTTGAATATTATTTTTCCCCATGAACACACAGTTTAATCTGAATTTTTGGATGTACCCATAATCCATCAAAGCTATGATAAATTGTAAATTTTGATAGATTTTTGAATGTGTATTATGACACTGTAGCAACCCCTAAATTTAGACTGAAAGACAACTAACTTAACATTTTTAATCATTTCCTAATATGTCTGTATTGAGGATATATTTTTGTAGTATTCTGCTGCAAATAGTCTAAATAGTGCATAGTCACAGTCTTGAGTGGTTAAGAGAGACTGGATTCCAGGAGTGGGTTTTTCACTGGAGGTGAAATATGCAGAAGGGCAGATCAAGGCCAATGTGCAAAAGTCCCACTAAGTTGAGTTTTCAGAACCTATGTGGTGCATAACCTTGATCTGCCCCTCTGCACAGGGATGAATATCACCTTGAGAGAAAAAATCCTATTTTATTCAGAAGTACAATATTGACACCCTTCAACAGGTGGGGGGTTTTTTGTATCAAAAGCGGCAGCACAGCTCACAAGTATAGGAGTAGATACACTTCCAGAACTCAATCAGAAGCAACTATCCAGAGAGCTACAGGTTTCAACCAGATAGCAGTTTCTCTTTCTGCTGCCTTTCCCAGACAGCCTGCTTTTACACCAGTGTAGCTCCATTAAAGTTAATTAAGGCACTCCTGATTTATTCTGGTGTAAATGATAGAAGAATTATGCCTTGTGTTCCTAAAATCGTTGTGTGTTCATCTCTACTTCATTCTCCAAACACAATAAAAATCTTATGTTAAGGCTATCAGTCACATGGCTTAGGGGGCCAGTGAAAATCGATGCATGGTGTTTACAGATCTGACTAAACAAAATGAGTGTCCAGTCTCGTTTTTACACATAAAGATGATATTTGTCCTTGTGACAGGAGGTGGCAAGGATAGTTAAGGTATACTGCAAAACCACTTGCTAAATACAGATATAATAACTGTTGAATCCTCACACACACACTGATATTTCAGTCACTTTATTGAAATAAATGTAACAATTTCATTTGTATCATGTTTGTCACAACAATATAGAAACAATGCTGAAACATTAAGATGGTGACTCACATCAATAACAGTATAGGGGTCCTCGCTCTCTCTCATATATGAATGTGCAGAATGACAATTTCCCGAATGAAAAGGAATATGTAAAGTCTAGAGTGCATTGTTTGGGGAATTTAACAATATTCCAGGATTCAGCATAGTAATTTGGAAATTAGTCTCTCCACTTCCATTAATAGTTATGGTAATGCATTTTACAAATCAGGCAGATAATAATTTTGTTTAATAAAAAATCAGTTAAATTATATCTGGACACTAAACATTCACTGAACCTGAGACATCTGGGTTCTACCTCTGTTAGAGCATGTACCAGAAATAGGTCAAATTTTTTACTCCAGTAGCACACAGGTGCTTAAAATGCCCTCAGGGGTTACCTAAGGATTCTATGGCTGTATGTAGGATAATATCCCAGTGTCACGAAACAGGAGTGACTATGTTTTGGCTACCCACTCTCCCTCTGCATGGGATACAAATCCTGACAAACAACATGTCAGCAATGCACTAAAATAACGAGTGGCTCAATCATCCCCTCTTTACCAATAAACCATCGAGTTATGTTGTTATCAGCATGGTTCTACACCATCCAGGAGTTGGCAATGACCCACAAGACTTCCTAAAGTGCGATAACCACCACAAGTAGTTGCTGTGGAAAACCCTCGCGAACCCAGTGTTCTAATAAACCCTCCCGAACCCAGTGTTCTATCAGTGTGGAACACTCGTCACAGACTTGTTCACCACGGAAGATAATACCAAGTACTGCTTCAGAGGAGACATGAGCCCAGGCTCTCTGAGGACGTCGCCTTCTATGGTCTCATGGATTGCTATATGATTTCCCTCTAATTCTCCTGGTCCCCCCAAAAAATATCCAAGATCAAATTGGACAAGGCTTCAGTCATCATGATAGCTCCACACTGACCAAGACAATTTTGACCGTTGGACCTGTTAGTTGTCCAAGCAGCCTCCCATAAATCTTCCATCCTTTCCAAACATAATATCCCAGAATCACAATCAGATACTGCACTCACACTTACAGTTGTTGCATCTGTGGCTTAGGTGTTGGCTGGCTGAGCACTAACTGATAGAGTCTGTTCCCTACAAGTTCTAAAAATCCTTATACAAAACAGAAAATATTTCACTAGGAAGACATATTCCTTGAAATGGAAAAGATTTTCCACAAGGGCAATTCTAAATAATTGTGAGCCTGTGGAAGCCATGATACTGAAGATATTGGTCTATATATAATCCTGAAACACACAATGTTAGCATTTAACTCAGCTAAGATTCACCTTGCTTCAATATTTGCATGTCATGCCCCAGTACAGTCAGACTTGGTCATCTCACATCCTATGACATTGAAATCCCTCAAGGGCCTTCTTCATACTTGCCCTCCAGTAAGGGGGGGGCTGACTACCACATGGTACCTCAATATTGTTCTTCAAAAATGTATGGAGCTTCTTGTTGACACCACCTTACTGTCAAGATAGTCTTTCTCGTGGCTTTTATCTCACCATGCAGAATCAGTAAGATCCTCGCTATTATGGCCGGGTTGCCTTCCACATCCTTCCATGGGGACAAGTTGGTGATGAAAAATCGCTCCCTAAATCTTGTAATTGATGCTAGGAGAGAAGAAGCTGCAGCTGCATATTTTGAACATCTACAAAGCCTTGCTCTATTACCTCAGCAGGACCAAGCCTTTCAGGTCTCGTTGTGGCTATATCCAGTGCACTGAAAAGCTAAGCTATCTCATCACAGAGAATTTCAGTGTGGATTGCACAGTGTATTTCCAGCTTCTATCAACTGGCTGGCAAGCCTTTGCCTTTGAATATCAAGGTACATTGCACCGGTGAACAGGTGGCATCATCTGCCTACTTCAGAAATGTGGCTGTTTCCGAGAACTGCAAGACAGCTACATGGAGCAAACCACTAACTTAGTTAAACATTATGCACTTGACATGACAACTAGGTCAGATGCCAATTTTGGGACAATAGTACTTCAATCTCTATTTGGCAAATACAGCTGAAATTCCTCACTCCAGCTGTTCAGGGAAGATACTGCTTCCCTGTCCTCATAGTGGGACCCATCCTGATATATACTTAAAGAAGAAAGAACAATTAACTACCATACAGTCACTGTGACTCTTTCAGATGTTGTGATCTGTGTGGTTTCCATGATCTGTCCTCACTTTTCTGAGTCCTCAACAGCATTGGCTTTGAACTGTAAAGGAGCTGAGGAAGGGTTGCAGCTGCCCTGTCTTTTATGCCCTCTTATGAGAGCATGAGAAGGCACAGAGTACATGCATGTTTAAGAAAACCTTTATTTATTTCCTTCCACCCTAAATATCTTGACCTGAAAGCATTCAAATCCTCCATGTACAAAATGAATCAAATGCTGTATCACTGAAAGATATTCAGATTAAGAAACTTATTCCAGTCAACACATTCTGTGGTAGCATCCTGGGCAGAAAGTGAATCAGCCATCACAAAAAAAAAGGAAAATTGTCATCTTGTCATGAATCAACATTTTTGTAAAGAGCTACAGGCCCGACTTATACTCTTCAGAAGCATTCTTTGGCAGAAAGGTGCTCCAAGAAGTGATGACCAAATAGAGATACTAACTTTAACGAAGAAGAAACATTCTTTGTTCACCCTTCTCCCATACTTTTGACTATTTTTATTATTTTTTGCTATAACTAAGATGTCTCAGACTCAGGAAGATGTCAGAATCCAGAATAGAACATTTGTCACATCATGATTTCCTTCCCAGATTGACCTCTCCCCTAATTCTTCCCATTCAAACTAAGTCCTTTCAGCATTTTTACAATCACTTCTTTAGTGCTCATGCATGTAGTTAACAGTGAAGTAAGGTTAGATATTTATATTCAGTCAACTAATAAATATTTATGCAGAGATTTTCAAGGTTACATAAAGAATTTGAACTTCTAATTCTCATTAAAATTAATGGGAACTGGGTGTTTGAACTTTCTAAGAATGACTTTGAAAATCTCAGGTTTAGTAACTGGGAGGTACTTTGGGCGTGGCTAAGCCATGAAAGAAGCCCATGGATAAGTCTGAATGTCTTCTGATGTTTCCAGAAAGAGGGGCACAAATTGAAATTCTCATAGTAGGAGACAGGTCAGCCCCAGAAAAGAACTGACTCGGTAACACATTTTCCATTTTAACGAAATTATTGTTACTGTTGCATTTTTAAATGAATTATTTTGGGGGAAATAAATCTTACGTTAATGGTAACGCATATTTTTAATAGCTGTAAGTGAAATACCTCAAGTTAGAATTCTAATTTAACTCACCTTCTGTAATGCAAATACAGTCACTATTTTAGTAATGCTTTATTGATGACAGTACTTACATACCATACATAGAGCAGATTAGCAGGAAAGAATCTCCATTTCAAAAGATGATTACAGCTTTTTAAAATTGTACCAGAACAAACTCTGCTAAGGGAAAACAGTAGTGAAAGCCATGTCAGATACGATTTCTAAATACTAAAAATGACCCTTAAAGATGTATATGGCATTTTGTAGAACTACTCCTAATTCCAAACAAAAACGTACATCAGTTGACTTGACAGTTATGAATAATAGTGTTTTAGATGCCATATATGCCAAACAAGACACACTAGGTTTATCATAAAAAATGTTATGAGCAACTGGAAGATATACTTATTCACTGCAGAATGAATGACATTACAATGCTTGTACAAGGCATGGTGGAATTTGATGTTATGCTCATGAATATATTAAATGGTAGCATATAAAGTGAATACCAACTTCTATTATATATGTGGCACAAGGGTTCTGATGAGTTCAGATGAAAATGCCCCACTACCCAAACTTGCATTTTAACATCAATTCTAAGTGCCATAACGTAAATCTTCTGCCTGAATACAACTCAAAAGTTTAAGAAAAACAAATCATACAGTAGGAATGTGTTGGTGCTCTCTCTGTGTGTGTTTTATTTTCATCTGATCCACTGCTAACATGCAAAATAATTTACTGGAGGAGTTCTAGGCAATGTTCAAAGCTTTGGAATTGACTTTGAAATGTATAATAAGCACCTGTTAAACTTCAGCCCACGCAATGTTTCTATTTTTTTCAAGGTTTATTCATCAACTAAATACCTGTGGGTGATAGTTGATGATATTTTTTTTTTACAGTTTTCTTGTAATCGGGCCAACTTGTCAACTATGCATTCAGTTTCTAAGAAAAAAAAAATCACCTGTCTCCAGGTTTTACTGTGCAACTGTGGTTTTAAGTAACTTGAAAATATCCATTTCATACTGCTAATTTCCTTTTTGACCATCTAGTTCAGGACAGTTGGTCAGATTCATGCATTCAGTACTGTCCTTTCAAAAGAACCTCAAACAACAAAATCTGTCTGCCATCTCCCCATCATAATTACATGTTTTATAATTTTTCCAAAAGTTCTTAAATCTCATGGTATCATTACTAGACTATTTTGTCAACACTCGGGATGTTTTGTCATAAGGTTTTTTGAAACAGATTGATTTTTGTTAAGATGCAGTAGGCAAGTAAGTAAACTTATTAGAAAATGGATATTTACCTGAACAACCTTGGTTTGTTCAATTTTACAAAAGCGAATGTTAACAATGCTTGTTCAGTGTTTGTTAAGCTCATTCACAACAATGTGGGCCATATTCTGCTGTCCTTATGGGTGTTCATAGTATGCTATGCCACAAGTGCTTCCAGTGGTTTCAATGAGAGAACTCATGGAGTAACATACTACTGAAGTTATAGTTAAATCTTATAAAGTATAAGAAAAATATATTTCTGCAGCGTAGCAGTGGTATCACTACATAATGTACTTTAACAATTCATTTGCTCTGAATGCTGCAGATTTTTCACATGAAAAATTGAGACTCCCTAACCCAGTTAGGATTTCTATTGTGGGAGTTAGAATAAAAGTTATTGTCTATATTCACCTGTAATATGTATTGTACGGTATTAAAAAGTAAATATACACAGCAGTAAGCCTTTAACCATTGTTGTATTTCTGTTAGCAGAAAAGCTGCTTTTTAGTTTATCTTGTGAACTGTAATGTGTCACCATGAAAAAGTGACTACCATAGCTTTTAATGGTGTTAAAATAAAGTACATCTAAAGGTGCATCTTGGTTATGGTTTAATAAGTTTATTCCCTTAAAAATCAAAATAATGACCTTTAGCAGATAAATTAACTACTTTATTAAAATGTAACATGTAATTTGTTTAGAATCTGGACGTAGTTATTTGTTAACTGCAATTCATTCATTTTCTTTGCAGTGGTTGGGACAACTAAATATATGCAAGCAGAGCTGTTGCACCCAATCCTGCATTATTTTAACTGGTAGTAAAATACCCTCCAGGCTTGACAAATTGTCAAGGCAGTTATTCACAAGAAGTTATGTGGTGGTTGTATCTGTCAGCCCATACAGTATGGGATATTTTAACTGGCAGTCTTCCAAGACTGAACATTAATCTTACCATCTCCTATTACAGTCCCTAATCAAGATATTCCAGGGGTGATTGCACTAACATTGTTTGAAGACTACATCTACTGGACAGATGGGAAAACCAAGTCACTGAGCCGTGCCCACAAAACCTCTGGAGCAGACAGAATATCACTGATTAACTCCTGGCATGCCATAACAGATATCCAGGTGTATCATTCTTATAGACAACCTGATGGTAATTATTCTATCCATGCTTTTCAGACAGCACATCAGCATATTTCACAAACATCTAACTTCTGAATTCACTGAAGTTTTATTTATTTTTATTTTGGTTTGGTTTTTTGTATTAGGATCGGACATTTTTATGCAATAATTATAGGTATTTGTAGAGTGGTTTTGGTAGATTTCTTAAGTAACTAAATATCAAGTTGAAATTATTAAAGAACAGCTTATTGATATTGACTAGATCAACTGAATTGTTAAAATGATATTATGTTACAAAGATGATAAAATCAGTCCAGCAAAGGAGAAATAAAGTATTAGCAAAGCTTTCAATATTATTATTATAAAACCGGGAGAGTTAATATTTTAAAGAAGTACTGGTGTCTAACAAGCCCTAGAGTTATTTAAACAATAGTTGGGCCAAAAAACCTACAGAAGGACAGTATTATAACTCTCCCCTACCATCCATGTATTACAGTTCTAGTTAAATAAAATTTGGCAGCTGGTCTAGATTAGCAAATTAGCAGCACCATTGTAAAAGATTAGTGCTTTCTCTCTCATTGTTTCAGCATTCAAATCTGCATTTTTATTAGTGAATTAATTTGCCTCATACAAAATGCTTGTGCTCCTTAATAAGACAATTTGAAAGACTGATGGCTAAAAAAGTGAATTTTTGTTTGTTTTTGTTTTTAAGGAATGCTTTTTTTAATAAACTACGACATCGTAAAAATAATGTAATTTGTACCTAGTGCATTTTACTTCCCCTTTTGCCATAAAAGAGATTTAAAGTATGCTGAGGTAACAGGTTTATATTACTAGAAGCTTCCCTAAAGGGAAAAGAAAGTTGCCTGTGTTGTTTTTGTATTTGTTTGGGGTTTTTTCCCTGCAAATCAGCATGTTGGTTGGTAGGTTTTAATATTTTTTTTCTTTTTCATTCACAGTGTCTAAACATTTGTGTATGATAAATAATGGTGGCTGCAGTCACTTGTGTCTCTTAGCTCCTGGCAAAACACACACTTGTGCCTGTCCCACTAATTTTTACCTTGCTGCAGATAACAAGACCTGCTTGTCAAACTGCACAGCCAGTCAGGTAAGCCGGTTGCCATTTTACTGTGTATTTGCAGCTTTATTTTCAACCAAATGTTAATGCTAATGAAAGTGGTGCACACCTGAAGGAGTTCACCAAACCACAGCACAACTTTGAAGTAACATCAGCCATTCTTTATGGAGATCAGTTAGCTTAGGACATATAAAGATAAGAACAATTTGTGTTTAAATATAAAATTTAAAAATCACATACCTGAGGTGCTATGAAAATATATTTGTGTATGAAGTTTGGAGCTTGTGTGACTCATTGTTTAACAAGAAGGAAGTAAACTACCGTAATATCATGAGGGCAACATTTCAGAAAGAAAATATTTTTGTTTCCTCTGCAAAAGTTGTTGTATATTTTTCTTTTCTTTTTTTTAAAAAAAAAAAACACAGTAAATTCAGTTGCCTTCAGAAGAGTTATTGTGCCAAATGTAAAGACTAAATTCAGCCATTAAAGTGTTAAACCAAGAGATTTTAATCCTGCTTTAAATGAAAAATTCAACACAACCTTAAGTGTGGAGTCGCTAATAAGAAGTCTGTAATAATATCTGGGATGACATATTTAGAGATTATATCTATATGAGAAATAGTGGACCCACATGACAGCATATTTATATCTTGCACTTTTCACCACCTCACCTGTACTAATCTCCAGAGGGACTTCTAACTTTTCAAAGTTAAACCTCTGAGCAGCTTTCAGACAGCTCCTATTTGTTTACATAACAATCTGCAAAATAAGAGTTTTTGAATATTTTCCTGTGTGACCCTAAGAGCATCCCAGTGCCAGAGGGCAAGCAGCTCACTGGCATCAAGTAATGAGTTTAGCTGGCCTGACCAATTCAGTGTACCCCACTTTACTATGGTTATAATCTATATCTAGAAGGTGTTAGGTAATGTGTCATTGGAAAACAAATATTTTACTGATCATTAGTAGTCTTGTCTCATGTATGTATGTGATATGTATTAAGAGTTATGGATATATGTTGCAATTATGACTAAAAAGAATTTAAACCAGGCATGTCAGGGGGATTTGGTTAACAGTTTTGTCCTAGACAAAGGAATATGTTTGCTTCTCTGGCCAGCCCAGTCTTCAGGCAGGGACAATGAAGGTCCATTTACATATAAGGTAAACAAAGCTATCGAGCTAATAAGTGGAGGATGAGACAGCTTAGCACCTACACCCCAAAAGGGAAGAGAAACGTTATCTGAACTATATACACAGAGAGTCTGAACCTCAAGTGATAAGCAGTTAAAGGTATACATTATTACTGTATTATAAACAGTTTATTGAGTGAGGTGTTTTATGAAAGTCAATGACACACTGATGATTAATATCATTGTAAAATGTATGTATCAACACTATATAAGGAATTATATTGATATTACTCTCCATAGTCTGTGTCCAAACAAAGGGAGAAAGAGGTCTCTCCTAGGCTGGAGGGAATTTCACGTCTATTTAGCTGTTTCCTATGTAAATTAAGCAGGGTGGAATCAAAACAATGGAAGCCTCATTTACATATAGGGAGATGGGAAGCCCACAGGAAGGGAAAAACAACACGAGGTCATCCTGCCTTTTGAAACAAGACAATTGAACTTTGGAAGATATAAGCAATTACAGAAGCCGTGTTTGGCATCCGTCACTAAACCGACACAAGGGACCAGAGCTCTCCCAAACTGACAAAGATAGGTCCTTGGAATCTCTGGGAAATAAATATAGGAGAGAAACCTGCTTAGGCAAAGATCTTTCACCTAGAAAGAGAAGGGGAACCAGCGCCTTTTATTTCTGTGGAAGGTCCTGACTGAGGAAATGTCAGCCATAGCTTGGAAGAAGGAAGTTGGGTGAGAAGCCATCCCGAACAAAGCCTATACTTTGATAGATTAGGCTTTAGACTTTTAGATGCATGTTTTACTTTGATTTACTTGTAACCTTTTCAATGTTGTTCACTTTACTTTGCATCATTTAACCTATGTCCTGTTAATAAAATTTGTTTTATTTTTACTATAAACCAACTCAATGCTCTGTTTTCAGGAAAAGGAAGTGTATTTAACCAAGTTAAGTTAATAAGCTATGATGTGCTTTTTGTCTCTTTAAAGGAACAAGCACACCTTATTATTTCTCTGAACTGTCCAGGAAAAGCCTGGATATTGCAAGCACATGGTTTTGGGAAAATTCAGGACTGGGAGTGTGTTGGGGTTACCTGGCTGGTTGTAATTAAGGCTGATGGAAGCTAAGGTGGGGCTGTGGGGTGGTAGACAGGTTGCTGGGGTCACAGCTGCTGAACTAGGGGTGGCTGTATAGCACACACACACTTGGATGTGACCTGCTCACTTGCTGCTGAATGTGAGCCTTCTGGGCTGGGTAAGAGGGGACACAAGCCCCCACTGGATTGAACCCCAAACCATGACACCCTCTAGAATGTGAAACTTCTGCCTCAGATTATATTAACTGCAAACTGAAGAAACATTAAATCCTGGACCAGTGATAGGTTAAAGCTCTAATATCTTTCAGATATTGAGGGCTATTAAAAGGAAAAAATCTAGAAATTCCATTTTTCTCATGGGATACAGCACTAGTTCCAGCTCTAGCTATTGTCAGAGAATGGACTCTAAATCATAATAATGTGATAGAGAAGCAATTTTAGATGCATTTTACATGTTTCTACAATGTATCAGTTATGATTTTTCATAACTTTCATCATCCTTTCAGTCATCTTCCTGTATATGAAAGTTCATCAAAAGGGACATATTGTGTTTCCCAAGCTGATGTCAGACTTACTATCTTCCATGATAAAACTTTAAAAAAATTATAGGTTACTCTTTACAGGCATTGAAAATGAGTTTTTTGTCACAATGGTAATAATCACTATTTGCATGTACCATATCTGCAAGGTACCCATGAACACTGGGTACATAGTAATGAAGCACTATGATGTGTCAAAATTACTAGAAATAGTGCTTCTGGTATGTAGTCTTCTCAGGTGCGGTATGACAGCTATTCCTTTTTTCTGACAGTAACTCTGACAATTATCTGAATAAACATAACGGAAGATGCTACAGGAAAATATTCACAAAAGTTCAGTAGCAAATTGATCTAATTACCCATTACCAGCTGCAATGTTTGAAAACACTTAACTGGATCTAAAGCAGTTTGATCCACCTCAAAGAATAATGTGTAATTTAATTTAACTATTTTTAATGTAGGATATGACCTTTTAAAGTTGCATCTATATTACATTTTTATTAAATCACTCATTTAGAAAATGAGCCAAATTCAGGGAGAGACCTCGGCTTACGAACCTGCTGAAAAATTAGTGTATAATAGTACAGCACAGGATGGATGTTTTCTGTGTTCCTTAGTAATTGAAGGTGAGAGGGAGGAACTGTGAAACAATATTTTGCCTATTTGGAAACACAAGTCCTTGATGATTGGATTGGCACCTTAATTCAGTTTCAAATTGGAGAGGAATATTTGGAGTCTGGTTTCAGACTTGCTCCATTGCAGAGTATACCAGACTCATCATTTCAGTGTGTCAGGACAGTGGCATCTTCACTGTGAGGGACTTTGGTGGTGCTTCCTCCTGGGCAAGAAATTATTCAAGCAGATTTTCAGTACTGGAGACTGGCTCAGCAACTGGAAAGTCACTGGCTAAGTGGGTTCCTTACTGGAAACTCAGGATCTCAGTGACACCTGATGTTTATAAAAGCCTTGGTTCTGCTCTTCTGTTGTTCATATGTCTAAAGCATGAGGATAAGAAATGGAACTGAGAGCAGGTCTCAGTGTCATTGCAGAGGAGGAAGTAAAACATTGCCATAAGCAGATCAGAGACCTTGTTTGTGTTTTTTTCAAACCAAAGGTACCTCCAATCTTTCCAGTGACAACGATCTGTAAGATCTACCACCCTTTCTTTGGAGGTGCCACTGGTTCCTCAGTGCCGACACACTTTCACTTTCTATATGTGTTTCCACCTTACATTCTGTACTAGAGGGATCAAGTTGAGGGGGCCTTCCTCAGCTCTGGGAAATATAATTGCATTTCCTGATTGAATTTCACTTCTCAGGGCTTTTGGGTCAGCCTCTGTGACATGTGGGTGGGCTTTCAGGCCTGGAATAGTTCTCCAGACAAAGGAGTTGTGATTTCTTGAGGGGTCACGTTCACCCTTATGCTGCATTAAGAACTTCATCTCAGGGGTCTCTCAGGCTTCCTGGGTACTTTTACATAGAATCCTTTCATTGTCCTCCATTCTTTATGAATAACATGACCATATCAGCAGGAACGTTTTTCAACTTCTTGGGTATCAGGAGACCATAAACGTCCAGCTGAGAAGCCTGCTCCTTTAATTCACTTTCTGTTGCAGAGCCTCTCTCCTCATTCTTCACTCCTGGTGAACCCGCTTCCCCACCTATGGAATCTGGAGGCAGTCCAGTGCAGTTGTGGGGACTCCAGGACAAAGCTCTGCCTTTCAACTAAGGCCACCAGATTTTCTTCCTCCAGCAGTGGAACAAGTTGGCATTTCAATTTATCCAGTCAATTTTGTTTTATAACATTATTTTTATTCATTTTTCTGCAGTATCATCATATAATATTTCTTCCTTGTCTTCTGGATCGGGTATGTGTCAGTGTGGTGGTTTCAACCACCCAGGTCAAAGATGCTATGCTTCCCTTCCAGGATTCCTCTGCCCCTTCTCAAAAATGGCAGAGTTGTCTGACAAACACCAGGCCAAATCCAAGTTTTGTTCTATATGTGAGGCAACATGTATGGGCTCTACAGAGAGTGAATTATGTCCTGTTGGTTCACAGCCAGCTGATTCTCACACTGCCAGGGTATGGAGCTCAGCGTTGGACCAGCATGCCCAGTTCCCTCCCTGCCCTGAGGATCAGTGCAAAAAAGTCCTATCAGGAGCTTCTGAGCCTTTTGGGGAAAGAGTCTAAGGACGAGGAAAATGCTATCCAGACAGCTCAGCGGGTAATTCCACAATACACCCAAGCTGGATGGGGAAAATCCCCTCACCCCCCACCAAAGGGTCAAAAGTCCTCCTCTTCCAAATACTGGAATGGGTCCTCATCTCTGAGGAAAGAAGACAGGCTGCTACACAGTTTCCCTTCTACACACTATGATTTGAAATTTTTATGATGCTCTTGGGTAAGTCTTGCAAATCCTAGAGACTTTGGCTCCCAAAAAGTCAAAAGCAAGCATCATCTTTCCGAGGCAGCAGTTAGTATGGTTAATGAACGAGTGGGGTGAAAATCAGAGGTTAAACCCCTTCTCTGCCTTCATGATCTTGGAGGGAGTGTTTTCTGGAGTTTTGTCCTAAGCAGAAGCTCTCATAGTGCTCTGTATCAAGCTCATGGCCCCTCCCACACCTTCCACATGTCTGGGCATGCAGAGAAGCCTGTCACTGCCTTCATTCCCTGAGTGGGCTTCTCAAAATGCAGTGCAGAAATTCCTTCTGAGGTCATGGAACCATACTCCTGATGCAATGCAAAATTAGGTGTCATTCCCAGATCACTTCCAAATGCTCCTTTGTGGACAGGTAAGTACTAGCAAAATGCTGATAGCCAACCCAGAACCAAACCTCAACAGAAGGTGCAAAAAACTACAAAGGGGGTAATTATGGTGCTCACAGGGAAGTCTCCTCCTGCCTCCTGTTATAGATTTATTTATGCATGAGGCATGAGTGGTTGATATCCATTCCAAAATTCAGGGATGTACCAGAGGTCAAAGCTTTTAAACAGCAGTAGAAACAATATACTGGGCAGAGAAGAATCTTCCGCCTTTCAAGAGAGTTCACATAAAAGTACAGAAAAGAGGAAAAGGAAAGTCCTCTCCTGGCCCAGAGGGCACTTTGGACTTGACAGATAACCAAGTAATCCATTTTACACCTGCAGAAAACAACATACCTCTTGTTCATATCAGGAACTCCTTCATCTTGAACATCTGTGGTTTACTGTGCAGGCATTGGAAGAGAAGTGTAATTCAGCTGGGATTTTCCATTAGCCTTGGATACATTTTTGGAACCAGATAGAACTCAACCAGGAAATCTCATTCATTGATTTGGTCAAGTAATGTTTCCAGTGCAAGCGGAAACAGAAATCTTTCTGGGGCAACGATAGCCTCTTTGTATAGTGCTCAGCACAATGGGGCCCTGACTGCTAGATGCTATTGCAATAACAAATATAATAATCAGAACGTGATATCAGCTACATTCGAGTTTGTCCAGAATGGCTGATTGGAATCTTACAACTAAGCACCATCGAAATGTAGGTAACAGCCCTAGTGACATAGGTACACTGGATTCTCCATCTGAGTATAACCACGTGTCAAGATTAATCAGAATAATAGATCAGATAAAACTGTGGCCTTATCTCAGAAAGACAGATTTTAGAATTAGTTTATCTATGTGAGAACTAAGCTGTTACTGGTGTGAGAAAGAGGTTTTTCTCATAGCTCCAGAAATCTTTCTGGTCAAGATAAGGTTACTCTTTCCACAATTTCCACAAAAGAACAAGATTTTCTCTCTGGTGTCACCAGCAATTTCTGAACTCTCAGGAAGTTTCAGTATCAATAAGTCTATACCACCTATTAGAACTGAAACAGTGAACTGAACTCAGTGCTTGGCAGCATTCTCAGCACATCATCTACCTATACAGGGTCATTCTATCATTTCACACCTATTGATCATAAAGGTTCTAACATGCCTAATAAGAGTTTTTCCACCTATCAAGGAACTGATTCTTCCTTTGGATCTCATCCTGATTCTTTCAATGTTCATGGGCCCTCCCTTCAAACTTATGGTTATCTATTCTCTTTGCACCTGTCTCTGAAAACTTCCGAATTGGTAGTGATAACCTCAGCAAGCAAGGTAGGAGACAGATTGAAGCACTGATGGCTGATCCTTTTTATACAGTTTTTTCCCAGACAACATATCCTTAAGGACACACCCAAAGGTCTGACCAAAGGTGGTTAGAAAATTCCATCTGAATGAACACATCGACTCACCTGTATTCTTCCCTAAGCCTCATGCTTCTATGACAGAGGCAGTTCTTCAAGGACTTTCAACTCTGTTCTAAAGTGGATGATGGTGATATAACCATGTGACCTCTTTCTCCAGTGTTTGTTTCCAAGTTTAGGTAGAGTGAATTACAATAGTGCAACCTAGGACTGTTGAAAGTATAGATTACAATGGCTAGGTCTTCATGTAAGAGGGAACAGGCAAAGTTGTATTGCCAGAAAAAGAGAAAAGAAGGCATTTTTAATGGTATTCAGATTAAGGTGAAAAACAAACCTTTTGAAAAAACTTCATTAAGGATCAGTGCTCTTAGAACAAAACAAACAGACCAACAGAAAACGTATATTTTGTCACACTCCTCTCCCCAGGTGGAATTTACAATGTAAAACATGTTCTGTTTCGGGGCTTTTGTACTCCTTACTTTTGTGCAGCACTGAAATAACCAGGGATAAGCGCAATATAGAAAAACTAAAATAGATTACCAGTATTCTTAAACTACCCAGACTCTGCCACTTGATGTTATTGACAAAAATAATTTGTGGTTTCGGATTAACTCCTAGAAGCATTCTTCTCTCAGCGATAGTGAAGGAACTCTTCTAACTGAGATTAAGGGCAATATTGGGCCTTATGAAGGAGTTTACTTAACAGATTTTTTGCCTTTTGAAGAATCAGGAGAATTAGGTTGTTGTTCCATTGATTTGATTCAACTTACATAAAAGTGATTATATAAAAACAAAACTGTATATTCGGTTGAATTGTTAAGCAACTTCAAAATATCTGCTGTTACTCAGATTCATTCTGAAAGAATGCTGTTAAATATCTGCTTCGAGAGACCCAAGAACAGTTCTTTAAGGAATATAAATTTCTATTTTGAATTAAAATTGAAAGGACCAAATCCTGAGCTGTTGTAAAATGGGATAGCTTTACTATCATTGGAGCTACACTCATATACGCCAGCTGAAGATCTAGGCCAACGTTCCTCAAAGAGTATCTTGTACAAAATCAACTGTAGATGCTTATTAGGGAAACGGGTGTAAGTTTTGAGGTATGAGTCTAATTTCTCATAAATTATTTTGTTTGCATGAAAAATATCAATATTTTAAGGCTTTTTTTGCTCCATTTCTTACTACAGTTCCGTTGCAAAACTGATAAATGTATTCCATTCTGGTGGAAATGTGATACTGTAGATGACTGTGGGGATGGATCAGATGAACCTGAAGAATGTCGTAAGTACATACTGAATTCTAAATCCAACTTCTTTTTCCATGATGTTCTTGTATAAGATACTGTAATGCAAAAGTTAGAAAGTTAAATAAGATGATCACTGCTAAGTGTAATTTGAAAATCCTTAACAAACTGCAAGAATTTATAGTACATATTTTCAAATCTTAAATTGCTCCAAAATTTTAACTTTTTCTTAGTTTCTTGAAAAACTGGGTTCAAGTTGGATTTTTAAACCTGAATAGTGACATTTGTTCAACTTTTCTCTAAGTGACTCTTGCTACAATTCTGAATACATTTCACTTAAAGTTTCCTGTTTTAACAAACAATGCAAAGGGATGTTTTGGGGATTAGAATTTACAAATCAGGTACTAATGATTCTGTGAGATGCACTATTTCTAACTATCTTATGTAACTTAGGCTAAGTGTGCTGCTAGTGGCGCAGAATTGGCAGATGTCTCCTTGAGAGTCTCTCATACTTCATACAGTTGCCTCTGTAATATTCCCCCTGTCAAGTTTAAGATAGCTTAAAGTCAATCATTATGATGTTCTCAGCATCCCAGAGGAAAGCTGTCATGGTTTTGCCATGACAGCGGAATGCAAGTTGTCTTAGGTATTGGAAAATGCTGTTTCTCCTGCATTAGTTTACTACATTTTAATGTCTAGAGGATGTTGCTACCTTTCATCCTCAATCACTAACCACTTATGTGATTTACTGTATCTCCAAAAATCAAAAGATCATGAGTGCGTTGTACCTAAGGTTGCCAACTCTCCAGGATTGTCCTAGAGTCTCCATGAATTAAAGATAAATGTTTAATTAAAGATTATGTTAAGTGATGAAACCTCCAGTAATACGTCCACACAAAATTAACAACCCTAACTGTACCTTCAAATTTGTACTCACAACAAAAAATGTTCACTCCGCTGCATTTCTCTTTAATTCTAATTCACAGTCATTTCATTTTAATCTTGTGCACTAAAATTTATAATCCACATTTTAAAGAAATATGCTGAATCAGAGTAACAATAAGTAACTCTCATATGCTTCTAAATCTTTTGTTATGATGCCTTTTTCATTGTAACAAGTTCAATAATAGAAAAATACTTGCTCTTTTCACTTTTTATGACAGTTACTTTACTTCATTTATCTACCAAGAACTCTGCTCCTTACCGACTTGTCTGTTTACTACATGGACATTGTAGTAAATCGCATGCAATAGTTTCATCCTCAGAAACATGTAAAGCTTTACAATGTATTGATATTCTGCAATGTGTGAGCAAAACTAGAGGATTTTCAGTACGCTTAATTTAAGTGCAAAGGTTTTAAAAAATATTTTATTAAACCCTATTCCATTTACACTGATTGTTTATATAATACTAGATTGATTTTTAGTTTACTCTTGTTCTGTTTATCATTAAAATATAATCTTAAATATGAATTAATCTTAAACTTCAAAAACTATAAAAAATCATTTCACTGAATAGTGTTTGTTCATTAATTGAAGTCCTCAAAAAGAAACATCTCAGGTACAAGGTATCAAGGGGAAAAAGGAAAATAAAAATAAATTAGTGCATAATATTTTAAACATACAGAAAGAATAATTACATAACAAAATAAAAAATACTGTACTCCTCTCTCCACATGAGGTAATTATACATGACAAAAGACACTATTTCATAGTGATATTAGGAAAAAAGAAGAGATATTGGGGAAGGAAAATACTAATACTGTACCTGAAATTCTCAAAGTAAAAAAAAAATATTTAAATGAACATGAAATTAAGATTAAGATATATAAGACTATCTATTTAAACAATCCCATGATATTGTCACCCCAAAAAGAGGACTAATGTCCTCTTATTTGTGTAGTGCCTCAAGCTAATAATAATAATAAAAAAATATAATATAAAGCCATCAGGATGAGTGATCATTTTGGGAAAATAATTGAGACTCGGGACCCTGGGTTATACGTGTTGCTCTGCCAGTTACTTTCAGGGAAGCCATTTAAATAGTCTATAACTGTTTCCCCAATCTGTGAAATGGGAATAACTAAATATTGTTATATCATGGGTTTAGGAGGTTTTAATCACTTATGCCAAAGCCTACTGAAGTCAATGGGAGCCTGTCCCTTGTACTCAATGGGCTTCAGATAAAGGCCTGGATGTTTGTAAAGTGTTTTGAAATTCTTTTTTGAAAGGTGCTATAGAAGGGATAAGTATTCATCACTTGCCCCGACTGCCAGTGTGCATATCCTTGGTCATCAGTCTTCTTCCCTTTGTTCTCCTGCTACTTCTCTTTGCGATGCATTTTAAGAGGATAGGCAATAACTCTGTGTGCCACATATGATCAAGACCAAGAGTGAGGGGTTAGGCTCCAGAAACTTCTTACCCCTTAGCACCTCTCTTTATAGCTTGAAGCATATTGGATTGTCTACAGATTTCTTAAAAATAGAGAGAAAATGGGAGTAAAGCAAAATAAATGGTTTGCATAACGTACCTTATCTCAGTACTTCGCAAAACTCAGTGAGGTAGGCTTCCCTTAACTTTGGGGACATCTACATTTCAAGCTGGAAATGTAATTCCCAGCTCAAGGATGACATGCCTATTCTAGGTCTGAATGAGCTAGCGCACTAAAAATAGAAATGTAGCCACGGTGGTACAAGTGGCAGGAAGGGCTACCCACCCAAGTACATACCTAGCATCGTGAATGGGTAACGGCTTGAGCAGCTCTCCCTTATGCTGCTCTTGCCACACTATTATTTTTAGTGTGCTCAGTCAGAGCTAACACACTTATATCTCCTTAAATTGGAAATTACAGTTCACATTGAGTGGAAAGATAATTGTGGTACCTCAGTAATTCAGGTTACTCAGTGAACAGTCTCTCAAGGACATGACTGTGAGGCCATTGAAATTTTCAAAATAAAATAGAAAGGTTCCTTATCTAAACTACCATTTGGGTGTCCACTTTACACATAAACAGGAAAAGACAATTCCTATTTTCCTGGGATGCCATGCTGGTTTGTGTTAAATAGGATTCTCCAGGACATTTTTGGGAGGCATATGTCTGACAGCAAAGTAAGTCTCAGTTGTAGAGAATCTGAGCATCTGCTGGAGTATTATCACAACTCAGAGTTCTGGATCTTGGTCATTGGAAGCTACTAGATTCCAAGAGATTTAGAAACAGGTGATGGCAATGATAGCCCTGAAAGAATCTGTATAAGAACAGCATAGGCATCAACTGTCAGGACAGCTACCTTTATCAGAGAACAACCAGTCTGAGTTTGGTGTTCTTAAGTAGCGCCTACTTGTTGCAGATACGATGCATGGCACAAACACTTCATAATCTCTGTGGCACATTTTGGGCTGAATGTTTATTCCTTGTTTACCTTTGGGGAAAAAAAACGTGACGAGAAAAGGACACATCAGCAGGGTCTTTACCCTTCCATATTTTATGAAAATTGTGATGATATCTGACTAATTTCTGATTTGAACAAAATCTTAATCTGATTTAGAACTGTTTGATTATACACTGTTTGATTATATACTTCACAGAGAGAAGTGCAGGTCATTCCCTTGTGGAACACAATATCCATGTGTTTGATCAGCTTGGAAATCTCCATGCTGGGAGAACTGGAGTAACCCCTTGTCACCTGTGGAGTGCCTTGTCCATATATTAAAAAGTAGATCAATTTTTCTGACTCTGACATTATTGAGGATCAATTTGTGGACGTAAGGATTCAGTCTTAAAGCCTTCCAACACTGACAAGACACTAATATTTAAATTCTTAATGGGACTATCCAGTTTGCACCAATTGCATAAACTCATCTCACTGTCTGCAGTGACTTAAGTTATGTCTACACGGTGCGTTAGTTCACATAAGAGGGTGTAAATTCTAATGCATACTAGCATGTCACACATTAACTGGCCTATGTGAATGCTGCCAGTGCACACTAAAGTTCCCTAGTGTGCATTGATGTAGTGCTATTTATGTTCCTCTAAATGTGTAAACTACTTCTTGAAATGCACAGCTTCCAGGAAGTCTTCCTACATTTAAGAGCCTTGTGACGCATTCGGCATTTTAAACATGCTATCTGTTTAGAATAACTTGGCTAAAATTTGCATTTTATTTCTATATCAGAATGTAAGAATGGGCATATTTTACCTACTTTAGCTGGGATTGTAACATTGGTTATTGTTGCACAAGTCTTATCTCATTTCTGTTCTGGGCTAAGAGTTGAGAATGCAGATAAGGAAATTATTCTGCCATAAATTCACAGTAGGATTTGTTACAAATCATTCTTGGGTTGTACCCAGAATGTCTCTAGTTGGTCATATTTTCCTTCACCAGATTATATATTTATGTACCATTTCTTGGGCTTTGGTCAAACCCAGAACTCAAGGACTCTCAGATTTATATAATAATCCCTTCAATAGTAATAACTCCAGATTCTCTTATTGTCTAGAGAGGACAGACAATCCTTTTAGCGAGATGTTTTGTCACAGCCATTTGGCAACTTGTCAGCACAGATGGTTTATCTACTGCATACACATTTATAGCTTCAGACAGATCTTGGTCTCCCGGATGAATCCCCTTTATAATTTAACTAGCTCTCTGGGAATCCCCAGGCTGCTGATAGCTTGTGTAGCCTATTCTGTTTAGGAACCAGAGTTAGGGATACATGTTTAGTACACTTCAGTACTTTCTAACTTTTACTGTAAAAGAAAACAAATGACAGAGGCACTAAGGACTCTTATAACCTCCTCAGTAGGAAGTTCCTGTCACTTTCCACATCAAAATCAAACTTTCCCTTTCAAAGGTTTGCACAGCAACTTCCACATCTGTATCTCTGCTGTTTCTTATCTCAACCTGGCACCCTCACAAAGTTGTCTCTCACCAGTTGACTTTCTTCTTCAATCTTGTTCCCATATCATCTTCCCTTCCCAAATCATTGCTCTTGGTCTCCATCCTTTCTTTATTCAAATCCCCATTGAAAGCTGACTTCTTCCCTAAGGCACATAAATGCTAACCAACACAAATAAAAATGATAATCATCTACTTAAGATAGCATCATCATCTTGGTGTCCCAGTGGGTCCTTGTGTTTTCTGTTCAGATTAAAAAATCCACAGAGCTGGGACTGTGTATTCCCTTCTGTTTGGTACATAGTTTAGCACACTGATGCTTACAAATAAATAGTAATAGACATGGTTGCAAGATTACATAATTACTATCTGGTTATTAAGAAATGCACATGCAATAATTATATAAATCTCTTCCAATAGCCCGCTTCAGCCAATCAGAGCACAGGGTTTTGCATGCTGTATCATTACTGAGAAATAACTGTGTAGTCATCTTGTAAATGAGACCCCTGCCCCCGCCTTAGTGCTACGATCTTATAATTGAAAAATGTGTGTTCAGTTATGGTTTAGTAACTACAGAATACTCTGGTTGAGTCTATATATCCTAATTTAATAACTTATAAATATATTCAATTAGTCCATTGAAGAGTAATAATATAATTGGCACATTACCATCCCTGTGATAGTGCTGGTAATTTTTCTGTACTTAATGAGATTTTTTTTAACCTCTGTTATAGGTTAAAGATTTTTTTTAATATAAAGAAACATATATAAAAACATCCAAATGATTTCATGACAACATTTTCTCATTGTGGGCCAATCCAAATGTCATTGAAATCAATGGGAGTCTTTTCACTAATTTCAGTGGGGCTTGGATCATTCCATGTATTTGATCAGTTTATTCAGAAAGGAAAAATCCGTGAAACTTCTGTCTGATGTGTACACCTTCACATTGGGGTTCATACGTAGTTTAAAGTAATTCAATATACATTTTGAATAGCAGAAAAGTGTTGTTTATAAGTTTTATAACCCCTGTATGCAACTGTGCAAGATTTGTTTTTTGTTTTGTTTTTTTCAGCTGAATTTAAATGTCAGCCAGGACGTTTTCAGTGTGGAACTGGACTTTGTGCTCTGCCAGCCTTTATCTGTGATGGAGAAAATGATTGTGGGGACAATTCTGATGAACTCAACTGTGGTAGGTGATTAGATGTAGCACAGAATTCAAAAACTGACTAAGATCTTTAGCTAAGATTATTTAAATTCTCATGAGAAACTCATCTGGAATTTTTTTTAACCTATCTTCCAGACACACATGTCTGCCTGTCAGGTCAGTTCAAGTGTACAAAGAATCAGAAATGTATTCCAATAAATCTAAGGTGCAATGGACAGGATGACTGTGGCGATGAAGAAGATGAAAGAGACTGTCGTAAGTTAAGTGTAGACAGTTTTGTATTGCCCACTGATGGATAGTTTTAAACATAGAGTTTAAAAGATATATGTAAAATCACTGTATGCCCAATGAAAAACAGTTAATCTTTTGGACTATTTGACATACAGTACTTGAGATAGAAGAATTTGATTTCTGTACACAGGCTGTCACTGACTTCAATTTTTTGTAACCATGATAATCAGAAAAAAAGAGAGAGTTAATTTTTAGAAAATTATATGGGTCTCTTATTTGGGTTAAACTGTATATATTACTATGACCACTCCCACCACCATCTCTTGTCTTGTCCTTGGTCTTTTAGCATTCCTCATGTGACTCTCTGCCATGGCCTGATGGCAACACAATTTACTGGGAGAGGATATCTTTGTTCCTGCCCCTTAACTGAGAGAGGCTAGAAGTTCGAGAACTCTTTATCTTTCAGCACCTTTCCTTGGAAGTTATGGAGTTCTCTTTTATGGGAGGTCTGCGCAAATATGCCCATATGACATTAATTTTAATAAAAAAATCAAAACAGAGAAAATGGAATTAAAATAATTCATTTAAGCTAAAATACCTACGTTTACATTTCTCATATGATAAACTAGATAAGGTATTTTCAGCTTAGTTACAGAGGGGGCAACATTGAAGAGTTTACATCTTGTAAATATAATCTTCTCTCTCTGATGTTTCTGGTCTGCCTATCAGCACCATACTCCAATCTAGAGAGACAGATGACTCCGTCACTCATTCAGCCTGTTATTCAAGCCCCCACTGATCCAGAGCAGCTACCCCATTTGTAAATTGGTTTTCTCGAGCTTCACATACACAATGGCGTGGAGACTTTATGCATTCTTTAGAAAAGAGGATGAAAAGACCCTTGAATATTGATGATTAATAGCCACCTTCAGTGGCGTAGCCAGGTTTAGAGCACAGGGGGAGTGGAGCTAAAAAAAGGCGCCGGGAGCAAAACAAAAATGCTCCACTGTGGCTGCAGCGCAGGAGCAAAAGGCGTCGGGAGCGAAAAAAGGCGCCGGGAGCAAAAAAAAAACAAAAAACCTTCCGCTCTGGCTGCAGCATAGGAGCAAAAGGTGTCGGGAGCACAAAAAAGGTGCCGCTTCTGCTCAGTGGGGGAGCAACCGCTCCCCCTGCTCCCCCCCTGGCTACGCTACTGGCCACCTTTCAGAAGCCTAAGGTAGCTCAGTTACTGCTTTTCAGGAACCACATTGCCTGGTTTTATCTTGTTTCAGTCAGGCCTCTTGTTAAATGAAATCCATAAGCCATGATTTTGGGTAGTGGTCCAGATTCTTTGTCACAATTACTTTTACAATACTGGTATGACACACTACACTAGGCAGTGTGGCCCAGTGGCTAGAACATTGGACTAGGACTCAGGACACCTGGCTTCTATTTCTGTCTCGGCCAGTGGTTGCTGGAAAATCTTGGGCAAGTTACTTCAGTTCACTATGCCTCAGTTTACTGATATGTAAAATGGGGATAATGATACTGCCTGCCTTTGTAATGAAATGCTTTGAGATCCACTGATGAAAACTTCTATATAAGAGCAAGTTATTATTATTATTATAAGTACTCTTACTACATAGGCATGACTTTCCATCTCAAACACTACCACATTGTGCTAATTCATTAAAATCTGAAACTGAAAATGACTAGAAACTAAATATAATCAAACCCGAAAATTTTCATTGCCCAAGTTGAGTTAAATGCAAAAAGTCAATAATAGTATAAATAATGAAAAGCAAATTAGATGATAAATCTTTGTTTAGTTTGAATAATCTAGGATTTATTTGTAACATTGCCAAGAACATTTTTGTTTTCTGAAATATGGGATCAGACTCTTTGCTGTGCTGAATTTATACCTGGCAGATTGTGGGCAGGGGGACAGACAAGTGGGAGGGAAGCACCAGGGAGCTGGTTACAGTTCCATGATTACCATCCCAGTTCCAGTGCAGATTAGCACAACATAGAATGTGCTTAGATTGTGCCATATGGTAACTGACTAAGCAGCTTGCAAAGCAATCCAAACATAACTCCTCCCACCCCTTTCTGTTCATGACGTGCCCACAGTGCTGTGGGCCAAAGGGCAGGTGACTTAGAACCTGGCTATGAGAACTCTACAGTTGATGGGAAATCCATATAAAGCTATATGTTTTGACTAACATTTGTTAGCATACACACATTCAAGGTCATTTTCTGTTCTACTAATTTGCCATAGGCCATAATATTGCCAAATAAGTCCATGTTCATGCCCAGTCTTCTTTTTAAAAAAAAACTTTCCAAGGAGATTTATGTATTTATCTCACAAAGCTAGTGAGATACATACATTAGGAAGGAAGTGAGGGAAGAAAATTACTTTTTGATTGGTGAATAACTAGGGATAGGATCTCTACAAGAAAGGGGCATTAATTTTTTCATACTCCTGGCTGAGCAGAAAATCATCACATGCCATCTCTGAGGTGAGGAACTTTTCTGGCACTTTTTGTAAGGATTTAAAAGGAAAACCCATTAATGCACTAAGAACCAGGTTTAGTTGCCAAGGTGGAAATCCTGGAAACTAAAGACTCCCATACAAAGCAGCTTTCAGGAACCGGGGAAAATTGGCAGCAATTCTTTACAGCAAAATTTTCCATTACCTGGGTGATGATGTTGACATTGTGAAGTAGTTTTCAATCTGGTTCTTCAATTTACTACTTTTCTTCAAAACAGTGAAGACAGAACAGAAGGATTTTGTTAGCACTGGACACTGTTGTACACAGGGAGTTCTCGGACTTATGACACAATTCCTCAGAATTGCGTTCTAAGTCGAAATGTTACAAGCCGAAACAGCTTTTCCCATAGGAATCAATGATATGAAGGGGAGATTGGTTCCTGAACCAAGGCTTGATACACTATTTTCACCACAATAACCCATATTTTTGTACTATATGAATTATAGATGACTAATGTTGCAACATCAATGTATTTACTGTACACTGTATTTTGTAAAGAGCATTCGGATAAAGATATAAACTCACATATGCTGTTCAGAATGCCAGCAACACAGGCTCAGAAAGCCAGGGAGAATGGCACACATGCTGAGCCTACCCGGCAACAAGCAACCCTACCCGGCAACAAGCTACCCTGCTGCCTCGAAGCCAATCAAAAGCGACCCCTTCCAGCTCCATATCAGTACTGTATAATGCAACCAGGATATGATTTCAAGTGAACTTTATGCAAATCGAGCATCGTAAGGGCGAAATAAGCATCGTAGGGGCTAAACTAGCAGTCCTGTGAAAAGTGTAGTAAGTGGCGTTGGCCTCAGCGTAAATACGAGGACTCCCTGTACATTTATATTTAATAAAGGGGCTCAAAGAGTCAAAGGTATTAACATGACCCCAAAACTGTCCAACGTTAAACAGTTTTAAACATTGTTTGGGGTTTGCTATGCAAACCTCAGCCTGCTTAGTACCATGGCAAACACATACTGAAAAACAGTACATATTATTAAAAAGGGAAAAGCCATTAAAGCATATGAAATGTAAAGTATTTAATAAGGCTTTAATAAGTATTTCATAAGGCTTACATTTTAACAGCTCCCTTGTTCCTTTTCCCTTTAACGTCAGGGAGTCTTTGGTATTAAGATGGTAATAACTGTCCTTTAGAGGAAAAGAGACGTTAGTTTGACCGGGCTGCAGCTGCTGTTGCTGTTGTTGTTAAAGTCCGATCCCATTTTCTAGAAGGCAAAACACAACAAACATACACAAAAGGGGAAAGAACAGCAAAGATAGAAAATGCAGCTGTCACTGGTTTTAACTTGTAACCTTTCTGCTGCAAAACTCAGCCACGGAACACAGTCTTATCACCACTCCAAGACCTGGCAAAATTGTACCATGTTATTGCATATAGCTGTCTCTTTCTGGTCACAGGCTTACAACAGTGTTGCAAAACATGCAGTCTTGGCCAGCTTAGCCAGATTCTTATTAGACAGACGGAAAAAGGAGAAGGGTAGGAAAGAGAAGAAATAAGGTGGGAGATTGAAAAGAATACACAAGGGAGAGGAAGGGGACATGACAAAGTCTCACATCCCATGTAGTGACTGGGATATAGCTGGAACCAGTGAAGGCGGAGATGTCTTCTGGGCCACTTCTTTGGACTGGTCAGGACATGTCTTGGGATCAGGATGACAAAAGCACAATTATGTTACAGTGGAGCTCTTGGTTCCAGGATATGGTGAGGTTGGCAACCAGGATGGTGAAGCTTGCTTCTTCCCCTTTGTTTCAGTCATCAGATGTCCATCTTTCACTTCCTCTTACCAATTTTCCTCTCAAAGTCTCTTTGTAGGTACCCAAAGTGCATTGCTCACACAGTTGATGGTAGTGCCCCAACTGTGGACACGCTCTGTCGACAGAGGGAGCAAGTGTGAACATGACATACCGATTTTTATTATAGCGCTTTTTGAGTGTCGACATAACTTTTGTCAACAAGACTCTGTAGTGTAGACAAGACCTGAAAGACTCCAAAAGAGAGTGATGGACCTTTGGACAATGTTATTAATAATCAAATGGATTAAATAACAAGAGAATGCATTATAACAGATTGCTATTTTCCTGGAGATATCACTGAAAAACACAATACTACTCATGGAGACCCTGCTTTTAACATTTGGGGTTATTTATTTTAACAAAAACGTATTGAGTTTTGGCAAAAATATTTAGCTTTAAAAATAACTCCCTTTCTTTAAAGCGGAAAACAGCTGTTCTCCAGACCATTTCCAGTGTAAAACTACAAAACACTGTATTTCTAAACTGTGGGTATGTGATGAGGACCCGGACTGTGCTGATGGATCAGATGAAGCAAACTGTGGTGAGTCTGACAATAGTCACACAAAGCAGTGCAGTCAGAAACTTTTTATTTAAAAGTAGACACATTGCTTTATTAAAATCTCATATTTCTAACACCAGTATCTTTATAACTTTCTTGCTCAAGACTTTTCCCATTTTTTAAAAAAATATATTTTTATTCTCTTACCATAAATTGTAACAGGAAAGTTGCAATGATATTAAACATGTCCTGTGTCATTATTTCAAAGTAATCATCTGATAGAATAGCTTTATTTTATCTGTGAAATCTGTCTTGAAGCATCTGCTTTATGGACAGCAATTATAAAACACATGACTCACCTGAAACATTAGTGGCTTCTCTTTTTAATTCTTATTGCAGAATTACCAGTGCCTATTAATTTCTTCTACATATTTTTGCCTATTGTATTCAACTAAATGCTGGTAAATAAAGAAAACTAATAACTGCCGTTATCATCTGAGTAGTTTATTTTACACAATGTAACCTAGTTAAACAGATTTTTGTATCAGCAATCACAGGAATCTACTGAAGGAACAGTCCAGTCCAAGATAGGCCTCAAAGACTTAGCTGAGTATACATCCAGTGATAAGCAACTTGAAAGCAGAATTTTGTAGTGACTTTTATGAATCTAATAGTAAATAGAAAAAAAGATTATTTTCTTCTGGAATATTTATTTTGTTGTTGTTTATTGCTCCCCTTTACACAAAAAGTAAAATCTGTAGCATTTTTTGCTACATTTTTGCTATTTGTACATGAAAGGTGACTTGAAAGACTTTTTAGCTGCAAAGGCACGAGTTCATGTTTTTCCAATAAGAATTAAAAATATATTTTAAAATAGTACAGGGTCCTAAAGACACTACCTACTTTCCATACTAGTTATGTCATCACACACTGCAGGACAAACAGCAAACTTGGATTTTGATAAGAAAGTGAAAGACGAATTCTCAGTTTTGGTAAGTGGGTGACAGAGGAAAGGATTTTTTTCATGTATTTTCTTTTAAATGCATTTATTTGTAAACATGAAATCTGTCATAAAATTTAATTATTTGGATTTCAAATATCTTTATTTTTAAAGGTTTTCAATTCACCTGCAATAATAGTCACATTGTATGACTTCATTAACTAACTAATCCTCACAGGTCACTTATAAGGAAAGTAGGTATAGTGTACTGTAGTGTCCCAATTTTACAGATGGAGAAATCGAGAGAAACAGAAGCTAAGTAATTTAAACAAGGCTGGATGGCTAATTCTCATGGCTGCAAGTAGAATTCAGATATTCCTGGTTTCCAATCCTCACTCAGTTCACGAGATTATGAGCCCTCAACCTGGAGATCATGAATAGCTTTCATGGGGTTGTAACTACCCTTTCTTTCCTTATGGGATAGTTATGGGGTGTATAGCTTGAAACCCATTTCTATTGCAACATGAGATCACAGGATGCAAAATGTTAAGGGTCCACTGCATTGGACCTATATTGTCTCTTTAAGACATGTGCCTTTGCATACTGACACAAAATACTTCGTTCTTCTTTGAGTGGCCTCTACATATTTACACTCAGTGGATGCTCCAACTGCTCATAGCTTAGAGGAAGAACTTGAACTAGCTGTGGGAGTGCTCACTCTGAGGAGAGGGCTAGGAGGGGCCCATGAGCACTTCAGCAGGCACTGCTAGTTAAAGTTCCACCATTCGTTGGATTCCGTTCTTAGGAGCCATAATAGAATCACCACTGGGCAAAGCAATCTATGACAGATTCTTAAAGATAAGATCACCTATAAATCTAAACAAATTGTTCTTTTCATTCTATGGTTACTGGGGATTACAGCCTAAGCAAGTACAACTTCCTTGGATCTTTTATGAATAAGGCATTTGCAACATTGAGTACTGGAAAATTTCAGGCCCAGCATAGACAATATGGCAGGACTCTGGGCATTCAAAAAAGGGAATTCCTATCTGTAATTTGGTGATCCCATAAGAACAGCCATACTGGGTCAGACCAAAGGTCCCTCTAGCCCAGTATCCTGTCTTCCAACTTGGGCCAATGCCAGGTGCCCCAGAGGGAATGAATAGAACAGGTAATCATCAAGTGATCCATCCCCCTATCGCCCATTCCCAACTTCCCATTCCAGCAGTGTAAAGAAAGAAGTATTTCAGTCCTCCCATGCCTTCGATGATAACCACAGCAAGTCTCCAATTTCAGGTGTATATGTGTGTGTGTGGTGGGGGGGGGCTGGGAGCATCTAAACAACAGCAGAAATAAAAGTTACACCTCAGTATTCTCAAGTTAAGAGCCATTCGTTGGGCTTTCTGGTTCTTTCTATCATAAGTCTGCCACTGAGTGATATAAGTATCTACAGACAAAACAACCTCCATGTATTATCCTAACAAATGAGGTGGAGGATGTGAACTCTGAGGTAATATATTAATCCTTTATTTTTTAATTTATCTCCCTATAATCCTCATGCATTCAGAATGGGAAATAGTATAAATAAGTGATTTGCTGCAAAAATAGCACATTACTACTAATCAAAGATACTGAAGCTAGGTATCAAGTATCAGAGGGGTAGCTGTGTTAGTCTGGATCTGTAGAAGCGACAAAGAGTTCTGTGGCACCTTATAGACTAACAGATGTATTGGAGCATAAGCTTTCGTGGGTGAATACCCACTTCTTCAGATGCATCAAAAAGCTAGCTAACTTCTTCACACTAGCATCAAGAGCTCTCCCAGCAGTGGATGCTCTGGAAACCACTGGCTTGAAAAGATTAGACAAGAATGATGATCCAGTATGGTGGTAGACAGGTTTATGATCCTTGTGATAATATGAAGAGTAGCAATGTTTATATTGAAAGAAAATACTAGCCTGGAATCGTAGAGATTCTTTCATTCCTTTTTGACATCAGAGCTGGAATTTACTGCTTATTGATAATGCAAAATTGGTCATTTACTCAGTTTCATTCTTTGGATCATTGCTGCAACTCTGTAGTTTTTAGTATCTACTCAGTGATGGAAAAGTTTATTGATTTTTTTCTGCAGTAGCCATGAAAATATTTTCAGAAATGCAATGGACATTCAGAGTTGAAAACATCAAGGCAATTTTTTTTTAGGTTGGGACTATATGTGATGCTTAGTTGCATATTTCTGGTGAAACGTGATTATGTTGTCCAAAATAAGGTGTTTTATAAAGAAGTCCTCTGACTGTCTGATCATTTCATTAATGGCACCTAGAAATTAACAAATAAATACAAACTTTCTTTTTTTGCAAATTGACATTCTTATTTCTTCAAATAAATCAAATACATAATCAAATGTAGAACGACTCTGGAATTACTGCCAAAGGACTGGCTTCTGAGATTGATACAAAATCATCATTTCTCCCTGAATGTCAGGTTTCATAAACATGAGACGTCCCTTTGCAATTATGAAGAAAGAAAAGGTTACTGATCCTGAAACTTTATTCAGAGTACAATTTATTAATATTCTTACAGACAAAACATTAATTTTTAGAAGAAGAATATTTTCAGTAGGATCTACTTAAAGTACAAGTATTTCCAATAATAATGAGTTAATGCAGTGATACTCAGACTGAGTCTCGTGAACTTCAAGCGGCTCTTTAATACGTCTCCTGCAGCTCTTTGCAGCACATGATATTAAAACATTGATTTAATTATGAACCATACTGCTCTTACTATGTTGTTAGTCAGTTGCAGTTGATAAATACTAGGTCAGTAGAATATATAGTAAATGAAACAATGAATTCACCCTACTGTGGCTCTTTTGGGTAATGCTGATCACTAATTTGGCTCCTGAACCTCTGAGGTCTGAGAATCACGGAGTTAAAGAATATATATAAATATAGATTTCACTCAGAGGAATGTTAGCTATTAAAAGCATTGAACATTTTTGGGATAGGTTATTCCCCTTAAATTTTGTGATTTGAAGGTTTTATGATTTATTTAGAAGAGTAAAATATTGAAACCATTAAAATGGTAAAGGGCAAGACATTATTTTTGCTGCTAGGTAGTGGTTTTTTAAAGGAATTTAGGCTGACAACTATTTTTAGCTTTCCTAGCACCTTTGTCTTAAGGAACTTTCCTACTTGTTCTTTGTTTTTGCATTCCACTAGCAAGTTTCCACCAGATATTTTCCTAGCTTACTATATTTCCAGCACTTTTTTCGGAGCCACTTTGCACTCCACAGGGGGTTGACCTCCTCTGTCCTTGTGTTCTTACCTGTGGAGTGCAAAGTGGTTCAGAAAAAAGTGCTGGAGATATAGAAAGAGTTCGGAAAATACCTGGTGGAAACTTGCTAGTGGAACCCCTATTCAGAATACGAGAAAAATGGGGTCCAGTTATAAAAGTTATCCTGCAGTTCTTTAAAAATACTGGAAGAGGTGACAGACTAAGTCATAACCTATTTACGAAGTCCAGTGAATGGTTATCATAGATTCAGGAAGTGAGTCTGCCGCACCACAAAACCCAGGAGCAGGAAGAAGGATAAGAATAGGTGAGGACTGAAGAGAAAAGAGCTGCAGTAGGTAGCTTATACCCTGGAACTGGCCTTGAAGGGAGGGGACAGCTGGGGTGAATGGGTTATAGAAAGCTACTAGAGAGTCTGGGAACTGCCAAGAAGAAAATCCTCAGCAGCAGACTGCAAGGAAGCCATACGAGGAGTCAGACTTCCCAAGAGAGAGGACTGGAAGACATAGACTTGGGAAAGGCACCTGTGGACAGACCGTGACAGAAAGTAGCAAGGGCTTGTAAGGAGAGGTCTTCACTATTTAAACACAGCAACCCTGGCCTGGAACCCAGAGAAAAGCACAGGCCTGAGTTCCCCTTTCTCCCCCAGAAAGGGAGATAGGAAGGCATCCTTGAGGAAGAGGAGGGCAAGGACTATAGAGCCCAGTTCAGGTCTGGGATTGACAACCCGATACAGGATCAAAGGACTTTTTATTGGAGGGACTCTTTATTATCTCAGAAAGGGTGAGATTATGAACAACCTGACTAGAGTTGTGAGAAACTGACTGTTACAGAGCCAAGCAGCTGTCTGGTGGGGAAACTGAGGCAGAATTGCTGCAACACCATACCCAACCAGGTGTGAACACATTGTCTGGTGAGTTAGCTCTGTTACAGAGCCTAAATACCTTTAAAAATCTGGCCCTAAGTATCAATAGCGATTTAGCCCTCAATTCAGCCCAGCACTTAGGCAATTGCTTAATATTACACACATTCTTAAGTGCTTGGCTGAATTGGGATCCTAGTTACTCAACTTTTATTAGTATCAGTAATGTTAGTATTTTAGAATTAACTATATATGTTACGATAATGCTCAGAAGTCCCAACTGGGATTGAAGCCCCATTCTGTTGAGTATCCTACAAACACAGATAGTGATGATCCCTGCCACAGAGAGTTTACAATCTAAAACAATGGCTCCCAACCTTTCCAGACTACTGTACCCCTTTCAGGAGTTTGATTTATCTTGTGTACCCCAAGTTTCACCTCACTTAAAAACTACTTGCTTGCAAAATCAGACATAAAAATACAAAAGTGTCACAGCATGCTGGTACTGAAGATTGCTTACTTTCTCATTTTTACCATATAATTATAAAATAAATCAACTGGAATATAAATATTGTATTCACATTTCAGTGTATAGTATATAGAGCAATATAAACAAGTCATTGTCTGTATGAAATTTTAGTTTGTCCTGAATTTGTTAGTGCTTTTTATGTAGCCTGTTGTAAAACTAGGCAAATATCTAGATGAGTTGAAGTACCCCCTGGAAGACCTCTGGGTACCCTCAGGGGTAACCTGGCTGAGAACCACTGATCTAAAAGACACAGGCAGACTAATAATCTGTGGGAATGTACCATGTACTCTCTAAAGGCTATTTATTATTCATGGTCTTTTGTGAAAGCAGGTTTGTTTCTGGGATTGGGGAATTTAAGGGACCTGCTTTGCTGCTTAGATTTAGTGTCCTGATAAATGAATTATATAATTTTTTGCTGTTGGATGGTCATTATTTTAATTGTAATATTCTTAGGGGTACCTAGAGCTTTTTGTATGGGTGTCTTGTATTGTTGTTTAAATAGAAAGAAAGAAAAAGAAAGAAATATGAGGATCAGTAGTTGCCACAGTTTTGTTAGTTACGTGTTTTGTGGGTTTATTTTATTTGAGGACAAGTCAGAGCCTGTGTGTGTGTAAAATGTAGTCATAATTCATCATGATCATCATCAAGGATTTTGAACAGATCATGGCAGAGGGAGTCTTAAAGAGAGGTCTGAAAAAGGAAACAGTAATGGGTATATGGATTTTATCAATGAGTTTTCCCATGTGCAAGAAGCGGCATAGGAGAAAGTGGTGATGTGTTTGAGGGAGAAGCTAACTAGTGGGTAGAAATGGCTGGGAATATTGGAGCAAAGGCAGGAGTGAGCACTGCAGCAATAAGTGACTGGATCAGCTAAGTAGAGCCTGTCAAGCTGGTGAAGATCTTTAGCGGTAAAGACTACAAGAGACCAGGATACATCCTCATGCTAAAGCACATTCAAAAATTATTTTGATATCTCATTCTAGCTTCTAGGTTTGCACAAAGCCAGGCTTGAAGCACAAGCACAGCAAGCAGCTGTTTGGGGCACATCAAATGCAGTCTCTGCAATTCATGTAATGGCCCTATTCACTTCACAGGCAGAGGAGTATGCCTGACTCAAGCTATTTTTATTAGTCTCTCTTCTTCATGACCACTTAATTTAAACACTTCAAGGGACACTGTTGGCATCACAGGATCTAAGCTAACATTCTGTAAAACAGCCCTATTGGGAATTCAAGAAATTCCCATTGAAATTCCATTGCACCGACGTAATTTTAAAAATGCCGTTGTGGCTTTTATAAAACAAACTTATTATAGATGTACTTTTATGCAAAGAAAATATGCCACTGGTAATATTTTTCTCTTTGAAAGACTATAATTTCCCCCTTTCTCCCTTGAACCTGAAAGAATAAAGTACAACAGAAAAAAACAAAATGCAAACGAAACACAAAAATAGCTGCATCCCATTGGAAGAGTGCTCCTGCTGTTCAGAACTGCTCATGCGTCCACAAAAGCATTTATCCATAATCATATGTTGTGATCGTAAATGCTTGTTTCAAAATCCTACATGCTGACTGAAGAAAACTAATTTCCTTTTGGTTTTATATACCGCAGACATCCTGTCTCTGATGCAGTGAGTGATTAAATCAAAAGTATGGGAAAATGCTTCATTTTTCACTAGATATGTGGGTGTGGCTCTAATTAATTGTAGCATTATAAGTTTAAACACGCCCATTAGCCCATATAGCACTTTGTACTCTGTTGCATAAATATGCCTATAGTTTAGTCAGGGGCACCATTTGCGGGATGGCTCTAGCCCCTCCCACCCCACCCCACCCAAGTTTCATACCTGAGGTCTGTTCACAGCACACATGCTAGCCCTAGATGGAGCCCTTAACTGCAACACAGCTTGAGCATGATATGTGTTGAGTAAGGCTATGATTTAATCATGGGTATTTTCAGTAAAAGTCATGGATAGGTCATGGGCAAGAAACAAAAAATTACGGCCCATGACCTATGCATGACATATACCATAAATACCCAGACTGCTGCACTGAGCAACACAGTATGGAGAGGAGGTAAGAGGCCTCAATGGTGAAAGAACTGGTTAAGGACAATTTAGAAAAGCTGGACATGCACAAGTCCATGGGTCCAGATCTAATGCATCCAAGGGTGCTGAGGGAGTTGGCTGACGTGACTACAGAGCCATTTGCCGTTATCTTTGAAAATTGATGATGATTGGGGGAGGTCCCGGACGATTGGAAAAAGACAAATATACTGCCCATATTTTAAAAAGGGAAGCCAGAGAATCTGGGGAACTACAGACCGGTCAGCCTCACTTCAGTCCCCAGCAAAATCATGGAGCAGGTCCTAAAGGAATCCATTTTGAAGCACTTGGAGGAGAGAAAGGTGATCAGAAACAGTCAACATGGATTCACCAAGGGCAAGTCATGCCTGACCAACCTGATTGCCTTTTATGATATGGTCTCCCATAATATTGTTGCCAGCAAGTAAAAGAAGTATGGATTGGATGAATGGACTATGAGATGGATAGAATGCTGGCTAGATCGTCGGGCTCAACGGGTAGTGATCAACAGCTCAGTGTCTAGTTGGCAGCTGGTATCAAGGGGAGTGCCCCAGGGGTCGGTCCTGGTGCCGGTTTTGTTCAATATCTTTATTAATGATCTGGATGATGGGATGAATTGCACCCTCAGCAAGTTCGCAGATGACACTAAACTGGGGGAGAGGTAGATACGCTGGAGGGTAGGTTTCAGATCCAGAGTGACCTGACAAATTGGAGGATTGGGCCAAAAGAAGTCTGATGACGTTCAACAAGGACAAGTGCGGAGTCCTGCACTTAGGATGGAAGAATCCCATGCACCACTACAGGCTGGAGACCGACTGGCTAAGCAGCAGCTCTGCAGAAAAGGATTGGGGATTACAGTGGATGAGAAGCTAGATATGAGTCAGTAGTATACCCTTGTTGTCAAGAAGGCCAATGACATATTGGGCTGTATTAGTAAGAGCATTGCCAGCCGATCGAGGGAAGTGATTATTCCCCTCTATTCAGCACTGGTGAGGGCACACCTGGAGTATTGTCCAGTTTTGGTCCCCTCACTGCCGAAGGGATGTGAACAAAGTGGAGAGAGTCCAGCAGAGGGCAACAATAATTATTAGGGGGCTGGGGCACATGACTTACAAGGAGAGGCTGAGGGAACTGGCCTTATTTAGTCTGCAGAAGAGAAAAGTGAGAAGGGATTTGATAGCAGCCTTCAACTACCTGAAGGGGGGTTCCAAAGAGGATGGAGCTAGGCTGTTGTCAGTGGTGGCAGATGACAGAACAAGAAGCAATGGTCTCAAGTTGCAGTGGGGGAGGTCTAGGTTGGATATTAGGAAACACTATTTCACTAGGAGGGTGGTGAAACACTGGAATGGGTTACCTAGGGAGGTGATGGAACCTGAATCCTTAGAGGTTTTTAAAACCCGGTTTGACAAAGCACTGGCTGGGATGATTTAGTTGGTGTTGGTCCTGCTTTGAGCAGGAGATTGGACTAGATGACCTCCTGAGGTCTCTTCCAACCTGAATATTCTATAAGTCTATACCCCTGATTGCATCTTGGTGGAGGGGTGCTGTTGGGGGGAGAGTTGAGCCCGTGGCACTAACAGCTGTGAGGAAGCCCTGGGGGATCCATGGCACCAGTTGCAGGGAATGGGGCCTGGTGCGGCTGGCTGCGGGGCCACCCAAGCATCTGGCTGCAGAGTCGCTCAAGCAGCATCTGGTGTGGCTGGCCCCAGAGCCGCCTGAGCACTGGCTGCTGCAGAAGTCACGGAGGTCACAGGAAGTCACGGAATCCATGAGTTCCACGACCTCTGTGAAAAACACGGAGCCCTAGTGATGAGGTCTGTGCTGCTCCCAGTTTCTGCCTTTGGGGCAGGGAGGTATTTTTTATAAACAGAGGCAGGGTGATTAAGATAACTAAAGGCTTGTCATTAAATTAAATTAAGGATCATTAGATGATCCTGAAAGCATTGCTAGGCACTCCAGTTAAATTACAGGAAACAAAGGGTAGAAATAAATGGTGAGAATGGAGAGAGGTAAATAGTGATGTCCCCCAGGGGTCTGTACTGGGACCAGTGCTGTTCAACATATTCATAAATACTTTCTTACATCATCCTACTCCTCTGTGTAATTTGTACCAATTTATAGTTCATGACCCATCAATATAATGGATATAAATTGCTCTAAGAGAGTCTAAGTTAGACCCCTTTACACTAACATACACATCACTTCTGAATTTTGCACGATTTCACTATTTCTACAATTAGCAACAGTGGAACACTGTGGCGTTTATTCCTCAGGGTTGCTCCTCACTCTGAGCCCCAGCCCCTCTCAACCCCTGCAGGTTCTTCTTACCCTCTTCCCCCTTGGGTGGGGTACCTTCGGTCCTTAGACACTGGGGGAGGGGCTTTCAGCAGTGGTACTTGTCCCGGTACTCAACAGGACCACTCTACCACTGCTCCCTGGCCCTCCTGTATCACTTGTATCAAAATCCAAACTGGAAGCTGACAATTCTTTTTTATTAGACAATGTGGGTGAGGTAATATCTTTTATTGGATAAATTTCTGTTGGTGAGAGAGACAAGCCTCTCTCACCAACAGAAGTTGGTCTAATAAAAGATATTTGCCCACTTTGTCTCTCTAATATCCTGGGACTGGTAGGGCTACAAAAACACTGCTTACAATTTTTATTTATTGTATGATAATTAATGTTGCTTTGGTCATGGGTCAATAGAATCTTGAGAAACATGTGACAGATGTGTAGTCATGTTGTTGAATGCACTACTGATGAGTGTGGTATAAGAATGCATATGGAATAGAATTCAATAGAATAGAGTCGCAGTGGGGCTGCCCTGTAAAATAGTTCTTTGTCTTTGGTAGATAAGTACCACTTAAAATGTAAGGGTTCCTTAATTTGACATATATCTTGGAATATTATTATCCCACCCCTTGTAGTAACAATCTTTTAAGTTCTGCCTTTATGGAATACATTGATGCAAATGGTGGCATCTTCATTGCAGATAAAAAGACTTGTGGGCCTCATGAATTCCAGTGCAAAAACAACAACTGTATTCCAGATCACTGGAGATGCGACAGCCAAAATGACTGTGGTGATAATTCAGATGAAGAAAACTGCAGTAAGTAAATCTTGCAGCCTATTCAATAAACCAGGAGGAAACTTTTTTTATACTGATAAGCTGTCCATTTGATTGTATCTATCCTACTCTTTGCATCATCATCTGTAGTCACATTTAGTCTGGCACATTCAGAATCAGTTGACCTGAATCCAAATGATGACTCTGAAAGTCTCATATTTGAATTATTTCCATAAAGGTCTGTAGCCAATTAAGAGAGTATCATGCACAATTCTGCAAAATATGAATATTCAGTGAAACACTTGACATATGACAATAAGGTTAGAGGGTAAGTGGAGAGCAAGTTAAAAATTGATGATTGGCTAATCTGACTTCTCTGTGTGAGGGTAACTCCCATATTTCTTATATTCAGGTATATCCATGAGTCAGCAGCATCACTGAGTCAGCAAACTCTCATAACACTTTCCCAAGAGCATAGATACAAGTGAACAATGGGAAGTGTTTCAGGCAAACACTGCCAGCCTGTTACACTTTGTATAGTCAGTAGGGGAATTTCCATATTTTAAATCTAATCAGGTTCACTTCTGAAGTCCTTATTCACATTGACATTCACATTACTCAAAAAGTGGTCCCCGTTAAAGTTAATGGAACTAATTGACCTTGTTCCTCACTGAGAATATGCAGTGGGCTTCTTGCATACATTTTGAAATATATGAGCTAGCTTCTACTCCCAATAAAGACCTGTAACACCAGCTTTAGCTGAATAATGTGTGACACCTTCACAGAAAGGGGTGAGTTCTTTCATCTTTGAGCCCTGAAATGTAATCATGAGTCAAAGGGCAACATCTAGCCATCAGTATCACTGTTAGGCATTTTTTAGAGACAGAATCCTATAAATTGCTTTCTACTACCACCCCCGCAGTTTAGTAGCTGAGTTCTTATCTTTTTTTCTTATAAAATCAAAGAAAGGGCTACATGCTTGGCTTTTTGCCAGTCAGTGTGGAAGACCTCCTGTCCCCTCTTCAGAGATCTGAATGTGTTATTTGTAGTCAGTCCCTGTGAAGTAAAACATTTTGGTCAGAATTTTCAAAAGTGGATGACTAAAGTTAGGCACCCAAATCCACATTCAAGACAATTAGAGGTATAGGGACTCTGCACCTCTGAAAATCAGGCCATGTAATTTATAACCCGAACTATAGATTTATGTACATAACTTTGGGCACTTCCCACATGTGAACATTTTGTGTAAAGTACTATGTTTAAATACTATAGATTTAGGTACCAGATAAAAGTGTTATCCAAAGGAGGAAGTGTCCCATGGCTTCTAATAATCATTAAAGGCCATTTAGTGTTATAAAGTTTCAATCAGTTTCTCCATATTTCAACTCTCAGAACAGTGTGATTTCTTTGTATTTTGGAACCAGCACAATCCTCTGAACCAAATAATGTGTGAGTTGGCCTTATTCGTTCCTGTTCTAAATATTATGGATCTCCAGTTCCACTTGTCTCTTGTATTTGTTTCAAGATGCTGAGAAGGAGGCATGGTTTAATTAAAAGTGTGGAGCTAGGCCACACATAAGTAGTTTTTCTCTGCTTCTTATTTGTATAAAACTCCCATTGGTGTCAGTGGGCTGACTGTGCACATATATAAGAAAAGGAGAATGCTTCACTTTAATACCTACAAATACGCCTCATCTAAATTATGGATCTGTAGAAACTTGAATGTAGAAACTAAAATTATCTTTATGCACACAAAATGGGTTAAAAGTTTGAGAAGTAAATAATACAGCATCTTAAGTCATTAATAAGGTTTGCAGAATAAATACTACATGTACCATGAATATATACTTGCTATTTGCTATGCATTAATTGGTATTTATTTGTGATCTAGTATTAAGCAATTACTTTCCTAAATTTTCGTTTAACACAGTACTGACAGTGATATCAGAAACTTTAAAATAACAGTGGAGTAATCAACTGTTAAGGGTTTTTTTATTTATTTATTAGGCTTGCCATTTTTATATTTACCTAGCTAATTAAACCTCCCTTTCAATTGTCAGCTGCTCTTTAGACTCCCAGATAAAGACTTCTGTAGTATACTAATGACTATGGGTGAAATTCACCCCATATAGAGGACACATACACACAGCCTATGTATCGAGTAACTGCCATTTAAATCCTAAAAGCAAGACTTAAGTGGTACACAGTCTGACAGAAATGGCAATTTCCTGCAATATCTTGGACAAACCATAATGAAATAAGTTAAACCTTACTGAATGAAGTTTAAGTATCTTAGGAGTTCATTGTATTAAGAATGCAAATGTTTTTGTATTATTGTGCAATTGTATGAAACTTCTTTGAGGAGGAGATATGGCTAATATAAACCCTGGGAGATGTTATATTCTTCAAAGAAGTCTTTGAAACAATGTGCTAGACAAACAAAGTTGTGTGGGATTTCTAGGAAATATTTGGGAGGCAGAGAATGCAAATTACCCACCGCCAGATTCATCCTTTTGAAGCTGTCCTTGAAGAGAAATCCCATTATCTGGCTGATTACCTATTCACAGTCTCTTCAGAGACCCAAACTCGATAAAGGAGTGGCTCTCAGTTTCATGAATGTGCTTGTTCTGAACCAAGGTGGTTATGAACTTGTAACCACAGCAAAACCCCTTGGTGCGTGTTGAAGGACTGTTCACTGACCAGAGCCCTGGTAAGCTTATTAGCATGCATGTGGGTTCTTTTGTTGTTTTTAATAGTTTTCTCTGTAATACATTTCCTCCAGAATAAATATGCTTGATTAGAAAGAGCTGTGTGGTAATTTAACTGTAACAGTTACACTATTTACCATCCCTGAGGTGAAAAGTAAAGCAGACCTGCTTAGACAGACTGATTTCATTGGGGAATTCCCAGTGTAGGTGAAGAGAGCTGTACAGCCTGGAAATACCCCATTCAAGAAGAAGAGAGATGTGCATTTCTTCCCAAGAGAGGTGATGACTGGGAAGCTAGAAGCCTAAGAGTAGGTGCCCTTGCTGGATCATGAAGGGGGAATACAGGTGTAGTATTACACTTCATATGAAGATAAATTGTTCGTGACATACATGAATTTGCAAAGGATTTGTCAGGCAGCCATATCAGAAAATGAGTTGTTTCTCAAGGGTACTGAATGCACTAATTGCCGTCTAGAAATTCAACTCAGGTATTTACATCTACCTTTATATAACATCTTCAGACTCACAGGGATTTTTGGGAAAGGATTTTATTAGCAGTGATACAGAGCATTGGTTGGAAAATGTAACAAATGTGTAAGTTTTTCATGGAATTATTTACTATCAATAAAACGTGAAATACCTGTGTAGTGAAAATCATTCTTTAGTATGTCTTAACCCTGCTTCCTGCACAGTGTAACTGAACTTTATCACTCTTTCCCTGTCTGTATACCCCTTGTAACCTATACTATGTAAGCCCATACTACCCATTTTTTCCAATGACTTGAGCCTTTCACTTGACTTTTATATAACTGACTAGGAATGTGTTTGTTGGTCTTGATCCAAAGCTCACTGAAGTCATTGGGAAGACTTCCATTGTCTTCAGTGGCTTTAGTTCATATCCATGCCAAGCTTCTTTGCAATAAAATACCTACCTTGAAGAATGTTCTTGTATTGGGAAGTCTTTCTAAAAACATTAAATCCAAGGAAGTCTGCCATCAGCCATTTGTGCCCCCTCCCAAACAACAAAACAAAGGTTGTAAAGAAGTGTATAGCCCTAGTGACAAAATTCTGAATTTGAATACATTGGAATCAAAGTGTAGGGCATCTTTTATCTCCCTTCACTCTTACTGAAGATCTTTCCCTGACTCCCCACCCCCCAAAAATAATGTCCTTTTCAGGTAAATCTTTGTAGAGAATATCGTAGAGACTCTATAGTAGTTAGCTGTCTTATTCCTCTATAAAGGAAAGTAGCACACACTTTACTGGTATTAATCAAAGAACATAAAATCTATATAAAACAGAAAGAAAATGAAGAAAATAATGTAAAATAGCTTGAAACTAACCAGAGTAGGAATACCTGTTACTGTCGCTAGGTAATCATTTCTAAGCTTTTTTAAAAAAAAAAAACCCACATTTCTTTAATATAGGTCATAATCTTACTCCCTTGAAGTCCAATATCAAATCTTCCATTGGCTGAAGTGAGAGCAGGGTAAAGCTCTCATATTGCTTTTCACTTCAAACTACTGTTTACTTATTCACAGTAATCAATAATTGGTTATTGCATGCAATTTAGCATGATTATTTACCCGACAAAATCAATTTTATAATGTAAATTTAATATAGTGAACTCATATTTCTTGATCTACATATGGGTCTTTTCATTTTCCTTTTAAATGTATACATTTTAGGAAATATCCATAAGCTGCATATTTATGCATGTTCAGAATTGTATAAGATGGTGCAAGAGTGGAAAAGAAATACAGTCAGACAAAATAGGTGATTATATGAGGTGAGTTTTCAGGAGAAAAAAACCCGGTGCTTTCTAGTCATCCAACAGAATCTCTTAACCACGAAGGAGTTTGTACATAAAAAGGAATTGGGAAGTTTCTGTCCTTTATTCTATGTGTAGGAAACTTATTCTGTTAATACCTATTATTACTATTAATATGTGTTCCTTTCAGTAACACTCTGTACATTGATGTGACAGTAGCCCTCTAAGATCACAAATCACATGGATACATGCCAGAGACATCAGAAATTTGTTTTCCAAACAGAGAAATGAGAATTTCAAGCAATGTGTGCATTTTCCCCAGCATCAGGACTCTGGTTATAAATAATTCATTATCAATATAAAAAACCTGATTTGCTTACATTTTGAAAATCAGTACAGAAACATGACAAATACATATTTGCATGTGAATTACTTTTTCCACAAATTATTTAATTTACATAGTTTATCATATTTTGGAACCTTCAATCCATTGCATATTTAGCAGGAACAGAATCAAATAATAATGGAATGCTCAAATATATGCACAATGCACTGTGGATTTAAGAAAAATAAGATAAATATGTACATAAACTTGAAAAATCCGCTAGTGTCAACATTTGATCTCTTTATCTGGAAAACTATTTCAGTTAATGTAGGTCTGTTCACACCATGATGTTCCTAGTGGTAGTGACATGTGCACACTTAGGTGCTGATCCTGCAATCCAATCTGCTTAGTCTGTCCGTTACATCACTACAGAGCAGCTTTGCAATGAGACTGTGCACAGGTGCATGGGTCTGCCTTCATAAGTCAGCTTGCAAAATCAGAGCTTATGGGAAGAATAGATGCACTGGATGTTGCAGAATTCAACAGTCAGACTACTTGGTGCTGATGGCAATATACATATATTTCACTCTTAAATGCTTGAGCAACATTTTTCTAAATTAGCCTCTGATTCTGGGGTGTTTCAGTTTTTGGGTGCTCTGCTTGAGACTCTTTGTATTTAATTTACAGAAGTTCTTAAATGGATGCAACTTTAGTTGCAGTTAGTAGGAGCTCTGATCAGCAACATGGTCAGCATTTCTGAAAGTTAGGCACCCAGAATCAGAAGCTACTTTTGAAAATATTTGCCTTACCAATTTTTTTTGCATGTTGTTCCCATTTTGAAAGTTAAAGTGTGTTTAAAAAAAATAAGGTGGGGATCTGTGGATGCAATTGGCACTTAAGAGAAAGAAAGTGTATGTATGTGGGAGGAGGGGGAAAATGTCATATGGCAGTTACTAGATTGCTTTATTGTTTTCAGAGAAAAGTGATGACTACTAATCTATGTGTGAATGCTTTCCTTCAAAATGTCTTGCTGCTAAGTATGTCACTAACCATAACATAGGAAAAAAGAAAAAAATCCCAGTACTCAAGTCCTTGCAATAATAATTCACACTGACTAATGCTCTTCTAGGTCTTGTACATGTAAATTGGGATCTCATTCTTGCTCTGAGTGGATGGCATCAACTTCCGCATGTGTGGATTTTTCACTAGTGACAAGTTTGAAAAGCATGAGCCATATATGGTGCAGAGTATTTTTGGTATCAATCCAACTGAATTTAAGACTCCTCAGCCTTGCTCCGCCTTGCACAGGGCAGATCTCATTAGTCGTCAGCTCTAAGTTTGTCTGATTAGGTCTTTTCTGTTCAGAGGTGTTAAAAATGACTGAGAACCCAGAAAAGGATCAGGAGTAAGACCTGTAGATACTACTATTGTGGCAAGGAATTACAACAGGAGCTGACAGGGATTGGGTGTGTTTCATTCCAAGCTTCTGAACAGGTGTTCATAGCAGTTACACCCAGAAGCTACTGTTTATGAAGGGAAGGAACAAGTCTTTTAGGAATAAATAGCACATAATTTTTACACTAGAATTCTTGTTTCCTCTGTTTTTTTCTCTTAGAGCTCTCTTTTATAACAGCTTGGTCACACTTCAGTGTTATCTCTTCTGCATCTGTAAAATTTAAGAAACCAGCTGCATTAAAAAGAGAGCGCCTCTACCACCTGCTCTTTCAGTTCTTACAGGCACTTTGTTCATAATCTGAGTGGTGTGAAGGTCAGATGTATCTCAGATTTGGGCAATAATTTGTTTGCTCCCACATTGATGAACAATTTCTCAAGACAATTTGGACTTAAGACTCCCAATACTTAGATGAAAGGCTCTGTGGAAAACAGCCTCTGACTTGATCTGGTGTTCACCAAATTCTTCTCTATCACTGAGATCTCTTTTTATGTATTCACCCTTTCTGACAACTACCGTGGCTCTTTCAACATAACTCACTTGCCCCTTATTCCTCACCCTACTATCTGATCGTTTAGTGACTCCCAATCCATCAACAACCATGACTGTCTCTCTGTTTTCAACACCGTCTTCCCTGCCCTCTTTCCTTTCCTCCATTAACTCAGTTATCAGTTCTTCACAGTTTTCTGTCCACCATTCTCAACTCATTTGCCGTTCTCTCTAATCACAAGGTTCCACCAGTTAACCCGTATTCCTAGCTCACCTTCAACATTTGTTTCTTTCACTTCTGTGCACACATAGCTCTCTGTCTCAGGCAGAAGTCTCACAACGACGTGGACTTTCTCCACTATGAATGCTCTGTCTCTTCCTCAATTTCCTCCATAGCTAATCAGCTTGACTTCTACACACTCATCCTATCCCACAACCCTTAGCCCAGCAACCATTTTGCCACCTTTCACTTCCTTCTGGAGTTCCCCACTCCTGCACCTTTCTTCTTCTCTGCTCAGAATCCCTCTGACTTCTTCAACAAATAAATTGATGAGAGATGATAGAATCATAGAATATCAGGGTTGGAAGGGACCTTAGGAGGTCATCTAGTCCAACTCCCTGCTCAAAGCAGGACCAATCCCCAACTTTTGCCCCAGATTCCTAAATGGCCCCCTTAAGGATTGAACTCACAACCCTGGGTTTAGCAGGCCAATGCTCAAACCTCTGAGCTATCCCTCCCCCCGTCATAGGACCTTCTCCCTTTTTTCATTTCCTTTTTTTCTCTACTCTAACCTGTTTTTCCCTCATCACTCATAAGGAAGTTTCTTGTCTGCTCTTCTCCTTTAAACCCTCCAGGAGCCCACATCCCTTCACACCTTGCCACCACTCTCACCTTTCTCTTCAACCTCTTGCCTGTCTTTTGATTCATTTCTTTACCCAGAATAGAAGCATATGTTAGATTACCTGCTCATAAAAATCCCACCCTCGGCCCCATCTGCTTCTCCAACTACCATCCCATCTCCCCTTCGTCTCCAAGCTCATCGAACATGCAGTCTGTAACTGTGTTTAGAGTTACCTCCTTCCAATTCCATCTTAGACCCTTACCAATCCCTCTTATCAGTTAAAAAATAAAAAAGCAGCAGCCACAGCAATAAAATTCAAACAGCCTACGTGAATTCTGCTTGGGCTGTTCGTAGCTATTTATACACTTACGAAAAGGTGTCTAAATATGCTACAGAACTCCAAGGGCCCCTTTTCTTCTGCTTCCCTCCTTTATTACCAGGTCTAGAAAAATTTCTATTTCTAGTCTTGTGACAGACCACTTCATAAAATGGATGACAACTAGTAGTTATAACAAAAAACAAAGCTGCCAACAGTAGATTGTTTTTCTGCATATGGATAGAAATTGCTCATAAGTATTTAAAAGCATTTGGCAATTTACATAGTTATATAATTTATAATATAAATATATAAATAAATATAGTTATATAATTTATATAATTTAATGTAAAAGTCTATTCATTTTCAAACATAATTTACAGTTGTGTGAAGAATTATGAGCTATCTCAAAAGATAGTCTTACTAAGGATCTGTCATAAGCAAAGATTTTTTATTTTTAGAATATTTTGGCACAAATTCTTAAACATATGAAAAGTCCTTATTACAACTGTTTGATTAATATTTTCTGTTTTTTCAAAACCATTCATTCACATTTATTTGGCTAAAAGTAGTTTGTTTTGTGTAATATTTTGTTTAATACGTTCCTTCATTTTGGAACTTAAGAGTATAGTTTCAAAACATTATTAAGGCTATAAGCATTAATTGTTTTCTTTCCTTCAGAGCCTCAAACCTGCACTTTGAAAGACTTTCTCTGCGCAAATGGAGACTGTGTTTCTGCAAGATTCTGGTGTGACGGGGATTATGATTGTGCAGATGGCTCAGATGAGGTAGGCTTCTTCACAGGCAGAGAGAAAAAAAAATTCCTTTAGAAAACTGAGATCAAAATACAGCTTGCTGAAGCAGGATTTGTTTTCCCCCCTCACTGGGAAGCAACAAAAACCTCCATCCTTAGCAATCAAATATCACAACCACAAGGCGAATGCACAGAGGTGGGAAGGAAAATAGAACTAATGCTACTAGTTATATCTAAGGGAAATTCTCATTTAGCTTATGTAGCAGAATTTTGTATTTTTTGGAGGAAAAGGTTGTGAGTTCTGTTCCCTGTGCTGCAAGTGCAGAATACAGTCACCTGACAATTATGCTGTCTGTGTACATACATTTTGCAGCCTCAGATAGTTTCAGTATTTACATGTTCTGTTTATAGTTTGCGCCCGTTTACTAATATTCACATTCTACCCCAAGTCAACATATGCAACTCCTATTAAAAGCAGTGGCAGTTGCATGGAATAAGGGAATGAAGCCCCTTGATGATGGAGCACAGGCTATAAACAGATGGTAAAAACAGTATTTCTGATATAGAAATATTACTAAGTAAATATTGTAACTATCAGAAATGAGAGCAATGGGATTTATACATATAGCTCTAGAGCTGTAAATGGCTCTAAGAAATCAAAGAAATTAAGCTTATAGAATCCTTTAGGATTGCTAATTATATATATATCAATATATAGATATATATTATAAACCTAAAGATATTTATTGATAGCATAACTGAGTTATTTTTCCTATACCGATAAATGCACACAAATCTGCTTGTTGCTCTATGCTGTATCTGATCATGGTAAAATTAACTCTTTTTTTTTAATGTAATAGTGTTGTTTTCCATCATTAGATATAGCTCTGCTACATCTCATACATTTCTCTCAGATTTCTTTGAAATTTGCTACAACTGAGGATGTTGTGCCCTGATATTCTTTTTGTTTCGATCTTCCAGTCTTGCCGTCCTGTTTTGAGCATCTTTTACTACTGAATATTTGTATGTGTCCACTAAGTAGTTTAAACAATTTTTAATATATTTTGATACAGGATAAATGGTTTCACAAGTAAATAAGTACATTTGATAACACTTTATTAAGTAAAGACACCCCATAGAGAGCAGGCATCAATATATTAATAGTTTGGGGGAGGAGTTAATTACATTAATATTTACAGGTTAAAGTCTGCCAAAATTATGATCAGGACAACATAATTATACTACTAACAGTGACTCTCAAATGAGGTGCCAGCTATCCCATTGCAAAAACTGTACCCCTTTTTAAAGAGTGCTTTGCTAATTAAGGGCTCAATTCTACCACCTTTATTCACAATCAGTAGTATCTTATTGTGTAGCAAGGTACTTCTCATTGTTGATTAAGGGTGGCAGAACTAGGTCCCAGGCATTCTGACTGGCTGAACATTTGCAAATGTTTTATATAATACCTTTGTATTAATAGATATACTCAATTATATTGTTTTGTTTATAACAGCGATATTGTGAACCTGGCTGTTCAAAAGACCAGTTCCAGTGTTCCAATGGTCAGTGCATATCAGCAAAATGGAAATGTGATGGTCATGAAGACTGCAAATTTGGGGATGATGAGAAAAATTGTGAACCAGGTAGGTCTATATAAGTAATCTTTAAATTTTCCAGGAAAAAAAATAAAAGTATTAAAAAGATATGAAGAACAGAAAAGAAAAAGTGAGTAAACAAATCAAGATGACTGATATCAGAAATAACAGGCACATGGCTCAGTAGCAAATGAATTGGTTTGTTGTATATGTGATCCTTTTTGCAAAGAATTTCTGCAAAACTGATTCAGTTTCACGTTACATTTCCAGATGTGAAATAGAGAGGTCCTAGGGTCTGACCATCCATCCCAATGGCTTAGACCAGTGGTTCTCAAACTTTTTTACTTGTGACCCCTTTCACATAGGGGTCCTCTGGGTCTGACCCTTATAAATTAAAAACATGTTTTTATATATTTAACACCATTATAAATGCTGGAGGCAAAGCGGGATTTGGGGTGAAGGCTGACCGCTCGCGACTCCCCATATAATAGCCTTGTGACCCTCTGAGGGGTCCTGACCCCCCAGTTTGAGAACCCCTGGCTTAGACCATGTGTTTTTCACTACCTGCGTGAATGACATGGTATGCTTGAGGACGGGGTGAAGCAAACCACAGTGCTCAGGAACTAAATTGTTACTGCTACTTGTGGCTGGGCATCCACAGAGCAAGCAAACAGAAGGCTTAGAAGAAGCGGGGAAATATTGTCCTGTGGTGCATATATGATACTAGGAGCAGAGTTCTAGCATTTTACTCAGTTTCCCTTGCTGTAAAATTGGGATAATAATGGTTAACTTCCTCACATAAGGACTGTGGTGTTTAAAGCATAATAAGGTACTCTAAGATCTTTAGATGTAAGGGTTATGATGCATTATTAATAATAATATTCGTATTCATTATTCAAATTTAGAAGACTTTTTCTATTTACCTGATATTATTCTGCACAGTTGTAAAAAAAATACTTGAGCTGTTTTGTTTTTTGTCAAATTACCCTATACCTCTGATGTTTATATTGGAAACAATTTATCAGATGCATGTAGTTTTTTGTTAGTTTCATTGTGTATTTTGGTCCTGATCCTGTATTGTAATTTGCTAGTGCTGACCTTTGTGCCCATGCAGAGTCTGATTGAAGTCGCTCGGACTCTGTAGAGGCACCAGGGTCCATGCCCACAGATCTGATGCATAATTGAGTGCCTTAGAATGTGGAGTCTTTGGGATGAGAACCTTGTCATTTTTACAGTATAAAGTGCCTAACTCAATTCTGATGCAATATAAATATAAATTTTACCCTACTCTTACTACACATTTTCTTTAGATTATTGAGATAGTTTATATTAAATTTATTGTGTCCTTCACCTCAAATCATGAAAAATCTACTTGCATAAATGCATGTAGTATGAAGTTTTGTTGAGGTAAACAGCAATTTGTGTGATATGCCTCATTTCAAAATATAACCCCAGCATGTACATCAGTCTGCTTTCCCACAACAGTTCCCCCCCGCCCCAAGATGGAAAAATATCATTAAGTGTTGGGTTTTATGTTCTGTGTTGTTTCTTCACTCATTAGTCAGCATGGCACGGAGAAAGCAAACAGCTATTGTAGATAGTCATTTACATTTGCGTGAAAATTTTGAAAGAGCAGTGTCGTTATTTTTAATAACAGTGGGGCAGCTCTAGGTGGGTTTTTGCTTAGAGTGGAAAACATTTTTGGTGCCAACCTCAGTCAAAATGTGCAAACAAACAAAAAGGCAAGGGGAGGGTTTTCAGTCCTGGCATATGATAATCTGATGCTCCAAAAAGTGACTCCCAAAGCATCCATCATGACCACCCACATCCCTAAAATCAGTGCTGGGATTGAGAGTCCTGAGATCTGAGTTCTGTTGACATTGCAGAAAAGATTTGTTGTGTAACATGGGCAAATCATTTAATGTTTCTGTGCTTCAACCTTCCCATTTGTAAAATGGATTGTTTTCCTACCTTGCAAGAGTAATATGAGGCTTAATTCATTAATTAATAAAATTCCCTTTTTACAGAGGGCCTGCACAAAGCCTGTGTGTCACTTATGTCCCAATTAGCTATCAAAATGTATGAGATCCTTAGCTGGAAGATGTTATATTAGTGCAAAGGTTTTACTTCATTTTTATTGTTGTTATTGTATTTATATGTTATTGTTTCCCTTTGAAAATACACATTTATATTAGAGTGATAGAGGGAGTTATCACTGTGTTCAAGGTTGCCTAAGAGGTTTCCATACCAGCATCCTGTTGTCTGTTACTCAGAACTTTCTGAGCATGAAGACAATAAAAATACAGTACTTTTGTCATAAAAAATACACTTGCATCTTTTTAGCGGTGCCTTTAAAGTGCACAGCAACTTGTTTTTGTCAAAGCAGGTACCATAATTACGGATTATGGAATTTGCACAAAATATTGTCAATTACAACAAAATATATGTTTATCTAATATGTTTTACCTAATACTAACATTGAAATATGGAGTTACTTATTTATGAATTGCTAATGCTAAAATTTATGTTTGTAATTAGCATCTCCAACCTGCTCTTCAAGCGAGTATGTGTGTGCCAGTGGAGGATGTATCTCAGCATCTTTGAGGTGTAATGGAGAATTTGACTGTGCTGATGGCTCTGATGAGGTAACTGGTGCATTTCTTTTGAGCCCCTTATACTATCTGATGTGAGGTTTATGATCAACAAGTTTAGAAACTGAAAATTAATAAAACTGGAATTAATTCCATGAGCCCAATGTGTTCACCACCAAATGATAAAGCAAAATATTCAAGCATATAATATCAGAATATCTATATTCCAGGTCTTGACTTGAAATTCAGTAGCAATTTCAATTGCATTGTTAATAGCAAAGAAGAAGCGGCAGCCAGGGCAATTAAATTCTAACAGCCTTGAAGAATTCTGGTTGGTCTGTTTATAACTGTATTGTTATTGTTAATGAATACTGCAGTACACATCTGTATTTAAACAGATGGATTGTGTAACAGAATGTAAAGAAGATCAGTTTCGATGCAAAAATAAGGCCCACTGTATCCCCATCAGATGGCTATGTGATGAAATCCATGACTGTGTGGATGGCAGTGATGAAGAAAACTGTGAAAGAGGTGAGACATTGTTCTTATCCTTAAATGGTAAACTCTCGATTTTCTCCACTTATTTATATTTAAGCCTATTATAAGTTAGCAGCACCCCAGAGCACACTAAAGTGGATTCAATGAAGGCTCTGTGATCCCTTCTTACAAAGACATTACAGATGCTCCTCATATGGCTGGCTGCAATGTCACAATTCATGCTGCTTAATTCTTTCTCTTTGTATAACATCTTTGTTTTCTTTCCCATGGAACAAAAATGTGCCTTCAGTACAAGTATTATCAAAGAAGAAAATTGAGAATGTTAAAAAAGTCTATAATTTATAGCCAGTTTAGGCAACATTAATAGACAGAGCTGTACATTTTTAAACAAGCTGCAAAATAAAACAAAACAGAAAATAATTTAAAAAAACCAATCTTGCAACTAATTCCATGTGGATGGACTCCTGTGCCTACGCAGAGCCCCACTGAGCCACATTTAGGAGCTGTATGGTAGAGGGCCCACCCACAAAGAACAAGTTGGAGTATTGGGACCTAAGTGTTAAACATTTAGGCCTAAATCTGAATGCCTAAAGTCAAGCTTCTAAATATGTAATTAGGCACCTAAATAGAAGTGGTCTGATTTTCATAAATGCTGAGCACTGACAAATCCCATTCTAATCTCACTTCTTCAATTTTGCCTTAATAATTAAAAGCAAATAGCACATCATTAAAAAGCTTCTGCACACAATTTTCCTCCTGAGGGAAAGAAATGAAAAGGTAAACCACATAACAGTACTTATGCTCTAATCCTCCACTTACCGACTGCCTCAAGTAACATACACCACAAACTACAACCTTAACTCTGTCACCATAGGGATGCCAGCCTCCAACACGTGACTTTTTTCAGTAAGTGTAACATATAGAGTTTTGTGTGTCACAGCAGAGTAAAGCAAAGCATAATCAAGTTTTAACAAGAAAAAAGCATGATTCAGCATCTTGGCAACTCCTTGTTCCCAATCCTAAAAGTGAAAGCAAAATTCATTGTTCCCAAATGAATAGTGTTGCATTTAGTTGTATAAAAATGCATGTTGTTCAAGTGAGCCAAGCTTACCATTTGATCCAGACATCTATGGAGAATTGACTTTTCCTTATCATTATTTACCACCATGAATGATGAGCCAATGCGATGAATGTTAATCACTTAACTGGCAGGTACAATATGAGTGCCACAATAGAAATGTCATTGGGAACTTCTTTCTTAAGTTTCATAAGAATGAAAGATAAGCCCAAGAGAGCTAAAGGACATCTCACAAGCTTAGAATGTGTGGGCTTTGGTGTGAAAGTGTCGAGGAGCCTCAGTCATGGACCATGACCCCATTGTGCTATATGCTGTACAAACACAGAAGAAAGGGAATGGTCTTTGCCTCAAAGAGCTTGTATGATCTGGTTGAGGAGAGTAATTTGTGGGAGTAGTAAATATCTTAGGACAAGGTCATAAGTTGCATCATTGCATAAGGCCAGAAATAGACCATAGCTGCAGCATGTATATAATATTTTGATTACAACTCTCTCCTTATTCTATAAACATTAACAATTATTGTGCCAGTGGAGGATAAAGACACCCCCTTGCACAAAAATCTCATTCAGTCTGGGGAAAACTGTAACTCTGAGATAACGTCCCTAAAATGTTAAAGCTACCATTTTGTACCAAAAAGCAATAGTATGGATATGGGTATATACCTATGCACAGTGTGTACCAGTGCCCAGATCTGCATATGTGGACACTCAGCCCAGGGCTACACTGGGTGGGGGGGTCGATCTACGATACGCAGCTTCAGCTACGTGAATAGCGTAGCTGAAGTCGGCGTATCGTTGATCAACTTACCTGGCCGTGAGGACGGCGGCGAGTCGATCACTGCCGCTCCCACGTCGACTCCGCTTCCGCCTTTCAATGAGGTGGATTTCCGGAGCCGACAGGGAGCGCTTTCGGGGATCGATTAATCACGTCTAAACGAGACGCGAAAAATCGATCCCCGATAGATCGATTGCTACCCGCCAATCCGGCGGGTAGTGAAGACAAGCCCTCAGTGTAGGTATGGGGTATGCGCTCTAGCACACACAACCAAGTACACTTGCAAGTGTAACCGTAGCCTAAGAGGTCAAGCTAGCCGTAGCCTCAGAGGTCAAGCTAGCTCCACTGGCATATCCTAACATTCAGCTTGTATCATAACATATCACAGATAAAAGACCAAAACATATTAAAGATGCTCATTGTAAAATTAAAATATTCTATGCAGTGAAAAACCAGTTAGATTCCACATTCATGAACGAAGAAGTGTCAGGCTTTGGCTTGAGTGATGAATTGTTTGAACAACACCCAGATTGTTCTTCAAGTTACCAGAATAGCACAGAGATTAAGGTACAAATACTGTTTGATATCCTGTAGTAAATAGTGTCATTGTGAAAGTGGTAACTCCCTGTGGGTACTGTCAAAACAAGAGCTCAATAAAATGAAGATAAAGAAAACTTTGATACAACACTTAACAGACAGTCTATGAAAGAGAACAGGTTTAGACCTCTATGAGCTAAATGGACAAAACTATCTAATTTCAAGAGTATTATTCAAGATATCACAGAGATTGCCATCTGATTCACCTCTGACATGTACGTAAATCAGGAATAACTCCACTGAAATCAGTTGAGGTACACCATTGTAGGTGAGAGAAGTAGGTTCTGCATATTTTTCTAATATCATGAGACTGTGTAACTGAAAAAAAATGAAAGAGTGATTAGTCATTATGGATTTCTGGGGGAACTAGTTATAAAGGGTCCACATTTCGCAAAGCAAGATTTCAAAGCTGTTCTAGGAAAATACAGTTTGCAGCACATTACTAACAGCCCATATTATCCCCAAGGAAATGAAAAGGATGAAAGAACAAGCTGAGATAACTAACTCCTTTTTGTCCCTTATGACCTGCAGAACAAATCCCACTTCATTAAGTGTTTGGTCCAAATTGACTGATGCTTGTTTAGACCAATATAAGTGACACTTTTCACATTTGAAAACAATTTGCATCCTAGAAGGTCAAAGTTTAAACAAGTCCAATGTGCAAATGAAAATATAAAGTGACTCTAACAGTTCTTTGAGAACCCTCCTAAAGATTCAAGCGGATGATGTTAGTAAGTGCCATATTATGTAAGGAGAAAACTGATGACTTGTGCAGTGGTCAAGGGGGAAAAACCCTATATGCAACTCATAAAAAAGGCAATTTGTAAAGAGAAATTTTCAAACATTTTTGGAATATTTTAAAAGAATGGGGAGTTATTGTCAGTTAAATAGATACTCAAACAGATAAATAGTGTTGATCCTTAAATTGAAATAGCAACTAAGCCTGTAATTTCACTAGTTACTGCTACCACAAATGAATACAAGAAGGCAGAAGCTGTTCTTAATACTACAGCATCTGTTCCTATTATGAAAACTTCAAGTGGATGGATTATTAAAAATCTTGAACAAAACAGAAATTACTCTATTACTTAGGTTAGAGAACTGAAAACCTAGTAAACATGGCAAATTATTCTTTTGTTTGTATTCAGTATGCATGGCAATCTACCTAATGTTTTTAATTGTTTAAAAACCAAACACACAAACACCTGTTATTGTTTACTAAATTTCTTGTTAATTTGATAAAGAAAATCAATTCTGTATTGTGATATAATTGATATATGAACAAAATAATTAACAACATATTTAATAATCTAAATGCTGATTGAAGTGTTTTTAATAGAATACAAGTTACACCACTTCAAGAAAGAGTTAGGCATATTGGAAAAGGAGGAAATACCATAAATACTTAGACTTCTATAATTAAGGTTATATAATATATAAGGTAACTTCTCTCCCATGTCTCTTAATAGTCCTTTGCAAAATAAAAACCGTTTTTGAGCTGAATTAACAAGCAAACCCAAACCGTCCATTCTGTTACTGAAAAGACACAAAAGGTGTTTGTTGGGCTGTTATGCTCTATTGCTCTATCACTTCTGGAATATATGATCTGTGACAGAGTGGATTTGGGTGGAGGAATGGAGAGCCAAATTTGGAGCATAAGAATCCATTTAGGACAAACCTGGAGGGGTATGGCCTTGAATAAACTGGAACCTTTCTTTGTGTTTATCCTGGTTTGCACCACTTGCACCTTGCAGAATTGTGTCCTGATGTACTCAAGTCCTTTGCCCTCAGAACTCCTCTGCAATAAAGAAAAGTTGCATAGAAGAAGATTAAAATAAGCTCCTTCAATGTGGTTTTTCGAAAAGTAGCTGGATAGCCATCTGTCTTTGATGGTTTAGACACAACAAATCCTGCATCTTGGCAGATGCTTAGACTATCTGACCCTTGCTGTCCCTCCTAACTTTATGATTCTATGATTCTACGATATTTTAACTATTATAGAGGCTAAATAACTGCAAGGGGAACATGTTACATGGGGTGGCTGTCTCCTGATTCCTGTACCTCTTTCCCTGCCTTAGCCCCTCAAAGTCATGCAGAACTTGGCTCCATTACAGGAGCCACAAAATGAAAAAAGAGCAATGAGTGGCTAAGCTATGTTGGGGAAAATATATTGAATGGCCATCTCCTCTTTCTGCATGCCCCTCCCAAGCCTTCTCCATGGGATGTGGCCCTTTCAATTATGCTCCATGTTTCATTAGCTGATGGTAGCATATGGACAAATGAATATAGGGTGTATTTGTTTTATTTATACCATGAATTCACAATTTATTTATTTCTTCCAGGGGGAAATATATGTAAAGGCGATGAGTTCCTGTGCAACAATTCACTTTGTAAACTCCATTTTTGGGTGTGTGATGGAGAAGATGACTGTGGAGACAACTCAGATGAAGTCCCTGAAATGTGTGGTATGCCTTTTATTATTTTAATGCTTTGTATTCCGTGGCACTGAAGTGAATTAGTGAAGTAGAAAGATGTACAGCTTACAACCCTCAATTTTGGAATATATAGAACTCACTTCACTACCTCTTTTCTTTCAAAGACTCTAAGTTATGCTTTTCCTCATTTGGCTTTTAAAGGTTTGTCTTAAATATGGGTATACAAACAGTAAGCTTAGATAAAAACAAAATTTATATTAAATTATATTATTCTACAATCCAGTGGAGATTTTAAAATCAGAAATGGCAATAAGCAAATACCTATTTTTTTCTCTCGAATGGGATTTACAATTACTCTGGTACATCTTTCAGAGTGGTAGCCGTGTTAGTCTGTATTGGCAAAAACGACGAGGAGTCCTTGTGGCACCTTAGAGACTAACAAATGTATTTGGGCATAAGCTTTCATGGGCTAAAACCCACTTCATCGGATGCATGGAGTGGAACATACAGTAGGGAGGTATAAATACACAACATGTGAAAAGATGGGAGTTGCCTTACGAAGTGGGGGGGGTCAGTGCTAATGAGCCAATTCAATTAAGGCGGAAGTGGGCTTAATTGAATTGGCTCATGGGCGTGTGGTGAAGAGACTCTATGCCGACAGGAGAGCGCTCTCCCATCAGCATAAAAAATGGCCGTTTTAAAGGCTGGGTCAGGGTAAGAGCTGAATGGGCACCTGTGGAAGGCTGGGTCCCTCTACCTGCCCCGGGCAGAGAGCCCAGGATCTCTGGCCCTGCTCTGGCTCCTGGCTTGGCTGGGGATGGGGCCACCGGGGAAGAGAAGGGGTGGTCTGGGGGGAAGAGGAGGTGCCTGGGGGAGGAGGTCTGAGGCCCCTGACCTCCTCACATTTGGGAAGGCTCCACTGCCCCTGCCCTGATGTGTATATATAAATAGTAATTGTATCCCCTTTCAGCCTTCATTTTGCTCGCAAAATCTCTCACTGAAACTTGTTCAATTTTAGAGCAGAGACCTAAACAATCTAAGTGCTTACTGGAGATTTCATAAGTAAACTAGGGTTGTCATGAGACCTTAGTGCCATCAACTAGATGCAGGCAACTGAACCAGCTCCTCTAAGCAACTTGTGTGGCTTCCAATGAGGGACAGATCAGCAGGACAGCCTGCTCAGCTTCAGGTCTATGACCGAGTAGAGGAAGGGAGATCCCAGCTGCCTCTCAAGATTCAGCAGTGGTCATCACTATTAGCAGCGAAAAAATAAAACATTGATCCCAGTGACTGGAGGGATAGAAATAACACAAAGATGACAAAGGGAAAAGACAGTGTGACATGAAAGATGACACAAGCATTGAAAATTGAGAATGGGGCAAATATGAACAAGATAACCCAGTTAAAGAGAGATATTGCTTCTGAAAGTGAAACCGTAATAAACCACTAGAAAACAATGCATTGAAATGAAGAGGGCAGGAAAGAGGAAACAATGTAGAGATGGAGAGATTATGGGATAAATACATGGAAAAGAGACCTGGGTTATGTTTCAAGCTGTGCCAGTGTTTCATGACCTTAGGCAAGTCACTCCATCTCTCTGTGCTTTCGTTTTCCTATCTATAAAATGGGAACAATGATACTTACTCCCCTTTGTAAAGTCATTTGAGATCTATGGTTAAAAGAATTGTGAATGTTTATTATTAACTAATTTATTTTAAGATTGTTTATGTTTATATTTTCCTAGCAGATGTCTTTTATCTCTTATGAAGTTAAGGGTAAGGAAAGGGGTGGATACTCGAATTGGCCAAAGTTTTTGTGCTATGAACATTTTCCAGCTTTTATTGACAACTATTTATGATTGTTAGCATAAGCATCTGGGCTCTACTTCAATACTAGATAAGGTTTTGAGCAACTCCAATATCTCCTGCCTCCTTTTTTAAAAAAGAAATCAACTACATTGCTTTAATCACATCAGGAGGGCATAAAATCATGCACTACTTACACATCCAGTGCTCGTTTACCACACTGGACGGAGGCAGAACACAAAGACAGGTAAGCTTTATAAGCAACTGAAGGATGCTTGTGCATAAGTACAAAAGTTTGTTGTTATTCTATATTAATGGATGCTCTCTGATGTTTTCTTTCTACAGTCAAATTTCCATGCCCACCTACAAGACCCTACAGATGTAGAAACAACAGGGTTTGTCTGCGACCTGAACAGATTTGCAACGAGATTGATGACTGTGGTGATAACTCAGATGAAGATCACTGTGGTAGATGGATTTACCTTTTAAGGCATTAGATTAAAAAAACAATTAAAAGCAAATTTTATTACAAAGATTAAATTGTACTTATGAAAAGCTTAATTGAAAGTTTGTCAGTCATAATTTAATTCTCAAAACAATTAGGTTTGACATCTTTGCAACTCTTTAATGCTTTGTGGTCATTTCCATTTTTATGTGCAAGTAGTCTAAACAATATGAAATGCTAATCTTCTTGTGATTTTTCATTTGTAATTATGTAGATAAGATCCCATATAAAGCAAAACCTTGTAAAAAGGATGAGTTTACTTGTAGTGATAAGAAATGTATACCCATGGAGCTGCAGTGTGATTGGTTTGATGACTGCGGAGATGGTTCAGATGAGCAAGAATGCAAAATAAGTGAGTTTGGTTGATAAGCTATCTGTTTTTCATGCTTGTAGCACAAAAGTAATACAATGAACCTGTATTCTTTCATGTAGAACCTACCCAACAAAACAGAGTTTTCATTAACATGAAAAAGTATAACCTATGTAGTATCCAAACTAATATAGCTGAGACTGTTTTAAAGTAGAATATGAAGAAAATTAACAACTTTTCAAAATAATAGTTATTTTGCTACAGAAAATAACCAACTATCTGACCCTCCAAGGAGTTACTCAATCCATTTTGAGCTGGTTTAGCTGTTTAAATTGATTATATTTCATTTCACACCTATTCTTCTCTATCAAGATAAATAAAAAGGTTTTATGATTTGAAATTCTTGATCTGAAACAAAATCACTGAAACTAAGCTGACAAAAGAAACTCAGCCAAACATTGGTAATACAGTTCTTCAAGATTTGCTAGAGTCAAACAGATACATTTTAATTAAATAAATTCAATGAGCTAATAACTTTCATACACCTAAATTTTATTAACATATGTTTATTGTGCAGAAAATACATTAAATTCTAGAACCTTGTGGCATTGCGTTGTTTTCTTAGGACGGTTGCAGTATGCTAAGAAAGCCAGCTGTTTCCCAAATTCATGCAGCTATAATTAACTGAATATGAGCTAGAATAATTCTAGAATGTATGAGAGTGGGTTTCACAGCCACTCTCTCCATTTTTCCATTTATGTCCTTACAACTTGTCGGATGTACAAATTTGGTCAAATGTTCAGTCACATAAGCCTGAGAATACATTTATTCAGGCTTTTTCAAACTTCTTTGATATGACAAGCAAGCTGAAAGTCTCTTATGAACAGGCATTTCTATGAGATTCTGGTTCTCTGTGTCAGGAGTATGATTTTTAGAGTAATCTGAGGTTGGGATCCCTATCCCTTTCTCCACGCTCCAGTTAGTTCCCCTGTGAAGTCTGAGGAGCATGAACCTGGACCTTCTCAGATTGTATAAATCTTCCTTTGAGGCTCTGTAGTTCTCTAACTGAAAATAGTTTCCTGAGTAATGGTCATCTCAGTTAAGAGAATGGGAGAGCTTTCCACTGTCCTCCATGTTTGGTCTTCTGTAGTAATAAGTTGGTCCTTCACACTTATTTTTCCAAAAGTTCTGTCCCCCTTTTACTTATTCAGGACTCTTCCGTTCCAAGTTTGTCACAAACCTGCGTAAGGAAAGGAAAAAGCCTTTTCTGAGATTTGAGAAAGAAGCTGAATCTATTTTCATTCTCTTCAAGAGTACGGTGAAATCCAGATATATCATAGCCAAATAGATAAAGTTCATTATCCAGGAGTTTTACAAAGCCACAGCATTTCCTGTCCACTGAAACTTAGTGCCAACTCCACAATAACCATGTCCATCTCCTTAGCCAGAGAGGGGCTGCACCAATGGACAAGCTTTGCAAAGATGCATCATGGAAATATCAAGAGATACTTACCTAATGTGCTAGTGGATGCTACAATAATTCTTTTTGAGATTGTTCTTATGCTGTGTAGCCTCCATAACAATGAAAAAATGAGATATACATAAAAATGTGTACCGCTATTTTATGGTTTTGGTATCATTTTAGCCATAGTGAAATAAAAGTATTTGTTACACAATAATCTTAAAATTCCTTTTGTCCTCCAGAAAATGAGTGTGTTTGTTTTTTAACAGGAACTTAGTGTTAAGAGTTCCCCCCAGAATGGGAGGAAGTTTATGGTTCCTACATGTTAGTTGTATGGATGGACTGTATCATATGTAGTTGAACAAATGCATATCATCAGTAAAATACCCACTGCTAAAAGACAAATGGATATTTACTATAGTTGAGTGATGAAAAATGAATAATTTATCTGACAAACTGAGCTTCTTCTTTTCCATGTGGAATATTGACACCCAGCTTGCAATTTCCTATATTTATTTGTTATTCAGAGATGTTTGAGAGGATTTTTGTATGTGTGATTGTTGTTTTTAAAAAGTTTTTGGCTCGATCACAAATATAGTTATAGGCAAATATGCCATACTCTATCAGTGTTGATTAGTTGGGTAGGGCAGATAAGAAACATGTTGTTGTTTCTGTTCCCTAATTGGGTGAGAGTTCAGGCACATGATTTGTGGACAACCACCTGTGAGAATTTGAGTCAGTTTCCACAAACACCTTGTTCAGATATTTTTGCCAATAATAATCGGCTGCACAAATGTTTGTGGAAATTAAACACAGAAGTATTGTGAGCATGACTGAAGTCAATTTAAAATTTTCAGAAATCTTTTGTTGTATTCATGCAGCTTTAGTAGTTAGTCAAATTTGTTTAATTAAATAGAATGCATCATAAAAAATAAGAGAGAAATTCTAACAATTAAGTATTTCACCATTTATAAATATTTCCATTTTACCAATTTAAGTCTATTCCCATAGGTCCCACTGAATATACTTGTGGAGCTGATGTGAATCCTTGTGGAGATGATGCATACTGTAATCAAACAAAATCATTAGTTTTCTGTCGGTGTAAGCCTGGATTTCAGAGAAACAGGAGGAATAGGCAATGTGAAGGTGCAGTATATTTCCTTTGCAGCTTTCTTTAAAGCTTTGTATTGTAATTCTTCTGCATCCTTTTACTAAGGGCTGGTCTACACTACCCGCCCGATTCGGCGGGTAGAGATCGATCTTCTGGGATCGATTTATCGCATCTCATCTGGACGCGATAAATTGATCCCAGAACTGCTCCCCGTCGACTGCAGAACTCCTGCTCAGCGAGAAGAGGAAGCGCTGTCGACAGGGGAGCCTGCCTGCGCCGCGTGGACCCACAGTAAGTAAACTTAGTTCGATCTAGGAAACGTCGACTTTAGCTACGCTATTCTAGCTGAAGTTGCGTTTCCTAGATAGATCCCCGCCCCAGTGTTGACCAGCCCTAAGTAAATTAAATGATTGCTTTTAGCGTTTAAGGCCAGAAGGCACCACCAGATCATCTAGTCTGACTTCCTGAATATCACAGGCCACCAACACCATGAAACACCCACACACTAAGACCAGCAACTGAAATTAGGACAAAGTCTTACAGCCCAACTAAACTATTATGTGCCAGAGACAAATAGAAGGGACTGAGATGTAACAGAGCTCACGGACGCGCCAATGGCAGAGAAATGATTGTGAGATATACCCAGGTAATCCTGGCAAATGGTCTCCACCCACATTCTGCAGAGGAAGGCGAAAAACCTTGAGGAAAATTCCTTCCTGACCCTACAGGTATTGATCAGTTAGATTCTGAGCATGTGAGCAAGAACTTGCCAGCCAAGTATCGAGAGAGGGAATACTCAATGCCACCTCAGAGCCCTGGCCTACCCCTTCCTATGTCCCATCTGCAGCTGTGGCCCTCACTGATGCTTCAGAGGAAAGAGATAAAAATAAACAAAATTCCTGACCCCTGCAGGTGGCTGACTGAAACCCTGAAGCATAAGACACAAACTGGAAGTGAGCCCAGGGCTGCTGAGCCCTGCCATCACAAACAATCATATCGTACACTTGCACTAATAAATGTGTACAGCTAATAAAAATCGTGTACTTATGGGATGTCATTTTACATCTGAGCTTATTGGACTGTGAAACTAACCACACATGATATACTTATAATATGGAATACTACTGCTAGGAGTTTGGTTGTTTTTATTCTGGCTCTAGTTTAGCAATGCAAACTAAAGAATTAATGCCACAGGAACTGTCAGAGAATTAGTTTCATTCAGTTAGAAGGTATAGCCTTACTAACATCCTCTTGACTTTGTAGGACTCTTTATTAAAGAGTGCTGTAAAATGAACTTTTGATACTTCTGAAAAACATGAGATGCTTCATTATGGTTTTTCAGGCATTCCTTCAACAATGCTAAAGTGTGCTCTTCATTGAGGTGGCCTCTGCATATTCATTCTGGGGAGGTTGTGTTCCCTAGTGTCACTGAATTTTAGGAACCTTTTCTGCAAGCAGAACCAACCTTGTGTGGCACTGCACATTCATAACTTAGGTTATAAAAGGACCCAATTACCTCAGTTTTTGCCATTATGTAGCCAGATGCTGATACAGTGACTCTTTCTCTGTGACCAGAGTGATTTTTTTCCGGGAGCATTAATCCAAATTTATTTAATTTCCGGTGTATTTTAGTAATTTGCACCATTACACATTCAGGCTTTTTATTCTGGTCTTGGGTCACAGCAGCCTTGGGAGAAGGATGGTCACCTCATCAAAAACTCAAATAAGAAAAAAGGATTCAAGTGCTGCATACTTTTCCCATCCATGGTCTCGGAGGCAAGAAAATATAATTGCTTTTCACTCTGCGTGAAGCCCATTCCCTACTTGCTTTGTTTATAAGGCTTTCATACTTCACTCTTTTATAAAATGCAGAGTCCCTGTGCCTTCCTCACACAGGAGGCCTTATGACCGCAGTCCCTGGATCTAAGATTGGATCAGCTGTGAAGTCACAAACTAAGCCATGTTTGGCTTCAAAGTTAGGCATGTCATAGAATCACAGAAGCATAGGACTGGAATGGACCTCAGTAGATCATCTAGTCCAGTCCCCTGCAATCAAGGTAGGACTACATAATAACTAGACCAGACCTGTTCTTAAAAACGACCAATGACTGATATTCCACAGCCTTCCTAGTCAATATGTTCCAGTGCTTAACTACCCTGAGAGTTAGGAAGTATTTCCTAATCATAGAAGATTAGGGTTGGAAGAGACCTCAGGGGGTCATCTAGTTCAACACCCTGCTCAAAGCAGGACCAACACCAACCAAATCATCCCAGCCAGGGCTTTGTGAAGCCGGGCCTTAAAAACCTCTAAGGATGGAGATTCCACCACCTCCCTAGGTAACCCATTCCAGTGCATCACCAACTTCCTAGTGAAATAGTGTTTCCTAATATCCAACCTAGACCTCCCCCACTGCAACGTATTAGAATCATAGAATATCAGGGTTGGAAGGGACCATAGAAGGTCATCTAGTCCAACCCGCTGCTCAAAGCAGGACCAATCCCCAATTTTTGCCCCAGATCCCTAAATGGCCCCCTCAAGGATTGAACTCACAACCCTGGGTTTAACAGGTCAATGCTCAAACCACTGAGCTATCCCTCCATTCTAGAGTCTAGGGCTGAAAGGGACCTCGAGAGGTCAACTTTAGACCATTGCTCCTTGTTCTGTCATCTGCCACCACTGAGAACAGCCGAGCTCCATCCATAATGTCCAACCTAAACTCCCTTGCTGCAATTCAACCCTGTTGTTTCTTGTCCTATCCTCAGAGGTTAATGAGAACATTTTTCTTCCCTCCTCCTTGTAACAATTTTTTGTGTACTTGAAAACAGTTATCATGTTCCCTCTCAGTCTTCTCTTCTCCAGACTAAACAAACCCAACTCTTTCAATCTTTCCTCATAGGTCATGTTTTCTAGACCTTTAATCATTTTTGTTGCTCTCATCTGGACTTTCTCCAATTTGTTCACATCTTTCCTGAAATATGTCACCCAGAACTGGAGAGAATACTCTAGTTGAGGGCTAATCAGTGCGGAGTAGAGTGGAAGAATTACTTCTCGTTTCTCACTGATTACACTCCTGCTAATAAATCCCAGAATGATGTTTGCTTTTTTTGAAACAATATTATACTGTTGACTCATATTTAGCTTGTGATCAACCATCTCCCCATATTTCTTTCTGCAGTACTCCTTCGTAGGCAGTCTTTTCCCATTTTATATGTGTGAAATTGATTTTTCCTTCCTAAATGGAGTATTTTGCACTTGTCCTTACTGATTTTCATCCTATTTACTTCAGATCATTTCTCCAGTTTGTCATGGTCATTTTGAATTATAAGCCTCTCCTCCAAAGCTGTGGCCCAATCCCTCTGTGTTTGGTTTCATTCACAAACTTTATGTGTGTAACCTTTATGCCATTATTTAAAACATTGATGAAAATATTGAACAGAACTGGACCCAGTACAAATCTCTGAGGGACCAACTCAATATGCCCTTCCAGCTTGACTGTAAATCACTGATAACTACTCTCTGGGAACAGTTTTCCAACCAGTTATGCACTCACCTTATAGTAGCTCCATCTTGATTGTATTTCCCTAGTTTGTTTATGAGAAGGTCATGTGAGACTGTATCAAAAGTCTTATTAAAGTCAAGATATACAAAATCTACTGTTTCCCCTCCTCCACAAGGCTTTTTACCCTATCAAAGAAAGCTATTAGGTTGGTTTGACATGATTTGTTCTTCAAAAATCCATTCTGACTTATCACCTTCTTATCTTTTCGATATTGGCAAATTAATTGCTTGATTATTTGCTCCATTATATTTTTGGGTACTGAAATTAAGCTGACTGCTCTGTAATTCGCTGAATTGTCCTTATTCCCCTTTGTATAGATTGCTACTATATTTGCCCTCTTCCAGTCCTCTGGAATCTCTCCCCTCGTCCATGAGTTTGTGAAGATAATCACTAATGGCTCAGTCAACTCCTTGAGTATTTTAGGATGTATTTCATTAGGCCCTAGTGACTTAAAGACATGTAACTTGTCTAAGTAATTTTTAACTTCTCTCCCTATTTTAGTCTCAGATTTTGCCTCATTTTTTACTGGTATTCACTATATTAGATTTCCAATTGCTAATAACCTTTTTGGTGAAAACTGATCATGGGCCACCATGACACCAAAAGGTTGTCAGACAGAATAGGGTCTAAGGCTGTATTATCTATTTTTTCAATGAACGCTAAGGTTTCATAATCATCAAGAAGATCACTCTGAGAAGTGAGCCTTCTAGTGGGAAATGTCTGCAATGCCAAAGCCAAATTTGACTTCTGCATAATCCATCCATACTGGGAGCTCAACAAGTACCTATGAAATCTATTACAAAGGCATACTGGTGTGATATCAGCATAAGAGGTGGCCTCAGCATCACAAAGATTTATTCCATTTTAACATGCCAGGACAGGGACTACCCTTAATGCCTATGAACTTGCTATCTTCTTTCTTGATCAATGTGGACAACACCTGTCACTCAGGCCCATCATCTGGGCATACTCTTAGACTCGGGCTTCTTTCTAGGTTCTCACATACAGGGTATATCTATATATTGTTGATTTTTTTCTGCGTAACATCTCTAAGATATGCCCTTTCCTATCCATCCACACAGAACTATACCTCTCATCCAAGTTCTCAACATCTCATGTCTCAATTACCATAACATCTTTCTCTCTGGCTTTAACAAATGCAAGCTTACTTCACCCATATCCATTCAGAATGCTGCTGCAAAGGTCATTTTCCTATTGCATCACTTTGATCATATCACACCTCTTTTTATATCATGCCACTGGCTCCCTCTTATCTTTTGCATCGAACATGAGTTGCTTGTCTTCACTTTCAAGACCCTTCACAGACAGTCTGCATTCTATCTATCATCTCTCATTTGCTGTTGAGCTGCTAGTGTTCACCTCTGATCAGCCGATGATGCTAGTCTCCAGGGCCCTCTTTTTAATTTTTTTAAAAAAACCTTTGTGTTTTCTCCCATGCTCCCTTTCATGTTTGTGAGGCACTCCCCATAAATATCCACAAAACCACCTCATTATCCACATTCAAATCCTTAATCAAAACTTTCATTTGCCATGATGCTTAATAAAAACTTGACTACGCTGCTGGTGTGCAGAGATCACTGCCTATCATGCTGACCAGTACTGTCTCATTGTTTACTTGTACTCCCCTATCTGTTTATATCCATGAGTCATCTCTTGTCTTATACGTAGAGTCTAAGACCCTCTAGGGTAGGGACTGTCTTGTTGTTCTGTGTTTCTACCGCACCTGTCAAATGAGGTCTTAGTCCAGGTCTAAGGCTCTTAGGCACAATGGTAATAAAAATAATAAATAATAGTAATAATATCATCATCAGTGTGGGGGTCCTCTTCAGCACTATCTCTTCTCACTTGGGTCATCAATGCCAGGATCCCATCCACAACTAAGTGCTTATTAGGTACTGGAAGATGAGTTCCAGAATTTTCTAACCTATGCCACTCAGGGCTCATTGGTTATTTCAGTGAGGGACAGGAAGAATTAATCCAAATTAGGTCATACTTTCTCATTGGAAAGGATGCCAAAAATATATGACTCCTTGGGACCACAAGAGGGCATTTGTGTGGCTCCACCAGGCATTACTTTCCAAGAAGTCCATGAAACAGAGGGATACCATCTATACTGAGGCACCTCTCTAAGAATTACATTTACTATGGTAAATAAACATTTGTCTGGGTATTTAAAACCAATGAAGGAATCTAAAATTTTCTTTATCAATTCACTTACTGAGCTAATGCCTCTATGTAAAGAAAGTTCATCAGGGTGCAAGATTAACGCGAACACATGCAATATATACTCCCAGAAACTGACCTGATGAGTCATCAGAATTCATACTCTCATTACAAACTGTAATCCTTTTCCCATCAGACACGCAAGTGCCAGAAAACACAGATTCATACGTGTGAGTTTGTACATGCTTTCATGAGTGAAAAGTAATATAATCTTTCTCTACTTTAGTTTTTCTTCATCTTTCATTATTTGTTTAGAGGTAATACCTTTCATTGGACTAACTAGAAAAAAAAACATTGTACAGACAAGTCATTCAGACATAAAAATCCCTTTCATCTCGTCTCAAAGTTCCTTCATTCTGTGCCACTCTTAACTAAGCAGCCGATTGTCCCATCCACTTCCAAGAACAGGAATTGAGGAATTCAGAAAGGGTGAAGTTGATTCTCCCCTTCTTCCCACTTCTTCATTAACTCACTCTTCCCAGTCAATTCTGTTCTATTTGTTAAGTTCTTCAGTAGATGTTGCATACAACCAGTTTGGTTTTTGTTTGTTTATTTGTTTTTATTTTATCTGTCAGGCTTCTACCAGACTGATTGCCACTATTATTTCTTAGGTTGTTCAAAGTGAAAGATCATTCACAGGTGGAAACTTAATCCATCCTGACTAAATTAGCTTTGAAAAAAGTAGCATTTTCTCAATGAAATGCATAGAGAAATTAGTTGCATAATTGTAATTAACATACAGTTTAATACAATTTAATTTTTGTGTATGGTCCTTTGTGTATGTCAAAAACATTTTACAGAAATTTCCTGGAGGAAATAATGTTGATATTTCCAGAAAAATGGGGGAGAAGGAAAAAATGTTAATGGAGTGAGAAAGTTGAGATAAATGTGACTTTTCACAAGCATGAGGACCTCAGTCATAGCTACAGGCTAAGCAAATCAAGATAAGAAGATGGGCACGAGATAAAGGGATTTAGATTTGTGAGTAATTTGCCCGAAGGTATTGTCCATGATTAAAGCAAGCAATGAAATGTCAGAGGACCAAAGTCAGAAGTTTAAATGATTCCACAATGGAAGATGTAAACAGATGATTTTAAGCTTCCAACAGGAATTTCAATAGATCCATTAAAACAGTGGAATTAAACTACTAGATGAAGGTACTGGAGACACCAAATTGTTTTCTGAGGAGCTGAAGAAGAATAGCAATCTATAACCTTGAAAGCTGTACTGAGATCAAATAGAAGAAGGGAGAGGAGTTATTAAATGCCTTGAGAAGGGTGCAATGTAATGGGTGCCCAGCTAGTTTGAGAGCAGTCAAGATGGCTGTGCTGGAAGTGTTACTCAGAAAAGTGAGAGAAGATCCACTTTCTCCATATCCTTTCTCAGGGGCAGATTGTGAACTCTGGTGAATTGTTGAGCAGTTACTTGCACAAGTATTATGATTCACTTCAGTGGGACTACTCACAAATTGAGTAAGAGCTTTGCAACCTAACCTAACCTTAAGGAAAGGGAAATAGGCAAGTAAGAAACTGTGAAGTGTAGGCTTTTTATGAGATGGGGATAATGACAGTTTTGAGCATGCCATACAGAGATCCCTTGGAGATATTGATAATACTCAGATGTTTTAATCTTCAGAATTTATTACAAATGTTTATTAATGATAATGGAGTGATATTAGAGACAAGAGTATGAAGGAAGGAGACAAAATAAGACTGGAGGAGAGTCTGGTGAGGAAGTGTTTTGTTCACAGTGGGAATAAAGGAATGAATTGCTTGAAAGTTTGTGTTCAGATGAATACTAGAACAGTGGACTGATAATTTTAATCCAAGTATGTATTATCTTATGATGAGTGTTTTTCCTCCTAGATGTCAATGAATGCATGATATTTGGCACCTGTTCACATCAATGTACTAATGTTAAAGGATCATACAAATGTATATGTGAGAGAAATTATAAGGAAAAGAATAACAGCTGCATAGCAAAAGGTAAGGCTACAAAAAGTATACCTAATTAATAATATTTAGTTAATTACTTACATAATTATTTACATATTTAATGGAGACTACCATGTTTTGACTTTATAATTCATGTTAAGAAAAATGAGTTGAATATTTCAAACAATGTAGATTTACTTGTGATCATCAAGAAAGCAGTCTTTCCAAGTATACATAAGCAAACTATCCCTTTGCCTGAATGTTTTTTACATTTTTACCAACTACAATTTCTCCTGTTTAAGTACATCTTCCAACAAGGATAAGACACATAATATTAATATTAAAACACAAATGATTAAAAAGTCAGATAAAGATGTTATTAAATAATGTAGGTATTGTGTTGAAGTTTTAGAGGCCTGAGAGCAGAATCAGATTTTTTTAATGGAAACATTTTCTAATGTTTGGAGCAAATGACTGGGTATTTGTAGGCTTTCCCACTGGTTTGCTGAGTAATCTTGGACAAATAATCTAGGGCCCCATTACCAAAGGTATTTAGGCACCTAATTCACATAGGCACTTTTGAAAATCCCACTAGGCACCCCTCTGCATCTTTAGGTACCCAGGTGCTTTTTGAAATCTGACCTTAATCTCTCTGTGCCTTAGTATGCCAAACTGGAAGTGGAACAATAATATTTACCCACTGTGGCATAATGCTTTGAAGTAATATATAAATGCAAAGTGAATACATATGCATATATTACTATTGTTGGAAAAATGCTAGTGGATAATGGACCGTGTTGTGTTGTATGCTCTTCCACATTATACAACATTTAGGGGACCAGTTTCCATTGACTTAAAAGGAAAACAAGCAAATAATCCACTGCCTGATTGAAATAATTTTAATTTCTATTCTCTATTAAAATGTCATTTTTCAATTGTTAGATATATGAAAGTATGTCCACAGTACTTCCATAGTAGTTCCTAACAATCCTACAGTGGAGGTGAAGTTATAGTGTATTGTTGGTGGCAACAGTCAACACCATATGAACACTGAATGCCCCATTTTTCCTAACGGTGACCTGTCACAGAAGGATGACTCTCTTGAGTCAATATTAATTTGCTACACATAATAAGAACTCTATCAGGGTTCATAATCTGCATTTACTATTGAGGAACCAATAAGATCAAGAAAAAGGATCTTGAGCACACCATGCTGCTGCTGATGGGCAGCTACTTGTAATCAAGGGTGACAGAAGAATTTAACATTAGGCTTATAATTTAATAATTACCTTTAGCTATTGATCCTTAGTCTTCATACAAGTTTTTGGTCACATTCATTGCCCCTTCTATGCACCATTCTGACGGATGGTACAGAACAGTGTGGCACAACTGCATGGCCACTATTTCTGTTACTATTTCCTGTGAACTAGCTCCCATTGTGACATTTTTTAGCAATAGTGGGGGAGCAAATGGCCTTGAATATCTTATATCCATAAGGCATGAAATCTTGGATGGTAGTTACTATAAGTCATTTATTGTGGACAAATATGATCTAAATTTTAAAATAAAGCAAAGACCATTAGTGTGCTCTTTATATATCCAATAATTATATATTACTCAAACTTCATTTATAGATTTCAGAGAATATTATTATATAGATAATATTAATGGCACCCAGGCATTTCAGATAGGTAATAAGTGGGGTATCTCAGAGACCACTATGAGTAAGTGCTGAATTTAATGCTGAGTATCGTTCATAACACTGCTCCATTTGTGTTCCTGTTGAAGTCAGTTTCAAAACTCTTAACTTCAATGGAAACAGGATCATTACCCTGTTACAAATTTCTTAATTTGTAGAGCAAGTTCAAATAATGCATATGAAATCTTGGCATGTAAAAATTGCCTTTAATGTATGTATGTTTATTTAAGAAATTTTAAAAGTACATAATGAATATAAAAATGGGATATATGTAGTAGTGAGTATTAAAATTATATTGCTATGTTTGCACAATCTCCCCTACCATTTATATGTCACTCGTGTTTTAATCACTCCTTGAGGCGGGGCCTGTGTATGGGCATCATCTAGCACACTGCTGGTACTACCAGATTATTACTACTTCTACTTCTAATAGTGTGATAGTGTTTATAAGGCTGGGCAAAGGCAAACCAAGTTCCCTTGTTAACATTAGGAAATTATACCAAATAAAAAAAATCGATACAAATGAAAAATATTGATTTTTTACTCGGTGTTAGTTGAAATTTACTTTATTTTTGTATTTCATTATAATAATCCCCAGGCTCTGAAGATCAAGTTCTCTACATTGCTAATGACACTGATATCCTGGGTTTTATATATCCATTCAACTACAGTGATGTTCATCAACAAATTTCACATGTTGAACATAATTCAAGGATAACTGGGATGGATGTATATTATCAAGGTGATATGATTATTTGGAGTACTCAGTTTAATCCAGGAGGTATTTTCTACAAAAAGCTCCATGGCAGAGAAAGACGACAAAGTAATAGTGGTTTGATCGTAAGTAAACCAACCTGAAAATTGCAAGATGCAAATATTTGTTTATTTACTTATTTCTCCTTTTCAATTATATATATACATTTTGTCTAGGTTGGTGAAAATATTAAATGTATACAGATGCATATGCTATATGAAATAACAAGTTTTACTTGATCTAGACTTTATTCAAATTATATGTGCTTCAAAATAAATCACTAGTACCTTCCTTACTTATAAACTCTATGGGACAGTAATATTCTGGAGAGGGCTTTGAAGGGATTTCTTAAGCCCCTGGCTATAATTCTGCCTTGAAAATAAAGGTTGTTATGCTTTACTTGTCTGTAATTGAGATTACCCCCTCTCTGGGTATCACTTAGTCAGACAGATGATTTACCTTGTAGATGATAAAAGTACTTGTAGAGCAAAATTCAAGTAAAGTGCATTTAACATCAGCTTGCCAAGTGGTAGTACTTCCTCCCTTAATTATAGTTATGAAAATTAATTTAATTTAAACAGGAAAACAAACAGGAAAGCTTCCCCTATACCTTTTCTCTGCAAATACATATATTCCCCAGTACATGAAGCTTATTACAGACTAATGGAGATCCTTTTTGTTAAACTATTGGCAGCACATCACTAATACAGGCAGTCTGAGATCTGATGTGGATGTAACTTTGTGTGTGTGTGTGAGCTTTCAGTGAAAGGAAGGAAGGAAACCTTGACATAATAAGCATTATTGAAAAAATATAAAATGACAAAAAATGGAGTAAGGTTATAAATTGGTGTACTTCCAACAATTCTGAAGGAATTTAAGAGCTGCTAACAAATAATAGGCAACCGCTCATTAAAATCAGTTATTATACCTGAGAACTAGAGGATAACACATGTACCCACTGCAAGCCAGATCTTCAGCTGGTGTCAATCACCATAGCTCAACCTTTAATAAAGACCTAAGGGGCAATCCAGGAATACAGACTGAAACCATTGTTAAAAATGAGGGAGAAACCACCACTGCTTTGTGAAGGAAAACTGTAGAACTCTAATCTCTTAGAATTCTTTGATCATGTAAACAAAGTTGTAGATAAAGGAGAACCAGGTGACATAATTTATTTAGACTTTCAAAAAGCCTTTGAAAAAGCCCCACACAACAGGCTATTAAGGAAACTAAGTAATATGAGAGGTAAAGTTCTGTCATGGATTATAAACTTGCTAAAACACAGAAAATAAACAGTCAGAATAAAGGTCAATTTCCCTGTGTATCTTTAAGTGGCTCACCATTTAAACTTGCTAATAGGACCTTGTTAAGTTGATAAAGTAGAGCCACTCCAGATTCTTTGATCCATGTATTTCCTCTTGTCTCTTCTCAGGCTGTTTTTCACTGCTTTGTCCTTTTTTAATACAGATTTTTATTTTTACTGGTTCTTTTTCTGAAGGTGTTTTTGAGTAGCTAATGTTTTTTGCTTTGGTTTGTTTCCTTCTTTCACACAGTTCCACATATTCTCACTTATCCAGATTTTAGATTTGTTTATTTGGAAACCAATTACAGTTGTTTCAGCATCTATGATACTGTCATGGAGATAGAATATGTCAATGTTATCTTGTAGCACCTGAAATCTGTTCTTCAGTTTAGTTTGAAATTGGTGCTGTAATGTCTTGTCTATTAGCCACTGGCTGTCAGTTTTCTTGGTGGCTTTAGGAATTTTGTTTTTGTTAAGTTCGATTTTCAATCTTGCCACACACAAATGTGGTACTTCTAATGTCAGCTCTTCTTTATGCTGACATTGTGGAGAGTTGATCTAAATTTTCTTCAGTACATATATGGTCAGTCTGGTTCCTGGTAATCCCTCTAGGGAATTCTACATTACCATTTGGATATTTTTGTGAAGTGAATAGTTTCCCACCAATTATGAGCCCCAGTACCAGCACAGTTCCATCAGTCTTTAACTGCTGTGATTTTGGGAACCCGTGCTTTGCTTACTCATCTGTTGTCATAGAGTTTAAGACCAGAAGTGTCCACCAGATCATCTAGTCTGAAATGCTATATATCACAGGCCAATAGCACAATCCAGCAACCCCCACACTAACCCAACAACCATAATTAAACCAAAGTATTACTATCCTCAGGAGACTAAACTATTCTGTGCACTAGGCAGAGAACAGGAAGGACCAAGATATCATACCCAACCTTGGCACTGAAGTGTCCCCCTCACCTTACTAAGCAGATGTCATGCTTGGGAATATGGTCAGTCAGAGTTTTTAGGCAATAGAAAAATTGATCTTTGATCTCATTATTGTCTCATTGTCATTTTCATGTATGGTATTTGAAATCTATCTTGGAGCAATTGTCTGTTAATTAACTTCTAGTGTATAAACTATTTTTCTATTTGGAAGTCTTAATGATACTTTCTCTGAGTGCTAATCATTTTGTTTCTCTGAATATATTCTGACCTTTTCATTTTTAATCACTTTTTAACAGCTCCTGGCCATCAACATTCACTTATTCCAAGGATTTCACGATTCTATTCATTCAGTTCTTTCTGCATCTGCACCTCTTTTGTTGTTGCAGCCATTGTTGTAATGTCCCATATATTCATAGTTTGTTTTTACCATTAAGAAAGAATTTCTCAGAGACATGGCTTTCACTAAAACGCATTGTTTCTGCTGAGACAGAATCCATTTGGTCTGCTGCTTGCCAGAATGGCCGCCTTTTTGCCTTTCTATATCTTCACTTTCCTGTGAGGATAGGTTGTTGGCTTTAACATTCAATCTCCAACCTGGAGGACCAGTGGAATGCTTTTCATATTGTCCCGAACCTTTAACCTATTCAGCTTGGGTAACCTAATTAGGAGTTAAAATTCCCACTGACATAGCTCTCGGAGTCAATAGAGCACACAAGCCTTTGCACCACATCAAGGTGCAGATGCCACGTAAGGGAGGAATGGTTTGAAAAAGACAAATTTGACACCACTCTTTAATGAAGAATAAGGGGACAATCAGTGCAATGGAAAGGCAACAGATTTAAAACACTTAGCAACAGACTGTCTAATTGTCTGATCTGGTATGGTTGTTCCTATATCACAAATATTAAGGACTCTGTTATATTGGAATCCTGTTGCAAGACAGTGGATCCTTCTTATAACTTCCCTTCTAAAAGGAGGGAAGGATCCTATAACATCCCCATGGGATATGATTTTCATGTATTTAAAAATGAAAAGAGTATGTATTCAGTATTTCATATTTATTCCTTTCTTAATTTATATCATTATATTGCTAACTGCCTAACTGGTGTTCTCAGGAAAACAAAAATAGCTTAATATTTGTAAACGGACCTAAGTGTCACTTGATCCGCCTCTGCAGAAATGCTGAGTTTTTTCTTAATGTATTTTCAAGTAGTTTTTACTGGAAAGTAAAATTAATATTGATTGGAAATTTTACCCCCCACCCAAAAAAAGGAGCTTGGAACTGCATTAAGGACATTATCACCACTTCCGCTGAGGGTAATAATGTGACCTTTGTGCCTGTGTTTATGTAAGTGTTTCAGAATTAGATAATTGATTACATATTAAATATTATTTATTTTATTATTTTAATTAGTATTAATTCCTGACACTTGTGTTCATATAATAGATATGGACTACCTGAACATGGACTCCATGGTACCATATTCTCCTCTAGACTATAAAATCTCTTCTAGCTGTCATTTAACTCTTACCAATTTGCAGGCTTCTCTAAGTATCCTTCATCCAATTTCATTTCCCTGGCAAATGAATGTTTTTCTCTTTTTACCTTCTGAGAGGGGGGAGCCAAGTTGAGTTTATCTCGGCTGTGTGTGAGGATAGTGAAGTGAAGGAGAGGTGAACAGATCCAGCTCTGCTATATTCTATGCCCCTCCTAAAAATTCAAGGAAGTTCCTCCATTGGCTTTCTGGAGGTCGGGGTCAAATCACCATGGAAACTTGGGAGGCTAAGCTCAGTAGGTACATTTCTGTGCAAACATGGTAGATAGCTATGCCTAATTAATACTGCTAAAAACAGCTCTTCAGTCTCTCAAAAAGGTTTTTATTTGGACAGTGTGGGGGAAGAGAAGGGGAAGTGTGATTGGTGAATACAGGTAGGGTAGGAGCCCCATTCTGTGCATGTAAGGGGACACCAGAAGAACAGTACAGAAGATCTGTCCCACTGACCCAGCATCTCATAGACTCAGGTTTCACTTTCCTGTCGATCCATGAAAGTATGGGACATAACACCTGCCTCCTCTAGACCCCCTCAAACTCTACAAGGTGAAACTTGCTTAGTTTTCTGGGCATTCTGTCCTCTTCCTTTGGCTACTCCACTTGGGGAGATTATATATTTTTATAATTCCACATACTTGTGATTCATTGAAGAATACTTCTGTCTTTCAGCCAATCCAAAATTGTAAGTAATGATCCAAAATACTCTAGATTCGCTCTCTACTGATTCCATATTATGCTCCGTATTCAGTCACATCCTTACTTTCGTTGGCATTCTATCACACTATCTGAATCTGTGCTTAAAACTAAATAGACTCACCTCAACTTTGCTGATATTTTCTATTTTCTGCAGCATTTCTCTTATCCTTCCCTGTGCTTGCTTTACGTGGTATACTGGAAGCCACTAGTCAAGATGTATGTTCCCAAACTGCGCTCATCATTCAAAGATTTTTTTTTCAAATCAGTCAGTGAATCACCAAAGAGATTCCTGTAGGACCATAGGCATCCCTGATAGACCTCTGTTATGTTTGTGAAGCACTCATCTCCCCCTGCTCTAACACATAATTGATCAGCAGGTTAATTAGTTTTCCAAGCAATCAATATTACTTTAATGCTAGTGCTTAAAGTTGGTATTTGGAAGTCTGACAATTCCTTAATTGTAACTCAGGTTTTTGAAGTGATAAACTTTCAAAGGTTAAATCGTATCTTTTAGTCTAGATTGAGCAGTAACTTTGATCTGTAAATCAGGGCAGTAAACTTGAACAAGCCTTACCTGTGTTTGTAGGTAATTACATTAATACAAAAATCCCTCAGATGAAATTACATTGAGGGATTAGCTTTCCACAGATAGCTGCAGATTTCTATAAATCTATGAAACAAGTTAAAGTTTGATTCAAATGAATGCACTAAAAGAATTCAGAGTAGATATCAACTCTTTGGAGCTTAGTGACAGAAGCAAAAGATGCATGCATTTTGATCTTGTGAAACCTATATAATAAAATTGGTGATAAGGGATGAAGCTAATAACTGACATCCTTTGAAACTGGATACATCAATTATTTGGGACAAATTTTTCAAGACACAGAGAGAGTTTTTTCTAAATGTATCTTTGTAGAGTTAGATTATTACTTATGGGTTTGTTATTTATGAAACATAAACTCATTTTTAATAATTCAGTAATTCTGCCTTTTACAAGCAAGATTGATTAAATTGTGAATGCTGTGTTAATGCACATTAAAAATCAATACTGCAGGCAAATTGCTATTTAACTAGTGTTGCAAATATCTAAGATATATCAAATGCAAAAGAAGTAGTTTCACAAATTCATTTTCCAGCATATCCTCTTTTTTTGGCCAATCTTTCCATTCAATCCACTGTTTCTTTTAAACAGTTACTCTTATTGTTTTTCCATAGCATTAACTATGCAAACATTGACCGCTAATGATAAACAATTCCTTTTAAAGTATTGTCTGCACAGATCCATATTTTTGAATGTATACTCCACATCTTCATAAGAGCAACTGTTGGGACTGTACGCGTGTGTGCACCTTCATGGTATCAGATGTCAGGCCCAAATGAATATAAAGAGCTTCCACTCAGTTCCTTCCAGCGGTTGGACAACCTAGTCAGAACTCTCTAGAATTCCTCTGTTTTTTTTCTTTCATCTGCATAGTTTGTCTTATCCTTAGTGGCCATGGTGGACTAGCATACATTGTACCTTCTATACACTGGTGATTCTTACCTGCTGAGGAGATTCTGTCTTTGTGCAACTTTAATCCAGATGGCTGGACGAGAATGAGACCCCGAATTCTGGCAATTCCTGATAGAAGGAGCCCTTAGCTTGGTGCAAAGTGACTGTTAATTAGCACCAGGCCCTTCTTCCTTGCTTACGGGCAAGTCAGTGTTGGAATCCCAAAAGGCTTCAGGTCCCAAAGGGCAGAAAGGGTCCAGTTGATCCAATTAGTGTCATCTGTCGCCCCTTTGGATCCAAGTCAGTAGTCAGAATCATCTGATGGTTGCTTAATAGACTGTGTTAAAGGAGCTGAAGGGTTGTTTGTTGCATGATAACTGAAGGCTCCAACATTTCAGAATGATTCTTGCCTGATCTATATCTAATATGGCATTCTCTCAGTTTTGGAAATAAAATATTGCTCTATAATCAATAATTGTACTGTAATGGTTTCTAAACCCTATGTTGCTACTGTGAAATTTTGAAAATCTTCAGTGCATAAGAACATACAAACAGCCATACTGTGTCAGACCAGTGGTCCATCCAGCCCAATACCCTATCTTCCGACAGTAGCTAATGCTAGATGCTTCAGAGGGAATGAGCAGAACAGATAATCATCAAGTGATCCATCCCCTGTTGCCCATTCCCAGCTTCTGGCAAACAGAGGTTAGGGACACTTCAGAGCACGGTTTTACATCCCTGCCCATCCTGACTAATAGCCATTGATGGACCTATCTTCCATGAACTTATCTAGTTCATTTTTCAACCCTGTTATAGTCTTGTCTTCACAACATTCTCTGGCAGAGAGTTCCACAGGTTGACAGTGCATTATGTGAAGAAATACTTCCTTTTATTTGTTTTGCCTATTCACTACCCTGCACTTTAAGTGGGGAGGAGTTTGTCTGGCTGGCTGGGAGAAGAGGACAATGCTTTCTGGCTTGGGGGAGGAGGGGAGATGTAACACTGTTGGAAGAGCAGTCAGTGTGGTGGATAACTCACCACCTAGGAATGAGGGGTTTAAAAAGATCAGCCTGGACCTGGCCACTCCCCTCATTCCCTCGAACAGGCTGAGCAGCACCCACCCTCCCTCTCTAATTTGGTCATAAATATGCCCGGGGTTTAGCTATAGCTGCTGTGGGCATTACACTAGCCGCCCCACTAAGGGGGTCTTGGAAGGAATTTTCCCATACCACCATATTGGCCAGGTGCAGTGGGGTATTTTCACCTTCCTCGCAGCAGGTTCAGGTGGGCTCTGTTCATGCATAGCATGACGGGCGGTAGGCCATACGTCGCAACTCTTTATTTAAGTGTATAGCGGATGTTCAGTGCAGGTACTCCATAAATTAAGGCACAAAAGAATGGAAAATGGCTTGGAAAAGGAATTAAGGAGAGGTGCTTGGTAATTGAGCAAGCCGGGGGCAGTTGGGGACTCCTATGATTGGAACAGCAAAGAGCCAACACCCCTCCCCCCCATCATTATAGTCCACCTTAACCCCTCCTATGAGGGGCGGGGGTGGTTGATAAGGTCCTGGCAAGGGAGTTGCTGGAGGGACCTGGATGAAAAGGGGGGGAGCTGGTGGAAGCGCCCCCTGGAATTGTCTGGAATTGGTAATGTCCCGGCAAGGGAATTGTTGAAGGGACCTGGATAAATGGGGTGGGGAGCTGTGGAAGCCCCTCCCCCTAATTGGCTGGAATTGGTAAGGCCCCAGCAAGGAAATAGCTGGAGGGCCCTGGATGAAAAGTGGGGGAGCTGGTGGAAGCCCCCTCCCAGAAAAAATATTGGCTGGAATTGGAGGGTCCCAGCAGTGGATTTGCTGGAAGGACATAAATTTTACACCTGCACTGCACATTTTTATCTGCCGGGTTAGTCCCAGACATCTATCTAATAATAAAGTTGTGGCCTGATTAAACCCATATCTAATGTCTCCTGTCATTCTTTCAGCATAGCCAAACAATAATTTCATTTGGTGACCCCTAGGTCTTGTGTTTTCAGAAGGAGTAAATAACACTTCCTTATATACTTTCTCCACACCAGTCATGATTTTATAGATCTCTATCATATCCTCCATTAGTCATCTCTTTTCCAAGATGAAAAGTCCCAGTCTTATTAATCTCTCCTCATATGGAAGCTGTTCCATACCCCTAATAATTTTTCTTGCCTTTTCTGAAACTTTTCAATACCAATATGTCTTTTTTGACAGATGGGGTGACAAGATATACACACACTATTCAAGATGTGCATGTACCATTGATTTATACAGGGGCAATATGATAGTTTATGTCTTCTTATCTTTCACTTTCCTAATGAATCCAAATATTTTAATAGCTTTTTTGACTGCCACTGCACATGGAGTGGATGCTTTCTTGAATGGTAACAGCTAAATTAGACCCCATCATTTTATATGTATAGTTGGGATTATGTTTTCCAATGTGCATTACTTTGCATTCATCAACATTGAATTTCATCTGCCATTTTGTTTTGTGAGATCCCTTTGTAACTCTTCTCAGTCTGCTTTGGACTTAACTATCTTGAGTAGTTTTATTTCATCTGTAAATTTTGCCACCTCACTGCCACCTTACCCCTTTTTCCAGATCATTTATGAATATGTTGAACAGGACTGGTCCCAGTACAGACCCATGGGTGACACCACTGTTTACCTCTCTCCATTCTGAAAATTGACCATTGATTCCTACCCTTTGATTCCTATCTTTTAACCAGTTACTGATCCATGAGAGGACCTTCCCTCTTATCCCATGACAGCTTACTTTAAGAGCCTTTGGAAAGAGAACTTGTCAAAGGCTTTCTGAAAGTCCAAGTACACTATATCGACTGGATCATCCTTGTCCACATGCTTGTTGACCCCCTCAAAGAATTCTAGTGGTTTGTTAAGGCATGATTTCCCTTTAGAAAAACCATGTTCACTCTTCCCCAACAAATTGTGTTCATGTGTGTGTCTGACAAATCTGTTCTCTACTATAGTTTCAACCAATTTTCCTGGTACTGAAATTAGGCTTACCAGCCTGTAATTGTCAGGATTGCATCTAGAGCCTTTTTTAAAAATTGGTGTCACATTAGATATCCTCTAGTTATCTGGTACAGAAACTAATTTAAATGATAAGTTACAGACCGCAGTTAATCATTCTGCAATTTCACATTTGAGTTCTTTCAGAACTCTTGGATGAATACCATCTGGTTCTGGTGACTTATTATGGTTTAATTTATCAATTTGTTCCAAATCTCCTCTAATGACACATGAATCTGGGACAGTTCCTCAGATTTGTCACCTAAAAAGAATGGCTCAGGTTTGGGATTCCCCGTCACATCCTCAGCCATGAAGATTGATGCACATAATTTGTTTAGTTTCTCCGCAATGGCCTTATCTTCCTTGAGTGATCCTTTAGCATCTCAATTGTCCAGTGGCCCTACTAGTTGTTTAGTAGGCTTCCTGCTTCTGATGTACTTACACAATTTTTTGCTCTTACTTCTTGAGTCTTTGGCTAGCTGTTCTTCAAATTCTTTTTTAGCTTTTCTAATTATATTTTTACATTTCACTAGCCAGAGTTTATGCTCCTTCTATTTTCCTCAGTACAATTTAACTTCCACTTTTTAAAGGATGCTTTTTTGCCTCTAACTTCTCCTTTTACTTCGTTGTTTAGCCACAGTGGTATTTTTTTGGTCCTCTTATGATGTTTTTTAATGTGGAGTATACATTTAAATTGAGCCTCTATTGTGGTGTCTTTAAAAAGTTTCCATGCAGCTTGCAGGAATTTCAGTTTGGGCACTGTACCTTTTAATTTCAGTTTAACTTCCTCATTTTTGTGTAGTTCCGCTTTCTGAAATTAAATACTACTGTAGTGGGCTGTTTTGGTGTTCCCCCTTCCCCCACGGGGATGTTTCATTTTATTATGTTATGATCACTAATACTAAGTGGTTCAGCTGAATAGTTGAAATCCCCCATTATTTTTGAGTTTATTTTTATATCCTCTCTAATCTCCCTGAGCATTTCACAGTCACTATAACCATCCTGGTCAGGTGATTGGTCGTATATCCCTATTGCTATATTCTTATTATTCAAGCATGGAATTACTATCCATAGAGATTCTATTGTAGTTTGGTACATTTAAGATTTTTACTTCATTTGACTCTAGGCTTTCTTTCACATATAGTACCACTACCCACCCCAGTACAACCTATTCTATCCTTCCAATATATTTTGTACCATGGCATTACTGTGTCCCATTGATTATCCTCATTCTACAAAGTTTCTGTGATGCTTGTTATATCAATATCCTCATTTAATAGGAGGTACTCTAGTTCACCCATCTTAGTATTTATATTTCTAGCATTTTTATACAAGTACTTAAAAATTGTCACTTTTTAGCTGTTTGACATTTTGTGATGTAATTGAATGGGACTCGTTTACATTTGACTGTTTCTCATCATATCTTATCCTTTTTTATCACTTTCCATCCTCTCCTCCTTACTAGGATATAGAGAATCTCCATTAATAGATCGTCCCCTAAGGGATGTCTCCTCCACACCTGTTGGCTTTCCTTCACCCCTTCATTTAAAAACTGCTCTACATTCTTTTTAATTTTATGTGCCAGCAATCCATTTCCATTTTGATTTAGGTGGAGCCCATCCTTCCTATATAGTCTCCCCATTTCCCTAAAGGTTCCCCAGTTCTTAATAAATCTAAACCCCTCCTCTCTACACCATCGTGTCATCCAAGCATTGAGACTCTGCAGTTGTGCCTGTCTAACTGGCCCTGCACAGGGAACTGGAAGCATTTCAGGGAGTGCTACCATAGAGATCCTGGACTTCAGTCTCTTATCTAGCAGCCTAAATTTGGCCTCCAGGACCTCTCTCCTATCCTACATGTACCACGACCACCAGCTCCTCCCTAGCACTATATGTAAGTCTGTCTAGATGTCTCAAGAGATCCACAGTCTTCACACCCAGCAGGAAAGTCACCAAGTGGTTCTCTCAGTCATTGCAAAACTCAGCTACCTGTTTCTAATGACCAAATCCCCATTACTATTACCTGTCCCTTCCTAATAATTGGAGTTCCCTCCCTGAAGAGGTGTCCTTAGTGCAAGAGATACCCTGGCATCATCTGGAAGGAAGGTCCCCACTCATTTCCCTCTGCTCCAGTTTGATGTTTTCCTTCCCTGAGATGTTCATCCTCCTCAGTAGTACAGAGGCTGTCAGACCAGGGATGGGACTGTTCTGTGTAAAATTAGTCTCCACAACATAAAGTTGTTGACCTCAAGTCTAACCAACTGAATCACTCTGCAGAGACAATAGAGATCCTAATTAGTTAGAAACAACCCTAATACAGGGTGAGGATTTGCTTGCAACCCCAAACTCTCAAATAAGTTAAAGTCTATTTAGTTGCAGAGATTACTGTAAGAAATATTACTAAAAATAGTGTATCCTTTATGTTCCTGTTTATTTATCCATATTCTGTCCTGTTAGAGGCTGCCATCAGCCCCTCATCTCATTAACCTAGTTGCAGCATTGTAACTGGAACCCCATCATGCTCCCGTCATATAATGGTTAATGGCAGAAGTAGGGGGACTGTCTGCTCACTGTTCCAGAAATTAGGAGCCCCAACCCCATTCCCCACCTTCTTTAGGAGATGCCTCCTCCTAATGCGATTCCAGTTTTTCAGGGTACCAGATCCCGTACTGAACAAATAGCTGTGCTGGCCACCTGCCAGTTTCCAACAAAATGAATTGTATAGCCTTACCTAACCACCAAGGCCCTGGGCTGCTGAGAAGAAAGTGGGAAAATATCCACACTTCTCCGGCCAAACTTCTCGTAGTAAGGGAGAAACTTCTTTCTCAGACTCCAAAAGGTAACTAGCATGAGGCCCCAAAACCCAGTCCTACTCTAGTCAAAAGAGGGAAGGGGACAGCTTTTCTTCTCAGCACAGAATGGCAGCCTGGATAGAAGGAAGGGGTTAAAGCCCTCAGTGGTGGGTACACAGGAGCCATTAGTCTTATGCTTCATCCTGTCATTCAACCAATCAGCCCCCCTCCTCAAGCCTACAAGAAGGCTGAGTGCTCAGGAGAAGGGAAGCAACCCTTAAAGGAGCCACAGGTTTTCTTTCCCCTGGGGTCTGAAGTATTATGTTCTTTCAAAAGAATACTAGGCCCCAATCCTGCAATACGATGCATACAAGCAGATCATTAAGTCTGTATGGTGTCCAGTGAAGTCAGTGGAGCTCTGCCTGAGCAAAGGGGTTTCTCAGCGCAGATCAGATTACAGAGTATAAATTAGTATTAAATGATATTTTGATTGCAAAATATAATTTAATTAAAAGTCTTATCAAATATCCATATTTTATTTTTGGCTTGGAATGATTTGTCTCAAAGACTACTAGAATGAAGGCCTCAGTGCTATTGCTGAATAATTAATAATAATAGCAAAATACTAACAAGTAGAACTAGCCTGAAAATGCTACAATTCTTTGACATGAATTCATTTCTTTTCTGTAATTTTTAAAAAATAGATAAAGTCGGTAGCCCCCTTTTCTAATATGATATACTAGTGCCATATGATACATTTGTTTAGCCTTTTCCAACCTTACTCTGACACTGTTTTCAAAGCAACACTATTTGGTGTGTGCTGTGACTGAGTTTGCTTCTTTAATCTTCATTTAAATAGAAATTTACGATCCTGTCAGTCTTTAGAATATAAAGGATCCCATGGAATTTTTGCAGGATTAAGGATTTACATACAATGAACTATTTAATTCCCCATGCAGTCCTTATTATATCGTCTAGAAATTGAACTGACCTTCATTTTATTTTAAAAAAATCTGGTAAATGTCTTTCTGCTATTATAGGACTCTGACACCTGAGGCAAAGAAGTTATTCTAAGATTTTCCTCCCCTTTGTAGTATTTAGTATTTTGTCACCATGTTTGGAAAAATTCCAAATTTAGACATTTAGGACATTTAGACATTTCCTTCTAAAATAGTTTAATACTGTTGTATACAAAAAGACAAACACACATTTGAATATGTGCAAACCCCTAAATCTCAGATTATTTGCCTCTTTCTATTAGAGAAAACAATGGCACATTCCTGGCTTGCAAAATGTACAACTTTCTGTAGGGGTTCTGACAAATATGAGAACTACATTTTTCATAACTGTATTCCCCAAACTTAATTTTATTTTTTTATTTAAATTCTAATTCTGCAGTCTGCTCCACCTGGGAGGAATCCACCTTCAGGGAGCACCTTATAGTGTCAGAGCCATAATTGTGGCCATGAAATTGTAATGGGTATATTACAACTTAGAGTTATAAAAATTTATTCAGTTATTTAAGATTCTTAATTCTAACCCAATAGTTTTGAAATGATGTTGTTTATTTTTGTGTAACACTTAAAAGTGTGATTCAGTGGAGTTATATTTCATGACTTCCATGATGTCTGGGTCCTCCAATAGCCACAAAACTTACTTCAGCCAAATCGTCTCATAAATGTCATCTAATATAATGTCTATCGATGTACGGTTTCAATGGCTGATATCAGTAAGCGACCTGTCAATCAGCTAAAGAAGAGAAGCAGTGCCAAAAAATATCCTTTCTACTATAGTCCAAGACTGTGCAGAGCCAACTGGAATGAACAGAATATATGCCATTCATTACATAATAAGATTGTACTTATCCTTGGCAGACTCCCGGAGAGCCATGTTTTAGGACTCCCCTACGAGCTTTGTTTCAGACTCCAGGGCTATACTTCTATGATGGGTTCACTGCAGGCGTGCCCCCTTATGGCTCAATGTAACATAACAAAACTATCTTCTCTCTAGTATTCCTGCCATTGGTTTCTCTGGCCCCCCAGTAGCCTCTCTTCCTGTAACTCAACTCTCTGGCCAGGTCACAACCCTTTTCGGGTTAACAAAGTCCGAAAAATAAAAATTCAGATGTCCTTACAAAGAGGCCCTAACTCTGGGCTTTGTGTTCTTCATACCTTTCTCTCAGGGCTCTCCACTATCCTTGTTCCGTTCTTTGGCCTCACATCACTTCATCAGTGGCTGGTAGGTGAACCACACCCTCCCACTCTACTTTTGGATTACAGTCCAAGGCCCTGTAGTAAGCAGGCCAGGTCTGCCTATTTTGACCGGCCCCGCCTACCTCCCTGGGCTTCTTCCTGCCATAGCTTTCTAACAGGCCTTCTCTGCACAACCTCTTCAAGTTCACCCCTTTCTCAGGCTTGCTCGGTTCTCCCCTGAAATCCCTGATTAAATCGCAAACCAAAAGTATAAACATAAACTGAATTTCACCCTCTTCAGACTCGGCCTTTACAGGCCTCTTAAGTTCCATTTGCTGTTCCTCCTCTGAACACCTTCCAGAGTGCTCTCTCTGTAGTCTGGATCGTGTTCTTTTATCAGGTCTTGCCCCCGGAGTCTGCTCCACTCCCCGTGGCTGCTTTGTCTCTCTCTCTCTCCTGGCCCCCATCAGACAGCTCTACTCAGGAGAGGGTCTTAGGGCTCACAGTCCCTCTGGGCTTCTTCCTTGAGTACGGTGGTTCCTTTTTTCTCTTATCTCAGAGAGTGACTGTAGACTCCTTCACATACTCCTTGCAGCCCCCTTCTGTTCTTTACTTTTGCTGTTTATAGTGCTTTTCCAGCCCCACCTCTCCAGCTGGGCTACATCGACAATTAAGCATGGTCCACTCTCTAGGTGCAGCCCAGTATGGTATTTGGCCTCTCAGGTCCATATAAACCTCTTCCTTGTTCATGTGGGGTACAACCCCTATCACAGTTGGCTAATATCTGTGGCAAATTGCCGGCACTACTATGATGGGTCCCACGCTTTCTCTTCTTGTGGGGGGTTTCAGGGCACCATTTCTTGCCCCTGAACTGCGGTATTAGCTGTCCCACTAGTATCCCAGAGAAGGGGAGTGGAGAGGGAGGGACCCGGACCCACCCTCTATTCTGGGTCCCAGCCCAGGGGCCCTAGGATAGCGGGTAAACCACTTGTACTAGTGATACTTTCCCCTGGGCTACTTCCCTCTCCTGCCCTTCAGCTTGTGGGGCTTCCTGCCTTCCCTCTTCACAAGCCAGGTGTCCCTTTATCTAGGGTCTTGGTCTTCTTATCCTGCCACAGCACTTCTCCAAACTCTGCTCTGCTTTCCTCCAAACTGGTCTCTGTTCCACCACCAAACCACTCTGCTCCAACTCCTCCAAACTGCACTCTGCTCCAACTCCTCCAAACTGCACTCTGCTCCAACTCCTCCAAACTGCACTCTGCTCCAACTCCAAACCACTCTGCTCCAACTCCTTCAAACTGCACTCTGCTCCAACTCCTTCCCCTGGCTGATTGAAGCAGGGGGATTTTATCAGGTGACTGGCTTCAGGTGCTCTAATTGACTTCAGGTGCTTTTAATTAATATATAGTAACCTTTCTTCCCTCTACAGGGAATAAGGCTTCTCCTCATCCTGGGGCTTACATATCTCTCTCCTGCTGCCTTCTGGCCATGCTGTATCACATATCAAACCATCTTCTTCCAGCCCTTTAGAATTACAACCAGTATCATTTTGTTTACTTCAATACCAGTAGCTCCATCCTTTGAATAATAATATTGATTTTGATGTTCCACATCTTAGTATATGCTAGTGCCCTTTCCTTAACAGGTACAGTGCTAATAGACTCATTCAGAAGTGCAAAAACATTTGTTGAAATTGTTCTTCCACGTGGCACAGTACTGTGAAACCAACCCACTGATGGGCATTACCCACTGGAGAAACCTTTCTGTGCTTCTAAATATTTTCGAGTATTCAACCCACAGTTTGTGCACATGTACCCATACAATTGTAAGTGACTCTGTAGCTCAGTATTATGACCAGCCAAACACATATCACATAAATGTGCAGACTCATAGAATCATAGAAATGTAGGGCTGGAAGGGACCTTGAGAAGTCATCAACTCCAACCCCCACGCTGAAGCAGGACCAACTAACCTAGACTGTCCCTGACAGATGTTTGTCCAGCCTGTTCTTAAAAACTTGCAGTGACAGGGATTCCACAACCTATCTTGAAAGCCGATTCCACATCTTAACTATCCTTATAGTTAGAAAGCTTTTCCTAATATCTAACCTAAATCTCCCTTGCTGCAGATTAAGTTAATTGCTTCTTGTCCTACCTTCAGTGGACATGTAGAACAGTTAGTCATAGTTCTATTGTTCTCTTTATAATAGCCCTTAATATGCTTGAAGACTGTTATCAAGTACCTCCCTGCCCCTTTCCTGAAGATTAAGCATGCCCAGTTTTTTTCCATAGGTCAGGTTTTCTAAATCCTTCTAAATCTTTGATCATTTTGTTGCTTTCCTCCTTTGTATTTCAAAGGTATTAATTTGTTTGTATTTAAGTGTTTAAATAAGTTGTATAAGATTTCTGATCTTAAACAGATAAAAAGAGTGGATCTGTTAATGAAGGGGGGAAATGTGACTATATGTCTACTGTAAAAGGTAAATTTCATAATTATGATTTTAAAATTTGCTCCTTCTAGTGTCCTGAATTCAAAAGACCCAGGGATATTGCTGTTGACTGGATTGCTGGAAATATTTACTGGACTGATCATTCTAGAATGCATTGGTTCAGTTACTATACAACTCACTGGACAAGTTTAAGATACTCCATCAATGTAGGACAGTTGAATGGACCAAACTGTACAAGGTTGCTTACAAATACGGCAGGAGAACCGTATGCAATTGCTGTAAATCCTAAAAAGGGGTATGTTGTTTCTGTGGCATTTTATCATGTTGTATTCTATTTTATAAATAACGAACATACATAGAAGTTTAAGCAAAGCAAACATGACTTACTGTATAATAATGTCTACAAATGTGTACATTTGGCTAAGTTATTTAGTCTTTCTCCTTCAGTTTACCCATCTGCAAAATGAGGTTAATATTCCTCATCTCTCAGGTATTTTGGGAGACTTACAATGATATAATGTCTGTTAAGTATTTTGAGATCATTCGAAGAAAGGTGCTCTGTAAGTTTAAGGTGTTAATTTATGCAAATTCTTGTCAACAATGTTATGTTTGATATTTTTAGGATGATGTATTGGACAGTCATTGGGGACCACTCTCACATAGAAGAAGCGGCTATGGATGGTACTCTAAGAAGGATATTGGTACAGAAGAATTTACAAAGACCTACAGGTACATGGAATTTTAAATTCCCCACTAAAAGGTAGCATTGTGTGGAATTCTTGGCTAAATTCCAATTTTGCAGTCCTAAAGAATTCTATAATTTTATATTCTAGTAATAAATATACAGTTAAATATTCATAATATTTTAAATGATAAAACTGAATCTAAATAAGCTTAAGACAGTAACTTTATAAGACAATATCAAATAACTATAGATCGAGAGAGAGGGAATTAACAGAACAGGGCACTTTTGAGTCATCCATCCCCTGTTGTTCAGTCCTAGCTTTTGCCTTTTAGAGATTTAGGTACATCCAGAAGATAGGGTTTCATCCCTGACCATCTTGGCTAATAGCCATCGGTGAACCCATCCACATGAATTTATATAATTTTTTGTACCTGTTTATACTTTTGGCCTTCATAACATTCCCTTCACAACACAAGTTGACTGTTCATTGTGTGAAGACATACTTCCTTTTGTTTTAAACCTGCTGCCTATTGATTTCCTAGTTATTGCTTTACAGGAAGGGGTAAACTCTTCATATATTCACTTTCTCCATCAATGATTTTATCGACCTCTGTCATATTCCCCTTTAGTCATCTTGTTTCCAAGCTGAACAGTGCTAGTGTTTTTAATCTCTCCTCATATGGAAGCTGTTTTATACCCCAAATAATTTTTGTTGCCCTGAGCTGTATTTTTTACAAATCTAATACATCTTTTTTGAGATGAAGCTAACAGAACTATACACAGTATTCAAGATGTGGGCATACCACGGATTTATATTGTGCCATTATATTTTCTGTCTTATTATCTATCCATTTCCTAACAGTTCCTAATATTCTGTTAGCTTTTTAAACTGCTGCTGCACATTAAATGGATGTTTTCAGAGAACTATCCACAATGACTACAAGATCTCTTTCTTGAGTGGTAACAGCTAATTTAGACCCCATAATTTTGTGTCGATACTTGGGATTATGTTTTCCAATGTGCATTAATTTGCCTTTATCAAACTGAATTTCATCTGCAGTTTTATTGCCCACTCATGCATTTCTCTGAGATCCCTTTGTGACTCCTCCCAGTCAGCTTTGGACTTAACTATTTTGAGTACTTGTGTACTGCAAAACTGTCTGAAAATTTTGCCACCTCATTATTCCCCCACTTTTGCAACCATTTATGAATATGTTGAACAACTCAGGTGTACAGATCCTTGGGGGATCCCGCTATTTACCTCTCTCCATTTAAAAAACTGACCTACCATTTGTTTCATATCTTTTAACCAGTTACTGATGCATGAGAGAACCTTCCCTCTTATCCCATGACTGCTTATTTTGCTTAAGAGCCTTTGGTGATGACCATGTCAAAGGCTTTCTGAAAGTCCAAGTACATGCTTATCGACTCCCTCAGAAAATTCTAATAGGTTGGTGAGGCATGAGTTCCCTTTAGAAAAGCCATGTTGACCCATCCCCAACATGTTGTATTTGTGTGTGTGTCTGATAATTCTGTACTTGATTATAGTTCCAACCAATTTGCTGGCACTGACGTTAGGCTTACTAGCCATAATTGCTAGGGGAGTCTTTTTAAAAAAAAATAGGCATTACATTATCTAACCTCCAGTTATCTGATACAAAGCCTGATTTAAATGATAGATTACATACCACAGTTAGTAGTTCTGTATTTTCACATTTGAGTTCCTTCAGAACTCTTGGGTGAATACCATCTTGCCCTAGTTACTTATTACTGTGTGATTTATCAATTTCTTCTAAAACCTCTGCTATTGACACGTTAATCTGGAAAAGTTTAACAGATTTGTCACCTGAAATGAATGGTTCATGTGTGGGATCCCCCCCACATCCTCTGTAGTCCAGTTTGGCCAATGTACACGTCAGAGGGGCATTGCTGGCACATAATGGCATATATCACATTAGTAGATGTGCAGGTGAATGAGCCCTTGATGGAGTGGATGATGATGTTGGGTCTTCTGATGGTGTTGCTAGAGTAGATATGGGGACAGAGTAGGCAATGGGGTTTGTTACAGAGAGTGGTTCCTGGGTTAGTGTTTCTGTGGTGTGGTGTGTAGTTGCAGGTGAGTATTTGCTTCAGGTTGGGGGCTGTCTGTAAGCGAGGACTGGCTTGCCTCCCAAGGTCTGTGAGAGTGTGGGATCATTTTCCAGGATAGGTTGTAGATCATTGATGTGCTGGAGAGGTTTTAGCTGAGGCCTGTACTTGATGGCCAGTGGTGTTCTGTTAATATGATATATGCCATCGTGCAAGAAGTGCCCCTCTGCCATGTACATTGGCCAAACTGGACAGTCATACGTAAAAGAATAAATGGATGCAAATGAGACATCAGGAATGGTAACATACAAAAGCCAGTAGGAGAACACTTCAATCTCCCTGGACACTCAATAACAGATTTAAAAGTAGCCAGCCTTCAACAAAAAAACTTCAAAAACAGACTTCAAAGAAAAACTGCAGCGCTACAAATCATTTGCAAACTTAACACCATTAATTTGGGCTTGAATAGGGACTGGGAGTGGTTGGCTTACTACAAAAGCAATTTTCCCTCTCTTGGTATTGACACCTCCTCATCAATTATTGGGAGTGGACCACATCCACCCTGACTGAATTGGCCTTGTCAACACTGGTTCTCCACTTGTAAGGTAACTCCCTTCTCTTCTTGTGTCAGTATATCTATGCCTGTATCTGTAATTTTCACTCCATGCATCTGAAGAAGTGGGGTTTTTTACTCATGAAAGCTTATGCCCAAATAAATCTGTTAGTCTTTAAGGTACCACCGGACTCCTCGTTGTTTTAGCACCTTGATCATCCAGTGTCCGAAACGACTGTTTAGTAGGCTTCCTATCTCTGATGTACTTAAAATAAAATTGCTGTTAGTTTTTGTGTTGTTAGCTAGTTGCTCTTCAAATTCTTTCTTGGCCTGCCTTACACTTTTACACTTGACTTGCCAGAGTTTATGTTCCTTTCTATTTTACTCACTAGGATTTGACTTTCGATTTTTAAAGGATGCCTTTTTGCCTGTAACAGACTCTTTTACTCTGCTGTTTAGCCATGTTGGCATTTTTTTGGTTCTTTTACATATTTTTTTTAATTTGGGGTATTCATCTAGTTTGAGCCTCTATTATTGTGTTTTTAAAAGGTCTCTCTAAAGTTTGCAGGTATTTCATCCTCGTGACTGTTCCTTTTAATTTGTTTAACTAGCTTCCTCATTTTTGAAGTTAAATGCTACTGCAGTGGGTTTCTTTGGCAATTTCCTCCCAGAAGGATGTTATATTTAATTACATTATTGTCACTGTTACCAAGCAGATTAGTTATATTCACCTCTTGGACAAAACCCTGTGCTCCACTTGGGACTGAATCAAGACAAGCTACTCGAAGAAGCAGTCATGTATTATGTCTAAAAATTTTCTGTCTGCATCCCTTTCAGAGATGACATATAACCAGTCAATATAAGGATCATAGAAATCCCTCATAACTATTGTGTTTACTGCCTTTGTAGCTTTTCTAATCTCCCTGAGCATTTCATAATTGCCATCACCCTCCTGGTCAGGTGATCAGCAGTATATTAGTACTGCTATACTCTTATTGTTAAACATGGAATTTATATCCATGGAGATTCTGTAGTACAGTTTGATTCATTTAAGATTTTTACTTTATTTGATTTTGTTTTGTTTCACAGTTAGTGCCACTCCCCCATCAGCACGACCTATAGTCATTCCTATGTATTTAATATCCTGGTATTACCAGGCCCTATTGATAATCCTCATTCCACCAACTTTTGGTGATGCCTTTTATATCAATATCCTTATTTAATGCCAAGCAATCTAGTTCACCCATCTTAGTATTTAGACGTCTAGCATTTGTATATAATCACTTGTACATTTTGTCTATATTCAGTTGCTTGCCTTCATGTGTTGTATTTAAATGGGAGTCATTATGTGTTCCTTACTAGCTCCCACCTGTACTTTACCAGCTTCTTTCCTATACTCTTTACGAGGATATAGAGTTCCCCTTTCATAAATTCATTCATAAGGGATGATTCTGCCTGAGCTGTGTAGTTTTCCACACCTGTGTACTTTTTTCCAGCCCTTTCCCCAAAGGTTGCCCAGTTTCTAATAAACCTAAAAGCATCCTCCCTCCACCATTGTCTCATCCATGCATTGAGACACTGCAGTTCCACCTGTCTTACTGGCCCTGCATGTGGAAGTGGAAGCATTTCAGAGAATACTACCAGGAAGGTTCTGGACTTTAATCTCTTACCTAGTAGCCTACATTTGGCCTCCGGGACTTGTCTCCTACTTTTCCTATGTCATTTGTTCCACAACCCCGACTCTTCCCCTGTACTGCACATAAGTCTGTCTAAATATTTCCTGAGATCTGCAACCTTCGTACCTGTCAGGCAATTTATCATGCAGTTCTCCTGGTCATCACAAACCCAGTTATCTATATTTCTAATAAACAAATACCCCATCTTCCTAGTAATTGGAGTTCCCTCCCTAGGAGGAGTACCCTCAGTGCAAGAGGGTACCATGATATCATCTAGAAGGAAGGAATCTATGGGATTGCTTCCCTCCACTCCAGCTTGATGTTCTTCCCTGTGACTTTCATCCTCCTCAACACACTGATACATCAGAGTTGGGGTGGGATCACTCTATTGTGTCCCTGAAAGTCTCCTGTAAGTACCTATCTGTGTCCCTTAGCTACTCCGGTTCAGCTACTCTGGCCTCGAACCCATACTGTGTCTGATGAGCTGCTTGCACTTCATACACACAAATACCACCTACATACAAGGCAGATAATGGTACATGCTGCATTCAGTGCAATAAATTGGATAGCCCCCACTCTGCTGCTGGACTTCTGCATGTATTATTCTTATTCTTGCAGGTGTTTGGGCGGGGGGTAGGTGAGTGGAGAAGGGGGTTATTGACCTAAGTTTAGCGTCTGTTTGTTAGCTGTATCTGCCTCTTGCCCTTGCTAAACTCCCTCATAAAACTCCCCTGTTTGTTGCTTCTTTTCTCCCTGAGTTAGCCCTCCCATTTATCAAGGGATCATAATGGTGTTAGGGATCAAAGGATAACAGGCTGGAGCCTCATTAGTAAGCTCTCAGCCTAACCTAGCAGGCCACTTGGCTCAGCACTCAGTCCCTAAAAAAGCCACAAAACAATCTTCAAGCAAGCAAGCACACAGCAAGCAAGCACACAACAAATCTATCTATAAATCAGATCTAAAAAAATGTATATGTAGCCTTACAGTCTATTATAGTTCACACTGGTTGCAGAGACAATCTGTTCCACCTTGTGTTTAGTTAAGAAACTCTCAGTACCTTTCCCAGATCTGAAGAAGAGCTCTGTGTAGTTCAAAAGCTTGCCTCTTTCACCAACAGAAGTTGGCCCAGTAAAAGATTTTATCTTATGCTACTCAGTCTATCTGTAGTAAATTTGGTGAATACTGTACTAAACTTTAAAATCCATTTATTTTAATAAAAGTACAAAAAAGAGAGATGTTAAAAAGAAATGACAACTTAATGTATTGTTCTCTAAGGGCTGGTCCACACTAACCCCCCGGTTCGAACTAAGATACGCAACTTCAGCTACGTGAATAACTGAAGTTGAAGTATCTTAGTTTGAACTACAAGGTACTTACCGTGGGTCCACACACGGCAGGCAGGCTCCCCCATCGACTCCGTGTACTCCTCTCGCAGAGCAGGAGTACCGGTGTCGACGGCGAGCACTTCCGGGATCGATTTATCGCGTCTAGAGAAGACGCGATAAATCGATCCCAGAAGATCGATTGCTTACCGCCGAACCTGGAGGTAAGTATAGATGTACCCTAAGTATTTAACAAAAAACTGTAAGTTTAACAAGAAAAGAAACAATTAAGATAATCTGAGTTATGCAGTGTTAAGGCTACAGACAGAAAGCTCAAAATAGATAATGTCAAAATACAGAATGAAATGAACATAATTAAATAACAAAATACACTTCTATACTTCCCTTGGTCTGTTCAAGCCCCTCTCCTCCCTCATTTCTCCATGTTAGACTGAAACAAGAATAATAATAATAGTTACTGTTAATCTATTTTAAATCATCTTTATATCATTGTCTATTTATTCTATAGTTTACAAATCTAAAACAGACTATATTCCTTGACTTGGATATTAAAACTTAACAACTCACGGCATAGCACATTTCAGCTACAGGGGGTTCTGAGGAGAATACTCAAATTGTTGTGGTGCATCAAGCTGCCACAATAAGATTTTCATATTTCCCCAGATTTAGAGGAATTTTTAATATTTTTTGCTGAAACATATTTATATAAAACACTTCTCGAGGCTTCAATGATCTCTTGCTTTAATTACTGTAACCTTCTCATTTCCTGATCCCTTGTTTTTCACTCCAGTATTAAAACACTGCCATTTTTCACTCCAGTATTAAAACACTGCCTTTATCTTTCTCTCCCCAGTGCTCCAAACATATCTCCTTCCCTCTCATCGCAAAGACTTTTACTAAGAATTTGTGATGTGAATGGTTAGTTTTCACCGTACGGAATTTTGCAAGTAATAATAGTACAAAACTGATCTGAAAAATGCAAGTACTGTTTTATTTCTGGCCTGACCACAAACAGGACTTCAAAAGATCCTCTTTTCATAATATTTACTTCTAGCTATGTTTGGTTTAGAAAATTTTCAGATAAGCATTTAACCATACTTCAGAATCCTTAAAGGGCTCAGGAAAGTGAAAATTAACAAGTGAAGATTCTTGTTTTTTATTGCAAAACATTAGTTCATTCTTCCATAGCTTACTGATACAAAATAAAATTCCTTGGGGTCTTGAAATTTTTTATATATATTTTTATATTTTTTCAATATATTTAGGTTTTTACTACTTCCGTTTTCTCATCATGCTAAAAATAGGCCTTTCTGTTCCTATGGATTCTATCTTTCTTCTCAAGTGAGACTTTTCTGTTCCTGATCAGAGAAAATGTGAGGCTTTATTGCAAATGCATGTCCTACTGCTCCTAAATTTGTTCCCAAATATGACTTTCCGATTCCAGATAAGATTGGATATTTGCACTCATGTGGTGTTGCCAGACCTTTAAATATAAAGTATACAAAATAGTGACTCCTTTCACTTTATGCTAACTTCAGAAATTTACTTCTGAAAGACCAATTTAGTATATATTATTCCTTTATTAAAATTGTAGTTTAAAATTGTATTATTTTATTGAAAGCTTTTAGAATAAATCCAAGCCAGAGACTGATGACTATTTCTACAATTCCAGACTCTAAATTTCATATTACAAAAAAGCTTTATGATAAATCTATTACAAAAAATTATTCTGTCCAGCTGTACGTTCACAAAGCCAATGTGGGCTCTGATTTTATTTTTGAGTTCATTTCAATGGAATTTTCTATGCAAAACCTTCAGGCTTTTTTTTAAAATACATACCTATTTCATTATTATACAGAATAAAACTTTCTCCAACTCCCTCTTGCCTATCAGTATTTCATTAATTTACTACTTTAAGAATGTCTTTTTTGGCTATGTATAACTTTAACTTACAGATGCTCCCCGACTTATGGAAAGCCAAGTTACGCAAATCCGCGCTTACAGAAAAAGCTCCGTAAGCTAAAAATAGGAGTGGGGTTTTTTTTGTTTGTTTTTGTGTGTGTAATGGTTGGAGATACATCTCCGACCTATGCATATTCTGAGTTATGCAAGGCGTTCCGGAACAGAACACTTGCGTAAGTCGGGGAGTGTCTGTACACTTGTTACATCAGTAGGGGGAAAAAACAGTTTCTTCCATTCTTATAAAACTGTAACCTTAACAGTAGAGCATTAGATCACTTTTAAGCAGATGGAAGCTTTTAACAGAACACAAAATAATAAATATAATCATTTAAGAGGTCCCTAGTAGAGCATAGTCTGCTTGATTTAACTATAACGTCATTTCCTAGAGGCTGGTTAGGTATAATGTATCTGTGTTTTATTCTGGATATCTGAATATCATTGTTTAAATACTTAGTCTAGTTAAATTAAACAAACATAACATAACATTTCTGTTTTAATTCTTATAATATGTAAAGTACTGGCATTAGGCAAGTCTGATGACAGAAGAAAATACTTATGTGTGGCCGAATACATAGATTTGCAAGATCGCATAGAACATTAACACCCTAATCCTACAATTCACTGTGCACACCTGTGTGCACTCACACCTGCATGGAGCTCTACTGAAGTCAGTCGGCCTCCATGCAGGCACAGGATGAGGGCCTATGTGTATAGGAAATAAAAGGGATGTGGTATATTTCCTGACTGGGGTTTGGTATTGAAAAGGAGATAACCAGTGGGAAGGAAATTAAAGAAATTAAAAGGAACTGGTTCACTCAGCCTGAATTTAAGGATTGAGCAGAAACCTTACTTGTCTATTCTCTTCAGATTCCTACATTGCACTCATCTATGTAGTATTGCAATGCCTTCCTGGAAATGAGGGATGGGGAAGCCTATAATCTACAAAAAGTTATGGTATATTTTATACTGTTATATTTTTATACTTCACTGTAAATGTAAGCTCTCTTTTCTTTTTTTTCTGGCAGGTCTTGTAGTTGATCAGTTCAGTCAGCGTTTGTTCTGGGCTGACTTTGAATTATCTGTTATTGGCAGTATTCTTTTTGATGGCTCTGATTCAGTAGTATCTGTGAGCAGTGAACAAGGTATGCAGAGTTTTTCTATAACATACTTTGAAAGAACTGTTAATTAAAAATAAATGATCTCAATTTCTGTATTATTTGTGGTATTTCCAGCTAGCAATACAGTGAATATTAGTTCTGTTGCCATTAGAGATTATTGTAATACAATGGATTTGTAAGGCTCCAATCCCAGCATTGACTAAGTCCAGGGACACCTTATTTGACTTTATGGGAGCTCCATATGGCCACAGGTGTGGGTCTGCATCCAGACTACTGCAGCCTACATGTGTAATTGACAGTATGCTGAATAATGTCAAGCCAGAGCTTTCAGCTGTTTGCATTCCATTGCATAGAAATCCTATGTAGAGTAATTGTAAGCCATTTTGCCTGACATCAGTTCCAGGCAAAATAATGGCAAAGCTGATGTGGAAATCAGTCAATAAAAAATTAAAGCATGGGAATATAATTAATGCTAAGCAACAGAAAATAGGCCTTGTCAAACAAACTATTTCATTTTTATGAGATTACAACGGTTAATAAAGGTAACTGCATATATGTAATATATGTTTACATTCTGATAAAAAAAACTATCGCTACACAACATCAATAAAGCACATGTTTAATGGATTAAGAACTGATTGATAGATCTCAAAAAGTAGTTATCATTGAATCAGTGTGTTTCAAGTAGGGTTCCATAGGGATCATTGGTTCTAGGTCTCACACTATTTAATATTTATATCAATGATATGGAAGTAAATTAAGTTTGCAGATGACACAAAGATTGGCAGAGTGGTAAATAATGATTAGGCAGTCATACAGAACCATCTTGATCTCTTGGTATGATGGGCCATTCAAACAAAATATATTTTAATACAACCAACTGTAAGGTCAAGGTCTAGGAACAAAGAATGCTGACCATACCTCCAGCCTGGGATCTGTATCCTGGAAGGCAGTGATTCTGAAAATAATTTAGGGGTCAAAGTGGAAAGGCAGCTCAATATGAGTTCCCAATTTAATGTTGTGGCAAAAAGGGCTAATCCTTGGATGTATCACCAGGGGAGTAGTGATTTTGAATAGGGACATGATTTTTCTTCTGTATACAGCTTTGGTGAGACCAGTACTGGATGACTATATCCAGTTCCAGTTCTAGAATGTTGAAAAATTAAAGAGGGTGCAGAGAGGTACCTAAAATGTTATTCAGGGGCTGGAAAAAAAATGCCTTACACTGAGAGACTTAAAAAGCTCAGTCTGTTTAACTTATATAAAAAAAATCAAGTTGTGACTTGATTAGGGAATATAAGTAATTTCATGAGGACAAAATGCCAAGTACTAAAGATAATGCTTAATTTGTGCCAGGGCTTGCCAAGGCTAAGCTCCGGCACCTTTAGCCTTGGCAGCTTATAGCCACGGCACCTCTGCCACTTACTGCATCAGTTATGAATGTTAAAAAATTGCTTGAGCCCTGGCACCTCTTTCATTACAAATTAAGCACTGACTAAAAGGCTGTTCGGTGGAGAAAGGCGTAGCAGGAACCAATGGCTGGAAGCCAAACAAATTCAAATTAAAACTAAGTCACAATTTTTTAACAATAAGTATGATTAACCATTGGAACAAACTAACAAGGGAAATGGTGGTTTCTGTAAGGTGATGAGTCACTGCTGTGCTCAGCTCCAGCCAATCCACAAACCATAAATTGGTCATGTGACTCCCAAACCAGGTATATAAGTCCCACAGGACGAACTGCAGCTAAATCTGCTCAATGTAATTCCAGGACTTGGAACTCTCTTCTGATAATGGTAACAGACTCCCCAGGCCTTAGTCTGCTCCAGCCTTGCTCCAGGCCTGTTCCTAGTCCTACTCCAGCCCTGCTGTCACCACCACCCTGCTCCTCATCCTGCTCCACCCTCACTCTAACTCCACCCTAGACTCCTAATTCCAGCTCCAACAACTAGGCCTTGCCATCTCCATCCAAGTTTCTCTATCTCCTGAGGTCTTCAGGACAGGATGCCTTTCTATAAAACATTCTTTACTCAAACACACATTATTGGCCACATTACAAGGGAAACTTGGTGAAGTTCTGTGGCCTGTGTTATATAGGAGGTCAGGCTACATCGTTTAATGGTGCTTTCTAGCCCTGAAATATGTGAATCTGAAGTTAAACGTGGTGTTTTGGAATCCTTATGTTGTATCAATTTACTGCAGCTACAGATTAAATTAAAGGTAGTATAAATAAATTAAAAGGAATATATCTGACAAGAAAATGTTAAAACAATAGAAAAGACTACTGGAGAAATTGTTTATCAGATTAATTTTACCCCTGCACAGCCATCATCAAGCATACACATTTTTAATTTCACCTATTTCTGTAAGATACCGTTAGAGTATAATGATTGCATTATCCCAAACTGTAGGTCTTCTGAGAATTTTCATGACTAGACTGGTCTAACTGACATTGGGGGTGGGGGGAAAGGAGGAATGGTTTTTACCAAACTACAAAGTATAGTTTCCATATAATATGACTTAGCAAGTTTCTTCCTATTTAAAAGTTAGGTGGCTCTTGTGGATGTTAGGCTTGGCCTTCACGTAAAACTTATACCAGCATAGCTATGTGGGTCAGGGGAATGAAAATGCCACCCACCCCCAGTGACAGAGCTATACCAACAAAATCCCCAGTGTAGATGCAGCTATGCAGACAGAAGTGTGCTTTTGTCAGCATAGCTCACACTGGTACACCTGTAAGCACAGCATGTGCTGGTATAAGCTCTTTAGTTTAGACATAGCCTTAGAAATAGTACCTTTTAGATTTCAACTAGAATTATTTAATACCAAAATGAAGAATATCTATATTTGAATATGACTTTTTTCCTTCCTTCTTTCTTTAAGGGTTGCTGCATCCACATAGAATTGACATTTTTGAAGATTATATATATGGAGCAGGACCTAAAACTGGTGCATTTAGAGTACAAAAATTTGGCTCAGGTTCTGTAGAATATCTGAATTTGAATGTTGATAAAACAAAAAGTGCCTTGATTTTCCATCGCTACAAACAAATAGACTGTGAGTAAACGTATTACTTTATTTTTCTAAATATCTATTTTAAACTAACTAAAAACTTGTAAATGTATAATACTGAGGCTGAACATACAAAAGAAGAGATTTGTTCATATTCCCATTTGTACAGAGTAACTGGAGTATTTTCAGATAACAACAAAAAATGTATATTATTCAATTCATAAAACCGCTGCACTCAGCTTGTCTAAAGATGCAGTATAAAAAGTCAACAGAAAACTGGCCAAAAAATATTTCCAGTCACAATCAATTGGCTTTTTCATAATACTGATGATTCTGGTGATTGGAATGTAATTAAAAAAATTATGCAATGTAATTAAAGTTATTTTAACAACTTTATTACCAAAATTATGAATTCCCACTGTTACATGCCAAAAATATTTTACATTTACACACGCCTTTCTTCCCTGAAAACTTTGCAAAAGAGATCATTCTGGAAAACACTTTAGTTACTGCTGTGGAGGAAAGCAACAATTTGCATTAAGCATTGAAAAAGGTTACCTGCGGAGGTTGTGGAATCTCTGTAATTGGAGTTGTTTAAGGACAGGTTAGACAAACATCTGTTAGGTTGGTCTAGGTATACTTACTCATGCCACAGCATGGGTGGATGGACGAGGTCACCTTTGAGGACTCTTTCAGCCCTACATTTCTATGATTGTACAATTTAACATTGCTACTTTTCAGAAAGCAAAAAGAATACTGTATCAAAATGAAATTGCACAATAAAATTTTAGGTAGGCTGAAAATAATTTCCCAGATTGGTACAGATGGGCTTAAACCATAACAGCAAACCCAAGCCCCTAAGTCAGTAAATTTCAGTGAACATCAACTCCAGAGCCCAACTCTGTAACTTTAGTCTATTTCTAATTTCCAATAGCAGAATTGGAACCCAAGCTCTAGGAAAGTTGGGTTTTGATTCTGATTTCAGGTGTAAATTTTGTGACAAGGGTCCATTTCTACTGTTTTTGTTTTTCAGCTGTTTCTATAAGCTCAACCCTGTCCATCACCAAAACTCGTTTAAACATTCAATATTTACTACTAGTACCCGTTTACATTTTGAATACCTTTCATCCTAAAGGATATTCATGTACATACAGTTCTTTACCCATCACTGACATAAAAACCTGGCAGCTTTTAAACAATGCCCAAAATAGAAACACTATAGCTCAGTATAGGACACTAAATGAATAATATGATAGTCAACTGAAACTTCAAGAGAAATTGGATTTTCACCAGAATACTTATATGAACATCCTGCTCCTAGAAAAACAGCTGCATTTTGAGATCTGCAACTTTTGGCACTTTAGTACTTCAGGAAGTGAAGGAGGATTACTCACCTGCACTGATGGTGCTAGAACCACCACAGAAACCTTCCTAAACAGCTTCCTGCAACTGAGTTACTCCTCCCTTGAGCTGCCAGTGCAGCCTTAAGCTACAAGGGAAAGAGGTTCAATAAGGACTCACTTCCATGTAAACAGTTTGCATATGGTGCCCACTCTCATAACAGAGCACACCAGGAGAAGTCTGGAGTTAGCCTGAGGTAGCATCCCAAATATTCTAAATCAGCATCTGTTCTTTCCTCTCCTCCATCCCCTTCCCTCCCGCCAAGCAACAGCAGTAGCCAGGGGATGGACTAAAAGAGACTGGAGTCGTGAAGGTTTTGGGGTACTGAGAAATTGGGTAGGGAAAGATATATGGTGGTATTGGGAGGAAAAATAAAAGCGGATCTCAACATACAAACTTGCTTAGAACTGCCTAGAGCCACCCTTTTTATTTACAATGAATTGGTTACATTTATGTAGGGGAAAACCACAAAAAAATATTGCACTAGCCTCCCAGAGTCCTAAGACTCACCCTGGCAAAAGGTTTCAAAAAGATTGTTAATGATCAGAAGCAGTGAGGGCGCCAATTTTGCATTTCATTCTAAAGCCAGCACTCCCAAGCGCTCTGGCACTCCCAAGTCACATAAAAACATGCTGGGATATTGGTTCAATATTAATACAGTCCGACAGTCTGAATTTCCAACACTACTTCCTACAGCAGCTAAGTTTCAATGTGGATTTCACAGACTGTAAATTAGAGTTGAATTTTGCATACGTGGTTCTTCATTAGTTCTGTTCCTGGAAACAATGTAGCTGCAAAATTTTAACATGGGTTTTTTTTTCACCCTTAAACAGCACCTAATCCTTGCTTGGACTTGACATGCGAGTTTCTCTGTTTACTCAACCCTTCTGGGGCAGCTTGTGTATGTCCAGAAGGGAAATCTTTGATTAATGGAACATGCAGCGATCTGAGCCTTTCAGGTGAGTATTGGACATTGGTTAACAGATTGAACACAGGAAATGAGAATAATGATCAGTGTTTATGTCCTGGCAAAAAGCTAATCAAGAAGTGTTCCAAAACACTGTGATGTTGTACAATATATTTACTAATCTGGAACAGAAATGAATAGTGGAGCAAAAATTGGAGATGACACAAAAATATTTATGTTGCTCAAACAAAAGATTTACCAAACCTAAATGAGTGAACAGTAAAATGAGAGCTTATATTCATTGTTGACAAAGTAATAAGCATTATAAAGATAATTTGAACTACTTAAAAACATTGCTGGGTTCTTGGTTAATTGTTAATCACTCACAAAAAAGGCCTAAAAGACCATAAGTGTGGTTGGTCAAAGAACACCTCTGCTTAGAATCCAGCAGTCGTAAAAAACCAAAAGCATATATAAAGAAAGACATAGCAAATAAAACTGAAAACACTATTAGAGAATCATAGATATGTAGGGCTGGATGGGACCGTGAGATGTCAGCAAGTCCAGCCCTCTGCTCCAAGGCAGGACCAAGTAAACCTAGATCATCCCTGACAGGTTCATCTAACCTGTTCTTTAAAACCTCCAGTGATGGGGATTCCACAACCTCCCTTGGAAGCCTGCTTCAGATCTTGACTAGCTGTATAGTTAGAAAGTTTCTTCCTAATAGCTAACCTAAATCTCCCATGTGCCAGATTAAGCCAAATACTTCCTGCCATATCTCCAGTAGACAGGGCCAGCTCCAGGCACCATCCAAGGAATCATAGAATCTCAGGGTTGGAAGGGACCTTAGGAGGTCATCTAGTCCAACCCCCTGCTCAAAGCAGGACCAATCCTCAATTTTCACCCCAGATCCCTAAATGGCCCCCTCAAGGATTGAACTTACAACCCTGGGTTTAGCAGGCCAATCCTCAAACCACTGAGCTATCCCTCCCCCCAGCAGGTGCCTCGGGTGGCAAATCTTAAGGGGCGGCATTCCGTCCGTTCTTGGGGCGGCACTCCAGCCCCTTTGGTCTTCGGCGTCTCTCAGCTTCCTTCTTTCTTCAGTGGCACATTGGCGGCAGCTCCTTCAGTCCCCTTCTTTCTTCGGCAGCACTTCGGCAGCAGCTCCTTCCGTCCCCTTCTTTCTTCGGCGGCACTTCGGCAGCAGCTCTTCAGCAGCATGACTTCGGGTTTGCTTTCTTTTTTTTTTTTCTTCGCTGCTTGGGGCAGCAAAAAAGCTGGAGCCGGCCCTGCTAGTGGACATGAAGAACAGTTGATCATTGTCCTCTTTGTAACAGAACTTAACATATTAGAAGACTGTTATCAAGTTCCCCCCTCAATGTTCTTTTCTGAAGAATAAATGTAATGCTGACAGACCACCAGTCATCGGCGGGTTTGAACCTGGGACCTCTGGAGCTTAGTGCATGAGCCAAAAGCCAACTGGCTGTAGAGCAGGATCATTTTCTCTCTCTCTTGAAGTGGTCTCAGTGCCACTAGATGGGACAGAACACCACACCCAGAAGGTCTGGGGGTTACATAAACATGCCCAGTTTTTAATAACTTTTCCTCATAGATCAGGTTTTCTAAACTCTCTCATTTTTGTTGTTCTCCTCTGGACTCTCTCTAGTTTGTCCACATCTTTCCTAAAGCATGATGCCCAGAATTGGATGTGTGACCTGAGACCTCACCAATGCTGAGTACAGTGGGATATTACCTCCCATCTCTTACATATGACATTTCTGCTAATATACCTGAGAATATCAGCCTTTTTCACAACTGCATCACACTGATGACTCATTCAATTTTTGATCCACTATTTCCCCAGATCCTTTTCAGCAGTGCTACCACCTAGATGGTTATTCCCCACTTGGTAGTTGTGCATTAGATTTTTCCTTCCAAAATTAAGTACTTTGCACTTATCTGTATTGAATTTCACCTTGTGGATTTCAGATCAACTCTCCAATTTGTCAAGGCTGTTTTGAATTCTAATCCTCTCCTCTAATGTTTTTGCAGCCCCTCTCAGTTTGGTGTCATCTGCAAATATTATAAGTGTACTCTCTGCTCCGTTATTCAAGCCGTTTAGAAAAATATTGAATATTACCAGATCCAGGAATGGGCCCTTTGGGATCCCCAAGCTGTGTCCTCCCAGTCTGACAGTAATCCATTAATAACTAATCTTTGAGTACAGTGTTTCAGCCAGTTGTGCACCCACCTCATAGTAATTTCATCTAGACCACAAGAAAATGGACTTGCTGATATGGTAATTCCTGTGTTCCTATTAGATTGTAGAAAAAGAAAGTAAGTCACTTGTAAAATTACTGTTTATCCATTGAATATGAGTTATTTATAAAACATTATCTACTCAGGAATGCAGAGAAAAAGTAGCCGAGTGTATTTATAATCTCTCCTGCCTAGCCAGAATTCTCTCTTTAAAAATGTAGGATATAAGCTGTATTTTTCTGAAGAATTACATTGTTTGAGTAATACTGTTTTGATAACTGATTCACAGACAAGATGAACAGTATTCTTGCTGTACAGAAGAGAGTGCTAAAATATTAAAATAAAAGTTATTGTCATGGCATTTTAGGCTCAACCTGAAGAAGCAAATATCAAACTTGTTTTCCTGAGAATTCAGCCCTGTGTTAGCACATGCAAGAAATTCAGAAGTTTGATAGCTTTCAGACTTTTGAGTCCTTAACAAAATGATTAGAATCTTGAAATCTTTTGAGATTTATCAATCACAGATTAGGATTTCCTGTAAACGTGAGAAATCAAAATGTGCGAGTAGCAGAATTTTAATTATTTATAATTCTAGGTCTGTTAATATAAAGGATCTAGAATTTGGGGGAGTTGACCAGCTACCAAATCGCCCAAATAGAAATTTTGATATTAAGTCACACAATTCCAAATTTATTCTACCAAGTATTGAAAAGCCAAACTAATATAGCGATTTAGAAGTGTTTATGAAGTGAAATCAGTAAAACTATTCAATTTATCAGTGTTTTTAGTTCCTGTTCAAGAAAACTACACTTACTAGCAGTAAGGGTAAAACAGCAGCACACAGGCTAGGGTCTATATCTAACTAATTCATCTCTTTGTTTAGATAGAGTACAAGGTATGTAAAATAGGTCATAGCCATGCAGCTACATGAGTATTATCCATTACATTTACTACATTATGCTATATGGTTGGTGTAGAAAATATGTGCTTAAATACTGTTGCCCCTGGGCTAAGCAGTGGTCAATTTTGCGGCCTTGCAACAGGTCATTTTGTGGTGTTGGATGGTAACTGTCATAGCCAATGTCATAGCCAAATACATTGTAAAATGTTTATTTATACTCTACGTATTCTTACCTACACTATATACACGAGTCCTGTTACTGTTAAACCAAAATGGACCAAACCTCACATAGACAACTCTGGAAACCCCAGAGCAGTGACCCTGAACAACCACTAAGAATTGCTATCTTCATTGCTCCTCCAGGCATCATACTTTTTGCACAACTAATACAATATGTTCCACTTCTGGCTACCTCTCACTCTTAAGTCAGGAACCAGAAAAGCAGCAACAGAATCATGCTGGGTAGATTCAGTAGTGCTCAGCTGATTCATTACAGTATTTCTAAAAGATAAAGATAGAAAGCCTTAATATTATATTTAATATTGAAATTTAAGTATTGACAAATTACATTAAAGGAATGTTATTCTTTCTTTGGGAGTAACCTGCATCTGTAATTTCAGTAATGGACCCAACTTTACTGAACAACTGAGAGAATATACCTTATTGAACAACTGAGCTGCTAGGAAAGATATCGTCATAGGTGTAGGCAGTCTCATTTCCTTTTGAATGATGTGCAGCATGGAGACAAAAGAAGAGTGCTTGAAATGGCCAACCAACTTCTGGGACTCTGCAGTCAGTTTCCATAGTGGGTTTTGATGAGGAACTACAAAGCACATATGAAGCATTCCAAACAGCACACATTCTAGTTATTAAAAGCTTTTATTAAAAGCTTTTATTAAAAGCTCATTTTGGTGAGATGTAAAAGAAGTCAATATCCCTGAAACAGCATTTCCTTTCTGGCTTTGCTGCCAAAATCCTCCAAGTACAGCACATTGATCCTGTGTTAGAAGAAAGGATTATATGATTATGTTTTTAGTCTGTATTTCTTCTGTAACGTCCTGATCTGAAGTCAATAGAAAGACTCCTATTAATTTTAAAGGGCTTTGAATCAGGCCCTAAAAGAACAGAATCTAGCAGCTTTTAGTCAGAATCCTCACTTGCCATGCAACATTTTATACATATAAAAATAGGCTGTCTTCATTTTGTTGCTATTTGTTTTTCTGTTGTTGGTCAACCTTAATAATATAGTGACTGTAACTACACTATAGTTACATTGCACATTCCACTAAGGAATTAGGCTTTGCAATGCTGAACAGTACTGTACCTACCTTTAGCCACCTAGAAAATCACAGGAACAAACACTGCAGTCCACAGGGATGGAGTTAGGCGCTTAGACACCTTTATACAGTGAAAGGAGACATAGGCAACTAAGAAATGCAATCCACAAAAGCCTAAGCTAGCCAACAGAAGATGCCAAAAAAAGGGGTTTGTCCTAAGCCCTGACTATGTCTTGGAGATAAGCACCTATCTCTGCTTAGTAATCCATGAACAGGCACCTCTTCCTTAGAGCAAGGAGGCTTTAGGTGCCCGTTGTGATAATTTGGCCTACAAATGTGCCCTCATTGTGAGCTCAACTGTAAGAAGTATGCCAAAGTTCATAAGATGACACAATAACCTATAATAATAAATGTTGAAGTGAAATGATACAGACGGGAGACATAGACTAAATTAGTCCAAACAAAAAAGCCTATTGATATAACTCAAGGAATGTGTTACGATCATGCTTGGTGAACAAGAAAACTGGAATAGAAATCAATGAACCAAAAGTGGTGTGTTAGAAAGTAGGCCTAATTAATGGACAAAATAATGAGAGGATGGGCTATTCCAACCACCATTCCCTTTGGGGGTCCTTAAAAAAGAGATTTTGGGGAGAAAAATTGAGCTTCACTATCATGGCTACCATTCTCCCTGTCTCTTGGGACACTGGGCCTTTGTTGTCCTAATCCTGAGAGATGTCTTGACCAGGCCAGAGAGCAGGACCCAGATGATATTGCCATCTCTGCTGACTCCAGATGAATCGCAAATACCCCCGAGGTGAAATGGGATTGAAGTTTTAACAGCAAGAGCAACAATACCAGTTCCAGGCCATCTCAATAAAATTATCCCCCCACCCCAAAAATAGAACGGTTATCACCATCTTTGATACCCTTAAGAGACTGTCAAACAAGTTTGTTTTTTTTTTCTAAAACTCTCTCCAGCTAAAAGGAACAACAGTCATTCTCGTTCTCTCTCTTTCTCTGGCCCAATAATTATTTAGTATTTGTTCACAGGGGACCAGTCATTGGGCCAGAGAGAGCATGTAAAAATTATTCTGTAGTCCAGTGGTTAAGGCACCCAGGGTCCAGTCCCTCTGCTCCAATTACTATTTCTCTAAAGTGAACACCTTCAACAGGACAGTCTGAGGGACCCCTACATGAGACTATCCATAGGTCATTGGTTAGAACATTCCCCTGAAAGGTAGGCCACCTGTGTTCAAATCCCTTCTTCCTATCAGGCAAAGGGGATAATTGAATCTTCCACATCCCAAACCAGTGGGCTAAAAGTAATAATGTGGGAGGCATCACTATCAGCACAAGTAGAGTTTGAATGGGACCAGATCCAGTAGGTGGCTTCTGCTCATACCTACCGGATAGGCCCCACACTTGACTTACACGGCCGAACACCTATCTTCTCCTGGTTCATAAATTGCTCTGCGACTTAGGTGGGAAATAGGTATCCAGACACCTGGGAGTGAGGCAGCAGTGTGCATGCTCAGAGGTGGAAACATATATGCTGAGGGAACTTTTACCCTGAACACGTGGGCGCCGACCGACTTTAGGCACCTACAGAGTTCAACAGGATTTCTGTGGATCGCAGTGGAGTCTAAAACTGGGATTTAGGCACCTATATCTGAGACTTAGGTGCCTGAGTACTTTGGTGGATCAGGGACCATTAATTTATACAAATGAATAGTTAATCACGACTGAATTACTTATTAGTACTTCTTTGGTGGTGTTCTTAATATATACACTATTAGAAGCTAGATATACTAACTACATTATATTGGTATGGTAATTATTTTCAGTGATGTAGTGAATTTTCCAGTTATCTGAATTCATTGTAATTACATGCATCAAAAAGCATAACCACACTGTGATTGCACTGTGATGTTTAACTATAGCATAATTCCAATGACACTACTATCCAGTGTGACCATTGGTTTATTGTACAGCACTTAGATGATTATTATCAGGTCTAATATGAACATGTGGGAAAGGAGCTAATGAAGTTTCAGTAATTTAATGAACTACCAAAAACACAAGTTCACCATAGTAAAAATGGGCTGGTTATCTACAGCCATCAGTGCACCTAAAGCAGTGTAAATTATTATCTTTGTTTCTGGGGAATGAATGTTTCAAGACTTCCTTCTGGCTGCATACACTTTGAGAAGTGCCTGGCTGAGTCTGTATGGTTATTCTAAACAAATGACACTCCCTCATTTTAGCTGATCAGACCTCATTTCTACAAGCTTTTGTATGGTTAATGTGAAGTACCCTACTGCTTTGCCTTAGAGATCGTGACTTTGCTCAACTTGTGTTTGTTTTCACTCAGTTTATCCCAGAAATCGTCAAAACAGATGTTATTACTCAAGCTCTGCCTCATTGGGTTTTGTTTTTTTCATGAAATTCTTCATAGCAGTTATTAGCATTGATATGTCATAATAGCATGGATCCATTGATCTATCTGTTTTTCTTTATAAACACTGTACAATGAATTCTGAACATTGACTCCTCAATAGATTTGTGTACAAACTGAGTGCATACTGCACATTTCTCAATATTGCTAATTAATTATCCTATAATTGAAAAGCATATATTTGGGACCTTTACAGCTCTTTATAATCAGTTGTCTTTTTAAGCTGGTATCTGTTACAACTGATTAGTATTCTGAATGTATCTAATATTTTACTAACAAAATCAAAAACGTTTCATATCCAATTCTTTCTTACTCTTGTAGAAGTGTTCAGCTGATCTCTTGAGTAGTTAATTCCAATTGATGGAGTACAGCTTTGTTTCTAATTTATATATTAACAAAAGCAGACCTGTTTTTCTGTTTCGGAGATAAGCTGTATTTTTCAGATGGATTGAGCATTGCTTCGGATTCCAGCAGAGAGTGCTGGATTTGCACTAGTTATGTTTGTTATGTCTAATGTTGTATAGTACAATGAAACTAAAAATGTGCCAAAAAGATGAGTTTAAATTTCAGTACAGAGATTTGCACTGGAAGAAAGTTGTATGTAGCACTTCCATCTGAATAAACACTTGTAATGGAAAGTTTACATGAATTCTAGATTCCTAATTTGAACATTTACCAGTTACATTTAAAATACAGAATGTTTGTGCTTTCTTGGCTGCATGAAAAGTTTCAGTAAAAACTGCACAGATTCAGATCAAAATGTTCAATCTGTGCCACATTTGTGTTTTCTTTCGTAGTTTCAGCTTTTCATGTAGCAAACAGCACAGTGAGCATACTTATAAAGCTATTTCTCTTTTGAAAGATTCTTCTGGTTAGAGGCATACTACCTGTATTTTAAAAGGAGAATATACCACTGGAACTGGTAATATAAGTTCAAGAACTATCAATAGTTTTTTGTTTGTTTGTTTTTTGCCACAGTTTGCCACCTTTCGTGGCCTTCTCTTTCACTTTGGGCTGTAAAATAAAATTCTATTTTTCGATGAGATCACACTGTCTGAGAAATGCTTGCTCATAACTTCCCCCCCCTCTCTTTAAGATGGCAGAACCGGCTAACAGGAACTTTTTAAAATCAAAAAGGTGCAATTTTTGAAGTGGATTCAACAGTCTTCAAAGGGAAAGTTGTGCTTGCAGCTTGCAGATAGGCTGTGTCATAGATCAGGACTAGATTCCAGACAAATGCAGCCCTAGAGAGTACCCTGCAGAGCAGGAAGGGCTCTTCAGCTGGATAGAAAAGATCACACTGCTTTGGCATAAGGCTATAAAATCCTTGAATTTACTTTTGTCACTCAGCTGGGAAAGTGGCAAACTGCACTCTCAAGAGTAAGCAAGAGACTAAAATATCCTCCGATTTCCTGAAATGAGTTCTCTCCTCCTTGGAGAAAGATGTGGGAGTCCTTCCTCCTCCTTCTCCCCATAATTTAGTTCATTAAGCTGTTACTACAGAGGCTTCTCCACCCGTTTGGTGTCTTCCAGCCCAGGGGATGAGCACAGAGCCATGCCTTTCCCAAGAGATGAAATCACTTAGTAAAGAAGAAAATTTCTCTCTCCCAAGAGAGGACTGTAGTCCCAAACACCCAAAAAGCTGAAAATGTCTAAAAAGACAAAAAAGTATTGCATTACTGCCTCCTCAAATGCTTCATCTATGGGGAAAGGTCGGCTCTTTTACTCTCAGTCGGTGAAAACTGTCAAAGATCAGCACAAGAGATTTTGTGCCTTGATCTTTCTGAGAAATATGTCACAAGGTTACTAACACAAGAAGCATGCAGCCAAATCAAAAGGAAGAATGGAAGAAAAAGTATCCAAGTAAATACTTTTCTTCCAAATTAAAGTCAAAGGAAACTATATCAGTCCATTCTTTCTCTGAAAAAATTATAATATCTTACTTGGAAAATCCATGAAGTAACAACAGAATAAATTGCCATACTGAAATACAATAAAATTACAGGGTCTAGAACCTTTTTCTTCCATTCCTTAATTAAATAGATGATTAATTCCTTGAATAGAACTTTTTTCCCATAAAAGGTTCAAGAAACAAGAAAGTCAAGAGCACTTTAAGTTGGGACTTTGAAACATATTCAGCATCCTTCAAAGAAGCCCTGAACAAAATTTGATCTGATCCAGATGGTAGTAACCTATGTAACAATGAAGAACAAAACCATGTAGATTTGCATCAGCAGGCTTCAAGGAAAGTAGAGCTTTTTCACAGGACAATGAGACAATGAAAGTCATAATCTTCACAGAAAATCACCTATCTGAATATCATTAGTACAGATCATAAAAACAGAAGGCAGAGTGGTTCAGCATGGAAACAGAAAATCATGCAGAGCTATTGCTGAACTTTCAAGTCTTCTTATAAAAAGAAGATACCTTTGAAGCATCACAATCTATCTGCCAACAAGTCAAAACACTCTATGCTTCTCAAAGGAAAAATACATCAGAGTCCTGGGAGTGGGCAACCTATCTCATCCCTGGCCCTAATATGGAGTTACTTGAACTCTTAATATCAGCATCAAATAAAAATAGTATAAATCAAGCATACTCTTCATAACTTGAGTGGCTGAGGAGGCCTTGATTCTCTGTCCGAACTAGAGATGGCCTTGGTTCCTCCTGGACAGTGGTTAAGCTGTACAAGCCTCTACACCAGGGACCCCTGCACAGCCCATATTTGAGCAGCCTCAACCTCACTCTTGAAAGAAGTATGTTCACTGAATCAGATTATTCTCATTAAATCACTAAGATTCTCTTCATTTACTCAAGTATCAGAGGGGTAACCGTGTTAGTCTGGATTTGTAGAAGCGACAAAGGGTCCTGTGGTACATTATAGACTAACAGAGGTATTGGAGCATAAGCTTTCGTGGGTGAATACCCACTTCTTCGGATGCAAGCAGTGGACACTGCTTGCATCCGAAGAAGTGGGTATTCACCCACGAAAGCTTATGCTCCAATACCTCTGTTAGTCTATAAGGTGCCACAGGACCCTTTGTCGCTTCTTCATTTACTGATGTTCCAGTACTCAGAAAATATATATGTCATCTGCAAAAAGGAAAAAGAAAAAGAAGAAGACGGCGATGACAAATCACTATCCAGGATCCAGGAGTTTAAGCTGTTCTACAGATCCTTTAGGATGAGATCTTGAAGCACTCATCTTCTGGTTTCTGCAGATAGCCAGGTTACCTAATCCACTTTGCAAAATCATTTTATCTCAATAGAAGGTAATACATTTGGTCATTCAACCCTTTTTTTCTGCTTCTTTTGAACCATCTCACTTATGGATCCTTATTTTCTATCATTCAAAACTGCTTCCTTATAGCTAGCCTCCGCAAGGCAAATATTCAAAATTGCACTTAGTGGAAGTATCCTACTGTGCTTTACACAGTTAAAGTTGTTGTTATTTCATATTGTGTGTTATGATAAATATGCATGTCTCTACATTTGATAAAAATAATTTGTTAGTTTATTATGAAGACAGCATGTTTTTATTACATTTCTGTTAAGAGGTGGGGTTTTGTAAAAGATGTTACATACATTGTTTGTCCTTAGCAATCTTAATTTTGTTATTGTGTTTCAGAGATACACATCCTTTTTGTAGGTTTAATAAAGAACAAGTTTATTAAATTTTAAATAATTGGGTTGGACAGGTCACAAAATTATTAAGTTCAAAGAATGAACCAAACTAATAATGGCTCATGGCCAGATCTGTATTCCTGATCCAGCAAAGAATTTAAGCATGTGACTATTCACATACGAAAGTTAAGCTTGAATTTAAATGCTTTGCTGGATTGGGTCCTCAATGTGCAACTGACATAATATGTACGCTCACTACATAGCTAAATTAGCTATGTACCTGTTTACATCCCAGCTTTTACTTTCAACATTAATAGGTATTACAGAATAATTATAAATGACTGTGTCAGAACCAAGCTTAGAACTCAAGACTCTTGACTTCATAGTCCCTACCCGTTTGGCAACAATGCCTTCTATCCAAGCCATTAAATCTGTCTGTGCTTTACTTACTTTATTTGCAAAAAATGTGATTCTTAATAATACTTTGCACTTACAGAGCTTTTTTCTTTTATAGGTTTCAGTGCTTTTATTCAAAAGTGAATAGGTTTATTGAAAATCAATTAGACTTGTGCTCCTCTATCATTGGGTGCTTAAAAAATCCCCCTCTCCTACCCTGATATCTCAGTTGTCTTATATACAGAGCATCTTGTACGTGTGGTACTGTTGTCTAGTGAGAAAGTTATGGGTCTTCCATCTCCTTGTTTTGCCATAAACTTTCAATGTAATTTTTAGGAATCACATAACTCTTTGTTCCTCTGTTACCCCTCTGGAAATGGATCTGTACACATTTTCCCCTGATCAGAGGAATTATTTTGATTGGGAATTGAAGGAGGATAAATTTTACCAGGTTGGGGGGCAGCGGAAGGAGGTAGGGAGAATTTTTTGCATTTTTCAGAAGTAGTCTGGACCAAAGACCTCAATGACAAACATACTCTGTTGTCTTTTTTTTTCCTGATGGCTACAGTGATAGAGAACCATATCAAGTAGGAAGACAGTAAATGACATTTTGATTTTTTTAAGGAGAAAACAAGCAGAATTTTATGTGAATGGGTGTGTAAAACCCATTAGCCCTATATTATGTATTATACTGAAGCCAAAAGAGAGAGAATCCTTCTTTTGCTTCCCTTGAGATGACCTTTCCCTATATTCCACCTTTCTTTCTTTTAGGATCTCAGGGCTTGCTACTTCCCCATGATGTAACAGACTGAGAGAGAGAGAGAGAGATCATGATAAATAATAGAAAGTGAATTACTTCATCATTTCCTCATTTCAATGTTTCCTGAATCTGACCCACCCACATTTTTGCGAACAATTAAGTCTTTGATTTCAGTTCTTTTTAGGAAGTAGTACACATAGGGGTTTTTTTCTTTAAGAAGAGAAAGAAGAGTGGAAGAGAGAGGACACACAGTAATGTATATGTATATCTATATAAGTAGTTCACAGTTAGAATAATGTGCGTTTTTGGTTTCCTGGCAGTATCATAAAATTGAAAAGCTTGTTTTGGGTCACACTGAAAACACATTTTTTTCCAAAAAGTGAAAGAAAAAAATTGATACCAAATGAAACATCTTACTCAGCCTGAAATGCAGCTTGTCTTTAGACTCTGAGCATTTTTAACATTTAATTTTTAAAATAAAATTAAAGGAAATTTCAAAATAAAAAGTTGGTTTGAATTGAAAAATTGCATATCTTATTAGTTTTAGTTTTTTCCAACTAAAACAGTTTGGCAAAAAGTGCACAAATTCCTGAAACATTTCAGTGACACCATATTTGCATTTTCCACCAAAAAAAGCGTTCAGAGTTTGGAATCCTTGCATAATCAGGTGGATTATAACTCTGTGCTCCAAATAGTAAACACATTGATTATGTTCCTAATTCATCTGCTTCAAGTGATTTGTCTTTTGTCAATTTAAATAACAGAATATAAACCTTAGCATAAACTTTCTTCTGAGCTTCTCTATTCCAAGTTTTTGCCCCCCACATTATCCCTCTGTTCATGCCTTCATTTCCTACCACCCCAGAAACATTGTCAGCCTTTCTTATATCCTGATTGCAGTTGATAAGATTCAAACTGGAACAGGTATAGAGAAGGGCTACTAGGATAATCCGAGGAATAGAAAACCTGTCTTATGGAAGGAGACTCAAGCTTGTTTAGCCTAACCAAAAGAAGGCTGAGGGGAGATATGATTGCTCTCTATAAATATATCAGAGGGATAAATACCAGGGAGGGAGAGAATGATTTAAGCTCAGTACCAATGTGTACACAAGAACAAATGGATATAAACTGGCCATCAGGAAGTTTAGGCTTGAAATTAGATGAAGGTTTCTAACCATCAGAGGAGTGAAGTTCTGGAACAGCCTTCCAAGGGAAGCACTGGGGACAAAAGACATATCTGGCTTCAAGAGTAAACTTGATAAGTTTATGGAGGAGATGGTATGATAGGCAATTAATTGATCTTTGATTATCAGCGGTAAATATTCCCAATGGCCTGTGATGGGATGTTAGATGGGGTGGGATCTGAGTTACTACAGAGAATTCTTTCCTGGGTGTCTGGCAGGTGAGTCTTGCCCACATGCTCAGGGTTTAGCTGATCACCATATTTGAGGTCAGGAATGAATTTTCCTCCAGGGCAGATTGGCAGAGGCCCTGAGGGTTTTTTGCCTTCCTCTGCAGCTTGGGGCACAGGTCACTTGCTGGAGGATTCTCTGCACCTTGAAGTCTTTAAACTATGATTTGAGGACTTCAGTAGAAGTTAGAGGTTTATTACATTAAGGGGTGGGTAAGATTCAGTGACCTGAATTGTGCAGGAGGTCAGACTAGATGATCATAATGGTCCCTTCTGACCTTAAAGTCTATGAGGCTATGAGTCAGGAAGAATAATTTTGCATCTTGACATAGGTTTCTAGCCTCTAACATCAAGGCTACTTATTTAAAAAGTCCGACATTCCTACATGGGGTTGTAGAACTCTGCCACTCTGTTACATCTTGAAACCCTACTTTTAAAATTTCTAAATTAATAAAATCCAAAATTGTTGTAGCTTTGCTGGTTGTTAATTATTTCATATAAAAATTATATTAACATTCTTGAACTAACTTATTTTATAAAGAAAATAAATTGATAAGGAATATTGGCTGTTTATATTTTTCTGTGTGTTTCTATGGGGACCTATTCATTCCAGCATCAAAGAATTATTTTAATAATTGCTCTATTTCTGGTGACATCAGCTATAACCAAAATAAAGGAAAATATTTCCTTTTTCTCTATTTTTTCAAAACACACAATTGTTCAGATTCTCCCCTTAAATATTATAAATGTGCAAACCAGTGAGATTGCAAAAGTTTAACTAAGTTCCATATTTGACCGAATAAATTAGTACTATTTTTGTGGAAATTTTCATGAATGTGTATCTCAGTATGAATAAAGAAATACACTTTGAACTGTATAAAAGGATGTATCAAAGGAGTCCATCTTAATCCATTCAGATCATCCAATCCTACAGTAATCTAGAAGAAATAGAAACCTTTGTTATATTTTGTTTTAGCTCCAAAACACTAATCTTAGGAAACATCTATATTTCTGGTGGACATAATACTGAATTCTTTCTGGAGATTTGTGACATCCTTTTTCTTAAAATGGACACTTCTGCAATTGTAGACCAAGACTGGAATGCAGGAATAGACAGACATTTTAATTAGTTCAACTTCACATGATCCATTTTGTAAGCGATGGAAAGATAGCCCAAACTGGATTTGAAAGCTGTCTGGATATTTAAGCAACCTAACGATTATAATTATTTGGACTTTTCAGCATTGTATACATGATATTCTACAATTGATTTCTTCTTGATGTCACTGAATGTTTTGTGCATTGCAACAGACATAAATATATTAATTTCTTGATGTGTTCTGATGCTGTTACCAAAGTAGGCACCACTGTAATGGAAGACAGTAGGTTTATTCTTGAGCTGAATTTGGTTTCAAGAGTATTATTATTTATGTTACATAGTGCTTAGGGCCTAGAAGAGACTGATGTTTGCAAGTGTAAAGTGATTATCTCTAAACATGTTAGTTCTGCATGTTGGGAGGGTGCGGGGGAGGCAGAAAGGATGGAATAGGATGTAATCAATTATTTTATGGCCAAGGTCCAAATTTCTTGTTAAAGGTATAGTCAAAGTCCAGACTCCAGAGAAAATAACATTAAATTAATAATGATAATAATAAGTGAATACAAAGATTTTATGGCTCATTCAAAAGTGTGTGGTGGTCCAGATTTGGCCCGCTGTCTGCCTATTGACTACCCTGGCTAGAGGGTTGGTTGGTTTGTTTTTAAGTCCTTTGGGTGGCGGGTGAATTAGGAGGCTATTAGCTGAACAGAAAGACAAAGGCAGAGAGGGAATAGAAGGGAAAGAGTTAAGAGGGCTAGGGGAAGAGAGTGCATGAGGGCAAGCCAGGTGAGATAGGAGAGTATAGTTTTCCCAAGTCCCCCAGATGGAAACTAAATTCTGATTCTGCAGCCCTTAAAATTGAAGTATTTCAAATGAGTAATCATTTTCTCTGATTATTTGAAATAGAATTTTTGAAAAGCCCAGTAACCTTTATAAATTTTTACTACAGAGGATACATGTAAACTGACTTGTGAAAATGGAGGAAGATGCATTATGAATGAGAAGGGTGATTTAAGATGTCACTGTTGGCCAAGCTATTCTGGAGAAAGATGTGAAACCAACCACTGTTACAATTACTGTCAAAATGGAGGAACTTGTGTAGCCTCTGCTCTTGGTAAGTATTTGCATGAAGCTTCTATACTTTTATCTTGACCAAAATGTTTGGATTTATTCTACACATGTACCCCGCCTTTCCTTGAACTATTTGCTGTAACCTTTTAATGGATTTCAAAATTTCTGTCCACACATAAAGCCTCTCCTCCTCAACTTTGTTCTGAAAACCTACTACAAATCCCTTACATTATGTAAACCCTGTCTGTCTTGTTAGGATAATGCCATAATAGGGTTCTTTAACTGGAGGTAGGGCTTTTTCCATGATCGCTGCTTTCTCCTGCTGCTCTCATCAGAGTGCTGGGCACCTGATGACTACCCTGCTTTCCACAAGATGGAGCTTTTCCTCTACCCCATAGCAGATCATCATCATACTGACCTCTACATTGTTTTATACCAATGCCTCTCTTGGCAAGAGGAATGAAAACACTTCCCTTTATTAAATGTGAAACAGACATTTGAGACAATATCCAAAGCCTGCAGCTTTGGTATAGGCAGGGCCAGCTCCAGGCACCAGCCGACCAAGCACATGCTTGGGGCGGCACCTGTGGGGGGCGGGGGGAGACAGCGCTCAAGGGTTGTTGTTTTTTTTTAAACAACAACCCGGGTTCTTCCCAGCCCGCGCTGCCCACCAGCGCCCCAGCCGGGGGAGCGGGGCGGCGGGCGGCTTTTTTGCGTAGGACTGCAAAAAAGCCAGAGCTGGCCCTGGGTATAGGTAACCTGCTGTTTCTATAGCATGCTGATCAGGATGGTATGGACCTGTGTATTCAAGCCACAAGTCTTGTTCCTTCTGGCCCCAGGGCAAGATTGGCTCCTCTGCAGCCGTAATTAAGATAAATTGTCATGTTATGATATTTGAGGATGTGATTAAGCACATACTATAGTACTCTAATGTGTGTTAGTTTACACTATATGTGTCCTTTAAGATTTCCAAAAAAATATTTGTGAATATTCTAAGTACAATAGTTTTCCCTTAGGTAGTATATACAGTGGGTTTGAATAGATTCACCATTACACTGCTCAGTAAAGGGGCTTCAAAGTGGGCGGAAATGTAACTTACATGCATTTTAAAACACCTTTACGTTTCCAGACAGGTGTAATCAGGTCTTAGCATAATGGAGAATCAAGCCCTAAAAATCTATTTCTGACTCAAAATAGTTTCAGCATTATTGGAGTTGGGCTCAAATAGTAACCCAAATGTATCCTAAATAAATAAATACAAATTCCTTCTTGATATTCTGATACTATAAATAAAATGAGTCCGGATAAGGAAATGTTTTTCCAGTGTGTGCATATAAATTCTGTTCTCTTTTACCACCAAATAATAAATAATAATTTGATAACTGATTAAGTCAATTGTAGAGTGTTGTTCATTTTTAAAAAACATTATTGTGTTAATTTTTTGTTGAGTATTATGTGTTGTAGAACCTCATCTGCACACAAATGTTAATTTGTTAAGCAAATCCCACTGGCAGTTCATGGATTTATTCATTGTTGGTTTACTTACAGTTAAGCCTTTTGGCAAATTCCTATGTGGACATTATATAACTAGAGTTGGGCAGCTTTAATTAAAATTTATAAGTTTATGACAGTTGTATTGAACTACAATAATTGAACAAAGAAAATGTCATCGGTTAATTAAAAGCACCCATCAGAGAGATCTAATTAAAAGTTTGGATAATAGTAATGAATGTTTTCCAGCAAACCAAATTAACAGGATTTTTTAAAAAAATAATTAACATTAACAGTAAAAGTCTAATCATAATACAATTGCTTTTCTCTTACAGAACAAAAGTACAAAATAAAATAATAGAGCAATAAGTGAGCTTATTGAAAACATTAACAAGGTTTAGGAAGATCACAAAATTAGATAAACCTGTATTCCTAGTATGTTTACAGGAAGTAGAATTCTTGATTAGAATAATTTGAAATAAGTAGAAAATCAAATTGGCTATTCCTTGGCACAGGTAAAAGAACAGTTGATGAAGTATGTATGCTGCTTTAAAAGCCTTCTAAATATCAGTCTTAATAGATTTAAAATTGCAGTATAATCTGCCTTTTTTTAAACCAATGTATGGAGCTGCTCTTTGATGGAGACTTATAAGACATCAGGGCAGATTTTTGGCCCACCCTGAACAACTCATTTGTACTCTTCACTTGTCACAAAGAGACCAGAATTTTCCTTAAACAGAGAAGCTGGGGTTATTAAAAATGGGATAATGCCCAACTGGTATTGAAGTAGTGTAGCTATCGCAAAATCATTACCTCTGTCCACCATCAGTTGGGGAATGCTGGGGATGAGATGGAGCCTAGCTGGAGTTCAAGATGCTATGTTGATCCATAGTTAGCACAATGGTCCTTAAGAAGCCACTGCAAACAGCATTGTTTAGAACAGTCCCAAGACTGCTCTAATTTACCCCATGGGCCAAACTAGCCCGTCTTCCCCCAAGATTCAGAGAGGGCATACCTTGGTTCTACCAAAGGATCAAGCCCTAAATTTCAAATTAGTAACTGTGTATACTAAAAAAATTCCCCAATAAAACCTCCCTCCCCTGACGGGTCTTCAGACTCATGAATGTGAATTATCGTGGACACACAAACTGTAGATGTTGATTATACCACACAAGCTATCCTTTAACATACTATCTTTGAACTCCTTATATTAGACTGCACTGTTTCTGTAAGAATGGTATCAAATAGGATAGAAAAATGAAAGACAGTGTACATATTCCTATACACCAAGTGAATACAGTAAAATCTGCCAAGAGCAACCACTCATGGGAGTTAGTAAAAGTGGGCACTTATAAGAGATAGTCTCTCTTCAAAGGTTTGCACACAAGAGAACGGTGGTGTTCCATGGCTTCTACAAGTAGTCTCTTATGACAGGTGGTCTCTCTTCAGAGGTGGTCTCTAAGGGAAGTTTTGCTGTATTTCAATTCCTGGTTCTGAGTCTACTGTTGCCAGAGTGAACAAAGATGTAATCTCGGATAATGTAGACATTCAACTAGATGATTTGAAATTTCAGCAAACAGAGTTTTTAGTTTTAAAAAAAACATAATGCATATAAAAATTCTCACCATTTCTCTCTGTAATGAAATGAAATAATTCTATCAACTGTGTACTTCACCTAATACACAAAGCAGTATCTTCAGGCTTTCCTTCCAAGAGACTTCATTCAATATAACAACATAAAAACTGTTTCTCGGTTATTTCAAATTGGACATACCCTGAGCCAACCCAGGTGAATGTCCACTTTTAGACTGGTCCTTATTCTTAACTCTTCTCATATATAATTCATATTATGAATTTAAGATGATGGCTAGATTGAGAAAAGACAATCTCATAGACACTAGAGGGAGAAAGTACTGACGTATTTATTTTTGCAGATGAACAGGACCATTTATTTGCTACCATATAGCAGTCTAAACCTTTAGAGGAGGATCTAAAATCTTCTATGTAATCTGATCACAACCCAAACTATAGATGTTGATCTCCCCCATCCACTTACATGGCTGACTATTCTTTCTAAGAAACATTTTATCTGAGTCCTACAAACTTCCCATTCTCAGGTGGTTTGCTCATATCCTGCTGCCACAAGATAACTACATGTGCCTCCGGTATCACATCTGCTTTACCTACCCTCAAAAGTTTTTTATAAAATCAAAACAAGATACACTCTAATTAGCTTACTAAAATGCTGTACAAAACATTTGAAAAATGCATAATAACTGGAATATATTTTTGCTGATTGTTCCCCATTCCATCAGTTTTCATGTGTTAAAGATACTGTAAGACTCAATAGTCATTCATATTTATTTTTCCATTTTTTACAAGGTAGTCTGACCTCAAGAATTAGTGACTTCCAACTATATTAAGCAAAATATACTTTTTCAGTTTTTAAGACTATATAAATACATTGTTGGTTCTTTATTTTAAGTTATTTTTATTTGTTTATATTTACAAGCATTTAATAGGCATAGTATCTGGGCACAATTTACATTATTTAGGTCAGGGCCAAACAAAATTCACTTCAAAATAGGGAATATGTACTTTATGAACCCCCAAATCAATTGAACTATCTATCCTGAAAGAAGCAGAGACAGCAAATACCAGAGAACAGACTAAACACCAATACATTTAGAAACATTGCAGTTAGTAGAAATCTTGCATCACACTCTAAAATTGGCCAGGGTGGAGACAGACATAGTTGCAGCAGGAGTCAGCTTTCACTAACTTAAAGAGATGGCATTCTCTAGTGTAGAGCTTGTCCAACTGGAGCATGTGCTGAAAATGTGGTGTCTCAAAAGTTGCTGCCTTCTTCCTGCTTTTACAGGCACTTAAGTTTGGAGAACACAATGTAGACATTTAATTACAGGAACTTCCACAAGGGGATAATTCATTGATGGAGATGGAAGAGGTGTGGCCAACATATGGGGGATAGGTAGGCAGGGCCGGCTTTAGGAAGTGCGGGGCCCCATGCGAACAGTGTCAATGGGGCCCCTCCACCGAAACGCCGCTGAACACAGCGGCAGCGATTGAGCTGCCGCTGAAGTGCTGCCGAAGAGACGGATGTTGCGGGGCCCTGACACGGACGTTGCGGGGCCCGATTCCTCAGAATCAGGTGAATCGGCCTAAAGCTGGCCCTGTAGGTAGGGGAAGAGGAAGACAATGTTGCCATGAAGCAAGTGCTGTAGAGTATGCTAATTGAGGAACAGAAAAACTCGGGAGGTTAAAGATGAAAGAAAGAGCAAAAAGGATATAGTGTCAATGTATTTTATTTTACCTTTAGAACACAAGTTGACACAAGACTGTTGTATGATTATGATTCCCACCTTAAGATGGTTGGGTGTACATATGGCAAACTTGTAAAAATGTTCTCCATGCTATTATCTGATTCTGATTCTTAGCATTATTCATCAGTAGATCTCAAAGCATTTTTTAAAGGATACCACTATTATTTCCATCCCTGTTTTACAAATGGGACACAGAAAAATGATGTGACATACCCTAGGTCATATCACAGGCTGGTGGCTGAGCTGAGAATAGAACCCAGGTTTTCTGAATGCTAGGACACTGTTCTGTCCACCAGACCACACTACCTCCTTGGTGCAGGGTACTCTGGTGTGGTCATTGCATGAGTTTCAATAAAACAGTCTGAGAAGTATTTTAAAATTTGAAGATAGAAGATGCTTTATAAGAGCTAAGCATTATTTAAAAAAATATTATTTAGGATGATAACTGCATATTAATGGAAAATGAACTGCTAGCATTTCTAGCTGACACATTAAAATATATGACAAAAAGTAGGTTTTAGGATAAAGTAAAATAAATCTTCACATAACTGTCAAACTGGCCTATTTGTAAGCCTACTGCTGCACAGAAGAGAATAAAATTCTCCCATGAACAGGCAAAATACACTTTCCCCATCACTTTTTAAAAAGAAGAGCTTGACAAGAAAACATAGGATTCAAACTTTTAGATCTTATTTTGTCATTATTATTTTTTAATACTCTTATGTACCAGACAACAATGATTTAACTCAAAACTGTCTGAAACCACTTAACCCAGTGGCAAGAATCCAAATACAAAATATACAAGAGTACAACTCTGAGTCATTTGCCAAAAAAAAAATTGCATGTCAGCATCTGAATTCAATATCGTTGATTTGGTGCTTAGAGAACAAGAGACATATTTTGATGAATAGGAAGGTTACTGCATATTCAACCAAGTTGGAGCTATTTTAAGTTGATGATTTCATTCCTACAGAACAAGTTATAGGAAGAAATTGGCTAATTGAGCACTAATCTCATGGGAACAATGTACAAACATTTCAATTTAGCATTCACTAAAACAGCGAAAGAAAATATTGAAAAAGGAATAGGAAAAAAGTGAAGGGAAGAATGTGGAGGAGGAGAAGAGGTAATAGGAGAAGAGAGAAAAGGGGAGAAGGAAAATATAAATAAGGCTTAGTCCCATCTGCCAGAGAGGAGATTTTGACCACATTTCTTTCCTCAAAGAACTTTCTGTGAGGCACTGAGACTATAATGACAGGTATGATATAAAAATGTGCATAGATAGGAAGAAAAATCAGAGATTCAGTTATTGTGTTTAATTTAATTAAGTTGTAGGACACTGACCAAAAGATATTGGAGAAACTATGAAAGGTCATATAGAGAAGCGGATATGAAAGTTGTGAATAGTATAGTGGTAATAAGTGGCACTAGAAGAGTGGATGAGATCACCCAGGGACAAGTGTGAAAAGTGGGGAACTAGACCAGACCATTGAGGAACACAAAAAGGGAGAAAGAAGGAAGATCCAATGAAGGTTATGCTGAAGGAGTAAACAGCAAGATAGAAGAGAACCAGGCAAGGACACAGTCACAAAGCCCAAGGAAGAAAGAATTGAAGAAGTAGTGAGCGGTTGATGGTGTAGCAGAAAGATCAAGGATAATTAATATGGAGAAGAGGACGAGTGATTCCCAGTGCAGGTAGACAGGCTCATGCTAGCTCAGCTCACGTTAGCATGTGAAAATAAGAAGTGTGGATGTTATGGGGCTAGTGGCATATAGAGCTAGTCATCCAAGTCCAAACCCGCCTGAACCCCTGGGTCCAAGGTTGGCCGCTAGCCTGAGCCACCTCCAGTGCTCCAGTGTCCACCCTGCTTTTTTTATAGCATGCTTGCTCAAGGTGAGCTAGCATGAGTCTCTACTCCAGGCTGGGAATCACACTTCCCAATTGCAGACATATCTTGAAACTCTTAAAAGAGATCATTTACTGGCTATTGTGAAAACAGTTTCAGTGGAACGGGGATAGAAAAAGGAGAGCGTTGTAAGAGAAGAATTCTAGGCACTGGGAAGAGACTGACCATTAAAGAGCTTTAGAGATAAAGAGGAGGATGGAAATGGGGTGATCAAAAGACAGTTGTGGTTGAGTGAAGATTTCTTTAGGATATGGTAAACATCATGAAACTGATGTAGAGGGAAAGGCCAGGGAAGAAGGAGTGATTCGTAAGAGAAAGGAAAGGAATGATGAGGGGAGATTAGAAGGTGTGAAAGGGTGGGGCAGAATTGACAAATCAAGGCAATTGATGTGGACTAAAGTTTAGAGATTTCAGAGTGGAATATAGATTTTAAAAAGGAGGAGCAGATGGTGAACTCCTGTTGGATCCAGACAGTTCTTTGAGTAGGATCCCATCAGGTGTGCATGCACCCCTGATTGGAGATTTTTAGTAGCAGTACCTGTTTGGACCATGCATGTGCTCTACACACATCCTTGTGCCCCGTACTGAGTTTATGCAGAGCTACATGGATGAATTGCCCTCAGTTCCTTCTCAACAGTCTTTGGCCTGAGATGAAGTGTCATGCCTGCTTTGCTTAGACATAATTAATTATCATTAGCTTTTGTGTTTCTTAGTTTAATTCATTGTATTTAGTTTTGGGGTCTCTTTGTTTTGTTTCCCCCTCTTTTTTGTTTCCTCCTTTGAGGGGTTATTCTGGACATTAATGTTTCTGGGGTTTGCTAGGATCCCCAGGCTTTAAATGATGTCTTTCCTATCAGGAAGCTATCGTGGTCAGTGACAGCTACTCTCAGTGCTTCCATTATGAGGGAAACACCCACACATTGGCCAAGTGTATGATCTGCTTCTCCTTCAAAAGCAGATCTCATAAAAGTAGAGAAATAAAATTTAAATTGTTAATGATGAAGCAAGCCCTAAGCTTGGCCTCCAGTCCAGGCTCCAAGAACTCTCTTGCACATCACTGCCCAAGCTCACTTAGTGCCCCATCTGCTTCTAGATCATGGTCACCAAAAGTCCCCATCATGACTACCTTTGGGCCTCGGTCACAAAAACCTTGAGGGATACAGTACCTGCATCGCCAGTCACAGTACCAACAGCCTCTCATAGTAAGATTCTGGGTGCTGACAAGAAGAGCAGGAAGGTTAGCTCTCCTTCTAAGACATCTGAGTCACCAATCAAAAAGAATGTTCCAGAGACTCAGGTCACAAAGGGAGTACCATTGAACGTCCAGTTGATTCCAGTACCTCAAGGTTATCTAAGACTTCCTCTAAAAGCCACTCTACTACTAAAGTGGATTTAGTACCAAAGACTTCTTTAGCATCAGGTGACCATGTCCATTTTAATAGACATCCCACTTCAAGAAGGCCACACCATCAGACTATGTTGTATCTATACCAGTGTCCCAGACCGCTATATCAGTACCATCTGAGTCCGAGTTTGGATGCACATGTTTAAACCATACATTGTCTGACACACCGATGCATTCTAGACAGTCCCTATCTTGGTATCAACACTGGTCTCCACGGGATCTTGCTCAACTCATGCTCATGTACTCTCAGTACCACAGGACTGTAGATATTTAAGGGATCTTTTTGTTTCGGATGAGCCACAGTCTCCATTACTTCTCAGTACCATACATTTATCTGCCCCAAGATCTTCTGGGTCACCAAATCCACATTTCTCATTGAGACCTCCGGCTTCACCAACACTGACCATTGAGGGCAAACAATTATCACCTCCTATAATATGTTGAGGATGATTCTTCTAACTCTCAGATATTGGTTGACGGATCTCCTGTCTACTCTATGAGATACTACTCTCCTACCTATGCTGAGAGAAAGACTCAGGAGAAACATCCTCAACCTCCATCCATTTGTTGTGACCAAAGATGTCTCCTTTTATGCCCTATGGACCCCGCCCCCCCCGCCGCAGTGGCCTTATTGGGATCCTTGAGACCTATGTTGCTAGCAGTTCTTGAGGGCCTGAGTCCATCTCCCAGACAGCATAGGACGAACCATTCTTCTGAACCATCACTCCCTCCTCATCTACCTGAGCCTTTAATGAGACCTTTGAGGAGCAGGAGGCAAGGGCTGACAAAAAGTTATACCTGTCACTGAATTGCTTGGTGGTAGAAGCAGTTAATGAGCATAGTAGTACATTCCATATTCAATCTATCCCTTACAACAAAGACAAGAAGCAACTCGATTGCTTCGGTAATAAGAGTTATTCCGCAGCAACTTTACAATTCACAATCACTAATCACCAAGCGATGTCAAAATATGTCTACGTTAACTACAATAAACTTAACAGCTTTATTAAACATTTACCATGTAAACCATAGAAATCACCATAAAATTATCTTTAAATGTAATGTGACTTTCCAATGAAGTGGTAGATGGTCAGATATTTTTGGATAAGAGAATCTGCAAAAATATGGTGAAATCACTTAGGTATGATCTTTGGAACATCCGCTTCATTTATTGTTGTGCTTTTTTCTACTAGAATTCTGGAGCCAAATTGCATTCCTTTACAACAGTACAAATTAATGAAATGTGTTGGTGGTGTGTAGCAAAAAATACTTATTGGGATTAAAAATAAAAAAAAATTACTATCAGAAATGTATGTTTATATTAAAAGTACTGATTTTAAGTTTAATGCATATATATTTTTACCATAAAAATAGTTGTTTTTATTTCAAATAGGGAGGCCTACATGCAGCTGTGCGCTGGGTTTTACAGGCTCAAACTGCAATCAAACAGTTTGTGATCATTTTTGTCAAAATGGAGGAACCTGCAGTGTCACTGCTGGAAATCAGCCCTTTTGTCACTGCCTGACTGAGTACACTGGAGACAGATGTCAATATTGTAAGTAATACTCCATGTGCCAGGGAACTCTGCAGCACATTGAAAGTTTTATAAAATTGCAATTTAAAGCAAGTAGTTGGCTGAGTGGGTTCTCCTGTTCCCCCAACCCCATGTAAACCTCAACCCAAAGTTTGTTTGATCACAAGTGAAATGAATTTGGTAGACTCAACCCACCCCACTGAGCACTTAACTAGAGAAACTAACTGCAAAAGTGGCAGGAGCATTGGCATTATAAGTCATGATTGAGGTCTGTGGCTTTGTTACATTGGCATAAGTCTAAAATTCACCATTTTTTATATTAAGTACAATAAACAGCATACATTAATGGTTTTGATATTTCCTTCTTGTGGGTATCATGTATAACTGAGAATTGTGGTTATAGGTCTAATTCAAAAATCATTAATATATAAAAACCCTAGATGTAGGCATATAACCTGTAATTATGATTACAATATTTATTATTTTCCCAATATATATTTATTATGGCATGGAGTATTTTCTCAATATGCATTTATTATACACTTGTGAATGACACTGCACAGTAGAACAACTTGCCTTACCATGTCAATAATACCACCATCCTCCCTGTCACTGCTAGGATCTTATCTTTGACTCCTTTTCCTTAGTCCTCCATATCCAGGTTTGGTCTGAATCCCTGGTGTGTCTTCCTTCACAACATCTCACCATTTTTTTTATATCCACATGGCCAACCTTTTGTTCAGTTATTGATCATCTTCTGTCTTGATTCCTGTAGTCTATTCCTGTCTACACTCCCTGATGTGCACATTGGTCTACCCTACCCACCTAAACCATGATTGCCAAAGTTATCTTTCTCACATGTTGATATATCACTATCACTCCTCCCACCTTCAATTTATAAAGATCTCTAGGCTTGAATTATCTCGGAAAATTTGCAAAGAGAAGTGAGTATTTTAGAAATCCTCAAGAGATAGTTTGTAAACTAGCATGTGTGGAATTATTTCTTTTCTGAAAGGAAATACTTCTTATCTACCATCGTTACCTGCCACCCGTGACCCATAAAAGGGAGCTCCCGTAATATTTATTGGGGCTTCACGGGAAGTTAGATGTTGTTACAGAAGATGGTTTCCTTCCTTTTTGAAAATGTATTGGGTTTCTGTGTCTTAATGTATTAGAATAGTAAAAATTCTGCTGAAATGTTGTAATATTATGTAAAGGCTGGGAAGAAAGATTGGCCTACATCTGCCCTTTTTTTAAAAGACGTGAATAGACTTAAAGATTTTCTGCGTGAGAATCTTTCGTAAGTGTACTGACTGAAGTAGCTCTTGCCACTAGAGGAAGACTGATTATGCATTTTAAAATTTTCACAAAATACCTAGATAAAGCCACCAAACATTTATGTCACCTTTAGACTTTCTAGGAGAAATCATTTTTGTTAGTGGAAACATGATGATAGTCAGCTGTTTATAGCTTATCTGTGTGTTGTTCTTTTGAAATGTGTGCTCTGATGAATTCTCATTCCAATGTTTAATCAATAATAGCATTTTCAAAAAATTGCTAATAGTTCTTGCTGTGAGCATTAGAATAACTTATTTCACAGACAGCTGCAGAATTCTGGAATTGGAGATGGCACAACCTCTTAAAATTAATAGTTTTCCCTAAATAAATAAGATTTTTGATACAGTACTGTATATAAGAGATGTAGACCTGTTATGATGCTATGTATAGATTGTAATGACATATTTGTAGAGACAATCATTTGCCTTTTTTTGTGTATCCTATGAAGTAGATAAAAATGCAGATTTAAACAAAATCAAGGAGAACTTAGGTATTGTAAAAGTCTGGTTCACAACTCTTTACCAGATACTAAAAATGTTTTGTTTAACAGTGAATGGTCTGTCAAACAAGGAAAAGGTTAGTAGGTATCTTAAATTGAATTTGTATTGAAATAAATGGAATGTATTTCCAGTTCGGAGACTATGAAATAAATTCAAGCCTTTGAATGGAAAAACAGAAGTAATTGTGATTCTGTCTCACTTGTTATTAAACAAACTGCATGGATTCACAAATAACTATCTGCAAATACAATTGGGTATCTGAGAACAATATAGTACATAAATCATGCACAGACACACAGATTAAGAAAAAATATTTATTTGAGGTTTACCCCAAACCAAACAAATTGTTTCTAGTTGAATGCTTCTGCAAACATCATTTTTTAAAGAGAATTAATTTAAATGTAAATGTAGGGGTACTTTTTAAACAGCATGTTTATTATCAGATTTGGATTGTCTGCTGACACTGGAATAACAGCATAATTCAAAGACGTTTAAATGCATTAAGACTTTTGTTTGTATAAGACTTCTTTCTTCCTTTTTTCTTTTAAGGAGCTTCCAACATTTTTAGAGTGCTTTATAATGGTCAACAGTTGTTTGATACAGATTGCACTGGTATTCGTTTATAGTTAATAATTTAAACATATATGCAAGGTTTGTTTTTTACTTGTATGTGATATTTGCTTGTCTGGATGCTGAAACAGATTATTACAACTTCATTATAATAAAGATCAATTGCCTATAAAGCACATTAGTTTTTTCCTTGTCATGGTAAGGTGGATGGTACAAATTAACATAAAAAGAAATATGCATGTATGGACCTGAAGCCTCGAAACAGCAAATATTACAATGGTGTTTTATGACAGAAATATAAAGTTTACCTGCCCAATTTCTTTCATGCTTTTAATAGTACATTCTCTTATTTGTTCTTTTCTTCTGGATGCCTAACCCAATGTACTGCCATAGGTTCTTGTTAGGGCTGATATCTTGAACCTGTGTTCTCATGTGAGATTACCTGGACACTGGTAAAATGCATTTAAGTACATGAATATAGAAGTTTTAGCATTTTATGAAATATACATAGAATTCATCAGGTTGCACAGCATGACATTATCCTGATGCTTACATTCCATAGAACCTAAGGTTTGTACAATCACTATAGTCTGCATATTTGTGTTCATCTCCTTGAAAAAAATTCCTTATTTAAAATTCCTTCAGTGGTGCATGTGGAATAATTAAGCTGTTCAAGTTCATCTCTTGAAACAGTCAAATGGAGAAAAGGTCTGACCCATTTAAAATATGTAAAAATGAATATAGCACTCTTGCAATAATTTCACTTTCCTTCAGAAAGGTTGGGTCAATTAACAGAGTTTATTATCATTCAGTCTGTAAAAAACACCTAATTTTTGTGTTAGATAATGTAATCCTCTGATATTTGTGTTTTTGTTTGATTCAGCCTCACTGCATAGGAAGAGCTAGCCTTGTATCTTGTGACTTTCATGTCCAAGTGCAGGACACATCTCTTTACTTTAGCTTTCAAAAGAAGACAGAATTTTTAACAATCACAATACTTAACTAAATGAACTGCTAATCTACATTTTAGGATGGGACTTGGTTTTGTGTTTTGAAAAGCCTCCCATATACCACAGTGACGAGCACCATATGCATTCAGTCTGATTAGCTAGATGGAGATGCGCAGGCTGGTCTACACTACGGAGGGGGGGTCGAAGTAAGGTACGCAACTTCAGCTATGTGAATAACGTAGCTGAAGTCAACGTACCTCGCTCGACTTACCTCGCGGTGTGCACCCTGCAAAATCGAAGGCTGGCACTCCCCCGTCGACTCTGCTTCCTCCTCGCGTCGGACTGGAGTACCGGATTCGACGGGGAGCGCTTCTGGGATCGATTTATTGCATCTAGATGAGACGCAATAAATCGATCTTCAGAAGATTGATTGCTACCCGCCAAATCGGGCGGGAAGTGTAGACGAGCCCGCAGACTGACTGGCTAAATATAATCCAGCATTCCTCCACACTGTGCCTTTTGCAAAGTTACATATGAATTTGATTATTTTACATAGGATTTTAAAATTATTACAGGTCTCTTTTTAGACAAACCTATTCTTCATGTTGTATTGCCAGATTATCATTATATTTGCTTACTCTGGTTTTGGGACTATGTAGTATCTGGAATCCAACAGATTGGGTGATACTTTTCTCTAATACAGGTGGACCAATATGTTGGCCTCAGTAAGGATGATTTTCCACTATACTCCAATATTGCAAAACAGCCCTAAACTGGCATAAGTGTCCAGATGTGGATTCCCTGGCTCCCCACAGCCCCTACATCTCGTCATAAACTCTGGTGTGGGTAGGAGATATGTTGAGAAGAGGTGTTACTGGAGCATGCTGTGCTTCAGTGATCTCTGGCTGTCACAAAGGTGCCTTGGGGCTGTTGCAGGCAACCTAAATTTGAAGACCCTGGTGGCTACTGTAATTTATGATGGAGGCCAAGCCATCTCACCACAGCCCAAGGACATGGGAAATAGCAAATGTGACATGGAGGTGACCCCCTTTTAGGTCCTGCACTGAGCAGCTCTACTCGACCTGTGGAACAGGACCTCTACCTCTCTAGGCTTGGTTCCTTCCTCACATAAAATAATACAGCACAGAAAATGCTGGAATGCGGGCCAGTCATACTCTGGTAGCTTTCATTATTATACATAAACATTGGAGTTTTAATGTATTTTTGCTTCAAGGTCCTCACTAAAATATTTCTATAAATAGGGAGTCTTTTTTCTTAGATGCTAATACCTCTCAGGATATTCTCTATTGGAAGCAATTAAGGCGTTTCAGAAGAAGACCAGTATGTGCATCAAATAGGAAGAATCAACAATCTAAACTGACTGAATTTCCAGACAAAAAATTCTGAATATAGGATAGGATATGCTACATTGCTATCTCCAGAATAAATGCAGGAACTTATAAATTCTATATATTTTAACTCACAAATCAAGCTGAATTTTCCTGGTTTAGGCTTTTACAGTTATAATGGTAATCAGGCGGGGGGGGGGGGGGGGGAAGGAACATTTTGTTAGTTGACTGCCTTAAACAGAAATCTAGGGCAATCCAGATTGTTGCAGTTCAAGACTCAGAGCTCTTGCTCCAGGTACTTTGAAAGCTTGTCTCTTTCACCAACAGGAGTTGGGCCAATAAAAGATATTACGTCACCCATCTTGTTTCTCCTGGGACTACAACACAGCAAACAGAGATAAAATGTTAAAATACCTTATATACAGGGATTCAGCTCATTCTCTTGCAGCAATTGGATTTTTAGATTCTATCCACCTTTTTCAAATAGCAGGAACAATATGATTTTTTAAAGTTATTTAGCTCCTGGAGAAAAGGCTGTTATTAAAAATATTAATTCAGGAAAGCCCTTGGGCTCTGATAGTTTTTCTGTCAACTTTTGTTAAACATACAATTTTTTGGTTCACTACCATTATGTATTCAACTATTGATGCAAATGTACCCCATGCAATCAAAAATGGAATCTTTTGGCCAGAGGTGTCTGTTGGGATGCACCTGTGCCCTGATTTTCCTGTCTCCACATCCTACCTCTCAAGGACATAAAAAGCAGAGTGGGGCCAAGCATCATTCTGTGAGTTGTATCTCTTATGCACTTGTGAACTTAAAACATTATTCCCTTAGATTAGTTTAGTGTTTAGAAAAAAAAGTCCTACTTTAACTTTGTTTCCATTTGGATACTTTATTCTATTTTGTTACCTGGTACCAAGTTTTTTTAGTCTTCAGGGCTGAACAGAGATCTCTTGAGTTTAAGTATTGACCCTTCTGTGAAGTGGCTATATGTCTCAATGATGATCGCTCAAGGTTTTTAGTTTGCCTTTTTGAGGAGCACATCACAGACAAATGTTCAGTTTGTCATTCATTTTCTAAAACAAACACAAAAAATGAGAGAGGCTTGCCGGAAATGTTTTCCTCTGCACAAATCCATGAGGTCAGCTTCTGATCCAGGCAAAGAAAATCCACCCAGATCTGAACAATCCTCCTCCAGAAGTAATCTGGTGAGCACTGGCTCTATGGTCAGTTCCAGGCCTCCTACCACTTCAAAGCACTCCTCTAGGTTCCTGCTTCCAAATTCTCCTTACTGGCTAATAGAGGTAGGAGTTCGTACTGCTTTTCTAAAGAGCACACACATAGATTGTCATCTGAGGTACCTTGGAAGAAAAAGAGGCAAACAGCAACTCGTTATCTCTCCTTACCCATCTCTCTCTTTTCACCTATGAAGACAAAGGAAACAGCCGTTGGACTTTAAGAGCAGATCCTAGCCTGAGAGTTTGGTGAGCAATGTTACTGAAACATGTGGTAATGGACTTCACTTTGAACCAAGTCTAGTTTGTTAAGTTTTGAAAGTGTTTTATCTTTATTTTTTTTAAAACCATTTCTGACTTTAATGCCTCATTAGTTGTACTCACTTAAAATCTGTCTCTTTGTAGTTAAATAAACTTGCTTTATTCTTTAATTCACAACTACTTCAGTGTTGTGAATTGTTTGGAAAACTCTATTTAAGGTAGCAAACTGATGTATGTTGATCCCCTTATAGGGACAGTGGACCTAATATACCTGGACTGTCCCGGACAGTACAAAACGTATGTGTTTGGGGGAGAATTTGGGACAGTGTGTTGGGGTTAAAAAAACCTCATCAGATTTCTTTTGGCCCAATCCTCTAATTTGTCCAGGTCCCTCTGTATCCTATCCCTACCCTCCAGCATATCTACCACTCCTCCCAGTTTAATGTCATCTGCAAACTTCCTCTTACTATACAGCACACCAAAGACCACCAGAGCCACTGAGAAAGAAACAAAAATTCCACAAGTGAAGGCTCTCAGCATCTTCCTCAGCAGCAATGAGATCTACATCCCCTCAAGACAGCCAGTTCGATGGTTTGTGTTGAGAACCCCCTAGGTACACTCCTTCAGGACCTATACCCTCTCCAGGTCCTGCCTGTCCCCAATACACCCACCTTTCCAGTCCCTTTGCAGGGACTCCTCTCATGACAGACTTGCAACAGGAGGTGGGGTCACTTCTCATCTCTCACAACATCTCAGAAGATGTTCCTCTTCAGTACAGGAAGAGAGGTTTTTATTTCTGTTACTTTTTAATTCCCAAGGAAAAAAGGAGGATAGTGATCAATTACAGTCTTGAGGAAACTCATTACATTAATTCATTAATTCAAGTTCTGAATGGTAGCCCTCGCCTCAACAATCCCATCCATAAAACCACAAGATTGGTTTGCTGTTCTCAAACTCCAAGACATCTATTTTCATATATTGGACCATCTAGAATACAAAGATACCAAAGATTTCAAGTGAGGACCTCACCGTTTAAGTACAGAATCCTGCTGTTCAGTTTATCAGCAGTCATCCAGTCCTTTTCTCCCCTTTGACCACTTCTTTACTCACCCTACAATTCTTGTACTAATCCTATCTTCTCCAGTTTAACTAATAATTCCACATGTGGCACTATCAAATGCATTAAAAGTCCAGATACATTAGTTCTACTCCATTTCCCTTGTCATAATATTAGCAAAAAATATATCAGTTTAGTATTGTATGGTCTAATTTTGGTAAATCCATTTTACATTTCATTCTCCATTTTCCCCCATGTCCTTAACTTTTCTTTCCTTCAAAATTTGCTCTAAAACTTGCCTACTATTGAGGTCACACTAACAGGTCTGAAGTTGCCTGGATCACTTTTCTCCCTTTCTTAAATATAGATACTATGTTTGCTATTCTCCAGTTATATGGTACTTCCCCCAATTTGATAGATTTATTAAGAAACCTTGCTACAAGATTTTCAATTTCATGTGATGTTTCTGTCAGTATACTGGGATGGAAATTACACAATAACTGCCCCATTACTACCAATTTGAGTTCATTAAGCTCTTTGAGTTTTGCTCTCACCTCAGATGTGGTAATTTCCATTTGTATTCACTCATTCCCATTAGCAATTATGTCTGTGCCCCAAGTTCTACATTATCATCCTTACTAAAAACTGAGGCAACGTATTCATTTAGTTGTTGGGCCACATCTAGATTATCCTTAATCCTCGTGGCCTATGAGCTCCATTTCTTTCTTGTTCTCTTTTTATTAATATGACTAAAAAACCTTTTGCATTTGTTTTAGTTTATCTTGCAAGATGTAACTCAGCTTGACTTTTGGCAATACTCACGATATTCCTATACTTTCTGAGCTCCAAGATTTAGCATTCTTTGTTGATTAATACCTTTGTCTATTCCTTGAAGGCTCTCTACATGTTGTTAATATTATTTGTGAGGTAGTTAAGCATCCATTTGGGTCTGGAGCCCTTCCCTCTAAGTTTTTTCCTCTTACTTGGAATGCAAATTCCAGATAGTTTTTGCACCTGTGACTTAAATAAATTCCAAGCCTCTTCCACATTGAAGTACCTGAGCTCTTCAACCCAGTTGACTACGCTAACTAGTTCCCTTAATTTCTCAGTCCACCCCTATTGAAATAAGAAACCTTATTACCAAGCTGTTTTTGATTATCCTTCAATTTAATTCAATTTGAATCAACTCATGATCACTCAGTCCAAGGTTATTTTCTTTAACTAGCTCCTCTGTAACATCCTCATTACTTAGCAAAAACACATCTAAAATAGCATCAACTGTTGTTGGTTCAATGACTATTTGGTGAGAAAATATGTTGGTTATCACATCCAGGAATAATGAGACCCTACCATTATTAGTAATGTTTATGCGCCAATCTATATCTGGAAAGTTAAATTCTCCCATTGTATATTACATTTTATTAACTCAATTTAAACTGTATGTCATAACCACCAATAAAATGCATTAAGTAATGTTGACTAGCCACAGTTGGGGAAGGTATTTTAAAGCATTAAAAACAGAGACTGTCCTTTTAAGAATTGACAGTAGATCCCAGGGTCCATTTGAGTGACATAAAAATAGAAATCACTGTTTACATTAAATAGCAAATACTCTGTAACCAAGTGATAAAAGTCTACTTCACCTTACTTGCTCCTGTTAAAAGAATATTGTGGAGGAAGAAAAAATGGGGGAAAGGAACTCTAGGTGGTTTAGTATGTTAGTAATAGGGCATAGAGAGCTATTCACCACTAGGGTCCCTGTACTGCAAACATTTAAGCAGACAAGTAATTATATATTACAAAACAATGGTATCACTCAAAATGCATAAAGTTAAGTATGTGTTCAAATATTTGCAGGATCAGGGACTACTAGAAGTCACTGTTGGAATTTCATTATAACGTAAATTTTATTATATACATATCGATAATTAATAAAAACATTAAATGAAGATTAATGGCAATGTATTCTGTTTCTGTAAGATTAAATAGTGTTATTAACACAAATGCATACATTTAAAACATTTTTATCCTTACAGTGTCTCTTTAATTGAATTACTTTATTTAACATTGCTTCGCTTTCCTTTCACTAAAGTAGGTGGGGAAATGTCATAGTTGCTTAGGCTTCCAGAGGGAATAATCTGTTATCAGCCTACATTTCTTTTTCCCTGCTCATGAGTATATGACTGGAAGTTTATAGTAATGTTTTCATATTCTGAATTTTATTATATTTGTCAATGAGTCAACTACTTTTATGCTTGCTCATTTCTTTTTTGTTGCTATTCTTTTTTAAAATAAAGAAAGCAAAGCAATGTACTATTATTATTAAAATAATTTTCATTAATACCTTTTCATGTTTCACTTTTACATTATTTGCAGATGTATGCCACCATTATTGTGTGAATTCTGAATCTTGTACCATTGCTGATGATGGAAGTGTAGAATGTGTCTGTCCTATACAATATGAGGGTCCAAAATGTGAAGTAGACAAGTGTGTAAGATGCCATGGTGGGCACTGCATAATAAACAAGGACAGTGATGACATAATATGCAAGTAAGTGTTTTTGTTAGATTTAAAGTGATATATTATATACATAGATCAATTAATGGTTAAAATGCAACAATCAGTAAGTCATTATACTTGATAGTGTACAACAGAGTTGTATCACATGAATGGTGGGTTACAAGATGGTCTAAACATGGTATCATCATTAGCTCACAAGTAACCAGGCAGAGTCCTTTGTTTTTTGGTGGAATTTGAGAATCCAAGCTTTGAATATGACAGGTTGGATGGAATGATAACCTGCACAACTTCAAGGAGAACATAACCTCAACCAAAACGAAAAACTACATTTTACTCTCACATTCTCAAGAAGTATAAAACATGACTGTGCCATGGAAGCAGAGGTTATATATTATTCTGAACATTTTTGAAAGTAAAGACAAACATAATTTCTTAGATTATCACTAACCTGCACAGAAGTCCTTGCTTAGTAAATAGAAAATATGCGATGGTTTGGGATGCCATAAAGTTTTTTATTGTTGCAGGTTTGGGACAACCATGTTACTCATAAGCAGAAAAAAACACTAGAAAAGTGTGTATGTTATCTCCAATAAATGGAAATAAAACATTGTAGTGCTCCATGCCATCACAAATTTTGTGCCATTTTATGGCACATTTTTGGTCCTTTTTGGGTCTCTTTTTTTTTTTTTACTACTTTGAAATATATTAATCGCTATGGAAACAGTTACATCATTGCAGAGTTCAGTGATACTCACATGTGCAAGTGAAGGCAATTTATAGTTAATGGTTTGAATTTTTTATCATACATTTTGAAATACAGGAGGTTGTACTATCATATCTTTATGTATCATACATAAGAAAGATACGTAAGAAATTAAACACACTAGGTATCGTACATAATTATTTAGCAAGTATAGAATTCTTTGTATTGTTTTTAAGCTATAAGCCCAAGAGCTAATTATCTTTAAGCACTTAAGACATGGAAGAATTGGCCTGAAAAGCCCAGCATTCTTTAACTAACTATTTAATCAGAGAATCATAGGGCAGGTCTACACTACGGGGGCGGGGGTCGATGTAAGGTACACAACTTCAGCTATGTGAATAACGTAGCTGAAGTCGACGTACCTTGCTTGACTTACCTCTCCGTGAGGACACTGCAATGTCAAAGGCTGGCGCTCCCCTGTTGACTCCGATTCCACCTCGTGTCGGGGTGGATTACCGGCATTGACGGGGAGCGCGTTCTGGGATCGATTTATCACGTCTACGTTAGACGTGAAAAATCGATCTCCAAAAGATCGATTGCTACCCGCCGAATTGGCGGGTAGTGTAGACTAGCCCATAGAAATGTAGGACTGGACTGGACCTCAATAGGTGGTATAGTCCAATCCCTTGCACTGAGGCAGGACTAAGTATTATCTAGACTATCCCTGACAGGTGTTTGTCCAGCTTATTCTTAAAAACCTCCAGTGATGGAGATTCCACAATCTCCCTAGGTAATTTGGTCCAGTGAAGTTTTTCCTAATGTCTAACTTATATATCCCTTGCTGCAATTTAAGTCCATTACTTCTTGTCCTGCCCTCAGTGAATAAGGAGAATATTTTATCTCCTCCCCTTTATGACAACCTTTTATGTACTTGAATACTGTTATCATGTCCCCTCTGTCTTCTCTTCTCTAGACCAAACAAACCCATTTTTTCAACCTTTCCTTGTAGGTCATGGTTTCTAGACCTTTACTCATTTTTGTTGCTCTCCTCTGTGCTTTCTACAGTTTGTCCACATCTTTCCCAAGTTGTGGTGCCCAAAGCACAATACTCCAATTGAAGCTTTATCAGTGCTGAGTAGAGTGAAATAATTATTTCTTGTGTTTTGCTTACAACACTCTTGATACTACGTCCCAGAATGATGTTCACTTTTTTTACTTCAGTATTACATAGTTGACTCATTTTAGGTTGGGATTCACTATAATCCCTAGATCATTTTCTGCAGTACTCCTCCCTAAGCAGTCATTTCCCAGTTTGTATTTGTGTAACTGGTTTTTCTTTCCTAAGCATAGTAATTTGCATTTGTCCGTATTGAATTTCATCCTATATTTTTCAAACCATTTATTGCATTAGTCGAGGTCATTTTGAATTCTAATCCTGTCTTCCAAAATGCTTGAAACCCCTCCCTGTTTAGTATCATCTGCAACATTTATAAAAGTACTCTGCCATTATCCAAATAATTTATGAAGATATTGAATAGAACCGAACTCAGGACAGATCCCTGCAGAACTCCACTCAATATGTCCTTCCAGCTTGATTGTGAACAATTAATGATTATTCGCTGAGTACTGGTTTTCGACCAGTTATGCACCCACTTTATAGTAGGCTTCTCTAGGCTGTATTTCCCTAATTTACTTATGAGAAGGTCAGGTAAGACAGTATCAAAAGCCTTAGTAAAGTCGATATATATCACACGTACTGCTTCCCCCATCCATAAGGCTTGTTACCTGTCAAAGAAGGATATTAGATTCGTTTGACATGATTTATTCTTGACAAATACATATTGACTATTACTTATCACTTTATTATCTTCTTGGCGCTTACAAATTGATTGTTTGATTATTTGCTCCATTATCTTTCTATATAAAGATAAGCTCATTGGTGAATAATTTATTGGGTTTTCTTTTTTCCCGTTTTCATATATAGGTACTATATTTGTCCTTTTCCAGTCCTCTGGGATATCTCCCATCCTCCACAAGGATTACTCAGAGATCTCTTCAGCCAGTTTCTTAAGTATTCTAGATGTATTTCTTCAGTTCCCACTGACTTGAAGATATCTAATTTGTTCTTTCCCTATTTTAGGTTCAGATCCTGCTCCATTTACACTGACGTTCATGATGTTATGAATCCAATTACTGCTAATCTTTTTGGTGAAAACTGAAATAAAATAGGCACTTACCACTTTGTCCATTGCTGTGCTTTCTGTTATTGTCTTTCCCTCCTCATTGAATAATGGGCCTATCCTTTCATTGGTCTTTGTCTTCTTCTAATTTATTTGCAAAATGTTTTCTTCCAACCTGTTATGTTCCTAGCTAGTTTAATCTCATCTTGTGCCTTGACCTTTCTAATTTTGTCCCTACCTGATTGTGTTGTATTTTTTATTCATCCTACATAATTTGACCTAGTTTTCACTTTTGTATGACTTTTTTCAATTTCAGATCTTTGAAGTTCTCCTGGTTTAGCCAAGGTTGTCTCTTATCATACTTCCTATCTTTCCTACACATTAGGATAGTTTGCACTTGTGCCTTTAATAATGTCTCTTTAAAAAAACTGCCAACTCTCCTGAACTCCTTTTCCCCTTAGATTTGCCTCCCACCGAATCTTGCCTACCAATTCTCTGAGTTTGCAAAAGTCTGCCTTCTTGGAATCTATTGTCTTTATTCTCCTATTTTCCTTAGAATCATGAACTGTCATCTCATGATCACTTTCACCCAAGATGCCTTCCGTCTTCAAATTCTCAATAAGTTCCTTCCTATTTCTCAGAATAAAAAAATAGAAGTGCCTCTCCCTTAGTTGCTTTCTCCATCTGTAATAAAAAGTTGTCTCCAATGCATTCTCACAACTTGTAGGATGATTTGTGCCATTCTTTATTATTTTCCCAACAGATGTCTGGGTAGTTGAAGTTCCCAATCACCACAAAATCCTGGGCTTGGATGATTTTGTTAGTTATTAAAAAAGAGCCTCATACACTTCTTCTTCCTGGTTCAGTGGTCAATACTAGACCACTACCATGACATCACCCTTTTTTTAACCCCTTTTATCCTTACCCAGAGACTTTCAGCAGGTCTGCCTCCCACCTCTATCTTGACCTAAGTGCAAGTGTATTCATCTTTGATATACAAGGCAATACCTCTTCCCTGTTTTCCCTGCCTGTGTTTCCTGAACAAGTTGTGTACTTCAATACCAATCTTCCAGTCATGTGAGTTATCCCACCAAGTCTCTGTGATGCCAGTTATAACTTTTTGCCTCTCCTTTGCCCTTGCTATGATTGCCTATATTTCTCCCAGATTCCAACCCTTCCCCCAGGTCGCCATGTTCTAGACTTACCCATGTGCTTTTGTCTCCTGCTCCCATTGAACCTAGTTTAAAGCCCACCTCCTTGCCATCTGTCCTCTAATGATCTGTCAGTTCTCCCTATTAGCCTCCCAGGGCAGTTACAAACAAAATTCACCCTTTTCTTCATTTTATTAGTTATATACAAATAGTTGTAAACAGTCTATAAGTAATTTTAATAGCTAGTCATAGTGTGGGCTCAAAAGTCTTGGTTAGATGTTTGCAATTTTTCAGCTGTTTAATGAAATGATTTTGGCTCACCGTGGTCCTTGCTGAAGATGATAGATCTGTATAGGAAAAAGGCATTTAAGACATGTTGCTTTTATGCCTCAGGGAAGAGCACTCAGCTGAAGACTCTGATGGCTGCAAAGCCTTCAATTAAAAGCACCCAGAAGGACTGGAAGACTCAGCTATCGAAACTGCTTCTGCAAGAGGCTCTGAAAACACATCTAGGAAATCCCATAAAAAAAATATACTAAGAGAACATTAAACTTGTATTCCAAATTCAGAAATTGCTAAAGATACAATTATACATGTGTAACAGTCATGTTCTCATAATTAAGGTGTTCATAAAGTGTGTGTATAATCTACATGTACCAAATTTTGGACCTAATTATGACTGCTTTAAGCAGCACTACACCCACTTTAAAGCACCACAAAAGGATCTCAGGTGCCATAGAGCTAATACAGGTAGTGTACCCAAGGAAACGTGGCGTGGCCACCTACATCTTGCAATCCCTAGGTACTGGAATAGTTTTTGGGGGCAACAGGAAGCCATCATAATGCTAGAGAACCAGGCCAGCGCATCTTTGAACTCATCATTTTTCCTGACTTGTGCCATGTGAACAAAAACTGGACCCAAGAACTATTGTATGTACTTTATGTTATAGCTTCCCTTTAAAAAGCAAATTATAATCGCCAATTTTATTCTTTTAAATGTGTTTTGCTTTTTTAATTACAAGCCTACATACACCTGCCAATTTTGCTTTCTTTTCATCTTATAAAATATTTAATTTTGTATCTTTGTAAAATAGATATAATAAATAGACCTACAGTTGACATTACAAAAATGTGTAACACGCATCACAGAGAACAGCAGTCAGGTTTTCCATAAATATGAATGCATTGGAAGATAATCCCTAGCCAGTTTTCCCCAACTAAAGGGTTAAAGAAAGAAATAGCTTTTCACATTCATGAGCAAAGCTGTATGAAAATCATCATACATGAAACCCTTTTTGCAATTTGAAGGTTGCTCTGTAATTGGCCTTTCTTTAGAAGCCCTGTTGTTAGTGCATATTACCACTGGAACCAAGCTGCTACCTACACAGTGCTAAACTGGCATTGCTAATAGACGTGTCTCCTCTCAGTTCCTCACTGCTGCAATAACTTCAGACTGGAAGGAAGTAGGGCTGTTCAAACTGCTAGTTATTTAATGGAAGACAGAGCTTTAATACATATTAAAATAAAGAAGAAAAAGGAAACGTGGGCCCCAAAAGGAGAAGATGGGAATGTGTTAAAGAGAACAGTCAAAGAAGGAAGAATGAAACAAGTACTGAATGAATAAAGGATGCAAAAAATAATGATATCATGAAAGGAAAAAAGAAGCCAAAAGAAACTGTTTGTGAAGATAAAAAGAAGATGCAAATGGAAAACAGTACATTCACATGGAGGTGTGGAGCCTGTGTTCGTATCACACAGCATTGAATCCTACTTGTCTTTTAGCTGTTAAGAGGCTGCTGCTGGTGTGCAGATGGATAGATAGGTAATCACATTCAACTACAGTACAGTACTTTATGGACAAAAGCAGATTGTCTACAGTTCGATCCCATTTTGTGTTTTATAAGTATAACTGTGAGAAAGAAACAAATTTCTAGTAAGTAGGCGAACAAAAACTTTAATAAAATAGAATATTCACATATCTTGAGAACGATGTATATGTATTGCAGCTAATCTCTGTATTTATCTGCATTGAATGGTAATACCAGTACCAGAGGAATAGCTTGATAGTCAGGAATTAGGTATGTAGAATGAGAGATTGTGCAATTTACAGCTGCTAATACAATGAATTGAAAAAACTGAACAGGAGCCTAGCTGCTAGATCTATGAGCACATGGGTTCTAGGTCTGATCTCAGAAAATGTACAAGTTGTGTTTTGCTGCAGGTTTGTGACTTTCACCAGTTAGTTTTACAATGCACACAACAGTAGAAACCATTAAAAGGTCTACTTTTGTCAACCATTGCCACATATAGCTTCTATTCTAATAAGAGGGGGAAAGTGTGGTAACCACAGACCACTGCTTGATAGTTGGCAAATGCCAACAGGAAGGATGTCTTTTTTGATTAAGGCATTGGAATGGGACTCAGGAGATGAGAGTTCACTTCACACCTCTGCCAGGGGATTTCCATTAGCCAAAGTTGCTTTTATCATCCTGTGCCTCAGTTCCCCCTATGTAAAATGGAAATATTGCTTTTCACTCACTATTTGTCTATTTAGATCAAGGACTCTCATGTACTAATGTATGTACCTAGCACAATAACCCCTTAAACTTGTGGTTAGTAGGTCCTACTGTCCAACAAACAATCAGTAATAATAATGTTGACTTTTTAAAGACAACCATGCTATGTCTACAGAATTGAGTTCAAACTCAGGCTGAGATTGTCTAAAAATACGTTATTTACAGTTTTATATAAAAATGTAGGCAAAATGCTAGTGTTTTTTCTTAAGCCCTGCAAATGGAATATGTATTCAGACCTGAAGTATCGAGGATCAGTCCATTTATTAATAATTGCTTATTTGCTTACATTTAATACCACTTAGAGGTTTTACAAGCAATGCTCACCTCCCAAAAGGCCTCAGAGGTGGGGGGAACTTTGGGCTAGTGTGGAAAGAAATTCTTTGACGTCTTAAGGAATACAACCCTCCTCTCCTTGGGGACATTCATCCTCATTGTCATCTGAGGGAGAAGGGTGGTTAGGCTGATTGGTGGAACACAAAGCTATAGTAAAACCCATTGGCTACCACACACTTAATGGAGGGTTATAAGCCCTTCCTCCAGCTCTAGGAGCCATTCTGCACAAGAAGAAAAGCTCCCACTCCACTCCCCCCTTGGGAGCAAAATAGGACTGGGTCTTCTGGGTCTTGCTGTGGGCATCATACTAATCACCTGTTGGGACTTGGAAGGAATCTTCCCTCTTTGCCAGATTGGCCTGGGCAGTGTGGATTTTTTCACCTTCTTTGCAGCAGCCTAAGGACCCAGTGGGTAGGGTAGGCTGTACAATTCATTTTTATCACAACTTGGTACATGCCCGGTGCAGGTAGTCATTCAGTAGGGTAGGTCTGGTACCCTGATAAAGCAGAATCAGAAGTGCATTGGAAGGCATACAACACTCCTCTCCTTGGGAACATTCAGTCTCCTTGTTGTCTGGAGGAGGGAGGGTTAGGCTGATTGGTGGAACACAAGGCTGTAGCAAAGTCTGTTGGCTCCCGCACACTTAATGGGAGTGTTTATAAACTCTTTCCCCAGTTCTAAGAATCATTCTGCACAAGAAGAAAAGCTCCCACTCCATGTGCCCCTTGGAATTTAGCTCTCTTCTAAAAAAGGTGGGGAATGGGGTGGGGCTCCTAATGTCTACTACAGGAGACAAGCCTATCTTTCCCTCCCCGTTAATCCTGGTATGACAGAAGGATGATGGGGTCCCAGCAAGAATGCTGGGACCAGGTTAAAGGAATGGGGGTGTTGATGGCAGCCCTCCACCAGCTGGAGTGGATCATAGTAGGAAGAATGACCTGCATGGGAGGAGTTATTATTGAATAGTTCCCAAATATATTACTTAAGCAAGTTGCACCCTAGTTAAGCCACATTCCTGGTGTCTTGTTCTGTCTTCATATGGTGTCCAGGACAATGGCTCAAGGACACAGGTTTGCAGTGATATTGGTGGGAGATTACATCAATTATAGTAATGGTTTATTCTGATGAACTAAATAGGCTGAAAATATTAGAATTCGTATGGAATAAAGGTGACCTGTTCTACAAAAATCTGTTTAAAAAAGTTACTGCCTCAAGCTAGACAGTCTTAGTGAAATCTAATCAATCAACAATTCTGTTACTTCTCATAAGATGAATGTTTTCATCTGTAGATAGTTCACATCTGCTTTCAACAATAATGATGTGGATAACAATTTTTTTCATTACAGCTGCACTAATGGAAAGATTGCCTCTAGCTGTCAATTATGTGATGGTTACTGTTATAATGGTGGTTCATGTCAGCTGGACCCAGAGACAAATATACCTGTCTGTCTGTAAGTATTTTTGTGTGTATCATTAAAACATCTGTGTGGCAGTAAATAATAAAGTTTTTATTCATCTGCATTTCTTATCTGTTCAGGTATTTATGATGTACCACTCACAATGGTATTTTTACTTTTCTAGGTGTTATTTTTGTCTGTCAGTCTGTTCTACTGCAAGTTGTAGAATATTCTTTTTGTTCATCATTTGACATTGTTGATGATTTAGTGACTACTGTTTACTGCTCTTCAACAGGAAGATTTTACAATAGAATACTTAGAATACGTAAGGGTGAGGTGTGAGGACCTATTCGCTGGCAATTCACATATATTGTAGTGCGGGATTAACCATCTATGATCAATATTTTGGTGCTTAATGATTTCTCTCTCTTTTTAAGTGGTGTTTTTTCATATTTTAATAGTCTTCTCTTGACATAGTTTGACATGAAACCATGAAACAACATAGATTCTCAGGGATAACCAGTTTCATACACATTAACGCATGTGGTTTTGTAAAAACACATAGAAACTTCAGTAGCAAATGTTACTAACAATTCTTAGGAAACAATCATGGATTATCTTTTTTTAAGCCCATCATGCTCTGGAATTGCCAATACTAACTGTAAGGACATTTGGCTTTAGTGCTTTGTGTCAAAACTCTGATTCCTGAAGCAAGGGGTTAATACAGAATCCACTATTACCAAAATGTTTTTGATTAGTGTTGATTACCCATACTTTTCAAGATATTATCAGATTGGACCTCCTGTGAAAAGGCTGAGCATATTTATTTTGTGTGTGTGTGTGTGCGTGTTACCATCATTGTATGTAATGAGTTTAAAACTTGTTCGGCAAAAGGCAGAATATTTATTTAGCTGTATTTTACTGAAATTCTGCAGATGCTCTGTGGGGTTTAAAAGTCAGCGCTGTGACCAGAAAGTGAACCCTTGTGATTACTACTGTCAGAATGAGGGAATTTGCACTTTAACTGCGTTTAATGAACCGAGATGCAAGTAGGTTTAACCTTCCACTTAATGCTGCACATTGTGTGACATCATTTCAGGCCACAGTTCATTGGTTCAAATCATGCACATTCACATACATTTCACAGCATATACTTAATCTGGGGGCTCATTTATGTAATACATACTTACCCTTTTGATAGTCGTACTGATGACTGTATTTAAACATAGACTGTTGGAGTGTCTATTGCCATATTATTGGAAGAAGAAATAATGGTTAAAAATTATAAAAATACTACTTCAGCTTTTTGTTCCTGGATGTGGGATCTGAGGTATTTTAACGACTAATGCATCCGCGGCATAAAGTTTTGGGGTGAAGCAAATTGTGCACAGATTCATTACCTGCTGCTATTTTAATATGATTTTGCATTTCCAGTATCTACAGAGTGACTAAACAAGAAGGCTATTTGGCTGCCATTTCAACAGTTAGACTTGTATTGGTAATCCTCTTTGTTAACTTAATCTGTAAATCAGGTTTAAAAAAGCAATTAGCACAAACTACAAAAAATTGGAAAAGCTCTCTTCTTAACTCTTTTCATCCTTTATTGATTCAATTTATAATTTACCTTCATTTTTATGTTATCTTTCTCTCAAGCAATTTCAGACATACTACTTGAAAAGAAACTGTTAATTCTCATCAGGAGAGGAAACTTCCTCTGCCTTGTGCATATTGAAAATATATCCTGCCTGACATCCTCATTGATTGTAAATACCAGAGTAAGCTGCACAGGGCTTCAGATAACTGTTCTGATGCAAGGGTCAGAATTCAAATGATGAGCCAATGACACAGACTTCCATTTGATAAAATACAGAAAGTCCAACAGGTTTAATATATAGCCTCATCTGAATGCATGGTGTATAAACACATGTTTTCAGCTATTAGTAAACATGTAATATTGAGGTTCTGTTGGGATGTAGTGGGGTTTTTTGTGGGGGGGGGAGACAATTAAAGTGATTAGGATGAGGAATCATTCTTTCATTTTTGTTGCAATATATGCTTACAATTCCCCTTTTTTCCCCAGTACTTCATAGCAATGAAACTCTAGGTCCTGAGCTACAATAATTCTGTGGAAAAGCAGATTAGTGTGCTGATTAAGTTAACATAAAATGAAGGCAATCTTTATTTGTGTCCATTAACTGTCAGTAACTGATTAATAAAATTCAGGGAAAATGGGTTTGAACTATGTATCAATTTATGGAGGACATGGTTGTCTTATTCTGCATTTCTTATATTTTCACATAAAACTGCATATCATTCTTGAGTAGTCAGAAAACTGCAGTTACATACTAAAAACAACCCACTACTGTCTGTTTTTGAAAATGTGCTGTCAGTGCCTTTTCTCCTTTCTGTCTAATAAACTGAAGCACATCAATTGATATCTTTAGAAATTGTAACCAATTTTAAATCTCTATTTTGATATATGAAATAGAAAGTTTAATAGAGAATTGACAGTCAGTCATGAATTTTAACTGTCTCCCACAATTTAAAGAATGTGTTAATTATGTAATCTGTAAATATGCACTTTGTCTCTAATGTACTTGATTGTTGCCAGTTCTTTTTATGAAAGGATTTTTTTTAAGTGAGGGGTTTTTTAATATTTTTTTTTCTGAAGCTTTACCTTTTTTTACCCAAATCAAAGGTGACATTCTGGCTTCATCGAAGGGCAAAACTCCCAGTATCCTCATTGAGATCAGGATTTCAGCCAAGGAGAAGTGAATTACTTAGAAACTCGTGGGGTAGCATAAATAGGGGTTTAATATTTCATGACATCTCACTCCCCACTTGGGGCAGATCCTTAGGTGTGGTCCACCAATACTCGCTGTTAATGGCATTCTAGTTTCTTCTTCCCATTTTAAACCACCTTTGAACTCATCCAAATCTTGGGGCCACTAGCATAAGTTATAATAGATGCAAAGCTGCTCTAAAACTCAGCTGTCTACAGTTCCAAGGAGCCATTCCAGCACAGGGCATGAGTGGACCACTCATAGAGGGGGCATAGAGACCTTCTTCCCTTTTCCCAGGAATGCAATACATTGATTGTCAGCCGGTGGTTAGTATATCAGTAGCTATGGATTAAAGCCCTGCACCACCAGAGTCCCCTTAAGCAGGAAGAATGCTCCACTGCCCAGTTGCACTGGGTTTCACAGCCTCCTTGTATTGGTGGCCTGATGCAAATCAGTCACAGCAGGGTTCCAAATCTAGGGTCTTGTGTATCTTTTTAGTTTTCTTAACTTTGGGGCTTTGCTGGGACTGGAAGTAAAAATACCATAATTCTATAAATAAGATGGTTTCTACAATATTTTTTACTAACCATGAACTGAAAGAGCCTGATCTCTCAAGACTTTGAGGACAATTAAGATTGAGAGACCAAACTAGACATCTAAAGTTTGAATGTCCATCTGTCACTACCACATATATAGTTACAAAAATAATGTTTTATTAGCATACAAGATGATTAAATATCTACAGTTCTTCAGCAATCTTATACATTACTTATAGCATAAGATAATTCATAATGGAATACAAACATATTTTTGCATAATGGAAAGAGGGTTTTTTTTCCTTATTATTATAGGGTAGTCTGTTGGCATCTTATCACTAACCTTTATGAAAACCTGTCAGCCTGCAATTCACTTATAGCTACTCATGGCAGGAATTCAGCTTGAACATCAAGAAAAATTCATAGTAGAGGTATTAAAAATACATTTGAAAAAGGCTGTCTCCTCATCTCCACCCTAATCTTCTATTAACAGGCTGTTCTTGCTACAGTTAGCAGGACAATCTAGACTTGTCATGCAGACTCTATGGTTACATTCCTTCCACCATGCACCAGATCTTCTATCTGCATGGTCCACCTTTTATCTATATAACCCAACTCTAAAGCTATATTTGGGGCACTAACAGCTCCATCCCACCAGAAACCTTCTTTTTTCTGTCTTATGCTTCCCACTACCATGGAGTGTTAGTGGGGTATCCCTACCCCATGCCTCCCAACATTTCCAGTGGCTAAACTGGAACACAGCACCACTCAGTTTTGGCCTGTCTGCCTCTCCATAAATGGAGATCAAGGGCAGATAGACCAAAGTTGATTTATGTTGCAGCATAACACACAGGGTCACAACGCCAGTCAAATTTGGTCTGTCTGCCCCTCTATCTCCATCTACAAAGGATCATATGGGCCAAATCTGAGTGGTGCTGCAACACCATGTACCAACTCCCTCATGGTTTGGGGGCCCTTACAACTGGGGAGCCCAGGGCAATTGGTAAATCTTTGCTATCCCCTTTAGAAGGGTACTCTTTGCTATTCTAGATATGGCAAAGCAGCTGAAGAACCTAGAGCTTAAATCAAAAAAGTCCATTTGTGAGGACACCCAATTGGTGTCTAGAGGTTTTCCACAGCTGTTCCCAACCTATGAGCACTCATTCATTCAGAAATAGCAAAGAGCTCAACTGGAACATTAGGATCTCCTCCCCAAAACTGATCTGGAGAGGCTGCGTCAAACTGGCTGGCAGCACCAAACTAGACCAGCAGGAAATGGCGCTCTCTGGAGAATTCCCTGAAAGATAAAGCCTTATTGCTACCTCAAGGGGAAATTAGAGGGTGTCTCTCCAGGTCTACTTGTCCCTAGGCAGAGATGCCACTATCTTATCCAGTTACTCTTTCCTCAGAGACGAAAGGTTTCTCTCCTATACCAACCTTCTTTTTTCCCCTTCTCAGCTATGTCTATGAAAAGGCCTTAGTCCTTGCCAGAGGTAGGGAACCCCCCAATCCCACCCCGCAAATAAAAAAATCCCCCAAAGGGGGGGAGGGAATCAATAAAGATACTGAAACATAAGAAAATGTTCTAAGAGACACCAGAGATCTTTTCCTCCTCTCCCTAGCTCTGACTATACCCCACACAAACAAGGAGCTTTCTGAATCTGACTATGAAGGGGAAGAACTGGAGAATATGGATATCCTTTTTCAACCAGAGAAAAAGAAGGAACAATCTCATCCCAAAGCAAACCTCCTCTCAAACAAAATCAGACTTCATCATACCACCGCCATTCACTCTCTGAAGATGTCTGTCATTAGGGAAGAGGGAAAACTAAGGGCAGAAAGACAATAAAGCTAAAAGGATATTATATAGAAATTATATAAAATATAATATATTTATAAAAAAATATATTTTATATAATTTCTTATATAATATGTAAGAATATATATAAAATATATATATAATATATAAGAAATTATATAAAATCCAGGAATCAGATCATCCATATTATCCCTTCCAAAATTTGTCACAACAGGACAAAAGATATGGCAATCCTCTAAAAGGACTTATTCCAGAAGGACCCCACCAAGAGGAAGATAAAAAAAGCACAATTTGGAAGAGTTGAGCATTCTGAGCCTTCTTGGTCATGGCATTATTTTTATTATTATTCATTATTAATAGTTTATTTACTTATGGCAGCAGCTAGAGGCCTTAAGGCCCCATTTTGCCAGGTACTTGCACACATTTACAGTAAAGACTAGCCCTACCCCAAAGAGATAACAATGTAAATAAGATGGGAAAAGTGATGAATCATTCAAATACAAAAAGTATAAACTGTAGAAAGCAGTCTGAGATTACAACTGACATAGACATCATCAGTGTTCTGTGGTGTCTGCTAGGGCTGCTTCTTGATTTTCTCTGGACCCAGAGCTGACAGTCCTGGAGTTGTCATGAGAATGCTCTTAACAGAGATTCTTTCTTCACCAAGACAGCATGGCTAGATAGAGAAGGAAGATGTGTGTGGGGGGGGTCAGGGTCTGAACCAAAGAGGGAGGCATAGTCCTAGCTATTTCTCATCTCTTCCCTTCCAGTGCTGCTATACCTACTTAGTCCTGTTTTTTGTCTTTGTCCCTAATAGATTGGGTTTCTCTCGTGCCCACACTGGCTCTGCCCTGGAGTTTCTTTCTTCCCAAAGCCCACACTGCATGAGGCCCAGTGCCCCTGGACATCAAGGTCACATAAAGTCAGATTTTAAAGCCAGAAGAGACCATTGTGATCAGGGCCGGTGCTATAACTAGGCGACCCTAGGTGGTCGCCTAGGGTGCCAGGATTTGGGGGGCAGTGGGCGGCTGCCTCCTGCCTCCACTCTCAGCCGCTCAGGGAGCTGGCAAGCCGCCCCTCAGCCACTGAGCCTGGAGCTGGGAGGCAGCCGTGGCGAGCTGCCTCCCGGCTCCATGCTCAGCTCCCATGGGCGGGGGGGCTGAGCTCCCGGGGGCGGGGGAGCAGGCTGGGGGTAGGGGCAACGCAGGGCTGTTGCAAGGAAGTTTCGCCTAGGGCGCGAAACTTCCTTGCACCAGCCCTGATTGTGATCATCTACTGGCCTCCTCTATAACACAAGCCGTAGGACCTCCCTGAATTAATTACTCAGAAGTGCACCTATCTGAGAGTTTGGGGAACAAAAACTTGTCCCATCACTGTGCAAATCTTCTTTCTATCTCTACCCCACTCTACCACGTAGTTAGGCTAGGCTTTTGCATAGAAGGGGATAAGGACGATGGGATTCCACAAAGAGTAACCAAGATGCTTATTTTGCCCCATGCAAGCCATCCAGTATTTCAGTATATGTTAAAAAATAGTTATCAGCCACAAAAAACCCCTCACCATTCCAATGCTTCTGTATTTCTTGAAAAAATGGCCCTGAACAACATCATCTCAGATATCAGCCTTAAATAGTGCTATCAAAGTGTAATTTTCTAGGTATCCAGATTCCGAAGAGCAGCCAGATTCTCTAAGCTGGCAGTCAGATCCATTTTCCTGCCACGGGACCGATTCCATCATGCAAAAAAGTCTCACATCTCATCCCTTTTAACCAAGCAAAACACTTTTCTTAATAGCCAACACATTACTGTGACAAAGTTCCTCCTCTGCCTTGGTGAGTCCTGCGCTTATTGGCGGATTTTGATCGCCTCAGAGATCTTCCCCTCTGGTAGAAGAACCCACAGTCAAATTCCTCCTGTGTCTGATCAGGAGTTGGGAGGTTTGGGGGGAACCCGGGCCTGCCCTCTACTCCGGGTTCCAGCCCAGGGCCCTGTGGATTGCAGTTGTCTATAGGGTTTCCTGTAACAGCTGCGTGACAGCTACAACTCCCTGGGCTACTTCCCCACGGCCTCCTCCCAACACCTTCTGTACACTTACTGCAGGACCTTCCTCCTGATGGTCTGCTGATGCTTGTACTCCTCAGTCCTTCAATTCTTCTCCCTCTCAACTCCTTGTGTGCCTCTTGCTCCCAGCTCTTCGCACGCCACACCACAAACTAAAGTGAGCTCCTTTTTAAACCCAGGTGCCCTGATTAGCCTGCCTGTCTTAATTGATTCTAGCAGGTTCTTCTTAATTGGCTCCAGGTGTCCTAATTAGCCTGCCTGCCTTAAATTGGTTCCAGAAAGTTCCTGCTTGTTCTAGTGCAGCCCCTGCTCTGGTCACTCAGGGACCAGAAAACTATTAATCCAATGGCCAGTATATTTGCCTTCTATGAGATTTTTGTATCCCACTTGTCTGGGTCTGTCACATTACCCACAACAGTCTCTGAGACAACTCCTCTAAGGATACAGAAACCTTACTGTATCAGAGGGTTAGCCGTGTTAGTCTGGATCTGTAGAAGCGCCAAAGGGTCCTGTGGCACCTTATAGACTAACAGAGGTATTGGAGCATAAGCTTTCGTGGGTGAAAATTGAATTGTTATTACCTCACTGTAATAACAATTATAGAAACACATAATAAAGGACAGACTAAACTGTCTAAACTGAGGCAAGAAGTGAGTATTCACCCACAAAAGCTTATGCTCCAATACCTCTGTTAGTCTATAAGGTGCCACAGGACCCTTTGTCACTTCTACAGAAACCTTACTGAATCTTCCATGATGACAAGGTCATTATACATACTCCAGAATCCTTTCTAACAAATGTAAACACATAAGTGCACATTTCTTAGGCAAGAATTCTACATTCCCTTTGGCCCAAAAGTACACCAACAGACGGAAAGGCTATGACGCAAACACGGGTGAGTAATGAAAATATATCTCAAATGCACTGACTCCTTTAGAAAACATGCAGGACTTTTTTTCTCTTTTTAACCTAAATCACCTGGATCACCTGGATCGATTGGACTTCAGCTGTCGTTAAGACTGCGCCGATCACAACACGTCTGCCATTCTTCTCGCACTCTTGCCTTTCTTCTCCACGTTCGTCCGAAACGTTTAACGATGTCATCTTCCCATCTTCTTGGAGGCCGACCAGGAGGTCTTTTCTGTTCTCGCGGGTACCACTCAGCAATGATTGCGGTCCACCTGTTATCCGTGAGCCGTGCTGTGTGGCCCGCCCATCGCATCTTGTTATGTCTGCTTTCCAAGACAATATCTTTCACACCGCTGCGTTCTCTGATGATTTCATTTGGTATACGATCCAGAAGGGAGATTCCCAACATAGCTCGTTCCATTGCCCTTTCAGCTACCAACAGCCGTTGCTCTTCTCTCTTCGTCAGTGCCCACGTTTCACTGCCATACAGCATGGCTGGCAGCACTGCTGAATTGAAAATATTTTTACGTGTGGTCTTGTCAATTTTTCCTTTGAGGACGTCCTTGATGGAATTAAACGCACACCATCCTGCCCGAATCCTTCGCGAGAGTTCTCCGTTCAGGTCTTGGCGCATATTAACTTCTTGGCCCAAATATATGTACTGTTCCACTTCTTCAATGTCTTCTCCTGTTACCGTTATTCGGGCTTTTTGTAAGACGTCTGATCGCATATATTTCATTTTGCAGTGGTTCATTTTCAGGCTGACCTGACTACTTTTCTTGTCAAGTCTTCGTAGCATGCTCTGCAGTTGGTTGGTGCTTTCGGCAATTAGTACAATGTCATCTGCAAATCTGAGATGAGATAATCTCTCTCCGTTTATGTTGACGCCACTCCTCCAATTGATCTTGTTCATAACCATTTCGAGGCAGGCGGTGAATAGTTTCGGTGAAATTGTATCTCCTTGCTTTACGCCTTTCTCGATTGGGATGCGGAGGGGAATTTCAAGGAGAGTAATGTCTGTTGTACATCCAGTATTCGCTTCCTTCAACAAACTAATGTACTGCGTGTTAATGCCCTGCTCTGCGAGCGCCTTTAATATTGCGTTAAACTCAACGCTATCGAAGGCCTTTTCATAGTCGACAAAAGGAATGCACAGCGGGAGTTTGTATTCCCTCGCTCTTTCTAGGAGCTGGCTAAGGGTAAATATATGGTCGATTGTACTGAAATTTCTTCGAAACCCTGCCTGCTCTCTCGGCTGTTGTTCATCCAGACTCTGCAAAAGTCGATTCGTTATCACCTTTGTGAAGAGCTTGTAGATGTGAGAGAGCAGGCATATAGGGCGATAGTTCTTAAGATTTTCTCGATCACCCTTCTTGTGCAGCAAGATGGTATTCGACTCCTTCCAGCTTGATGGTATTTTTCCTTCTTCAAGATATTGACTGAATCTTAAAGCGAGGGCCTTCCAAAGTTTTTCGCCTCCTGCATAAATCATTTCTGACGTTATTCCATCTTTGCCTGGAGCTTTTCCCTTCTTCATCTGGTGTAGTGCGCTTCGGACTTCGCTGACGATTATTGGGGGGACGCGTTCTTCTGACTCTTCGAGGGTTGGGAGGGGGACGTTGATTCTTGATTTGAACAGTTCTGTATAGAAGTCCTTGCAGACCTCCTCCATCCCTGCTCTGTCGATTACTGTCTCTCCATCCTTGTTCTTCAATGCTGTTACGCTCAATCTATACTGCGTCAATTCCCGCTTGCATGTTCTGAGGCTCTTGCATGATTCAGCTGTTTTAAGGAGCTTTTCTTTCCGGAAGTTCTCAGAGTCATCCTTCAGTTTTCGCCGTATAAGCTTGCACAGAATGGAGTACTCGAGGTTGTTATCCGAGCTCCTTTTCATGTTTCTCCGCTTATCCAACAAGCTTTTCGTTTCAATCGAGATTCTTCCCTTCGCCTTCTTCAGCTTTTTAATTTCAGCTGCTTTTATGCAACATCTCAACTTGTCAGCAAAGATACTATAGTCCTCATCACACTTTTCTATCTGGCTCCAGTCAAACCCAGAAATCGCTTTTTTCAGCTTTGCTTCATCGAATGTCTTCGGCTGCTGTTTCCTGTTTGCCATCTGTAATGCCTTCTTTTCCACCGCTTCGTCGAAAATCAGCTTCGCTCTAAGCAGGCGATGGTCACTGCTGGTGTTGAACGGCTGAACCACAGAGACGTCCTGAACGATGCGCCTTTTATTGACTAAAATATAGTCAATTTCATTCTTACTCTTCGCGTTTGGTGCGATCCATGTCTACCTTCTTGAGATCTTCTTTTTGTACCAGGTGTTTGCCACGTACAGTTCTTTCATTTCTGCCATTGCTACCAGCCTCTCTCCTCTTTCATTCCTTTCGCCGCTGCCGTATCTCCCTATGAACTTTTTGCCAGCTTTCCCTCGCCCGACCTTGGCGTTGAAATCTCCCATCGTGACAGTGTAAGTGGACTTTTGCGCGAGAGCTCTTTCAAGCTCTCGGTAGAATTCTTCCACTTCTTCGTCCTCACTTGCACTTGTGGGAGCATAGGCCTGGATGACCTTGAGGGTAGCGTTTGACTCCATCTGAAGATGCAGCACACCGATACGTGATGATGTTAGCTGGCATGATATGACTTTCGAAGACCAATCTTTATTGACGATAAATCCAACTCCTCCAACATTTCAAGCGCCATCTCCCTTTCCGAGCCTCACAGCACTTCCATCCTTCCAGTTGACTTCCAACTCCTTCTTTCGTCGGGTTTCGCAGACACCGAGAATATCACATTTTATCCTTTTCTTCTCCTCCATCAGATGGTTTAAAGTTTCCTCCTTTGCCAGTGACCTACAATTGTAAGTACACACAGTGAGGATTGTCCTTTTCTATGTTGGCCTAGTACCTGACATTTTTTAGCAACCTCTTGTCGCTCAATTTCCGCTCCGCCACCGTAGAACGTGCATTTACTCATGTTGTTTTAGCCGTTAACTTCAAGCCATCCCACTGGCTAGGTGGGCAGGCATGCGTACCTCCTCAAGCTTAGCTAGCCTTCAACCTCTAAGGAGAAGGAAAAGCACTCTTTCCTCTGAGAGAGCAACCCTCCTCCCTGGATTGGATAGTCCGACACCTTTGTAGCATGGTAAAACCTAGAGGGCATACGCCCCGCTACCATAGCTGTCAGACAGCCAGGGTCACCGCTGAACCACGTTGAGGCACTGAGGTAGGATTTTGCAGCAGTTTAGCCTAAATACCAAAGGAAAATAATATCCAAATTGTTCAGTTTAATATTAAAGTGCTGAATAAGAAAGCTTATTTAGCATGAAGTAAGCCAGTTAGTGAAGGGATCAATGGCTACTATACGAATCCATGGTGTCACCATGAGACAAATGGACATAAGCAACCACAGAAGAAGGAATCTTCAAGGCTGTTACTCGATTCTCCACCAACACAACAAGCTAACCATGAACTTTTCTGAAGATGCATATTTTGGCATGATGTGGAACCTGAATTCTTAACAATTTGTGTTAGAAATAAAGGGAACACTCTTGTTTTATTTTCTCCCTTCCTCTTATTTCTACTTATGGTTCACTATGTCCCACCAGTCACTGGGAGAGAGGAAGTCCAGAAGCAGAATGGTAAATTTAATGATGTCTAGTGTGGCAATGACCTCCTGCAATCGGACCTCTCCTGCAATCGGACCCACTCTGGATGTATTGTTATGACTTGTGCAGTCTTCTAAGAGCATTCTATTTGTAGACAGTTATTGTTGAGTTTTTAACATTCAAATGTATGAATCAAGTTGTTTTGCACAATTAAGTATATCTACAGCTTTGGTAGCACTCATTTGGTGGGTAATGCAAGCAGCACAGGTAAAGCCTGGAACCTGAAAGACACGTCTGGACTGTGTCCAGTAACTGCAGCAAGAGCTCATAGCAGACTGAAGGGGAGGTCAGTTTCAGAAAGAAAATCATCAAGTAACAAATTTTCCATTTATTTTGATCTCATGCCCACCCATCTTTTCCATCATTTTCTCTTTTATTTCATGTTTTACTTACTTACTTTACTTGATTTTGATCTCTTCCCTCATCATTAATTCATTAGATGTATACTCCTTCCCAAATACATGCTTATTATTATAATTCTCAATTAATATTATTTATTATTTGCATTGAGGTACCACATGGGGACACCAGATAAGGCTGGCACCTCACTGTAATAACAATTATAGAAACACATAATAAAGGACAGACTAAACTGTCTAAACTGAGGCAAGAGGTAACAGTAGGCTGATCCAAATCCTGTTGAAGTCAACGGGAGTCTTTCCACTTACTTCAGTGGGCTTTGAACCAACCCCAGGTGATTGTGACACACAAGTATAAGGATAACAAAATCAGATCATATGGTTACATTGGTTAGTTATTGCGGAATGTTAAGGTTCTTGACTGTTCAAGTAATGTTTTTTGCTTATTTAATTTTAAATAATCATCCTTACACTAATGATGTATAACCAAGCCATCCTTTGTGGATTGATTTCTGGTAGGGGTCACAGGAGAGGTGGGGTCTTGAGAACAGATTTGAAGGAGAGAGTATTGGCCTTGATTAATTAAAGGGGCATTCCATGCACAAAGACAGCTTGAAGATGAGTGTGGGAGAAGCTGACAGGTGTGGGAGATGGTGCTCGTGCCATTGCTGAAGCAGAGAAAGCAGGAGGGAGGGACAAAATAAGAGATAATAGTGGACAAGTAGGGAGAGGCACAGTTGTGAAATGCCTTAAGAGTGAGGACAAGAAGCTTTAACTTTGACTGAAACAAGGGAAATGAGTGGAGTGATTTAAAGAGTCAGAGCAATGAACAAAGATTACCTTCAGAGCTGCATTTTCATTTGATTAGAAGTGGACAATGTGTCTGTTAGGGATACCAAAAAGGAAGAAATTGCAATAATCAAGATGGAAGAACTTTCCTCAAGCCTATATTCCTTACAGTACTATACCGCTCTTGTTTTCTCTGTTCTGTTATACAGCTTTTTAAGTGTGAACACTCAATCACAATAAATCTCTCTATGTAAGTGTACTGTATGTGCAGAAGAGGGTTTCATAACTATGGCAGAAATCCTGTCAAAGAGGGCATTTTTCAAAATCATGGGCCTGTTTTACAACTAGCAAGACTATGCACTAAAGGCACTTGACCTGGCACACTGATTGCATTTTCTGAAATCAATGTTGAATCGAGTGAGAGCTACCAATATAGCATAGAGAGGACTGAATGATACTAAAAGGCAATTCTAAACTATGGTAGGCCAATAAAGTGACAGGGAAGAAAAGATTTGTTAAATATTTAACAGTAATTCCATGTAATTCCATAGGGTACAGTAGTTAATGGGCTACCTAATTATAATTACATTGAGACTTTCACGTGTAGCTTTCTAGTTCACAAAGCTCTTTCCTGTTCAATTGAAACTAAACTCATTTAGTATGAACACTTTCAATTTGGAAGAGATCAATAAAATGTAATTGTATATGCTATGAGATCTTTTGTTCAAACTGAATCCTAACCCAAAATGCCTTAGAGACTTAAATAATTCAGTTGGTGATGTAAAAAGTAATAGTGCGAGGGAGAGATGAAAAGATATTGGCAAAGGAGAAAAGATATGTTGTTCTTTGAACATTTTCTGCATGGCTTCCAGGCTTGGTAATGCATGCACCCTCAGCACATGAGTTTGAAACTTTCTGGATTACAGGATACATTGGGGTGCTTCCATGCCCTGCCACTTATTTCTTTTACCACAAAAAGCAGCAGACAGGCACTCACCAATGTCCATGCATGCCCTGTCCCAGTGTAGGGAGTTCTGATTCTTTTGTTGTATTAGCTAATTAGGGTAGATTCCGCAGTATTGTTAGATATCGATGCACATTTTGCCAATCTTTCGTACCATTGAACAGCTTCTTACCTGAAGGTTTCTTGACCCTCACCAATATTGGTGTGTTTTTCCCTTGTTTTCTTGTTTTGGATTAAAGAGATCAAGTCCTGCCTCAAGCTTTATCTATCCATGAACACTGTGCAATAACCATACAATTATGATTTACGCATAATGATGTTCTGAGTCAGAGATTAGGTTAAAGGTTTTTAAAGACATAGTAGATTTAATTTTTCCCCAGGGTATCACTACTGGGTAGAGTTAAATGTGTTTTGCTGCCTCAAATGTGCATTTCCATGACTTAACATGTTTGGATTTCTTCTATCTTTAAGTCAGTTGTTCCTGGGTTTGTAACGCTTGTTTTTTTGGGTTGTTTTTTTTAATCATTACAATATCCCTGTGATATTTTTACCCTTGAGTTACGGATATATACTCAACATTTACTTCATTTTAAAGTAGATTTTATCTCAAAATGTCCTGAGTTTTTTAATTATTAAAAAGTCACACTATCCCATGAAGGGATAGTTTTCTAATAGTTAGAAAACATAGAGTATCTACATTAAATCTAAGGGCCGGACTCACCAATACACTCTGACTGCTCAAAGTAGCCAGATTGTACTGGCCAGGTTCCCTCAGCTCCTGAAATCCACATTCCCCTGCACACACACATTCCAGTTTTCCCCTCTCTCTGCCCAGCGTAGGTGCCCACCATCTTCCTAAAAGGCTTGATTCCCATTGGTCCTAATAATGAGAGGCAGTAACATTCTTAAATGTAGCTAATGCACTAGATTTCAGAGAGTTGTAGCTACATGAGAAGTTTGCAGAGTCTGTGTTATTCATTATAAAGATCATTCAGGACCAAAAATTGGTCTGACACAGGGTGTGAAACTTCTTAAAAGGAGCGTTTTTTTACTTTTACATTTTGAGACAATTCTATCTGTGCCTAGAGTAAGAGCTTTCATTTTGTGGTGGATACACTCTATTCCTTATGTGTAACTAAGTGGGTGAATCCCTGGTTTAAGTACAAAAGTCAACTTAAACTTAACTATGGATCCGTGAAGAGAGCTTCCATAATTTCTTTATCTGGGAAGGTGCCATTCTTATCTCTGAAGGTGCCATTTTTGGTGGTCTGCAAACTTCAGGCACAATACATTTAAAGAACCTATCCTTAGTTTTTTCTGAGATAATGTGGTCCTTCATATAGGGGCAGAAGTCCTTCCTAAAGCAGCATCAGCATTTCATGTTAACTAGCACATCTCACTTCCATCATTTAGTCCTATATCCTCACATTCTAAAGATGTTAAACTATCCTCATTAGATATGAGAAAGAGCAATGAAATATTACCGAGCCTGGACTGGAATAATTAGAATATTAAAGGCATTACTTATCCTGTACAATGTCAAAAAAAAGCAAAAAATGTCCAAAGTTAAAATATCCTAGTAGGTGAGAGCAGTTATCACTCAAACATATGCAAGGGCAGATAAAACAACTCCAAACCACCCTTCAATCCACTCTTTAACTAAATGCTACAAGGTGGATATAGAATGTGGCCTTTAAATGTATAGCCCTGCAGTCAGCTATGATCTCTTAATATCTATGCATGATATTTTTATATATTTAATTCCTTTCTAATTTTCTGCTTGCTACTCACCAGCATTTTCAAGTGTCCTCCAGACAGAGGGATTCTTAATAAGACTGTCAGTCCCGATTCCCTTCCTTCATATAAAAGATTTGCCAGTCGACATATATAGTGTGTTTGTTATTTAATACTTCTAATTGTTATGAAAGTTATGTTGCATCTTTGGAAGCTTATCTGAGTAAATATAGCTACCTTAATCAATATAAGGAAAGCCTTGTTCCAGGAGTTTCTATCAGAGCTGCCTCTGTGACCATCATCAAACACGCAGACTGACTACAGTTGATAATGTTGCACCAGACATTATGTAGTGAAGTTCCCAGATCTGGCTCAATCCGGAGAATCCATGAGTTTCAGGTGGCCCACAAGCAGTGTAAAGTAGGATCAAGGTATGCACGCCTTCACAAATTGATAGAGAGTTGGAGAACAAGATTAGCTGGGGTGTTTTTGTCCATCCTGGTGACCTGGCCAAAGAGCAGGCAATGCCATTTTTTAATATATTGAGTGACTGAAGGAAGGCAACATCTTTGAGAGATTGTGACATTTTTTCACAAAATCAAACCACTTTATGCTCAGAATTCAGTGCTGCCACCACGCAGGAGGTGGCAAGACCCATTCATCAAAGAATGTCCACTTTGCTGCATCCATTTGCACTTTGCTTGCCTGATGCCCATGCTTTTAAGAAATGCATGCCGGTGCTCACTGGTTCAGCATGTCCATTCCATAACTTTTGGATGGCTTTTTGTACTTCCTCAGGTGACGAAGGGTCATTGTTCACCCCAGGATCTGCTGCTGTGTGGTTTTCTAGGTCACATAGCTCGAGACAGTCATCAGCAGGTCCACAGTTCAACACATTTTCATCATGTATTTTCCATTTGTCCAGGAACTCATCCATTAGTTAGCAGGGAGAACCATCTGGTTTCATGACAAGGATATTAGAAGGCTGTTTATGGCTGCCATCCATGCTAGTGATGGTTTTGTAGGCAGGATGCAGTTTGATGTTCTTTGGGCCATTGTCTGCTTTGTCAGCCAGGGAACCGACATATGTCGGACATAAACCTCATGGTCATGTTTTGCCATGGCCAGGAAAATGTCTTTTAGCCCTTTACATTCTTGGATCTTTCCCTGCTTGCATGTTTCTGCCTTTTTCACTAATATATCGCAGGCCTTTTTGGAAAGCCAAGGTTTCTTGTGCGACCACCTTATTATTCCAGCAGGAACATGAGATATAGTATTACATTTATCACTCAGGCGATCTCCACATTGTCTGAGAGGGTACCAAGGTTACATATGCTATTCACAGTGGACTGTATTTCACGGCTTTGACAGGACCTTCAGAAAGATGCTGTATATTGTGTGCTGCTGAGGGCTTGTCTGTTATAGGGTCCTGGTTTAGACACCTTAACAACCCTCACTGGACCTGGATTTTAAAAAGTGGATGAACCATGAAATAAATAGACCACATTCTTGTCAGAAATTTCTCCATAGTGAAGCACCAGCAAACTCAGACCATACATTAATTGTTGCTCAGCTCTCACTGCATCTTCCAACTCCTTGCAAGCTAGATATACCAACAATACAATATCTGTGAGTATTGGCATGGCCAGTTCAAGCATATCAAGTATGGATTCTGTATATTAGAAGACAAATTTTTTATAAAACTTTTTGGTTCAGGAACCAGGTTATTGTATGTGTTGGTACAGTATCTATCACAATGGGGTCCTGAACTTGACTTGGGCTTCTGGATGCTACAACAATACAAATAACAAATAATAACAGTAAACCCGGGACTTCTCTCCCAGCTTGTAAGTAGTTTTACTATGAGTGGTATGAAATTTGCAGCAGGGATGGTAATGAGTTTTGACGATAGTTGGGCTGGGAGTCCCAAAATTCAGCTTTTTCATTGTTTGATAATGTATATCCATGAGTGACTTAAAGCAAAAAAAAATGCATTCACTCTCAGCACCTTGGCTGGAACCCTGTGAGAAGTAGTAGCTGTTGGGCCTGTATGGATACTCTGTCATGGGACTGAACATTTGGACCTAAGGTTTGCAAAGAGCAGCACCCACAGCCCTAATCCCACTCTAGAGCCTTTGACTGTCAGGCTCATCATCACTTTCAAGCTGTATTTGTTTGTTTGTGGGTCTAGTTAGATACTGTCATTATCTGTCTTGATAATTCTTGCTAATTCAAAATATTAATGTTAGGCCCTATGGCATTATGTGGTCCGGTAGGTCCCACTTCTTTTCGGGCCTCCTTATTTTTCCAGTCAGATGCTCTGGAGAATTGTTCCAAATAAACCCAGTACCCATGTTAGATACCGAGCAATCTGGGTATAAGCATTATGTCTTTCGTAGCACCAAAATGTCTGTTACTGATTAACATATTTGTTATCATCTGTACCTCAAGGAGAATTATTAATCCAATGATTGTTCCTATTGTGCAGCATTTTCTTTAAGAGTAACTTACGTCCAAGAAAGCTAGTTAAAAGCTTTCTTAATCAGGAAGCTCTGTGCCTTGATAAACCAGTGCCATTTCCCTCAACATTGAAGTTGGACATGTTATAAAGTCGACACAGATCAGCAATTATCACACTGCAATATCTGAGATATAGCAGTATATCCCTATATTTGGTACAGACAATAACCGCAATGTCTTAGTGATTAGTGGCTCTTTGGGAGATTTTCTGAGGCCAATACATTCTTGCAAAATTTTCCTGTAAGATTTCACTTTCATGTCTTGATAGTGAATCTTCACTAATTCCACTTCCTTTTCCAGCTTGTCACATCCCTTAAGGCCACATCTTCAGGGTTCATTTTCAAATGGTCCCATTTCCAAAACAGAAACATTTGAGATTCTCATTCTAAGGAGCTGAGCACCAATTTGAGTCTCTGTCCAACTCTTAAAGAAATCTTTTCCCTTCAAATATTGTAGTCAGAGCCAGCTGTAGCCTTTCAAAAATTGCATCTCAGTAAGTTTAAATCTCATGCGGCAGTATTCCTCAACAGAAATGCAGAAATGTTGCAAAACCATTGGTAAGAAGTACAAAGACTTTAATTCTAAGATTGTCTGAAGATAACAGTTCTGATCGTTGCAGCATAAACAAACAATGAAGATTTATGGTGTTTCTGTAAAGAGACTAGAACTACTTAATTTGTAATCATGCATTGGCAGGTTATCCTGTGAAGTGGCAAACACCTAAGCAGTAATTTTGTAAGTTAGGCTAGAAGAAGAAGAATTTCCATTTGATATAATGGCTCAAAAGGGGATTTATAAAGAATGACACAAATGCAAAAAGAAAAAAAAAAGGAGTGTACATCTCTTTTATGATAGAATCATAAAGTATTGTGTGCTTTTAGAATATGCTAAGAAGATGGCAAACAATAATGAAAATGCTAGTTGATTTGAGTTTTAAAATTAATTACATACATTACTGTGTGGCCTATTTTCTGATGTTAATTCAACTAACCCTTTCCCTGAGGGCAAGAACTTTAAATATGTTATGACCATTTTTAACTGTGAGGTCAACCCAGAGCCATAACTACCAGCATGTTACACTTTTTCCATTGTGCAAAAGGTTTTTGAAGCATTAATTAACAAATTAATGAATGTGTTAATAAATACCATCTGTGCAACCAGTCTAGAGGCTGCATATGTAGAACATATTGTAGTGGAGTAAAAATCATGATCAGCTTAACTTTTTATCTTAATGTGTGAAACACTTTAAAACTACAGCCCTAAATTTTGAATTGCGCTATGCAGGTGCCCAATGTTCTGGGATGAGGAAAAGGAACAGGGAGGATATTGCCATTCTCCCCAGTGAATGCACAAAGACAAAACGCTGCTAATTCCCTCAGTGCTAAAGAGGCAAGTTAGCACACCCAATTGTGCTCCTGGGCTTCCACACAATTTGACCTATTGTATTTTCCCAACGTGTTTTAGTATCATGGGCCAATATCACTGGGCAAGCTGGTTAAATTAGTCTTTAATACGCTGGTAACTGAGAAATGTATCTTTATATTTAACTCTCAGATACGTAGCATACAGCAATGGTTGGTGAAGGGGAAACAGTTCTTAAAGTAGTACTCAATTTAATGGTTATAAGCCAAATTCCTCATTATATTTTAATGCATTTAATTTATGCTTATATTTATAAACAGTTCAAAAATATTTTTAAAATATTACAGTATTAATCCATAATGAATATTTTATAATATTAATGTTAAATTTATGAATGATTTCATAAGGGTATAAAAATCAATTGTTTTACTGAATCAAACCTTTTAAAGGACATTTGCAAGGCTGTTCACTGAAAACACAAAGCTCAGAGGCAAATTGGGACAACTTTTTTGGGTTAACAACAAATATTAGTGGATTTTTATATTCCATGTACACATAGTGAGTAATCTCGTATCTGCCATTATTTAGATTGCATTTAATATTTTTTTTATTAAAAATTACCATGGGTTCAGTTCCTGTGGCTACAATTTCAAGCTCAACAGAGTGAAAATCACCTCTGGTGCTTTTCTCAAATTTGGAAACTCCAGGAATACACGAAGTCCAAGAATAATGACCACAGACACAATCACAAGTACAAAGTCTTATCATTACTGCAAGTTTTATCTTAAAATCTTACAGGCCTCTGCCAGTAGGTCTTACATTCCAGCAATGCTTTACTCATATACCTAATATATACTCATCACTCTTAAACACTTGTCAATCTTATACTTCTATAATCCTACAATTTAAATCTATTTAGCATACATTGATTATATATATGCATACATACATTATATATGAAATAGCATATGAATTGACCATAACATCACATAGCACAATCATAAATGGATGATAATGAACTAATGAACTACAATATTTTATTTTATCAGCCTCAGAACTATTAAGTAGAAATATGTCAAACTACTTGGCAAATATAACCAGATTTTACAATGTTAGAACACCAATGTTCCAGAAGGGTACATATATTTTCTTGCCTGCCCTACTAAATGCCTGTAATCTGGATTGCATAGAAAAAGTAATCTCTTTAAATCAAAATCCCTTTAAAGATATTAGAACAATGAATTTAAAGTCATCTTTTCATTTTGCATAAACTCTGTGTTATTAATGTGTAAAATGTAGTTGCTTCTAACTTTATGCATCCAAGCTGATGGGAGATATTTGAGAGCCCATTCCACAGCATGCACCTGAGACAGCTAAAAATTTCTTTTTCCAGCAGTATCCAGTATGGAGAGTTTTCAGATTCTGCAGTAAACTTAATTATAAGGAGAGCAGGGCAAATAGTGCAAACAGATTTCATGAATATATTTGTTTCAATTTTAAATAGATTTCCTGAAGCCATATTTGTGGCAGTTTCATCTTTGTTTCTCTGATCATTCTTGGAGAACAAATGTCAAAACTCGAACAAATATTTGAAGAAACCATACTTTATATTTGCACAAATTTCAGCAGAAGACCTACATGTGCATCCAGGCCCCTATCCAGCAAAACACTTAATTACATGTTTAACTTAAAGAACATGGGTAGTTCCACTGAAGTCAGTGGAACTACTCCTGTTCTTGAAGCAAAGTGAATGCTTAAGTGGTCTGCTAGATCAGGGACCCAGTCAGGTAACAGACACAACACTAGTTTACTGATCTTACCAAATGCAACTATCCAATTCAGGTTGAAAAGGAAATATGGAAAACTGTCAGAGAATTGCAGTTGAGCAGTGTATGAAATCAAATAATGCTTCATTTTGTAAAGCCACTTATCTCTGTCTCTTGTTGGCTGTGCATGTAGAAATATTATACTCTAATAATTATTAAAAATTTTATTGATATCAGTTATTTCAAAAGTTCCAGCATTTGGTGGCATGATACTGAAATTAATAAAACCAAATTGTGGAAGTCCTGTTATAATGTACTAAAGATATTACTAAAAATGAAAGTAAAAGAGTTCCTAGTGTATAAATGCTAATGGTAATAGTCACTGGTTTAATAGATCTTTACATACATTTGTGTTTGGCTTTTATTATATTTGTGTAACATTTACAATTTCATAAACTGACTGCATGTTTAAAAATTCAATAATAATAATTAATAATAAAAAGTATTTGCAATTCAAACCTACAGTTTGTAAAATACTGAAGGAAGAAAACAAGGTAAAAATGCTATGCAGAATGTTCACAATGTCATGCCAGAATACTGAGGACCTCTTTACATAAAGCTTATTGTTCATTTTGTAAAATGGCTCTTATCGTTCATGTACCTTTTGAGAAGATGTTAGTGGTCTCTTTAATAGGTTACTGTGTTAACAGCTGTCATCCATTAATTTTACCATCTGAATTGGATCCTTTTAGATGTTCAGCCAACTGGTCAGGCACGCAGTGTGAGAGGCCAGCTCCCAAGAGCAGCAAGTCTGACAATATCAGTACAAGTAAGTGCTTCAGATTAACTACTACCGCTTATAAATATTATTACATTTAAAAATGATAAACTGGTGATATTTTAGTATGTGAGCATATGAAGTGATGTGCTGCAGATTACATTTTCTTAATGGCAAGGATTTTGCTCTTATTTCTGATTTTTTATTGATGTGCAGTTCTACATAAAACCAGGGCTGGCCTTACCGTGAGGCGAACTGAGGCAGCCGCCTCAGGTGCCAGACTGTGTGTGGGGGGTGCCACTAAGACCCAGAGTGTAGAAAATTGTGTCCGCTGCTGGTGCATATGTATTCTCTCTGCTCTAGATGCACAGAGATGGTGGAGTGCTGTGCTGAAGGAAGGAGGGCACAAGAGACATAACAGGCAGGCAGGAGAAAAGGTGAGAGGGAATAACAGAAAGCAGCAGGATCTGCAGAGAGAGAGAGGAGGAGGAGCCTCTTATGTACCTCTCTAGCACCCCCAGGAGCCTGGCCTGATTAACACCAGCTTCTCAGGGAGTTTCCTGTTTCCTGCTGCTTCCCTGAACCCACTTGAGAACAGGCAGTCAACTGAAGTAGTAGGAGCCAGTTAGACCCTTAAGATGCTAATATCTTCCCACACTCAGGCCCTGCTACCAGCCTGCTTATTTGTCCCCTTCAACTGAGTATTGAGAGCCACTATAGCTGGCACAGAACCACAGTCATGAATGAAAGAAGAAAATGCCCCTCTGGGGCAGCATTCAGAAAAAGAAAGAAAGCAAAGGAATCTTTTCTATCTAAGCAGGAAGGAGCTCTCCTGAGATACATAGACTCAAATGTTCACAGTGAGCCTTCTAGTCCCAGTGAGGTTGTGAGTGGTGAGGAGATGCCCAATCTTCCAGTTAGTCAGAGTGCAAGTGACCTGGCAGCTACTGAAGCATCCATACCTCCATCTCAAATGGATGTAACCATGCACATTCCTGATTAAAAGTGTAGATCAGAGAAGAGTGTGGTGGAGTGGCAAGAAACAGCTGCTGCTGAATTTAGTTCCTTAAGTCTAGATGATCCAGGACTGTGGACCCACTCGAGCAGTAGCCTGAGGGACTTCCTTGTACTGCGTGGGCCCCAGCAAGTGAAAAACTTCATGTTCCCCAAAGACAATGAAAATAGAAGTTTCCATCCAACAGAGTACTGACGTGAAATCCCCAATGGTGACAAAGTGGAGAGGCCATAGCTTATGTACTCAAAAACCCAGAATGCTGCATACTGTTTTTGTTGCAAACTCTTCCAGTCTAATGTTCCAGCTACACTGGGTTCTACAGGAACAAAGGACTGGAAAAATCTGGCTAGAAATCTGGCATGCCATGAGAAGGCAGCAAATCACCAGAGAGCATTCCATAGGTGGAAAGAGCTTGAGATGAGCCTAAGGTTAAAGGCCACCATAGATGATCAGCATCAAGAGACGATTGCATCAGAGTTTCTTTACTGGCAAAATGTTCTGAAAAGGCTCATTGCCATTGTGAGAATGCTTGCTACCCAAAACCTGGCACTGCATGGCACTTCAGATCAGCTGTATGTGCCAAACAATGAATATTTCCTTAAAATTGTGGAGCTGATGGCTGAGTTTGATGCTGTACTCCAGGAGCATCTAAGAAGAGTCACCACCTAAAAAATTTACACACACCACTACCTTGGAAAAACAATTCAAAATGAGATCAAACAGTTACTGGCAACAAAAGTCAAACAGAAGATTGTGGCAGATCTGAAGTCAGCAAGATATTACTCTGTTATTCTGGACTGCACACCTGACATCAGCCATATGGAACAAATGACTTTAATGGTCCGTTTTGTAACAACAGAACCTAGTGAAAATTTCCCTGCAATGGTGACTGTCAGAGAGTATTTTCTAGAATTTATTGACATTGATGATACTACAGGAGCTGGTATGACAAATGTGTTTCTTAAAAAACTGGAAGAGATGGGAATTGCAATAGCTGACATGAGAGGTCAGGGCTACGATAATGGTGCCAACATGAGAGGAAAGAACTGAGGAGTGCAGACACAGATCCGAGAGTTAAACCCTCGAGCTTTTTTTGTCCCATGAAGTTCTCATTCATTCATAGAATCATAGAATATCAGGGTTGGAAGGGACCTTAGTAGGTCATCTAGTCCAACCCCCCTGCTCAAAGCAGGACCAATCCCCAATTTTTGCCCCAGATCCCCAAATGGCCCCCTCAAGGATTGAACTCACAACCCTGGGTTTAGCAGGCCAATGCTCAAACCACTGAGCTTGGTGGTCAGTGATGCAGCATCAGCTTCTAGTGAGGCTGCTGAATTTTTTAATGTAATTCAAAGCATCTGTGTATTTTTCTCTGCATCAGCTCATTGATGGCAAATTTTGAAGCAACATCTGGGAACATCCTCTCTGACACTGAAACCACTGAGTGCCACACGATGGGAAAATCGAGTGGAGGCGATAAAGCCAAATTGGGAAGATAGATGATGCCATAGTTGCTATTATGGAGGATAATGCTATGACAGGAACTGTTCATGGGAGAACAGTGGCAGATGGAAATGGAATCACCAGAAACATACATAAATTCAAACTTCTGTGTGGCTTAGTGTTATGGCATGACATACTGTTTGAAATAAATGTTGTAAGCAAGAGACTCCAAGGTCTTGACCTTGATATATCTGGAGCAATGGAACAACTGGACAAAGCAAAGTCATACCTACAGTCTTACCGGTCAGATGAGGGATTTCAAAACGTTCTGAAGAGTGCACAGAAGTTGGCAGAGGAACTTCACACTGAAGCTATTTTCCCACCCATTCAATAATACAAGAGTCACCGAAGAAGAAGATATTTTGATTACAAGGAATGGGATAATCCCATAAGAGACCCCAAACAAAATTCAAAGTTGAATCTTTAACCAGGTGCTAGATTGTGCAATAGAGTCAGTTGAAGAAAGTTTCATGGAGCTCAAGGAACACATCAGTACATTTGGGATGTTGTATGATATTCCAAAATTCCTCACTATACCTGAAGAAGACCTACACCAGCAATGCAGGGCACTAGAGACAATGTTAACACATGATGACATGCGCGATATTGATGCGAGTGATTTAGGTGATGAACTGAAAGCCCTTTCAAGATACATTTCAACAGGATCAACTCCAAAGGTTGTTCAGGAATATATGTGCACAAATAAGATGACCACCCTCTTTCCAAATGCTTTTGTTGCTATGTGCATACTTCTAACACTTCCTGTAACAGTTGCGAGTGGAGAATGCAGTTTCTCCAAGCTGAAATTAATAAAAACACATCTACGCTCCACAATGACCCAGGAGAGGCTGGTCGGCCTTGCAATCATCTCAATAGAGCATAAGCTGGCCCAGACTGTGGACCTTCAGGAAGCAGTTCAAATCTTTGCAACCAAGAAGGCATGGAAAGCACCACTTTGATTATTCAAACAGCTACAAATGCCAGTGTTTACTATGCAGACAAGAAAAGTTACATTTGCTGTTCAGGCGTTTGAAAGTTAAGTGTTACTTAAAATTTGTGAACAAGGCATTTTAAGTTGTTAGTTCTCCTTTATTGGGGTAGGTAGCAGAGCAGTACCATGAGAGGAGTAGAACAGGAAGAAGGCAGAATTGAGACTTTTCAAAGTTTTGGCCCAAGCGAGGGGGAATGGGGGCATCATTTGAGCTTCCCACCTCAGGTGCCAAAATGTTGTGGGCCGGCCCTGCATAAAACATTTTGTATTACTGTCAAAACTATGGCATATTTTATATGCCCACTTCTTTAAACCCAGCATGACTTTTTCTTAGAAAAAGCAGTATCAATTGACAAATGCTTGGTGAAATTCAGTCCTGTGGAGAGACTCAGCACAAGACTTTTGGCCACTGACGTCATATTTAAAGCCTCAAAATAGGGATTAGGTGGTTTATAGGCTTTGCATTTGCTCATCCTGCAAGTGAGAATTGTTCCTTTAAATAAGATTAATACATATGGAGATTCAGTAGAAGAAAACTGTATTACAATAATATTGGCACCCAAGGGCTTGTCTGCATGCATACTTAGTTTGCAGCAGGTGCGGGGTGTGTTAATTTACCCCCCACTAGCTTGCCACACGCTAACTCTCCATGTAGACTCTGCTGCTGTGTCCAAAAGTTTATTACTGCACTTTAATCTGCTCCCATTTCAAAGTGGTATAGATCAAACCACCCTAACAAACTGCTAAAGAGCATCAGCAGGGTCCACACAGAAAGTTAATGCATGACGTGTACTGCAAGGTAGATTCACTCCCCAGCTTCCCACGAACTAAATGTTCACATAGATAAGCCCTTACCCTGAATGTTTTCAGTATGCAGGTGACACCCAGTTTTACATCTCAGTTACAACCAATCCAGCTGGAGCAGTAGAACAAATTGTACATCATTTAAATGAGCAACTAGCTGAATGCAACTCAGGGTACGTCTATACTACAGAATTAGGTCGAATTTATAGAAGTCGATATTTTAAAACCCGAATTTATGGAATCGATTGTGTGTGTCCCCACTAAAGAGCGTTAAGACCATGAGGTCGATTGACTGTGTCCACAGTAGCGGGGTTAGCATCGACTTTCGGAGCATTGCATTGCGGGTAGCTATCCCACAGTTCCCGCAGTCTCCGCCGCCCATTGGGATTCTGGGTTGCGATCCCAAAGCCTGATGGGGCAGAAAACATTGTCGCTGGTGGTTCTGGGTACATGTCATCCCTCCCTCCGTGAAAGCAATATTTCTCGCGCCTTTTTTCCGGGGTTTCCGTGTTTGCTACGGAAGCCTGCTCAGCTCACAATTACCGTACATCTCCAGCGTACGCCTGGACATTAGGTCTAGTGGGGATTCAGTCACACTATAATACGGGCAGAGGGATAGCTCAGCGTTCTGAGCGTTGGCCCGCTAAACCCGGGGTTGCGAGTTCAATCCTTGAGGGGGCCATTCCGCCTGAGGCTGGTAGTCGCGGGACTACACAGCAGGAGCGCCTTGCCTTCTAGCTGCAGATGGTGCAATATGCCATAAATGGTCGTGGTCGCGGGACCACACAGCAGAAGCTCCTTTCCTTCTCGCAGCAGATTGTACAATATGATTGGTATTCGTGTGCTCCTGGCCGGCGGCCTATGGTGTGGCTGGCCGGGGGCGCTTGGACATAAATGGGAGTGACCAGAGTGACTCTGGTCATTCTCTTTTTTACGTTTTGTTTAAGGGAGATTCAGTACTGCCTGGAACACGGGCGGAGGGATAGCTCAGCGGTCTGAGCGTTGGCCCGCTAAACCCGGGGTTGCGAGTTCAATCCTTGAGGGGGCCAGGAGCTGATGATGGATATCAAGCATATTGTACCATCTGCTGCTAGAAGGGAAGGCGCCTCCTTGCTCACCGCATATTGTACCATCTGCAGCTAGAAGGAAATGAGCCTAACCCTTGCTCCCCCCTCCCTCCGTGAAAGCAACTGAGGGGGGAGCAAAAAATCCTTTTGATGGGACTCCATCATGGTCACCTCTGCTGATGAGATCTGCGCTCACCTGCAGCTCACCACGCTGGCCAAACAGGAAATGAAATTCAAAAGTTCGCGGGGCTTTTCCTGTCTACCTGGGCGGAGCATTGGAGCTCAGACTGCTGTCCAGAGCGGTCAAATGTTGCACTGTGGGATAGATCCAGGAGGCCAATACTGTCGAATTGCGTCCTCACTAGCCTACATCGATTCGGCAATATCGATTTAAGCGCTAATCCCCTCGTTGGGGGTGGAGTGGCGAGATCGATTTTAAGAGCCCTAGAAGTCGATGTTAAGGGCTTCGTCGTGTGGACGGGTGCACGGATCAATCGAAATAACGCTAATAAATTCGACCTAAACTCGTAGTGTAGACCAGGGCTCAGTCTAGACAACACAAATAATACTAATTGGCTGGGGAAAGCAGCCAGAAGAATTGGTAGAACTTATATCAGCACCTCTTACTGAGGGAGCACATATGCCATTGTAAAACAGTTGCTCAACTCTGGTGGTGTTAGATCCCACATTGCTCCTGGAAGCCAAGGTAGTAGCTGCCTGGGAAGATGAGTATGACCTTTTCTCTCCAATGTGAACCTTGCCACAATTATCCATGCCTTTGTCTCTTCAAGATTAGATTGCTGTAATGCCCTTTTCTTGGGGACCATTCAGAAGCTGAAGCTAGTGCAGACTGTGGCAGTTTGTTTATTAAGTGGAGATGCACATTGGAAATACATTGAATTAATGCTCTGTGATCTGTGCTGGCTTTCAGTAATCTTCTGGGTAGAATTCAAGGGCATAATTGGAAGTTCTTTGTTTATATTGTGATTTTTAATATATGGGAGAGCTACTCAGAGCACTAAATGCCTTTAGCATTTTTACAAATATAAATCAAATATATTGCCTGTAATATTTTAATTTTTCACAAGGGATGTGTTGAAATTTTAAAGAAAATGTGTGACCTTCACAATGGGAGTTCATAAAGTATAACAATAGGCTTGAACGGATACTTTCATTACAACAGTGTCTGTAATCCAAAGGTGTTTATAACAAATTTTTCTTTGTTTGCAAAATAGTAAGGACAGAGTTCTGAAATGCAGGTATTGTGAATGAAAACATTCAGAATATATGTAACAAATCATATATTGCCTTTTTCATTGTCAATATTTAACTTTCCAATCACTGAAGGGTAAACTAACTAAACTATAACTTTTAGTTTTGTTTTTAGCAACTTTACCTGGTCTGGAAATTGTTAGATTTAAACTAGTGTATTCAACGTTATTTCTTTGCTGCAGGAAGCATTGCGATCATTGTTCCTCTTGTTCTCTTGGTGACTTTGATCACTACTCTGGTAATTGGTCTACTTCTTTGTAAAAGAAAACGAAGGTAAGTAATTTCATATTACTGTGTTTAAATTATGTATGGTCTAAAAAAGAACAATTAGAAAAGGGGAGAAATGCTTACAAATATTTTAATGTCTAGAAGCTGTTTCACAAACATCAGACACTTACCTCATATAAAAATGTGCTAGGTGCTGTACAGAAACATTGGAATATACAATTCCTTCCCCAGAGGCCTTACAGTCTGTGAGCCCAATCCTGCAAGGACTCTACACAAGTGAATAATTATACTCATATAATTAGTCTCATTAACGTCTGTGTATTTTGGTCTAATTGTGGTTGCTGGGTTTAGTGTGTGACTGTTGGGTGGTGCTGGTGGCCTGTGATATACAGGAGGTCAGCCTAGATGATCTGGTAGTCGCTTCTGGCCTTAAACTCTATGAGTGAACAGGGTTACTCATGTGTGTAAATGTTTGCAGGATCGGGCCCTAAAGAACGTTCTTCTGAACATAACTTACTCTAATTCACTTACATTTGATTAATATTGTGATTTTACACAATATGTTATAGTGGAAGTGTAATCAACTTAAAAAATATAACAAAATGTGTTAACATACTAGAAATGTAAAGATTCACAAACTCATCCTTATCCCAGGTAACATTAATAGCTATATATTTTTCCCCAAAACCTAACAAAATTCTTGTTGAGTATTTTCAAATGTAAATCCTAGAGACTAGACACATTCCTACAACAGGGACACATAATGGATGAAAAGTTAACACTCAAACTTAAATAAAATTGCCCTTTCTAATAAACCATGTGTTTTTGCAAAGGTTACGTCTTTATTTTTTACAATGGTTTTTTATCTGGTTTACACCTCATGTCAAAAGATTTTCAGCTTTAGATGCTTTTGTATATCTGGACAATACCAGGCTTTTTCCTCATCAACAAAACTTACATAGTAGATAGTCCTGACAGAGAGCTGTAAAGAGATAAGTATTTACGTATAATATCTTCTAAGATTGATAACATAAATCTCTGTGTATGAAACAGTCAGAATTATCTGCTAGAAACCAATCTACTTCATGTGAAAATCCATATTTCTTTTTATATTACCTACCTTGTTTCTCTCATATTTTTTTAACACTTAAAACATTAATGTTATATGAAAGATAAAAATGAAACTATTGTACGCATTAATCAGTGGATAACAGTAAGCCAGTATATATTTGTTTACCTAATGCATATAAAGATGTACCTGTTGACCACCTTACAACTTTCTCATAATGGAATGATTTGAATCCTTTTTCTTTCAGTTTTCAGTTTGTGGGTTTAACATTTGATTAGCACTCACAGGAAAATAATTAAACTCCAAAACAAATTGTTCTTTTTATCATCATATATTATATGCCTGTTTTAAAGGATCAGTATATAGTAAGATGGTGCAAATATAGACAGTTAAACTGATAGGCCCACTCTTAAGCCCACATTTTCAAATGTGGCCATTGATTTTAATTTCTCAGATTGAGATACCTTGGGCCTATTTTTCAAAAGTGTTGAGCTGCCATAACTCCACCTGAAAACAGTAGTAAATGGTTCAAGCGCTCAGCATCTTTTAAAATCAGACCCTACATGTCTCAAACTGGGCATCCAAAAATTGGAGGGCCCAAAATCAGTGACCACATTTGAAAATTTGGGCCTCTGCTTATAACTTCTGTGATCTATTTGATGATGAGCTGAGGTACAATGAGAAGCATGAAGGCAACAATTCTAAAATATAGGAGAGAAATTAATTGCAATGCAGAGCTATCTAATGATTTGTATGGCACCAATCACTGTAAGTGTTTAGGCTAGACCACAGAGTTTAAATAGTGATAGAGAAACTGGTTTGGCTAAAATTAATACCTAAAAACCTCTTCTTAATTTATTTATTTTTATTTGAAAATGTTTGATTAACTTTTCTCCTCTGTTGAAAGGAGACCTAAAAGTCTTAAGAGACATTATTATTTAACAGCTAAACAGTACAATAAGATACATGTTTTAAAAATCTTCCTGCAAGTGGATTTTTCTGTTTCAGTATGTGTTGGGAAATAGAAAGACACTCTCACATGTCAACTTGGATTTAAGATAATGAAGTGCTTTCTTAACTTAGAAAAGATAACTCAACCATTACCAGCACCTAAGTCTCATCCCCTTTGTTCTGTCACAATTCAGTAGTCTCCTGTCTAAAAATGACATCCCTAAACCAGGACTTTCAATCCCTGCAGCTAAAAAAATCACTCATTTCCTTACTGACAAAAATAATTGGATTCACCCATGGGAGAATCTCAGATCTGTACTCAATTTTAAAGATGTTCCCCCATATATAAACCAATTTGAATGTTAAGCCTGCCATCTCTTACTTTGCACCTATGTTTGGGAATACTCAAGCTAATCTTTTCAATAACTACCAATAGGGACTCCAGCCAGTTAAGTTTTGACAGACACATAACTTCCATAATGAAGCCATAGCTCAGTTATTCCCAAGTTAAGTGCACATGGAGCTGCCCCCAAATAAGCAAGCAGATGACCCCGTTAATTCTACCAGGAAAGATAGAAACATTATCACTCTTGTTGTGTTCCTTGGAGTCAAAAGCAGAGGAAACTCTGCACTGATGGACTCGGCCTTCTTTTGACTGCTGAAAAAATCTTGAAATGAATTTATGAAGCTTTCCCTGAGAACTAGGGTGAATTCGACCATGCTGAGGGGGAACGTCAGGGCCATAACCAATGGGCCAGCGCATTGCATGAATCCATACTACTACAAACTCACTTAGAAGGGTAGTAACAGGCCACTTCTGCAACATGCCCCAGCTTCATAGATGCTCAAAGTGCTACTTTGTTTGGAGCGAAAATTTCACCATCCCCTTGATCTCCTGATAGACCCTCAGGGCAAGGCTTTATGACCTAATCCTGAGTACCTCAGAAAACCCAAATAAATTTTGGGTTTTCTGAGGTACTCAGGATTAGGTCATAAAGCTGTTAAATAATATTTGTGGTATGTATCATCCTTAGAGTGACTTGAAAATACTAGCTCCCTTTGTTTATGTATTCTAGGACAAAAACTATCAGAAGACAACCAATGATAAATGGAGGGATCAATGTAGAAATTGGTAATCCATCATACAATATGTATGAGGTGGGCCATGATCACAATGAAGGGGGACTTTTGGATCCAGATTTCACAGTAAATCCAGAAAAGGTAATTTTGTTTTTGCAATGGCAAAATAGGGGGTTTTTTTATATGTTGTAATGAATATCTTTAAATCTAATTAGTGTGATTTTTCTCTCAAATGAAAACTTTTTATAATGGCATGTATTTTGGTTTGTCTATTCATTCTGTATGGTGAACATGAGTCAAGTAAAGTTTATTTAGTGAAAACATTATAGATATTATGCATTGACTGTGTTGCACCCCAGTATTTGTTGACAGGTATTCTTTTGTGGTGGTCTGCTTTTTTCTAGATGTTAAACTAAAACTGAACTGTAAATTGAGAGAGGCTATATCTTAGACCCTCTTAACAAAACTAAATACAAGATCATTATTAAAATCTTCTTTACCTACATTCCAGATATTTTGTGGACCTACTGAATGGTACACTATGTTATGTATTTACTATCTATAATGCTTTACAAATGTCTAGATGTTACATTTGTAAATCTGAGCCTAATTTGTTGAAAATTATGGTTACTTCCAAAAACATAAACTGTTCAGAGTCCTGATAAAATAGATGTACTACATCAAAAAAGAACATTGTCATTTTACTCTCAGTTATGTCATTTCTAGGAGCACTGCTCTTCAAAGGTAGAACTTCTGAGTGATGTTACACTGGATGGACAGGGTAATGGCGCAATAACTTTCTTAGAGCTATCAGTAATCAGATGCATCCTATGGGGCAGCTATCATTCTGTGGCATATTTGACAAAGCAATAACTGGCTTACCATTAGCTCTCTGAATGTCACCACATTGTCACCCAGTCAGTGTGCAGCATACCACAGGGAAGCAGAATATAAAGTATATTCACTGGCTCTTAGGCAAGTTGAATAACTGTATCATGACTGATTGTTAAGCCTGATTGTAATATTTGACAGAAAATGCTGTGTTGATCTCATGCTGAATAATAAGAATCATCCAAACTAAAGCAAGCTTGTAGTTAAAGTGTTAAAGGCAGTTTTTATTGAAGACCAGTTGTTTTTAATCAGTGCACTGCTTATTTAACAATACGTCAACCTGCAAATGGAAAATTCATTCTTATTAGCACTGAAACTAAAATACTCTGTTTATATGCAGGCCAGGTATATAGGGGGAGGGTCCACTGCATTCAAGCTTCCCCACACAGCACCGCCAATCTACCTAAACTCTGATTTGAAAGGACCACTAACTGCAGGGGTGAGAAATGATAATTCACTTCCCATGCTCATTCCATCATGTCCCCTCTCTGAGCAAAGTTTGCACGTTATGTTAGAATAGCACCATTTTTGTTTATGTTTTTCATTAGCAAGAAATTATTTAGAAGTAGAAATAAAAATTCTATTTGTTATTACAGGTGCCTCTACCTATATATTTCATCTTTACTTGTCACGATAACATGATCTAAAATGTAAAATTGAATATATATTGCTTTATTTTATAAACATAAGTAAGTTATACCTTTTGTAAAGCTATATAAAAATGAAACCAACCACATAAACATACCCAATAGTGATAGGCATTTAATTCAACTTATCACTGAGATAAGATTCAAAAGTAAATGAAATTCTGTCCTACTGTTTTAAGGGGAATTTGATATGCATTAAATAAATTTTTCAATAATTGAGATATGCCTATCTCATAGAATTGGAAGGACCTTGAAAGGTCATCAAGTCCTGTCCCCTGCCTTCACTAGCAGGACCAAGTACTGTCCCCTGACAGATTTTTGCCCCAGATCCCTAAGTGGCCCCCTCAAGGATTGAACTCATAACCCTGGATTTAGCAGGCCAATACTCAAACCACTGAGCTATCCCCCCTGTTCAACTTTGTAAGCTGAACAATTTCTGTAAATCTTTACAAATTATTAATGGATTGTTTAAATTTCAATCAATTTTACTGCAAATGACAACTAAGGGCAGGTCTTCACTACCCGCCGGATCGGCGGGTAGCAATCGATCTATCGGGGATCGATTTTTCGCGTCTCGTTAAGACGCGATTAATCGATCCCCGATCGCGCTCCCCGTCGGCTCCGGAAATCCACCTCATCAAAAGGCGGAAGCGGAGTCGACACGGGAGCAGCAGCGATCGACTCGCCGCAGTCCTCATGGCCAGGTAAGTCGATTACGATACGCCGACTTCAGCTATGCTATTCACGTAGCTGAAGTTGCGTATCGTAGATCGACCCCCTCCCCTAGTGTAGCCCAGGGCTAAGTTAACAAAATATGTAGCTTAGTTTCAATAAACCAGAGTTTGTATATAATATAGCACAGTATCTTTAAAAGATTACTGAAAATTTTAAAACAATTAGAGGGGCATTAATATGCTTGATTCACCTTCATATCAAAAAATGTGTTCGTCCGTGTCTCATTTGCATTATTGTACGACTATAATGTGTTTTTGATGTAACTGAAATTTAATTTATTTTGTCTGCTTTAAAAAACACAATACCGTCCAGAGGAGGCAACATGCCTCGTGGATAGGAGAACTAGGGTATAATTCCAGCCCTGAGATTGACTGAAATTATAGTCACTCAAACCACTTCACTTTTCTGTACCTCACTTTTCCCCACTGCATAATAATAATATCTACCTCATACAGGTATTAAGGTATTGTTTATAATGTACTTTGATATTTCCAGAAGACACAATATAAATGCTAAGTATGATTCTTATTTTAATTATGGTACAGTATTGGCAATCAAATGAAAATCCTGTCAATTTAAATAAAAACTACATTTCTGTGTCATCTGGAACTCCTGTAGTCATTACTGGGGAAGTGAAGATCTCTAGTCACTGGGGTTGCACAGATATAACTGAAGGTAGAATTTGCCCCTAGAAATTACTACAGCAGCTGGTAAATATATTTATGTTCTATTAATATAGAAGTAGGAGTTTTTTGTTTTGTTCTTTTCAATGTGACGTACCTCTTTCTGTGTGACAGGGAAGTGTAGAACAACAGACAAGCAGATAATTATTTGTAATGGCAAGATAAGCAGCTCCTGGCTAATCTAAGTTACTATGGTTGCTGCAGTGAGCCAGGCCACGGGAAAGTTTCAAATCCTGGGTTCTTATTTGACTAGGGGGAACAGAGAAATGAGGATTCTAAACCTTTGCTCTTTCTTGTTGGGCAAAAGGGAAGTGAAGCAAGCTAAGTAATATGAGTCTAGGTGCCACAGACAACAGGAAACATTGTGATCTGTGAGGAGTTAGGCACCCTTCCCAGTGACTCTATATATAAAGTTGAGAAATCAGATGGGATAGCAAAGGCCTCTGTTAAGATAATTACCGGTGGAGCTTTCACCAGCTCCCCCTCCTTTTCTTTCCACATCCCTCCAGCAAGTCTATTGCCGGGACCTTACCATACCCAGAGGGGTTGTCGCGGGGTTCTACCAGCTCCCCTGCTTTTCCATCCATGTCCCTCCAGCAAATCCATTGCTGGGATCTTACCTTCCACCCCCCTCGTAGGAGGGTTCAAGTGGGCTATAAGAATGGGGGGCTGGCTCCCTGCCGTACCAATCATAGGAGTCCCCAACTGCCCCCGTTCATTCCTTTAAGGAACACTTCTTTTTAAGTCCTATTTCCAAGCCATTTATCCGGTCACTGTATGGAGTACCTGCACTGGACATCCACCACAAGGAAGCACCAGCAAGTAGAGCTGCCTAGCTAGCCATATCCTCCTCCCTTTGTGGAGCTACTCTTTTGTGCCTGCTTTGCCCTACCCAGACCAGAGGAAGGGGAGGTGGGGGGATTACTCCCTTTCCCTATTTCTTACTCTCCTGTTTCCACATGGAGCCATGCTGTGCTGAAGTGCTGAGTTCCCTCCTGCTTCAGCCTGCTTCATGTAAAAGGCAGGCTTCAGGCATAGAGCTGCCATATTTAAGCCCTGCATTCCCAGGGGATGAGTCAGTGACCACAGTGACCCTTTTGCAGCAGTTTTCATTTCTCTCCCCCGCCCCCCAACCATAAAACACAGTTGCTTTCATTTGGCCCACTAGCCAGGTACCCCTCTCCCCCCCCCTCCCCCCCCGCCGCTTAAAGGTGCAGGGCCATCATTCCAACAGATCTTAACTCCCTGGTAAGATTTACAGAAGCCCAGATAAACATTAAACATGTTTAGTTATGCTTTTTTGTATGCATGTTCTCCCTTTGTTTTAACAATATAATTTTCATTTTCAAAAAATAGTTGTTAATCTAAATCACATACTGCATATTTATCTTTTTCCACAGCCAACAAATTACTCCAATCCAGTGTATGCAAAGTTATATATGGATGGGCAAAACTGTCGAAACTCATTAGCAAGTGTTGATGAAAGAAAAGAACTCCTTCCAAAGAAAATAGATATTGGGATAAGGGAGACTGTGGCATAATCCTCTGTTACCTTTTATACTCTGTATAAATGTATAAAATATAAGGATTACTTTTCTATGTACCCAACAGTATTATAATTGTTTTGGCATCAGCATTACCTCTGTTCTTTTGTTTGGTTGATTGTTTTCTGGGTTGTTCTTTTGCTGATGACTTTTGACTGACCATTTGTAAGGTATTTTTATGAAAAAGAAACTGCACTACAGTACAATTTACAACAATGCTGCTGATACACCTTTGAATTTGTTAAAATTAAAAACAACATTTGTTTGTAGTGTGAATATGAGCAATCTATTTTGTATGAACTTTTTTGGTTCTACTTAATCAATGAAGATGATATCTGCACCTTTTGATTATATAGTCTGAAAGCTGTAGTACAGTGTGTAATTTTGTTTGTTTTAAATGGTGAAAGAATGACTGAATGGTCTACTCTCTTTGTGCCCATTAGAATTTCACTCCAGATCCTGTTAAAAGTAGATCACTTTTCTTCACAAATCAAACATAACTTGCTTTTAAAATTAGCTTTAGTTTGCCAAGAAGTAAACAAGACTACAGAATCAAAACATCTAATGATCTGCATGAACACAAATGAGTGTTTCAGAAATTCAGTGATTTTACATGATATACTAAACATATATACCATGTCAACAACCTTGTATTTAGTAAAACCTTATAGACCATAGTAGAAATACATCTTGAAAGTTGAAAGACCTTACTTGCTGTGGGACAAGGCCTATGAACTCCAGCAGTCCTGTAGTACAGTAGCCACCCTAGAGCACAAGAGGGCATTGCCTACACATGTATTATATGTTTATTCACTCAATCACATGCAATATTTGTGGATGATCAATCCTTTATAACACACCAAGCAGTAAAACAAAACTCAAATGTAAGCACACACATTGATAACAGTATTCTGATTTACCCAGTAAGAAAAAAAAATCATCCTTGCCCAGAGATATTAAAGAATCCAAAACGTAGCAGTTTATACTAATGATGATAGTCTATGATACCGCTGATCAATATTATATATTACTGAAACGTATTTCAGACCAATTGTGAATTAATTTTAATACTTTTGGGTTAAATGTCAAAACCCCATTATCAAAAGTGGAGAGTATCAATGTAATTGGTTTCCAGTACTTTCTCTGGTACTGGTTTATTTTATGTAGTTGTGAAGAATAAAAACAAAAAAAAATTCCACTTGCCTTTTTGAATTTTGACAGAAATAAGGAGTACAATTTCTTTAAGTTGTAAAAAGAACTGAAATATTTTATAAATAACTTTAAAGGCACAAAATACTTATTTACACACATACTGTGGAGGGCTTTTTGTTCCTCTGCTGGACATGATTGACTTTTACCTGTCATAATATATTAACCTAACAGATTAAATATGTTTGTGGTTGCTCTTTATTCCCTTTGTACAAGTATTACAAAAATAACTGCTGTTTTATAAAAGATTTTTGTTGTACTATGTGCATGCATACTACCTATTTCTAAACTTTGCCATATTGAGGCCTTTATAAACTCTTGATTTATGTAATTCTAGTGCAGGTTTGCTTGAAAAAATGTTATGCATATCATAAACTTTTTCAGGTTCTTGTTTAAGTACATTTTTTAAATTGAACAGTATTTTTCATTTTGGTTATAATAGTCATTTTGCCTATGTTTCTACAATGAAGTGTGAAATACTTTATAAAAAAATTGTTGACTGACTTATTTAAATGAAGTTCTACATATTTAATTCATTGTGTTGGGTAATTTTTAAAGTTAGGACATACCATTATATAGGCAATATAAAAAGGAAAGGAAATTAAGGGGAAGTAAGAAAATATGTTGTACAGGAAGTAAAATGGTTAGATTCAGTTTAAAAAGCCAGACAGTTTCTGGTCATTATAAAACCTGTATCTTAAAGGTTCTGCAATGGTGCATGAGTGTTAATAACTCAGAAGGTGTGTCTCCATATATTTTATTTCATTGAACATTTTAAACCCTACTTTTTTTATATAGAATCATTGAAGAAATAAGAATATTCAGGTAACATTTAAGATGTGTAAATATCATCCTCTGAATGTCAGTAAGCAAAAATTTCTGATGAATATCAGTCTAAAGTGCTTAGTCCTGCTCCTATTGAAGTCATTGGGATCAGGATTTGTCCCTAAACTTTTGCATCCATGCTTCTGCATTGGAACATGAGCTGCTGTTTCCATAGATGTGATTGCTAGTCTTAACAAAAGGCAGACACAACCAAATTTCTATTGGTGGGTGTCCATGTAACATAAATTTGAAAGTGAAAACATCTCTTTAATGGTGATCTAATTCAGTTTAGCTGATATTGTACCCAATGTTTCCGCACATACAGTAATGAGACAGATTCTGATCTTGTTTACACCACTATAAAATAGTCACTTTATTCATTTTATGAGGGATGCCTACTCACTCAGCTGACTTTAGTTGATAGTCCAGATTTATACTGTTGTAAAGCAAATCAGAATCTGGCCCTATGCCTGGAAGAAAGACTATAAACCAGATTCTCAGCTATACCAGTTCAGCTAAGAGCAGAGTGGCAAAGATGGATGTAGACTACCTTTACATCCTCCTGAGTTTGGGGCCAGCTGCATCTTAATGCAACTTAGAACAATCTCACGAATGTTCCAAGTTGTATCTGTCTGTAACAAATCCCAATGAGACTTGTCAGTCACTGTAGATCACCAGAGTGCAGTGGCACACCAGTCATGCCCCCTACTAAACCTTCAGGGTCACCTTGGGATTCCCTTTACAGAAGTGAAATCCCTACATTTTCCAGATGCCAAAGCAGATCAGGGGTATAGGTGTGGTAGGCGAAGGGATGAGAATCTTGCTCATAGCATATATATTAATCCACTAATCCACACTAAAATCATTTGGTCTATATATTTATTGGGGCAGGAAATTATTTTTAGTATTGGATGTTACCAAAATGTATTAAAATCTCCACGTTCATTTTGCTAAGCCCTGACTGTAGTTAAATGCTTCTGTGAGACATAACTACTGATTCTGTGGGTCATGTATATGATTTTAGGAGCTTTTACTATGTGTGATTCATGACAGAATATGAGAAATTGTATTGTACCAGCAACTAGCAAATTTTAAGGCAAATATTTACTATCCATTTGCAACGAAGTGTAAGGAACTACAAAATATACGCAAGTGGTGGGAGATGGAATCAAGTTATATACATATTCTAGAAAAATATAGAAATATTTTGAATTGTACATATAGTATGCAATTTTTCAGTGTCTTGCTTTCCGCTCAGTTTTTTTAGAGTGCATCATATTCTTATATTTCTGATGTATTCAAATGTTGTTAAAACAAAAAACCCTATTCTTATCTAGTAATTAAATCTAGTTATTAAAATAGTTCCATTCTATCTAAAATATCAGGCTATAGTTGAACATTTTCCCTTTTTTTTACTGAAGATATTAATGACAATACATGAAAGAGCAGGCACCAATCATTCTCAGGGAACTGGCAGTCTGAACCAGGAATGGAAAGGGCTTCCCAAAATCACCCTATTTTGGGTCAGGCAGGAATTCCCCCCCCCCCCCCCCCCCCCGGGTCAGATTGGCAGAAACCTTGTGGGTTTTTTGCCGTCCTCTGCAGCATGGGTCACTTGCAGATTTAAAATAGCATAAATGGTGGATTCTCTGTAACTTGAAGTTACAGTTACAGTTAATGATTATTGAATGATTAATGAAGTTACAGTTAATGATTATTTAAGATCTGCAGCAACTCAGCCAGAGTTTATGAGTCTATTACAGGACTGGGTGGGCAAAGTTCTGTGGCCTGCCATGTGCAGGAGGTCAGACTTTATGGTCCTGTCTATCATTAAAGTCCATGAGTCTAAGATCCATAACAATTGGCTAAATCTAATCCTGAAAGATGGTACCCATATAATTGACGTTACTATTATGTGATTGTTGGGCAGCCAGTGTGAAAAGAGTTGGTGGAGCTCAGTTGATCCCACCACAACTATCCCTATTTGTGAGTAAAACATCCCTATTCAGCAAATCACTTAACTACATACTTTGCTGAATCGGGGCCTTAAACTGTCTAACCATTCATGTCTTTGGTCAAAGTTAAGCATATGCGCACATCTTTTCAGGATCAGAGCCTAATTGACTTTCTCACCTATAGAGGTGATGATCCCATCACTGTAGGCTTCCAGCATATCAGTGAGGGTCTGTAGTGTCTCTGTCGTGATAGAGGACTTCCTTCTGCAGAGTCACCATGCTAGGGATTTACATGAGCAATAAATTCACACACACACACACACACACAAATTTAATATAAATTAAAAAGCATGAATACCAAAAGGATGATGCTCATGCTACTTTGGTTGAAATAAAACATGTCTGTGCGCCTTACTCCAGAAAACTGAAGAGTAATACAATCAGAACAAACCATGAAATATATTTGAGATAAGCAATTGTATTCTGATTGGCATTTCTAAACTGATGGTAGCCATCTTGCTAGATAGTGACAATGTCTGTGACACTTGTAGTAGGGGAAGCCCATTGAAAATGGTTTAAAAAAATTCCATCCAGCTTCAGTACTAGTTGAATGCTCATGAACAGAAAATCTGTATTTTTTCTTTATGTATGCCACAGCAATTATTTACTGATTTTTGAAGCATCATAAAGCAGGATAGAAAATTGTGCATAGACTTATCCCTATAAAATTAATTTTACAAATGATGGTCACTGATAAAAAATGTCATCAAGAGGATCAAAAAATGGCTGTTGTAAATCAGAGAGACAAGGTTGGTGAGGTACTTATCTTTTATTGGAGTAGCTTCTAAGGGTGAGAGAGACAAGCTTTTGAGCTTACACAGAGCTTTTCTTCAGGTCTGCGAAACATACTCAGAGTGTCACTGCTAAATACCAGGTGAAGCAGATTGTTTAGCATAAATAGTTAATAATATATATTTTAAAGGCCTAATCAAGGTAAAGTGGCCCAGTAACACCCCTAGGGAGTCATAGGAAGAACAGGAAAGGGGGCAAGGCAGTGGGGTGGGTGGGGTATTAGTAGATTACAGATGGTTGTAATAAGGCATAAATCACTCCAAAATTTTTAATGTCTAGCAAAGCTCCCAGGCTCATCTCTTCAAGTGGCTCTGCAGATTTCCTTTGCGACTGAGGACTGAGAGGTCAGAGTGATCTCTTTGTGAAAAGTGTTTACCCACAGGTGATATGGTGGTTTTGTCGTTTATATTTTTTCTGTGTGAGTTCATTCAAGAGTGTAGTGGCTGTCTGGTTTCACCCACATAGTTGACTTTGGGGCATTTAGTGCACTGGATGAGGTACACCACAGATTGTGATAGCCACACGTAGGACACTTGGATTTTGAATGGTGTGTAGTGGTGGAGTGTTGATCATCATAGCAGTGGAGATCTGTCTTCAGGTTTTGCATCTGTTGTTCTGGCAGGGTCTGTTGCCACTCTGAATTGATGAGTCCTGCTCTGGGTGGAACTTGCTTCTGATGGTCTTGACAAGGTTGTGGGGTTGTTTGAAGGCCAGAAGAGGGGGCTCAGGGAAGATTTATTTCAGCATGTGGCCCCATTGAGTATGGGTTTTAATTATTTAATGACATCTCAAATACATTCCAGTATAGGGTGATAGCTGACAACTAGGTGTGCAGGTGGGTGGAGGGGAAATCTCTTAGGGTATTTTAGTGGCCTGTTCCATGATACAATCTACTTCTCTGGTGAAGTGTCCTTGCTTACTGAAGGTGGATTTAAGTGTTTTATGTATATATCCTGGACTTTCTCCTTGGAGCATAGTTTGTGGTATCTGAGTGCCTGGCTTTAGCTAACAGATTTCTAGGTGTGTTTGGGGTGGTTACTAGATTTGTCATGGTAGGTGTGGTGATCTGTTGGTTTCTTGTATATAGTTGTCTGTAGAGTTCCATTGTTGAAGTTCACTGTGGTATCCAGGACGTTGATGCTAGTGTGGTAGTGTTCTACAGAGAATTGATGGATGGATGGTGGTTACTGAAGTTGTGTGGAAATCTAAGAAAGAGTTTAGGTCATCTGTCCAGAAGATGAAAATATATTTGATATATCTCAGGTATATCATTTGGTGGTGTAGTTTTGTGATGCATAGTTATACATCTCTCTGCTGTAATGTGCGATAAGTGCAATATACAAATGCAAAATACAACCATTGTGTTTCATTTAAAGGAATTTATTGTGGAAAAAAATCCCCCCACCACTGTGTGTGTGTGTGTGTGTGTGTGTGCGTGTGTGTGTGTGTGCGTGTGTGTGTAGAGGGGGGATGACTCAGATCATAAATCCATGACCAATCTAGGACTCAATATTGCCCATCTCTGTCCTTCTAAGGCTTAGAAGCAAGTGCTAGGTTCCACTTGGAAACTGGAAACCCCTCTATCTCAAGTAAAAAGTCCTCAAGGTCATCAACCTTAAAGGCAAGACAAATATATGTATAAAAAAATAGCTGGGGGCTGAATCTTGCCTTTCAAGCCATAGGCACCTCTTTGAAGCTATTCTGGGATTTGGAATTCTGGAACTAGTCTTGGGGAGACGGAGTAGTGGGCAGAGAATAGGAGTGCTTGCCAAAAGTAAATGGTAATTCATCACATGGTTATCACCGCTGCTTTTGTGAAATATAGTGGTAAAGAAAATAAGGGTTTCTAATTTAGGGCCCTGCTTGTGTGGTGGCACAAGGTATAAGGGGGCATAAAGGATCACTTTACTTCCTTGTGCCAGGTTCCTACCTCATAGATAGCAGCACACATTAATATATGCATATTGTGTTTTGGATGCTCTCTAGTTGTGGTCTTAATGATAATAGTTAATATAGTACAGGAAAATGCTTGCTGGACTATGCTGTCCAGAGTCCTTAATACGATGTTGAATTAGTCTGTGACTTTGGAGAATGTAAAAGCTTTTGGAAAAGTAAAGCATGGTGGATTTTAGCAGCAAAACTCAGTTTTTCCTTTTTTCACATATATATTTGGGGTGTGTGTATGTATGGATATAATAAATAGGAGCACAGGCCACACTTTCTGATTAAAAAATCAGTTTCACATATATAGGTGGAGAGGAAGGGATCTGAAACAGGCAGGGGAGAAGTCAAGGAAGGTATCAAAAAGTCCAAAAGCACATATAATCTGCTTCCATGAAATTACTTAATGTCTAGCCACCCTGACTACGAATAGTGATCATTATGTTTGTTTTGTGGTTAATTTGAGTAATGAAACAGATGACTCCTGGGAAATAATTAAATGTCCACCAGCCTGTTTCCATACATCTATAAAGTTGCTGAATTAAAAATATAAATGTGAAATAAGCATAGAAATGGAAATCTGTCTTTTAAACCAAGACACAGATTGAAAGTTTAAATTAACAAAAAGGGGTTAGAGTCAAAACATCCTGAGTTGTACCAATCAAGCTGTGTGTATACCGTTTCCTACTGTACCCAGTGGACTGGGTAGTTACCGTGAGTGTCACGTGACAGGAGCTGGACACTACAGGGGAATGCTGGAGCTCGGGGACTGAGATACAGCAAGTGTTAACCTCAAGGCAAAGTACGGGTTGGCAGAGCTCTGAGGAGGTTGTTTGGTAGCTAACAGTCTGGGGGCAGATACCCAGTTTACCGCCATCAAGTCTCTCCCTGGCTGAGGCAGGGGGGTAACAAGGTGACTCATAGTCTTGGGCACCCTGAGAAAGTGTCACAGCTGGTTTGGCAGTCTTCTCTCCCTTAGGAACTGAAGAGGCTCTCCTAAACCTCGAAGAGGAAAGGATTTAAGGGAACTCCCTTGATTTTTGCATCCTTTCCAATGACATATAGAGCACTTGCCTATATATGAGCTTCTCCAAGGCAGAAGAGGCACTTAGCGCAGCTGTTGTTAATGGAAACGGCGGCTTCACAGAAGGGTCAGGATTTGAATCCTATAGATTTTGACTCTGCCACGTCCAGAGGGGTCCTGTGTCAGCTCCCTCCCAGATGAGAAAACTACTACTCCTTTTCCTTCACACCCCACACCCCAACAGGCTTAAACTAGCTAAAAGTAACTACACGGATAATTATAGCTAGAACACTAAGAACTAACTAGAGAGGAAACCATCACCCAGGACCCTGCACAGATTCCCTCTCACAGTCATGGGTGGTAAGAAGCAGTGATGTAGTGGAATCAGAACGGCCCTGCCTTCAGCATCATGGGGGTGGAGTTAGAAAGCAGCGTGGGGGCAGGGTTAGAGGGCCCGACTGGTTTAGGACTACACCACTGGTAAGAGGGAACTGGAGGGCAATTGCATCCGCTCCACCCTTTATACACTCAGCTATATCAAGAGGGCTGTACCCCATGGACACACCTTTTCAGAAAAATTCCAGTCTCATGTGCCTGGGGTGCCTGCACGCTAGAAGTGGAATTCATGTGGATAAACACTTGAAGAAGAACTACATGTTTCATGTTACAGCGCAGCACCAAACTTTCATTCTGTGGTTTATAAAATAAAAATAAACACAGGAGTTAAAAGAGCATGCTACCTTTTTTTATATTTGTACTTAGTTCTCATCTAACTTCCTCGGGACTTCAGCGGTTTCAATGAAAGAGACAATGGCATCCTCGAAACTCTGGTGGAGACACTTGGTGAAATACTGGCCCTGTTGGAGCCAGTGCCAAAACTCCTACTGACTTCAACAGGGCCAGGATTTCACCCATTCTCTTTGCTTATAGCTATACTTCAATTTAATTTTTTCAGTCTCTTGGTGAGGCTTAATTATGATGGTGTAGCTGAGAGATATATTAACAGGATTCTAACACACAATTCTATTCCGTCCTCATCCAGTGGCTGTCAGTGAATCCAGTGAATATTTGGGTTGTACTAAAGTTTTTGAGCTCCCTTCTGGTCCACAATATTGTATTCTATATGCATATGTTTCCATTCATAGGAATTATTATCATTTTTATTATTTATATGCTCAAGTAATGTCTTTAATTTTGTAATATTTTAAAATATATTTTGAATGTTGTTTTTTTTAACTTTTTGGTCAACTACAGATCTGGAATGATAAATGCCTTGTCAAATATTTATGCTATGGATTTCACACTATTTTTGAGTCAGTTTTTTGGAAAACATTTTTACAATTATGTCCCAGCTCTCATAATGCCAGAGGGGTGATTAGTAGTTTAAAGATGCAATGTCTCTGCCTGTCTTTCAGAATAGGATTGTCTGATTTTTGACAAGGCACTTGAAAGTTACTTACCACCAGAATGTTTTTAAAAAGCAAAGCACAATTTTAGTTTACGTTTTGTGTTAGCTTGTTCTGAATAAGCTGACCATTTTAGATGAAAATTAATATTTAAGTGTTTAATTGAAGATTGTGGGATGATTATTCTGAAGAAATCTAGCTATTCTGATCTTCTTTAAAGTCTTAGGAATCAAAACAATTTGTACCTCTTACTTGTATTTTCCTTGATAGCATTTCCATTTGATTAATAATTCTGTCACCCTTTGCTTTATCTTGTTTCATGTATTGAAGGAAGATAATTTTTTTTAACTTTTTCATGGACAAGAATAAAATACATTTCAAAAACTGCTTAATTTAAGCCTTCTATGATTTACAGCACCTTCTATGTTTTATTTGACAATGAGGTTATTCTACTTGAAATTAAAATATTAATGTAGCTTTCAGTGATGTGTACTAAAACATCTTTATAAATATTTGAAAAGAAGCTGTTCAATGGACTCTGCAAGACAGAAGGCTGGCCTATGACAGACAATTAATTATCACAATCAGAGGAACTCTAGACAAAGTACCCTCACAATTAATTTGAAGGCTAATTAAAATTCATGTCCCGTAAAAGTTACTTGACTCCCAGTTATGATTAAATAGGCAAGGTCATTAGAACACAGCAAGTGTTAGAGCTGAAAGCAAGTCCTAGTACTGCAGCAACAGATCACACTTTGAAGGGCTGGACAGGAAATATGGATTAAAGTTCATCGTTCCCACTGTGAAGTGTGAAGGACTGACAGGACACCAACAATTTTCTGGCCTCACTGCTATATATTAGTGCAGCACTTGACTCATTGCTTCCAAGATTGAAACTCACTGAACTGTTAAAGTTGCACATAGGCCCTGTGTAAACATCATCAGCATCAGTTTAAGAATATCTGTCAAACTGCATAACTGCTCTCATCATGTACTATGCAGTATTGTTGTAGCCGTGAGGTAATAACTTGGATTGGACCAACTTCTGTTGGTGAGAGACACAAGCTTTTGTGCTTAAACAGGGTGACCCGAAGAAGAGCTCTGTCTCTCTTATCAACAGAAGTTGGTCCAATAAAAGATTTTACCTCACACGCCTTGTCTCTCATCATGTGCTGTCATTACTTGTTATAAATTAATGGCCATCATAGGTTTGAAAAATTTACCATATCTCTGAGTAGTCCTGATTGGGTTAATCCAATCTGGTCATCTACAATAGGATTTCCTCAGGGAGAAGAACTACTAATTATGTGGCCAAAAAAAACCCTTTTTTTCTCTTGCCAGTCTGAATTTTCATGCTTTTGGCCTGTTGGAAGAGTTTTGTTTATCCCAAAGCAGTAATTTCAAAGATGAACAAAATGATCTTGAAAGTATGGTATCCTAGAGTTTACATAACTTCTACTTTAAAAATAGCAGCGGGTAGGGGGTGGGGTTCTTTTCAAGAACATAAAATAAAAATGTATAATTAAGTTTTAAAAATCCCTTCAAAACTGAATACGTTAATGAAGCAAGAAAAGAAGCATAGGACTGTCATAAACACATTTTGAAATAGTAAAATACGAAAAGTGGTCACACTTTCCATTTTAAAAAATTAGGAATTATACTGTCATTCTTAAATTACTCTATCTGACAAATACATTGTGACAATTTTAAGACTGATACAAGATCTAAGTGTTTATCATGCTCTTTGTTGAAATCACTGCTGTAAGCATGCTTTCATGATGTGTCATTTTCGGTACACATTATAAGCTCTTTGACTAGAACCAGACATCAAAATAATAATGTCCAGTACAGGGAGTGAAGGTAGTAGTGTGTTGTATTACATTATCCTTTTCTTCTCAATTCTAACTGACTGCACAGTTCACTTTTTTACAGGTTGCCTGGACTGTACAAGAAGAGACATGCTCAGCCTATTCAATTTCATGATATATTATAGATGTGTGTGTGTGTGTATATATATATACATATATATATATATATATATACATATATATATATATATATATGGAATTAGAGCATAGTCTTCTCATTCTTGACCTCATTCAATGTGATAGGAAGCATTTGTGTTCATCCAAAGGCTATAATCAGCACTCAGTACTGAATCAGAACCATTGCCTTTCTAACTTCTATTCAACACTTCCTTATCTATGTGACAAGGCACTCAGCTGTACATCTCAATTCCAGCTCACTACAGAACAGGACTTGGCTATAACAAGCTGAATCAAGTATGACTACAGACATGTTTGTTGTGAGCGTCTCTTGTTTCATACTTTAAAATCTTTTCATACTTTTAATCTTAAACTGAGCCGGTATGATGGGTCAGCAAGCTTTGAACTGTCATCGTTTTAGCATATGTGCAATGTGTCTCGGGTGGCATGTGAGACATTACTGAACTTGGTCCACTGGTTGGAGCATTTGAATTGGTGTTCTCATACAACAGATTAAATACACCCTCATTGAAAGCAGAAGGCTGTGAAACCCAGGAGAAGAGGGAATTATTTAACTAAAAGTAATAGAATGAAACTGATAACTTAGACTACCAGCTGTATTACCTAACTCTAGGTCCTCCTCCACGCTGATGCGCAGCACAGGGGATTCTGGCAATGGCAGCATGTCTCTGTCGGGTGATCTGCTGCCATTGGGGAGCGGGGTAGAGGAGCCACAAGCTTCTGTCTCTATTAAGTCATGGGCTTACGTCTCTGCAGATGTCCAAAATCCTTACAGACTCCAAAATCCACAGGTCCCCTAACCACTCTCGCCAGACAGGACAGGGAAGCCCACACAACATTTTTGTTTCACTTTAGCCTCCTTAGGCATACGAGCAACCTACCATGGAAGGTAACAGGCTGATGAGTAATACCCAGTATGAGTTTTGACAAGAACAAATCATGTCAAACCAACCTAATTTCCTTCTTTGACAGGATTACTCGCCTTGTGAAATTCAAGATTTTTAAAATGCTATGATCATGAAATGTACTAAAATGAACCGTGAATTTGGTAGAGCCATGCATATGAGGAAAGGCTAAAAAAACTGGACATGTTTAGACTTGAGAAAAGAAGACTGAGAATTGTGGGGGGGGTTGTTGGTCTTCACAATTTATCAAATGTTGTAGTAGATTCGCCATCACTGGACATTTTTAAAGCAAGATTGCATTTTTTTTCTAAAACATATGATCTAGTTCAAACAGGAATTGATTCAGGGAAATCCTACAGCCTGATTCTAGTAAGTCTTTTGACAGTCTCACATGAAATTCTCATAATCAAACTAGGGAAATGTGGTCTAGATTACATTACTATAAGATGGGTACACAACTAATTGGAGGGCCATCCTCAATGAGTCCTTATCAATTGTTCCTTGGCAAACTGGGAGGCTGGAGCTGGCCAGCTCCTGCAGGGATCTGTCCTGGGTCAGATACTATTCAACATTTTCATTAATGACTTCGATAATTAGAGAAAGAGTATGCTTATAAAATTTGCAGATGATGCCAAGCTGAGAGGGGTTACTAGCATGTTGGCGGACAGGATTATGGACAAAGCCGAGACGAAAGTAACAAAAATGAGAAAATGTTTAGAAACCCTGATATATGAGGAGGGTCTTACCAAATTCAGGGCTGTGAAAAACACATCACGGACTGTGAAATCTGTTTTTTTGTGTCCTTTTAGCCTATACTAGAGGCATCATTTCTCAAACTGAGGGGGCCTGAACTAAAAGGGGGTTGCAAGACTATTGTAGGGAGATCATGGTATTGCCACCCTTATTTCTGCACTGCCTTCAGAACTGGGCACCCGGCCAGCAGCCACCACTGGCTAGCCGCCCAGCTCTGAAGGCAGCACAGAAGTAAGGGTGGTAGTACCACAACCCCTCCTATAATAGCACTGTCCATGTTTATATTTTGCTGTTTTTAAATACATATTCATGCTTTGTTACAACACTGTGAAATTTAAGATTTAAATATCTGAAACCATGAAATTCATGATTTTTAAAATACTATGATCGTGACATTTACTAAAAGGAACTGTGAATTTGGTAGGGGAAAGGTTAAGTTTGGAGGAAAGGTTAAAAAAAACTGGACCATTTTAGACTTGAGAAAAGAAGACTGAGAAGGGAGTGGGGAAACTCAGTGTTCACAATTTACCAAGTGTTGTGGTGGATTCTCCATCACTGGGCATTTTTAAAGCAAGATTGGATGTTTTTTTTTCTAAACGATATGCTCTAGTTCAAACAGGAATTAATTCAGGGAAATCCTACAGCTTTTCTGATGCAGGAGGTCAGACTAGATGAACACAGTGGTCCCTTCTGGGTTTATAATCTACAATTTTTTGTGGAAGCACTTGAGACATCTCTAATTAATTGAAATCTGTCCAACAAATGTAATGTTCATCAGCTAATCAAAGCATTACCAGTAGCATTTATTTTCCTTTTTTTTTTTTTTTTGAAGACGGATGCCATTGCATTGACTAGCAGAAATTATGATGTTAAGATAAAAGACACATGTTTTACATACATAGCGGTCTGTTATCAATTTAAAGCTAATGGACAACATTATTCAATGCTGAGCCCTAACTATGTGTGAGATTGAACTATCTGATGATAATCACAGAATCAGAAAAAAAGTCTATGTGCTGCATTAGTAGTTCCCAAGATGAATAACTCCATTAGCAATTTAATGGTAATGACTGAGCCTAATAAATATAACTCTCAGACAAAACTGTCCTTAAAAGAATATTCAGGTTGTGAATTGAACCCACAGATTTATGGAAGCTTGCAGTTAAGCCAAAAACCAGCTACAGAGCATGGTTACAACAGCTAACCTTAAGAGACTAGCCTGAAGGGCTTAGATAATGGAGGTTTGATATGTCTGCAGATTCACATTATAACCCTTGAGAAAAATGATCTATTTTATGCAGCATAGCGATCTGGAAGGTCGTTGAGTAACAAGCAATTCTCAGCATCAATAAACTGTGAAATGTGTTTGCTTTTAAAAAAAAAAATTAATTACAGTTGGTATTTTGAAGCTGATGTAATATTAGCCACCTTGAAGAAAAGTGATATTTGTGCTACTGGCCATATTGATGGAAACCAAGGTGCCGTTACCATTAGCTCCAGAGACCCAGGTCTAAGGCCATACCTTGACTCAGGGTCCTGAAGCAGTAGCACAAGCGAACCAGTTCCAAAAGGGATGTTTCTTTCTTCTCTCAGATCATGATTCAGCTGGTTGACATTTCTTTCACCTCCCCAGCCTACTGTAGGGAGCTTTTTTCAGTTTGTTCTCGGCAAGCAAGCCCCTCTTCTCCCAAATGCTGACTGAGTGTGAGTCTCAGACAGTGCCAGAAAAGATTTGTCAGGAGGTCACACGAGATGACTGGGAATTGAACTGGTATATTCAGCATAATTCAAGGACAGGGCATAAATTGTAACCATGCACACAATTAAGGGGATGAGCCTCTAAATGTTATGATTGTGTAAAATGTTGGGTCTGCCACTCATAGCAACAGTGACCACAAACACCCCATTTCCCTTCAGCTGCTCAGCAGCTGATTAAGCCTGATTTTCTCCAAGTCTCACACCTGCTGTCCACATCCCCATACATCCCCATCTGCCTCCTGCTCCCCACTCTCCCCTAATCTCTTCACAGTTTCCAAACTGTACTATAGAGTACAGAGGGCAGCCATCTTGCCTGAGGACAACCTGTGACCTCAGTCCCTTTGCAAGTAATGGGAGAGAGCAGCCATTTTGTGTAAGGGCAAATGTTTGCAAGATAGCCATTGGGACATGAGGAGATCTTGAGAACCATTAAAAAGAACACTATATATTTGTGAGATCAGGTATTTCCAAAGAACAGGTAAGGAATTAGGAGGGCAGGAAAATGAAAAATATAGATATACAGTAATTTATTTCTTAATGATATGGCTTGTTATAAAATATTATCCCTATATGTAAAATATCCCCCCACTTCCACACACTAAACTCCTTTTCCAGAGCAATGTGCCCCACTATACAAGCCTTTCCCCACTAGCCTCATTCACCAACCCCAGTCTTCCTGAAAACCTTCCATGCTCCCCCAGACAGCCACCCACCTCCCTGAGCACAGCCTCTGCTCCACATCAACCAGTGCATAGGCGACGCCTGCCTTAGAGATATGGGATTCCAGGATCCAAACAGCAAAATGATGCATGTTCCAATGCCATTACAGGGAGCTGGAGCCTGGAAAGGTCATGGCTAAGCCACATGTCCCACTGATCTGTCATCTCCTAGTGCTGGTTCTGGAAGCCAGCCATTTAACCCCACCCATGAGAGAACGTCTTTCTCCATATGAGACTTAGGGCACGTCATCACTGGCAATGTTTTAACGTGACTTGTGTAGTGCGGCACAGCACTGGGAGAGAGCTCTCCCAGTGCTCTAAAAAACCCACCTCCATGAGGGGCATAACTACCAGCACTGGGAGCGCTGGTGCACTGTCTATACAGGCATGTTACAGCACTGAAACTTGCAGCGCTCAGGGGTGTGTTTTTTCACACCCCTGAGTGAGAAAGTTGCAGCACTGTAAAGTGCTAGTGTAGATAAACCCTTAATATTTTATGTTAGCAATGCTTTGAGCTTCTGGGCTGCAGAAACATGCACAAGGCATTAAAGGGGCTCGTACACAGGTTGTCACATCATGGAAACATGATTTGCATTTTAGTTAATCCTGCCTGATGCTATCAATTGTCTTAATGGGAAATGAGTACACTTGTAGCCTACGCTTTAGAAAGTCTCTGAAAGCATTCCAATTTTACATGAAGTACAAAATGCTTTCAGGAAGCTGAAAAATGATTATCTATGAGTAATATATACTTGATATACATAATATTGATATCTGTGATGTGTAACTAGAAACATGGTAATGAAAAGTATGACTCATAGGACCAAACAGTTTTGCTCATACAAACATAAGTATGGAGTTTTAATTTAATCTACTTAAGCATTTTATCACCATACTTTTGGATGATTAAATCAGTTTGTTATACTCTGGGACATAAAATCCTGCTTTCACGCACTCGCAACATCTAATGTGAGCTGGGCGGGAGGGGTCAGTGTTCAGAATGAGTGTCAGTAGAAATTAGAGTCCACTTAGAAGTCTGCTCAGCAAATCTGCTGCTTCATGCCAATTTTTTTAGGTTCACTGTGCCATCAGGGCACGTAAGATTTTAAAGAAGTTTACTGCTGAAGGTAATAGTGTAGTTTCCATTCATAATTCTTGTCATAAACATATAGCTAAGGGCAGCCTAGAATTCCTCCTTACCTGTAAGAGGTTAAGAAGCTCAAATAACCTGGCTGGCACCTAACCAAGAGGACCAATGAGGAAAGAAGATACTTTCAAATCTTGGGATGGGGGAAGGTTTTGTTTGTGCTCTTTGTGTGTGTGTTCTCTCTTGGGACTGAGAGGGGCCAGACAGAAATCCATCTTCTCCAACCCGTCCTAATCCAAGTCTCCAATATTACAACCAGTATAGGTAAGCCAGGCAAGGTGGATTAGTTTATCTTTTGTTTTGCTTATGAATTTTCCCTGTGCTAAGAGGGAGGTTTATTCCTGTTTTCTGTAACTTGAATTTTCCCTGTGCTAAGAGCGAGGCTCATTCCTGTTTTCTGTAATGTTAAGATTTTGCCTAGAGGGGAATCCTCTGTGTTTTGAAGCTGAGTACCCTGTAAAGTATTTTCCATCCTGATTTTACAGAGATGATTTTTACCTTTCTTTTTTTAATAAAATCCTTCTTTTAAGAACCTGACTGATTTTTCCATTGTTCTAAGACCCAGGGATATGGGTCTTTGACCACTTTGTAACCAATTGGTTAGGATATTATTCTCAAGCCTCTCCAGGAAAGGGGGTGTAAGGGCTCGGGGAGATACTTTGGGGGAAGGGGAACGCCAAGTGGTCCTTTTCCCTGGTTCTTTGTTTAAATCACTTGGTGGTGGCAGCGTTTACCTAATCCAAGGTACAAGGAAAAATTTGTGCCTTGGGGAAGTTTTTAACCTAAGCTGGTAGATATAAGCTTAGGGGGTCTTTCATGCAGGTCCCCACGTCTGTACCCTAGAGTTCAGAGTGGGGAGGGAACCCTGACAATTCTACCGCCTGAAGATCCAGGAGAGTAAGAACTCCACTTTGTGACAGTCTACCCCTTCATTAGCCTTATACAAAAGGGAGCAGCAGGAATGGTCTCCAAAAGGAAATCTACAGGTTATCAGCAGCACCTAGAATAAAATACTGGAAGCCACTTCCCAAATTTTCCCTGCAGGAATAGTAATTGCAGTGCCTTCACTTCCCAACATTTCTGATCATTAACAGCTTGTTCTGATCGGGTGTTTCCTAATTTTGGGGCCAGGCCTAACCTCCTTATTTAGGAAAAATTTCATAGACTTCAATGGATATTTTAAATGGCTAAGGACTGCAGTATTTAACACATAACTAGTTGGGGCCGGAGGGGAGGGGGGGAGAATCTAGTTTTTGGATGCCAAAAGAAATTAAGTAAGCTGAAGTACTTCACCTAATACAGAGTTCCAGTGTAGCCCCCGAATTTGACATCCTGTTTGTACTCCATATGTATGTATCCCTAGGAATAATTAGCGCTGTAGCCAAACCCGAGTGGCCTATAGCCAACAACTTCCTTCATTCCTTTACACCTTTCTTTCCAGCCCTCAACAGGCATTTAACATTGGCTGACATCTAGCCAGAGTTCATCATTAGTTCTTAGTAGACCTCGCAGTTTTTAATTTTAATTTTTTAATATAGAGATTTTAATTTTTAATCTCATATAGTCTGTAACTTTCCTTATCTCATGTGTACCATATGCATGGACAGTACAGAGCTGCACAGCTAGTACTGTTTAGACAGACCTATTCAGGCTCAGACAATGAAGGAGAATACATAGCTAAAGCTTAAAGAATTAAATTTTTATTCAGTGTTTGGGCTGAGGGTGGTTCCTATTTTTTTGGTCCAAACTATGAGCAGCCTTCCTACTCAAAAATGTTCTAAACCTGAGAGCCCAGTTAATTGCTTTAATGTGAACTATGTCTATGTTGACGAACAGGGTAATGTATCTTAAAGATACAGTTCATAGCATAGTGGGTTATTCATGCTTAATGAACCCAGCAAAGTAAAATGGTAGACATCACTCATGGCCCGCTATATATTTTTATTGACCTGTTAAAATGTATAGTAAAATTCTTTACTGAGGAATAAAGGCAGCAGGAGGTTGTGGTTAATAACAGATTGTGAAATACACTTTGCATATAATGCGCCTTTTGATACTATATTGTATTTTTCCTTTGGTTTTGAAAAATAACATACTGGCAGGGAACATCAGTATTATGCATTTATATGTTGCCTTCCTATCCCATGCCCAGGAAGCTGATATTTTAGGATTCAGTGAAAGCTGTTCAGCTTCTGTAAGAAAAAAACCTGTCCAAGTCCTCCTGCACACTAATTAATTTTTCAGCCTTTGCATGACCTTTCTTAGGTGTAAAAAACAAGTGAAGTTTTTAATTAATTTGGCTTTTCCTTGGGCATTTTTGTAAAGACATGACATTTTCTTAAATATTTCTATCAGCCTTAGGTTGGAGATGCATGATGATCCAGTGAGTAGGGCACTGTAATAGGGTTTGGGAGACCTGGGTTCAAGTTTCTAATCCAATACAGACCTCTTGGGCAATTTACTTAGCGTCTGTCTCGCATTTTCCCATTGAAGAATAGCAATACATTGGGGTGGTAGTCAGATGGCACATGACAAGAATTTGTCGCCGAATTGAACCAACACTGTTCAATGTGTACATCAATGACCTGCCAGCTACTCTCTTGCACAAGTTTATATATGCTGATGACATTTGCTGAAGCTACCACGCTCAGTCCTTCTCAGAAATTGACAAGGTCGTGAATGCTGATATGAAGCTCATGGTAGACTATTGTAGTTGATGGCTCCTGCAGCCAAGCTTTGCCAGTACTGTTTCTAGTGTATTTCACCTGGATAAAGCAAGTGCAAGCCACGAGTTAAATGTTTTCCTCAACAGCATGATCCAAACTTGGTTTACCTTGGTATGACATTGGATAGATCATTAATGTACTGCAATCATACTTGAGGAAGACGGAAGCCAAAGTCAGCTCTCAAAACAACCTGCTCAGAAAATTGGCCGATTCAACCTGGGGTGGGAGTGCCTGGATGCTTAGAATATCAGCCCTTGCCCTCTGCTATTCAACTGAAGAGTACTGTGCTCCTGTCTGGTGTTGCTCGTCAACGTCAGATTATGTTGCATATCCTTGACGAGATCCCACTGACTTATTCTGATGGCAGGCTAGCGGCTCGTCACCTGGCTGATGATGATGTCATCAAATGGGCTGGCACATTGTGCACAGGTTGATATTTCCCATCAGTAAAATGGGGATAATAGAACTTCCATTCCTGTGGGTGTTCTGTGGTTAAATACATTGAAGATTGTGAGACACTCAGGTACTACAGTAATGGTGGCCCTAGAAGTACTATGATAGATAGATTCTATAATGCCCATCACTGTAGTATCTAAGGCTTGATCTACACTAGTGTCAGTATAACTATGTTAGTATAATCCCCAGCCCTGAGCAACACAGTTATACCAGCTAATTCCTGGTGCTGAGCATGCTATGCTGACAGGAGGCCTTCTCTTGTCAACTTAGCTATCGCTTCTCGATGTAGGTACTCTACCTCCCTGATGTGAGAAGCTCTCCCATCTGCGTAGATAGCACCTTCACTAAGCACTACAGCGCTGCAGAAGCATCAGTGCAGCTGCAGTCCTGTACGTATACACAAGTCCTAAGTATAAATTTTTCTTTATCTTCTCCATCATTTCCAGCAATCCATTGCTGCCATGACAATCCCTCTTTTGATTCATGATGTATATTCGTCCTGCTTTTCCTTTTATCACAAATGACACAAGCGAACAATCTCAGCCAACCAAATGTAACAAAAATGAAGCAAAAGTGTTTTTAATCTTCTTTCTGAGGCTTGGGTTCTCAAGTCACACTCCTATTCATTTGTCAGCCATTCTCGATTCTGAAGACATGCCCTATCTATTTCACCCCACAGTTGCTCAGATTGCTGGGCCCCCAACATCAATACTAGTAGGATGACAATGATAATATACCAATGTCCCATCCCTGACATGTTTCACTTTGGGGACAGATGAATGGACTGAAAGTGTATATAGGTGTTCAGAAGCAATAATATCTATGGCCTGGAATGTACTTACATTAAGTATCTTCTGAGTTTGTTTAAAACACTAGATTTCAGTGTTTAATCAAACTTCAAAAGCTATTTATTGCTCCATATAAATGAGCACCATGAACACTATGCCTTAATTAACCATATCAACTTTGACTTCATTTTGGCACTCAATTGTATTGGAATCTATGTAAGTCTTGTCTTGCCTGATGGGTCCTTAAGCACATGCCATTTTTCTGTACGGGATCCTTTTGACAATAATTGGTTTCAATCAACTGTCTTTAATTCATTTCACATTTGCTTACAGTTGGCCTTGTTAATGTCCAATATTGTTTTCTTGCACAGCTACTTTTCATACCTACTCTCACCCCTGCAGGTCAATCACTGGACCCCAGCTGTTAACTGCTAATGTGGATTATCATACCTAGATGGAAGCCCATTTCCTGAGACTAATCCCTAGAAACAAACAAACAAAAACAAAAAAAAACCCTTCTGATCTTATTGGTTACTTCACAGACTCTGAGTGAAATCAGCCTCACTCCAGGAGCACAGTGTGTCAGTTAGTGGTGGCATTCTTTTCACTATTAGTAATTGTCATTCTCCATCATAAACATTCAAGATTTTTGCAATTCTTCCTTATTTTTGCTTAGCCTTTCCTACTTCTGTCCTGGAGGTCTAAAACCCAACCTCTGATATTTTTTTCTTTTTTCCATGCCATATGTATTCTTTACCTCAATCTATAGTTTACAGTATCTGCTGTTAGCGCCAGCCTGAGTCACTCTCTCTGATTTATTCACATATTTCACCTTCAAGTATAAAGCCTATGTTCTTTCCTCCTCCTGATTCTATCCTTCCAGGTGCACTTTATAGCAGAGTTTTGCCTTTTCCATCTGACTTAATCAATTAGATATTTCTTACCACAATATTTTATCCTTTGCTTTAAAAATTTCAGCTTAGAGTTTTATAATTTTTTTTCTTTGATCCTTAGCTAGATATTGACAAGAGAAATGCTCATTTGTCTGTGGTTTAGGCCAAGATTTTCAAACATGACTAGCGAATTTTGGGTGCCAAACCTGATCTTTAAACCAACCTGATCTTCGGCGGGTGAATACTCAGCACTTTCTGAAAATCAGGGTTCCTTACATTGGCTCTCATTGTACACCCCAAAGTTGAAGCACCAAAGTCACTAATCACTTTTGAAAATGTTAGCTCTTGGTCTTTATCACTAGCAGTCATTTAACATGTCATTTTAACCTTCCATTACCTTAGTAGCTGTTTCTGTTTTCACATTGTTTACGTACCTGTAGTTTTCCTTTGTCACCACTTCAGATACTCATTGCTATTGCCATCTGGCATGTCTTGTCCCTTTTTTATGGTTCTGCTTGAACCCTAAAATGCAGTAAGATACAATTCCCGCCCTTTACCCACATACACTAAAACATTTTGTAACATGTGTTCTTGTACGTAATTCATAGACTCAAACTAAACAAGAGAGGCTGAATCATCACCTGGTATGAATGAAGTAGCCCCATTGAAATCACTAGAGCTAAACTGATTTACCCAAGGGGAGCATCTAACTCAAGGGTGATACTGTTAAAGCTTTACCCCTTGCATAAGCCAGAAAAGAGACATATGTCAGACAATTCACGTTTCAGTGCCAGAGACCTCCTTTCTCTTATGTTATTGGTCTTAAATCCTCAGAGGTTCTACCATACTCAGTATGCTTAGAGGTAATAAAAGTAGCAGGGTTTAGTGTGTTATATGTAAGCATTATTTCATGAAAAATAGTGTGTAATGAATAACCTTGTTCCAATTTTCATATCATTGTTCAATAGCAAAGGGGATTTATTTAGTGAGTTAACAGGATGGGTGAAGCATGTATTCCTCGAGGCTGGGGACACTAACTCTAGAGTCAAGAGAACTGCAGATTTTTGCCTCCTCTTGTGTAATAATTGAACTGATCCAAACACCTCTGAACACCCATTAACTTTGGCGTGTAGAAACCGACACCTGAATTTAAAGATTCAGTTTGCAGCTTAGCCCATCTTTGGGGGGCGGGTTAGGTGATTTTGTGGGCCAGGTCAAGAGAAAGCTTTTGACACCCTGGACAAAGTATATAATTTGGTTAATGAAGACAGCGCAAATCACATCCCTAATTGTTATCGTTGTGTATTAGGAAGTGCTGTACACTTGGGAAAGTATTTCTATGCAGGTCTTGTGGTATATTTTACTATTGTAGACATTATAAAGGTCTAAACTGGGGACTGGAAATTACCAGAATCTATTTGGTGTCCTGGGAGAGAGTCAGAGGGTTGGTTGCAAGGAGAATATTTAATGTACATTCTCTACTGCTTTGCAAAATTATCACTGTTCTAATTGTAGATGAGGTTTTCCCACCAGTTGCAATTCCCCTTGGGAGAAGCTATGAAATTCATCCTCAGTCTGTTCAAGGATGTTTATTGATGAGGCCAGCATGGCCAAACTTGAAATGTTATATATTTATGCTAATGTTTAATTATTGCTACTATTTGAGACAGTTCATTTGGGGAATTATCTATTTTAGTATTCCTGTGGTTTCTATTGAGCAACAGAAAACTACTGTGTGATCGCCGCTAATACAGCTTATAATATAAAAACAAAACTAAGTCATTCTTTCCCTTTCTTTATAATTCTAGAAATTACACACACAAATCACAGCTGGTAGTCATGTCTCGGGCTGCTGCTGTTTCCAAAAAAAGATGTAATACAGGGGCTTACTCCCAGAATTTAGGAAAAGGAGAGTGGAGAAGCTGTCAAAATGCCTCATTTTGGTAGGGAACAAATAGGTACTTGTGTGAAAGACATTCAGCTAAATTGTTTATTTTAATATTTTGGCCCTTATCATGAGAACTGCAGATCGCCACAACTCACAAGCTCAAGATCTGGTCCATTTTTATAATTATTTATTAAAAGCAATATACAACAGAAAGCCACTCGCTGGCACTACATCATATATCCTTATGGAGCCAAATATTACTTTTGCATCCTTTCTCAAATACGAATGCTCCACACCTTTCCAAATATTTTAGCTGACACTCTAATAGTGTGTGATCTTTCCCAAGGTAGCACAGGATCTTGACTCTATCTCCGTGATGTCCAACCATTTCAGACTGAGAATCAACATAGTATTTCAGAAAGGTCTAAGTGTCACAATCAAAGCAATGCAGCAGGTGGCCAGCAGGGGAGCTGCTGAGCAGCTGCACCACAGAAGGGCCACCAGCTCTTCAGAATCAGAGGGGTAGCCGTGTTAGTCTGGAGCTGTAGAAGCAACAAAGAGTCCTGTGGCACCTTATAGACTAGCAGACGTATTGGAGCATAGCTTTCGTGGGTGCATACCCACTTTGTCAGATGCATCCGACGAAGTGGGTCATCTGACGAAGTGGGTATTCATCCACGAAAGCTTATGCTCCAATACATCTGTTAGTCTATAAGGTGCCACAGGACTCTTTGTTGCTTCTACAGCTCTTCAGAGTGCTCTTGGTTCCAAAGAAATGGTGGGAAGCAGCTGGGGAGGAAGTAGCAATGGGAGTAACTCAAACACTTCCATTTAAAAATCACAGGGCATTAATTTTCATTTCATAATCAATTGCAAATTTTCTTTTCAACACAGCTGCCCTCAAGTGCCACAGGTAGCATACTACAACTCACTCTGATGGAATTGTGCTCTTTTTTGTGTGCTCATAAACACCCTCTTGCCACAGAAGAGGCTACATTTACAATTTTTCCTGAACATCTGCGCCTAACAGATCATTTATTAGGCACATATCAGGCATGCGCTTGTTTCACACCATTAACATCATCCCCCGACAGACAAACTTTAGACATCAAAAGTTCAGGAGACTCTTGGTCCCCCACAAGGCTGTGCCACAATGTACCCATTTTGGTTTCACATTTCATTTTTTACTATTATTTCTACTGTCATGTAACCAAGTAGGTGTCGTTCTAAGATATGTATATGGGGGCACTTTTCCTGCGCTTTACTGTATTTCTTCAGTAACTTCGAGGGCTACAAGTAACATCCAGCCTTAAGTTATATTATTAAATGAGTACACATGTGAGAAGTATTTATTTATTAAGGAAAGGCCAAAGATTTTACTGTTAAAAATTCACACGTCTTGATGCAGCACTCTCAAAACAAACACTCTGCTGCTATTAGGAACTCTGGGTACAGTAGTCCAAGCATCACTGCTTTACACTGAAATTATTATAAAAACAACGTCCACTAGAGGGTATTCAAAACACTATGTCCACATATTATTACAGTACATGTTGTAATATTATTAGTAACTTCTGCTTTACTCCAGGTGAGCTTCGTTTTCTGATCAAAAATAAAAACTGCACCATTTTGTCACATAAAATTATAAAATCATAGAATAATGAAATTCAGAATAAATATTTTCTGTGCTTTACGTATATATTACACATGAAAAATTGTATTAAAAGAATAATAAGGTTTCAAACATAAAAAAGTTGTGAAATGCCAGAATTAAGGTTGTCTATGCAATCTTAATTCATTCCTGTAGTCTGTATGCATTACAATACAGTCTGTAACTATATTATCTCATACTATTATTTTCCACAAGTCTCCCCAGGATCCTCATCCAATCTTAGTCCATTCCTGACTGCCCAGCCAGTCCCAATCTCCTTCGCCGTCTCATCCAAATTGTTTCCCCACCACCACTGCCCTCCAATCCTTCCCCTTCATTTCTCCTTCACCAACTGACTCCTAGTCTCCTTGCCCAGCCAATCCCAGGTGCTACTTCCCTGAATAATCATCCAGTTTCTGTCTTCCTCCCACCACTATCCTCACACACTTTAGAAAAGATATATGCAAATGATGGTTAGGAACGACCTTTCACTTTGTGCTTCCAGCAGACTGCAACTATGCCCAGAAAGACTATGAAGCCTTGCGTCTCATCTAGGGAATTAAGAAATTTCAACAGTATCTGTATGATAGGAAGTTTATGTTTGTGATAAAAATGGACAATGGTTTGCAATCTAACCCCAAAAGGGGCACTCTAGAAATGGCCATTGCTCGTGTTCAGAAATGGACTTTATTCTTGGCAGCCCATAAATAGGATGTCAAATGTAAGGGAATGGCTCAACATAGTAATGCTGCTGAGTTACCATGACTACCACTGTTGGATACAAGTTCCACATGACAAGAAGATGAACTTACAGCTGTTGAAAAGTTCTATATGGCACAAACTGGCATACTTCCTATTACTCAGACGATACTGAAACAAGAAACAAACAAAGAATTACCTTAGTGGAGCCATTCGTTCACCAAAGTAATGAAATCACAGTTGCTCAAGGTTGTTTAAGGTGGGGAATTTGTGCCATCATTTCTATGAAACTACAGGCAAGGATCTTGGAAGAGAAACATACAGAGCACCTTGGTGTACTCAAGATGAAGACATTGGCTAGAGGATACTTCGGGTGGCCAGCTACTGACCAATAGATTGAACCATTAGTAAAGTGGGTGCAAAATATGACTGGCCTGGCACCACTTCATCTTTGGAACTGGCTGACTGCTCCCTAGATTTTGCAGGCCCATTCTTGGGTATCAGTTTTCAAGTAGTAGTGGGCAGATATTCCAAGTGGCCTGAACTTTTCTGCACAGGCTATGATTTTGTCACGGCGGTCACGGAATCCATGACTTCCAAACACCTCTGTGACTTCAGACCCGGCGGCAGGGAGCTGCAGGGTCCCGTCACCTTCCGCAATGGCAGGGAGCTGTGAGGTACCCCCACCGCCTGAGGCAGTGGGATCCCAAGCTCTGAGCTGGCATGGGCAGCGGGGTACCCTGCACTCGCACCTACTACAGGCAACAGGGACCCCCCACAGCTCCCCAGCCACTGTGGTGGGGCACGGTGATCCCCTCATCTCCCCTCCTCTGCAGGGGGACCCTGGAGCTCTGATCCCCCACAGGTGGTGAGGGCCCCAAAGCTCATGGCTATCTTGCAGTTGCCTAGCCGCTTCCCATTTAACATGTATATTTTTAGTAAAAGTCAGGGACAGGTCAATTTTTCATGACCTGTCCCTGACTTTTGCTAAAAATATCTATGACAAAATCTTAGCCTTATCCATGTCGTCTGCAAGTACCATACAAGTTCTGTGAAGCCTTTTTGCTCACAAGGGACTGCCAAGACAAACTGTAAGTGACTATGGTGCACAATTTGTTTCAGCAGATTTCCAAGCTTTCATTAAAAGTAATGACATCAGACATTTTATATCCACACTATGCCATCCTGCAACAAATGGCTTATCAGAACACGTTATCCAAACCATGAAACAAGCTTTGAGAGTGGCAACAGAACAACCAGGTTTATTACAGGCCAAACTTGCAAACTTCTTGTTGGCATATCAGAATGCCATGCAGGCAGCAACAAATCAGTCACCTGCTAATTTGTTCCTGGGACACAACCTCTGATCTTGCCTGGATTTATTAAAACCTGCTCTGTCAAGGGAGGTAATTAACAAGCACAATGATCAAGCAAAGGACTGTGGACACTCTGCAGTTAGAGAGCTATGGATGGGACAACGTGTTCTTGCTCAAGATTACAGAGGCGACCACAAGCGGGTTCCTAGCACTAGCCAAGTTCAGAAGGAACCTTATTCTTATGCTGTTGCAATGACACCTGATGTGAGATGGTATCACCACATCAAGCAGATTGGGGTTTACTACCCCCAAACAAACTGTTGCGACACTGTCTCTACCTGTTCTGTCTCTTCTGAATTCTGAAGTTCAGGACACTGTAGTCCCATTAATTCCTAGCATATGGAAACAGAACCTAAATTGTCATTTAAAGCCTCTGTTCAAGTGTCTACTCCAGAGCTGTGAGACTCCACCCTGTGCGACAAAAGAAACTGCCTTAGTGACTCAATTTGCAGTTGAAATAGTTGATAATTAAGGCTGACGAATAGTACAGAGGCAGAATAGTCCTCTCAGTCTGGAGTGCTCAGCTAGTCTATTCTGACCTCCTTAGTTACAATTTCAATTTATAATGTTAGGTTAGACATGTTTTGGGAGAGGGAAGGGTAACAACACAATAAGAGGGGAGGACTCAACTGTATGTGATGTAATTGAACATGTTCCTTGCCTAACCACTAGAGGGCATCTCATGTCTCAAGACACTAGCAGTGACACAGTAGAGTGTGGCCGAGCAAGAAGCAACAGAGCAGTTGACTAAACATGCAGGTTACATAGCTGTCTCCCCATATCTTAACTGGCAAGTTCCTGGGTGCAGAAGTAACAGATCTAATAGGGTGGGGTCCTGAGCTCTGCACAGAGAGCCCGTGGGAGCTGGAGGCATAGGCGATGACTCCGTGGGTGCTCCAGGGCTGGAGCACACATAGGGAAAAATTAGTGGGTGCTCTGCACCTACTGGTAGACAAGCTGCCCGGCCCATCTCACCTCTGCTCCTCCCCTGAGCATGCTGCATCCCCACTTCTCCGCCTACCTCCCAGTGCTTGCTGCCGCAAAACAGCTGCTTCTCAACGTAACAAGCTCCAGGAGGGAGGGGAAGGAACGGGAACGTGGCGTGCTAAGGGGAAGAGGCGGCGCCGAGACTGGGATTTGGGGAAGGGGTTGGAATAGGGGCGGGGAGGGGGCGGATTTGGGGCGGGGACTTTGGGGAAGGGGTTGGAATGGGGGTGGGGCAGGGGTGGGAGCGGGGAGCAGAGGTGGAGTCGGGGCAGGGCCGGGGGCAGAGGGACTCGAGCACCCACTGGCGCCAGCAGAAGTCAGCGCCTATGGCTGGAGGGAGCTGGGTTTGTGGCCCCATTGAGTGGAAAGGAGCTCCTAGTGGCAGTAGGCTGCAAGTGCAGCTGCCTCCTCCCTATCAGTTCTGCTGAGAGGACAGAAAGCTGGGATGCTACATGAGTTAGTTTCAGTCTCAGCCTTCTTCTTCCTCCCACCCCTCCAGGTTGCGGGGGGGTGAAAGTTGTGAGGGGAAAACTCATGTCTCCCCCAAGCTGAAATCTGGGGGGCAGGTGGGGGCTGGGGGGTGGAAATAGAATATTGTTCCTATAAACTGAAAATTGGAGAAAGATGACTTGTCAGCCCTCTTAAAAATTATGCCCAATTACACCCAGCCCTCAAACACGGGGCAAATCCACAGGAAAGAGCCATGGCTTGGCCATATTTATTGCCCAGTGATGCCCAGGATGCCCCCTTTGAAGCTATCAGTAGACAGAGTAAGTTAGAGAAGCCTTTAGGCTACTGTAATTTGTACTGAGGAGGGAGGATGCAGGCTGGGTATAGTTCAGCCCCAGGATCCAGGGCTTTCTAAAAGCCAATGTTGTCTTCCTCCCCAGATTTGCACTGAGCACAGATGGTCATTCTGACTGATTTACAGAAGTGTGCCTGGGGACCCACATATCTTATTCCATACCTGGTCTGCACCACCATGCCGGGGGGGAAAGAGTCTATTTCACAGAGAACATTGAATGCCTTGACCTATTTTCAACTGCTTTGTAAAATGTAAATGTGTCCTTAGTGTTTTCAGAGTGCCATGCAGAGTGTTAATTTGGAAGTGGCAATGTGTGAACGTCAGCGGCAGGAACCATGGGACTGCATAAACTCCATAGGCTATTTGGCTAGTTCACTTTACACCCAGTCCCCTGACAGGTGTAGAAGAAGATACATTTGTCTGTACTGAGCATGGTTTGGTGTTCCTTAGTGTAATGCCCTTTTGATCCTAAACTACGAGACTCAAGGTATAGACTCAAGAGTGATAGGGATACACCTTCCAACTTCTACTTTACAAGGAGCCCAGAGGACTTGCTTCCATGCAAATGTGCACTCTGCCCTCTTACACTCTGCTAACCTTGATGTCTAATCAAGCATTGGAGTGAACTTCATAGTTCATTGAACTGGGGTCACATACATTGTGAAGTAGATTATTAATTGACCAGACAGGGCGTCGCTACATTAAACCCAGTACTCCCAGGGATCTCTTTTCTGCTCTGCAGCTCGCTGCTTGTTTCCCCTGTTCTAGCAGGCTGCAGCATCTGTTGTGTGAGTACATAGCCATACTGTAAACTACTAAAGATTTTTGTGTTTTTCTTTTTTGCTCAGCAGCCCAGCTGGAAATTTAAGATAATAGCCAAAATAATTAAGTAATACCCACAGCACAGCTCATACCAGTATTTTCTGTATGAGCCATCTTCAAGGGGAGGTGTGTGAAAAGCAGACCGAAATATCAGAAAGCTGACAGCAGAGGCAGACATGAGAAGAATTATAGGCATTCAGCAGACATTAAAAGGACAATAACACACTGGCTTATGGCTATTTATTTTTTATGAGAGACTTTGGCAGTGTTTTGCCTGAAGTTTTGATGGCCATATGTTTTCCAGGGAGGCACAACACTGTTTGTAAATAGTGCTGTAATTGAAATTGAATTTCATGAAGTCTATGTGAAATATGATAACACATTAAAATACATATCCTTTGGAGAGTTTCCTCATTGATTTTTGTTGCATTAAATCTGTTTACACATCAAAGGACAAAATTACATTCTGTCTGTCTTCATTTCAGTCACATCCGTGCTTTTGTTTTCCAGAGAGTACACACGGCAAAGCACAATGCTGTGCTGTACATAACACTTCCGACACTAACACTCCTTTTAATAAAATGAAGCCTCTGACTGAAATTGAGCTCATTTTTCCATCTGCTTAGCTATTTCAATTCCTTTCTCTTCAATACTTTAACTATATTAATGCATTGGGCCCAATCCATTGAAACTGATGGGAATTATACCATTGACTTCAATGGGAGCAAGTGCAGGCCATGTTGATGTACACTAGCTGAGGATCTGGCCCCAGCAGAGTTTTTCCATACGACACAGAACATGTTATGATCTGAGATTTATGTTAGATTGCACACCTCAACTATTGTTCTGAAGACAGATTTTTTTTCTTGAAATGGATGAGTGTTTTTTTGTATGCAAATGTCATTGTTTTGTGTGAGAATAAAGTGTGGTGAAGGAGTGGGGGACTAATACTGGCTCTTTAAATGAACCAATACGAATCCTCAAAATAAAAGTGAATGTGTTGCTGGGATAAAGAAACAGAACTGCTCCTTGCTTTACTCACAAAGACATCTATCACTTCATCAGCTCTATTATCATCCTAGATGCATTCGAGGTTGGATGTGATGCTGGAGTGAGGAAGTAGAACACAAAAACTCATTTTTCAGGTACAACAAGCAAAAGATATTTTGATATTTTTCTTTGTCAGTGTGGGGCAAATAGCTAAATGCTCTGACCAGTGAATATTGGATTTGTCACTGAATTTAAGCCATCCTCGTCTCCCTGAATCTTACTTTTCTTTCACCTCTACAAGATTATCAACCATGTTATTAACTCCTGTCTCAGCAATATATATTTTCTGTCTTTCAGAAGACTTTTTTTTTCTCTGACTTAGAGAGATAAAACTTGCTGTAGTGGATTGGCTCATTCGACCAGCCAGGTTGGTAACCTGACTCCAACACAATGGCTGCTTACCAAGGAGAGTGGCACCCTTGTCCCCCTGCATAATGCACCTAGCCAATTATTCAGTGTTCTTCACCATGTAGAGATATAGGGGGCAGTCCTTCCTTACCCCTTCAGCATTCTGCTTATGCCCTGGAGCATTGCCTGTATTATCGGAGCTTGTGCTGCACAGCTGTAAATCCTTTTACTGGCGATAAAATTATGAAATCACTTTTAAAATCCAACAGCAGCATGTGACTGTATCACCTCCTGTGTGAGTAAATGCCACCGATTGTCTACACCGTGTGTGCAGCATTTACTCTGTCCTTGCCTGTCTCTGTGTTTTGTTTTTTATTTCTAGTTGCTTTGACCATGATTTATACAGGAAAACACAACTCTGATAGAGCATATTCACACTGGGGGGCTAAGGCTGACCGAGCCATGAGGAGATCAAGTTGTGACACCCTGGTGATACAGTCCATGTTCTGAAAACAGAGGAGTAAAAAAAGTTTAACTAAATGTATTAGAATTTGAGCCACGGATTCAGGGTGTGGGTGTGAAAAATGGAAGACAATGTTGGGAATCCTTCTTAAAATGTTCATCCTAGTTTTTATAGACAGTAGTCCCCATTTTAAGTATATGAGAATATTGTTCAGATTAGAAGAATCTTTCAAAATGGATAGAACATTTAAGGTGTGCCCATTATGAAAGATCATTACAGAAGTAATATGATCACTTGCTTTTATTTAATGGATTTATTATTTATGTAACCCACACACCTCCTGGATGTGGTGTTCTGTCCCCGCTAGTGGCACCAAGACCACTTAACTAAGGCTGTAGCAAACTCTCTAAGAGCCATGTGGCTTTTAGCTCATGTAGAAGAGGCTCATGCATTTAGCTTCAGAGGTCCCAGGTTCAATCCTGCTCAACAACAACCAGGGTCTGTCAGTGTTATATTTCAATATATGCTGTGATAGAAAATACATGATTAAAACATACTATTTTACACAAACATGTTCCCCTATTTACTCTCAATTCACCATACCTTTACAGCTGTAAAATGTAGATATAAACTGAAGTCTCCCCTGCACCCAGAGTCCTCTCTCCTGTTTCCACTGCTCAGATTCACAGACATGTTCTCACTCCCTGAAGGGAGAAAACTCGGCCTATATTGGACTAAGAGGGAGAAAATTCCAAAGGCAAGGGGCCCTAATGGAGATCATTCTACCAGGAGTTCCCACTCTTTTACAGCTAAGGAGCTACAGCTCAAGACTGATGGGGCATATGGCTATATGTAATGGGGAGAGAAGTTTTTCATTTGAGCATCTCAAAACCCTTTGTAAAGAATGACAAGTCTGTTTCCAGTTTACAGGTGGAGAAACTGAAGTACAAAGGGCAGAATATTCAAAAGTGCTTAAGTGCCATAGGAGCACATTGCTGTGAAATACAATGAGACTTTTATTCCTAAGTCACTAAGGGCTTCTCTACATTACCCACCGGAGTGATCGATCTTTCGGGGATTGATTTTTCGCGTCTAATGTAGACGCGATGAATCGATCCCTGATCGCTCTGCCGTCGACTCCGGCAATCCATCCCCAGTGAGAGGAAGAAGCGGAGTCGACGGGGGAGCGGGGCAGTCAACCCTGTGGCGTCCTCACAGTGCGGTAAGTCGAGCGAGGTATGTCGACTTTAGCTACGTTATTCACATAGCTGAAGTTGCGTACCTTCCATCGACCCCCGCCCTTAGTGTAGACCTGGGCTAAGGCACTTTTGAAAATTCCACTTAGCCCAGGGCTACACTGGGGGCGGGGGGTCGATCTATGATACGCAGCTTCAGCTACGCGAATAGCGTAGCTGAAGTCGGCGTATCGTAATCAGCTTACCTGGCCATGAGGACGGCGGCGAGTCAATCGCTGCCGCTCCCACGTCGACTCCACTTCCGCCTTTCGATGAGGTGGATTTCCAGAGCCGACAGGGAGTGCGACCAGGGATTGATTAATCGCGTCTAAATGAGATGCGAAAAATCGATCGCCAATAGATCGATCACTACCCGCCGATCCGGCGGGTAGTGAAGACATACCCTTAGTGAGTTTAAATGATTCGGCCAAAGCCACACATTGAGCCTGTGGTACAGCTGGGAACAAAACCTAGGTCATATGTGCCCCTAAAAAGTAGATATAATGAAAGACTTGGAGTTAAAAATAATTAAGTAGGACTGAAAGAAAGTTTGGGGAGGGGAGAGGAAAAAATGTGACCAGGAAACAGAAAAGACAGAGAAATTCAGAAAAGCCTGTAGGGGCTGAGCTGTTTTGAGACCAGGTAGGCAGGCAAATTAGTATTAATGGGGAATTACAATATCTGAATGCTGTGAAAGGAACTTTTGAACTGCCTCACCATGCTGAAATAAAATTAATAATTTCATATTAAAAATTAATACTATGTCATCTACTGCCCAGAATATCAAGTAATACATTAATAATTGCTATGGCTTTATATACTCAGTGCAAAAAGTTACAGTATATAAAAAAAACTTTCTAGGTGAGGCAAGTTATAAGCCACATGTTGTTAAACCACATAATGACCGATAACATTGATGTGTGCATATGCACATGTATACACATACAGAGCAAAATTAACCTTTATGGTCACCCTAGCCAGGCTCTGTACACAGATTCCTCACCTTCCCCTCCCCCCACAAACAAACACTGATCAATCCTGCTAGAAATAAGAATAACCTGTGTAGGTAGTACATAGGGACTATGGCCAGGGCATATTCCGCAACACTGTGGAACCAGAATGGTTCATGAAAAATCACCTTCTCCATACGTTTTAGGGGAGGTCACAATCATGGCAGAATATATCTGCTATGCACTCCTCTGCTGTGAACGTTTTCTGTTTTTTTCTTCAGTGTCTATTAACTATAGAAAACACTTTTCCTCTTTGTTTCAATCAGCTGTTGTACATGGATAACGGAGCAAAGGTAGACACATCAAACTGGCTTCTTTGCTAGAGCTCGTTGAAACTGAACTAAAAATTAAGCCCAAAGTTGAATGAAGTCCATACGAACCAATAGGACTATCCACAGCAGTAAGCACTACGCTCAACCGTAAGCATTGTAAGATCAGGTCCATAATGTGTCTTGCCCATGCTTTGGCGTAGGAAACATGTCTTCAGATGTGTTTATACAATACCTAGCACAATGAGACCATCATCATAATTGGCGCCTAATAATTACTAAATCATAATGATCATATAGGATGTATGGTCTTGAGATTATGGCAAAAAAATAGGAGTTAGGACTTCTGCTGCTGCTTTCTATTTTTGGCCACAAACTCTTCAGGCCTTTGTGGGACTTCTGAGTTACTAATATTTGTTGCTAAGTACACAGGCCCAGATCCTCAAAATATATTTAGGGCTATTGGGAGTTAGGTGTCTAAATACCTTTGAGGTTCTGAGCCTCAGATACTACGGTGGAGAGTACCATAGACTTGCCTATAAATAAATGTAGCCTCAGAAAATATTAATTTGTCAAGCAATCTGCGAAATACTCAAGATTTTAAGTTTGAGCTATTAAATGGAGAAACGTTAGGCTATTCAGAATTACTGTATTTTTTTTTAATTACTGCAGAAAACTGGTGTGTTTTGATTAGGCCATGGTATTACATTGAATAGCTATAGAACAGTAATATTGCACATTTTAGCAAATGTGCATCTGGCAAATATGGATTAATTAGTTATTGGGGTGATTGCAAATAGGTGGCTGGTTATTATTGATGTTATGCTGCGTAAATGTAGATGTTAATAAAGTGTATAGTTCTGCTAAATGTTTGCCATTAATTGTAAACTGGATGACATTAAAATGAAATGCTAATACATGAAATTTTTTCTTGTAGGTATGTATATTGCTTAACATATTTATGATATTTATCTATCCATTTACAGAAAAAATAAAATATAAAGTACAGAAAGGTTAACATATTTATGATGTTTAAATAATATAAAATAATAAAAAATATAAAGTACAGAAAGGTTAACATATTTATGATGCTTAACATATTTATGTTATTTATCTATCCATTTACAGAAAAAATAAAATATAAAGTACAGGAAGTACAGAAATGCTCTTCCATTCAAAATTAGTAAAAAGGAAACTGCAACCATTTTTTCACCTCCCAGAGGCTGAAATATGACAAGTGAATTTATATATTTCTGAGTGTATTCAGACTGAGTAGTTATCTTTGGAAATGTCATCCTGTTGGTCTGAGAAAAAAGGGACAATTTCCCTTTAAAGGGTCTGAAAAATAAGAACAGGATTATATCTGTCTCAAGTTTCCATGACCTTTTTTAATTAAACCAAATTTCTTCCAAAAGTACCCTAAATCCACGTCATATTATTTTTGGGGGGTGTTATTTGCATTGAGTCCTTTATCTAAGGGCTGGTCTACACTGGGGTGGGGGATCGATCTAGGATACGCAACTTCAGCTACAAGAATAGCGTAGCTGAAGTCGACGTTTCCTAGATCGAAATAAATTTTACTTACTGCGGGTCCACGCGGCGCAGGCAGGCTCCCCCGTCGACTGCGCTTCCTCCTCTCACCGAGCAGGAGTTCCGGAGTCGACGGGGAGCGCTTCTGAGATCGATTTATCGCGTCCATATGAGACGCGATAAATCGATCCCAGAAGATTGATCTCTACCCGTCGAATTGGGCAGGTAGTATAGACCTACCCTTAGACTATATGTATGTGATAATATATGTATCTACCCATCTGCCTAGTGGTTCCACATCTAAGGAAGCTGAGGCTAATCAGTCATTCCACTTAAAGATAACTTTAACACTTGAGCTTGCCTTCATTTAAGGCAATGTCAGGATAGAAGCACCTCATGTAGTGACACGTTGTCATGTAGTGACACATAGCTTTAAGTTCTGGTACATCCTTACCAGAAAGATATTGACTGGTTTGGAGGGAATGTAGAGAAAAGGAACAAAAGTGATCAGGGATCCTGAAAAGAATGGATTGTGTGGAAAGATGAAAAGAGCTAAGCATGACTAACTTGACTAGAAACAACTAATAATCTACAAATAATTGAAAGATATATACCCCTAGGAGGGATCAACATTTTATAGCATGGTACAAAAGGAAAAAAATGAAAAACAAGAATAAGAGGATAAAATTAAGAATAGGAAAATTGAAGCTGACTATTGGGAAAGCTTCTATGCCATGAAATGCATTAGACCATAGGCATCTACTCAGGAAAAAAAACATGGGTGCTCAGCACCCACAGGCAGTTCTGCTGATCAGCTCCTCCCCCTCCCTCCCAGTGCCTCCTGCCCACCATGATCAGCTGTTAAGTGGTGTGCAGAAGGTGCTGGGGGGAAGGAGGAAAGGCAGGGGTGGGGCGTGCTTGGGGGAGGGGGCGGAATGGGGTGGAGTGGGGGGCCACAGCCTGGGGCAGAGCGGGGGGTCGAGCAACTCGTCCTCTCCCAGCAAATCACAAAGTCGGCACCTCTGCATGAGACAGTGGGAAACACTCCCTAAGGAACCGGTGGGAATTAGGGACATTTCAAATCAGACTGGGAAAAACCTACATTTTTTGTGTGTGTTTGTATATGTGTTTGTGTTTATATCTAGGATGTATACATCTATATTTATAGATATACATGTGTGCGTTTACACATACCACAATCTGGAGGAAAAAAATGTATGAGATAAATTGATACAAGTCTTTGGATCCTGTTCTGCAGAACTGTGACGGGGTCCCTGGGGTGCAACCTGAACTGTGGGACCACTGAGCCACTATGTCCCCCAACCTGGGCTGCCTCTCACACTGTGTTGTTGTTGGCAAGCTACAAACCTCTAATAGGCACTGCACGTACACAGCCATCCACAACAGTGACACACCCAAATGAGTTACATGAATGATCTTCCAGCCACTCATGAGCCAACAATACAGAGGCTCCAGCCAATTCCCCGCAGCAGCCCGGCCTTTCACCCCAGAACTGTACTGTCTTGCAGTAGTCAGAAGCTTGGCCAGTGTAAGTTCCTTAAGTTCATCTCTCCCTCAGTGTGGAGAGGACACACACTAGCCTTGGGAAACTGAGTTGAGATTTCCCAAGCACTTCACCCAAAACACACTGCTTTAGGTAAAATATAAAAGAGATTAATTAACTACAGAAAGATAGATTAAAGTGATTATAAGTAGCAAGTGTAGAGATCAAAGTTGGTGACTTAAGAAATAAAAATAAATTCTCAGTCTGAGTTCGACAAACTACACAGGATTTGAATCAAGCAGTGTCTCACCCTGACAGATTGTAGTTTCTCAATACACAGCGTGGGACTCTTTTTCAGCCTGGGACCACCCTTCCCCAGGTCAAAGTCTTTGTCCTCCAGACACGTTTCCATTACAGGTGTTAAGCCGTGGAGGGAATGAGGCCAAGTGATGATGTCACTTCCCCTTTTTAATAGTTTCTTCCAGCTTGCTGTAAAGATCTGTGCTGTGATGTAGGGGGTCGACCCCCCCATTGATCAAGCTGTCTCCATTGTCTCTACACTGGCTTCCCATAGAATTTTGAATTAAGTTCAACATCTCAGTCCTTATCTTCAATGTGCTCCACCATAGCCTGAGTCCAGGATATCTAATGAACTGCCTACAGCTCTGGGGTGAAGACTGTAGTTGACAAGAGGTATTGCAGGACTCTGCAATAAGAGTAAATCTTGTCTGTGCAGGAGATAGAACGTTCTTGGCAGCGTTCCTTTTCTGAGATTGGAGAATGAACTCCCCCCAGGAACTATGGATCATCACAAACCTCATCATCTTCCACTTCAACTGCAAAGTGCATTTCTTTAACCTTGCCTTCCGTAATGAAGATATAACAACATGCATATCGGAAAAAAAGCCACCCTATTAAAACAAGACTCCACTGCATATGCTTTTCCCCCTGGAGAGACGCTCAATGAAGAAATAACCTGTTACAGATGTGCAGTCACATTGTTGAATGGAAGGTGCTCAGATCCTATGATGAAGAGCATGGCATAAGAACCTCTATGGAATACAATCAAAATAAAATATTGAAATAAATATTGTAATATAATAAATATAAAAGCCAAAACTACATGAAATGAAATTATAAAGTTACACAAAATGTCTTTTCCATAGTGAAAGAAAACATTTTGACGTTATTTGAAACAAAATATTACAACATTATCAAAGAATAAAATGAAAAAGTTGAAACAATTTGTCTCCCATCAAAATTTCATCAAAATCAGCATGTTCTCATGAAACATTTTTGGTTTTGATGAAACTGCATTTTCTGATGGAAACATGTTTTGTAAAAAAAAACACCAAAAAAACCCAACCATCACTGTTAATTATGGTAACTCCGGATATTTTAGCTATCCACATTGTAGTGGGGTGGTCACCCACTCCTGCCCTGAAGAGCTTAAAACAGCCCTGGGAGAGGGCTGGGGCAGGGAAAAAGCTGGGCTGATTGGCGGAGCAGCTGCAGCTGGGGTCCATGCCCCAAACAGACCCAGCTGGCCCTATAAAGGCCAGGGAAGCCAGGAACTAGGAAGACTCTCTCTCTGCCTTTAGAGGTAGAAGGGCCTGGCTGCTGGGGAGTGTACCAGAGGTGGAGCAGGGCTGGGGGAAGGCCCAGGGAGCTGGGGAGCTCCGGCCTGGAAATCCCCCAGGCTACAGGCCTAGTGTAAGGCCGGATAGGTACTGAGACTACAGGGGGCAGCCCACGTGTAGGCAGAGGCAGCAGGTCCAAACCCCCCTTGCCTGTGATGAATGGCTTATATACTGCAGTCTGCCCCAGTGAACGGGGGCTAGATGGTGACTGGGCAGTAGCCAAAGACTAAGGCGAGGTGGGGATAGTGGGTGGGGGTTCCCTGGGGAGGGGCGACCCAGATCTGTGCAGGTACTGCCAAGGGGCAGCACCCAGTGGAAAGGGGCACCGGGGTCTGGGAGGGACACGGTGTGGGAGGGGCAGTGGCAGCGAGACACTGGCCTGAAGAGGGTGCTCCAGCGGCTGGAATGCTAATTCCCTGAATGACCAACAGGAGGTGCCGCAGGGGTGAGTCCCGCACTGTTACACACATAAACATCCAATCCCTTTTTGACTCGTGTTAATTTCTTGGCCTCAATGACTTCCTGTGGCAATGAGTTAATAAACAGTCATGACTTAAAGGTACCTGTTCACCTCTCTCTCTTCTGATGCAGTTGAGAATCTGAAGTGTTTAGTACGGAGGAAAATCAACATAATGGTGGAGGAACAGAAAACGTGTAAAATATAATTGAGAACTTTGATGTTTTCTTCTGTGCTATCCCTTATGCATGGACCACTCTCCCTGAACTAGCTGTGAGGTCACTACCCTGTCCTCCCTCAAATCTTTTCTTAGGGAACTAACCACTTAACAATGACTCTTCCCAAGAAGGGAAAACTTTAGGCTAGGTCCTCAGAGTGGGTAATTTGGTGCACCTCTACTGATTTCAGTTTACATCAGCTGAGGCTCTGTCCCTTTAAAATTGAATGCACAAATTTATTGTTTCTTATCACGCCGCCTATGTAATTGCATGACCTTGCTACTGTTACCCTAGGTCCTCTCTCCCTTTTCCCACACTCACAGTAGCGTAGCTAGGGGGGAATAGGGGGACCGGCTATTCCCCCGAGCACATTTTCCAAAAGTGGTGCCTTTTTAATTTTTGAAAGGGTGGAGACGGAGTGGATGGTGGAGCAACAAAATAACGCAGAGGTCCCGCTGCTGGCCCCACCAAGAGCCCGCTGCTGGCCTGGGTGAAAGAACCCAGGCTGGCAGCGGGCTGAGAGACCCCGGCTGGCAGGAGCCCATGGGGGGATCCCAGAGCGGGGTGGGCTGAGGGGCTCAGCCAGCCGCCGCTCTAGGATTCCCCCCCGGGCTCCTGCCAGCAGGGGTCCCGCTGCTGGCCTGGGTTCTTTCACCCAGGTCGGGTCGGGTGGCGCCTTTTTTTAATGTGTTTGCTCCCATGGTGTTAGAACCTGGCTACGCCACTGCACACTCACATGTCTAAATTACAATGTAAGCTCTTAGCAGCAGGGACCATGTCTTCATGTGTGTTTGTACAATGCAAATCCGATAGGCCTCTGAGCATTCCCACACTGCAAATTAATAATAATAATGATTTCAAAAGACAGTTAAGCGCAACTTCAGAATAATTTACAGTGTTCTAAATCTGGATTTTTTTAAAAAATGCAATTAATTATTCACTAAGTATGTTAATATTTCCTCTATATCATACTGAGGTAGCCCCATTTTAGAAGTGAGATACTTCAAGATTTGGGAGTATTACCACTGCTCGGTCGTTTGTGGTACAAAAGTTAGCAACCCAACAAACGAAGACAATAGGGCATCAAGAAATATACAGTGTCATGTTTATTGTTTAATTGTACCTTTCCTTAGTCTGCCATATTAAATCAACAGTGAGAGGAGAAAGCCATTGCGTCTGGTTTGACTTCAGAGTCCATTCATTTAAATCTAAGTATGGTCAAAAGAGAACTGAGCATGTGAAAGGGGAATACAATTAAGTGTCTTTGTCAGCCTCAGTATTTGTGTCTCTGAGGCTCTCTGTGGTTGTTTTTCCTCTATCCATTGGCTTAGGCATACTTCACGACAATTTCTATAGGAATTGTAATGGATTTTACAGGAGCTTGATAATATGCATCACTGATCCAATAGATATTGTACGTGACATTAGATCCAAAGGTCAAAGCATCCCTTAAAACTGCAGAACTTGTAGAGGGAGCAATTTTTCAAGGGAGTGATATGTGCAAGGTAGAAAGTATAACATGATATCCTCTTCCTCAGCCTGGATTGACTCTACTATGAGATTTCAACCTTAGATTGCTTGTTGTGCTTAAAAAACTGGCAAAGCATGAGTTTAGCTTGAGGGAAATGCTGATGCAAAGGATACTCCGCAAGAAAAATGATGGTTAGAAAATGTAATTTATCTTGACCTTCCATTCTAATAGTCAAAATAAAAACAAAACCAATCACCAAAGCAATCACACAATGGATACAAAACTGAACAGACCACATAATCCAAATTGAGGTTGTTAATATATTAACTGCTAAAGGTAACAAAAAGTCTTTCAGAAGTGCAAGATTTTGTCATTTTGCTGAAGGATTTGTTCATCTTTTTGCAGGGATTGTTGTAGTTATGTTGGTCACAGGATATTAGAGAGACAAGGTGGGTGAGATAGTAGCTCTATGTAATTCAAAAGCTTGTTGTTTCGTCAATAGAAATTGGTTCAATAAAATACATTACCTGACCTACCTTGCCTCACTAATTTTCAGCCACCGTAATTTTGTAATAAAAAATTAGATGTTTTGGGGAAAATACGTTTTGCATAATATAGCATTAGTAGAAATTATTTTCATTTTTTCTAATTTTAATTGGGATAGTTTTTTATTTGGACTTAAATATGCCCCTGCAGACAGAGTCGCCGATTTTTCTGGTTTCCCTGGGGGTGCTCGACCCCTGCTCTGCCCCAGACCCTTCCCCCACTCCACTCTTTTCCCCAAGACCCTGCCCCCATCCTGCCTCTTCCCACCCTGTTCCACCCCCTCCCCCAAGTGTGCCCCACCCTATTTCTGCTCCCCTCCCCTCAGCGCCTCCTGCACACCGCTGAACAGCTGATCACCAGTGGGTGGGAGGCGCCCTGGGGGAGGAACAGATCAGCAGGGCCCACCGGTGGGTGCTGAGCACTCATTATTTTTTCCCGTGGGTGCTCTAGCCCTGGTGCACCCATGGAGTCAGCGCCTCTGCCTGCAGTATTTGTCTACCAAATGCTTCAAAACTGTACTAGTTCAGGAAACCCAGAAAGTGAGAGTGACTGGAATTCAACCTGTCTAGTTTCACTGCCAAAGCTCAGTGAAATGCAAAAAATGAACAAACAATATTTATTTTTCAACATTTATGCTATTTCACTTTTAGAAAGCTATGATTTTATTAATAATAGAGGTAAGGGACTGTATTGTCATAGCTAGTGCCTATATAACATGCAATTCAAGTGCATTCATTCAAGCAAAAGGGAACATATTCATAAAAATCTGTGGGCTGGATTTTATGCTGCTGTAAAACCAGCAGTAACTCTGTTGAAGACATTGAGGCTGCACCAATGTAAAACCAGTGCAAGATCAGAATCAGATGCATGGTTACATGGAAAGGTAATACAGTAGCCTACACTTACACGCACATGCTCTCTCTATTTCTCTCCACTGTTGTTTTCACATAACACCTGTTGAGACAGGGAACCAGAAATATTAAAATCTCAGTTGTGAATTTTCTGACAGACCTTGGAAGGCATGGGGAACACAAGCACTATTCCTCTTAGGGCTGGTCTACACTACGGGGGGGAGGCGGTCGATGTAAGGTACGCAACTTCAGCTACATGAATAACGTAGCTGAAGTCGACGTACCTCGCACGACTTACCTCGCCGTGAGGACGCTGCAAAGTCAAAGGCTGCCACTGCCCCGTCGACTCTGCTTCCACCTCACATCGGGGTGGATTACTGGAGTCAACGGGGAGCGCTTCTGGGATCGATTTATCGCGTCTACATGAGACGTGAAAAATCGATCCCCAAAAGATCGATTGCTACCCGCTGAATCAGGCGGGTAGTGTAGACCTGCCCTTAGAAAGCTGCTTAAACTTGACAATATATAAAATATAAAGATATTCAGTCCATTCCATTTCTTGGTGATCAGTAAGAGAAAATCTTCATGATATCATTTTAGTTTTATATAGTTCCAAAATGCTTTACAGAAGAATCACTTAATCGTCCATGGAAATGTATCCACCTCTGGGGTGAAACACAGTAAGTATTTAACAGCACATAGCAGTTTATTCAGGAATGGAAGAGTAGATTACCCTGCTGAACCCGCAAAGTGACTTTAAGGAGACAGAATGTTGGAAGTTGGCTAGAACACCAGGCTACTTCAATAGAGAAGAGAGTAAACTAGGCCTAGCATCTTTTTTTCTTACAAAAAAAAGTGGCATACGGTCTTTCATGATCACGATAGTTGGGACCTCAATTTTACATTTTATCCAGAAGCCAGACCTCCATAATCAGTTTCCCAGGCACTGTGCTATTATAGCATTGTCTCAGTACTGACTGAGGGGAAGTACACTATCTTTTACATTACCAATAGTGCCTGCTACAGAAATGATTAGGGTTTTGGAGGTTTCCTATCTCCTGATGTATCCCAAAGCAGCTTAGTTTGTGAGCGCTAATGAGATCACAGCCCAGTGCAGTATGGTACAGGCAACATTGGCAATTGCCAATGCTGTTAATGAGAGCATTGGCTTTTGGCAAACCTTAAGCAAAATATTAGCTTGCATCACAGATGCAGGAAACTAAAAATGTCCATGTTAAATGTTCAAAGCTGTTAATTATACAAACATATTCACAGTTCCAGTTCAATCTACAGTAATTGCAATTTTCCTTTAGCTACTGTGTCTATGTGTTATTCTTTCTTGTTGGTGTGAGAGATAACAAATGTGTGAATGACATTTCAGCCTGGTAATTGGTGCCATTTATAGTTCTATGTTAGTTCTTGCAGTCTACAGGCTGTGTTGCTTCTTTTACATAAGGCTCAAGTACCTAATTAAAACTATAGTATTGAATGCATGGCCTGGATTCTTGACTTCAAGATGATTATTGCCATGTAATACATAAAGGATGAATGGATTTGAGTCTCCAGTACCACCGAAATCTGTGGCTTTTAAGAGCCCTAAAGCAATCCTTTAGGCCCAGTTTATACTGGGTTCCTAGCTGATTTAGGGAATTGTGTTTAAGCTTTGTTTTGGTGTTCCAAGTGTTTGTCCTTGTATCGGTTTGCCAAAGGGGACAGTTTAGCAGTCTAAGCAACAGACTCCATGGAAACAGCTTTGTGTCCTGGCAGGATTGACCTCAGCTCTTTTTTTCAGCATGTTAGGTCAAATGTAGTTTATTGTGTGGAGATCTACCTTAGAAACTCAGGTCCTGTCAGCTGCATACAGTGCAAAGATCCCATGGCACTTTCTGTATAAGAACAGATTTGCCACACTATCCTGAGCCAAGTTTCCTCCTCCACACAGACATGTGTGCTGTTGTACAGTGTGTTAGCTGCTGCAAGATAGTAAGATTTTGGTGATTCCTCCATGTAAAAACTGGACCGTGGCTAGCTCTGCCTGGATGTGCAAAACGGAGGTGAAGGTATGAAGAGCACAGTCTTGCTCCTTGCTTTCTCAGCACACAAAGATCACCTGGCAATGGTGTGGACTGCTCCTTTTTTGCATCTCCAGCCCGCTCCACGGGTAGGTGCAGAGGTGGTTTGGAACCTTCTCCCCCCAGCCCTTTTTGGCATAATTTGCACCACAAAAGGTACAGAAGGGGAAGTTGCTGAGGTCCCCTGTCGTGTGTAGGAACTATCATTGGCTCTGACCTGTTTGTGGGATACACAAAAGTGGGCTGAAAAGGCCCTTCATACCTTCCATCCTGCAGTAGGGTCAGAAACAGTGTAGTCTAAAAGGTTCCTGAGTCTGGCTGACATAAACCATTTCAAAATATATGCCAATTGTTGGAAAATGTTTGCCGCATCTGTCCAGCTCTAAGCCATTCTCTGATACCATCAGGTGACTAAATTTTTTTATCTGGATAGAATTGACAAGCCTCTTAACTATCCATATAACTGTATCTAGAAAGATATCCACACATTAACACACTGAAAAGCTGCATCCAAGTCTCAGTTATGGTTTTGGGTACAGTGTGACCATTTTGTGACCACGGAAACTGTTCAGTGGAACAAAGGAAAACATGTATGGGAAAGCAAAATTATCTAGACCAGTTGAGATTGCAACCTATAAAACACCCTGAAAAAAATCTCTGTAAAGATACCAATTGCATCTAGCATTATGCCAGCAGTGGGATGAGGCCCTGTCTATTATTAAATTCATAGCGTTCAAACGTTACTGCAAAATTTGTCGCTTTTCTCTAAAGGGTTTTAGAGCCAGAAAAACATGTGAAACCAAAGGCCTATAGCCCTTTCTGATGATGTTGCCATCATCCTTGTGCATTTAATCATTGTGTTCCAGTTGAATTTTCTGGGTGAGCACGTATCCAATAATCGTCAGAATTCACTGGAAAGGTGGACAAGTGTTTGAAGACTCTTGGGAGGGAGCAAACAAATTTCATGCCTCTTGCACTTTCAGGCATTGGGTCAAAAGGACTTAATGAAAAAATGTATTGATGAAATATGTGAGTAAATCCCAGGCACTTAGAAGAGGGAATAACAATATCACCTACACCAGTGACTTCTCTTCAGAGAACAGCGGACGTGTCACAATAGAAAAATCATGTGCAGGTTTTTATTGGTTTTCAAATAGTTGTGACATGCTAAACAGCAAATAAATATATCAAGTGAAGTTGAGAGACAAGTGGTACATATAATCATGGCTCGGTAGGGTACCACTTGCATTTTGTACCTTACTACAAGAACACACAGGGCCAGCTTTTCTAAGCCGAGTGGGACTGCAGCACACACATCAATGTGCTGATACCCATTCAGAGCCTGCAGAGTTTCACATTTGTGCACCCACAGCAGGCCATTTTGTGTGTGATGGGTACATATCTGTGGGAACAAATTTTCATTGGCATACAGGCGGGCAGTACTACTGCTCCTTTTAGGCCATGGCTATGCTCCAAGCTAGGGGTGTGATTCCCCTGCACACGTACACATTGAGAGCTACTGCAAGTATGTGTATGTGAGCAGGGGAATCGCACCGCTAAGCTTGTAGTGTGGACATAGCTGTACCTACCAGCCAGTGTCAGCCTCTGCACACCAGTGAGGGGAAGAATGGGGTTGGGCCTTGTGCATGCTGCCATTCCATACTGATGTGTCCCTCTGGAGCATGCTGCTCCTGAGGCTGCATTAGGCTGCCTGCCCCCTGCACACAGGGAGTTGAAGCACTGCCATTCCAATGGGTACTCCGGGGGGGAGAGCACCTTATGTGCCGCTCTTGCCTTGTGTGTCCATTCAAAGAGTAGCCACAATCTGACCACTTGACTGCTACCTTAGTGAGTACACTTAGGGGAGTGGCTTCCTGTGTCCTCTTCCGCACTTTGATGCTCACAAGCTGGGGCTGCCAGAATCTAGCTGTCCAGACCAACTGTTTAATGCCTAAAATTAAACCCCTGAATCTCTATGGAGTAGGAAAAGTTTGCCCATAATCTTTATATTAAATTGGCTGTTTTATTAGGGCTCTGGGAAATGCCTTGAATCTCAGCTCATCTGATCGGGATGTAACCACAAGCACACACACAATCTTTTTTTTTTATTGCTTACCTCTACTCTATCTTATCTGTCTTCACTAACAATGAACATAAAAGGAAAACATTCTATCTTCATAACCTTTGATTTCACAAATGCACAGATGTGGCATGATCATTTTTCACAGATTATCCACAAGGCACAGTCAGCCAAGTTCTGTTCTCTTTTGCGTGGGTGGTACTCCCACGTGTGTCAGTTGAATTGCAAAGGTATGGTTGAGAGCAGAGTATGGGCCAGTGAATTTTGGTCTTTGTTGAAATCAATGGCAGTTCTGTTTACAGGGTATTGAGTTCACGTGTGTGTGTCTTTTTTTCTCAAAAACAATGAGGAGTCTGGTGGCACCTTAAAGACTAACAGATTTATTTGGGCATAAGCTTTCATGGGTATAAAACCCACTACTTCAGATGCATGGAGTGAAAATTACAGATACAGGCATAAATATATATTGGCACATGAAGAGAAGGGAGTAACCTTACAAGTGGAGAACCAATTTTGAAGGTCAATTTAGTCAGGGTGGATGTGGTCCACTCCCCAAAACTGATGAGGAGATGTCAATACCACGAGAGGGAAAATTGCTTTTGAAGTGAGCCAGTCACTCCCAAACCCTAACCAAGCCCAAATTGATGGTGTTAAGTTTACAATTGTAGTTCTGCAGTTTCTCTTTGAAGTCTGTTTTTGAGGTTATTTTGTTGAAGAATAGCTACTTTAAAATCTGTTGTTGAGTGTCCAGGGAGACTGGAGTGTTCTCCTACTGGCTTTTATATGTTGCCATTCCTGATATCTGATTTGTTTCCATTTATCCTTTTATGTTGAGACTGTCAGGTTTGGCCAATGTACATGGCAGAGGGGCATTGCTGGCATATATCACATTAGTAGATGTTCAAGTGAATGAGTCTCTGATGGTGTGGCTGGTGTGGTTGGGTCCTACGATGGTGTCGCTAGAGTAGATATGGGGACAGAGAGGGCAACAGGGTTTGTTACAGGGATTGGTTCCTGGGTTAGTGTTTCTGTGGTGTGTAGTTGCTGGTGAGTATTTGCTTCAGGTTGGGGGAGGCTGTCTGTAAGCAAGAACAAGCCTGCCTCCCAAGGCCTGTGAGAGTTGGGGATCTTTTTCCAGGATAGCTTAAATCACTGATGATGCAGTGGAGAGGTTTTAGCTGGGGGCTGTATGTGATGGCCATACACCATCACTGTATGCTGTTCTGTTATTGTCCTTGTTGGGCCTGTCATGTGCCAGCAACAAAAAAACTTCAAAAAGAGACTTCAAAGAGAAACTGCAGAACTACACTTCATTTGCAAACTTAACACCATCAATTTGGGCTTGAATAGGGAGTGGGAGTGACTGGTTCACTGCAAAAGCAATTTTCCCTCTTTTGGCATTGACACCTCCTCATCAATTATTGGGTGTGGACCACATCCACTCTGACTAAATTGGCCTTCAACATTGGTTCTCCACTTGTAAGGTTACTCCCTTCTCTTCATGTGCCAATATAGATCTATGTCTGTATCTATAATTTTCACTCCATGCATCTGAAGAAGTGGGTTTTTTACCCATGAAAGCTTATGCCCAAATAAATCTGTTAGTGTTTAAGGTGCCACCAGATTCCTTGTTGTTTTTGTGGATACAGACTAACAACTACCCCTCTGAGACTTCTTTTTTTTTCCGCCCTAAAACACATCGTTGGCATCCTACTGAGTCAGGGAGCTCTCCAACTTCAGCATCTCACTTTCCTTTTTTACAATTTTCCAGGCAAGGTGACATAAGGATGTTTGTACTTGAGAAACTTTGTTTTATTTGTGCTATGTGCTGGATAAAGAAGCCTAGCTGAAGGTGCAACAGCCTCCTGGGGCTTGATGCTTCAGGCAAAGGAATAAGGGCTGGAAAGGTGATTGAAAAAACTTCTGAACCACCACGTATCAGTACAATGAGACTGATCCAAATATGAATTTGACTACATTTATCCGGCGCCACAGTAAAACAAAGGCTTGAAATATTAACACAGAACAAGTCTTTGGATTATGTCCCTCACCTCTTTTTATAGCTTTAGAAGCTCACAACAATGATGTGACTTTTGTTTTATTGGGGCTAAACAAACTAGACAAAAAACAGAGAGAGGGCCAGACCACAGAGTTCAGATCATTAGTTGGCAGACTTCCACAAAGCGCAGGGGAGTTCCCACATCCCACATCCCAGTGTAGGCCAATTACTGGATAACTTCAACAACTTTGCTGACTGTGCCACTATAGCTGACCCCCTCTCTCCCTGGAGGGCTTTGTGCTGCTGGAGGGGCTTTGCCCATTGTGAAATAACTCTTCTTCTGATTCTAGGTCTATAAAGGGACTAAACAAGAAAAACATACAAACCCCAGCCTTAGGATTACAAATGTACATAATATATAGAAATATACAGTGATCCAAACCCCCACCACTGTCAAATTGCACATAGGTTAGCAGTAAGTCATTTACTTTTGTGTACTTTTCATTGTTCGTTTCTTTATGAAAATCAATTAAAAAAATCAGAAAAAATATACTCTCCCAACCTTCCTCACCACACACATACTCCCCCGTCCCTCTCACCATACACATACTCACTCACCAGCTTCTAGCCCCAGTCTTCTCTCCTTTTCAACCCCTAGTTCCAGCCTCCTTGCCCAGCCAGCTACACTTCTTCTCCCAGTTCCAGTTTCACCAGACTCCTCCTCCCAATCTATTGCTTTCTCTCCCATATGGTCCAGCTCTTGAAACCCCCGCATTCAAACCAGACTGCTTCCTTCTCCGTGCTACCTGGGTGCCAACAGGAAGGAGCACTGGGAGCATTGGAGGGTGAGGCTCCATACTGTCTGTCCAGTCCCAGAGCAGCTGGAAGCAGTCATTACACGGAAAACTTTCTGAGCCTCTGTAACCCTGGACTGGAAGAAGCAAGCTCAGTTGGGACTGTGTGTACTGTCAGTACTAGGAGCTGTCAGTCCTGTCAGTACTAGGAGCTGTAAGAGAATGCTGTTCAGTGTGGATGGAATATTTGGAAATTCTTGCTGCTAAACTTGAAGAAGGGTCTCAGCATGTGTAAAATGTAATTTTTCAGCTGCTTATAACTTGGCCAAATCTCTGAGCCATTAGTGATTATCTTTGAAAACTCATGGAGAACAGGAGAGATCCCAAGGAATGAGAGAGAGCAAATCTAGTACTTATCTGTAAAAAGGAGAATAAGGACAACCCAGGAAATTATAGGCCAGTCTGATTAACTTTGGTCCCCAGAAAGATAATGGAGCAAATAATCAGTTTGTCAGCACGTAGAACAGGGGTCAGTAACCTTCGGCACACAGCCCATGAGGGTAATCTGCTGGTGGGCCATGAGACATTTTGTTTACATTGACCATCTGCGGGCATGGCTCCCCGCAGCTCCCAGTGGCCACAATTCACCATTCCTGGCCAATGGGAGCTGCGGGAAGATGCAGGCCGCAGGGACATGCTGGCCACCACTTCCCCGCAGCTCCCATTGGCCAGAAACGGCGAACTGTGGCCATTGGGAGCTGCAGGATGCCATGCCTGAGGATGGTCAACATAAATATAATGTCTCAATGCCCGCCAGCGGATTACGCTGATGTGCTGCGTGCTGAAGGTTGCCAACCCCTGATCTAGAAGATAAGTAACAATTAACATGGATTTGTCAAGAACAAATCATGTCAAACCAACCTAATATCTTTCTTTGACAGGATAACAAAAACCCCTTGTGGATGGAGGGGAACAGTAGATATGATACATCTTAACTTTAGTAAGGCTTTTGATACTCTCTCACATGACCGTCTCATAAGCAAACTAAGGGAATATAGGCTAGATGAACCTACTGTAACGTGGGTGCACAACTGGTTGGAAACCAGTACACAGAGTAATTATCAAAGGTTCACAGTCAAGATTGGAAGAGCATATAGAGTGGGATCTGTCCTGGATCCCATTCTGTGCAATTTCATCAGTGCTATAGATAATGGCATAGAGAGTACATCTATAAAGTTTGTGAACAATACCAAGCTGGGAGGGGTTGCAAGTGCTTTGGAAGATAGAATTAAAATTCAAAATGAACTTGACAAACTTAAAGTACTCCACTTAGGAAGGAATAATCAGTTACACACATGCAAACTGGGAAATGATTGCCTAGGAAGGAACACTGCAGAAGAGGATCTGAGGTTATAGTAGATCCTAAATGAAATATGAGCCAACAATGTAATATTGTTTCAGAAAAAGCAAACATCATTCTGGGATGTATTAGCAAGAGTATTGTAAGCAAGACACAAGAAGTAATTCTTTCACTCTACTCAGCCCTGATAAGGCCTCAGCTGGGTTACTGTGTCCAGTTCCGGGTGCCACACCTCAAGAACGATGTGGGCAAACTGGTGAACGTCCAGAAGAGAGCAACAAGAATGATTAAAGTCTAGAGACCATGACCTTTGAGTAAAGATTTTTAAAAAGTGGGTTTGTTCAGTCTGGACAAGAGAAGACTGATGGGTAGACATGACAGTCTTCAAGTATGTACAAGGTTGTTATAAAGAGGACAGTCGTAAACTGTTTGCCTTATTCACTGAGGACAAGAAGCAATGGGCTTAAGTTGCAGCAAGGGAGGTTTAGGTTGGCCATTAGGAAAAACTTCCTGTCAGGGTAGTTAAGCACTGTATCAAATTACCTCGGAAGCTTGTGGAATCTCCGTCACTGGAGGTTTTTAAGAATAGGTTAGAGAAACACATGTCAGGGATGGTGTAAATACTACTTAGTCCTGCCTCAGTGCAAGGTGCCTTCCAATATTACATTTCTTTGATTTTATGAAAATTGGGTGGATTTTCATGGGGTTGGCAAAAGGTACATTCATGAAACAAAGGACTGCCAAATTTCAAAGTCTTGCTCCAAAGTATGAGGACATAAGAGTTGTTCAGAGAAATGGTCACAAGCAGTCTTTTATTTTTATTTTTTTAAACATGGGCAAAACAATGTATTTTCCCCTACCCTACCATTCTTAAACAGCTAAATGTAATTTTAAACAAAAACACAAACAAAAAGCCCCACCTTACCAAACAATCAGCCTGCATCAAATACTTGCCATGTAAAATTCCAGCCAAAACTATTAAAGCGTGGCAAAGTTATACACAATTGAAAACACAATCTTATAATGAAAAGTGTCAGGTAACCTTAATAATAGCAGTGCTATCAGTTGGCCTGTTGTACAGGCATGACTTCATTTGTCATTGAATTTTAACCCTCACATAAAGCAACACACAGCATTTGGAGAGGATGTGAAGAATACTTCATCCTTTTGAAATTAGATGAGAATAAGAACAAGGAAAAATAGAATTTGAACAAGACACCATCTGGTATTTGTTCCAAAGCATCATTTCTCTAACAATTTTTTTCCAAAATAGTTTTACATTATGCCATTTTATTTCATTTATCAACTGTCTCAACCACCTGTAAGAAGACACATAAGTCTACTGCGATAGACCCAGGCCAGTTTGGTACAACAGAATAGTAGAAGACAGATATACTGGCCATTGGGTTAGCAGTTTTCTGTTCCCTAACTGACCAGAGCAGGGACTGCTCCAGGCTAATGAGAACACCTGACTCTAATTAACCTGCAAAGAGTCAGGTGAGGCCATTAAGGTGAAGTGAACACCTGACCCTGATTAAGGCTCTTCTGAGCATATAAAAGGGCTCGCTCCAGTCAGGCTGAGGAAGAGCCAGGGAGCCAGAGGAGAGGAAGTGCTGCTGCTACTACTGAAGGGCTGAGTAAATAAGGCAACTCTCAAGCCATTGGTAAGGGAGCCCTAAGGTAAGGGTGAAGAAGGGAGAAGCGGGAGAGCTGTGGGGAAGTGGCCCAGGGAATTGTAGCAACTCTGGCAGTGAGAGGTCGGCTGCCAACAGCTGCTACCATTAGGGTCCCTGGGCTGGAACCCGGAGTAGAGGGCAGGCCCGGGTTCCCCCCACCAACCTGCCACTACAAGGAGAAGACAGGCCACTGGCAGGACAGGAGGCTAAACTGTTCTGCAATAAGCCCAGAGGGACAACAGGAACTGTGGGAGTTCTCTCACCATCCTCTGAGGCTTGCATAAACCGCCTAGAAGCGTGGGGCCCACAGGGACAAGATCGGAGCTCTGCCACACTACATATTATTAGTAATCCCTCATCATGCTTTCTGTGTTTAAAAAAAGTGCTTTCAGATCAAATACTTTCTTACACCAAAATATCTGTCACACTATGAAAGTAAGGATATTGGAAAAGTGCCTATGATGATTTCATCTGGGACAATCTTCCTAGAATTTAATAAAGGACTTTAGAAATTTCAGCACACTTAGTGAAAAGCAGTTTGGATAAAACACAACAAAACTAGTTTTGTATATCCTCTGAGCAAACTGTTAGTTTTCCACAGAATTTGATTCAAAAATATAAATCCCACTGTGGAATGCTTGTGGTGTATATAGTACAGTGTGATACAGGAATGAAAGTAAGTGGGGGGGGGGGCGGATGGAGTTGTGGTCCTCCTCTTCTGACAATAGTAAAGAGGAGTTTCCTCTCCTATCTCTGCCTTGGGGGAGCAGCACAATAACACCCCCCCCCCTTCTCTTTGGCTGGTGTGCCAAGAGCTCCCCCTCCTGTGTAAATCCACTTCAATCATTAGCAGTATATATTAATCATTTACATTACATTACCCACTTCCTTGCTTTCATTATGTTAAATTACAGATGCAAAAAGACTTCCACACAGCTCAAGTTCCAGCTTTCTCCACCTTGTTTGCCAGAGACCTCACCCTGTCTGGAAGTCTATGCAATACAGAGAGACATTGGGTGAATGGATAATATACAGCAAGTAAACATATTCCTAAGAAGATGCTCCCCATTAGAAGGTTGTTCAGGTACTTCTGTGAAACATTTGTCTCTTCCTTCAAAAGGCAATGGTGGTGATCCTGTCTCAAATTATGTGAAGGTCACATGATCCAACACACACCTATGCTATGGTTTATTGAAGCTATTTGTTCTAATTAGGAATCTTCAAAAACAGAGGGAGTAATAAACATAACATGGAATTAATAAACATAACTCTAGTGCTTTCACACTTCTATTGTATGTCGGTTCTTGTACCATCTTCATCTCCACAGTATCGGAGCAGTATCCAGTAGTGAATTAACATTTGTCACATGTGATTTCTTCTTTCTCTAATTATTACTAGATTTAATAATGGTTGACAGCAAAGCAGTTGTTATGGTGCCTCAGTTTTCCCTGTACTACTCAGAAACCTAAACTCACACATCTGCCCATATTCTCAAATATTACAAGGAAATCTCGTGTCATTTATTTCATTCATCAATCAATAATAGTCTCTGTCTCTCTCTCCCTCTCCTATGATGTACCATTGTCGTGTTTACCCTGTACCTCTTTCTCTCTTTTGCAAAGCATGCCAGCAGCATCTCAAACCCTTTTCCTTTCATGCGGTATCTGAGCATCTGTGTATCCAGCTTTGGTTACATTGGATGCCTTCACATGATCTAAGGAGTTCTCCCCCCTACTTCCCCAAGTCATTTTTGTGGCAGCCTTTGCAGTGCTTTAGCAGACAGTGAAATGGTTTTAAGTGCATACTCTGCACTCCAGCTGGGCCTCACTGACTATTCACAGGACAAGTTACATTCCCTTAGGAGTACAGAAATGATCAGGTTCACATTACCAAGTCCTTTTCCCATGCAGTTTGTTGGATATTTCTTTTCTGTTGAACACAGTTTGAAAGGTGATGTCTAAGGGAGACATGGGAAAATGTGTCAGACAGGGAATGGGATGTCTGATCCTCGCAAACAATGTACAATAAAATAATAATTAAAAAAACCTGTGTGCGGGAACAAGAGATGTACTAAAAAATGTGCATCAATGAAGTGGCACTCTACTGACCCATGAAAAACATGTCACATCATCACTGGGCATTCATGGGGAGGTAGAGTGTCTGCTGTGCATTAGATCCATGGTAGGGTGTAGAGGGAGACTACAACTAATGCAAAAGAAAAAGCAGATACAGCTGAGGGCATCAGCCACCCTGGGTCGCAGGAGTTGATGTGGTTACCAGAACATGGAATGATAGGCCTTGTATTCCACAGGCATCGGAGCAGAATGGGTGGCAAGACTGGCCCCCGACAAGCTGGCAAAGTAGCTAACCAGACTGTGCCACTGACAGAAAAATGAACACCACAAAGCTGTAATACACAGGCCACTAGGACCACTAGATCTGATAGGGAGATGGCAAGCTTTTATCCACACTGGTGCAGAAGCCTATCTTCCACAAATAATATTAACCACATGGCTCATTGGCCAGCGTAATCTGGGTTATTTCAAGCTCTATAAATTACTTACTCCTACCACTACAGAGTTAAGCATCAGAGCTATGATATGCAAATCCCTGAATGTAGGCGTTAATAACAGTTCCCAGTCAGCTTCAAAGTGGGATACAATTTCTTAGTAAACAAAATACCATATAAAAAAAGAGTGGTAAATAGTATTTGGAATACTTTGAATTTTTTTTTAACAAAACCAATTAGGAAGCAAACGTATTGGTGGTCTTTATTCAGCTTTCCCCATTTTGCTGCTGTTACATATATTTCTGGGCAAGGGTTTGACACTTTTATACTTGGGTACACACACACAAACATGTTCCCCTTTGATCTCACTGGGGTAATTTCTCAGGCCCTATAGCATTGCCTCAAAATGTGTGCATCACCTGGATTCTCCAGAGACTAAAAAGAATGGCAGCCTATTAATCCCCTTCAAACACTCCAGAATCATCCAAGCAAAACAGTGCAAACATCCTTACAGCCAGCAGCAATTACATTCCCCAAGACAATAGCTGCCTGTCTTGTAAGTTTCTAGCAGCACTGGGAATCCACAGCCTGTATCCAAAGTGGTACAGGTATTAGGATGCAACCTTAACAGCAGACACATACCTTAACCTTGCATTGATCAACCACTGACTTCACAGGGCTGGCTCCAACTCACAAATGTATAGCCTTCTTGTCTCCCCACCCCCCATGCTCTGATTGGTTCAGCTTTCAGATGGCAAATGTGTGGCACCTGCAAGACTGGTTGCCCTTAATGGAAATTTTCTGTACAGCTTCAGAAGCAGCTACCAATGTCCAATAATTACCATGCCCTTCTTCTGGATGTTTCTGGGCTCTCTTAACTTAGGGCTAGATTCACAAGGAAGACTTGGGCATTGCATTCCCTGCTGCCTAGTGGAATTCACAATACCAAGTTAGGGTATGTCTACACTGCAATTAGACGCCCGTGGCTGGGCTGTGCCAGCTGACTTGGGCTCGCAGGTCTCAGACTTGCGGGGTTGTTCAACTGTGGTGTTCGGGCTTGAGCTCCAGCCTGTGCTTTGGAATCCTCCCACATCACAGGGTCCTAGAGCCTAGACTCCAGCCTCAACCCTAACATCTGCACTGCAATTAAACAGACCTTGTGAGCCTGACTCAGCTGGCACGGCCCAACTTTGGATTTTTAATAGCAGTTTAGACATACCATAGACCATTAGGCTTCCTATATAATGCATTGGGAGAGCTAGGTGCCTTAAAAAAGGGATATATAGACGTCAACATGCTGAACAGTGAAATGTTATTCTAACATTTCGTTAGTCAGCACCTTAATCAGCAGGAAATGCCAAGGAAAGGGTGTGGCTTAAGCCTCTTCCCTCAAGGGGACTTAGGCTACTAAGTATGGATTGGAGGGAGGTGCAACAGAATTCACAGCAGTGAACCCTCTCTTGGAGTTAGGTACTTAAGACGGGTCAGTCCTTTCTCAAGAAAAAACAAGGAGGAGGAGGAGCCTGTAATTATAGCCTAGTGGCTAGATCACTGACTCTGCCTGATTCAGAGCAGGGTGTTGAAACCAGGGCTCCCAACTCCAGAGTGAGAGCTTTAATCAATGGTCAGCCACACTCATTCTTTGGCCTAATGAATATTTAATTATTTCATACAAAGTGGAATGATTTCAGAAGGAGAGAATGACAGAGCCCCTTCCCCACCTAGAATCTCCTAGTGATTGTGGACTCACCTGGGGTAAATCCCTCCTCTGAATCAAATAGAGTGGGGATTTGAACCTTTGTTGTCCAAATCTAGATGAGTGTTCTAACAACTGGGCTTTGAGGTATAAGGGGGCACTTCCACTTCCGCTCTGAGGTGATCTTTGAGCACACCTACTAATTGGCCCCACAGGAGAGGGACGCTGGGGAATGCCTAATTTGTGAATCCCTCAGAGTTCAGCACTGAGCTGCTCCTTCTGCAATGTCAGGACTTTATGCATGCCCAGCAGCAGAAATGTAGGTGCCTCGGGGACTTTGCTCGTAAAAACGTACGCACCTAGGGGCTTTACATGCCTACAGCATTAGGTGACTGCTGAGCAGGAGTTTTGTGAATGACAGTGGTGCCTAAATGTTGGGCTTAGGCACCCATGGGGCAGTTAGGTACCTACATGTAGCTCCAAGTTGCTCTGTCTTGCTGTTTGCAAAGACATGGAGGATTCATCTAAAATCCGTGTCCCCATCTCACGGCTTCTCTCACTTTTTTGCATGTAAAACATCAAGTGCTGAAGTATAAGTATGTGGGTTACAGAATGACAACACAATAAGAACTCCAGCTACTGAAGGGGCTGTGTACTCAAAGAAAATGGTGAGGAAACGGGGGGTGGGGGGGTGGAGGAGTAGTCAAATTAAGATGGGCTTCTCTTTGAGTGGGGGCACGACATTCCAGAGTGTCATTTTAAAAAGAGACATATCAGGACTCTTAACAGGCTGCGGTAGCAGGTAATCATTTTGCTTAATTCATTTTTAGTTTCAGTATTTTAACACAACTAATGGCTCAATTGCTTCTGGCAAAACACAATTGTGAGTGCAGCTTCTGTATTCTATTATTATTTCCAGTACACTGAAGTATCCGGCTGAGCATGAGACGTTGGCAGGATTTCTGCACCTCACACACAAACACATGAAGTTGGCAGGGTTTTTGCATCTTGCGCACAAACCTAGCAGGGTTTCTTTGTTGCTCACTCTCTCACACACACAGTTGGTCTGATCCTCGTCTCATGGAAATCAATGACAAAATTTCCATTTATTTTAACCAAACCAGGACCAGAGCGTTAGATTATAATTTCTGAAAAGTCTTTTCACTCCTAAAAGAATAATTCTCTCATGGCATTGCATACACAAATGAACAGATCAATGCAGTGACCCATTTTTTTCCCCAGCTAACCAAACCAATGCAACTTTAGTGCTGCTAACTTCATGAAAGACAGTAAATTATTCCCAAAGCAAAACATTCCTCTTCAAGTCAACGTTTGTGTTTGTACACTATGAGTAATTTTTTCCCTTTCTTTTCATAAGGTGTTTTCTTTCCCTTTCTAAATTCCTCCTTTCCCCAGTTGCATAGCACATCCATTGGCCATGCCAGTTGCTAGCATTTTAAAACTCCTCTTGAGACCAAGATTTATTCATTCACTTTTTGTTGAGCACTTGTATTCATTTTACGCCAGAAGACAAAGTTAACCTTTTGAGACAGTCAGATGCATTCCCTGTTTACCTATTACTGCTCTTAGTAGCAGAGTGGGGGTAAAATTTAATAACCTAGCACTATAATGTGTATACCTGAGATGTTCAAAGGAACCAAAGGGAGTTAGTTTTCCAACTTCCAATGGACTGCAATTCAGTGCTGGACTGTCTCCCACCTAGTGCAAAGCCACAAACCTCTTCTCTTCAAAAGGGAGGATTCTGGAGAAATTCCACTAGAACAGTGGTTCCCAAACTGGGGTTTGGGAACCCCTGGGGGTTCACAAAATGTTTCAGAGGGTTCTTGGGAAAAAATTCCCTAATGGCGGACAGAGCTGGCCCTAGGGACTCCGGGCAGCATGGGGCCAGCAGCCCAGAGCCCCTGAACTTTCAAGAGCAGATCAAAGCCAGCATCTCTATCACACTGAGGAGATTTAAACTTCAAGACTCCTTATAAGAAATGGAAAGGGAGGTGGATATTTTTTGCTGTTTTTAAAATGAAATAGGCAGCTAGTATTGTTTTTAAAATTATTATGAAGAACAAGTTTAAGCTTTGTTGTAATGTGCGTTGTTTGCCTGGACTGCTCAAGACCTGAATGCTTGTGTAGGAGGAACTCTTTGAATACCTTCCTGGTGTTTCACATGTGATACTCCTTGATGAAACATAGGAGCCTTGTCTTATAACATGATTATTCAAAGTGATACAAGCTACGAAAGTGAGATCTTGGAAGAGTGTTGCCATTTTCATAATGTAATAAAAATACTGTAATGATAATAATTAATAATAAATAGTGTGTAATAAACATGTCATAAAAGCAGTGATCTTGGAAATATAAAATTTGTTTTTAATTTATACTCAGGTAAAGGCGAAAATCCCTGGAAATATTAATTTTTAGGAGGGGGTTCATGAGACTTGACATTTTAGTGAAAGGGGTTCACAGGTTGTTAAAGTTTGGCAACCACTGCGCTAGAAGAATCTCTCAGAACTTCCCGCAGGAGTTTTTCCTCACATTTTTATTTGTTTCCAAAGGGGAGAGAACACCAACGCCTTAGGGGCTGATTCAAAAGCAATTGACCTCGCTGGAAAGACTCCCATTGACTTCCATGCATTGTGGATTGGGCTATTTGTTGATGATGCAGAATCTGGCTCCCTATCCCATAGCTTTATTGACTCTAGGGTGCTAACAGGATTACAAAGGTAAAGGAAACTTGTTTATTTAAAATCATCGGATATGTCCAGGAAGCAGAGATGCCGCATAAGAAGGTGCAATTTTCAGAGTGATGTGTCTGATCATAAATACCACTTACAATAATTCTGAAATGCTATGCTTTCCAGTGATTTCTAATGAAACCTGTGTTTTACAGCCCTAATCAGCCTCCTGAGGCTGTCAAAAAGGAAACTTCCTTGCAAACAGAAAAAAATAATGGCCCCTTTTTCTGTAAATAGTGGTAGCATAGAGGAAATGGGTGTGGCCGTGGGGGCGTTGACACTGACCCACAAGCTGGGTGGCCCACTGAGGTGAGTCAGGGAGTGGAGGTGGAGGTGGCTGGCCTGGGGCCTGCCACATGGGGCTGGCACAAGCCACATGGCATCGGCATTCACCCCCACCCCTACCCCAGAATGTTCTTCCACACACCACTGCAGGGGGTGCCCGACAGTTTGAAAACCTCTGCTATAGACTGTGTGGTTTGTGACATGAATTGGAATTGTGGTATTAACCTGTACTTAAACCCCCTCCCAACCTGCAGAGTCCTAGAGCCCAGGCTCCAGCTGAGTCCAGAAGTCTACAGAATAATGAAAGAGCCCTGCAGCCCAAGCCTTGCGAGCCCAAGTCGGCTGGCAGAGGCCAGCCACAGGTGTCTAGTGGCTAGATAGACATACACTAAGATTCTTCCACACAAATATCTGTGCACTTGTTCTTTTTCCCCTACCTCTTTCCTTGTCTCTCCCCTCCCCACCCTCAGTTGTAAAACTGACTACTCCTCACCACATGGCTGAGATTCAAGATTTAAAAAGATGACACCCAAGAAGAACCTCACCTTTTTGCCTTGACCTTGTGCTTTGCCATAACATACACATTTTGTGTATGTTAGTCTATAAGATACCACAGGACCCTTTGTCGCTTATACACATTTTGTTTTGTTTTGAAAACTGCATTTTTCTGTGAGCAAAAATGTCTGAGATTGCAACAATACCTACTATTTAACTGGCAGCAGACAAAGTTTGTTAGTTTCAGTCCACAGGAAAATGTGCCTGAAGAGCGCTACTTAGATTCCATTTAAGAAAAAAGTGAAGTTGATTTTCTCTTTTCATGTGAAAATCTGGATTTATTAACACCATTTTCTCAAACAGTAATTGACTGCTGGCACCTTTTCCTTAGGCCCTCATTGGATTTAATTGGCCTCACTTATTCAAAGCATACACTCTTTAAAAAAATGAAGGCAGTCAGTGCAGGCTGGTATCATACTGCCAACTTCAATTCCCTTCTTCAGAGACATTCACATAATCTTCTGTCTACCAGGACTAGTGGGGATATCATGTGGATGAAAAATTACAGCTGATTTGGATCTATGCCTTCTGTATCTTCTGGCTTGTATAAAAAAAGGTTGAGGCTTCTGCTATCTCTTTGGGCTTTTGATTGATCATAACTGACCTGTAGCATTTCATCTGAAATGCAAGTTTCTCCCTAAAGCTGTTTTGTGTGTATGTCGTGTTATTTTATAAACTGGTTAACAGCTCCATCTGTTTGGCAATCTTCATTTTCAAACATCATAATGTGAGAATTTCAGGAACAGTAAAAGGTCATTCAGGCCTTGCAGCTTTGTTCTGTGTATTTCCACATTTTTTTCTATCCTGCTTGTTACAGTCTGTCTAGTCTCTAATGCAGAACTTAATTATCTGCATCTGAAAATCCAAGATTCCAAGCAGTCTCTTTTACAAAGCTTGAAAGAGCATCTAAAAAAACAGGCCCGTGTTTTTCTTAATCGCAGCGTTTTTTTTGTGTTTTGTTTTTTGTAGTAAAGATCAGATTAGGGCACAAAGTATTTACAACTACAAGCAAGTATTCTGTGGTTTGTGGTGTTATTATTTCTTAAATAGTTACATCATGCTCAACGCTGTGCAAATCAGACAGAGGGTTCTCCCCTGTAGGGTACTGCATATCCACTACTCCCAGTGACTTCAGTGGGTGTTGAGGGTAAACAGTACCTTGGAGGACTGAGTCAAGAGACAGTCCCTGCACCAAGGAGAGACAGTACACAAGTGACAAGTGTATATTATCCACATGTAACCCTAAGCACTTTGATTGTATGTTCTGATTCCATCATCGGCGTACTTTCAAAATGTATCAAACAGTTTAAACTTGAAATTATATGTTCAGGGATTTTGGTTTTATGGGGCCCAAATTATCTGCTGGCATAACTCCACTGAAATCTGAATTGGTTTATTTCACATATGGGGCCAAATTTATTGGCTCTGCCTCAGGGATAAATTGCTGAATAAATGTTTTTAAATGGTTACCTTGAGATAATGTTTCCCTATATAAACTCAGAAGGTATGAAACTATACTAAGTGCTTGATTTCTAGTCTAAAGTTCTATCTGAAGTATCAAATCACGATTTTAGGACTATTTGTTCCCTTACAGAATTTATGTAATTGAGACTCTAATAATAAGAAATGAGGCCTAAATGTGGATGTGTGTGAAACGCTAAATTTTCTTCATTTAAAAATATATGGCTGCATTCCACATCTCACTCATTTCAATAATGGTAAACTCTGAGACGTACACGGTGTAAGTGAAGTTAAAACAAGAGCTTAAAATTCTACAATTCTTTACTTAAAAGCGGACAACAGCATCTCTTCATCTGCTATCAGTTCATTATGGTGATAAAGTCCTATGTAAGAGTACTAGGTAGAGTACTGACATGGATCACTTCCACTTAGAGCAGGTTGTTGCGAGAGCACAAGAATAAAAATCCATTTAACTGGATGAACATTACAGTATGGTCCACTGAGAAAGAAGGTGGGGTAACTTTTAAATTGGTTTTCCAGACACTAATTTGTAAGGAAGTGTGACACGGTTAAGGTGGGCCCCATCTGGTGCGGGGTGAGTGCGGCTGCCTTTCTTGGGGAATAGGGGCTGGCGCATGTGCCGTACGTGCCTAACTACCTCAGCTCAAGTCCGCACGTCTCGCCAGAGTTTACAAAAAAGGCCCCACTCATTCAGGGTAGTACGGCTGAGCGGCCGGAGTCTATGAAACTTGCCCCTACTGTCAGGGCAGTGTGGTCCAATGGCCAGAGTCTATGGAAAATGCTCCACTCATTCGGCGTAGTATGGCCTAGCAGCCGGAGTCTATGAAACTTGCCCCTACTTTCAGGGCAGTGTGGCCCAATGGCCAGTGTTCATGAGGGCTGGTGGCCCAGGTAGGAGCCTCAGCCCACCTGACTCCACCGGGCTCCTACCCAGGGCCCTAGTAGCGGTGGTACGCCCAGCTACCAGCTCAGCGGGGAGTCCCACCAAAACACGCTGAGCCTACCCCGGTGGGAGATACCAGTCCAACACCGCCCCTGGGTCACTTCCTACAGCAGTCTCGGGCACTGCACTCCAGGAGGCATTGGGATCTCTTAGTTTCCAGCACCAGCTGCTCCTGGGGGCTTCGTGGGCTGCTGGAGTCCAAAGCTGTGGTCCACGTCTCCGCTCCCCTCTGACACAGGCTGGAGGCTGTCCTCAGCAGGAGCTCCTGGCACACGTCTTTCCACGCCGGCATCTCCTCCAGATTGACCTGGGTTGCTCTCCTTTATACTGGTACAGCTGGAGCATGCCCAGTTGGGAGGTGGGGGTGTGGCTTCCTCAGCCGAAAAGGGCGTTAACCCCTTCCCATCGGGTGTGGGGTGAGTGCGCCCCATCACAGGAAGGCTTTTGAGGATTTGTAATATTTATGTTTGAAATATTTATTTATGCTTAAAGATAGTTCAGGATTTGATCTGATAAAACAACCCCCAACTCCTACTTTAACAATTGAAATGGGTTATGTCTCTAGCATGTTCCACTGACAAAACTGCTATCATTTCATTCCTTTGATACTTTCATAACAAAAACAATGGTCAGATGATGCCTTCAGTGAGACTGCTCATGTGCATGTAAAGTTGTGGGGGGGGGAGCAGGACTGGAATCAACACAGGTATTTAAGATTTTAAATTGGAAAATAGTCTGTCATCAGTAGGTTGCTAACTGACCCAATGAACACTCCACTTTGAGGTGGATACATACGGCATCTTATTTGCAATCTATGTTTTGTGAAATCAGAATTTTTAGCAAAAGAAAACTCTTTAAAAAAATGCTGTTAGCTGTAGGATAATGAAGTCATGCAATTGATTGAAGAAGCAATGATCTTCAGCTGCCTTAGATAAAATAAGTTGGTGAGAGATAATATAGAGATCCACTAAACTGTCATGTATTGTATTGATTAAGTTTGATAAAGCTTTATGTATTACCTTTCACAGTTAGGATAAGCAAACCTCAAACAAAATCTTATTTAACAATACTCAGATATAAATTTCTATTGGCTCTGGTTCATGTAGCCTGCAACTAAGTAGGCCTTTAAAATATAAAAGCTAATCTCTCTCCCCTTACCTTATCTCCTTCCTAGTTCTTAGCTAACATGCCTGAGATGATTTAACAGGCTCGCTGCATATATGTCAGAGGTATGATGAATAAATTATAGGCTGCATGAGACCTTTTTCCAATAAGAAGACTAGTGCTTAATGATAATAACAGCACCCAATATCTCTATTTTTATGGCACCGTAAATTCTGGTTAAAAGAAGGAAAGACTGCCAAAAATAATCTACCCTGTATTTTCCCATGAATGGTGATAACAAAATGAGTAGTGTTAGTCATTCTGTTTAAATTATCTCTTTTGGGGGACATTAGCTGGAGACATGAGTTATAGTTAAGGGTCAGTTGTTTAGGACATTGTCCAATCCTAATATTTTTGTATAGAAAAAAATTACTCTGAGATGTCAATAAGAGAGAAGGTACATTTCAAACAATCATTTGAAATAGCAAAAGAAAGAAACAGCCTTACTCAAATTCACTAGCATTTTCTGATTTGTGTAGCTCCTTAAGACCTATTCTCCTTTTTTTAACAGGATGTGTGCAAACAGTGGTCATATACGTTGTACTGATTAGCCTGACTGTTTGAAGGATTAGCTCAGTTTGATGCCTAGCCGTGAATGCAATTAAGAAAAGAGGACCATATGCTCTAAAGGCCTTAGTTTGATAATGAGAATGGTGAGATGTGAACGTATGCCGAAGTCTCAGTAATGTGATAAATTTAGCAAATGGAGACAGTCAAATCTACAATTAATAAACTGAGGAGAAAAATAAACTTTGGCTTATTGGATATAGCTGCTATTATAGAAATATCTAGAGAACATTTGTGGGTTAATGGCACCATTAGAAACCAACCCCAAATGACATGACAGAGAAGTACTTACAAGGATTCCATCATGCACTGAAAAAAAGTATAGTATTGTCAAGTTCCTGGTTCTGTCCGATAGGAAAAAATACTTTTATAGGTATGGATAATATATTTTAAAGTATGTACACACTGAACCAACAGAGTTGCTAGTAAATTATAAAAATAAGCGTCTTTGAAAATGGTGTTGGGGGTTAGGAGGGACAAAGCAATTTGTACTTTGCTCACCATTTTTGTGTGTGGTGGATTAGAACTTAGAAGTTTTGATGCTAGTGAGGAGGGTGGCTCTTGAATATATATTGAAAATTATTTATGAAATGCATGGGGTGTGGTGCCTGGTTATCAGATTAATTGAAAGAGCAGCTTCTCTTTCTTCTTTCTTGACCGCATTTTTTGTTAGAGGAGGGAAAGCTATAAAAAAAAGTAAGAGCAAGTGGGTCAGGAGTAGTTGGGGGAAAATCCTCAAAAAATCATCCTGAGGTCAAATGAAATACGTTTGCTCTAGTGCCCATCTGGTGGTTGTTTGTCCATGTCATAAAATCACCATCACACATTTTGGCACAGTTCAGTACAACTGCTTGTCTCCACTGGCAGCTTCTAGATCAGGGGTCTCAAACATGCGGCCCTTGGGCCGCATGCGGCCCGCAGGGTTATTTCCTGCGGCCTGCCAAGATCCCCTCCCCACAGCGCGCCACGTCCCCGCGCCTCTGCTTATCTCCAGGCACTTCCTGCCGCCAAACAGCTGTTTGGAGGCACTTAGCGCTTTCCAGGAGGGAGGGGGAGGAGCGGGGAGCTGCGCGCTCAGGGGAGGGGAAGGAGAAGAGGTGGGGAAGGAGCGGGGCCTCATGGAAGGGGTGGAGTGGGAGTGGGGCTGGGGGAAGCGTAGGGGGCTGTCAGTGATGCGGCCCTAGGGCCAATGTACTAGTCCTCATGTGGCTCTCCTGGTGATTCAAGTTTGAGATCCCTGTTCTAGATACTGGCACAGCCAAGGTGTTTGGAGACCTACATGTCAGTATATTGAAAGAATTGTACAGGGAAGATGGACAGTACCTGACAATGTTATGCCTGACTCTGTTTTATTCTGTTCTGGTCTATTCTGTTCTGAAATCAATTGCAAAACTCCCATTGACATCAGTGGGAGCAGGCTCAATCCCTTGGATTTGCTATAATTCAAATAATTCTTTGCTGAAAACTGTCATTTACATTGGGATTTCGCATTTGTGAAATCCTGACAGAACTGTTTCTGAAGAAATGAGGTGAGTCAGTCTATCTTCTGATGCCTGCCATACTGCAGTTAGGGCAGATGGAAGACCTGGGGTCTTTGCACCTTTGGTCCTTGCACCAAATCAGGCAGTGGGGATTCAAATCATGCAGTGGGGATTCCCAGGTATGGGTTATGACCACTGGATATAATGGAGATGTATGTCAGCCACCCCACAAAATTCCTGACCTGCTAGCCTCCGGGTGTTTTTAGTGTGGGGTTTGATCTATTAGGCAGCCTCTGAAAATGCCTACCAAATCAGGCCCTGTGGCAAGATAGATGTGGGAAACCTAGTCTGAGAATCCTGCCAGAATTAAGCATGAGCTAGGGGGCTGAGCAGCTCAGTGGCATTAGGATTTAGGTGGTTTTATTTATGCCCACTGGTGCTAACTTAGGTACCTATGGGATTTTAGCAGTGGAAACTTCAAGTGTCTCTAGACTTGGAGCTGGAGGGGAGTCCCAGCTGGTGTAGATATACTTGCACTAGCTCTCATCAAGTTAGCATGCTAAAAATCATAGTGTAGCTGGGGTAGCATGGGCAACGGCGAGCAGCAGCATGAGCTAACAGTGCCAAGTACAAGCTTGTCTGAACCCCTGGACACATACTGAGCACAGCTAACCATTGGTGCCGCTCACTGTTGCCCATGCCACCCTGGCTCCAATGCTATGTTTAGCACACTAGCTTGATGAGACTTTTTTGTTTACACGAGCTGGGAATCACACCCCTAGCTCCAACTGTAGACATAGCCTGAGGTGCGTAGGGGACTTTAGGCACCTACGGGGTTAGGGAGCAGCCAGGGGCGGCTCTAATGTTTTTGCCGCCCCAAGCAAAAAAAACAAAAACAAACCCCCAAACGCCACCCCCCCCAAACAAAAAAAAAACCACACCCCCAAACAAATCCCCCCCCCCCAACGCCCGCCAAAACAACCCCTCCCGCTCCTACCTGGAGCGCTGGCAAGGAGGACGGCGGTCACGGGCCCCGCTGTCCCGGCCGGGGAGCGCAGCGGGGAGCGCCGCGTGGAGGGCGGCAAGCCCGGCCGCAGCCCAGCTCTCCCAGCCGGCCGGAGCGCCGGGGAAAGGGCGGCGAGCCCCGGCGCTGCCTGATCTCCCAGACTGCCATGGGGCGAATATGTTTAAAAAAAAAAAAAAAAAAAACCCTGAGCGCCGCCCCCCTCCAGGTGCCACCCCAAGCACGTGCTTGGTAGGCTGGTGCCTGGAGCTGGCCCTGGGAGCAGCTGAGCAGTGGTTTTGAGGATCTAGTGGTATCTAAATGTTGGCCTTATGTGCCTAAGATGCACTGCTGTAATAAACATGATCAGTTTTTAAAAATGGACAGTTGAACACAAACTGTGCAAGCATGTGTTGGAGCAGATTTTTAACAAAGTCTGATGTGATTTGTGTTTAGCAGTTGATAAAACATGACTCAAGTTTAATGCTGATGGAGTTTTGGCCAAAAAAAAAGGGGGGGGCGGTATTTTGTTGTTGAAAAAAACCTTAATATTTAATTTAGATGATTATGAAATTAATATTTTATTTCAAATTTTTGTTCTGAAATGTTTCATTTAGAAATTTAGCTAAATTTAAAAAACATCCCAATCCAATATACTTACAAATAATTCATTTTGGGTTGCACTCTATGTTTTGTTTGACCTGAAACAATTTGTTTTTTGTTTTTGTTTTTTTATTTCAGTGAGAAAAACTTTAAAATATCAGTTTCAGTTTGGACTGAACCAATTTTTTTTCCTGAGTTTTCGGTTTGGCCCCTGAACCCCAAAAAAGTCAATTATTTGCACAGGTCTATAAACAATTTCCCCATAACTGTAAATGTAGGTTTCAGAGAGGATGGTGGAAATGTAATTTTTGATAGAAGGAGTAGGTGAGGGTTTGAAGTGGGGAAAATGAACAATTCAGGTTAATCTGGTAAATTTGCACTAGTTTTTTCCAGGAAATTTCCCACTATAGCACTATCACAAGTGGAGTTCTATCAATAAGCGCACCGGTGGAATGCCAGTGTGGGCAGGGCACCAGAGATTTAAGATCTTTTTTAAGTCCAGTTTCAGTGATGGGAAGATGTTCAGGTAGTTACTTTATCTCAACTTTGTCCATCTTTTGCATTTTGTCAGTTATAACTGCTTTATTGTTTATTGTTAGAAAAGATGAAAATGAAGAGAGAACCAAGAACAGTACATTGGAAGTTCCTATCTCAGGAAGAAAATATTAGGTCTGTGTGCAGTCTTCTCTCATGAGCTTGAGAGCAAGTCCCAAAACACGTTTTCTTTATTCAGAAACTGAGCTGTTCACTTTAATTTGTCAGGCATCTTGTTTCCTTTCAAGGGACACAGCATATGACCAGTATTACTGAGGCAACCATTTCACTGCAGTGAACACACAGTTCTGGATGAGACAATGCCCAACATCAATATATAATTTAGTTTCCACTCAGTGCACAAGCTTTGACAGAAAGAGTAAGTGGAGCTGCTATTTGTTTCTGCTCAGTTGGGCTACCCACTGTAATTGGCACTACTGACTGCACTCAAGAGGAGGTCATGGCCTCTTCCATCATGAAGAGCTCCTTCCAACCAGAAAATATTTCCATAGGAGGATACAAGTTGTATTTTACACCTGAGAGCATTATTTTGAACCTGGTTGACAAACACCCAGGTGTCAGCCACGGTGCTTATGTTCTGCAGGTGTCCTAGCTCAACTAGCTAGTAAGAATTTACTCTAAATAAGTTAACTTTCTTTAATTGTGTTCTGTCTTAACATACGCACACACACTTATCAGCATTTGTTTTCATGGGTTCAAAAGCAATGCAAGTAATTTCTGTTTGCTGTATAATAAGCCACACTAGGGATACTTAACAACATGTCATTCTCCTTTGGATAACTAATTAGTTAGCCTCAATATTGCATTATGCAAGGTATATTCTATAGTGAGCATAAACAAATGTAAGAGAATAGTGCAGAGCTTGAGGTAATGTTTATTTATTGAAGGTAAAACTGGCAAGTTTTGCAATACCACAACTGTATGCCCAGAGCTGAAGATCACTGTCCCTTCTTAATTCTTTTTTTTTTTTTTGGAGTGGGGCGAGCGGGGCGGGGGGGGGAGGCAGGGTGGTCAAGGAAAGATCATGGGTTTTATACCATAGCGCAATATACTGGCCAATAGTGGATGAAGGCTACTGTGTCTCACATAATTGACTTGTTGTGCATGCCATGAGTATGACACAGGAAGTAGTAAACTGGAAACAGAATAAATAGAGAGCAACCACTGGCAAAAGTTTATGGAGCAAATGTCCCACTGGGGTTTATAAGAGTTTTGTTCAAGTAAGATGGGCAGGATTTGACACCGGGTGTCGTCTCAACTATTTATTCACTCTCAAAAACTGATGGATTGAGACTGTGCTAGGCAAATGCATACCATAAATTATCCATGGTATGGACTGGAACACATTGGAGGGAGGCATAAATGGCTCTGCAGTAAATTAATAGCTATGGAAGCCAGGGAGAAGGATCTGGTAGGGGATTAGGAGGAAAGGAGGAAAAATGGTGGTCAGAAAAGGGAGGAGACTCAGAATTTAAAGTCAGAAGGGACCATTATGATAATCTAGTCTGACCTCCTGCACAATGCAGGCCACAGAATCTCATCCACCCACTCCTGCAATAATCCTCTCACCTAAACAAAAACTTCCAAAGAACTGTAGGGTGCTTATTAACCCAGCTCTTACTTCAACAAAGCACAAGGACAGGAAGTTGTCCATGTAACTGGGTTCTCCCTGCTTAGGACTGGTTCTCCTTCAGTACCTGCTCCTACTGATCTCCTGGTAACCTGCTCCTGCATGTCTCAGTTTTGCCCTCAGGCTCTGACCTACTGATATCTGGACCTGTCCTGACTCCTGCTCCAACCACTAGGTCAGACCGTCCATGCCCCAGTCATGACATTATGAGAGCATCAGTAGAAGATATCTTACCCGATTATAAGCTATGGTTGTAGGTGTCTATTGATCTACTGGACTTTATAACAATTCCTTAATAATTTATTTACAAAAATCTATTTTTCATCAGTACAGAGACAGCTGCTTGCTTTAGAGCAGCCTAGGAGCGATTGTCAAGGATCATCCAGGCCTCTAACTACTACCCCTATGCTATTCATCCATGTGGGCATTAATGATACTGCAAGTACAACCCTGGGCAGATCAGAAGTGACAAGAGGGCTGTGGGAATAAGGGCAAAAGAGTTGGGGATGCAAAGGTGTTCTCTTTGATCCTTCTGATCAAGGGTAGGAGTCCAGGCAGAGACAGATGCATCCTAGCCATGAATGCCTGGCTGAGAGGATGATGTCACCAGGAGAGCTTTGGCTTCCTTGACCATGGGATGCTGTTCCAGGAAGAAAGATTGCCAGGCAGAGATGGGGTCCACCTATCAAGGACATATTTGAATACAGACTGGCTAATTTAGTGAGGAGGGCTTTAAACTAGGCTTGATGGGGGCAGGAAACAAAAGCCCACAGGTAACTCAAAAACATGGAGACCTGGAAGAAGGGTCAAAATTATAGCAGGGATAAGGGAAAGAAGAGAGAACATAGGGGGAAATTAAATCAGTATCTTAGATGTCTGAATACTAATGTGAGAAGTATGGGGAATAAGCAGGAAGAACTAGAAATGATAGTTAATAAACATAACTATGTCATAGTTGGCATCACAGAGACTTGGTGGGATAATACACATAACTGGAATATTGGTAAAGAAGGGTACAGATTGCTCAGGAAGGACAGGCAGGGGAAAAAAGGAGGAGATGTTGCTTTATATATCAAAAATATACAAGCTAAATACAAGTCAACAGTGTAACACTGTTGCAAAAAAAGTACTGCACTTGGACCGAGGTTGAGATGGAAATAGGAGACAGACTTGTTGAAAGTCTCTGGGTAAGGGTAAAAGGATAAAAAAGGGTGATGTCATGGTAGGAGTCTACTACAGACCACCTAATCAGGAAAATGTGGATGAAGCTCTTTTTAAACTACTAACAAAGTCATCCAAAGCACAGAACTTGGTGGTGATGTGGGACTTCAACTACCCAAACATCTGTTGGGGAAATAACACAACAGGGCATAGATTATCCAACAACTTCTTGGAAGGTATTGGACTTTTTTTTTTATTTCCGAAGATGGAGAAAGCTAATAGAGAAGAGGCTGTTCTAGATTTGATTTTGACAAATAAGGAGGAACTGGTTGAGAATTTGAAAGTGGGATGCAGTGTGAGTGAAAGTGAGCATGAAATAGTAGAGTTCGTGATTCTAAGTAATGGTAGGAGGGAAAACAGCACAATAAAGAAAATGGATTTCAAAAAAGCAGACTTTAGCAGATTCAGGGAGATTGTAAATAAGATCCCATGGGAAGCAAGTCTAAGGGGAAAAACAGTTCAAGAGAGTTGGCAGTTTTTCAAAGAGACATTATTAAGGGCACAAAAGCAAACTATCCCACTGAATAGGAAAGATAGGAAGTATGGCAAGAGATCACCCTGGCTTAACCAGGAGATGAATATAAACAACACAAGTAAGTAGGAACAAAATTAGAAAGGCCAAAACACAAAACAAGATTAAACTAGCTAGTGATATAAAGGCTAAACAAGAAAACATTCTACAAATACACTAGAAGCAAGAGGAAGACTAAGGACAGGATAGGTTTGTTAATGAGGAGGGAGGAACAATAATAGAAAATGTGGAAATGGCAGAAGTGCTAAATGACTTTTTTGTTTCAGTTTTCACCAAAAAGGTTAGTAGAAATTGGACATCTAACTTGTCAGTGATAATGAGGTTGGATCAGTGGCTAAAATAGGAAAAGAACAAGTTAAAAATTACTTAGGGCTTGTCTACACTACCGCATGAGGTCGATCTAAGATACGCAACTTCAGCTACGTGAATAGCGTAGCTGAACTCGATGTACTTAGACCTACTTACCACGGTGTCGTCACTGCAGTAAGTCGACAGCTGATGCTCTCCCATCGACTCCACTTGTGCTTCTCGTTCTGCTGGAATGCCGGAGTCGATGGGAGAGCGCTCAGCGGTCAATTTATTGCGTCTATACTAGACATGATAAATCAACCCAGCTGGATCGATCGCTGCCGACGGGTATTGTAGAGAAACCCATAGACAAGTTAGATGTCTTCAAGTCACCAGGGCCTGATGAAATACAGCCTAAAATACTCAAGGAGCTGACTGAGGAGATATCTGAGCCATTAGCAATTATCTTCGAAAAGTCATGGAAGACGGGTGAGATGCCAGAGGACTGGAAAAAGGCAAATATAATGCCAGTCTATAAAAAGGGGAATAAGGACAACCCAGGGAATTACAAGACAGTCAGGTTAACTTCAGTGCCCGGAAAGATAATGGAGCAAATGATGTAAGCAATCAATTTGCAGACACCTACAGATAATAAGGTGATAAGTAACAGTCAACATGGATTTGTCAAGAACAAAACATGACAAACCAACCTAATAGCTTTCTTTGATAGGGAAACAAGCCTTGTGGGTCGGGGGATGCGGTAGATGTGATATATCTTGACTTTAGTAAGGCTTTTGATATTGTCTCGCATGACCTTCTCATCAACAAATTAAGGAAATACAACCTCGATTGAACTACTATAAGATGGGTGCATAACTGGTTGGAAAACCATTTCCAGAGTGCAGTTATCAGTGGTGCACAGTAAAGCTGAAATGGCATATCAAGTGGGGTCCCACAGTGGGTTCAATATCTTCATCAATGATTTAGATAATGGCATAGAATCATAGAATCTCAGGGTTGGAAGGGACCTCAGGAGGTCTTCTGGTCCAACCCCCTGCTCAAAGCAGGACCAACCCCAACTAAATCATCCCAGCCAGGGCTTTGTCAAGCCTGACCTTAAAAACCTCTAAGGAAGGAGATTCCACCACCTCCCTAGGTAACCCATTCCAGTGCTTCACCACCCTACTAGTGAAAAAGTTTTTCCTAATATCCAACCTAAACCTCCCTGTGACGGGGTTACGACTCACCACCATGGCACCCCCTGCCGGTCAGTCTGGGAATTAGCTCACAGCAGTCCTGGAGCGCCCTCCACCGGTGGTGTCCCGTTCGCCGCTCTCTTGCTGGCATCTGGACCTGCGTTGCTCCTGGCTCGCGGCTTCCTCTTCAGGACACTGCCCTCTGGCAGTGGCCCCTAGTCTACGCTCTCCCCCTTCCGGGTTGGGGGTTAACAGCAGTCCTCCAGTTCGCCCCTGCCACAGTGGCCAACCACACCCCAAAGTCTATCCCCTTCGGTCAGGGGTCTGGTGCAGTCTGTTAGGGCCATCTCTCACGGCCAGGTGCACAATAAGGGGAAAGGGGGGGGGGGACCCAGGCCCACCCACTACTCTGGGTCCCAACCCAGGGACCCTCTAGCGGCAGCCTCCCTGCCCTCCTTCTCTCCCCTCATCTGCTTGCTCTCCCTGGGTCACTTCCCCGCTGACCCCTTTGCACCCTCCAGGCCCTTCTACTCAGGGCCCGCAGCCTGGCAGGTAACCGGCTGGAGCTCTCCTAGGCTCCCCTGCATCTGCCCAGCACTGCGCTGTCCGAGGTGCTGGTCTCCTGAGCAGGAGACAACCCTTCCCCTCCAAAGGCCTGGGAGAGACTCCTTCCTCTGCTGCTGAGCAGCCTTTTTATAGGGCTGAGCCCGGCCCTGAATGTCTGTCTCCAATCTGGGCCCTGATTGGCTCCCAATAAGCCCTCCTCCCATTGGCTGCCCTTCTACGCAGGCTCACTGGCCTGCTGCAGCCCACTCATGCAAGGGGGTGGGGCACCCGCCCCACCACACTCCCCCTCTGCAACTTGAGACCATTACTCCTTGTTCTGTCATCTTCTACCACTGAGAACAGTCTAGATCCATCCTCTTTGGAACCCCCTTTCAGGTAGTTGAAAGCAGCTATCAAATCCCCCCTCATTCTTCTCTTCTGCAGGCTAAACAATCCCAGTTCCCTCAGCCTCTCCTCATAAGTCATGTGCTCCAGCCCCCTAATCATTTTTGTTGCCCTCCGCTGGACTCTTTCCAATTTATCCACAATAATAGAGAGTACAATAGAGAGTACACTTATAAAGTTTGTGGACGATACCAAGCTAGGAGGGGTTGTGAGTGGTTTGGAAGGTAGGATTAAAATTCAAAATGATCTGGACAAACTGGAGAAATGGTCTGAAGTAAATAGGATGAAATTTAATAAGGACGAATGCAAAGTACTGCACTTAGGAAGGAGCAATCAGTTGTACACATACAAAATGGGAAATGTCTGCCTAGGAAGAAGTACTGTGAAAAGGGATCTGGGGGTGATAGTGAATCATAAGCTAAATACAAGTCAACAGTGTAACACTGTTGCAAAAATAGCAAATATAATTCTGGAATGTATTAGCCGGAATGTTATAAGCTATCACAAGAAGTAATTTTTTCACTCTACTCCACGCTGATTAGGCCTCTACTGGAGTATTGTGTTCAGTTCTGGGTGCCACATTTCAGGAAGGATTTGGACAAATTGAAGAAAGTCCAGAAGAGAGCAACAAAAATGATTAAAGGTCTAGAAAACATGACCTGTGAGGGAAGATTGAAAAAAATGGGTTTATTTAATCTGGAGAAGAGAAGACTGAGGAGGGACATGATAACAGTTTTCAAGTACATAAAAGGTTGTTACAAGGAGGAGGGAGAAAAATTGTTCTCCTTAACCTCTGAGGATAGGACAAGAAGCACTGGGCTTAAATTGCAGCAAGGATGGTTTAGGTTGGACATAAGGAAAAAAATTCCTAGTTGTCAGGGTGGTTAAGCACAGGAATAAATTGCCTAGAGAGGTTGTGGAATCTCTGTCACTGGAGATTTTTAAGAGCAGGTTAGACAAATATCTGTCAGGATATGTAGTTCTGCCATGAGTGCAGAGGACTGGACTAGAAGACCCCTGAGGGCCCTTCCAGTCCTATAATTCTATTATTCTATCTATAGATCCATTATAAACTATTTATAAATGGAACCTTAATGTGACCAAAAATGTTTTCTGGGGCATGGACTCCTGTTAATAAAGGTTTAATAGAGCAGCTGAGAACATTCAGAATGCAACATTTTGTGATAGCTGACCCTGGTCTTTAGTCTACTTTCTTGAGAGTTCATCTCAAGTCCATGGTCTTTTTTTCCAGAGGAAAGTATAATTATACCTGTATAGTTATACCTGTATAACGTCTCCTGCAAACACTCTTATTCCAGAACAAGAATGCCTTTTTGCTAGTTTAGCATATGTCACTTCCAAAATGATTTAAGCTAAACTGGAAAAAGCCACTCCTGTTCTGGAATAAGAGTGCCCACAGAGGGAATCATACTGGTATACAATGTTCCCTCTAATTTTTTACATCCATCTACAGAATGAATTTTGTTATGTGCACCAATATGGAGGGGATCTGTGGTGGGGGTGGGGCCGAGGGGTTCGGAGTGTGGGAGGGGGCTCAGGGCTGGGGCAGAGGGTTGGTGTCTGGGGGGGTGAGGGCTCTGACTGGGGGTGTGGGCACTGGAGTGGGGCTGGGGATGAGGGATTTGGGGGGCGGGAGGGGGCTCAGGGATGGGGAAGAGGGTTGGGTTGTGGGGGGGTCAGGGCTCTGGCTCAGGGTGCGGGCTCTGGGGTGGGGCCAGGAATGAGGGGTTTGCTGTGCAGGCTGTCCCAGGGCTGCGGCAAGGAGAGAAGTCTCCCCCCAGCCCTCTCTCACCGCAGCAGACAGGGACTGGGGGAGGGGCACCTCTCCCTGCCACAGCCATGCGTGCCACCTACCTTTCTCCTTCTCCAGTCCAAGCCCCTGTGTCTGTGCTCCTGTGCAGCCCTTGATAGCGTGCTGTGTGGCTGCGCAGCTTAGCTTAGCTGGTATAGCTGTATAATTATTTCTGTAAAGTTCTCTGTGTAGACAAGCCCACAGATTCCCACCCAAAGAAATGTTTCTGTTTAGCTCTTAAGAATTGCATATATAGCTATTCTTTTGTCACTTTACTGTTTCTAAAATAATACCTTCAGGCTTGTTACCTTGACAAAACTTGACAAAACTTGTCAAGGTAGCACATTGCTCTAATATGAAAGAAAGATCCTAATAGGAACAAAATGAAAATGGAGCATTACAACTAGGCAAGCTACACATACTTCTCACCCACGCAATTACCTATCAATATTACTGCATCTCCTTGCCTTACATTCATTTCACAAACGCATGGATATTTTTACAATGATGGTTTAGTGCTCAGTCCAGAATCCCTCCCTTTTCTTCCTCATTTGTTTTTGATGCAGTCATTAAATTTGGACACTGCCTGTCTCAGATAAATAATGTCAGTGATGATATCATGAAACAGGGATCTTGTTTTAAATATGGTTATAATTCTCTGGGTTTTTCAAAGGAGCCCAAAGACGTTAGGTGGCTAACACCCCTTGACTGAGTGCCCAAGTCCCTCAGACTCCTTTGAAAAGTCCTGCCATTATTTATATAGTAATCCACACTCTGCTAAATGACTTGCATACAAATATGAAGAAGGGGTCTCTGCTGTCTTACATTTTGGGTCTGATCCAAAACCTTTTGAAGTCAGTGGGACTCTTCCTATTCATTTCAATGGGCTTTAGATTACTCGCTTTATGAACATTTATATTTCAGGCCTGCTGACTAGTATGAAGTTTCCCTCAGACTTTCCTGCAGAGGGTGCTGTATGAGTGGTGCAATTCCTCCACTTTCCTCAGGCTACCAACTTGATGTATGATGCACCAAATCATTGATCTACACACATGAAACTGAGCTACACACATACACATAAAACACCAGCTAGTGAGGGGTCTCAATTATGAAAGAAAACAATGTGAGTATAAAACCATTTCATAGAGATTAACAGTTTTTAAGACAGCAGTATTTTCTTAAAAGAACAGATTGAACCATGATTACAGATCAGGAAGGAATAACGGAAATATCCATTTCAATACTAAATAGCCAAATGTTTGCATACCTTCCCTCCTCTGATCTAATTCTATTGTGAAAAAATAAACCAATTATCACCTTATATTGCCTCAAAGCTTAAAGCTGCTTATTTTTCCTCAGTTCCTCACACACATATTGCTAGGGATAATTACCCTTGTTTTATAGACCGAAGTTTGCAATATGTTGCTGCTGCTGTTTTATCAATACGATCTTGTACTCATAGCATAGTGATTCAAGGGATGAAATGAAGAATATGAGAAGCTAATATCTGCCATTTCCCTTAGCCACACACAGATCTGCAAAAGAATGCCCAAGTGATCCCTGCTTGTACTGACTCCACCAACTGTTCAATAGGAGTCAGATCCAAAGCCTATTGAAATAAAAGGAAAGTCTGCCATTGATGTCAATTAGCTCTGGTTCGGGCCCTAGGAGAGTGTATATATATATATCAAACAGGAAGATACTTCTGATGAAAAAGAGTGTGTTAAAGGGGCCAAGATTTGTATTTAATTGGTACATTTGACAGATGTCATGATTCTAAGGAAAGGAAGAAGTGAAAGCAGCAGAATGAGGACAATGGAGTTTTAAAAAAAACAGACTAACAAACTCAGAGAACTCATAGGTAAGGTCCCATGGGAAGAAAATCTAAGGAAAAAGGAGTTCAGGAGAGCTGGCAGTTCCTCAATGAGATAATATTAAAGGTACAACTGCAAACTATTCTGATGGAAAGAAAAGATAGAAAGAACAGTAAGAGTCCAATATGGCTCTATCAAGAGCTCTTTAATGACCTGAGGATCAAAAAGGAATCCTACAAAAAATGGAAATATGGTCAAATTGCTAAGGAGGAGTACAAAAGAACAGCACACATATATAGCGACAAAATCAAAAAGGCTAAAGCACAAAATGAGTTACATGACCTGGCATGGGACAAAAGGCAATAAGAATAGGTTGTTTACAGTAGGAGCAAGAGAAAGATGAAGGAAACTGTAGGTCCTCTACTGCACAGGGAAGGAGAGTTATTAACTGATGACATCAGGAAAGCTTAGGTGTTAATGTGTTTTGCTTCAGTCTTCACTAAAAGGGTTAATGATAACCAGATACTCAACACAATTAATATTGACAACCAGGGGGAAGGAATGCAAGCCAAAATGGAGAAAGAACAGGTTAAATGTTAAATGTATTCAAGTCATGATGAAATTAATCCTAGGATACTTAAAGAACTATCTGAAGCAATCTCAGAGCCATTAGCAATTATCTTTGAGTACTGCTGGGAGACAGGGAGGTCCCAGAGGACTGGAGAAGGACAAACATAGTACCTATCTTTAAAAGGGGGAACAAGGAAGACCCAGGGAGTTATAAACCAGTCAGCCTAACTTCAATACCTGGAAAGATACTGGAGCAAATTATTAAACAATCAGTTTGTAAGTACTTGGAGGATAATAGGGTTATAAGGAACAGTCAGCATGGATTTGTCAAGAACAAATCATGCCAAACCAACTTAATTTCCTTCTCTGATAGGATTACTGACCTAATGGATCAGGGTGGGGGATAAGCAGTAGACATGATATACCTTGATTTTAGTAAGGCATTTGACATCGTGCTGTATGACATTTTTATAAGCAACTCAGGAAATGTGGTCTAGATGAAATTAATATAAGGTGGATGCACAACTGGTTGAAAGACTGTATTCAAAGACAACGAGGAGTCTGGTGGCATCTTAAAGACTAACAGATTTATTTGGGCATAAGCTTTCGTGGGTAAAAAAACCCCACTTCTTTGTATTCAAAAAGTAGTGGTTTGCTGTCAGATTGGGAGGTGTATCTAGTGAGGACCTGCAGGGGTCAGTCCTGGGTCCAGTACTATTCAATAGTTTCATTAATGACTTGGGTAATGGAGTAGAGACTATGCTTATAAAAACTGCTGATGACACCAAGCTTTATGGGGCCACAGATTGAGTATGAGAATATCAGGAGGTATGGGGAGAAGTGCAGTGAGAACTTGAGGGGAAGATTCTGGAGGACCCGGAAAAGGGGCTGCAACCTGGTGTACTCGAGGTAGATTTGCGTCAGGGTCTCCCTCTCACCACTGAAGGGGCAGGTGTCAGGGAGGGGGATGAACCACACCAGGTACATGCCTGTGCTCATGGCTCCATGAAGGAGCTGCCAACTAATATCCCCAGGGGGCTGGGGGACCAGGTAGAATACAGACTGGCCCACCGGGGTTGCTCACCCTCCGTGGGTGGCAGTAGGTCTCGCCACTTGGTGTCGGGGTGGGACACAAGGGTGAGGAAATGAAGGGTGTGGAGTACAAGTGTGTACAGCTGTTTCCTTGGCATGGTTCAGAGGCAGACTGGCTGAAGGTCACACAGCCAGCTCAGGTGGTGAGGAGGGGGTGACTAAAGAGGTTTGCGGGGCACGGGCCCAATGGTGAGGTGTGGGACAGGTGGGGAGTGTCCTCGTCCAGGACTCACTTGAGGAAAATCTGAGAGGTGGGTGGTAAGGCTGCCCTCACTTCACAGCATATATGCTGGAGAACACAAGTTGTGGAGAGCTCCATGTGCCGGCCGAGCACCAGGGGGTTCACCCAGTCCCTCTGATTGTAGTCCAGGAGATCTCCGATCCTGGTGGCACTGAGGGGATCCAGTGCACTGAGGGGGACTCCACCACCTGCACACCAAAATGATGGTTGTGTATCAGGGGCTCGCCAAGATCAGCGTCCAGGTCTCCTTTGTATGAAATATATCGCAATTATACTACAGGGGTAGATATGGGGGTTCCAGGATGCTGCTTTGCAGTACAGAGTAACACAACTTACTCCGCTGCTTCCGAGGGCTCTGATATGAACAGCAGCTCTTCTACCTCCATCCGAGGGGTTTCCATGAGAACTCTCCAAGCTGCCGGTCTTCTGCCTCTCTCTCTCTCTCTCTCTCTCTCTCTCTCTCTCTCACACACACACACACACTGTCTCTGTGTCACACACCTCCCAACACCTACTTGTTTTATTGTTGTTGTTACTTCTTGGTAGTTCCTGCAATGCACATATAGTCTCTGTAATTTTATTATTTCAAAGTGTATTATTTCAGTTAAATTTAATTCTTTGACTAGTAAGTTCTATAATGCCTAACCTGTCCTGCCTGGAGTAATTATCCCTATTTAACTTTTTTTAAATATATATTATATCTAGGTTTTTTTGTTTCTACTAGTGGTGCACATCCGCACATACCAAAATTGTTTCCGCACATACATGAAAAAAATTAGAGGGAACATTGCCCATGGCAGGCTCAGGGTGTTGAGCCAGTGCCAGAGTATCTGATGGAGGGGAACCTATTGAGCATCTGTGCCTAAGGGGAGGAGTGACTAAAGCTTAGGCTCAAGTAATTCCGGGGGGCAACAAATGATAAAACAGGTATGGGAGTGAGGTTCACAGGGTCAAAATCAGGGAGACAGAGGGGGACACACAGAAGAGAACCCCAGACAGTACCCACTGCTCCTCGAAGGCATCCAGAGAGCCAACGGACATGGCCCAGAGAAACTCTGCCCAGATATATGACCTGAGAGACAAGTGGAAATAGGCCCCACAGGTGCAGAGCACCCCCTTCCAACATCCTCCTCTTGGTATGGTGGACAGTCACCTTGGCCAGCACCAGCAGTAGGCTGACAAGCAGGTCTTGTGATTTCATGGGGCCACGGATGGGGTGAGTGTATATCAGGAGGTGCGGGGAAAAATGCAGCGAGCCTGCCCACATCTAAATGCCCCTCCCCCCCAGCTGAAGGGGAGGAGCTACTAAATCCAGAGCCCAAATGAGTTTGGGGGTCAACTAATGGAAAACAGCAGGGGCAGCTGAGCGAGGAGCTCTGGTTTAGCTGCGGGTTTGCCTCACACTTCACACTTGTGTAAGTGCACAAGTGGAGGCCCAGCTACAAACGTATCCCTAAGTGAGGGAAAGTTTTTTTAAAACATTTATTTAAAGATCTTTGTCTTCTGGAGAAAATGTGAAAGTTGCCATTAGCTAAGTTTATTGTTGTTTATAACAGGAACTATAAAACGCATAACTATTGATGTGTATATTTGTTACCTGCTTGTCTAGAGATGTAGGATTTAAAGTACATTAATATAAATCTTCAAAACACTGCTTATGTCTTCTGTTTACTCATATAAGAAATAACATTCAAAATCCAGAGAATAAACACATCAAAATTCCTGCTGCAGAGATAATTCTTCAGCAGCTTAGTCCTGTTTGCAAGGTGTCAAAAAGCACAGAGATATTTTTTCCACATATTTGGATTTGGGTGGTAGTATAGCTGTAAGGATAACAACAATAACAACACTTGGCATTTCTACAGTTGTTTTCATCCAAAGATCTCAAAATGCTTTACAAGCATTAATTAATTAGACCTCAAAACCCTGGAGAGTTAATTACAAATTATCAGGCATAATCTCAAACTGTTTTCATTGTAAAAATGTGGTAATCTTTCCACAGGTAAACAAAATGTGCCAGTTTATAACATTGAAACATTTCCTTCTTCTATTTCATGTTGGGTGCTTAATAAGTTAAGCATTTGACTTTATCAAATTTTAAAGGAGAGTTAATAAAATGACCGCATCAGCAATTAATGTACAGTATTATGATTCCCTACATCTGCAGTGGGGTGATTTTTTTTTTTCATTTAACCATATCTAGAAATTCTTTAAAGAATTTTTTAGATGTGCATGTCAATATCTCAGAGCTCCAGAGAGCTTTAGATTTGTTACTGTTCCACTTTCGCTCATGTTTCATATGAGTGTTTTCCTCAGAGTACAGTATCTGAGCTAGATATAGTCTTTAGTTCTGGTACACTTAACAGTGGGAAGAGGGGCATAGGCTGCTTGCTCCATACCCAAAGTGAATTATACCAGGGCACCACAGACCTTGCTCATACCTGTGTTGGCCCTGAGAATATAACTGCCAGAAAATGTTGTGTCTCAGATAGTAACAGTTGTGAGGAAAAACAATGACAATTCATGTGCTATTTTCAAACTGTGCATGAGACTATACAGTCAAACATGGACGGCAGTTCTTTGTTTATGTAGATTTAACTGTTCTAGTTTGACATTTTTAAAAGATGTTATTCTGGTCCTTACTTAAACAGAACAAAACAGACAGCCTGGCTCAAAAGAAATAGACTAAAAATCCACAGAGACAAGCATGTAAGAAATACCATAACAGGAACCATACGATAGCCTCACCAACATTATAGTACAAGACTAGATATAAGTCCCATATTGTTAAAGATCAGAAGCTGTAATTTTACCTTTATCTCATTAATCATAGTAGTAATTAAAAACCCCTTTATTTATGTAGGTTGTGTCTGTTGTTACAACTCAGTTATTGGTCTGCCTTTGATGTAAGATGAAACTAGATTATTTATGTAATTATCTAAAGGTTAAGGAAGCTTTATTGTCTTTTCATATGCTGCTTCTCAGGAATAAAAAGGAAATAATGATACTCTTATTTGCATGGAAAACAACTTGTGGACATTCTGTTTTCTGAAAAAAGTGATAGAGTAATTGTTCAAAAGAAGAATGAAGAATGCAAAGCCAAGGGGAATAGCTCTATTTAATCCTTGAAGATGGGACATTAAAAATGAAGACCAAAACAGGCGAGTCGCCTCTTAGGCGCATTTAACATGCGCGAATTCAGCTTTGCGCGGTAGGCAAAAAATAAAAAAAAAGAAAAATAACCATTTTAAAACGGCATCGGTACTGCGGGCAATTCCGTCCGCCATTCAACTCAATGGCATTTCACTATACGCGGTTTTTCGCTTTACGCGCTAACCGCAGAATGGAACCCCCGCATAAGATGAGAGTTGCCTGTACTTTTGGTCTGTCAAGAGAGGTGATTACCCAAAAGATGGCACCATCTGTGTGGGACTAAAAACAGAGGAGAAAGAAACTTTGTATTAGTAAAACTCATTGAAAGTCTCATGTTCCTATTTACTGGAGATGGTGAGAAATGTAAAGTGGAAGCAATAAGCATTGAAACAATCAGTGCAAAATCCTAGGGCAGTGGAAAGTTCATGGTCTTTGTTAAAATAAAATCATGATAACTCCCCCCTCCCCAAAAAAAATCTACAACTTTTCATGATGGGGTGGGGAGAATTACTTTACCAGTAAACTTACACATAAAGAAAATAGTTTAAGGATAGTTGAGAGAGCTGAATGATAAAACTCTTGGTTTTATACTATTCCTTTAGTCAGGCAGAAAACAGAGCTAATTCAATGAAAGTGTGATTTTTTCCCCGCAAGGTGCTAGTTCTATAAAGGGAATTAGCTGCAGCAACACAGCATTTTAATGCATAACTTTTAGATGCCTGCCACCCAGTGGATTTATTAGCTCTGTATTAGACAACTAGGCTTCCTGTACAATACATGGGGAGAGACAGATGCTGTTTCACTTATGAAGTGTGACGCTGATGCAGTTTACGTTGAACAAGTGAAATTTTATTAAACCCTGTGGACTGCTCTGCCCATATGACGAAGTTGCTTCCAGCCTAACTCCCTGCCTTTCCTGTGTCTCGTCAATAACAATCCCTCTGAGGAACATTGGCCCTCTAACTTCAGTTCTAGTCATCATGATACAGGTGCCTAAGAATGGGATCCACATAAAACAGAATGCTGAGTTGGGAGCTGCCTAAATTAGGTAACTGGAAATGCTGAGAAGATGGGTGTGGCCTGAGCCTTATCCCACAAAAGGTCTTAAGCATGTGTCTTGTGTAGTCGCGACATAGCACTGGGAGAGAGCTCTCCCAGCGCTCAAAAAAAACCCACCTCCATGAGGGGAATAGCTACCACACTGTCTACACTGGCACTTTACAGCACTGAAACTTGCAGCGCTCAGTGGGGGTGTTTTTTCACCTTGAGCGAGAAAGTTGCTGTGCTGTAAAGTGCCAGTGTAGACAAGCCCTAAGTCTGGGCTGGAGAAAGGCTCCTATCTCTTCTTGGGAGTCTCATCCAGGAACCCTCTCCTGGAGTTAAGCATGTAAACCCTGTCCACCTCCCCACCCACCCCCCACAAAGAAATGCCAGGAGGAGGAGGGAGAGGATATACCCAAGGGTCTTATTGTATTCTGCTGTTGTACAAATATGCAATCTCACTGAAATCAGCAGAATTGCACAAGTGAAAGCGAGAGGACAAATTCTATCCCAAAGTAAAACAGAAAATAGCATTATTTATCTGTATGATTTTTTAAGAAGTGTTACCAAACTAATGAGAGGAAGGGTGCTTGGCTTGAATTAATTTTGATAAAGAGTCTAAACATTTATTGGGCCAACATGATAACTCAGAAGCATATACAATAAGTTTAGTGCTATTGAAGGCATGATGACAACAAAGCGCTAAATTTGAACCCATAATGAGGGAACGGGATTGTTGTTTTGAGCTGTAGAATGTGCATATGCAAATAAATGTTAGCTGCTCAGAAATTCTGCTTTTCAAATACAGCAAGAAATTACATGGTAGGAAAAATTGTTGGCAATTACATTTCCAAAGAGCCACTGTGGAACAATATCGATCTGAAGAATTTCCTCAAAAACATTTATAAGAAATTGCAGCTCTGGAGCAACATTCACTAACACAAATGAAACCACATAAAATCCCAGAAATGGATGCTTGATTGGCAGGCCTTTCCATTGGAAACATCAAGCAAATTAAAACTATCAGCACCTAGGGCAGCAAAACCTGTAAAAGTAGGCGGATGATCTTCTACTCTTATCTGGGAGTCAGGAGATCTACAGTCTGTTCCTGAGTTCTCAAGAGGCCAATTCTCTTATGCTGGAAAAATTCCTTATCCTTTCTTTGCCTCTGGTTCCCCATCTTTAAAATGGGGATAGTAATACTTACGTACATCAGACATTTTCTAACCATTAACTTGTTTGTAGCACACTTTGAGGACTGTGGATGAAAAGTGCTATTGAGTTTAATATTTGTATTGCTACCAAAATTAAAATAAGCCAATATAATGAGCCCTTTGCTGTCAAACATCTTAAATTCTTATGGGATCCAAGGCCACGTCTACACTACAAACCTATATTGGTAAAACAACTATCGCTCAGAGGTGTGAAAAATCTACACCCCTGAGCAACGTAGTTATGCCGAACTAACCCCTTGCGTAGACAGCACTATGTTGAGGGGAGAGCTTCTCCCACCAACATAGCTACCATCTCTCGGGGAGGTGGATTAACTACGCTGACAGGAGAAACTCTGCCATCAGTGTAGGAGTGTCTTCACTTAAGTGCTGCAGCTGTGTCAATGCATTTGATTTTAAGGGTAGGCCTGCTCCAAGTCACCCTTCTCCAATCACTCAGAGGTAGCCAAAATAAAAATTGTGCAATTACTGAATACACAGCAATTCAGATTCCACAGGAAGCCAAGTTCTCAGTTATGGGCAAAGAACTGAAATCTCATATTTGGACATTCAGATTGACATATAGTTAAATAAGTGACTGTTTTAGATGCGTCTGTCATTTTAAAGCTAAAATATGGACCTCTTATCAAGGTGAAAATTGAACTAATATTCACCAAGTGTCACACCTAATTTATTTGAAAGATACATTAATAACAAAAGTTAATTTTTTAGATATCATAAAATATTACAGTGAATGGAAATTGAGATATTTAATAGTGTAATGAATTATTTACTTATGCCCAGATTTTCAAAGGTTTTTAGACATTGCTATTCTATTCAGGTGGCTAAATCCCATTTTCAAAAGTGAATTAGGTATGTAAGAACCTAAGTCTCACTGAAAGTCAGTAGGATTTAGGCTCTTAAGTGCCTACAAATAAGTTACCTAAAATGGAACCTATCCAACTAAATCACTTAGGCCTTGCAATGCTGAGCAGAGCCATGCGTATATAACTTTTCAAACCTAGTTATAGGTTTATATAACTGGGCCCTAGTTACTAGGTAATAAATACTAGTTAATAAATACAGAGCAACATCAGTAATTAAACTGTAATTTTGTCAATGCTACTATCACATCTCCTAATAATTGTAATGATCCAAATAACTTGTGCATAACTATACATGAAAACAAAAAAAGGCTATCCCGTGGTAGAGAGAGTGATGCAGTGAAATAGGATGTGAATTGGGGGCCTTAAATAGAGGACAACAGGTCTGTGGGATCCAGGGGCTTCCTTGGGTCCCTGCCTCAAGTCCTTGATAATGTCTTTTTCCCTATACCCTGTCAGACAACCAAGCAGGAGGTTCTTCAATCAAACAAACAAAAAGTCCTCTCCCCTCTTTCTTCCCTTATGAAAGAAAGAAGGGAGTCCATAGGAAAACAGAGAGGCAAGGGCAACTTGGATATCAGGCAGTCTTCCTAGGTCAGCCCTTTGGGCTTGTCTAAAATGGGGGTCTACCTCCATTCCCTCCTCTGGGGGCATACTGATTTGAGGCTGTATCATGCAGCTTTTAGAGCCATGAGGCCTGTTACTGTCTCCTCTCAGCAGCCCTGTCTCAGCTGCCTGAGGCAAGTCAGCCTTATTCCTGTTCTCCACCCCTTCCTGTGGCAGGGTTTCCTTTTAAAGCTTCCCTCCCACCCACCCACCCCAGACAGAACAAGCATTGCAGGTGCATCTCATTGGTGTTAAAGAGGTCAGGAGTTGCTTGTTAGGCTTCTCTCCATCAGAGTAAGGGTGTGTCCCTTCACATGGTCATATACCCAAGTAACAGAAATCATGCTCTGGTAAAAGACTGATAACATAGAAATTAGGAGTTGCTAAACCATGATGGACATTTCCACTGCTTGCATCCGAAGAAGTGGGTATTCACCCACGAAAGCTTATGCTTCAATACCTCTGTTAGTCTATAAGGTGCCACAGGACCCTTTGTCGCTTAAACCATGATGGAATTTTTCCCACCTTTCTTTCTAATCCCATGAAATCCCCCTCTCCCAGTTCCATGGCTTCAGAACTGTGGCTGGGTAGGAATACTACTGTTCATGTAATCATCCCTCTGCAGACTCACCAGAATTTTCCTGCAGAAGATGATGATGTCACTCAGCAAGGCTTTATTTGGGGGAATCGCTTGCCATTTTGGATTGGGGAGACTCAGGGTATTGCTAAAAGAGAAATGCCTCCACCCAACTATCCCAAACTCCTGCTGGACCCTCTTTGGACGCATGTGGATTCAAGACATAACATGAAAATCTGTTATACCCCATTTTCCAACATGGCTCTGTGTAAAGATGCAAGTATGATTTTTTAAAAAGCCAAAAAAATTGACAATGTTCTTTTAAAAGAAGGTAAAAGAAATAATACAACAGATTTATTTTTAAAAAATGAAGAAGCAGCTGTATTTGTAATGCTTGGGCCAAATTCTACCCTCATTATTTACTCCTATATAAGCCCATTGACTCCAGTAGTGTCATACCTGTATGACTGAGGGCAGAATTTAGCCCAGTTCAATTTAAAGATTTGAATGGCAACATAACAAATTACTGGTGTTTCTCCTGTTTCCCAGAGTGAAGTGAAATCCTGGGTACTTGTTATTGTACAATGCTAGACAGTGGTAACTGAACCTGGATAATGGGAAATGTTATTTAATGATTTTTAGAGCCCTTTTTCCTGATAGGTCTCTTCTGAAATGTTTCCTGACAGGTCTCTAAAGAATAACAGAGAAAGAAAGTGGGTTGTGCTGATAATGTGATTGTATGGGAGGAAAGGTAATCGGTTGCTTTCACACAATCTGATGTGAACAAAATACGAGCTGTGCAAAATCTGCCCACACATAATAATAAGAAAGATGCACAATAAGCACTCGGTGTGATTAATTATCTCGGTAAGTTTGTATCCAATTTAGCAGCGAAGACTGGCACAGTCAGAATACTCTGTTTGTGCGGGGACCAGAACATAAGTATGAATGAAAGGGACTGAAGTGTATTTGCGCAAACGTTGCACTTAATGCATTTGGTTTAGAATATAAAGCGTTGGAGGTAATTTGTAAATGTAGTGCCAATAGCAGTATGTACATGACTCCCATTATTGTTAATGGTGCGTGTGTGTTTAATTCCCTGAGCACACTACTAAAAGTTTATTGAAATAGTTTTAAAAGTTGGCCAAAGTGCATATGCCTTAAGAAAACAGACTGCTAGCATTAGATTCACAAGGCAGACATAGTTGCCTAACTACCCATTTAGGTACCTAAATCCAACATTTAGGTGTCACTGGCATTCACAAAACCACCACTCAGCTGCTGCCTAACTCTATAGGTGCCTAAATTCCCTCAGTGCCCAAGTTTCTACTGGTAAAGTCCACTAGGTGCCTAAGTTTATGCTGACAGGCATATGCAAAGCCACCCACGACTTGACACTGCCGAGCAGCTCCCATAACAGCAGAGCTGGAGAAGGTACCTGCACTGACGCAGGGCTGGTGACATCCAATCCATGCAGACACAAGGTGTGGGTGGAAGGTTGCAGTCCTAGCCCAGTGTAGGAGGTCTCTGCTATGCAGGGCCATGACCGCAACCTCCCTGGCACCTTGTGCTCCAATGTCTTGGCTCCCTCGGCCGTGTTGGGAGTCTCCTGCTGCCCTGCTATTAGCACAGTCTTAAACCTAACCTCAACCCTGCCCCCTCCTTAATTTTCAGCAACTGTAAAAATAAACATAGCAAAAAAAATCTAAAAAATAACCTTAAAAATCAATCAAAATAGAAATACAATTAAAAATAAAAATTGATATTAATTGTTGAAATTAGAAAAAAATAAAAATAAAATTCTGCAGGGCCTAAATATAGCTTATGTAAATTTTGCATATTTATGAAAATTTATGTAAATAAATACACCATGATGTAATTTAGAAAATACTGGGTTTGGGGATAAAGGTAATAAGGGAGACTCCTTCTGCGTCTCAATCTTTTGCAAGAAAAGGTTTAGGCTTCTAATTTCGGGAGGAGATACACAGCTGTGAATCCCAAGAGAAATTAGGTGTCTTCCTCCCACCTGAACTTAAGTGACTAAGTCCCTTTGAGGAAATGCATTTAGGCCACACCCATCTCCTCTGCATTTCTTATTGGCTATCTTAGGCACCTCCCCACTCAGTTTTCAGGCTTTTCTGGATCCAATTCTTAGGTGCCTCACTCTCTCCATGCGCCGTATAGACAGCCTGGGTGCCTAACTTGGAGTCCGTTGGAAGGGTACCTAAACATTATTCGTTGCAGTACTGTGTCTAAGTCCCCTTTGTGGATGTAGTGATATAAAAACATGCCAGCATATATTACACACAGTATTGTTATACTATATGTACACTTGAGTTCATAAGTACAGAGCTGAAAAATATTTTACCACAAATTTAGGAAGCATTTATAGCCCAGATCAGGTACAGCACATCAACCACAATTGGAAAGGTATTTACTTTAATTTAAGTTTTGTGTGTTTTAATAATAATAATTTATCAAATAGTTATACAACATTTATGTATCTGATGAATAGTTTATTAAATTGGTGTAAATAATCAAAAAACACTGCAAATGCATGCCCTTTATGTTTCATGTTACATTAGAAACGGCCGACTAAACATATCTAAGCCATTTATGGTTCAAAGTGCAACCCTACAAATGTATTTTTAGTAGGGCTGTCAACTAATCGCTGTTAACTCATGCAATTAACTCAAATAAATTAATCACGATTAAAAAAATTAATTAATTCTATAACAATAGAATACCAATTGAAATTTATTACATATTTTTGGATGTTTTTCTACATTTTTAATATTGATTTCAATTACAACACAGAATACAAAGTGCACAGTGCTCACTTTATATTATTTTTTATTACAAATATATGCACTGTCAAAATGATAAACAAAAGAAATAGTATTGTTAAATTCACCTCATACAAGTACTGAAGTGCAATCTCTTTATCGTGAAAGTGTAACTTACAAATGCAGATTTTTTTTGGTCACATAACTGCACTCAAAACCAAAACAGTGTAAAACTTTAGACCCTAAAAGTCCACTCAGTCCTACTTCTTATTTTGCCAATCGCTAAGACAAACAAGTTTGTATACATTGATGGGAGATACTGCTGCCTGCTTCTTATTTACAATGTCACCTGAAAGCAAGAACAGGTGTTCGCATGGACCTTTTGTAGCCAGCGATGAAAGGTATTTACATGCCAGATATGCTAAACATTCGTATGCCCCTTCCATGCTTCGGCCACCCTTCCAAAGGACATGCTTCCATGCTGATGATGCTTGTTCAAAAAATGTGTCAATTAAATTTGTGACTGTGCTCCTTGGGGAAGAATTGTATGTCTCCTGCTCTGTTTTACCTGCATTCTGTCATATATTTCATATTATAGCAATCTCGGATGATGACCCAGCACATATTCATTTTAAGAACACTTTCACAGCAGATTTGATAAAACGCCAAGAAGGTACCAATGTGAGATTTCTAAAAATAGCTACAGCACTTGATCCAAGATTTAAGAATCTGAAGTGTCGTCCAAAATCTGAGAGGGACGAGATGTGGAGCATGCTTTTAAAAGTCTAAAAAGAGCAATGCTCTGATGCGGAAACTACAGAACCCAAACTACCAAAAAATAAAATCAACCTTCTGCTGGTGGCACCTGACTCTGATGATGAAAATGAACATGCGTCAGTTCACACTACTTTGGATCGTTATCAAGCAGAACCTAGGATCAGCATGGAAGCATGTCCTCTGGAATGGTGGTTGAAGCATGAAGGGACATATGAATCTTTAGCGTATTTGGCACGTAAATATCTTGAACACCAGCTACAACAATGCCATCTGAACACCTGTTCTCACTTTCAGGTGACATTGTAAACAAGAAGCAGGCAGCATTATCTCCTGCAAATTGTAACCAACCTTGTTTGTCTGAGTGATTGGCTGACCAAGAAGTAGGACTGAGTGGACTTGTAGGCTCTAAAGTTTGACATTGTTTTATTTTTGAATGTAGTTATTTTTTTACATAATTCTACATTTGTAAGTTCAACTTTCATGATGAAGAGATTGCACTACAGTACTTGTATGAGGTGAATTGAAAAATATGTTTTTGTTTTTTATGGTGCAAATATTTGTAACCAAAAATAAATATAAAGTGAGCACTGTACACTTTGTATTCTGTGTTGTAATTTATATTAATATATTTGAAAATGTAGCAAATACCTAAAAATATTTAAAATAAATGGTATTCTATTGTTGTTTAACAGCGCGATTAATTGTGACAAAATGTATTAATGTGATTTTTTTTATCACTTGATGTATTATGTATTATGACTTCTATGCCATAAACACTATGTATATCATTTGTAAAATATTTTTAAATTATTCAATTCTATCTATAGCATTCTTACAACTATGTTTATTAAACTATATCGTCAGACAATAACATGCATGAGTAACATAAAATCCAAGTGAAAAGTTCACTTCTCAGATGTACACAGCAGATAGCAACTTAGATATTCTGCTTTCATTGGTACCAGTATGATTTAAATTAAAATTAAAATGAGCATTTCAAAAACTGGGACGCTTATCTGAATGCTGTTGGTCTAGAAATCCGGCAATGACTTTTTTTCACTATTCTTAGTTAAGCTAGGCTGGAAATAAACATGAGCACAAAAATTCATGTTAGACAGACAAGGTGTGTGAGGTAATATATTTTATTGGACCAACTTCTGTTGGCGAGAGAGACAAGCTTTCAAGCTTACACAAAGCTCTTCTTCAGCTCTGGGAAGCATACTCCAAAGTGTCACAGCTAGATACAAAGTAGAACAGATTGTTTAGAGAAAGTAGTTAACACATATTTCAAGGAACTATTCAAGGTAAAGTGGCCCATTAACACCCTGCCAGTCATAGGGAGAAAGGAAGGGAGAGGAAGAAAGGCAGATGGGAGGGGGAGTGGTTATTGTTGGGTTATGGAATGATGTAATAAGCCATAAATCTAGTTTCTGTAGTCAGTCCATGATGCTTAGTGTCTAACAAAGTTATGCATTTAAGTACCTGTCCCAGGTTCATCTTTTGAAATGTACAGGTTTCCTTTGAGGATGAGGACTGAGAGTCAGATATAGAAGGACTGCTTTGTGGAGTGTTCAGTCACAAGTAATATGGTGTTTTTGTCTTATCATTTGTGTGTGTGAGTTTATTTGCGAGCATAGTGATTGTCTTGTTTCGCCCACATATTTGTTATTGGGGCATTCAGTGCACTGGTTGAGGTACACCACATGCTGTGATAGGCATGGATGTTGAAAGGTGTGTTATGGGGGGTGTTGATCATCATAGCAGTGGAGAGATGTCTACAGGTTTTGCATAGGTTGTTCTGGCAGGGTCTGGTGTTGGTTTGAGTTGACGTGTCCTGGTATGTGGGGAGGTTACTTCTGACTATGAGCTTGGAGAGACTGGGGGGTTGTTTGAAGGCCAGAAGAGGCAATTCAGGAAAGATTTATTTCAGGATGGGATTCCCATCAAGTATGGGATGTAGTTGTTTGATGATACCCTGAATAGGTTTCAGTGTGCGGTGGTAGATGACAACTAGGGGTGTATGGTTGGAATTAGTTTTATTTCTGTATTGATGCAGGTTTCCTCTAGGTATTTGGGTGGACTGATAGGTCAGGAGCTGGTGGTGGGGAGGGAGATATAGGAGTCAAGGGTGATAGCAGCAGGGAGGGGTCAGGAGCTGGGGGTAGGGAGGGCTAGGTAAGAGCATAGGTGGCATGTAATGGAGGCTGGGAGAGGCTAAGACCCCCAATCGCCTCGCCGCTTCGGGGAGGGGGAAGTGGTGGATTATGGCACAGGTCCACGGGGTCCATGCCCAGGGGCCCTGGCCAATTTGGGACCCCTGGAAAAATCTCTCGCACATGGCACAGAGGCTGGAGAGCTTTTCCAGTCTCAGGGACACAGCGGGGGGAAGGGGGAGGTGGAAAGGAGTGAGTGGGGATGGGGCCTTGGAGGGAAGAGGCGGAGTGGTGGCAGAATGAGGGCCAGGCTGCAGGGGAAGTGACGGAATGGGGGCAGGGCCATTGGCAGAATGGGGGTGGCACCATGATCCTGGCTGGGGCTGAGCTCTCGGTCCCCCTAAATGGCCCCGAGTTCTCAATTCTCCCCCCACCCCCCGCCACCACCGCCCCGGCTGGGGCCACAGGAGAAGGGGGCTGACAGCAATGAGCGGGGCTGGGCCTTGGCCAGAAGAGGTGGGGTAGGGGCTAACCTCTCCAAGAGGAGGCTTCACTCACTGCCCATGGATAGGAGCCAAACGTGATAGCAACTGGGGAGAGGCCAGGAGCAACCATAACATTCTTTTAATGTATCTTTTTAAATGTAATATAAGATATATATGCATAGAGATTGTCATAGGAAGGCGTCCTAATTGAGAGCGTCAAACTGGTTGTTTGTCAAGCTCTTATGTATCTATGGTTAAAAAGATGACTCATACTAATTCAACTCTAGGGTGGATTAAATGTCAGAAAATATATTTTATTTATGTCACGTTGCCATCTAAGGCAAGTATGTAAGTGGTCTGTTTAGGCCAGAGGCTTATATGTTGGGGACAGAGTCATTCCCATGCTGCCTCCAATGAGGATGGTTGTACCAATTTGAACAAAATAAACTTCCCCACACCACTATCCAATAAAGAAACTGGAACCAAACCATTTTTATAAGGGTCAACAATTTTGTCTCTTTTGTCTTTTTTGTCAATTATGTCAATATCATGGATATTGGCTTCATTTAGTTTTCAGCTCTGCTTTTCCACATTCCAACCTTTTCTGGTAATGAGAATACCAAAATCATCATATATTCAATAGGTTTAAACGTACACTTGAGGGTGCATTTATTTTGGTCAACTGAGGCAGGTAGGATTTTGTCTTTTGTAAGTGTCCACATAAATACTCCATTTCATAGATGAGATAGTTATTGTCATAATAACACCTATGCTAGAAGTTGTATTACAATATTATTTACATTTTAAATGTCCTTAAATATAACCTTTATCTCAACAGTTTCTATTATCTACAGGAGGAGAATCTGTCTATGGGACATATTGAAAGATCGCAGTGGAGCATTTCAACACCAGTCTCCAGTTCTGTTCAGCTCTACATTATATCATTCTTGAATTAGCCACTGTCTATCTTCCATAGTTTTCCATTACATGGGGTCAGGCACAGGAAGAAATGGTTTGCTAAATCAGAAAAGAATATTAAATGACACAGCAGATAAATATGAACTGCGTGCAGAAGATTTATTGAGTAACAGGTTGATAAATGATAACATTTATTTGCAATTTGAAGATGTGACCCAAATGACACTCATTAGCTTGTCTTGTATAGAACCGATTCGTTTTGTAAATTTATTGTTTGTCTGGCACTATTGGAAGAAGAGTATTTTATTTTTTTTTAAATTCATTGGAAGCCTGATTTATTTTTGAGAAGATTATGTATTCTGCTCTTAATTGCATTCTGTTGCTTCCACCTAAGTGTTATGGTGTGAAAGTCTCTTTACCAGAGCAGGAGAATGTTTAGTAGTATCTCACTGAAAGATGGTCAGTGATGGGGTGGAAATAGAGAGTGCTTCTGTTGCCCATTGGGTCTCTTGGGAAAAAAACAGGTAGTGAACTGGTATAGGAATTAGCCAGTGTCACATAAATTAGCAGGTTTGTTTATGTGCAGGTTTGTGGACCCCAATGTGAAATGTGCAGGTTTGTTATTGTGCAGGTTTCCTTTAAGAATGAGGCCTGAGAGTCAGATATAGAGAGACTGCTTTGTGAAGCAGACTCCCACAAAGGGACAGATTAAAGGCATACATCTAGAAGGTGTGAAGCACCCTCACATGTGATTAACTTGAATGGGAGGTAAGGGTGCTCAGCAACATAATGTAGCACCTTTCTGGATCCATTGCATCAAAGAGTAGTGGCCTGGAAGGCACAAAGAAATCGTGAGAAACCAGGCACCAGTGTTGGGTCTGGGCAACACCCTTTGTGAAAGAGTCCTATGGAATTTAAAATAAAACATTTTTCTGCAGGCTGGTTTGTTTTTCATTGTTATTTTGAGGGGCAATCGATACAATTTAGTAGAAAATTATATCCCTGCTATTTAATTCCAAGGGTTGGTTAGAAAAACTTAGAGAAAGACCACCATTCTCTATTACATTTTATTAAGTGATTTAGATGACTGTTCTGGGAAACAGAATTTGCTCAAGAGAGGTGAGACTGAAAGTCTGTGTTCAGCATTACAGGAGGAAGTCTTCATATTTGAGGGAGGAATAGTCTGTACAAGGGGCTGAATTTGGGAAGAAAGTGGGAACTGATGTTATCATGGATATTGGCCTCATTTAATCTTAACCTATACCTATTTCCCTCTCAGAAGCCAATACCGGGGTTTGAACTATTGGATAGATAAGAGGTCCCCCCTTGTTTCTATAAATATTTCACGTATTATATGCAGAGAAAAGAGGGATTAAGATGGGGAGTTTCTCTTTAGAAAATTTCTCTTAACAGTGAAAGCATTTCCTATTTCCAGACCAAAGGACTGGTAACCAAAGTGGGGAAAGCTGCTCAAAATGGTGCAAGAAATAGACTTGGTCCTGATGAGGAAATCAGTTCAGGAAAAAATAGGAATCTGCTTGACTCCCTTTACCTGGTTATATAGAAAGCGGAAACAAACCTTTTGGAAAGTTCTGAAGCAGTTTAGTTATTTTCCCTTCTCTGCATTTTTGTTTGTTTGTTTTTGCATGTCCTTCTGCACTTCCAAACTATGACCAAAACTAGTTGGGTTGAAATACAGCTACACAGTGCCCTCTGGCTCCATACTATGGCACTGATACAGATTTGACTCAAATGAAAAAGAGAGCTTTTTACTGTAATATAAGTGCTACTTTCTGCAATAACTATTGGAGGTGCTCCTTATAAAGTCTCCCAAACAAGCAATGACTTGTCCTGACCCATCTTAGCTTATGTGATCATTGCACAAGTTTGTCTGATAGCAGCATAACCTATTCTGAATACAGAACAACACAGCTCTTTGTTAATATTACAAAAGGGTTTTTTTGTGTGTGCATGTGCATTGGGTGATAAACATTTCCTAGAGTAGATACACAGGGGAAATTTGTTACATATACACACACACTTGTCAGCCTGTTTCCTGTTTTGATTGCCTAAACGTTCAGTTGAGATTTTAAATTTCTTTCATGAGAGATTTTTATAATGTAAAGAAACAATTTCAGTCTATATTCCATAATGGATCATGGTCAAGTACAACAAATATTGCCTGATCAGAAAGTTTACTATTTCTTTATTGTGTGCTTCAGTTTTCCCACCACACAGAGGGGATCAACAATCCAGAAGATAGAGTGCTCATGATCAGTGGTACATTAAAAGAGAACACTGACCCGTTTGCTAAAGGCAACGGATGTATTTACTTACCAACTTTTTACCACAGGCGACATTTCTGGAACAGTTATTGACAAATTATTAAATCTCCACCCCCACATAAAAAGCATGCTATTAAAATGCTGTGTCTCAGCAAAACCCTCAGAGGAAGAGCTGCAAGATACTTAAGCAAAATCATGAAGTCCATTCAAGGAGCATAGACATACAAAATAAGTTTGATTGAACCACAAGATGACATTTTTCCATGCCACCACTCCCAATGCCAGTGAAAAGGCCACAGTTAAATTATTTGTCAGGCATCTTCAAGAAAAAGGACAAAATATAATAGGCAAAATCCTGGAGCAGGTCCACAGACACACTAAATGATGTTTGTGCTACTTCACAGTGGGATTCCTGATTGTGTAAAGCCAGTTCTACGATGCCCTCAACCCCTTTCAATGGAGAGGACACATTGGGGAAGGAGGAGTTGTGACCAGACCATGCTGGCTTTGCAATGGGGACCTGAGGAGTGAAGAACCCCTCCCCAAATCTGCCTCCTACTGTTCCCTGGTCTAATTTGTGGAGCTCTTGATAGACTGAAAAATAGTCCATCAAAGCTGATGAGCACTAACAATGCTTTTGCTTCAGGACTGAATTCTCTCCCATTCCCCTGGTTTAAATTACCTTCTCTCTGCCAGGTCCTTCTCTGCTACCTCCTCCCTCCCTGCTATCTTCTCCTCTCCAGTCCCCATTTTCCCCCTAGTTCTGCTCTGGGTCCCCTCTGTTCATTCTCTAATCCTGGCTAACTTTTATATTCCTCCAGATTCATATTTCTTTATGCAGCAGCTATTAAAGTCCTGGAGCTGGCTGTAGGTATTGTACTAGCCACCCTGAGTCTGCCCTCTGAGGTCCCTTGCTCACCTTCCTGTAAACCCTGGCATAGGAGATGTGCCAGGGCCATGGGTAAGGCCAAGGGCTTGAGAGAGTAGGGTCACGCCCCCTACCACCACAGCAGCTCTGGCTCGCACTACCGCCTGCAGTCAGCTTCGATTGGGCTCCAGGGATGCCTGAATTATGCCCGGGCAATTTTGGCTTGTGCAGCAAGATGAAAACAGGAGGGCGCAAAAGCGGTTTAAAGCCACCTTTGCCCACCCCTTCCCCCGGGCTTTGAGGTTTGTGCCCAACCTCTAAGGATGTCTACACTGAAATTAGACACCTGTGGCTGGCCTAGGCCAGCAGCTTCAGCCTCACAGGGCTCAGGCTATGGGGCAGTTTAACTGCAGTATAGATGTTTGGCTCAGGCTGGAGCCTATGCTCCAAGACCCTGTAAGGTGGGAGGGTCCCAGAGCCCAGAAAACAGCCCAAGCCTGACAGCTACACTACAGTTAAGCAGTCCATTAGCCCAAGCGCCATGATCCTGAGTCAGGTAGCATGAGCCAGCCGTGGGCGCCTAATTTCAGGGTAGACATCCTTAGAGATACAGCACAAAAGGGCACCTAACTCCTTTTTTGATTAAGTAGCATAGATTTTAGAGTAACAGCTTTAATCTGGCACTAAATTCTCAGCAATGAATTATTTTCATCTGCTATTTTAAGTGTCTCAGTGTGCAAACAAATCAGTTCCTGCAACCAAATGTTGGTGGAGGTAGAAAATAATGTATGGCTTTGAATGAAAATGTAGACTTGCTCTTAACTATGGAGTTGCTACTTATGCCTCTGTAATACTATTATCCTTTTGTTGTCAACACTTTAAATGTGCAAGGCAAATTAATGCAAATGTAACATTTTTAAATGAATGCCATTAGAGTTCAATTCCATGATCAGATTCTCAGAAATGCTTCGGTGGAAGGCTGGAAAATGTGGTTTTCTGTTTTTGTGTTCAGAAAAGAGATTCCAGCCAGACCTGAATAAAATCAAGCCAACAAATGCAAGTTTCCTAATGGTTATCACTTTTAGTTAGTGTCAGTCTGCCAGCATTAAAATTTGTCTATGATGCTTTGTGTATTAAATGAACGTTTTCTGTTGAGAATCTCTGTTTTATATGAACACCAATAGTACAAAGGAGGACTATTGCATCCCAACAAAGCACCCGCAGAGCATATACGAAATCACAACTGGGAACAAATGTTCCAAAACGATACTTAACGCATGTCCATTCTTGCAGTAATACTGAAGCTGAAGCTTTACCATTGTCAATCCTGAAACTGTTTGACCTATTGCAGTGGTGTGGCTGCTCCTGGTCTTGGCTCCTTCATGTTGACTGCCACTTTCTGTTATTCATCTGCTTATTAATATCGTATCGCCACCAAAAATGCAAATCAAAATGTGATAATTTTCACATCCATGGTAAATGGCATCCTGCTTATTTCTCTTCCTTTCAAAGAGCACAACTGAATATTTTTTTCTCTAGTGCCAAATATGCAGGCTCAGTAATATTTGTGGGAGAAATTAAAACCAAATGCAGCATTTTTACCTCTGTTTTCATTTGCTAAGTATGTTATCTACAGCATTCAGGGATGTGGAAATTAAGGGTATGATGCTTACGCTGAAAGCAGTCAAAAGAAGGAAGATTCATTTAATCACTAACACACAGATGACAGCACATGTACAAATTATTATTATTATTACTACACCACCATTGATGGGCATGGTGCTTTACAGATATGTCCTTTAAAAAGGGGACACATTCTTTCACCGAAGAGTTCATAGCTCGTGCTCAAATCCTGAGATGTTTGCTAAGTATTTATTCAAACTTCCTTAGAAGCCAGATCCTTGGCTCCATGCTCTGTGCACCTTGAGGGGAGAGGGCTAAAATAGCTTTAATCCACCTTTTCTCTGCCAATATCCTAGGGCCACTGAGTGATGGTCAAATCCTGAGGTGCACTTTAGAGCAAGTGTTTATGGGCCTAGGTTCTGTTCCACAGCAGGAATTACAGAAGTGTGGAAATTTTCCATTTTCCCTGGCCACACTTTCTACATCCCTTAGATGGCAAAGGAGCCTTTGTGGCAACTCGACGTTAGCAAGCATTGCCCTAGACAGTGGGAATTCTCAGCCTGACAGAATTTTCAAGCTGGAGCAGTGCAAAGCAGCCTCACCAAACTGGAGCAGTTGGCCCAGTGAAAGCTGCAGGTATGCAGCACCTATCAGGATTTGGCCCTAAATTGGAGACACCATAACTTTCAAATAATAGATTAAGCTCAAAAGTAATATGGTATAAAAGCTAGACTACTGTGTACAGTGTTGCTTGCTTAGGCAAGTTTCAGAACAATTCAGAGAAGGACAGGAAAGTAGATGTATACTGTAAACTATCACACGATGCAAAGGCTTAAAAGATTTTACATGTTTAGCCTGGAAAAAAAAAAGGAAACTGGTAGATGATCTCTTTACAGTTTTCTAGAGGGAATATTAAAGGATCTGGACATGACCTATTTTACCAACATAACTGGAATCTGTGAAAGTAGTGGGAAGATATAACCAATAATAAAGAACAGTGAAACCAGAATGAAAAGAACATGGAATTTATTAACAATACTCTTTGAAGACGGGCTGGAATATTATGTGTTTACATAGGAACTTTACATGGGAAATGCACAGAAATAGTTTGACAAATAATACAAGCTTAGTTATTAACAGTACAGATGAAAGAGAAAGCATATTATTCTTATAAGTGTTTATTATTTCTTAAGAACCAACAGTGTGCTAAGCACATTTATCAAGACAATCCTGGGGAGTTTATAATTTTTGCATAGATATACAAAAGCCTATATATACAATGATGTATAAGAAAAACCTTTGTACGTCCTATATGATATGCTAGGTTGACAATTGAAATGAGAAAGGAAAATGAATGACTATATAATGCATAGAAAAAGAAGGGGAACAGAAGAGTGCAAGGCAGAAAGTGATACTAGACAGTTCAACTCAGTGCTGTTTCTCAGCTGATCCACCTCCAAACCAGGTTCATGAGTAGCTACTATAGACTCATAGATGTAAAAAGTGAGGGTTTCTCTATAATCACTTGTAACTTCTAGTTAGCATAACAATCTGAAAAAGGGCTCAAGGTCTGGCCACAGGAATTCACATTGTATAGGTCTTTCAGTAATTTAAAAATGCCATTTATCACAAAGAAAAGTTAAGTCTGTAGCCAGAGAATCAAAATAAAGAACACATTAAATAAAATGCTCACATTGGTGAGGAATTTAATAACCAGGGCACACAGCCACATAGCCTAAAAATTAGGAAATTAAGAGCAACAAGGGAATCCATTCAAGCAGAGCCATTTTACTCAGGATGGAAAACACAAAGAGTAAGTTATCAAGTAAGGTCGTAAAAGCCAATGGCATAAATGAATTTAAGAGACAGCTAGACATTTTTATGGAGAGGGGATTGAAGCATTCAGAGCCAGTGACAAATCAGGGAGATGGGGCTGAGATAAAATTAATGAGGACAGGCTTGCTTGCGGCCAAAGACATTTTGCTGTCCAGCAATGCCTTATGTCCTCTGTCATCACATCCTAATCTGACACTGACATCTGAAGGTAGCATGAAATCTATCACACCTCTCTTGGTATATTCAAAAAGAAAAGGACATCACAATATTTTTTCACAGAGGGAAGAACTCTATTTTGTCTATTCCCTTTTCAATACATGCACATCGTTCCAGTTGATGCTAACAAAATGCAGTTACAGAATGCGCATTATGATGTGCATTAGAAACTCTAAATGTTTGTCCCCAGTGGTTTTGAAATTCTCCAAAGAGCCCTATAAGGAGAGAAATAGCATTCAAACACATATACTTCAGCTTTCATACAATCTTTTTCTTCTTCTTTTTCTCTCAAACCTTGGACAGCAATCTGAGAGATTCCCAAACCACTGCAATACTTCCCTGTGGTTGTGTAGTGAGGGTAGCTGATTCAACTGGCCTGTGATCACTGAGATACTTCTATATGAAGATGCTATGCAAATGTAGTGGCAGATTGTGGCAGGATCCTTGGAGCACCAGCATCCAGACCCTGAGCTCACATGTACCCTAGGAATTTGTAATCATACAGCACGGGGCTACATGAATGTGATACCAGTGTTCTGGAAGCAGCAGATCATGCCATGGGTTTGTCTTCATCAGTGCTGAAAGAACTGGTAAATGCTATGCTTCCTCTGCCTCAGAGCAAGCAGAGAGCTGTGTGTCAGGAAACTCAGTATACCACTTGAGAGGATGCAGGAAAGAAGCCCTAAAATTTGAGGAAGGTAGCATGACATTGAGCTGGTTTTGAAAGTACAAAGGCCCTCAAGAATAGGCATCTTCTCCAGGAGGCTGAAGGTGTCTCAGCTGCGTGAAGCTGAATTGTAATGCTACTGGTAGAAAGAGGCCAGATTTCAGATGGAAGGACTCTTCCATGCAGACATTGAACCACCAGATAGTTTTTTGTGATCTGTTTCTTTCTTTGGCTCCACCGTGCACCTCCATGGCATTAGAGTAGAGAGCACACTGCTTGGCATGCTATTTCCCTTGCCCAGTCACAGACAAATGTCTCTAAAGAGAGAAGACACCAGTCAGTATACTCCTAATTCTGACAAAACACCAAGAGTCAGTTGTCTGCCAGTATGACTCTATTGACTCAAGCATTGTATAGTTGTGTTCCAGCTTCCTTCTCTGTCCCTCCTTTCAACGGGTGCGAGAGGGAGGAAAGGACTTTCTAGCTCTGATCATGGCCATGTTGATAGGAGAAAGAAGAACCTATTAGGGATCATGATTGGTTTCAGGAGTGGAGAGGGCAGACACCTCTTGCTGAATGCACAGTCATCACAGTACTGGTGCTCCCAGAGTAATCTGACCTACTGGAAGTGACTAAAATAAGAGAGCAGCTTTCTGTTCATTTATATCAGGTATTTAAGGAGTATTGTGTTCATCTGGGCAAGTTTATGTACATAAATCCCAGCCCACCTCTGATCTCAGGTTAGTGAATGGTGGTGTGCATGGATGGAAGCTGCTAAAGTGAGTTTTAATGTGCGTATTTTGTAGACAATCACTATTATTCTTAGATTCTAAAACTGTTGTGAGGTTACTAAAACTTATTATTAGCACAGTGGGTTTTTTCCTCTGCTTATGGATAATGTAATCCATATACAAGCAGAAGCTACTTCCTGATTAGAATTTTTCTCCCGAATCCATCCCATGTTTCTCTCTAAAAATCCCTCTCAGTAGATAGGCTTAAAAATAATCTTAGAAAGTACAGCATTAATGTAAAGTTTCTGTATTCAGTATATAATATAAAGTGTTTATTTTACTCTGAGATATATAAATGTTGATACAGTATGAACTTCTAGCTGTGGTAGTGAAAACTAATCTCAAAACAATACTAATCTGAAAAGTGCCTGATGTGATTAGAATTGTGCAACAATAAAAAGAAAAAAGGACTTATTTTGTTTCCTCCTTTGCCATTTCCATAGTAATCTGCATACTAAAATCTTACATCCATCGGAATCCCAGCATGTGACACACCAGTGTGCAGAACTTTACTTTTAAAAATAGAATGAAATAGACTGTTACGGGCCATCAGGTTCTATGATCTCTGCAAGATCAGTGTGCTTAGTTCCTGTGGAGGAGAAAGAGGTGGAAGTACCTCAATTTGCTCTTGTCTTAAACAACCCCTTCTGGCTGACCCAGGAACTTTATTGATAGATTCTGAAGTAAGCTGAGGTCAGCTCTGCTTGGGTGGAAAGATTAGTCACTGGAGTTGTATTTAACTAGCAGCATCATGAAGATACCTAAAGATAATGATAATGCCAACATCACTGTTAAACATGTTTCAGAATCTGCCGTTAGAAAAATAACTGCATAAACTAATGCTATTCAAGTCATTTAAATATAAAGCTCCCTTGAATTTAAACTACTGTAGTATATATTAAAAAACAAGGCTACACTGGCACAAGTAGAAAACTGAAGACAAATGAAAGTTTGGCTGACACTTCCATATACTTCTAACCACTCTTCAGTGCAGTGATCATGGAGAGAGAGCTCTCCAGAGGGCTTTAGAGAGAGCAAGAAAGCAAAGTTCTACCGCAGTCATACCACAAATATGATTTTTGTGATGCCATGATGCAACAAAATGAAATTGTGAACTCCAACGCTTAGAATGGTTGTCCAGCCCTAGCTGGATGTATAGAGAACATCTAGCGTAATACAGAAAATGTTTCTGGGACAATTTTATTTCTCTGTCTTGTCTCATGGTTGAGTGGAGAAATGCTTTGAAGGAAAGGAAGGAAAATCAAAAGAAATGTGGTCAGAGCAGAGGAAAGGGAGCTGGGAACACCTGATTTTCTAATTCCTGCTCTGATGACACTTATTCCTTCTCATGGGCTGGGACAATTCACTTTATATATAGGTATTCTGATTCCACAGATATGACAGTGGTGTAAATCCTAGACAGATTTCTCATATCCTCAGTTACCCAAAGTATAAAAATGGAGCAAATAATAATAAGTTCCCACACAGGCAGTTTTATCAGGATTACTGAATGAATGTGTGGAAAGCACTTTGAAAATGGGAAGCATTGTACAAATACTGCTATTAGGTATTATTATTAAATACAGATCTTATTTCTCTTAACCCAGCTGTCTCTGTTTCCTTATTTGCATTGATGTTGTAGCTGTGTTCATCCCAGGATATTAGAGACAAGGTGAGTGAGATAATATCTGTTACAGGACCAACTTCTGTTGATGAAAGAGACAAGTTTTCAAGCTTATAAAGAGTTCTTCTTTAGATCCGGGATCAGAGTGTCACAGCTGAATACACGGTAGAACAGATTGTTTAGCATAAATAGTTAACACATATTGCAAGAGACCATTCAAGGTGAAGTAGACAATTAACACCTCTGCAGTCATAGGACAAAAAAGGGGAGAGGGTGGGAAGTGGGTTACAGATTGCTGTAATAAACCATAATTCCAGTGTCTTTATTAAATCCATGATTTTAAGTGTCTAGCAAAATTATGAATTAAAGCTCCAAGGTATATCTTTTGAAGGAGTTGTACAGGTTTCCTTTGAGGATGAGACTGAGAGGTCAGATACAGAGTGATTGCGTTGGGTGATGTGGTGTGTTCGTCTATCATTTTTCTGCGTGAGAATATAAGGGTGTCACGGAGTGTGGGGGAGTCTGGCCCTGCACCCCTCTTCCCCGGATTCACTGGGAGTCTCAGCCAGCCAGTAGAACAGGTTTATTAGAGATGCCAGGAACACAGTCCAACCAGAGCTTGTCAGTACATCCAGGACCCCTCAGCAGGGCCCTTCCGGGGGGCAGGGAGCTTAGACCCCAGCCCGGGGCTCCCTGCATTTCACCCCACAGCTCCAAACGGGGGGGCAGGGAGGCCAGACCCTGTCTGCCCTTTTTCCCTCTTCCCCAGCCAGCTCCAAACTGAAAAACTGTCCAGCCCCGCCTTCCCCTTTGTCTCCTTCCCGGGCCAGGAGGTCACCTGATCCCTTTGTTCGAACACCTTTAGCTCTCACCTTTGCAGGGGAGTGGCCGGGGCCATCAGTTGCTAGGAGACCGAGTGTCGGCCCTTCTCTGTGTCCAGGCCCCTGCCCTAGGGCTCTGTAACAATCATGCACCCTTGTCCCACCACCTAGATACTCAAGCACTGCATAGGGAAACCGAGGCACCCACACAGTACTCAGGGAAAACATTAACAACAGTCCTAGTTCGTCACAAAGGGTATCGTCAAATGTCTGCCCAAACAACTCTAAGCCCTGGTCTACACTATGAGTTTAGGTCGAATTTATTAGCGTTATTTCGATTGATCCGTGCACCCGTCCACACGACGAAGCCCTTAACATCGACTTCTAGGGCTCTTAAAATCGATCTCACCACTCCACCCCCAACGAGGGGATTAGCGCTTAAATCGATATTGCCGAATCGATGTAGGCTTAGTGAGGACGCAATTCGACGGTATTGGCCTCCTGGATCTATCCCACAGTGCAACATTTAACGGCTCTGGACAGCAGTCTGAGCTCGAATGCTCCGCCCAGGTAGACAGGAAAAGCCCCGCGAACTTTTGAATTTCATTTCCTGTTTGGCCAGCGTGGTGAGCTGCAGGTGAGCGCAGGTCTCATCAGCAGAGGTGACCATGATGGAGTCCCAGAACTGAAGACGAGCTCCAGCATGGACCGATGGTGAAGTACGCGATCTGATCGCTGTATGGGGAGACGAAACCGTGCTAGCAGAGCTACGGTCCAAAAGAAGAAACGCCAATACATATGCCAAAGTCTCCAAGGGCATGCAGGACAGAGGCTACAACAGGGACGCGCAACAGTGCCGCGTGAAAATTAAGGAGCTCAGGCAAGCCTACCAAAAAACCAGAGATGCAAACAAACGCTCTGGGTCAGAGCCCCAGACATGCCGCTTCTATGATGAGCTGCATGCCATTCTAGGAGGTGCAGCCAGCACTGACCCACCCATGTGGTATGACTCCATATGTGGATCATCAGAAACCACAGAGGAGCATGATGATGATAATGATGCTGAAAATAGCGCCCAGACACAGCAAGGAAGCGGAGAAGCCCTTTTCCCCGACAGCCAGGAACTCTTTGTCACCCTGGAGCCAGTACCCTACGAACCCACCCAAGGCGTGCTCGATGCAGGAGAAGGGACCTCTGGTGCCTCTGGTGAGTGTACCTCTGTTAATTAATACATGTTTTATAAGCAAGCGTGTTTAATGATCAATTCGCAGCCAGTACAGCTACAGCTACTGGAAAAGTCTGTTAACATGTTCGGGGATGGAGCAGAAATCCTCCGGGGACATCTCCAGAAAGATCTCCTGGATGTACTCCCAAAGCCTGTGCAAAAGGTTTCTGGGGAGGGAAGCCTTATCCTGTGCTCCGTGGTAACACACTCTACCACGCCAGGCCAGTAGCACGTAGTCTGGAATCATTGCTTTGCAAAGCATGGCGGCGTATGGTCCCGGTGTTTGCTGGCATTCAAGCAACATCCGTTCTTTATCTGTCTGTGTTATCCTCAGAAGAGTGATATTATTCATGGTCACCTGGTTGAAATAGGGGAATTTTATTAAGGGGGTATTCAGAGGGGCTCCGTCCCTGCTGGGCTGTTTGCCTGTGGCTGAACAGAAATCTTCCCCGCTGTGACCCACGCGGTGGGGGGAGGGGGAACAGCGAACATCTTGGATGTGTGTCTGTGTGTGTGGGGGGGTTTCGATTAGGTTCGCGCTGCACGTTAACCCAAAAACTGCCGCCCCTCCCTTTTCAGTTGCCAACCAGTTTTAAATTGCCAGCCCAAAGGCTGTTTGTTATGGGAAATGAGGGGGTTGCTGTTTGAAAACATTCCCACGTTATGAAGGTTAAAGAAGCCTATAGACTGTGGCTTACCATGGCTGTGTGCAAGCCGAATTCTGTTGCCCGCCGGACCTGCTTGTGTGATCTCTCACACCAAACCGGCAGACCCTCAATATAACAGGCAAAGTGCAACCTTGGACCAAATGCACATGTGATATGTAATGTTTGGAGCATTGTTCTCTAATATGTGTCTTTTAAACTACTCCTCTCCCGTTTGTTTCCTCCCGCAGCTGCAAATGTTTCAACGCCACCCCCTTCATCACCGTCCCAGAGGCTAGCGAAGATTAGAAGTAACAAAAAAAGGAATCGAGATGAAATGTTCTCAGAACTCATGGAATCCTCCCAAACTGAAGCTGCCCAGCAGAATGCGTGGAGGCAGACACTGTCAGAGTCCAGGAAGGCAGATTTTGATCGCGCGGACAGGTGGCGTGATGAAGAGAGTAGGTGGCGTCAGCGTGCAGAGAGAAGGCAGGATGCAATTCTGAGGCTACTGGAGGATCAAACGGAAATCCTCTGGCTTATGGCTGAGGAAAGGCGTACGGTTCAGGAAAGGCCGCCTGAGCCCAGACCGCCGCTACAGCCCCTGTGTAACCAACAGCCCTCCTTCCCGAGTCCCATAACCTCATCCCCGAGACGCCCAAGAACGCGTTTGGGCGGCCTCCGTGCACCCAACCACTCAAGTCAAGAGAACAGTCCAAGCAAGAAAGGGCTGGCATTCAATAAGTTTTAAAGTGCTGTGTGTCCTTGTCCTTCCCTCATCCCCTCCTCCACCACCCATCCTGGTGCTTCCCTTCCTCCACCAGCTATCCCGGGAGACTGTGGCAGTTAGCCCCATAGTTCCCCCTCTTTGTTTTACGAATTAATAAAGAATGCATGATTTTTAAGCAACAATGACTTTATTTCCTCTGCGAGCGGTGATCGAGGGGGGGAGGGCAGGGCGGTTTGGGTAAAGGGAAGTAGAGTGAATGAAGGGGCGGGGCTTTTCATTACAGGGGAAAAACAGAACTTTCACACAGCATCCTGGCCATTCATGAAACTGGTTTTCAAAGCTTCCCTGATGCGCAACGCACCCTGCTGTACTCTTGTAATAGCCCTGGTGTCTGGCTGCGCATAACCAGTGGCCAGGCGATTTGCCTCAACCTCCCACCCTGCCATAAACGTCTCCCCCTTACTCTCACAGATATTGTGGAGCGCACAGCAAGCAGTAATAATAATGGGAATATTGTTTTCGCTGAGATCTAACCTAGTCAATAAACTTCGCCAGCGAGCTTTTGAACGACCAAATGCACATTCCACCACCATTCTGCACTTGCTCAGCCTATAGTTGAAAAGGTCCTGACTACTGTCCAGGCTACCTGTGTATGGCTTCATGAGCCATGGCATTAAGGGGTAGGCTGGGTCCCCAAGGATAACTATTGGCATCTCAACATCCCCAACGGTTATTTTCTGGTCTGGGAAGAAAGTCCCTTGCTGCAGCAGCCGAAACAGACCAGAGTTCCTGAAGATGCGAGCGTCATGTACCTTTCCTGGCCATCCCACGTTGATGTTGGTGAAACGTCCCTTGTGATCCACCAGTGCTTGCAGCACTATTGAAAAGTAACCCTTTCGGTTTATGTACTCGCTGGCTTGGTGGTCCGGTGCCAAGATAGGGATATGGGTTCCGTCTATCGCCCCACCACAGTTCGGGAACCCCATTGCTGCAAAGCCATCCAGTATGAGCTGCACATTTCCCAGACTCACAACCCTTGGTACCAGCAGCTTGGTGATCGCCCTGGCTACTTGCATCACAACAGCCCCCACTGTAGATTTTCCCACTCCGAACTGATTCGCGACTGACCGGTAGCTGTCTGGCGTTGCAAGCTTCCACAGGGCTATCGCCAGTCGCTTCTGTACTGTGAGGGCTGCTCTCATCTTGGTGTTCTTGCGTTTCAGGGCAGGGGAAAGCAACTCACAAAGTTCCATGAAAGTGCCCTTACGCATGCGAAAGTTTCGCAGCCACTGGGATTCATCCCAGACCTGCAGCACTATGTGGTCCCACCAGTCTGTGCTTGTTTCCCGGGCCCAGAATCGGCGTTGCACTGTATCAACAAGCCCCATTAACACCATGATGTCCACCTTGCGGGGGGGCCTTTTTTGAGAGAGGTCTGTGTCCATGTCCTCATCACTGTCCTCAGGGCGCTGCTGTCGCCTCCTCGCCTGCTGTAGCTCTAGCAGCTCCTGGTTCTCGTTCTCCATATACTCCTGGACAATGCGCGTGGTGTTCATAACGGCGAGAACAGCCGCGGTGATCTGATCGTGCTCCATGCTTTCCCTGGTATGCTGTTTGCAGGACAGCAGAGTGGCAGCAGAAGCAGCGGGTGGATAACAATGGAGTCAGCAATATGGCGCCCATATGAAAAAAGGCGCGAAAGGATTTTTTGCTCCCCCCTCAGTTGCTTTCACGGAGGGAGGGGGGAGCAAGGGTTAGGCTCATTTCCTTCTAGCTGCAGATGGTACAATATGCGGTGAGCAAGGAGGCGCCTTCCCTTCTAGCAGCAGATGGTACAATATGCTTGATATCCATCATCATCTCCTGGCCCCCTCAAGGATTGAACTCGCAACCCCGGGTTTAGCGGGCCAACGCTCAGACCGCTGAGCTATCCCTCCGCCTGTGTTCCAGGCAGTACTGAATCTCCCTTAAACAAAACGTAAAAAAGAGAATGACCAGAATCACTCTGGTCACTCCCATTTATGTCCAAGCGCCCCCGGCCAGCCACACCATAAGCCGCCGGCCAGGAGCACACGAATACCAATCATATTGTACAATCTGCTGCGAGAAGGAAAGGAGCTTCTGCTGTATGGTCCCGCGACCATGACCATTTATGGCATATTGCACCATCTGCAGCTAGAAGGCAAGGAGCTTCTGCTGTGTAGTCCCGCGACTACCAGCCTCAGGTGGAATGGCCCCCTCAAGGATTGAGCTCACAACTCCGGGTTTAGTGGGCCAACGCTCAGAACGCTGAGCTATCCCTCTGCTCGTATTATAGTGTGACTGAATCCCCACTAGACCTCATGTCCAGGCGTACGCTGGAGATGTACGGTAATTGTGAGCTGAGCAGGCTTCCGTAGCAAACACGGAAACCCCGGAAAAAAAGGCATGAAAAATATTGCTTTCACGGAGGGAGGGAGGGAGGGAGGGATGACATGTACCCAGAACCACCAGCGACAATGTTTTCTGCCCCATCAGGCTTTGGGATCGCAACCCAGAATTCCAATGGGCGGCGGAGACTGCGGGAACTGTGGGATAGCTACCCGCAATGCAATGCTCCGAAAGTCGATGCTAGCCCCGCTACTGTGGACACAGTCAATCGACCTCATGGTCTTAACGCTCTTTAGTGGGGACACACACAATCGATTCCATAAATTCGGGTTTTAAAATATCGACTTCTATAAATTCGACCTAATTCTGTAGTTTAGACGTACCCTAAGGGCTGGTCTACACTACCCCCGAAGTTTGAAGTAAGATACGCGACTTCAGCTAGGTAAATAACGTAGCTGAAGTCGAAGTATCTTATTTTGAACTTCAAAGTACTCACCCCGGTCCACACCGCGGCGCGCAGGCTCCCCCGTCGACTCTGCCTGCTCCATTCGTGGAGCAGGATTACCAGCGTCGACGGGGGAGCACTTCCTGGTTCGATTTATCGCGTCTAGACAAGACGCGATAAATCGAACCCAGAAGATCGATCCAACGCGTCCGACAGAGCTGGTAAGTGTAGACTAGCCCTAAGAGAAACTCTACAACTACATCCCCCACAAACCCACCCCACAAACAAGGCAACCCAGGCTGACTCATCATATCTGGACATAGCATTTTTATTGAAGGACTATCACGACTTGGAGAAACCATCCTCAAACCACTCACCAAACAAAGGACCAGCTTCCTCCAGGACACAACTGACTTCTTCCCCAAACTCCACAACATTAACAATCTCCCTCAGAACACCATCCTTGCCACCATGGATGTCATCTCCATATACACCAACATCCCTCACAATGAAGGCATCGCTGCCTGCCTCAAATATCTACAAGGCAATGGACAACCCTCAGATATCCACCCCAAACACATTGCCAAACTCATCCATTTCATCCTCACCCATAACAATTTTTCATTCAGCAACACACACTTTGTCCAAACCATGAGAACAGCACAGGGTACTTGGATGGCTCTTAATATGCCAACCTCTTCATGGGCCAACTTCAGGAAGAATTTCTGGAACAATGCTCCACGAAACCAACGCTATACTTGAGATACATTGATTATATTTTTCACCCACTGGACAGACAACCTAAACTCCCTCATACATTTCCACCATAGCTTCAATAATCACCTCAATAAACTTCAATAAACTCTCTCTAGAACACTCCCACACTCACATCAACTTCCTGGACACCACAATCAATTTCAATATGGAACCCTATAGTCAACTGTACACAAGAAACCCACAGATAACCACTTACCTTCAAAGATCCAGTAGCAACCCCAAACACACCAAGAAATCTGTTATCTACATCCAGGCACTCAAATACCACAGAACATGCTCTGAAAAAAAAATCTAAGATACACACCTTAACCCACCGTCACCAAACAAGGACACTTCACCAGAGAAGTAGAACACATCATGGAATGAGCCACCCAAATACCTTGAAAGCATTTGCTTCAATACGCAAAACAAAAAACAAACCCTCTTATTCCACACCCCTAGTTGTCATCTACCAACTGCACTGGAACCTATATGGGGTATCCTTAAAAAGTTACTTGATGGGGATCACACCCTGAAAAAAAGTTTTCCTGAACCCCCATTTCTGGCCTTCAAATAACCCCCTAACCTCTCCAAGTTCATCATCAGAAGTGAGCTCCCCAGAGACCAGGACCCACCAACTCAAAGTGGCACCAAACCCTGCCACAACAACAGATGCAAACATGTAGACATAACTCCACTGCTATCATGGTCAATACACTCCACAAAAAACCTTTCAAGATTCATGGATCCTACATATGCCTATTACAGAGAGTGGTGTACCTTATCCAGTGCACTAAATACTCCAATAACAGCTAGGTGTGTGAAACGGAATAATCACTACTCTCTCAAATAGAAAAATTATAAAAACCAAAAACACCGTATCACCCATGGGCAAACATTTCACAAAGTGATCATTCCATATCTGACTTCTCAGTCCTAATCCTTAAAGGAAACCTGCACAGCACTTTCAAAAGACACACCTAGGAACTTAAATTGATAACTTTAGACACTCAAAATCATGGATTTAATAAAGACTCTGTATATATGGTTTATTACAACAATCTGTAACCCACTAACTTCCCTTTTTGTGCTATGACTGCAGAGGTGTTCACTGGCCACTTCACCTTGCATTGTCCATTGAAACATGTGTTAACTACTTATGCTAAAGAATCTATTCCACCTTGTATTTAGTTGTGACACTCTGAGGGGCTTGTCTTCACTTACAGCACCACTGTAACGCTGTAGTGAAGATGCTACTAAGGTGACAGCAGAACTTCTCCTGCCAGTGTAGTTAATCCACCTCCATTAGAGGCAGTAGCTATGTCAACAAGAGAAGCTCTTCTGTTGGCATAGCGCTCTCTACACTAGGGGTTAGCTTGGTATAACTACGTTGCTCAGGGGTGTGGATTTTTCACACCCCATAGCAACATAGTTATACGGATATAGATCTATAGTGTGGACCTGGCCTGAGTATCTTTTCCAAACCTAAAGACGAGCTCTGGGTATGCTCGAAAGCTTGTCTCTTTCACTCATACAAATTGGTCCAGTAATGATATTTCCTTACCCATCTTGTCTCCCTATTTTCTTACATTTATTTATTTATTTTTACATGGTGATCAGAAAACGTCTGACTTAAATTTCTTGTTTTGTCATATCAGAATTAGCTCTGTGTTTTTCTTAACACTGAAAACTTCCAAATTTGGTTCCTCTGGGGGGGGTTTGAATAATCCCTGCCTTATGCAGAAGTGTTATTCTCACCAACATTTCTCAAGTTAATTTAGATCTTAGTATCCCTAGGTGTATGTGATAACATTAAGAAAACATGTCAAAGAAACTTAAGCATCCAATTCCCAACCAACACTATTTGGAACATTGCTCATTGCTCTCAAATCCTAGAAAAAACACCTCAAACTTGTATGTTCAAAAAACCCTTGTGTGCATCCACTAGTAATTTAAATGATATCTACATTGTGTATTCAGTAGAATAATTCATTTGAAGTGGAGAACTCAAAGGATTTTGGAGAAATAGTAGTTATCCAGAATAAATGATTTAATAAATGCTTCTTTGGGACTTATAACCCTCCATTTACCTCCCTCAGTGGTCCAAAAGGTTTTTCATTCTGTGGGCCATTTTGTTAGAGAAAGATTATTTCACTGACTTCCTCTCTTTTCAACACCCCATTTCCCATTTCCTTAGGTCCCAAATCTTTCATTCTGCAGACTACAGAAAGGCTCCACAGACGACTCATGGTTCCTGGACCACAATTTGAAAATGGCTGACCTAGTTCTCAGAGAAAAGAAGGCAGCATCTGCCCAGGGAAGTGCCAGAGTGGGACAGGGTCAAATTCTGCTCTCAATCAAACCAGTCATGAAGTCAATAGAGTTAGCTTGAATTTATCTGAAAGTAGAATTTGGCCCACAGTCTTCATGATATGTGGAAAATATATGCTGGCTGCTATGGACTCCACCAGGGGAATTCATATTAAGATCCCTGAATATCTTAAAATAATCCTACTTTTGTTTTTTGAAATTAATAGAATAGAATAGAATTCCTTTCCCAGGCCTTTTGAGCATGGGTGGCAGGTATAATAAGCCAGGGAAGGCTATTCCTTTCCTGACTGGAGCCACTGCTGCAGGATGCTAGGCTGGGGCTGTTCGGGCCACGGCAGAACAGGGTAGAGGGGGTCAGGGCTGCTGCCTCGGGGAGTGGGACCTTATGCTGAAGGGGTGGGGCCCTTGCTTTGAAGGAACTGGAAGTGATGCGGTTAAAGATTTAACAGCTTGTATTGTCGGTATAATTTATCTTTTTAGATCCTAACTCAATAGTAAATATTTAAGGCCTGATATGTTTAAGAAAATCTAAAGTTACTGCTATAATTAATTTCTTTTGGTGTGGGGTAGAGAATGAGAAAAAAATTGAGGGAAATCTGGCATCAAAATGACTAAACAATTATATTGCTTTTGTTTCAAGTACCCATGTAAAACTACAGACTTGTTTTAATCACCTGGAAGAGCATGTGATGGTTTCCTGAAACAGTGATAATGATAGTCCGTGTGTAAATCATCATTACTTCTGGCAAAGGTGCCAAATGGTTTCTATTTTCTTTCCAGCCAGAGACTGAGTAAAAGTGAATTCCAGCCAAATATCTAAACTTGTTTTCTTTGTTCTATCTTTAATACTTTAAATGTCTGTTTTTTATCCAATCCAATTTTTAATTTATTTAAAGGTTATGCAGTAAAAGACTAATTATTCCATATTTAAAGTATCTAATGGTGTTGATGACAGAAAAAAACCTGTAAAAAGTAAAGAGATGTTACAGTATAAATCAGAACAGTGATTTAATATATGTGAATGAGGAAGAAAGAAAAAATATCCAAGGATTTTACTGAAACTTTATATTCTTAAAAATAAAGACATCTATGTGGGAGATTAAATCTTTTTATAAGATGTTTTGAATTGGAAAGGACTCCTTATACCTTTTGTGACCTCTGAAAGCTGAAAAGGATGCAGTTAGAAAAAGATTTTTTTTAAATAAGTAAAATTAAAAATTTAGGAATTGAAACGTTTTAACTGAATTTAAGTTCTATATCACATACCTTGTTCATTTCCTGTACGCTAATTACTGTCCCCCTGCACCAGTCACTAAAACACAGTGTCTGAAACATGACAGACCTGTTCCACGTCCATTGTACGGGGAGGGGAGACACCATACAAACATGCTTTGTATCCATGTGCACCAGTGCAATGCTGCAGTTACCTCTGGAGCATTGTTGATTCAGCCCCTACTTAGAGAAGGCCGGAGGTGCAGCCAGTGTGTCCATGAACTATATGAATCTAGTGATCAAACTCCCCATGTACACAGCAGGGACCACGACTAGCACTATCCCATGAAGGCTTCATGGGAATCCTATTCCCTAATGTTGCTTTGGGGAGGACTAATGCACTAATACTATTGCACATACAACCTCCACATAGGTCCCCTCTACAAGATTGGTTTACTCAGACTTTGTGCAGAGGGATGAGTATTTGGCTATGTATATATGTTGGTTCTGTTCCTCTTAAATAAGTCAGCTCCACATCAGTTATCTTCAGCTGATAAAAATAATTGTTTCATTTTTGCAAGAAAGCATTTAGGAGCTATAAACTAAGCCCAAACAAAAGGAATATCCCTGATGCGTGCAATGTATGTTTTTATTTCTAGCTTGTATTTTAATTGAAAGGGTCAGTGGAGACATCTTGTCCTTTTTGTAACTGGATCATCATGTCAAAAATAAATAAATAAATAAAACAAACGTCCTCAGGGCCACAGCTGGATGTAAAATGATGTCTAACATAAAAGTGACAGTCACATCACCTGTTTTCATTTACCCTTCTGTACACTGAGAAATAAATATTTTGACAAGATAAAAACATGTAGTAAAAACAGTATATCTGCAGTATTTGGCTATCTTACTTTTTTCTTCCCTCTTGTTCATCTTTAACAAAGATTTGTTTGCAATATGGATGCTCTTCATTCTATTGTTGGATGTTAAAAGAAACATATGGTGCTTTTCAACAAAAGATAATTAGATTCCTTTGTCTGCCTTCAGTGCTCTACTTTGTTAATATCCTTTAATGGAGTTTGCAGACAAAGTAGGCAGAATAAGTGAACAATGTCAGAAAGGAGTAAGAGGCCTTAACTAATGGTTCTGGGCTTTTTTGGTTTTATTTCTTGGAACACAGGCACTGGCACACAGATCAAGCCAGTGGCCCATCCAGTCCAGTCTCCTATGCCCAACACTTTGGCAGTACCAGCTGCTTCAGAGGAAGGTGCAAAAATCTCCATAGTGAACAACTGGGGAATAACCTGCTCATAAAGGAAATTTCTTCCTAATCAATCTCACATAATGGGTGGCTTACGACCACAAGCACAAGGGTTCAGATCCCTTACATTTTGCATCCTATCTAATGTAACAGCACCTGTTCTTGTTGTGATACTGACAACCCAAGTGCCAGCTCTGGCCAAGGCCATAGGCGTTAGCTAAGAACAGACAAACTCATAGCTGGAAACCAAACCAGCTCACTGAATTGTTAATTTTGTTCAAAACAGGTATTAGTCTTTTAAGAATGTATTTAGTGTTTAGACTCTGTGAAATGCTTGCAAGTTGCTCCATGCATTAATCTCACTTGGAATGTCTGCATTCCGTGCTATAAGGAAATATATAAATTTTGCTTTATAACTTTGAAAATGTTTGCTCTGAACTTGTAAACCTGGGCACAGGAATCATTCCCCTCTCCCCCACCCATCCAAGAGGACTATCAAAAATTAAGTGGGCCATCATAAGACAAAACCTTTGTTAATTGCCCTATCAACCCATGGAGAAGTGCATGCAGAAGATCTTGTCCCATCCGTTTGAATGCTGGAAGAGGGAAATAAAAATAGTTGACTTGAATATTTTTCATCTCTTTGCTGTTTGAACTCTCACAGGGCCAGAGACATTAAATTAAGGCAGAGATCCCCAGAGGTTATCCTTGGATCTATCCTGAAAGGCATTTTCAATTGACAGATTATCACATCTCTGTCATCTTTAGGAATACATAGATGGTAACTCATTTGTGTGTATGTTTGCTTGCTTTAATTTGTAAATAACTGGCATTCCTTTTCCTAGTTAATAAACCTTTAGACAGTTTATTACAGAATTGGCTCCAGGCATTGTCTTTGGTGTAAGATCTAGGCTACCAATTGGTCTGGTGTAAGTGACGGTCTCTTGGGACTGAAAACAACTTAAATAGTTTGTGATTTTTGATGTAAGTAACCATTTATCACCATGTCCAGCTTGACGAGGTGGCAAGATAGACTGGAGAGTCTAAGGGGACTGTCTGTGACTTCCTCGGAGCATACTACCAGTTTGGGGTGTCTGCTGTGTTTCTGGCAGTCTACCCTGTGGTCATCAGTCATGCCAAATGGCTTGTTCATATAACTGTCTAACCCTTCATTTAACTCCTGGCATCTCTGATATCTTGTGGCAATGAGTTCCACAGGTTAATTATGCACTGTGCAAATAAAATAAAATCAATACAAATTAAAAAATCTATTTATTAGTTTACATTTTCTTTTGCGGAAGTGACAACATTGAAATAAAATGCCAAAATATTTGAAAAGAAGGATTCCATCAGAAACTTGTTTGCCTGTTCCCAACTTGCTTACCTGGCACTTTGGCTAGTGTGGGACTGGTGAGCCTGGGCTCCTAGGATTCCGGACTACCTGGCTCCCAGCCTGACCTTTTACATACACTGTCATGGAGCCAGGGCTTCCAGGTTCTCCAGGTTGACCGGATTACTGCTTGGCAGGCTGCCAGGGCTCCAGGCAGCAAGAGGAGGCTCAGAAACATTCAATAAAGGACAAAATGACACATTTCAACTTTATTAAAAGAAAATTTTGGAATTTCCATTCCAGGGGGAAAATATAGATTTCAATTTTTTTTCCTATTTGGAACAAAGTTTTTGTTTGAAATTTTAGGATTTCCTGCGGAATGGGAATTCCAATTTCCAGCCACAGCCACCCTGTAGAGAATCTCACTGGGAACCTGCAACAAAACAGAGCCACAAACAAATGACCCAATCCCACTTAACAACAAGCCCCTGCCTTTCCAAAGCCTCAAATAAATAGGTCAACACACGCAAGCAATTTGGGACCTAGGGTTGTGTGCCTGAGGGATAGGGAGCAGTTTCCAAAGCTGAGGTCCCCTTATGGTAAACCCGTATCTTTGAAATTGGGAGAGGCTTCAGCTTGAACACCTCCACCAATCACAATTGTGTCAGTAAGCACTAGGTGAGAGGCATTCTCTCAAACAGGCAAGTACAAGCCATAAAGGTCTTTATAAATCAAAACTAACACCTTAATTGCCACTTGGAAAGCAGGCAGCCAGTGCATAGCCTGGGTCCTTTCTAATAAACATGACTCAGTAAGTGAGCTGCTGCATTCTGCCATCGTTTCAGTTTCTGGGATGACTTAAAGGTATGTCTCTACTACAATCGAAGGTGGGAATGTAACGAAGGTAGGTGTACCCACTGCCACAAATGGCTGACATACATGCTCAATTGATGGGGAGATATAGTCCTTGACTTATCATCTGGTTGCTTTCCCAGACCTACCAATACCACCTGAATTCATTATTAATACAAATAGTGCTGCAATCACACTTTATATTATTCCAGTTATTCCTAGCCTAATTTAACTTTTAATGAGTTTTAAGAGATGCATGTTATCATATATTCTTAATCATTATGCTTGTGATAGCTTATGTTTTCATTTCTGATTGTTTTATTAAAAAAAACCCAAAATGTATAATCCAGAACAATAACCTCCCGGGCCTGATTTTTCAATAAGACAGGGATAAATTCTCTTTTCATATGTATGTTGTAACTTAGAAAAGTAAAAAGACATTGGCTATAAAGTTTTATGTGTTTTAATATTTTTATACAGACCCATAGCTATTACATTAACACTGCATCTTGCTTTGAGTCATTTACTATTCTCTTGTACTGTGGTTTGAAGAATATGAGTGATGTGTTTTACTTCTTAAGGCCTTGTTCTTTATATAAATATTTGCTATAAGTCTTTGCATTAAAAACTCAGATTTTAATTATGCCCAAGATCTATTTATAAGGCAAAACACACAAAAAATGGTTGTCTTTGGAAAAAATATATTTTATGAGCTGCCTATAGAGGACTTTTTCTCAAGGACAGATATGTCAGCCACAGTATGGTTTGAAATCTCATCTTAATAACAAATGTGAGAATAAATATATGTTGTTAAAATGAACTGTATTTATTCAAGAAAATATAGGGGGAAGAGTGAAATGATACCTAGTAATCTAGCCATAAAAAATAGGCTAATAAAATAGGCCCCATCACCATCTCCCTTTTAGCCTAGTTTAAAAAAAAAAAAAAAAAAAAAAAAAGCTTCCAAGGACCAGGATTAGAAAATATGGTGGTAAAAACTCCAGAGGGGTTGTGGGTGCAGGGGGAATGGGACTCTGCAGGTGGGGTCCAGGTAAAGGTGGTTGGGGCTCAGCAGGGGGAGTCTGTAGTCTGTGGGGGGGGCTCATCAGGCAGGTCTGGATGCTGCAGGAGTGGGGCTCAGTGGGGTAGAGGTCTGGGTGCGGGGGGATTGTCAGGTACAGTGGGGTGGAGCTTGTCAGGGTGGTGGTTTGAGTACGGGGGACTCAGTGTGAGGATGGTCTGGGTGCAAGGGTGGGGGTTCTGGATGCAGGGGGAGGGGCTTGGCAGGGAGGCTCCATTTGCAGGGGCTGAGGCTCAGCAAGGGGGCCTGGGTATTCGGGGTCCAGACTCATGGGGTTGGGTGGACAAACCGTGACCCCTTTCCCCCACAGCTGAGGATGGATGGAGGCAGGAAGCAGGTGGGGTATGTGTATGGAGCTTCCTTCAGTGGGGGGGAAAGTTTCTGGGGGTGGGTCTGACCTGGCCCCAGCTGTTCCTTGCGGGGGAAGAGCAAATCCTGTCCTCTCCCGCCCCCAGCCCACCCAGGACTAACAACTGAGCCCAGCACAGGGTAGAAGCCACCGGCTGGGGCATCCTCCCCCCGCAATGATTTACCTGTCCATTTCCTGCTCCAGGCACCCGACATGATGTGCTCATGCTGCTGGGGAGGGATGCATGACTGCTCTTGTGGTTTCTCTTTGCTTCCCCCATCAGAAAGTAATTTTTCTGTGGGGAAGCAAAGAAATCTGTGAGGGACATGAATTCTGCATGCATGCAGTGGTGCAGAATTCCCCCAGGAATAAATTACAGGGCTTTGTGTGTACAATCCTGTCCATCTGGTCTCCTTCATTTAGCAAGAAAAGGGTTAAACCTTTAAATGTGGTTTATTTAAAGATGGGGATAAATATATCAATTGAGAAGTAATTTATATCAATACCATAGTTATGATTTTAACTGTTAGAAAGAATGTCAGCACAAGGTAATAGGTTTAGTCAAGCACAAAGGATGGTATAATGTGTAAAGAATAGACAGTAGGGATGAACAAATTCAGAACAGATGTTGGAAGTAATTTTTAAATTAGGAAACATGGATAGAATAGCTTAACAAGTGAAGGTCTGAGGTTTGGTACAGCAGTACAATGTGAGATGCAGTACTCCAAGAGAGACAGCTCTTAAATCTCATGCAAAGAGAGTTCCCCAAGATCACATGCCAACACAGAAAGAGAACAAACCAGAAAGGATGAAAAATGCACAGAAATAGTGCTGCAATCACACTTTATATTATTCCAGTTATTCCTAGCCTAATTTAACTTTTAATGAGTTTTAAGAGATGCATGTTATCATATATTCTTAATCATTATGCTTGTGATAGCTTATGCAGTACTCCAAGAGAGACAGCTCTTAAATCTCATGCAAAGAGAGTTCCCCAAGATCAAATGCCAATACAGAAAGAGAACAAACCAGAAAGGGTGAAAAATGCACAGAAAAATAAATACCTGCAGAAATAAATCCTAAGGCCAAGACTTATTGTTAATAAGGTTATTTATCTGGGGAAAGGACTTCAAAAGAAAGAAATATTTGTAATGAGGACCTTTAAAACTGGATAAGATGTGTAATGCAAGCTTGTCTTTCCACTTGAACAGAGCAGAGCTCAAACTTCTTGAAGCCCAAGGAATGGGTATGTTTACCAGCTACTCATGTGGAATACCTGATATACTGTGCTAGAAATAATTTACTGCAACTATTATTGTTGCCTCCAGTCACTGCCTGACCTAGACCTAGAGCTAAATGTGTTTACTCACCTAACATCCTCTCAAGCCATTTTTTCCCCAAAAGGGAAGAAAGTGTACAGTGAAAGAGAATTAATGTGCATAAGTCATATAGAAAGATTACTACTTGGTGGAAACGCTGAGCTACAAATATTTGAAATGCCGAGTTGCCATGCACAATAGGTATCATCATAGGCGCCAACTCCGTGGGTGCTCCGGGGCTGGAGCACCTATGGCAATAACCAATGTTATAAAAATAGAGGCAGAAGAAATTATTCCCAAAATGGCGAAGGAAGTATCTAGATCAATTAGTAGTACAGCTAGTTTCCAGTATTTCAGGATTTAACCAAATTGCACATAAATTATTTTTCTGAATAAGGCTCTTTATTATATCAAGTACTTTTACTTCTTGTTCAGATTATTTATTTCTCTCCAACAGAAGCTACTGAAGATCCAGATCTCTCTCTCCTATGCATTTGATGACCTCTTTCTCATTTGTCTATTCCTCTTCTTTGCAAGATCTTCCCATCTACCTCCCACCCTTTCCCAAGTTTGCTTCCTTCATCTCTTTACCTTTCTTCTCTTCTCAATCCTCCAGTGAGCTTTAAGAAATTTTCCTCCTTTTTGTCTTTCTGTTTTCTACAACCTCACTTTACTTTCTCTGCCACTTTCTCTCTCTCATTTTTCAATGTCCATTCTCTGCAGTCTCCTACATAATCCTTTTTCTTCTCTTGGATCTCCCTCTACAAACCCGAGGCTTAAAGATGTTCTTCCCACTAACCACCCTTTAGACTGAAAATAAATATTCACTAGATCACTTTCCTATGCTAAAACTATTCACCTGAGGTAGTTATGGCTGGGTTATTATCCAGTGTTTCCACACATACCACTATAATGATCTATGGATGAACCATATCTCATTTTAGTGCCAGTGTTTTGGAATATCTAAAGACGCTTCTTTCCCATAACAGGAAACTTTGATTGCTTCCGTTCTATTGGATCAAATTTACTTTAACACATTCTCCCATGTCTATTTGTTTCTTCCCTGCAGTTTTTTCGAGAGTGCTATAGGCATTTTGCTGAATGATCAAAATGGCTGCAGATTTTATATATTTCTCTGGATAGATCTGAAGTTCGGTCAAACAGCCAGACTTGTAGTCTAGGAGAGTGCTAGAGGTCTGCTATAGACCCCCAGGGTGAACTCAGATATGGACAGAGATCTCTTTAATATTATTAGAGAGAGAAATACTTTTGGGAATTGTGTCATAACGGGAGACTAATTTTCCAGATATAGATTGGAGAATAAATGCTACAAATACTGATAGGGCTCTGTTATTCCTCGATATGATAGATGATAATTTTCTTCTTCAAACTGTGGTGAGGTAATGCAATTGTAGACTTGGGCTTTGGTAAGTAGTGAGGACATCATAGAAGAGCTGGTCATAGGAAATAACCTTGGATCGAGTGATCATGCATTGATACAGTTTAAATTAATTGGAAGGATAACTAAAACCAGATAATCAACTATGATTTTTTTTTATTTCAAAAGGCCAGACCTTTGGAAATTAAGGGAAGTAGTTTAAGATTTCAACAGGATTTAAGAACTCAAGGTTTAAATGTGGAGGAGGCTTGGAATTTCTTCAGATCAATTATGCAAAAAACTATCTGAAATTTGCACCACAAGCAAGGGGAAAAAACTTGTAGGGAAGGGCTCCAGACCCAGCTGGATGAATAGCCACCTCAAAAAAGGTTATTAGGAGTAAACAGAGAGCCTATAGAGAATGGAAAAAGGGGCTGGTCAACAAAGAAAGCTACAATATTAGAGGTAGAGGTTAGAAAATGTAGGAATGAGTTGAGAATTGTTAAAAGTCAAGCTGAATTAGCTCTTTCAAAGAAAATTAAAATAAGAGGGTTTTTTTAATTATATAAATACAAAGAGAATAAGGAAGGATGAAGTTCGGCAGCTATGCAGTGTGGATGGGAAGGAGATTAAAGATAACCTAGGTATGGCCCAAAAACTAAATAGACATTTTGTGTCTGTTTTCAATAGAGATGATAATGTGGAACATGTGCATGGTGGCAGTACAGCTGGTCGAAATGAATGTTTAGAAATAGAAATTACCACATCTGAGGTGGAAGAAAAACTTAATGTGCTTGCTCATATTGGGGCACCTGGATAATTTCCATCCCAGAATACTGAAAGAACTGGCATATGAGCTTGCGAGGCCCCTAGCAAGGATTTTTAATAAATGTATCTATTTGGGGGTAGTACCATATGACTAGAAAATAGCTAATGTCATACCCATATTTAAGGAAGGGAAAAAAGGTGATCAGGGCAATTACAGAGCTATTAGTCTGATATTAGTAGAATGCAAGGCTTTAGAACAAATTATGAAGGAAGGAATAATTACCTTCTTTGAGGTAAATAGTAAAGGGGATATAATACAACATGCGTTTACCAAGGGTAGCTCATGCTAGACTAACCTGATTTCCTTCTTTGAGAAAATAACTGGTTTTTCAGACAAAGGAAGTACAGTAGATCACACATAGTTGGACTTAATTTCCCATGTGGTAGCGTGTCAAATGCTTTATTAGCTAAATTAGGGAAGATGGGGATCAGTACAAGAATTATAAAGTGGATAAGGAACTGGCTTAAAGGGAGAAGGCAATAGGTTGTGCTGAAAGGTAAATTATCAGACTGGAGGGAGATTATTAATGGAGTTCCTCCAGGATCAGGTTTGGGACTAATCTTATTTAATATTTTTATCAATGCCCTTGGCACACAATGTTGGAGTGTGTTAATACAGAAGAGGATTGAAATATTAGACAGGAAGATTTGGATGACTTTGAAGACTAGAGTTAGAAATGGGAGGATTTCCAATAGTAACAAGTGCAAGGTCATATACTTGGGGTCTAAGAAGAAGAATTTCTGCTACAAGTTGGAGCATCATCAGTTGGAAGCAACAGAGGAGGAGAGAGACCTGGGTGTATGGGTTGGTCACAGGATGACTATGAGCCGTCAATGTGATGCAGCTGTGACAAAAGGTAATTACAATCCTAGGATGCATCAGGAGAGGCATTTCTAGGAGAGAGAGCAAGAGAAGTATTCATGCCATTATACACGGCACTGGTAAGATCTCATCTGCAATACTGTGTACAATTCTGGTGTGCCGTGTTCCAGAAAGATGAATTGAAACTGGAACACGTGCAGAGAAGAATACTAGGGTGGTCAGGGGACTGGAAAGCCTATGTTAGGAGAGGAGATTGGAAGCAGTTGGCTTGATTAGCCTAGCAAAAAAAGAAGACCTACAGGAGATCTGATTGCTCTCTATAAATACATTGGGGAGGTAAACACCAGGGAGGGTGAAGAGCTAAGAAACAATGCTGGCACAAGAACAAATGGGTATGAACTGGCCATGAACAAATTCAGGCTGGTAATTAGAACATGGGTTCTATCTGTGGCGGGGTGAAGTTCTGGAACAGCCTCCCACTAGGAGTTGTGATAGCAATGAACATAATTTTAATAGAGCTGAACAAAGTTATGACGGGTTGTTTGTGATTGTAGGGAGCAGGGCTTAGCAGCCCTGAGGCTCACTTCCAGCTTATATCTTATGTCCCTAAAAGCTCATGATTCAGTGTTTCAGCCAGGCATCTGCAGGGGTCAGGAATGGATTCCCTCCCCCCGTATGCTGGTTTGGTTTTGGTTTTTAAATCTCCTTCCTCTGAATCATCAAAGATAGCAATGGCTGGAGATGGGGCATTGGATGGGGATGGCCTGGACTCTGAGGTGGCACTGACAATTATCCTAGATGCTTGGCTGGCTAGTTCTTGCTCACATTCTCAGGGTCTAACTGACTGCCATATGTGGGGGAGGGATGGAATTTTTCCCCAGGTCAGATTGAAAGTGATCTTGGGGGCGACTTGCCTTCCTCTGCAGTGTGTGGGTGCAGGTGGTTTGTCAGCATTATCTGGGTATATCTCACTCAATTCCATGCCATTGCAGGGGCCTCAGGCACTGATGCACCTTGATTACTCCTATTCTCTGCCTGTGGCACATAATAATCTAGTCGCCTGTGTGCTATAAACTTTGCTGGGTTTAGTGTGCAGGTGCTGAGTGGTGTTGGTGGCCTGTGATATACATGAGGTCAGACTGCTTGATCTGGTGGTCCCTTCTGTCCTTAGATCCGATGACACCATTATGTTACGATTCAGCCTTCCAAAAAATTGCTCCACTTGAAGAAATCCTGGCTGGGAGCTCAGGGGCCAGACAGGATCATTCTGGGGCTTAGGTACCAGAAGCCTATAGTGAGGCAGCAACATAGGCACCTAGGATCTTTTACTGGAATAACTTAAGTTATGAGTAAATTTAGGTGCCTACAGGGTTAGTCAGCAGTTGACTAGGAGTTTTTTGGATCACAGTGGCACCTAAAAATGGGACTTTGGAGTAAGAAGTTAGACCTATGTCTCTCCAGGAAGAAAAAACCTCAAGCACATTTTTTCTGGAAACTTCTATTTTGCCCCCACTATCTTTATACTGTATCTTTCAACTTCTCAAGAGATTCATTAGAATGTAACGTTGATACAGAAATCTGAGCAGATATTATTTGCAGGGAAAAAAAGCCCTTAACATAAATCCTATAATTTTCAGACTCATTCTGGGTACAATTATAGAGTGTTCAGGCTCATGCTGGCCAACAAGTGCTCCTTCAGGCAGATATGTAAGATATTTGTAAATTATGTGGGGGATATCTAATAGAAATACACTCATAATGAGGCTATTTATTACATGTAGTTTTAATTGGTGGTAACAGGCCTTTTCTGGGATTGCTTATGGCAAGTAAACTAAGTATAGGAGTTCCAACTTCTGGCATTTCCATTTCATTTCTTGCTTCATTAATTTCATTAACTTACAAATTGATGAATACATAGAATTAAAAAGTCATTTACTTTTAATATTTTTTTAAAAATCACTTTCTCCAAGTTTTCAAACCTTTTAATCTGTACTTTTAAGTTCTAGTTCTAATTGTTTTTTTTTATCAGAGCCATAATTGAACTTGTATGAATTGCATGTCAATGAGACTTGGTATCAGAGAGCTAAATACAGTTTCTTTCATCAGATAAAATGCAATAGGTTCTTAAATGTTTGATACACCAGTTTGCTTGCAGACTTAGACATTTCACTAAGTTTTTAGCACGTGTGAAATGAGGTGTTGGTGGAGGATGAGCAAGTGTAGATTTATGTGGGGAAATCAAATCTGGGCATGGGGAAAAGGTTCCTTTTTTCCTTGTACAAGGACAGATTGCATGGAATTTATATTGTTTCCTATTTAATAGAGGTAGCCTTCATTTTGATGTTTTCCCACAACAGTGACAAATGGTGGCTAAGAAGAAATGGAGAGAATGTAATCAATCTTAACACCTTTACAATAGTTGAAAACAGATGAAAAAAGACAGAAGAGGAAATAGTTTAAAATAAATAATTATCTGCAGGATAAGGAAATTGTAAGAGAAGAGCTAGGGGAAAGCTGTATTTTAGGCAGAGATAGAAACTGCTGTTCTGCTATCCCTGAATGCTTGGAACACCTGCTGCCATAGACATGGGGGTGTTACATGTATGCAGAATAGAATATTGGAGTTGAACATCACGGTGGGAGTCTGAGAACAAAACATCTGCTGGCAGTAAATTAGGAGGCATTTCTTTTTCAAAAGTTCCAGGGTATCTATGTCTACTGTGTGGTGACAGCAGAATCTGCTTCAAATTGAGCTAAAACATACCGTTCAAGAGATGTCTGCAGTAAGTCAATTAACCACTACGCATATGGATTTTACTGAAAGAAGAAGCCCACCATGACTGTAAAACTACATCTGGTGTACCGGAGTGAGATTTCATGGGCACCATGAGATTTCATAAGCTACAAAAAATTACAAATCGGAAACTTCAAATTTGTCTTCAGGAGTCAATTCCAAATGTTCATATTATGAATACAAAATCAAAATAGGGATGGTCCTGATCCAACTCCACCAAAGTCAGCAGAAAGGCTCCCACTGTCTCCTGTAAGAATTGTATCAGAATTAAGAGTATACACACTTGTGCTGAATTAAGGGGAGCAGATGGAAACAAAGAGCTCATGAAGCTATGTGAATTTAGGGAGATCTGATTAGTAAAAATGTATTTTGATATTCAGAGAGCCAATCTGTTTTTCATAGATAACTGAGTGGTTTCTATAGACACTCTAAACCAAACTTCCTTTTGTGTTTGCATAAGCACCTGCAGAGATACTTTTTGCGCAATCCTCGTGGTAGATGCTGTTATTTAGAAGCACAGGTATTAGGTCTTCAAAAGTGCATGTGCAGGTGTTTGCCCTTGCAAACTTGTGCTAACCTTATGAAAATCAAGCCACATCTTTGTTATTTTAAAAGAGGATCTTCAACTGGTGTATTTTTTAAAAACAGTATCAACTATTGTTTTAGTCTGAATTCACTGTGTGTCTAACTAATGTGCTGCTGTACCAAGGCACAGCAGGAATACCTAAGGATAAATTTCAGTCTTAGCTAAATGGTTTCATGTTTTTAATGCAGACACTTGGGCGTATATTTTTATGTGATGTCTAGGGATTTACCTATGTAATTCCCACTAAAGGCACACTTCCCACACAGTCAGTAATTTAAGGCCCCCTTTTTTTTAACAAAAGATATATCACAAAAACCACATGTAACTGGAATTATTTTCATCCAGTAAAAGCAAAGAAAACACCATGGATAATTTATATATTTTATATTTATGGAAACCTTCCCCTACAGCACTGGAAACCTAAACATTACACCACACTAAAATCAGTGAAGTTATCAACAAGTGCTAAAAAGTTATAGCACAGATTATTGTGATTTTTCAGTGTAGGTGCAATGGATAAAATATTACTGAAAATTATGTACAGTGGCAGGACCAAGCCATGTAGCTGAATTGTAATATGTTCTAGTGACACATTTTCAAACAGAATGGGGGCTAGGGTGCTACTGAGCTCTGAAAAGTAGAGGGCTGTTTGTGCATACCGGTGAATGTTATTGTTCTAAAACTAACCTAGTGTCAGGGCTTCGTAATACAATGTTCAGGCTTTTCCTATGATCCTTTTAGGCTTGCATTCTATAGCACGTGTACATTCCAGTATTGCACTCCAGCCTCCCCACATCAGCCTCTTTCAACTGTTGTTTCTTGGCTGGGGGAGGCCTGCCTGAATGCGACTCCTCCGTTTTCCTCTTCTTCCTTCACACCCTATATGTAAGGGGACTGTTATCCCCTTACTAACATTCAGAGCTCCCAGGGGCAATGGGGAGAGGCCAATGCTCCAGGTCTGCTCTGACTGACCGGGTGGGCAGGCGAATCAGGGAGTCAGGAGGTCAGGGTGGATCCCATCCTCCGTGTGAGCTGAAGTTGCCGGAGTCAGAGTGAGCGGGGCTGAGCTGAGGAGAGGGCAGAGGGCAGAGCTGAGCTGGGCCAGATCCAGAGGGGCCAGGAAAGCAGCCCAGAGACACAGACCTGCCCAGGGAGCAGAGGTGCAGCCTAGAGAGACAGACCTGCCCTGGGAGCAGAGCAGCAGCAGCCAGAGCCAGAGGGGCCAGGGCAGCAGCCCAGGCAGCTGGAGGCAGAGCAGCAGCAGCCGTGCTGGGGCAGAGGAGCTGGAGCTGAGGCAGAGCCCTGGAGCTGGGGCTGGAGCAGTCCGGAGCCGGGTGCGGTGAGCAGCTGGGGAGAGCGAGGGGGGCCCTGGGCAGTGGGCCCAGCGCAGGGAGACGCCTCAGCCAAGGGGCCCTGCAGGCCAGACTTGCAGGGGGATCTAAACCCCGACAAGGCGGGGGCAACGCTGGGAAGAAGGGTCCTGCCACCCAGAGCCTGCGAGCGTGTGGCCACCGCCGGAGCAAGTATCCAAGCCACAGCGTCCCTGCAGCACACCCAGGGCCTGAGAAGGAGCCTGGGACTTACAAAAGAACAGACTAAACTGCCCTGACATTGCAGAGACACTGTTGTGATGTTCCCTGCCACAGAGCGGGGTGATGTGTTTTCATTAGCCTTTCCCATTTTTCCTTATTCCTGTTAAAAATTAATTGTTAATTAAATAATTTGCATTTGCTTTGAATTGTATGCAGTGATCAGTGGGTCAGGGAAGCATCCTGTTCAGAGAGAGTACCCCGGAGTGGGGACACCCTAGCCCCTGACCTAGGTGACCACAGCAAGGTTGGGGGTCGAGCCCCCCAGGAATCCTGGGCCCAGCCTTGTTGGGGTTACGAGGACTCTGCCAGACAGGAGAGTGCAAGGGGAGTCCTCGAGGACAGGGAGGCCTCTGGGGTAAAGGAGGTGGGAGCGAGGACTGAGATCCTTCCGCTAGCCCATTTCACCGGGGTAGTGCAGAGACGAGGAAAGTTCCCCACAATAGCGGGACTATTCCCCCGCTTACATATAGCAGGATTGTTGCTACCCAAGTGCCCCCTTGTGGCCAGGGATTACTCACTAGCGCCCCCTCATCTAGCAATTAGTAGGCCCTCTGGCCCCAATCCCAAACAGTCCCCAAACACACAATCCCCAACAGACCATACTGTAAACTTCAAGCAAGCTAAAAGAAAAACCAAACAGACAAACAAGCTCACCTATTGACTCCAGTGGGTGAATATAACCCATTACAGTCATACTTAGCTCGGTTCTTCTTCCACACCCAACATTCTTCCTCTGCCAGTCTGCTACACCTGAAGCCCCCAGTTCCAGACCTTTCTGTCAGGAGCACAGCCTCTGGCACTGGCTTCCTTCTTCAGTGTCTCCCCTTGTTCAGGGGGAGAAGGCAGTCTATATAGTACACTCCTCCTGAAAGTCTTGTGGTTGGCTGGAAGAGAAAGGAACCCTGCTACACCCTACACTACAGGGCTCCTTATTATGGGTCCTTAAAGGAATAGTGTCCTTTCATCCAACTTCTAATTCCCTGGGACTGCTTCCTCTACCAAGTCATTTTCTGAGCCTTTGTTCACTTCAACACTGGGAACAGGGTCTTCTGCCCAGCCCCCTTATTCTTAAAGGGCCAATACAACCCATCACACACCCCACCCCTAAGTTCTCCTCTTTCCTATCTCACCCCTTTGGCTATCCTGTGGTTCTCAACTGGGGGTCCGTGAGCAGTTTCAGGGAGTCCGCCAAGCAGGGCTTGAGTTAGATTCGCTGCGGCTCAGAGCAGAAACCTGAAGCCTTAGCCCTGCCATGTTGAGCTGAAGCCTGTGAAACTTAGCTTTGTGGGGCTCCCTGTGGCATAGGGCCAAGGACAATTGCCCTGCTTGCTACCCTCTAATGGTGGCCCTGGCTTTTATATGCAGAAAAACAGTTGTCATGGTACAGCTGGGCCGTGCAGTTATCTTATAGCATGGGGGAGGGGGGTTGCTCAGAAAGAAAAACGATCCGTGCTGAGATCTGTATACCTGTTGCTATCAGATTGCTGCTAGACTATTTTCAGACATGCCTATATTGAGCTCTCAAAATATTGGACGTCAAATTTGCATTTCATTTACATAACCACGCAGGCTAATTTGCATGCTTGTGATTATATAATTTGTGCAATCACTGACAGTTTGAAAACCCATGCATTCTCTAGTCACCCTTCAAATTTCCTCATCTCTGTATCTATCCACCACCAGCTCTATGCCGATTTCTGGCCTCATTCTAGCTCTTTTCCACTGTACTGTATCCTTTTGCTCCCAACTCTTTAGTTTTGTTTTTGATCCCCAATATTCAGCTCATTGCTTTTTGCCTTCTCTCAGATCTCATGCCTTGTGCTTCCCTCCATAGCTCTGTGTCCCTATTTCTATTCCCATGTTTTTGGTTTCTACCCTATGTTTGTTTTCCAACTCTGATGGTTATTTCTGGCCTCCCCCCTCCCCCACCACTCCTTATCCTAGTCCCCACTTCCCCAGCTGTTTCTCCTTCCCATTACTGTCTTCTCTCCTCTGCACCCCCTGTACAGGTCTCCTCCATGCTGTATTTGCCCCTCCTCCCAAGCTCTCTGTCCTTCCATTTCTGCCTCTCAGATCTCTGCATTCCATCTCTCTGCCTCACTCCCATCTGCCATTTTCTTCTCCCATCTCTCTAGCCCCATTTCTATTCAAGTCCTGGTCTCAGTCCTCTTCCCCCTCCCCTCTACCCCATAGGCTTTGAAAGTCCACAAGGAAAGACAGGAGGATAATCATATTGCTGATGCAGAGCTCTCTTTTCCCAAGATGGCTCTTCATAGTCTCACTTCTAGACCAAAATGTGACAGTCCCCAACCAGAGGGCAGCATGGCCTCTAATGGTCGTCAGGAGGGAAAACTCTTTAAAATACAGCACAAGTACAAACACATTTCTAATTTTCTGCAACAAAAGCCAGTATCTCCACAGGGAGATCAGCAGCAGGAGATAACAGCATAAAGCCAGAGCCTCCAAGCAAAATCTAGAGCATGGACAGTTCTGGCTGTCTCCCATTTCTGCCCCTTACTAGGCTGTTGCACTGAGATACAGTGAGCACTGAGAGGAGGCAGAATAACCTCTGTAACCTGCAGAGCGTCTGCAAGAGAGATCTTTGCTGATGAAAGGAGACACCTCTGTCAACTATGAGACCCCAGAGCAAGGAGAGAGCATAGTGAGATTTGGATTTAGGATTGAAATCCAAGACAGTTTCAGCAAAACTGGACATTGTCAAATACAGATAAGACCAGGCCCTCATGAGTTTAGCAAATATCAGAAGTGTCTGTCAAATGGAACTTAAATTATAAAAGCCTATTGTTTCCACGGTTTAATGATTCTTCCTGAAGTATCAGAAATATTTATTTTTGAGGTTAATTATTCTTGGATATTTTTAAAGGGATATAAGGTTGTTGTTTTTTCTCTCGTGATTTGGTGATTGAACCCAGGGGTGGCGCAAGCTTTTTTGCTCCTCCCAACCCAGCTGGCCTCCCAACCCAGCTGGCCAGGCTCCCTCAACAGGGATCGGACTCCTACTAGTGTGAGGAGGTGAGCAACACCCAACTGTACCAAGCAGCCTCTGTTCCTCCGTTTCCGCCACAGTATGGGGAGGGGAGAAGCTGTGTGCATCACGCCTGACAACTGGCCCTGCTCCTATTGGCCAGGGACTCTTCAAACTTCCTAGCAACAATTTTCTCACTGGCCAACTACTTAGTGGGATGGCTTTGCCTATTCAACCACAGTGGCCAATCAGAAAATCACCGGGGCACAGGGGGAGGGTGGGCAACTAGTTTCTTCAGTGGGAAGTTATACAGTCACAGTTTCCTCAGAGAGAAAGCCCCTCCTGTTCCAGAATAGCCGTAGTATGCAATATTATGCACCTATGTGTAGTGACACTAATTATGCATAATATAATGTGGGCATTTAATTGCATAACTCCTTGGGATGTACTTCCAGAAGTGACTCACGTGTCATGTGTGGTTACTTCTCTCTCTCATTCTCTCCCCCAATGGGGTTGGCAAAATTTGTAAGTGACAATTTTCAAAAGCACCTAAATGGAAGTCAGTAGGGCAGTGGTTCTCAAAGCCGGTCTGCCACTTGTTCAGGGAAACCCCCTTGCGGGGCGGGGCAGACCGGTTTGTGTACCTGCCGTGTCCGCAGGTTCAGTCAATCGTGGCTCCCACTGGCCGCAGTTCGCCGCTCCAAACCAATGGGGGCTGCAGGAAGTGGCGCAGGCCGAGAGATGTGCTGGCCGCCCTTTCTGCAACCCCCATTGGCCTGGAGCGGCGAACCACGGCCAGTGGAATCTGCAATCAGCCGAACCTGCGGACGTGGCAGGTACACAAACCGGCCTGGTCCACCAGGGGCTTTCCCTGAACAAGTGGCAGACTGGCTTTGAGAACCACTGCAGTAGGGGACTTGTGCTCCAAAGTCACGTAGACACTTTTGAATTTCCCACCCGTTAGCTAGGATAGTCAAGACTAGAAAGAAAGAAAAAAAACTATGAAGAATTTCACAGACACCTAAGAACAGAATTGGCTGAAGAAAGATTTCAAAAATTATGAAAACCTATTAAAATTCAGGGGTTTTTTTACACAGTTTTAGAGCTAGTTGAAAAATAAGAATGTTTTTCATCATTTTTGTGCATGAAAAAAGCAGTGTCATGCCGTAATAATGTTAGCAAGGCATGCAACAGCTCATTTGCGTGCCTGAGGCAGTATGAAGTTGTGTCCTCCATGTGCCATGACCTTGTACATATGGTGCATGCAAGGTCACCCTCTGCAGAGGACACCATTTTGTTCTGCAAAATGGCGTACTCCATGGGAGCCCCAGCTTTCTGAACAGACCTGTGTTCTTAAAGATGCATGCGTCATACACCTTCCCTGACCATCCCACGTTGTGGTTGGTAAAATGTCCCGGGGATCCACCAGTGCTTGCAATAACAGAAAACAGAAGTAGCCCTTTCCGTTGATGTACTCTGTGGGACGTGTGTGCCATCTATCGCCTCACTGCAGTTGGGGAACCCCACTGCTGCAAATCCATCCACTGTGTCCTGCACAGTGCCCAGAGTCACAGTCCTTCATAGCAGGATTTGATCAATGGCCCTGGACACTTGCATCACAGAAACCCCAACTCCTGCCCGGTGGATTTTCCAACGCCAAACTGATTCCCTGCTGATCAGTAGCAATCTGGCATTGCAAGCTGCCACACAGTGATCGCTACTCATGTCTCCACTGTCACTACAGCTCTCATTTTGGTGTCATTGGGGTGAGCTCTGCACATGGTTTCAGGAACGTAGCCTTGTGCATACAAAAGTTCAGCAGCCACTGCTCATCATCATCCCGCGTAACAATGTCATCCCACCAGTCAGTGCTTGTTTCTCGGGCCCTGAACCAGCGCAAGAACCACCTTGAAATGTTTCTTTCCGTGGCGCACAGAAAGCCAGTCTTCAAGGAACTGTCATTTTCCTCGCGGCTCCTCTCACAGCTCTAGAAATACTGCAGGATCACGTGCAAGGGTCCGCAATGCCCATCAGAAAAGTGCAGAGCTATGCAGGATCCATGCCTTTGTATACTGTGCAGTGCAGTGTGCCCTTGTTGTCAAGCAGGCTAACGGCATATTGGGCTGCATTAATAGGAGCGTTGGCAGCACATCGAGGGAAGTGATTATTCCCCTCTATTTGGCACCGGTGAGGCCACATCTGGAGTATTGTATCCAGTTTTGGACCCCCCGCTACAGAAAGGATGTGGAAAATTGGAGAGAGTCCAGCAGAGGGCAATGAAAATGATCAGGGAGCTGGGGCACATGACTTACGAGGAGAGGCTGAGGGAACTGGGCTTGTTTAGTCTGCAGAAGAGAAGAGTGAGGGGGGATTTAATTGCAGCCTTCAGCTACCTGAAGGGGGGTTCCAAAGAGGATGGCGCCCAGCTAGTCTCAGTGGTGGAAGATGACACAACAAGAAGCAATGGTCTCAAATTGCAGTGGGGGAGGTCTAGGTTGGATATTTGGAAACACTATTTCACTAGGAGGGTGGTGAAGCACTGGAATGGGAGGTGGTGAAATCTCCATCCTTAGAGGTTTTTAAGGTCTGGCTTGACAAAGCCCTGGCTGGGATGATTTAGTTGGTGTTGGTCCTGCTTTGAGCAGGGGGTTGGACTAGATGACCTCCTGAGGTCTCTTCCAACCCTAATCTTCTATGATTCTCACAGAGATGGCGGATGCGAGAGTTTGCGGGGCTTTTGAAGAGGCACAAAAACATTATGGGATGCAGATAAAATTATGGGCTTGAGAAAACTGCATCATGGGACATTGAAACCATGTTCCCAGTCACCTATGTGTGACTCGTTTGCCCCCCACGAGGCACTGCAAACCCTTCCCTTTGAAAATGCTGTTATTTCCTAGGCTAATACTTCTGAATGTCCTGCTATCATTATCATCGTATGCATTCAGTCAAACAGGCACAGAGGTTTAAATGTTTTGGCAAGTGTTCCTGAGAGGCTATTTATGTGTGCTCTAATGTGAGGTGCATTTACAGTATTTAACGCATTTGCATCAAGGAAAGCATGTTCATGTTTCTTTAGCTGCCACTCCAGATGTCTCTTCAGTTGCTGGATCCTCTTCTGGAACATTTTTCCTCCTCACCAATAATGATTATGGATTTTCTCCCAGCAATTACTCTACTTTCTTTTAAAAGGATATTTACTTAGTGTATGTCTAACACTGCAATTAAAAACCCGAGGCTGGCCCCGTGCCAGTTTATTTGGGCTCACTGGACTCAGGCTAAGGGTCTGTTTAATTGCAGTGTAAACATTCGTGCTTGGGCTTTATCATGAGCTCTGGGACCTTCCCATCTCTCGGGGTCCCAGAGCCTGGGCTCCAGCCTGAATGTCTACGACTGTCGGTTTCTAATTGCAGTGTAGATATACCCATAGTGTCAATATTCTTTATGTGGTCCAAAAGTGACATTGATACATACTGGTATTCTTTCTACTAATAATGAGAATTTCCCCCACTTATGTTTTCTTCCACCCACCCCCTTGGTTCAAACTTCTGTTTTTGTTGCCTTATTAGGAGGGTTGAACTTACTGCATGCTTGGTTGCTTCTGTCCTTGTACAAGCCCTTTTGTTTCTGAGGTTAATACCAGTATCATTAAGTCTTCTTTGATAAATGGCAGGGAAATCTCCTAAAGTCGCAGGTTCTCAGTAACTTAAATCCTTTAACCTTTTTAATTTTAGTAACTTTTGGATGGATTTGAACCAGTGACCTAGTGGTGAAAGTTTCTGTGTTCCATCATGATCATTTGTCTTTGTGATATTATCTTTACCAACTTTGGCCTGGATGGCATTTTCTGTTTCAAAGGCCTGTGTGCATGAAGGTTAACTGTTAGGAATACTCTGTTGGCTGCTTTTCTCTTGTAAATGTAACTCACTAGAATCCAGCAATGATTTTTGACACAGCAGTGTCTTCATTCTTTCATTTACTAGCATCTAGAAAATTGATCTTCTCAAGAGCAGAGTACTGACTTTGACCTGTTAGAAAACAGGAGATTTAATGTTCTGGGATATGGAATTTTAGCTGAAAACCTAACAGCAGAACAAGGTTTGGCACGCCCCTCAGACTGATCCATCAAAAGCAATCATGTCTTTTCTAAATCAGCAAAATTGCCAGTGGTGATGACTGAGTGAAAATGCTTCCTGTGTGAATAATATAAGTAACATTTAAAGCGCTGTGCAGAAGTTGAAAAAAAATGGTTCTTAGCTTTTTTTCTCTCAATCTGAAGATATTGGGGGCTTTTCTTATAATAGAAGAAAGATTACGGAAAAGGGGGCCATCTGATGGTATAGATTAAGTGATTTGTGAATTACTTAAAAAAATTATTCCTCCTTCACTGGAGAAGACATATACTAGTTCCTTTGAAATAAGAATTTTTGATATCATGCATCTTGGCGAAAGAATAAACATTTCAACTTCATTTTCAAATTATTTTTTACAATAAGCCTTATTCAGGGAATGGACTTATTTCCTTTCTGGTTACATCTCAAAATAGTGGAAACACCAGAATTAGTAATAAAAGAAGCACTAGAATAGGTGAGGCTGAAAGCCCCTATAATTTAGGTTATTTAAGGGCTTGGTTTTAGTTTATTGCTTACAATCTAACAATCTTCATGTGGAATCTAAAATGCCTTCTCTAATGCAGAACTCGCTAAAGATGAATAGACTTACAAACTAGAGAAATTATAGAAGAAAAACAGACCATAGCAAATGCCTTCATAAAAGCTCAGTTTTGTCAACTGTTTTGAATGTTTTTAAGATTTCATTTGAAAGGGAAGTTACACCAAAGGGCATTAATTATTTTTTGAGGCTTTGTAACTGCCTCAGAGATATTTATAGTGTTACTGAGACCAGCAGTGTTGCTGCAAAGTCGTATGGGTATCAGACAGTTAATCTATCTGGATGATATGTTAATAATGGCTCGAGAACAGAAAATTCTTTCTATTCATTTGAGGATTCTGCAGCATGCTAGTGCTTCTTATATAGAAGTCTGAGTGGCTGGCACTGAATTTGGTCATTTCTAACAAATATGCATTAGGTAATAAGACATTGTATTACCTGGTAAGGAGACAAAGCATGAGATTCATGACAGTTTTATTAACCTGGTAATGATTTGAAACATCTTCCACCCGTCTTTCCTTTCATTTTTATGTTTTGCCCAGCCAAACTGGGTGATTGGAGAGTAATTCTGCTTTTAAATTCTTCAGAGTTTTCATTAAGCTGTAGAAGGTTTGGGGGATTCAGAAATCCCCACTGACTTCTGGTTTGTTTGTTTTTTAAACCAGGCAATATCTTTTCCAACTGGCTGCAGTGATAAATTATGTAAACTTTTTTTTTAAGAGACTCAAATACATCAAAAAAATAAGAACTTAAAGTTTTTGCTGTGGGGCTATGTACTATGTGTGACAGTAAAAATGAATTGGTTTTGATAACTACTGTTACACAGTAGTGTGCTGTGGGATTTTGTTTTATTTATATTATTAGAAATTTCTCATATAGCACCATAAATTTACAGAGTGCTACAAATGTAGAGTCATTTTCACCACTGGAGTCTGGAACTCCATTGAACTGAGCCCATTTAAATCACAGGTAATTTTGGCCCTATATTTTTCGTCTGGTCTTATTTCATGTCATTCTCATAAGCTGTATGCCAGCAAAGCACTTAAGCACATGCTTAAACTTTAAGAACACGAGTAATTCCAGTGAATTCAGTGGGGAAGCTTGCATATCTAAAATTGAGCATATGCTCAAGAGCTTCACTTGATCAGAGCCATGTTATTTAATTGGCTCCAGCCCTTAAAATTTATAAGGGGTCAAAAACTCATACACACACTCATACACATAAATCAATTACCCTCAATAAAAATGATTTACAGTGAACATGAACTAGTATTGAAACAGGTACTCAAAGATACATAGGAGTTCATCCATAACAAAATGAAGCCTCTCCCTTTGTTGTAGTTAATTGTTAGAAGTTATATGAGCTGTGTGCGGGATAAGATATTTTTTACTTGGCACTTTGAGATAGTTACTAATGAAAAGACATCTCAAATTCATGTCCTTGCAGCCCGCACCATTTCCTGCTGCTCCCATTGTCTTGGAACGGTGAAGCAGTGGTCCTTTGAGAGGAGATAAAGGAAAGGGCAACCTCTCCACTGATTCTCTATATTTGGAAGAAGTTATTGGGAGAGAGTACGCTCCCTAGGAACTAGAGGCTCACATGGGAGCTGTGGGGGGCCGTGCCTGCGGACGGTCAATGTAAACAAAATGTCTCACGGCCCGCCAGCAGATTAACCTGATGAGCTGCGTGCCGAAGGTTGCCGACTCCTGGTCTACGGCACCTAATTCCAATGAAATAAATAGATAAGAAAACAAGCCCCAGAAAAATCCACTGCACATTTTCCTTTTGAGGGGTAGGATGCAACAGGAATGAACCTCCTCGTTCTCTATGGCCAAAATGTTTAAAAGTGGGCACCTACATTCAGATTTATGCACCTAAGTAATTGGCCTGGTTTTTAGATTAACTCCAGTGAGTTATGGTGTGAACAAGAGCAGGAAGTGGCCCTGAGAGTGTGGTGCTTTGACTTCCCTGTGAGGAGAAACCAGTGGTGCAGGGCTCTGTGTATGGTCTGTGCGTAACTAGCTTTACTAGTTTACTTAAACATACCTGGGATCAGAGTCAGTCATTAAACAGCATGCAGGCAATTCCTTTCTACAGAAATCTCAGCCCAGACCTGAATATCTAGTTCCCGGGGAGTGTATTCTCTCCCAAGAACTGCGTTCAAATATAGAGACTCAGTGGAGAGGTTTCCCTTTCCTTTATCTGACACAACTTCTGTCAAAGGACCATTGCTTAACAACACTAACAACAATATAACAAAACAAAAAATGTGCTTGCACCTTCAGAAGAAGAACTTGCAAGAACGTAACAGAGCCATTTGGCAGCTCCTTCCATCACATTATTCAAGAAACAATGGCGCTTTTCACCAGAGTAGTAGTGATAACACTGGTGCCTACAGTCAAATTCCAGCGTTGGTAATTATATTCTGCCTACCTAAATTCCTACTGTTAAAACTGGAGAAATTATTCTTCATATCTCCTAAATTACTGGAGCAGTTTTGCACATGGAGAAAGGTGGCCTCGTTCCATCACAGAGGTCAATATTTTTCATTGGTAAGTGAAGTGCGTCGTATACATTCGTAGCCTGTACGGCTCAGTGGGAGCAAAAAATTGTAGGTGGTGGCAGAATTTGGCTTGTAGTTTGTAAAGCTCTCCCTCCCCCCTTGCTCCCAGCGCCTCCCACTTATTGGCAACCCTGCTGATCAGCACGTCCCCCTCCCTCTCCGCACCTCCCAATCAGCTGTTTCATGACGTGCAGGAGGCTCTGTGGGGGAGGGGAAGGAGTGGGGGCACGGCGGCTCAGAGGAGGGGGCAGGGAGGGGTGGAGTGGGGGCAGAGCCTATGGCAGAGCCAGGGGTTGAGCAGTGAGCACCCCCGAGCACATTGGAAAGTTGGCACCTGTAGCTCCAGCCCCGGAGTCAGTACCTATATAAGGAGCCACATATTAACTTCTGAAGACCCGCATGTGGCTCTGGAGCCACAGGTTGGACACCCCTGGTCTACAGCCAAACCCTAAGATATGACCACATTTGCTCCAATCCCTCAGACAGAGACAAACACCTACAGGATCGCTATCAAGCATTCTTAAAACTACAATACCCACCCGGAAAGTGAAGAAACAGATTGACAGAGCCAGAAGGGTACCCAGAAGTCAGCTACTACAGGACAGGCCCAACAAAGAAAGTAACAGAACGCCACTAGTCATCACCTACAGCCCCCAACTAACACCTCTCCAGCACATCATCAAGGAACCTATCCTGGAGAATGATCCCTCATTCTCACAGCCCTTGGGAGACAGGCCAGTCCTCGCTTCCAGACAGCCTCCCAACCTGAAGCAAATACTCACCAGCAACTACACACCACACAACAGAAATACTAACCCAGGAACCAATCCCTGCAACAAACCCCGTTGCCAACTCTTTCCGCATATCTATTCAAGGGACACCATCAGAGGACCTAACCACATCAGCCACACCATCGGGGCTCGTTCACCTGCACATCTACCAATGTGATATATGCCATCATGTGCCAGCAATGCCCCTCTGCTATGTACATTGGCCAAACGGGAAAGTCTCTGCGCTAAAAAATAAAGGGACACAAATCAGACATCAAGAATTATAACATTCAAAAACCAGTAGGAGAGCACTTCAGTCTCCCTGGACACTCAATAACAGACTTAAAAAGTGGCCATTCTTCAACAAAAAAACTTCAAAAACAGACTTCAAGAGAAACTGCAGAACTGGAATTAATTTGCAAACTTGACACCATCAAATTAGGCCTGAATAAAGACTGGGAATGGCTGGGTCACTACAAAAAGTAATTTTCCCTTTGTTGATACTCACACCTTCTTGTCAACTGTTGGGAATGGGCCACATCCACCCTGATTAATTGGCTTCCTTAGCACTGACCCCACTCCCCCCCACTTGGTAAGGCAACTCCCATCTTTTCATGTGCTGTATATTTATACCTGCCTACTGTATTTTTCACTCTATGCATCTGATGAAGTGGGTTATAACCCACAAAAGCTTATGCCCAAATAAATCTGTTAGTCTCTAAAGTGCCACAAGGACTCCTTGTTGTTTTCACTTAATAAAAGATGTTCTATAAAAGGAAAGTTTTATTCTCTTAACCTTGGCTTTTAGTAATCTGACTCCACATGCTGGTTGGGGAAAACTTCTGGAGCAGTATAAAAGATTGTGAAGAAGGGGATACTTCCCATTCTTAGCACTAAAGAAACTGTTTTCTATTAATATAGGAACAAAGGAATTGCCACGGTCATCCCATATATGTCGGTGCTGAGTACCAGATGCTTCAGAGGAAAGAAAGAACCCTGGAGTAGTCAGATGTATTATAATTTTCCACTCTCATAGGTCTCATCCTGATCTCTAGTAATTAGAGACTGGCGTAAGTCCTGAAGCAGAAGGTTTAATGTCCCTTCCAAAAATTTTGTTGTCATTCATTATAACTCTGGATATGCTTGATAACAGGATTTATTTAAAAATGGATCAAGTATTTATATGGCTAAGTCTTGGCCATTATGACTTCCTAGTAGCGAGTTCCATCCCCACAGAGTCTTTTTGGCCCAGTTCACAACCCCATCAAAGTCATAAGTGAACTCCAGTTCAAGCAGGTTGTTGACAGGATGTTTGCTTTTAGAAAATTTCACTTCAGCCATTCTCTATGTGCTGATGCTACCGGTGAAAGTTTTAAATATAGCTGAGCTCAACACCAAACAGTTCTTGTCTTGTGTTCTTATGTAGTTCCTTGTAGCCAAGGGAAAGGAAACTATAGGCAATGGAGTCTTATGGAAAGACCATCTATTAAAAAGGATAATCTATTGCAAAGAACAATTCCCCACACCTCTGCTTGTGCTGTGAAAGGATGATCCTAGTAGTACAAGTGAAAGAGTTGTAAAGGTTATACAATGTGAACTAATATTAAACTCTGACCCTAGAGACAGGGCCAGCTCCAGCTTTTTGGCCACCCCAAGCCAAAAAAAAAAGGTCGCCGCCGAACTGCCGAAGCAAAAAAACCCCCAAAAACGGACGCCCCAAGAATCCACGGACTGCCGCCCCTTACAAGGCGCCGCTCCAGGCACGTGCTTTGTCGTCTGGTGCCTGAAGCTGGCCCTGCCTAGAGACTGGGTGTTTATCTAAATCAGAAAAATAGCAACCAGAAGAAGCAGCCTGGGAAGCTCTAGGAATTGCTAGAGCGCACTAAGCTACATACACTCAGTTTGGAAGGGAAGACTAAGATGATCCTGGCTGGATTTGGCTTGGATCTACCCAGTGGAAACTGGACCTGCATTTTTATGAATGCCAAGAAAAAGGCAATAAGGATCACAGTGAAGTATTTTCAGTGATGAACAATGACAATTGATGCCACATTGCACTAAATGTTTACTGAGAACCTTTTTCTTTTTTAATGAAAACACAGTAGTCTGGGGAAATTATGTTTAGATAAATCAGGAACTTTGTGCAGTAAGAAGCAAAAATGAAATTTCTTATTTTCAACTACAACTTCCTAGTGGCTGTGAAATACAGGAAGGAAAAGCAAACTTGGATACTATTTTGAGGACACAAGCCCACTAGGTTCGTAAAGACTAGTGCACCAGTCTTCAAAGGGATCTACTAGCACAGACGCTTACCTCTGCCTGGAGTTCCATTGACAGCAATGCAAAGGGCCTGCCCTTGTGTGTCCCTTTGCAGGATCAGCTCTTTGAAGAGGCAGTGTGGTCCAGCAGATAGGGTAGTAGCGTGGGACCTAGAAGACCTGGGATCTATTCCTAGCTCCTGCTGTGACCTTGAGCAAATCATTTCCCCTCTCACCCTTTGAAGTGCCTATTTAGAATGTAAGATTTCTTAGGCAGGGACTATCTCTTTCTAGGGGCTTACAGAATGCCTAGCATGACGGGGCCCTGATCTCTTTTGGGAACTTAAGGCTCCACTCTAGAACAAATAGAGCAGAATTTCCCAAAGAGGGAGAGAAAAAGCCAGTTCTCATAATACCTCTAGTTCTAGTTAGGCCTATAGTACATCTTGACCTTGCCATACCAGGGAGCTTGCCTACTTAGGGCCTGACCCAAGGCTCTTGGAGTTAACAGGAGTTTTTCTGTGTATGTCAATGAGCTTTGGATCTGACATCTTAGGAAGATGGCTGAGAATAAAAATGCAATTGAAAACTCCATAGTGCTCTGAGTCATAGCAGACAGGCATAGTTTGGGGGATCTTGTCCTTCAGTTAAAGGAGAAGTAATTCCCTGAATAACTGCCATGGGAATGTATTGCATGTCATGTAAAAAGACTTGGGTGAATTAGCACGTCTGAAAGCAAGGAAACTTAACTAGTATTCAGCAACGCATCTGATGGATAGTCCATATGTCCAGAGAAACAGGTAATTTATAGTAGCACATTTTCTTTTGATCTGTCACTTGCTCTTTCTTGTCAGAGTTATATTGCTTCAGAATGCACAAGGGAAGTCAGCAAAGTCTTTTTATTTTTAATTAGAATGTGCTAAATGGTAATAAAGTAATGTGAATACAGTGGAGACCTCTTAAATCCATAATAGTAAATCTATTGCTGCAACAGGTCCATCCTTTGATATTCATTTAAGAGGGTTTCACCTGAAGTGTAGCAGTGACATAAACTGGTGCTAGGAGAGTCGTATATTTAAATAATTCAATAAAGCATCTGTTGTGAATTGTGATATGCCTTGTAATTTAATTGATGGAGGTTTGTTTTGTCCTGAGCCACATAAAATGCTTAGGTAAATGGCTTGATTAGCCAGTACTTTTCAAAAAAAATATAGGCACTCATCTAATATATTGTTCACATGCTGTTGGTCTTTATGCAAGAGGAATTTTTAAAAATCCTCTTGCATGGATTTTGCTCATTTGTCAAACAATTTGTACTATTGTGGGAAGGGGAGGAATTTGAAGAATATATGTAATTCCATTTGTGTGTGTGCTGGGGAGTTGGATAAGTTAATGCAAAATAATATTTCACAGCCCTGGGTGCTGCTGCATAGTAAAAGATATTATTATTTAGGAGGCTAAAAGAGTTCTATGGTTCAGCGCATCAGAAAATGTATCTGTCACACACAGCGCCTCGATAGACCGTCCCCTTCTGGATACTACAGAATGCTGTGTTTGGAGACCACCTCACTGGGCCCTGTGTGCTTTAAGATTCCCTGGGTCTGAGTAGGCCTCAGCACTATCTCTTCCTCGGCCTTCCTGGCACAATTCTTGGGCACAGGTGCTCTGTCTGTTACGCCTTCATGGAAATGAGACCATGCAGTCCAACTGCTCTAGCTCCTCCAAGACTAGTGGTGATCCTTCAGGCTCCCCAGTAGCTTATGCACATCTAGAACTCTAACATGTAGGTGCTCTGGGTTTACAGTTTAACTCTGCAGGGGCACAGGATAGTGAAGCCAACAGACACACAGACAGTTTGCATAGGATTCTAAAACAAAACACTCTTTACTTAGGGCTGGTCCACACTAACCCCGCAGTTCGAACTAAGATACGCGACTTCAGCTACGTGAATAGCGTATCTTATTCCACGTGGTCCACGTGGCACAGGCAGGCTCCCCCGTTGACTCCGCGTACTCCTCTCGGCGAGCAGGAGTTCCGGTGTCGACGGGGAGCGGCTCTGGGATTGATTTATCGCGTCTAGACAAGATGCGATAAATCGATCCCAGAAGATCGATTGCTTACCGCCGAACCTGGAGGTAAGTATAGACATACCCTTAGATAGCACAAGTTAAACACCTCTAGACAAAATGAGAGAGACACTGTACACATTTCCTTGCCCACCATTCTGGAGCATTCTTTGGGCATAGGACAGAGTCCTCTGGGGTATCCAGGAGCCTTTCTCCTTCAATTCATGGCTTTGTCCACAAATCAAACAGTCTCTCTCTCTGCTCCATATCAGCTTGTTTCCTTTGACCTTGGCTGGTCCCACAGTTAAACAGGACCCTACTCCCCACCCACCCACACGCTACAAAAGTATGCCCCTCTGCCTTGCCCAAAGTTTCCTTTCCCTGATCTTGGGTTTATATGTTTGGTTCCTTTGTTCTGCTATTGGATTTTTTACTTTCCACTCCCTGCAGAGAAGTTGGAGAAATTAGTTCTCCTAGCTTCAGCCAGTCCATTGTCCCAAGCTGTTTCCACCTGAATAGGCGACCGTTAAGTTCTAATGACCCACCACTGTATCTGGTGAGAGGGGGAAATGCTACAGCCCTGACAGCAGATGGCTGACTCCACATTCATGGAGGCATTCCATGCTAATGTGATTTCATATCAACTGGAATTTATAAGTCGTAAGGCCAAGCGGGACCCCTGTGATCACCTCTGGCTTAACAGAAACACAGGACTTCCCTAGGGCATATCTTTCAGAAAAATGTCCAATCTTGATTTTAAAATTGCCTGTGATGGAGAATCCATCATAATCCTTGGTAAATTGTTGCAATGATTAATTACCTTCACTGTTAAAAAATTGCACCTTATATCCAGTCTGAATTTGTTTAGCTTCAATTCCCAGCTACTGGATCTTGTTATGTCTTCGTCTGTTAGACTGAAGAGCCCATTACCAAATGTTTGTTCCCCACGTAGGTACTTATAGACTGATCAAGTCACCTTGACCTTCTCTTTATTCAACTAAATAGATTGAGCTCCTTAATTCTATCACTGTAGGGCATGTTTTCTAATCCTTTAATCACTCACCCATCTTCTCTGAACCCTCTCCACTTTGTCAACATTCTTCTTGAATTTTAGGCACCTGAACTGGACACAGTATTCCAGTAGTGGTCACACCAGGGTCAAATACATAGGTAACAGAACCTCCCTACTCATACTAGAGATTCCAGTTCATATAACCCAGGGTCATATTAGCCCATTTGGCCACATCATTGCACTGGGATCTCATATTCAGCTGATTATCCCTCATGACTCCAAAGTCTTATTCAGTCACTGCTTCCCATGGTAGAGTCCATCATTCTGTAAGTAAGGCCTACATTTGTTCCTAGATGTATAACTTTACATTTGGCCTTACTAAAACACATTCCGTTTGCTTGCGCCCAGTTTACCAATCAATCCTGCTTACTCCATGGCCTGCCCCCTTCATTATTTACCACTCCCCCAATCTTTGCATCATCTGCAACCTCAGTGATGATTTTCTGTTTTTTTCGAGGTCATTGATAAAAATGTTACTGAGTATAAGTCCAAGAACCAATTGTTGATTTGTGGACAGATTCCCCAAATTGTCACAGGACCAACAAGTTATTTGATGTTTTTTAGTGAATGGGAGATCCGTAGTATGAACAAATCTCCATGATCATTTTCTATCTTTTCCTCTATGATTGACTTGTTCCTGCTTGGGGAAAAGGCAATTCTGAACATAATTATAGCCTCAGTCTAGCTGTAAAAAATCTCTGGGGTTTTATGCATGCTCTTTCTCTGTGCTATATTAAAGCATGCTGAGTGCCACTCTAATTTGCTCCAACCTTCTACCACCGCCTAAGGTCAATGTGGTATACAGGTGTCAGATCCTTGCCTTTTTTTGCTACCCATTCCCCTGGTGACAGGGAAGGTGTGTGGTGTTTGAGTCCTTGCATCAGCTCTATGTCACCTTTACTCCAAGGCAGTGGTTTTCAACCTTTTTTCATTTGCAGATCCCTTAAAAAAAAATCTCAAATGGTGGTGCAGACCCCTTTGGAAATCTTAGACACAGTCTACAGACCTCTCAGGGGTCCGCAGACCAAAGGTTGAAAAATACTGCCCTGGATTTATCCTCCCTGGGTGGATTGTGCCAAGTTTGTAGTCATAACACTCTCACAGTGTAGCACAAAGCGATGACTCCATGTTCTTTGTACTTAGCAAATCTATGGATTGTTCTGATGTTTCTTTGCCTGTGCTATGGAGGCTCCTTTTTAGGATCAGTAAAAAGAGCTCTAAAATCATGGTTGGGGGGTTATAAGTGGCTAGGGTGGGGGGAGCCTTTGGGGAGGGTGAAGAGGCATGAGCAGTGGGGGCCTCAGGGGAGGGAGCAAAGAGGTGCAAGCAGTGGGCATGGAGGGCCTTGGGGAGTGGGGGCCAAGTGGGAGTGGGACCTGGGGTGGAGTGGGGGTGGAGCATGGGCAGGGCCTCAGGGAGGAGGCCGAGTGGGGGCGGGCCTTGGGGCAGAACAGTGTGCTGCCCCGCTCCCCCCAAATCCCCCACTTATAGGGTGCTTCCAACATTCATGCCCAGCCTCCCCAAATGCAGGAGTCATGCACTGCCCATGTCCCAGACTGACCACCCCATCTTAGACAAGGGCGATCCTCCTTATGCAGCAGTCTCTTCATTCTTTGATCTTCTGTTCTGAGCATAGAATACAGAGTCAGAAACCTCCGTGTTTTAATGCCGGTTTTGAAACTGACTCCCTTGGTGGTCTTTGCAGTCAGTTATTACCCTTTCATCTTGAGTTTTCCCTCACTTTTAAACCAACACAGATCTTGTTCTTGTCACTGAGAGGATTATTAGTTAATATTTTAAAGCATCTTTAAAAAGAAAGGCACAATTATTACTGTGCTGTGTCTAAGAGTTTGTTGGGGTTTATAGGTAGTGTTTTGCCCGCTGTGGGGTGGGGGAGATACTGTGTACTTACATTTATGGTGCCACTCGGTGTTCTACCGTTAATCTTAAATCATAGTTACAGTTCTTCAAAGTTATCCATGCCTCCTGTTTCTTAAATTTGACAGGCTGAAGGGGCCTTTTTAATGACAATAGTGGTAGTTCTTGGACTGTGTTTCCCAGAATGTTAGACATCTAATTCTGGGTTAGCTCTTTGATAATATATCCAAGGGACTCCAGTGCTTCATTAAAGGTGACCCGTAGGGCTGAGTGGTAGCAGGCAGCCTGTTATTTTTCTCATAATAGCTGTTCGTTTGGATTTTGTACAGGCTGCTCTACTGCTGTTATACTGGAGCGAAGTGGCTTGCACAGGGATTCATGAAGGGTGAATCAGTGGAATGTGGCTCATAGTATTTAAAAATCCACCCCCCCGTCAAAAAAAGTGTCAATTAAAGCCATAGTTTCAAATAACATTACTGTGTTTCATTTTTTATGTCTATATCAGTTTCTTTAATGTATTTGTTCTGTTTTGATCTCAGACTGCCATGAGCTCAGCAAGCATATGATAGGCATTATAAAACTCCATCCCACCATCAAGCACTAAACCGCTGCTTACTACACCAGTCCCTGTAGTAAGGACGTGACATTGTTAAGGAGACTACCAGCCAGCATAAAAATGGGGCATGAATTCTTTGATCCAGACTGTGCTATTAAGCCACTGATTCCACTGCATGGGAATAAACCACAGCTGCTTTGCAGTAGGACTCCCCCGAGGATTACAAGACGGCTCAACCAGAACTCCTCTGAGAATGCAGAGTGAATCATGCTCTTCCTCCCAAAACTAGAGCAGCTGACTGGCCTGAAAGGAAGTTGGGGCTGTGACCACAGGTGCTGACTTTGTGATTTCCCTGGTGGGTGCTCGACCCCTGCCCCACCCCAGACCCTGCTCCCACTCTACCCCTTCCCCCAAATCCCCACCCCTTCCCACACCCACCCCGCCTCCTCCTCTGAGCACGCTCCACCTCTCTTCCTCCCCCCGCTGAACAGCTGATCACCGGCAGGTTGGAGATACTGTGGGGGAGGAGCTGATTGGGGCCCCGCTGGTGTGCAGGAGGCAGAGGGGGGGACTGGGAGAGAGGGAGAAGCTGATCGGCAGGGCTGCCAGAGCACCCGCTATTTTTTTTCCGTGGGTGCTCCAGCTCCCTTATTCCCTTATGGAAGGGGAACATCACTGGTGGTGCTAGACTAGCACAGTGCCAGGGGTGCATATGGGAGGGAACGCTCGTTGTACACACTTCAAGGCACATTGTTCACACGCATAGGCCAAGCCCTCATCTGACCCTTTGTGGGTTGTTTCTACACTGTCTCTGACTACTTCCAACAATCTGTCATTGCTATTTTACAATTATTTTACACCATTGAAGACTTCAATGAAAACTACCATACTGATTATTTAAAATTTCACTTAGCTTATAGGTGTTGTCACATTGATTTTCAACATGACATAGTTCAGTAAAATGACTGAAGTCAGCCTCTGAAAATCAGCGCTTTATATTTAGCACCAGAAGAGTCCACACTATAAAAACAATCAAAGTTACAATCGCCTTAAATTAAGCAAATAAAAAAAAAAGGTTTTACCAAAATTCATGTTAAACTTACATAAATCCCAAAGCAGTGGCTTATTTTCTGCTCCAATTTCAAAATGTACAAGAAGGCTTATTTGGAAATACACACCAGGCTACCTCAGTTAAATAACTGCCACTAGCACCATCATTTCTTCTATATACTTTTTTAAAGCAAAGAGATGAACACTGTATTTTTCTAATAAAGTAGTTTAATAAAAAATGTATCTGTTGTACAATAAATTTAGGCTTGATCCCAACCGTGGAATTTTATTTATTTATGTGCTGAACAGTTTAAGGCCACCAGATTAGGAAGGGGAAAATTTAATATTTTATAAACTGCTACTGTTAAAAGCCAAATAATTGTCTTTAAAAGCAGGCATCAAAGAGCCCAAAACAGACACAGATGCAGTCCACATCTTTGCTTAACCATTAACTACAATTATTCTATTCTTTGTGTGACTTCATTAGTCTTCTTTAAAAAGTTGTATTGAATCTTTAGGCAATTAGAATGAATAATTATCCACATTCTGTATAGCAGGAATGTTAAAAGTGTCTATTCTAATTTATGGGCTGTTAAAATATCAGATTTTCAATCTAAAGTGTTAACAGTTCAATTTGAAATTTTGCTACACTTGTTGCCATTAAATAGGTCACAGTCTTAGATACTGCAGTATTTCCCTACATTTAGAAGAGACATTAAATTGTAGTATCTGGGAAGGTGTTGTGTGGTAACCGTGGGTAAGTGTTGAGTTTTTAATTACACCTCCTTGATATGTTTTAAAATGTATTTGATGTGGAACTTTTTGTAGCATTTAAAATGTGCTCTCTTCTGTTGGAACTCTGTAATTTGCAGATACCAAACTCTTTCTATTACTTTTGCTTGAGCAGTTACCTGAGCAATATTTTAAATATTAATATTTTAGATGTTTAAAATGATGCAGTTCAAGTATATTCTAATTACTATACACATTTCTGAATACTGAATGGAATTTATGTAAATAGATGTAATAGATTTCAAACAGAGGTGTATAGGAATGCATATCACAATGTAGTGCAACCAGTTTTGTTTATAATATTTGTTTAGCATAGTTTACAAATAACATACCATACAGAAAAAGAGAAAGATATCCTGACTGCTACAATGTAATATAGTACTAGAGTTAAGCCCTATATAACAGCCAACTATCATTCGTTATTTGATTTTCAAACTACTCCTAAACTGTACCTCTCAAACCCAATTCTTTAAAAACAACTTAGCTCCATGAACCACATTCATTGCCAGTTTAGTTCTCTGAGCACACATGTATAAATTACCTAATTGCAGAAACATAATATGTTCCTAGAAACGATTGTTAGATGAAGGATGAACTTGTGACTAAGGGACAGGTCTGAGAGACAGGAAATTTGGCTTCTGCTACTAAAGCTGCTCCAAAGCTCCAGTGTGATTTTGAGCAGGTCACTCTATTTGCCCGTGTCTCCATTTCTGTAAAATGAGCAACACCTCCCTTCCCTCTCCTGTGTCATCCACCTCTCTACCTTGTCATCCAGCTGGAGGCTGCTGCTGTTAGCAGTTGCCACAATGCTCCTTCTGGGCCCTCCCCTGTTCCAAGAAGGCTCTACTCCTCCCTTGACTCAATGTTCTTCCCAGGACAGGCTATTCTGGGCAGGGTCGGCTCTAATGTTTTTGCCAAGCAAAAAAAAAAAACCCAAACGCTGCCCCCCAAACCAAAAAAACCACCCCCGCAATGCCTGCCGAAATAACTACTCCCCCCCACACCGCCTCTCCCACTCAGCGCCGGTGGGGAGGGCGGCATGCCCGCGGCCCCGTTCCCCAGGCCGGCGGGGAGGCTCCCGGCTGGAGCACCAGCGGGGAGCGAGCGGGGCATCCCCGCAGCCCCACTCTCCCCGGCCGGAGCGCCGGTGGGAAGGGCGGCATGCCCACAGCACCGCTCTCCCAGGCCGGCGGGGAGCGAGGGCGGCATGCCCGTGGTCCCGCTCTCCCTGGCCAGCAGTGTGAGAGGGTGGCATGCCTGCGGCCCTGCTCCCCCGGCCGGGGTGCCGACGGGGACGAGCACCGCCCCCCTGCGGCTTACCGCCCCAGGCACGTGCTTGCTGCACTGGTGCATGGAGCCACCCCTGATCCTGGGGATGCCGTATTCAGCCTCTGTGCTCTCTCATGAAGTTCAGCATGCAGAATGCCATATACTCACACATCAACTCACACCCAAATCTTGGGAGTTTTTTTCACTCTCTATAGTCTATTCGTATTCAAGAGAAGCAGAGTCACTTTTTTGTGCTAGTTCAGGAGAATGGTTGGTACTTATTATACTAATCGTTCTTATTAGGGCAGTTCCTAAGAGCCAACCAAGAATGGGGCCTCATTGTGCTAGGCACTGTACAAACACAGAAGATGGTCTCTGCCTTGAAAAGCTTACAAATGAAATAAACAAGAAAGCCATAGGGTAGGAAAGTGGATATCAACACACAAACAGAGCGAACAATGTAATGGCAGCAAATGTTAGTTTCATGATTTGGCAGTGGGGATAAGCTAAATGGAAAAGAAAAGTGAAGGAAGAAGTGTTTTAACCACTAGATGTTTTATAGGATATTCTCATGTGGGTCTCCTTCAATCTCTCCAATGGAAGATGTTCCACTTTAATTAAATATTAATTGGATGAGAGAAAGAATGTCTCTATAACCTAGTGGCTAGGGTACTCAACCGAGAGGTGACAGATCCCTGTTCAAATCCTCATTGGGCAGAGTGAGTGGTCTAACCACTAGGTTAAAGGTTATAAAGGAGATTCTCCTTCCCCTCATTTGTGTAGATCGAGTTGGTCTCTGAACAGACCTATTGGATGGGGCCTCACGCGCAGGTTAGGTGGAGGAGTGGCAGATTGCTAGCAGAGATAGGTCCCTTCCTGCACCTGAGCTTAGGCACCTGATATGGGCAGGACTTAAGACACACCCCTCTCATTGGCACCTCACACTGGCTAGCTTAGGTGGTTCCCTGCCTAGTGTGATAGCATTCTAGGGTACCTATCTCCCCCCCTCCCATTAATTGTTTAGGGAGCATAGGTACCTAATTCAAGTTGGAGGGATTGCAGTGTTGTTCCTGTGATTTTCTAGGCACCTAAAAGTTAGACATTGCAATGCTCGAAGTCCCTTTGTGGATCCAGGCCCTAGCCTCTAATTGCTAACTAACCCAGATTCCTCAGTCATGATTGCTGTGTAAGTATCTAAATAGATTAGAATAGCGGACACCCCGATGTTTACAAAACAGAGTGTTTTAAAGAGATAAAAAGAAACACATTAGCAATCTTCATATAAAAGGATAATTTAGCTGTGTGTACCTGAGTTACTTATCTCTCCCCTCAAAATACTCAGTTTCATCTGGCTATCTAAAGAGCAAGGCTCTGAATTGCCACTACTCGGGCTCAGTACATTTGTTAAAATCCTCATGATGTCATCCAACATGGTGATATCACTTTATGAAAGTACCAACCTTAGGGCAGAGAACACAGGAAAAGCAACAACACAGAACAGGGCAGGATCATGCTTTTCACAAAACAGCTTGTGTCATCAAACCACCAGACTTACCAGATGATCTGGAGACAGGTGAATACTTCAGTGATGGCAGCCACACAAAGCTGATTGAACCTATTGCACTCTTCTGTAACAAACATGTCTTTTCAATCCCAGCTGTGGTAATATAGTGATCGCAGCATGAGACCAACTCATTATAATTGTGTGATACATCAAGATATATACCTCTGCCTCCCTGACAAATGTCTCCAACATGACTTGTTAGCTTCTGCAATGATCAAGTGGCTATTAACGATTAAACTGTGTTAACCTTTTCAAAAATTAGAAGAGCATGAATGTAACTGGAGGTACAATGGCTTCCTGAACACTAGAGCATACGGGTAAAAGATCATCCGACTGAGACATTGGTAATGGAGGTATTATTTATTTAGTATGTCTGAAGTGTATGTGAAAGACGGAGTCCCAGTCTGGAATGCCTCCTTTCTGTGTGATTGCTTCAGCTAAGCTACAAAAAAATGGGAGAGAAGAAAAAATCTACCAATATGCTGCAAAATATCAGGCAAGTTCCTAACAATGTAATCTAATAGATGTAACACAGGGCTAGAAGTCGGGAAAAGCTCGGTTCAACCCTACTTCTTCCAGTTTGGGTTATAATCTGAGCTCAAATCCATAGTGACCAAGCAATCGTATCAGAATAAATCATCCTCCATAATTTGGGACATTCAGATTTGTGGTTCATTTTTGGGTCCATTCATCAGAGACTATATACAATATTTAATATAGTTCTTCACTGAACAATATATGTAAAGATATAAGAACATAAGAATGATCATACTGGGTCAGACCAAAGGTCCATCAAGCCCAATATCCTGTCCTCTGACAGTGGCCAATGGCAGGTTCCCCAAAGGGAATGAACAGTTTATCATCAAGTGATCCATGCCCTGTCACCCAATCCCAGCTTCTGGCAAACAAAGGCTAGGGACACCATTCCTGCCCATCCTGGCTAATAGCCATTGATGGACCTATCTTTCATGAATCTATCTAGCTCCATTTTGAACCCCGTTATAGTATTGGCCTTCACAACACCCTCTGGCAAGGAGGTCCAGAGGTTGACAGTGTGTTGCGTGAAAAAATACTTTCTTGTGTTTGTTTTAAACCTGCTGCCTATTAATTTCATTTGGTGGCCCCTTGTTCTTGTATTATGAGAAGGAGTAAATGACACTTCTTTATTTACTTTCTCTATACCACTCATCATTTTATAGACCTCTATCATATCCCCCCTTAGTTGCCTCTTTTCCAAGCTGAAAAGTCCCAGTCTTATTAATCTCTCCTCATACGGAAGCCGTTTTATACCCCTAATAATTTTTGTTGCTCTTTTCTGAACCTTTTCCAATTCCAATATATCTTTTTTGAGATGGGATGACCACATCTGTACACAGTATTGAAGGTGTAGGTGGACCATGGATTTAAATAGAGGCAATATGATATTTTCTGTCTTATTATCTATCCCTTTCTTGATGATTCCCAACATTCTGTTCACTTTTTTGACTGCCATGGCACATTGAGTGGATGATTTCAGAGAACTATCCACAATGACTCCAAGATCTCTTTCTTGTGTGGTAATAGCTAATTTAGACCCCATCATTGTATATGTATAGTTAGGATTATGTTTTCCAATGTGCAGAAAAATATAGCAGAAAATGTTCTCGCAAGTTGCCAAACCAGGGGTATAGGATATTATTCAGAAATGTACTGGCAAAGACGAAATCAGAACCACTTAAACTATTATACAAGAGGGCTCTTTGTTTACAGATAAAAATAATCTGTAGGATTCCAGTAATAAACAGGCAATAAATCCAAATTATATATAAAACAATGACTGAGTCCAACAATATTCACTACACTTTGCTTAGTCTACAATGAAAACATCCTCTGGACTGCTTGCCTGCTGTGTCTGTCTGAGCACCCAAGGAGGAGATTAGAGTTAGGATTTTAGTAAATTTCTTATAATTTACACCTTGAGCCCTGCATCCCTTGGTGGTGAGGGGAAATCTTGGGAACAGAAGCTGGCTGATTCCTGCATGAAGAGAATCCCTGTCAACTGAGATAATCAGCCCCTCTACAGCTGCTGAAGAGTCCAAAACCATCTCTGAACTGGAGGATCATTCTCCGAGCTGTGAGTGCTCCATCTTTTGGTTAGATGGTCAGGGAAAGTGTTTGGGAGACGCCCTCCCTCCCCCATTCCCTGAACTGTGTCCTCAAGTCAGGGGGTAAAGGTCTGGGGATTTTATTATCTGCTGCCAATTAAACCTGTGGAGGGATTTACCATATTATCCCATGTGAGAGTCTTTTTGTGCTGTATTGAACCCAGTCAGCCAAGTTGCTTTGGTGATTCAGAAGATATCATTGTCACAGATCATTAAGGGCCCCCTACAATGCATGCATACCAATGGGACACTAAATTTTACTCTTGCTCTATCAGGTCACATGACTGGGAAATTTAGTGTGGGCACTGGTGACCCTGAGAGTAGTGTTTTATGTTCTATTTACTGTTATGTTATGTTATATTTACTTTGTTTTATATAATTACTCTGTTGAATATCTACTGTGTGTTTATTGGGTATCTCCAACTATCTGGCAAGTAAGTGGAGGGGGGGGGTTATCCTGTGGTTAGAATTTTCCCTCCAAGCTGCCCTGGTGACCCTGCCAGGAAGTAGTGAGGAGGGTGAGGACAACACCAACAAATTCATATGGGCAGAATATAAGGAAATTACACCCTGCTGGGCTGGAGGTGGGATCCAGATGAACCCAGGCCTGTCCATCAAAATCTGTAAGGAGGTAAAGGAGGCTCTAAAGGAGGTAAGTAGGTGAATGGCATGCAATATAAAATTGAAGGCGCATAGAATATTTGCAAAGTCTGACTTCCATTAAAGGTGCTTCTGTCACATTACTCAATATCTGTAAGTAATTCATGGTCTTCCCACAATAACTGGCAAAAGAACCATCTAAATGATTATGTCCTAATTAACACTTTTTCCCCTCAAATCAGTTTTTGTGTGTGTTAGGAATCACCTATTAAAAAAGTGCAGGGGTCAATGAAGAAATTGAAATAAGGAAAACAAATCAAGAAAATCCAGAGAGAGAGAGAGAAGCACAGAAAGAAACTAGAAACAAGCCAGTCTAGAAACTGTGGTTGCTCTTCTCTCACTATTACTAAAATATCTTCCATAAAGACTCAGAATTTGTGAGAGAAAGGAGGGGGCACAGTCGATTCAGAGATAAAAGGAATTCAGAGATTCAGTTCCCCCCTTCACATGGGAGTGCACATGCACACACTTCCTAGCTCTGAACTTGACCCAAAACTATCAGCAAAACAAAAGTTTTCTTCCCCCTCCTCCTTCTCTATGCCTGATAAAGGGAGTTGCTCAAACGTCTGGGCTGGAAAATATCACAAAAACAACAACTACTAATACTCCTCAATCCGTATGGAGACTCCAGGGACTCTAGATGGAACCTGATGCCTGGGAACCCCACAACGGGGGTGTGAGAGCCAATATCAAGAATCACCAGGCAGTGAAGGAAAAATAACAGCCCCCACAACAATGCATGTCACATGTCTTTACTTAAGGATTGCTTTATTTCCAGACATATCTTTCAAACCCAGATCAACTCAAACTACCAGGCAATAGCCACCCAAGACCTTTCCAGTTGTAGGCAGCTGGGAAGACAAAAAACCACAGTGTTTCCCTGTGACAGCCTCCTTTACCACCCCTTCACCTTTTATTACCCTGCCCAGCTCAGCCATGAACCCAGTAATCTGTTACATGCCAGAGCACCTTTATCCCTGGTCACAGGATGATTTACATTGCATGGAGACCTCTCATATCAGTGTGTGTGTTCTGGGGTCAGGTCCACTATTTTCCTCCAATTATATATTTTACATATTCCCTTCAGATACTTCAGTCAAGTTCCCAGAAGTTTAGGAAAATATTTGGCCATGAAAAGAAAGGAGAGAAGGGGACGGTAGCTCTTTTCCTTTCACACTGACACGACCTTAACATAAATGAGGATGTTTACTAATTCACCCTTTCCCCCCTACCCACTGCATCTGTCTAGCTGGGCTAAACCTGGGTTATAAATATTGAACAACTCCTAGAAACGCTATCTAATAGGGAATATGGATGGAGGAAGGGAATGGGAAGGCCAGTTTTGTGGGATGAGGGATCTGAATATTATCAGCACAACACCACTACACTGCTAAAAAGAACTGCTAGTATATCACCCTATGGCACACTACATAGCTCCACCAACAAGACTTGGTGTTGTGGTGGGCAGAAGCAGGTACAATAGCTAGGAATATCCAACTCACTGTCTTTACCAAAGCAGTTCAAGCAGGATAGATCAATTGAAGGTGGAAATATCTCAGGCATAACACTTTTCCTGAACTGAGACATAAATTTAATACCATAATACTTATATGTAAATTAAAAATAAGAGGACAATACTAAAACTATCAGCTAAAAATTACTTTAGTATTGTAGCATATTATTTTCCCAAGCATAAAGTCAGATACATTGAGAAAAAAATTATATAAATCCTCTAGGTAATAAAGAGTGGAATTTAAAAAATTGGGAATTAAAAAAACGTACTGCTTTAAAATGCATGTTGATACGCCACAATTTTTATCGCAGAGTAAATAAGTACTTTTTAATCTGAGGGTCCCGCCAGGTAATTGTATCAGTAATAATGAAATGACATTGAATGTTTTTTTTAAGTACCTTTGAGAAAAAGATAGAAACAAATAATCAGTTTACAGTTGCTGTTTCTGGAGTTGTGACTAATTCAAATGGTACGTAGCAGTGTGGAACAGAACACAGCTAGGGTTCCTAAAGAGATTTGTCTGAATAAGGACTGAAGAAATGGACTTCTACTCTGTGATGCTGTATGATTGCAATATGACCATGTATATTATTGCTACCACTGTTATACAATTGCAACAAATCTTATACAAAGCATATCATGTAAGGGGTCAATGGAAAAGGTAAGATTTGCTACATAGGTTTATATCCATGTGTCATCACTGTATCTGAAGTTATTAATATTGGCTATATAGATAGATATCCCAAATGTGTTTGTTCCTAGGGTAACACCCACAAGATAAAAAATCTACTTTGAAGCCAGACAGCTTTGTGTTGATAGACCATCAAAGGCAATTGACTCTCACAATGGACCATAGAAGAAACTCATTCTGCCCGGATGGTTCTTCCTGCAGATGCCAATAGCTTGCCTCTGTAAGTCAGCAAGCCATGTAAGTGCTGGAATGCCTAAGGAGACTGCATTTTTGACTTCTTGTTAACCAGTGTGTTGAGACAGCATAGGCGCCAACTTCTGCTAGCACTGGTGGGTGTTCGACCCTCCCGTGCGCTGCCCTGACTCCACCCCTGTCCCGCCCCCATTCCAACCCTTTCCCCAAAGACCCTGCCCCAACTCCCCCCACTCCCTTCCCCTATTCCAACTCCTTCCCCAAATCCCCGCCCCGGCCCCACTTCTTCCCCACCTCCTCCCCTGAGCACGCCACATTCCCACTCCTCCCCACTCCCTCCCGAAGCTTGCTACACTGCCAAACAGCTGTTTGGCGACGGCAAGCTCTGGGAGGTAGGCGGAGGAGTGGGAACACGGCGCACTCAGGGGAGGAGGCAGAGACGAGGTGGGGCGGGGAGGGGAGGGGAGAAGAGGGGAGCTTGCCGGTGGATGCAGAGCACCAACTAATTTTTCCCCATGGGTGCTCCAGCCCCAGAGCACCCACGGAGTCGGCGCCTATGTGTGACAGAAGTTTACTTTTGTTACTAGATTGGTATATCTAATAATAGAATAACCACCAGTTTGGGGTGACTCTGCCCTATTTCTCAGCACTTTGTCCTGATCCCGGTATTCTCAGCTGTGACCCACTGAGGCACGGTGACATACTGATTACCTGATGGTGCGATACATACAAAGGTGATCCTGAATATGTTCCAGTTCCCTGAAGATGAAGACTGGGGGGTTTCATATCCAAGCAAATTTTGTGATTTTTGGTTATATGAGGCTCATTTTAACTTGTTGAAACCACATATCTCTCTTCCCCAGTCATCTGGGACTTAACTTTTGCTAACACTTTAGTGGCAATACACTTGCTAAGTCTTCAGGAACATCATCACGTGACCTGGTGGAACTCTTTTAAGCTCACTGGGAAGGAAGGAGATGCAGAGGTGGGTCCCATTGCACCAGCTGGGGTCAAAAAGCTGGGAATGGGAGACTGAGAGCAGAGGGCCAGAGCTTCCTCAGTCTCCTATTTTAGGCATGGGGGAGCAGGAACTGTGAGGGAGCTGTAATAAGTGGGGGTAGGGGAGTTAGAGAAAAGTCTCTATAAAGGTCAGTGGAGTACATGACCTGGAGAGAAAATACAGTATTACTATACCTCAGGTGCTCAGATATAGTAGTGGTGGAATCCACATGTATTGCTAGGAAGACATTGTTCTCTCTGTTCTGCATTTTATTAATTTGGTATCCTTTTTCTCAACCTGAATTCTAAATAGTTTGTACCAAAACAAGACAGGCAGAGAGTAACTTGGCTTCATTAAGGGCTTGTGAACACAGGGAGTTTTTCCAGAATAACTCTACATCTGGATCCCTGATTCAGGAATAAGCAAGTTCACACATGGAGTTAAACAGGAATTTTAAATTCACACCTTACTTTATTCTGGATTAATTTTCATGCATAGAGAAGCCCTAAAGAGCCATCACTGATGGGATATTGTTTCTGGGAAGTTCTGCCTTGGAAGATTTGCCAAGAAAGAACAGCTCACATTGTTCTGAATTCAAAATTAAGGCTGGTTCTACCAAAAATGTCTTTCTGCCAAGACACTAAAGCGTATTTGACCAGTTAGTGGAGTTCCTATTGGGGCCATCTAGTCATTGTACCTATGCTGATGTTCTATACCATGATACTGAATTGTATACTCATGTTGTCTAAACACAAAGGTGATATAAAGAAAAGCCACCATATGCTTTCACTCCTAGCAGCTGTGCTACATTGGTCTCAGCTAGAAGTTCCTCTTTGCATATTTTACACAGAACATATGGGACAATTGGACATTGTAATCCCAACATGTCTTTTATTATGATTAAAACAGAACCTTAAATTTCATTTCTGAAGTTGGAACTGTGTTGCTAGTTATTAGATAAAATGCAAAGATCATTTGATTTTGTTTATTATATATATTATATAGTTTAACTATATGCAGACAACTAATGTCCAGAGGACAGGACATTTAAAATGCATTTTAGTTAACATAATGGATTTTTCAGAAATAAAAGGGTGCACAGAGTAATGTGTGTAATGATTTCCCCATACAAATGGATAGTCAAAAGAATAAAAACTCAAAAATATTATTTAGTCAATGCCATAGATGTTCATGACACTTTATAGATGACTAGGATGTCAGATCCCTCACATTGGGAATTTACAAATTAGGGTCCTACTCCCACTGAAATCAACAGCAAAACTCCCACTGACTACAAAGGCAGTAGGCCTGGGCTTAGACGAGAAACAACACAGAAAGAGATTACAATAAGGAAAGGATAGGCGATATGAGAAATGAGGGCTACAAAGGGTAAAACAGGATGTCAGAAAGAAGCTTGTAATCTGCTTCTGCTTCCACTGAAGTCAGTGGGAGTCTTGCCATTAGCAAAGGGAATCGAATTTTTCCCACATGCAAAGAGTTAAAGATTAAGCAAAGAAGATATGGCCTGTTTCAAAGAATGCTGTATTTCTTTTCACAGCACTGTTTTGCTGTACATGTTTTCCATAGCATTAAACATGCTGATAACATTTAGTGCTAGGATATTTAGTGCTAAGAGTGCATGAGTATGGCACACCCAAAACTAAAGAGATGCAGATAAACTTCTCTCAAGTGGAACAGTCTCTGCACTCATCTCTACCATCTTGTGTCCTCCTTCCACGCAGCTAGGAAAATCGTTCATTTTGTGTTAGTAGCCATAAACATATTAAATAAATAACTATTCCCCCCAGTAGTTTGAGTCTCGAGAAACACATTTTTTCTGTGTTGTATCATAGCTCCTTATAACTCCTGTTGTTATATTAATATGAACAAGGCCAATGCACCATCTATTTATAGTGGTATAAACAATGGTGAAGGGCTCCCGGTAAGGCAAAGTTCGCTCCAGGAAATCTGCTGGCTCAGCAGTTCCACTTTGAGATTTGGGTGGCAGAGTTCCTATGGAGCCCTGTAAGTTAAAGTTCCCTATCCCAGGCCCAGCGTGATAGAGACAGAACCCCCCGTCCTGTCCTTCACCGGGTGAACTATCCCCACCAAGGTGCAGCGAGTTTAGTATACAAAAGAATGTGTGTTTCATATTCCCAGAGCCACCTTTGCTGGGTTTTGTCCATAGTTCATTCAGATTGCCAGCAACCTATACATTGCATTGTTAGACCTACTAATAAGAAATATATTCTGTACCCACCACTGAATTTCCCTCAAAATTATATAAACATTTAACAAGTAGAATGCTGGAATTTTTTATATATTATATCAAAAGAGACTACATACAGTAGTATCAAAATAGTGACAAAATCGAAATATTTTCTTTGTCAGAAAACATGTTCTAATTTTAACTTTCATTTTATATATGATCCCATAAAATTTACACAGGGAGAAATTAAATGTATAAAATGATTTATAGGTGGATTAAAAAAAAAAGCTTGCAGTTTCTTAGTTTCATACATCTTCATGAAAACTGTGATAAATTTCTGTAACCTAAATTGCTTACCCAAGTTCTACAGAAACAGGATAAACAGAGCAAGCAATTATCTGTAATAAACTTTTTCTTTAATACAGTGGCACTCACACCTTTGTAAGGCACATGTATTAATCCATCTTGTGCTGTATCACACAGTCAGAGTTTGTATGCTAATCCCACACATTTCTTGCAGTTGTGCAGAAACTATTCTCTGAAGAAAGATAATCCAGTCATAAAACACTGAGGGAATGTATTCCATAAAGCTCCAAGCTGTTCCTTTTGCATAATGCTGCTTTTCCCCCACAAGCATTCTCCAACTCTACAAAGTTCCTTCTTTAACCATGTCAATTGAATTGTTTCAAAATTCAGCTTTCACAACTCAATTCAGACATGGATTTAACCAGTCAATGCTTTCTGAGTGGCAAACCAAGGATAGAAAATGATTTCTATTCTACATTTAAGAGCATTTGGTGCCTTTCACAGCAGCCACCCAGACATGTTCAAATCAAATCACCATGAACTGTGTTAAAGCAGAGTTCTACAATGATTCATACTAAAAATGTTTAAAGGTGAGATTTTCAAAAATGCTAACACCAGTCCCAATGAAGTCAGTGAAAGTTTTACCATTGACTTCAATGTTGTGGTTATTATTTGTACAGTATTGCAATAATGCCCCAGATCCCAAATCATGAACCTCCTGCTCTAGGAGCTTTCAATCCAAGTAGTGGGAGTAGAGTTAGGCCAATACCAAGCACATTTCAAATTCCCACCCTTGAGGCCCAGAGAAAAGTTTTTTTTTGGCTGAAAATGATGAAGTCTCCCACTGAGCTATGGACTCTCCAACTGAGTTTGCTGAAACTCATTCTTTATGGACTGCAAACAAAATTCTGATCTCCTGTGAGATCAAAATTTGGCATGGAAAGGCTACTGAAACAACAACAATGGAGAGAATAAAGAGTAAGGCATCAAGTTGAAGATGAATGTTACATAGATGTATGTGAACATAAATTATGATATTTTACACAACGAATGAATGCAAAATACAGTACTAAAATGGAAATAAAAGAATCAAGAAAAACACACAAATAATTCAGAATAAAATATAGGCCGTATTCTCGAAGAACTGTGCTTAGAAATTACAAGGGTTTCAGAAGAGCAGGAAGATGTATAACATGTACTGCAACATGTAGAAACTATGGGCAGACTCACTGGTGGAATAGTAGTTTTATCCCTTACCTTTGGCAGTTAAAATTAGGAACACAATTTTACACATACAAACATGGCACATGCCTACAGCTGAGAACATAAATGGGGATTTGCGCATATTGGTTGGATGTCTCACTACCTGAATTTCCATACATAAAGCTGGGTTGTGCACATGCAAAATTCCCATGCACAGTTTGAGGCCAAACTTGACAATTTAACATTAATATTATCATCCCACTGACTCTGTGGCTGTACAAACAGACATTACAGTGGGTGGTGTCAGAAATTGAATTGTCAACTGCCAAAAGGCAGGCCACAAAAAGGCACATTTTTGTAGTCACATCAGTAATTGCAGAGAGCTTTTACCCTCCACAAACCAGAACTTTACACTGGCCATTTAGATGACAATGATATAAACACATGCACACTGCATGATACATTACATTATTATAATTATTATGAACTCAGCATTGGCTGTTATCAGGATTCACATAAATTACACTGTAAATCTGCTCATGTAATATACAAAATGCTGCAGCAACTGTCTAATTGGAACAAACCAGTGCTTAATTTGTGCTGGGGCTTGCCAGGACTGAGCACCAGCACCTCTAGGCTTGGCAGTTAATAGCCCCAGCACCTCTGGGCTTGCCGTGTCAGTTATAAAAGTAAAAAAAAGTTGCTTGAGGCCCAGAACCTCTTTCATTATAAATTAAGCACTGGAACCAGCCAAGTGTCCTGCCAGACAAACCAGTCTATACTAACTATAATAGTTTGTGGAGTTTTTTAATGCCTCCGAATTTCAAGTCCATCTGCACCTAAAACCCAAAGGCAAAGGTTTGTAGGACAAAATGCAAACCCAGTGAACTTTAGTGTTCCATTACAAAACTGATGAAACTGTGAGCAAGGCATTAAACACCCAAAACGAGCCTGACCATAAATAAGATTAGAAACCACAGTACTACAAATACTGCCATAATCCCAGGTCTGATCAGTACTCCCAATCCAAACCTAAATGTACTCTATCAGAGAATCCAGGAACTGTATCTGGATTGATCTCTCTGCTAGCTGTGCTTTAATTTTGCTGTGTGACAGGGTCCATTTCTGGAACAATTTGGCTAAGCGAGCACACACCTCACAGGGCCTCGCAGCATCCCAGAACTTTTACTCTTGATATCTCAGAGAAAATGTTCTGCATTGAAACCAGAGCCTTACTAGTGTTGGATCATGAACTATCATAAAATAAAGCTTCGTGTTAGATATGGGGATCTCTTTGCACTGGGTTCTGGGGCTCGGCCTTCCCATATTGCAATGTGGTATTAGGAAATTCTTGATGCACTCTGATCACTGGTTACTTGTAATATGTGTACAGTCAACAAAGGGATCATTATATCTCTGAATGCTTGACAACACACCCCCAGCATCAAAAATAATGAGTCTGTGTGCACACAAAAAAAAATCACAAGAAGCTTAAAATACTATATTTAAACAAAAAATGTGTTGTCTGCCTTCTGAGTTTTGAACCTTTAGGGAAAACCTCCAGCCCCCAATCTGAGGGATCATTTTCAGGTTGAAAATTATACCTTAAACGTGTAAAGAATTTAGACACAGCATGCAGGCCTCCCCTCTAAGTGCTGCAACGGGAAAAAACTTTAAGCAACAGGGGGAGAGACGGGGAGCATACACAACAGTTCTCCATGCCCAGCTCTGCTCCCTTCACACTTGTGAAGTCTCTACATCAGAATGGCAGAAATAGGGCTTCTGTGTTTTCTGAGACCAGAAGAAGTCAACAGAGCCATTGGTCCCTCCTCCACCTTGTTTGAATTAGTTTTTCTCCTATCTGCACCATTTATCAGAGGGAATTAAGTGACACTGTAAAAGTTTTCCATGCAAAACTCCCTTTAATTTAAACTCCAATACCCCGTATAACTTTTCTGCTGGGTGTTGTCAGCAGCACCAAGGGCTGAGTTCAACAAGCTAGGGGACACTCTTAAAGCTAACAAACACCACTACCTCAAGCTCCCTCCCAGAATTTCTGGGATCACTAAATGCCTTTCCTGGGCACACTCAATTGGCAACACTTCCCCATCTGCAAGCCCTGAGTCTGCATATGAAACAAGGAAAACTTTTACAGCATCAACTTAGGAAAATACTGCAACAACATATCTGTGTGAATGACAAATAAAACACCCCTCCCTAGTAATTTTGGCAGTAGTCAATCAACTCTGTTCCCACATACCAGTGGGTATGTTCAATGTGCAAGTGTCCCTTTACCACATCACTACCCACTTCCCCACCCCCTAAACCTCACTCACAGTTTGGTGTCAGCAGGTAGTGTAATCCCTGAATCCTAGGCGTACTGAGACAGGCCTGTTTCTAGTCGCTTTGGAAGCACTCCCCAGTCCTGCTCTGAGACTCCACCACCTACAGTGATTTCAGGTTTATTTGGTGGCTGGGTAGAAGAAACTTCACCAGATTTCACTCAGCTGCTGTCTTGTGCAGTTTCAAGTTTTCTCTACAATACATCCCAATGAGGAATTAATTCTCATTGTTTCTATTAAAGAGTCCTCTCAACAGTGCAAGATCTACAGTGAAGAAGCACTAGAAACATCTAATACTTTTGAGCCAAATTCTTAGAACACATTCCTCACTCTTCTGAGTTCAGGACCATTACCCAATTGATTTGGAGTTTGTGTATAGTTATGGTGGCTCTCAAAGTGTCACTGGAGGAATTCTGGGTAGAAAGCTTATGCAAATGAAGCCTTGTTTTCATATTTCTCCTGTTCAGCAATAGATGGTGGCAGAGAGATTCTTCCCCTTTAGATGATAGGTTTCAGTGTAGTAGCAGTGTTAGTCTGTGTCAGCAAAATGAAAATAAGAAAGAAAAACTTGTAGCACCTTAGAGACTAACAAATCTATTTCAGCATAAGCTTTCGTGGGTTACTACCCACTTCATCGGATGCATGGAATGAAACATACAGTAGACAGATATTTATACAGTCAGAGAAACATGATAAGGTGGAGGTGCATAGACCAACCTTAAGAGGCTAATTAATTGAGAGGAACCATAACAGCAGGGGAAGAAAAACCTTTGAAGTGATAAACAAGATGGTCACACAGGTGTGAATGAGGATCGTTAATTTAAGGGAAATAGATTCAATTAACGTAATGGCCGAGCCATTCGAGGTCCTTATTTAATCCTGAGGTAATGCAATCTAGTTTGCATATCAATTCGAGTTCAACAGTTTCTCTTTGAAGTCTGCTTTTCGAGTTAATCTGTCGCAACACTGCTACCCTCAAGTCTGTCAGTGAGTGATTAGGGAGGTTGAAGTGTTCTCAACCTCAAGTGAAGGAGAACACTTCAACCTCCCTAATCACTCACTGACAGACTTGAGGGTAGCAGTGTTGCGACAGATTAACTCGAAAAGCAGACTTCAAAGAGAAACTGTTGAACTCGAATTGATATGCAAACTAGATTGCATTACCTCAGGATTAAATAAGGACCTCGAATGGCTCGGCCATTACGTTAATTGAATCTATTTCCCTTAAGTTAACGATCCTCATTCACACCTGTGTGACCATCTTGTTTATCACTTCAAAGGTTTTTCTTCCCCTGCTGTTATGGTTCCTCTCAATTAATTAGCCTCTTAAGGTTGGTCTATGCACCTCCACCTTATCATGTTTCTCTGACTGTATAAATATCTGTCTACTGTATGTTTCATTCCATGCATCCGATGAAGTGGGTACTAACCCACGAAAGCTTATGCTGAAATAAATGTGTTAGTCTCTAAGGTGCTACAAGTTTTTCTTTCTTATTTTCATTCCCCTTTAGAGCATCTAACTATTTGAAGTTCTGGGTAAATCGCTTATGAAGTAGGTCTGTGGCCATTCTTCCCCCTACTCACTAAGAGATGGGAGCAGAGAGTTTTTGGGCAAAGGGCTTATATGTGCCTAGCCATATAGTTTTCCATTATGCTAAGTAACTTTTAAGATTGAAGAATCACCTTCATTTCACATTCAGACTTCTCACTAGGTAAGTATTCTTCTCTAATCAGAGAGAGAGAATTTATTAACTCCAGAAGAATGATATTTCCAGGTTTTATTTTTCAACTTTTGAAAGCTATGCCAAGTTACGGTTACTGTTAGAATTACACCATCTGACCTGTACATACTCAATGAAAATGTTTCTCAAAGGTATAAATTAGTAAGCTTATCTGAGAATAGAAGTTACAACCCCATGTGTAAATATTTGATCATTTATCAGCACAAAAAGATAGGAAGAGAATAAAAAATGTAGTGCTTTTCAAAGGAGATGTTTAAATGCAAACGCCTAATGTTTAAGATATATTTTCTTGTCAGTGTGCCAAAGCTAAACGCAGATTTTAATAGGATGTACTGTATTTCACCAACAAGACATCTCTGAATTAAATGTTTCCTGAGTTTCACACTGGGAAAATAGGAAAATCACAATGAAGACATTTCTAGTGTGTCTATATCTCTCCAAAGGAACTGAAATCAGGATTAAACAGGTAACCTAAGTCGTTGATAAATATAAATATTACAGTAAATATTACATACAGGAAAATTATAAAGGTGTCCAAGGAAAGAATAAAGGAAATTTTAATCACTTTGGAGATTTGAAGTGAATGTAAAATTAAAGAAGTCTTAAAACTGCTCATGAACTTTCCCGGAGCTGTGATTTTCCCTTGACGAGTTTTCCAAGGAGAAAGAACCAGGAAGTTAGAATAAAGCAAGGTTGGCATGCATGATTTGAATTACATTTCATTAATCCAATTAATGATTAATTCCAGACACTCTAATCCAAGATAAATCCCTTTATTACATCAGTGTTGACTAGGGCTGAAACCATTGAGGGTCTGTCAGCAAATCCACTGTAAACCCCTATTTTCTGAGTTTCTATCCACAACACTTGCCATCCATGGTTGTAGCTTTAGAGATAACATATTGTTAAAGAAGGGGGGAGCCCCTTTTTGGCCAGTTTCACATTACCAAAGCATAAAACACATTCTGAAGATTTTGAAGGACATTCTCAAGTTGAATTTAATTTACCTTAAATTATTTATAATATGGTCCACTTTAGAAGGCACACAAGTGTTTCATAAAATTTTCACAAATTTCTTATAGTCATTTCTACATGAGCATCCCACTCCTTTCAGTGGTGGTGAGGAATGAACAGTTAACCAACACACACTTCTCTTTACTTATCAATGGCAGAAGTGAGCATTTAAGAGGAACTTAAATGTGGACACGGGTAGGGGCCTTATAGATAAGCATAAGAAGGTCAAACTATGAATGCGGGGCTGTACTGAAGAGGTCATAAAGATTCAGGATCTCCCTAGTAAACACCCCCAGGCACCTACCAAAAGCCTCCTCCTCCAAAACTACTCCAACACTCAGCAGGTGCCCCAAAATCCACCTACCTTCACATTCCCTTGTCCCTCAGCAGCTTCAACAGCCACTAACTCCAGCATCTGCCCACCCGAATGTATCCCAGCAGCCCCAAAATATCCAATATACCTCAGCAGCTCCATTCAACAGCCCCAGAACGTACCCATCTTGCAGGTGCCACAACCACCCCCTTCTCTCAGCTGCCCCAGTGGCTCTAGAAGCCACTCACCCAGTCACCCACAGCTATCCTCCTTAACTCACCATCCAGCTACCTCACAGCACCAACCCAAGCCATAAATACTACATTTTGTGCACCTCTGTCTCCTACCACCACTAGAGCTTGGGGCACGGTGTGTTGACCATAAGCTTAAGTGTATATAATTAGAATATTTAAATAAAACATCATTCACAGAGCTGCACAAACCTTAGCAGGTATGTAGCCCCCCTGGTTTTTCACATACACACTGTCCCTAAGAACACCTAAATGTCAACCGGCAAAGAAGTTACAAGAGTATCCTGATTCTACTATGAACATTCTGGATCACCAAATAATGGCATATGAGGTCTCAAATGAAAGCCAGGGTCACAATAGTCACTGTTTCTGTTATGAAATGTATGTACAAATATAATGCAAGGAATTATGTACAGATACAGGAAATATGTTCTTAGTTCTGTATCCCAGCAGGGGTGGAGGACCATGGTTTCCTGTCAGACAAGGGATGTTTATTCACCTGTCTCTGTTGGATGTAAATTAAGCATAACACAATGAATGCCAATTTATATACAAAATTATTGAAGGAAAACTAGCAATGGGAGGGTTTCACTGTCTCTGAGGACAGACAGTGAACTTCAGGAGATATAATTAGAAAGCAAGGAATTTTTTTATTTGGCGTATGCAGTCTAGTCAAGCCAAGCCACAGCATTCTTATCAACGATGTTCAAGGCATGAAGACCTCCAGGAAGTTGAGTCATTTGGCAGTCCTCAACAATGTGTGTCATGGTTTGTGGCTGCTCACATTGATATAGAGGACTGTCTCTAAAACACCACCGAAATTCTGCTGCAGCACAAATTCCATGTCCTGTATGAAACTGCTTGAGAAGTCTCCATTGACTTCATGGTAAATCAAACCCAGACTGACGTTGAATGGGGTCCGAGACAAGATAATTATTTGTCCCTTTCTCTGTGGACAATGAAGCTCACCAGGCGTCCTTACCATAAACCTCTCACCCAGTAAACTTATCCACAATGGGCACCGTGAGTGGATTAAACAAGTCTTTAACAATAGATGTGGCATATAAGGCAATTTCATTGCAAGCTTTGCTACGCTCTCTTCTCTGTGAACACAGGTGGAGCAATATTGCAGAGAATTGGTAGCCATGGGATTAAGTTGTACACGAGCATCCTTGTCAGAGACTAGTGAGCCCATACTGAAGAGCAATACTCCACTGCTGAATAACAGAGTGCCAAGGCAGAAATGCGTAACATTTGGGTGTTAGTGCCCCATATTGTTCCAGCCAGTTTTTCAAGCAATTGTTGTGCATTTTGACCTTAGTCGCTGTCTTTGTAAGATGGTCAAGTTGTGGCAAGGAAGACACCCCCTGCCCAATGCTTGCACTTTGGGAGGGAGCAACACCACCGTGAAGCGCAGCCCCTGCTAGTGCCACTCCATGCCTGCCCGAGCCTTGCAGTTTGGGGGGGGGGGGGGCGATGCCATTCCCTGCCCCCAAACTATGCCCATATTAAAAAGCGGGGGGCATGGCCCCCAGCCCTCCTGGTTCTGGTGCCGGTGCCACCCCCCCACCCCCCACACACACTTCTACAAAGGTTCTGGTGCCCTTGTCCCCAGCCCTGACCCTCCCTGGCTCCAGGCCCAGTGGTTGGGAGTTTAAGGGTCCTTGGGTTGACTCTGTGTGTGTGTGCGGGAGGGACCATAGCACTCCCCTGACCACTGGGCCCTGAGCGGTCACCCACCAGTAAGACCAACTCCCCAAAAAAGTGATGACCCCCCTATACCATGTGACTCTCACGTCTGTGCTGCCTGCTGCTCTCTGGCTGCCCAGCTCTGAAGGCAGTGCCTCCATCAGCAGCAGGGCAGAAGTAAGAGTGGCAATACCATAATAGCATTGTGACCCCGCAACAACCCTCTTTTGGGTCAGGACCCCCATGGTTATAACACTGAAATTTCAGATGTAAATATCAGAAACCACTACTGTTTATAGATGATTTTTAAAATCCTATGACAGTGAAATTGACCAAAATGGACCATGAATTTGGTAGGGCCCTATGAATTACACCTCATGTTGGATTCTTATTTTTTGATTTGATGACACTGGATCCTACTGGAAGGCTATTGTACAATGACCCTGCATCTCAAAGACCAGAGAAGATAATTAGTGACACTCCGCGGAAATGTCTGCAAATTTAATGAGTGTTAAAACAAGAGTGAAAAGTTTTAACCAATTTGTGTTTGACTGTGACATTCGGAGAAACTTTACTTCAGTACCTTGAGCACTGAGCAAGCAGTTAGCTGATGGAAGCAAGTAACTGCAGAGGTCATTTGAATGGAGAAACAATTATTTCAAGATGAATTTAACTTGGATCAGTTTCTACAACAGACCCATCTTGGCAGAGCATGATAGTACTTAGACTTAACAGAGTAATATAACCATTCAGGAACAAGAGCCAAGCAGTTGTATAACATTTCTAGAACTGAAGTGTTATAGAACTGCAAAACCGAAGAGTTAATGGACAAAGCTTTTCAATTAAGACCCAATGCACTTCAATGGGACTAAACACATGCTTAAAGCTAGACTCATGTTTAAGTACCTTGTTCAATCAGGGCCATAGAAAAGATAGTTTAATGCCTGGTGTTCTATATATGAAGTATTGGTGGTATAAAATCCTCAGGATTAAAACCAAAGAGTACCTCCATTCATAGGTACTTTAATATCATTCCCGAGACACAGCAGCCTAAAGAAATTTGATCCGGTGTCACAGTCCTCTTGTATAAATATTATCACCACTGTAAGCGATAAGTGCAGAGGAAATATAATGTAAATCAACACTCAGTCAACCCAAAAGCAGGCCAAAACTATTTTCTTAAATCCCTGAGGCCCTGAGTTTTCCCAAGCAGCAGGCTGAGCATATATCAGCATTGTCCAGAAGATTAGGAAAACAAATGAAAATCAGAGCCACTGTGAACTGAAAGGCTAAAACTCCAATAGAGAAAAAGCAGCAATTGTGCCGCATGCGGTTGCCGACATGAACCAGCATCAGAAATGAAAATTCTCGTAGTCGGTTTAACTCTTTGAGGTCCAGTTCTTCCAAATCAGTCAGGCCAAGAGCCACAAAGGCATCTAACTCCCAGACTTAGGTACCTAAGTCCATGTTTTAGGCTCCACTGCAATACACAAAACTTCTTCTTGACTGCCACCTAAACCTGGAAACACCTAAACTTACCTGACACCTAAGCAAAATTTCCCACGGCCCCTACGTTTCTTCCTCTGGGCATGTGCACTACCGTCTCACTCTAAGCATCTGGACACTTGTCTCCCACTTAAGCTCCAGAGCAATCCACAAACTTGGGAAAGATAGGTGTTTGTCTACCTAACTCTTTGTTGGGCCCAATCTGGTAGGTGTGTTCAGAGGCTGCCTGACAGATCAGATCCCAATCAAGAATCTTAGAAAAGGAGGAGATGGTGCCCACCTAATAACATTTAGCATAGTGGTTACAGCACTTATCACAGCTATAGGGGATCCAGGTTCAATTCCCCCCTCTGCCTGAGGGGAAGAAAGGATTACGAACAAGGGTCTTCTTCATCTCAGAAAAGTGCTCTAACCCCTGAACTATGGGATATTCTCATATGTGACTCCCTCAGTCTCTCCTGCTGAAGCTGTTCCACTGTGGATAAATAATGAAGAACTCATTACAGCAGAGGGGGTGGGGGCAGAGGCTGTGTCCCACCTCCCAGGCAGGTGCCCTAACCATCAGGCTATGGAGTCTTTCTCACTGTCACTCTCTGTCTGACCCAATGACTATACACCATCAAACAGCTTCAACAAGAAAAAGTTCCAAATCAGAGTAGCCATAAACTCAGTGGGAGACCCCTGATCAAACCCTTTCTCCCCCTTATGTAAAGCGTGACATTAACTGGGACTTCTACATTCCAGGTGAGTGCTCCAATCACTGTACTAAAGTTTGTTAGGTGGGCACCTACTGCTCCTGCTATTTTGTGTGGAGCGAGGAAGGCATCTAACTCCTTCTCCCAAGTAATGACTTAGGTGCCTAAGCTGCCTGACTCCAGGAGAGGGACTTCCCATTGTGGATTGCAAGCAGAGCTTATGTCTAGATTGATGGGAGACACCTACGTACCTATGTCCATGAGAGGGATAGGGGCTTAGGACACACCCCTCTCCTGGGCATCTCCCATTGCTTAGCTTAGGCAGCTGCTCACCTCGGAGGTTGGCTTTTGTGGTTCACATTCTAAGGTACCTTTCTCTCCCCATGCATTGTATACAGAGCTTAGGCACAGGCTCAGTTTTTGTGGATTGCAGCGTTCCAGTGATATGCTAGGCACCTGAAAGTTAGGTGTTGTGACGCTGAATATTGCAATGCCTAAGTCCCTTTGTGAATCTGGGCCTCACTTTTTAATGTCACTTGGGGTCAAATTTTGGTCCAATCACAAAAGCCTGAGCTGTGTGCTGGTAAACTTGTGAATATTGGAGGTCCGGACAAATGGAAGGCAAGCGAGGAATCCTGCACTCATGCCAGGCTATGGAGCCATAGCAGAGTGTCTTGGTAATGGTTACTGTGGCATAAGGGCATAGGGATGGCTGATGGGTCCATCAGCTGATCCCTTAATTCTGCCTCCACTTCTGTGCCAATCTGTTGGGAGTGGTGAGCCCCACCACGGGCCTGGTGGGGTCTGGCCAGCTGTCCGGTGTGCACAGCAGAACTGGTTTATTTCTGCTGCTATCAAAGATCTCCACAACCCACAGGATGGGGCAAGGTATATAGCTGGTTCTTAGTGAAGCAGCAGTGTTAGCATTTTTAGTGACGCAAGAGGAATCGCAATATATATGACGAGTCACAGAAGTCACAAGACCTTGACCCTGAACAATATGAGAGCTGCTTCACTTGATGGATGCATTGCATTCCACAGCATTAAAGAGGAGGGAGTGAATGAATGGTTATACTTAAAGTGGGGAGGCAGAGAAATCCAGGTGACAGTGGAAAATAAAAATCAATAAGAGAACAGAGATTAAAACACAGCAACAAAGAAAATGAACAAATGACTAGAATTGTCTAGTATGGAGGGAAGAGAAGACATTCAGATAGAGGCTACTGTGACTTAGAGAGCATGTTATCACAGTAAATATTTGTTCTGCCTGAGTCTCATCAGTTTACCTTCTTTTCTTGCCTCTCCAAAACTTTAATGATGACGGTTAATCTGACAGTTAAGCTACAAAATCAAAACCATATTCAGTCTCATTTGATATTTTGCTGGATGAGAACCCCATCTAAAATTCTCTATAGTAAATAATTAAATAAGGTACCACATGCAAATCTGTTATTAATTAGGAAATCAAATATGTAATGTGAGTGAAAATAAGAAAACACTTTACCCTTGGATTCAAAGTACTTTACAAATATCAGCTAAATCACTCTCACAACATTTTATTTCAGTTCCCAACCTGACTGAAAAATGGAGGCTCACAATTTCTCTTTGGGATGGCATTATTATCTCCATTTTTCATAGGAGGAAACAGAGACCCAGGAGGCTAAGAGTCATGCCCCAGGTCACAGTGCCTGTTAGTTGCAGAGCTCGGACTTAGATTTATATAGTTCCTAACCCTAGTTATTTATAGAGGAGGACACAGGGTATTTCACTATATTTTGACATGAAATTTTTCAGCACTATTATGAACTTCAACATTAGAGATGAGCTGATATTTCAATAGCCAATCTGGCCAAATAGTGATGGCCATCTCCAAAATTCTCCCAAGTAATCAAATAGCCCATTTCTGCTCTTATGCTAATTTGAGTAATAATCTTTCTCCTCTATGAATTCCTCCTTTGTAATAAGCTCAGTGTTTGTACCAAAGACATTACTCCTCTTACTTCCCTAACTCAATCTTTTTAAAATCAGACTCTGTCCTTTACCTTTCTTCTAAATTAGGATGCAGTGTCTTAGGGCTGGAACGAGATCATGCTAAAGGAGCACTCAAGGACGATAAGGCCATTGCAGAAAAACTAAATGAATTCTTTGCATTGGTCTTCACGGTTGAAGATGTGAGGGAGATTCCCACACCTAAGCCATTCTTTTTAGGTGACAAATCTCAGGAACTGTCCCAGATTGACATGTCATTACAGGAGGTTTTGGAACAAATTGATAAACTAACCAGTAATAAGTCACCAGGACCAGATGGTATTCACCCAAGAGGTCTGAAGGAACTCAAATGTGAAATTGCAGGACTACTAACTATAGTCTGTAACCTATCATTTAAATCAGCTTCTGTACCAAATGACTGGAGGATAGCTAATGTGATGCCAATTTTTTAAAAGGGCTCCAGAGCTGATCTCAGCAATTATAGGCCAGTAAGCCTGACTTCAGTACTGGGCAAACTGGTTGAAACTATTGTTATACCAATAAAATAAAAACCAGCAGGATCTTTTTAAAGGGGATAAGACAAAATGTCACATTTATTATGAATACAAAAAGAATCATAGTAAGCAATCAGTTATAGCTATAACATTTCATTCAGTTTCACGTTCATTCACACACACACACACACACACACAGGTTCTGCATAGATGTCATAGTTACCAGCCTAGAAGTTGCTCATGCCAAGTTACTGGCCAGGTAACCTGGGCATGAAGGTGGAGCCGAGTCCTTGTCAGATTCATCTGATGCTCCTGGAGGGTGGTTGCAGAACCAGACTCAAAGTCCTCAGTGTGTAGAAGCCATTCTTATAGGAATTATTTCCTATGTTAGTTTATGGGAACTGTTTCATCTTGCCGTTGCTAACTCAATCAGCAGATGACATGTTCCTGGTGGCATTCCTGGTGGCTCCTCATTGTCCAAAGTTTGTTTTTCTCATCCTTTCAGGTGGTGGGGTGGATCCCATTTTTACTCTCCGGGGGTTGTATCGGTCCACCCAAAACCTGTCTTTGGCCGATGGATCCTCCCTGTCTAGGCTGGTACCTCCCTAGCCATTCATGTATATCATGCATTCATCAACATACATTCTATATCTTAATTTACTGTCTCCACCACTTTCGGGGTGTGTGCTAATTCATTTGAGACTCCTGGCCCTTTAATCACAGAGGATGGGGGGTCTGTTTCCAGGAGCCATTGCTTGTTACAATGAAGTGGAAGTCACTTAACACCTTATGTTTGTTTACATTAAGGCTCACAGCAGGGGTGTTAACACAGTGGTCACTTAAAGAGCAGAGTTAATTAACTTGTTTGTAAGTTTTACATAGTAAAAGTATCTTTCAAAAGACAGATGCAATCAATGTTTAGTACATACAGAAACTTACAAGTTTTAACAGGAGACCCAAGATATCTTTTTACTTGGTGAAGCTGTTGGATTTTATACAAGTTATGGGGGGTTATTTCCACTTGGGGGAATCAGTCAGTATCTTCTTTAATATCCCTACACTATAGTAAAGAACAAAATTGTCAGACACATAGATGAACATAATTTGTTGGGGAATAGTCAACATGGTTTTTGTAAAGGGAAATGATGCCTCACCAATCTAATAGAATTCTTTGAGGTGGTCAACAAGCATTTAGACTATATCCAGTGGATATAGTGTATTTAGATTTTCAGAAAGCCTTTGACAAGGTCCCTCACCAAAGTCTCTTAAGCAATGCAATCAGCCATGGGATAAGAGGGAAGGTTCTCTCATGGATTGGTAACTAATTAAAAGATAGGAAATAAAAGGTAGGAATAAATGGTCAGTTTTCTGAATGGAGAGAGGTAAATAGTGATGTTCCCCAGGGGTCTGTACTGGGCCCGGTCCTATTTAACATGTTAATAAATGATCTGGAAATTTGCAGATGATACAAAACAACTCAAGATAGTTAAGTCCTAGGCAGACAGCGAAGAGGTACAAAAGGATTTCTCAAAACTGGGTGAATGGGCAACAAAATGGCAGATGAAATTCAATGTTGATACATGCACATTGGAAAACTAATCCCAACTATACATATAAAATGATTAGGTCTAAATTAGCTGTTACCATTCAAGAAAGAGATCTTGGAGTCATTGTGGATAGCTCTCTGAAAACATCCACTCAATGTGTAGCAGTAGTCAAAAAAGTAAACGGAATGTTGGGAATCATTAAGAAATAGATAGATAATAAGACAGAAAATATCATATTGCCTCTCTATAAATCCATGGTATGCCCACATCTTGAATATTGCATGCAGATGTGGTCGCACGTCTCAAAAAATATATATTGGACTTGGAAAAAGTTCAGAAAAGGGCAACAAAAATGATTAGGGGTATGGAATGGCTGGTCCATATTGTGTTCAAACCAAAGTGAATGATATTTTTAAAAAGTTCTATCCAACTATGCAAGGCGGTTAGTCCTAAGGATGTTTGTATCTAGTTTGTATCTACTAGTGTCACTCAGCTATCTGATGAAGACACTTCAAAGGAAATATTCTAAAGAGAGATTTATATTTTGAATCAGTAAGTAAATTCTGAAGTATGGTATAGCATTTGTTTTTGCAAACTAACATTATTACATGAATGACTCATAAGAGACTACAGGTGGAATTCTCAAAAGTACCTATATGACTGAGGAAGCTAAGTTTCATGGAAAGTCAATGGGTCTTGTGCTCATTACCATGTAAACTCTTTTAGAAATCCCACTCTAATGCTTATCAAAGAAAAAAAGATCTTCCCTCATTAAACTATGGATCTCCCTGACTAATACATGAATGCCAAGACAGTCGGTTTCATCCATGATTTATTCTACAAAAATATGGTGAACACTTTCTTTGTGGTTCATTGCAAAAGAATGAATAATTTGATGATGGCAGCTTTTCTGAAAGGAAATCATTTTAATCAGAATTTCATTTAAAAATGTACCTATGCATAGCAAACCTGATTGCTAACATTACGTATTAGTTCAACTTCTCGAAAGGATATTAGTTCAGCAGGCCCAAATGTAACAAAATGTAGTTCCTTCATACATCTCCTTGTGAACCCCATAATTTTTAAGCAATATTTTCAAAGGTATTTTTCCACTTATTTTCTTTGTAAAACCTCTGGTTCACAGACTGGTTGACCTGTATGTATACATGCTACATGTTTACAAAATGATTTCCATCAAATACCACTGAATATTAATGAAAAATTTCCTGACAGCAAAATCTAGTACGCCGTGTGCCATTCTTTCAAGGGAGGTGGTGGAAGTCCAGTCTAGTTTAAAATGTCCCAGACAATGAGACAAGACACTAGAAAACACTTAACAAAACAATCCTACATTGGCAGAAAGATGGATGGGATGACTTATTAGGTGTTTTCTATCGCTAACTACTGTGGTTATATGCTAAATCAATGTCTGATGGCAATCAAATCTATAGATAAAGTTTCTTAATGATCTTTGAGTGCAGGATTTACCTACATACCTTGTCTCCTTACAGAATATTCTGGTGGATTTTTTTTATGGTGGAATAAGAAGTGGTGTGGGTAGGCCTTCACTGATGTAGAAACAAAATTAATAATTTTAGTTGAGGATTATTAATTTATTTATTTTTACTTAGACTGAGGTTGTTAATATAGTATTGTATTTATCATTTCTAAAGACAAATATCCTCTCCAGGACATTCCCAGTCACCAAATAAAACCATATCTGCATGCATATTCTGAAAAAGAAGCACTTGAATACATGAAGGTAACCGAAGTCCAAAGTAATCTCATCATGTACTGACAGGTTTTGGTTCCCTGACATCATTTGCCAGCCATGTTCTTCTGAGTTGTGAATTTCTACTTTGAATGAAATGCTTCAATTCAACTGGATGAAATAGAAGTTCCAGCTGTGAGGGAAGTCTGAAGCATAACACTCTTCCAACACAGCTAACTCCAAGTACAAGTTTATATTCTATCCCAGTTCAGGGTGTCTGGTTTCATGAGCCAGTGTTTGCATTCCAATAGAAGTTGTGCAAAGAAAGTTTTTTTGCTTTAGTAAAGTCATATTGAAGATGTTGGATGGAGTGTGCCATATGGTAGATGGTATGTAACCAATGCACTACAATATCAGTGTCTGACAATTTCTGGTAATGTCTCCAGACCAGATACAACACAATTATGAACTGGACCTTATCAACAGGCACCTTTATACTAAAAAAATGAAACGTGGTAGAACAAAGTTAAAAGTCTATATTGGACTTTTAGGTACAATACAGGTTTTGAGCTAGACCCACAAAGTGATTTAGGCACCTACCTGCCACACTATGCCCGTAAATCTAAACTTTAGATCTATCAGCTGCTCCTTCTCTCCCCCCCCTCCCCCACCCATCAGCTGCTGCCTAGTCTTACAGGCACCTAAATTCGTTAGGTGCTTATGTTTCTGCCAATAAAGATCTTTAGGTGCCTAAAAATTTGTCACTGGGCATGTACACAGATGTCTCAATCTAAGTGCCCAGGCACCTAAGCCCAGGCACCTAAGCCCCAGGAGGATCCTCAAACTAGGCATAGTACTGCCTATCTCACACATTAGGCCTGATCCAGTAGGTGTTCTCAAAGGCTGCCTAATAGATTGGGTTGGGTTCAAATGCCACCAGCAGCAGAGGTATCTCCCATATAACCTTTCGTCCATTGATTAGGGTACCCATCCAGGGTATGGGAGACTCGGGTTTAATTCCCTATTTGCCTGATCTGAACCTATGTCACTTCCCTCTCAGGAGAGTGCCCTAAACATTGGGTTAGGTCTCTCTCAATCTCTTCTGTTGAAGCCATTCCATTTTCTATAAATAATTAAAGAGCCATTTGGAACAGGGACTTGAGTCTCATGTCTTAGATAAGTGCTCAGACTCTGTATCCCAGAGGCTAGCATCCTGTTTTTGCTGGCTCAATTCCCCAAACATTTTTTGTTTATATAAAGTGGAAGGACACTGAACCAGAAAGGGAAATTGACTATAAGATGTACTGGAACTGATCATCCCGATTTTCTTGTCCAAAATAAACAAAATTTGAAAAGTAGGCAAACAGCGTAAGCATTAAGGATCGATTGATATTCATAATTAATAAATTGAAGATGCTATTGGTAATGCAGATAAGAACATTTTTAAAATACCACATGACATCTTGATGGTGAAATTTGGTATGATGATTATTGAAAAATATCACACATTCAAAAAGGCCTCATTTGCCCTGTCTTAAAAAAAAAGTGAAAAAAAAACAAACTATGAAGGTCTCTCCCAGGGTTTAGAGGAGCTCTTGGTGGGGGTAGAGAGGAAATAAAAGATGGCTTTAAGCTATTTGCTTGCTACCCAGTCAGGGGTCTAGCCAACATGCAGAAGTTGGAAGCTAAAGCAGCTTTTCTAGGTGGCTGCTCCTGGCTAGCAGGAGCCATTCTAGCGGATGGGAATTAGTAGGGTACAGGACTGTCCTGATCCGGGCCGGCTTTAAGCCGATTTCACCGATTCCCGCGGGAGTTTTGTTGTGGTTTTTTTTTTTTTGCACGGACGAATCGGTGGCGGTGGGAGGGTGCGGGGCCCCACCATCGTTCTTTACGTGGGGCCCAGCACCCACTAAAGCCGACCCTGGTCCTGATTACACATCTCTTTTGCCTGAGCCACTCCAGCTTCACCAGGACCAAAAGTGGATGTGGCATAGGCTATCACCACTCTTTCTGCCACCTGATGATTTCCCTCACAAAGGTGTGAAGGGAAACCCTCACCACTAATGTCACCAGGTGGTCAGACAGGGGAGCAGCAGGTTGTCTTCCTCCTGGTCATCCACCTTTTTCACTATAACTCCATGCTATGGTAGTCTGTCCCTTTTTTGTGACTCAGCCTTCCAGCGAGGTCACACATTCCAGTACACTCCTTTTAGGGTATACAAAAAAGAAAGTACAATAATGGGGAAATCTTCATATTTATGCAAGGGCTTCTGGGTTTTTTCATTAGGTTGGGGATTTGGGGTCTGGACCTTTGTGCATTCAGGACCTTCTCCAACTCTGTTCCTCACTAAGGGACAGCCTCCTGTCATTGTCCCCTATTTAGGGGCTGGTAGGGAAGCCCAGGGCCATCCTCTCCACTGGACTCCAATCCAGGGTCCAATAATGGGCAACTAATCCTGAATTCTGGGGTGCTGTGCAGCTCCCAACTTGGATCACTTTCTAGCAAAGTCCCTTTTTGCCTACAGGGTAAATCAAAGAACTGAACTCAAAAATACAAAGATTCTGACCATCAAAAACAATCACCAGTCCCTTCTTTGCAGGCATGGTCAGGACTCAATATTGCCAGGCCTCAAGCAACAAGCACTCCTGTGGTGCTCCTTCCCAAAGAACACAGATCTGCTCCCTTCCACTTTCTGCACTCCTCTGAAATACTCTGCTTCCCTTTTAAAGCTCCACCTCCAGCTTGTGCATATGGGGAACGGCAAGGTCTCCTGGGCCCAGAGTTCTTCCTTGATCCCTTCTCCAGTGTGGGGTTTGTATATCCCCTCACAAGGGGAGGGGAGGATTCTCACAAGGCTGAAGTTTGCACTTCAGTATGTGGCCTATGCACACATCAGTTTCACTTTCCTCTCTGTCTCAGCCAACGTTTGTAACAAAGCTGATCAACATTTATCAAGCAAAACAGTTTAAAACAAAAAATGGCCTTAAAATTAAAAGACGTGTTTGCAAAAAATTTCATTTTTTCCAAAGTGTATGAGAATTTCAGAGCAATAAAAGTTTTTTGGTTGTGATTCTCAGTTTGTTTCCCTCCAGCACCACTATTTTTTATTTTACTTTTTCCTTTCAAAATGGGGGGAAGAAAAGAAGGTGGTGGGGGATGGAGAAGAGAAAGGAGAAAAAGTGAAGTGGGGTAAGAAAAACCAAAAACATTTTCCTTTTGAACATTTTAGTAAACATTTTTAGCACAGAAAATTTAAAGGACAAAGAAATGCCATTCCTTTTCAAAACCTGTAGAATGGAAGAATTAAAATTTTGAATTTTCAATCAGCTCTAATTAATAATGCAAATAAACAAGCAAGGAGAACTCCATTCTTCTCCCACTGCTTACTATCCTCATGGTTGCATAGAGAACAGTGTATATTTCAATCTCACACCTGGCAGATTACATGGCAATGGTCTTTGGAGTACAATATAACGCTAAAACCAAGTACTATGAAAGGTGTAATTTTACAATCTTTAAGTACCAAAACATACTATATTTTGTAAAATTAAGACAGATGAAAAGTCTGCAATAAACAGTCAATGCTGTATGATTACATAGCAATGTATGTCCTTATGACATACCCACATTACAGGGATGACGGATGCTCCCTAAAAGTGCAGGGGCCATCAGTACTCGAACTGTGCCCCCCATCGCCATCCCTTCCCCCTGAGGCCATGCCCCTTCCCCTGCTGAGGCCCTGCTCCCATGCAGCCTTTTCACCCCAAGACCCTTCCCCCTGCTCACTCCTCCCCGCTTCCCCCCAGTCGCTCACTCTTACGGACGGTAAAAAGTGATGGGGCCATGGCCCCCTGATCCTCCTCGTTCCAGCCCCCCAGCCACATGATAGGTGGAGTCCTATGGCCTGTGTTACACAGGAGGTTAAACTAGGTTATCATAATGCTCCTTTTTAGCCTTAAAATCTATGAAAAGTAGCCCAGTAGAGAGGACCTACACAAGGCTCTCTGTACTACTAAAGATTCATAGATTCATAGATTCTAGGGCTGGAAGGGACCTCGAGAGGTCATCAAGTCCAGCCCCCTGCCCTCATGGCAGGACCAAGATGGGCTTAAGTGTTGTAGAGACTTTTATATGAGTCTTTTGCATTAGAGTGAATATAGATACTTACAGACTCATATAAAAGCAGTGATGTTTGGGCAAGTCACACGAACCAAAATTTTCACAGGTGACCACGGTATGTTCCTCATTTTCTGGATGTCTGACTTGAGACCCCTAGGGTCTGATTTGCAGAAGTGCTGAGTACTCACAATTGCAACTGAGGTTAATAGGAGCTCTACTCTGAACATTAAAAAGTGCTACAAAATGCTAAGCACTGCAGAAAATCCAGGCCCAATCATCTCAAACTGAGCACCCAAAATTAACTGACACTTTTGACAATTTTGGTCTTAATTTCTGTGCTTCAGTTCCCCATGTATAAAATGGGGATAATGCCACATCACCTCACAGTGGTGTAAAGATAGTTTAATAGATATTTGTGTAACTAGAAACATTCTACAGCAAGAGCCCCATAGAAAAACCCACGATGACATTAATAATTTTTTATTCAGCGCAGGGTTTGGCTGATATGCTGTAAATAATGCATGAGTCACTTGCTGAATAATGAGGATACAAATAATAGAAATATCAAGGAGCTACCTGTTCAGTAAGCAGTGTCCATCCTGTGCACTGAATGAGGAAGAGGTTCTATGGGAAAACAATCACATACAGTTGAAGACTATCATAATGCACAAGGGGAGGGGGTGATTACATAGGCACCCCAAAATCTGGCATTTCCTAATTTTTGTGTGCTTGACTATAACCTTCATAATAATGTTCTTTTTGTGCATTGAAAAAGCTGTAGCTCTTTTGCTTCAGGGTTTGTGCTGTCTCCCCTTCCCCCCCCCCCCCCCACCCGGTGCAATCATTCCCTCTATCAGTAATTGAGGGCAGGATGCATTGATATGTGATGAGCTATCTTTAGCATAAATCTCTGTGGGTAGCACTTATTAATCACATTCTTGTGCAGGATAGTGGATAGTAATGGTGTAACTCTCTCCTAAGGATACCCATTATGTCTATAATCATCTGCATTCAAGTATGAGTAGTCAATCAAGTATCCTCTCCCCTGGCCAGCTATTGTGTACATATTTTTTCACTATTTTTATTCTATTAGGGAATGTTTGGAATTTCTGATTGTAAGCAGTGAGACGGTGTTTAAAAAAAATCACTGACTCCGATGCAGAGTGCAGCATTTAGAGAGTGTCAACTTAAATAGTCTTCAGAGCGATAAGCAAGACAAAGAAGAAATAAAATATCTGTCAGTCAAGGAAAAATGTTCAAAGTGGTGAGTTAGGTTTGAGTTATATGATGTTCAGTGATTATTATGGGATTCTTCTGCCTAAAAGCCTATGTGCCTTGAAAATTGATCCTTTAAAAATTGATCTTTCCCATTCCTCTTACCGGTCTCTCTCTCATTTCCCATCAGGTGAATCACACTATTACTTCAGGACCTAATCCGGCACCTGCCTTCCATTCCCACTGACATCAATAGAACTGTTACTAGAGAAGCTCAGCTACTCACCGGATAGAGCCTTAGAACTTTCAAACTGAAAAGACTGATAAGTTGATTTTGATACAATTGAACCCATGTAATCAAACAGGATAATGACCTTACATTCAGCTAGTGCTTTTCATTTAGAAGGATCCCAAAGCACTTTATGAATTTAATTTGTAACTAAATATATGGCAATCTCTGCCTATCTCTGGAAAGAAACAGAACCGCTTTAATGGAGAACTGCACTGAAGAGGTGAAAATAGATATCCAAATTAAATCAGGTAGAATTTAACCATGGCACCAGGGCTACAATATGTGCTGTTTGTCTTAGACTGTTCACTCTTTGGAACATTACATTTTTCCTTTATCCCTTTCTGTTAGAATTCAAATGACATTTTGGTACATATGTACCTTAGATAACTTTGCTAATAATTTGGGAATACTTTACTTTTGTAAATGGCCAATACTTAAATAAGGACTTGAGCCTGCAAACACTTAGGCACATGCTTCATTTTTTTCACGTGAGTAGTCTAATTGAAATCAACATGTAGACAATCATGTAAGGTTAGGCATATATAAAAACATATGCAGGATCAGGACATACATTTTCTCTAATCATGAAAGGTGTTCACAGTGTTGCTTTATAAAGGCTCAGCGTTTAATGTCTTCTGGGGTTAGTTCTCACCAGCCGAACAGAATTAAAGACACCCACCTTTTCTTTAGGTTGTAATAGAATCTAGAGCAGACATTGATTTCTCAGCAGCAATGTATAACCAAGTTGAATGGTACCCTATTATTACTTATTTCTTTGGGGTCAAGAAGATCCACAAATATAATATACCTTTGTCTAATTTCTTAACGTAAGTGAATATCTCTTATTACTGTATTCCTAAGTTGTCTAAAGATTTGCAGATTTGTATTTGATATATAATATATATATATAGTGCAGTGGCTAGGTTGATTTACATGTTTTATTTTAAGCCTGGTCTATGCTTGAAAGTTAGGTTGGCATAGCTATGGGGTCAGGTGTGTGAACAAATTTACGCCCTTGAACACCATAGTTAAGCCAATCTAACCCCAAACGTGGATTCTTCTGTTGCTGCTTGGGGAGGTGTATTACCTATACTGATGGAAAAATCCTTTCTGTTGCTGTAGGAAACATTTGTACTTCAATGCTACAGCAGCATAGGTGCAGCACTGTTGCACCTGTAGTGTAGACATGACCTAGACAATAACTCAAATCATGATGAGACACTGAATCTAGATCTCAGTGCTAACATCATGCTCCTACTGCATATGACTTATTCTGATGGGGGTACCAGAACAGATTTGATAACACGGTTATAGACAGAAAGGGAGAGAAGAGAGCCAACTCTGCATCTGCTTTTTTTTTTTTTGTACTAGCAATGGTGGAGAAGCAGTTACTAAGGCTAGTGCTTAAGGAAGCAAAGAGGAGTGGGTCAATAACCATTAACATCTGAAAATGGATTTGATACCTGATGTTTTAAAATTCATGTTTAAATGTCTCCTCCTGAATGTCCCTTTGACATCAGCTGCAGATTTTGGAGCACAGCTACTGGGTTGGGAGGAAAAGGGACCAGTCTATGGACAAGGTGGGCATGCAGATATATATACACACACATCTGTGAGGAGAGTATGGGAGTATGGACGATACATAACCTCTCCTCCAAATAAGGGATCATATGGGGAGAAGGTTGAAAGGATGTCCCCTCCTAGCAACAGCTACCATCAGTGTCGCAGAAAGTTTTGGTAATGGCCTCTCCACTGGAGCCAATATAGAGGCACAAAGAATAAAACAAGAAGTAGAACAGAACAGGGCATGCAAGTACTGTGCAATAGCTTTTTTAAAATGTCAGCGGTAGAGCTGTCCAGAGAAGGCTTAACAGAACCATAATCTGTCAGAATATGCAGCTCCATCTGTCACACTGTCTGGAGTGGTTCACAACCTCAGACTGTCAAGAAGCAGGGCAGAGACCTCAAACTGGTGGTGTTCTATAATTAGATGTCATCAGTAACAAGTGTGAACTCCTAAAGCACCATAACAGATTTACCATGGAGTCACAGACAGGCCCTTTGAGCATTCTATCTTGCCGCCCAGGCAAGCTGGACTGAGTGATAGTTGGTTACTATACATCAAAGCTCACAAAATATTCAGATTGCTCCAAGTCCCATGAAACCAGTCATTTACCCCACGTCAATACGTACTTTAGATCTAACACCAAAAACAATGCTTGCAGACAATCCTATAGTAAGCTATCTAAGGATTTACTAAGAAAAGAAATGAGAGAGTTATTACAAAGTTAAAGGAGGCAAACATATACACAAATGAGTTACAGTCTATGCTTTTAAAAGATGACAGAGTTGTAGTAATCTGTCAACTCTAAAGTTCCTTTAGGGCTAACCCAGGTTGGCCCTGGGGATCTCTGCTTCTGTTTTGTAGCTCTGGCCCTATAAAAATCCAAACAGCTAAAGAGAGATGGAACATTTTATTGTCGGTTATTTTTATTTCCTTCTTCCAGAATTCAAATTGATGGGGTGAGCCCTTGTACAGATAGCCTCTCATTGGGGTAAAAAGGGGAATTAAAGTCTTTGTATTGTGATGTCTCACAATGGCCCATTTAGTTTTGACAGGCCTTCTTGATGGGCAGATGATCCTTCCTGACAGATTCACAGTTTCAGAGCAAACATATTCTTCCGTTATAAAGTAAAAACGTAAGTATTACCTTATGGCATGTGATAAAAAAATTGTAAGTGAGATTAATGCATGCTGCAATTTACAAGCTTTCCATAAAATCTAAATGCTAAAACACATGGTTATAAGTTCTATACCCATCTTAACCATACCAACACACAGGTGAAACAGACTGATTTCCAGCAATGAATTTGTCAGTGCCCGGCAGAGGCCTAAAGCCTTGGCAAGAGCTGGCACCTGGTTTGCCAGCATCACACCATCTAAATCAAAACTCTTCACAAAATCGGGTCAATTTCACTGGAATTTTGTTTAGAAGAAAAACGTTCAAACAACATTGAAATGTCCTGTTTGGACATTTTCAAACAAAACATTCTGATTTTTCATTCGCAAATGACGTTTGCAGTCATTTTTATTTTGTATTATATAATTGAACAGCCCCAGTCTTTTTTACTCTCTCCTCATATGGATACTCTTCCATACACATAATCGTTTTTGTTGCCCCTCTCTGTACCTTCTCCGTTTCTAATATCTCTTTTTTTGAGATGGGGCAACCATAACTGCAAGCACTATTCATGGCCTGGGTATACCATGTATTTATATAGTGGCATTATGATATTTTCTGTGTTATCTATCCCTTTCCTAATGGATCCGAACATTGTTAGATATTTGACTATCACTGCACATTGGATGGATGTTTTATCCACAATGACTCCAAGTTCTCTTTCTTGAGTGCTAACTGCTAATTTAGACCCTATGATTTTGTACGTATATGGGATTATGTTTTTCAGTGTGCATTACTTTGCATTTATCAACATTGAAATTAATCTGCCATTTATTTTGTTGACCAGTCAGCCAGTTTCGTGAGATCCCTTTGTAATTTCGCAGTCTGCTTTGGACTTAACTATCTTGAGTAATTTTGGGTACGTCCATACTTACCGGCTGGTTCGGTGGCAAGCAATCGATCTTCCGGGATCGATTTATCGCGTCTTGTCTAGACGCGATAAATCGATCCCGGAAGTGCTCACCGTCGACACCGGTAATCCTGCTCCGCGAGAGGAGTAGGCGGAGTCGACGGGGGAGCCTGCCTGCCGCGTCTGGACCTGCAATAAGTACCTTTTAGTTCAAACTAAGATACTTCGACTTCAGCTACGTTATTCACGTAGCTGAACTTGCGTATCTTAGTTCGAACTGGGGGCTTAGTGTGAACCAAGCCTTTGTATCATCTGCAAACTTTGCCACCTCACTGTTTACCCTTTCCCCAGATCATTTATGATGGCGGGGAGGGAGAACTCAGTGGTTTGAGCATTGACCTGCTAAACCCAGAGTTGTTAGTTCAATCCTTGAGGGGGCCATTTAGGGATCTGGGGCAAAAATTGGGGATTGGTCCTGCTTTGAGCAGGGGGTTGGACTAGATGACCTCTTAAGGTCCCTTCCAACCCTGATATTCTATGATTCTATGAATAAGTTGAACAGTACTGGTCCCAGTACAGACCCTGGGGAACACTGTTATTTACCTCTCTTCATTCTGAAAAATGACCATTATTCCTACTCTTTGTTTCCTGTCTTTTAACCAGTTCCCGATACATGAGAGAACCTTCCCTCTTATCCCATGACTGCTTAATTTGCTCAAGAGCATTTCATGAGGGACCTTGTCAAAGACTTTCTGAAAGTCCAAGTACACTATATCCACTGGATCACTGTTCTCCACATGCTTGTTGACCCCTTCAAATAATTCTAATAGTTTGTTGAGGTCTGATTTCCCTTTACAAAAGCCATGTTGACCTTTCCACAACAAATCGTGTTCATCTATGTGTCTGATAATTCTGTTATTTACTATAGTTTAATCAATTTGTGTGGTAGTGAAGTTAGGCTTACTGGCCTATAATTGCCAGGATTGCTTCTGGAGACTTTTTAAAAAATTGGCTTCACTTTAGCTATCCTCTAGTCATCTGGTACAGAAACTGGTTTAAGAGACAGGTTACATATCACAGTTAATAGTTCAGGAATTTCATATTTAAGTTCCTTCAGAACTCTTGGGTGAATGCCATCTGCTCCTGGTGACATTTTTGCAGAGAATTTTGACATTTTGGGGTTTTGCTCCTATTCGAAAAGAAGCCAGATTTTGAAAACCTGAAATCCATTGCAAAAAAACCCCACAACAACAACAAAACTTGCATCCTTTGCACAGCTCTAGTCATAAGCATGGTGTAGCATAGCACTCACTGCGTCTAAGTGCATTCCTGAATTAGGTGTGTATAGGACCACAGAGTGTGCTTAAGTGTCCTTCTGTGATATTAGATGCAGCCTTTATATTAATCTTTTTCTGTTTGCCTCCAGAATATCTCTGTTAGAATTATGAAAAGTGTAAAGAGAGGGTCTTAAATTTTTTATAGTCATCTGCTTCTTGCATTTTATTAACCACTTATTTTAGGCAGCAACGAGAGAGCTTGTTAATACATACCACAGAGCCAAAAATTGAAAGGATGCACTCTTTTACCTCATGAATTTATAGCTCATATAGAATTTGTGTTTGTGATACAAGTATTAGCTGAGTAAAAATGATATTCTGAAACTATGTTTTTGTAATTCACCTATCTAGGAAATATAAATGGATGCTGCATCCAGTTTTCATTGAGGTCCTGTGTTTCATCCAATTTTCCAGCTGGCTTGAGTGAGTTAAAAGGAGGTCAAGTGATTGCCCAAAATTACATAGCTATTCCGTGGCTCAGCTGGCTACCAAGATTGGCTTTATCTGATAGACAACACAATCTCCTAAAACCACACAGCTTCCCACATGGCAGTGATAGAAAATGACAGTATAATTGCTGGCTATTTTTCTTTCTCCAAGCCTTATCATGCACTATTAAAACATATATTTTTTTCTGCAAAATTCTGGGCTAAGTTTGCTAAATTGAGTTCTTAAACTGGACAAAGTACTATAAAGTGTCCATAGGGAATAATACTGCATTGACAAAGGAATGAACTAAAGGCCCCTTAAAGTCAGTGGTAAACTGCTCCCTTAAAGTCAGTGGTAAAATTCTCTCATTTACCCCAATAGGTTATACAGGATCAATCCATAATGACCCAATGTAATAGGCCTTTTCTACCTTCAATTTATGTGGACTCTTCCTCAAACACTGTTAAGCCTCTGGTGTGGAATATTAAGCCAAACATGGTTTAACCTGCTTACACCACCATCACCAAAATGTCTACAATCACAGTTAGTAGATCTTAGGAGGAGCAAAAATTGAGATTGGGGGGGGTCTAAATTTTCAGAGGCTGGCTTCACTTTGCAAGATTGAATACTAGCACACTATGTAAATGCTAACGTGCACATACACTTTAAACTAGCACCAGAGTATGCAAGAATTACAATTTGCATCTTAGTTTTACTGGGTGTAAACAATATGGATATCAAACACATGGATTTTTCTAGTGCAGACCAACTCTCAGATGGAATAGTGCTATCTACTAAATTATTATCGCCATTTCTTGCTCTACCTAGATTTTTCTTCAAGGTCCAAGTAGTGATCCAATTTATGATAAAAGTGAAGTTCAGGATGGTATGGCTCTGGGTCCCAGTGAATTCTATTCTGGAACTTTTTTTAGATATACTCAACCCATGGTCTTCATAACACTTCATAAGACTCTTCTTCGGTTTAAGTAAAATGTTATGTGACATCCTAACATATATCCTGATATAGCAGCTGCCGCAGTGGGTAGGGAAGGTAAAAAATAAATAAAATCATGGAGACACAAGGAAATATACGTTCAAAAAGGATGAAGATTGGCAGAGAACCTGGGAGGGTTTCACTTTGCTCTGCAGCATGGGGCATGGGGCACTTGCAGGTTTCAACTAGTGTAAATGGTGGATTCTCTGTAACCTGAAGTTTTTAAATCATGATTTGAGGACTTCAGTATCTCAGCCAAAGGTTAGGGATCTACTAACCTTTGGTTAGGGTGGGTGGGTGAGGTTCTGTGAACTTCCATGTGCAGGTCAGACTAGATGAACGTGATGGTCCCCTCTGAGTCTAATTTGTGCTGAAAATAAATGTAAGTAAGCACAGGAGCCGAATTCCAGCAGCGCCCGTGGGTGCCGTCGCCCGGCGTCACGCCGGGCCCTGCCCCCGATGCCAGGTGACGTTGCATGGCCCCGCCCCCGATGCCGGGCCCCGCCCCCGACACTGGGTGACGTCGCGGGGGCCCGCCCCTGACGCCGGGTGATGTTGCGGGGCCCCGCCCCCGATGCCGGGTGACGTCGCAGGGCCCCGCCCCCGACACAACGTCGCCCGGCGTCGGGGGCGGGGCCCCGCAACATTGCCCAGTGCTGCGGTAAGCTAGGCGCGGGCCCCGGGGCTGGCGGGGAGCTGGGCGCGGGCCCTGGTGTTGGCAGGGAGCTGCCGGTGGGTGCTGAGCACCCACCAATTTTTCCCCATGGGTGCTCCAGCCCCGGAGCACCCACGGAGTCGGCGCCTATGTAAGTAAGTGAAAACATTGTTTTGATGTGTTAGCTTTAAGACTGTTGCTATAATGGAGGATAATCATAGTAACAGGAATAGAATTGTAATTGAAAACCTCTGTTGTGATAGGTATTTCAAAGACCCTGGAGTTCTGAGACTGCTAGATAATACTATCAAACTCTGGGTAACTAGCAATACTTGGCAAAAATGGTTGAACATTTATTAGAATAAAACCTTAACTATTACTTTCTGATAATCCTGTCACATGCTGTATTATACCTTTAATTCTTTCACATTTCTATGATTGTTTGATGGCAAAGTGGCACTTCAGCTGTTAAAACGTCCATGTCATTGCTTTAGAAACAGTTTGTCAAAAGAGCTGCACCTTGGGCCACTGGTACATCATTGTGTGAAAGCCTCTCTCCTTCCCCCCACGCTCACTCAAACTACCTTTCAGGCAGGGACATGGAGGGCTGGTGTAGGAGGTGCAGCTGCTGCCAAATCCCTTTTTCGAGCCAGAAACCACTTAATTGTTGCTGCTTTGGTAGATTCCCTTCTTCCCTTCATCCATTGGTTCTTTGAAAACAGGCTCCTAATCATCCTAATAGAAATGATTAAGAACAGAAGGCCACCAACAAGGCTAGAGAAACACAATTCAAAGACCCTTCTTGAACAGGCTAGTACATGTTGTGTAATTGTCTGAAAATGAAATTATTTTGGTCTTGGTACAGTAAGAATGAAAAATTAGTAAACTGTTCCTGTTAGACCCTATTGGTGGAGAGAATTCACCATTTGACTAGTAAGGAGTTAAGTCAATGGGTCCAACACTTACTACTGGGTATTCCCATTGAAGTTAACCCTAGACCCTAGTGCTACTTACTGCAATGCTGCTTGCTATTTATGGACCTTCTCAGCTCCCATACTACCAGCCACGTGTTACTTTTCTTGTTTGTCTCACCACTGTTTTAACTCCACATTAGGAGCCTTGTTTCCTTTGCAAAGAACATCTGCTGATGTGAGCGGCATGCTTTTAATATGTTGATTTATCATTGTCAGATGCAGGGCTTTAATGCTGGAATTTGAATATTGTATTTAAGGCACTTTTGTGATTACAGATGTTTTACATATAAATTGCTTTATATTACCCCAAAAATCATTTGTATATTTTAAGGCAGCCTCATGCCCACATGTTTTACATTTTAATATCTTACTCTGCATTGCTACATGGATGTGAATTGCTTTCTGTTTAACATGGCCGCATGTGTGAAATAGAGGATCTTCAACTGCTGCTGTTGTCAGAGGCAAGATTTTAGTATCTTGGTTATTTTTCAGTGAGCCAAAATGTGTTACTGATTAGACATACCTATGGGTAATATTTATTACAAGAAGTGATATCAGGAGACTCCAGGTAGTGATCTGCAACTGCCACTCGAATAATCTGTAAAGCCAAAACCAACTTTCCACGCATTTTCTCTAGCTCAGTAGGGTTGTTTCCTAAAGACTGCAATGCTGAGTAGTTGAAATAACACCACCATCTACTGGACATTCTGTCAGTGTACCGGACTCAGTAGGTAATAGAGAGGAAAATGTGCCAAATTTCCAAGATGTCTTCTTTTGAATGTATGGCTACATTGTTTTTGCCAAATCCTACCTGCTTAATTCTTGTTCTTGACTAGAAGTTTGAACTGATATGTTAATAGGCTGCTTTGTTATTCTTTATATAAGACACATGATTAATAAAGGCTAGCTAGTAGGGGTGAGCTGGCGGGGGAGGAGGGTTAGAGGACAGCAGAGTCTTTCCTGTAGCAATTGTGCTCCATGAAAGATACATTAATGTGATTCCCAATGTGGCTGCTGTTATTGTTTCTACTGATCCATTACTAAATCGAGAGTGTTTGTCCACATAAACCCTGGAAATGTCAAGGCCCAACTGTCATAAATAGTGTATGACAAAGACCCAAACATTATTCATACAGGAAACTTCAACAGTTGCAGGATTTGTTGCTATAGTGTATATGGATTTCTGTAATCTCAGTCTCATGATTATTTCTGACATAAGGAGATCAGATGTGTTTGGATGTAGGTAGTTTTGCGATTAAAATGAATGATGTCCCCCAAAAGGAGGCACAATGGAGAAATATAGCTACTGAAGCTGTGCAAGAATTCCCTCATGGATCCAAGAGTCACGAGAATGATTAAAGGATTGGAAACCATGACTTATAGTGATTGACTCAAAGAGATCAGTCTATTTAGTCTAACAAAGAGAAGGTTACGGGACGATTTGATTATAGGTCAATAGGTATCTATATGGGGAACAAATATCTAACAGCAAAAGGTATTACAAGATCCAATGGCTAGAATGAAACTAGACAAATTCAGACTGGAAATAATACAAGTTTTTAATGGTGAGAGTTATTAGCCATTGGAACAATTACCCAGGGATGTGGTGCATTCTCTATCACAGACAATTTTAAAATCAAGATTGGATGTTTTTCTAAATGAGCTGCTCTAAAATTTATTGTGGTGAAGTCCCATGGTGTTATGCAGGAGCTCAGATTAGATGATCACAAAGTTCCCTTCTGGCCTTGTAATCTATGAAGATGATAAAAGCAGCATATCGCCCCAGCTACCCTCAGTTCCTTCTACGAATTCCAAGAACTGAAATAATGACTGGTAAGTTTCAATTTACATATGCTTTCCTGGGTATATCAAAGCAACTTGTAGTGCACCCAATATAATATTTGGGGGTGGGGGATAACACCACTAATAAAGCTATTTATATGTAAGCAGAGTCAGGATGAGCTCCACCCTGACATCTGGTGGTGAGTCATGGCAAAGCACTCCAGGGGCTGATCCAATTTGCATAGGCACACCCACCCTGCCTGGTACGAACCATAGTGGCCCAAATGGGCATTTTGGGCTGCTGTAGGATCCTCAGTTTTCTGTATTGGGGCAGGAATTTCTGTTATTGGGGCAGGAAGAATAAACTGTTGTTATACTGCTTATGTAAATCATGGCCAGTGGAACTGTACTTGGCCTTTTGTCATGTTAAAGGGGAACTTGCCATTAACTAAACAGCACTCGCCAGCCAAGGGACATGGGTTCCAAAGCCCAGTGAATTGAGAGAGGCTGGAGACAGGGGATTGCTTCTTGGCCTTTTAGCTAAGATCAAGCGTAATACCTGGTGGTGTAGGACCCTTGTGAGGGTCTGAGACACCAATTGGAGCATCTCCGTCTCTCTCCACTGTGGAATATCAGAGCTAATGTTGAGTTCCTTGAGAGTCTGGTTTCAGACTGCTGAATTGAAATCACTCTGGGCTAATAGTGCAACTGAGCACTAGGGCTCCCCTAAACTACAAGCTGAAATCACTAAAGTGCTAACAGCCTTATGAGCTGAAATCACTAAGCTGAAATCACTGAGCACTGTGTTAAGTAGTGGGGGAGCCTGAAGATAAGTGGCTGGTGGAGCAGTTGGCAAGACAGCTGATGGTGTGGTGCTGCTGGCAAAGCAGAGCAGTTCGTGAGGACAGTCGGAGTGGTGCTGCTGGCAGAGCGGAGCAGTTCGTGGTTGCAGTTGGAGCAGCTTGCAGGACGGCTGGTGGAGCGGCGCTGTTGGTGGGACAGAGCAGTTCGTGGGGACAGCGGTAGCGGCTTGCGGGACAGCTGGCGGAGCAGAGCGGCCGGTGAGACGGCTGGCGGAGCAGAGTGAAGCCCCACGGAGGGGTGAGGCAATCATCTTCACGCCACGTAAGGTGCCCCTTACCCCCCGCCCCTTCCCATTGCTGCCCAGGCGGGTGGCGTGTAGCACCCTGCAGATGAACTTTTGAACTCTGGGACTGGACTTTTGGGTTCGTGGACTTTTGGGGACTTTGGGTGACGTTTGGGTTGCTGGACTCAAGAACCCAAGGGACAGGGCACGGCCCAATTGGCTGGGGTGGGTCTTGCTCACAGTTTGGCTTATAGATCCTAGTTGCGGTGTTTTCCCAATTTAAGGCTGGTATCATTTACCTGCTGCTATTAAAGATTTCTGTTACACTGAGGCTCTGTGCTTGTGAGAGGGGAAGTATTGCCTCTTTGAGGCGCCCAGGGGTGTGTATAAGATTTTCCCAGGTTACTGGGTGGGGGCTCGAGCCGGTTTTGCATTGCATTGTTGAGAAGGGAACCCCTATGTACTGAACCTGGCCCTTGCTGCTGTCAACTCATCCTGGCAGAAGGGTTACATATACAATAGTTTATTTCAGTTTATAACAGTTTTATATAAAGCCTGGGCTGCCTAATGCCTGTTTTAGAAAATCCAAACAACCCTGCATTTTGAACCCTTGAAAAAAATTAGCAACAACAAGACTTTCTTGGAGCTGAAGGAAGAATTAATTATTTATATGTTCCTCATTTACATGTTTCTCATTAACTTTTTACCTACTGTTAACAGGAGGTTTTTAAAAGAATTCATTTCTATCTGTGATCCAAGATTACTACAGCCTTGTTTCCAGGTAATATATTTAGCCATTCCTTAGTTATTTGCAGTTAATCACAAATTGACATTTGAAAACTGTAAGCATCGCTGAAACACTGAAGGTATTCCAGAAATCCCTAACAAGTCATTTTGGTTCATTAGTCCTGGGTTTAATTCACAATTTGCCACTCATGTGCTGTGTGACCCTGATCCAATGTATCTATTTTTCTTTTTAAAGGATATAAAAGTCTTGAAATGTTTCAGGATCATGCATCACATGACCACTTACAGGTCAGATTCAGATACTCTTACTTACATGGAGTCACATCTTACTCTTGAAAAGCCCTGGTGGGACTCTCAGTGTGATTAAAGCTATCAGAATTTAGCCTACATTAACAACCTGGTGTTTTTTATGCAGCTCATTTTGGGAAAATGTTCAAAGCTTTACAATGACCAATTTTTCTCCCTCATCCTCTTGGCTTGTTATCCATCACAGGACACCAATGTGGAACTTTCATAGCAAAGCCCCAGAGCAGGTATAAGGGACTGAGGTGTTGGTGGTCTGGCCTAGAGGTCGTGGGTGGGCTGGTGTCACCAAGTCATGACCAGTCACAAGGTGGTAATCAGCATGCAGGGATCAGGGTAATCACTACAGCTGGGATCAATAGGCAAGAGCCAGGGTCAAAGTCAGGCTGGGGTCAAAGACCAGAAATCAATGAGCAAGGTGAGGTCTAGAGTCGCAGCAATCCAGAAGTCTCCATGATTGCCCAGACCATCCGCTAGGGTTAAATAGTGAGCATGGGCCAATCAGAAGACCTCAGGGTTCTGTTGTTCTGGACCCTTTGGCTGGTACTTTCCCCGGAGCCTAATCTCCGTAGTGCTCCCTGGATGTGACTGTACCTGGCTTCCCACTGGCAATCTGGGAATCTCAAGTGTGCCAGGTTCCACAGACCTAGTTCCATAGAGCCTTTCAAGTGGGCATTTTTTTTATTATCTTGAAATGCAACCTTTCAGCTAAACCTTGACTGGGTTTCTGGTAAGTCCCCTTCAACTAAAACGGTGCTAGGAAGGGAATTATGATTTAGACTGGAAATCTTATGAAGCCCGGAAGATTCATATGGTTTCAACACAAAACCAGGCAAAACTGAGCAGTTTCAGCTGTCCCTTTTTAAAGTTTTTGGGTTCCTTAAAACGAAAAACTTAAAGTGAAACTCAGGGGATGAAGTGTCATACTTGGAACAATATCCTAATTTCATTTGTTAGTAAAGAAATAAACCTGTCTGGAAATGAAAATTTGTTATTGTCAGATTGAGCCATTTACTAATATGAGTTCACCCTATCATACTTTGAACAATTTTTAAGTTCATTCAAAATTTAGAAATTGACAGTCTATTAGGGATTCTATATTTAAATTTATCAGGAAAGTGATACCATATAACATAAAAAGTATAAACCCTTTTCAAAAGTAAGTGCCACCAATAATTCTCTGCATCAAGAAATAAGCTCCATTAAATGGTATTAGCATTGGTTGCTATGCAGTAATAGTAAGGTAGCCCTTTGTAGCTCTTGTGGCAACACTCTAGATCTTCCTAATGATTTCATGGGGCACAGAATGCATTTTACCCATTGTTTTTGGCATGGAATTTGGGTGACCATGAGATGACTATGGTGATCTTGAACACAACTTTAAAGCCCCAGTACAACAGAATGAAAGGAAGGTATTTCTGAAGCATCTGGTCTAAAACATTTTTTAAAGTGTTACTATTCGCCAAAGAGATGCATATTTCTAGGTTTTTAAAAAAACAAATATGGAAAGCATACATGCTGTGTCAAATAACTCAGATATGTTCCTTTTCAAATGTTACTAGTTCCTTGGTAACATTTTCAAAAGCACCAAAATGACTTAGGAGTCCAAGGATCATTTTCAAAATTGACTTAGGCACTTTGGAGAGCAAGTCCCATTGCTTTTCAATGAGACTTAGGACCAGATCTTCAAAGGTATTTAGGCACCCAATTTCCATTGATTTATTGGGAGTTAGGTGCCTAAATATCTTTGAGGATCTGGGTCTCAGGCTCTTAAGTCAACTAGGAATAGGTGCCTAAGTCCCCTTTCTAATCCTAACTGTCACTTTAGATGCCTAAGTGCAAAAGTTGGACACTAAGAACCGCTGCTTCAGCTGCTTCCTAACCCTGTATGTGCCTACATTCCATAGGTGCCTAAGTCTCTGCTGATAGAGTCGTGTAGGCGTCTATATTTCTGCTGGTATATATGCACACAACTACCTCAAAACTGACACCATTGAGCAGCTCAGCACCTAACTCACATGTAAACCTATCTCATCTGCAGAGCCCGATCTGGTAGGTGTGTTCAAAGGCCATTTTAGAACACATGTATTAGATTGGGCCCTGCACTACACACAAGAAGTGGTACCCTCCTTTGACCCAATAGCCAGACCACTCATCCAAGCTGCAGGCGATCCAGGTTTGAATACCCACAGTGCTTGAGGGGAGCAGGGGGATATGACTTTAAAAAAAATGGAGATATGCCAATCTCCTAGAACTGGAACGACCTGAAAGGTCATCAAGTCCAGTCCCCTGCCTTCACTAGCAGGACCAAGTACTGTCCCCTGACAGATTTTTGCCCCAGATCCCTAAATGGCCCCCTCAAGGATTGAACTCACAACCCTGGGTTTAGCAGGCCAATGCTCAAACCACTGAGCTATCCCTCCCCCTTTAGGTCTCCCACGTCCCAGGTGAGTGCCCCGACAACCAGGGCATGGGGTATTCTGGGGTGGGGCTTCCGTAATCTTTCCTGTTGAAGCTGGTCCTTTTTGCATAAATTACTTAAAATATTCATTGGGCCAGAAAGAAAGTGAGAATGACTGCACAGTCCAGTGGTCAGGGTATTTACCTAGGCTGTAAGACAGATTCAGACCCCAGATCCTCCTCAAGCTGTGGTTTGTGCAGGGCCTGATCCAGTAAGCATGTGCGAAGGAGAACACCTAGTTTGAGGATCCTGCCAGGACTTAGGCACAAGCTTGGGCATCAGGACTTCGATGGCTGTGTGTGCCCACTGTCAGATTTTTAAGCACCTAGGGTATTCTATCAGTGGAAACTTTGACTCCTAGGGAATGTACTCGCATACAGGGGTAGGGGCAGCTGAGTGGGGGTTTTGAGGATCTTCATTTTGGATTTATGTGCCTAAAATGGCTATTAAGCACTTAATTCCCTTGGTGGATCTAGCCCTGAGACTTCAAACTTGTAGTAATGCTTAGCATATATGTGTAAAGGAATTGCCATCATGAATCAGACTGTTGGATAATCTGGCCCAGCATTGGCTAGTACCATACACCTCAGGGCAAAGTTCAGGAAACTCCCCAATGAACAAACATGGCATAACTTGTTCATACAAGAAGTTCTAACTCACCCCAAGCAGTCAGTGGTTGGCTTATGCCTAGAAGAGTGTATACACATTATAAATGTCAATGCTATTTAAAATAATTGTGTATGTCCTTGTTATTCATGTAGATCCTCTTTCTAAACTTTTGCATACAGTAAATTCATTGCTGTGTGATGTTATCAAATATCATAGATTTAAGATAAATGACTAAAGGAAATTGCACTGAAACAATTTACTGGAAACAGAAGAAAATCATGACTAGGTGATTAATGACTTCATTCTATAGTCTTCGACCAATTATTTAACAAAGCATTTGCTACATTTGACTTCAGGCCAAGTAACAATGTAATCTGATATATACCAGCATAAAAAATGCATGGGTTGTAATGCATCAGAGGGCACACCACAAAAGCAAAGCATATTTTAAATAGGGTTACAAATCAGTTATGTTAATAATTTAACCTTTGTTATTTGGTGGGTGCCACCAAACATAACGAAGTACTATAATGCCATGAATCAGAAGCACCAGGCACCTTAGTGTGGTTGCCTGAATTAATTCTTTGGTGAGATTCCATTCCAGTAGTGATTCCAGTGGGTTCAATACATGGGAGTTGCAAACAAGTTGAGTGGAAGAAAAACACCTTCCCTTTTTAATGGCTAAATGGAACAGGTGTCTTGAAATTTTTTTCTCTTGTAACATGGAGTCATGGTATGGAAAGTTTTGAGAACCACTGATCTGGAGTTTAGATCAGTGACCTATGAATTAGGATTCCTGGGTTCTAAAAGTCAGTTTTTGTGCAGTGTCACATGGCCACTTACTTCTCTATGTCTGTCTGATGGGTCTAAAAATACCCACCTCAGATACCTAAGATACTCCACTGATTAATGGGACAAATCCTGCCATCCAGCCCTCCTGCACAGGCAAAGAAGAGGCAATAGATGAGGATAAAAGAAGCTCTCAGAGAATGCACACTCTATGCCCAAATCCTCAAAGGTATTTAGTTCCCTAAATACCTTTGAGGATTTGGGCATAGAGTGCGCATTCTCTGAGAGACCTAAATATCTTTGAGGATATGGACATGTGCCAAAGAGTTGTGCTTATGGAGGGTTCCTTCTGTGACACCAGTAAAGTGCCTTTAGATTGGGTGATCAAGGCTGGGGGAACAGCCAATGAATCTGCAGTAATACCTACACTGTGTGAGAACGCCCACATATGCACAGAGCAGTTACAGAGACTGCTATAGTACTAAATCAGCAGTGGCAGACAGCGATTGGCTCTGCTGCCACTCCACAGTCTACGGAAAGATTCTTTCATCCCTCCCGAGCAACTGCCACAGAATCTCCCTAAACTAAGCCTGTTTACTTGGGCTTGACACAGGGCCCAGGATTTGCCCATTTCTTTTGTAAAGCATTTTGAAAATGGAAAAGAGAGGGGGAAAGTGGCTGTAGAAGTAGAAAGCATTATCATTAGAGCTAACAAATATTGCATCAGTATGTTACACATTAAGAGATTCTGACTTGGCACTAAGTGGTTTCTCATGGGTAGTTTTTACAGTGCATGTGTGTCTTGTTTTCATAATGGCATAATGTACATCTCATTCTAAACATGCGCATTTCCATTCCTTTGTTGCCAAACCTTCCTAAAAGGATCTGGCCAGTTGAAGAAATTTAGTTGTACACCATCAGATAATTCAATTATAGGAATAGGAATAACATATGTCTGTGATGGAACAATTATAAAAAATATCAAATAGCAAGACAATTAAATTAATAGAGACATTATTGGAAGATGCCTAGGTCCATTTTTGTTCAGACTATGTCAACTCCCAAAGAACAACTATTTGAATGAGATACCCTTCAAGCCCTATGAAAAAAATGTTAACTTTAGGCATGGGATGTTATTTATAAAAGGATTTAGATTGACACTTCAGTATTATTGTTATACCCTGGTAGGTACAATGTGCCACTACCTTAACCTTTTTTCATGGGCATTTAGGGAGTAGGGTACACTGATGATCTGGAGAATGGATGGGGTTGAATTAGGGTTTGTGCTAGGATATTAAATTAATTGGAGATTGTACAGAATTTCCTACTGGGTATTATTTTAAAGTCATGTGAGGCTTAAGTAGTGTGAAACTGATGCTATAAAATTTAAATATATAAATATGATGAAAGCCCCATGAAGAAAGAGGCATTCTTATGGTCATTTACAAAAAAATGATGATGAATCCTTGTTTGAGATTTAGCTGGAATCAGGGTGCCAGTACCCTATATTTATCAGATTAAGAACAATGTTAAAAAATAAAAACAAAAACAAAAATGAAATTCTCTCCCATTGCAAAAGGTTTTCCTTGATCAAGCAGGCCCACTGAGTCATGGGTGACTAATGGCAATTCTTATGTCAGATTATAGTAATGCTGCTAAAAAAAATATCAAAGGATAAAGAAGAAAAATTGGCATTAAGAAATGGCGATAACAAGAGCAGCTGAATGTAGACAAGATTTAGGTTTGGTAAATATTAGAAGCCAAGGGCTTAATGCTTAATAAAAAATCTTCCCACAGTAAAAATGGCAATAAAAGAGCTGACCCAGCTGAGGTCACAAAAATAGACAAGTGTGTTAAAATAAGAAAATGGACAAACCAAAGGTTAGAGGAAATGGAAAAGGTATTTTAAAAAGAAACTTGCCCTCAGAAAGACCTCTGAAAAATGTGAACAGAAATACTAACTGTTATTTAAGCGCCGTCCATTGTCTGCTACTTCTAAAAGCCTGATGGATTTGTAAAATGAAGTTATCATTTCTTTTCTTTTTTACATTTGGAATGGTTGTTTACTTTAGTAAAATTATATTACATAAATTATTGGAATAATAATAATAATAATGATTATTCTAATAATTCTGTTTAATTGTTTTTTCTAGGGAACAGAATATACATTCCAGAGATCTCTCTTTTTTAAACCAACTGAGATAATATATTTAAAATGTTTCTGCTGTTTTGGGGAACCCAATATTCTCACTTCTTTCAGAAATATCCTGTAATGGATCTAGCCCCAACTTCTGTGAAAGTTGAAAAAGTTTGGACTTATGAAGTGCCAGAAAATGCATTCCTTGAGTACATAAAATTCCTACAGAAGTGAATGAGAGCCTGAATATGGCTTTCAAGATCAGGTCCTAAATAGCATTTTGTTCTTTCAGAGTTCTCTTTTGGGATCTATAATATCTAAATTCTGTGGATTAGCTTCCCAGTAGTTAAAAATCCACTGAAGTTAATGGAGCTACACTGATAACTTCAGCTGTGAATATGGCCCTGTACCTACAGGACTTATTTTGTTTCAATTATTTTTCAGGATGGACTAAATCAATGCTGTGCAGTCGATATTTTTAAGTTTCACATTTTTTTCCACTAACAGAGATGACTCTGTAGTTCATGGACCCATCTTATTAAAAGTACAGGAGTGGGATTTTCAAAAGTGCCAAAGTGATTTATGAACAATGAAAGTTAGATTTATGCTCCCTAAGAAATTTGCTTTTGAAAATTCCACCCCGGAGCTGGATGTCAGATAGTTTGCTGGGGCTGGCCAATAGGAAGGCTGGTTTTAGAATTATGATTGTTGGTTCAATATACTCAGAAGTCATTATCAGGAATGCAAAGTCTATTTTTAGCAGGTTCAAAGATATAGAAATACCTAATAATTTAGCTGCCAGGTTACAGATCTATATTTGAGAATGAATTGGGTCTCCTACTTTCTCGGTAAGAGGGAACCTATACCACCAAAGCATCATATCCAGAATGCACCACAGTGTTCTTCGGCACACCCAATTAATGTATTCAGTTTCGCACTATGCTGCACCCTGCCACTGAGAACTTCATGTCAACAGCATGGATAAAACTCAAATCCTAATGGTACAAAAGCCCCATCCCTTAACATGTGAAGTAAAGGAGGATCTTCCATCCATAGCTAGAAGTATATGGCCTGTGACCTACATCTGAGAAGGTTCAGTTCCAAGCATTAGAGGGGAAGGGTACGTCTACACACTAACACATTGAGTATAGTATTATCCACTACAAAAAATGGATTAGAGCCAGATCTTGAGCTCCAGTACAGCCCCTTTGCTCTCTGTAGTTTAGTATTCTTCCAGAATCACTATTCACAGTGAAAGGAGAGAAGCTGAGAAAAGGGTGAGCACAATGACCCTCAACCTTAGACACAGTCCCTGTGGGTGATGGCTGAGGTGCAATGGCAGTTGAGAGGTGTGGAGACATTTGCATTGCTGTTGCCAGTGTTATATTTGTTCTGGGGATAAACTGAGGATTTAATTCACTGGTACTGTCAATATTACCTTTCAGAGACACTAAATGCACCAAAAAAAGCAATTCAGTTTCACAGAGCTGTAGTAATATATCACTTATGATGTAGTGCATGTGATTTCCAATAACAAACCTTTAAAATCATCAGTATAAAGAGACAGAAGAAAAAATGCTAACTTTTGAAATGGATCTCTGTCTTTTCCAAAGCCAGATACGCTGTATGATGTGGTTACTAAATACAGCATATGCTACGATGAGTTTCCATTAAAGATTTAGAAAATGCAGTTATTTTGCCATAAACTCTTTGCAGCTCATTTTCTATGTGTATATGTGACTTAATCCCTAGATGAACATCAATCTCAGCTGAAAAGAACAACACTTGTAACATTTTTCATTCTTGAGTGAACATATAAAAGCAAAAGAATCTGGTCAGGAAAGTGACCTATACTGTATATGTGCATTGTCTAAAGTTATTACCAATATTACCATATTTCACCCACTACAGTTGAAGTTTTGTTATTTATACTGTGTTTTTATTATATACATTGAATTTATTATTTACACTTAGTGCCTAAAATATGTTGGGCACTGTTCAAACCCAGGAGAAGAGAGCACCTCTGTTCCAAACGGCTTAGGGTTAAATCCACTAAGGGACTCAAGTGTTGCAATGCCTAACTTTTAGGCACCTTGCCACCCCAGTAGAATCCACAGCTCTTAGTTAGATGCCCAGGCACCCTATGCAATGCATGAGGAGAGAGAGGCCCCTGAGAAGGAGATCCTTTAAAGGCTGCAAGCTGAATGAGGAGCCAACCAAGCTAGTCAATAGAAGATGGCAAGGAGAAGGGTGTGGACTAATACCTACCCCTGTAAGGGCATTAGACACACAAGCCCAGGCTGGAGGGAGGCACCTATCTCCACGTGGGGCTACAGCTGTGAACTCTTTCCTGGAGTGAGACATCTAAACCGTTTCTTGCAAGAGAGGTGGTGGCAGCACAGGCCTAAAGCCATACAAAATGGGCTGGGGGAAAGGGGTAAGCAGTATCCCTCATAACCTTTAGCCCAGTGATTAGGGCACTCACACAGGCAGTGGGAGACCCTGGTTCAGTTCACCCTTCTGCCGGATGTAGAGATGGGATTTGAACTTGCTTTGCCCACTTCTCAGGTGGGTGTCTTAATCTCTGAACTATAGAGTCACTCTCTCGCTAGCCTGTCCAACATTAATTATTTATACACAGTGGAACAGCTTCAGCAGGAGAAATTCCCACCCCAGAATATTCCAGAACCCAATGGTTAAGGCATTCACCTGACAGATAGGAAACTGAGCTCTCCATGGGTGTGAGGGCCTACTTGCATGGATCCAACTACAGGATCAGGGCCTAAAGAGACAGAAAAAAATAGAATGAAAGAATGTAATACTGTATAACATATGTAAAAACAAATAGGGTGTTGCACATGTCATGTTAGCGCCCATTTATTTTTAAAGAAGCCAAATTCCCTCTTTTTGCTATTTAACCTGCCATTGCTGCCTTGATTTTCATTATTACTCCTAACCTAATGCTCCTAAATTTGGCTCTCCCTCCTCCCCTCTCTGCACACACACTTTTTTTATTCTGTAGAATTTGTTTAGTTTTACTGTTCCAGAAAAATACCGACTGAAATAGTTCAGGACTAGTGCAATATATTCCTACTTATACCAGTTACTCATGCCAACACTTTGAGTGCTTCTGCACTGTCATTTGGTCTGAAGGAAATCACTTCCAGGATGGCGACTTTGCTCATTGAGATGATCTAGTCCATAATCTTTTATGCAAGTATAATGGACATGGGGAAAGCACTATGGAAAAGTTAGGTATACTATTTCCTTCACCCATCCTGTATCTCAGCTTACCTCTCTACTAGGGTAAGAATCAGAATTTAATCTTTTCAGTACTTTTGATAAATCTATATCTGTATTATATAGAGTTAAACTTCTGATTGAACAAAACTGACAATCGCTAAAGGAAAAATACTAAATCTCTCTAAATGTATAATAGTTTTCTTGTAACCCCTGAAACAACTGAGAATATCGTCAATAACTTTTTAAAGATAACACTTTAAAGAGGATTTCCCCAAGTTTTAAGCACTTGTTACTACCACAAGTTCAAATGCCAAAAATAGTTAGGTGCACACACATACATACAATCCCATAGGGCTCTTCTTTGAGGGGATTTACTCTTCTCGGTTTCTGTGGAATAGTGTCCAAACCCTGTGTAGGGCCAGCAGCTCCTTGAAATTGGGAAACGAGTGATAGTCCCACAGTCTTACTTAAACTCCCTTTGCAATGTCAGTCCACAGTTTGCACAGCCTGCAGCCTGTGGGTACGGTAGGGAGGGAGGGACAGGAAGGTAGGGTCGGGAGGGAGCCTAGACCATAAATCCAACAAGATGGCAAAGTCCCTGGAACACAATCCTTACCACAGAACCTTCTGGGCCTTATGTTGATACATTGATGAGTTTAGTCTGACTTCCCGTCCTCTTGAGTTCCCATTGGTTCATGCTCAGAGAATGATACTAGGTGTGTCTTGCCAGTCTACTTGCCCACAGCGGAAATCACCCAACTAGCTTCAACAGCTAATGAGCACATCCAGTGCCTGCCCCATCCAATTTTGGAATGATTCTGTCCCATCCAGCAGAGTCATCCTGCCTAGCTCTGGTAAGTGTGCAGGCACACATAGTGCTCTAAAACAAAAGCAAATACTATGCAACCCCCCTCTTGTAGTTATACCACTGAATGCTGCAATGCAAGCAAATGGGTACATTCTCCCCTACCTCAGTGATTGATGCCCTAGTGCTATTATGATGTCTGTGACTGGCAATTATATATCTTGTGCATGTCTGTTTGCATATTCAAGTAGTATCAAAAGATACACACAGTAACCAAGTATCATTTATAGATCTTTAGTCCCTACAATAGTAGCCCTATAAAAACATAATCCCCACATTTTGCATGTTGTCTTTTAACTCTGTGTGTTCTGTGAGGTTGTGAAAGAGCTCACTCACCCCTGCAGCGCCTCCTGCTGGCGGTTTTAGGAATTTGCTCTGCTCACCAGTGCACCCTCTTCTGATGATGTCTTGCTGCCATCACTTCTGCTCCAGGACCCACGTCACTCCCAGGACCACAGCATCCTCTTCAGGACACAGCCCTCTGGCTGTGCCGTGCTCTGTGCTCCCTCCTTCAGGGAGAATGTACTGCAGTCTGCTGTCCAGCCACTTCCCTCAGTGGCAACTGTAGCCCATTGTCAGGTCACTTCCTCAGTGGTGAGTGGGGGACCCAGGCCCGCCCATTACTCTGGGTCCCAGGCCGGGGAGCCTGTAAGATGGCTGCCACTTCCTGTGTCCCCTCCATCTTCTCAGTAGATTTTCCTGGGCCACTTCCCCATGGCCCAAGCACCTTAGAATCATAGAATATCAGGGTTGGAAGGGACCTTAGAAGGTCATCTAGTCCAACCCCCTGCTCAAAGCAGGACCAATCCCCAATTTTTGCCCCAGATCCCTAAATGGCCCCCCTCAAGGATTGAACTCACAACCCTGGGTTTAGCAGGCCAATGCTCAAACCACTGAGCTATCCCTCCCCCCATCCTTCTTTGCCCTTACCTCATAGCCTCAGCCTGAAGATCCCTGTAGCCTGCCAGGAGCTGCCTTCAGCTCCCTGGGTCTCTGCCTGCAACACTGCTCTGTCCAGGGTGCTTGCTGCCTTTATCCTGCAAGGCAGCCAGTCCACCTCCCTCCTCAAGTTTCAGTGAATGACTGAAGCTGCTCTGCTCTGCAGCCCTTCTTATATGAGCCAGCCCAGCCCTGATTGGCTGCTCCTCGCAGCCCCTCTCTAATTGTCTGCCTCCTGTCCAGCCTCCCTAGGGCTGTATTAACCCCTTAGGGGCAGATGCACAGGTCCACAGATCACAGAGGTCCAATGGGTATTTGTATTACAAGAAAGCAAATTCATCCCAGTTCCATTGGAGAACTCATGTTGTGAATTTACTGGTGCTTGAATCCCTTCACTTTGATATTCCTGAAATGAAGTATTATGGTTTGGGTCAAATTCTTCTACTAGTGGATTTAATTCTGATTATACAATGGAATCAGACAAGATTCACCCCCTTTCTCTGTTATGTACACTTGCATTAGCTACTTGCTGTTGAGTTCTGCTTGCTGGAGTCTCTTCCCACAATTGTACCTCCGTAGATTCAGTGGCATAAATTAATCCACGGGGATGTAGTGTCTCTTGGTGAAGATTTTGGATGAGACCTTCTCCTGACACTGCCTGTACCTTGTAAACAGGTAATTCACCTTCCAATTGTTCTAGTGCCACATATATTAATGGTTTCCATCTATCTGCAATGTTCTGCTTTCCTCTGGGACTAAAGTTGCACATTATATCTTCTAGTTATATAGTATATATTATTACTTTGACATCCCATCATCATTGCTTTGCCAATTGATTTTTCTCACTTTCCTTAGCTAAATCATATGCTTAGCAAAATCTGTGTCTTGGGTCCTTCATGGGTTGCTGAAGTGTTACTTCATATTGCCCTTGCTATTATATTCCAAGACACAGATCAATTGGTAACAAGGGCTGCCTTCTCAAAAATAGAAAATGTGGGGACTTTCCTGTTGTATCATATTAGTACAACTAATATGCATGAATGAGTAGTAGAATATATTTCCCCCAGTTGTTCTTATATGCTTCAAGAGCTCCTAACATACTCAGAATTGTACAATTTCCTTGAAGATGATATGGAATAATGCAGTTTTACTCCTGTGTGATTTTACACAGCTCAGCAATCAGATCCAATTCAAAGTTTGCACCTTGATCACTGTGTATTTTTCTAGAAAAGCCATGGGAGCTTATAAAATTCTTCCACAATTCACTAGCCACAGTTCTAGGCATTTGGTCTTTTGTCAGATAGGCTTGAGCATACTTGGTAAAATGATCAAAAATCACAAGAATATTCCTGATATCAGAGACATCCAGTTCTGTAGTTAAGAAATCAATGAGGACTAGTTCAAGTGGGCAAAAGCTTTCATATTCACAAGTTTGGCAACCTTCTCAAATTTTGCCTTCCTCCTGAGACAGATCTGACATATATCCTGGCTGCTGGGGTCATATGGGACCAATAAAATTGATCTCTAGCCAATTTCAAGGTGCTTTTCATGCCCAGGTGACCCATACATTCCTCACCATATATCCCTTCTATGGCTTGGTGTTGATGAGCATAATGAATTACTCCCGGCCTCATATCAGCTCCTCTCCTTTCTGTGTTCCTCTACAAAACGCCATCCAACAGCTTTGGCCATTCTCATGAATAGCCACTTATTCTACCACTTCTTTTCTTCGTCCTGACTGGGCCTATGGGTAGAATCCAGAAAATGAATCACATCTGCTATATACTTATCACATCATTTTTCTAGGGAAGAGTTGATTTTGCGGAAATCACATTTTCTGTTGAAAAACATATTCTGACTGAAAATTGCCCACCAGATCTAATGTGCACATTATGGAAATAACACCTCCTTTACTTATGAAGATTTACAGATTGCTCACAGACTATGCGATGGGAATGCACCTGCCTGATTGTAAATACTGAAGAATTGCAAACATGCAGTTAGCTGTTAGACACTTGATATCCAGTCTGTAACAGAGATACTGTCTACCTCTGTTTTCTAATGATATTTCTTTAACTAAGCATGTAGATATGGACATGCCTCAGCTGAGGGTGTAGTTACCAGTGGCTGAGGAGTAAGGACCTCATCCTGCCACCCTTAGTCACATGAGCCCTGTCACAGTTCAAAGCAACTGCACTTATATTTACTCTCTCTGGTCCAGCAAAAGCACCCACTCTAGGCTCCAGGCTCCTCAGCCATCACCTCTCTTGGGCAGAAACCCACATCTCTCTCCCTTCTCACTGGGGTACCAGGGAGAACAGGTCTGTGCCTATACCGTGTTATTCCCCAACAGACTGCCTAATCAGGCCTGCTTTGCTTATTTCCTTATTGCCAACAGTTATAAATTACCACACAGTTCTCTCTAAGCAAGCACTTTTATTCCTAAGGTAAAAGCATAACAGAGAAAACATATTAAAACAATAAAAGAACCTACATACCTGCTAATAAGCTTACCAGAGATCACCTTCTAATTCCAACAGGGGCTCTGGTTAGTGATTAGTTCTTCAAACCCCACACAGAGGCTTTTCCTATGGTCACCAGTTTATAATAGCTTTTGTTCAGAACTAGCCCCAAGTCTTATGAGGTCTCAGTGGACCATAAGACCTTCCAACCCTTCCCTAATGATTGGGCCCCCTACTTTGACCAAAGGTCCTGTCCATTTTCTGGATCTGAAAGCAAGCCCTGAGACAGTTTTAACTAAGGCTATTTAAACAAAAATCCTTTCTTTGTCTGTTGGTCCCTGGAGAATCCAGTTTGAACCAGTATATGCAAACCTCTCTCCAGGTGGTGGTAGCTCTCTAGAGGTGTTACAACCTGAGTGAGTGTGCCTAACCACCCCTCACTGTTCCTAGTACCTAGAGGACTTGGTTTTCTATGCAATTACATACAGTCCCTCAACAGTACATTAGTAATTGCATTTTTAATACAATGAACTCCAAAAATACTTAATTTGATTCAATAAGGTTTGTCCATGAGATTGTCATATCTGTCACAAGCCTCGCTCAATTTCATTGGGACTGTGCGTGATTAAGGATTCCCTGTTTGCATAAGTGTGGCGGGTTCAGGCCCTGAGCTGTCACTCTTTGTATACTTTTAAACCAAAGTGAGGATTATCTATACATTGGTTACTTAACACATTTATTCTTCAGAATCTGAACATCCATACATCAAAGGCAGCAATGTTGTGGCTCACCAGCTAATAAGGACCAGTGGATTGAAGAAAGTCAGTGTTTTGCTGCACAGAGAATCAGAAGCTGAAGTATACGTGTGTTAAAGGGTTTAATACAGAAGTCGTTCTTTCTTCTCTTTGAAGCTGTGCAGAGAATTAGATCTTCCTCCTGTATTATGAACTACTGGTTTTAAAAGGGCAACTGGCCCTCACTTAACTGAAAAGCTGCATACTGCAACTTTCATCATTTTTGGACTCATGAAATTTAATGGACTTTTGTTAACTTAAAGGTTTGAAACACACTAGAGAAAAAACGTCAACCATGACTCCTTGTATCATCTTTGGTTGTTGCCAGCTTTGGATGCAAGAATAAATACTGTCTGTTTAGAAATGTTGACTGATTTAGCCACTTCGAGGTTTGCTTTGCAGCCTTGAAATCATTTGTAAAATGCAGATACAATAGCACAGATGCTGAATGGTGTGTTAAGTCTAAGAGAGATCTTTTGTTACATCTTCTGAGCAAATAAAATGAACTTTGTTAATTTAAACATGGAAATACTGTATTTTAGTTATAATGGGTATATTCAGCGCATCTATATAGTATTATTCTGTGTTTTAAAATTTCTTATGGTCAATTAACTAGGATTTTAAAATTCAGCATAATTATTCTTGCTAATGTAAAAATCTCCAAAAGCTATAATACTTTCCCCAATGCTTTTCCCAACCTGCTCTCACAGGGTGTGTCTACACTTCAATTAGGCACCTGCGGCTGGCCCTTGCCAGCTGACTCAGGCTCACAGGGCTCATGCTAAGGGGCTGTTTGTGGTCTAGATGTTCAGACAATCCATTGGGACTACTGTGAGGTTTTGCATTTTACAATGCAGTAATATTATTTCAAATGCAGTCAGAAACCATGATGGACATGGTCAGGCCTAGTAGTCAAAGCCATGGCAGTTGGGCACAGTGGTCACAGCTATGGCAGTCAGGCCCAATGGCTGGAGCCAGCGGTCAGAGCCAGAATCAGTGAGGCTGGAGTGAGAGCAAGGTTGGAGCAGGACTAGTAACAAGGCTGGAACAAGAGCAAGGCTGGCGCAGGCTAAAGCTTGGGGAGTTTGTTACCACTATTGGACAGGAAAGAATTCCAAGCCATGGAGTGATGAGCAGATTGAGGTGCCATTCTTCCTGTGTAGCTCATATACCTGTCCTGGGAGTCACTTGACCAGCTGCAGATTGGCTGGAGCCCAGCATAGGAGTGACTCATCACCTTACAAGTGCTACTTTTAAAAGACTCAATCCTATCCCCATCAAAGCCAGAGATGAGATCCCCAACCCTATATTGTTCAAACCTTCTCAGACACATTGCAAAATATAAAAACAGTTGGTTTGGTTTATTCTTTGAAATAAAATACTCTGTCTTGATTTACTGAAATTAACCTGATTTGAACTAAATGTAGATGTTTACAGAAGTTTATACCAATAAGTAGACAGATGAGATACCATCCAATTATTTAAAAGAACATATACAAAATAAACAAGCTTGACGGAAAGAGACAAGAAAAGAGAGACAGGTATAGAAAATATTGACCAGTGGGTAAAAATATTACATATTCTATGCAGTATGCTACAAGTATTAAAGTACAGCATGAAATTTAATAGCAAATTCCTCATATTACAGACTAAGCTGCTAGTACTTTACTGTACACGGAACAGATTGTTCCTGCTCACACAGTATATGTGGCACATTAGGACTGTGCTGTAGCAACCCTAAAATTTCAAATGAGACCAAGGTGTTTTTTAAAAAAATACAATGCTTAAGAAAAATTGGATTCTTTTATTTTTAAGTAACACTTGCCTCTAGTTTACATTTCTTTTGCTTAGATAATGTTTCTGCTGATGGGATAACTTCATGAGATACTCATTTTTATAACAAGACAGTCCTAATGTTATAAGGAAAGCACTCCTAATGTTACACCATTCTACTTCAGTATTGTAGAAACAATAGAATATACAATAGACATACACTCTGATAGATAGTAGAAAACATTGAATGGTCACAATTTCAGTTCTCTATTCAGGTCTCATGCGTTTAAAGAAAGCTGTTGTTTGTGCTGCACTGAGTAGCTTTCATAGGAAATGAGCTTTGGATAAATTAAACCTTAACCTCAAGGAACTCAAACTTAAAAACAAAACCATTTCCACTCTATTATAATGGTTTTGCATATTTGTCATATAAATGGTTTTGTAGTGCTGATGTTAATCATAACTTCAGTAACCTGCATTTCACACTTTCCCCTTTATGTCCTGCATAAGTAAGTGTGTTTGGTTCGCAACCCTAATTTTCCCAGGGCCACCCCCTCCTGCTGAAAGTTAAAAGTCACAGACCCTGACAATGACTGTACAGACTGCTTCCACCCTCTGTGTGTGTGTTGTGTTACAGGGTGTGTAGAGCAGCTGGAGTGTAAGCAGCTGGAGTGTGGGCTACAGTCTCTGGTGGTCAGGGCGTGTGTGTGTCGGTGTGTGTGTGTTATGCATGCTTTTATATATAGCTGAAGGGGTTCCCTCTCAGTTGAAAATACATTGAGCTTGTCTCAGAAGATTTTTTTTTTTTTTTACAAAAGAAGGCAGATTTAAACACAAAGGCAAGCTGATGTCTTTTCTTGCAAAGTTTAATACTTCAAAAGTTAACTTCTGAAAAACTGCAGATGGATGGATAAAACATATCTTGGACAACATGCAGCAGCCCTTATCTTTCCATCAGCATCTCCTACTTGTTGCTTACATCCTTTGGATTCCCTTGTTGCATCTTTGTACTGGGTCCGCTCCATTAGGTAAGGATTTTGGTACTTTTTAATTGTTTGGCAGTGATTTGAGGGATACAGTGTTAATGAATGGTATAAACTGAGACACATAACCTGTTTACGTATACTTTTGAGCAACATCTACAGTGATAGAGATATAATTTTAAAGAGTATCCAAAATAGAGTGGAAATGGTATTAAAATGAACAATTAACAAGCTAATTTGAAAGTTCACATAGTGAAAGTGATGTTGTGGACCCTGAAGCATGCTTACCAGGCACAGTATTTACTATATATGTGGGATTGGGCATTTTTTTGTTTTTGTAATACAAAATAGAGAAAATATAACCCTTCTGAAAATGCTTACTCCATATTAGAAAATGTCAAGTACTCATAACTTGTTCCATTAAAGGAAAATATGTAAAAAAAACCCCAAACCATAAATTAAGAAAAGTATTTAAAAACAGAATCCATTCCTCCAGGGAGAGAAGTTTGTGCTGTATATCAGATAAATGTTATAGTTCCGTTAATTACACAATACACATTTACATAGTGCATGGAAATAGTGCTCATAAGTAAATTTTGATGTAGCGTAAGTATTAAATGCAAGCTTTGTTTAATGCTGGCATAATATTCCCAATAAGAGGTTACAGATTTTACATAGTTTATTTATTCAGTTTTATTAATCTAGTATAGTAATTAATCTACTGTAGCAATATAACTATGCAATGAAAATCATGTCAGCCATTATTGAGCTAATAGTGTCTGTCAAACAGAGTATAAAATAATGAGAAAGCCTGAGGCTCAGAACCAAACACTGAGTGTAGTTGTACACATATCCCATGTGCAATACTTGGTAGCAATCGCCCCTTGCTGGAAATATATTACAATATTTTATACAGTTTAATTCCGCTAGGGTTTTTGATGGTTTAAAAAAGTGATTATCAGCCAGTGATCATTAGCTGTATAAAGATAAAACAATTTAAAGCTCTCTTCATTTCAATATCAAAGGCTCACCTAGTAAGCTTTGCAGGGCTAAACACAAGGCAAATGACCTTATCTTCTTTATCTTCAAACAATGCTTCTAGTTTCTAAAACCTTTTGAAGGGTTGCCAGTTTTATGGAGTGTAGCAGCTACTTACCTGATAGAAAAGGTTTTTTCATCAAGGGGAAATGACCTTTTAACTCCTGGTAACAAAGCAACTGCTTTTCCACTTTAGTTTTGTTATTGAAGGTAATATGCACAGACATACTTTTAAAACTGGGAATACTAACCAAAAATTAAGAAATTGTTTGCTGTGTTTTAGATGCAGATGATCTTTTGTTTTTGTTTTTCCCGTGAACTCCAAATAAATGAAATTGCTCAAAAAAAAATTACATTCTCTTCTGACAGATTGTGCTGTGACATTATAATGATATTAACAAAGCCATATGCTGTTTACTTTTATACTCTGAATATAACAAATCTATTAATTCCATAAGGATTTCGCTGTGAATAAAGAAAGTCTGACCAAATAGCTCTCTGCAGCTGCCTCGTTAAGAAAAATAAAAAGTCTTTTACAGAGCAAGGAAGATCTCTCTTTATCATTTTCTTCAGGAATGGAGAAGCCAGTAGTGATTAAGGATACACTCATCATTCTTGTGCTTTACATGTTCCCCTGTGATTGAGAAACATGAAAGGGTTACCTACAATGTTTGTAGCTGTGCTGTAGCAGTTTTTTTTTTAAATAAAGCACCAGATGCAATAATAACATCAACTCAGTGACTCATAGGGGTGGGAGGGTTGACACTACCCAGAGCTTGTCAAACTTTTCTCAGATAAGACTCTGTAAGTCAGTTAAGCAAAAGAAAGAGTAACTTTTCTTTAAAATACCTCTTTAACAATTTAACCTTAAAATATCTAGCTATTTGTAGCATTGGCACCAAGATGAGGTTTTTTTCCCCCTCTAGTTGCTTTTCATGCAATACGGGGTTTGAAAAGTTTGGAAATGTTATATGAGCTTCATGCAAAGTTACAAACATGCACCAAAGTTCATGAATAAGAGTTAAGTTGTGGCAAGTGAATTGTACAGTACCAAATATATATTACTTAAAAAAATAAAGATAGTAAGTCTTAATTTGTATGGGGACTGGGAGGAGGAAAAAAGGTATGGGAGAAATGAGGAGTAGGTGGAATGGATACCAGAGAGTAGGAAGTGCAGCAGGGAGAAGAAATTTGATTTGTAGAAGAAAGGAACTAAAGAAACAATTTATGAAGGCAAATGAGACCAGTCTTGCATGTGAAAAGCTACTTGTTCTTGCTGCTAATCCCACAGACTCTAGTCTTCCTCTCACTGAAACAGTGAAAACCAAACATAACAGCATGTAATCTGCACTATGCACATTAACAACTAAAGCAACCCCAGGAGCCTATTTCAGTGACTTTTTTCTACTATTAGATTAGATAGGATGAGAATGTATAACTAGCTATACACTTTCATGCTTCTGCGCAAAAGCCAACTAATTTCTAACTGCTTGGAGCTAGGAAGAAAGTTTCCCCGTGGGTATTTCAGTTCATAATCGTTCATTATGGTGTTTTTACATCTTCCTCATAAGTATCTGATACTAGCCTTTGTTGGAGACAGGATACTGGATTGAGTTGAGCATTGGTCTGATCAGGTGTTACATTTCCTAACCCCCTATGTTCCTGTTCTTATAATCAAATATTGTTTTACAGATCAAAATCTGCTCTCATTTTAAGCTGGTGTAAATGTAGCGTAATGCCACTGATTTCAGTGGAATTAGTCCAATTTACACTGTTACAGCTGAGAGTGTAATTTGACCTTTTGTAATTGTTATGGGCAGAGCACATCGTTATGGCTATTGTTAAGGTTGCAGAATGATTTCCATTTGCTGATAACTATTTTGATATTTTCCTTCTGAAACTTGGCGTGGTTGTTCACAGTACAGTTTTTTTAAAAAGTAAGCCAAAATAGTGCAGCTGTTTTTGAGAATGAAGAGAGTGAAAAAAAAAATACTTTTCCATTATAAAATATTTTGTGACATTTTTGAACAGCTTTAGAATGTCAGTGGGAGATGCTAGAAATTTGAAATTTGGCAGAGAGACAGTCCTTGACTCACAGATGTGCCTTTTGAAGATCTGATGAAAATTTGTTGTGACCTGTGAGAGTTATAGAGGTTTACAATATGTATTTGATGCAAGAGCACTGGATTTTGCAATGTGATCTCTTAATGGTCTGCCAATATTCTCTTGGTTCTGCACAGGTGTAGATAGTTTGAAATTCTTAGGCAGCTATTTATTACTATATTACAGTAGCACCTAGCAATCCCAACCAAGATTAGGGCCTTTTAGTGACATGGATGGAGCAGTGCTCCCTTGTTGACCTTCCTCTGCAGCTGTGGGTTTGCCCAGGGGAAGGAAGCACTGAGGCGCTATGTTGTATGCAGAAGGAGAATGGCTGAAGGGATAGATAAAACTCATCATTTGGGGGTTGGTGTCCTTCATGATATGGAGCCAAAGTAGCGGGGCATGGTCAGTAACTAAGGTGAAATGACTGCCCACAAGATAGTATTGGAATCAGTCCATGACCCACTTCACCACTAATGTCTCTTTTATGACTACAGAAGAGGCCCTCTCCCTTGAGAATAATTTTCAACTAAGGTAGAGGAGGAAGTATTCATCACCATCCATGCCCTGAGATAAAGTGGACCCTAATCCCACATCAGAGGGATTGGTTTGTAGCAGGAATTTCCTGCTGAAGTTAAAACTATACAAGACTGGTTCTCAGCAGAGATGGGGCTTAAGGGTTTGAAAGGTGTCTTGACAAGCATTGGTCCACTGGATCTTTTTGGGCTATTGTTTTTAAGGAGATCCCTAAGAGGGGCCACAATAGTCAAGAAGCCAGGAATAAATTGTTGTTAGTATTCTGACAGTCCTAAGAAGCTGCATACCTTTTTCTTTGGAGTTAGCGTGGGGCATGCTGGAGGGCTGGACCTTAACCACCAAGGATCACACCTTCCCTTTCCCCAGGTGCACCAACGTAGATTGTCTCATTTTTGCCCAGGTGGCATTTAGTAGGAGTTTTCAATCAGGCCAGCTGCCTTGAGGGACTGGAGTATGGCAGTTACTTGTTTTAGATGGTTTTCCCAGGTTCGACTGTAGATTATGCTGTCATCCAGGTATGCGGCAGCATAGCTATTATGGAGCTGGAGGACCTGGTCCATCAGTCAGTGGAACATGGCTGTGGCCTCATGTAATCCAAATGGCATAGTCTGGAATTAAAAAAAGACCAAAACGGGTGGCAAAGGCCATTTTTCCCTGGGACTCAAGCATGAGGAGGATCTGCCATCAAATACCTGTTGGTCAGATCTAGGGTAGTAATGTACTCTGCCTCACCTAGCCATCAAATAATTTATCAACGCATTGTGATGGTGTACCCCTTAAGGCTTTATGGGGATAGGCTTATAAATGTATACATGATGTAACTGGAATATGTTTTATGCTACATGTGCCATGTAACATATCTCTGTGAAAGTTATGACCTACTGAATCTATTCCTCCTGTTTGTATGCATGTATCATTGTTGTAGTTGGAGTTATGAATATTGGTTTTATATTTGCTGGTTTTGTACATAGCCTTTGTAAGAGCCTGGGATCATGTCTTGAGAAAGGTATGTGCATGTAAAGAGATCAATCAAGAAACCCTTACACAGACAATAGGAGGTGCAGACCTCAATCCACATCTGGGCCTGGCCAGGAATGCAACTGGCTGGACTGGTTAGGGTGCATGGACATGTGACTTGCCCATGTGATCCCAAAACTCCAGGGTAAGATGATGTTACACAGGGAGTGGGGGGGAGGCTATAAAAAAAGCTTGGAAGACCCCTCAATGTTGTCTTCAGCTGGCTAAAGAGAGAGGCTCTCCACCCTCCAAAGACATACCTGAAAAAGACTGAACAAAGGACAAAGACAATAGGGGTGTGAGCGATTGCTGGACCCAGGCTATGAGTTCTACAGCCTGTAAAAGGAAGAATCTGCAGCTGGTGAGGTTTTTATATCTGTGTTAAGTTTGATTAGACATAGACGTGCGTGTTTTATTTTATTTTACTTAGTAATTCACTTTGTTCTGTCTGTAACTACTTGGAATCACTTAAATCCTACTTTCTGTACTTACTAAATTCACTTTTTACTTATTAAGTTACCTGGAGTACGAGTTGGTACCTGGGGAAGGCAAACAGCTGTGCATATCTTTCTATCTTTGAAATAGAAGGTGAACTATTTATGAGTTTACCCTGTATAAGCTTTATACAGGGTAAAATGGATTTATTAAGGGTTTGAACCTCATTGGGCATTGGGCACCTGGGTGTCAAAGGCAAGCGCACTTCCTGAGCTACTTCCAGGAGCCTTACAGTAGCAGGGGACGTGGTTCGGACCTGGGTCTGTGTTTGCAGCAGATCAGTGGATCTGGCTCAAAACAGACAGGATTCCGGAGTCTCAAGCAGGAAAAAGCAGGGAAGCAGGGGCAGAAGTAGCCTTGGCACACCAGGTGGCAGCACTAAGGTGGTTTCTGTGATCCCAATCCGTCACACGCATGGTATAGGGTACACATCAAATTTTGATATGGCATTTACTTTCCAGAAATCTATACAAAAATGAATAGTCCCATCAGGCTTAGGGACCAGCACTATTGAGCTTCTCTGTTCTCTAAATGACTCCTCAATTACTTGCAGCTCTAGCATCTACTGAAGCTCTTGCTTCATGGTTTCTCTTATTCTCTAGGGAAAGGAGTCATTAATTTTCTCTAACTCATTGTCCGGATTCAGTCTTGGAGTAATGAGAAATTAGAGGATTCATCTAGGTTGCATAGAAAACACCATGGAGAAGGCAGTAATCAACTGCTGGGCCTAGACCATTTGTTCTGAAATGAGGTTGCTCCTGATCCCAGGCTTTAAGGTTACAGTGGTCTGTGGGCTCAATTCAGACTTTGGTGGCTAGGGAGCTATAAACGGGCTCTCTCAAATCTTCCATGGCTTTAGAAGATTCATTAGGTAAATTTGTTGGAGTTTACATCTGTCTGTCTGCTGGACATTGTAATTCACTGGCCTCACTCATCATATCACCTCATAAGGCCCCTGCCAGCAGGCCAACAGCTTCAATTCCTCACTGGGAAGTAAGAGAAACCGATCCTCAGTTTGAACCCCCTGAAGGTGGGCCCCTTTACTAAAATCTGCTTTCTGGGTGCTCTGGGCACATCGGAGTTTCTCCTTGGAGAATAAGCCTAAAGCTTCAAGCTTCTCCTGAAGGTCAAGAATGTACTATACCACATTATCCGCTCCAGGTGACCATTCTTTCCACATTTCCCCTATGAGGTTCAAAATCCCTTGTGGTTGTCTCCCATATAATAGCTTGAATTTTAAAGAGTCAATGGAGGATTGTGGCACGCCTCTCATTGCAAACAGAAGGGGAGAGAGTAATTGGTCCCAATGTCAGATAGTCATAGTGATAAACTTTCTTAGCATATTCTTTAGGGTCCCATTAAACACCGCTTGTCTGTTTGGGGATAGTAGACGGATGTTTGGAGGGTCTTTATTTTCAACAGCCAACATAGTTGCTTCATTGTTTGGGACATGACGTTTGTTCCCTGGTCTATTATAATGTGGTACCCTAGTCTGGGCAAAGATTTTCATCAGTTCAGAAACAACTGCTTTGGCATTCATAGAGCACACCGATATGACCTTATGATAACGGTTGACATAGTCTGCAAATACCAAAATGTACTGGTAACCCGCAGCACTCTTTTCAAGAGGGCCAAGTATGTCCATCCCAATATGATTGAAGGGTATGCTCTCCGGTGGGAGGGGAACCAGTGACGTTTTCTCCATTGGCTGGGGTGCTGTGAGCTAGCCCTCTGAGCAGGAGCCAAAAAAAGGTTGGGGATGTCCTTTTACATTCCAGGCCAAAAAATTCAGACTAGAATTCGAACCAGTGTTTTCTCCTTCCTGAGGTGCTTCATGAAATGCATGCTATGGGCCAGCCACATGACCTTCCTCTAATGGGGTCTGAACACCAGAAGCTGGTTTCAGATTTCCTCAGTTTGGCGGTCTTTCTTGAGGTAATACAGATGATCACTCAATCTCAAAATGAGGGAAGATTTTAGCTTGTTGAGGTTCCACCATTTCTGCAGAGTCACTGCAGAGAATGCTTTCCTGGGTGTCTGGCTAGTGAGTCTTGCCCACATGCTCGGGGTTTAGCTGATCACCATATTTGGGGTCAGGAAGGAATTTTCCTCCAGGGCAGATTGGCAGAGGCCCTGGGGTTTTTTTTGGCTTCCTCTGTAGCTTTACATTGGTGCTTGTGGGGCCTGGGTCACTTGCTGGAGGATTCTCTGAATGATTCTCTGTGCTTTGAAGTCTTTAAACCATGATTAGAGGACTTCAATAGCTCAGACATAGGTTAGGGGTTTATTAGGGGTGGGTGAGATTCTGTGGCCTGCATTGTGCAGGAGGTCAGACTAGATGATCATAATGGTCCCTTCTGACGTTAAAGTCTATGACTCTATGACTCTATTTCCCCATTGAAAACTGCCACTTGGATATAGGCCTGGCTCAGCATGTCATGGGCTCTCTGCTCTTCAATGAAGTTGGAGAATTTTGTTAGGATCTCCAACTTGGGTAAGGAAAGAGTCTTCAAGTCAGAGTTTTCAGAGGATACTTTACAAGGTATACTTTGTACAAAATTATTATAACACTGTGTAGGGTGTGCACACAGGTACATTCTGTCAACATCCATAGGGTTTCATATTCCAATGTGTGCATTGTTGAAGGATGGTGCCCGGGGGTGATCCAAGATTGGGATCACAGAGGGACCATGCCAGAGTATCCTGAGTCCCTCAGACCCACCACTTCTGTACCATTCACCTTTACAAAGCTAGTCAACTTCACAAGCTTTGGTTGTTGAGCTCAGGCTCCCGCAGTCTAGATTTTCCCAAAGCTGCTCTCCATGAAGAAATAATCTTGGGACCAGTGCCTAAGGTGTCCACTTGAAAAAGCAAATGTCTTGGATTTTGCTATTGCAATTGGGGCCCTTCCCTAGGTCCCCAGGAGGTCTCATCTGCACGAGATCCCTTGGTTTCCATGGTTTCTTTCTTTCTTACAGTCAGGTAGATTGGTAATTTCTCAGACCTTTTGTCCAGGCTATCAATGGTCCCCACAATCCATGGGGCCTCCTAAGTCTGGATGAGGAGGGAACAGAGGGGTGCCCCTCAAGACATCGGCCTTCATGGCCAGTTTTTTCATTTGCCTGTGATGCTCCCTTGACCCCATCTGGTCCACATGGTCGTTGGCCAGCAGACAGTTCTTCATTAGGTGACTGACATTGGCCATGGTCATGGGTCAATGGCCTAGGACACAGTCCTTTCCCCTAGGGTGGGGAATATCTGGATGAAGAGTTCAAGTAAAGTCATCTTTGCCACCTAGGTTCCTGTCTCCATCTCAGGTCTGAGCCATCTCCAGCATGAATCTCATAGCTTTTCAGCAATCACACAGGACTGTGGTCCGAAAGGATACCATTCCTCCCAGAAAAGTTGTGGAGTGTCTCTTAAGAGATGTCCAGAGTGTTGAAGACGGCTGCTTTGACCTGCATATAATCTCAGACAGCGAGAGGGTCTAAAAGCATGATTAGCTGTTTGCCCAAGCCCAGTTAAGTATGGGACCAGCAAAACTGCCCATTGTTCAAGGTGTCACTGGGCTGCAGTTGCCATTTTCCCCAAGGTTTCAAGGAAGGCCTTGTTGTCAGGTCTCCTCTTTGTAAGCCTGATGGGAAAGGGGCCACTGTTGAATCAAGTTTTGCCAATACTGCTGTAGTAGGCGGCCACAGTACGGTGATCACCTATTGTACTAGTTGCTGCTATTGGACCATTAGATCATCTATTAAATGGCTATTTACTGGAAGTTTTGCTGTTGCTGGTATTGACTGTTCTGCTCAGCCATCCATTTTAGCAGTGGCTCCATAGCCATCCAGCTATGGGGAAGGAGAGACATTTGCTTTAGGGTACCCACCCCTTTTCTTTTCAAGGCTTGACTAGCTCCCTTGCACAGGGACTAGGCTATGCTTGCATTCTCCACCAAATCTGTAGTGGTTTGCTTAGAGCACAGCTCACCCTGGAGTTTCCTGATGCTCTGACATGGCCACAATTCTCCTGGTGGGAGTGGGAAAGGAGAGGAAGTCTGCGTCTCTGAGGGTTCACCAAGGCAGGCTTCAGCCCAATGGCTAATTGTCCCTTCAGTCTTACTCCATTCTGGAATGGGATGGTGTTGGAGGGTCTCATCCCTGAAATGCTCTAAAACAAAAAACAAAGTCAACTCAATACTGAGCCATTCCCAGTCTGCCAGTGGGGTGTCCCTGCCCTTTCTTTTGGCCTTAGTTCACATGCAGTCTCTTAACTGAGTGTTGCTTTCTCCTGAGGTCTAACTACTCATCCCTAGTGGCTGCTCCAGCTAGTACGCCCATCTCTCTGCCAGCAAAGCTTCATTCAGGCAGAGGCAAGCTCCATCCTCATTCCTGGCCAATCAGCCCTGAACTGAGCCAGGTTCTCTCATTTTATTCCCCCTCCAGGCTTGGCATTGGCCATAGGTATAGCAGGGTGGGGCTAGCTGGGCCCATAGACTTTCCTAACTCTTTCTCTGCTGTTGTGAAGCCTCTTTTCCTCATCACAGGCTCCATTTTACTAAGCACTGTTCATACTTAGCATAAGAGAGTATTTTGTTGTTCCTGTTACTGCTGCATTAGGTAAAACCATGCCTCGGTTTAAATCACTGCCAAAACAACTATTGACTTCCATGGAGCCAGGATTTCAACCTTGTTTTTTTTATACTTATCTTCGGACCTGATCTAAAGCCTATTGAACTCCACAGGAATACTCTTCATGGCTTTATTTGGCTTTGGATCTGTCTCCTTTCTATATCTTTCCTACCACATCACCTGGGTTGTTATCTATTCAGATTTCACAATTGAAGCAAAGTCAAGCCTAGTCTGACCTTGAAGACTGCCAATGAAAACCAAGGATATTGTGAGAAGCATATTTTATTTTTGATTGGGTTTGGTCTCTATTCCTTTAAAAATAAAGTGAGCACTGACCCTTTGGGATGCAAACCACTATTGACCATAGGTTTTATGTTGCCACCTGACAAAGCCCTAGTAAAGCTCCCTCTTCTGGACACTTACCGTAGGGACTGGGCCATGGGTTGTCAGACCTAATGATTATAGTCAGGAGCCTGGAACGCAGGTGCTAAGCCAAAGATCAGAGCCAGAGTCAGGAGTCAAGCCCAAAGTCAGCACTGGAGCGAGCAATAGGGTGTAGGAGCAAGGACCTGGACTGAAACAGGAAAGCAGGAACCGGGAACAGATGGGGGCCTGGGATAAGGAGAGCAGGAACCAGGAGTCAGGCAAGTAGGCATGGTCCATAATAATAGGAGTAGCTAGCTAGCCGGCTGGTAGGCAGGCAGGAATTCACCTAGTTGTTCAAACAACTTCCTGTGCCTCTTTCTGATTTATGCAGAGCACCCCAGCCAATTGGTGGGGCTGGATGTCTTCCCCAACCAGGGGCTTTGTGGATAGGGCCCTTTGTGAGCTCGAGCTTGGCTAGCCCCTTTCTCCACTGGTTCAGGTATGCTGCTGTGTGGCGACTACAGTCTGAGTGCTATCTGTATAGCCAGGTTCGAGAGATCCCTAATTCTTCATGCTCACCAGGCTGTTGTGTTTGGATTTGTGCTTTTTAAGCTTCCTGAGCCTGAGCAGAATACAGGCAGTACCCTGGCTTTGGGTGTCCTGCACACTTTCAGTGTGCAGATGCTTTATCTTGCATCCCCTTTTGAGAAACTGAGACCCCTGCAGGTTAAGTGCTGGCCCAATGACTAATACCAGCTCCTCCAGTCTTCCCAGTAGCTTAGCACACTCTGTCCCAGAGTTCCACCTTGTGAGCACTCTAGCTTATAGTTCACCTCTTCAGGCCAAGTGATAGTGAAGCAAACAGACACAGGCTTTGCAAAGGGTTCAGAAACCAATCTCTCTACTGGCAATAGCACAAGCAATATAGAGATCTGGACAAAACAATAAAACACACTGGCATGCTTTCCCTCTTTCACTTTCTGGGTGTCCTTCAAGAATTGGGTCAGGGTCTTTTTTTAGAGTTCCATGTCCCCCGCTGGGACTCCACTCCTCCCAACCAGGCTACTCTTGCAAATTATGGAGTCTGCACTCTCCCTCTTCCAGCCAGCTTCCTGTGACCTTGGCGGGTCCTACCAGTAAAGATATCCCCTCTCCCTCTAAAAGCTTGTGCCTTTGTTTCTTGTATGAGTCCTTCCTCTGAGTTCCTTCAAGTACCTCAGGCTATGCTTACACTGCAGCTGGGAGGTGTTATTCCCAGCCTGACTAGACACATTTGCGCTAGCTCAGCTCAAGGTAGCATCTAAAAATAGCTGTGTGGATGTAGTGGCATGGGCCCGAGTTCGGACCGGGCATGGATTCAGATGGCTAGCCCAAGCCCCTGCCAGTGCTGGAACATCCACACTGCTATTTTTAGGTACTATCATGAGCTGAGCTGAGTGCTAGTCTGTCTACCCACACTGGGAATCACACCACCCAGCTTCAGGGTAGACAGACTCTCAGGCTCTGTGGTTTTTAAGACCCAGTGCTAACATGTAATCTCATGTTTTATTCTTCATTGGGTTTGGTCTCTACTCCTTTAAAAATAAAGTGAGCTCTGACCCTTTGGGATGCAAAGCACTATTGACCATAAGTTTTATATTGCCACCTGACAAAGCCCTAGTAAAGCTCCCCCTTCTGGACACTTACCATAGAGACTGGGCCATGGGTGGTCAGACCTAATGATTAGTCAGGAGCCTAGAACCGAGGTACTAAGCCAAAGATCAGAGCCAAAGTCAGGAGTCAAGCCAAAGGTTATTCTGCTTCTGGGAAAATTCTGTTCCTTTAAACCCCAGCCCTTTGGAGAAAAGTTGGATAAAACTAATTCTCCTAGCTTCAGCTAACCCATTGTCCTAAGGTGCTCCTGTTTGAATGGGCAACCATCAAGGTTTAATGACTCTCCCTTGTTCTTGATTTGGAAGATACGTGAGACAGTCTTGACAGCAGACAAGGGGTTCCTCATATACTGTGACTTCAATGATACAACAATTTCATAAAATCCCAACATTCGTAAATTGTACATATATTCCCCAAATTGTCACCCCACCCATCATAATAATATCTTTCAGACTAATTAGGTTGGTAACATCAAAACTGTAGTGGACTTCGTAGATTCTCTGTCTTTTCTGGTTATCAAAGGTTCTACTTGGGGTAGCACTTCATTTGGGCAGGGGGATGGGGTGGGGACAGGGAAGATGGGGCTATTTAATTCTGGTTTTGCATAATTTTCTGTAGATAATCAGACTTTAGATTTGTCTATTCTCCTCTACAGGTGTATTAAACTAGGAATGCCATGGTTTTTGGCTTGATGTAGCTGGGGCATGATCCACAGTTTAAATGAAAGTTATTATCAACTCTAACTTGAGAGAATACATTACTGATTAAGTGAGTTAAGGTTCAGATCAAGTCCAAATTCAGCTGAATGTGAATATTGACCATGATCTCTTCATTGTGTGTGCTGCTTTGTGTGGTTTGACTAAACAAAAGGCTATTTTTATTCATAGTAAAATGCAAGGAACTACATCAGGTGGAGGAATACTTATCATCTGGCCTTGAAACTGCAGTAAAACCACTTTTGTGCATGAAATTGTTTTTACTGTTTTGTTTTGTTTTTTAAAGATCTTTGTATGTTAAGCTCTTGGGAGATTTGTTTAATTACTATATACTCATTGCTTCTTTCTGACACATATTACTTTGATTATTCTGACACCTATTATGCTGATTGCTGTATTCATAGTCCATGGTATCCATTGGGAACCATGAGGGAATACATTTAATATTGCAGGAAAATTGATTGCTGCATATGTTCAAGAAAATATAATAATGTACTGTATTCTTTCTGCTGTTTTTATATTAATTGATCGATTGGTGAGTTTCTTACTCCCTTATTTTGTTCATATAGCAACTTCCAATAGCTGGATAGTAATTTATCTGCATGCTTCAATGGTATGATGCATCTTCCATGATGACAGGAGCATTTTACAACTCAGCTGTTTCTTGACAACTTGGTGTGTTGACAGTTTGAGAAAATGGTCCCTCATGTAGTGTCTTGTTAACATCTCATCAACTTAAAGGCTCCTTCTCCACGTCTCATGAACTAGAAGATAAAATATGTTGACCTCTTATTTATGTACTACAAATGTTTATATTAGATAGGGACAGGATAACTGTAGACTAGGTCATGGTGTATTTTCTTCATTTTTGAAATGGCTGAAAACGTTAAATTTTACCCTCTGTATTCAGTATTTTCAGAAATCAAATATCTGCCAAAATATCAGGAAAATCACATGAATGTGACAAGAAGGGCAAGTAATGCTCTAAAATTAATAGCACTATAATGACTTTTAGTTGTAAATTTGGAAAGACAGCTGGGATCTGAAATAGACTCTTGCATTTGGAAGCAAATCCTGCACTATGCTGACTCCTACTTATCCGACTCAGTTTAAGTGCCATGGACTATGAATAATTTGCTGGCCTTTGACCCATCGGAAAGACCATCCACAATATTCAGGAAAAATGTTGAACATGTTGTGAATGTGGCACTCTAACCTATATCCTGTGTATGGCACCACTTTGGGTTTCTAATCATCTTTTATGGAAGTTCGCATTCCTGGGCATCCAGAGTACTATAAGAAGAACAAAGAGAGTAAAGATACAGTCAGGTTCTTTCTTAATAACATAATAAGTAAACTTTAATTTAGTTATTAACAACTAAAAGTATCTGGGAAATGCAAATCCGTCATTAGTGCCAGACAGTCCTGGGTGAGACAAATCTCTCATCCCTTCTCTTAGTCAAGTGCCCAAGTATCTGATTTGCATTGACCTTTCAAAGATTATTTCAAAAACACCTCATATTTGTGATATTTTGAATGTCCTCCTTCCTCCTTTTTCCCTCCAGTTACTTGTTCTATAACCAACTATGGTTGTTCTGTAAAAATTAGTTGACTGTGACACAACCTCCCTCCAATAAACATAACACAGATAATTTGATTCATCAGGACTACTTTATCATCAGTTCTGTTCTCTTCCTAATGGTTTGGGGGGGTGGGGAAGGATCTTTTGTACTGTCCCTGCATTCCTTGTTAAGATTAGCATGGACAACAAAGACACAGACAGGAAGAAACCTAATTAATAATTTTCTTCAGTTTTGTAAGAAGAAAAAGGAAAATGTGAATAAGGCTGTTTATTTCCTAACCCAATGTATTAATGACTCATCTTTCTTGTTTACTGTGTTGATATGTGGAGATTTCATTTTATAAATGCATAATAAGCAGCAATAAACCTAAAGGTAAAAGAAAGCTTCTTGCTGGTTATGTCAGACTGGTCTTTTCTTTTCCCTTATATAGCTTTCTTATAAATTATGCTCCCACCTATTTATATAAAGATCTATTTGCTTTGGCTGAAATTTTCAAAAAATAAAATAGAAATAATACCTAGCTTTTCATCAGTATATCTCAAAATGTTTTACAAAGAAGATCAGTATCAGTATCTCCATTTTACAGATGGGGAAAATAGCTTATGGGATTTAGGCACTCAAATCCCATTGAATTCCAATAGGGTTTGGGCTCTTAAAGATCCTTTGAAAATCCCTGCCTTCACTGTATAAATAGGGAGCCTCTAATTTTAAACATTTTCTAGTCCTGGCCTTTTCAGGCCTCTGAGGACTTTCCCCATATTATTACCCAGCCTGACAATCCTTTGCCTAGACTTGTCATTTTCACTGATTCTCCCGGTCAAATCTCTGATGATCAACACTGAACCCTTTTCATGATGAAGGCTGTTGTAGTTTGTGTTATTCCAAGATAGGAATAAAGGATTAAGATGTAACAGGATGCATTTTATTGACCCACTAATATTCTCCTTTCTTACATTGCAAGACAAGAGGCCAGAGACCTCAGGCATCTGAAAGCACACAGCCTTTGGCCTCTTACATACGCAATGTCTCTCCCAAAATAATTTCACCACCACTTTCTTCTTTGTCATTGTAATTTCCTTGCAGTGTAAATAGCTTTGACATTAATGGCCTCCACCTCTTCTTCCTTTTTCCCTTCTTCTTAGTGACAATAAAAATTGACATTCTAGTTATGAAAATCATCCACAGGCTTCAGTTATTCCTACTACACCATATTCTCCATCCTTAATTAACATTTCTTGTTCGGTTTTCTGATTACCTATACTCCTTGCATGAGTGTGTAGACACGTTAGCTCATTAATATACTTCTGACAATATTATTCATCTTCTGTTTCAAAACAACTCCATCTTCTGTCTTAGGGCTGAGCTTGCATAGTGCCTACTGAGAATGCTAAGCAACCTCATTAAATGGCAGAAAGAATTAGGAAGGGGGAGGGGGAGGACCAGGAAATCCAGACCTGTTAAGCCTTTTGTAAATCAGAAAGATTCTAGATGCAGAAGATTTCATAACACCAAAGAACTCTAACTCAGGAAACCTTTTGCAGCTCAGAAAGACACTACAGAAACCAGGTGCACTATAGTGTTTGTAAATACAAACCTTGGTGGAAAAAAACCCCTTTATTTTCTGCTTTTTTAAAGATCCTCACATTAAGGGGTGTTATTTTGTTTTCTTTAATGAGTCTGGGTAAGAAATTCTTCATTAGTGGCTAATCATGGACTTTGTGAGGAATCTTTGGGTAACTGTTGGCTTTTGACCTATGGATCTTGGATTTAAATCCCTGCAGCTGTTCAGGGAGTGGAGGCTTGTTTGTTCCTGCTGCAGACAGAGGCCCTGATTTTGCAAAATGTTATGCATGTGTTTAACTTTTACATATGTGAATAGTCTCATTGCCTTCACTGGAACTAGTCACATGCATGAAATTAGGCACTTGTGTGAGTATTTGCAAGATCGCTACCAGATAGTGTAGATGGCTGCACATGTACAGCATCCCAGAATGCATAATAGCAGTATTGCTATTGAATCATATGCATGGAAAGGGCTCAGAAAATGAGGGAGCTCATGTATCATGTACAGTTCTGTACAAAGCTATCCATTGCAGTGGATTTTTTTTCTGAAATTGATCAGAAATTTGTTGGAAAAGTAAGTGAAGGGAGGCCCTGATTCAGTTTACACCATCTCCAGGACCCAACGCACCTGAAAAGAGGGAACTACATTGGATTCCTTATACCCCTTCTTTATGTAAATTATCATCTTTCATTTCGAAGTAAATTGAGGCTAGCATCTCTGTAAAAACTGACCTCTCTTAGGAAAGGTTTTGCCTAGGAAAGGTTAGCCCCAAGCCTGGAGAAAATCCTGGAATAAGTAATTTTTTAATTTAATTTGTGCTGGTTAACTTGTTCTTATTACTTTTTTAAAGTCAAATTGGCCATTGACAATGTATTCAAATGGAAATTTTGCTTTAGCTCAGTTCTAGATATTAATGATATAATAAAGGAGAGATACTATAGTTGCTCTGTCTATACAGCTTAATAGTACTGGGTCAAATTCATCCCAGGATAAATCCAGTTAGGTCACTGGAGTTACACTAGGGATTACCTTGGTTCTTTCTCTGAAAGTGTATCAAAATATACTTATTAATTCATTGAGAAGATATCCTTTCACGTATCCTTTGATACATCTCTTATCACTTCATACAAAATGTTTCTTAAACTTTATAGGTAGAAATTTAGAACAAATTCTGAGAAATACCAGTCTATAATTCCATAATTATAAACATCTCAAGTATGCAGTGAGTTCTCACAAAAAGAAATTCATGACTGTCCCGTTTTGGCCTAGCTGAAAAATTAAAATTCACAGATTGAAGTTGATACAGCAGCAGATGTTCTATTACTGATTACTGAACCAAAGGAGCTAAATGTCTTAGTTTTCCTTGGGCTAAAATTTCAAAGTCATATTAAGAATTTAACAGTTCAAGGCAATCCTGTCAGAACTAGAATATACATAACAGCTATTCTGATTTTTTTTACACTGCCCTTATACAATATCATCATTTTAAGTACTGACCAATTCTTGACCATCTCTGGAAAAAATTGCTTGTATTTTGATTTTTGAAAGCCAAATTGTCACCAAAGCTAGGTAAATTGAAAAGTAGGGTATTTCACTATTAAGAAAATTTGAGATTAAATAGACACCACTGTTCCTCATCTCTGGTGACTCTTTCTGCTCTTTTCTGTGAGTGGAAAAGTGAAAACAAAAAGTTATCTGATGTCTGAACCCTAGATAATACTGCTGGAAGATTTTATTAGTTTCACTTTGCTGCTAGCACACAATGCAAGAAATCAGAAAAAATATGCCAGCATTCTGTACCAATGTATATTTGTTCATCTGAAAACTTGATGAGACTGCAAAGGAATTAGCAAACTAACATCATTAGAAATTAGAAAATTAGTAGCATAGTATATGTAGTATATGTATAAGATGTTGAACTTTTAATTAATGTAAGGAACAAAGCACAACTGTAAATTGATTGATTATTGCAATTGATTATTTATCGGGGTGCAACATGCTCTTGTCACAGATAACAGGTTCTTTTTCAGATGGCTATTTAGCGTTAATTAAGAAGATAAAATTGGTGAAACACACAGAAACTTGGGGGTTGCAGTTACTACAGACTAATAGAGTTGAAGTCATAGGAAAACATACATAAGTATAAGAATAAGATATATACAGCAAAGTGGTTTCCCTGCATTGTTTATACTTACAAACTTGCTTTGCACATACTTACAACATCATGGAGACCATTCAGTACAAAGACAGATGGAAAAGTAAGTGAAGGGAGGCCCTGATTCAGTTTACACCATCTCTGGGACCCAACGCACCTGAAAAGAGGGAACTACATTGAATTCCTTATACCCCTTCTTCATGTAAATTATCATATATGCAAACATATTTTATCAATTACTGACTGTAACAAGATTAATACTTCCCATTAGCCATGCATGGCATTCCGCCTTTCCATAACTATGCCTTTAATCATGAATATTAATAAACCACATCACACATTTCTTAATAGTTCCTATCTGTTATCGCAGTCCATCTGCCTAGTTAACAGATTACTAAAGCCCCCTGAGGAATGCTGTTGTGCACTGCACTTTTTGTGGTTACTTGGTTGTGTCTTGAAACGAGAGTGCAGAATTTGTGACCTGGAGTTATGTGCTTGGGCCTGCTAGCTTTTAGTTTAATTATGTGTGCTCTCCTACTTGCTGTTACAACTTCCATAACTTCCATTAAGCATGCTTAAGTAAAGGAATTATAAGTTACCCCAAACTATAAAGCCTCCAAGATCAAGTCAGGGGTCAATGGTTAATAGTGCTGACCAACTGCAATCATTCCTTTATGTTTCACATACCACTTCAAATTTACAATAACTCTGCAGAAGCTTCAAACTGAAACTTTGTGTCTTACTCATGTTTCTTTACTCTATCTTGCATTTGCTCTTTTGTTTTTATAGGGATGCTTCCTGGCTGCTCCTATTGAGTTTTTGGTGTCTCTTTAAAAAATAGCATTGAAGTGTCTACAAGGAATGCCACAAACTTGCAAAAAGCTAAGAAATCAAGGTTAAATCAGGCTAGAAACACTGAAACAGGGATAGAGTGGAATTAAGTTTTAGGGATCACTGCAAACAGCGATCATTCTGGTATATGGAACAAAAATTACTTTCAATATCCATTTCATACTTATGCTTGTGTGTTTGCCCCTTGCTTACACTGACTAATAGGGCATTTGGTTGCAAGGATTAGTCTGTAGAACAATATGTAATTTCAAAGTGGAGATTTTTCTTCTATACATATGTTCACTTTTTATCGTATGCACTTTCTTGTATTAATAAAGATTATGATTAACGAGTCAATTGGAAACCTTCAGCTGACAGTTGTCCTTTTCCTGAAACTGTACATCGTATGGGTCTGGTGGTATGAGAGCTCCGTAGCATGTTTTAAGATTTTAAACCAATTTCATTCCACCTTTCTTTAAATAATAATAATCGTAGCACTGAGAATGAGCTACGTCTAATATTTCATTTTTTGCACCATTCAATACCTTGTTCAAACATCTGATTTTTATACTAGTACCAAAAACATGCTGCTGGTGTCCTGAATACTAAGACATAATTTGTTCCATTCCATCTGTATAACTTCATTGATTTCACTAGGGTTGTACAAGGAAAACAGAGTATAGAATTTGGCATATTGTTTCACTTTCCCAGCGTCCCATGATAATCTAAGGCTCAGAAATGAATATTTTAATTAAAATATTTGAGAATGGCATCACAGATATATGGAATTCATACTATATATTGTCCCACTGCTTCCCCCAAATCAATTTATTGAGAAATACTTCTCATGATATGAATACATAGATTGTTGAGCTGAGCAAAGAGGAGACAAGGTTTCTTTTCTTTTGAATTAGTAGCAGGATTTATCCCAGTTTGATAAATTCTGGAGTGATCATACCATCCAGGAGAAACAACCTGAGTTTTTATGAAGCTGGTTTCTTTTATATTTCTGCAGTTGACCCAAACGCACATTCTTTGATTTTTAATCTTTCTTTCTTTTTTTAAGCGTGAGACAACTATTGTTTGCCTTACTTCCACAAAAAGTCAAATTGGCCACATTAAAGTCAATGAGAATACTCACAGGAGAAAGGCAAGCAGAGTTTGCCCTTATAACAAGATTAATAAAATTGCAAAAATATGTTCTTTATCACTATAATTCACTCCTGTTTTGGTTTTTATGGCTTTCAATGAGCAAAACAATCCATCATATTTGAACTTCATGTAGATCTCTGAAGCTAATAGCTAGCACAAGTCAATTTTTAATTAAGATATTTTAATAAAATCTACCATTTATTTTTTCATATGGGAATAGACTTTGAACAGCATGTCATCTATATAATTTATGTAAATTCAAGTGACCCTTAAATCAGAAATCTGACTGAATTTCATAGTGAAACATAAAAATAACCTGTGACATCATTGAGCACCCAGAATAGCTTGAAGTGTGATAAACAATGGAAAATTTCAGCATTGTTACAAGCCAGTGTGATCTTAACCTTTTAAATAAATTACCCATTCTATTTAGAATGCCTGTATAAGGTCATGGATTTGGAGCAGAAAGAAAACAGGTTTGACAGGTTCAATTATTTGTAATATAGATTAAAATATTTTAATCTAAAGCATTCTAACAACAGCAATCAACCCCCACTCCAAAATTATGGGTTTCAGCAGTGTCGCCCTGATTCTGGACTTGTCCTCAATTAGGTCCCTATCCTGTTCCCACTGAAGTCAATGGCAAGACTTCTATTGGCATTAATGAAGGCAGGATCTGCAGGGAGGGATGAAAGTAAGTTCCAGCTGTACGGGGGAGCTGTTGGTTAGTCCTTGGCAGCATTAACTCCTGGTGGTAATTTCCAGTGGTTTGAGGAAAACCTACTGTGCAAAGTGTCCACTCCCTGGCATTTCCTTGCAGAGTTACCATGGCGGTGGCTCCAGATTCCCACGGAGGGGAGAAGCATGTCACCGAGCCAGTGATCCCCTGCTTTAGGGTCCTGGGGGCGGGAGGACTATTATCCCTTCATTTTACTATTCTTTGCTCTCCTATGCATGCCTAAACAGAGTCTCCCCCAGACTCCTCCTGTCTAACTAGGTCATGTCAGTTTTTATGTCTTTTCTTTAGTTGTCTGATGCCAGTCAGCCTTAAAACCTCCCCCTTCTTCCCAGCTGTTCCTCATTTTTCCTTTCTCCTTCATGGTGGCCATTTCAGTCCTCTCTAGTTGCTATCCATACACACACACACAGCTGTCTAGGTCTTTCCTCATCTGCTGTGAACTATTCTTGTTTCCTCTTCGGCTGTGTACATGGATATCATACACATGTGTATGGATATTATGCTATTATGTTTAGAATATGAAGGGAAGGAGAGTGACATAATGGAGCAGGATGGTCTTGTAGGTAAAGCACGGGATTGGGAGTCAGGGGATTTTTAGTTATATTCCTTACTCTATTACTGAGCTGTGTGCGAACTCAGATCAGTCACTTAACCTTTGTGCCTCCGTTTTTCTGCATGTAAATGGGGATAATATTATTACCTATATTACAGTCTAAATTTATTAATGCCTACAAAATACTTGGGGCTACAGACTGGTGTTATTGAAGTGCAAAGTATTATTGTTAGTCAGATTCCAAATAATTTCTGTGCTTCTCTTCCTCTTTCTGACTGCAACAGACCCAGACCTATCTAGCCTCCCTGTGTACCTGTGACCCTTCTTCCATCTCATAAGAATTTATATTGAAGGCAAGCAGGGAACAGGAGACCTGTTTAGCATCTTTGCTGGAGGTTGATCGCATTGTCGGGCAGTATAGCAACCTGAGTTTAGGGATGGGGGCTGACCTGATCCTGAAACCTGTTCTTCTCTGCTAAACTGTGTGCAGTTCCCTGCTTCTTATCACTGCTCCTGGCTTCTTGTCTGTTTGTCTGAGATGTTTCAGTTGTCTCTTGTCTCAGTATACACAGTGACATGTACAAGCTGTGCTTTATTTCATTTATATTGCTTAAATTTCAGATTCTCTTCTCCATGTTAAAAAGGGAAAAAAACAATTCACTAACAAATACAAATCTCTCTTTATACTTCCCATAATAATCTCTGCACATGGTACCTTTGAAATTCCATAATAAGAAATAAGAGCTTTCATTACACATTCACAAAGTCCTCCAAAGACCAGGGGAAGAACAGACTATAAGCATAATAAATCCAGTTTAATTTATTCATAGTAGGAGTCTGTGGATCAGCATTTTTACACTCCAGAATATTTATTATAAGATGGTGAGTGAATAAATCCTAAACAATAATTCTGTGATTGATGTTAAAAACTATTATCAATTGTTATTTTAACAATTTATCAAAAAGTAAAATGTTATAAACATATTAGGTGGCCTTTAGTCATTAAATCAAACCTGCAAGAAGTAATGGTGAGGCTAGTAATGGCTAGAAAGAGAAAATATTTAAAAACTTCCCTGGTCTCCTGGACCTTCTAGTTTAACTACCTCAACTGAAGTTTTGATGAGATATGTTCCTGAAATAAATGTGTGTGTGTATGTAATTCTCATTAGCTCATTTCCATGTTCAATATCTGAATCATTACAAGGTATTAAATGCCAGAAGAGGAAGGATGACCTAATGGAGTTGTGACGGCCAAGCAAAGATAACTGGAGGCATCCTGCCTGAGCAGGACATAAGGAGGCAGAATGCCTCACACAGGGCTAGGTCCTGACTAGATGTGTTGGGAAGAAGCATGTGTGCCGGGAAACTTCCTGTGCCCACTTAGCCCCATTCCTAGGTCACCTCTGCAGGAGCAGCCACCATTTAGTTCTTGGTTCATAAATTAAAGCTCACAGTAACCAGGAACATGCTACAGCTCTGGCCTTAACTGGGAAAATAAAGAGGACTGGCCTGATTTACTCTCACGTATGCTAACCTAAATCCAAGGTAGCTCCAATGACTTTTGATTGATTATTAATGTTTGGCATAGCCCTACTATCATGCAGCTACCATTTCTATGTGAACAAGACTAAAAAGGTTAGTAAATGACAATTCCCCCCAAAATATACAATAGACAGCCCTGAAGACACTCAATTGCTATGTCACATTCAATGGAAGCTACTACAGACAAGAGACAACTGCACAGCAGGAAAAGAGGTTCTAACTCCCAGCTACAAAGGGGAAACTCAGTAAATGTCAGTCTTTTGAGCTAATTACTATCCCCACTCTGCTTCTATTGAGCACCTTCCTATTTAAAACATCTGTGGCACACTTTCATGAAAGAGAAATAGACCTGCAGAGCCTCACACAGTAAAGCAATGTAAATTCTAGGCCCACTTTTCATCCTCTCTTTCACAATGATGATTGCCTCGCACTGTTTGAGTAGATTACGGCTGTAATCGGGCTAAACGGTACTTTCAAACTCTGAAAGTTATATTCATATTTACAGTAAATTTGCTGATTATGGAATGTAATCCTCCTGCTGAAGATTGCTCGGTCCCATGCAGAGTGTGGGCTATGGGGAGATGATGGGCTACGACAAACTGGAGAAGGAAATCTCCAGCACCAGTGTTATGTGATTACAGAAATCTCTCAACACTTTTAGGAATTCCCAGGCCACTAATATTTACATATGACTTGTCTTTCCAGCTGCCCATTTGTTCCTTTGTGAAATATTCCAGAGATATCAAGCCAGATGCAGACAGATCTGGTTCCTGGCTGAAAGAAGCTTGCAAAATTGATGTTGACTCTTTTCACGCTCCTGTCTTTTTTTCTAGGCATACCAGAGATTCTTCCTTTCCCAAGGAGAGATAAAGTGTTGAACCTGACTGTTAAGAACAGATAGCAAGAGCGGTTAAAAAGCAGCCCAATAAATCACACACAGTGCCACTAAGATCCATTTATACTGACCTACTCCCTCACCTGCCTCTGCACTTTAGCAGAATATGACCTATTCTTCTATGTATAACAATATACTTATATGGGACCAACTGTGATTTCATTCTTCATGGTTGCAGGGGGGCTTGATTCAGCGGAACTATAGGAATAGTACTGCTGTAGAAAAGGGGGGAGGACAGGATTTGAGCACCCAGCAGAGCAGTTCCACATTCCATGCACACCATGGAGCTCTTCTCATGGAGGCTTTCCCATCCCCAACTGTGCAGCAGCATTTCAGAAGTGCGGCTGAGAGGGAATGGGGTTGATGGATTCATAACCACATGGATCCATTAGCCACGTCGTCTAGAGTGGAGGGAACATGTAACAAGGGGTGAAACCGTTCTGCTGCAACTCTAAGGGCATGTCTACACTGGCAAGTTTCTGCACAACAAGTTATACCACTTTTATTAAAGAGCTGTAATTAAAGCGCTGTTGCGTGTCCACATTGTGCTCCTCGTGACGGTGGAGCGCATCCACATTAGCAGCTCTTGCAATGGCAAAGAGAGCAGTGAACTGTGGGTAGCTATCCCACTATGTAACTGGCTGCAGGGTGCTTCGGGAAGGGTTTGCAATGCCTCATGGGGCAGGCACAGCATCATATGATGCAGGTTTCCCAATCCCATTCTTCCATGGGCATCTACTACATTGCCATCGGGAGGGCAGAGTGTGTGACAGGGAGTGTGTGTGTGTATGGAGGAGGGGGGAGAGACAATGTGTTTTGGGGGACAGAGAGCGTGTCAGCATGCTGTCTTGTAAGTTCACACAGCAGCAGGAAGCAACTAGTCTTGAAGCAGGGGGAGGGGGAAACCCCGACATTAGCCCCCGCTTTCCTCCCCAGCTCTCTGCACAGCAATCTCTCTCTCTCTCTCTCTCTCACACACACACACACATGCACGCACGCCTGCCTCTGTGTTCAACAGTACGAGCATTCCACATTAATGGTTTGCTTTGTGTCCCAGAGCAGATCAGCACAGCACACAAGGGCTGTCAGAAACGGTGCTTTGAAAGGGGAGGGGTACATGTCTCCAGGGCAGCCGAGTTCAAAACAATGAGCAGAGCAGCCACGTGAGGGATTATGGGACACTTCCAGAGGCCAATTGATTGCTTTTTGCGCTGTAATGTGTTTATACTGCCAATACAGTGCTGGAGCCTCTGCGCTTTAAGGCTCACAACTCTCATCGAGGTGGGTTTTTTGCAATTCTGCAACTGAGGAGTTTCTGCGCACTAAGTGGCTTGGCAGTGTGTACACCTCGGGAGTTACACCGCAGAAAGCTGCTTTACCGCACAGTAACTTGCCAGTGTAGACAAGGCCTCAGACCTGTGAGTGATTACCTACTTAACCCTAACCCTTGCAAAGATCCCCAGAACACAGCCTGGCTATTCATGCTGCATACTGGTACCATGGAGGTTGCAATCAAGAGAGTTTATAGTTTAATTCAGTCCACAGCTAGCATGTACAATTAATGGACGTTTTGAAAAAGTAATTTTCCCTGTATTGTTTTGTTTATGTATTTCAGATTAGGAAAGACACTTAAAACTAAATGAACTGAAACTATTGAATCATAGGCCCTAATTCACTTTTGGAAATAGCCTATGGAAGTTTCAGTAGTATAAAGGCAGGTTTTTAAATCATTCAGATCAATTAGATCTGATGATAATGATGCTCGTTATATAAATCAAGGCAAGAAATCACAGATGGATGCAGCACCCATTTCATTTAGGTTACTTCTAAAAAGTGGTAATGACCAATAATGGAACAGCCAGACGCCCAGGTGCAGCTTCTGGAAACATACATTTTAGAGCCTTGAGATCTGGTCTTGCAGCTGCCAACTTCACCCTGTGAAAAGCATCAGCAGCTGGCTTCATGTCTAGGAAAAGAAAATGAAATATGCTGCATTTTCATGGCCATCAATCAGCAGACATAGTGCCAAGCAAGTTTTGTAATTATGCATATATTGCCAATAGACTTTGCAAAAATAGTCTTATTATAAGAAAAGTATCTAGGAAGAGCCTAATTGCTGTATTCAATTTGTGCTGTAAACATTTAATGTAATGCAATATCACTTAGTAAACAACTTATTATGTAGAGTAGACCATGGGCCTAAGTCATGGTCCTGTGGCCAGAAGCACCTCCATGTGCAAAGGGACCCACTATGGGCAGGTTTTCTCTGCCCCTTTATGTGACCTCACTGATGTCCCTTCCACTGGGAGAGGTGCTGGGGAGAGACGGGAACTCACTTTCTCCTTGGCCCCATCTTAGCAGGGCTTAATGATGCTTGCTCAGTTTTGATCGCACTGGCTGATTAACCATCGGCACTGTGAAACTCCCAAAGTCCTCCCTGTCTGGAAGAAAGTTTTGAGGGCACGAGACATGATGAAAAATGAAGATGGGAATCCTCAGGGCTACATAATGGATGCAGCAGACCAGTCTGAGGGGAAAACTGTTAATGAAGCCAGTGATGTTTGGGGGCCTTTGTTTCATTTTCTGCAGAAACAGTGAAAGCTCTCTGTTGTATCACAGTTCCTAAATGTTACATTTGTTCCAATGATTTGTCTGGATGTGCTGCCTTACATTTCCTTCACTGATCTCCTACACAGAGATGTCAAAATGGCAAGAGAATGACATGCTATAGGCAATCCTTTGTGAGAGCTGAATGAAAAAGGCCGATAATGAAGGTGACTTTATAAAGAATGCCAGATGACTGGTGACGCTGAACATCATTAAAAGTATACATGCAGGACTCCAATTCTATCATATCGTTTTAGATCACACTTTCCATGCTGGAGGAGATAGTACCTTTGCCAGCTCACTGGAGAAAGCTTGGAGATGATTGAAGTAAAACAGCGGGGAAGAGGCTGATATGATTAAGTCACATAGTCAACTGCCCATGTGTAACACAGTAATGGAGGTGAAAGTAGGGGGCAAACTAAAATTAAGCTAGAAGGACATTAGATACAATGGAACACAGATAAAGGACATGAGAGGATGCACATTGAGCTAACTTGCACAGCCTGCAGAGTGCAAAATGTAGATCTTTTATTTAGATGCCTTTTGTTCATAATGCAAATGATGACTATACTAACTAGAGACAGGAAAAAAAATTCTATTAGTGAACACACATGAAGAGAAGCATATTTAATTAATCATACTGTCTAGGGCACAGAATTCAGAAGATAGCCAGGGACCAAAATCCTTAGTAGCCAGACCAGGCAAGGAGGGTAGGGGTGGAACAACAACAAAAAACAAAAAACAAACATCAGTACAAGACCCGGGCCAGATCCTGACCCATCCTAAGTCCCTTTCCCTCGTCTCCAGCAGCAAAAGGGATCGCCAACCTGCCCTAAGTCAACAGATGAGAATTCCTCTGGTGTGGAGAAAATCTTGGTTCGTGTAGAGCCAGTTTAGCCGACTTCACCACTCCCTTCTGGGCCTCCCACCATTTCGGTATATCAAGGGCATGTGATGTGTTAGCCAGACTACTCTGATCCAGTGATCTCCACTGGTGTAATGGCCCGTAGGAAGCCATTACAAGCTTCTGCAACTTGCAGCAGTCCTGAGGCTGTTCTAAATCACATCGGGCCAAACTGGCCCCTGGTAATTTCCAGAAATGAGTTGGGGAGACAGAAAGGTTAGAGAAAACCACCTTCAAGTGGTTGCCTTGGCATGAGGATTTAGCCCACTGCAATGCACCCTTTATTATGATTAATTTCTATAGTGCTGTAATTGTACACAAAACTGTAAGAACCAATTACTGTCTCAAAGAGTTTACAGGACACAATAAAAATAACCCAGCACAACCTATGCAGTGCTCAGATACTACACTGGAGAGTGCTAGAAAGTCCTTTTAATACATTTCACCACATGCAGCCTACTGTTTTCTCCCTCCATGGAGAAGGAACTACAAAAACCATGGAGCAAGTAACAGATGTTCACAACACTGAATACAAAGCATAGACAAAGTAAATGCTAGGAATATGACCAGATTATGCTGTATCTTATGGAAGCTGACATAATGCTAACATGGGTATTTGTGAGGCATAGTTAATATTTATTACACACAAACACAAAACACAAATATGTTAACAAATATTATTAAGGTTGCAAAGTCACACACCCAAAAGTTAGGAAATGACAGAATTAAGGGTGCCTCTGCAACCACATAGACCTCTTCTATTTGAGCTAATGAACTAACTGATGGCAGTGGTAGGATGTCATCCTCTATGTCAGTAGTCCCCAAACTTTTTATGTCATGGCCCCCTTACCCATAATGGAATCTGTCCGTGCCTCCCTCCACCCCCCACCCAGGAGCTGCAGTGAGGAGTCGGGGCCAGGAGCAGGGTGGGAGCTGGAGCTGGGGCTGGGAGAAGAACCATGGCCGGGCTGGGGCCAAGCCATAGTTGGGAGCTAGGACTGGGGCCACGGCTGGGAGAGGATCTGCAGCCATAGTCGGGGTCAGGAGCTAGGGGCCGAGGCCAGGGCCTGAGCTGTGGCTGGACCAGGAGCGAGGCCGCAGCAAGGGCCAGGAGCAGAACCACACCACGGTTGGGGCCAGGAGCCAATGGCCCAGGCAGGGGCCAGAGCTGCAGCTGGGGCCGGGACCAGAGCTGGGGGCAGAGCGGGGCTGGGTGGCACGCCCTCCCCGCCACCCCTGTAGGGGCTGGCCCGGCACTGCCACACACACCCTTGAACGTTCCTCCGTGCTCTCCTAGGGGGGCATGCCCCACCATTTGGGGACCACTGCAAGTCTATGTGGACCAGCACTGAAAGGGAATGACACAGTTTGCTTGTGGGTTTCACAGATATTTGCTGTGGCTCTAGAGAGGAGCACGCTTGATGGGCACAGACTCTTCTGCCCATTCCCCCCAAGTTTGACCCCTTCTGCCGTGTCCCCTCCAACCTTGCCTTCTTCCCAATCTTTGGCTCTTTGTCTTCCCCGTTCCCCTCCTCCCCCTTCCAGTCTCCTTGCACAAGCAGTCCCACTTCCCCTCTATCCCCAGTTTTTTATCCAATATGTCTCTCTCCCCAATCCTGGCTTCCAACTGCCTCCTCACCCTTGCTCACATTCCTGTCCCCACTGGCTCTCCCTCTTTGGGCTCCTTGTCCAATCTCTGTCTCCCTCTGCCCCCAGTCTCCTTGTCTCAGTCCACTATCCCCGCCGCTCTACAGGTACATCTCTTGTCCTGTTCCCTTTGCATTTGAATCAGGTGCTTCATCCTCCATGCTGCCTGGACCCAGCAAGGTGTCATTGGGAGCATAGGAGAGACAGGCTCCCTGCTTTCAGTTCAAGTGCCCAGACCTGGCACAGCCCACAGCAGCTCAGAGTTGCACTGGCAGGAAAAGTTCTGCTCAACCCTGAATTGGAATATGCTCAGTGCAGACAGAATCTTAAAGTAATCATCTGCTAAAATCAAAGCAATCTCCACTGAGCATGTTCAAACTGCAAGACTTGTAACCTGGACACATTTGGGTCGATTTTCATGGGGATGGCAAAAGGCATGACACAAAGCCCAAACCCCTGCCAAATTTCTAGTCCCTTCTCAAAAAGTGAGCAACAGCAGCAGCACGTAGGAGTAGCAATGGGGTGGATGAGTGGGATGGGGACAGGAGGGCAGCAGAAATTCAGGGCGTGGATCAGGGGTGCTGTAACTTTTCAAAGAAAAGTTGTCAGACCTTTTTAACATAGGCAAACAATGTATTTTTGCTTAGCTATGGTCTCAGAAATGACTGAACCATTTTGGCTGAAATTTTCCTGAAACATTCATCCTGAGGCAGACATCTTGGAAAATTTCAGCCCAAATGGTTAAAGTCTAGCAAAATTATAAGCAACTGAAAAACAGGGTCATAGAATAGTATGTGTTTGGCAACCTTAACAATAGGCAGTGTTACCACTTACAAGTTCTTTTGTAAGGACAGAAGCCCAAAACATACATATATATATATATATATATATATATATATATATATATATATATATATATATATATATAATTTGGGCTGTCAAGCGATTAAAAAAATTAATCACAATTAATCACGCTGTTAAACAATAATAGAATACAATTTATTTAAATCTTTTGGATATTTTCTACATTTTCAAATAAAACAATGTAAAACTTTAGAGCCTACAAGTCCAATCAGTCCTACTTCTTGTTCAGCCAATCACTCAGACAAACAAGTTTGTTTACATTTGCAGACGACAATGATGCCTGCTTCTTGTGTACAATATCACCTGAAAGTGAGAACAAGCGTTTGCATGGCACTGTTGTAGCCGGTGTCACAAGGTATTTGCATGTCAGATGCACTAAAGATTCATATGTCTCATGATGCTTCAACCCCCATTCCAGAGGACATGTGTCCATGCTGATGACGGGTTCTGCTCATAACGATCCAAAGCAGTGCAGACCGACGCATGTTCATTTTCATCATCTGAGTCAGATGCCACCAGCAGAAGGTTGGTTTTCCTTTTTCGTGGTTTGGGTTCTGTAATTTCCGCATCGGAGTGTTGCTCTTTTAAAACTGCTGAAAGCATGCTCCACACCTCATCCATCTCAGATTTTGGAAGGCACTTTAGATTCTTAAATCTTGTGTCAAGTGCTATAGCTATCTTTAGAAATTTCACATTGGTATCTTCTTTGCATTTTGTCAAATTTGCAGTAAAAATGTTCTTAAAACAAACAACATGTGCTGGGTCATCATCCAAGACTGCTATAACATGAAATATATGGCAGAATGCAGGTAAAACAGAGCAGGAGACATACAATTCTCCCCCAAGGAGTTCAGTCACAAATTTAATTAACACATTATTTTTTTAAACAAGCATCATCAGCATGGAAGCATCTCCTCTGGAATGATGGCGAAGCATGAAGAGACATATGAATCTTTAACACATCTGGCATGTAAATATCTTGTGGCACTAGCTACAACAGTGCCATGCAAATTCCTGTTCTCACACTCAGGTGACATTGTAAATAAGAAGCGGGCAGCATTATCTCCCATAAATGTAAACAAACTTGTTTCTTTTAGCGATTGGCTGAACAAGAAGTAGGACTAAGTGGATTTGTAGGCTCTAAAGTTCTACATTGTTTCTGAGTATAGTTATGTAACAAAAAACCTATATTTTTAAGTTGCGCTTTCATGATGAAGAGATTGCACTACAGTACTTGTGTGAGATGAGTTGAAAAATACTTTTATTTTATCATTTTTACAGTTCAATATTTGTAATAAAAAATAATATAAAGTGAACACTGTACACTTTGTATTCTGTGTTGTAATTAAAATCTATATATTTGAAAATGTAGAAAAACATCCAACAATATTTAATAAATTTACATTGGTATTCTATTTTTTAACCGTGCAATTAAAACTGCAATTAATCGCGATTAATTTTTTGAGTTAATCGTGTGAGTTAACTGCAATTAATCGACAGCCCTAATATATATATATATATATAAATATATATATATATGCAAATACTTAGTGTGTTTTTAACTGTATTTTTACAAAAAGAATAGGAAAATAAATGTATTTTCTTTTAAACGAGAACTAACACTCGAAAACATTGTTACTCATTTCAGGCAGTCCATTCATCATAACTCTTACCTAACTGTTTCTAACGCAAAATTTATGAGGGGGTTATTTGACACTGTTACTAGTTACTCGTTCTCAGGTTGGATAAACTGAGTCAAACATCAAGACAGACAAAAGAAATGTTGCCTTTTCTTTACTACTTACATTTTCCTGTCTGAGAAAACATATGTAAGGTATAAAATTATATACATCTGCTTAAGCAAGAGAATACGTAAGGTGCCACTGAAATAAAACATAGACAGTAAGCAAGAAAAGTCAGAATACTAACTATCTCTTTGTTGTACTAGAGAATTTCTCTCTCAAAATCTTTGTAAGATCAGAGATCAGATTTTTGGATGCTGTGAATTTCTTGTCCCCACCCCCCGCAGAATGTTAGAATTACTTAGATACAGTCCTAATGAGTAACACTGCAGCTGTTCTAGGCTTTTCATGCTATTGCCTTAACACATTTGTGTGTAATAACCTCACAAAGAGCTTTTCACTTTTATCAGCCAAAACCCATACTGGGAATTAACATAAGAGTATCTCACTATGTTCACTTTATACTCATTCCAGATACTTACAGGCAAGTTTTCAAAAGACAACCTAAATCAAACATACACGTACACACCCCCTGAACAGATAATAGCATGAACAAACCCACATTTGTGTATGCACAATGAGTAACTGTTTGGGCCCACTCCCACAGAGGAACTGTATGCACTTTCTTTGTAGGCAGCAATTAAGGCTTTAAGCAAAAGACACGGGTTTGCAGGAAATTTGTGTAGGCTCCTCAGGAAGATAAATCCAGTATCAGGCTAACACACATTAATGTTTAGACAAGAATGAATAGTAAAAGCCTCACTCTTACGTGCACAAATGCTATCCTGCTTGCAGAGAGTGGGAGCTAGTATAGGATGTTGTGTGTGTATTAAACTGTTGGACTCTGAGCAGGTCTGTCAACATTTCCTTGCTCCTGGCTGAGGGGAGGACCCAGATGAATCTGAGGAGGGCAAGGACAGGCAGTTCCTTCGTTCCAATATATTTCTCTCTCTTCTCTTGCTTTAGAGTCTTATCTCTGGCCTGGAGTTTTCCCTGTGGTCCTCACTGACAATGTAAAGGTGTCTTGGATTTCTGTGTTATCAGTGCTACTCTGACTGGGGCTTGCAGAGGATGATTCAGGAGTTCTGGCTGAGACTTCTGTTCTGCTGGAGTTCCCTTATCTCATCCTCTAACCTTAGAGCTGCTTCTTCCCAGCCTTTATTCCTACTAGAGGTGGTTGAAGAATGCAGAAAAATCTACACACAAAAAATTCAGCTACTCTATAAATGGGAAGAAAAGCAGCAAAACAATTTCACACACAAAAAAGTCAAGATTTCAGAAATTCTTGTTTAGCTGTACTCCCCATTCTCCTTGAAAGGGGGTCCTGGCTCCTGATTAATTAAAAAGTTCTCTGGTGACCCTTCCCATCCTCCTTTCTGAAAGCATCTGGAACCAAACCCCATTGCACTAGTCAGAAGGCTTTGGGTGGAAGGGCAGTTTTTTGTCCTGCAGTCACTATTGCAAGCATGACTTAATTTACATAAACACCTCTCCATAGCTTTTCTGGGAGAGACTGGCAATGCTCATGACCTATTTAACAGCGGGTTTAAATGGAAAGCTCAAAGTTCAATTTTTCTGACACTCAGCACCCATTATGAATGAAGTGCCCAAATTTTGGAATCATATAAATAGGTTGATGACATTCAGGGGATCTCTGATAAAAAGTCAATATTCAGTCCTGACATATCCTCTGTACTCAGAGACTCATAATGAATGTTTAACTAATATCACTATTCTAGTTCAATAGGAACATGGAAATTAATTGGGTCAGCCAATCACCTCATTATACATCTGTATTGTATTAGGCATACCAGTACTTTTTAATAATTGAACTCCCTGATGGCAGGTTTGGCCCCATTTGCAATGTGGGCCAAATTTACATCCGGACTCATCACATCCACAGAGAAAGTAGTGACACGCAGAGATGGAAAGGTGAGATGAAAGGCAGTAGGCCATCATGGCAGATGAAGATGATACTGGTGTTTGCTTTACTATGGAAAGGATATATAAAAAAGTTTTCAGGTTACATTCACACCCACAGTCTTTCGATTTTATAGCTAGAGGACTCATTAATGCATCTGGTTGATCACTGAAACCTGGGAGATAAATCAGAGTGTGACAACCTTGCCTTTGGTAGAGGACAGGAACTTGAAGAATCCATCCATCTACTCTAGAAAGGTAGTCAAGGGACTGAGGTGGTCCCATTGACTCATGCTCCTGTGAAGACCCCTGTGGCAATAATCTAGGGATGAGAAGGATCAGCATGACAGGCAGCAGGCTGACTCTCCTCTCAGCATTGCTGATGCCAAAAATGTCTCCATTTTCTTTACACTGGGTGATCAAACTTGGGATAAACACCCTGGCAGGGCATACTTTATTCTACTTTATAGACTTATGGCATTCTGTACATACTACTCACCACACTGCCTTTTGGATGCCCTGAAGAGGAGGAGCTAGCGTCCAGTGGGTCATGCCATGAAGGAGTTAATGAATGAGAGCAGAGGTATCTGCTCTCATTCTGCCAATCCTGCAGAAGAAGAGGGTAAAGGAATGTGAACAAAGGGCACAGGATACAGAGTTGTTCATATCGATAACTGAGTGGAAAGAGGAAAAGGCAGATGATAGAGGACTGGTGGCTGCACAGAGTGAGCTCAAAGAGTATAGGAGTCCTCTTACAAACCAGTTTGTTATGACTGTGTGACTGTAGCATTTGCCAAAGAGTTAATGTTTGGTGCAGAATTTACCACAGTTTGATATTTCAAATATATCCCTTTATCTCTCTTGTGTGTGAATCTATGTAGAAATGTCTAGTCACCATTCTTTTTCACTTTGACTTGATCTGTTCCATCACAAGGGTATTGTCTGAATTAAAACTATTGTGGCAGAAACAATATAGCAAATTAGCAGCTAGACTAAGGATTCCGTTTGTACCACAAGTCCTCACATGCTGGGCCAAATCTATTCTGTGTTGGATAACCCCATTCTCCAGATTTACACTTATGTAACACAGAGCAAAGTTTGGCCCTCTGCTTCTGCTAAGAGCTTATTTACAGTATTATGATAATTCAGCATTGGGAGTGCATTTGCCGGGATTCTTAAGGGGAAACTTTCAGCCCAGTTTCCAGGGGTTTAGTCATTCAGATGCCATTAATATTAGCGAGTCATACTGCTGAATCTAGATTAATAGATTCCAAGGCTAGTAGGGACCACTGTGACCATCTAGTCTGACCTCCAATATAACACAGGCCACAGAACTTCCCCAAAATAATTCCTAGAGCATATCTTTTAGAAAAAGCATCCAATCTAGACTTAAAAACTATCCGTGATGTAATATGCACCATAATGAAATTATCTTGAACCTTAGTCCTTTTTCCAATGCTAGTCTGTTATATTTGGGCCAAATCCTACTCTTCAGTTAGTCCATAATGGAGTGTCTCTGATTTTATACTAGTATAACTAAGGACAGAATTTGGCTCAAGAGCTACAAAATTTAAGACAAATTTAGCAGAGTTTTTCAGAATGAAGCTAAAGATAATTTTAAAAACAACCTTTTTGCAACAAAGTGATCAGAGATTCCCTTAGTTCTTGACACAAAACATTAGCTTTTCTTTCACCTTAAACTTGAACATAACACAAAAAAATAATATAGATAGTTGAACCTTTAGTAGAAACTGCAGCTAGAAGAGGTGGGTGGCAGGAGTTGAATGATAAAGGGAAAAAATGTGGCTGTTCTGAGTTACCATCATGATTCACATCCTGGGAGACCTGGATGTTCAGTATTCTGGTGTTTATCCAGCAGAAACACGGAATTGTCCATGATGTGCTTTTGAGTAAGACAGTAAGTATTGTACTGCACACCTCTATAGATAAAAGCAGATTTCTAGGACTGCTGAGACCAAGACATGCCAAACACACTCAGCTGCAGAATCAGTCTAGCCAATGCAAAAGAATCCAAACATGAATACCACAGCACCAATGCTTTATGGGATACAAAACTGATCCAAACAGGCGCTGGGCAAGAGAAATCCTTGGCTGGCACTCTAATACTATTTGAACAATCCTGTGACTCTGCTAGCTGATATTTGAATTTGTTGCAGAGATTCTGTATACTATTATCAACCAAAGAAAAGCATCTCTCTCTCTAGAGAAAGAATTAGATGCATAAATGATGATGAGCCACATTCTGCTCTTAGTTATGACTAGTCAATCCATCTGACTTCTCTTCCACTTGACATCTGTAAATTAACCAGGGTGTAACAGAGGGGAAAATCTGACTCTGTGTTGGCAAGCTTGTTCCTTCGTATCATGGCTTCAACTGAATTTTAAATAATCCCAGGAAAAGAGAGTGCCATATAAGAGCTAGGTGTGAGATACTGTAACTATTGCAGTAATTTCACTGCAGCACTGCAATGAATCACCCATAAATTCCAAACACTATTTTGAGCTTACACAGAACTATTCTTCAGTTCTGGCAAAGGTACTCAGATTAGCACAGCCAACAGATTGTTCAGCAAAGGAGTTGACACATTGTAGGAGACCATTCAAGGTGAAGTGCAGTTAACACCTTGCAGAAGAAGCGTTCTGTGTAAGCTCAAAAGCTTGTCTCTCTCACCAACAGAAGTTGGTCTAATAAAATACTATCTCACCCACCTTTTCTCTTCAATATGGGAAGAACATGGCAACAACAACAGGGGGGATAGGAGGTGCAAAGACAGTTCAGTTTGACACCTAGGCTAAAAAGGTTAATGGAATTCTCATTTTCACATGTAGAAAGCCTGCCTAACTATGTAGAAGATTAAAAATAGAAAGCCCATAGCTGGCTCTTAGGTAATTTCTGAATAAGTGTGAACATATTTACTTTTTGTACAGTATCATGTGGCATAACACTGACAATATTCCATCACCGAAAAGGTCCTTTTCAGTAAAGAGATGACAGGCATGTTCTTCATACTGTATGGTTAAAAATATCCTTACATGTCTGCCAAAGGCATCCACCCTACATAGAAATAGATAATATAACATCTATGATAGTCAACAACGCCCATATTCTAGCGATAATTTATATGCATTAAAAAGCAATTGTTACAAGAGGTATTTCCACTATTTTATCTTTTGAAATGATGGCTCGTGTGCAGCTTGTTTCCATGGGAACTGAACCTGCTCTGAACTGAATTAATGTCGGAAAACAAACAAACAAACAAAATAAATAGCTTCTGGGGCCACTAAAGGTTAAGTTTTAACACATTGATCTATGCAGAATATTCGTAGAAATTGAAGGGATCAATCTCCACAGAATCTCTATTCTAGGCAGTTCATGATACACTCTATAGAAATGTCCAACAACTGCAGTCCATCACGTTTCAGATAATCAAACTGACAAGTTCCAAAAAGCAGCTCTGCAGTGACTACAAATTACAAATGAATAAAGCAGCAAATGATAAATTGATTGCCTGTTGTTTCTTTGTGTACTAATTTGTGTTATGGCTTTCCAACCTTAAATTGTTTGATTAGATATTTGTTTTTTAAACAAATTAAAAATGAAATGTCTATGGTAAACTGTGCATCAATTGTAATGAAGAATTGATCTCAATGTTTTTACAGCATTTTCTAGCCTGTATTCATGAAGATGAAAATTACTTTTATTAGCCCATTTCCAGGACTATGACTGAGATTGTAAACCTGGCTTTATTTTTTTCATTATATGAAAGATGGAAGAAAACTGTAAAATGTTTTGTGGATGAACCATAATTCTACTTAGTTAAATTCTGTGTAATTCTGGCAATAATGTCACTATTTGTAATTTTGGATTATAATGTGCAGGTAAATTTTTATTGAATTATCTTGGTATTATAAAGAATTTAATTCTGGCTGTTGTCTCCCCAGCTATCTAACATGGTTGATTTTTGTGAACTGTTTTTGCTATGCAAAATGTAACTGTGTTTTAATTAGTTTTGTGGGCAAATTCTTTAAATTTATTGTTGTTGGGATGAGATGGTCAGAGCATGGGCATGAAAGATAACAGTATGTCTTGCTAGTAATTAAGAATACATTAGGATTCACTATGTCCAGCAGTAACAAAGGAAGCTATAATAGGCATCAGTGTCTCTGATAGTAAGAGCAACATTTCTGAGAGTTCACATTTTCACCTACCCACTCCTATAATAGGTCTATAACCTCTGGCTGAGTTACTAAAATCCTCAATTCTTCATTTAAAGACTTCAAGTTACGGAGAATCCATCATTTATTCTAATTCAAACCAGCAAGTCACCCATGACCCATGCTGCAGAGGAAGGGGGAAAAAACGCCCAGGATCTCTGCCAATCAGCCATGGGGAAAAATTCCTTTCCAACACCAAATACAGTAAACAGTTAGACCCTGAGCATGTGGGCAAGACCCACCAACCAGACACCTGGGAAAGAATTATCTCAAGTAACTGAGAGCCCTCTCAATCTAGTGTTCCATCTCCAGATATTTGTCAATAGCAGTTGTGGATGAGCGATATGCCATTGTATGCAATCTCATCAAACCATCCCCTCCATAAATGTATCAAGCTGTGTCTTAAACCAAGTTAAGTTTTTTGCCCCTCCTACTCCCCTTGGAAGGCTGTTCCCAAACATTACTCCTCTGATGGTTAGAAACCTTTGTCTAATTTCAAGCCTTAACTTGTTGATGGCCAGTGTATATTCATTGGTTCTTGTGCCAACATTAGCCCTTAACTAAAATAACTCCTCTCGCTCCCCAGTGTTTATCCCTTTGATGTATTTATAGACAGCAATCATGTCTCCCTTCAGTCTTCGTTTTGTGAGACTAAACAAGCCAACCTCCTTAAGTCTCCTCTCATAAGATAGGTTATCCATTCCTCTGATCATCCTAATAGCTCTTTCCCTGTTCCTATTCCAGTTTGAATTAATCTTTCTTAAACATGGGAGACCAGAACTGCACACAGTATTCCAATGAGGTTGCATCAGTGCTTTGTATAATGGTAGTAACACTTGTATAATGGTAACACTTCTTTATCTCTACTGGAAATATCTCACCAGATGCATCCAAGGATTGCATTAGCCTTTTTCACGTCCGCATCATTCTGTCCCTGATCATTACACACTCTTACAGGCTGATAATTTGATGGCTAGTAATGTGTTAACTCCTCAATTTACAAAATGGTGTGTGGGATTTAAACCGAGCCACTTCATTGGCTTTAATGGCAGTCAAATCATTATGTTATGCTTTGAAAATATAAGGGGAAATCATTTCCTGTCTAGCCAGATAATTACATGACCGTACATATTAAAGCATACAGCTGCTTTATACATACAGTACATTTAAAAGAGGGGGTATCCCTCTAGTTACACAAGTTTGGAATTCCACCAAGGCTGCTTAAATAAGTTGTTTTGATGTGGTAGTTATAGCACAGGGGACTGAAATATCTTTTGCAATGAATTGGTTCTGCCATGGATACCACAACAAGATAAAGTCACTTTAAGTAACCTCTGAGGTAGATACTTGGAGCCAGCTCTGCAACTGACTTGCTTGATGGCCCAGGGCAAGTCACTTAATTTCTGGGTATCACAAATGTATACATATTAGAGATGGGTAAGACCTATAGAGCTAAATATTTAAAGGGCCTCAATTCAGCGTCCAGTTTTCTTATTTGTTTTTTACAGACAGCATAAATGTTCTGAATTCTAACATGTGATGATCTTTCAGATTTCTGAATGCAGTCAGATCCCTAAATACTAACATTCGTGTCCACCATTGTATCTGTAAAATGGAGGCCATTTTTTAAAAGATCCCTTAGGTCACTTAATTTATTTCCCTGACTGTATTCTGCAAAAAGATATGTACAAACATTAACTCATATAAAAACAATGAATTCTCTTCAGTGGATTTGCAACCTTTTAACATTTATTTTCTGTGAACATTTGTATGAGTTTTATTTTGTTTGAAAGAATATTTGTGCAAGAGGGCAAAAGTCTTTAAAATATTTATGCAAATATGTGTTTTCATATAAGATTTGTATTAGAAACGCTTGCATGGCCATCTTGAAATCTTTTTGATTATCCTTCTGTTTATGAAAGCTACAATCGGGAAGTTGAAACCATACCATGTGATCTAGGTGACCAATCTCACAACCTAAGAAATAGCAAGTATTCAAAAGCTAGGTCCAAAAGTCAATAGTTCATGAATAACCAATAATAAATGCAAACAAATTTCAGCTTATTTGACAAACAATTTTAAATAATGAGCAAGGTTGTAAAAATCCAAATCTATTCACAGATGACTCATGAAAAAGCTAACTGGATTTCAGATTGTTTGCCCAGATGTATGGAGGACCAAATTCAACCCAATACATTTTGAAGCCATTTTTATTATAACATAATTTTATAAAACACATAAGGCTAGATTTTGCTCTCAGTTACATCAGTGTAAATAAGAAGAATTTGGCCTGTTACATTCTGCACAGTTGGTACTGATCAACATACATCTGCCTTTAATATGCAGCAGATGGGCTAACAATCATCTCTCACTATAACTGTGCTACCTTATTGCTGTGTACTGTACATGTATAATGGTGTCCTGCTGCATGCATGTAATTATGCACGTATTTTTCTTATTATGGTTACTAATCCTAAAAGATTACTACAGGTTAGCACCTTTAAATCTAATAAGGACCTCAACTGAAACCGGTTGAACTTGATTCCCTTTGATATAAAAAAACCCCCAGGCTTACAGCTAAAGTCATTGTAGATATTTGGAAACTTGTTATCTTCATAAATGTTGTTGATCCTTCTGGTAAATTACTAAACAGTTCTACAGTAATTAATCTACAGATTATTCTAAACCAAGAGAAAAAATAGCATCTTTTAGACAATGAACAGGACAAAATTCCATTAGGTAGGTTAAAGTACTTATCCAGCAAACAAAGGTTTTGATTTGCTGAGTGTCTTCAGTTTCAGCTGTGACTATCTACAAGAGCCAGCAGATCTCATTCAAGAGTTAGACAGAATGAGCTACTTTTCTATAACCAGAAGTATAAGACCCCCAAAGAAACATCATCCAGGCACATTGAAACTGCTAATTAAATCTGTGACCATTTTGTTACTATACTAATCATACAGAGTGTAATAAAGAGACTCACGTATTTGAATATTTAAAGTTAATTGTGACCATATGTACAGAACCTGCATCTTGCAAGTGTTGAAAAATTGACACAAAGGATTGGTAATGAACAGGATTTCAAGAAAGCTATTACACTGAATGCTTAATTCCATACTTGGGAGTACAGCTTTATTTCATCCTACTGGCCAGGTAGGCCTGTTGAGTACTTCCAGTCTATAACCCTTTATTTTAATATTTTTAAAGCTATCTTCATATGATGTAACAGACAGCTAGAGTTTCTGCATCTACTACAGTAGCCATTATATACTTAAGCAAAAGAAGAAACACACTTGGGATAGAATCTATACAAGCTTTTTTTTAAATAGAGCCATTTACAACCTGGTTCAAATAAAACTGGAAGTTAGGTTACTAGATTATAAAGTCCTTACTGGATTGTAAATTAGTTATGCAACAAACCATGTCTTTGTAAAGCACACTGCGGGGGCACTGTAAATTACCGTTACTCCAAAGACAGAGTGAACCAAACTTTTTTTTTTAATTTCAAAATGGTGACAGAAAAGCATTCCCTGAATGTACAAGGAACTTGTGGCTGCCCAAAATATTATTGCTTTGGCTACCTTGAAAAGAAGTTAATAATATGAGGGGGGAAGAGGGGAGGAGAGGAAAACTTGTCCAGTAAAAAAGAATTGTTATATAGTCACCCTATACACTAATCTAAACCACATATAGAACTCAAGATATGGCTAATATTTGCTCACAGTTATAGCTAATTAGTGACAGGTGCTTCAGAGAAGGGTATAGAAGCCTTTATGCTAGGCTAAGAAAAGCAAAAAACTTTGCCCATTTTCTTTTGTAGTTCAAGGACCAGGGATGGCACTTCCACTAGGTGATCCTAGGCATTCGCCTAGGGCGGCAGGATTTGGGGGGCAGCATTTTGCCGCCCTCGGCAGAATTTCGGCAGCGACTCATTTCCCGGCAGCGATTCAGCGGCAGCTTCAGAGGAGGAGCTGCCGCCGAAGCGCCGCCAATTACTGCGGAGGAGCGCTGCCACCTAGGGCGGCAAAAACCCTGGTGCCGCTCCTGTCAAGGAGTGTATGGTACATAAAAGTGAAGAGCCTAGAACAGAGAGCATTTGGCGCCTACCCATACTAAGACCATGAGGGGCGGGGAGAGTGGAATGAAACAGTATATTATGATGACCCTCATAGGCCCATGTTAGTAAGTGACTATGACCAGAGCTAACAGCTCTAGCAGTCCTGATCCAGAACCAAATGCAGGACATTTATATTTAGGGACAATTTTCAAAGGGATCAGGACCCGCCTCCATGTATGTGTATTCAAATACCCGTTTTTAATGGGGTAATTTCTGTCCTTACATTCTCATACCCTTTTTGATAAGATGTCTGCAGGCACAGTTCATAGATTCCAACATTCACAAATGCACCTGTTTGTGCATGTAAAGTCTATTGGTGTGCGCTGTGCACATAGACAAATATAGAATACTTTTAGAAAATTTGGTTCACAAAACCTGAGCAACGGCAGTGCTACTCAGACTCCAATTGGAATCGTTATACCTCGATGTCATTCTTTTTTGTAAATCTAGTCAGTTGACAATAAGTAACCCATAGTATGAGCATAGACCATCCTCCAGAGTGCATTATATGTACAAGGAAGCTTGTAAGAATTAGTCAGAATAACTGGATATGTGGCCAAAGTTCAGCTTCCACCATGAGAGCAGTCTGGAAAAATGTTGACTCTTGAATCTAGTCTGCATCCGAGCTTAGACCAGTCAGATCCTCAAAGGGACAAACCATGGAGATCAAATTTCCATCTGAATAGAGTCACAATGGGTTGTAAAATCGAAGCATGCAAGTTCGTTTTTGCTACTGCTGTCTAGGAAACTGCCATTTGCAAGGTGTACGTTTGGCTGAGATTAGGAGGTAAGAAAGAACCTTTTCATTTTTGTCTCACTCTTTCATTCTGAGAGATGAGAACAAAGGAGACCAATCACTAACTATAATTATAATTTTCTTTCTATTGATTTCTCAAAAGTCCTTAAAGGCATCATCATTAACTTAAAGCTAACTTATGAAAATTTATGAGGTTTTTAATTCTCTCCTGACAAAGTAATAGTAAGTTATTTCTATATTCAAATGCTTAACATTTCTCGTTCCATAGCCAGGCCAGAATAAGTGAAAATGAAATACAGTAAAATTAATACAGTAATTGACACATTTTGGCTCTCTTGCTTTCTCTAAACTGGAAGAGAAGACACATAAGACTATATTTAAAAAGCAGCAAAAGAATCAGGTTCTCCTGTTCCGTTAAATGTCATGCTTTGTGTTTGCAATGCCAGCACATTTTCTGTATTTGTGCCCATTTCTTTATTTGTATGTTACTTTAGGATTGACAAAAGGTGCCAGATAGACAATCCTAGAGACTGAAGTACTTTATTCATCCACAAAACACATGTAGCACGGGCAGCTGCAGGGCAAGCTTTGCCAGGTTGGGTATGCTTCAAATCTCACTGAAGTGAATGGGAGTCTTTACACCAACTTTTACAGAAGTGGGATTGAGCCCTCCAATAAGCATAAACCCTGTCCTAGGAGAACAGCCTCTGGTAAAGTGGAGGTAGTTCAATCTCAATGCCCAGTCAAGCGTAGACCTCTCTGAGACTGTGAACAAGGGATGAATTAGTGCCAATGTTCTATGACTTGTGTTATACAGAAGGTCAAATTAGATTATCAAAATGGTCCCTTCTGGCCTTGGAATTTATACATCATTGTTCAAAATTTCTTCAGATATAACTTTACATTTTCCATTCTTAATAATATCCCATGGCACTTTTCAAATACAGCAGGTGATACCTGCGGTATTCCTATCAGACATTGCTTCTGTCTCTCAGTAAAGCACATCCAAGGCTATGTGTGAGAGAGAGGCTTTTACATTTGCCTGCAGAATTCCTGCACTAAAAATATTTAGCATACTACTTTTTAAAGTTCTCTTAAGGAATTCTGATTACAAAGGATGTTATAATCAATTCAATTCTTTCTAAGTTAAGAACAGAAATCAAACTGTAGATAACAGACCAAACCACGAATAGGTAATTGCTTTGTCTGGAGGTTAAAATGGAACGGGGTCTGTGGTTTGACAAGAGCATGTTTCATTACTTCATGGAAGACCCAGGGTGACAAGTGACCTTGTTCCCAGGCAAACAGAACTTTGATGCATCAAAGAAGTGATACATTTGGGCTGTTAGAGTGTTCCAGTCACAACCTTCTCACAGTGTTCCAGGCTAACTCATTTGTGCAGACAAACTAATTAACCCACAATAAGGATTCATGTTCTTACATCCTGTCTGGTGGCAAGGAGCTGTGGTAATCAGTCTGGGGTGGAAAAAGTATCACAGATTCCATTTGGCCAATTCGCAGCATTGGGGGCCAGGTCCAGTGAGGGAGAAGCCATATTTGTCTTGGATACCTCACATGGAGGTGATATGGACCGTACCCAATATAAAAGGTAATAAGGACAACCCAGGGCATTATAGACCAGTCAGCTTAACTTCGGTACCCGGAAAAATAATGGAGTAAATAATCAATTTGTAAGCACCTAGAAGAAACTAAGGCGATAAGTGACAGCCAGCATGGGATTGTCAAGAACAAATCAAGTCAAACCAACCCAACGTAATAATCTTCTTTGACAGGGTAACAAGCCTGGATAGGGGGGAAGCAGTAGATGTGATATATCTTGACTTTAGTAAGACTTTTGATAGTGTCTCACATGAACTTTTCATAGGCAAAGTAGAAAAATATAACCTAGATAAACCTACTATAAGGTGGGTGCACAACTGGCTGGAAAACCATACCAAATGGTTCACAATTAAGCTGGAAGGTCATATTGAGTGGAGTTCACAGGGAGTTGTCCTGGGTCTAGTTCTATTCAATATGATCAAAAATTATTTTGACAATGATATAGAGAGTACACTTATAAATTCTGAAGACAGTACAAAGCTGGGAGGGGTTGCAATCACTTTGGAGGACAGAATTAGAATTCAGAATGATCTCGACTGGAGAAATGGTATGAATTAAACAGGATGAAATTCAATTAGGACAAATGCAAAGTATTATACTCAGAAAGGAATGATCAATTACACAAATACGAAATGGGAAATGACTACCTGGGAAGGAGTACTGCAGAAAAGGACCTGGGGTTATAGTGGATCCCAAACTAAATATGAATCAACAATGTAATACTTTTTTTGGGGAAAAAAAAGAACATCATTCTGGGATTTATTAACAGGAGTGTTGTAAGAAAGACACAACAAGTAATTATTTCACTCTACTCAGCACTAATAAGGCCTCAACTGGAGTATTGTGTTCAGTTCTGGGCATCACATTTCAGGAAAGATGTGGACAAATTGGCAAAAGTCCAGTGGAGAGCAATAAAAATGATTAAAGGTCTAGAAAACATGACCCAGGAGGAAAGATTGAAAAAAAATGGGTTTGTTTAGTCTGGAGAATAGAAGACTGAGCAGGGACATAACAACTGTCTTGAAGCACATAAAAGGTTATAAAGAGGAGGGTAATAAATTGTTCTCCTTAGCCACTGGGGACAGGACAAGAAATAATGGGCTTAAATTGCAGCAAGGGAGATTTAGGTGAGACGTTAGGAAAAACTGTAAGAGTAGTTAAGCACTGGAACAAATTATCTAGTAAGGTTGTGGAATTGCTGTCATTGGATGTTTTTAAGAACATGTTAGAACAGACAAACACCTATCAGGGATGGCTTATAAACTTTAGATAATACTTAGCCCCGCCTCAGTGCAGGGGACTGTACTAGCTGGCCTATCGAGGTCCCTTCCAGTTCTACATTTCTATGATTCTATGAATATATAGTATGCCCATAGACGTGAACAAACTAAAATCTATATTTTGTATAAATGGTTGGTATATCATACTTACATCAATAACAGTCTCTTAGTTGTATTCTGGAAACGGCTGTGAAAATAACAAGATACCTTATTTTCAAAACATTCAAAATATATTTTTATCATTAGAGCTATAGAAAAAAATGTGGCTTTGATTGGCCCAATTTTTCTCTAACTTCTGTCTACTAGAACTGGTTGAATCATTCATTACGTATAGATTATGCAACAAACAACTTGTTTTTCAGTCCCCTAGTTATCTCTTCGTGGGTCATGATTTCGATATAGGGGCTCATTATACACACATGTCCAATTAATATTGTCTGTGAACACAATATGACTTGTTTAGAAACTGGTCATTAGGAATACGAGTATGTGCTAGTTGTGCCACGATTGGTCACCTAGTGGATATTCTGTTAGCTCTGCTTCCTGATTGGTCACCTAGTGGATATTCTGTTAGCTCTGCTTCCTGACTGAATTACATACATTTTATAAATAAGAGGACTCTTCTGTTTTTGAATTATCTGCAAACAGGTTGTGATTTGTACTTGTTTATTATGGAGTTTCTTTGCAATAATTTTTAAATGGCCACAAGAACACATATGGTTCAAATGTTCTCAAATATTTATTCACACTTGTATTCACTACAATTTCTTGTGAATAAAATTTCTCTCACCAGAATGTTCACAATAATTAAAGAAAGAGAGTCGCAAATACTTATGAAAAAAGTCAATGAGTTTTATTCAAAAGAATATGGAAAAATAGGGGTTTTGTTTTTTTGATGTAAATCCACCTGGCTTTACCCGATAGATCACAATAATACCCATTCCTGAAACACAGTATTAAAATTAGCATAAAAATTAACTGGCACACATTCTTCTCTTACCATTGTGAATTTGGCCACTAATGGTTCAGAAAGAATTCCTCCTTCTCATCTAGTTTCCTCTCGTTCTCCCAATACTCTTTTTCCACAGAAGGTAAATAACATTAATGAGAAATTGATTTCATTGACAGACTCTGAAATCTTTAATTTTGTATCATGTCTGAACAATGAAATATTGCTCCAAGGCATGGAGGTAGTTAGTATTAAAACAGCTATGAAATAGAAAGTTAACAAGTTATTTATTTTTAGTTCATTTAGAATTATGGCCTAATGCTCTAGATATTTTTGACCTTATTTAAACATTTGATGTAAATCACTATATTTTAATTAAACATACTGGGACATGACTCAATATACTATAAAACGCCACTTTTTTCCCTAAAGAGATTAAATTACATCTTCAAACATAAGTAAAAATAGTTGTGAATATACAGCCCAAACCCTTTGATGTCACTGTAGTGCTGTTGTTCTTTTGTCTACAGGATTTATAACCACTGTATGAGCCAAAACAATAAGTTCTTATTGAGGCCTTAGATTCAATGGGCTAGATTCTGTGCTGTGATTCCTAACTGGTGCAGCATAGAAAGTGCAAGACATGAGGTTAAGCTACGTGTGCAACATCTGGATTCGCTCTGTAGCGGAGGCCAGTATGGCTCCTGACATACGATAGATCAACCCCAGGGACAGCTGTCATTTACAGCAGCCTGCCAACAGTTCCCAATGGGCTTCGCCACAATCCTACAGCACTGAGTGCTAGGACGGCTCCCCCACCCTCCCTTGACACATTCACATCTGCCACAGTCTCTGCCCTTGACAGGACTAGTTTAGGGGTGGGTGTGCAAGGCAATTGCCCTGGTGCCAACTTGGCCGGGTACATAATGCTCTGCTGAACAGCTTTTTTTAAAAAAACAACAAAAAAAAGCTTATTTTCTCCGGCATGTTTCTATGTATCTGCCCTGGCGAAGTACCTAAGCCTGGCCCTGGCATGACCCCTATGCCAGGGGTTGAGCATGGAGATAGCTCACGTGGCCCTGCACAACTCCTGCACAGAAGGACTTCCCATTCAGGCTGTTGCATTCCCTTTATGGTCTCTTTATACTTCTGGAGCAGCATATAGGGGCTGGAACGATGGCCAGAACCTGCCTCGAATGGATTTTTTTTTTTTTAAGTAAGGATTGGGGGAAGGACTGCAAGCCTTGGTCCTATGGGCCTGATCCTACCAGGTGCTGAGCTTGCGCATCCTGCTGGCTTCAATGAGATCTGAGGGAACTCGTCACCTTGCAAGAGCAGGGCAGTTTGTATTTTTTATCCAAACATTAGAATCTCTGAATTTTTTTCTCCAATAGGCACCAGAATCAAACCTGCCCCGTCCTCTGTGTCCAGTAAGGGCCATGCCGGCAATGGAATCAGTATGGAGAAGGCAGGATGCTAAGCACCAGGCAAGCTTAGCCCCAGGGGGTTTCTTACTATGTTGCAGCAAGGAGAGGCTGGGAGAATGGGTGAGCAAAGGGAGGATAGGGAGTATGGACAGATAATTACATGGACCCATTGTCAAGGAACCTTCACTGCAATTAAGGAAAGGGGCAGTTACAGCCTGGGGTTCAGAGGAGGGGAGTCCAGTGGAAGACCACATTTCTCGGGCTGTGTGCAAGAAGATTTGGTCCCAAAAGTATATTAATGTTTTAGGGTTGTAACTTTAAAGAAATCCAAATCACAGACCATCACAGCACCTTGCTGAATGGGGACTACTGTCTTTTCATGTGTGTCAGAAATGTTTATTTTTTGTCAAATTAGCCAACTATTTCTCTGAGCGATAGAATGTGCTTTCAAATATATTGTGTGTCTAGCACTGTTTTGGCCAAAAGAAATACAAATCTCAGCCTCAGAGACCTTATTTCTTTTAGTGTTTTCTATCTGCTACCACCTATTGATATTATTTGACTGGCAGCTGCTATTCAAAGTAAACAAACAAGCTCTCAGCCTCCTTAGCCTTTGTCTGAGTAATCCATTGATATTTACTGGGAGGGCAGATGGCAGAGAGTGTTCTAGCTCACCAAAGCTAACATGCCATTGTGAATAAATACAAAATGAAGAATGCTTTCTTTTAAAGTTTGTCTTGCTCCAATTCCCTCTGCTGTGTACCCCTTACTCCATCCTCTGCCAGCATTTCAGTGCCCTGCTCCTTTCCAAATGGAATCAGAGCATCAATCAGGAGGTAACGGGCCCCTTTGGGGCTGCACAGATAAATTCTACACTAGCAACCTTTTCGTCACCGTCACTGAAAGAGAAATGAATGGCTACATGCAGCACAGCTGGGCTGGCTGTTAACACTGAGCTTCATGCAACAATCTTAAACCAATGGAATTTGGGGCTGTTTGGAATTTGGGGCCAGATCTTGAGACACCTGGTGCCCCACACAGCTGACGAACAGGGAGCCTTAAACCATCTTTACCAGCCTCCCTCTGGATACCTTAGACAAGCTACATGGCTTCTCAGATATGTCTACATCTGAGCTGGAAGGTTTGTACCGGGCTTGTACAGACATCCCCATGCAAGCTCTGCTCTAGCTAGCCCCATTGAAGCCAGATGGCTAAGGCAGAAGCAATGCAAATGAATGGACTGATATATAGTTAACATTGTAGTCTGTATCTACCTCAGAAAGCTGAGCTAACCTTGGAAAATCAAGGAAATAAATAATCCTTTGCCTTAATGGTTCCTGTGGCCAGATCCGCAGCTGGTATAAATCAGCATAGCCTTCAATGAAGCTACAGAGATTTATAGCAGCTGAGAATATGGCCAGTGACCTAGAAGAAACAGGGAGAAGGAATCAATGTTTGCCAAATGGAGAGTAAATATAGTGGAAGTAAATAAAAGATTCAAATCTAAGCTGGAATACTTGACAGCATCCTGAGGCACTTTTATTGTACCCGTCTTACTTCAGCCAATGCTAGAAGGAAACAAACTGTGTAGTGGCCATGCCATCCTTTCCCTTGGCCATTACATGTCTCTAGATATGTCTATGTCCAGGAGCACTGCGGCAGGAACACAATTATGTCAGCATACCCAGGACAGAAAAATAGTGATCCTGTAGCAGTTCACACATCTGACTTTCCTTGTACCAGTTTCTCCACCATTGGGTCTGGGCCTTTTCACCCAGATAATTAGTTCTGGTCAGCTGAAACTAACTGCACATCTATTGAGCAACTAAGGGTGAAATTCTGGTTCTATTGAAATCAATGGCAAAACTCCCACTGACTTCAATAGGGCTAGGATTTCACTCTAAAGTTTGATCTACACTACCTACTTACTTTGGTATAACTACATTGCTCAGGGGGTGAAAAATCCATACCCATAGTGACATAGTTATACCAACCTTAACACCCCATGTAGACAGCGCTAGCAGGAGAGCTTCTCTCACTGACATAGCTACTGCCTCTCGCTAGACTTGTTAGGCTGACAGGAGAACTCTCTCCCATCGGCTGAGAACATCTTCACCAGATGCAGTGCAGCTGCACCGATGTAAATTTCTAGTGTAGACCTGCCCTGAGATGTTCTTTATAATGCTGACAAAGTTACTCAAACGCTCTTTTTTTATTTAGCAGCCACACCATGTATTGAGTTTTGTTTGCTTTGAACGTGTCAAAAAGAACCTTTTCCAGTGTCTTTTTGCAGGGAGCTGCTGTCACAAAATTGTTGGTTTTCAAAAAAAAAAAAAAAAAAAAAAAAAGCTTTAAAACCTAGTCAAGCAAACAAATCATTATAATGTCTTTTTAGCAACACCTCTTTAAGTATTGATGGTAATAATAGTTCAAGAATATTTTTTTTTATAGAGAGCTGAAAGACTAATATAAGTTCTAGCTACTGTACATCATTTAATTCTTAATATGCACTGAAACTGGACAGGAAGAAAGCTGACTACATATTTTAAATCTTTATGGTCATAATGACGATGACCCCTTGGCTCCCCTGAAAAGTCAGCATCTTTTCATAAATCTGTAATACAATTACACTAATAGAGCTGTGAGATTAAATGAAATTTACAGTTGTCTCATACAAAAAGAAATATTTCTGTTTAAAGGCAATCTAGTCTGCCCCTGGGAGAATGATAACAATTCAGTACAGGACATGGACATTGACTTTTATTGTTCCTCACAGCAGGGGGGGACAATTGTTATATTGAACACTTTCATCACAGTACACACGCTTGACATCGCAACTGACTTTGTCACACATAAAAAATGAACAAAAGGGTCTTCATTTGATTAAAGTCAATACAGCAGCAGTCCCCTTCACACAGAGGCAAATAGTTTCCAGGTGAACTGCTTCAACAAATAACAGGATTGTTGTTTTGGGTTTGTTTTTTTAAACAACACTTTCATAATATAGTCTAATTATAAAGATTTTTTTCCTGTAAAAGAAGTGGTAATTAGCCTGTACCCTGACCTGCAATTTGCATGTGAGGGTTTACATAGACTGTCATAAGCTTCTAAAATGTACCATTTTTGCCTAGGAAAGTCAACTATACAGTAAATGACTTGTGCTAGATTCTGCTCTGGCTTTCTCCAGCTTCATATTAGTGCAACTCCATCGACTTCAATGGAGTTGCTCCTGATTTGCACCAGTGTAAGTGAGAGCAGAATCAAGCATTCTAACTGGGATGGAGTTGACAGCTAATCAGGTTGCCTTAGCACTTCTCCAGACTGTAAGCATAACTATCCCATAGTCAGAGGCTGTAAAACACATTCTGATCCTTAAAGAATAAATAATTAAGAGATTGTGGTTGTTTGAGGCATGCCTTCAGAAATGTAATGTGCATAAGGCGGGGCGAGAGAAGGAGAGAGCATTCTTATCTTTGTCCATATATACTCTCTTGAATTGAATTTGCTAACTTCCCTCCTGCCTTGTCCTATCATGCCCCTCTCCTGTGCTCCTAGGCTTCCCTCCCTGCCCTTTGAAAATTTCAGTTGTGTCAAATATTCTTAATGTTAACATGCAAAACAGGATTTTCTAAGCTACTGTAAACATAAAGATGTGGAGAATGAAAAAATAATTAGCCATGTCCTCAACATCTATTTGCCTTGTTTTGAAAGTGTAGTTAATCATCAACAAGACCACAACATGTTTTCTGGATTTGTATTAGTACTAATTCATTTTGAGCAGTTATTAATTACATCTAAACAGAATATTCCATCTTATTATTATTGAAAAGCTGGGTATTATTAATTACATTTAAAATAATATCACAGGACTCCTGCAGTAATACTGTGTATAGAATATTTAAACTCCATTTACATGTAGAATCTTTTGTTTTTCATTTCAAAGGGAGGTAATTAGAATAGGAAATGGGGAATCATGAAATTGTGTGATGTTGGGCAAGTCACTTAAGCTCTCTATGCTTCAGTTTCCCCATGCATAAAAAAGGGTATTAAAGTACTTTGAGTTCTTGGGATGGACGTTGCGAGGTACTATTCTTCACAAAAAACAAGGCATAAATTCCTGCTACACTGAGATTAGTATGTATACAGCAATACTACCATTAACTATTTTCTGCATAATTTCTCTCTCTTTTTTTAAATTAATTCTTTGTCAGGAGCTTAGAAATACGACAGATATCCAAGAGAGTCCTGCTTCAAGTTAGGCATCTAAATTAAGAGCTCAGCACCTCCTATTGAGAACGAGGTAACCTACTGTGGTTCCGGCAGATGGTAGGCCTCAGTCTGCCCGTTGAGTACAAGGCAAGCTGCTGGGAGCAAAGACTGAAAATCTGACTAATTTCTGTAGGTGTAACTGTGGGAAGGTGGGCAGGAAGGAAGCCATGGGCACCCCACACAGCAGGCAGAGGGGATTAAAGCCTCTGTGTGGGGTTAGGCCCTTTCCTCTTCTCAGTTTCAGGAAATTCACGGAGTTTGATGATGGCCCATTCCACAGGAGAGCCCCACAGTCTCCAGACCTCTTCTTCATCAGTTTTCCCCATCAATTTTCTGAGTGATATATTTAACAAAATACAGTGTAACAAGTACAAAGGGCCTGATTCTCCACTGCCCAGCACCTTGTGTAGTCATTTTCATGAGTGCAAATTCAATACAAAGTTGGTGTAAAATGCTACAGTTCTGAGAATCAGGCCCAATATATACCCAGAGTTAAATTCCTTCTGTATTACAGCAATGTTAATGTAAAGTTTTGAGCTCCCATTGAGATATTCGCCTTGAAGGTGCAACAAACTAATATGACATAGGTACAAAAAGGCATTTTAATAGATACTGTCACAACTTGATCTTATAATACAAACATGAGTAAACAATTCAGAAAAGGGTCTAATATAAGGCACAGAAGCTCTTTGAGCTGCTAGCAGGCTATTAGCTCAGGGTAAAATTCACCCTTCTGCACAAGGCTGGCCCAAGGCCTATGAACTACTTAAGATAACGTAAGTTCCACTTAGCCCCCTTTTGAAAAGGACAGTTTTAATGCAATATAGTCCCAGGACTGGCTGCACATCCACAGATAGGAATTCTGAAGAAAGCAGGACTAGACATAACTATTTGTACAGTATTTTCCAGCAGTCGCTGTGAAATGGTTCTTACCTTTCTAGGAAAAAAGATTGGGGCATTACAAAATTTAAAAATACAGTAATTTTAATTTAACTGAAACTTTGCATTGATATTGCTCTGCCCTTTGATTGGTAAAGTGCCCTTTAAGCTGTGATAATGGTTCTGTAATGCTCCATTTGTCTTGTAGTCCATTGCTTTACCATTGACAGAATAAAAATAATCTTTAAAAATATTAAAGTAAGTAGATTGACTTTGACCTTCTGAGTATCTTGTCAACAAAATAAAAATAATAAATCTGCTTCAGTGTCACTGGAGTAATATTAAAACGGTGTTATAGTCTGAAAAGTGACATTTGAGAAATGATATCGTGGGGATTTCATATAAAATACCCTTTGTTTATAAAGCCAACTACTGCCAGCCCTACACATAAAAGCTTGGATGTGAACATCCTGCTATGTTCTCTCTGCCTTTTACATCATCAGTAGTAATTAAAGATTACTACTGTGAGAAGCTGGCTGACAGTTCTGTTGAAAAAGAGGCATGAAGCAGACTAGACACCAGTTCATTCTTCCACATATGTATTGACTCTACAGTACTAACGTGGTCAAATTTGTTTTTTTCTGTAAAGAAAGCAGATAGCATTCAGGGAAACAGACAGAAAGCTGAATAAGAAGGTGCATTTTTTTTTCTAACCACACATTAATTTTCTGACTACAAACACCTGGAAAATAAATAAAATCATTAGAAGAAATCAAGCCATTGCTTAACAAGAAACCATAGGATACTAAGATTCAGGAGAACAATAAAACAAGGAAGAGGGATAGACAAAATGACCTTCCATCTATAACACTGTTGATTCAACATGCTGACAATGCCTGATTTTCCAAGGAACAATTTCCATACAATTTTTGCATGTTTTGAACTTCTAGCAGTAAGAGGGAGTTGTATCAGTGCTAGATAGCTAAATTATTTTCAAGGCTTTACAATGTTAAATGTTTTTTAGATCTTTAAGTATTTAAGAAGGTGTGTGTTATTTATTATACAATATAAGGGTCCCCAGTTATTTGGGGGGAAGCGGAAACCAAAACCAAGTGAACCAAAGAAAATCAAATCTTTGGAAAATATATTCTTTAACCAAGGACATGAGAAAGTATCACAGTGTAACTTTCAGCATAAATACTTTCAGATAAATTCTACCTTAGCTTTCATTCTGAATATAAGAAGTTGTTGTTTTCAGGCTATTTATTCTTTAATAATTCTTTTCAAACTGTTCATATTTTATTTTTCTTGGTTTAAATAAAACTAGTTCATGATCTAGAATGATAAATATTGAAAAGTTTGGGAATGATGTTCCATATTTTAGTGCTAGGGGATATCACTTTATATGAAACTAAAAATAATCATAAACACTGTACTTGAGTTTAAAAAAAATTGTATTATCAGATTACCCAAATCTGGAACCTCACATCAACCTCTCTTTCTACGTTGAATTTTGGGGGAAGGGAGACTCAAGCTATGTCTATACTGCTCCGCAGTTCAGAGTAGGGTGACCAAACAGCAAGTGTGAAAAATCGGGACAGGGGTGGGGGGAGCCTATATAAGCCTATATAATAGGAGCCTATATAAGAAAAAGACCCAAATATCAGGATTGTCCCTATAAAATCGGGACATCTGGTCACCCTAGTTCAGAGTATGGGGGTTTGAAACAGCACTGCACTTTAGTGTGCACTGCTGAACTCCCCAATGTGGACATTGCAGGCATGAACTAAAAGGTTTCTAGTTCATGTTTAGTCCTCTTCAAACAGGACTCTACATTAATGTGAACTAGGAACCTTTTAGTTTGTGCCTGCAGTATCCACACAGGGAAGTTTCAGTGCATCATTTTGATGCTCACTGCTATTCACACGCAAACTGCAGGGCAGTGTAGGCAAGCCCTCAGATGCCAGTCCCTAGACAGTAGCGGCGCCAGGGTTTTTGCCGCCCTAGGCGGCAGCACTCCTCCAGCGTAATTGGCGGCGCTTTGGCGGCAGCTCCTTTAAAGCTGCATTCTTGGCGGCGTTTCGGCGGCCGCTTTTCTTGCCACCAAATACCCGCCAGGAAATGAGTCGCCGCTGAAATGCTGCCCCCCAAATCCTGCCGCCCTAGGCAACCGCCTATGGTCGCCTAGTGGAAGCGCCGTCCCTGTCCCTAGAACCAAACCCAAGTTGGATGCAAAACAAGAAGGGCTTGATTTTCTTGCTTCTATTTCAAATGTGGTCAAAATCTTGTGAGATTTCAGATCAAGATGGCAAACATCCTATAACTAAAGGTCCGGAGATTTTAGAGTTGATAAATCCAAACTTGAGCCTTAGCCATGATTTGGCCTTGAATCCTAGCTTGAACCTAATCTGGATTTGAACACCGGCTCCTTGGCCCATCTTCAGCAGTTATTAATGATGAGAAACTGAAATGGATATTTTGTAACCCTCCTTCTTTTTACCCTTTCTTTAGCTCCGGAATGCTTTCCAGAAGGACACCAGATTCTGCACAATCCCTACCGCAGCACCAATTTTGATTCATTGGAATTACAGCAAACGGCAATTCAGGAGCTGGTTTGTGATCACTCATTGCCACAAGGGTGGTATCGTTTCATGATCAACAATAGGCCTGCAGAAATGCCAACAACCTGTGTAGAAGTTAGTAAAAATTAAGAACTAAACATCTGTGTACTTTAATAAATCCAGTCGGTGCAACTTCTCCTTTCTGTTATAGGTGCAAAACCTAGGGTTGCCAGTTTTGGTTGGATGTATTCCTGGAGGTTTCATCATGATATAATCTTTAATTAAAGATTAATCTTTAATTCCTGGAGACTCCGGGACAATCCTGGAGGCTTGACAACCCTAGTAAAACTCTTTAACAGCAGGTAACCGAAAGGTTATAATAGGGTTGCTTGGATCTAACCGACAGGAGGATTTTGCCCTCATAGTTTGTATGGTCATAATTTCCCCCGAAGTACTTCTCAGAGGTTAGTCTATTCCAAGTAATTCTGGTCTCCGCACTACTGGAATGAATTCGAAGGGCCTGATTCTGTTCGCACTTACACAAGTGTAAATCAGGAGTAACTCCACATGAAGGCAATGGAATTACACTCTTTTTCAACTGATCTAAGTGACAAATGACAGAGAGAAACAAGATGTAAATGCTTTTAATTAGTATTGTTGCCACTGTGTATTACTTAGTGTCATAAGTGGGTTAGTTGCTTTCCAGCAAAAAAAGCTAGTTGTTCCACATGTGACTCTGTAGAAAAGGATAAGAAAATTGATATCCATTTTCAGGTGGAGTTAATATGTATAATACTGAAACCTAGAAAACTAAATTTATGGGCCAAATTCAGACCTTCTGTACAATGGGTGCTCTGCCAGATTAACTCCATTGTATCCTTATCAAACCATCAAAAATACCAGTAGTCTACTGAGGACCCATTGTATGAGATTAGAATAGTTTCCAACGCATTATCAAACAAAGAGTCTATTCTGTAGAAGAATAGATTAATTGATGATTGTAAAGCACTTTGAAGATGAAAAATTCAATATAAAGTCCCTTTTAAAAAATATTATATACCACACTACATACAAAACATTTATGAAGGTATAAAACAACATTATATATTCACAGTAAGAGCAACTGCTAACCATGCATGCTTAGTCAAGACAAAGAAAAGTGATTTCCATAATTGTACATTATATGGAATGTTAAATCATACTTGTCACTTTTCTGGGGTTCCTAGGAATATATATACTATATACATTTAAGTATAAAATATACATTTGCTTCTGTTAGTCCATCATGGAAGAAATTGTTCAAAAAGTCATATTTTGTTTATCCAGGTTGTTCTGTGCATTGTATATCTGCAATTATTCTATAATATATGTTGTCTTTACAATTCAGTAATTTTCAGTATTTGGTAGTACTCATCTGCACAATGTATCTTTAGCAATACATCCTTTGTTTCTTTAGTCTCCCCTCCTTCAACTCCTTTATTCAAGTTTGTAGGGTTTTATCACTTGTTTATTTTCTTATCTTGTAACGTAATTCTTACCATTGGTTTCTTAAGTCTTATCTGAATGGTAGAAAATACCTGTTTCATCCTGCTGATGAAGGATTATACCTGTTATACGTCACCACTGGAAGAATGTGATTCTTTTAGATCTTCACCTTCTAATTCTTGTCCTCTACATTCTATTCCACTTAATTAAGTCACCATTTAATTTGGTTTTCCATTTAATTTGAGCAGAACCTCTGGAACAAAATAATTTGTATTAATAATGGCTCAGCTTCCACCCATTAATAAGCTGTTATTATTGGATATTTCAATCACTGGCTGTAGTGAGCTGATTTTAATTAACAAGGCAGCGACAAAATTCTAAACAGATAGAAGGATAAAAGCATGCAAATATGATCCGTGTTCTAGTAAAAGATTGCTACAGAGAGCTAAGAGCACAATTCAGACATTCCTGTTGATATCATAAGCACTGCCTTGTACTATGTAAATGTGGCATGCACCAAGGTGATATCAGGTGGATACAATTAACTGTTTATCAGTTGATACAATGAACTCACTAATTCTAAGCAATATTAGGCATGAATTCAGGTTTTATCTCATGCAGTACTCAAATGGGATTTAAACCACAACAAAGAAATCAAGGGCTTGCTTCATTAAAGCATTTAAGCACATGAGAACAATGGTCCCACTGGGAAACCTGAACTCACCATTTAGGTGTATAATGGGAGGCTGAGCTCTTTTAAAAATCTGGCTATTTATTTAGGTGCCTAACTGGGAGATGTTTATTAAGCTCTTTTGAAAATCTTACTAAATGTTTCTATAAACATTAATGTAGGTGTAGCCATTTCTGAATATTGTTCCATGGCCATATAGAAAATCTTGGTCAGGGGATATCAACATCAACAACTCAGGCATATTTAGGGAGCAAAATAAACTTACAGTAGGGGAGAAAGCTGCAGATTTCAGCCCTGACACTGATGAGTTATATGTAACTTCAGTATTGAGACTAAGAACAGCAAATCTATAGAGATTGTCTCTTGCTTACTAATTAAACAAATGAAGAAAGTAGACAAACTGAAAAAGCAAAAAATAATAATAATAAAAGTAAGAACTCCCCTATATAGAGGAACTAAAACGTGGAGTATACCCCCGGTCCAGCATTCCTTAGATCCAGGTGCTGCCCACAAACTCATTCCTCCAGTAGCAAAATACTTTTGATTGAAACAGCTTTCCAAATTAGACATTGCCTCTTGAATTTCCCTAGGGGATAAAGGGTGATATTGACTTTGTTACCTCTGTGTTTCCTTTCCCTCAGTGTTCTCTGAGGGTGCTAAGCAATTACAGACACCCCAACATGTGCTCTGAGCCTTTGCTTAGACACAATGCTGAGTTGCCTCCCAACAGCCAATTCAAGCAGGCACACAACACAAACTTGCAAATATCTGTGCCCCAAAGTGTCCAGGCTGCTGCTAACAGATGCAAGAAACAGTTCTTTCTGAAAGTACTGCCAAATTCACTTCAAAAGGGAAAAAACCACAAAGGAAGAGAGGCATTCACCACTCCTAGAATTACTCCATAGTCCTGGGGAGGGGAGAGGAATGCAGAGAGCAATTTATCAGTGCCAATCGGGACAAAATGACCTTCACAGAAAGAACTAAAGTAGCATCAAAAGGAAAAGATCCTAGAAAATTAAAACAAATTAAAAAAAAAGACAGGCCTAATGTAAAAGAATACAGGGAAAGCAAATATGGGATAATGAAACAGGCTTACTAATAAAAATTATAAAAAGTGTATGCAAGCAAGCCACCCGAAAGGAACAAATACAAAACAAAGATAACAGAGCATCACCTGCTAACATTATGGAAGATCCTCAATAAACACAGACATTATATCCCACTAGAAGAGCAATTCGTGAAGTATAGGCTGTTTTGAGAAGCAATGAACATGACTAATGTGTGATGAAAACACAAGGAAAGCAACATGAATGACATTTGACTAGAAAACCTTTTAATACTAGCCCACAATGAACACTGAGGCCCATCACATGTAGTCAGAACTGTGGATCCTCCTGCCCATTTACAGATAGGAAAAAAAGAACATAGATTGTGCTCTGCAGCCTTTAGGAAAAGTATAAACTAACAATTTGATCTTCAAAATGATGACTGCATCTGGGGCCAGTAACAATATTTTTGATACGCCACACATTAGTCATAGCTTCTCAAAAGAGCCCTAATGTTTGCAGTTTAGAGTTGTTATAAACAAACAAGACACAACATTTAGAACCACCACCACTAACATACATTCTGTGTGGTAAAGGGGAGCCAGATTTCTTCAGCACAAGGATATGTTTTGCCAATGGACTATCTCTAGGAATTACTGTACTCCCTTAAACTGGCTTAGACCAGTGGGGTCATTGATGTCCATATCTTTCCAAATGATTCATAGTCAGAATATCTTGTTGGTCAGCGGTTTCGATCAATATGCCAGCACCAGTTCAACCATCTTATCTGTCCTGATGGTTTGGGAAAGTTCAGTGTTGGGGTTTATGTCACTTTTCCTTTAAGAGACTACTGGCAATGTCTAGTCATAATCATACCCAAATCCCTACCTTAGATCCTTCTGGGCTGCTGACACATCAGGCAGTCCAGTTCCTCCACTGATTACAGTCACTCACTAGTTGTGACACTTCTTCCCAGATGATGGTAGCACATTCAATATCCTCTGTTACTGTTTTCCACCAGTTCTTCCTTGGCCTTCCTCACTTTCTCATTCTTCTCTTGGGTATCCTGTTCAGTGCTCGCTTAGCATGTCTCCCAATGTGAGCCTTATTTTTCTGATAATATTTTCTAACGTCTTGGTCTGTCATCTCCCTTACTCTCACATTTATTATTTTGTCTTTCCATGAAATGTGTAGAATCTTCCTCAGCCACCTGTGATGGGCAGCACAACTGGCTGGCTGCCTCCCATGTGCCCCCTTATGGCGTAGGATCACACTACAGGCAGTCTGCCTAAGTTTCCCCTCTTGAACTGTTCAAGAAACTCAAAAACAATTTTGTCCAATCCCATCCCTTCTCAGGTTTGCTTTATTACATTAATAAACACTCCAAATAAAGTTTTCAAGTTCATCCAAAAGTCCACACAAAGGTTTCTCTTCCTCCTCCCAGACTTTCCTGCTTGGGGCCTCTCCTGCTTTGGCAAACCACTCCAAGGTCTTACCTGGCTTGAGTCTCAGGCCAGGTCTACACTAAAGATCTATATCGGTATAACTACATCGATCAGGGGTACCCTGGCCGTGAGCAACGTAGTTATACAGACCTAACCCCCAGTGTAGACAGCGCTATGTCAACAGGAGAGCTTCTCCTGTCAACACAGCTACCATCTCTCAGGGAGGTGGATTAACTACACTGACAGGAGAAGCTCTCATGTCAGTGTAGGAGTGTCTTCACTTAAGCACCGCCGCAGCACAGCTGCGCCCATGCAGCATGTTAACTATAGACCTATCCTCAGTCTTGATTCTCTGTCAGATTCTGCTTGTTCCTAGTGAAACCTTTGGCTGGGCTAGCGTTCATTTTGTTGCCCTTCTCTAGTGCCTAAAAAAACCCGCAACTCCCATAGAAAAGCAGCTGGAGACCCAAAATTCAGTCTCTAAGGATTTTCAGTAAGGATTGCACAGGGTCAAAGGAACAAAAGGAACTTAATTCTTAAGTGCCAACTTTATAAAATCTTATGATAAAGAAACATAAATAATAATAACTTAATTTTTACAACATAACATGGCTACTTTATCATCCACATAGATTATCTTCCCAGTTATACATAAACATAAATAAAGAAAACAAATTAAATCTAAGCAGGTCAGTCGGCACAGAAACACAGTGAGAAGAAATTCAAGAGTTCCCAAAAGCTGAGGCTGAGTCTCAGTTAGAGTCTTTGATCACCAAATCTATACAGTCTGCTGAGTCAAAGCAACATCTTCCCTCCACTTGCTTGTAGGAATCTTAAACTGGAAACCGTGCAGACTCTTCCTCTGCTGAAATCACTGTTAACCAGTTAGCTGATTAACCAACCACTCAGTTAAGTATATAGATTTTAAAAAAAACCCCAACCCTGCTGCAAAATGCTTCAGAGTTAGGGAAAACAGCCTGCTTTCTGCTCCTGGGCTCAGCTTCCCTCAGCTCATGCATAGCATTTTGTAAAGCCGCTGCCCTGACTGCTTGCCCTCATGGAGTCTGAGTCCAGCTACAGGGAACCTATTGAGCATACCCAAAACTATCACCCCCAATTCCAGAAACTTCCAGGTGTGGAGTGCTAATTGTGCACCTGCCTAACAACAATCACCCAGACACAACTCACTTCTACCCACCCACCCTCACTAGATCTCTTAAAGAGATATCTCCCGATTAGGCACCTAGATTACACTAGCAGTGTCTAACTACTGAGAATTCTCCCCTTCATTGCAGCCTTTTGCTGATCTTATGGGGCAATCACCCTGCTCTCTCCCATGTGTGTAATCACAGGTTGGCTAAGGGGCCCTTAAGGGGCAAGCTACTCTGTTACAGGCAGCCTCCAACTCCTTTTTTTTTGTTAGTCATTTAATATTGCTATCAGTATTGGGTTTTTTTTAGAATTTCCATTTTCTAAATCAGTATACAAAGTCATTCCAGATTTTGGCAAAATATTCACCACCTATGGAGACATTTTAAATTCTAGTACAGAAATTGGCGAGCTTTCCTCACACAAGGCTGAAAATATTTCCTCAATGATTAGGTTTTCTGCGTCACAAAATAACTCCTAAATATTAGGCATAGGCACTAGTCATTGGCGTGAAATAAAACCAAGCTGGGATTTCTGTTTGTTATCAGATTCACTTGAAGTCCCACCCTTTCCTGGTTAACCTCTCATAGTAGATTTTGTGAAGAAAATCAAAATGCAATTGCTCAGTTATTCTCTATTTTTCTTGTGTTTTGTTAATCCAACCCTTCCCTGGATTACAACTTTTAAAAATGTGTGTATTATTTCCTAGTTCTCTCTTTCTTGCACACACACCAATCTCAGATACCAATACCGTATCATAATGACAGATGTGAACAAGAGGTTTTGTCCTTCATGTTTGTTTCTCAGGAATACACAAAGCCTCTTTCATAAACCAGAATTTTCACCTGTATTATATAAAAGCAAGATAAAATCTTAAATACAAGATTAAGTAATAAATACTGGTGGCCCTGATATTCAACTGATTTTATGATGACTCAGATTGAAATAGGTAAACTTATTTACTTAAAATTATTATGAAGAAACATCTGAAAGCAAAGCCAAAGCAAAGTTTTTGTGGATAATAGATGCAATATCGCAATGATGTAACCACCATGCAATTATGTACCAAAGAACCACCTATCTCCAACTAAATAAAAAATGTGTTTCTCACACATAGTGCACCTTATTTTTAATAGCATACTTTCAATGCATTCCCCAAGCGACAGAACCAATCAAACTTAACTTCTTTGTGCAGTGATTGAACATTGCTAGGTTCTTTATAAATCAGAGCAGTCAATTGTCCAAACTTCTAGTAAATGGAAGGAGACACCACTGGATGAAGCAACAGTAAAGGTGCATTCCATTGTTATTGGCAATGGGGAAGTTAATTTACTTTTTTTTCATTTAAGATTTTTGACCTGAGTAATTTAAAAGATTAGTGGGTGCCTAATTATGAATTAAAACTATTTAATAATACTTATTTACCTCACAGAAGAATGGGACAATTAATTAGATAACGTTGGTTAAGTGCTAAATATTGTTATAGCTGAAAAACCGAGAGGTGCTGAGCACTGATAACTCCCATTGAAGTCCACGATGTCAAGACCTTCAGTGGATTTGGCCGACTGTGTTACCTATTCCCAACAGTATCATTTTGGGAGGTTATTGTTGCATTAGAGAAGTTTTCATTGATGTAAATTGCGCCACTGCAAAACCCCTAACGCAGATGCATTGCACTAATGTAAATTGGGGCTTATACCAATGTGGTTTACTCCAGTAATTTATTGCATTGTGTTTCACCACTGTAAGCCCCAGTAAATCTTTTGATTAATCAAATGCAGGTGATCTACTATGAAGATATTAATCAAAAAATGAAAAATACAACTGTTCTGGGCTCATTGTCTAGTATATTACTGAAAATTACATAGACAACTGAGAGATTCCAGACTCACAGTAATCTTCACCCCTAGCTTCTAACAGGGTAGCTGGGGATTTCCCAGCTGTAACCACACAGTGGAATCTATAAACCCTGAGTTAGGCACCTAAACTCTATATACAGTGCATGGGGAGAGATAGATGCCTAAGAATGAGATCCATAAAACCCAGCACACTAGACAAGGAGCCACCTAAGATAGCCAATAGCAGATGCCAACTTTGTGAGTGTTGTGTCCTAAGCCCAGCCCCTCTCATTGACATCTGCACCTAAGTCCAGGCGGAGTGAGGTGCCTAAGCTGTTTCTTGCAAGAACAGTGGTGGTACATGCCTAACTCCATATGAATCAGCAGGAGAGTGGGGAGAAGGAGGAGGCCTCCCTTATATTACAGGATTGGGGCCTAAGGCTGTAAGCCCCAGATCCACAAAAGTACTTGGGTACCTAACTCCCACTTTAGGCACCTAAGTCTAACATTCAGGTGCCACTGAGATCCTCAAAACCCCCACTCAGCTCCCACCCTGACTCTGGAGAAGTGTAAAGTCTCTCATTTCTGACATTAAAGTAACCAAGAAAACGACCTTTCTGCCACTAGGCATGCACATTGATGACTGGCATCTATTTCATGCCTAAGCCCTGACAGCCTCCTCAAAGTAGACATTCCTTCCCTATCTTTCCTGTTGGGCCTGGTCTGGCAGGCACTCTCAGAGCATACCTAATGCCACACAAAACAACTGGGGGTGGGGAAAGGAAAGAAGAGGCAGTAGTTTTCTTTATAACTTTTATCTCAGTGGTTAGGGTACTCATCTGGGATGTGGGAGACCCTAGATCAATTCCCCCTGCCCCTTTGATGAGGAGAATGGATTTGACCTTAGGTTTCCCATCTCTCAGGTAACATGGTGCCCCTACTGGACTATTCTGGTGTGAGAATCTCACTTGTTGAATTAGTGCCGCTGTGTACAAATAATTAAATATGCATTGGGCCAGAAAGTGAGTGAGAATGGAATGCCAATCTTCACCTGGTTTGAGAATTACACTGGGGTTTTAGCATGAGATAGGCATCTGGAACCCTAGATTGAGGCAGTGTGCACCTCAATCCAATGTCCAGAAGCAGAAACTTAGGTGTAGGGGAATTTTACAGTGAAAATTTAGGTGCCTCTGGAGTTAGGCAGCAGCTGAGCAGGGGTTTTGAAGATTTCAGTGTTGCCTAAATTTTGGACTTAGGTATCTGAAGTTGGAGTCTAACTCTGGGCCTTACTCTGCCAATATGTACGATCCATTCACAGTTCATCAGAATAACCAGTCTTCTTGAATTCTGGCTTTGATCGTGTGTAAAATGAGTCTACAGTTTCATCCCAGTTCCCAATTTGTGCACATCACAAAAATAGCAAACTATTTAGCTCAATTGGGTTTGACTGGCAGTCTCCACTCAGGAGAGGCCCAGGGGTGTTGCAAGACAGAATTGTGCTATATAAAAAAGCTTACCCACATGATAACTTGCTTAGGTTACTGTTATAGCTCCCACACTTTCTTGAGAATTAATTTTACTCACAAAGTTATAGTAAAGAAAAAGATAGAAAAAGAAGATGCTATTTTATAATTTTGTGAGTTGTGGAGACAGAATCCTTTTCTATATGGATCACATTTTATCTTTTGAAGCGACAAAGGGTCCTGTGGCACCTTATAGACTAACAGAGGTATTGAAGCATAAGCTTTTGTGGGTGAATACCCACTTCTTCGGATGCATGGGTATTCACCCATGAAAGCTTATGCTTCAATACCTCTGTTAGTCTATAAGGTGCCACAGGACCCTTTGTCGCTTCTACAGATCCAGACGAACACGGCTACCCCTCTGATATTTTATCTTTTGTTTTTTAAACATCCAGAATAGTCTTGCAATTGTCTACTTATCTATATGGCCCCCATCGATGCAATATTTGAGTGCCACATTAATGAATTTATCCTCTTAATACCAACAGAAGGTAGGGAAGTACCGTTACCCCCATTTTATAGATGAGGAACCGAGGCACAGGAAGATTAAATGACTTGTCCAAGGTCAGGCTGCCAAGAAATTGAGCCAGGCCAGTGCCTTAACCACAAGACTATCCATCCACAGTGGAGCACCAGTGACATATTGTAGCCAGTTATACTTGACCATCTAAAAATGAATTTATATTGCAGATCTTCAAATAATTCATTCTAATGTTTTTAAACAACAGAAGATATTCTATGGAAAATCACTAGAATCTGACCTAAACTAAGTATATTGTATGTATGTATCACTATCACTTGACACATCAATATTTATCTGAGTTAAATTATCTAATTATCATAAAAAGATCAATAGTATTTTTCAGCAACAACACAGTAAGTAAACCGTAGCAACACTGTAGCTTTTAGTAACCCTATATGATCAGTGTTTTCAGTGTTATGAACACTTTCTGCAACAGCATCCTTCCATCCTCCAAACAGTCCTCATAATTAACAAGCTAGAGTAAGTGCAAACTCGACATGTTAGTTGGATCATGAGTCTACCGCAGAGGATGACTGAAGATCCTGATGATGGGCTCCTAATAGGTTGTAAGGCTGCTGATGAGGTAAAACAATATATACAGAGGAGGGAAAACTGCTGCTATGCGTGCTGTTCCCATTTTGCATTCCACTAGCTGTAGGTTTACAGGTTTTGGCTTGTTCTTCTTACAGTCTTTTTACAGTGGGCCACAGTTAATTGTCCATGCCCTCCTGTTGTAACTGAAAACATGTTACTATAGATCCTTAGGGCTTGACAGAGATAATACTTTTCCTGAGACACAGACTTTAGGCTGATAGCAGTACTTTGCACTCCTTATCTAGCACCTTTTATTCAGGATCTTTACAATATAAATAACATAATAGCTTTACAATATTCTTTAAACTTCACAACAGCTTTGTCTAGTCTATGCTAGTTTTACATTGTACTTATCTCTGTGGTATCTCAGCACTTGTGAGGTAGATAAATAATTGCATCCATTTTAAACTTAGGCAAAGAAAATCTAAAGGTCCAGTCCCACCACCTTTCATCACATTAGTAACATCGTTGAAGTCAATGATTAGCTTGCAGGAGTAAGAGGAAGATCAAGACCTAAGGCCCAGATCCTCAAAAGTATTTATGCGCCTAAGGGTCTTAGCAAGGTCATGAAGCGAGTACGGAGTAGGGAGTGTTGTTGAGCCCCAGACATCTGCCCTTTTTCCTGAATTGTTCCTTTCTTCTTTGTTGCAGCGGACATCTGACCTCTCCCCTGAATCCTAGTTTAAGTTGATCATTCCTTCCTCTTGGTGATTAGCACTGCCTGCTCAGAAATATATTAGAACATCAAAGTAATTTTAGTTTAAATATCACCATTTAAGCCATAAGCTCTCTGGACTTTCCTAATATCTACATTTTGTACAGTGCAGGAAAACACAGCTGGCACTTAACAAGCAAATTAATAAATGAGAAATTAAATTTTAAAAAGCAATGTGCTAATCTAAAACCCCAACTTGAAGTATTTTAGTTAACATCCATTCCCCTTCTTCCTCTGTCTGTATTCACTGTCTTAACTTATCTCTTGATCCGGCAAACTGCTTCCTGGTGGTGTCCTGCAACTGTGAGCCGCATTGACTTCAAGCAGGATCTACATGGGCACAGGGGTCTGCCTGCTTGCAGAATCAGGAACACCAGGCTCAACTATTGCATTACTCAGCACTAAACATAAATACCTTTCTTTTACAACTTTGCTGTCTGAAGCATGATGATAATAATAACCATAACCAAAGGAAAATGAAACCATGCTATATAGCAGGCCATTTTTTTCCTAACCATTTTTCTTCCAGCACTCATGAAGCCTTCCTTTCCCTGGCTATGCCTTCTTGGCTGTGTGACTGCCAGTTAAGATTCAGTAGGCAGAAATATATTGAAGTGAGTATAATTTATCCTTTGACCTCAGAGATCACCATACTGTCATGCATAAGTTCCACTTTTGCTACAAAAGAGCTGTTTTTGCTTAAGTAGGAACTAGAAAATCTGCACCAGTGGAAAATGACTTTCTAAAAATCATGTTTCAACCCTGGTATAAAGCCCCAAATCACCGGTTTCACTTTACATGGAACTTCATATAACTCTCAGATTAAAGTAGAATTGTTCACCATCCCTGACTTGGGTAATACAAAGTAAAGAGAAACCCTCACTTGCACAGAATATAACTCTCACATGCACAGATGAATTATTTTAAAAATACCATTTGGTAATAATTTGAAACATCTAGAAAACAAAAATCTTCACATTCATACTTTAAGATCTTATTCTGCTGACAGGTTGAGACAATGCTAGTTTTGGCTGTGAACTTATTGGATTGCTTAAGGTAAGCAGCCTCAGACCTCATGAACCTCACACAAAAAATAAGGCTCAGCTGGGTATAATATGGCATTCTGTAGGTGCCACTTTTCACTCTGAGTCAACACCAAGCCAATGTCTTCATATAATATCCTTCTGATGAGATATAAAATTGAGTTCATGACCTTGTCTCATTACAGATCTCATAGCATTTTTCGCAAGTGTACCAATATCAAACGCAATGTCCCAGGAAATGCAAATATATATGAGTATATACTACCTACCTAAATTACCTTTTCTGTTTCAATATGAAATGTTTTTTCTTCCCTTCCTATCAAAAACTGTTGTGTAGTACCACTGTGCATAATTAAAACAACTATCATACTCTACCTCCAAAATAGAGAAATTAAACACAATTCTGATCACCTGCATGTGTAACTAGCAAGCAAAGGGGAATTTCTTTGAACTCCTAATAGAGAAAAGAAATCACACTCCCCCTGCAAGTCAATAACATTTACATGACCTTGACTGTATAGTTTGTAAAGTGCTTGTGGATCCTTTGGGATAAAAAAATGGCATAAAAATGTAAGCTGTTAATAAGAAATGTGATCAACAATACAGTATAGTTTGCACCTATATTTTGTGGCGATAGGAACTCTAGAAAGAGATCAGTCACATAAACCAAACATGGACTTCAGTCCTCCGTGGGAATTTCTAGATCTTCGAGATGGTTGAAAGACCTGGACTCCCTTTTGTGTTTGTCATTTGTAAAACATATGTAGGCAAGTGTGAAGACTCACCAGTGAGGGAATGGAAATATATAGTCCTTGTTTTATAGTCCTCTTCACATCCTTGTTTTCAGAACTTGCTCTGTTTCCAAAAACACAACATCACAGAATTCAAACAACTGGGTACTAACCTCCTGAGGCCTTTCCAGATCCTACCAGCTGGGAGTGGGGGAGGACACCACTTACCTTTTCGGATCCCTTCCTATTACAGAACAACCCACCCTAGGGCTTCCCTGATTCTAGATCTCTTTTGTCTGCTGCCTCTGCCTAAGAGGAAAGAAATCTTATGACTGGCTTTCTGTATGTCACATGCTTGCTCAGTCATGTGCTTGTAACTACAGCTCTTGCTTTTAAAGGAGCTTAACAGGAATACTGTGATGTGTGCAGGTGCCCCTCTCCCTCCAAGGCCTAGTGCCCTATTACAATATATGTTTTGTAATTGGCCATATTCATGTTTTCGGGTCTTAGTTAATGTACTCAAACAAACTTCACATAGAAAGCTCAAAGTCAGGGCTGGCTCTGGCGTTTTTGCCGCCCCAGGCCAAAAAAAAAGCCGGCCGGAGTGCTGCAAAAGCAAAAAAAAAATGTGGAATGTGCTGCCCTAAGATTGGCCTGAATGCTGCCCCTTACAATGTGCCGCCCCGCCCCAAGCATGTGCTTCCTAGGCTGGTGCGTAGAGCCGGCCCTGCTCAAAGTCAATACACAAGAAATGCAAGTAAGACACCTTATACTGTATACAAACAACTCTTCAACCCGAAGGAAAGAACTCATGCACAATGGAATCTGCAGGGAGCCAGCATAAATTAGAGCAGCAGCAACTTCTGCTGCTGTATATGGTCGGTCCACAATTTATGGCAGTGGGGGGGAGGAGACTTAGTAGAGTTCTGCTCCATCATGCCCCTGATACACCCCACAGCCCTCCCTCAATATGTCCATCCTGTCTTTTATGTTGGGGGTGGAGTGTCAGCTGGCACGGGCAGCATATGCAACACAAAATGAATTTAGCAGACCATAGAACCCTCTTTTCTGACTCCATTTAAAACACTACCATTCTCTTTCAAGTAAACATACACAGAAATGCTTTTGTAAATGTGTTGGTGCTAGGGTGACCAGTGAGTAAATGTGAAAAATCGGGATAAGGGGTGGGGGGTAATAGGAGCCTATATAAGAAAAAGACCCAAAAATCGGGACTGTCCCTATAAAATCGGGACATCTGGTCACCCTAGTTGGTGCTTACTAGAGACAAGGTGGGTCAAGTAATATCTTTTATTGGCCCAACTTCCAACCACGAGAAAGACAAGCTTTCAGGCAACACAGAGCTCTTCTGAAGAAGAAAAAGCTCAAAAGTGTGTCTCTCTCACCAATTTTGGTCCAATAAAAGATATTACTTCCCACACCTTGTCTCGCTAATATCCTGGGACTGACACAGCTTCACCAGTACTGCATATAATTGGAGCATACGGACCAATATGAGCTTTAGAGATGATCCCTATCTAAACTCATCTTCCCTCTCAATGAAATACAAATTAGTGTCCCAATTTTTTGTTAATTCCTGTTTTGAATGATTTGATAATCCTGTTTTTAAACAATTATACACAAAATGCTAACACAAGCACTGAACGAATATATTGTAGGTTGCTATAAATTATTTCTTTGGTTTATCCTCAGATGAATAAATGTGGCACACAAGCTCCAGTGTGGCTTTCACTAAAATCTGAATCCCTCCCGCTTCCTGGGGAAAAAAAGCAGCTAATGGCTTGTGCTACCTGGCAATTCTTCTTTGGAAGCACCAAAGACTGTTGTTTGTTCCGGATACCTATCTCAGTTAGAAACTGTGGAGAATTCTTTGTTTATCTCTTGCAACCTACTCAAGGATGCATGGGCTATTGTGCAGAAGGTAGGTTTAGTAAAGTACTTGTTTATCAATAACATGGTATATGCCTCTCTTGCTGTGTGTTCAAAGGTCCTGGTATAGTAATACACATCTTAGTGACCTTGCAAATCAAGCTTTGCTCCTAGTAAGACGCAGACTGTGTAGCAAATAAATCTGTAGCACTCCAATGTGTTCCTGAGGAATAGCTGTTATTACCAGTGCTAAATGTAATCTGGTGTATATTACTGAAGTATACTTAGCTTGCTTACAGTTCACATGTAAACTTTACTACTGTCTTGGTCTCTCTTTTTGTTTGAAGTGGTGAAGCTGGCTAATTCAAGCATTTTACTTTTTTTGTTTTTGTTTCTTTGCAGGTAGTGTAGCTAAGATTTACTCTTATTTTAAGTAATCCAGTATTCCAAAAAAGATAAGTCTGGAGCCCTGAAAAGAAAAGAAAAGAAAAATCTGATAAGATAACAGCTTTTCATGACATTTATATAATTACTCTAGTCAGAAATAATTTCCAGCCTACTACAAGAGCTCTAACCTCTGTTCTGTAGCTAGGAAACAAAGGAATAGCAGAAAGCAATTGCTCACTCACTCACACCTTTTGAACTTTTAGAGTGTTCAGGTGCATATAGATTCAGATAGAAATGGTTCTCCTTTCTCAAAGAGAAAAATACCTTTATACTTTCATTTGAGCATTTTTTTGCATACCTCTCATGAACATGACACATTGAGAAACTAGGATTACCACTTTACAGTTAGGCACAATATAAAGAGCATGTCTCTCCTTTTTTTTTCAGTGATGAAAACACTTTTTTATAATGAAAACATTCCAAATGGAATTTTCTAAATTAAATGAAACATTTTGCATCCTTTAGAAAAACATTTTATTAAAAATGTTCATGTTTTTTCCTTTTTCCAGTTTTTTTTAAAGGCAAAAAAAGTAGAAAATGGGAGAAAAAATGCTCTTTTTAAAAAAAAACTTCATTCCAACTTTTTCCAGTCAGGAGAAAGTAGTTTTGTTTTCTCACTTTCAGCAACTTATTTTTATCTTATCATTGGAAAAAGGAGAGGAGAGTATAAAAAAACCTGAGATAAAGTAGGATTTCTCCCTCTATTTTGAAAAGAAATTTTTTAAGAATAAAGATTAAAAACTCACGGTTGAAGTTTTTCTGAAAAATTAAGAATTGTATCAAAAGTAAATTTTAATCATTTAAGAGACATCCCCCCTCTCAAAAAAAAAAAAAAATCAGCCACCCTTATCATAGAATCATAGAATCTCAGGGTTGGAAGGGACCTCAGGAGGTCATCTAGTCCAACCCCCTGCTCAAAGCAGGACCAAACCCAACTAAATCATCCCGGCCAGGGCTTTGTCAGGCCTGACCTTAAAAACCTCTAAGGAAGGAGATTCCACCACCTCCCTAGGTAACCCATTCCAGTGCTTCACCACCCTACTAGTGAAATTTTTTTTTCTAATATCCAACCTAAACCTCCCCCTCTGCAACTTGAGACCATTGCTCCTTGTTCTGTCATCCTCTACCACTGAGAACAGTCTAGATCCATCCTCTTTGGAACCCCCTTTCAGGTAGTTGAAAGCAGCTATCAAATCCCCCCTCATTCTTCTCTTCTGCAGGCTAAACAATCCCAGTTCCCTCAGCCTCTCCTCATAAGTCATGTGCTCCAACCCCCTAATCATTTTTGTTGCCCTCCGCTGGACTCTTTCCAATTTATCCACATCCTTCTTGTAGTGTGGGGCCCAAAACTGGACACAGTACTCCAAATGAGGCCTCACCAGTGCCGAATAGAGGGGAATGATCTCGTCCCTCGATCTGCTGGCAATGCCCCTACTTATACAACCCAAAATGCCATTAGCCTTCTTGGCAACAAGGGCACACTGTTGACTCATATTCAGCTTTTCGTCCACCGTAACCCCTAGGTCCTTTTCTGCAGAACTGCTGCCCAGCCATTCGGTCCCTAGTCTGTAGCAGTGCATGGGATTCTTCCATCCCAAGTCCTAACTCAATTTTCTAGCCTGCCTGTTAAACTGACACCAGCAATGGCATTCCCTGGGAGAATGAACCCAGCTTTCCAGTTAGGATGGAGGGAAGTTCGTCCTATTCTCCTTTCCTTCTAGGTTGCAGGTTTTGTACTTCATTCCTCTACACACTACAGCAGCAGTCCTGTATTCCAGCCATTCTCACGTGTCTGGATTCATGATTAGCGCACTGCCTTCACACAGGTAGACTCACAAGATCACTACTCAGAGATCCTGAAGTCAACAAGCCCAACTGTGTGGGAGCTACATGAATAACACTTTCATACTGTAGGTGACAGTTCATTGCAAACACAGAAGGAGATCCAAAAGACTGGATAAGGAGTAATAAAAACTGAACAGGTGGTAACTGTAACTCAGGTTTTGCCATGGAGGGAACAAATTGAGGGGGGGAAACCCATGCTGTGTGTTAAACATTCTTTCTGAGGAAGAGTTGTAGAGCTAATGCCTCTCCTGCCAAACACTATAAAAACTATTCAGCACTTTCCACATTCAGCATGAAAAACTCAAAAATTCCGTGTTTGGACCTTCTTAAGGTCAGGAAGTGAACAGGGCTGGGAAAGGTATGTGTGTGAGTAGAGAGGCTTATCGTGCTCTCATGCTCCCATGGGTTGGTTTCCTAAACTCAACCCCTTGTATCATTTTCTGCAGGAAGTCATGATCTGAGCCATACTTTGAGGCAGCTTCCCTAAGTTAATAAATGGATTAGCCTCTAGCTACCGACTCCCCATTTTAAGAAACTACTGTTCCCTTTTCTACCTCATGTTTTTGCCCTAGACAGATGTTAGCATATTGATTCTTCATTCTGATATAACTGTTTCATGTTTTAATCCCTTGGGCTCAGTCACAAGGTCCGGGGTGCAATCCAGGCCAGTAAAGGGTTATGTCACCACTTACTTTGCAACCCTGGATGCCTTACAATGCTTTGCTGCTGTAGCTCCCAACCTGGGATGCTCTCTACCAGCCTACCAGCATGCAGGTCACACCCTGAGTGTCTATGTGCTATTATGTTTTAAAATCTGTGTCCTTAATATATAAAACTCTTAATACTTAAAACAGTCCTGGTTCAGCACGTCTGACCCCAGCAGCCTGTCTATAGCCCCACGTTGGCTTCCACCAGCCTTGATTACTTCTTGCAGGGTGACCCCAACATACTCCTATTCCTCAATTTTCCCAAAACCATGTACGCTGTATGTCCAGCCCTCTGCTGGACAGTTCAGAGAAATAATATGTTCCATTTGTTCCTCTAAAGACATAAAAGCCACCAGCTTGCCACATTAACTGGAGTAAACATTCCCTTTAATTCAAACATAGCACTTGTGGTTTAAATTAATTGTAAAACAAATTTATTAACCAAAGAAGATAGATTTAACTCACTTAAAATCCTAAGAGATAAAGTTAGAAAGGGTTACAAACAAATGAAAGTGAAAAAGCGCACCTAAAATCTAAAACTTAATCTAGCAAGTACAGGCTTTCTTCAAGATCTTTTTTCTCATCTATATTCAGTTCCCAGAGAGGTCAATACCCTCCCCCCTTTTCCTGCTATTAAAGGAGCCATCCTTTTCAGCTTCTAAGAGCTCTGTTCCCTTGTGTCTGTCTAGGGATAGGTGCCAAAGATGGCTCCCGTCTTTGCTTCTATCTTCCAAAGTTCAATAACTTTGTTTCAAGAGGCAGGATGACCTGATGCTGTTTTTCCTACCCCACTGCATGTAAATGTGGCTTCAATTGTTTTGATTCCATCATGCTTAATTTACATAGGAGACAGATAAATAGCCACTTTCACTCTTATCCGGGATGAAACCTGTTTCTCCTTATTTAGCCACAGATATAAAAACATATCATTAAGTGTCTATATTTCCTCATATAATGTTAATACATACATTTCACAATATTAATCACCAGTGTACCCTCAGCTTTCAGAAAAGCCCTCACTCTGTACATTTTTATAATACAGTAATATTGTATACAATCAGTTGATTCAATTGCTTATCACTTGAGGTTCAGCCTGCCCCTCCCCAGCTCATTATAGACCAGTAAATCTTTGAAATGGATTCTTCTCAAGGTTACCTCTCAAAGGCAAGCTATGAGAAAGGCAACATGGAGTCTGGTAGTGAAAGACGCTCCGTGCTCTTTCTTCCCCCACTTTTTAGCTTAATAGCTTTTCTTTACCTAATATGTAAAAGTGGACTTTCATTGTCTTTGCCTGAAGACTAGGCTGGTCAGAGCATCAAATACACATTCCTTTGTCTAAGGCAGATCAGTTTACAAACTCCCCCTGACATGCCTGGTTTAAACACACTTTAGTCATAATTCTACCATATATCCATAACTGTTAATAACCACTGCGTACATACATCATACAAGAATATTAGTGATCAGTGAGTTATTAGTTTTCAAATAATATCTCACAAGGCATATTTTGTACAAAGATTGTTACAGTAGTGGGTATGGTGTGAATACAGGGGGTTTAGTGTCACAGGCTTCCAAAACATTCCTCTAAAAAGTTCCTTAATTTAGTCCCTTCAAAATATCTGAAATAGTTCTGTATTTGAACCTAGGCCTCTAGAAATGAAGGATAATGTTTTGACTCCCAGTATTACACTGTTTCTTTCCACTCTTAACATAAGGTTTACAGGAAAGGTTTTAGCCTCAAATTATTTACTGAAGCATATAGAAGGGAAAGTATTTTTAGAGCAGAGGTAATTATCCAGAGCGTAGTGGGAGTGAGCCAGTGTGGGCACCAACACGTTCCATATTAATCTATCTATTGGTAGAGTGACAAATACATCTTAGAATAACATAGAAGTGTTCCTCATTATAGGGGGCTCTGAATTAGGTGTTCTTTGAGGGCCAGTGGGGAAGAAGTATTTATATACAAGCTTATCTCTGTAGTATAGTAAATTCACATACCTTTTCTGTAGCTGTTGCAGAATTGAAACCAAAGGCCTGTGCTCCTGGGGAATCCGAAGTTGAAGGTATTTACCAGGGTAATTTAATAAAATTAACTAATAGCAAATATATGATTTGTATTCAGACATATTCTTTTCATAGACAGGACAAAATTACAGGACAAATACAAGAACTGTAAGAGCAATTGTTAATTATTTTTAGATTAGCTACATTCTTTATTTTCACTCTAGTAAAAACACAATTTTTCTTCCTATTTATATCAAAATAATGCAATTGAAAGAAAATAGCAATGTAATATTATTGGCACATTTAGTTATGTTCATTATTACTTGATGAAAGAACAGTTATGCTATTTATCCCTTTTCTCTCCAGGAAAACTCCCAAACCTGACTTTACAACCAGTGATTACTCCTGAGGTTGTGAGAGCCAGTGTCCATCTCAAATGTGCTTACCTTCATCGGTCCTCAAATCAGCCTTTGCAGTACGTGGTGGTTTGGTCACGCCTTTCCACATCCAGCATGAAAGAACAGATTCATCGTGACACAACTCTGCAGACATTCTCCTATGTGGAGATGGATGGAGTTAATTTCAGATTGGGAGATACGGTAATGCTTTCCTGAACTCAGCAAACAAGGTCAAACATTCAGAGGAACTGAATCCTCTTGTAGACTTTTTGTTTGGTGTTTATTAACTGTATTCCCCACTGGCAGCACTTACACCTAATGTAAGAGAAGTTGCTTAAATGGGATTGCATTTTAAAGCAGGATTATTAAATACTTTGTCAAGGTCAGAACCTCTAACATCTCTATTAGATGCTATTCATATAAATCTTCCACTTTACTGATTTTCTTCATATTTTCATTAATGATATGTGATGGGGTATGCCAAACACTACACTGGGCCCGAAGGGGTTAAAGAACAATGCTGGGTCCAGGTAGCCCCAGACTCCCAGGCCTGTAGAGCAGGGATTGGCAACCTTTGGCACATGGCCAGCTAGGATAAACCCCCTGGCGGGCCAGGCTGGTTTGTTTACCTGCTGCATCCGCAGGTTCAGCCGATCGTGGCTCCCACTGGCTGCGGTTCTCTGCTCCAGGCCAATGGGGGCTGCGGGAAGCGGCACGGGCCGAGGAATATGCTGGTCGCCCTTCCCGCAGCTCTCATTGGCCTGGAGTTGCTGATCCCTGCTGTAGAGCATGCTCCATCTGGAGGAGCAGGTTAAAAGGAGCTTAGAAGTCCAGGCAAATGGGAGAGAGTGAACAGATTGGAGGGAAGACAGGCCTTTTCCTGAAAAGTCACATGGAAGGTTGAAACTGGGATGGGGCCACAGTGCTGGTGAGGCCAACAGGCAGTGCTTTCTCCAAACCCCTCACCCTTTTTGAGAACTGGCAGTCCCTGTGGGGCTCTGATCATCTGAACTCTGTTCAACTCATGGTTATTTGGACTGTATGGGACCATGCCCTGAGCTGAAAGAGAACAGAGGTAGGAAGTAGCCCAAAGTGGCAGACTTTGATCTCTCACATGAAAGACTCAGCTGTTGATGTGTCCCACAGGGCCCTTGGCTGGGCCCTGGTGGAGAGAGAGGGCCCAGTTCCCCCACCATGCTCTGCTTGAGACCTAGGCCTGAGATGGGCTGAGACTGATGCCTCCAGTCTAGGGGCAGGGGTAGGCATCTCTTTTGGGGTGAGTTTTCCTGCTTCTAGTGCTGCCCTGGATTTGAGGAGTGTATATACCCCAGAATGTGATCAAGCTAATTTCAACCATATTATATGTATTCAGCCACCCTGAATTAATGAAATAGAACACCACATAGTTAAGGGTTAATTTGGAGACAGGCTTTCAGAAGGAAGGTCAAAACTAGCTGCAGTTTCTGCTAATCAGAATGGGAGGAGGGGATAAAAATGTAAAAACCTTGGTGGTGGGAAAACCTTGAGTCTAGATGCCTCTGATGTTAAAAGTTTATTGAAAGTTAGAAAAGTGATGATCCAGTTGGGGTTATTATGACCTATGTGTTTTGTAGAGTTAGTTATAAAAGATTAGCTAATAGAGTGTACTTTGGAGCAGTTCTCTGAAGCCATCTTGAGAGAAGTTTTTCCTGACACCCTTTCTCCCTGGTGGGTGAACAACTCGCCACTGTAAACCTGCTGTTAATTACTCAATACCGTTCCAGATGTTAGGTAAATATCTGGGAAGTTCTAAACCTATTGATTATGTTTGTGTGTGCTTAAATCTAATAAACTGCAGTTTTAGATAGAGCACACTTACTTGTATGAATCTTATCAGACGGAAGTGCTATGTTCCCGTTGATTTATTCCTTACACTGCCTGGAGTGATATCGTTAAGTTGCCCCTGTTGGGGGTTCTGAAAACTCTGGGTAACACCAGAACTAGTGTACTTAATTCCTTAAGTACCAACATTAAAAAGCTTGAATATATGATGTATATATTGCCGGTCAAATGCCATAAAGTTGGCACAAGCTGGCAGGGGATGGGAGTGTGGGAGGAGACAGAGAAAAATGCTCCAACTTTTAGTCAGTATTTTTTCCACCTAGCAGCAGAACGAACTTGGAGTAAAGGCACAGACACCTACATGCACATGCAGTTCAAGCATTGAGTAATTTCTATACTGATGGACAGACCCATAATAATATCTTTTCACAAAAAAGATTATTAAATCATGAGACATTTAAAAGTATATGGAGGTTTATTTCATGGTCTTTTTCATGGTGTTCTGCCTCTCTGAGTCTGATTCCTTGGTTCAGTTGGATGATGAAAGATGGAGTTTATTACAGAACAATCTTTGAGCAATACGTTTAATGGCTTACACAGCAACACTAGTCTAGTTCCAACAACAACAACAGCAACAGAAACAAAAGCACCACAACCAGACACCAGTACAAGACATGAAAACATTGACTTGTATATAAATTCATGGCCTTCCACAGCACAAAAATCAGATTTTAGAAGTTAAATTAGGTTCATAACTGTTACAAAGAAAGAACCATTAGTGATGCTAAATAGCACTGAAAGAATAAACACTGCCAGCTATAATAGCCCCATGTTAAATATAGGTTGTAAACAGCTTTGGTGTTTTGAATATTTTCTTAAATAAGAATTCACATTAAGAAATATGAATATGTTTATTTAAATTCTTATAAAGGTGAGTCATTTATAACCGTGGTTAAATCTAGATACTTTTGCTAGTTTCTTCTCATAATTATGCTACCTGCATTTGAGTCAAACTAATTCTGCCAGACTTCATGGTGAGCTTGTGTTACAGAGAGATATCTATTGTCATCAAAATAATTTCACTTGCAATCAATTCAATCGAGATTTAAACAATCCTGGAGGGAGAGAAGCAGTTCTGTTAACTAGTAGTGTCATCTAGCCGTTATGAGACAATTTTTTATGATATTAAAAGTTGTTTTCAAAAGCCAGGCTCTGCCCTCTGCTGAAACCCACATGTTTAGTTTAGCAAGTTTAGACTGAGATATTCAGTTCACTGCTAGAACTTTTTTTTAAGCTTTTCATGGCCTATTTCAATAATTATACTTATCCACAAATTGTCATCGGTGAAATCAGGCAATCATGCATTAGCTGTAACAGGGATTTTAGTCTAAAAAATTTTCATATAATAAAGATTTTAAAAAGCACTTTACCATGTTTGCTGTTCCACCTTGGGTTCCTAATAATAGTTATGAAGGTCCTAATTCTCCTTTCACTTGCACTGGTGTAAATCAGGAGCAACTCCATGGATCAATAGAGTTACACTAGGCTAAGTCTGGCGAAGGTGAGAAGAGAATCAGGCAGAAGGGCCAAGAGTCAACTCTGTAAGCACAGGGGAAAGCAGTTTTCAAGCCCCCTGCACCCATGGAGGCTACATAATACAAGGGATTCTGTGGGGTCAGGTTAGCTTTAAACTAAGGCCAGAGCCTTGCAGATAGAGGCTGTGCAAGAGAGTGGCTGATAAGTCAGATGCACCTTTTCACTGGCTTTTCCCTGCCCCTTCCGCAAGGGTAGACCTTAGAAGTAAGTAAGGTAGCATGGGTGTAAACGAGGGTAGAATTTGCTCCAACTGGGTGAAATTAAGACCCGGTGTATCAGGTATAACTCTACTAAAATCACTTGGTTCTGCTTATTCCATTTTTCATCTACTTACACATGGTTTAAATTCAGCCCTAATGCTTTTGCAGATGAATTTTAGGAGTTGCTTTATTTATAATCTTTATCCGAAATCAGGATCTTCTTCTTTCATTCCTTGATATAATATAGTCAAGAGTAAAGATTTTTGTTCCTATTATGTGATTGGTATCTACACTACTTTTCATTCATCATAATGTCTCCTGGTAATATGATAAGGCATATAACAGACTATCCATCAATATGTTTCAATATACATTGAAATGATTTAATAGCTTTAATAGGCCCTTAAAGAGTAATTGAGACTTACTGGGCCAATGATGTTTGAACTTTTATTGACTTATCTATAGTCTAAACAGCCAAAGATATTTCCGAAGAAGTGGGTATTCACCCACGAAAGCTTATGCTCCAATACCTCTGTTAGTCTATAAGGTGCCACAGGACCCTTTGTCGCTTCTACAAATCCAGACTAACACGGCTACCCCTCTGATACTTCTTCAAAATGCTCATGTCTGCATTCCCCCCCACCACCACTGAGACACACACACTTTGGGCTCTGATTTTGTTATTTCAGACAATATGATGCCAGCATAATGTTAGTGAAACTATTGCAACATTAAATATATCTATAATATGCTGCTATTGCTACATAAACACTGAAAGAAGCCCATTCCATCTGATTTGAAAATCTTAGCTGTCCTAAGTCTTATTTATACAATATTGACAGAGGTCAATCCAGTCCTAGAGGCTCAGGCATTCGTAAATTATGGTAGGCAGAGTGTTTGTGTAATGAGTTATGCTAGGAAAGGGGGGGGCAGGTTTGCTCAGCGCAGCAATTGTGACATTTCATATGGCTAGAAAGCAGTTGTCACCATCCATAAATTATAATATGCATTTTAAAATAAAATGTTTAAATAAAACTGGCCTTCCCAAGCTGGTTGCTGATACATAAACACGTTTGTGACACCAGAAATATAGAACCTAGTGCAAAAGAATGTAATCTAGTATCTATCCTGCTTTAACATACAAAGAACAGTTTAACTTCCATTCAAAGTAAGGAAGGAGGTTTTTCTCTTCTTTAATTACCACCTTCTCTGGGTAAGTGATTTGACATAAATGTTAAAATCTTTCTAGTAGGAGACTGCAGACATTCTTAAAATACATTTTCACATGCCTTCTCCACACTTTGAGTTGGGTGGTTGGCAGAACACGGTGAGCATCCCACGGGTACTTCCCAGCAGAAAAACATCACCAAATGCAAAGTTACACATGTAGGAACAAGGAACGCAAGTCACACGTATAGAATGGGGGTCTGTAAATTTACGGAGCTGTGACCCTTAAAAGGATTATGGATCAAAATGGAAAAGCAACTCAACATGCAAGGCTGTGGCAAAAAGGGGGAATGCAATCATTGGAAGTATAAAAGAGGGAGCAGTGAGTAGGAGCAGAAGGTCATTTTATCTCTGTATATGACATTTGTGAGACCTATGCTGGGATACTGTATACAGTTCTGGTTCCCAGCATTTAAAAATGATGTTAAAAAACTGGAGATGGTGCAGAAAAGAAGCGAAAAATTATTCCTGGGCTGGAGGAAATGTTTTACTGTCAGAGACTTAAAGAGCTCAATATCTTTAGTCTAGCAAAAAGAAAATTGAGAGGCGACTTGATTACAGTGTATAAGTACCTTCACACACAGAAAAAACAAGATACTAAAGGACTTTTTGATCTTTCAGGTAAAGGTATAACAAATTCCAATGGCTGGAAGCTGAAGCCTGTCTAGTTCAAATTAGAAATAAGGCACAAATCTCTACCTTTGAGGGTGATTAATCATTAGAACAAACTACCCAGGGAAGTGGTAGATTCTCCATCTCTTGATGTTTTTAGTCAAACAAGTTATTGGACTCAATACAGAGGTAACTGGAGGAAATTTAATGATCTGTGATATATAGGAGGTCAGACTAGGTCCTTTCTAGCCTTAAATGCTACGAATCTATGAGAGTTTGTCATGCAAGATACTGAGGAAAAAAATTGTCAATGACTGGAACAAGGCCTATTTAGAGATTAATGCTCTATATACCATGACCAATTCCCAGAGCCATCCAGTTCCTCCGCTCCAACATTAAAGATCGAATTCAGCCTTTGGTTGGATACACTGCTCCCATAGATTTCAAAATGAAACAGATGTGAATCTTAAGAAGTCAGTGGGAATTGCACCTGAGGGCAGAAGTCAGCCCTAACGTGAAAAGAGATTTTTTTTTAAATCACCTTTTTTGTTTTATCATTTTCTACCTAACAGTAGATTTTGCCCTAAAGAAGTAATTTCAGATACATAGATGCAAGGAAGCAAACCACAACCTGAAGCAATTGAATTATGGTGTCTGAAGTCCCCTTCACAGATTGCTATTGCTTTAAAGGGGATGAAGACAAAATATAATTTTATTTAAAAAGATGTGAGGACTTTGTGAAAAATACCATCTCACCTGTCACTGTTGTCAGCAAGGTGCCATCAGTGTTGTTATTATCTCTTTGCTTTAAATCATATGTTGATATGAACAAATATTGCTGATTCCTGAGCTGGAGAAGAAGAACTGGTATTTGGCTGAAGGCAAAAAAACTCTCAAGAAGAAGTATAATAATAATCATGTTGCAAACTGTCAACCTGTAGCTCAGTGGCCAACATATCTGATGATTATGAAGAGATGTGTACACCTACTAGGTAAAGAAGAAACTAAAGAGGAAGAAGAAAAATAAAAAAAGACAAGAATAAAATGTAACGCTAGAACAAATTCAGTGTCTATATATTTTGATTTGCAAATACTGTACTAATCTTCACAAGTCCTATGGATCTTACCCAATACATAGGAGGTGCCTACTATTCAAGGTATTCTACTTTTTGCTTGCCAAAAATACATGACCATACATAAGTGTGGGATGATATTTTAATGGTATTTTAAATATAGCTATGTATCATCTCTATATTTTTCAGTGGAATGTTCTATGTACAGAATGTATCCAAAAAGCATACCTTGTTAGAGGACAGATATTTAAACATTCAGTCACCCTTTCTAGCATACTCAGAGGAGGATGCTCCCCGGCCAGTAAGCCAGAATCTTTAGCGAGGTTCTTTTAATATTAATGTGACCCTGAATAAATAGCGTACGATATGATATGTTAATGTTCTATTGCAACTTTGCCTTAATAAAAAGTTTCTAAATAAACAAATAAGTCACTTTGTTCTGCAACAGGGAAAATATATTTTGGGAACAGGAAACAAGACTGGGTTACTGATGCATTTTTAAAGATGCATGTCATCTTACTTACAATCTGTCTTGGAATCCTTCGACAGATCCACCCCCTGCTTTCCTTTTCAGCCTCCTAGTGAGCAATCCTGACAGCTTTAATTGTCTCTCTCTTCTTGGCAGGGATTCTCAAAGTGGTGTTTTCAAATTGAAGTCACCGTGTGAATATTCTTGGCTAAAACTGTTGAAGTAAAAAGTGCAAAACAGCTCAGCAAGTTTTACCATAGTCTGTGTAAATATTATATCTGCAATGCAGCTGCATTGGATACATGCACTGAGATGTGTAATGGAATCATTTTTTTCACTTGGAGGGAGGGGCAAGAGGGAACAGATATTTTCTGACATTTCTTTTTTTCTCCTGCCACTGATTTGTTGGCTCTTGATTTTTGAGAAGACTCCCTCCATCAGCACTGGTGAGGGGAACAGCAGCAATTACTCTCTGCCATGCAAGAAAAAGATCTTTCTTAAAACTTCATAGATTGAATGTGGGCCATTAGGGAATGATAATGTCTTGAGCAATAATAAATCCCTAGTGATAACAAGGAACTAAATTGTACAACACACTTCTATTGTGCTTTAGAGAGAAACTGTCTAAATACACCGAAGTTGAGGAATTGTGACTTTAGAGTAGCAGGTGATTACTTACTTCTGTTGTTAGAAAGCGGCAAACCTGAGGTAAGACGAAAAGGATTCTGTCTGTTCAAAATTAGGAAGAATACTGGTTCCCCTCACTAACCTGAGGTGGTATGGTAGATGGTCTGTCAATAAGAAAATCTGAAATAAAAATGAAGGTACTGGAGAGCACGCCAAAATGGCCTTGAGAAAAAGAGTGTCTGAGAAGGAACTGGGAATAATCCACTTGGATTTAGAGGGAAGAGCAAATGAAATACTTAATTCTTCAGGTTCAAGGATCTAGGTGAGAGGCATAGAGTACTTGAAACGTTTCTAGTATTCTGAATGGGCACAAATAAGTTAGGATGAAAGGATTCCCAGAATGGCTACAAAATTTGAAGGTAAATTGTAACATACAGGTAGGGGAGGAGGGGGCCATGACACATATGGAGTTGAAGAGGGAAGGAGAGTAGTGCCTTATACAAACTTGGAAAGTGACTTGGGTTTACATGGCTATGTATTTTTGAGAGTATTCTTATTTGTTCTGAACCACTATGCACATCCCTAGTCATAAGGGGACAGATTTTTTTTTAAAAAAATAAATAAATAAAAGCTCATCTCCTATTTAGGCTCCTACATACAAACTGATTTCCCAAAGTGCTCAGCATCCAGTAGCTACCAATGTGATACTTCTGGATGAAATAACACAACATTCAAAGTGCTGAGTTCTTCTGATAATCAGACCGAAGAAGCTTACTCATAAATACCAAATAAATTAGGTAAGCCTAGCTCCCCCTGCTGGGTTACTGTTGAAAGTCTGGAATTGATTTAGTGAGTCACAATCTGTTACTGCACTGATGAGGAGTAACTAGAAATTAATAATTACAGTCTAGTATTCTGTTGTAGTTTGTTTTAAGGAGTATTTGTATTGTGCGATCTTGTGCTCAAAGGAATGAGGTTTGCAGTTTTGGTTTTCTGAAACAAGAAACCGTTTATTTTAAAAAAAATAGGATAGTAGATAGTGTGCGGCCTCAGCAGAAAAAAAGGTTGCTTGAGTGTTCTAGGAATAAAACAGAATTGGCCTGATACATTGTGCTTTTTAAAAGATAAACCTTGTTGACATGTCTTCATCATTTAGATAACACTTTTATAATACACCAAGCAAAATGGAGTACACAGCTTCTCATGATTAGGACTTGAGACAGCACATAAAGCGGGTGTCACAAGTTCCCGAGGTAACTATACCTCTGACCCCCTCCTGAACTCTGTAAGGGAACCCCACTTAAGTCTCATGCCTCTAGCCATCACCTTTCTTGGGGAGGGATCTCTCCCTCCAGACTGGGGAATTAGGCTGCAGACTCCTGCAGATGGCCTCACAAGGTCTGACTAGTTCAGCACGTACAATCCTGTTGTCTCAGGGGCAATGACAGGGTTCACCAGTAACCAGCCAGATTCCATGTAGCAAAGTACTAGCCACCCAGAACAAAATCATCACAGGAAACACGTCATAAAAACAATAAACAGCCTGTACACATGTCTAGTTTAGCAGATAGTTACCCATCTTCCACATAGAGACCTGGTTTTAAAGTACTTCAGATCCTTTCTGAAGGGCCTGTCTCTCTTGATCACAGTCTCGTGTCATTTCTGTATTGAAGGTGAGTGACCCCTCTTCCACATATATGATCTCAAGTCCTTCATGTTCTTAGGCATCTTGAAATGGTCAACCCAGGATATGGTATTTTCCCAAAGGGTAAAGCGTCAAAAGGACTTGTGCCCTGCCTGTTTTTTTTCAGGATTGGGGATTTGCATTAATTACACCCCACTGACTTTAGTTCCTGCAGGAAACATCTTTTAGCTCACCCATTCAGCCAGGAATACAAGCCACAGCATGCCCATAAAGATCTATATAACATTTATAGTATAGATAAAATAGTCTTTTGAATATTCCATGTTTCCAAAGCATCCGTCACAGAGGGCTTTAATAATGCTGAGACTATTTCTGAGGGTGGATGATTGTGAGGCCAGTCCAACATAAAATATAGCCTCAAAAATATGGACTAAAAGGAGGCTGTGAGAGCCAGTGGATAGGGCAGTGGTCTGCAAACTAGGCTCTATTTCTGGCCCTATCACTGGACTACACTGTGACCTTCTACAAGTTGTTTCAGCTCCTGAATCAGCCTCCTTTTAATGGGATGATAATACTCGCCTTTATAACATGCTTGGAGATCTGAAAGTGCTACGTTAGTGTTAAGTGCTATTAATCGCTGAGACTGGGACCTTAAACTCCTTCTTTTTTTAAATAAATGGATCAAAAATACTTTAATTCCTCAGGGTTTACAAATATGATCAAACAACAACCCCTAAAAAAAGTCAGTTCTAGAGTTAAAAACAGCCACCACCAAGATAACTAGTGAAGATGCATAACTATGTTTCCCTTCCACTTTATTTCAAGTAAAGCTACGTATTTATTACAGGTCTTTTGCACTGTCACCGCTTTTATGAGGGACTCTCCTGATCAGCAGTCATTGCCTGAAGAGAGCAATGGATTCTATGCAGGGATTAAGGTAATGCAGATGTCTTTGATTTACTGAACATATCCAGCATGTCACTGAAGAATATTTGAATATTAACCAACATACTCTGGAACACAATACACAAGAAAATAGGACTTGATGATCATAATGAATGTAGCGTCTACATGACCAGTCAGAAAATGTCTTAATAAATTACCTGCCAGTCTATAAGCCTTTCTAAAGCATTCACGGTAGTGTCCAGGTGCTGACAGTGTCAGAACATAAAAAGTATGCAAAAGTACTCCATGCGCCCTCTAGCACATGTCCAGATGCTTTCCAGTGACTATGTACAAGATTAGGAGTGCCAGATCTATGTGAAGTGGATCTAATCTACCTGGATTTCAGAAAAGCATCTGCTATAGTTCTATATGGAAATTATTAGTTTAACTGGAGTAGATGGTGATTAATATGAGAGTCAAAAGGTGAGTAAGGAACTGGCTAAAGAGAAGACTACAATGGGTCATGCTGAAAGGTGAACTATCAGGCTGCCGGGAGGTTACTAGTCTTGAGACCAATCTTCATTAACATTTTCTTTAATGACCTAGGCACAAAAAAGTGGCAGTACACTAATAAAATTTGCAGATGACACAAAATTGAGAAGTATTGCCAGTACAAAGGGGGATTGTAACATAATACAGGAAGATTTGGCTAACCTTGAAAACTGCAGTAATGGAAATGGGACAACATTTAATAGTGTGAAGTGCAGGGTCATGCACTTTGGGACTAAACAAGAAGAATTTTTGCTACAAACTGGAGACTTATCAGTTGGAAGAGACAGAAGAGAAAGACTTGGGGGTGTTGGTTGATCACAGGATGACTATGAGCTACCAGTTTGATGTGGTCACTGGTGAGACCTCATCTGGAACACTGCATGCACTCCTGGTCTCCCATGTTTAAGAAAGATGAATTCAAACTGGAACCGGTGCAGAGAAGAGCAACTAGGATGATCAGAAAAATGGAGAACCTCCTTTATGAGAGAAGACTTAAGGAGGTTGGCTTGTTTAGCCTCACAAAATGAAGGTTGAGTGGAGATATGATTGCTCTCTATAAATACATAAGATAGATAAATACCAGGGAGGGAAAGGAGTCATTTACATTAAGAGCCAATGCTGGCACAAAACCAAATGAATATACACTGGCCACCAACAAGTTTAAGCTTGAAATTAGACGCAGGTTTCTAACCATCAGAGGAGTAAAGTTCTGGAACAGCCTTCCAAGAGGAGTAGTGGGGGCAAAAAATATCACCTGTTTCAAGATTGAGCTTGATAAGTTTATGGAGGGGATGGTATGATTAGGTAGCCTACAATGGCATATGGTCCATCTGCAATGGCTGTTAGCAAATGTCTCCAATGGCTGGACAAGGGACACTAGATGGAGAGGACTCTGCGTTACTACAGAGAATTCTTTCCCAAGTGTCTGGCTAGTGGGGCTTGCCAACATACTCGTGATCTAACAGATCACCAAATTTGGGGCTGGGAAGGAGCTTTCCCCTAGATCAGATTGACAGAGACCATTGGTTTTTCTTTGGTTGGTTGGTTGGTTGGTTTTTTGTTTTTGCCTTCTTCTGCAGCATGGGGCATGACCCACTTGCTGGTTTGAAATAGACTAAATGATGGATTCTCTGTAACTTGAAGTCTTTAAGTCAAGATTTGATGACTTGAGTAACTCAGCCAGAGGTTATGGGACTATTACAGGTGTGGGTGGGTGAGGTTCTGTGTCCTGTAATGTGCAGGAGCTCAGACTAGGTGACTATGGTGGTCTCTTCTGGCCTTAAAATCTATTAATTTAAGTCGGAGTGTCACTGCATTCAAACCATAAGGATAAGAAGAAAAAAATGAAGTTCTAACAAACACCTGGATAAGGTCAAGGGAAGAGACTGAAAAATCATGCTTATGGGTAGACTGCCTTACTTGGATTATTTAATTTTGTAAAATGATTAGATACCACTTTGATGGCTGCAGTATAGAATGATAGAGAATGGATTTGGTAGTTGTTTCCAACCAAAATATTGTTTTCACATCATTTTGTGTTTAATTTTGAATGCTCTTTGGTCCAGTGGCCATGTCTTGTAGTACTACTGTAGTATTCACATTATTCTCTAGGATTTACCTATACTAATTACAGAGAATACTGCAAGTACCCTGGTAATGTTATTTAGTTATCAAAGGCAAAATAGGAGCATTTTTATGAGCAACCATTGTATAAAGATCCCAGATCTGCCCTTAGATAAATGTGCATAGTTCCCCTGAAGTCAATAGGAGATGATCTAGTGTAACCAAAAGCAGAATTCGACCCACAGGTTATCACAAAGCGCACTTGGATCCTTAGTAGTGAAAAGCATTGTCCTGTATAAATGAAATACACAATTATGCAGAGCCAGATTGTCTTTTGGGCTACACATCCATGTAGGGGGCATTAAAGGGAGATACCCCCAGCTCATGTGTATGCATTACCCAGACTTTGGGTTCAGATGAGCAAGGGTAAGAGTGCTGTGTACTACCTATTTTCCCACCAGAGCAGATAGGCAAGGAGGGAGTGGGAAGTGGCTGGAGTCTTGGCTTTGCTCTGGAATGCACAAGACAGCAGAACTATGCTAGCATAGAAGGGGAAATAATCTGCTTCATGTATGAGTCACTAACAGATTATTTTCCCCTGGTGCAAGAACAGAGAACAAGGAGAGAACTGCACTTAACTGCCCTGCTCCTGGGGCAGTGCACCAGTGTGCCACCTCATACGCAGGGCTTGTGGTACTGTCACACACTAGCCCATGATCAGTGAAAATATACCTCTCAGTGCACTGTAATTAGTTATTTTTTTAAAGTGATACAAAAAAAATTATTCCATGCTATCCTATTGTTTTCAGGACTTTTTTTTAAAGATTCTTTTCAGACCAGGAAATAAGAAACTGTTACAGACTACTGATGACAACTGCAAATAGTTTCCTAATTCCTGAACATACTGTAAAAGCTTCAAAAGCAATTTTACCTTTTGAAATTAGAGACAATGATTACTTTATCAGAAATTATGATAATTAATTTGTAAGTTTTTTGGTTAAAAAGAAAAAATAATTGTTTATGTTTCAGAAATATCAATTTTGCCTTTTTTTCTGTCATAATTATCTAAGATTGATCATCTATTTTACTTCCAGTTTACGCCAGAGTCACTACAAATTGCAGAGGATGACAAAGAACATGTTTTGACCATTCTAAGTACTGTACCTATTATCTGCCAAGGTCAAGGTGACATCTGTAAAATTACTTTACAGCTGAAAACTGAAGATTCTGGTAAGAGATTTGTACATTGTAGTTAATTCATTGTGACTACTTATTTTTTGCAACTTATATGGTACAATGAATTTAAAGGGAAATTATAATATTTAGATAATGTTGAAAGGTTGAAAAAACTAAATAGCATGTTAGCTTGTAAAACAAAGTAGATGAGAAAATCACTGATGGTTTGTTGCTGGTACATTAAGCAATTTCAATAATAGCTACATCATAGTTCATTGTGATTTATTAGAGAAATAATGATAAAGAAAAGGATTTTTAAAAAACATTTAGGGTTATAAAATAGCATTGCAAGGTTCTGCATCCTAAATGGTTCTTAACCAGAGTGACACTCAGAACAATCTCATCACTTATTGATGGTCACTCAGGACATCATCATCAGATAATTCAAGAGCGGGATCAATAATAAATAAATAATTCATTGAATGGATTTTGCATCTTTTTCTGGATAAATTGTGATTTTATTGAAGTTAGAAACATATGGTTAGGTCCAGTCAGCATCCCAAAGAGCCTACGCTATAAAGCCTCAGTTCTACAAAGAAATAAGCACATGTGTAACTTTACACACTTGAGTCCAATTGACTTCAGTAGTACTATTCATCTATGTAACGTTATATACATGTTTAAGACTTTGCACCATCAGGACCTCAAAGACTTTTGGACGGAGAAGAAAATCATGAAACATTACAGATATTGTTTTGTCTCCCATATAACCTAATTTTCCCAGTATCATTGCATACCCCAAGAAGGGTGTGAAAGTTAGGAATTTGGTAGTTTTTCCCTTTTAAAAATATCAAGAATTAGTTCTACATTACATTCCTTTTCTAGAAAATGAATATATAAAGGGTTGTTTTTTTTGTTGGTTTGTTTTCTGGTTTTCATTTGTTTGGGGTTTTTTTTGGTGGACTGGAACATGATAGAGACAAGGTGGGTGTGGTAATATCTTTTGTTGGACCAATTTGTGTTGGTGAAAGAGACAATTTTTCAAGCTCCACAGAGCTTCTCTCTCATATATCCTGGGACCAACATGGCAACAACAACACTGCATTAATTTTTGTGATATACTATTGATCACTTTCTAAGTTGTTTGCTTGGGAATGTTAGCACATTTTATCTAAAGAAACATTTTGCCATCTTAATCAGCAAATAATTTTTCCAAGGCCAAAGTGATATAATTCTGCTCACATCCAGAAATTATGGATTTTCATTTTCCATTTTCATCACCTAACAACCAAAACCTTTTTCTATCAGGGGACTAATTCTGCTACTCTCCAGTGTATGCTGTTCCCTTGAAGTCAATGGGAGTTGCTTTTGGAGACAGGATCACAATATCAAGCCCACCAGAGCATTTGTCCACCTGTTAAATGTAGCATCTCATCTTAAAAACTCAAGGCAAACAACATACAATCTCTGGGATTTTTTTTTTCAAAATAAGAGAAAGTGTGGCTTTTGCTATGTGCTGGTTTTACCACTGCGGAGAATTTTTTAAACAACCCCTGCTCCACGGGTGAAATCCTGGACCGACTAAAATTAATGGCAAAGTTCCCCTAGACTTTAATGAGGCCAGGATTTCACCCCAGATCTTTTCCTTCCCCATTTAATCGGCCACTGACATATACATTATATAGAACTTCTCCTAAAACAAAACAAAAAAATCAATAATCCTCTGCTGAGGTTCAATCTACCACCCCACTCTTTCTCCTCATCCTTTTTTAATCTCACTGATGTTCAGAAACATGCACTTAAATGAGCTGAAATCCCTCTCCTTTTCCTCCCAATCCTCAGCACATGCACAGACAACAAAGGGGATAAAAAGGCATTCAAAATGAGAACATAACTCAAAGATCTAAGATGAACTGTATCTTGTGGTTTCAGCAGCCGTGTTAGCTTCCATACATGAAGTGATTTGAATTTGCTCGTGGCTTAGTGGTGCACTGTTCTACATATTCCTCTTGGCTGCCTGGCTGTGTCAGCCTACCAAGTGAGCATTCTTTAAACTCACAGGGTCAGATTAGTAAAGGTATTTAGGTGCGTAAATATGCAGATAGGCACCTAGTGGAATTTTCAAAAGCACCAGAGCAGGTTAGGCACCTTTGAAAATCTGGCTGATGGCAAATTTATGGGCAGTGAGCTAACAAGACTGCAGAGCTATTCCGCCAAAGTTAGCATCCAATACAAACTTGCTTGGCAGGGGCCAACTCCCTTGCAACTTTCATTGCATGTTTTATCAGTCTCTTAATATTCTAAGGGAGACTGACCGAGAAAGTTTCCAGAAGTAGATTTATTTTCAATGTGTTAATGAACTTGACAAGTTGGTGATGAGAGGTGCAGAGATGGAGATACATCTGTACCAATTAACTAGCCTTGGAAAGAAGCTGTTACAGAAGTGGCAAGTTTCTGTCCCTTTTAATCATCTCATTTATGTAGTTTAAACTAATAACCAACTATTGCCCTTGATTGGTCCACCCTGAGGCTGTTTGTCTGTGTGTCATTGGGCCACATATATTCAACTGAGATGATAAATGTCTATAAACATCTTCTCCTTTATGTATGCATATGTACTTTGCAAGAATGTTTATTCAGTGCTTTAGTTGCATTTGTTTTTTGTTTGAAAGAAAGCTACGGCCTTTTAAATACCGTAAGATTTAAATTGGCCACAGTCCTACACATTGGAAATAAAGGCTATTTTAGTTTTTATTCATTTATGCTATTCTGTGTCGAGTTGGGTCTATTTAACACCACTGTTGTGTTAATTATATAGGTAATAAGCATTGAGAAAGCCAATTAAAAGCATAGAAATATATCTCTAGGTTTAGATAATATAATGAATCCGAGGACACAACAGAGCTGTTGTTGTGCTGCTTGTTTTATGTGTATCACTGTTATTTTAACAAGATTGTTTTGTTTGATTTTAAACTTTTGTTCTGGGTAGTGAGTAAACCTCACATGGTTACAATGGCAATAACTATCCTTTATGGAAAGCTTCTATTTAACTGACTAAAAAACCTTGAAAATGATCCAGAACTTTGCTATACAATTGTAAGGCGGCCTTTAAGGATTTAATAACAGAGATACTTCTCTATTAAATACCATAGTTCAATTTGTATAGAATCTATGGGTTTAATCTGTTACATTGTATAGGTCTTTTCTATAAGACATGAATTACTGATTTTTTGGAAATACGTTTGAATATTTTTACGCCATCTGAATATAAATTAAGAAGCAAATCCATGAATTACAAATAATGGCTTTGTTTTTATCAAATTAATCCATTCCCACCATTTTTTGTCATACTGTAGGTGTTGGCTCAGATTGTGGAAATTTGTGAAATCCTGGCCCCACTGAAGTCAATGGCAAATCTTCTGTTGACTTCAATAGGGCCACGATTTCCCCTTGTGTGTTCAAAGAAACCACTGGCCTTTTGAATGGATCACTTTGGGCTACACTTTGGGCTCAGGCACATCCTGGATGTCTCAGTTTTTTGTCCCTCAGAGGCAGTAATCCTGTCTCCGGCCCGTTCTTAGTGGATAAGCGTCCACATGAAAAAAACCACAATAGATGGCACTAACAGGACCCCAGATTTGTGACCTTAAAATGGAGGCTAAGGATTGAAAAGGCATGGAGACAGCTACCCTCTCACCCCTAGAGGAGGTCATTTTAGGTAAGACCTGAAGAACAAGTGGCAGAGCTGAATGAGTAATCTTACAATGTCATTGCCTCACCAGCTCTGTGAGCAGCCAGATTCAGTCTCCAGATCTCCAGCACTTTTCTATCTACGTTACCTGCTTGTTTAGCTCCCATTACCTTAGTATCCGAGCAGCTCCTAATCTTTGAATGTATTTATCCTCAGAATCTGACTGTAAGGTAGGGAGTGTTATTATCTCCAATTTATAGATGGAGAACTGAGGCACTTGCCCACGGTCCCACAGGAAGTCAGTGGAAGAGCAGGAAGTTGAACCTAGGTTTCTCAAGTCTTAGTCTAGGACCCTAACCACTGCACCATCCTTTGTCTCAGGCATAAACTGATAATAATTTTGCACGTACCTTGGCAAGTGCATCTTCCCAAAACAGTCTTATTCCTTGTCAAGAGAATTATCCATCTTCATCCCACGGGCTCTTCCCCATATGATAAGAGTGTCACTGCATAAGATATTTGCATCTGTGAATACAAAGGCATGCAACTGGGTCTTCATAAAAACATCTATTGGGAGAAGTAATGCAGTGACCGTTTGCATAGCGATATTGGATCAAGTTAGTTATAACAACAGTTTTCACACAAAACCCATGTAGTTTCGATTAGTGTGTGTGTCTGAAAGTAGAACATTTATGTCTGACAGTAAAGAAGGAGGGGACAACCAGGTAATATCTTTTCTCAGGCTCAATGTTCCTGTACATTTTAGATAACTTATTATTGGGGCCCCCAAACATAGCCCTTTCAACATGCCAAGTGGATCTCCTGCATATGCCCTGTACAGAAGGCAGCTGTGCAAGAGCCTCACTCACCATGACAGCGATGACAGACTTTGCCCAGGATGGAGACCGCATCAGCTACATCAGAGCTGAGCCAGTCACAAGGAGCGAACTTCTCTGGAGAGCTTATGCACCAAAGGATGTAAAGGTTAGTTACTCAAATAACTTGGAGAACACTGCAAACTTCAGTGGGAGTTTTGCTATGAAGGGAGAGAGGGAGGAAAGGCAATAAGTCTTAGATGTATAAACTTCCTCATTGTGAGCACATTAACCCAGCACAGGGACTTAATATGCCAAAGAAATTAATCTGTGGAGTGTTTTGCTTTAACAGGTTTGTTTTGATTATCAGCCAGCACATCAGTAGGGCCCACAGCTGGATTCTACACACAGTCACATTTGTATGTGTGTGTGTTTTGGGAGGAGGGAGGGCCTGTTTGGAACTATCAGTTCTTTAGGAGGAAAAGAAAACACTCCGGGGAAGAAATTCCAAAAGAGCGCATAGGGTGACCAGACAGCAAGTGTGAAAAATCGGGACGGGGGTGGGGGATAATAGGAGCCTATATAAGAAAAAGACCCAAAAATCGGGACTGTCCCTATAAAATCAGGCCATCTGGTCACCCTACGCATAACCTACACTGAGATTGTGGTTCGTAGAGTGAAGCAAAGGCAAAGCTTCCCTGCAAGAACACTTCTATTGGTTATGATTCCCCACTGCCACACACTGAACAACAGAATAAATACAGGATGGGAGAGTGGCCTGGTAATTTGAGAAGGGGACGTAGAGTCAGGACTCCGGTGTTCTATTTTCAGCTCTGCCAGTAATTATGAGGCCTCTAATGAGGCACTTAACCTCTCTGTATCTCTGTTTATCCATGTACAAAATGGGCATTATTAATATAATGATAATTAATTAATGAGCCAAATCCTGCTTCCTTTACTAACATTTACTTCAGTAGGCCTGTTCAAGTAAGTGAGGCACACATGATTTGGCCCATTGTTTGTGGCCCGTTGATTCTCAGATGAGAGCTCTGATAGAAATCCACAGTTATATTATGATGTGATAGACTAAAAGGACCACAGTGCCAAAACATACATATCACTCAGCTAAAGTTCACAAAGAGGTGGCAAAACCAATGTAGCATATTTTTAGCAGTAGAAGACATACTCCTGATTAATGAACTATATGGTCCTGATTTATATGCATCATTTATCTCAAGACCCAAAGAGTGACATTGATTCTATTCTCACTTACCCTGGCTGTACAATGGTATCACCTCAATGATTTCAGTGGAGTTTTGCCTGATTTACACTGGAGGAAGTGAGATCGAAATTAGATCCAAAGTACTGTATTTGTATCTTTAAAAGTATAATGACAAAGGTGTGTACATTTCCTTTCTTCCTCAATATAGTCTTTATCTTAAGTATTTTAAATATTGTCCGTATGATGATAAAGGCACCTTTAATCTAGTTCAACACAAATGCAATGCAGTTAGCTCAATGCAATCAAACATGTATTAATTTTTGATGGTATTCATGTTTCTATCAAAACATGAGAACTGAGCAAATGTAAAGTTGAATTAACTATTTTAAAAATAAATTAAATTTGATCCCAGTAAAGCAGGCTTCATCCATAGAAAGAACAAAAAACCATCCACTTTACTGTTGATGTTTTGCAAGCAATTAGAGGCATTAATATGAAACACCTCCACCAGCATAGCCAAGAAAACTTTCAGCATGATATATTAAAATCAAAATAGTATTTGGATACTGCATGCTTCCTAATAAATCTCCAAATTTATTTGGAAATGGAATGGCTGAAGTGTGCAGAACAATTTGAGAGAAATTCAGGTCCCCACTAACCTAGGAAGCAAATATACTGCACTCTTTTCATTGATTCAGTAATTAAAAGAGCTGGAGAGAAAGAGAGAGAGAGAGCTGGGATGTGGTGATGGTGTTAATAGAGAATATCCTTTTACATCATTTTTGGTAGATACAACTACATTTGACTTCAGGTCAATACATTTTTCACTGAGGACGTCACTTCTGCATTCCTCAAGGAGTGCACTCTAACACTTGTGGGTGGCCAGCGTACATGAGGTGTCAGAGTGGTGTCACTACAAGGCTGTTGATGTGTATGCAAGAGTACAAACCCTTCATTTGAGGTGCTCGTCTCCATGAGAGAAGCCTGCCATGTCCCATTAATCCACTATTTAAAATCACCCCTATTCCTAAAGACTAGATTATGCCTGATTCCACATGGCTACACAGTGACAAAGGGAGGAGCAAGGACCCTCCACCTTTCACCCCTGCTTCACACCCCATGTCAGAACTCTTTGAATTGCATTTCTGGGTGCCTGATGGAGTGCAGAGTTTGCACCTAAGATGCATCCCTGTGGGAGCATATAGACAGAGCAAGCAAAGAGTAGACTGTCACGGCCAGAGAATGGGGGTAGGCTGGCTGCATCCCATAAGGGGGTGTCATAAATGGTTCATCCTTCCCCCAGTGCAACTGGGGCCCTTTGCACTACAACTTCCTATAGGCTGTGTGCAAATAGAAACACTCATTCTACATTATCAAGGTGAGAATGGGCTATTATATTATGCAATATACCTTCACCAAGAGACACCTTGTGGGCAGCAATGTGGCAATAGTCTTGTCTCTCTGTCCAGTGGATGGGGGATGCAAAACACCGCTATGGGGAGCAGGTGTAGCAAGTGCCACAAGTGTGTTTTCCCCAGCATCATTGGAGGCATTGGGTCTTCTCCTAGTTTTTGCAGGCATAATATCTCCAGGGGTTCCTGACTCCTCATGTCATTTCTGCTCCAGATGGCTGAAATTCTTAGGGGTTATTGCTGATCTAACTTAAGATAATTTTACACTGCTGTAACTGAGAGAAACCGTAATACAGCTCTTTATCTTTCACCCAATTTTGATGGTTCCTGCAACTTTGAAGTCAAGGGAGACTGCACAGATTCCTTGACACCAGGGACACCAGAGGGGTTTTCGCTGGATTTACACTGTAACTGATCTCAGAACCTGGTCCACAGTCTGCATCACAAATGAATTAAATATTCAAAGTATGAACCATAAAATTAAGGTCAAACCTATGAACTTGTAGTAGTACGGGCTACTAAAACATGCTAATTATCCATAATTAAGCCATACCTCAGGCTTTAAAATTATTGTGATTTAATGAGTGTTCTACACTCTTGGTAATTTCTAGGAGGGGTTCTGCTTCTTAATGAGAACTTTAGTAGGAGAAAGCTTCTCTTTTACAAACAGGGTAAAGAAATACAATAAACTGAGATAGGTGAAATAATAGAACATCCAGCTCCCAGGCAGTACGTGATTAAATTCAATTGTTTAAAAAGGAAGTCTATTCTGTACCCATTCTGCATCATGTTTTATAAGTCAGATTTCAGTTTGCACTTGACACTTGAATGCTACCCATAAAGTTTTGTGAGGGAAAATAACGAAGAGAAACCGCTGCGTAGATTGTATTCATTATACATTTTATATTAACCAGGTCACAGTTCAAGACCTCCCAACAGGGAACTGCTACTCTTTCACTGATCCACACATTATCACATTTGATGGAAGGTGAGTATTCTTTCTACCTTGAAATAATTTGGCTTGATTATTGTAGTTTTCAGTTCCTGAATGCAGCATATGGAGTTCCGTTAGAATACCCTAGGAGTGTTATAATAGTTTGTTATTAGTGATTGATATAGTGCTTTGGAGAAAATTCACGGTTCTTTTCCAAAAGTCTAAATTCCTGTTAAAAAAAATGATGTGAGTTATTTATTTTGAAGCTAAAATGTTTCTTAGATTTAATAGCTTGTCAAAAACAAAGTGTTAAATTCTGCAACCCTTGATTGAGCAAAACTCCCATTGACGACTCCAGGAGTTTTACCTGATTCAAATGTTTGCTTGATTAAGGACTACAGAATTTGAACCAGATCCTCTCAGATTATCTCCCAGATTTCCAGTTTCTGTTGGTAAGTCTCCTACTGGTCAGGGTCATAATTTTATACGTTAAGCATCAGAAGAGGCTCCGCAAGTCTGGTGTCCCACCTGCTGGGCTCCAGTGGTCCCAATTTCAAATACAATATGCTCTGTAGGTTGCAGTACACTCTAGTCAGGACACCGACTTTTAAAATGGGCCCCAGCAGAAAAGCTGACACACATGGTGGAACTCCTTATGCCATTTTATGGGTAGGAATAGTAATTCAGAGAGATACACAAGGAGGAATTAAAAGCTAGGATGTATGAATATTTATAGGCTCACTGAATACCTGGAATTATCTATACTCTGAGCTATTAACTGAGATTAGAAAATAATGTATACAGTATATTTTCTGCATTCACTGATAACTTAATTCACTTAATTTCTTAACTGTGTTTTTCAAACATTGCAAAGCCCACATTCGTTTTCTATCACAATGGGCCAGATCCTCCATGAGAGTAAATTGATTTAGGTTCATTGACTTCAGTGGCGCTATGTGGTTTACTCTATCAGAAGACTTGGCCCTACAAGTTTGAACTTCTAAATACTGACTAAGTTTAGGTAATCTCAGCAGCAGTAAGGCTTCCTAACAAGTTTTTCACTATCCCACTGTTATTTTTCATAACCAGATAACTCAAAAATTGCCAAAAAGACTAAACTTTGAAAACATAAAATAATTTCACTTCTGAGCTTGGAATGAGAAATGTCCTCCCAACAAGCACTTCTGAGGAAGTCATAAGCCACAGAGAATAGAATCATAGACTGGAAGTTCCTTCTTGGCTATCTAGCACAACATTATATCGGAGAGTGAGAGAGCCTATAAGACATTTTACTTTATTTTATTCAATAATCCACTCATTAAATTAATGTTATTAAGCCAACATTTGCTACAAGTTACACCTGTGCAATCCCATTATTGATTGCAAGTAGGGATGTTTCTGAGAAATGTTACAAATAATAGATTTGAAGTTACCATTCGCAGTTGATAACGAATGTCCGTGTATGTAGGGTACCACGGAAGACTGTTACGGCATAGCAAGGGTGTTCGCTTTCTCACATTGTTTCAGCGGGCCGGTTATCGCAGCTCAAGGCCTGCCAGCTGCAGTTTGTTATGAATTAGTTAGAATTGCTTTGCATGGCCTTGAGCCAGGAGGCGGCCCCTACTTGCTTCTGTATGAGATGTCTGTATATAGCTGTATGAGTCCGCCCCGTTTTTGGCACTCCGTACCAGGCCCGGATTATGGTGCGCTGGGTTCCCCGTCTCTGTGACAGCAACGCCAGGAGTCCCCGTTGCGGATGTGTCACTTTGCCTTCAATAAAGCCAATAACTCACAGAGTGTGTGGGCTTCGTTCTTGCAGAGCACCCTGGGTAGGCCCGCAGCCTCCCACGAACGTAACAGTGTATTACAAGCTCTCCTTCAGAATACAGAATCTTGCAATGGAAAAGGCCCAGCAGGTCATCTCATCCATCCTACCCACCACTCCAGACACTGCAAGATTTCTTCCTTTTGGATCGTCACTAATGTTTCATCCAGTCTATTTTTAAATGAGCCAAGTAACGGGGCTGCTGCCAGCTCTCTCAGGAGATTTATTCCACAGACTAATACATCTCACTTTCAGGAACTTCTTGATATTCAGCCAAGTTTCCTACTCTTAATTTCACCATCCCATCACTCCTAGTTATATTCTCTTCTATTATTGTAAATAATTCCTCTCTTTCAAATATTATTATGTTCCCCTTTGCCCTATTAGTCATCAGTTAGCCAAGCATTCTATCTGTATATTCCATAATGTTAATCTTTCAAATTCTAATATATGTGATGAACTAGTTTTAAAGCTACACTGCATCTAAGGAATAATGGGTATGCAATCCTTGTTTGTACCTTGCTAGAGGCCAACAGCTGACAGATCAATTTTGAGGCAAATTATGTGCATAAAAAGCGCATGTGAGAAAAAGTTGTGTTTGAATGGAGATGTGCATCTTGCATGGCACTGGGACCCTGCAGAGAGAGGGCACAGAAAGCTTGGTGGGCAGGCAAATCACAGCAAAATCCACAAACGTGCACCACAATACTAATATATCATCAGAAGGAGGCCTAAGGATTGTTGCAGAAAGGATTACATATTGCTCAATGTGGAAATAGGGAGGGGAAAATAATCTAACAGAAGCTATTGCCAGCCAATAGAAAAAAACAGGCTGAGGGGGTGAGTGAAACAGCAGAATAATAGCTTTTGGATGCCAGGAACTACAGTGATTTTAAGCAGTCAGTAGACACTAGGAACCGGGGAAAGAATGTAACTCAGGAGGGACAGCAGGAAGCGAGACACTTAAGGTTGTTGTCGCACAGAACCAATGTAAACACACATTAGCAAGTCATGGATAGATAAAGAGGATGGAGAATTTAAAAGACAGACAATCAACTCTTCCCCAGGTGTTGGTATCAGACCAGTAAAGCACTGTAACCCAAGGAAATACATTCTTCCTACCCTTGTACCTAGAACCCCACCAGCCTAAGGACAGGGTAGCAGATCCCATTGGCCCAGCACCTTCCAGGGAATGCTGATGTGAAAGAAGGATGGTCAGCTGCCACCTTGTCACCTTTCCACCTGCTCGTCATGGGACACCATGAAGGTTCTCTGAGAGATTGAGACCTAAGAGGATAGAGAGGAGCTGGACATGGGCAACTTTTTCCAGTGATGACTGAGATTTTCCCCATACTTTCTTATATTTAACCCTTTCCCACTAGAAAAAGTTGGGGGAAGTAAAAAAGGGAGAGAAGTAGGGGAAATCCAGACCCAAAACCAAAAGTGAACATGTTTTGTTTCCAAAAATCAAAAGAAAAATACATTGAAATTTAAAAAATCATTTAAATTTTCGATTGAAAATTATGTTTTATTTTAAATGTATCAATTAGGACACTGAAATACATAATTTAAATCCACATTTTTCCATGGAAAATGTCGATTTTAACAAGATGCATTTTCCATTGGGAAATTTTCAGACAACAACTTTGACCAACTCTAGTGAACAGAGATTATTTTATGACTTTTTATTTCTTATTAAAATAAACTTCTCCTATTGAGTAACAATCACTCAGCAGCTTGTAATCTGGCTACCTCATGCACATTCCATCTGGGTTATGTGAGGGTATGCATAATGTGAGGCTATTAATTTAATAATTAAAGAAGCTATCTTATCCTTGAGACAATAGTTTGCCCTTTCTCTACCTTTCTCTATGCCTACCTCAAGGAATATGTATTACATAAAAAACAGTTTGTCATGTCCTTTTATTAATGCATTTCTATAGAAACATCTACCTAATAATTCTTTTGACCAAAGGGAGAGACTAATAGTCAGGGGGGCAAAGTGTCATATTTTACAGTACAACAGTTTGAGTGTGTTGATGCATAGAAGTGCAATGGCATTAATTATACTGGCTAAAGCTCTGAAAGAGCACTTCCTTTTATAGCAAAATGCCTTTTAAATGAAACAAATTTGCAAGCCTGGCAAAGAGAAAGTATAGGCTTCATTATTAGTTATGATGCATTATAAATATAAAAGCCTTTCACATCATAAATTGTAGATTCTTAAAAGTGAATTATCAGTTTCAAGCTAAGTACTAAGATAACTCTTTTATGGCAATATCTAAAACACCTAAGACTGCTTGGTTGGTAATTTATATATAATTAGTGTTATTTTTCATTTCACCTTATAAAGGAGAATTTTGAGATTTCTGGAGCATGTAAATTAAATCTATGCATCAGTATTCTCTAGGGGTGAAATTCACCACTTCCCGAACAGAATAACTGCACTTGTGCAGGGAGGTAAGTTCAAAGGTCTATGCCTGAGGATGGAGGGAATGGAATTTGCCACTCCAACCTGCAAGTCAGTCACTAGGATAATAATGCAACCCTTCCATGGCTACTGTTCCAGCCCATCAGCTCCTTGATTGGTTTGCCGGGGTTTCAACTAAGCATGGAGCCAATAGTTCCTGAGCCTACCCCAACAGCCTCCTTCACAGTGAGCAGAGCCAATGTACAGACCCCCTTATCCAGCTGTTCTGCTTTTGCGCACTGCTTTTGCAGCTGCATCGTGGGGGCCTGCCTTCCTCTGGATTAATTTCATCCTGCAACATGCAAGGCCCAGGCTGCAAGAAAAAATCTTTATCTTGATGCTCACAAATCAAGGCTCTGTGGGAAACCATCCTGTTGCAAATGCCTATTTAAAAGCAAAAAGCCTCTCTAGTATGATCACAAGCTACAGATCTCCAGGGAGGATGAGAACTCCACCTCTCATGCTCCACAGAATCGGCGGGTTGACTACATTTCCCCTCACATCGGACTACAGGGTTGTGAATAGCAGCATGCACCAAAGTGCTGTTCTGTAAGTCCCCTTGGACGGTATGGATGTAAACTAAAAGGTTCCTAGTTCACCTTGATGTAATCCCATTTGAAGAAGACTATGTTAAGGTGAACTAGGAATCTTTTAGTTTGCACCTGCAGTGTACACACAGAGGAGTAGTTACAGTGCAGCTCTTTGGTGCACACTGAGGTCCAAACTGTAGCACAGTGTACTCAAGCCAAGAGTTTTGCTTTCTTCAAAGGCCCCTATAATGCACAGCAGAGTAAGTGGAAGTTCATTTAACCCTGGGATGGAGTAACTATCTTACAAAAACATGGGTGAGGTGATAGGTATGTTCAGTTTCTCATCTGCTTTGCTTTTATTAAATGTAGCAAGGGCAAAGGGATCTTATTCATACCCCAGCTTTTAGGGGAGTGGGAATATTAAAACTTCAGGGTCTTTATAGCAATTCCCACATACACTGACCTATTCATCTAGGGAAAGCCATTAATGGCACCTCTATTCTTCTACTCAGTAATGCCATGATTACTTTAGAACTAGCTAGCCTTAGGCTTGGAGGAATTAGATTTTTATCAGTAAATGTTGGTAAAATGTTGGTCAATCTCCCCGTACACATACTAACCAACAAAAAATATTTTCATTGATAAGAATTGAAATTTACAGATAGGCAGAGTAAAAAAAATGCTGCTTGAAAAAGAATTAAAATTTTATTTAAGGATATTTATTTTGTATATTTTGACATGTGAAGTTGACAGTTTGTGTTTTCACAGTTATAAAGCCGTAACTTTTTGAATCTCAACATCTACTGTCATTAAATAATTATTTTCTGACCTCCCCATAATTTCCCACAACTGTGAAAATTTAAAGAGATTAAAATAGAAAAAATGCTTACAAATAAACATTGATATTACCATCAAAATGATAAAACAATAAAAATGGAATTCCACCAAGCCTAACTATCCTGTACATGGTGTTATCCACATCCAACTTGGGATGCGGAGACATATGCCACTAGCTAATCACAACTCATTGTTCTGATCCACTCTATTCTGTCTGCTTTATCTTGACATTCACATGTCTGATAACTGGACCTAAATTTGACTCTGGTAAGTCCAAGGACTTGAATGAAGTGAGATCAGGGATGAATTTGGCCCAGGAGGGTCATACAAATCAACTGAGCCTCTTTTTCCTTTATAAAATGCTTGCTACAAAAAATAAAATGTGAATGTATTCTGGATCCCAAGTATATCCTTCATTTTCCCTCTGACTAAGACTTCGTAGGACACAGACTAACATAAAACAGCTCTCACTGGCAAGGACAGCAGTCCTATGGACAAGTGAACAGATTAATCGTAAATGGTGCCTTTCGGTGGCTGATATTTTGGGAGCAGTAGTAATGAACTAAATTAAATAAGAAGATGGAAGAGGCAAGGGGGAGGGGAAACCTCATGGGAAAGGAGAATGAGTGCTGGAGCGTCCTTGAGAGTGGGTTGTATAGCAACAGTAAAGTACAGTATAACAGCATAGTGATGAGTGTGGTAAAGATAGACTGATAGATAAGTGTAGGGCGGGAGGTGTGGGGGAGGGGGATAAGGTTATTCTTCCAACTTAAGCTTTCCACATTTGGGGCAAACATAAAAAAAGCACATAGTAAAATCTTTTCCTACTGTTAGTGGTATTTAATTTTCCACTGCTGCCTATATGGCTGTCATGACATTTTTATGAGTGTCACAAAAGCGTATCTGTTTAGGTTCAATTTTGCATTCGAGTAATTCAGCACCAGCTTAAGGCTTCCATTTAAAAATGAAGACATTTTGCAAGTCTGACATTTTACATGATCTATGGCATGACCTAACTGAAGGACTCCCATTGACTTCAATAAGAGTTGGATTGGGCTCCCATAGTCTATACACATTAATATGAGTGAGTAGCTCCATTTCTGTGAAAGACAGTTATGTACCTGTGTTACGAGAGTCTTATGTATTTAAATGATAGACCAGCAGAGTTTAGATGTAGACACTCTCATGCACCCCCTACTTCTTTCATGACAACCCTCCTTCAAAATTCCTGTACCTGAAAAAGGACTATTTGAAAGAAGTTTTGGAAGATGATTCTCAGAGTTTTCCATCTCCTTATCTCCCTCCTGTGGATATATCCATAGGAGCCTATTGTTTGACATTAAAAGAGATTAGATGAAGTTTTATTAATGCTCCCTTTAGTTCTAATCAGTATTTTGCCCCAGTTCTTGAACAGCAAGCTCAGGATTTATGTACCCAATTAGAAAATAGGATGAGACAAGCCCATCAAAAATGTTATCTCATTACGGCCAACTTCGCTGAGTTTTTCAAGATGGAGTAAAATCAAATTTTATGACAATAAACAAACAGTTAAACTCTATTTTCTTGCTTTATTCCAAATTCCATACATTTCTACAGAATGTGCTTCTCAATAAGGGGCGGGGGGAGGAGAACTGTAAAGGAAATAAGGCTGTTTCTGAAGCAGTGCTTTACAAAAAAAATTCCTGGTCTTTGGTTTTCATTGGTTGTAATTATTTTTAAACTTTCCTTGCATAATGTAGAAAATTCCAACATGAAAAATAATAATTTATTTTCTATTAATTGTAGATACCTAAAAATCTGTTTTAAAACCAAACATTGCTGTTTAAAAGGAAGGTGTTACCAAGCACTGCTTTCAAAAGGTGGTTAGCAATTGATCCATTCAAAGAAGTCCCTCACAATTTCCATAAAATGCATAGCCACTGTTTCCTGCTGCCAGAGCAATATATGAGATAAGAGCAAGACGTAATTACAATGTGAGGAAACAGAGGCATTTGGAAATACAAGAGAATCCACTTGTAGGTCCTAATTCTGCAGTCCTTACTCAAGCAAAATTCAGACTGGTGTCTGTGGGAAATTTGCCAGAATAACACTGACTGACTAACACCTGCAGAATTAGTTTCACAGTGAATTCAGACAGACTGAAACTCCATTTGTAGTAGAGCACAATGAAAGTTCCAAATTACTCAACACACTGGAGTGTGCAATTGCAAATCCAGTTATAGTGAAACTTATGCTTATAGTGAAGTCGTTCTAAGGGGGGGAAATGACTTCACTTTAACAGGGTTCCAGGAGAGTCCTAATTTTTCATATGAAATGTTCACCTAGCTCCAGTCAGCCTTGTAAAAGTTAGTGATTAGTCACAGAAGATGTTATTTGAGAACTGATTTTGCTGTGAAGAATACCATGCTGTAGAGCATCCAGTTACAACCAAAACGTATTTATTAAGTCCTGGAGGCAGGGATTATTTCCCATTTGCTTTTCTCAAATGTTTATCTTTTTCATCCATGCCTGTTGCCATAGCAGCAGCTCTTAGAGAGCTAACAGCTCTCACATGAATTCTTATCCATTTCCAGCTAATAACTCCAGCGGTATTAGCTTGTGTATGGTGCTGAATATATGCTTCCCAGTGTGTTAATTTCCTTTCTCCTCCAAGGCCAGCCATCATGCTGGCCTAATTAAAGAGTGTGGCTGTTGGAGTACAAACACACAGTCATGATAGGTGTACACCCTGGGTCTGAAAATCCTCTTTTTGTTTGTTTGTTGTTTAGGCGTTACGATAATTATAAAATTGGAACCTTTCTTTTGTGCAAGAGCCTGGCCCGGGTGTTTGAGGTACATGTACGACAGTGGGACTGTGGAAGCCGCCAGTATGCTGTTGCCTGCAACTGCGGTGTAGCTGCCTGGGAGGGTAATGACATCATCCTGCTAGACATGTGTAATGGTCAGTTTCGGGAAACCAGACCTCAGCTGTCTATTAAAAGCATTGGAGCATCACCTCAACGTGTCAAAATCGTGAAGTCCTATGGAGGGAAAAAAATTACCGTAGGTGGACCATTAGGTTTCTTTGTTTAAAATGTTGCTTTGACTTTAACTATATATTTCTGAATTAAGTAACTACTACACATACACCCAGAGCCATAAGAGTGCTTACAGTGAAAGTCACCGTTATTGAGAAAACCAGACTGAGGGAAAGTGCTGGCTAATGTGTTAATTTAACCAAACATAAAACAAAACATGAAATTAATAAGAGTGAATGGGTGTTAATCAAAGACATAGCCAAGAGTCATATGAATAAATTTGTTGTTTGTATTATGGTAGGTGTCTAGCACCCACTGTGCTAGGCACCGTACAATTACATAACAAGGAGACAGCCCTGAAAAACTTGTGATCTAATTATAAGATGAGAGATCACACAATGGAGATGGTTCTTCAGCACATCTGCTTTAGTACAAATTATTTACTTAGAAAACACTACGGTGCTTTCCAGTCTGCACTTTGTATCTCTCATCCACATTGAAGATCTCTAGTCCAGAAGGTGTTCCTTGAAATCACTGGATGAACAAGTGCAGACTGCACTAGAGAGATCCAAGCTGAGAATTTTGTCCTAAAATTTCAACATCAAGATTTATTACTAGAAAATATTCTGTGTAAGAAAGGGGCCATAAAGAGCCAAAACAATGTTAGGGTCGGAGTGGGGGTTCTGAGCTTTGGCTCTCACCATCTTCTCCCTTGGAATAGGTTTTGATAACATTGTTATTTAACATTTCTTAATCACAGAAAGGGAGAAAAAGCAGGAAAATAGCTTTCATTTCACCTTACAACTGAACACAGTATAATTACAGTTTTATTACTAGAATAATTTTACTAGCAATATTCAAAATATATTCACAATGTTAATCACTTTCTTTGAATTTGGAGTTATAGGGCCACATTTTGCCTTAATTTAACTTTATGTAAACCCCACTGATTCTATTGGGATTTATATCCAACTGAGTTTCCGTGGGACATGAGTGAGGGGAAAATCTAGTCCAAACAGTGCAGAACACTGAAATAGCAGATAGTGTCCTGATAGCAGAGATTTTAAACACAAACTCCTTTTTGGAGGAAAGTGTGTAATTAGAAGGCATTTGGCATGTGTTAGCTGAACGTGGCAAAACTTTTCAGGCAAAACTTTTTGCCACCAAAAAAATGCAGATTTGGGTCAACTGAAACGTTTCACAGATTCATGTCAAATTTGCTGAATTGTTTCAGTCAGAAAAAAAATCTGAACTCAAAATGTTTTATTTCAATATGTTCAAAATGAAGTGTTATCATTTGAAATGACTCTGCATTTCAAACATTACTTCTGTTTAATTAAAATTATTTTGAAAATCTTGAAAATGAAACATTTCATTTATCTTCCAATGAAATGTTTTATTCAACCTGACATATTTTATTTATTTATTTTTACTTTTTGATTGGTAGGGAAAAAAAAGTAAAAAATCATTTTAGACTGACCTGAAAGAATTTTTTTTGAATGGCCAGCAAACACCAAAAAATCAGTTACTCACACAGCTCTATGTTAGTTTCAAAAAGGTAACTGAGTACTGTATAGCTCTGTTTCAACTAGCAGCTGTCCTGGCCTACAAATTAAATTAAAAATTAAGGAAATACGAACTTATAAGCAAGATTCAAGTATAGTAAATCATTCCACCATTCAGTTGTGTAACACTACAGAAATTTGCTTCTTAAAATATATTTGCTTTTTTAATTTCTCATCTATGAAAGCAAGAAACTAATATCAGGCTAAATCCTGCTTTCCTTACTCAAGGGGACTAACTTTGTGACTCATCCAAACAGAACTGAGCCTAGTGCGTGAGCACAGTGCAGACATCCTCACACGATTCTGTAGCTTGTATTAGCCTTGATGTGCAATACCATGCTATGCTCTGGGCTCTGGTAGCTCCTACTCCTGTGTCGCTGAAGTCCGTGGAAGTTCTGCCATTGATTTTAAGGGGAGAAATATAAGGGTGTCAGATGAGCCAAATTGTGTGCTGGTTGTGTGATGTGGACAAATTTCCCTCAATTTTCAACAGTGGGTACTGATTTTGGGTGCCCAGCTTGAAGTGCATTGAGTTTCAGAAGTACTAAGCACCCACAACTCAAGCTGAAATCAATGGGGGTTGCAAGTTCTCAGCATGTCTGAAAAAACAGGCCCATGGTGTCCCAAGCTGAGCACCCCAAAACTCAGCCTCCTCCAAAAATCAGTGTCACTCCTGAAACTACCACTGTAAGTTAAATTCGTCAAGCTTATTTCTTTTTGTGATCAAAATCTAAATTTAAATCCAGGCTTCCAGCCCAGGAAGACAAATAAATTAGCCATTTATTTCTCTGAACCCTCAAGATTTTTCCCCCTTTTAAATGGTTCTTTTATGAGAAAATTACTTTATCTAGTTTAAAATAATAGTTTTCTGTGTAAACCAGTATTGGAAAATTCAAGAGTTTTCCAGAGGGAAGAAAGCTATTTTCCAGACTTGGCAATTTATCGAAAAGAAACAATTTTCCAGGCAAAAACACCGGGGCGGTCTTATCATGGTGACAGCTTCAAAAATTAGCTGGTAACTTGCCAATGGGAAAACGTCAGTGAATGTAATTATTAATTTTAAAAAGGAAGGCACTTGTGTGGGTTTATATTTATATGATGCTATCAGATATTAGTACCCAAAACTCTGAAAACATCATTGTAAATGAAACTGACAGCATCATTGTGCAATAAATGTTTACAGTGTGTCTAAGTGGCATTAAATTACCAACAGCATAGCCATCTTCCTGCTTTGATTTTTTATTTTTTTTATTTTTTTTTTGGGAGGGAACACACTTTTTTATTACAGAGGAAACTTGCTAATGGATTCAATTCACTGGGTTTTTCTGCCTCTTCAGATCATCTTCCCTTCAGGAGCATTTGTTCGAGCTGATGTAAGTGAGTGGGGAATGAGTTTGACAGTCAGGGCTCCAAGCATCGATTTTAACAGCACCAGAGGTTTGTGTGGCATCTTTGATGGGAACAGTCATAATGACTTCCATAACACCAGTGGGAGTCCTTTACTATCACACCAGAGTAACATGCCTGAGGAAGACTTCATAGAAGAGTGGAGGTACAGAGCTAAAGGATTCCAAACCTGAAAGTTATACTGTAACATCATTTAAAGGGGTGTCTATACATTTACTTCATTACATGGTCTTTTAATGACCTGAAAAAGAGCTCTGCCTAATCTATCAAAGGAGGGCTAGAGGTTCGTTATCACCACAAACACAACGAAAGCTTATTTTTCAGTCTGTACACTACACATAAGAAGCTCTTTTACTGAGAGAGTAGTTTTATATTCACAAGAGATATCATGTTAACAGCGGTGTTAAGATCCCACTCAGCTGTTAAAAAAATGCAGTTCTCACCCACTCTGAAAAATGTAGATAACTGACAATAGGGATTAATTAAGTGTTTGGTATTTCCCTTGTTCTTTTATTCCTGAAAACTAATTACAACATGTGACTATACAATTAAATATTACATTTTGACAAAGAGTGGCAATAAATGTAGCATGCTAAAACTTAATATCTATTCAATTAAAGACAATGGGACATTTGAAACTCTTGCTTTCTAAGAGAGAGAGTCCGGAACATGGATTCTGATACCTTTCCATATCAGGGACTTCCATTGCCCCATATTTTAATTCCCAAATCCAAACATAGCCTTATAGTTCTGGGTCCAGGTCATTTCAAAACCAGAATGGAACTAATCTGCAGTATTGGTGATTAACTGTTTTCAGGACAGCCACCAAATTACAAAATTTGGTCCAAAATAAAAATATGATGATCTCTGTTCTTGTGAGGTGCTCATCAGGAGAAATATTTCAAGATCAGCTGATGACATGAGATTTCTACCCTTTGGGACTGGAAGAACAGTTCATGAAATCTGGCGCAGTTGAATCTGAACCCAAACCCTAATGCTTATTTCTGCCTCAGATCTGAATTCTTGTCTAACTAATCCTGATTCTGCATCCTGTCAGTGCATCCAGAACCCATCTCTGTTGTAACTAAAAAAGACTTCAGAGCTATTGAATTTTAGGAAATGAACACACAATTAAACTGTATTCAACTTACATAAAATCAGCCGAAGCCATTAATCTTCCTAATGTAGTTGATGAGTATTTTGAGCTGTAGTTGTGAGCAGCACATACAAAACACAAAGTTAGAGGCACTCAGTTTCCTTTATATTAATCCATAGAATAGTGGCTAAATCCCATGGGTTTAATCTTTTGTTGCCTTATCCATTTCCTAGATGTAGATGTGGCTACTGGAGGGTTACTTAGGTGGAAGGAGGGTTGGTTTTCTGACTACAAGAAGGGGAAATCTGGGACTCCTGGCAGGAGCCATTCCCAGCTTTTCTTTCTTGTGGAAACTTGTCTATCTCTCTTGGGTTGTAGCTCCAAAATGAACCACTAATCCCTATTACCGGATGCCAACCCATTCCTCAGACCAAAATGGCAACAGGCCAGCAAGAGGTGGGTAAGCTATCTGCAGCTAAGAGAGTGACTGGAGGATTTGTAGTAGCTCTGTTTGGGGACCAGCAGCCAACAGAAGATACAGTATTTAGGTGGAACTTTTCGTTCTTTGTCCACTTGGAATGGAGAAGAATTTTCCAGCACTTGTCAGGGACTAGGACGAGACCCTGTTGTGCTCAGGAAAGGCAGGTGGCACTCCTTTTGGGGGAGAAGGACTGGTGACAAATTTAACTTTTGCTGTAGACCCTAAGTAAATAAAAATAAGGACTCTAAGAATCAAGGCCATAATCCAAAACCAAATGAAGTCAATGGAAAGACTCACATTATCTTTAAAGAACATTGGATCAGGCCTTATAATACACTCACAGAAAAATGGCAAAATAGGGAGTAAACCTGTATGCTGATTTCCCTGCTGCTGTTTATAATTTAATTTTAGACAACAAATTAGTACTTTAGACTTTAGGACTCTCCAGCACCTGAAGCTAGTTGGAGCATTCACCATCTGGCAGTTCAGTTCTCTCCCTGGCTGTCACCTCTTTAAAAAAGCTGCAGGGCTCAGGATGGCACAGAGCTCTTTAAACAGCAGCTTTTCCAAATGGCAATCTTACACATACAATTTGCATCTAACCCTCCAAGTCTTTAGAATCATAGAATCTCAGGGTTGGAAGGGACCTCAGGAGGTCATCTAGTCCAACCCCCTGCTCAAAGCAGGACCAAACCCAACTAAATCATCCCAGCCAGGGCTTTGTCAAGCCTGACCTTAAAAACCTCTAAGGAAGGAGATTCCACCACCTCCCTAGGTAACCCATTCCAGTGCTTCACCACCCTACTAGTGAAAAAGTTTTTCCTAATATCCAACCTAAACCTCCCCCTCTGCAACTTGAGACCATTACTCCTTGTTCTGTCATCTTCTACCACTGAGAACAGTCTAGATCCATCCTCTTTGGAACCCCCTTTCAGGTAGTTGAAAGCAGCTATCAAATCCCCCCTCATTCTTCTCTTCTGCAGGCTAAACAATCCCAGTTCCCTCAGCCTCTCCTCATAAGTCATGTGCTCCAGTCCCCTAATCATTTTTGTTGCCCTCTGCTGGACTCTTTCCAATTTATCCACATCCTTCTTGTAGCGTGGGGCCCAAAACTGGACACAGTACTCCAAATGAGGCCTCACCAGTGCCGAATAGAGGGGAATAATCACGTTCCTCGATCTGCTGGCAATGCCGCTACTTATACAACCCCAAATGCCATTAGCCTTCTTGGCAACAAGGGCACACTGTTGACTCATATTTAGCTTTTCGTCCACTGTAACCCCTAGGTCCTTTTCTGCAGAACTGCTGCCCAGCCATTCGGTCCCTAGTCTGTAGCAGTGCATGGGATTCTTCCGTCCTAAGTGCAGGACTCTGCATTTGTCCTTGTTGAACCTTTAAAATAGTGTCCTTATCAAAAAGGAATAGAAGTTCTATGATATGCAAGCCCCATAGCAGCTCCTGATGGGAGAGCAGCCAACTTGCTCTTTCCTTTTATCTTCAAGAGTAACACTGAATAATTTTTCTTAGAAAATGTTGAGTTGTGCCTAAATTTTTCAGTTTTCCATGAGGAAAATTGCAATGAAACATTTAGTTTCATTTCAGGTAAACTCAAATTGAAACATTTCATTGAGTTTTGATTTGACATTAACCTCTGCATCTGTTGGAGCTTCTGTGCATGGAAGTTGTAGTTTGGGTGTATCGTGCCTCTTTTCTCTCCTTTGGGTCAGTCTCCCTGGTCAGACTACATCTCCCATAGTGAACCATGGTCATAGGACTCCCATGAGACTCTGCAGGATTTCAGCCAGTGGGAGAGACCATGATACATCATTAGAGATGTAGTCTTGTCTGTTCTGGGAAATGGGACATGAGACACTCAAATTACAACTTCCATGAGGCACTGCAGTGGATCAGGTGGATGCAGAGAATAATGTAGACTCAAACAGATGCAAAATAGTTTATTTCAGATTGACAAAGCAAAATTAAATGTTTTGATTTGGGAACATCAAGACATTTTGTTTTGATTGAAAAGGTTAAAATGGAACATTTTGACATACCTGAATCAAAATTATTGAACTTTTCATTTGCATTAAAGTTTCAGTAGTTCAACATTCCATCCTGAATCAGGATGAAATCAAATGTCAAAATATCAGAATTTCCTACTGGATGAAAATTCCATTTTTCTTTTAGCTCTAGAAATAATTTTAAGGTTTCTGTGAGGACCTCTAAAAATTCTGCTGCATTAGTTAGGTTAGGTGTCTTTACAACTCAGCTGATAATAGGACTCTTTCCTCTTAGCCAGCCTCACGTGTGGGTGATGCTACCATGCATCACTATGGAAGGTGTCAGGCATGCATCCAGTTGCAAGTTAAAGATCCCATTGCCCTTTTCTAAAAGAACAATAAGTAATTTCAACATTCCCTCTCTCAAGAAAACACGTCCTATTGTCTTAGAATGTATGAAAGCTAATGTTGAGTGCATAATGGCTGTTATATTTACCAATTCAGTCACAGCAGTAACTCAATATCTAGCTCAGTGTCATTAATTTGAAAAATTCTAGATTTATGAAAACCTCAAATCAAATTGTGCTCTGTTGTATCTGCTCATTTTGCAAAATATTTAGTAGAATGCCAAACTCGTATATCATACCTAGAAGGGGACCTCTTAAATAACCCAATAATGGTTCCCTTTCCCCCTGTCACTCTGATAACTTTGTAAAAATTTTAGTATTGTATTAGTGTATACTATCATTCTATTGTCTGTACTGCTTTCAATGGATGAACTGGATAAGATAACTCTGCCCCCACAGCAGTACCAGACCTCTTCTGAGGTTCTGAAATTTTAGTGCACTCTTTTTCATTTTCCTGAACTTCTAGGTTTAGCCTGGATCGGGAAGCAGAATTACCAAAATACTTCAAGAAATGTTGTTTCTCTCGTATTTCAAGTATGACAAAAGATTGGGGCAGGAACTGTATCTTACATAACTATAAAACTCCAAGAACTCTCCTGGTGCTGTATAAATAACATCACAAGAAATTTTGTTCTCGTGAGACTTCCAGCCAAATTATGGTTGCTTATTCAAACTGAAACTCTCTAGAAATACCCCCATCATTACTGCTGGACTAAATTAACAAAGGAATGTAATTAGTCTTGCCTTATGTGATGCCACATCTTTGTGATCAATAAAATACAGTTGTGTGTGTCAATGACAGGAAAGTTCAAATAAAAGAAGCTCCCTTACATTATAATAATGAAATGAAGCATACCACACAAATGTTTTTGAAAAGAATAACATTTTTAAAAGGCAAAAATATGAATGCACTAAATCAGAATGAGAGAAGGTGTTGTTTAATAATTAGAGCTGGGAGTGCTAAATTAATACAAGGGTTTAAAATGAACTTTTCTCAGCTATATTCATCTTTAGTGTAATTCCCCTGGCTTCAGTTGAGTTATATCAGGAATGTATCAGACACCTTATGTAAAAAATGATAATATGCATTTTCTGAAAAATGTGTCCTTTAAAATAATTCTGTAAATTGAAGTCATGCAAGTAGGCACTGATCCAGCAAAGCACTTAAGCACTTGCTAGCAAATAGCCCCATTGCCATCCACGGACTGCATAGTGCAATTCAGGAAGGGTCGTGCAAAGGTGGCTGTAAAACCACTGAAAGTATTCACATGCTTAAAGTAAAGAACACACTTAAATGTTTTGCTGGATTGGGACCTTATGTCCCCGAGACTTCAAAAGAACATTGATTTAATGCTATGGACCAGTTTGTTGAAAGCCATTTATTTTTTCCCCAATCTTTTAATTTTTATTTTTTTTAATCAGAATACCCCCAGGGAAGAGTTTATTTGACAAGACTCCACCAATCTCTGAAGGGGAGAAAAGGAAAAATTACTGCAGATGTCAGAAGGAACACACTCTATCTCTGCACTCTGTAAATACACCAAATGCCTTTCAGAGTTCTTTCCCACAATCTTTGGGCTGCCATTATGATAATGTGGATTATACTTCTGCAATCCCATATCTAGATGTTACATCAGAATATGTCACTCGCTTAGAAATAGAATCTACTTTAAGAAGTGATGGGAAATTGTTGGCCAAAGCATTTGATCAAAGATATCTGCCTAAATCAGTCAAAAAGCGAGATAGCCACGATGGCAGATTAAAACAATATGCACAAAAGGTTTCCTTGAAAAATAAAAAAACCAATAGTTTTATTAACTCTACTAAACCAGAAGACGTGCTAGATAGAGCAAAAAGGCAAGAAGACTATTATGAATACTTACCTTTTTATCCATTTCAAAACGAGAGTCAAAAGGACTTGGAAAGCTTTGCATATTTTTTCCCAGAGGATTACTTTGAAGGGATTCGGCCCAAAGTTCAGTCAATATGGCCTACTCCAGGTGGCTTAACCTCAACCAAAGCCTTGGAGATCTGTCAGCAGGTTCTTGCTAATTCTACTATTGGCTCCATCTGTAAAGACATCCTTGGGAGACAGCTGGATGAGGCAATTGATATGTGCCTTTTAGATCTGCAACTCAAGGATGACCTGGCATGGGAAGGTGCAATGATAGCATTTTTGGAAAATGAGTGTGAAAGAAAAGTGCTAGAAAATAGAACTAAGCTGTTTCATGCAGCGAATGGATTACTTGCCACTCACGAGGAAATACTCACAGCTCTCAGGTGTCCCAATTTCTGTAACGGCAACGGACAGTGCACAGAATGGGGGTGCCGGTGCTTTGAAGACCACAGTTCCTATGACTGTAGCATTGCCAAGAGTGAGTAAAACGTTCTATTTGTTCTTATTCTGCCCATCTTCTTATGGTATTAGAGTTATTAGGTGAAACATCTGCACAGAGTTGTTTGCTCTTCAAACAGCTTTACCAGTAAGTTATTTGATGAATTAGTAATCAGTGCTTTGACCTTGAAAAGCTGAACAAAATATCTGGTTGGCTGGTCTTTCGCTTTTTCACCTCAGTAATGTTTTAAAAATGGATTTTAGAAGCCCCTTAACAAAATGGTTTTACAGAAGTGGTTTTCTTTACATCTGATCTGTCACCTGCACACTGACAAACACACTGCTGCCAAAAATTTAGATGGCTCTTTCTTCTTTACCCTCAGAAAATAAAATTTGTAAATGAATTTCACACGTTACAGTAGTCCAAAGCAGCTAGAGGAATAAGTAATGTTTGCAAAGTTAAATGACCATGTAACTAGCTATGGGATCAGTTTTAACCTCAGATATGTTCACAGGGCTTATATAGATGTTGCTTGGTGTTAACATGCATCTGTGGACATAATTTGGCCCAAAGGTCCTGATTATACAAACATTTATGCACATAAGTAGCCCACTGAAGTTTATGGGTTTGATTCTCATTTAACCTCAGGCCTCTCAGTGTAAATGAGGAACAGTGCCAATGTGACTACTTACAATGCTTGAAGATACGCACGTGCATAAATGTTTGCAAGATAGAGGTGTAAGTTGGAAATTTAAGCTCCAATTCAGCAGTTTGTTCAAGCACATGCTTAAACTTAAGAATGCAAGATTTATGTTTGTGGTAATACTGGGCTAATAATATTTACACAGTAGTTTACTGAACAACTTTTGCTTGTTTAAATGGAGAGTTTTTTTCAGTTATTTACCCAGCTGATACAATATTAATAAATTATTATGTGTGGTGCATAATTTATTTGCTGAATTTTGCAAAGTTTTCCTGATCAAATATTTCATGTCTTTTTCTATTTTGCCTCAATCTATTGGGGAAATTGGGGAAATTGTTTTGAACAGGTTTTTTCCAATGGATAAAATTCAAGAGAGAGAGAGAGGGAGATTTTTAGAAGTCCCTTCTGGTTTTTGAGTCAGCAATCCTACCTATCAAGTAATAAATGGTGGTGGCAGTTATATATGGCTTTATTTGGCAATACTGCATTGACTGCTAACAAGCAACAGACTAGAGGAAAGAGCCTGAGACAGCACAGAATGGTAGAAACTGAAAACTGGAATGCACATTGATTGCTGCAAACACAACCTGATAGACATCCCTATGTATTTACTGTTTGATCTGTGGCTCAATCAAACTCCAGTGGGTGTTTTCTCAATAACTCCTCCCTTTGGGGACTTTAGTTTATTACTATAATAAGTTCAAAATCTTCAATCTAGCCTTCCTAGCTGTCCCACACCCTTGATGCAGGAGTCATAGTCCTGATCCTGCAGAGGCATGCTCCTCCTCCCTGCAGGTTCTCGCCCAGACCTTCCACCTATAAATTCAGTTTCTCGACCTCCTAGGCCTCCTCACTGGCTCCCCACTAGCTTTTCTTAAATAGAGGTCTGCACTCCCTGAAGTCGTTCCCCGAAGGACCACAGGCTACCCTTTTATCTTCCAGAAGGCCTCTTTCTTAGCCACATGCCCCGCATCACATGCCCCTTGTACTCAGTCCTGGGTTAAATTTGGCACGCTTGGCTGAGCTGTAACACCTTAAAGGGCCAGTTCACACTGCAGCCGTTTGGAAAATGTAAATCTCATATCCAGTTTGCTGCCGGACATGAATTCACTATCCTAGGTATAAAATTAACATTCATATCATCATCAGTGTTTCTAAAAAAAAACCCACAGAAGGCCATTTTCTGTTACCACTTTCCCAGGCACTTTTCTCAGAATTTCATCACATTTCATTTAAAAAGAAATGCATTGAAGCTCTTTCAGTTAAACCATGTATACTTTATATTCTGCCAACCTAAATAGCTTCTGCAGTTTCAGTTGGATATAGGATTCTTCTTACCTGTTAACACCACACTACAACAAAACCCAGCTCCTGTGTTCCTTCCAAAAGGTGGACTGAAGTGGATGATGTGATCAGTATATATTGCATTTATGTAAGAAAGAATGGCCAAATTGGGTCAGACAAATGGTCTATCTAGCCCAGCATCCTCTTTTCTGAAAGTGGCCAGTGTCAGATACTTCAGAGAGAATGAACAGAACAGAGCAATTATCAAGTGATCCATCCCCAGTCACAGCACCTGGCAGTCAGAGACTTAGGGACACCCAGAACATGGGGTTGCACCCCTGATCATCTTGACTAATAGCCATTGATGGACCTATCCTTCATGAACTTATCTAGTTCTTTTTTGAACCCAGTTATAGTTTTGACTGTCACAACATCCCCTAACAATGGGTTCCGTAGCTTTACTATGTGCTGTGTGAAGAAGTACTTCTTTTTATTTGTTTTAAACCTGCTGCCTATTAATCTCATTGGGTGACCCCTGGTTCTTGTGTTATGTGAAGGAGTAAATAACACTTCCTTTTTACTTTCTCCACAACACTCATGATTTTATAGACCTCTATCATATCCCCCTTTAGTCATCTTGTTTCCAAGCTGAACAGTGCCAGTTTCTTTAATCTCTCCATACCCCTAATCATTTCTGTTTCCTTCTCTGTACTTTTTCCAAATCTAATATATGTTTTTGAGATAAAGCTACCAGAACTGTACCCAGTATTCAAGGTATGGGCATACCATGGATTTATCAAATGGCATTATCACATTTTCTGTCTTATTATCTATCCATTTCCTAATGGTTCCTAACATTCTGTTCGCTTTTTTGACTGCTGCTGCACATTAAGCAGATATTTTCAGAGAACTATCCACAATGACTGCCAGGTCTCTTTCTTGAGTGGTAACAGCTAATTTAGACCCCCATCATTGTGTGTGGGTAGTTGGGATTATGTTTTCCAATGTGCATTACTTTACTTTTATCAACACTGAATTTCATCTGCAATTTTCTTGCCCACTTAACTCAGTTATGTGGGATCCGTTTGTAACTTTTCACAGTCAGCTTTGGATTTAACTATCTTGAATAATTTTGTATCACCTGCCAACTTGCCACCTCACTGTTTACCCCTTTTTCCAGGCCATTCATGAGTATGTTGAACAGCATATACCCTCGGAGTACCCTCAGATCCCCACTATTTACCTCTCTCCATTCTGAAAACTGACCATTTATTTCTACTGTTTGTTTCCTGTCTTACTGATCCATGAGAGGACCTTCCCTCTTATCCTATGATTGCTGACTTTGCTTAAGAGCCTTTGATGAGGGGCCTTGTCAAATGCTTTCTGAAAGTCCAAGTACACCATATCCACTGGATCATACTTTCTCCACCCCCTCTAAGAATTCTAATAGATTGGTGAGGAATGATTTCCCTTTACACCAGCCATGTTGACCCCTCAATCATGTTCACCTATGTATCTGATCATTCTGTTCTTTAGTATAGTAAATAGTGCTTCCTTCTGCAACCTCCTACACTGTACATTCCTCAGCTGCAACTAAGAGCCTGGATCATATTTTTTACCTAATTAACATTTATAAAGTGCTTTGAAATCCATGGACAAAACAACTATAGAAGTGCAAAGTACTACTTTTATACAAGAAATTGTCTAAAACATTTTATCGCAGGCATCCATCCTGGGGTGTTTTATAGTTACACAAGCTAGAGAGGGCAAAGGAAAGACACAAAAATGGGGGAGAATCAAACTAAAAAGGAGTAAATATTGCCAAAGTGAGTCACTACTGCACATTTTTCTTTTGAAAAAAGAAAAATCCTTAACAAACAAAAACAAGCAGATGCAGCTGACCTGGGGAACTTTAACATTTGCTTTTTTCATTTTCCACAATACCAGTGAGATGATAGACGCTGCCGTCTCAGAAACAGCAAGCAGTCTCTTTGGACTTAAAGCAGGGATCTCAAACTCAAATCACCACGAGGGCCACATGAGGACTAGTACATTGGCCTGAGGGCCGCATCACTGACACCTTTACCTATAAAGATACAAAAGCCACCCCTTTCCCCCAGCTCCGCCCCCACTCCACCCCTTCCATGAGGCCCCCCCCCCTGCCTCTTACCACCCCTTCCCCACCCCCATTCCAACCCCTTCCCCAAAGTCCCCACCCCAACTCCGCACCCTCCCTGCCCCTATTCCAACTCCTTCCCCAAATCCCTGTCCCGGCCCTGCCTCTTCTCTGCCTCCTCCCCTGAGCATGCGGCTCTCCACTCCTCCCCCTCCCTCTTGGAAAGCACTAAGTGCCACCAAACAGTTGTTTGGTGGTGGGAAGTGCCTGGAGGTAGGCAGAGGAGCGGGGACGCGGCGCCCTGGGCGGGGCAGTGGGTGAGGGGAGCTTGGCGGCAGCAGGAAATAACTCTAGGAGGGTGGGGAGCTTGGCAGGCCGCAGCAAATAACTCTGGCCCACAGGCCACGTGTTTGAGACCCCTGACTTAAAGCAACAGTCGCTCACAAAATACAATATACCCAATCCATAGATATCCAATAGCTACTCACATCAATAGAAAAAAACTTAAAAACAAACAGCTACACAACACAGTCTTACTAGGTGTGGTCAAAATATTAATTGAAAATAACTTATCTGAGAAATTTAGCATTTTTTAAAATTTGTGAATTGCTTGCCAGCAGATTGATTTTAGACCCTACTCAGCAATCTGATTCATATGGACAATCCCTGGGCCTCTGTGAAGCCTTTTTGAAGGGTTTTAATGCTTGAATACTGGTATTCATATGAAGAATTGTCATTTCCCAAACATTAATATAAAAAAAAATCTTTTTTGCTTGAATATTTACAAATACTGTATACGCAGGGACACAAACATGACTGAACCAAGAGCTGTTTCATATTTAAAAATCTGTTCACCCACTGGTTGGCCGTACTCTGTATGCTCCTAGCTATTCTGACAACCTGAAATTAAAGCTGGTTGAAATTTTTCATTCGAAACTTTTTCTTTTTTTTAAACAAAAATGGCTTCTTCTTTTTGGTCAAAATGGAAATTTCTGTGGGGAATGCTCATTTGCCATTCATTTTTTATTTTCATTGAAAAACTGAAACTCTCAATTTTTTTAGTTTTTGATTACCAAAAACCAAATATATAGATAGATGATATAGATATAAATATAGATATAGATATAGATAGATATATTAGCTGAAGATGTATAGTCTGGGACCACCAAAAGCAAAAAAAAATATTTAAAGCCTAAAAAATGTAGGTTTTCAGCCAAATTTTGGTGGGGGGGGGGTGTTGTTGATGAAAAGAGAGACATGTTCAGTTTCTCAATGAATATCTTTGAAGAAACAGTTTGGCAAAAATGAAAAAGTTTATTGTCAAGTTTTTCACAGCAATAGAAAATATTTCTCGATCAGTTCTACCTTAAACATAACTCTGGTTGCAGCAAGCAACTAGAATTGGTCATGTAGCGCAGCTTGTGAAGCAGTTCACAGAATTCCTGTCTGTTTTCACACACACAATTTTCTGAAACATTTACTTTCGGGGTTGTGAATGTCTATATTTGGTCTCTTCCCCAAAGTGATTTAAAGAAGATGTTGACAAAGTTCTTTGGGCTTTTTCAGTTATGGGATGAGTAGAAGGAATATATGTTTTTGCTAGTGCTGAATCAGACTACAGAGAAATGGCTAATACTGTAGTTTGAAGTTTTACAGAGCTGCTCAGCCCGCCCCGCTCTGGGATTACCACCGCGGGCTCCTGCCAGCCAGGGTCTCTCAGCCCGCTGCTGGCCTGGGTTCTTTCACCCAGGCTGGGAGTGGGCTGAGAGTCGGGGTGGTGCCTTTTTTTATGTGTTCGCTCCCCCTGGTGTTAGAACCTGGCTACGCCACTGTTTTGAGTGCAACCTTAATAATTTTGCACAACCTTAATAATGTTCTTTTTATGTAGTTTTGTTTGTGTGTAACATATACATGTTGCATTCAGTCTTACTCCCACTGAACTCAGTGTCAAAAACACAATTATATCAATAGCAAGATTTGGCTATAATTGCTACTAAAAGCAATGGGAGCAAGTTTGGGCCCAAAATTATCCACAACAAAAGACTGTTAAATCCTTTGTTTAACTATTTCAATTTTCTTCAAATATAGCTGGTATATGAGTTTTCAGGAAGATTTAAAGTTTGAAGAGTTTAAAGTTTGAACAAACTGATTTTGAGCTACAGGGAATAAAAGAAGTGACAAAGGGTCCTGTGGCACTTTATAGACTAACAGAGGTATTGGAGCATAAGCTTTCGTGGGTATTCACGTGAATACCCACGAAAGCTTATGCTCCAATACCTCTGTTAGTCTATAAGGTGCCACAGGACCCTTTGTCACTTCTACAGATCCAGACTAACACGGCTACCCCTCTGATACTAGGGAATAAAAGAAATATTAGATAAATGTCAAAAGTCAAATAAAGGTAATATTTTAATGACTTAACTCATGTTTCCCATTTTGCAGAACTTTTCTCCTTCATCTTCAGAGTAATTCTATAATTTTTCAATCTTAATTAATTTTTAAGCCAAATTTATAGGGGAGAAAAAATGGGCCTTTGCAATGGAAATTGGTTGCAATCTTAAATATGTAGAGGCTACTTCATCTCCACAATATTCATACATTACAAGGCCAGAAGGCACAAATGTGATTTTCTAGTCTGACCTCTTCTTGAAGCAGGTTATAGGACTTCCTGGAATTAATTTCTGTTTGAACTATAGCATTGGTTGATAAAGATAATAGCATTGAAGTAATCTATTTGGACTTCTTTAAGGTGTTTGACTTGCTACCACACATTTTGATTAAAAAAACCTAGAAAGATATAAAATTAACACGGTACACATTACATGGAATAAAAGCTGGCTATTTGATAGGTCTCAAAATGTAATTATAAATAGGGAATCATCACTGAGCGAATGTGTTTCTAGTGGGGTCCTGCAGGGATCCGTTTTAGGCTATATTCTATTTAAAATTTTTATCAATAACCTAGTGGAAAATAAAGTCATCACTGATAAAGTTTGCAGATTGCATAAAAATTTGGGAAGTGGAAAATAATAAAGAGGACAGGTCACTAAAATAGAGTGATCTAGATCACTTTGTAAACTTGGTGGAAACAAACAATATGCATTTTATTACAGCTAAATGTACTAAATACATACATCCTGGAACAAAGAATTTAGGTTATGCTTACAGGATGGTGGATTCTATCCAGGATGCAGTAACTTTGAAAAAAATTGGAGGGATGGAGGTGGATAATCAGCGGAATGTGAGCTCCCACTGACACTCAGACTGTGGCCAAAAGAGATAATGCCATCCTTAGATGCAAACCGGGGAATCTTGAAAAGGAGGAGAGAGGTTATTTTACCTCTGTATGTGGCACTGGTGCAACAGCTGCTGAAATACTGTGCCCAGTTCTGGTCTCATTCAAGAAGGATGTTGAGAAATTGGAGAAGGTTCAGAGAAAAGCCACAAGAACAATTAAAAGGATTAGAAACCCTGCCTTATAGCAATAGATGTAAGAAGCTCAATCTATCTAGCTCAGCAAAGAGAAGGTAAAGGGGTGAATTGATTGCAATCTATAAGAACCTACATAGGCAACAAATATTTGATAATGGACTCTTCAGTCTAGCAGATAAAGTTACAAACCAATCCAATAGCTGGAAGCTGAAGTTTGACACATTCAGACTGGAAATACGGTGTAAATTTTTAACAGGGAGAGTAATTAACCATTGGAACAAATTACCAAGAGTTTTGGTGGATTCTCCATCACTGACAATTTTAAAATCACGATTGAATGTTTGTTCTAAAAGAGATGGTCTAGAATTTGTTTTGGGGAAGTTCCACGGCCTATGTTATACAGGAGGACAGACTAAATGATCATGATGGTCCCTTCTGGCCTTGCAATCTATAAACCTATGAAATTAATGTGTTTAGTATAAACCTGCCAAAGTTAATGTTGCTGTTTGAACCTTAACTTTTACAGTCACCAACTTTATGATTTAATCTGTACTTGCTTAACATTGCATTGATATAGGGCTTTTTTTCTTTTTTTTAACATTGAATGGACAAAAATGTTAAGAGAAGATTGTGTTTGACATAAAACTAGGCTTGGAAGTATTTGATTTTTATCAGTAAACATCAGTATATGTGAGTTTCACAGTGTACACACAAACTAATGAAATAGTATTTCTATCGATAATAACTGAAATTTACAGATAGGCCAAATGATGAAATGCTGCATGAGAACTTATTAGAGTTTGATTAAAGCTATTTGCTTTGAATATTTTGACATGAGGCTAACAATTTTGTGTTTTGATTATTATGAAGCTTCCACTTTTTTAATCTCATCTACTACTGCCATTAAATAATTGTCTGACCACCCGCAAAATTTTCTGCAACTGTGAAAATTTAAATTGATAAAAATAGAAAAACTGTCTAAACCCCATAATTTTGCAAACCTGTGAAAATTTAAATCAATAAAAATAGAAAAAATGCATAAAAATTAACATTGGTATTATCCATCAAAATTATTTAAAAAATAAAAATTAAATTCTGCCAAACCTGCGTAAAACCTATTCACAGAGACGAGTGCTACAGTGTCACATAGTAAAGGGATCAATTTAAACAGCAATGCTGTGTTTGTTAAACAGCAGTTAAAATATTATCTTCAGTTTTCAGAACTGAGTATTTCTCTATCTTTTTATCTCAACCTCTTCTAAGATACCAAGGGTGAACTCCTGGCCCCACTGAAGTCAATGGGAGTTTTGCAGTGTAAAAATCCCAATGACATCAGTAGGGTCAGGCTTTCACACCAGAAAACACTCCTGGTAGCAAAGAACTAAACTGCCCCACCCACCTGTAAAGATGTATATGCTAATAGAAACAGTATCAACAAACTGACTTGCAGGTCACGCATGCCTAATTCTAGCTTGTACAGTCACTCATAGACAAGGACAAACAGCATAAGCCTCAGATTTCAATACGCTCATTTAGAGAGTAAAAGGTGTAGAAGTTAAGGAGGAGGAAAGAATGGAATGGGGTTTCTGCTGGAGAAAGTACAAAGTTGCCTCACGCTTGCTTTAAGAGGTGCAAGACCCAACATACAATAAAGTGCATGTTGATATTCAACAGAGATTGACCTCTGTGATGCTTATTTAAATTCCACTCTCTGGAAGAAGTTACCAAATGGGGAAAGGTACATGAATAGTGAAGGAGAGTCCTTGTTCTGAACATGTCTGTACCCATTAGCTGCAGAACAAAGTATAGTATAACGTTCTCAAACCAGAATGTGCATGCATGCCTTAAAATGGTCACAACAGCAAAGAGAATAATACCAGGAGCAAATTTGCAATTTCTTGTCTCACACTCACCAAAATCCTACCCCTAGTGTCAGTACATGTCAATGTGTTTCTGACATTGGAAATGTATATCCCTGAAGGATATAGGAAAATATGGTGTGCATATAATATTTTTAAGGAATGAAAACACAACCCAGAACACATTTCAAATAATTCAGCATTTAAGCATGTTTGAATTCATGAGAGATGAATGTTTCTTGTAGATTTACTCCTCATGTAATGTTGATTTCAACAAGGAGCTGTCCAGGTGGCCAGAGTTATAATTATCCTCAAATGAAAACTGCAATTTAGAGTTGAAAGGCACCTCTGAAATTTGGCATTGCTCCAGAAGCTTAGACTTTCTTAATACTGCTTCACATTTAATAAAAACTCCCGACACCTGTAGACGGTGCTTAAAATGTCATTACCACCTGTAATTAAATGGAGAATCCAATTACCATGGTTAACAAATCAGGTTGGCGCCTCCAATTTCTATACATTGACCACATTGACTATAAAAAAATCCATAACCAGTAAAGTACACATAGATGGATATTATATGCAGCTTGTATAAAGCTCTCTAGAGCAATTACAAAATAAAAGGTAATGAGGAATAATAAGGACAAATCAGTTTAACTGAGGTAATGACACTTTAAGAGCGCTGATTGCAAGTTTCAATTCAAATGTTGAAAGTTCTGGGGGAAAAAATCAGCCAAAGAAAAAGAAAATAAACTTCTTAAAACATATTACAGGAAGACAAGAAGCTAATGCTAACCCACCATATTTAGGAATGTATCATTCTCATATGAAGGTGAAGGAGCCGTGTGTTTAAACCCTTGTATACTGAGATGTGAATATGCCTCTTGATTTCAGCATTTCATGCTAAGAAGCTGTTTGGATCTAGCTGAATTTTTAGAGCTCTGAATCAGAGCCAAACAGGTCCCCTGTTGCCACTTATAATAGCAGTTACATGAATTACGCTGGGTTATTTTTTATATAGTTATATTGACCATTTTTAATTTTATCATTGTGATTTTGGCCCAAATCTTGTTCTTTTACTGCAGCTGTAATTAGAGAATATTAATGAAGACAAAATATTAATGAAAACAAAAACTATAATATATAATGCTATGGGGGTGAGTTAAAGCTACTAAAGTGGAAAACTTTGGAATGAAGACTTCCCATGGTCTTGTAGCACATATGGCACATGTTAAGCCCTTCTGACTCCTCTGGCCCAAAACGGAGTACAAAGACAGCCAAGGATGGAATATCATGGGCAATTAAGTTTAAAGCTGACCCTAAATATTATTTTGCTCTCATTGTTTATGTTATAGAACAAAACAGAAGGGAAAATTAAAAGGGAAGATTGAAAGTGCTTTGAGTCCTAAAGGGAAGGGTGCCATCTTCAGATTTTATTTGTTAAAAAAAAATCTGCTGTTGAGATTTTATATGAGACTATATTGACTTTGAAATAAATATGGTGCTTTCACTGCTATCAGCTCCATGGTCCTTAATCTCCAGATTATGACGGGCTGTGAAATTATTTAAGGGCCATTAGTGTGTCAAGTAAATACATACTTTTTGGCACATTTAATATATGGTTTATAGACATGATAGATCACAACAGCTCTGAGTAGGCCATTATGGCGCATTGGGTCATGGACATTCTCTGCATAAATTTGGCTATATACTGCATACCAAACACTGAATGTAAAAATAGTTAATTTTTCAAACTTGGTTTACATTGATTTTTATACAGAAAGGCAATAGCTGCTCATGGAGTATCCACTCTCTCTCATTGGCCCAGACTCTGCCACCCATACTCGTGTTAGGTAGTACTTTATTCTACTAGTAGCCCCACGGAAATCAGTAGAACAACCTGCAGAATAAGGTGCTACTCAATGAAGATAAATGAAGTAGATTCTGGTCCTTTGAAATTAGCATGAATTCTGCCAGTGACTTCAGTGGGACTATGATTAGACCCTTGATGAACGCAGTAGGGTATTTTGTAGGACAGTTCTGGTTTTTAGTAGGGAATAGTCATCTGAAATCACATAAATCAAATGAATCCAATTTTTAGAAGTTCGATTTAAATTACTATCACAAAACCAAAACCAAAACACCTTCGCTTGAGGTAATTTTGGAAATCACCTTATATACCTGTGTGTAGGCTGAAATATATTTTTAATGGGACAAGTTATAGCAATCTATCAAAAATGGTATTTTAAAAGAAATGCTGACATATCCTTAAGTATAGTGGAGATAGTGGAAATCACAGTGATTACCATTTAAGCCTTGTTGGCCAAAAGACCATGCTATTATGATGAAACACTGAAATTATTAAGTGGGCATTATTCTTTCGGAAGATTTCTTTCTTCTAAATTTAAGGCAATGGACTTGATTCTCTTCTCCCTTACATCCATGTAATTTCATTGACTTCAAATGAGTTGGGGCTGATTTGCACTAGCATACATGAGAGAAAATCAGGCCTTTTATCTTAAAAATATTCATTTCTTTTTCCCAGAGTCCCTCTTGTTGTTATTGACTCCATTGTTCCATTCCACCATTCTGATTTTTTTCTCTCTTATTTAGCTGATTGTGAATTTTTGAACATTTCCTGTGACTGGCCAGTATAATAGATGCTCCCACACTTCCTCCAAACACACACAAAGATGACAAGTGAGGTAGAGTTGTTTATGTACTAGGAGCTAACACCCACTGATCCCATCATATTCATGTCCCTTCACTAGTAGTTTTTGAAACCCCAGGAGCATGGTATACAGGTTTCCCATATATAGTATGTAGCTGTTTAACATGCTGCTGCCATTCCGCTGGGATCAGGGGTTTTTGGTAGAGCTTAAATGTACAAAAAATACATTCTTCCTTCCTTCTAGCTGATATTCCTAGTGTCTCCAAAGGAATATGGCCTATGCACTGAGATAACTCTATTTTGCAGACAAGGCTGTGTAAAATCTGTAAATGGAAACTTTTACGTTGAGGGTCAAAATCTCAACTTAATAAATTTTTCTCAGCCTACATGAGTATCTCAGAAAACAAATGTGGACTGAATATGAAAATGTATATCAAACACTGCAAAAATATTGAAATTTGTTAACTGTTTGGTTATTATTTTGGTATATTTTTCAGTTACATCAAATAATGTTATAATATGGATATTAAGTATTTTTTCAGCTTTATCTGCAAATTGCTTTTAGCACTATTAATTCCTTCCTCCCAGCTTGCACACACAGCCATACAAAGGCCCAATACTGCATACTCTTAAGAACATAACTTTATTCATTTGAGTGGGCTCATTGACATCAGTGGGACCTTTTACCTGAATAAAATTACTTAATGGGCATGTGCAGAAGTACCTACAGAAAGATGCTTTTCTAGGATGCAGAACAAAGTGTTCAATATTAAAATACTACACAATAAACAGCTTTTAGCAAGGAGGAACCCAGGCTTGGATATCACTAGCGGTAACACTTTCAAAAGTCCCTTTTGAAAACAGGACTTAGGTGCTTTTGAAAAATGTACCCCAGATGCTTTTATACTGAGCAAACCAGTGCTGCAATAGGACCATATTTGGGGAAATCACCACCATAGCATATACAAATCTCATGAAAAACCAAAATAAAACATTTTTGAACTAACCCTTACAGGATTTGCTACTGAGATACTCTGATGTATGTTAAAGGCAAGAGATTTCCCCAGCCACATAAAGCAGACTTCTAACTAAGAGTTTTTTAAGTGATTCTTAAGGGTTAACAAGCCTGGTTTAGTTTTGAAGTCTTTTTCTTTCCATAGCAATTTTAGTTTAAAATTTGTATAGTGATAATGTAATAAACACACACATTTGAAAAGACAAACATCAATATCACCCTTAATCTATTGTTTTAACTCTCAGGTCTTTCCATCCAAAGCACAAACCTAGCTGAGTTAGAGTGGGGTTATTAGCTTGATAGTTACAAAGTCAATAGAAACTGAATTTTAAAAGGATATCAAATTCTTATCATAGGGTACGTGGAAGGTTGCATGCTCAGTGATCCATATTGTTCCCTGAAGATCACATCAGGGAGATTAGTCTTTTCTGCTGATTAGTTTATTTGCTTTAATGCAAAGCAGTGAAAGCAATTCAGTGAAGCATGTGGCAAAACAAGACCATTTTCTGAGGTATAGAGAATTCAGAACTACAAAACTTCATAAAATGGGAGGTCTGACAACAGCCAGAACATTCAAATGTAAGTGTATAATTCCTTATACCATGCTGAGTGAAAACATTACAGGAAGTTTCAGACTTAAATCTTGCAAAACCAAAACCAAATGAAATGGGAAACCTTAGTTTCCTTAAAGGATAGTTCATGAACACCCATCAAAAGCTTGTTCAAACAATTTTGAATAGTGAACACATTCATAAGAACCAAAGCTGATTTACAAACAACTTGCAAACAGAAAAAAAAAGACAACATTTACCTACTAAAATACTCACTATGGACAATTCATCATGCTCTGCTGTGGACATATAGGCCCTGATCCCGCAGACACTAATGTAGGTGAGTAACTTCACATAAGTAGCCCCTTAGAATTCAATGTGACTAGCCATATGCCTAAAGATTCTGACTATGGGCCTAATCCAAAGTCCCATTAACTCCACAGGGCTTTGGATCAGGTCCTACAAAGAAAGTTCTGACACAGAAGTGGGCCAATATCCACTGATTCCAGTGGCTACTGTTGTACTAAGAAGCAAAATTGTTTACATCATTGGGACCATAGCATTTTTCATTTTATTACTGCTCACGAGCAAGATATAGGAACCTACACTTAGGTACATATTTGAATCCAAACACATACACAGATGTCAAAAATATTCAAATGAGACCTTCAAATCCAAAGTCCTTTCTCCTTTGCACACCATGACACTTCTGTGAAGAATAGAGGATTTACCTCTTAAATTTCCTGCACACTAATTGTTGTGCCACATGTGGCACAGCAGCTGGTTGGCATCCTACCACCAGAAATGGCTGCATTTCAATAATGTACACATCTATAGTTTGTGAAGCACTTTGGAACACTTTGCATTGAATTAAGTTGTGTTTTTGCTTCTCCTTTTTGCTATCAGTCAAGTGCTATCAGTCACAGAACACTATTGGCCTATACAGTTGAAAAACAAATAATGTGGACATAAGCCGAATTTGGAAGAATTTGAAATGCATTACATTTATTTTCTTTTTGGCTTTCACACAGTTAAACATAAATTATCATCACATAACTAGACTACAGTTTTCATGAATGGATGCCTAAAATTAGATTCCTAACTCCATGATTAGGTACTAAGGTGATCCCAAGTGGATCTGGTAGAAAATGTTTCAAATGGTGACATATTCTTCTAAAAAACAAAACAAAACAAAAACACCAAGGATAATTTTTTTTAAAAAAGCATTCATCAAAAATTCATCCCATTTTCAACCACCTGGAATCCTTAGACCTACAAGTCCAGGTAGAAGAGACCATAAATATATATGGGAACATGCTTACCTGACTTCAGATCAATATTAAGAAATTATGGAAGGGGTGGTCTGGAGGTGAAGTAAATACTAGATGTGTCAAGCTGACTGTGTAAGTCATTTCAGAGTTTAGCATAGCTGGATAATTCTGCTTTGGCCTTGACACATACTTGATGTATTTGAGATGTGCACAAGATGTGAGCAAACCTTATACAAACAGAGCAGAGCTTGCTTTACTGCAAACTACACGCCTGCTGTAGGGGGCACCCTGGAAGTAGCCACATGTATCCCCGTATAGGAAATGGCTATATAAGTATATTCCTTTCCCCACTTCTATCTGGTTATAACCTAATATGATTTGTAAGCTCTAAAAAGCTTGCAAATCTGAAATAATGGAAATAACACAATCTTAGCTACAACAGTACTAGCGGGCACCACTAATATCATGAAATACATAATGAAGGTTTTGGGGGGGGTTGTGCACTAACCATAGAAGAAAGCAATTGATCAAAACTGTTCACCACCTCTGACTAATAGTTTTGTATATTGCATGGCTACTCAACCAGTTGAGGAGTTCTAATAAGCTCTACATTCTTTTTGTAAACGCAGCATTTGTGCCCAACAGCACTTTTAATGCCACTGCAATAAAACCTTTAACAAAAAATGGTTAAAAGCATTTCAAACACACAGGAGAAGTCTTTTACAATTGTCTACATTTGCTGTGCTTTCTCCCCTCCTCAAAAAATAAGTGACATGCAGCTATTCCACCTTGAGCTGTGATCTGATGGGATCACAACATTTAAGCATCATTAATCCCCATCAGTTCTGAGATGGGAGATCCTTCAAGGGAAAGATAGGTGCTATAGGAGGTCCTCTTGTCAATTCAGGTTGTGGCGTTTTGTCCCTTGAATCAGAACTTAGCCAATGTACCATTATACTGTAGTATTAGGTAATACTGTGCTTCTGAAGGTGTTGTCTTAGATATGCTGTATCTCAAACCAAAATTATGGGCTTGATACAGGAAATGGTGAAATTCTAAGGCCTCCGTTATGCAGGAGGTCAGACTAGATGATCATGATGGTCCCTTTTGGCCTAAAAATCTATGAATCTTTACTAATGAAACGTGAAACTATTATCCTGACTTTTTCTAGTCATGATAGATGACAGACTGCTCAGCTACTGTACTGATGGGGGTTGACACTTAGATCCATTCCATGGCACTTTTTGCAAGAGTAGAGGTATTAACTTCAGCATGCTGGCTAAATTTCTATTTGGGCACTGCATTGTGACTACCTAAAAGTGCCCAGATATTAAAAAACAGTATAGAAGAGAAATGAAGAACAACTTAGTATAAAATTACAAGGGATATTTACATCGGAGAAAAGGTAAATACCTGGGTTGGACTTCAACTCAATATGCTAATGATTTAAATATTCCCTTTCTGTATATTCTTTGGATGGTGATTCCACCATAGCATAAGGAAGCCCTAAAAACAATAAAACTCATTAGTTCTGTCACACCACCGACCTGAGGACCATAAAGCACTTTACAAACATTAATGAGTGAACTTCCACCTGGTACAGAGTCCCGCGAGTCCAAGTTGGCTGGCAGCTGTGGGTTTTAATTTGCTGTGTAAACATACCCTCTGTCCCAGTTAAGCCCTCAAAATAGGGTTTAAGTAAGACTTTAAGTGATGCCCAGTTCTGGCTTTCTGCAGAGTTAAGTTTCGCCCATTAATGACTTAACCCTCACTGCCACAACATGCCTGTGAGGTCGGTTAGTATTATTACATTTAGGGATCTGGGGCAAAAATTGGGGATTGGTCCTGCTTTGAGCAGGGGGTTGGACTAGATGACCTCCTAAGGTCCCTTCCAACCGTGATATTCTATGATTCTATGTTTCTATGATATACACTCCTTTAAAAGTGAAATCTCTTAGCTAACTGATTAAATGAGTGGCAGAAAACTCATTGATATCAGCCTAGCAGCACTATATGTTCAATAGGATTACTGTCTGACTAGAGGTTCATCCCCTTCGATGGGGATTGCTGCTGCTACCATTGTATGGCTGTGCTATTTGTATGTGATATTTCAAAGCAGATATACCAGGTACGTGAGCTATGAATATGAGGGAAAGTGTTTGGAAAAAAAGCAGGGCAACAGTAAGAACAATTTGATAAAAATGAAATGAGTTTAACTGCTTCTCTCTAAAGTTCTGTGTTTATTTCACCCTTTCAGAGAACACTCTGGAGATCACAGACTTAGAGAACAGGGGTCTCTGTGATATACGAGTTTCTGATTGTAACAGGATCCGGGTGTTTGGCCTCAACTTCAGAGACTCTCCTGATCTGCACTGTGAGGTCACCAGACTGATTGTAAGCAATGTGACCATGGGAGCGCAAAGTCAATCAGCAATACAGTAGAACTATTTACGTGCTCACATTTGTAAAAGCACCCAATCCTGTAAGGCCTAGAGGCCCAGATCATAGAACCATAGTACTGAATACTGAAATCATTGATTTCAGTAAATTGATTTCAATGGGAATTAGGTGTCTAATACCTTTTAGGATCTGGGCCTGAGTCCCCTCCTATTCCATTGTTATTACCAGGTGCAGAGCACCTTCAACTCCCGGTGCAAGCATATACATTGTAAGCAACGGGAGCTGAAGCCAATCTAACATGATTGGGTCATAAGTGAGCCAAAGCAATATATTCTCACCATTCTTTTTTTCTACTAGCTTTGTTTAGCTCTTATTTACCTCAGCTATACCCTCATTCAATGAGGCCTAAAATTAAAGTACTATTTCTCATTTTGTGCATTTGGAATCTATATATATGGCTGTATTTCTAAATGTATTTGAATGTGAAATATAATATTTAAATCATAATTAAAGAAGATTTCTCTGATAGAGTGACAGCATAGATTATTTTTCAAACTGAAACTGCTCCCATCGATACATTAGGGGGAAAACCCTGTGCATCTTCCCCACACAAGTGGCCTGTTGAAGTCAGAAAGTGCTATACCCTGTTCCAAGAATAGCCAGGAGGAGGTAGTGGGCACTCTGCAATGGTTACAGCGCAGTTCTAAGGTTGCTATTGCAGTTCTGAAACCTGTTGTAGGGTCTGCTGCTCCTTGGAGGCAATAGCTGCTGGATTTCCAGCATGTCCCACCTCCCTCTACTCTTCTGACAGGCCTCACACCTGCCAGATCCCATTACTCAGGTGTCTCAGATGGAGCCAGGCTACATGACACACAGTGAATGGGGATTCCTGCTTGAGCTGGTTTCCCTTGTGTAGCAGAATCACCCTGATTCTGCTTTTTCTGGGGCCCTCTGCAGCCTTGGATGGGGAGGGGAGATTTGCTACTAAAGGCTAAATTCTTTACATTATGAATTAGAAATATAAATATTTGCTGACAACTGGAATTCATTTGTATCTGGCTTCTGCCTGCATACATTTTCTTCTGTAGCATCTCAACGGCAATTGGAGATCACGAGAACAAGAACCCACAAAAGCAGATTTTCTCAGCTCTACGGCCGTTGACTGCCAAATTCCTGTTCTAAACAGCACAGAAACAGAGGCTGCGCGCTTCATGGCTGATGATGAACCATTCGCAAGATGGCAAGTGAAAGTAGGAATTTCTTATATTACTAAAAGACCATTTTAAATGAGAATATCAGTTTCTGTGGTCATTAAAATGCCGAGTAAAATATTATTCTCACCAGTCATTAGATGTAAATAGAAATAGATACCTTTCATACCATTCAGGAAAAAAACAAAGCAAAACAGAGTCACAATGTTGTGGACATATTTTAAAGGCAAGGATAAGGTGCAAATTACAATCACTGTTCCTGGTAATCATTTAAGGTTCATGCACTAGTCCAGGAGTCAGCAACCTTTCAGAAGTGGTGTGCCGAGTCTTCATTTATTCACTCTAATTTAAGGTTTTGCGTGCCAGTAATACATTTTAACATTTTTAGAAGGTCTCTTTCTATAAGTCTTTAATATATAACTAAACTATTGTTGTATGTAAAGTAAATAAGGTTTTTAAAATGTTTAAGAAGCTTCATTTAAAAATAAATTAAAATGCAGAGCCCCCCGGACCGGTGGCCAGGACCTGAGCAGTGTGAGTGCCACTGAAAATCAGCTCGCGTGCCGCCTTTGGCACGCGTGCCATAGGTTGCCTACCCCTGCACTAGTCTAATCAATTGTTAATCATTAGTATTTCACTTCTGGAGACCCAGATTCAAAATCCTATTAAGGTCCCAAGTAAAAAGGAAGCTTGTCTCATCCTGTTGTATTGTATATTTTACTGTACGTCACAAGACCACTGTAAAGGCTGGTATAATTGATAGTCTTTTCTGAGGTGAGTGCCAGGATTAGCACTGAACAAGCAAAGATGCAGCAGATGAGGACTGAAGAGCACTGGCAGAGCTATAGGAGAAGGCTTTCAGAGCACCTGCTCACACTGTGCTTGGCTCTGCTGTGATTTCAGACCCTCACTGTAATCAGCATTAAATATTCAGTACCCTGGTGACCCTGTACCTGCTTCTTTTACTCTGGGGTAGTTTCACCCCTCCAATAGGACAATGTATTAACTATTATATTGTATGGAAAATACACGTGCCTCTCTCTCACACATTCTAGCTATGTATTTTTCCACAAAATGCAATTTTGTCAAGGTTGAAAATCTAAGATAAAAAATAACTAAACAAACTGTAGCTGGAAAAATCAGGGAGACGCTAGGAGCAATCGTAGATGTGCTTTGAAAATCATTATTATATCTCGAATGTCAACAGCAAACATTTAACAAACTAGCTGCAATCCATTATCACTGCTTTCATTGAAACACAGTGCTTTAGTAACTGTCTGTCTGTAATATGGACATACTAGTTGCATGCTAAATTCCCACTAAAATCTATGCTGCCCTGGTCAATGGGAGATGTGGAGGCCCTTAGTCTCTGTATCAATTATATATATATATATATAAAACCTGTGCTTCAAATCTTAAACCAATCTTGATTGGAAATCAGGAAGAGACCTATGTAGGAGGCAAGAGTACCCCACATCTGCCTACTGCAGGATTCTTACATCTTCCTCTGAAGCATCTGGTATTGTCCACAGGATACTGGACTAGATGGACTTTGATCCACTATGGCATTTCCTGTATTTGTATGTACAGGTTTCCCAAGATCTAAGGAGATGCTACACCCTCTGCTTGTTATGTGGGTTGTGAGGGGAAGCACTGCCCCCGACGGAATGATTTGGAGGAATTGAACTTCCTGGCTCCTGTGTGGCAGGCTTTTTCTAGAGAGGGTATAATTTGTAGCTCTGTGTCTGAATAAAGGGTACTTTTCACTAGGATGATTAATCAGGTTGATAGTTTTATATCTTATGCTTACTGTGTATTATGGTTCATTTTGTTTTCTGGTGCCACACACATTGATAGTGGGTTGTGAAGCTTCTTTCTTTTTTCCTTCCAAAGTGTGCATAGAATGTTTCTCTTCTTGCACTACAGTTCAAGGAAATCTGTCTGTCTCGGAGCGCTCTTCGCCTACCCAGCCTTTGAGGGCAATCCTCCTAGAAACAGCTGGTTCATGGTTACCTGATGAATACAAAATTAAACCCTTATGTACCAAATGTATCCAGCTGCGTGAATATTATAGTCCCCACACTGGCTGTTTGGTGGGTGGATTGTGAAGGAAGCACCCAGACTATAGTTTTAAAAGCCTTAGTAGAGTTGTGCAGAAAATGAATATTGTGTTTCACAGAGGATTTTGACATTTGTTTTCATTCCTATTCAGAACAAAAGACAAAAATATTGAAATTCTCCAAGAAAGAAAATTTGAAAAAAAGAGTTCCATTTCAACAAAGCTGATTTAATATTATAATATATAAAAGAGAACAAAAAATGAAACAGAAAGTAATTTCAAAAAGAAAAACTAGATTTTTCACTCCAAAAATATTGAAATAGGATGATGTCAGCACTTTTTTTTTTTTGCCGTTTTTCCCTCAGAAACAAAATTTCAGTGAAATTTAGCAGAGCATTTAGCTTTCAATGGAACTGTGTTTACCAACTGAAAACTGTTCCTTCAAGGTTTTCCAACCAGCTCTACCTCTTCATGCTCTTTCATTTTATCTCCTCTCCTATTCATGTTTCAGGTTTTGCTTATTTTTCCCATGCCCATGCTGATGAATGTAGATTAGACAATATCAGGTGCAACATCAGTCAGTTAGTTTAGAATAATTTGTGCAGTTATCAAAACACAAACACCTATTTAGACAATAGGTGAATTAGGCCACTTAGTGAGATCAAAAATGAGGCTATCCAAAGCAGAATGCAGCAATCGCCTCCATCAGCACTAGTTCAGTTTTGCAGGTTTTCTTGCTATGAACATATTATTTGAATGGAAGACCAATGAACTCCAAAGCAGGTGTGCCAAGGAATGGCTACATAGCTTGAGAAGCCCACATTGCTGCCACCTTCGGTGGTGCAATAAGATTGCCAATGAGAGACATAAACTGAATCTCCAGCCCGTCTACCTAAAGAGCCTCACCAGAGATTGGTCTGGGTGGCACTCAATCTGCAAGGAGGCCACGTCCACCACGTCCTTTTGGCATTTGCCATTATGATGACAATGAGTTAGCCATCCACCTACATGTGGGTTGGGGGAAAAGTGAGAGGAGGTTGGTGGGTAGCTGTCAGACTTGGAAAGCATGCTCTTGCTCTGATTTATTACTATTGCTAGAGCTATGTTAAAAGTTGAAACAATTATCTTAAAAAATACAACAAATTAGAAACTGAATTAGGATTCGCCAGGTTGGGGGTGGTTTTTTTTACACATTTTGTTTTTTCATTCATAAACTCTTGTACGAGTCAAATGTTGTTGTACTTATGATTTTGAATAATGCAAACAGCATTTTGTTCCATGATAAATTAAATGCATTTCAAGCAGCAGAAACAGACTTCCTGAGTCACCCAGTCATTTGTCCAAAAGCCCTGCTGTTTCTTTGAAGTTGATACAGAAACTGAGTCATGGTTTGATTTTCAGTGACTTTCAATGAGACTTAGGCTCCTAAGCACCCAAGTTGCTTTTGAAAATTGGACTTGAGCTCCTAAGTCACATAGGCACTTTTGCTAATTCCCTCCAATATCACTAAGTGACCAATTACAAAATGACAACAATGAATAATGAAACAAACTGCTCACAAAAGTCCACAGACTGAAAAGTTATTATGTGTTAAAAATTAAAAATATTGAGCAATCTGGAAACTTTATAGTTTGTTCAGAACACAATTAAACAGAAAAACGAGTCCTGTGAATTGTTCCTTATAAAGAGTTTGCACTGTTCTAATCATTACCATTACTGATGTTTATTACCATATGTACTAGTGCTGAGAAAACACATACCTTGAGGGTACTGGTAAAGGAATGAAATTAAAGTTAAAACTGCATTAAGAATGATCTTTTCTAATGGAGATCTTGCCTACAAACAAGCAAAATCTTATAATAGAAAAAAAATGAACCTTTTTTCGGCCATTAAATTAAAAAATAAAGTCTTCCTTTTTTTAAAGCTCTTTTCCAATTTATGCCAATACATATCACTTCTACTGAATATGATGTTCAGGAAGGAATTAAGTTCTTTTTAAAACTACCAGTACATTTTCATTTCAATTTAATTTAATGTTGCTTTTTCCTTCTTTTCCAGAATTTCAAATTATAAAAGCCCATGATTACAATAATTTTTCCAGTTATATTGGTTTGTGTGGAAGTGAGTGTGTTCAACGAGTAATGTATTGTCAAGTGAGGACAATTGCAAGCTATATTGTGGGAATACTCACTATATCATGTTCCATAGCAACTTTTGTTATTCTTTCTGAACTTGTGATAATTGAGGCTCTCTGTATTATTTATTCATTCATTTATTTTGCTTTATATTCATTCAGTGTTTTTTGCATGAGTGGATTATAAATCACACTCCCCTCCTGTGAACTGAAATGCCTCATTAGCTGATGAAAATACTTTTTTGCTCTGGGTCCAGTGGCTCCTAGCAAAGCACAAAATGTTACTGAATAGGAGACATGTTTTTGCATCCTGCCTCTGAATTAAGTATATGTCAACAGCCTTTCAGTTTCAGCAAACTCCTTATGCACTCCATTTTTAAAGTCGATTAAGGCATTTTACATCTCCAGGATATTCATAAAGAAGGGCCTCTTTGTTGTTTTACCAGTGTACTATGTGCTTTGCTAGTTCAGTCAGTGTGTACTGGATACTTTCTGGAATGTTTTTGCTTGCTAATGTTCCACATCTCCCAAGTGTCTCTCATTTTGAGAAATCTCTCACTTTAGTTCCAAAGTTAACTTTGTTCCACATGAATCTGTTTTTATTGTCAAAAATTATTTATATCAGAAATAAGGAATCATGACATCTGGGTTACAGAAACAGTCATTCACTTAATGACATGAACCTGACAGTGTTTAAAGTTACCTGCATTAATCATTATTTTATATCCCTCATTTTGTGCATCACCCACACTATCTCTTATATCTGGGGTTTGGCAGGTTGAGGGGCATGGGCTACTCACAATTTCAGAGTAAAGTCTTCAGTTCTAAATGCTTTACTACCTGTGGTGGTTGAATATGGGTTGCATATGGCTGGCTGTTACTGAGCAGAATTATAGGTTGTCAAGAGTCTGTGCTGTAATGCTACCGATGATGCAAGAAAACCAAAGATGGACTCTGAATAGGAACAATAGTGATTGTGAGTAAAGTGATGGTGAGGAAATCCTATGAATCCACTTAAACAATTTTAATACACAAATAATTGCCTCGGGAATGTGATCCCTCCCACACACACACCCTCCCACACACAAACAGCTCTTGGTATTCACTTTTCATTATGGAGAAAGGGTAGCAAACACTCCAAGGTAGGATGTTCTGTTGAAAAAATACAAGTGTTTTGTCTACTGAAAATGTATTAAGTAACACTTCAAAGCATGGCTATTTGACAAACTAACAGCTATCACAAAACTTCTTATCTGAGCCAAAAGATCTTTTGGTTATTAATAATGGTTTCCAGTTTGCAACATCAAGCAATTTGTTAGCTTGTAGGGAAGTAAGTTACAAGTGATTTAATTTATCTTGTTGGCAGGCATCCAGTTCAAGGGTTCAATGGTTATGTGCTCCAAAATGAGCAGACAGTATCCATATGGAACATTATTACTTAGAATGATGATTTTTGTATCGTTTAGATTACTAATGATGGCTTCCAGTACAGCAATTCCAAAGTTCTGACCCTGTACGATGGAGCCTGCCAGGTCTGTGAATTCCATCCAACTGGACTTTGTAAGTTAAAGGTAATTTTAAAGAGTTTAAAGGTTTAATACAAAGCATTCATCTTTTTCTTAACCCTCTGACTCACTTTTGTCTAATGTGTGCTTTAACGGTCTTGGAAGAGGAAAAACTGTTTTATGGGTCATCTGGATGGCTAGTATTTTTGTCCTCTTTCTGAAAATGGTCACACTGCTATGTGAGTTGAACAGTTTCTATGTGATATAAATAGCTGATGGATTACATTTGCTGCACTTTACAAGGGATCTTTCTAGTTATGACATTTCCGAAAGCCCATGGTTGTTGATATCTGTACATTGGAAATACAGTACAGACCCGTTTACGCGTGAATCTGCTTAATGCGCAGTAGCGCCATGCCTCCCAGTGCTACCTATTTAACACGCGAGACTTGTTAACACGTGGTACAGGAACTTGCTATGTAGTGCTACAGATTTGCTCACTAACTCACTGACATAGAAATCGACAGGAAATGCGGAGTAGAAACTTTGACAGGAAATGCGGAGCGGGATCGTGTTGTAGCATATCTCGTTGATTTGATTCTAACGGGAAACCCTTTCTTTCGTGACATGTGTTTTACACATTTTTAGCTTAAACTGGTACTTTTTCTAAGTTTTAGTGATTTACTGCGTATTTAATGTTTTTATTAGATTATACATTTGAATTTATATTCTTGCAAACCGCCGTTAACAGATAGGCCTGCAGTATTTGGGACGCTGTGAATATGTATGTAATCCTAGATAATTATACATGTATATATAGATATCTTAAGATATTTCAGCATGGCCCTCTTAACCCACAGTCCATTAACACGCGTTCGTGACGACTTGACTCCCGACATCCGCGCGTAAACGGGTCTGTACTGTATTTATACAAGTGAACAGAACTAAGGAGAACCAGAGGTGCTGGGATCATCCCTGATAGGCAGGACTCTCATGCTGAAAGGGTTTCTAACCAAAGTCCTCTTGGGAAGAATCTCTGATAGGAAGATTTCTGATTTCTCAGTGGGAGGAAGGTTTATTATCTGTCCTTACTTCAGTCTTGTGGGGATATTGTAACTACAAGTCATAACAACTCTATATCCATTCCCTCCAGCAGCAGTCGGTGTACCAGGATGTGTGCTATGCATTTTTCTCATATAGAGACACCCTTGAGATAAATTAAAACATCTTTGCTTGCATTAAATATCTGTAAGTGCAGATATAGAGTAGTATGACAGATTCAAAACTGTAATCAAAGTCTAATGCTAATTTTTAAATTGCCAGTACTCCACGGAAGCGGTGAGAAAGAAGTCTATGCTTTTGTTTTCCTGTGTGATCCACTAAATTACCTATTATCATGACCCCCTTCAAAAACATACTTTCCTTTTCCAGAGGATTCTGATGAACAATTTTACTGCTTTTCAATACAATTTCAAAACATCTTTTTGGAGGCTAATTGGTCAAAATATTTCACTGCACTTATCCATCTTTTCAGTTCTGATATACAAATAAATACAATATAGGCATTAATCTTCCCTTTGTATAAAATAAGTTTCACACAGGTACATCCTCTTCTCACTTCATTTGCCTTGTTCTCATTAACATTAATCAGAGAATATTGTCTTCAGAGTTGCACTGAAAATTGCTCTTGAAACACCATATCACTTACCACAATAAAATGGCAATTCCTACCTTTCAATTTAAGTCAGTAACACAGAATAATTAAAGGGTCCAGTCCAGAACAAAATCACTTCAATTTTTGATTAAAAGAATTAAAGCAGAAACATTACAATCAAAACATACTGTAAATTATACCACTTCTTAAATATATGCCGTGTTGTTGTAGCAGTGTCAGTTCCAGAATATTAGAGACAAGGTGGGTGAGGTAATATATTTTATTGGGCCAACTTCTATTGGTGAGAAAGACAAGCTTTCCAGCTACACACAGCTCTTCTTCAGGTCTGGGAAAGGTACTCAGAGGGTCACTGCTAAATACAAAATCAAAGGAATAGTTTAGCATAAGTATTTTTTGTCTTTTCGCACTTTCCTGTGTGAGTTCATTTGAGAGCCTAGTGGTTATCTGATTTCACCCACATACTTGCTGATGAATTCACACAGGAGAATGATAAAAAATAAAAACAACATAACACCTGTGGGTGAACACTTTTCACAAAGCAATCACTCTGTGTCTGACCTATCAGTGCTCATCTTCAAAGGAAACTGCACAACACTTTTAAAAGACAAGCCTAGGAGCTTAAATTCATAACTTTGCTAGGCACTAAAAATTATGGTCTTAACAAAGACACTGTATTTGGCTTATTACAACAATCTGTAACCCACTAGCCCCCCTTTGTCCTCTGACTACAGGGGTGTTAATGGGCCACTTCACCTTGAATGGTCCCTTAGAATATGTGGTACTGATGCTAAACTATCTGTTTGATCTTGTATTTAGCTGTGACCCTCTGAGTACCTTTCCCAGACCTGAAGAAGACCTCTGTGTAGCTGGAAAGCTTGCCTCTCACCAACAGAAGTTGGTCCATTAAAAGACTAAATTACTTCACCCACCTTGTCACTGTTTCTTCAAGTTTTTTCACTCAATCCTGTGTTTTTCAAATTCTGAAGTATGTACATTTCCTCAAGATTCATGCCTCCCCCAGATTATAATAATTTCTACTGTAAAATGCTCTAAGAGACTATTTTAATTTGGCTATAGGATGCATTAAACCACATTCTAATTACCCGTGCTATAATATTTCTTTATAACACCTAAATTGCTTTCAGGAAAGGCGTTTCAGTGAGTGAATATTTTATACAAGGTCATTTCACATTTTTTGTTCCTCTTCTATGGAGCCCATTCATCACCACATTATCACATCAGAAAAATACCCTCATTTTTTACCAGAACCAAAGTCTAATTCCTCTGAAAACAACAATGTAATGAAGTCTTCTTATCCTCCAAATTATAATAGCCAAGATCCATGTCTTTCTTTTTTAGGGTACTGTATGAAAGTCCTTTCAGTTCTTTTATTTTACACAGTATTCACAAGCTACTATAATATATTAGGTAGTATATTTTGTAAGTATTCTGAGAAACTAAGAAAAGATCCTTAGAAAAGACAGGATTGAGTATATGAACCAATCAGAGAGTAATCCCACTTTCTTCGATGGGACTATTCATGTGTGTCAGGTAGGATATGGTCTTATGTCTGAATTTGGAACCTTATGCTGATAATACACTCAGTGAAGAAAATGGGATTAACCTGAATAAGGACTGTAGGACTGGGCTCTAATATTTGAGTGAGGTCAAAAAGTAAAATTATTGATTAAACTTTAAAGAGACAAAGTCTAGTTTGAAATGTATGCTGCAGGAATAACTCCACAATAAAGTTGGTGGTTTGGATTCACTGAATATAAAACTCAGATTTAGGGCTAGATTCAAAAGGCTAGATTCAGTACAATGTCTAACTTTTGTGCCCAAGTCACAAGCGTATGGTCAAAGCCACCATAGTGTTGCAGTGGGGAAGTCCCCATGATGTTGCAGTGGGGACACCAGACAGTTACTAAATATGCAGCAGAGTTTCGATGCTTGGTATTAGAAACCGAATGGGTGGTGGTGAAGCACTGGAATGGGTTACCTAGGGAGGTGGTGGAATCTCCTTCCTTAGATGTTTTTAAGGTCAGGCTTGACAAAGCCCTGGCTGGGATGATCTAATTGGGTTTGGTCCTGCTTTGAGCAGGGGGTTGGACTAGATGACCTCCTGAGGTCCCTTCCAACCCTGAGATTCTATGATTCTATGGTTCTATGAATGAAGTCACACAGAGTTTTCATTTCCGGCTCAGCCTAAAAAATATTAAAGATGAACTGACATGGGTGGAATCCCCATCTGGCCCAGATGCCTAGTCAGTCTGTGCATCAAGATCAACAACTGCCTGACTGAATAACACCAAGAGAAAGGATGGTCCTCCTAGCTCTCACTAGTCCCACCAGCTCCAGCCCTCCGCTTCCCAGTAGTCCACAGCAACACTTGTCCTCCAGTAGCCCGGTGATGGCCAGAGTCCAACACAACTCCAATTCCCTCTATGGCTCTGACACCCAGAGATGCCTGACACCAGCTTAGAGGCACTGGTGGATTCAGATGGCTCAGAAAATTTGATGTATCTGGAGTTTGCCCAAGCACATAAAATTCCCACCAAATGCAAGGACTCCCACGAATTAGTGGAAGCCATACACACGTTACACCTTTCATCAGGACCCATCACCCACCACATGGCTCCCTTAGAGAGAACTACCCTTTGAGGCCACCAAGAAATTCTCCAGTTTGGACTAACTTGTGCACTGCATCCATCTGTTGTCCTTGGACTCCCCATTAGCTCATTGCCCACGACCCATCCATCCCCTGCTGGTCAGGCACAGTATGCTCCGACTCCCCATTTTGCCAAGAATCCTGTTTTTATTGTGCCAACCTGGAACCAGCAACTCTTTTGCAGCTTACTTGGTCCTCCACAGAATTCAGAGATGTGAATAGAAAATCGAAAGGTGGCCACACGGCACCCTCCATGACCTCCCCAATGGCTCTAGGGTTTCCTGTTAAATATGAACACCTTGTCGGCATGTTTAACAACAAGAAAACTGACATCCGACCACCGCATTGCAGCTACGACTGCCCCAGCAATCTCCATCTGGAGAGTAGAGTTTCTCTTTGGGTGCATTTACTCCCTCTCCAAAACTAAACCACAGCTCCCTTCCGCTCCCCCGCCCCCAAGCTATCTCGAGGAAAAACCTTAAAAAGAGGTTCATTCACCCCTCCACATCCCCAGTGTTGGCCGCAATCTTCTTTGTGGTGAAGAAAGCTCCCTCCAGCCTGGTGTGGGATTCTGATCTCTGAACAAGATTACAATCTAAAAACTACCCTTTACCACTCATTAATGAGCTGTTGAAAGACTTTGCTCCATCAAGGACTTCACAAAGTTGCATCTCTGCAGAGTTTATAACCTGGTGAAGATCTGGGAAGGAAATGAATGGAAAACCACCTTCCATACCAGGTGTGATCACTTTGAGTTGTTGGTCATGCAGTTTGGGTTGTGCAACCGCCTGGCAACCTTCCAGCATTTTATAAATGCCATCTTTAGGGACATGTTGGATCAATTTGTTATTATTTACATTGATGACATCCTAATTTTCTCTTAAAGTCAGGCCATCCACAATCATCACATGTGCACTTTCTTGGAGACACTGCCAAAACTATCACAAGTTTGAAAAAGCCATAGTAGAATTCTTGGGCTATATTATCTCACCTGAGGGACTTCCCATGGACCTGCACAAGGTGGCAATAATATCCGACTGAATCAGACCCCAGGATGTACATGGAGTGCAGTAATTCTTCAGGTTCGCCAATTCTGTAAGAAATGTGTAAAAGGATTCCCTAGCCTGATTACTCCCATAATGGTGTGCATACAAAATGGAGGCTGGGTTGCCTGGTCCATAGAGGATTAGTCAGCCTTTGATAAACTGAAAAGGGCATTCACCTTGGCATCCATCCTGATTCACCCACCAAGTCATTTACAACGGAGGCTGATGTCTCGAATTTTGCCAGAGGTGCTGTATTGTTTCAACACACAGGCCACACAACCAACTCCATCCTTATGCCTTTTATTCTCAGAAGCTAACCCTATTGGAAAAAATTATATTTGGGACAAGGAGTTACTAGCTATCAATGTAGCTTTCGAGGAGCAGTGCCACCTCCAAGAAGGAGCCTGATTCCCAGTCCTGACTGACCACTAGTTCACTGGGACTTAGGTGCATTTGAAAATGTTATTGTTGGTTAAAATGATGTCATGGAAACCTAACAAATAAAATGTTTCCTTACTACATTTTTATTTCATTCTGTACTGGGTTGTTATTGTCATTGAATTTTATTATTATTTCAAAAGGAATGGACAGAAGCACTTAATGTTAAAAAAAAAAAAAAAAAAAAAGGAGCAAAAATTCCAGAATGTAAAAGTTTTTAGCAAGTGTCCCTTAAGTGTGCTTAGGGAGCTTATTTTTTGAGTGTCACCAGATAATCATCATATTCGCAAGCCACAGCTGGTGGTAAAAATCACATACAGTACATACACATTTCTAGGAAAAAGGCTGTGTTCTATCAAATTTGTCCATGACAGTGACATTACAAGTTGCCTAAGATAAGACAGACACAGCTACTAGAATCTCACACTGAATGTGGAAAACTCTATGATGTTTCAGCAATGTAAAGATGAACTTGTATTCTCCCTGGGGGAACAAAGTGCTAGCATTTAAATTGTTGTTTTTCTCTATTCCTAGAGAAACGGTAGCTCATGCTTATCTCAAGCAATTACTAACTGCTAATTTCTGTCATTTTTCTGGTCTTTTTCTTTTTAATTTATTTCTTTATTTGGCAGGAAGAGACTTGTAACATAGATGGACTATGCTACAGTGAAGGAGATTCAAGCCCTACCAGTCCATGTCTTCTCTGTGAACCCGGCATTTCTAAATTCACGTGGTCTATTAATGAAAGTAAGACAGATTTTTCTAAGATTTACAGACATTTTGGTAAGAATCCAGTATTACATTCATTACGTTTTAAACTGGGGCCTGATTCTGCAATCTGTGTGCATTGCCTTCAGTGGGTGTTTTGGGTGCACAAGGAATACAGGATTGTAACTGTGTATATGTGTTACACATATATACAAATTTCTGGCTCTAGGTTGAAACCTGGCAAAACTTCACAACTAAAAAATAAAAAAGCAAAAACAAACGACCCCAGGAAAACAGGATTTTAGGAACTATCCACACAGCAAACACTTGAGATTTATCATTTCTTCAATACTAAAAACTGTTAGCCAAGGGGGCTGCTGGTCCCAAAAACATCCATGCTCCTCTCAAGAGTACAGGCTTTAAAGAGAAAACACTCAAGGAAAACCATGTGTTTCAAACACCAATGGAAGCAGATTATTTGGGGGTTTTAAAATGGCCTATGGGCTAAATTCTTGTAGGTGTTGCACAAAGGCGTCTAGGAGAAATCCAACAATCTGCAGGTGGAGCAAAGGGGAGAAATCATCCACCCTTATTCCTCTTCACAAAACCTACTGGTGCCCCTCTGAGGCCTCATGACAGAAGTCATGGTGAAGCCTTCTGAGGCAACTCCTAGGGATTAAGGCCTGTGGTCTACATTTTTGTGTATGTACCCACGAACTTTATATGGCCATTACCCAAAAACCCCTTGTGCAAATTATTCATGCTCCTAACAGCAATGATTGTCATGGGTGTATGTTCATGTTCACACATGTGCGTGCATAGCATTATTATTGAACTGCTGTTGCAATAGATACATGCACTGGTTGTAGAGAGCAATTACATGTAGACCTAGCATTTTGGTTCTGTGTTGGTCTTCTGTAAACTTGGTCATGTTGTAATGCAAACGGCCCACCAGGATAACGACTATTAAGATACACCTGAACAAGAATATTGTGGGGGGGGGAGGGAAACAGAAACAAATCATACTATATGTTATCATGTAGAGGATGGATGAAGGATACCTGTAAATGCAATGGGATCATCTAGAGAATAGCATAAGATTTGGATTTCTGATGCCCCAAAGTATTGGAATTGGGATTTTGGTTTAAACTTTAGTAAAGATAGGAGTGCTTTGTGAAATCTGGACACAGATCCTGGTTCAACCACCCCAAGTTTCAATAGTGCTGAGGTCTATGATTGGGACTCAGTCCTGTGTCCAGAATTGCTGAGACACTTTGAGAAAGTAAATAGAATGACATTTTATATTCATCTATTTCCTATTGGATAGAATGAAACCCTCCATGTAAATCAAAAACACTCCTCTTTACAGTCTGTTTCAGGAACACCTCATTTTGTGTGGCACTGCTTTTGTTACTTCCTCTTGTAACTCTCCATCCAATTAACACCTTTGTGTTTATCTGCAACTGCATACCCATTGAGCATGCTATTGATTGCTTCTGGCATAACCTTTATGGGCTTAGTTGTTTTGAGTGTTTGTGACATAAAAGATAAATGAATAATAGATAGAAGCTTTCAACAGTTATGCCATGACAGTCTGCTGGACAAGCAACTTAGGTTTGATAGCACAGCAAAGACAAGTGGAGAATCCTATTTAAATAATTGCATAATGTAAGACATGCTTTGGAAAGCAAAGGCTGAAAAATTGATACTCGAGAATAAAAGGGTAGTGCTGATTCTGCTCCACATGCTGTTTACCAAAATGTATTGCAAAGATGCATCCAGTTCTTATGAGAGATATTATATAGATTTAAAATACCAGACTATGAAATGAAATTAATCTTCATATAAGAGAGGGTTTCTCAAAGCTAAACATACCTATGAATGAATTCCATTATGACACGATTCTTTTAAACATCAATAAATGTAAACTTGTACTGGTGTTTAAAAGAGAGAAAGGATGGGTTTGAGTTTAAGACACTGAACTAGGACTCCGGAGGTCAGGTCAAATGCCCAAATTTGCTACGGACTCGCTGTGTTGCCTCAGGCAAGTGAATTAACTTCTCTATGCCTCGGTTTACAATATTTAAAGTTGGGATAGTAATTCCTTTCTCCCACCCTTTGTCTTATCTATTTCAATTGTAAGATCTTAGGGGTAGGGTCTGTCTCTTATTTTGTGTTTGTACAGTGCCTAGCTACAAGGGGCTTTAATTTTGATTAAGGCATCTAGTCACTACTGAAGTACAATAATAATGTATATGAGACCAAACTGTGATACCTCTACTTCTGTTGACAAGCACCTTATTCCTCAAGATACCCATTGAAATCCATGGAACTACTCAAGGAGCAAGGTAGTACTGAAGTCATGAGTTAATGGTATCAGAAAAGGTTCAATGGGCTGGTTGTTTAATTTACAATACTTTTTCGCAAAGTTGCCTGTCCAATTCATTTGTCATTTATCAATTTGGCAATTAGATTACTTAAATTTAAAATATGAATTACATATGCTGTAGGTATACACATATATTTGTATGTAGTTATAATTTTTCTTGTCTTCAATGCCTATAATACATCACTGGAAACAAACATGTTTCAAATTCAAATACAGTCACTAGTATGCAAAGAAATCCTCTTTAATCACACATTTGCAGATGTATACAAGGCATATAGACATGGAGATCTATTGTATACTTTAATATGCAATTTTTCTTACAATAGACAAAAATATTAAAAATCCCTGAAAATAATTAAACCTCATAAATCAAGGTGATATTTGATTGATGAAGTGAAGGGACAGTACCCTCCAGAACTCTGAAATGCTATTGCATTCATTTTGTTGTAACTGATCTTTCCTCTTCTAGCTAAAGAGGATTTATTTCAATTTATTTCCTTCGCACTCCTTATAAGGTAGATCCAACCACGTTGGCAATATTCACTCATCCCTTGAAAAAGGTTTGCATTTGCAAATCACAGCATCAGGCTTACAAGAGCTTGCAGCGTTGCTTTCTGAATTTGTTACTTTAAACCTCTTGCTGTAATATCCTGTCCTGCATGTTTTCCCAAGTAATACAAATGTGTTGTCATTTTCTGATTTCTACATTCTCAGTCTAGCAGTGTGTGTAATTCCATGGACAAGTAAATGGTCAAAAGGTAAGGGAGGTGTCATTTGACACATAAAAATGTATGTATAGAATGTATAATTTCAATGTATAGAATTATAATTTCAATGTTGTCATCCTCCGTGGTGTGGTGGGAGGGATTTGCTGCCTTCCCCCAGTTCCAGGTGCTATGGTTGATGGAAATTTTGATAATACGGTGTCATCAGAAACAGATCAAGTTGGGTATCATTTAAAGCCCTTTCTCCCAGGAGCAGATGGTATGAAACATGACAAGCACCGAACAATTATGTAGGTATATATTCAAGAAAATGTGTAAAATATAATTAAAACATTGTTTTTTAACACAGTCATGTCAAAATGCAGCCCTCACAAAGTTAAACTGTGAGCCTTGATCGACAAGTGTGTTATCAGTTAATGCTCAGAACATGATACCTGATCATTTTTTAATGTTACAGATTACTGTATATGGAAGGAGTGCTTCAAACTGATTTGCCATCATCAGCAAAAGAGAAGTGGTTCAGTGGTAAAGATTATCAGCTTTGTTTATTATGCCAAAAGAATTGTAATGAGGCACTGGTTAAGACATCAGCAACCAGCCAGAAATTTCTGGAATCCATCCATAAATGGTATGCACATAGTTACATGACATACATTACACAACTTAATTAGTCACAATCCCAAAGTAATTTATCACAGAATTTTTTATTTTACTTCGGTCTTGATCGTTTTTAGGCATCAATGGGGAGATGAATTTCAATAGACAAAGTAACTGACTAGTACTGACTAGTAACTGAATCTTTGGCGAATATGACCATGGAGGACCTGGTTATACATAACTCTCAGGGGCACTTTACATGCTATAAGAAGTACACCCATAAACTGAATCAGGCAAGATTGGAGAGGAAAACATCAAGCATCAGGAAAAATTTGAAGACGATGGGACAAGTGTCAGTTGTGGGCAAAACGCACTTTATACTAGTTCCTATGGTGTGCATTTTGAGAAGACACCTACATTTTCTGCGGTAAGCCAGAAGCCGGAAAGCACCCATTAAGCACAGTTTCAACATGTGAGACAGATGAGAAACTGTATGAAGCTGTCACTCTTCGTGGGACAACCCCAGAACTCCATCAAATTTTGAATGAATCATTAACTGTGGCTGGATGACTCTCTCAGAAGTAACCAAGCAGAATTTTAGATGTTGTTTAATGCCAAGAAAGGGTAATTTTAAAGCTACAAAATGAGATTACTCACACTGGCAACACATTTGCATATGACCGAACAGAGCTTATTAATATGATGAAAGCAGTCTTCTGTGATGAGATAGCTAACTATATCAGATGAATGGATATCTTGGGTAATGAATGAATGAAGCCTCCAAAACCCAAATAATTATCCAAGACTCCATCAATCTATGGGCACCAATCAAGAAGAACAGGCTTAAACTGGGCTCTAGTGCAAAGAAGAAAGTCAGATTGAAGGTGTCAGGGACTATTACAGAGCTAATCACAGTCATTTTTTGCTTTTCGTGTCCAGATCTTAGCATGATGTTGATCTACATGAGACTTTGGGAGAATACGAATTTTCGGTGGTTGTATAATCGATGTTCAAATATGATGGAACAATGCACATAACAGACAAAAAGCAAACTAATACACATCTCACATGATCTTCCTAAGCCAGCACCTACTGACAACATGACAGGTACTTTTTGCCAGAAGAGGCCTTTCAGCATGGATGGTATGGCTGAGTACAAGCTCTCAACAAACCAGAAACTGTTGACACCTGCTGAGATTTGGCTGAATACTTCATTAGGATGCTACAGAAAAAATACTGGACCTATGACATAGTCCACCTCGTGTTTGATGTGCATGCAGAGGAATCCATTAAAAATATTACCAGAAAGAAGAGACTCCATGGTATTTTACCTGTCCAGTACAAAATCATTGGCTCCTCAAACATATCCAATGTCACACTGAAGAAACTATTTTCATTCTCACAGGAAGGTCGAGTTAACTGCACACCTTGCAGGAATTGCTCAAAGAATTTCATTGTCGCATGGCATAAGAAGCTGCTGCTATGAGCTTTTCCATGAAGTTTCTTCGTAGTTCCCATGAGGAGGCTGACACTAAAATTATCTTGCATGCCATCAATGACACAGAGAGTGGTGCTACTAAACTCTGGATTTTTTGCACAAGTAACAGATGTTCTAGTGCTCTCTGTGAGATGCTCCCAAGACTTCAGCTTTCGTGCCTGCTGCTGGGGAGCAGAATCTTTGTATATACCTCAAGGATGTGTTCCTATCACTCAGATCATTAAAAGCTACCACACGGCCAGGTTTCCACGCCCTTTCAGGATATGACCACTACTGGAAGGCTGGTTGGAAAGACCAAATTGTCTTACTGGAAGGCAGTTGATTCAGCCTCCAATGTCTCTTTCCTCACTCTGAAGGTGCTCGAAATGACTGAGACGGTTCCTGATGAGGTCATAAATGAACTGGAGGCATTCATATGCCAAGCTTACCATTTGAAAACCAACATTACAACACTTGCAGAGCAATGTTGGTGGATGTTTTCCAAGAAGTAGACAGACAGCAAAAAAATTGCCATGACAGGGAATGCATTTATACCTGCTATCAAGAGAGCAAATTATCAAGCAAGGGAGAGACTCTGGAATGATCAGGCATATCCAAAACTACCCTTCCCTATCAAGCACAGATGGGTCTTGGAGGATGGACTGATCACACTAGTTATGTGTGAAATACCATGTGCTCCCGAATCAATCCTTCAGCTAATCAAATACTCCTGTGCAAAGACCAGATGCTCATGACCCTGCAAATGTTTGGCCAGCTGCCTGCCTTGTACAAAGATGTGTGCATCTGGCTGAGATGAGGAACAGCATGATATGTCTAGCTATGATGCCCTAAACTCAGATGACACTGGTGATGACTTTGATGAATAAATGTTTTCAGTCCTGCACATCAAGGCTAACTTCCCTAGGATTACCAAAGATCAATGTCTTTTTTATGTAAGCAATGCATTTCTGTGTTAAAATATAATTAAACATTGATTTTTAAATGTTGTCTTGAATATATACATCTACATAATTGTTCTAGATATGTTATATTTGCCATTATGTTCGTAGGAGAAAGGGTTTACAAATGATACCCAACTCAACCCATTTCCAATGACACCGTATTATTAAAATTTCCACGAACTGGAGGATCTACAGCTGGAAGCCAGGGGGGTAATGAGTCCCCTCCTCACCATGCCACAGAGGATGACACCATTTTTACAAATCAAATGACACCTTCCTTACCTTTCTATCACTAACTTGCCCACAGAATGAGATTTTACTACTTTGTACTCCCAGACTATGCTATGGTGCTGAGCTTCACTCCAATAGTCACTAAAGCTCAACAACCTCACTAATCCACATACTTTATAACACACACATCAAACACACACAAATCCCACTTATTGGTATCAATGTATGGCTGATTGCTTCAGGGAGCTCTCATATTCCTAACACTTCATTATATATATTACCAAATATACAACTGCTGTTATTAGCAGCACCTGGATGTTCCAGCCAAGATTTGGGCCCCGTTGTGATAAGTCCTGTCCAATGCATAGTTAGAAACAGGGGGATCACATCATCAATAGAGCTGCATGAGCCATTCATACAGGAACAGCTGGCTGAAGTTTCAGTTACTTTCAGATCTTTGCCCCATTAGAATTACAGTTACCTCTTCAGGTAAGAGACGGGGAAAGGGGAGCAGTGGAAGGGTATAATGCCATATTGGGACTGCTCCCATATGTTTGATGAACTGCAAAAATGATGAAGGTTCCATATGAGTGATGAGGCAATTAAAATGGAGGAGGTTGTGCTTTCTGATGGAGTACAGCAGTTTGTTATCTCTGACATCTACATTACTGTTATCAGCAGCTTTAGTTCACTTTAGTCTATCTACCACATTACTTTAAAAAAATCTGCCCTGTGAATGTTTAAATTGCAGAAGTCTGAATGCACATAATCGTTGTCTCGTTTCTGCTTTTTAGACAATCTACCTCCTGTGTTCCAAGTCCCTTCCAGCCAGCTGCTGACATTTATTGGTGAGAATTTTGTTTACCAGTTAATAGCAGTGGATCCTGAAGGGTCGGCTGTGCTATTCATCTTAGAGGCTGGGCCACAGGATGCCACGCTGTCTCCTGCTGGCCTTCTTATCTGGAAAGTCGATTTGGAAGAACCGCAGATCTTTGAATTCACTGTGTCAGATGAATGCAATGCACAAAGCAGATACTCTGTTGAGGTAGGAGGGGAACATTAAGAAAAAAACCTGTTTATCATGCCATGGGTTTAGTGCAGTTTCCATTATGGTTAATAATTTGTTACTGTCTTAAAAACTGAGACTTCAGCTATTTCTTAGTAAGTGCATATAATCCAGCATGGCAGTAATGATCAATTAATCAAATAAATATCTCTGAGAGCATAGAACCAATATATACAATGAAAAAGAGCGGGTTCTATTGATTGCTATGTGAAAGAACACTCTTGCACAGCCTCTTAATAGTTCATTAATCGGCTTTAACATTCACAGTCTGCATTTGGATCTTTGAAAAATGCACATAACATAAAAGACCACGTTTTAGCTCTAAAGGGGAGATTATAACTCATTCTCAGTTATATCTTTAGAGGGTACCTTGCTCTTATGTCATTACTCCACAACTTTGGTTTCTTGTGCATTGCTTTGTCTTTATTGTAAGGTGCTACATTAATCCTGTGATAGCATGAGCTAATGAGATGAATGAGGTGGAGCGCAGACTCTTAATACTAGAGCAGTTTTGCTAATAATGGATAATTATTGGAGATGCTAATGAGACTCAGATGCATAACAAAGTGTTATCCAAAATAATCATCTGTAGAGTTCTTAAAGAAATGGGGAAACTACGGTACAGACCTGTTTACGCGCGAATCCGCTTAACACACGGTAGCGCCATGCCTCCCAGTGCTACCTATTTAACACGCGAGACTCATTACCACGTGATACAGGAACTTGCTACGTAGCGCTACAGATTTGCTCACTAACTCACTGAAATAGAAATCGACAGGAAGTGCGGAGCGGAACGTGTTGTAGGCCTACTGGCATTTCCTCTTCGTTTTGATCGCCAATATTGGTAAAGACGTATCATGCACGCACTGTAGAAGAAAAGCTAGCTGCAATAGTTTGAGTAAATAGCGGAGAAACCCAGGCCAAAGTTTCAAAAGATATTGAGATTGCCGAATCTACTCTCCGAGGATGGTTAAAAAACTAATCTAAACTGAATGGCTCTGTACAAAATATCGATTCTGCCGCGGGGCTTAAGCGAAAATGTTTGCACTATTTAGCAAAACCCACAATAGACAAAGCCATGTGCACGTGGTTTGCTCAGGAAAGGCTAAGTGGGCCAATTCTTCAAGCCCAAGCGACAAAAATTGGAAATTTAATGTGGGATGAATCATTCCAAGCCAGCAAGGGGTTTATAAGTCATTTTAAAAAGCGTCATGGCATAGCGCAGGTATCGATTTCTGAAGAAAGCCGATCAGCCGATGAAGGGGTTGCAAACTGGTACTTTTTTGAAGTTTTAGTGATTTACTGCGTATTAAGTGTTTTTATTAGATTACACATTTGCATTTATATTCTTGCAAAGCGCCGTTAAGAAATAGGCCTGCAGTATTTGGGATGCTGTGAATACGTATGTAATCCTAGATAATTATACGTGTATATATAGATATCTTAAGATATTTCAGCATGGCCCTCTTAACCCGCGGCCATTAACATGTGATAGTGATGGCTTGACTCCCGACATCCACGCGTAAATGGGACTGTACTGTATAACTTAGTCGTTACTGTGAGGGGTGTATTAGAAATGGATAGCTGGATTTTATAGATAGAATGTTTCTTAATTACAATTTTTTGAAATCTTGTCTTTGCAAGTACACAGCGTAACTGCACTTGAAGCTGTTCTCTATATTTGGAATAGAGACTACCTAGGGAATGCAAACCTGCAAAGACCTTTGTTGAAGAATTAGTGGTCAGCACTGTAGGCAGGCAAGCAGTTAAAAAGGTTATTTATTTCTTCTTTCAAAACTAAGGAACTAAGGAATTCTGCCCTCAGATACTCAATAACAACTGCTATTGTAGCCAACAGGAATTTTGTTTGCATATTTGAGGTTAGGCTATGCCCCTAAATGATGGAAGCTAAAATCCAGCTTTCAATAGTATAAATAAAAAGCCTTCAATGTGAGACTAGCTCCGTGGAAATAGTACATTGGTTAGAAGGAAGTTTTTATTGGTAACGGGTGGGAAACAGATTTCAAAAAAATTTCTCGTCCCAAATTGGGACTAAAGTCAAAATCTCAAAAATTTTCACTCATTTACAAAACAACAACAAAAATCAAAATATCTTGTTATATTAATTTCTATACATTTTATTTTCATTACAACCTTTCCTTCTTTTTTAACCTTGTTTTATTATAACTTAAGTCAAAGTTCTAGATGCAAAGTTGTTTTGAATTAAAAATATTATTCAATGCTTAAAAAATGTCAAAATTGAACATTGACAATTTTGAAATATTTTGCAACTTTTTTTCAAGTTAGAAAATTAATCAGAACCAACACTTTCCAGCAAACAGTTTAGGTTTCAACAAACCAGCATTTTTCATCAAAATAAGTGTTGTTGACATGTTCCTGACCACTCTACTTTTTATAATGATGTATCATGAGTTTGCATTTCAAGTCAAACCTTAAAAGGTAGCTAGATGCACATTTATGACTCCCTTTTGCCTCCTCCAGGTTTTAGTGAAGCCTTGCAGCTGCATGAATGGTGGATCATGTGTTACCAATATTAACTTCCCTCCAGGAATTGGTGAATATCTCTGCATATGCCCCAGTGGATTTGGTGGGAACTTTTGCCAGGAGAATATAAATGACTGCAAACCAAACTCATGTGGGAGTGGCCTGTGTGTGGACAGTGTAGATAGCTACACTTGTAAATGTCCAGCTGGTTTAAAAGGTAACACATCACTGCTTCTAACTCCTATTTGACCTGGTGAGGACTGTGGGGTTTTCAAACACAGTGTAGGATGTCCACAAACATTTGTCAAGTGGGCTGCATGAATCCTCTCTCTGCTGCCATTACTCCCTTTCTTAGCTTAAGGCATGTGGAGAATGTACAAGTACAGCCATTGGTTGTCTGTGCTGAGGGCATCAAGCAACCCAAAGCTCCAGCCCACTGAAATCATAGTGGAAGCTATGGTGCTATGAACTATTCTGACCTAAGCTCCTTCCCTTCTAACTCCCTCTCCGCCATCCAAGCAGGAGAGCTGGGAAGCCCAGAACAGGCAGGAGGTCATATTTATGGGCTTTTGGGACTGCACTAAGCTGAACCAAGGAGCTCTGTCAATGCTGTCCGAGAAGGACCAGAAAGAGAGCAGCACTGAGAATGGGTGATAGAAAGGTGATTGGAAAGGAGATGACTGATGTTGGGAGAGAGGGAAGAAGAGCTGAAAAGAGTGTGAGAGAGAATAAGAGGTTTATTGTTGTAGCAGAACCACACTGCCCTACCTGAAGCTTCATTAGTCATCGGGCCTTGGTCAGGTATAACACCTCTGCGGTTCCCAGACATGTTGCTGGTACAGTGTACTCTTCTCTGCCTGGCTAGACATCTCTTCTGATCCCCATGTAGGAGGTGCAGAGCCATTGTCCCACCTCTTCCTGGTCACCTTTTTGGGTATCTGCTGCGCCAGAGAGTGATAAACAAGCAGCAACGCTCACATTCATGACAGCAGAAGCACTGCAACTGTGGATGGCTCTCATGCGGATGGCATAAAGGAGAAAGACATATTTGACCTTTCATTTACCAGGAGCAAGAGATTGGGGGTGGGGGAGGGTGAGATTGAAAGGACATGAGGGAAGAAATGAGAGAATGCAATGCAGGGACAGACATAGATGGGAAGCTGCAGGGGATGCAATGAAAGGAAAGAAAGAATGAGGTAAACGACTGAAACATGGAAGGAGATAGTTTAAGCATCAAACAAACAGTGTAGGCTAAGGGGCAGACATAGCTGGACCCGCTACAAAATTTATGCCTTTGGTTTTGATTTGCAGTGAATAGTTCAGTCACTTGTACAAGTGAGCAGGTAGATGCAAGAGGAATTTCCATCTCTGTTATAACGCAGATCTTCACCTGGTATAAATTGTTACAGTTCCATTAAAGCCAACAAAGTACACAGATCTACACCGGCTGAGAATCAGGCCTTGTGACTCTTTATGATCCTGTGAACTCTTTTTCTGTTTTAAGTGGTTTTGCTGTTAAAATAATTTTGGGCATGGGCATAATTCTACACTCTTTGGGAGGACACTTAAATGAACCCCAGAGTGTTTGCTGACAAACCAGAGTGGTCTCCGGGGAGTATTTACAATACAAAATAGTACATGTACAAAATTGCTAAAATTACTTATCTCAGATGATATGCCTCTGTCATTTTCATTTTAAAGCATAAGTTAGAGAAAGATAAAACTAAGTCAGCCAGCTACATCCACATAACTTCCTGTTGCTCATAAAAAGATTCAAGTCAGTTGCTTACTCTGGCTAATTGGAAATATTGAGATGTTGTTGAAAAACTAGATTAAACAAAATGTACAGTACACATTGTGTTGGGAATGCACTTTACAGAAGTTCTTATTGTTTTGATATTTTGCCTGTCATAGCAGGAGCTTTCTTCAAGAATGTTAATATAGGGTGCAAGCCAATTTCAAAAATAGAAAAAGAACTAGAGGAATGTTAAAAAATTGAATTTAAATGTTTGCACCAGATAAGAAACCTTGTTGAATGAAGTCACTTATTTATTGGCAGAATAACTACAACACAACAGTGGCAGGGAAAGCTTCCTCCAATATGGCTCACCCTTGTTCTCACCAAGTCTTCAAATACTTGTTCCTTTGCATCTCCCCTGCTGCTACTAATATGGTAGCTATTTATAGGCTCTGGAACAATCCTACTCAGATGCCTCTGTGTTTCACAAAGTCTGCCGAATCAGCCATCAAAGAGTAACAACTTTCAGTTGCTGTCAAACCATGCCAGTTTAAAATGTGCTGTCTAGTGATGAAAAGTCATTACCATTCTTGAGTCAGTGTCTCCTGGAACTAAACCACTTGTCAGTGTGGATACTCACAAGTTCAGTACTGAAAGTTACACTCCACTTTCAAAAACTGAAACAGTCAAGTTCACACACAAAACACACACTAATGAAATAGCATTGGCTGCTGTACACTAGAAAACTATTGCCCTACTGTTGGAAAGGTGGCTAAAAGTGGGGTCAGAATGCTCAAATGCACAGTATGGCCATTAAAAACCTCACTTCCGTTTAGGAGGGAGGAATATCCATTTTTCTAAAGCCAGCCAACAGATTTTACTAAACCCTTATGAAAAGAGAAGAACAGCCATGCAACCCTGCACCCTCTCTTTCAGCAATTCCTTCACTGCTCCTTCTTGTTTTCTTCTAAGCAACTGACAACTGTAAAGTTGCAGCAGGAACGAAGAGAGAGATTTCTTACTGAGACATGACAACTGATATTTTTGAGGCTAAGATACAGCCTAGGATTCCCTTCACTGGCACACAAAGAAAGCACACACATATTTATGCTATAACCCAGGATCTTCTTTCTCAGCTTCCTTTGAAGCAAAGTATGCATTAGCAAATAGGATGCTGGGGGGCATCTCAGCCCCCTTCCGCCTCTCTTCCCACCCCTCCACCCATGCCGTTAAAGCTCTGTCAAAGCACTTCACCATACATTGTACAAACTCCAGCGTTTTAGTTGGAAACTGACATTCTCACTGCAAGATCTGAAGTAGGGGCAGGGGAAGCAATATGCCAACTCCTTAAATAAAATAAATGGGATTGCAAAAGAGTGGGGGTTAAAAATGGGAGAGTGGGGGAAGAGAAGCAATGTATTGATCAGAATTAGGTCACGCCTCATCTAATATCTCCATTAATGTTCAAGAAGATGGAGTAAATGACATGTTAATGAAATTCACCTATGACCCAAAATGCAGAAGGATACATGAACAGCAGTGAGGAGCGAGAAAGGGCTTAGAAAAATTTAAAAACATGGGCAGAAAGTAAATTAAATGAGACATGGAAAAATGCAAGCCAATGTATTTGGGGAGGAAAAATTCAGATAGTAAGTGAGAAGAAGAAATCTTGAAAGAGCCCTGCTATGTAAGACTGAATATGTAAAAGAAATTTAGAAAGGGAAAGTGTAGGATGAATATCCAAAAAATATCCTAAGAGTGAAGTTGATTGAAGACTTCTATTTGGCTGGAGAATATAGTCTCCCAAAGAGGGTGGGAGAAACCCCAATACTAGGGACTTTTAAAAGTGGATTTGATAAAACATTCAGAAACATAGTATAGGGAACAATTCTTCACTGGGCCCAGGGAAATGGACTAGCTGACTAATTAGTCTCTCATTTCTATAGGCCAGATTCTGATTTCATTTTCACTGGCATTAATCAGGAGTAACTCTAGTGAAGTCAATGAGCTTGATTCTCCACTGAGTTGCACCAGTTTTATCCTGCTGCACTCATTCATGTGGAGAGTCAGACCCATTGGTGTTATATTAGTATATGAAAATAAAGACCTATGGTTCCATGTGAACCAGCTTGTCTTCATAACCAGCTTGCTGTTTAAAAATCCTTACAGGATATTTTCAGTGTGATTTAAAGAGCACTTTGCTTCTACTTATATTTTGTTGGGACAATGGATAAACAGCAGATTGAAGAATATGCAACACTTAATAACGTGTTATTATCACGACTATAAAGCCATGGGTGTATGATTCCTGTCTGTTGAAGGACACACCACGTTTCACTGATCACATTTTTTCTTGCACATTTATATGCAATAGACATTATTTTTGCTGTATTTTCCTGCCCTAAAAATACTAAAAAAACAAAACAAAAACAAAAACCAAGCAAACAAACAAAGCAACAACAAAATAAAGAAATAATTGTGTGAAACAGAAATAGATCTCAATGGTTTAATAGCAGGTGAAAAATTATAAGCAAGTGAAGCTTAAAGCCAGCTGGGAGGTGGATGATTTTACTTCAGGGCAGGTTCTGTGACAACAATATAAGCTCATCCTTGATGTTGTGTTTATGTCTCAATTCCCCAGAAATCCATCAATAATCTAATGAGAAGGCAATGCTATCATGCTCAAGTGACAACACCATTTTAGCATCAAATCTTTACAAATGATAGCGAACAGATAGTAGAAGCAAAACGTTAACTCTTTTGAGAGTTTCCCAAATGCCATTTCTAGAGAAGAAACTTACTAAACACAAGATGCATTGTTAAGTAGCTGTGATCCAAGTGAATTATATCCCTGCATTCCTGAGTGTGACATCAGAGTCTCAGGGCTTGTCTACACTACCGCTTAAGTCAATGTAACTTTCATCACTCAGAGTGTGAAAAAGCCACTCCCCTGAGTGACGCAAGTTACATCGACTTAAAGCGGTGTCCACACTGCACTATGTCAGTGGAAGATGCTCTCCAGCCAACATAGCTTCTGCCTCTCGTTGAGCTGGAGTAATTATGCCAATGGGAAAGCGCTCTCCTGTCTACATAGCTTGTCTTCACTAGATGTGCAGCTGCGCCAATGTAGTGCAGTAGTGTAGACTAGCCTTCAGTGAGTGTGGAAGTGAGAATGGGAATAGACATGGACAGGAGCTTTTGAAATGTCTGGGGAAAGTGCCTTCTATCTATCTCAATGCACTTCACAAATATTAATTAATTTCCCTTCAACACCAATATTGTCCTCACTCTACTGATGGCAAAACCAAAAAACCTCAATATCCACTGACTGGGAATAGAACCCAGGGATCTGGAATCCAACCTCAAGTGCAGTAACTTAATTACAAAACCACCATGGATCCATCTATAAAATGAAATGAATAGTTCCTTAATTTTTTTTAAAAGCCTTTTCTAATTTTATACTATTTCTCCAGTAATGGAACAAACTCTAGCTTCTCATAATACTCCCAGAATCCCTCTGTGATATTACAGCCCGATAAATCAAAATGGTTGGTTACTTATTCTTCAGTATATTTAATAGGATCACACTCAGAGTTTGGTCCTGCATCCCTCAGTGGGTCATTCCTCTGTAAATACAAGGAGACTGATATTTGCCTTCTCAGAGTTTTGTTGTTTTTTCTCTCTCCAGAGATGGGGAAGCATGGTTTGCACAGTAATAGCAGGACTTTCAGACTTCACATCTGTAGCGGGATCCATCTGCATAATCCCTGCATAATCTGTCCAGAGCCCTTGTTGCTATTATTTGTATTGTAGCCCTGCCCAGAGGCACCAATCAGGATTGAGGCCCAGCTGTTCTAGGGACTCTACACACACAGTAATACACATTCCCTGTCCCAAACACCTTTCAGTGATACCACTTCTTCTGCTTCCCCACTACCCCTAAACCATGGTATGCTACAAACTTTCTGGATACTCCATCTGAACCTTAGCTACCTTGTCCATATGCCCCTGAGATGGTCAGGTGCTATTTTAAGCCCAATGTCGTTACCAGTGATATTAATATAATATCATCTTTACATTATTAAAGTAAAATGAATTTTTAAAGTCTGATTTATCTTTTCATTTATGTTGTTTGCCTTTTGCAATTTTCTCAACCCAGATTACTCAGGATCACTTTGTTTATTAGATGTTCAGTTTAACTAGATGGTCAGTTTCCTTTTTAGGTTCCCCTGAACTAGTCCAGTGCGGTAAGTTTGGGGACGTAAAGACGGCAGGGAATGCAAGACACACACTCTATGGGTCTGAGTTTTACAGTAGTTTATTATTTTAGAACACTTAAACTCTGCCCCAAATTTGCTTTGAGCATGTCCCTTTAAATTACATTATAAGAACAGAGCATGAAAATTTCCAAAAACCATCTGGTTGTTTTGTAAGATTTGTTCCAAGCAAACCCTATCGGGTTGACAAGCAACAAGCTGTTAATAATATGGCTCAAATGGAAAACAACAGCATAATACATCAGAACATGGCTCTCAACATGCTAACATCCAAATGGTGACACTGGATTTTTAAATACATGGCAAAGATCTCAGATAAATGACATAAAAATAAAAAAAACCAGCAGAGACAAAAGCTTCAAATGAAGCTTCATTTCCTTAAGATGTCTAAAGTTTTCCAGAAGCAGTCTCAAGTTCAACAGTTCTGATGCCAAAAACTGACAGTAATAATAAACAGTGAGATAACAGCAGATTTAAGTGAGACTGGGGAATTTGGCTCTAAAATGAGTGATGTACCCTGTAATGAGTTTACAGTCGAGAGGTAAACCTCAGTCTACATGAACATTTCAGCTGAGGAATAAACACAGATCTTTCCTTCTTATTAACCTCTCCTTTGTTTTTGCCACAGGGCTTACTTGTCAGGAAGATGTGAACGAATGTAAAGAGAATCTTTGTTTTCCTGGAGTGTCTTGCATAAACACCTTTGGATCTTATATATGTGAAACTTGCCCCAGTGGAATGGAGGGGGATGGTAAATCTTGCAGATGTAAGTGTTTTGCATGATTTACTTATATAGACAGACAAAAAATTAGGGCCCAATTCTGTTCACACCGAAGTTATTGGGAGTCTTGCCACTCACTTTAATGGGAGTAAGGTCAGGCCTTTCAATACACAGATGAGGCTACTATTATATTACCAATTTGACTATTCTCATATTGGGCTCTGTTAGCTGTGGGTTTTTCTGGTGTTTGAAATCTTTGTTTTAATGTACAGCCCTACTGCATATAAATGATTATTTTCCAAGTACTGTCTGTGTAATCTGCCTACCTATTGCCATAGAATTTGGTCCATGGATCTGAGTAAGTGTGGATCCCTCCCGCCTCCTCTAGCCTATTCCACAACAGTTTCCTCCATTGGAGCCATGTTGGGATGAAAGCAGAGCCCTCTCTATGGTGCACATAGGTTGTGGAGTCATCTATAAAAGATTGCTCTGTTCCCATACTAAGGGGTAGTGTGGAGCTTAAGTGGCGAGAAGGCACTTGTGCAAGCCCTTTGCACATAAGTGAATTTTACCTGTATGTCTGCTGAGTGTTTGCATTACTGGATGTGTGGGGGTGGGTAGTAGAAGAGAGGGAGGTGACAGCCCTGGGGTGAAAGTGTGGGGGCTGGGCAGTAGCAGGGAGATTGAGGAGAGCCTTTGTTAGGGGGTTAGTTGTGTGGGAGGGGGACAGTGGGAGGGCAGAAAGAGCCCAGGTGTAAAGATTGGCATAGGAGCTTGAGGCTGGATTGTGGTAGCCTTTGTGGTATAGTGTGTGTTTTCTCTCAGTGGGCCTTTCTCCCTGCAAAAGATGGGCAACAGCAATTTTCCTTCCCACACTCCGCCCCAAAGTTTTGTCAACATTATTGTACCACAGTAGAAAATCCAGCTTTCAAAAAATGTATTTACGAAACATAACTTTGGGTGGAGAAGGTGGTGGTGGGGAGATGCAGGTGCGACACCGCTGACTGCTACATCCAGGCTTCATATGGCTCATAAGTATGCTGATTAAGCACTTGTGTTCAAGGCCCCAATTAAAGCAGCCTTGCACCAGCTAGAACATTCTCCTAGAAACAATTAAGCCTTCTGTGGACCAGTGGAGTACACTGGGCTCCCCCACTGCCCCCTTGCGCACTGGAAAGCCACAGCTCTTAGCTGGGCATACAACCAGGACAAGGAGAGGTGTTATAGAAACTCAGGATTCCCCATGTTGGAAAATCCTCATCAGCCTCTTAAGGTCACTTTGTGCACCTCCAGTGGTGCAAAGGGACCCTCCCAGGTGCAAAGAATCTGATCTACTCTCTCTCTCTCTCTCTCTACTTTTTCCATTTGTGCATTATGGCAGGGCGCTGTTGGGGAAGCCTCAATCAGCTCCTGCCACTACAGCCCCAATAAAAAGAATATTTTGGGGGGAAAACAAATCAACAATTGAAGTTCATTTGTAAGTGTTTCCAAAAATTTCAAGCGGTATGAGACTGACTTGCCAAGACGTCTACTCTTTCTTTTGTTGATTATGAAAGAAAGCTGCTGGGTATTTCTGTATGTGAAAAACTGGCCTATAATAGAGGAATGTTGAAATCAATGAGCTGTATTGTCAGGCTTATTGACTGTTCCTTCAGTGAAATTTACACTTTTCTCAGATACAAATGTTTGCTATACTCTATTACTCAGTCAATTTGAGTCATTCCAATGCTGCTGCTATGTCTGGTTTTCTTTTTTGTGTTTTTGGTGTTAATTTGATTAACAGTGTGAGGGGGAAGAAATTACATTAAAAAACAAAGCTTTTTACAGTTTACATTTAAAAACCTTGGAACAAAAAAAATAGGTGTTCATTTGCATTCTCATTCAGTTCTTCCGGTCATGTGACAATTTTAAAGACTCAGAGGCACTTTCCTCTAGCACGGAGCAAGGAGCTTTATTGGAATAATGAAAACATATTATCTCTGTCTCTGCTTCACTGTAGAGTCTCTGCTTAAAACTTCACATAGCTCTTCCAGGCTTCCATTTATAGATTGAGCGTGCGCACACACACACTTCCCTGATCAAGCTAGCTAATATGAATCCAGATGGACTTTACCATCCCTAACTCATTCAGGTGGTTTCCCTAATGTGTTCAGGAAATTAATATTTTTAAAAGTCTCTAATGATCGGTCCTTTCATTTTACATCCCTGTGCACTGAGTACAGGAGTGTCCAATGTGTGCAAATGTTGAATCAGCCCACAGACTTCTACAACATAGCTTGCAGCTGTCCTTGTTTTCATATAGAAGTGTGGGCCAGAGAGATTACACATTACACACTGGGACTTGTGGACCCCTTGCCAGCTACATCTCTACAGAAGACCACTATGCATATTGGGTGTTTTTCTCATTTAAGCAAACTTTAGGTAATTTGGGCTTAGTATATATTTTCTTATAATTTTTGTACTGAAGTCCTGATGACTTTCAGCAGCTGACTCATCTGCTTTGCTTGCATTTGTTTTATGGTTGGCTTCCAGGATAAACAAATGTGGGGGTTATTTGATTTGCTATTACTGTTGTTTTTTATCATCAATCACAGCTAAGCTCTAACACCTTGCTTCCCTGACCTCCATACTTTTCTATCACAGCTGAGGCCACTGCTGACATTACAAAAGATTTCATTACTGATAATAATAATGCCAAAGGTGAATTGAACAAGATAGAGGGTGAATGGCCAATGCAACCCTTAGAGGCAAAGAAAGCTCCTGCAATTAAGAGTGCTAACGGTAGTGACACACATGGTAAGTATGTAATGTTATGCTATGACATGACATTTCTTTCCAGATTTGCAGTTTATGTACCAAGAATTCATACATTTTACATCTATAATCACAAATAACTGTTTCCAGCACATCACAATAGGACAGATCCAAATGCAAAAAAAACAGAGAACACAGAAATTTTGCATTATTGCTATAAAATGTGACATAGGTATGGGAACTATTAGTGTGGATAAGATTCATGATGGATCTTTTGATTTGGTCGCCAAACCAAAACACACTAAAAATAAAAAGCAAAACATTTTGTTCAACCCAAAACAATTTTTCACCCTTTTTTCATTTAACTTAGCTCTCTGAGCTTTCTTTTTTTTTCTTTTAAGAAATCTAGCTAAATTTCACAATGAAATGTTGTTTCTATATGTAAAGTTGAAATGTTTCATTTTAAAAACATCAAAACACTTAGACTTAAAAAAAAAATTCCTGAGGAAACCATTCACCAAATTCAACCCAAGTTTGAGAATAGTTTTGGTTGACTCAAAACTGTATTTTTCAGTGAATAAACTATTCATCCAAACAACTTTCTTCAGCTCTAGATGGGTTAGCACTGAAATCTCTATTCACGCCTATCTGTGAGGGCCTCCACTTTCGCTGGCATAAAAAATAGACAAGGGACTGACGTCTAATAGGAAGTTACCCTAGTCACGGTTCTGCCAGCAGTGTTCTGAAGTCCATGTCCAGCCCTGGAGTTAAGCCGGAGCTTCAGTTGTGCAATAAATATGGACTCAAGGCATATATTAAGAATCTATTGTGGATTTGTTTTTGCCAGAGCCTATAATCGGAGGGGGGATATACATCTCCCAAAATCTTTGTGCCTTCAGCAGATATAATGCCACCAGGAGCAGCAAATGTACACTACAATGCACACTGCTCCACCCTTAACTGCTCCTTCACTCCCCTTATGCTGGCATGAATCTGCAGTCTGGGCCACACCTCTTTGGGATTTATAATACACACAAGAGGCAGAAAGATGAGGACTGTGACTGGCTGTTATTCAGGGGTTCATGTGGGGGAACTGTTTTGTGCCTCTTACTCTTTTGTGTAGCTATACAGGGGTAGCCACTATCCAAATAAGTTTACACATTGCGTTAAAACCACATAAATCCATAAATATTTCAGTTTACTTTATACTAGTTCTTTTGCAACCAATATGCAAAATTAACACTGAAAATATTTGAGTGTCATGATCTATTCTAGACCCCACTGTAGACACTTTAAAAAGAAATACAACCACTATTCAGACTTTATATATCCTTTGTTATCTCTGTTCTAGGCCAGATAACTACATATTGCCAGGTAACATTTACTATTATTTAACTGTGTAGAAAATTAAATTAATTAAGAGAGTCTTGTGTCACATAACGTCGGACTTTCCTGGTCAATTTCTAGATCAAAACCATATGTACTCTACAATATATTTCTAAAAGATAATGTACATGTATGGCAAGGTTTGCCAAATACATTCCAATGATTTTTAACATATGGGATATCTGAATAATGCAGTTTCTCACCATGTTAATCTTTCACTTATGCTGAAAATTACAATTTCTATTCTGTGCATGATAAATGCCAAGCAACTCTGAGTAATAAACTTTAAAACACGTAATTAGAGGACTAATAAATCTTACTTTGATAAGAAACAGCTGTTCTGATACGTTGTGCCTTCAGGACATTCCTATGTTTGGCACAAGATTTGGGGAACATTCTATACTATGTTAATTATATTTTAAAAGAATAAAAGTAGCATAAAGCCTTGGCTGGGCTTATATAGTCACTGTTTCACTTTTAATAAAGATTAAATTTAATAAAGAAAAGTTCTTTTAGGTGGCAGAGCTGCTGTACGACCTATTACTACCTGTGCCAATAGCCCATGCTTCCCTGGAGTCTTATGTGTTGATCGTAAACCTCCTGATATTGGGTACATTTGTGGTCGGTGTCCATCAGGCTTTGTTGGAAATGGACGAATCTGTACACAAACTCCTAGACCAGGTACTTTTTATCTTTGGGGTTTTAAAAATGTTTTTTTGGGGTAAGGTTATGAGAAAATGTAAGCTGTGGTGGTGTAATACTATGATATACTGTATCTCTTTTTTGCATATAATGCTCAATCAGTCAAAACTTTTGAACAATAATTGGCAGAGTTGCTAGAAAAGTCTCACAGTCAGAAATACTTGACTCTTTTTGAGTGGAGATAACCCAGACTCACCAGGCTATCTGCAACAGGAACAGTTTTGTGGTGAAGGACTTCATGGGTGCCATGGTAAAGAAGAATCACCCCACCTTTATTTCTAACACAGTGCCGCAAGCATAAAATTTGTGCTATTATCAGTCAGAGCAGCATGTGATTTGTGCCAATAGGACCCTCCTTCCTTCCTGTTCATTGGTTACAAGACATGCATATGCCAAGGTGACCTGTAAGGGAGGAGATAAGCAAGGAGGCGTGTAAAGGCAACTGTATCAATAGCCGAGGACAAAAGATAATTGAATTGTCTAAACAACCTTTCAATTGTGTGTTCCATAAGCTGAACAGTTTTCTTCCTTGGGGAGTTCTGAAACTCAGTTGATCTCGGAGGGTGGGTCATTTGAAGAGGTTCTCTGCTGTGATGGAAGCAAAGATGGACCCTAACCTCAAACAGGAGAAAAAATAGTGCATGTGACCTCACAAGCAGTTCAACCTACCAACCATCCATCATCAGATCTTGCTTTCTAATCTTAATGAAATTTACAAAATCCTCTCTAATCTCTAAGAACAGTCAGGATAGTTTTTCCTTTCGTATTGCTTCCTGCCCAGCATGAGTTTAAAGAACTCATATATTATTGGGGATTTTTTTAAATTGTGTTAAGTCTTCAAATTGGACTCTCCTGATTTTCAAGCTACCCTTCAAGCCTTATTCTGGGAAACCACTACCATTTCTGTTACAAATCAATGGGCATGCCTTGTGTGATATTTTAGTGAACATTGTCAAGGAGGAAGCAAATTTGCCAATTACTGTAGGCATCATCCAACCACTTTGAACTGCATATTGATTGCAGCCAGTTTTCTGAATTTATAGGTAACAAGAACAAAACCAAACATCTTTCCTCTTTTCTAGCAATGAGTATGTAAGTATGGCGGTATGTTACTAAGTTTCTCAGAGTCACAAAGTCAGGTATTGATTGTTCTATAACTTGATGAGGCCCTGAATGCAGATGAGCAAAAAAATAAATACTTGTGCATATAAAATAAACTAACCTTTGCATTGTTGCACAGAGCTGCACCTTGCTGTGCTAATGAAATGTTAGGATACATAGTCTATGCCCTTACGGTCATTCAAATGCCATTGCATAGGACATACATTCTACAGTCTAGGTATTGTATTGATATTGGTACAAGATATTGATAGGGCAAATCAGATATGCTTCTTGCATTGTACTTATAGAATTACTAATTGAAGAACTTGTATGTCTTCTGAAATGAAAACTTATCAAGGAGGTACAGTTTATTATGATTCATGCATGGAATTCACAGCTCCAAGGAAGATTAATTCTAAAACTAAAACGCTTCTTTTAAAAGCAATTTTTATGTCAGAGATTGAATAATCCTGGGGAAAAAAACTTCAGGATTCTGTGGAAAATAGGATCACCCGGAGTATTTGGGGGGGGGAATAGAAAGGGGTTGCAAGATGATTCCTTGGATACATCCAAACTTTAAACTGGCCCGTTTTATGTGAACCATTTGTGAGAGTCTTTACTTCTCTCTTCAGCCTCCTGCTCCAGAAGAGGAGCCCACTTGCTTGTTCCTTTCCATTAGCAGTCAGAATATCTTTTAAAATGTTGACCTACAGTTCTAGCCTTTTTCATTACAACTAGGCATTTATGTCAAAGTGGCCTGATTTTTCAAAGATTGTGCTAGTCTCAACTCCCATTGAATTCCATGAGAGCTGTGAGTGCTCAGCGATTTGTTCATAATTCCAGGGATTTCACAGAGTTGTGTATATTTCTCGTGTGCGTTGGATAAGGGTAAATATGTTTGCTTTTGCAGACCACGTGAACCACTACTTCATTCCTTTGTATTTTTGTTGTATCATTTATCTAGATTTTATTTTCAACCCAAGTGCCCTTGTATAGCTCTACAAACATGTATATTTCAAGGTAAGAAGAAAGCAGTTTGCTTTAGTATAGGGGGGGGGAAGGAAATAGCTACAGCAGCGCAGCTGAGGATAACAAACCTCAAACAATTAGTTTGTATTTGTGTCTAAATTTATATCCGGAATGCGAAGCTTAACTTTCTTGCGCAAATGCTCAGTGGTTTAAGCAGATGTACCATATAGTACTTGATGTTTAAAAGATACGAAAGCTTTCAATTACATTTATGTACATTTATGGATTATGATTATTATGAAATCCCCGTTTGAATAACAGCTTTTCCTCCTTGTAACTAGTGCCATCATTCATTCAGCAAAACATACAGAATCCTCTCCGAGTTGCTAAAGCGCTTGAGGAGGTATTGAGATTTTGTACCAGTTGTTTCCAGTGCCAGAAATTTTAATCTAAAGCTCTTTTTGCTAATTCCCATTTACATCTTTTGCTGGACAGTTTTGACTTGTATTATATTCAATTGTCATGATTTAAGGATTAAGGGATAAATATGTTTTGATACAGAAATTGCAAAATTGCCCATCTTTACTAAAATGCCTTTGTACATTAGCTGAGGCGAAAAGATGCTATTTCATGCCTTCAGAAAATTGTGTCTTAAAACAGTCTCTGATGAGAAGACACACATTCATGTCTTTCCATTGTGATTGATAAATACCAAAGTGCCATTTACTGACCACTGATTTGTGGTAGGAGTTAATCTACTGATGTACTCAAATTACAGTTAATCCCTTGATGCCACAGATCAGTTTCTGAGCTGAATGCAGGCCTAAATCTGCTCTCACTCGCACATTTTTATAATGGTTTACACCTTTAGTTTTTATATGTCATTTACACCTACTAGATTTCAAGGCAGTAATTCTTGATTTATATCATTTATAGACAGTCATGCCCTGTCTCAGAAATTGTATGAGATTTCATGCACTTGGCAAAGTTTATTGCTTTTTTAAAAAAGGAATCTCTGTTTGCTGTTTTTAGGCAAAAAACAAAACAAGCCCCTATTTGCCCCCCAAATAAACAAACAAATTGGTAACCTAGGATTTTTTATTTAGTAGTAGTATCAATATTCCCTTTTTTTGTTTGTTTGTTTTTTTGTTTGCTAGCAGTGTGATGAAAAGGAAAGCCTAAGGCATTTAGTCCCATTCAGATTTCACTGCTGCTAGTCACCGCTTTCTGCTTTGGATAAAATATCTATCACTCCTTTGGTTGGGAGAGGGAGACATATTAAATGAAAACATATAGTATCACAGTCATATTACTGGCATTCTTGGCTTCACAACTAGGACAGCTGACATGTCCTAATGTGAGGTAGTGGTGGCACTACTGGTACTGGGGGAAATTGTGTCATGGTGATTTAGTGACCTGCTCAAAATCATACAGCATAATGAGTGAGAAAACTGGGATTAGAATTCTGAAATCCCAGCTGCCTGTGCCATGCTCCAGCCTTTAGACCCGTTGCACATTATGCTTAGGGTTTACCGTTTTGCTAAATTCAACCCATAGGACAAATTTATGCACCGCAATCTTTTGGATTGTGTTGACACATCATAAGGGAATAGGACAACATGGTAACAGAAGCATTGTAACATTGCATCAAAAACGTCACAGTAGGATGGAGTTTAATGGAAATGATTTTGAAGGACTCACACAGCATTCAGTGTGGGATGCAGGATAATCCCAACAGTATCAAGATGATTCTGGAATTGTTGGGGGTGGGCAGCAATTCTGTGCTATCAATGCGCATCTATCAGTTGTTACGAAAGGGAAAGATCTGATAGCGTTTCCATTTTTCTCCTTCTTAGTAATACTCACTAAAATACTAGCTATTTCCAGAGGACTATCAAAAGAAGCTTCTATAGTATATTCTATGACCCAGATATAACACCCTAAAGTAGACACAGTGGGAAGAATATGTTTAGATAATTAAATTTAAAAGAAAAATGGTTTCCAGCTTTGCCTATCCATATACTGTATCAGTTAAGTGCTTCCAGTCCAGATGATATATTTTGCAAATGATGTAACTCAGCAATAGGAGACCAATGAAGCCCAAGTCATAAAACCACCAGGGAAAGGACAAAGCTATATGCCATGAATAATATTTACATTCAATCAGAACATCAAGTATAGATTACATTCCTTTCCTACCAAGACCGTGCCATTTTTTTGCTTAAGTAATCACAGTGCCATCATGATTCTTTTAAGAGGTAATAACAACAACCCAGCCTCCAAACAAATAATCTATCGAGGGCAGAGGCCCTGTAGTTTGTTACAGTGACAGAACTGAGAGCCAGATTATTTCCCTTTTTACATTTTCATGCCCCTTTAATCATATAGTAGTAATATCATGCAGCTTTTTAAAGGGAAAAGTTCCTGTTTTCATAAATATGGTAGAGTTGCAGTTTTGTTAAAGACGCTTAAAATTACAGATAATTCATATTGGGCCCTATTGCAGTCAAACAGGAGTTTTGCTATTAAAGAAGTAAGAGCAGCACAGGAATTGTGAAAGAGAAAAGTTATAAACGTTATAAAGATGGGTAGGGCTTAATGTGAAATACCTAGCTTCTCTGGAACCACAGTATGTTAGCAGGGGCAAATTAGGCCTTCACTTCCAAGGTTTACATTGGCTTCCATGCAGCTTACTGTGGGTGAGATTTTTTAGAATGAAACCCTAAAAATCAATGTCCTGTCTGCTATTATTATCACAAGGCATTTTTCATTAGGACAGGGGTTTGCCCCACTACCCTTAACCAAAGTTACTAAAGGCCAGGCTGTGAATGCCCACTCACACTGGTGAGCAGTTATTCACAAGAGTAGTTCCATTAACTTCAGTGGATCTACTCACGGAGAGACATAATATTCAATGCAGACAAATGCATCAGAATCTGGAATAAATCAGTACATTTCTGTAGACAGATTTACTATATTTTAATAGTGATATGATTACTATATGCAGCTTACAAAACACTATTGGATCTTTGTGGATGAAAGGAGATATATGCATATAAATTATTATGAGGGGAATTTCAATTATTAGAGTGTTGGGGATTTTTTAAAATTATTTAGGAGACAGTGAGGGTGTAAGAGACTCTCAGAAGCGCTCACTGAGAAACATCCTCCGAGCCTACTGCTCTATAGTGTGACTGCTGACAAATCACTTAGAATCTAGACTATTTAAGAGTAACCATCTAAGTAAGACATTCTATTTACTGAATTACTGTATTTATTTGTATGGTCTTAGAAACCTAATATTTGACACATCAAATCCAACTATTGGTTCACTAAGTTTGAGGTCCTTCCTTCAGCAGTGACCAACACATAATGCTTCAAAGGAAAGGCGAAAACTCCCCATTATGCCTGATCAATTTTTTCTCTCCACATTTATCTAAAAACAGAACCAGAGAGATGTAACTTGGCTCCCATTTGTCTGTCATTTTGGTATCAAATCTCCAAGAGGCCCCAACTTGTTTCACCATGGAAATTCCTGCAGCTTTAAAAATAATAAAATCCTTGATATCCTCCCAGAGCCTAAGAAGAGAAAGGATTAAATGTAATACAACTACTATTTGAAGTGCACCTGGAAGATGGACTTTCTTGCCCATCTTATTATTACCTTTTCAAGTAGAAAAATATAAACACTTTCTTAAAAGGATGATCTCAGAATATAATATGTCAAAGTCAGGGATGCTGTCAGTAGGTTTCTAAAGGCAGAAGTAGCTTTTACAATAAAGTGTATGTTTAATATAATAGTGAATTATAGCTACATGTCCCTGTTTGAAAAATCCTTGCAGTTGGGAAAAGATGCTGTTTAGATATATGGCCAACTTCAAATTCAGCACTAATGTTATCAGTTATTTATATCTTTCTCAAATGGGATTTAGGGTTGTCTGGCACCAGGTTTGGATCCGAAATCTGTAGTATTTCTTTCAGTACAGCAAATTGGTAAGCTGTTGCTAAGAGTTAATATGCTAACACTGTCCATAAGTAAAAATGTCTTGTGCTGCATTTGCTTAACCTGTTACCAACTAATTTTAACTAAAAATTCCATAAATGTTTCAGTATGTACTCAGACAAGCTATTATCTAAAATGTTCTTTTTTTAAAGATAGTTGTCCAGACTTATTCAATTGAAGATGATTGTGAAATGTTGGGAAATTATATAAAGGAAAGATCTCACTGAGAGCATTTAGATGTGCTTATGTGATATTAAAAGACAATCATTATTAGTTTTCAACAAGACAAAGTTCAGATAATTTCTGGGCTTTCATATGTAAAGTAACTCATTTCTATGTATTTACCACTGAAAACAATGTAATTGTAATTTTAGGCCATTTACTACTTGAATTAAGTGAAAGGAGAACTTCAGTAAAATATTCAAATTTAAACCATTTTTCCTTTGAAGAAACATTATGAATTTCCTGTATACCCTGCTATTAAAGTTCTGAGGCAGTCTGTATGGAAATAGACAGGGACACTGCAGACAGGATCCGGGTTGATCTAAGCCACTAAGAATTTATATCAACCTGTCTAAGCCAAGAGAAAGAGTTTGAAGGCCCATGAGGCATCAGATAAGAGTGCCATTTTTATTAATATTTCAGACACTCATGATATCAAGCAGAAATAGAATATATTGCAAACTCCAGAATACAAAATACAATTTTGTTTTTTATACAGTCTCTCCTGGAAACTCTATCCTGACATTCTTCACATAGTTGCTAAAGTAACACAATTAGAGAGTTAAATAATAAATAGCAGACATTATATGTTGAGATTTGAAATGTGATAAAGCAGAGAGAGATACAGGACAATCTGTTCCAGGAACTGCAGAAGAAAAGACTCTTATCCCAACAGTAGCAAGGTACATAGAGAGAAGGCTAATAACAAAGGAGCAGAGAAAGAGAAGGTCTCTGCGAGAGTGGCTGGAGCATATCCAAGGAGAGTTTTGAAATCAAAGAATACATCTTTAAACTGGATCTTGAAATAAACCAGGAAAGAAACCAGTAGAGCTGTTTGTGGAGGAGAGGGAAAAAGTTACATATCCAACCAGACTAAAATATGTGGTAAATGAGTGACAGACAAACATTGCAGGGTTCAGAGGTTTGGTTTGAGAAATATATCTATATCTCTCTGGTCGGGAATTATAACTGGAAAAAAGCTTTTAATATTTCTTATACTGATTTTCATCAGAAATTTAATCTGTAAAGACCCAACCTGTGGCTGAAAACTTAGAAATTTAAAAAAAAACAAAAAACTTCTGAGTCTTAAATAAAGGGAAAAACTAAATTATGTGTCTTTAAGGCCCACTTCTTCTGCAAAGTTTTGTGTGTGTGTTGACATCCTCCTTGACACTCCCTCTTCATCTTGTTTGCCAACCACAGAATGACAAGGTCTTTTCTCTGAAGAGTTAACTATCAAACTCCAACAAGTATGATGCATGGGAAAATAGATCAGATACAAAGTTATATTAATGGCACTATATAAATAATTAGTAAAAAATGTTCCATTCATAATTTTGGCTACCTCAGTAGAGTTTAACTCATAGGGCCTTACCCTCCTCTAGCTTATGCAGGCATAAAATGGGAGCAACTCCAAGGAAGTAAATGAAGCAACACTAGTGTGAAATGGGTATAAATTCGAGCAGCATCTGGCCCCTAATTTGTCTGCCTTACTATGTTCCCTGAGTTCCAGAATTGTGCTTTCTGTTGCATATTTTTTGCTCTATATTGTCTTTTTCATAATGAAGTGGTTAGAAATAAGGTGACTATTTCTAAGGTATTGTTTTGAGACTCCTTGAGTGTTAAAGGGATTAGTGAGAATTAAATTCCATTCCCTCTCATATCAAACAGTTGCAAAAAAATTTCTCCAACCTTCATTCAGTATCTTCATTGATGTGCTTGCGTTAAATGACTTAAGCGCTCAAATTCTTAGATCTCATTTTATTTAAGTGCATCAATAAATGGATTAAAATGTCAAAGAGTCCCATTGAAAATCCTATAAATATACTGAACTGTGCATTATGGGAGATAAATAAGGCCATTAATATAACATGAGTAAATAGATTGTCTCCTCATAACATAACCTTTCTCTTATAAAATAACACAAGATTTCAGCATTACTCACTTTGCAATGTTTAAGTATTCAGCCTCCATCCCAATTTTCTTCTGATATAAGTTCTAGAAATAGCATTAGTACATTTGCTGAGCAGCCGTGATGTACCAGACTCTGCTGAGCAATCATCCCAGGGGGAGGAGATAGCACATTGCTCTCAAAATTAGGCCTAGCCGGAAAATGACTATTCCTTTTCACCAAAAATGTTGAGGTTTCAAAATCTGTTTTCATTCCAATGTGGATTGAAAATGAAATCTTTAGACATTTTTTGTGGACAGAAAAAAAAGTCTATGCGAGACCCTCACTCTAGAACAGCCAGGGGTTAGGGACACGGTCCTGGAGTCTGGGAGGCCCACATTTGAGTCTTTGCTCATTCTAATTCAGAGCAGGAACTTGACCCTGGGTCTCCCACATCTCAGGTAAGTGCCCTAATCTACAGTCAGTCTTTTGGAGATGAATAATTAACTACTCGGGACCAGAGGGAGAGACTAAGGCTACAGCTTAGTAGATAGCCCACTTTTGGGGGGTCAGGCCAGGTGGGAACTTGAACCTAGGTCTCCCTCCCTAGGTCAGCCTAGGTGAGTGGCCGAACCTCCAGGCCATTTCTTTAAAACCCTTGGTTTTGATGGGAAAAAAACTTTAGTCAAAATTTTTTGACCAATTCTGGTCAAAATAACTCCTTTGGCAAATTAATGGAGAAATCTGGATGGAGGGAAAGCTGCAAAAACCCAAAGGTCCTTAAAAAAGGAGTGGGGAAAAGTCAGTGGAAAAGGAGGAATATTAGAGTATTCTTTCTTTGTCACTCAGCACCCCCTACAGGATCAGGCCCAACAGTTAATAATGCCAATACTGGGGCAAAATGGCTGTATTCCCAAATTAAATGAAGTCCAGTATAAACAGCTATAGTATCTCATCTTTCAATATCTACCTGTCTGTCCAGTCACTATGGTATCAAGTTGCTAGTATGTGCCTCACTATGACTAAGCCCCTTTGTTTTCAGTTTAAACTGTTTTTTCCTGAAAAACATCCTGGGTTTTACAAAAAAGTATTATTCTTTTTTTTCTGATTTTCACTCTACTTTTGTATCATTCAAATATATTAAAAATAACTTGTTTTATTAGGAAAATACAAAACATTGCATGAGCTGTATGTATTATGATAATCCATTAGTCTGTATGTACATGCAAAGCTGCCTGTTGAAGTAAGGCTATGTATAAGTCTAGAAGATAAACACAATAAACAAACAAGCACGCAACAAGTTCTGAAGTGTGTGCTCATCTGAATGTACTGATGAATCTCACACGCAACATGTACACATTTCAAACTGCTAGCAGATAATGGTTTAAAGATCTGACACACTAAAATTGAAAGAAAATGAAAATCTGTATTAGAACACATGGAAGTATTCCAAAAAAATTTTTATAAAAAGCAAAAGTAGGATAGAGTGTACGTGCTGCAAATGGAGTGTACGTGCTGCAAATGGTATGGACCCATTATTAAATGTAAATATTTATGGGCTAATAGTTCTAAGTCTACAACAGTAAATTGTTGAGTTTTCAGCCAACTGAAAAGTTTTATTTGGAGATTAGAGATCTATTGTTTTCTTAAACTCAAAGGTGGCATGCTTTGAGTTCTGTTTTAGTTCTGCAGCAAACCACATTGAATTCCGTTCATCAAAGCATTACTCTATTGAATACTTTTTTTCCCTGTTCTTCCATCCACCAAAATAAACCCAGATATTTACCCAGAAAAATTATTAATAGGTTTTTTTCCACTGATTTTCACCTGATTTTGTTGTTGCAGTAATAAACACTGATAAATTCCCAGGAAAAATTAAATAAAATAAAAACCAAAAACGAAGGGCCCTAACTATGGCCCAAATATTGTGTCTGTTTGTGCAGGTACATTAGGGCCAAAAGCAGTGGAAGGGGAGCATTTCTGTCCCCCACCTCCCCAAACAAAAATGCCCCAAGAGGCAGAGAACCCATGCAATGGATTTTACATGACCCTGAATGCTACAATGATAACCTTCTTCTGGCCCGTCACACCATGGACGGGCCTATAATTTTCTGTCCTCACCAGCTATTGTCTCATATATGTGATCCTGTTAAGAAAGGTCCATTCAGGACATTGTTGGCTCATTTAATTGCCTCTCTGCTAGGTTTCTGGGGTGAACCGTGGGTGAAATCCTGTCTCTGCTGAAATCACAGAATAGCAAAACTCATAAGGTCTGTCTACACAGTCCATGGAAGCAAGACTCTCAGCCCAGGTTGACAGACAGGGGTTTGCACTAATGTTCTAGAAATAGCTGTCTACTGTGTAGACAGCACTTTGAAGTTGTGACCTTGGCTCTGAAGCCCACTTCCCTCCCTAGACTTCAAAGCCAGAGTGCAACTTCAAAGGGCCATTTGCACAGATATTTTCATAGCGCTAGCGCAAACCCCTCTAATCCAAGTCTGTCGACCCAAACTAGGAGGCTGGCTTGCACAGGCCATGTAGACATACCCATGTTGACTTTAACGGAGACATGATTTCATCCCCTTGTCTGTGCTGGAAGGTATTTAAATAGCACTGGAGATTCCACTATATCCAGAGTTTTGAGCTGCCTACTGTATCCCTTCGCTTACCTACATGTTTACCACACATGCCTCTCTGAGCTCTCCATTTCTGCCTGCTCCACAACATGATTCTATCTCAGTGTTATGTCCAGTCGTCCCCCCTTCCTTATAAAATAAAGCAATTCTAATATAAATACTTGAGTGTGAGTTTAAAATTTGCTATTCAGGATTGTGAGCAGTCAAGCATGCGATATTTCTCTTTAAAGGTTTGTGAATAAAATTCAATCACTTAAATGTTCACAGAAAATGAACCTGGAGGAGGGGGGAAATACAAGCCTAGATGAAGCAGATTCATTTTTTAAATTTGAGAGAATGCTGTACTCTGAATACACAGATACTAACGTCAGAGTTGGCTGGAGATCCCAGTTTTTCCTTTGCAAATGCTTTGTGGCAGAGCTGTGCTATTTGCTATTTCCTATGCACAAAACAAATTTGCATTGCAAAGTTCTGTAGAATTGCGTATGTAGCGCTGCAGATGTTCTGAGAGATGTGGCCACATTTATCAAACAAAACACTTAAACACTAAAATGGAGAATGGAACGGTTGTAAAAAGAAAGCAGTTGGAGGATGTTGACGCCTTAGAATATGCATTATTGTTCATGATTCCATGCAAGGCACTGGGGAAGACAATTTACAGAGGCAGCCTAACACCAACATCACCATATAAGGCAACAGAAACTTTTCTATGAGGATAAGCTATGCCTCTAGGGAAAGTGAACCAGATGTCCACTCTTTTGTTTTGTTGTAAATAAATTAGTGAGTGAACTTAATGATCACAGAAGTGATGGACTGATAACATTGATTTCAATGAGGCATAGTGTGGGCAGGCTTCCACTCATATGTCTGCCACTGCATCTCTTTTACTACTTGTAAATTCCATCCCTGGGCACCACTTAGGCCCAGAATGCCAGTTCATCCAAAATCCATTTTATGATGTGGGAAAACAGCTACAAGGATGAGACCAAACTCGTTTTAAAAGACAATGTAAACGTGTTTTTTTTAAATAAGGCTAATATTAATACCTCTCTATTTTCATATTTTTAAAAGTGGTGATCGATTAAAAAAGAAGCAGCTCATGGTAACTATGCTTTAAATTAGTGCTAAGAGTTCATTTTTTATTGCACAGTGTTTAACTTTCCACCTTTGACATAAACAGTAGAAAGAGAATCTGAATCCCCAAACAGAAACTATTATCTAAACTTACATTCCCATCTCAAACGTAATTGAGGATGTGCTTGTTTCTCATTTAACCCGAAAACAGGTGCTTTCTGAGGCTTGGGGGCTCAAGATCATATGTTGATTAGTGGGGAGGTTTTTTTGGAGGGAGGGATTGGGGGTTCCCAGCTCGGGGGATAGGGACTGGTTGCTTTTTATGGGAAGACAGCAAGAGGCTACACCAACTGAGAAAGCAATCTAGACACTTGTCTAGATGGGGCACAATTCTGAAGAATTTGACAGCAGGGAGGGGAGACTCAAGGGTGTGTGCACAGATGATGGCTGTAGGAGGTGTTCATAGATAAGAGGAAGGGAGGTTTCACCACAGTGTTGTTATGGAAACAAATGATAATAGAAAGGTTCCCCAGTTAGGGGGCAGGTTGGGAACAGAGGAAATGGAAAGATAAGATCACTCTTTTTCAGAATATTGTGAAATTTTTCTCTTGCTTTCTCCTCTTCTTCCAGACATGTGGTCACAGTGTTCCTCTGGGCAAATTTTTAAAAAGTATGAATGCAGAGGGAGGGAGAGAGATACATAGAATGATCCCTTATACTTTGGCAACAAGACTCCTTAGACTAACATAATTTTTCTGCTCTCTCTTGACACTTTAAATGAGATGTATGTGCTTGTAGGTGTTTCAAATTTTAAATGATGAACCACACAGTATAATATGTCAGAAAAACACTTCTCTGAAGACATTTTTCTGAATGAGAAATGTGCTACACAGAATGTATTGCTAAATGTTAATGGCTCTAAAGATATACAAACTGTAAATGTATTAAATTGTGTTAATAATAAGGTGAATTCTTAAATTATCTACTGAATTGTGAAACAGTTGTATGCTAACAGGATGCAAAGGTGCAATAATACTCTGCATTGCCAGAGAATGTCATAGCCAGAGAATTCTTATGAGAGGAAGGATTTGATCTTGAGCTGAAGAGTAGTGCTTCATCACTTTTATGTATTTATTTGGGTCTAAGGACATAGTGAGGGCTAGATTAAGGCATAGGCACTATAGGACCATGTGTTAGGCTCCAGATCTTGGCGTCATGTGATTACATCAGAATGTATGCTTTTTTAAAAAAGAAACAAACGTTTCTAGCTCTCATCGTGTGAAGAAAAGCTTGAAAATGAGACCTAGATATAAACAAAGCAGCAATAACTAAGTCTGTAGGTAGCCTGGAGCAATAGCTCGGAGAGGTGTGAACTGCTCTGTGGATCTCAATGAGGTGTTAACTCCAAGACCCATTGTTCTGTGCCACCCTTACCAACACCATTCCAAAAGAGGACTATATGTGTGGCAGGAGGGGAAGAGTGCAGTGCGCCAGGTCCACCCACCCACCCACCTGTCAAGTAGACACACTTCAGCTACTATGGTGGGGAGCCTGCTGCCAACCCTGCCTCTTTATATGTAGAGCCCTTCATTTACAGTTTTTATTTTATTTAATTTTTCCCAGTAATTTATTGGTGTTTATTACCACAACAAAAACAGGTGAAAATCCGTTAAAAAAATTATTAATTTTTCTGGGTAAATATTGGGGTATATTTTGGTGGACGGAAAGCCAGGGGGGAAAAGTATTCCGTAGATTAATGCTTTGAATTTCATTCATAAATGTAGTTTGCTGCAGATCTAAAACAGAACTCAAAGCTTAATGCCACCTCTGAGTTTAACAGTATAACTCTAATCCCCAAATAAAACTTTTCATTTGAACAAACAGTTTACTGTTCTAGACTTAAAACTATTAGTCTATAAATATTTACATTTAATAATTGGGCCACACCATTTGCAGCACATACATTAAACTTTATCCTTTTCTCCTGTTTTTGTTTTTTTTAAACTTTTGAATACTTCCTTGTGTTCTGAAATGTATTCTGATACAGATTTTCATTTTCTTCCAGTTTTAGTGTATCAGATCTTTAAACTGTTATCTCCTAACAGATTGAAATGTATACCCAGTGGGCATGAGATTCATCAGTACGTTCAGATGCACATGCATTGGTAAAAATCGGTTTAAACTGAAAACGAAGGACTTATTTATATGGGAGAAGAATCCACTGCTGCCTCCCCAAGGGGGAAATGAGGGAAGGGAGTCCCATGCTGCTGATGGTTTGGGAGAAGAGTGGGCAGGGTCTACACCAGACCCCTATGTTTTGATGTGTCTATGGCCCCATTTGGCCTTAATCTAACCTTGGACTTGGCCTGCTTTTGAAAGCCTGCCAAGGCACAGAAGACAGACAAGAAACTCAGAAGACGACAGATGTGTTAGACTTGTTTTCCTCTGGTTTTCAGTGTCAGTTTCTTTCCCTGGATTTTGGCAGCACTGGAGTGTCTCTGATCCATTTCCTTGTATCTGAGACCAATTGTGTTCACAGGCTCATACAGCCCCTTTATTACTTTGAGAATGGGCAGGATTTTCTTCTTTTTTACTACAGCTGTGCAATATTTGGCTGGAAACTGCAGATCACATCAGAAAGAAAATCAGAATGTGCTGTGTCTTCTCAGCACTCTCATGATGGACTTTAGGTCAAATGTTGTGGGTCAGGTTGGGCCTCCTCTCTGGCTCTTACCTGCTGCTCCAGTACAAAGTAGCTGGAAAGCTGGCTTAACTGAGTGTCTGGGGATTTCCAGTGTAGAGGAAATCCCATAGAGGGGAATCCCCAGGTGGCATAGTTCAAAAGTAGCTGTTGAGAGTGGGGTGGGAGTTAAATGTTCAGTCTCTGAGATCTGATCCCTGCCATTCATATCCCAATCTTCCCCAGATAGAGAAGAAGAAGAAGAAGAAAAATCTATAGCCTCAGGGCTTGATTCACCACTATGTTACTCTAGCTTGAAATTAATGGAGTTAACAGCAGCATAAAACTGGAACAGTGTAGTGGTGTATCAGCCTCTCATTCTCTTATCTGTGCCTATAAAAAAAATAAACTCAAACGTTTCACTGCTGAATATCTCCTAGTTAACATAGGTGGAAAGGCTGGCGGTAAGTAAAAATGTATTTTTGTATACCATAATACAACCTTGAGTACTTTGGCCTGTCATTTTGTTGTTATTTTCATCCATGCCAATATGTAATCATACACTGGCATCACAGAGAAAACCAGATTCATCCAATCACACTCTGCATTGATAATAGGCTATACATTGTAAGATATTGATCGACTGCATGGAAAATAAATTGAAGTACACAGGATTGGAGAAAGCTGCTGACTACAGACAACTGAGTCTGCAGTCTCTTAGAATGCTTCTTTGTTGTCTATTTAGATACTAGAAAAATTGCCCAATAAAAATGACTGGCTCTGCCAAAAAAGTTCTATCCTGATCTCGTCTTAACTAGCTTGCACTGAACCATATTAGTGAAAACTTGCTGTAGTATTGGGGATGGATAATGGGATACTGAGACTGTCACCTTTAAGTTGCATTTGAATTGAGTCCAAAATTCAGTTCCAAATAAATATTTTATAGCTTTATGATGGCCTGTGGAAAACAGCTATCAGGGATCTTAATTCAGTAACTACCATAGTGAGCAGATAGTATGACCCCACAATAGTATGACCACAGTTAGCTCAATTGGCACCTTTGTTGGCATTCTGATCAGAGAGGCCAAAGGCTGAATGGTCATAGAAACACTCAGACCTAGAGGGGGCTCCTCCCTCCCCCCCACAAAGGTGCAGCTTGGAGCACATTAGCTGGGCCATATTTAGAAGTTTATGCTGCATCTATTGTACCTGATCAGGAGGTAAATGGAAGATTTCAGTTTCTAGTTTGCCAGGCTGATCCCTTTGGTAGTTACTAACATTCATTTACGATAAAACTGATTTGATTCCACTATGATGGCTGGAGCTCAAAGCTATTATTAGTGTTCATTTCAGAAATTAGTCAAAGTGGCGATTCAGGCCTCCACTGTCACTCCTGTCACTTCTTGATCCCTGAATTGGATTTTCTAGAAGCAATATGTCTTGTCTGTGACTGAAAATTATCTCTGGGGATATTTCTTTCATCTTTCTCTCATTACGTTTAAAAAATTCCTGTACTTCTCCTATTTTCTCTTTTTTCTCTGTTATCTCTGAATTCTTCTTCTCTCATTTTCTCTCTCCTCTGCCCCTTTTTCTACACTCTTCTGATTATTTGTCAATCTTGTATTCTGCAGTACAATACTTATATTTATTTACTGCTCTTGTCTATTGCTTGAATCACTACCAGCGTCCAACTCTGGTACAATGCCCCATTGTGTTCCAGGAGGGGAAAAAAACACAACATCAGCTGAGAGAAGGATATGATTTACTAGTTCAATGAACACGGCTTTGAGAGCCAGGAACGCCTGCGTTCTAGTCCTTGCTCTGCTTCTCTCTCTCTTTGACCGTTGTCAAGTCACTTAATCTCTGTACTTCAGTTTTTCCATTGGTCAGCTCCGGTAATACCACCAACCTCAGAAGGAGCATTGTAAAGATTATTGATATTTAAGTAGTCCTTAAACAGCTATATAAAAAGTGTTGAGTAATTATGTAAGGATCGTATGCCTAGGGCACAGTCCCACAGCCTGAAATGAGCCCTGTGCCATGGAGTGAGCATGTGAGAACTTGTTAAAAATAGCTTCTTCATTCATTAGACAGTATATGGCAATTAATTTTTCTGAAAGAATTGAATTGATTCAAACTACTTGTCTTCACTTTCAACACCTTGCACAGTCCATCCCCTCCTCATCTATCATCTCATTCAACTACTGAAAGGTCGACCCCAACTCCCACTCTGCCAATGGTGCCAGGCTTTATCATCCATTTGTTATATTTTCAAACAAGCACCTTTGTGCTTTCTCGCATGCTGCTCCTTCTTGGAAGGAGCTCCCCATAAACATCCCCAAAGCCACCATATTGTCCTCTTTTGAATCCCTCCTTAAAAAACCCTCCTTTGCCACGATGCCTACAAAAACTTGATAGTGGCTAGTGTGCCAAAACCACTGCCCATCATGCTAACTATACTGTCGCATCATTTCCTGCTGCCTCACCCCTCTGTGTCCATCTGTTGTCTCTCATTTTACTCTTAAACTGTATGCTCTTCAGGGCAGAGTCATTTTGACTAAGTGTTTGTACACTGCCCAGCACAATGATTCACAACTGGGCTCCTGGGTGATACCACAATCCAAACAACAAACAATAACAGACTCAATAATTCAGGATTGATTATAATGTCTCTTCCTGTGTATAGTGGATTTCATTCTTCTGTATTGATGATACCCTGTTACTTATTGATTAAGATGATGCATCATTGTTCCTTTTGTGGATTTAGACCAGTAGATTTACTAATACATATCTTCCTTTAACTCTAGTGTCAAGATCTTCCTACAGTCATACAGATACTGCTGAGAGAGGTAATACAGACGCTAAAGGCTCCTACCAAGAAAAAGTTATCATAAAGTCAAGAAATATTGATTCTAAACTTTCCCAGGCTCAAATCCCAAGACTAGAACACACTTACCTTATGACAAGAAACCCCACAATCACTGATATTCAATCACTTACTTTTAAAAGGAGGGTTTCCCAGCCTCAGGCATCAGATACAAGGAATACTGATCCAGACTCCGCACTACTTCAAAGAGCATCTTCCCATAATAAAGTAAAAATAAAAAATTCTACACATGATCTACTTCTGCTCCAAGAACCTAACCCCAAAGCAGCAACTGTCAGAATGACAACCCAGATCTCCTCTGGTTATAAGATAAATGTTAGATCACATGCAGCTGGGACTATTTCTCCCCATCACGATAAGAACGCAAGTTTATTAGTTACACGGCCACATCCTGTTGGATGGATCCAGCCAACATTTGACTTTTCTCCTGGAAAATGGTCCATTAGGATTGCAACTACAAAGACTAAGCCAGCCCATGCTTTTAGAACAGACCACCCAAGGACATCTGCTTTGACAGCACCACTAACCTCCTCAGTCCATCTGAGAGCTCCTTTTTCGGGTATGGCTCCCCAAAATGCTAACTTCCCAGTACTTCCCAGAACTTTTGTTCCAGCAAGGATTCCAGAACAGACAACTGCAATCAGAAAGTCATATGCCTCAGCAGTGGATCATTTGGCACGATCAAAAACTATTAACGGGCTGCTGCATCCGGACAAGAAGATCACATGTGCTAATATGCCATGTTTTAACGGAGTGCAGTGTGAGCCAGCCAAAGATGGAAGATTTAAATGTGGCCATTGTCCTCCTGGATACAATGGTGATGGAATTACATGTCAAGGTAAGAGAAAAAAGAAACTGCTGAATACCCTTCAATATTTTCAATGCTAATCATTGTGCAAAATGATTTTATTATTATAAGTTTTCAGGGTTTGTCAGTTGGAATCACAATTTTTTTCAAAGCCTGGTTTTCTTTTAAAATAATGAACAAACTTGCTTTATAGCTCAGAAAAAACAGCTTTTTCCTAAGATTAATGATATTTTTATTTTGCCAATGTCTAATCAATAGAAACAGCGCTCCTGATTTTGATTGCACTTAACATGACTTAATGCTTTTGAAGTCAATGGAATTACAATCATGTAAAATTGGTGTAAGAAAGATCTGAATTAGGCTCCAGAAGTCTACACAAACTTCATATGCCATGGACAATTTAGGTTTTGCTAAACAACAAGTTGCTGCTACCTTTGAAAGCAATTTTAAATCCCATCACTAGTATTCTGAATAGGGAACTGACATCCCCTGACATGCATAGTTCCAGAAGTGTATTCATAATCTATTGACTCATTTATTCGACAGCTTAAAGAACCTCAGAGAAACAATAGTATTATATACTGTTTAAAAGGAGTGAATTCATTTACCTATCATTAAATCCTCTGTTGAAATCCCTTAGAAAAGCCAATACAGTAACTACCTTTGCATTGCTAAGATTAATAGGCAGAAATGTTTGCATTGTCTGTTTAATTCCCTTTTACACACACGTTCTCATGTTATGCACACAAAAACAATGGGCCAGATTCTGCCCCCCACTACGTTTGTTTTACACTGCTCTGGGAGTGCACAGCAGCATTAAAGCTGGCTTTCCTGACTTCCTCTGGATTCCCACAATATGGTGGAATCCCCAGCGGGGCTACAGCAGGTGTAGCCAGCTCTGTGCCATGCAGCAAACTGTTTCCAGCACTGGGGGAATCATACTGGAATCTACCCAGGAAAGGGGGCCACATCAGGGTCACAATAACCTCCAGCTGTTTCCTGAACTGGCCCAAGAAGGGTACACAGGCATAAGGCAGTGCAGTCCTGAGGCTGCCTTATCTTGCCCCAGGGACAGGAGAGATACCCAGAAGCCTCGGGACCATGGCACTCCCAGAGCCATACTTAGTGCAGAATGGCTGGTTCCCAAATTCTGGCCTTACAGAGACACACACACATCTTCTTTGTATATAAGAATCGTTATCAAGTAGATGGCTATTTTTCTTCAAATATATATCTTAGCTGCCATTGCTTAGCTCCCTCCCTTCACCTTGGATCACTAGACTTACTGAAAATCCCACTATAGAGTCCTTAAGATTAATCCTTTATTACCAACATCATTCTCTGTCTCAGAGTTTGATGATAGAATATACAAACATCCTTTATTTCTCTCTTGCTGATAACCGTGTCACCTGACTAAATAACAAGTCGGTCTCTTCTGTGAGTCTGTTCCATCAAAAGTTTCACTGTGCACCTGTCTGGAACAGGACCAAAAATGCCTCTGTTGCTGGATCTGCCTGAGGAACATCTATTGTACCCCCAGCTGTTGATGTTTCTTTCCATGTCAAAAGCAGCAGGCTCATCCTGACAGGGGGTGGAAAGATGATGATAATTCCTTGCATGAAGGACTGCCATCATCTCTGCTAAAACGCCTGACAGTCCAGCCAGGACGGTACTGATTTCCCCTGAAACAATAGTACCCTTTAAGAACAGACAACAAAATCGAGCAGATGATCAAAGCTCGAATGAGTCCAAGCTTTTTGAAATCTTTACGCTTGGATGCAGCATATCCGGTATTGTGATCTAACAATGAGTGAAACTGCCGACAGCCTCATACCGTCTGCTGAGAGCTGCCACCATCTTATTTCATAATGGAATTCATCTAGATAAAGGAAGCAGCCCATCTGTAGCAAGGTTTGATACCTGTGGTGCTTAAGAAATATGACCTGTGCTTAACAGGAATGGCTGAAAATATTCCAAGATAATATATACTGCACTAAGTGATGTTAATTTTGTGTGACAGAATCCAGATTTTTTTTAAAAAAAAGTGTGCGCTCCAAATTAGGCCTAGAGGAACTGGTTTGGGGCAAATAAGAATCTGCTCAGAGTTTAATATTTCTCCTGAATCAAACCAAACTTTTTTTTGTTGTTTTTCTTTCCTCATTTAGGACAAAGACTTTTCTTCTCTGACTCTAAACATAAGTTGTGGCTCCCTCCTCCTTTGAGATCCTTCATTAAGAGACTCTTCCCTCCAAATAACCCTCCTACTTTTGAATGTGCCAGGCAGATTTTCCAACGATCTTAGCTCAGATTTAGGTACCTAAATGAAGTGGCCAGATTTTCCAAAAGTGCTGCAGCTCTGACTGAGAACACTCCCTTCAGCAGCAACCTGATGGTGTAAGTGGGAGCAGGGCTATCGTCTTGCCTTCACCCTGCTCTTTCTGGTACCACCAGCTCTGCAGAGTGAGAGTCCCCCCTAACTCTCCTGCACTCTCTGGCACTAGCTCAGCCCTCTGCAGGTGAGCTGAGAGGAGGGTCCTTCCCCATCTCTTTCACTACAGCACCACCATACTTTGGTCCTGTAGTGCTCACTTTGTAAAGGGCTTCGTCCTTTCTGAGTGGAAGGCACTAATATTGTTATTTATTAATAGTTCAGTGTTAAGATGAGATAGTGAGGCTCTATAGCACATCATGGAGAAAGAACCTCTTGAAGGGTTGAGAAGGAGAGAGCTAAGGTCAACTGCAGAGTTACAGAAAGGAAACAGGAGGGCCAGGGGCCTAATGAGGTGCACATGTACACAAATGAGTGCATTTGCTTGTGCCAAAGGACTAACCTATGTTGTGAAGTGAGGGAGGGAAACTTTAAAAAAATCAGGATCAGCATCAAGTGTCCTTAGAGAGTATGTCTACACAGCAAAGAAAACCCCACGACTGGCCCGTGCTAGCCGACTAGGGCTGCAGGGCTGTTTCATTGCCATGTAGGCTTCCAGGCTCAAGCTGAAGTCCGGACTCTAGGACCCTGTGAAGTGGGAGGATCCCAGAGCTCGGGCTCCAGTCTAAGCCTGGAAGTCGACACAGCAATGAAACAGTCTCACAGCCTGGGCCCCACAAGCTCAAGTTGGCTGGCATGAGCCAGCCGTGGGTTTCTCTTTGCCGTGTAGACATACCCTTAAAGGACAAATACCATATTGCCAATCAATGATAGCAGTACACATTCAACAGGTTCATGGCACACTGCTCATCACTGACCAAGTGTGTTAAAGACATTCCACAACGTTTACAGAGCTGTTCTTTTTCAGTACCTCTTTTTAAACCATATCTGTAGAATCAGAGAAACAACAGATGAAATTAGTTCATCTAAGCCATACCTAGGCAAAACAGGATTCTTGTTCAGAATATATTTCTGCATGTTTTGTCCAGTGCATTTTAACTTTAACGTGCCACATATCCTTACAGACTGGTGCTCTGAAATGTACACTGTGATGATTTTTAAATCATAATGAAATATGTTATTTATGTTCTCGCTTCCATTTCCCACTCTACTAAAGTGATGTAGGCTTGTAACTTTAAAAGCATTTTAACTACTAAAATATGGAAGGAAATGCTGTTCCTCCCCTGGGGTTAGGTTTATTTAACAGGGTGTTTATGGACAGTAGTAAGTGACTAGGAGCAGCTGTTTACATTATATAGGATTCTTTAGGGTACCCAGGGATGGAGCTTTAACTGTAATTTTCTATCCCGGGTGGGTCATTTCAACATTGGAAATGAGGTCAACAGAACATTCTGTTCTGGTATTTTGTTGTGCTTGTTATTGGCAAATCTAAACCTTTAGAATCAAGAACAACATAGAATTCAAGACAAATGCATGGCTCAACTCTTTATTCTCCACCCCCAAGCATGTTCAATGTAGAGTCACTGACAGATAACAATCCTTGCAGTAGGGACCGGTAGAGGTCGATCTCTGTGGAATGCAGGCTATTTCCTGAAACTATATTGTCTTAGGAGCAGTTTGAAGGATTTTTTCATTCCAATCCCTTTTTAAATGGGCACAAAATTTCCTGTCGAAAATAAAACCTATTTTGGAATACATAGTCTCTTGAAAATATGATGTCTCTAGAGTTCTGCAGAATATGCTGATTTTACAATATTCTTGGGCGGGGTGGGGAGTGACTCTAGAACCAGTGCACTAATAGTCACAATTCAGGATGGCCACTTGTCAAGGTGAAAAAGTCACAGCTTTGTCGTTACCAAATGAATAATCATTATAATTTGTTTTAACGGGAAAGGAAAAGCCACTGGAAATGGAATTCTGATGGAAGATAGTCACAACTGATTAAATTGGGCAAAAATTCAAATACATTTTTTCTTGACATTAGTCTGACATGCCATTCTGCACAAAATCCAGATATACAGCCTAACTAGAACTGTTACTACATTGTCTGCATTTTTAGTCATGAAATAAAAGTCTATTTTCTATTTATTTCCCAGCCTGAAAGTCATTCTTACTACTTTCCTATTTGCTATGATGGGAGATTATTTTAGGAACAGTGATCAGAGCTGCCATACCATCAAAATCTAATAGCTCTTCTAAATGTCCTGATACATTTATGAAAATACAGCCCTGTGCAAAAGGCCAGCACATAGCCTAGACATTGTTTTGCTTGGTAGCGTACATACTTTTTGCCAGCCTTCTAGAGAGGGGCTTGTGCCACTCTGAAAGTTTAACAGTTTACACTAGATACACTCTTTGGCTCAATTCTGTTCTGAAAAGTACACAAGTAACCAAGGGTAGAATCTGTCTGTTGCTATCTAACTTGGTGGTCATTTTTATGTGTTTTATTGGTTCCTGTAACTTTTATTTAGTTACTTTATTAGCTGTTTGTCAAAATCCATGTGGAAGGAATATGGAATGTACAGCTCCCAACACATGCCCCTGTAAGATTGGATACACTGGCTACAACTGCTATATAGGTAAAAAGTGACACAGATTTCATTGTATAATCTATATCTTCTTCAGATGAGTCTTCTACTATCCACATAGATGTGGCTAAAGGGAAAAAATGACAGTTGCTTAGGGCCAGTTTTACAAAGGTACTTATGCACCTAAAAATGCAGGATTTTGTGTGATTTACAAAAACATCTAGGTGAATTAGGTGCATAATTCTCACTGACTTTTGTAAATCTGGCCTCTAGTTTGGGATATGAAAAGGATAAAATATTTACTCAGGGTGGTTCTTCCACACACATACAGTTGTTGAGGTGGTATTTGAATCTGGGACAGAAAAGAATATTTTTCCAGGGTATACTGGAAAGGACTATGTGCCAATCAGGGTTCCAGCCGTCTCATGGGGATCATCAGTATGATTAGCTGAATACTCCCCCGCTCAAGTATTCCATTCCCTGTGATCAGGGGCGGCTCTAACAATTTTGCCACCCCAAGCAGTCGCCGCAGCCGCGGCAATTCGGCGGCAGGTCCGCCGCTCTTCCCGCCGCCGGACTTGGACTGCAGCCCCATTCTCGCCCGCCGTGGCAGTCCGAGTCCCGCGGCAGCAATTCGGCGGCGAGAAGAGCGGCAGACCCGCCGCCCCCTTGCCGCTGCGGCAGGTGAGGATGGGGCAGCAGTCCAAGTCCGGCGGCGGGAAGAGCTTGGAAAGCTGGTGCCTGGAGCCGACCCTACCTGTGATTGTGTGTAGGAGGTCTTGAGCATTGGTGGAACTCAGTCCTTTCTATCTGTTGTTTGGGGCCTAATCCAAGATGTGTATAAGCTCACTATGATACTTTGGCTTAAGGAAGCTGACTATAGGTTTGGGTTTTGGGGTTTTTTTGGTTTTTTAAGGTTAATGATTTTATTATTGCTTATGTGATAAATGTGCTAGAGGCTGATAAATACTTTTTACACATGGAAATGAATAAAATACTCTTCTTAAATGCAGTATATCCTGACCAAGGACAAACATGCTGTACTAGGAATGTTGAGTTTAATTCAACACACATTGAAGTCAGTGGGATCCTTTCCATTTACTGTAATGGGAACTGTATTGGGCTCTACCATGGCAAACAGACTGCCAATCTAAAAGTCTATACTTGTAACTTATACATTTTTGTTATACACCTTCACTGTATCTTCTTTCTCTATGTGCCTTAAATTCAAATAAAAGCTTCAATCAATTTTTATTCAAATGGAAAATTGTGGTGTTGGATGCTGGCCCCCTTGTTCTCATATTCAGACCGTATCTCTACCTATCAGAGGCTTGTTCTATTCATCTGTGTTGGAAGATAAATAATTTTACAATTGTTACAGTAACAGTTTCTAATGATGTCTGGTCTGATGTTGCTTAGTTCTCTCAAATGCTGAAACAGAATAGTACATAAGTGAAATCAAACATGGAGCCTTGATTTACTGGAAAGTATGCAGGACCTCAAGTCATAGTATGTACAGGCTGCATATACATTACCTAGATTTTAAGTAACAAGTCTATACCATTTAAGCAATTTGTAGAACTGTGCACAGCCCCTAATATTTGCAAGTATTCCAAAGAGTATAGTGGCAAGACCTGTAAAAATGTTATGATCTAATTTTAAAATAAAAATTAAACACAATCAAAGTACTTTCAGAGGTGAGGGTTGTGGTAGATTTTTTCTTTTAAAAAAATCTGATGTTCATAGAAAACACTAATAACATCTCAACTTCTCATCTTTGGGTTTTAAATTACAAATATTATATAAATTTGACAGCAAGATTGACTATTTGTCACAATAGTTCTCTCCTTATTGAAATTTTATGCCATCCAAAAAGATTTTAAACAAAAAATCACTGTGATACTTTTGTACAATTTATAAAATGTTTGTGGAAAATTGTGTTTCATAATAAAGAGGAAATATGTTTTAGAAAAGAATTTAAAACACACAGTATATTTCTATTACTGAGGGAATGGCCCAGTAGATGCATTTCTTATAGTATGTGATAGCGCATGCTCTCTCTCTCTCTCTCTGCAGCTAACATGCTGTTTTCACCTTCTGCTTCTCTCCAGCAGCAGAATTTATTTAACCTATATTTAATATTAAGATGTCACAATAAGTGTAAAATGTTTTGACATCACAAAGAGCATGTTTTTTCCACAGTTCAAATACATCATAAAATGTGGAAAGGGCAGGAGAAAGGAAGTCCACTGAAGTGGACATAATTACTTGATGTCTTGCATGCAAAATACACAGTGAAAGAAGGAATAATACATTTGAATATCACTTAGTTTAAATTGCCTGGCATAGTACTTGGTCACATAAGTTGTATGTAACCATCTTCACTCATGAAATAAAGCACACGGTCATGTACTTTAAAATCATGGTGCATTGCTGCCTGTCTTTAGACACCTGTGTGTCCAGAGAAGTGGATAGTGTTAGAATACTGTTCATTCCTGATTAATAAAGAAAATCTTGTATGCAAATGCTATCCCTGTGTTGCAGTCTTTCAAACACACGTGCATACAAAAGATCGACTAACGCAAGGACTCCTAGTTTCTAAGCTATAAGACTCCCATAGGCTTCCATAAGCTTTGGATCAGGCTGTTACAGTCCAGAGATATGGGTTGCTATAGTTACTTAACATAATTTAGGATCAATTTCAAATATCTTTTCTTTATAAATATCCATTATTTCCCTTGTCTTCTTCCACCAAGTATAGTTACATTCAGTAGAACAAGTTACTCTAGAACCATGAAAATCCTGCAGTATGAGACACCATGAGTTACTCCAATAACTATCATAGGTGAATGAATTAGCTCAGATAAAGTTTGGGCAAGATTTATTTGCTAAACTTAAACTAAAGCTACATAAACCTCTTCAGATGTTTGAGAAAAGTTTGACTCTCCCCTTTTCCCCACCCCCACCCCAGGCCCCTTTTCATTCACCTTTGCACTTCCTGATTTCAGCCAGACCTGGAATTGCAAATGTTGACACCAATGGAGTTGTGCCCTCTTACATCAACACTGAATTTAGCTTCATGTCACAGTTTACATGCATAGTATGGCCCCAAAGCAAATCAGCTAAGCTCTCCAGTTTTATGGATTTCAAATTCATAAAACTATATTAATGCAGTATAGAAAGCTGCATAGTTTAAAACCACAGGAAATCAGGAAATGTAAACATTATGGTTACCATTTGCAACTACATAACTAATTCATCTGAGCAAAATGTAAACACTATATCGTTGACTTACTGTAGCTACGCAAATAAACACAAATCCACTCCATAAAAATAAGCTTAATTTCCTAAATAGCCTGTTAAGAGACTTGTTAAAAGTTTTTGAAAGTCCAAATAAATTATGTCAACCACTTCTTCTTTATCAATTCTTTTCTGTGACATGCTCAAAAGAATTCTAATAGAGTAGAGACACTTTATTTTCCTTTACAGAAGTCTGATTTATAACTATCATGACATGCACTCTAAAGAGAATTAGCTATTCATTGTTTGTTAACTGCCATTCCTTATCTCCTGTTTTAAAAGTTCCAGTAATCCATTCAGGCAGCAAAAATAAGACTATGATTTAGATGACCAATCACAATCCTAAACTGAAAAACTGATCTAGTTATTTAGTGAATAGCTACGATTGATAAATATACTTGCAGAAATCAGGACAGTCCATGTACCATTTGCAAATGGAACAAGGACACATTTGTTGTTTAATATATTGGTACTTGGGCATACACCTACTTCTTCATAAAATCCATATACTGGCAGTGGAACTGGCTTTGTTATGTTAAAACTGATGCTAAGTATTTGCTTATTGATATGCCTTCTTATATCTGTGCTATAAATCTGAGGTATTATCACTTTTCAGCAATTCTCTAAAGATCTATTGATCTTTTTCAAATTTTTTCAAATTTTTTCAAATTTTTTCCCGTACAGATACAGTAAAAAAAATGCCCCAAGATTATGTATTTCACACACTAAATGCATAATTTGCCTACGTCTTTCATTGTGTTTAAGGACTTTAGACCAAATTAAATAATCATCCAGTACAACTTCAACACCAAAGATATGCATTGAAATACCTCAGGAGCGGAACTAATACCAAATGGCATTCATTTAAATTGTTAGTGTCAACGTGGTTTATTAAAAATCACTTCCTTAGAGTATGCCTTCTCTAACTTTAATTACCAAAATGTATGTCCTGCATCTGACACAGAATATTTTTTCTTCTGAGCACTTAGTTGCCACTTTAAAAGTTTTGAGAGGATAATGTTCACATTATGGCATTGTGTAAATCATGTGAATCCCTGCATCTTGCAGATCCATCTATACTTTATTTAGCCTTCCAGTTGCACAGGCTGAGTGTGTACCTTTTCAATACCTAGTTCACTTTATTTCATGTTATATATTTTTTCTTGTCAGCTGGATCACAGCAGTTAATGATTTGTTGGTCTTCATGTGCTATTCTCTATCCAGATATCTTAGGTCTAGGAAATCATCTCAAACGTCTCTCAGTATGCTTTCTGTCTACTTTTTATGTAACTGTATGGTGTTTACACCCATTTTTTAAATAACTTGATGGCATAATTTTTCAGACCCAACATAAGTGGCAGATGTCCATTTATCTTTTGAAAAGGTATTGTCTAGTGTTACTGGTTTTAAGAACAAGTTGTAATAGTTACTTTCCCTTCTAGTAGTACTTTATTCTCTGAATGTGGAAGAAGCTTTGTTTTAGATTTAGGTAGTTATATATTATATATATTATATTATATATTTTCCTTGGAATAACATTGCATTATCTTCATATCCATTTTAACAGATATAACTCTGCCATTCATGTTTAGATTTGTGGACCAACCTGCTGTTTCTTCTGCACTCGGTGTACATACAGAATGATCTAAATCAATGCCTTGCTGTTTGCCAAGCACGTGGCTACATTCATTTTTAATTGTGTGACGTATTTCCTCTTGGGTTAAATTCATCCCTCAAAAGCAGTAGGTTCCCAAACTGTGGGGCAGCCCCCATAAGGGGGCACAGAGGAACATCCGGGGGTGGGGAGGCCCAGGCCAGCCCGCACAGGGAGTGAGGGGGAAGCGCCACCCTGCCCCACTCTGCCCCCAACTTCCCACTGGCCCCAGCCACGGCCTCAGGCCGCGGCCCCACTCCCAGCTGCGGCACCCGGCTCTGACTGTGGCTCTGCTCCCAGCCACGGCCTCAGCTCTGGCCCTGGCCTTAGCTCCTGGTCCCGGCTCTGGCTTTGGCCCCGGCTCCTGGCCCCAGATACAGCTGGGTGGGGAGTGGGCAGATAGATCAATTACAAGTAAGGTGAGGCGCAACAGAAAAAGTTTGGAGACCACTGCTCTAAAGAATGCATAAGTGGGAACTAAATGGTACATAGCCCTTGTGCTGGTCCTCTGTACAGGGGTGAACTTCCCCACTAGCATACAGAAAATGTGGATTTCAGTAAACTTTTTAAATCCTATTTTGGATTCCTCTCATTTCTAGCTTTTCCCTTTGAAATCATGCCATGTTTACTAGCAGCTTATTTTTTACAGCGTCACTGGGAGCCTGAATCTACATGTCAAAGTTTCAAGGAGTTTCCTGCAGCATTCTGCTTCTGCCTAGTCATTTGTATTCCACATATAAGCCTCAATTTTATTGAATCACATAGTTCCCTAAACTCACGTTTAATATTTAAACTGGCTCATAATAGCCTTCATTTCAAATAAAAACCCACTGCCTCGCACAACTGATGTTTTTCTGGAGTTGCAGTACTTCCCAAGTTTATCTATGATTTGTGCCATATGCTTCCTCCTCTTCTTCCTTGTGTAGAAAGCCATGGTATACTACAATATCACGTCCTGTGGATAAATTTATTGCCTATGATTTAGTTGCTTTCTCTGCAGACCACACATTGCTGATTAAAAATTCAAAAACTGTTGCTTAAATGGATAGCATTTTGCTACAAAATTTCCTTGCAAAGCCATTGGACTTGGAGGAAGTAATTACTCCTTCTTTGGTTCAGTACAACTCTGACACCATGTAATGTTTACTGAGCATTCGCAGTCAAGAAGAAATACCAAATACTTTTTAATATTAACTGCACAAGCAGTCTGTTCACTCCGAGTCTTCTAAAACATTTGAAAATATCTAGTTCAAAATGTTCATGCTCAGAGGCTTAACACACAGGAATCAATATGCTGTGGTCACTCCCATACTAATATTATATCATATTTGCATTATTACCGCTGTATTATTAAGGTGATACCTTATTTTTCCCACATTATGGTATTGTAAGCTTTGTAGAGAATATTTTAAAATAATAATGATATTGTAGGAAGTGAAAAAGTAGTGAGTATTGGGCTCATAAATGCAGAGAGCTGTGCTCAGTTTATTATGTAGTATTAAGTTGTGTTCCTTTCTTCACTTGTCTACTTGTGATTTGTATAGTGTTGTGTGATCCACCTTGTGAGCATGGAGGAACCTGTGGGGCTCAAAATAGCTGTTCCTGTGCTTATGGATTTGTTGGTCCTAGATGTGAAACAAGTATGTACAAGTCTTTTTAGTCTTTCACCCCCATTTTGGCACTTGCAGAAAATTATAAAACACAAAAAGCCTGTATTTTTCCTCAAAATTATGATTGAATAGAGCAGGAAAATTGAAGTATAATATATGTAATGCACTGGCTAAACCATTTCTTGGAGTATGTTTTCCAAAAGTACATTTGTGTCATGTAAAAATATGCACATCTGTATCAACATTTGTTACATAAAAGCACCTATGGTCAAAAAAGCTTTATTTACAGTAACAATTGTGAAATGCAAGGTTGTGTGAGTGAATACAGTAATACTAATTTTGAGAATACAAACAGGCAAGCGTAGCCATTAAGATTCATGTTATTGTTCAAAACAAGTTACAAAATAGATTCAATATATAGAACATCAGGGTGGGGAGAAAATCAGCCTTCAAAACACTTTATATTAGTTGAATGGCAAAACATATATTACAGACTTCATAACCGCAGTGCTTGCATCTGATTTAAATATCAGGTTGCCTTGACAGGAAAATAATTTTAGCTCTGCAGCAGAATAGTTGAGATGCATCTAAAATTCTTAACTTTTATGTAAGACTTTGTCAAAAACGTGAATGATAAAAAAAACCCCAAAGGGACAAATTCTGCTCTCAGTTTTACCAGCACAAATCCAGAGTAACTCTTTTAGTTGCATTGGAGTTGCTGCTGGATTTGTATCTGTATTACTGATAGCAGAATCTGGCCCTAATCTTTCGCATGTTTAAATTTACCCTTGAAATCAATTACTTATTTTGCAGTGATATGCAATAGACATTGTCATAATGGTGGGAAATGTGTGTCACCAGATGAGTGCAAATGCAAAACTGGATGGAGCAGCCCTTCTTGTGAAACAGGTAAACATTTAGAAAGCATTGGTGTCTCTTGCATTCATTTCTCTACCTGAAATCCATGTGATTTGCACAATATGCTGATCATACTGGGAATTACTAAAGGAATTAATATAAAAAAAGAAATGAGGAGCTAGTACTGAGCAAACCTCAAAAGGTTCAGAGTTTGGGTTTATATAAATATTCATACATTTAGATGCTTAGCCAGATCTCAGGCTCCATAACTGGCCTGGAAGTTTCATGAGCAGAGGGGTTCTGCAGAATTTTAACTCTTCTAAATCCAGTGCTTAACCTGCAGGCTCCCAAAAATGAAAAGAAAAGAAAACTTCTTGAACATTGCAAAACACCAGAAAAGATTTGGTTAAAAACAAAGGGACATTTTAATTTTAATTGTAACTGAATTAATATGCTCATATTTGGAGAAAACCAATTTTACAGTGCAGTAAAACGGGACAAAATTATGAATGTTCCATGTAGGAATTTGCAATTTTTCCCTAGAAAAAAGCTTTTTGATGAGAAGCTTTTCATCCACTGACATGGCTTTTTCATGTTTGCAAAAAATGTTCTGCCAAGAAAATTAAGTTTATTAAGTATTTTTCCCCATGATTCTTTAAATAGTTGTCATATGACTAAATTCTTATCCACTGCTTTGGAAATTTAGGAGTAAGAGTCCCGTCTGGTTTAGTTTCACTGTAAATTTAAACCATATAAACCTGGAAGGCTGAACGACTCTGGACATTAGTAGAATCTCGCTCAAGTGTATGTCTCCAGTTCTCACTCAGATCTTTTTACCAAAAGTTCTTATCCTTTATTTGCTATTTGTTGGTCTCCATGAAATGAATTTAATGATCTCAGTAAAGTTTCCAGTGGACACTTTCTACACTACAAAAACCACTAGCACAAATGGCACAAACTGGCACCTTTGTTGACATTGTTAGCGGATAGGCTGAAGAACATACATGAATTATCCTCTATCCCTGGAAGTGGTCACTCCAAGGCAGAGAATTAGGTCAGTATATAGAATTTTGTGGCTATAGCTGTTCTGTGGACTTCAATTTCCAGGGCTGACAATCCACCACTGTTCTCTCAATCCTAAATTCAATTTTTAAAAAATATTTTTGGAACTCTATATTTTTGGAACTCTGATTCCCCGCATCCCCCACCTCCCAAAAAATGCACTGAAAGAGGGAACAGGACAAGTATTAGCTTCTCCCCCATTTAAATGAAGGGAGAAGCACATGGGAGAGCAAAAATGACTTCTTATTTTAACCTTGAGACCCATCAAAAGCAATTAAATAAGAGGTTTTGATTGATTGAGAAAGGAAAAACATTCTACCCCAATAACAATCTTAGGCCACTCATAATGCCCACATTCAATCCCACTACTCCAACATGAATAGCTTGCTCTAGTGACATATGCACAGACTCTGTGTGGCATGGTGTGGGAGGAAGGAAGGCCTAACAAAGATAATCCATCAGCGACTGAAATTCACTCTTTTGATCCAGCTCTTGCCTGAAAAAAACTAAACTATGTTTTGCCATTAGTGAAGATGGCTTGTAAGTATGAAAAAAGAAAATGCCATTTAGTGATGGAGAACGCACATTTTGATTTTGTAGGTGATTGTTCCAGAAGCCAAGGTAGCCTCTCATCCAAACTATAGTTTCATATTTTTCCAGCCTTATACAACTGAATTTAATTTCATCTGAAACATCCTAGTGACCCTTCATTTCTTTAGACGCTTATCACTTGCGATAATGTAATTCTTATGAAACAAACTATTACTGTAACATACTGAAAGACAAAAGAGATCAAAAGGAAAAGCTATTTTAAATGGCCACTATACTTTGAAAAAGTTTAAACTTTAAAAAGTTACATAGTCAGAATCTGTATTTTCCCATGATGGCTTCCTAACCAAACTAGCTGAGTTTGTAATTCTAACTAATTTTCCAACCGCCAGTGCTGTAGACTTCACATAAGAATCTGAAAGTCAGCTTTAAACTCTTTATGCCTTTTATGACATCACCAGTAAAAAAGAATCTACAAATGGAATTTGGCCCACAAGTTTGTTGATGTGTGAGCCAGAGTTCTGTTGGAGCTTTCCCATTTCAACGGGGAAGAACAAGCAGATGCATTTTGCTCCAGATATCTGGTATGTTATGGCTACAGTGGAATGCCACTATGCTCTGCTGAAGAAGTGCAAAGCAGAAAATGGGTTGATATCTCATTTCCAATTTACCAAACTATTTGAAGAATTATGATGCCATTTTACCACCTTAAGATCATGCTTGGGCAAGATACTAAAATCAAAGCAAATGAATTGTGCAAATCATGGATAGACATCTGAAATAAACTATTAAAGTATATCTTTAATCCCACAGGATCCCCAAATGCTTTACAGTTATGCTAATTCATCACTGGAATCCAGCCACTGCTAGGACAACCAATACAACACACAGCAGACCGGCTAGACAAATGGGACATTTTTTGCTAGCATTGGGGGAAAGCTCTGTTCAAATGAAATGTGCTAGGATATCTTTCAGATTTATGCAGAAGCAAAGAGAACCTAACTAAAAGAATGAGAGTAATTTATTTTGATTGAATTTCTATTTATATCCAGCTATCTGTAGCCCTGTTTGCCTAAATGGTGGCATCTGTGTACGCCCAAATACTTGTGCTTGTCCTTATGGCTTCTATGGACCCCTGTGCCAAACTGGTAAGAAAGTTCAATATATCTCATGGATAGTAGATTCAGGCTTTAATGGAGATGGTAAGTGATAAAGACTATTTAAATGTTTATCTGACTTTATGCAGTATGTATTATACCCAGGAATTTGGTTTATCAATTCCACCCATGCCATTTTCCTGTTATAGTACATTGAAAATCTGCATAGAAATTTTTTTTAAAGGAGTTGTTATTGGACTAAATATGTATGTATTGCTGAGAACTAAACAATTCATCTGAAATTAATTTGAGCAAGTCATGACATAATTAACATCTAATTAATAACTTTAAAATATAGCTCTGCTCTGACAAGTATTTATGTAGTTCAGAAAAAAAGAAATCATCATCTTACTCTATAGCAGGGATAGGCAACCTATGGCACGGGTGCCAAAGGCGGCACGCGAGCTGATTTTCAGTGGCACTCACACTACCTGGGTCCTGGCCACTGTCTGGGGGGCTTTCCATTTTAATTTAATATTAAGTGAAGCTTCTTAAACATTTTAAAAACCTTATATACTTTACATACAACAATAGTTTAATTATATATGAAAGACATAGAAAGAGACCTTCTAAAAACGTTAAAATGTATTACTGGCACTCGAAACCTTAAATTAGAGTGAATAAATGAAGACTCGGCACACCACTTCTGAAAGGCTGCCGATCCCTGCTCTATAGTGAGTTTGGTTTAGAGCAAGGTGCGCCTCAAACCAAAAATTGCAAATATTTCTGTGAAATTTAACAAACAAAAACCTTTTTTCTGCACATCAAGAATACTTTGTTCCATTTCGAAAGTTGCTAGATAGTCAAACATTTTCTGCAGACAGCAGCAGAGTGCAACTTTTGCTAATAGGCAGAGATCATAGGCCATTGATGCTGCAATTAGCGGATCAATAGTTAAAACTTCTCTCATCTCCTTCCTTTGACAAAGACCTGAGCGCACCAAGATATATGCCCATGAGTGTGCTTCCATTAGTTGTCATGCTACATGCAAAGCTTGTCTCCCCGCCAAGCTCATTGTCCCAGACTTACAGGAAAAAAGACAAGATGCAAGGGCTTATTTAGGCTGCTGCGTTAACTACTTAACTCATCTGGGAACTATCCAGCAGTCATTCATAACAGTGCAGGTCATGATTCTTTCCATACTTGTTTCCCAATATTTGAGGGCTGCTATCAGCCCCCACACTCAAACCTGGTCTCACTTACTTTGACCCAATCACCCTCCCCTCATTTGAAGTTTAAGGAGCTGGGGAAAGGGAGTTGTCTCCTTACTGTATGAGACATATGGAGCCCCAACCCTACTCCCCAGTTTCTTTAGGGGATGCCTTCCCTCGATCCACTTTCAACTCTGGTTTACCAGGAAACCAGACCTCCTATGGAACAAGCACCAGACACCAGCCACAAGAAGGTGCCAGCAATTACCTTGGCTGCCTCCCACCACCCGCAATCAAATTCCCAGATAGGTAACAATTCCCTCCTTAACAAAGGCCAAAACTATATCCTCTCCCCCATCAGAGAGGTTGTCCCTGATCTGGGCCTGAAAGAGGACTCCATATGAAGGGATAGGGCACATATATACCCTCCCGCAGTTGCGTCCATGGACCATTTGCTTACCTTAGCCCCTCCTCCAGCTAACACCTCAGGTGATGCTTCCTTCTCTGCCCCCAATCAAAGGAGGCCAGGACCTTTAATGGAACCTGACACCTTTGTTCCCACTGACCAGAGAATGTCCCACTCCCATTGAGATTACAGGGGTTGCATTTCCAACAGAAATGCCACTCTTAACTGGGAGAGTAACATTGGAAGGAGTTAAACAACTCTCTCTCTCTCTCTCTCTCTCATGGAGTTATCCTATTTTTCAAAGGACAGTGGCACATTTACAGGGTTTGATTTTAATCCAATTTTTAAAAGTTTTGAAACCATGATGCTAAATTGACCTAAAATTCTTCTCTTTCACTTTGTTAGCTCTTTGCCATCCTCCTTGTAAGAATGGTGGCCACTGTGTGAGAAACAATGTGTGTACCTGTCCTGAAGGTTATGCTGGAAGAAAGTGTCAGAAAAGTAAGCTATATCATTTCCCTTTTTCTTTCCAAACATCATCTTCTTCAGAAATGTGTTCTTGTCTAGAGATGTATTTCCCTCCCATGCATGTTAAATAGAACATTTAACTTGTATTAATGCTCTAATCTTCAATTTTTATACCATGGCACGTATATCAGTAGCCTATGTACAAAAGACAGAGCATCCCATTTCCGAAGCTTCGCTTGCACTCAGTACCGATAGGTTAATGAAAATACCATTATGTCAAGCAAACATTAGGAGTAAGAGTGTTTTGCTGGAGTCCTATCTCTAAATTTAAATGCAGTTAGATTGAGTCGTACAGTCAGTATTCTGAGATGACTTAATTATTTTTCATTAAATTTACTGCTAGAGAAAATTAAAGCCAAAGCCATAGCAGCTGATTGGGATCCCTAAAAATGTCAAAACACCATTCCTTCTAGCTTAATTAATACAGTTGGTTAATAATGCTTTTTGCTTTCCCTTTTGTTCCTATCACTTTCAACCCCCTCTTTAACTCCACACAGCTATTCATGTTTGAGGCTTTTATTCTTAAGGGGTAATTTGTTATTTTGGCATTTTTACTGATTCTACTGCACTTTCCAGCGTCTGTCATCCAGGGAGCTTAAGGTAGGTAGGTGAAAACTTATTTTTTTTCCCCTTAACCAGGTTGAAATTGGCAAAATGAGAACTGTGAAAACAACTGCTTTTGGCAGGAAGAACTTGTAAATTTTCAAAGCACTTTATTTTTCACACACGGAGACAAAAAGCCAGTGAAAAATTCCTTCCAGCAACAACAGCTCCCTCAGTCCCCATACTGCAGCTTTCCCTTCAGCTGAGAGAATCATGATGCATAGTTCCTGCCTGGCTGCAAAATACACAATTGAATAGTCTATTCTGGCAGGAACAAGCTGGAGGGAACATTGGGAGGGGAGGGGGAACCTTATGTTCGGTATCTTGTTTTTGAGGTCAGAGTACATTAGAAAAGTGCTGTTTCTAGCTTAAAGTACGCTACCATTGCTCAAAACAGATCAGCAGAAAAGCAGTCGATAATGATTGCAGCTTTAGGGAAGCCTTTTCCTAAGTCGTCTAACTGCTACCAACCCACACAATAGTTTCGTTCCACTTAAGCTCTTTTTAAGAAGTATACAAAGTTTTGCTGCCCACCTGGGTAGCCACTAATTAGCGTAACAAAATGTTCAGTGACTATCAAAATATTCTTCTCCTGTTTAAGCCAAATAAAATGCATTCCTCCATTCTACTCCAGTAACCAGCAATTAACTGTCTGTTTTATTTGGCATAATATCCTATGAGATTGATTTAAGGACATTCATTGTCTATGCGGAATACAGAGATAAGTACAAGGAATTATTTCCATATCTACATGCTGCTGAATGGTCACTGATTGCTAATGGAATTCACATTTGGTTTGGGGGTTTTCCCCCCTGTTTATACAGGTCTGCACACCATTTTATAAATTTGTTGTTCATAATAGTTCAACAAAGTGGTGTTACAAATACATATGGACCTATGAGTTGGTCACATTCTTTGTAGCAAGTATTCAACTATTTGAGCCATCCGACTGGTCACCTAAGGCCCATCGTATGCTTGCTGTTCCCTGACTGGATGTCCTAACTGTCAAAAGCAGGAGGCATGTCTGCCGAAGTAAGCCCCCAACCACTGGACCAAAGGACTTTTAGACTTTAGGCTATGATGGGATGGCAGCAGTGAGCTCCTGGCCGTCTCTGCCCACAAAGAATCATTTGCTGGTGGTTTCATTGGGAGGCCCCCAGTACAAGAGGTTTCATATTTAAGATGCATGGAGGCAGTTAATACCTTTGGGGAGGCAGTGTAGCCCAGTGGGCAGGGCAGTTGACTAGAACTCAGGAGATCTGAGGTCAATTCCTGGCTTGGCCAGCCAGATCTCAATTTCCCCATCTGTAAAATGGGGTTAACCATACTGACCTCTTTTGAGGTCTAAAGATGAAAAGCACTATATGAGAACTAGGTATTATTACTATTGGAGCTATTGTTTCAGGTTGCCTGTACACTCAGGCATACATCCCTACAGTCACACACCCAACACATGTCCTAGTTTTCCTTTCCAGCTACAAGAGCTAGCAGTATTTGTAATATTAAATGAAAAGTGAGATTTGACCATCACATGATTCCAGGAGATGTTTCTCCTGTGGCTAGATTGGCTGTTGTTCTGATGCTTTAACCTAGTGCTGATTACAGCCTTTATTCTTGAGTTTTAGGAGTCTTATTTTGGGAGAACTTGTGTCATTTCAGTGACTCAAAGTGGCTATTTAATTGGAGGTGGTGTATAGAAGGTGGGACTAAGAATATGGAGTGGGGTTGAATAGAAACCGGAAAGATCACATTGCAAAAGTTACACACTATCGTAGATAAATGTTTGGTGGGGGGGGGTTTCTAAAGCTTTGGCAGGCTTTTCTGCGTGCCTCTGTGATGAGGATATAATCCATCTGTGCCCTGGGTGAGGATTTTTTATTTCTTTCAGGATTTATTACTTGCTATAGTAATTGCTCAGAGCCGGTGAATATCCTGACACAAAGAACGAGGGGAAAGGAATACCATATGGCAATAGAAAGGCTGTAATGAGTTACTGGAAAATAAGTTAATTGAGGGGTTAGTGATGTAACAATTCCCAATTGCAGACTATCAAGACCTACATGCATGTCAGTTTCAAGTCAATTGTGCAAGGTGAAAGAATTGCCTGCTTGCTGGCTGGCTTAAATGCCATCAGTTCTTTTGGAATGTGTGAGAACACATTGATTGGTGCTAAGATAGTTCAACCAAAATTAGGAATTATAACATCACCTGAATTTCTAAGAGAAAACCATCCATTGGATGTCACGCTATCAGGTCCTTTTAATTATGCCTTACAGCCTTAATATAAATTAACCGAGTTACGTTAAACTCTTCCAGGCTTCTAGTGTGTTTTCTCCCAAGTTCTCAGAGTAAATCTATTCCTAGGACCTTATTCTCTCTCTTACACCAGTGTAAATCAGGGATAGTTCCATTAGAAGTAAACCAGTGTCCAGGACCGGTGCTATCACTAGGCGATCCCAGGCGGTCGCCTAGGGCGCCAGGATTTGGGGGGCAGCCAGTGGCTGCCTCCTGCCTCCCGGCTCCACACCGCGGCCCACAGGCAGGGGGGGCTGAGCTCCCGCGGGTGGGAGGGCTGGCTGGGAGCAGGGGGGCAGCAGCATTAGCTGGGGGGTGGGGGCACAGGGCTGGTGCAAGGAAGTTTTGCCTAGGGTGCGAAACTTCCTTGCACCGGGCCTGCCAGTGTCACACTAATATGAAAAGGATATCCTACCCTTAGTGTGTGTGTAGTGAGTAACTACCTGGGATATTCTAGGAGGAAATACTATTTGTATCAGTTGAAACATGTCAGTGTCCAGCAAGATGAATATACAGGAGGGTTCTAAATCAAATTATTTAAATGGCAGCTTGAAGAAGTTCCCTGCTGATTAGATAACCACCATCTCCTAAATGAACAAACTCCAAGGCTGGCAGCTAAGATGTTCATTAACCCCGTGTACCATTATTACACAGATGCTGAAATATTGTCACTAAAATTTTAAATTAAACGGTCAAAATGTAAATGTAAGATAAGAAAAAGCTTCAAAAAGACTCAACCCTAAAATAAATTAAATGGGCTGGAATGTAAATTAAATTGCTTCATTTCCTCTTTCTTCTGCCTTTCCCTTTTCTAGTGCTCAGTAAAGCTCCCCTCACACACATACACTCTTCATAAGTGAAAGAAGCTGAGGAAGTCAGTATTCTTGTGATGTAAAGAAGGGTCCTGCTGGTCTGCAGAGAAGAAAGGTTGGAGGCAAAGATTAAAATGAGTCCAAACAGTGTTGCATTGAGAACACTTTCCCTCTGGGTACCTCCACACCCTGTTTTCGCTGCTTTGGGGCATTTTTCCTTTTCTTGTCAATATTTCAGGTGAAGGGCTGAGAAGGAAGTGGCCTTATTTATTGCTGGCAGCTTCAAATTTTCATTAAAAGGGGGCAGTGAGAGGAGAGGGAACATAGCAGCCAATCAGAGTGGACATATTTGCAAATTGAATGCACGTTTATTTATGGCTTGAATAGTTACCTAATTTATTATTTCACTTCCTGTGTTCTATACCTTTGCATTTCTAAATGAGTCTGCCTGACAGCTACCATTTTGTTAGACAGAGAGGATGCACCATGCCTCCATCATTCTGACTTTTTCTTTCTTGTTTCCTTCATTTAAAAGGAAAGACATTCAAGTTGCAAGTGTGTGTTTGTTCTTTGTCTAAGCAGAAAACAGTTATGTAAATCACACAGTTCTGATTGGCTGAAAGCTGGAATACAAGGATTTGCACCTGTGTTTACTGACAACCGCACAGTGATTATGCAAACCAGACACCCACAAACAGAGTGAGGAAATGTCAGACCTGACAACAAAATGTACAGTTATGCATCAGTAACTGTAGCAACTTTGTATTCTCACTGGAAGAGAATTCCATTCTGTACAATCAGTCTTACTCAGTATAAAGAGGCAAACACTAGCAGTTCCTTTCAATAAAATATCTTTCGTGATCGGCTTTACATCAAACAAACTTACAGCTGCTTCAGTAATAAAGAAAAGCAGCTCATGCTTTGTTCTATTTCCCTTTAAGGAAAGTGCCAAGTAAAAACAATCTTGGAACTTCACTTCCTTCCTGGGGGCTTTAAACACAGTATTCATACTGACACCTTACTGAAATTAACAGTAATGAAAATGTTGTAGGATTCCACATATTTATGACCTATGTTTTGGATAGCTTACTTTAAAAATAATGCTAACGCAATTAAAACCAATAAAAGGCTTGATCCTCTATTTTTTCTTTAAAGAGTTATTTGTATTTATCCTTTTTAAGCTACCCTCTAATTCACCTCTGGCATCTTCCTTTCTGAACCAAAAATCTGGACACAGCTCCCTCTGGAGCTCATCAGCAAGCAAAGATCATCTGCGAACAACACAACATTCTTCCACTCCTACCCTGGGAACTCCAAACAAATTAGCAACCCGAACTCTAATATCTCTCTTAGCAGTACATCATGTTGCCACTTGTCAAATCTAGGTAGCTGGTTGGACAGACAGGTTTTAAAAAATATAAGGGCACCCCAAAATTCTGCACATTTCTAATTCTTCCATGAAGTCTGGTAGAAAAATTGGGGCTCAACTCTGCAAACCCCATAATCACATGAGTCATCACACTGAAGTTGGGGCATTGCACGTTTGGGTCCCAATCTTTGTAGACAACTTTTTCTTCATTCTAATAGTTCCTGCAGGCAGGATTTATTGTTAAAACACTGCATACAATATAACTCCGTCTTATTCTTCCAACTTTGCTTTCCTCCCCTCTTGATACCATGAGGATGTTGCTTGTCTGAGCGCTAGAGGCAAACTAATTTGGAAATGTGAACATGTGGGTTTGTGAAATAGCCTTAACCACTGTAATATCACTCATTTACTGTATCCCATCCTTTCCATGTGGGCTTCTATAAGTTAGAGCCCTCTAGATTGTAGAAGCAGGTAGTTTACCAAATTATACCTGCACCAAGTCATCTTTCTGACAGTTTGTAATATATTGTCAGGAATAGCTCCATGCATTAGGCACAACTGACTGAACACTGTCACTAGGACAGAAGAAAAGGAAATGAAAGGCTCAGTTGTGACTTCTCCTACATGCCCATGCAGGAGAGTAAATTAGCATAAGGTACCACCTTACTCCCTTGTCTCAGATACTCATATCATGGGTCACAGCCACTGTTCCCTCTAAGCTGTGTGCGTGTGCGCGCGCACACAGATCCTAAACCCCGCGCACATGGCAAAACAGTGCGCGCACAAAAATGTGCACAGAAGCACAATTTGCACAGAAGAAACTTTTTGCGCGCACGGCCTGTCAAAAATTAGAGGGAACATTGGTCACAGCACAAGAGGGAGAACAATCTCTGCAGTGCTTCTAGTCTCCCTTCCCACACAGGAGGGAGAGGAACAATCATTGCCACTGATGTGGGTGGAGAGGATGTGGAGGTGGGTGGAGGGGAGCCAGATATAGGATTCCGCGGAGCAAAGAAGAGAACGGGGACCAGATTGCCTCTAAGGCTCACAATCTCGTTACTCTCTGCTCCTTATATGTGATGCCCCTTATTCATGGTGTGTGGCAAAGCCTTTACTAAAAGGTGACATTTTGTTCTCAGACACACACATGTGGTGGCGTACATTGACTTTAATAGGAATTCTGAGCATCCATGGGAGGAAGTTGGCCCTTCATCTGTATATATCAATGTGTGCAAGAATCCACCTGGGTAGAAGTTAAAGTATGTACTGAATAGTGGGCCAAAAGTCCTTACTCAGTGTTTACTCATTCCACGGGCAAGACATCTACTGGCTTCGATGTGAATTTTACTTGAGTAAGGACTCTAGAATTTGATCCAATGTTTGCAAATAAAACCAGCAAACCTGATTGCCTAAACAGGACAGTGTCTGCACTCTGCTTTCTCTTTGAAGGCTATGATCGGCTTTAATTGCCAGCTGTCACCAGTTACCACACAGCTCTTTCTAACCAAGCACATTTATTCTTAAAGTGAAAGCATAACAGAGAAAACATATTAAAGACAATAATAGTTCCTATACTCATGCTGTAAGCCTACCAGAGGTTAAGATTGCCTGTATTTTCTTTTTCTTTGCACAGAAGAAGAAAAATTCAGTTGCAGCAAGGATCAACAAAGGCTTAGCCCACTCACAGCAATGAAAACATGTCTAACTGACTGGTCATAATGTATGCACAGAAGCTGCAAAACCAATCAACAGAGGAAAACATAAATGTATAGGAGAATCTTCTGTCACCTCTTATTCATGCATGACAAGAAAGCTGCTGAGCAAAACAAATTATATACACATTTCCACAATGCCTCAATGACTTAATGAAATAAAGTCTACAATGAAGGGAAAATTTCTCCAAACCCAAGACTTCTAACAAAATGGGAATAAAATCTGTGCAGAGAATACACCTTGATATTCCACATATTATGCATTAAAAGGCCGCAAAGACAGAATAAGTATCACTGTATTCTACTTAAGATACAGTGATGCAATGACACTGAAGTGAATGCAATTTGCAACAGTGTAAGTAGGATTTTTTGCCCATAACTTCTATCGTTGGCAGCTCCTAGTGGAATAATCAATTTAAAATCAGTAGATGTATAATTTACACATGTGCACTTGCACGTACACACACTATGGATATAGTACCTTTCATTCTGAAGGATCGCGTAACACAACAAACAACATACATATAGGCAGCCCATTACCACTGAAATGAAAATACCTCAAGGGAAACTGTCAGCTGGTAAGCAGACAATTAGTATTCTGAAGAATAAGGGACATGGAATGTTAGGGGAAAATCCCCTACCCCTATTAAAATGACCATGGGATTATTAATATCCAGACAGAGCAGACGAGACCTAGGTGTAAGTTCTTATTCAAGAGTTTTGCACACAGTAAGCTACCTGGAAATCAACTTGTCTGCTCAGAAGGAGACAGCTAGAGACAGAGCATGGTCAACCTTGCCAGGTAACAAGCTACAATTACTCAGCTGACAATGCTGACAAATATGCAACAGGCTTTCAATATATCATATATTGACATGAATGCTCATTTCTCTTCCTGGTCCAGGTTTCCACTGCATCACCTTGGTCATTCAGTATCTCATTATCTTTCCCATTTTTAATAGCTGTATTGTATACAGATAAATACTGTAGGTAGGGATAGTCTTCTAGTTAAATATCGCTAAAATTATCAGTAAATATATTTGGATATGTTCCAGAACTAAAGGCATAATACAACTAAAGGAAAGCTCCAGGGTCATACAGCTGTTCATTTACTATAAGATTTTCTAATCCGTAATGTTCGTATTTCAAATAATTATATTTATATAGCACACATCAGTGTGGCGCTAGCACCAGCTCAGTAACTCACATCACCACAGCTGTGTAGAAGGATGAGAATATTATGGGTGCAAACAACTGTCACCACACCCATTCCAATTACATTTGCAGCTCCTTCTGTGTCTTGTAGCAATTTGTTCTCCTGGAGTGCATCCCTTAGAGCTTTCCACAATATTATTTTTACCATACAGAAAGATAATTTATTGAGAAAGTGGTTAGCAGCACTGTCAGGAAGACATGCAAGGCTAGAGCTAGCGATGCACAGTCCTCACAAGGGTTTGATTTGGATGAGCATCCAAAAGTTTGACCATGCTGGGTCTGTAAAAGGAAATCGTTATGCCACAAAAAAAAGGGTTCTTAGCAAGATTTGTGTGGTTTTACATACATATTGTGGACCGGCCATCCCAGGGTAGAACTGAGTTTGTTGTTTTACATTATTTAGGCATAAAATTAGTTATCTTGTTTACAAAGCCAAATCAATGTGCATAAAAAAAGCTCAGCAACACATACATCTAAAACTTTAGACTCGTGCAAAACTAGGGCTATCTACCCTTCAGAGGAATAAAAGGACAAAAGTCCTCAGTGTCCCAAATCCATAACATGTTCTTGAGAGCTGTGCGCATTGGGACTTTCATAGAGGCAGATATACTGTTACATCTGTCTACCTAGCGATCTGCTGAGCATCAGTTGGTATAGCCACTAAAGGGCAGAATGACGCTTTTACCTGAACTGGACTTCAGTTACTGTCAGGACAGTAAATCCAAAATAATGAGACGATGGCCAAAGCACACCAGTTTTGGCAGATTCAAAAGCGAAAATGGCACGCAGCCAACTCAAGGCTGTATTTGGAGTATGGAAGCATCCAGCCAAGGCTTTCCTCACTGCAGTCAGGAAAATGCTTCATTTGGGCAGTTTACCTGAGAGGCATATCACATCTAGAGAGACTTTGAGCCAGATCCCCAGCTGGTCAATGGAGCCATGCCAACTTAACCCAACCAGAGATTTGGCCCTTCAATTCCTCTCATAGGGAAAAGAACAGTGCTATTTCCGTGAAATTCAAGGCTGCACCCCTAAGATATTCTTGTTACCAGAACAGACACTCTCTCCAGTTTTTCTAGTAACAGGCAATGCATGTGATACTCATACCCAAAGAACTCAAAGTTCCAGTTTTAACACTGATCCCCACCACATTCAAATATGTTGGTTTCATTTTCCCCCCACTTGAGTTCTTTGCTTCCATCCGCATTTCTTGACAAGACTAGTCTGTGGCGTCAGAGTTATTTCTGAAGCTGTCCCACTATATGGTCTTACTGTCATGCCTCCTGTTCTCTCTCCTTGTTTTTGTGAATGCTGTAGCAAATCAAGATAAAAACTAAGCAGAAATGGGGAAACATTAAAATCACATGTGCAAGGGGCTACACTGTGACCAGTCAAACCCCCTGCTCCCCAAAACAATAGAAAAGTAACCAGAAAGATAAAACTGCACTAGGATTTCCTAAAGAAGCCACCTGAAAACCAAATTGACAGTTTTAAGGAACTGTCACTGTTTGCAGATTTATAAATCATGTTTTTTTAAAAGCAGATTTATGACTCTGATTTAAAGGAATTATTTTAAGTGTGCATTTTAAGGGTGTTGTCCTGCCCCCTTACCACTTACATTCATTCTTCTGTAAGCATCACCTGTAAGATGTATCCTCACACATTTGCTTGGCCTGCCAGAATAGACGTTATTGCTTGGGATTACTTTCTGCCTTCCATCTAGAAGTGGGATGTATCATTCAGGTCAATTTTCTCAGTCTCTGCAGGGCAAAGAAACCCAAAGTTGTCTTGAAAAGTATATCTCCCCGTCAGCACAGCTGCGCAGTGCTCTGTCTCCTTATCACCAACTTGATTTGGGATCGGTGATGACAGTAATTATTGTACTAGAGTTAAATAGGCTCTGCATGATCATTTTCAGGAAAGGCTAGTGCACAGTCCTTCAGTTGCTGCAATGTTCTCCTAAAACATTTAAAGGGTTTGTCATTGTCAAGATTTCAGGGAACTGATTTAATATTGTCTCTGTCATAACTAAACTCTAGTTTCCTAGGGTAGCTTTAAAGTCTGGGCTATTTGAGCACTACTGTAATCCATCAGAAGGGGATATAAACAATGAAAGGGCTACAAGGTGTAATGGGGTGAATGAATCAGAAGTTCTCAACCTGCTGTGTTAGGTTCAGCATGAAGAATTTTCTGTCTGCTCCTTCACACCACCAGTCAGATTCTAAGGGCAACAATTGATTTCTATTACTAACTTCAAATTGATCAGACATTATTAATTATCACTGGCTAATACTGTGACTATTTGAACAGAGAGATATTCTGGGTTACTTGTATCATCTGCAGCTGTAGGAAAGCATGCCCTGTGCTTAACTTTGTCTCAGGACTACTTTGGCTTTGCATAGCAGGACTATTTTGCTTAGTAGTGTTACATTTTAAGGGAGCTGCTATAGAGGTTGACATTTAAAAAGGGATCATGGAAGTTGTTGGTGGTAAATATATACGGTCAGCTGGCACTAATGCTGCAGGAGAGGAATAGCTGTTACAGGGACCAGAGTTCCTATGTATCATCTTGCTTGTTCTGGCAACCTATGACTACACAGGAGAAATAATTGTATATATCAGTGTGACGGTGTGAGCATCATCTATGTCTATTATTTTAATTCCTACATTTATGTTTCTTGATCCACTAAAATCACTCTTTACCTGAGATGCTGCATGTGATCATCCCTTTTTCCGAACCTGAATCATCCGTTCCAATAAAGGTTTATCTTAACCTTGGTAAACATAACTTTCCATAAAGTAAAGAACATGGCGGTGGGTTTTTAGTTCTGATAACAGTGCCCTGCATTGCCAGCAAGTTGTCTCATATCAGACTCTCTATAGGATTTGATAGCCTTACTGTGGGGTTTCTGTGCTTCTGCTCTCACAGAAGAGTATGAGAGTTTTCCTATTGACTTCAGTGGGAGCAGGATCAAGCCCAGAGTCTTACTTATTGATTGCCATTTGTCCTGCGTTCAGGATATTGTTATAATACAGGATGTTTTCCTCTAACAGCAATATATCCTTTTTGATTAAGATGAACGAGAAACTAGAATTGACAGTTTCTTGTGGCAATTACATTCAGGTGCTTGCACATCTAGGATGGCAATTGTAAAGTAAAAGCTGGCTCCAAATGCAGATGTAAAGCCAATAAACCCCACTGTCTGTGGGTCAGTGTATTAGACATTTTGTAAGAAAAACTGAGTCTTTTCAAAGTCATGTTAGTGCCCACGAAGATCAGGATAATTCAGTTTGCGCCCTAGTGTCTGATAATTTATTTAGTTTCCCTACGAGATGCTGTAACTTTTTCATTTGCTATTTTGAAATTGGCGCTCTTACACAGAGGCCTTGGGGTGGGACTAAGAAAGATCAAAACTAGTTAAAATTAAATGTTGAATTCTGCCTAACAGGCATGAAAATGGAATTCTAGTTAAGAAAGTTAAGGGAGGGGAAAGCGAGGCAGAAGTGTCAGTGGAAAGGAAAGAAAGTTATCTTCATTTACATACAGATTCCTTGTGAGATTGCTATCAAGGAGAGAGAGAGAGAGAGAGAGAGAGCACACACAAGCACACATGAACATAAAGTTAGAAGGGCTCTAGCCCTTCAGAGTATATTTGGCCCTGAACCTTCAGCCTTTACTCAAACTCCCACTGACTTAATTTACACCTGAACTCCCTTGGATTCCAGCTGTTGCCTACATAAGGAGTGGAAGGTCTAGCAGGAGGGGGAAAAAACAAGCTGAGAGCGTATTGTTGTATTCTCATTGCAAAGTAAGGAAATAGTTATCAATTAATTTTTAAGAAAACCAAACGAGGTATGTATTGGAATAAAACATGGATAAATATGGTTATCACCACATAACATTTAAGATAAGTAATCTAACCTAGAAACTACCTGCTAAAGTGTGATTCTTGGTATATGGTGAAAAGAAAAAGTAGTTAGTAAATTGAATCATGGAACATTCACTTTTGACAAAGCCTTGCTTTATGCTTTCTACAATGCTTTTAGTTACCACCCTCTTTCATGGCTTTTTTGGGGGGTGGGGGGTCCTACAAGGGCCTGTGATGTCTAGAAATTGCAAGGTGTGACTGTCTGCCGGGGATCCCAGAATGTGATCCACTGTGACCCTCGGCCTCAGTAACACTCCATCTTGTCTGCCTTGCCAGCAAACTCTTCAAGACTCTGCCAGTCTAAACCATGCCTAGCAGGTAACAATCAGTGAACTCCAGTTCGTCAGTGACATCCTTCTTTGCTGTGCTCAGCCCCTCTTACTGTAAAACCCACAAAACCTTATCAAGTTCACTGCTCCTTTAAAATGATAATATGCAGCAGCTTATTAACATAACTGTGGTTGATAAACCCTCCACTTCAGTCAAAGCCCTGAGTTGGTTTATGGTAAAAGTAAACAAGTTTATTAACAAAAGGACATAGGTTTAAGTGATACCAAGAATGAGAAATAAGGATAGAAATGATTACAAACAAACAAAAGTTAAAATACCCTTCTAAGAATAAAACTCGTCTTTACAAACTAGTCATTTGTTCAAAGCAGTTTCTCTCACTATAGTCTTTCTTCCAGCCTTACTGGTGAAACCTTTAACCAGGACCCAACATACAGAGCTCAAAACGCTTGGTTTCTTGGACTCCTTAGGTGAAAGATAATTCACAGGTTCACCTTGGCCCGTTCTTCATAGTCCAGTAGACCTTTGAAATGTTTTTCTCTGAACCATGTCCCCAGAAAAAGTACCTTTCCCCTGCTGGGTGTAGATGCCAGGCTGTCTGGTGTAAATTCCATGCTGGTTCCTCTCCTACTGGTGATTTTTACAATGCACATGATCTTCCTGCAATCTCCAATACCCATTGTCTTTGGCCACCCCTGGTTTGATTTACATAGGAGAGAGATTCAAGTGGGCAGAACTGCAGTCCTTTGTCTAGGGAGGAGTAATTTATGCCCTGCCTGACACACATTTTAAGAACAGTTTTCCGTACATATTTGTATTTTCCCATACATATTGATGACCAGCATATTACCGGTTTGCACTGGATACCTTGCATGACACCTTTTAGATACAGATTCTGACAACAGTGAGTTAGGTACACTGGACTAGTCAGGCCAGCTGAAACTCACTGCTGGACACCAGCGAGCCCCTTGCCTTCTGGCATAGGAATGCTCTTAGGATCACATGAGTACAGATGATCTAACTTTTATAGATGGCCCCAAACCAAACCCTGGATCTCATTGCTGTAAACTTTGGGGGAACAGTTTAGTGTCCTGGAATAAAAAAACAATACAAATATTGCTGTGTGACCCTCTCTTTGTAGCAAGCTAAACACCACCAAATTGGGCGGGGAGGGGGCTGAAACCCAGAGTTAGATTTTGAGGTCCTCTCTATTAAATTCTAAACCTCTAAAATATTTATAATTACATTAAAAAGTGACAATTATAATACAGTACAAGAACTTAGGTTGCAAGACTGCTAAGGAGAGACATGAAACAAACAAAACACACACACACCAAAGGAATTAAGTTTTTGTTGTCATTGCATCCTGAACTCACCCTGCTTAGGGTGAGGGTTAGGGTTAGGGTTATGACTAGCAGTTGCAACATCTGTTACTTTACCAGGAGCGCTGACTCATTGTTAGCCCTACCCCTTGACTTACCCCTCGCTCTCAAAATAACCATGGACCATGACTGTAGTACAAGACAGAGAGGGTGGAGGGAAAAGGAAAGAGAAGAGGGACAGTTTAAGGGCTTGGTCCTTAGAAGTCCCTACCACTTTGAATTTTACCCAGCCAGCAGGGTAAAAATCAGCTCATCTGAGAGCAGATCCCTGTGCTAAAATATCTGTGCACTTGGCACAGAGTAATATCAAAGGGTAGGAGGCAACTGAGATCAGTGCAGAAGCACAAAGAGAAGACTGCTAGTATGGCTGCATCTGCAGACAAGTGTAAGAAATGGACCACGTGACCAAGCAGGAAGAGCCATTGAAGCAGTGTGCCCGGTTTAGGGTCCCAGAGACATAGGTAGCATTAGCTTCCCAAACTATCAGAAAATACCAGAGGCAGTCCTGAAAGGAACAGATGGATGTTATCCTTCTATTGCATGATGAATTACTTTGTTTTGGACACTATTTTCTTGTAAACTATGGCAATATTCTTGCTTGGAGGGTTTTTGCATGACTTCATCCTTGACCAGAGACAGTAAAGATTCCTGTTCTTTGTAGCAATTTGAGTGGTTTATTCGTAACCCGTTAGATAGCAAGACTGTTGCACAGGATGTGCCAACACACTTGCTGTACCACAAAATGGAATGTATCATTTGCACAAGGTCTCAAAGCGTGTTGGTATAAAATGGTCAGCATATGATCACAGCATTAAGATCTAAATCAAACACAGCATTTTCAAAATTCTGTGTGGTAGCAGTAGGTTGAAATGTGATTTAGAGGTTCTAGAGCAGGCCTGCACAACATGCGGCCCGGAGGCCACATGCGGCCCACGTGGGCTCACTGTGTGGCCTGCGGGGGGGTGAGTAGGCAAGCGGCGGGGTGGGGCAAGCCAATGGCCGGCTGGCTGGCCGGCCGGTGGGTGGGTGGGTGGGCGGGGTAGTGAAGAGTCCAGTGGCAGGCTGGGGAGTGAGGGTGAGCCAGCGGCAGGGGGAGGGGGCAGCAGCAGAAGGTAAGAGGCCAGCGTCACTCTATGCGTGCTGTTTCTTTCCCCCGATACAGGCTTCCGCACCCCGGCGCTGGGGATGGAGGGGTTGTTTCCGCGGGGCAGGCGGCGCTGGCGGGGGGGGGTTGTTTCTGTGGGGCCGGGGGGTTTCGGCCCTCAGCTGTTTTCTTTGGAGTAATATGGCCCTCGCCGCTTTACGAGTTGTGCAGGCCTGTTCTAGAGGTTCTGTTGCTCAGCTGAAAAAACACAGAAAAGTAGGAGTTGGAAAACTCCAGTTTTTTTTAAAAGGGTCAAAATTATAGTTTATCCTGATTGGCGGCAAAATAAAGATGTGTCTTTATCACATTTATAAATTTAATGAAAAACTAAATATTTGAACTTGTTGTGCAACAATTTTGCCATATTTCAAAACAGATGGGAATACAGCCTTATCTTGTCTTTAGCCTTGATTGATAAAATACTCAAAAGTTTTCCTGAAATTGTCTGAAGTTAATCTATTCTCTTCAAGTCCTTTCTGAACCAGATGACTGAGAACATGTTTTCCAATCAAGAGGCAAAAGCTTTAACAAGAATTTGGCAATCAACAGTAATAAGTGGTACTGGTCTGTCTGCAGCTGCCACAGAAGATTTCTTGTTTGGTTTTTCAAGAATCATTGTAATTAATGCCTCTCTCATTTCTCCGTTGAGGCAGCTCTTATTGAAGGCTCCTTGAAAGGTTTTTGTGCACAATGGAGCTCAGCAAATTTTGCAAGGATTCATAGAAGATAGCAAGTCCCAGAGTTTAAGACTTTCACATCCAAATTACTTTTTGTTTTTAATTACAACAACTTAACCTTATGAAATGATGTAACTACATCCTGAAGTAAAGTCTGCCTGAATATGTACCATCAACCACGCTCCTCATTTAATATGTAACTGCAGGTATCTGTGATCCCATGTGCATGAATGGAGGGAAATGTGTAAGCCCAGATGTCTGTGACTGCCCATCTGGTTGGAGGGGCAAGCGGTGTAATAAATGTAAGTATCTCTGCCTCCCAGCAAACACAATATTGTGTAGGACATAGGCCAGTCAGAATGACGTGTAATCATTTTTAATATTAGAAAACAATATAGTGAATAGACCTTGTTTTGCTGCTTCAGCGTTTTACAAAGAAAAACAGTTTTATGTACAAGTCATACAAAATGATATAAACATTTGATGTTTACAGGAAAAAAAGGTGGGGGGAACCAAGGTTCTATCTCATGCAGCTGTCTGTTATGCATATTTTTGTGGAAACTCATTTTTATGGTATTAAACTTGAAGTATTGATTTTAGGTCATCCCAGCTACACATATTTTGTTATATTTTACAGAGAAATGTCATATATTTCAAAATACAGGACTATTTAAAGCCTGTAGTAAAGCCTTCCAAACTGATATACTTTCAAGGTCATCAGATGCATTGCAGTGCATAATTCTGGGACTGATGTATTCTTACACTAAGCCTACAACATCTCACTGCAGTTTACATAAAAATGCAATTAAAAAAATCACCTTATCTTAAAATGTTTCAGGGAATATTTTCTCTTACATAGTTATTCATTACCATGATGTTGGCGGATAAGCTGAATAAATTTAAGATCAAGATGACACACTGTATGGGAGATGGATTAATGTATTGCCTTTTTCACCCCAGGAGTACTGGTGATGATTAAGGCTGGGGAATCAGCACAATGTTAATTTCAGTGCTGTTCCTAAAGTATAATATTGATCATTTCTTCTCAGTGTATATATACATATACATACACACAGAGAATCATAATGATTATATATACTATATATACACATACATATAAAATAATCCCAGTGACAAATATCACTTAAACTGTGTTGTGATGTAAATGAACATCACACCCTATTTATTTATAACATCTGATATGGGTGGTACCATATATCATACAGAAGAGAGTACTTTAATTTGTTGGTACCAGGGTACTTGACCTAGTTCTTGGTGTTACCAGCAGCCACTTCCTTTGAGAGAACTCTCTCTGGGGGGAGGTAATATCACAGAAATTCAAAATGCTAATTACCTTGTGAAGAAGACTCATTACATTCTTTGAGATTCCACCATTTTGAAAATAACTATGTGAAGCAATTGCCACATGTTACCCTCTAAAACAGCTCATGCACATGAGTACATTCATGGATCTTCTCATTTGCCCAATTTTCATGTTGGTCTTTTCAGCTGTTTGTCTGCAGAAGTGTCTGAATGGTGGAGAATGTATAGGCCCCGGTGTCTGTGCATGCTCTGAAGGATGGATAGGAATGCTGTGCCAGACTCGTAAGTGCTTCTTTAATTAAAACACTATGATAGCCTCCGTATAAACGGCATATATTTTCCATATATGCAGTGCAGTTGTAGCTGTGTCAGTCCCAGGATATTCGAGACACAAGGTGGGTGAGGTAATATCTTTGATTGGACCAACTTCTGTTGGGGAGAGAGACAAGCTTTTGAGCCACACAGAGCTCTTCTTCAGGTCTGTGTAAGTTCATCTCTCTCACCTACAGAAGTTGGTCCAATCAAAGATATTACCTCACCTGTCTCTCTTATATCCTCCATGATATTTATGTGACTTGAATAACATGATCATAATACATTTAGGATTAATTCTGCCTCCCTTACTCTCATTGAGTAGTCCCTTATTCCATGTGTAGAACAATTGTTTTCAGTGCGACTACTTGACTCAATTTAAGGGCTTGTGTATATGGTAGGGTAATGCACCCTACAGAAGTGTGATTTCTAAAGAGCACTAACGTGTTGCATGTTAATTGACTGAAGCAGAAACTTCTGGTGCACACTAGAGGTTCTCTAGTGCACTTTAACATAATACTGTTTGAAACAGCATTACTGTAGTGTGCACCGGCAGGGTCTACATGCAATTATGATATAAACACATGAATATGCTTTAGAAATCATACCCCCGGAGGGTGAATTATCTCACCATGTGGACAAGCCCTGAATAGGGGAGAGAGAATTAGGCCTTCATTTACTTGAATGGATACTATTTAAAAAGGTACGAAAATCTTCACATTTCCAAAATGCCAACATGAATACTTTTAAAACAGCCCCATACTATATTTGTAACCCAAATGCTGCAGCACTGTGCAAACCCACAAGCCAGCAGAGTTTCCATGTGCAAAGGGACTGAACAGTGTGGCCTGAGGGGAAGAACATTGGTTATTTTAAATGTGTTCCTTGTATTCATGCATGTTGGTAACATTGCAATGGAAATGCAGTAAACTTTGGGGGATATAAGTAAAGTGTCACTCCTCTCCTTTTCCACTGGTAGTGCATAATTATGTCTTGCAATCTTTCTGGCCCAGTTACATCTCATCTCATCAGTTGCATAATTGTCTCTGAGCCAAATATATATTAGTTCACATTTTTTAATGTTTTAAATTATTTACTAATCAATGACTCATACCTAGTCCAGTTCATCCCTCCCCCCCATCACCACCACCAAAGGCAGGTTCTTCACTGGGAAAGACTATCAAGACTCAATATTTGTAGCAGTTTCTGCTGCTTTACACGGGTATCCACGTTGTGGAGTCTAGGCACTTTTCTGTTTATTTAGTCAGGCCTTTTGAAGGCAGTGCCAAACCTGTTTGTTTGACATTGACTCTGTTTTTACTTATTTCTTCCAGTGTTTTCACTGCACTGGAAAATTTAATCAGCTTTTTGTCCAAAAACAACTGGCAGAAACTTCTAGGTCTCCCAGCAAATCTGAATAAGCACTGAGTATGGAATATTGCTATTTAAAAAAAAAAGACTAGAGTGGGAGAGCAGATGTTTGGGTCTTAGAGTGTGGCTCTAGAGTATTCAGTGGTGCAGCAAAGACGAGGCAGTGGAACCATAAGACATATTCCTTACAGATGTTAAGTATAAAGAAAAGTTTTTCCCATGGAAATAACCCATAAAGTATGTCTGGATTTTTGCATTTTGAACACAGTTTTCTTCACTAATAGCCAGGAGTCTATACAAAATTATGTACATGCCCAAGTGTTATGAGCTTCCTGAGGCCGCTCACCAATAGAACTGTCCATAATGGTGACTGCTGGCACTGACAGACAGATTACTAATGATGGTACTGAGGCCTGGGTCCAGTCACAGGCTACCACTCGATCCTTTGTTAGTACACTATTGTTACTCTAGCCTGCTCCCTATCACTAATCAGCCCACACACGTTAGGCCAAATCCATCGTGTGGTGTGCCTCTGTTGAAACTTATTACATAATATCAAGGGTGCATTTGGCTCTCTATAGCCTCTCCTACACAAAACTGCTTTGATCAAGCCTCTCAAACTCAAACCTGCAAGCTTTCTAAATGCCTTCTTCGCCCTTGGAGAGCCTGTATATTTCTGCTTTGACACACAGGGTCAAATCCTGCTCTTATTTACAGGAAAATTTCAATGGATCCACTCCCTACTTGCACCACTGTAAGCAAGCACAGATTTTCGCCCACAGCCCTAAAAGTCAGAGTAACATTTTCACAGTGCACTGTAAGATAATTAGTAGCCAGCAGACATACAAGAGCACATTTTTGTAGGTTAATATCACTACACGTTTCCAAACAATTTCAGTTTTATGAAAGACCATTTCCACTCCCCAAGTCACAATCCAGATCACTTTTACTGGCAACCATCAGCATGTTTGTTTTACCTTTACTCCACTGGATATAAATTTAATTTCTTGGATTGCCCAGCTAAGCTTCAGTCTGAATTCAGCATTGAGTAAGTCAGTCGGCCACCCCCAGAGATGAAAATACAAATCCAGGAGTCATCCATATAGAGAAGAACTACAGCCCATATTTCTCCATAAACCTAATGGCCTCATCCACCTGTGGTACCAGAGGGAATGACATCATGGAACCTCACATATGATAGGGAGGCTTCAATGAGCAGTTTTCCCCTGGGATTTCTCAGAAAGAATGACTCCACTCCATGACAACTCCACCTAGTAATTAACAACACTTCATGGTCAATGGTAGTGAAGGGCAGCTGACAAATCTAGAAGAATCACCAGAGCCATCTGATTTTACTCCATCACTGGAAAGAAATCACTGACCAACATGACCAGTGTGGTGTCTGTATCTCAGAGAGGCCTAAACCCAAATTGACTGTGGTCAAGGAGAGCTTTAGGATCCAGATGTAGCTACCGTGCTATGGAGCTCTCAGTTTCCTCAAACTCGGAAATTTAAGATATGGAGTTCTTCAGCTTTGGGGGCTAATAATTACTTTAAATAATTAAAAACTATAATGACACAAAATCCCCCTGCTGGCTTTTGCCCGACAATGTGAACATCGATCTATATTACAAGCTGCACCCCAAAGTTCCTCCAGCATTTCAGTAAGCACCACTAGCTGAAACGCCACTGATGAGGTTCTATGTTTATCCTCCCCAGTCTCAGTTCTTCTGCATTGAAGATTATTAGCTCAGTGTAAATATGAATGATTTTTCTCTGCAAAGTATATTGAAAATGCTTCACTGAGAGCAACACTTGACTCTGCAACCAGATGTAAACCTCACAGATTAATCAGGTTGTACATCATGTGGAACAGTTGTGCTGATTGCCACTTTTGAGATGCTGTGATACAAAGAAACCTTCCTTCGCTACTTGTGCAATTAATAGCATAGAATTTAGAAATTCTTGATGCTGTAGTGGGTTAAACTCGGAATCAGACTTCTGTGACCAGTGTGCTAGCACCTTCCCTCAACCTGTCTCTGGCTATCAGCATATTATCAAAACTGACAAGGATAAAGCCTGGGATGAGAACATTTAGGAGACATTGTTTCAATAACGTTTCGGATGAACGTGGAGAAGAAAGGCAAGAGTGCGAGAAGAATGGCAGACGTGTTGTGATTGGCACAGTCTTAACGACAGCTGAAGTCCGATCGATCCAGGTGATCCAGGTGTTTCAATAGTCATGGACAGAACACAATAGCCCCATTCTACTAGACTTTAAATAAAGAGGTTGGTTGGCAGACCAGTGTACTTCCCCACTCATCTGTAACCAAAGAGAATAGCTTCTGAGGAAGGATCAATAAAATAGGTTTTTCACTCCACCAAATAAGGTCTATAGTGGTTTACACATTGCCCAGTATATACAGTATGATCTTGATGGTATGAGGGATCAATGGTCAGATTTCACACCTTATGGCAAATGCAGGGAAATGATCTTACAAAAGAGTGAAATGTTATTCATAGTTGAGGCTGAATCTACGCTGAAATATTGTGTATCTGTCTCCTGCCCACTTTTGATTACATCAGTGCAAATGTTCTAAAAATTCTATAATAAACTTTACACATCACTGAGGCTGTGGCAGTTTCCATGGTAGCAGAGTTTCCTACCAATTTTGTTTAAATTTGAGTCCCCTACTAACCTCCCTCTACCTGGTTCCTCCCTGCACTCTCCTTTGTGGATGTGTGCGCAAACACACACACCCTCTCTTCGAGCCATCGTGGGATCGTCAAACCAAAACAACAAAGACTCAAATCCTATAATTTAACCTGCTCTTGCAAATATACGCCCGAATGGAACCCTAAGGAAGTCAGTGGAGTTCCACATAGGCATAGCAGTCTCTCAGTGTGGATCAGATTGTAGGATTGGGGTATAATTCCAATAAATTATAAAGTAGAAGGTTATACTCATGAAGGAGCCTCATTGTTAAAATTCATGCTGGTTATCTGCAGTTCTAAAATTATTGAACACATACTGGTGTCTCATTTGCCCTTCAGAATATCTTCTCTTTATTTGCATGTTATAAGTGTCAAGCTGATAGCCTTATAATTTCCTGAGCATTCTTGTTCTTTCCCTTTCTCTGAATAGTGTCTCAGAAATGCTTGCCTCCAGATTTTCTCTGTAACCCTTTCAGTCCTTTAAAAAAAACCCAAAAGATTCTCAACAAAGATTGTCATTTGTATGCAAATTACGGCTATGTTCTTTTAACACTCAGGGATAAATCCCTTATTGTAGTGGGCATTTATTGATTATAATTTTAACATAAGCTTGTCTTATTAAATGACTTTCCTTGCTGAGTCTGTACAGGATAATACATACATAGCCTGTGTCATTTTTAGTATTTAATGGCATACATTTATGAAATATTCATTTGGACTTCAGCTATGTTATTATCTTCTCTGATTTCAATTCCAATTGTCTTCTGAATTTTTTAAAAACTTTTTCCCTAACTGAGCTTTTCTTTTTCACAGTACTGGGAGTTGGTGGGGGGGTGGTTTCCATTTCAGAATTTTTCTTCTAGTTTTTTCTTTTTGGCATCATCTGAGACTCAAAGAAATTAGTCCGAGAAAGGCCTGCTAGATCATCTAATCCCTGCCCCACCCTTGTAGAATTGTTCACTAGGATATATCTCCTTGTGCCTTGTCTAGTCTGATTACACATATTCCAAGTAATGAGGTTTTATCACTCCCCACTATTCCACAGCCTGTGTTACTAAACACACTACACCTAGTAACACCATAAATAGTTTCTCTCCCTGTGTAAAACAAAACCTCACTGAGTGGTACTAAAGGGAGAGAGTAAGGAGTGCAAGGAACCTCTTGCCCTAATTAGCGTACTAACAATGCAAGATACAAACTCTGTACCCTCCCCCTCCCCGGAGCACTGGGCTGCAGAGCAGATGTCCACTTCTGACACTCTTCACTCCAAAAGGCATACTATCTGCAGTTTGGGGGCATGGCCAGGTCTCTGTGTGCTTATGCTATGCACAGTAACATATGCCAAGGTGAAGAGCAGGTACTAAGGGTGAATGCGCACTGCTCTCTTTTGAAGAAGGATGATTCCCCACCACACTATACTGTGTGGCTCTCACTTTAAGAGCAAGGGTTTGCCTTTGGTGTTAATATTTTTCGGTTTAAACATCTGTAGATTGCCATCATGTCTCTTTTGTCATTCCACCATCCCCTTAGCCAATCTATACAAATCATTCAATCTTTCTTTATAAGGCCAAGAACCACCAACCCTCAAACCATCTTCATTGCTGTGACAATGCTGTAAATTTGCCAATTTATTTCCAGTGGTGGACAGAAAGCAGCAAGTTCCAGGCTTTGTTTAGAGAAGCATAAGGATGAGAACCATTATTCAGAAATGTCACCTGTCTCCCCCACTGCCTCCCAGGGATGCTTATGACAATTCTTATTGTTTGCAAGTGGACATAATTTTATATCTAATCAAATTGGTTTGTGCATATTTGTATGCCTAGGCCAAACAGGTTTCCATGAAAGCTTTAACATGCTCAGCACTTTTGAAAATCACGCCACTCACGTGGATGTCTAAATATGGATTTTTGGAGTCTAACTCTAAGAACTAATCTTTAAAAGTCTTGGCACCAGACTCTCCAGAATAACAGGTTGGAATTACAGAAGTATTTACTTGGCCCTCTGACTTTGAGGTAGATACACTTGACTTTCACACAGTGTCCTGTGCAGTAAACTTTAGGATGAGATATTAAAGTGCACTAACTCTGAGATTTGACTATAAAAATGGAGTATCTCACTAAGCTACTATGATGAGGGGGACGGTATTACAACCTAGATAGAGGGATATTTTTATTTTACTTCTATTTGACAGTGTGAGGTTAATGACTTTCAATAGGCCTCTGCCAGACAGAACCATGAAAATACACTTAAAAGTATCCACCAGTTGATTCAATTCTGATTGGTTTGAAAGCCATTCAGCTCCAATCCCAGTAATGGCTGTGCAAGGACAGAACATTTTGGCAATATCTGATAGAAAGTTTAACTCCTGAGATATAATTAAAATAACAACATGACATGTGTGTTCTTCTTGGATTGGTTCCTTATGACGTGGTTGTTTTCTTCTTGCCTTGCCAAAACAATGTTATAGGAGCATAAACTGCTAACTAGGATGAGAAACAAGCTAGAAATCAGGTAATTCTTACTTTAAACAAAGAGGAACAGGTTGTTTTATTAGTTGAATATATTTAAATAGGTTGTACTATAAGTGAAGTGATGTGCACTTATAATTTAGTACCAACAACACTTTTCTAATTTGACTTACGTTTAAACTTAGAATGGGTTGCAAGTAGTTGTTTCTGCAAGAGCAGGAAATTTGTCCTTAAATCCTGGTTTCCAAAATTATACAGTATGCAATTCACTAAATTGTACAATCTTGTTGTTTTTCCCCTTGTGATAGCATAGTCTGTGGGATTGTATATTTAAAATTCTTTCATCTCAAGTCAAAAAAGGATCTTTTTAAAGCTGCTATTTTTCCTTCTATTGGAACAAGAGAAAAATCATTTTTGGCACAAATCTGACCCCAACCATCACTGTCCGCAATGTATTACAGATTTGAAAATTAGGTCTTATATTTATCCATTTCCCCACCATGCTGTAATGATTGTTCCCTTGACACGGACCTCTCATCCCCCATCATTATTGTAGAGGATAGGATTAGGAGAAAAAGATGATGATAAATACAAAAGAAAATAAATGTGAAAAATCCTGGGATAAAGAATTCTTAATTCCAGAAGACATTTAGAAATCCCCCTTCCTCCCACCCGAATTCAGAAGTTGGATTGAAATTCACTTTGTCACAGCATATTTTGGGGAGAGGGGAGAGAATAAACCAAAGAGTATTCCTAATCTAATTATGATTCTTACAACGAGGGTATTTTTAAATAACTTGATCTTTTATTGTATTTGTAGCTCTTTGTGAGAAGAAGTGTCTATTGGGAAGCAGGTGTATAAGACCAAATGTATGTGCCTGTAGAAGTGGATATACTGGTTTAACCTGTAGAAAGAAGGTAACGTGCAAATTCAAAAATACTGAACTCTACTAGTAAAATGTGGGGGGAATAATTCAGTCTAACTGAAGTATTTTACATAGTTTTATGAGAAAACATTTATTTATAGCTTTAACTTTATGAAAGAGGTGAATAATGTTATTAAAATATTTTAAAGAAAGCTTGATTTTTATATTCAGGAGCTGGGGGGGAAATCAAGAAATTTTCAACTGCTAAATAATGTACACTGAGAAAATATGACAGTCTATTCATATATACTGTATTCTGTACTAAAAATTATATTTTAACCTCAGAATTACCATTAACTGTGCATTTTGACAGTTACATTCTCATACTAAAAGACAGCTTCTATTTTGGCATTAAAATCAGAAGCTACAGATAAAATGAATGAGGATCATTGTAATTTTCTAGGTACATAAAATCTATTAAACTGGTCAGTTGTCATTTAGGAGAATATGCTGTGCATTTTCTAAAATGCTTTATTTCATATCCCACTTCAACTTTTCATATGAAGTCAAGATAACTGTAAGCAATTGTCTGCATGTGTTTTTATATTCAAAGGGATTTCTGTTAGCACAGCAAGAGTTGCCCTTTTTGGTGTATCAAACCAGGATTATCAGGTTTGTTTCAGAACATCACTATAGTTCATTAATGTCCAGTACGATATGCCACTTCACAAACAAAGTGGAACTTTGTTGCAAATCATAGTGAAGAACAATAAAATACTGTGCATGCATTTTCATATGAATGAACCACAGCACAATGAGTGGGAAGAAAGAGAAGCTACTATAATTGTTTTCATACTGTACAGGTTTACAAGAGCCAGGTCATCTACAATACCTGTTATCCCTATGGGGATCCTCAGTAATGCAGGAGAACCCAAAAAAGGAGACATGCACATACCCCTTTCGAAATCTGAGAGACAGTCTTGAGTTTCATGAGCCATCCTGCAAGAATATAGAATTAGACTCAGACTTTAAGGTCAGAAGGAACCATCATGATCATCTTGTCTGAGCTCCTGCACACAGCAGGCCACAGTACCTCACCCATCCACTCAACTTCTGGCTGAGATAATGAAGTCCTCAAATCATGGTTTAAAGACTTCAAGTTAAAGATAATCCACCATTTACCCTAATTTAAACTTGAAAGTGACCCCATAATGCAGAGGAAGACGAAAACCACCCAGGGTCTCTGCCAATTGTTGCACTAAGACGATGCATTGTCCTGATCAGAAGATGGAAACGTTGTAAATGAAAGGGGCTTAGGTGGCTTTTCCCTACCCCTATTATCGAATAGCCTCATTACAGCCCAGCATCCTAAAGTCAGCACAATTAATGCCTGGTTCATTGGAGTCTGGTTTCAGAGCATATGTCAGGAAACCAAAATAGTCAAAACCCAAATAGACCCTCTCCTCCAAGATCCAACTTTATTAGAATTGTTAGTAATAAACTTGTTTATTAGCATAGGCGGGAAGAAATGTTGCACACAAATATATAAAGTCTTGTGCTTTGCTACATTTTCATTATGAGCTTTTGGATAACAGAAACAATACAATAGTGGTGGCATATAAAATCTGTCACAAAATCCTGATTAAATTGCTACTGGACAGCCTCTTCACATAGCACCAGCTGCATGAGGAGGCTCCTGGTGATTACACCTCTGCATCTAACTGAATTTCTGCCCATCTCTCTCTTTGTGCCTAGTACAGAAGGAATAAGAAATGTAAAGTAATCACTAGGCAGTCAATTTAGAAGATTGACTTCCCTCACTTAAAACTAATTGCCAGTCTGATTGTCCATTAGAAATAGTCTCACAAAAGGTTAAAACTAATGCTACATTTTAGTAGTTCTTTTCCAGAGCCTAGGTCAGAAGCTGTCTTGAAGACAGAGATAGGATGCAAGAGGAGTGACATCTCTGTAGAATAATTGGTAGGAGATGCTTCTTTCCACAAGCAAAAAGGAATCTTAGGAGACTCATATTTAGACAGTACATTTGGAAGGCTAGGATAGTCTACATTTCTCAGACCACATTGTTCTCTCTTTCTCCATGATATTCTTAGCTACAGCTCCCTCTTGTGCTATCAGCATTCCTAACGAATCATCTACACGTCATGAAAATTTAGCATATTATGTTGCCAAGTGAATTGCAATTCATTTTTCTGATAATAAAATTGTCAGACACATAGAAGAACATAAATTGTTGGGCAAAAGTCAACATGGTTTTTCTAAAGGGAAAACATGACTTACTAATCTATTAGAGTTCTTTGAAGGAGTCAACAAACATGTGGACAAGGGGGATCCAGTGGACATAGTGTACTTAGATTTCCAGAAAGCCTTTGACAAGGTCCCCCACCAAAGGCTCTTAACATAAATTAAATTGTCATGGAATAAGAGGGAAGATCCTTTCATGGATTGAGAACTAGTTAAAAGACAGGGAACAAAGGGTATGAATAAATAGTAAATTTTCAGAATGGAGAGGGGTAACTAGTGGTTACCCCTAAGGGTCAGTCCTAGGACCAATCCTATTCAACTTATTCATAAATGATCTGGAGAAAGGGGTAAACAGTGAGGTGGCAAAGTTTGCAGATGATACTAAACTGCTCAAGATAGTTAAGACCAAAGCAGAGTGTGAAGAATTTCAAAAAGATCTCACAAAACTAAGTGATTGGGCAACAAAATGGCAAATAAAATTTAATGTGGATAAATGTAAAGTAATGCACATTGGAAAAAATAACCCCAACTATACATACAATATGATGGGGGCTAATTTAGCTACAGCTAATCAGGAAAAAGATCTTGGCATCATCATGGATAGTTCTCTGAAGACATCCATGCAGTGTTCAGCAGCAGACAAAAAAGCAAACAGGATATTAGGAATCATTAAAAAAGGGATAGAGAATAAGATGGAGAATATCTTATTGCCCTTATATAAATCCATGGTACGCCCACATCTTGAATACTGCATACAGATGTGGTCGCCTCATCTCAAAAAGGATATACTGGCATTAGAAAAGGTTCAGAGAAGGGCAACTAAAATGATTAGGGGTTTGGAACGGGTCCCATATGAGGAGAGATTAAAGAGGCTAGGACTTTTCAGCTTGGAAAAGAGGAGACTAAGGGGGGATATGATAGAGGTATATAAAATCATGAGTTGTGTGGAGAAAGTGAATAAGGAAAAGTTATTTACTTGTTCCCATAATATAAGAACTAGGGGCCACTAAATGAAATTAATGGGCAGCAGGTTTAAAACAAATACACACACAGCGCACAGTCAACCTGTGGAACTACTTGCCTGAGGTTGTGATGAAGGCTAGGACTATAACAGGGTTTAAAAGAGAGCTGGATAAATGCATAGAGGTTAAGTCCATTAATGGCTATTAGCCAGGATGGGTAAGGAATGGTGTCCTTAACCTCTGTTTGTCAGAGGGTGGTGATGGATGGCAGGAGAGAGATCACTTGATCATTACCTGTTAAGTTCACTCCCTCTGGGGCACCTGGCATTGGCCACTGTCGGTAGACAGGATACTGGGCTGGATGGACCTTTGGTCTGACCCAGTATGGCCATTCTTATGTTCTTATTTTTGGTTTACTTTGTTTTGGAGTTCTGTTAAAAGCAACATGCCGAAAGCATTCCTAAAGGAATAATGAATTTGCTAGCACAATTATCACTCTTATACCTTTTTGTATATTTTCAATTTGAATCTTGCAAATAAGTCAATGCAGAAAATTTGATTTTAAAAATCAAAGTAGCCATCAGGATAGGCTTGATTATGGGTAGCAGAGGTGATCCCAACAAAATAATCAAAGTATAGAGATCCTTGCAGTTAGCACCACACTTTAGCAAAACATAAGAGTAATGGCGAAACAAAAGTAATCCCTAGCCAATCATACATTGTTACATATGAAAGTTTTACTGAAAAATGGTAGCTTACACTAGCTGTGTTAGATGTCTTATTTTAGTGTATCTATTGGCTTCCAAATCTTCCCCCTCATGTTTTTTTTTTAAATGGGTACATAACCAATTAACAAAAGCTAACCTACACTATTTTGTTTGGCTACAAATTGTACATGACTCCACACTGAGAACTATCTAGCTCCACACTGCAGTTTTCAGTTACCTTCTACTAATGTTTTTATATTAAACTGTATCCACATGTCTCATATGCCTATACATTTATTATAAAGGGACTTAGATGCTCAGTATTCTAGCCCACTGCAGAAAATAATGATAATTAAAAAGACAAGCCTGGAGTCAGACATTGCTTAATGCTTGACTTCACCTGTAAATCTATATGAATAGCAACCAGCCATTCAGTCTCTAAAAATGAAACCAGTGAATATTATTGCAAAGATTAAATATGCTATCCATTTCAGTACAACCCTGAAAATACAAGAGAACAGGTTTTTGGTATTTTACAATACTTTGTTGCAGTCAGTGACTTAAACATACTGAATGTCAATAATATTTTTTCTACACACACACATATATATACATACAGAGAGAGAGAGAGAGAGAGAGACATTATTAAACCCCACTTTTGATGCTTGTAACTGAGTAACTCTCCATTACACACCTGTTGGAGTATACAAGTCAGAAAAGGGATAAAGCAGAGTTTTTTAAAAATGAAATACTTGACAAATAAAAAGGAAGCAATATATGTGAAAAAAGAAAAGTTTAATGTATGTGCTATTCTATTACAAATATACTGTATGTGCTAGACTATATGCTAGTCAGTTACAAGGGAATTTGTAAAAGTAATTACCCTGCTATTTAAAAACAAGTTACTATAGCAACCTCATCATGTTATTGCATACATACAGTTGCTCCATGTATATGCTGAAGAGTATCTGAAGAAATATGCTGTTGAGAGACAAAGCGAAAGCCTATGAAGGACTGGAGGGTGAGGAAGATTGAAAGAATTCTCTTTTTAAATTTTTGTTTAGGAAGATAGATAATTTTCAAAAGGGTTAATTCTATTCCATCCTGGACGACTGCCCAACTTCTTCTACAAATGAAGGGATGCATCTTCTCTATGCTTCTTCCTTAAAGTCTATGTGGGACCAGTATAGCACTACTCATGTGGAAATTGAAATCCATGTGTCTGCCACCTATCAAAAACTATTCCACCCTGGCAGAAGTAAACAGATTTTACCAACATTCTTATTTGAGCTGTTTTGACTTTAGCTGCCATAAGCTCACAGAAAGTGCTTCTGATACGATTGCAAAGATAATTGTGTAATAAGAATACCTAGCGCTTTTGCACTCCTTAGTAAGTATTGCAACTTCAAGGACATTTTTGCCTAAGGAATATAGGACCGTTGTAGCATGTTACACTTAAATATTCCACCTGGATTTATTTTTTAATATCTCACCTCATGCAGGCATCCTATAAGATCCTGTAAAGTAGTATTTCCCTATAGCTATGGAAATTTCTTCATGTAAGAACTAATTCCCACTTCAATTAAAGACAGGCCGAGGGTGAAAATATTCTTTGGACATGCAGAATAAAACAACTAGTGACCAGGCTCCCAGCTCTATGGAGAATGGCTCTCTTGTGTGGAGTGGGCAGGTTGCCATGCTGGTGTACATGCAGGAGGAGCCCACTCTGTCTGGCAGAGGGATAGAGGGTCAAGCCCTGCTCTCTGGCATGTGGAGAGCAAGCCTACCCTGCAATGGCTGTTACTATGGAGCTCAACTCACAAAAGTGGGGCCTGTGCCTTGGAACATGAACTCCCGGTATGAATTTAGGGATATTTTCAGGAACGAGGCAGGCAGCAGGGCCTCCTGTTCCACGAGGCTGGGCCAAGCAGGCTCCCCATCCAGCCCATTGGCTCTTGTAAGAGCCCAGCACACAGTCATGTGTGAGTGGGTCTTCCCCCTTCCTGCACCTCCCACTTCCTGGCCCTGGAGCAGGGCCGGCTCCAGGCACCAGCAAAGGAAGCAGGTGCTTGGGGCGGCACATTTGAAGGGGCAGCATTCCAGCCATTCCTGGGGTGGCACATTACAAGGATGGGTTTTTTGGGTGGTTTTTTTTTTTTGCTTGTTTCAGCAGCTCCAGCCGTGGCTTTTTTTTTTTCCCCCCCGCTTGGAGCAGCAAAGAAGCTAGAGCCAGCCCTGCCCTGCAGACGCCAGGCTGAGCTGGGCTGGTAGACTTGGAAAGACTGAGTCCCCTCTAGCCCTAGCCACCCACTACCTTTGCAACTAAACCTACCTACATGCAAGCAGACGCTTGCGGAAATCATCTTTCCTGTAATTTAAAACAAAAAGCATACCATGCACTATTCATAAATAAACCACAGCAAACCAATATAACTATTGGAACCTAAGGAACAGTATTTTAGAATCAAACATGGATATGATGCTAATATCAAGGTTAACATGATCAAATAGAGATACAGCAAGATGAAGGAGCACCTTTCCTCCTGTCCTGAGTAATAAATTAATGTCAAAATCTTTATGCGCTATGTAATGTGGACTTCCATAAAACTGTCCTTTCAAAATGGGTACTTGAATGTATGCATTAGCATAAAATAAAGCTTTTCACACTATCTATTACCTTGTTTTGGGATCAAGAATATTCACTCAAGTACTTAAACTAGGATGCTGTTCACTGACAACCTCTGCAGTGTGAAAACGGGATAAGTGCCCTGAAACACCTACGGGCAAGGAGCCAACAATCTCCATGCGTTATATGGAAATGGCTCAGTGGTTTTTTAGACACACCTGCTTTAGAAGAAAGAAATTGAATTCCAACTCCATAACTGCCAAGTGCCACTGCAAATAATAGAGCCTAAGCCGAATCATTTTAGCAATATAGCTATTTTACTATTGAAGTGATGGAGAAGAAATCAGCCTTAGCTAGATGATATCACTTTATGTGCATGCTTTGGAAACAGTTCCATTCATCACTTCATTGCTTAATTCCTTTCAGAATCATGTTCTTCATTACTTGTGTATTACTAAGTTTAATAAACACTTTCACTGCTTGGGTCAAATTGTGAAAAATGTGGATAGTGGGTTTGCCATAATTACATAAAAAATTCTGAAGGAAATAAGGCGGCTACAACAAATCACTTGGACATTTTCATATTAAACTTGTTTCGTGACACCACATGCACAAGGCTGTTTCTTACATAGTCCCTTAAGCAGATGAATACTCATTTCTGTTTTGCAGATCCCAATAGAATGAAGATAACATAGCAGAAGGACAATGAAGACAATCATTTGGATACTAGTAATCTGGCACTGTGCACGTTTTTCTTTTGGGCTGGCTGAAGATGCAGAGTGAAGAAATTGCTAATGCTCTCCCTCCTGCCTCATATAGTCGTGATGAGGAATAATTGATTCCAGCGCATACACCAAGAGATTTACTTACTTTTGCAAAGTTATGTGCTGTGGCAATGCTCAAATCCATATTTCTATAGCTGTAGTGTCACTACCTCAAGTACTTGCTTCCTGCAAGAGCCAAATTTTACAATGAAATGTGGATCATTATAGAAAAGACACTTTAGTTTGTGTTATTTTGTTGTTGTTAAAGTTTGGAAGTAATCAATTGCCTCATTCTTTTTATATTTTTAAATCAGATCGTTTATTCACTTTCCTGAGAAGAATGAATAATTTAGAGATTGCTTTTACTGAAAAAATGTTATAAGCGTGAGTACAGCAGAGGAGGTCATAGTAATGTTGAATTGCTTTCTTGAACTAGCTCCAGATTGTAATATCACCTAGATCAACATAGCTAACTGGGGGCTTGCTAAGCAAAGGAGTGGGTAACTGCCCAATAATTGCCAAAAAAGTGCCAGCATCTATTTGAGATATTGGACTTTGTTTCCCCCTGTACTCAGAATAGGAGGTAACTTTGTAGTATCTGTTGGGATATTGATTTTTAGACTTCACTAGACTCTTCTCCCCAACCTTAAAATTTCCCAATTTTGCTCCACCAGTGAAGCTCCTCCAGCGGTAGATGTGCTAATATAGATAAGGCTCCAGGTAACCCACTGCTAATTTAGAAGCATTTAGATACCTAAAGATGCAGATAGGCAGCTGATGGGATTTTCTAAAGCACCCAAGGATTTAGATGCTACTAGGAACCTAAACCTTTAAAACTCCAGCTCTGTGCCATCAAATGAAATTAGACAACGAAGTGATTAAAATGCCAACAGCTGCCTGTAGCTCTCTCTATTTTAGCACTGCCAACATTACTAACACTGGTGGAAGCAACAGCCAGAAACAAGGGCACAGATGCTCAGGCTATATGTTCGCTTGCAAAAATTGTTTTAAAATGTAAACTATGACAGTCTCAGGTACTGTACAATAACTCTGAGGATGAAATTGGGATACCCCACACTCACTCTTCAAGTCTTGGTAGAATAATCAGATATACTGTAGAGCAGGATCTAGGTGCTTGACAGGAGTTATACATGGGAATTTTGGTGTTGACTTCTTCACCTAATAGTGACTTTAATGGTTGTACTCATCTGAGAAAATCCTTTGATCCCTTTGTTTTCCTTGCAGCCATAAATAGATCTGATCTGTGGGTATTTTACATAAAAACACTGAAGGAATAAACAAGATTTTTAACTGTCACCTTGTAAAATTAAAAATATAGAATGTCTGTGTCCTCCAACATTACAGACTAGATGTTTCCTGCTTGGAAATGCTGCTGGCATTGTAACCCTGCAGAAAGATTCTTCCTAACCCCCACTGGCCAATTACTTAGGGGTAGCATATATTTGTTTCTTTCTACACCAACTATTGTATACAAACAAGCTCATTTAAACATGCCCATACTCTGTTTTTCAAATAAATGGTCTTCTATTCCTTACCTTTCTACAATATTTGTATTCAGTTATTATGAACTACTGACGTGAACAGTTTTGCATGGGGAATGCAAAAGATGACTAAACTGACATGAGCATTAAAAGTTTTCTATTAGATATACAGAGATGAATAATGATGTCAGACTCACTAACCGTCTGCACCATTAATGGAGGTATGAAAAAAGGCGGGCGGGGGGGGCGAATCTTAGCTCCATGGTGAGCTAGGTTCATAGTTAGGTGGTGCTAATCTCAGATTAAGCTTTGAGAACTTCAACAGTTCCAGGAAGACATTAGTTCTAAGGAAGAATATTGGCACCAAGAGAATATCTACAAGATTAAATTGAGGGTGGCAATTATGCCTTTTTTTCAGCTATCGCCCCAATCAATAAGAGAAGAATTTCCATTATCTTGCCTCCCTAATATCTGTGATAGACAGTGCTAATGAACAGAAAGTCCTTGCCAAGATTGGATTTGGCAGCCTAAAACAGACTGCAATGCCTCAGGGCATCTCAATGCATTTTTAGAAGAGGCTACTTAAGACCATGTACATCTTCATTTATCTTCAGAATAGTAGAAATTGAGCAGTTAGCAGAGGAGAGAACATCTTTGCATCTCCAGCACCAGTTTGTGCAGAATCAGGAAGCACATACAATTGTTGGTAGTAGCACAGCCCACCCACTTCATTAACTAGCTCTTTCACCACTAAACCATTGGTAATCTATACATCAGCTCAGCCTAACAGTCTATACATTTTTCATTTCAAGATCATTGACATGGTGTTTCTGAAAGGAAATATGCTCCCCAGAACAGCGGTTGACTGAAACTGACATGATTCTTATCAATTTCACTGCCAATCACCACTGAAAAGCAGCCATGAAACTGACAAGAAGCATTTCAATATCACAGCTGCCTTGGCTTCCAGGGTATATGGTTCAGGGGCAGCGCAGCCCTGCAGACCGCCAGGGACCCAATGGCTTCCAGACTCCCAGGCCAGCTAGGCAGCCAAGCTGCCAAACCCTCCAGTCCATGTCCCTGCCAATGCAGGATCTTACTAGTCCAAACCTTGTCCTCTACATATACACCACTCTGTACTTATTGTCATCCCTGGCTTTATCATGTCCAGATTAGACTATAAATAATGCAAGGCAGGGACAGGCACTGTATAAATAACTTACTGTATAAATAACTTACTTTTTAGCATATCATCTTGATGCCTTCCAATACTTTGCATGTTGTGAAGACTTACTTCAAAATCATTTTAAATCACAGCACAAAATCCAAATAAAATAAATAATTTATAACTGTCTTGTGTGGGAATAATTAAAACAAACAGTAGAACCATTAGTTAGTTGTTTTTTACTCATCATTAATCATCTTTTGGTGGGCTTCATTAGGAGTTCTAATTCACTCTCAAACCCTCTATATCCATTTATCTGGATGTCTCAACTCTTCAGACCCCTAACTAGTTTCCCTATAACTTCTCAACATTGTAGTCTTTAAAAAAATCCAATTTTGGGGGGAAGAGGGATAGCAGTAAGAGAGAGAGAAGAGTTAATCTTCTTTATCCCATGTCTCTATCATTATTCTTAACTAAAATTTTAAAATAGTCTTTCAGACACACACACAAAGTTGTCCAAACTATTTTTGTCTTAGCAACAAATTAATTCAGAATCTCTGAGAAAATAAATATTCAATAGGGGAGAAAAATAAAGCAAATAGTGGAGAAACATGATCATGCTATCTGGTATATCAGAAGGAAAGAGTATCACTATTACCTACCATTTATATTTCTGACTTTTTAGATTTAAGAAATTCAATACGTATTAAAATAAGCAATTCTACTCCCAGTAGAAAGTGCTAGGAATTCAGATACAGTATTTGAATATTTTAGAATAAACTGATTCATGCTCCTGAAAAGTGCCATATTGAGAGGTTGCAGACAGAATTCCTCTATTTATCCATAGACCAGGTACAGCATGGGCAATGCAACAGGGGGCCCTAATACTGTCCTAGTGAGACCATCCATAGTGGTGAAAGGTATAATCCAGTCTCCATGCTCATTTAATACTTGGTCTCTCTGTTGAAAACCTACTCCACATGGCTCATTGGAAAGCTAACAGATGATGAATTAAAAATGAGTACAGACTCGGGCTGGTTTCAAACTGATGACCTATTGAAAGGTTCTGTGCCAATACTCTAAGCCACACCACATCCCAAATTAAAGATGCTTAACTATACCCAAGTTATACAGAAAGCTATTTTAGATTTAGATTATTTAGCTACTAACACAGAAAAGCAGGTCTTTCCTTACTAAGTTAATTCTCTATTGGCCTGATCCTGTACCATTATGGTCAATGAATTTTTTGCCATTAATATCAATTGGAGCAGGACTAGGGCCATTATAATAACTGTAGTGTGCATAATACAGCATGTACTTTTAAGATTACAACTATACCCTTTGGGATACTAGTTTGAACTCAGTAGTTTTATATGTTGTACACAGCTATCACTTCCAATATCAGTTATTGTTTGTATTACATTAATACCTAGGAGAGCCAGCCATGGACCAGAACACCACTGTGCAAGGTGCTGCACAAAACACAGAACAAGAAAAACATGTTTTGAAAAGAGGCCATTTTTATTTTAAAATGTGAGATGAAAAATTTAGACCAGCTCTATTCTGTATGTTTAACTCTGTTATGCCTGGATTCTGCGCCGATTGAAGTCAATGGGAGTTTTGCAATTGATTGCAAACAGGATCAAGCCCTTATTTTGTTTCCTATTGAGGACTTGTATCAATAATTCAAACCATGCATTTCATTAGCACCTTTGCCATAATAATATCATCCCCCAGCAGCTGAACAACTGCTGTGAATAGTTTGCCAGTGTAAACCAGAGAGTTTTGCTCAATTTGCCTTAGTGCCTGAGGGGGAAAGAAACATACCAGTGGGCTGCACTTATTTTCTGCCTTTTTCGCCCCGTGAAGCAGCTTTCAGAATGCATTATCCATGATAGATTTGTCAGATTGTTAGCGTCCTAGAAGTGTGTCTGGTGCAAGGCAGATTTGTCATAATAGCATGGTGGAACTAGACTACCTTATACAAAAGCACTGTGTTGCACCTATATTCTATAGTAGGTTTCTGATACTGATAGCTGCATTTTAATGTTAGGAATACGCCTGTTATTCAAGACAAGAACATCCATGTATTCGTGACCACCAAGCTTGATGATTTTAAATCTTATTTAGGAATTTAATCAGGTGCCCTGAAAAAGCTTCTACTAATTCAAAATGCAGCAGCCCATCTGTTTAGCAACACAGATCACTGTCATCACATCACCCTGGAATCCTACTTTCCCCTTTAATGCAGAGGCCAGTTCAAAATCTGTTCTGCTATTCAAAGCCCTTTGCAGAATTACCGCTTTTTAGCCAAGAGACTGTTTCTACCTCCGCAGACATGACCTCCCATCACAGCTACATTACAAGAGCAATCAAATTGTTGCCCTACAGCAGGAGACTCAAGTTCAGGAGACAGAACTTTGGCAGGAGCAAGACACAGACTTTGGAATTCAGTCCCACAAGTGAGAGGAATGACCACAGAACTACCCACTTCCAGAACTCAGTGAAAAACTCACCGGGACTCTGCTTTCCCGTCATACTCAACGCACCTAAATATAAACCAGCAAACGGACAATACATCTGTGAACTAATCAAGCTATTTCACCTGAGAAGTAAAAAATAAACTATTATTGCTACTTCTATTTTTAAATACTTAAGAGCCTAAAATACAACAATGATGAGGTGTAAGTAATCAGATAAATAGATGTGTTTTTGAAGACTGTGGCTATAAGTAGAGACCTACTGAATTCATGGCCATGAAAAATGCATCACGGAGCGTGAAATCTGGCCTCCCCTCGTGAAATCTGGTCTTTCGTGTGTTTTTACCCTATACTATACAGAGTTCATGGGGGGAGAACAACGTTTTTCAAATTGGGGGTCCTGAACCAAAAGGGAGTTGCAGGGGGGTCACAAGGTTATTTATGGTATTGCCAGCCTTACTTTTGCACGGCCTTCAGAGCTGGGCGGACGGAGAGCGGCAGCTGTTGCCTGGATGCCCAGCTCTGAAGGCAGCACTCCACCAGCAGCAGCGCAGAAGTAAGGGTGGCAAGACCATACCAGGACATCCTTACTTCTGCGCTGCTCCTGGCAGTGGCTCTGCCTTCAGAGCTAGGCTCCCGGCCAGCTGCCACCACTCTCCAGCTGCTCAGCTGTGAAGGCAGCACCGCCACCAGCAGCAGAGCAGAAGTAAGGGTAGTAGTACCGCAACCCCCTTCTACAGTAACCTTGCTACTCCCATCCCCCAACTCATTTTTGGGTCAGGACCCCTTCAATCACAACATGGTGAAATTTCAGATGTAAATAGCTGAAATCATGAAATTTACGATTCTTAAAATCCTACGACCATGAAATTGACCAAAATGGACCATGAATCTGGTAGGGCCCTAGCTTTAAGGGTTGTGGTAGACAGTGTTCAGTTACCTAAATGATGCAATATGTACGATAAGGGATTTGTCTCTGGCTGGTGTAAAATAAACCAGAATGGCATAAATGAAGTGGGCTGTAGCTGAACAAAAAAAAGGAGCATAGACAGTGGCCAGTACTGAATATTTTATATATAGTAGGTTGGAAATAGAAACAATATTTTGATTTCTCTTTTTTTAAAAAAAAAAAAGAGGGGAAGGGGAGAAAGGGGGAGGGGAGGGAGTAATAAAATAAAAAATAAGCCTTTATCTTTCGTTGAAAACTTTGGTAAATTCTAGTCAGTCCAGTAGCCTCTCTGTGCTGGGAGAGACAACCTGCTAACTGCAGTTTGTCTGTCTGTTAGAAACTCACCTCCAGCCACAGCTGGCAATCCACTCAACCCCTCCTATCTAGTCTAGTACTATTAAGGTTTTAATATCTTAAATAGCAAACTTTACCAGCCTAGTTGGCATCAGGCTGCCAGTATTTCCTACTTAAAATCTTCCCTATTGTTTCCCCAGGACCCTTGGCATTGTCTATGAAAGAACCTTATTCTTGTCATCATTTCATTTCCTGTTGGTTTCCTCCTTACAGTTTCCTTTGATTTAAATCTACGCAGCCAGGTAGGATAATACCACACAGGTAAATGGAGGACCAAATGCTATTTATGAAAAATATAACTAACTCCCTGATTCTCCACAAAGAGAAAGCATGCGGATGATATGAGGTACCGTGTAGATTGTCATGAGTTTAAGTGAAAGAATAAACAAATGAACTCGCCCTGGGAGAGAGAATGGGCATTCAACAAGGATAAATTCTTATGTGCATAAACTGCATACATATATGATTTAATTATACTGAATATTTAGTTCAGTCTGATCCCACACCATTCTGTAACATCCATTTAGGAAACTTATTTCAACTTTTTGATTAGCACTGGGATTTTTTGTTACTAGGAGACAACTGGAGGTGGTTGTTGCTTCACTTTGTAAACCAAGGTAATTATTTTGGGCCAGATTAGGCTTCCAGTTACACCAATGTAAATCCAGAGTAACTCTATTGCCTTTAGGGGTGAAGTTTATGATTTACACCAGCTGAGATCACCATTTGCCCTGTTCTGGACCAGGATTTGCATTCATTTTTCCATGTATTTTTAACTGAAGAATATTATCGCTATTGAACTAGTTAGTTTGTGTGGTAGAGTATTTTTATTTTGTATAAATCTTGGTGTAATTTTGTAAAGCTACAAGTGATTTAATAAACTTCCCTTAAAAACCTGGGTAAAAGGACTATTTGCTTTCCTCTGTTCTGCTACAAATAAACTACTGGTGGAATACAAATTTGAATGGATATTAACCTGGCCCAGTGCACTTATTTTAATGAGCAATCTACAGGTAAGGCCATCTATAATTTAAAGAGACGCTGTCAAGTCAAAATTAGCCCCAAAAATTAGGTTTTAGAAATCTAAAACTATGACTATTGAAATGTTTGTAACATTTCTTCTCTTTTTTTTAAATCCAAGACCATTTTTAAAAAAAACATGTAAAATTTATACACACAGTTTCCAGCTCAAACACTGAAGCTCAGAGGGAGGGCATGAAAACATGAAATGGCCTGGAAGCCAGCATCAAACAAAAGTGAAACTGATATGCTGTGAATTAATTACCCAAAATAAGAGAAAACAAACAAGTGGCATGAATGGAGGAAAGTATGTTAGATTTACAAATCTAAGAAATTATCTGTCAAATTATCTGTCAAACAGGTATTTTAAAAAACATATTTTTAACACAGCAGTGTCCTTTTAACGCCTCTGAAATGTTACATTGTAAACATAGTCTGTTTAACAATACTGTTTGCCTTTTTGCTCATCAGAACCTCTCAGATATCAATTTATGAAATGATTATAAGGATATTTTTGGGTATGTGATCAGATACAGCTTTCAAATGCTTAATGATTGCTCCTTACACAGTCTCCAGACTGTGCCATCAACTTAATAAGCACTGAATCCCCTTAAAAACAAACAGCTCTAATGGATGTTACATTGGTGTGAGGACTGAATGTGTGATACAAATAAAAACACAACAATTAATGCATTTATTTGAATACCTGATTAAATATACCTAGTGTTTATTCCACATCTGGCTAGCTATGCTTTGGGGTCAAATTCTTTTATTATACCCATGTAAATCCAGACTAAACTCAGTGCAGTTATTCCAGATTTACATTGAGGTAACCAAGAGGAGAAACTGACCCTTGTGTGATAAGAAAAAAAACATACTGTGCACGTAACTTTTTTCTTACTTTTAGTTCCTCTGTTCTTCAACCAAACCTGTCTGTTGAAAAAGCCACCAGAAGCAAAGAAATTCCTCCCATCTTCAGGTCAATTCAGTTCAGACACATATCAAATTGCAATTTGAAGTGTCCCAGAGATAGGATTGCACGGAGCTATATTGTTGGACTTCTTAGTATTAGCTGCAATGTAGGAGGATCGGATTCTGCATCAGATTGTCTATTGTAGACGCCCCACTCAGCTCAGAGCCCCGCTAACGTCAGTAGAGGCTCTGCATGGGTACAGTGGTCTGTGCTACAAGATCTGATTGCAGGACCAGAGTCCTAGAGTCAGACATTGTTCTCAGAAGTAGTTATGCCACTGACTTCAAGGGAAGCAGGATTGATACTCTAGCTGGATTAATGGGCCTACTTCCATTTCTATAATAGCCATGTTCTTGAATAACTGGAAGCAACAGGTCAGCTTAAATTATTCAACAATGCAAAACAATTTTGGGAAAAAATATAGCAGTTCTGCCTAATTAATTCATCCTTGTTTTCAGAGATATAGTACCAGTGTTCAGCTGACAACTGTAAGAACACATTTTAAAAATAGCCTTCCAAAATATATCTGGAAAAACCATAAGTGAAACTATTGGAGTATATTTTGAAAATGTCTGCACATGTCACAGTGATACATTTTCCATAGTTCCAACATGATTTCTAATATGTAACTGAAAGGATGAAAACATATCTGACTTCCTCCCTACAATATTGAGGGGATACTGACTAGGACATGGTGTTAATTCTGGATTATATACTTTATTGTCAATGCCTGTTTCAAACTGAAATTTAAAACAAATACCACACTGTATTTCTCCTTTTTAAATATATATATATATATATATTTATTTATTTTCATGACAGGAAACCATTTTAAATCAGAGTGTCTTCTGAGCCTGTAAAAAAAAAGTATTAGAGGTCAAATATCATTTACAATGTTTAATATTTTATTTTTAAAAGTGATGACATTATAGTTCATAAAATATTTATGGAGAGATGTAATATTCTCATTTTCTACAGAATGGAACCACCCAGACAGAAAAGTTCTCAAAGAAGTGGCTGTAGAAATTAATCAAACCTGGTTTTTCTGGTCATCAAAACAGATTGAAGGCTTCAGTCTGGTCAAACCTCCTCTCAGTAAGGACTGAATGTTTTGTTTACATTTTTATAGAATACGGGGCATTCAAATATCATGGAAACCAATTAATAATGAAGCTTCATTAAGGCATCTCAGTGCAAGTTAATTTGACTGTAGGACATTATTTTCCATGGAAACAATAGCTTGTGTAAACAACTCTAGGAGAGATCTAAGAGGGAATTTTCTAAGATTTTACCAGGAACATTAAAGGGCAGACAAAAGAGACTCTGCTTGCCTGCTGCTTCAATCTCAGCCACTAGCTGCAGGTAGGAGAACTCACCAAAATTAAAACTGAAGGCCAGACCCTCAGCTGGTATAAATCATCATAACTCCACTAAAGTCAATTTTCATGTGGGTAGAGCCCTCATGTTAGCATATAAATCCCTTTAACCAACAGGCTCTATGTAGTTTTACTGAGCTTTGACACCCTTTGTTTCATTGCATTTTCTTAAGTCAGCAGGTATGGGAACAGAACAAGTACAGTTTGGGTCTTTTCTTCAGACAGGCCACGTCTCTAGACTATCTCACCTTGAGCTTAGGCGTGCAAGAGAGAAGGATGAACGTGGGTGAGTTCTGACTCTCACAAAAAAGGGAAAGGTTTCAGTGTAGTAGCCGTGTTAGTCTGTGTCAGCAAAACGAAAATAAGAAAGAAAAACTTGTAGCACCTTAGAGACTAACAAATTTATTTCAGCATAAGCTTTCATGGGTTATTACCCACTTCATCGGATGCATGGAATGAAACATACAGTAGACAGATATTTATACAGTCAGAGAAACATGATAAGGTTGAGGTGCATAGACCAACCTTAAGAGGCGAATTAGTTGAGAGGAACCATAACAGCAGGGGAAGAAAAACCTTTGAAGTGATCAACATGATGGTCACACAGGTGTGAATGAGGATCGTTAACTTAAGGGAAATAGATTCAATTAACGTAATGGCCGAGCCATTAAAAGGGAAAGACTCCAGAAAGAGGGGAAGTATCTTCCGAGAGCAGAGGAGCTACTTATTTTTGCATAGGGCTAGATCATGAAGTTACAATCTAGCCTAGGTGACAGCACATAGGCATGGTGCCACCACAGCCCATCATAGACTCCATTGTGACAATTCCTCCTTTCGTCTCCCCTTGCTCTACAAATCATTCCATGGAGAAGGTACTCACCTCTCATCTGCCAGGCCAGCTACTCTGGCTGGGGAGTTGTGGGGAGAGACATTAAGGGTGTGGGGCAGGAGCACAGGCAAAGTGTCTCCCTACATAATTGCTTATGAGGGATAATTAATCAAGTAACCTTGTTCATCTGCCCCCCCCCCCCCGGCCCCAGCAACAGAGGTCACAATGTGGAGAGCCCTTACTTGGCTGAACAAGGGGAGTATCTTACTCCAATCTAGCCCATAATGGTCTGAAATCCATGAGCAAATAAGAAATGCAAAATACAGTAAATTGACAGCCTGTGTCACATATTCTAGGGGGAGCCGGTAGTGACCCCTATATATAGATTGCCTAACACTTTCTATTATAAAGGATTCTTGCAACCTTTTTTTGAGAAGTATTATCACCACCATTGTTTGCGGTGGGAAGCAATTGCTCAGGTTAGATGAGTGCCTTTTCTGTCTCCTGTGAAATTCCAGTCAGGTTTAGCTGTATTGTCAAGTCTTAAAAATCACTATTAATCTTCCTGCAGAATGCAAGTGAGAGAAGGGCGAGGCAGCCTGTTGAAAAGGACTGAACATTTTAAAGGGCCAGTCCCACAAGCAGCAGCAGCAGAAGCAGATGACAATGCACTGGGAACATCTGGGAGCTGCTAGAGTAGCTGGAGATAGGGAGAAAGCCAGGTTCTCAGGGGAAGCTCAGCTTATCTTCCTTCCCATCTACCTCCCCATGTTTACCACATGTGGCTGCACTCCCCCAATTTCTAGGTACAGGAGAAAGAGATCACAGAGCTAGACTGCCCCCATAAACCCAGACCTGGCATATGATTCCAGTTTCGCATACCCCCTCAGGGGCCACATGAAGCAGGAACTTAACCTCCTGGGGTTTCAGAGAGGCAGAAAAGCCATGCTCTGCATCAAAACCCCACACACCAAGAACATGGCGTTAGCAGCCTCATCCCCCCTCTTGGGGCAGGACCCCAACAACATCCTGGGGTGGGGAAGAGATATCTGGGACAGGTTCCCTCTCCCACAGGCAGAATATGAATTGTCAGCAACCCATTCCTCCCCCTGGGATAACAGCCATCTCCTGCAACCAGCTACCGTACTTAGCCCTATAGCTCAAGTAGTGGAAGTCAGTGCTGAAAATTCAGGGTTCAAACCTTATGATGAAGCATGATCGAAGATTGAATTTTACTATGTACAACTGAAAATACTTTTACTTTTGTACTTTAAAAAAAAACCTAGGAAATTATACACAAAAACTACATTAAGAGAATGCAATTTATGTTGCAATGTCACACTTGGAAATTAGGAAAGGCCAGATTGACAATTATCCATGCAAGCTTAATTTTGCCCCATGGTTTTTTTTTTTAACATTTTCATTATGATACAGTCTAATTACATCATCACATTTTTCCCCCACAGGACCTCTCACTTGTTCAGGATAAACATACAAGGGAGCTGAATTAAGGTTGGACAGGCAAACATAAACCTGCCATTTACCAGTTTTCAAGTCCTTGACTTTGCATTCTTAACAGGGGCTTTTTTGTATATAGTTTGAGGGGTTTGTGTAATTATACACGCACCTCACATTATATTTGACTCAGTAGCTGATTGTCCCTGCCCCACCTCATTTTTTCTCCATATTGATAGATTCTCTTCCTCCTCCTTCACAAAAGCCCAAGCTTCCTCCAAAATTCACCAAAGGTATCAACTCAGCACCACATTGTCCACCTCAAATTCAGGTTAGAAGCGAGCCAATTCCTCCCAAAGATGATTTATTTGGGAGTGTGGCAGAGGAACCATCTATGCACTCCCCCTCATAGCATGGCATAGCACTTCAGCAGCTCTGTCTCAGTTTCCCCAGTAGAGCCTTCAGCACCCTTCATTTATAGATGTGACTTAGGCCTCAGCCCAGTTAGAGAGAGTTCAACCCCTTACAGGAGAGCCGAGTCCCCAAAGTCCAACATCAACACAAACGAAAAGAATCTTTGGCCCTTCTGGACTCTGCTTTCAGACCCGTCTTTCAGGCAGACCCCAGCTACAGCAGCTATGACCACCACCTGGTTCCTGATAACCAGATCAAACTAACAGTCTGTGTCAGGTCTACCCTCCTAGAGGGGAGGCTCTGGCAGACTGCAGTCTTTAGTCAACACCTGACCCCCGGTAGGCTTCCTACAGGGAGTAGAAACTGCCCATCTGCTCTCTTTCCCAGTCAGCCCCCAACTGAGCTGTGGTCCCTCTTTTTAGCCTCTCCTTACAGGCCTGACATGGAGCACAGGTGAAACAAGGTGGGGATGATTGGGGTTATTGCAGCTTATTAACCCCTCCTAGCCAGTATGGAGTTCATATACCCCATCACTGAAGACATTTAATAAGATCTTCAAACAAGATACAAAATGCTACCAAGCTTTCTACTTCAGCATGCGCTCTGCCTACCAATGCATCTGAATTTACACACCCACCACGCCCTAAAAATTATCCTCTTCCTGCTTGGGTGCAGAATGGAGGAGTTTTCTTCTATGCCAGAAACCTTTCCTGCCCTCACAGCTTTCTGAGCACTGAGCAGACCTTCCTTTCTCTAGCCACATGCCTTCTTTGACTACTAATAATCAAAAATGCAACCTACCCTTGCTATCAGATTAAAAAGACTGTAAAAAATGTCCAGTGCATGGAGAGATTGGGGGATAAGAGTGAGGAAAACACGTCTCCAATAGTGTTAGATAAAGACTGGCATGAACTTCAATGCCTGCCGGTTGCATTTAAAAAATAAAAACGTAGAGGATGTTATATTTGGAGCACATCAGAGTAATAGAATGCCGTGCATTTATCTTTTGCATTTTTAGAGCTGCTGTCAACGCCACACAAACTGGACTTGTTAACTTTTAATGTGTTTTGCAGACCATCTGCTGTCTTGATCACTTTAAAGGCACATTATATCACAAGCATGGTTTTTTTAATTAGCTAGGACACTCAATAGATTTTTTTCCCTTTAAAAATCAATTGTACAATTGCCATAGCCAATTCCTGGGAGCAAAGAAAATACTTATTAGTGGGGAATTTTATGAGGTTTGTAAACCATGCAACTTTTACAATTTTCTAAATTGAACATCTTATATTAAAATGTTACATGAGAGCCAAACTGTATATAAATAAACCCTTTGGGGGCGTATGGAGGGGGGGGTGCTCCTATAATACCACACTGAGCACCTAGGGGACTGCCCTGGATTTACAGCAGCAATGGTGGCAGAAGTTCAGGACTCTGTTTTCCAGATGGCCCAGGACACAGGATGGAGATAGAACTGGCTAGCAACATTACCAAAACCATAAAGCCAGAACTCAGAGACAAAGCATTTGACTTTACTTTTGGTTTTGGCTATGTTTGGAGTGTAGCAGGGAGAGAAGCATCATAGCCAGGGAAAGCCCTTCCACATTCCTACCCAAAGGAACCCTTTGGGGATTTCTGGAACATTGAACATGGTCATCACAGCAGAAACCCAAAACCCAGGAGGCTGAGGAGAGTCACAGTCAGGCTACCAAGAGCCAGTCTAACTGTACATTGGAATCCAGACCAGAGAGCTGTAAGGATCTTACCATCCTTGGTGCGGATACTTTGTAAGAACACCTTGTTGGTTTATTTTCCTATTTTGTTTTAAGCCAGCCACTGACTTCAGCCCGGCACCACCCATCAAAGATTGAGGCCTTGTCTACACTGCCACTTACAGCGCTGAAACTTTCTTCGCTCAGGAGTGTGAAAAAACACCCCCCTATGCAATGCTAGTTTCGGCGCTGTAAAGCGGCCATATAGATAGTGCTACAGCACTGGGAGCTATTCCCCTCGCGGAGGTGGTTTTATTACAGCGCTGGAGCCATGACTACACAGCCACGTTAAAGCGCTACCACGAACATTGGCTGTGTAGACATACCCTGAGGCTAAACTCACTATTTGCCTAGGCAGGTGCTAGGAGGGAGCACAGAGTCGTTTGCACTGGCTGTGAATGCTGGGAGGAGTAGAGTTTATGTATTGTTCTTTTCATCTTTTATTATCCTAATCTCCTTTTCCACTGCCCCTTACTCTGTATTCCCCATACCTAATAAAGCCCCAGTTACGGTTTTATTACTCTGAGAATTGTGATAACTATTTTATTTTTGTGTGTTCTGACCGACACTCCTGTGTTTGAGACTGTGTTAAATATTTTCCCTAGGGACAAATCTCTGTGTTCTCCACTCTAGAAGGTGTTTCCTTGGGTGGAGACACCCTTATAGGTAAACCCAGAACCCTAACCCTGAGGAGAAAAGGGAGAAGGCTGCAGCCTAGCCTCAGGGTTGGGGTTACATACATAAAAGCTGATTGTATCAGACATTCTAGAAGAGACGTCAGTGAAAACTTTTTAATATAAATAGTTCACATTATTTTTCAATTGTTACCAGCAAAACACAAAACTGACTGTGAATGTTGCCATTACAAGAGACTTAGCACTTGATGGCCAGTTGACACGGCTGGATAAAATTCAGTGCTGCTTGTATGTGATGATTCCAGTCACAATAGTTGAGAATTGTTTAATTTAGTAAAGTTACAAGACATGTACTCGGGTGAAAGTGAGCCAGTACGGGCCGGCACAGCATACTGGTAAGAACCCCAGGGCCGGCTCCAGCTTTTTGGCTGCCCCAAGCAAAAAAACAAACAAAAAACCCCAGCCGAAGCAAAAAAAAAGGCCGCCGCCGAATTGCCGAAGCAAAAAAAAAATGGCCCCAGAATCCCCTGACTGCCGCCCCCTACAGGGCGCCGCCCCAGGCATGTGCTTGGCCTTCTGGTGCCTGGAGCCAGCCCTGAAGAACCCGTACCAGCCCATATGCAGCCCACATTAAAGCGCTGCCGGCCCCGGCCTGGCCCCGTACCGGTAAGTGTCTATAGTTACTTTCACCCCATACTTCAGCTGTAACAAATTAATTGTCTTCACCACAGGAAGCAGGCTGGCCAGTTTTTAGTGGTAACCTTTAGTTACCAAAGGTACAGTTGCAAAGTACTACCTGGTGTCTATGAGCACCACTTCTCTCTAATGGTTGGCCCTCAGAATACAACAGAAGTCTGACTATCTGAACTGTGTGAAATATTCACATTGAATCTCACACTAGCTTTGCCCTAGCATGGATTTTAGGTCCAAAGCATTCCATTAGCACAAGATTTCCACAGAGCTATAAAATTCACCAGCTCATCACAACCTCCTGTTCCCCCGTACCCCCACTTATAGTACCCATGGAGTGGAATATCTATCCCCGTCATGAAAATAAGACAGTGTTGTACAGTAACAGTCCACAATGCTGCAAAATCAGTATTCTAGAGCTTATATGTTTGTTTTCTGAAACAGCAGGAGTCAGGAGAAGAAAGGAGGAGGTATTCTTCTTGCTTTAAGTTTTCCCACCACGGGGAACACTGGTGGTAGCAATTTGAAGGCTGCTGCCTGAGAAAGCTCCAGCAGAATTTATACACTGTTCAATCAATCCCCCCGCCCCTTCTAAAACTTTCATCATATCACCATGTAGGAGTCAAATTTATGGGGCAAATTTGTGGAAATGTGTATGTTGCAAACATAACAGAAAGGCATTGTATACTGTTGCATGAATGCCTGAGGGTGCATAGCTAAGCTTACAGCAAATAAGCAGTGCTAAATTGTGTTAATGGTGCAGTGTTACCAGGCAGTAACACCGTTATTAATGCACACCATAACTACAAATAGTATGCACATTTTCTTCCTACGTGTTCTGATTTTGATAAACCTGTATTCTGAGCACAAACAAATGAGAAAATACAAATAAACTTAATTTTACTAAGGTTGTATTATTTTATTATGGAATCTCAGTTTTTTGCAGATAAACCAACTATGAAAATTTATTATAGCTATTGATGCTTAAGGAAAAAGTAAGTTATTTTCTAACCACTGTGGGGAAAGCAGTAACAATTATGAACAATCCCTTTAAGGTAAAAAATGGATTTTCCATAAGCTGTCATATCTTTCTGGCTGTTATATTAATTTTCTCTTTACTGCAGTCACTAACTTTGCCAATAACATCCTTTCAGCATTCTTATGCAACAAGCTAAGTAATATTACATGTAACCCAATATTTCACTTTAATAACTATTTATTTTTGAGAGATCAGGCTCTCAAAACTCCGCTGAAGTAAGCTGTCTCTTGTGAAATACTCTAAAGTGTGATACATTATTCTGTTTGGCCTTCGGTACACAGAGATTTTGCAACACAATTGTAATCTTTTAGCAACAAAAATCAAATTTGACCAATGAGTTACAATTAAAAGTCACTTAGTCTGCTACCTAACTTGTTTTCCTCATGAGAGTTTCAGTATTTTAAGATTAGAATCCACTGTGATTTTTGTTTATCAAGAGATATATAATATGGATAACACTCATTCATTTTAAAGGGAGATAATAGGACTCAACAAGAAATGTTGCTCTGAGATGGGCCCATTTAGTTCCAATATTATGGAACTCACTTAGAAAGACAGGCTTAGCCAAGGGCTTGGAAATGGGAGGCAAGAAACCTAGGTCTTAGTCCCAGGTCTGACACCGACTGCCTCAGTTACCTCATCTATGAGATGCATGTGTTGTTACTTTCCCTCTTTGTAAAGTATTATTGACCCCAAGTGCCCCCTCCCTCAGGAAAATTCACTGGAAGGGATTAATAGAGAGCAAATCCCCAGGAGGTTTTCCTTACAAATTTCACCCATAGTGTATCATCAGAGGAATGGGGTTTTCCCCACCCATAAACTCAAGGAATCCAACAGGACTATTACAAAACTCTAAGAAAGAGCAGGGGATTGGGTCCTTCCCTGAAGAGGCTCTATGTCTCTGCAGCAGCTCTGGCCATTTGTGGTTTTCTTTGTCTATCTAGTTACTTAGATAGCTCTCATCACCCTCATATTTGATTGTCTTACAAACATTAAAAGACAACAATAATTAAGCCTCCAGGCTCCTAGGTCCCCTTCAAGAAGAATTTGTGTCCTTTCTTTAGATGGTCCCTGTGGGTTTTTTAGCGTATAGTAAATCCTTAATGAAAGGCTTATGGAGTGGCATTGCCTCTATGCCATTCCTTCATGTATCCGCTTATAATAAAGTGGGTTTCATTTTTTCAGTTTCACTATAATAGCACCGTGCTAGAGTCCCCGGGGTGCAACCGAGACTGTGGGACCACTGAGCCCTCCAAACCCACCAACCTGGGCTGCCTCTCACACTGTGATGCTGATGTCAAGCTACAAGCCTATGACAGGCACTGCACTTACATAGACATCAGGCAGGGACACACCCAATTGAGTTACAGGTGTGATCTCCCCACTCATGAAACATCAATAGGGAGGCTTCAGCCAATTTCCCCCAGCTCCCCAGCCTTGCACCCCAGAACTGTACTGTCTTGCACTGGTCAGAAGCCTGGCCAGTATAAGCTCATTACCCAGTTCATCACTCCCTCAGTGTGGAGTGGACATACACTAGTCTTTGCAGACTGAGGTGAGATTTCCCAAGCACTTCACCCAAAACACAGTGTTTTAGGTAAAATATAAAACAGATGTATTAACTACAAAAAGATAGATTTCCAGTGATTATAAGTAGCGGGACTAGAGATCAAAGTTGGTTACTTAAGAAACAAACATAAATCCACAGCCTAAATTTTATCTTAAACAGACTACACAAGATTTGTATCAAGCAATGTCTCCCCTAACAGATGGTACAAGCAGGTTACAGTTCCTCAGTACACAGACTGGACCACTTTCCAGCCTTGGACCAAACTTCCCCAGTTCAAAGTCTTTTTCTTGCAGACATTATTCCAGGTATTGAGAGGGGGAGGGGAGTACAAGTGATGATGTCACTCACCCTCTTTTATAATTTCTTTCCACTGCTAGAAAGATCCTTGTGGGCATCAGGCAGTCCCCATTGATCAAACAGTCTCCATTGCATACGTGACTTTTGTAAGGAGTCTCTGGGATAGCGGATTCTTTTCTTGATGGGCCATCAATGTCAGGCTGGCCCTCCTTTGTTGTAACTTAAAGACTATTTGTAGGTGTTCCCAACCTCACAACATATTTCAGTAACACAGAGCAATACTTCATAACTTCACATATAATGATAACACATACAGGATATTAATGTTCAACAGATCAAGCCTTTAAAAATGATACCTCACAAGGTATTCTTTGTACCAAACGTATCAATTATAAGACAGTGAATATGGGGGTTCCAGGGTGCCTCTTTGAGGTACAGAGTGTCACAAGCAGAAATTTCTACTTGGCTCATGATCATCCTATCTGGTTAGAATTCCCTTCATTCCTGGCAATCGCTGAGCCATCCCTGTGCTAACCTACAAAGATCTATAGCCTGGAACAAACGTTTAGAGAGCGTCCAGACTACCCTTTACAAACCTGTTAATTACCTCAAGTTAACTGGGCAATTAATTAACTCAAGACAAAACCTAGTGTAGCTGCATCCCTTGATGGGAAAATGTATAACAAGGCATCCTTTCTTAAAACTTCAACCTATGCCTCCAGAAGACAGTGGTAGCTTCTCTCCTGCTCTGATAACTCAAAGGAGATCAATGTTGCATCCCAAGGGGATTAGCCCTTAACACCCACTAGGTGCTGCATTTTTAGGAGAATTAGCTCTGTGGTAACAATTTACACTGAGGAAAATTGACCCCAAATTCCAATTGGTTTTAAAACAGCTAGATCCAAACCGCAGACCAGACTCCACGGGTATATCTGCAGTAAAAACACCCATGGCTGAGAGCCCAGGTTCCAGCCCAAGCTCAAACATCTCAACTGCAAATTTTATAGCCCTACAGCCCAAGCCTAGTGAGCCCAAGTCAGCTGACATGGGCCAGCCGTAGGTGTTTTATTGACTGTTTAATTAAAACAAAGCATCGCGAAGGCCCGCGGTGGGTGTTGACGCGATGTGATTTCTGCCCAGTGCTCTGAATGTCAAAGTGAAGAAATTCAATGAAGCACGGGTAAACGGCGGGAGTCCTGCTCTTCCGCCGGCTTCTCACCCCTGCCTGGCGTGTAACCTGGGCCACCTGGGAAAGTGGGGAGAAGGGGGGCTCTCTTCGGAGGCTCACCCCGTCTCTTCCGCCGTCCTTTCCAGGTGGCTCCCGGGGCATGCTGCGGACCAGGGATGGGCAAGGCCTGCCCCTTGCCTGGCCTGTTACCCGGGCTGCCTGGGACAGCGGGGAGAAGGAGGGTCTCTTTGGAGGCTCACCCCGTCTCTTCCGCCGTCCTTTCCAGGTGGCTTCCTGGGCATGCTGTGGCCCAGGGATGGGCAAGGCCTGCCCCTTGCCTGGCTTGTCACCCGGGCTGACCCTAAGCAGCCTGAATACCCGCTGTCCAGTCTATGATTTGGCTCTAACTAGATTTTAAACTGATTTATCTGAACCAATTTGAATATTGAGTGAAATTTCCCCAGGCCTCACAGTAGACTACAATTTCACTGTAAGCAGCTCAAAGCATCATTAAAAGCAGAGTAAAAGCAATGTTAAACACCTTGATTCTTGGGGGATTTTCACCACACTTCACTGTTTTCAGTATCTCTGCATAGGAAATCACAAAGTGAGAATTTTTGTAAAACATCATTCATATGAAAGTGTCAGCATTCTGTGCATCAGACGAAAGTTTCACAGGATTCATGGCCAATAACAGACTAACAAAATCATGTAGGACACAGTACGTTAGACAGGCAGCACACTAGAATACCAAGGCCAAGTTTAAAAAATGATTGAACATGGGTAAATAGGGATGACCCTGAAATAGCAGAATGTAATCCTCCCATAGGCCAGGAAGAGGAGAATTGTTTCCATGTGACTTCCCATTTCATTCTATTTTTTGCAGATCTCTTATAAATACTGCACAATGCAAGCTGCCACCTCCTAAAGGGATTTTATTTTGCAAGTGTTTCACAATTGGTACTTTTGTAATTTTGTTTACAATTATCCAGGAAATGCCAGCAGAAAGCAGCTGCCTACAGGCTGGACTTAATAATGGAGTAGTTTGTTAAAAGACTTTTTTCTTGGTATCAAAAATGAAGGAGATGACATTTTAGGGCATGTTTTCTATATTTCAATGCAGATTCTTATAGATTCAGACTTTTGGGAAGTCAAATGGAGAGGTTTTGTGAAGAGACAAAACTGTCAATTGCCTAGCTTCAAGGAACACTACATTCCACGTTGAATTTTGCATTGATTTTCTCTGCCTGTTGATCACTCAGAGAAACAGTTAACTCATTATAAACATTTTTCACACCATCAGGGCAGATGCTGCTGCATTACCATATACAATTGTAAGCTGTGTTTCATATATTAAATTTCCAAACCAAATAGAATTGACAATTTTTGGTCTTACTTTCCTGATTTTGGTAGGTTTAAAAATCTGATTAATCTTGCATTAATGGCAGTTGGGGGCAGGGGGAGGTTTGCATGAGATCACACGTTTAGAGACATTATTATAGCCTGTGCTCCAGGGGGCTGGAAGGCATTCAAGTACCAGCCAAGAAAATGGCTGGTAAGGGAGAAAGGGGAGCTCTGTGGCACCATTATTTTCTCCAAACCATTAAGCCCCCTCACCCCCCAGCTGATACAGCCTGGATTCCACGGGTTTTGGAGGGTTGTGATGGGAGAGAAGGGTCACCTTTGCAAATAGCAGATCTACATGCATCATCTCTAGCGGAACTCCAGGGATATTCCTAATGTAGTTAATACTGATGGGTCAGCCTTAACTCTTGCGGGATCCTAATTCATGCAAGCAAACACGCTTGGCCCTTGTCATGGCTAGGAAAAAAGGATGCCTTCTTGACTCTAGTTAGCTGACTCAAGGTAAAAATCTTAGAGAAGATAAGCTCTGTGTTGTTTTCACAGAAGTTAGCCATGAAACCATTGTTTCTGGAGTTCATGATTTTTAATGTCTAGTAGAAATAGGAATTTAACTTCTCAGGCTCATCTTTTGGAGGTGTTGTGACCCATGAACAGGTTGGCATATTGGGGAGCATCCTAATACCAATTGCTGTTCTCATAGTTTGGACAAAGAGTTTGTTGTTTAATGTTAAATTGTTATGGGTGAGGATGAAATGGATGAGTTTGGCAATGTGTTTGGGGTGGATATCTGAGGGTTGTCCACTGCCTTGTAGAAATTTGAGGCAGGCAGCTATGGTGTCATTGTGAGGGATGTTTGTGTATTGGAAAGTGACATCCAGATTAGAGAGGATGGTGTTCTGAGGGAAGATATAACTATTGCGGAGTTTGGGGAGGAAATGAGTGGTTTGAGGATGGTTTCTATGAGTCCTTTGTGTAGTGAGTGGTTTAAGGATGGTTTCTGAGTCCTGACCATGGCCAGATATGATCAGTCTGCCTGAGTTCCCTTGTTTGTGTATTTTGGAAAGCATGTAGAAAATTCCTGGGGTGGGTTAGTGGAGAATAACTTTGTAGACTCCGTTATTTAGGGAAGGGTTTGAGGATATCCTTACATTCCTGTGTGAATTGTGGTGTGGAGTCTTCTTTGAGTTCTTTATAGTAGTTGGTGCCGGAGTGTTGACAGTTAGCCTTATTAACGTAGTCATCATGGTTGAGGACTACAGTGGCATCCCCACTGTCTGCTGGTTTGATCACTATCTGTTAGTTAGATTTCAGGGACTGTATGGATGTCCTCTTGGCAGTGATTATGGTGAATGTGATGTTTGTTAAGGATTTCGCGGTCAATTTTTCTCCTGAAACAAATCAGTGTAATGATCAAGAGTGTGGTTTCATCCACACTGTGCTGTCCAGTCAGATTATTCTTTTTTCTTAGGAATATCAGTGGGAACATGCTAATTATGAATGGTGTCATTCTTGTTGTGAAAGAATTCTTTGAGGCGGCTATGACATCCTACACATTCCTATGACAACAAGTGGTACACCTCATCCAGTGCACTAAATGCCCCAACAACAGTTAGGTGAATGAAACTAGACAGTCACTATGCTCTCAAATGAACTCACACAGAAGTTTTCTCTCTAATATCCAGGGACTGACATGTCTACAACTATATAGCATATAACTTTTTATATAACACCTTTTTTCCCATAGTGAAGACAAGGCTTTAAAGTTTGCATTAGAGATCATGAGAGGGCTCCATTCCTCCCACACCCAGCATTTTGTAGTAGCCAGTCATAGACTTGAGAAACATGCTGTAACTAAATGTTTCTTCCCTCACACTCACTGTGCTTCGCAGCATTTTTGCATAGAAAAGCCCCTATACTTAGGTTTTTGCTTCCTGGAGCCCTATGTTTGATAGTAAGATACTGTGTTTTGAGGGAAGCATGTTTATACTTACTGGAAAAGTTCTGCACCTAGCCATGTTCTTATTCTATTGTATTAATTACTACCTTCTATTCAGCTTGTCATCAGTATAAAGGGTGGTTTCTTTTTCCGTTACAGTGATCCAGCTGTCACCAGACCTTATCAATATATAACAAGGTGGTGCCAGCTGTTCACGTTATCATTAAGAAAGCCAGATGGCCTTTCTGGCTTGTGACCCAAATGGACTTTTTGGTTATGTTGTTAATTCACTTCAATATTCTAATCATTTTAATAGTTCTAGTGCTATATCTTCAACTGTTTCTCTTAGCAGAATGCATTTATTATTTCAACTATTTTTCTCTTAAGAATGTCTTCCAAGTATACACTTAAGTTAGACTAGCAAAATCAAAGTTACATTTTAATGCCCAGGAGAAAAGCCTAGCAAAAACTTGGAAAAACAAAAACTTTAGATTGTATTATATCCATTGGGCTTTAGGGTTCACCTTAGATTTACTAGTATCCATGGAGACCTTTTAAATACAGTAAAATGTCTGCCCTAGGTAAGATTGCCAGCACTTTAGAACAAAGGTTTTGTAAGTGATGGTTTATAATGTAAGCAGGGTTTGGAAAGTACATTTTTTCTTGTCTTGAAGATAAGACTTATTAAGATGGCATGCCCCCTTGGAGGCAATAACATTTTCCTCCATACTTCAAGCTTGCAATAATACTTTTTCTTGTAAGAAAGGCAAAAGTAGTTTTTTTAACCTAGATGAGATTGATGCTATCTGACCAAATATTGTTCTTGCAGGATATGGATTTAAAGCCAGAAAAACTTTCATTCCTGTAAGCACAGAAATCATCACTGCCAGTATAAATTTTCAATTTTCACTTGACAATTAGATTTAAAAATTGTTTTTTTTCACTCTGTTCTTTATCCCTTAAAAATAAATATAGCATTAGCTGTTTTGGCACAATATTACAATGAATCATAAAATCGAGTAAACTAGAAAGATATGAAAGACCTGTTAAATCATCTAGTCCATCTCCTTGTCAAAGCAATTTTGCTCCCTAAAATAAATTTTCTATAGTGCTCTGTGTGAAAAGTCTTCGACCACTACTCAAAGGACTGTCACTGTTACTGAGCTAAGGGCACTTCTGACCCCTCCTGGTCTCTTCGAATGCATCCCCTTCAAGACTCACTTCTCTCAGAATGGAATCATGTGATTCTCCCACTCTCAGACTCTCTAATTTATGTCTAGCACCTGCAAGCAGGGCCGGCTCTAGCTTTTTTGCCGCCCCAAGCAAAAAATAAAAAAAAAATAAAACCACGGCCGGACTGCCGAAGCAAAAAAAAAAAAAAAAAAGGGGGTGGGGCCATAATGTGCCTCCCCAAGATTGGCCGGACTGCCGCCCCTTACAATGTGCCACCCCAGGCATGTGCTTCCTCGTCTGGTGCCTAGAGCCAGCCCTGCCTGCAAGTCTGTTCCTTCCAGAAGCAATGACAATGGTAAACAGTGAACAAACAGCCTTCTTAGAGCAAAGTATTTAATTAGAACAAAAACATTTAAGAAAAAAACAGGTTTTAAAACAATAAAACAGACCATACACATGTTTAGCCTACCAGGTGTCTAACCACATGGGGACCTGGCAGGTCTAAGCTTCCTATAGACCCTCCTGGCAGAGTCCATTCCCTTAACTCACAAACTATTTCACCCCCCCATTTCAGGGAGCGTCTCACTTAAAAGCTACTTGGTCCTTTTAATCAGCCTCCCCCGCCCACTTTTCTTAAGACCCTTTTGAACTGTTTATAGCCCTTTGATCTCTTAGGTCCGAGCATAGACAGAACAGCTGTGTCACTTCAGGCTGGGGTGTGGAAGTATGCTACTGTCATGAAATTGCCTTCCTGTTTGTTCTTCAAACACACACACGGCCAGAACAGTACATTCAGACAAAGTCTTATAACCCAATACACAACAACTTCACCTCACTGCCAGGTCACATAATTTTATACACTTTGTATCTCTCGGTAGTTTAATATCACATTGCAATTCCATGACCAGCATAGGGACATCTTGCTGGATTTCATAGAAGTCAGTCTAATTTTTCCCTTACTTAATTATATCCCATTATTCCTAGTACCAATCTCACTAATTCTCTGTCATTGTTTATACTCTTCAGATATTTGTAGATAGCCATCATATGCCCCCCACTTCCCTTAGTAGTCACACCATTCTGTATGCATTTAACTCTTAATTATTCCTGATAAGTCAAATCCTGCAGTTCCCTGGTCACTTTTGCTGCTGTTCATTCGTTTGTTAATAGCTTTGAGGAATATAGGCCTTGATCCTGCTTTTATTCAAGTTAATAGCAAATTGGTAAAATGCCCTGCAGGTTAGAAAGGGGAGGAAGGACTCTCCTCCTCCTTCCTGTTCAGGCTGCTTGGACTGCAGTTCTGGGCCAGTACTCACACCCACTCCCCAGAACTGGCCGTTTACAGGGTAAGGCGAGTAAGCTGTACTCCTAAAAGCAGTGAAGTAATGTAGGGCTTGTCTATATGAACTCTCCATTTGCAGCAAGCTGGGGTGTAAATCTACCCCACTCTAGCCTGCAGCACACTAAGTGTTTGTGTAGACCCTGATGCCGTGCACTAAAAGTTCTCTAGTGTGCTTTGATCTACACCCTTTGCAAAACAGCATAGATCAAAGCACACCAGGGAACTTCTAGTGCATGGCTGAAAGGTTCACATGGACTGTTAGTGTGTGACAGGCTAGTTTGGGGTAGATTTATACCCTCTCTTGCAAGGAACTAAGTGTTCATATAGACAAACCCTTATTCTCCCAAATAAGTGGAGAAGGAGCAAGGGAGCAATTGGAGAATGGTGACTGAATACATCAGAATTCCTTCCTGATGTGCCCTCCCCTAACACAAGGCTATGCCTACATGCTCAGTCTACCCCACAGTGGGCTTCTAATGGGAGCAGAACTTCCTAGAACTAAACAATGTATTCCAGGAGTGGATCCTCCTGTGCTGACTAGAGAATGATTATTTCCCTGCGTTGCTATTCAACTACATAGCAGCTCAAAACTGCTTGTCCTTCTCTGCTACCATTTCACATTAAAAGCATATCTAGTTTTCTGTCAATTGTCAGATCCCACCATAGTTTTCTTTCAGGATTACTGCTTTCCAGGCTTCTCCTTCCCATTGGTGCTCTATATTTTCTATTGTTTTTCCCTAGAAGTATTAGCCAGTAATTTTACAGCAGAATCTCATTTAGGTTTATTGCCCATGTTTCTAATAGGTCTAGGTCTTTTTCTCTTAGGTTTAGGTCTATTAATCTCTTACATAAGAGGAGGTTCTTCAAAACGTGCAGTGTGCAGGCGTGCCATGTGCCTGAGTCTGGAAGCATTTCTTAGCCGTGTCCGTTGACCTGCATGAGGGTTTCCTTGTGCTCCTAGCTGAGGGCATAAGAGGTAGTGTGGTCAACACCCTCCAGTCTCCCTCTTACCATAATGGAATCTAGTCCAAAGCAGAGGGGATGGAGGGTGGATAGTGGAATGTAAGTTACTTCCTCCTCTTCTTTGAGTGATGGTTCTTATGTGTATTCCACATATCAGTGATTCACGAGCAGTAATCAGCCTGGAGGTGGGTGTGAGGATGCCAGTAGAAATGGGGTCGGCAGTACGGCCTGGCCCATGGCGGCATCTGTAGCTACTGCTTGGGCAATGGCATCGTGTGACGTGAATGTGTGGATGGAGCGCCACGTTGCTGCACGACAGATGTCTTGCCAGGCTACATCCACCAGTGAGACCGATGTAGTAGCTTGCGCTGGTGTAGGGTGCTCCGTGATTCTTACAGATGGGCATGGGTTGGATTGGTTGTAGCATTCGCAGCTGCACCTGAGACCCTCTTGGAGATCTGTTGGGATGAGAGGGCTTGACCCTTTGACCGTTTGGCAATGGCCACAAATAGTTTTGGTGATGTGCGAAAGGGTCGAGTCTGTGGAAGTAGAATGCCAGTGCCTGGCATATGTCAAGGGAGTGCAAGGCTCTGTCATTAGGGGAGGTTTGTGGTGTGGGGTGGAGAACCAGCAGGCAGATGCACTCATTTAGGTGGAACTCAGATACCACTTTTGGGAGGAATTTAGGGTGCAACGGTAAGGACACCTTGTCCTTGAGGAATATTGTGTAGAGAGCGTCTGCCCTCATAGCTGCGAGTTCACTGACTCATCTGGCCAAGGTAATGGATACTAAGAAAGTTACTTTCATTGAGAGGTGAGAGAAGGAGCATGTTGTTACCAGTTCAAAGGGTGGCTTCATGAGGGCAGAGAGAACAAGATTAAGATGCAATGGTGGCATAGGTTTCAGTACAATCGACCATATATTTACCCTTAGCCAGCTCCTAGAAAGAGTGAGGGAATACAAACTCCCGCTGTGCATTGCTTTTGTCGACTATGAAAAGGCCTTCGATAGCGTTGAGTTTAACGCAATATTAAAGGTGCTCGCAGAGCAGGGCATTAACACGCAGTACATTAGTTTGTTGAAGGAAGTGAATACTGGATGTACAACAGACATTACTCTCCTTGAAACTCCCCTCCGCATCCCAATCAAGAAAGGCGTAAAGCAAGGAGATACAATTTCACCGAAACTATTCACCGCCTTCCTCGAAATGGTTATGAACAAGATCAATTGGAGGAGTGGTATCAACATAAACGGAGAGAGATTATCTCATCTCAGATTTGCAGACGACATTGTACTAATTGCCGAAAGCACCAACCAACTGCAGAGCATGCTACGAAGACTCGACAAGAAAAGTAGTCAGGTCGGCCTGAAAATGAACCACTGCAAAACGAAATATATGCGATCAGACGTCTTACGAAAAGCCCGAATAACGGTAACAGGAGAAGACATTGAAGAAGTGGAACAGTACATATATTTGGGCCAAGAAGTTAATATGCGCCAAGACCTGAACGGAGAACTCTCGCGAAGGATTCGGGCAGGATGGTGTGCGTTTAATTCCATCAAAGACGTCCTCAAAGGAAAAACTGACAAGACCACACATAAAAATATTTTCAATTCAGCAGTGCTGCCAGCCATGCTGTATGGCAGTGAAACGTGGGCACTGACGAAGAGAGAAGAGCAACGGCTGTTGGTAGCTGAAAGGGCAATGGAACGAGCTATGTTGGGAATCTCCCTTCTGGATCGTATACCAAATGAAATCATCAGAGAACGCAGCAGTGTGAAAGATATTGTCGTGGAAAGCAGACATAACAAGATGCGATGGGCGGGCCACACAGCACGGCTCACGGATAACAGGTGGACTGCAATCATTGCTGAGTGGTACCCTCGAGAACAGAAAAGACCCCCTGGTCGGCCTCCAAGAAGATGGGAAGATGACATCATTAAACGTTTCGGACGAACGTGGAGAAGAAAGGCAAGAGTGCGAGAAGAATGGCAGATGTGTTGTGATCGGCACAGTCTTAACGACAGCTGAAGTCCGATCGATCCAGGTGATCCAGGTGGCATAGGCTTCAGTGCTGGCGGAAAGGTGTTGAGTAAACCTTTCATGAAGCGGATGGTGATGGAGTACATAAACACCAATGCACCATCCATGAGAGGGAGAAAGGCACTGAGTGCTGCCAGGTGCACTTGGATAGAATTGAGGGCCAAGCCCGACTTCTTGAGAGCGATGAAGGAGTCGAGGATGACTGGAAGAGACACCATGCTCAGTGAATGGCAGTGGGCCCATGCTATGAAGCCTCTCCATTTAGCTCAGTAGCAAGCTCTGGTGGATTCTCTCCTGCTTTGGGTAAGGATTTGTTGAGCCGGAGTAGAGCATGCACGGTCTATCCTCGACACCCATCTAAATACTAGGCTGAGAGGTGAAGAGGGCCCAGATTGAGATGATGGAGCCTCCCCCAATCTTGTGTGAGCAGATTCGGGAGTGTGCAACACCAGAGTGCTATGCAGGTGGAGAGTCTGAAGAGGTTTGTGAACCAGAACTGATGGGGCCATGAGTATGACAGTGGCTCTGACCCGGTAAATCTTGCATAGCACCTGCGGCAGGAGAGGAATGGGGGAAAAAGACAGTGGAGCTCATCTATCTCATCGCCTTGAGAGCCCTCCCTCAGTGCTCCTGTCAAGCAATAAAAGGGGACTTTCTGTCCTTGTGAGTAGCAAAGAGGTCCCATCAGGGGGTGCCCCACTTGGTGAAGAAGCATGGCGTCATGTTGCTCCCACTCATGATTGAAGTTCGAGCACGTTGGCCAGGGAATTCTGGGTGCCCGGTAGGTAGGCAACTTGAAGTATCATGTGCTTCTTGATGCACCAGTCCAAAGCCAGACCGACTCAGAGCAGCCTGGGTCTCATCACTTCCTCCACCTGGTATTTATGAAGGTGAATATTGCAAGCTTCCCGGGTCTGGGACAGAAAGGATTTGCTAATGGTGCCATGAGCTGTGACGTGTACCTCGTCAAGGCAGTAGAGGCACCACTGGTGCTCATCACTCACAGAGAAGGAGCGCAAACAGGAAACAGCTTTTGAAGCCTGGAATCCGGGCCACAGTCCCTGGGGGGGACAGGGGAGGAAATACAGTCCCTGATCAGGGAAAGAAGGAGAACTACACTCACTATGCTAACTTAAATAACTTACACTAAAAAAAACTGGGGAGGCATTGACCCACACTATCTCTTATACCCTCAGCTGGGAGCATGAGGAGATGCGCTATGCAAGGTCAACAGACTTGCTAAGAAACACTTCCAGACTCAGGCGCATGGCGCATATGCACACCCACGTGTGGAATACATGTAGGAACAATCACTCAAAGAACTACTGATATTTGCAAGTCCTTCAATTTAGTATTCTTTGTCAATCTTGTTAACATATTGTTTACACCCTCCTTCAGGTCATCGCTGAAAATATGATATAGGATTGCCCTTGTCGCCCACTCCCGAGATACTCCATTAGATATTTCTACCATATATCACCATCCTTGGGTCATTGTATTTAGCATACATTCAGTTCACATAATGTTCCTATCCAATTCAATATACACTAATGTTAGTCAGATTTTGTGACATGCAATATCAAATGCTTATAATCAAGCATATTTACGAATTTCACCACTAAATTTGTACTTCAATTAAAAAAATCCCTTCCAAATATATTTTATTAATTCATGGTACTTTTTGCTCATGCTTCTATTTTTTCGGAGTATTTTTCCCTTAATAGTTACCTTATTAATGTACTAGTGCTAGAAAGTATAGGATGGTAACTGCCAGGCTCTTTCCTTTTTCGAAAAAACAGTACTAGGTTTGTTTGTCCTCCGTCTTTCAGAACTCTCTGGTCTTTGGTACCTCTCCCATACATAAGTGTCTGGGCTGCGATATGTTCAGGGTAGTATGTATATGGAGTATACATTCCACCTCTGAACAAACAAAACCTTTCATTCAGCATCAGATGCAGGCATATGATTTTACAAAACTTCCCTTAACGCTAAAAGTAACATTAAATAACATTTATTGTTATTGTTCATCATCTTATTTTCACCTACAGTTTACCTACTTTAACCTCACTTTGCAACGTCCTCTCTGAGTTATTGAAAAATTACTGTAATTTCAATATAAAGCAATAATTTTCCTTTGCCTGGAAACTTCTCATTTTATGCACAGTGTTCCTTAACTGACATAGATTGTCCGTAATTTTTTTTTTAGTAGAAGTCAAATCTAATAATCATGAAAACTACTTTATTCAAATCAAGAAAACAGAAGTCCAGAACAAATAAATATGACATGCCTTCATTGCTGAAATCATAGAACATTGCAATAAAAGGTTATACAAAACTTATTGGATATTCTCACTGAGTTCCTCCCCCAGCGCACCGTCTAGGCCCTGGCTGAGTCTCTGGTCTGCGATGTATGGGTGTTCCACAACACCAGTCCAGTCATAAGAGACTCCGCCCTTTCCGAAGTATCAACAAATACAAAAATAAATGAATTCAAATAGATTGTCCCACCGGTGTGGTAAAGCTCTCTTCCTTCAGAGGGCTACTGTTAAGCCAGCTAGGCTCACAGGCTAACATAGTCCTGTCAAAGGTGGACTGGCATCAGGCCCTCCCTTCCTTCAGGCAGTGGTTGCCCAAGAAGTTCTTGTCTTCAGCCTGCCTTCTCTCCATGAGCAGAACAACAGAGGTCTGCTCTCCTCTCTGGTCTGCCTCCAGCAGTGCTGTGCTTTAAGCTCCTTCCTCCAAGTCTGACATCTGTCACAGGTGTGGCAGGACAGGGCCAACTGAGCAGCTCATTAACCCTGTGTTGCTCACTGTGGGATTTGTATACCCACATTGTAAGCAAACTGAAGGCAGGACTGTGATATTTATGCTGGTACTACCTTATACCACAAGCAGTCCCACTGAAGTCAATGGAGTTGCATATAGAATTCATTGGATACATATTCATAAATACACATTCATTTTGACAAATGATATCACAACCCGGTCCTGAGTAGTTAGCCAAGACATCTTGAGATACATTTTCAGAGCATCTGCGCATGCACAAATCACATGCAATTTGTGGCATGTGTACAGTACTTCCTATAAACAACAATCTTGCACAGTTCAGGGTAGTTACCCAAAGGGACAAAAATGTAAAAATGTTTAATAGCTATTAAGACAATTCATTAATATGTTACAATATCTACTCCTGTTTGAATCGTCCATCTGAGAAATATTGTACAGTACCTATGACACAACAGTGAAATGCAAGGTAGAACAAATAAATACCCAGGGATAAATGTTTTCAGCTTCCAAAAAATGATTTTGTATCAATTACTAGCATAGGTCACCTTCCACTTTTGTATTACAGAAAGCCCTTATTTTTATGCATAGTTCTATCTGACAAAAGGGTTCATATTTTCCTTTAGGATAAAAAACAAATGGTATTGAAACTCCTGCAAGTCCCTTAGCTCATTCATTATGTTGAGAGACCCAGAGTATTAGTGCAGGAAACAAAGAGTTCACAGAAGAAACTGAAGGCTGTTATGGTTGATGTATACCATTAGAATGTCCCTCATCTTCCCAATGTTACACAGCCAGGAGGGAGACATGGATCCTTGAACAGACCTCTAGGTTCACCAGCCCTTGATTGATTAGATCTTTTTTTAGAAAAAACAAAAACAAAATGAGAAATACCAATCTGCTGTTGCAAATGGATTAAATGGCATGCTCACATTTTTCAAATTGTAGTTACATGTTCAAAATAGCTGTGCAGTCCTGAGGTCTATTTAAAATAATTTGCATCTTTCTGTATAAATGGTTTTTAGAGAGAGAGAAAAAGAGAGAGAGGGAAAGATCTCAGAAGTTACTTTAAAAACAAGTCTCCTTGGTTGCTCTGTCCTAAAAACCTTTTCTCCGTTTGCTATAAGAAAGATCAATGTTAATTTTACAAAGTCTTTGAGTTAATGTATTTTAAAATGTAAAGCTATTATTTAAAAAAAAAAATCAGTCGTGTTAATATTTTATAACAGAAAAAAAAAACTAACCACAACCCTTCTGTCTCTCCTTACAACGAGGAACTTATGGGTTTCTCATACAAGCAAATAACTTTTTAATACCCTTTTTGCAGTCTGCAAATGTGGCAACATTTTATATCATCGTTCTCCCCTGTAGCGACAAAGACAAATGTCTATGCATGTTAACCCTTCAGGTTATTTTGAGCTCTCTCATTGAAGCCAATGTGTGATTAAAAATAGCGCACCAAACCTTATTCTCTCTCATGCTGATGTAACTCTGGAGAAACTCCACAGAAACCAATGAAGCTTCTCTGAATTTACTGACACAGCAACATATGGGAGAAGAGAATTTGGCCCAGTATGTTTAATTGTTCAGAATGGGACACATCCAGTTGTTAACACAAGGGCAATAGTGCTTCTTGTCATTTCACGTTCAAAGTTCAAACCAAATAATTCTTGACATTCAAAGAAAGGTTAACTTTGTGAACCTTTGTATTTCTCACTTCTGGCCAGGAGTAGAAGAGGAAAGCCGAATAAACAAACTAACACTTCCATCCAAGGCTCTCAAAGAGATTTACAAACATTGAGTAAGTCAGTCTCATAACACCTCTGTGAGGTGGGTAACTTAGCAGCCTTATTTGACAGATGGCTGATGATAGAGGATAAGGGGGAAACCTTGACCCTATTGAAGTCAATGGGAGTTCTCTCATTGACTTCAATGGGTCCAGAATTTCACCCTAAGTGACTGCCTAATGTCACACAGCATGATCTGTGTTTGAATCATTAGACAACAGTCCCAGTCTGTCAAAAAGGTTTTATTTCCAGCACTAGCAAACCAAAGAAGCCCTAGAAATCCTGGGTCAATGCATTTTCCAAACACCTTCAAAACTCAAAGGGGTTTAGATAATTTTGGGTAAGAAACCAAACTGAATCCAGCCTTTGGAGTTTCTCCACGAACTGATTACCATAAGGTCCATTGTGACAACTATTGCAAAAGCCTAATCTAAATCCACCAGCTGCTGCATCTGAGCCAATGAAATCCTTTATGTTTTAGGTTCCTTTCCTGCTTGTTCAAGCTGGTATTCCAAACTATCTGTCGCACTAGCAGAACTGCTACTCTGTACTTCTTAAAATAACCTCCTTCAATAGTACCACCAAACATAATTCAGTACGAGTGCCTTTTGGGTTGTGTATGAGAGTTGCACAATACATATGGCTGTATTGGGTAGCATCATTGCTCATAAGGGAATGACAAACTCACCAAGATAAATAGCAGGAAATAATTCACTTTTCATGCCAAAACTCAAACTGATTTCTCCTTGCAAGCTACATTTTTCAAAAATAATCTGTTAATATAAACAGTTACTTTAGCATTCCTTGTTGCTAGGCACATAGGTAGTGTACAGGCAATAAAATGCTTGTCCTACCAAAGAGCAGGCCCCCATGTTCAGCAATGAATGAAGCTTCCACAGTAGTTTTAATTATTTCTACTTTAAAATATTCTCTCTCCTAGCAGAAGAAAACTACTAATGTTCTATTTAGGTAAATCATTGTGCCAAGGAACATGCATCATAATCATTCAACCTTCAGTAGAATAATTGAATGTGGGGGGTTTTCATCATAGCCATGTAAGGGAGCTGGAGATATTTCTTAACAGCAGTAAAGTAACTCCAGGGAGTATAGTTAACATGATTATCATCAGACAATTACTGTCTAGCTACTGAAAGATAGGAGACCTGGAGCCACATCACTTGTATCATAACACCTACAGTAAGAAGTTTAACTATCACTTAACACCTGCCTGTTTATCCTATTTTACTGCTTAACTTTATGGAATACAATGTGATAAAGGGAGAAGAGCTTGTCTCTTTCACCAACAGAAGTCAGTCCAATAAAAGATATTACCTCATCCACGTTGTCTCTCTCATATCCTGAGATCAACACAGCTACAACAACACTAAAAACATCAATTATACTTTATTTATTAAATGCCTTGCAAGACTAGAGGTCACCAAAATACTTCTCTTGGGTTTTTGTTCATATAATTATATTAATTGTTAACAGAGTTTGTGTGCCAAAACTCTCAAGCTAAATATACCCATCTGTGGGGAATTCTGCAACTGAATTTTGCTTTTTGGACCCATATCTACTCAAAAGTAATCAAATACAGAGTTAAAGGGCCATGCCTTCCTGTATGTTGGTTGCACAAACCAGCCCTAAAGATGGGTTAATTGGCCACTAAAGGTTTCTTCAGGTGGTACAGCTCCACCAGAACAGTTTGTATGCCACTGCCTCTTCCTCCTATATCACCTTCCCCTGCCCATGGGCATGAGGAGGATGAGGATGAGGAGGCATGAGGCTACAGGAGGAGTAGCCACAGCAAATCCCTGCTGTCAGAATGACATCTCAGTTCCCTAGGCTGCTTTACTTTACACCAAATGGCTTCACGATACAGGGGATGCAATGGTAACTTAGAGATACAAACTTCAATAGGGTCAGGGTTTCCCCCTTATCCTCTCTCTTTCAGTTCAGCCATCTGTCAAATAAGGTTGATAAGTTACCCACCTCACAGAGGTGTTATGAGACTGACTTACTCAATGTTTGTAAATCTCTTTGAGAGCCTTGGATGGAAGTGTTAGTTTGTTTATTCAGCTTTCCTCTTCTACTTCTGGCCAAAAGTGAGAAAAACAAATACAAAGAGTTCCATAGCAGAATCTGGGCCAAGGTTGAAAAATTGACTTTTATTCTGCATTTGCTGACTTTTGGGAGTTTATTTTCTGAAATTCAATGTACCTCACTAATCCCTTCATCCCTACTGTTTTCTGTTTATTATCCCTAGGGAGACCAATAATCCACCTTGTCCAACATGATGAAACTGCTAGCCCCTTATAGTGGACAATTATGCAATACCATGCCAGTTTGGAAGTGTTTTCCATATGCCAAGTTGTAAGTGGTTGGCTTATGTACTGAAACATGAGGTACAATATCCCATATACTTTTTAATTCTAATTAACATCACTGTAGGTGACAATTTAATAGATTTAACAGAGGATAATAATCTCATCATTTTCTAAAAATCTTACTAAGCTCTTTGCTACATTATATCTTGTGGCAGTGAGTTCCACAGAGTAATCAAGGTAGGTTAAAAAAACCTCCTAGGGTTAAATTTTTTCCAGAGACCAATAGCGAGGGATGGCAGATATGGTAGAATAACAGCAATAGTGTTGCATCAGGAAGTAAAAAAGCTACAGTAGCAAGGGAAGGCAAAGAACAGTAAGGCGGAGTCAGGGGTTGGAAGCAAGAGAAGAACCGGAGAGACAAATGACCAAACAACTTGCTATTCTTCTCCTCCCTTGCTGATCAAAGGGTTGAAGCAACAAGGGAGTTTATATTGCAGTTTCCTATTCAGCATTAAGCTGGCACGTCAGGTTCAAATGATTCATGGAGGTTTTTTCCACAGTAAATTAATTTGCTGTATACTAGGCTTCATTCCTAGCAATAGTTTAACACCCTTCTCAGTGTTGGCTGGAAGCAGTGGCTGGAGACGTGTTTACAGTGATTTTAAAGCTAAAAGGCAGGCTTGCTACTCTCAGTGACCTCCAAAGTGAGTAGAATTGCAAACTATAAAGACTGAATTTAATTCAGTACCCAGTATGCTGTTAATGTTCCACATGTGTGATCCGTGAGCAGGACAGGGATGTGAAAATAACTGAATATTCATGACTGGAATTCTCTAAACCTAATTTCAAAAGGTAAAATATTATTTTCACAGACAATAACATGTAGCTCATTTAGATCCAAGAGTATTTTGGGTTTCTTCCAAGTACGGTGACCAGACGGTGATGTGCAAAAAGCTCATTAGAAACTGTAAACCAAATGAAGAACCACTGTTCTTTGTCAGCTCTAGAAATCCTTAGGATGGATTTGGCCAAGCTCATATGACTCATTAGCTATAGCAGGTATAACACAGCAAGCTATGTGTGAACAACCAACCTGAACAAATGGGTCACCTTATTATGGTTATCTCATACTTTTTCCACCACCTACTACTGTTTGTTGCTCTCACCCACTGTGGCTTGTCTTTTATGTAGACTGTAAGGCAGTGTTGTGTCTTGTCTTGATACTTGAAAAGGTGGTGGTGTCAAACCAACCTTAAATGAAAATTATCTATCTTGTGAACAGATTGACTTGACTGATATGGAGTCTCAAAAGTTCAAGGCTCAGGCAATGGTATTCCAGGACCATTGGCTCAAGTTTTGAATGTTTAAATATAGTTTGTAAACCCTCCAAGCAGGGGATGTTGTTATATCACTAGAATCCTTGGAATTCAGCAAACTACCAGACAATTAATTGGGTCCAGTGTGTGACCAAGTATGTGAGTTAGACAGCTTGGTTAAGGGGACAGGCAAACACAGACAACCCAGACCTGCTGATAGTGTGAGGGGAGGCAGAATGAGGGCACATCTTACTGGCCATGCAGAATCCACGCTCAGTACAAGCCAAGCAGAAAATCTGGGGGGGAGGCACATGACCCCACGTGTTGCCTCTGAAGGCAAACCTCAGCCTACCTATGCTCAACCAGCAATTCATTCCACATTATTAGGGCTACGATTTTGTCATGGAAGTCATGGATTCAGTGACTTCCAGAGACCCCTGTGACTTGAGCCTCCCATCGCCCGTGGGAGCTGGGAGCTGCCGGCGGTGGCCGGGGTGCCCCAGGAGCAGGGAGCTGCCGCGGGCAGCCAAGGCACCATAGAGGGGTGGCAGGGATGCCCCGCAGCTGGGAGCCACGGGCTGGGCTAGTCAGAGGAAGTACAGGTGCAGGTTCCCTGAACTATGACACAGAGCACACATTGTCAGCCTCTGCATCCTCTGCATGAAGGAAGGGCATTGGAGAGAATGTGTAAGGCTAAGATTTTTGTCACGCATATTTTTAGTAAAAGTCATGGATGGGTCACAGGCTTCCATGTATTTTTCTTTATTGCCTGTGACCTGTCCGTGGTTTTTACTAAAAATATGCGTGACAAAAATCTTAGCCTTACACATTATCTCCAACCCCCTTCCCTCATGAAGAGGATGCAGAGGCTGACAATGTGTGCTCTGTGTCATAGTTCAAGGCACCTGTACTTCCCCTGAGTAGCCCAACAAGGCTTCCAGCTCCCCACTTTTTTGGGTGGTAACCTGCATCTCATTCCCTTCTGACGGAGACATTCCAGGCTGCACAGTTCCCTGCCTTCACTGTGTTATTCCCAGCAGAGAGAGGCTGCCCAAGCACACCTGCTTGCTTTCTCTTCAGAGACAATTAATAGTAATTGCTACAGTTACACGATGCCACACAGCACTGTCTCTGCAAGCCTAATTTATTTTTAAGGTAAAAGATCTTCAGAGAAGAAATTAAAAACTAATAAAAGAACCTAAACACATGCTAATAAGCTTACCAAACATCACCCCAGCTCGAACATGGGCTCAGGCAGAAGCAGTCCTTCAGCACCCCACTCAATGGGTTTCCTCTGTGATCACAAATTCATCATAGCTTCAGCTCAGAACAAGCCCACTCATAACATGGTTAGTCCATCCTTGATACAGTTAAGGGATCTCTGATCTGGAGTTTCTAGAGATTTTAAACAAACATGCCTTTCATATCCTGCCTAATGACCAAAACTCCAGACTGCTGGGGGAATGGCAAAAACCTACTAGACACTATGCCAATCTGGACCAGAGAGAACTCCCTTCTGGACCCCATCGTCCCCAGAAAATCCAGCCCAGCATTCCTGGAAATGCAGTGAGAAAACTGCAATTAACTCACACGGGCAGGCCAGAGCAGCTCAGAGACAGAGTGCTGCACTGCCAGAAGCGGGACTGGACAATGGGGAATGGATTACTCAATAATTATCCTGTTCTGTTCATTCCCTCTGAAGCACCCAGCACTGGCCACTGGTGGAAAACAGGGCACTGGGCTAGATGGACATTGGTCTGTTCCAGTATGGCCATTCTTAGGTTCTTGATGTTCTTATGATGAACTTTTATATCCTAGGAGGGGCAGAGAAGCCAATCAATTGAACATGCCTCACCTCAATTGGCCAATCATTGCCAGCAGGTGTAGTGTGAACCCTTCCTTACGCTTTACCCAACACATGGAGAAAGGAGGAGTGGAAAGGAGGGATCTCCCTTGCCTCCATAGGACCCAGGGTTGGCCACTCCCCAGTCTGCTGGTCAAACACCCCATCTCAATGAATTGGAGGACGCATGTCAATAACCTCCCTACTGCAAAGTAAACTTTCATTTGTCCATCACCCTGCTTGTCTTATAGTGCCCACTCAACCTTAAAAAATTGCAGCACAGATCAGTAAAATTTTGAGATACCAGACTCTGTATTCATGCTGTTCCTTACTCTACAAATCCCCTAAACACACCGTCAGTGCTCCCTGTTATGTTCATCTTCTACCCTGTTAAGCTACACAAAACCTTTATTCCCTAAAAATTGCAAAAAATATATGTAAAGTTCATACTAGCATATTACTAGACTGTAAAACCCCATTTCCTACCAAAGAGTCAGTTTCCAATATACATTAACATCTACCACCATAGATTCTACCAAAATAATGCATAGTTTAACTGCTACTCAATATAGTTAAGATAGTTGAAAAATACAAATTTGCAAGCCATACATTCATCAACACCAAACAGATTTATCATTTCACTTCTGCCATACAACTATTTTAATATAAAAAATGATATAAAGACTTTTATGGCAACCACTGTATACTTTATGTTGTGATCTGTTTTATGTAGTGTTGCTGTGTGTGTTAAACAACTGGCAAATTTCATGCTGGAGATAGCTACATTTTACTGGTGGATGAATTTCTGTAGCTATAACTGTAACTATATTCATACACAGATATATAGGCCAGACTTTCCAATGTAAATCAGAAGTAACTCCATTAAAGTAGAGTGGTATAAGTAAAAGGAAAATCAGGGCTATAGTTTGTAAAATCATGAAGCTCTTTGTGGATACAACATGCTATATTTATGTAAGCCATTATCATTTGAAAATAATTAACATGTACATTAGTTTACGTGGGTTTCTACTAATTTCTTGTTCGCCTACCTCACCTGCACATTGTACAGATATTCTGAAGATAATTTTCTACAGGAAATTACAAATATATATTGAGTCAATGTTTTGTACTATCTTTCTATTTGTTATTACCCTTTGGTCAAAGATACATTATTTTAAATGATCTTACACTGAATTTCATTTTCCATCTATTTTCATGAGTAGTTGCTGTTCTTTGTACAGTTATAACTTTTCAATACAAGCTTTTCTGGAGAATAGCTGATTGCAATCAGGTTCTATCCAATGCATTCAGCCTCCCATAAAAAAGCACCTTTGTAAACATTATATTTTTGTATTATAATTTCAGCACATGCCAAGAAGTGTTTCCACAGTTGTAAGCAGTCTGTATATGGTATGCAATATTGCCTCCATCCTTTTCTATATAGATAAAAACTCTTTTCAAGTTGAGTTTATCCTTTTTATAGACCACAATATTTATCATCCTGTTTCATCAACAGGACGATGCAAAGCACCCAGGTCTATTACCATAACTGCGTGATGATCAAAAGCCTTTCTATCCCACAGTTTTATTCTTCTGAAACTTCTTACACTTTAAATGTAGAGGTTTAAGCCCTCTGATGTAGAGGTGTGTCGTTAAAGCCCCTGTAGCTGTGTAGCTTAACAGCAGGTGGACATAACAGGGAGCACTCAGGGTGTGTTAGGGGGATTTACAGAGTAAGGAACAGTGTGAATACAGAGTCTGGTATCTCAAAATTTTACTGATATGTGCCACAGTTTTTGTTACCTATGCTGCTCTGATTTCTTTCTTTCTCATTTTCCATCAGTATGTTTGCACATTTTCATTTAGCCTAAAATGAGAAGGCTTAAAAGTGCTTGAACTCCAGATAGGAAAAGTGAGATGAGATTCATACTATATTTATTGGAATGCACTGTATTTTCTCATACACTGTACTCAGACTGATGAAGTAATTACTTCCTAGCTTCAAGATACCAATGTAGTTAGCTGATAAAAATGGAACTGGAATCTATTGTCTGTTCACATCAGAAAACTACCTCTTTTTTTGGTCAGTAAAATTGAAAATGCTGTGTTGGGAGCCAGATTTCTCAAAAACCATTTGTGAAGACTGAAGTGAGGCTCCTTTGGTGGGGGAGGGGCGAATGGGCAACTTGGCCTTGGCGTTCTGGATCAGGTGCGGTTCGGAAGACATTTTTAAGTTCTGGAGGACGTTCCAATCATGGGGCCCTTAGAATAGTGTGCTGTGATAAGTGATATCCAATGTATTTAATTATATGTCATAAAATGTCCATCCATTCATTCAAATGACAATTCAAACAATTCTGATTTTATAATGACATATTGGGGTATATCAGAAGTTGGAAGACAATTGTGTCAGTACAGTCTGTCTGGGATATATTGTGAGCACTACACTAGCACATATGCAAAGACAAGCCTCCAAGTAATTATGTTCCATATTATTAAATACTTATGCTGTGGTAGCACTGGGAGGCCAATCAGGTTGGGGGCCTGTTGAGCTAGGTGACATATAAACATATAGTAAGTGACCATCCCCAAAGAGCTTACCATCTAGAAGACAAGAAATAACAGATGATGAAACAAACAAAAAAGAGGGTTGGGAAGGCACAATACATGAAAATAGAAAAACCTACAAAATCTATATTAAAAGAAAGGTAGAAATCCAGCAGAAAAACACAACAATGGGATCATCCTAATGAAAGATGGTGTCATAATACACAAATACAGCAGCTGAGAAGATTAGCATTGCACGGGCAAACTTGCCTTTGGCATTCTCTAACTTTTCAGTGCTTCTCTTTCCCATTTAATGTTCTTTTAATGTAAATTTGTTTGGATATTCCTAGGGTTTTTTTTAATGAAAAATGATTTCACAATAAAATTCCTTCACATAGAACTCTCTGGTGGACAACAGCAGAATGGCATATCCTTCACAAGATGGGTACTCGGGCCCCAATTCATCAAAGTACTTTAAATTTGTACCTAACTTTAACCATGTAAGTAGTCCCACTGAAGTCAATACAACCCTTTTGCTTCCATTGTCCTCTCTCTCGAACCTAGAACCTTTGATGATAAACATTGTTTTCACTATAAATAGATCTCAGTGCTGTGGTATTCTACAAGGAACTGATCCTGAGCTGACTCATTCAAACTGGTGTATGCACTGTTCTCTTGGGGACAGCAAACCAGGTGTTTCTGTGAGTGTTAAGTGGAGAAGAGGCTGGGCATTACAGGGGAACACTACAAAGGCGCTCAGGGATTGGGGTGCACCTATTGTTAACCTGCCAGGCAAAGTAAGGTCTGGCATAGCCCAGGGGAGAGTGTCTGGGTGGCTAACAGGCTGGTGGTGTCAGGGAGCTGACACCCAGTTAAACATAGCAAGTCTCCCTCTTGCTGGAGGCAGGAGGGTAACAAGGTGACTGTCAGTCCTGGGTCCCCCATGAACCACTACAGTCCCCAACTGTGTCAAGCAAGGTGCCAAAGAAGTGTGAGCATAGCCAAAGTGAATTTGCATTTTAATTCAAGCTGCCACTCACAGAAAAATTGCAGCAATATTCACTCAGCTCTATTCATTTCTCTTATGACTTTTATCACGTTCTGCATTCTTAATTATGAAGACATGCCTAATAATTAAATATTGAAGACTGTTTCATTCGAATGATTGTCTACTAGTATTTTATCAAAAAGTATAATTGGAAGCGCACTTTGTGGGGAAAATCTGGTTTTGCAGCTGTTTATGCCTGTGGATATATTTACCTTACGTCTCTGATGAAATTTGTAAGTGCAGGTGTTGTTTGATTATCCTGCACATTTACCATAATTCATATTGACTTGCAAATGTGTAGATTTAATCAACACGTGAAATTCCATTTAGTTCTTTTTCTACTATTTGTATATGGGGGGGAAAGTATTTCAGATTTCACTGTATTTCTTTTGTAGCGAAGGAGGAAGGGAGAAATATATGGTGGCTATGGTTCTCCCCTTCAATGTACCATGAAGCATTTAAGACTAGAATACCTTGTGGAAGGCTATTCAACAGAAAAGATCATCAACAGCCAGATCACTCAGTAAAGGCAAATGTCACTACATCACCCTGAATAAGCCACTTTGTTGTATGCAGCCATGGGCCTACTAGCCATGCCTTCCTCTCTTCCTTGGCCTGCCCTGTAATTCCTCACCATGCTGATTTATTTGGGATTTTCACAGACTTTGGATCTGCCATGTGTAGGACAGCACAGCCACTTATTCTGTGCAGCTGAATCACTGCAGTTCTGCTGCAATGGGTGGCCTTTCATATAAACTGTTACTCCGGGGAGTCACCATAGAAATAAGAATGGAGGAGAATTAAGAAAGGATCTACTTGTTTTTATGGAGGTCTTCCATGTAAGTGTACAGCATACACAGTGCTTAAAAATATAACTCCTTTTATCTTAACTCCAAAGTATAACAATCCTGTTTCAGATTTTGTACCGTCTAGATTTCTGTATTACATTTTGGGTATTCGTGAAAACACATATTTCTGCACATGTGCATTTAACATTTAATATTAGATAAAGAGAGCAAAGAGTTTAATAGGATTTAAACCTTGCTACTTTAATATGTATAAAGCTGTGGGCACAAGGTAGTGCCAAATGATTTAGCTTCGGCTCAGGAATGAGAAAATGATTTAAAAAAAAAAGATTCTTCTTATCACAATATATAAGCAATTGCATCCATTTGACATTCATGGCACATGATACTAATGGAAACTGAGAAGGGTCATGAAGATCATATTTTTAATCAACTTGAGTGTCTTCAGGATTAAGGTGCGTGAGAGTTTCATCGAACTGCTGAAAGGCTTTAAACTTTTTAGGGCAGGGACGGTCCATTACATGTTTGTACAGCACCTAGTACAATGGGGTCTATAGGCATTCCTGTGATGATAATAAATAATACAAGACAGTTTGCACATAAAGGTTATTTTGTATGATTTTAGGGAATGATGGAGAAAAAACGCCTTTTCATTTGATGTGATTTAGCAAATTTCCCAGTATGAGAAAAACAGCTTTAATATGAGGGGAAACAGGAAAAAGGACAATCTGATGGTCCATGCAAGTGAAAAGTAGAGAAACAGGAGAATAGATATGCCCTTAGACCAGCGAGCAGCAAGAGGGGCACAATTTGCTAATAGATGTTTTGCAGGCCCAAATTTGGATACTCCAGAGCAGGGCTGGCTCCAGGCACCAGCTGTCCAAGCTGGTGCTTGGGGAGGCATCAAGAATGGGGCGGCAGTCTGAGTCCTGCGGCGGCAATTCGGCGGCAGGTCCGCTCTTCCCGCCGCCGAATTGCTGCCGCAGGACTCAGACTGCCGCCCCATTCTCGCCCACCGTGGTGGCAATTCGGCGGCAGGTCCACTGCTCTTCTCTTGCCGCCGCGGGACTAGTACTGCCTGCGTCGGGGCCCCGCAACATCTGTCTGCGTTGGGGCGGGCCGCGGTGACTGCTTGGGGCGCCGAAATGGTTAGAGCCGCTCCTGCTCCAGAGAAAGAGTTGTACTGATTAAAACTACATAGGAAAAGAGGAGATTACTCAAAAAGGGGGATTTGACAATAAAATGTAAGAAAATAATAAATGTATCATTTGAGGAAATATTGGATTCTCTCAAAATCTTGAAACCTCTCTTCATAGTTTTCCTAGGGTCAAATGTTGTCTTCCTAATTTGATACACAAGTTCTATGGGAGCTGTACAAATTAATACACGGACAGAAGTTGACACTTAGGGCTTGTTTTCACTACAGGGGATAAGTCGACCTAAGTTACACTACTCCAGCTACGTGAATGGTGTAGCTGGAGTCAATGTAGCTTAGGTCAACCTACCCCGGTGTCTTCACTGTGCTGCATTGATGGGAGACGCTCTCTGGTCGACTTCCCTTACTCTTCTTGGACAGCTGGAGTACCAGGGTCGACCGGAGAGTGCTCTGCTGTCAATCAATCCCTGCTGAAGGGGATCACGCCTTTCTGCCTTCGTAACATCATTTTTTGTTCACAGAAACAAGTTTTAGCATGAAAATCATCTGGCACCTGACAGTTACAGTCACAGGCCTTGACTCAGCAAAGAACATCAGCAAGTGCAACAGGGGGACACCAACAAGTGGTGGAAGTGGAATGAATTCAACCTACAGAGAGAAAAAACTCTATAAAATGAAAAAGGGCAAAGAAACGTGGAAATGATGAATGTTCCAATTCAGGAAAGCTCTGAAGCTCATGCTTAAGTCCATCCCTATGCAGGAAAGCAGCTATTTAAGCACATGCTTAAATACTGTCCTGAAGAAAGATGCCTTCCTAAATTGGGGCCTAAGTGAGGATGGGATAGGAGATAAAAATATCATCCATGTCATCAATGCCCCCAAATGAAAGTCTCCTCTCTAAAAGAAGAGTGAGTGGCAAATGCAGAAGTGGCTACAGTGCTATTTCTTTCACCTATGAACTTGCTGTGGATATACCAAAAGACTTCCATTGGGGAAAAAGATATAATCACGTTCCTTTCCAAGGGCCTAATCCTGAACTCTACACAAAGGGATTTGGCCTGCATAAGGAATATAGGATTGAACCCTAAACCATTCTTACTGAATAGTGCTATAAATTGTGCAAGCACATAAAAAAAAAACCCTAACAAGCAGTAGGTATGTAGATAGGGAATATGATGGCATTTCTTATATTAAAAAGTCATTTGGGACTTAGAACTTGGTGATGTTTGACACATCAGGCTAAATTAATCTTTGCTCTAACTGTATTGCTGTCAACTGAGCTACACCAGGGATGAATTTGGACCATTATCTTTTTATAGACATGCTAGAGAGATGGAAGCTTGGAAAGAAAAAGGAAGCTATTTGTTGCCTGAAGCACGGTAAAGTTTGTTGTTCAGCTCAGTTAATTTAAGTACTTAACTTTCAATGGTTCACTTACTGGAACATGTTACTAAAAACATTTTGCTGTGGTTTTATTATACATTTCCCATCACTTTTCACAAAAACATTATTTGAAGTGCATCTGACCACTGAAGGTTTCTGGTGAATTTCTGGTACTCAGGTGCAGGTGGATTTCTATAAAAATATCTTCTGAGTTCTGGTGAATTTTTATACCAATATGTTAAATGATTAGGGACAAAGTCTTCAGGCAATTTTTTAACACTTGGAATCCTAGGAGACTAAAAAAAATCCACTTAATGTTACATTCTGTCTATCATTATCTGATGACATTGCATCACAAAAGCATAAAAGAGCATATCAAACCCACCACCACATTAAAAAAATAAACCTCTGGAAGAACCTCTAAAGGTTCAGTATTTAGGATCAGTAAAGGATAACATTCTAATCTTTTTACAGACCTATGTAGGCTCCCACCCACATCTCTTGCGCATCTCCTTCTTCTCATTCTTTGTTCCTTCCACCACTTATCATGTCTCTTGTCCTTTGCCTCCTCCCCTACTAGCCCCAGGATGCATAGGAGACCCCAGCCAGAGACCAAACACTTGGAGCTATCCTGGTAACATCAGGAGTCTTGGCAAGTAAATTATTATTAGAGATGCCTGGAAATCTGAATTTCCACTCCATGGGAAGTCCTGCTATTTCAACATTTGTTTTTGTCCCAAATTGGGACAAAGTTAAAAAATCAGATCTTTCTGTGGAATAGGCCATGATTCACCGTGGCAGCTCAGTCAGAGGGGAGATCATGGAGAATCGTGAGAAATGTAGTCCAGCCAGGGAGTTCAAACCATTGGGGAGAATGGGGACATGAGGCACCACAGCAATTCTGACACACACAGATTAATGTCGGTCAGAGCCATCTTGATATGTTTCAATCTGGGTCAAACCGACCCAACACTAAACGTTTTATTTCAATTTTTCCAAGTCAAAAACTTTTGGCAAAAAAATTTGATGGAAAATTCTCAACAAGCTCTAACTATGGCTGTAGATTGAAAGCAGCCCTTGTGGGAGACATTTGGAAATAAAACCCAAATCATCTCTCTCTATTACAATGAATGTAGTTTCCCATTACAGGCCAGTCTCTTCTCTTCCTCTGGCAGGCTGCTTTTCTTTTACTGCTGGACATACAGAGTGATATTAAAAGCAAGATGGCCATTGTTTTAACTGCTGGTGCTGATTGCTTTTGGCTATGTCCTTCAGCTCCTGCAGAACCACATGCTGATCAGTAATTTACGTTTCTATCTGTACAGAATCATCTCTTTGCACTGTTCATCTAGTACATAAATTTTAGCCACAGCCTGGTCATAATAGGATCAAGAGCATAGCTACCAACTGGTCAAACTCATGATATGATGGCCCTTATCAATTACTGACGTTTGGTAACAGAAGTTGAAATCCTTCGTATGCAATTTCCTTTTGATGTTGGTATGGACAAGCTCTCGTGAGGTAGGGTTTGATAGATTGCATAAAATTATCAGTGTCTTCAGACAGTGGAGCTAATTCACAACTGACTTAATCCAGAATGGAGGTCCCATGAAAGTCATCCTGGGGTGGGGGAAAGTGCCAACAATCCCTGTTCTATGAAGAAGGGCAGCCTGCAGACACCCACAATAGCTGCAAAAGCAGCTGGCACTGATAGGGGAGGGAACCCTTGGGAATGTACTAACTCAGCACACCCACTCAACTGGCAATTGCCTAATACTACTTTCCTAAAGGAAAGAGCAGAACAACTCAGGAGCAACACTGTCTAACCCAGCTTGGTCTCAGCAAAGTCTCCTTAGTGATATATTTGAAAACTAGTGACAGTTCTGATAGATCTAAGAGAATCAGCCTGGACACCTGACCTTTCTTGTTTGCTAAAAGGAGGCATCGGCCAGATCACATCTGCCATAAACCAACGAGTATCCATCATTTCCCATGGGAGACTATTCCACTGCTTAGTAGGCATGCTGTCAAGAAATTTTCACTGGTATTTAAGTGCAATTCAATATGCCATTATCTCATATGCATCATTTTTTTCCATGCAGAATTTTCGTTCTTAGAAGAAAAACATCCTTTCCCCTTTGGGATGGGAAATATAGTAATTGCACTTACTGTGGATTGTCATTTTGGAGAAACTTTTGGGAGGAAGATAAATGTGTGTCTGAAAAAATGTTACAGCATGAAAGCTATTTAGCTAATTAATCTGTTCTGCATCCCAAACCCCACTTATGAAAGAGTATTAAAGCTGGAGTTGGTTAATGGGTAAAGTCTACACCAAGGTACTCTAATTCCTGTTAGGGGTGTTGGAAGAATAAAGGGGTTAACTTCACAAACGACATTATTTCAGTACTTAAATGTGCTCAAAAATTCAATAGGATTTCCTCTGATTCTAGAAAGTTTGACATAAAATAGAGAAAAATAATGTTTTGAACAGATTTTCTATTTAATGAGCAAGTTAGAGTCTGACTTTTAAAAAATAAAGGTCCCTTTTCTACATCATGCATTTGCATAAATTTATCACGTTTGTGCAAACTGTGAATCTGTGTGTGCTCAAGGCTAGATAGGCGCCTATCTAACCTTAATCATGGGCAAGATTCTCAATTTGTGAATGCACGTGCTACAAATACAGAGTAAAATGCACATGTAAAAGTCCATCTGGTCTTTTAAAAAAATCAGTTCCTAAATTCCAAAGACTCAATATCTCCTTCCTATCCAATATTAATCATCAATGAACAGATCAGTCAGTCACATTATTAATTTAGAACATTTGAGGAAATTATCCAAATACATCTTTTAGATATGTACATTAGACTACAAATGGATATAGAATTTCAGTTACAATTATTTATATATAAAATATAGTTCTCTACACAAAAGGTGTATGCAACAGTTTGATTGTTAGTAGATATTATTTCTGATCTGAATCGTTTGAGGGCAAAGTTCACAGATGCAGTAGCGATAGTTTGTAACATGGTTTGGTCTTGCCTCTGTAATCATCTGCTGAGTTATGCCAGAGGCAAATATGGTCCAACAAACAGTACTTTATCCATAATCATACTTTAGAAAGATATGGGCACTCATACATATTAACCAGTGTAAACTCAAAAAGGCTAAGTCTGATGCTGGGCTGAAGTGACATGCAAGTCGGAATGATTAAAGACCTCCTTGAGGAACAAAAGAAAAAGTGAAACTCTTTTAAAAAGTTAAATCGCAATACAATAAAGCAAATAATAAAATATGCACATCTTCCCCACTTGTGTGTGTGGACAATGGAATATTGGTGATTGACAACAACAAAAAAGCCCAACTCTCTCTCCAAACCATGGCAACAGCATTATAATCCCTCCTCCCAGCCCAAGAATTCTTATTTTAATATATTCAGAGGGGAAAATATGCACAATGGCCATAAGTAATATAACCTAGTTAGTTATTTTATACATGATACACACACACACACACACCATACTGTAGCAGTGAATACTTAGTACAGAGCTTGCCAGTAAAATCTCTACAACTTTGCTTTTATAAGTAGATGTTACTGTTGAATTAAAGGTGCCAATATTCTATATAATCCTGCTACTTCTTCTTCCAACTCCAGTATCCCAGTGCTAACTGCAGTGTCACCCCTCTCCTGAGTGGTAGCAGAATTCCACGGCCTTGCAGGTTAGCTTCCCTGCCAGGAGAGCCCAGTGATGCAGTCTCGGTATAGTCTAGGTCAGCGTTTCTCAAACTGGGGTCTGCGGGCCTCGCTGATCAACTCCTCCCTCAACTCCTTCCCCTCCCTCCCGGCACCTCCTGCATGCCAGGAAACAGCTGTTCATCAGTGTGCAGGAAACGGTGAGAGGGAGGGGGAAGAGCGGGGATGGGGCATGCTGGGGGAGGGGGCAGAATCATGTCCAGGGCTGCTGGCCTCGCTGTTCAACTCCTCCCTCCTGCCCCCCGTGCCTCCTTGAGTAACACAACTAACGATAATTAGGGTTGGCAGGACAGAGGAGAATCTCACAGTTACAAACACCAGAGTTCCGAACTGACCGGTCAACCAAACCAAAATCAATGTGATGATTTTTGCCTGAAATGTTGGAATGACTTGTAAAAACAAACTCACATAAAATTCAGGTACTTAGAAATTTCTATCTAAAACACAAGAAAAGACACACGATGAAGTACAAGATGGGAAAGGGATTAGAGAAGGAAGAATGAACACAAGGGAGACAAATTAAGGACCAATACAGTGCTAGGCCTTGTGTACAAAACCGCAGTAAGTTGACCAAGTTACGCTACTCCAGCTACGTATATAACGTAGTGGGAGTCGATGTAGCTTAGGTTGACTTACTGCGGTGTCTACACCACGCTGGTTCGATGGGAGACACTCTCCCATCAATTTACCTTAATCTTCTCTTTCCGGTGGAGTACCGGAGTCGACCAGAGAGCGCTCTGTGGTCGATATAGCGGGTCTTCACTAGGCCAGGTAAATCGACCCCCGCTGCATCAATCACAGCAGCGTCGATCCCGGGTAAGTGTAGACATGGCCTTAGTTACTACTGTGCGTGATTCCATTGAAGTCAATGGTATTTATCATGGTAGTGAGCACTCTGACCAATAGTATTTGCAGAATGAGACATTAAGCTTATTTTTATTATATATACATATTTCAATGCAAGTTATTCTGCTTCAATTTCTCACATTTCTAAATGGTATATGGGATGGAAGGAAACCTAACCATCATTTTAATATTTTTCTACCACCAACAGCCTTCCCCTTTTCACTCTAGTCTACCTGTACCTGCTTTCCCTGCACACTTTGAGATAACACCCAGGGATACAGAAAATAAGGTTTTCATGAAGTACAAGAACTACAAGATCAGGTTTCTAGTCCTTGAAGTCATTAAAATCTCACACTTGATAAAAACAGGGTTTAGATTTAAAATGATTGGCTTGCACTCTGTAATTTACTGCATTACCCAGTCACTATCCTTTTAGTCATTTGGAGAGGTTAGACTTGTGGTCTAAGTCACCGCTTCTCTCCATCAGCATAAATTCTCACACTCTTGCAGTGGTTCTTTGCAGACTTTAAAAGAGTACATGGCCTTGAGTACGAGAGTTTTAAGACTGAGGAAAGTGCACTTGAAGACTTCATAGCCCATTACAAGAGCAATCCCATTGACCCTGTTTATAAGAACTCACTGAAATGATTTTCAGCCCAGGCTGATAAATTTACCAGAGCTTTTAAACTTCTTTCACAACCTTCTACAATCAGTTTATATTTCCTGCACTATATGGGATGTCAGCAAATTAACTGCAAACTTTCTACAATAATATTAAATTCTTTCTTCCAATCAGGAGAGGGTACATACTAGTCTCCAGGTGATAAAAACATTTTGATGGCGTTGGGCCCGAAACTTTTTAAAATATTTTATATATGTCTTTCAAAAATATTAATTCCTAGAAGATTTTATAATGCTCTTCCTTAGTTGTCCACAAAGCAATATTCACAGCTCCACCAGAAGGCTCCAATAATTGGTCTGACAATTAAAATAAATACCAAGCTGCTGAGAGAAGATTATCCAGGTCCAGTAATTTGCAGTTCTATTTAGCAGGAAAGGATGCTTAAGGGCATTACACAAATAGCATAAAATGTGCTGTATAATGGCAGTGACATTTTCAGCCATCGTTATTGTAAAAGGCAACCAAATATGTATTGTCAACTAGCATACCTGCTTCTGCCTGCATTTTAAAAGCATACATTCAAAGAAGACACATCAAAATTGTTCCAAGAGATTTGATTTAGGCCACATCTTTCTTTATATCAATAAGTTTAAAACAATGAATAAACCCTGAAACTCTGACACAGAGTTCTTTATACATAACTAACATGGACAGTTTGGAACACTTAGATCCTTATGGTACAAGCGAAGGTCACAAAAAGATATCAAAACTCCATCCATGGGCTAGATCCTGTAGTCCCACCCATGCACATCCCCACTGGAGTGCGAGTCAGAATGATCCCCTTTGGGAATCCCTTTAGAATTGACTGCTCTACCCATTAAAGAGAAATCCTAGTGACAAACCTCAGAGATGAAAGCAAATAAATGGAAGGCCAAATAAATAAAGACAAAGTAAGAACAAAATTATAACCAAAACTTTTAATCTTGGACCCTTCTCTGGTACCTGCCTCTATGCCAGATCAGGATCAGAACTTCCTCAGAGTTCAGAAGAGTGAGGGTTAGGATCTATGGTTTTGGTTCAGGCCAACGTTTAGAGAAACAAAATACATTTATTAGAGCCCAAAACTGTGTTATCCATCGCCAAGGATTCAGGCCAAGTGGAAGGGACTAGAAACGCTTTTGCATTTACTGTTTTATGTGCCTATGCTCACCTGCTGAATCATTCTGAATTTTGTGTTGGCAGCAATGTTGCCTCTACTTTTTGACATTTTTATCAGGGCTCTTCTATGCAAATAGTCGTCCTTCTGTGCAAATTGTTGTGCTTCTGTGCAAATTTTTGTGCGCGCAGTGTTTTCCCCTGTGCACGGGGTTTAGGATATGTGTGCGCGTGCACACGCGCACAGCTTAGAGGGAACAGTGGTTGGCAGATCATTGGTGATGTTTTTGTAATACCCTCAGTGCTCAGGTATTCATGTCATTAATTTGGTCTGTAAGTGCCATGTCTTCAAAGGAAAGGGGAAAACCATTTTATTTTCTAAAGCACAAAATGTTCTCTTTTCTTGTTAAGCAACAGAATTTGCACTTGGTGCCTGGCTGAAGAGGTAGGATATGACAGAATGTAAAGAACAGAAATCACAGAATCGTGGGACTGAAGGGACCTCAAGAGGTCATCTAGTCCAGTCCCCTGCACATAGTAAATCCAGCAAATCAGCTCCTGTGAAGTCAATTGAATTACACTGATTTACATATTTGATCTAAAATAAGTTTTACTGTACAGTATAAGTATTTTGATTGCATCCTTCTCCTCACCCTTTGTTGCTTGCCTTCTTAAAAAGTATCTATCTAGGTACATTATCTCTCAATCGGAGGGCCTCACAAACATTTATAAATGTATCCTCATAACACCTCTGTGAAAGAGGGAAGTATTAAATATCTGCATTTTAGAGAGAGGGATCTGAGGCAAAGAGACCAAATGATTTGCACAAGGTCACATGCAATTTGTGGCAGGGGAAGGAATTGAACACAGGACCCCCAACTCCTAGTACAGTGCCTTAATCATAAGAACATTCTGCCGCCGCAGTTGTAAACCCTTCAGGGCAGGGAATGTGTCCTCCTGAACATGGGAAAGAAGCCTGGCACATGTAGCGTGTTATTCAAATAGTACTGATAAAGCATTATTAACAATGTATATGAGACCATTACTGACATTGCATATGGCTAGCCTTAGAATTACAAAACACATTATATAGGCAAACCAAAAGGCTGTTAAATGGAAACCTGAATCCTGGGGTTGGTAGGCTCTCTCATAAAGTCAGAGTTTAAGGCCAGAAGGAACCACCAAATCATATAGTCTGACCTCCTGTATATCAGAGGCCACCAACACCAGCCAGAACCCACACACTAGACCCAGCCTACAGGAGACTAGACTATTATGTGCCATTGGCAGAGAATAAGAGGGACCAAGGTGCACCAATGCCTGAGGCCCCCACAATGGCAGGGGTGATTAAGTGAGATATCCCTAACTAATCCCGGCAAGCAATTCATACCCCAGGCTGCAGAGGAAGACAAAAGTTAGACCCTGATCATGTAAGCAAGAGCCAGCCAAGCACCTGAGACAGAGAGTGCTCAGGGAGGGGCCATCTCAGAGCACCTGCCTACCCCATCCAGTGTCCCATCTCCAGCTAGGGCCATATCTGATGCTTCAGAGGAAGGAGACGAAAGCAAAAGAACAACAACAAACACCAGAATACACTCGGGTTAAACCACACACACACACACACACACACACACACACACACACACACACACACACACACACACACACACACACACACACACACACACACACACACACACACACACACACACACACACACACACAACCCTCTTCCTGACCCCTACAGGTTACTTGGCTGAAGCCCTGGAGTGAGAAATGTCAAAAACATAAGATTTGAATCAGAAGGGACCCAGAGGGCTGCAGAGCCCAGCCTCTCACTCCATCATACAATCCCACTCCTAAATATATCAAGATCTGTCTTAAAACTAATTAGGTTTTTTGCCCCCACAACTCCTATTAGGCGGCTGTTCCAGAACCTCGCCCCACTCATCATTAGAAGCCTTCATTTAACATGTAGCCAGAATTTATTCATAGCCAGTTTATATCCATTTGTTCTTGTATCAACATTGTCCTTTAGCTTAAACAGCTCTTGACCCTCCCTGGTATCCCCCCGCAATTCATCTATAGAGAGCAATCATATCTCCTCCCAGCCTTTATCTTGTTAGGCTAACCAAAGCAAACTCCTTTAATCTCCTCTTGTAAAATAGTCCCGCCATTCTCCTGATCATCCTAGCAGCTCTCTGCACCTGTTCCAGTTTGAATTCATCCTTCTTGAACATAGGTGACCAGAACTGTATTCCAGATGAGGCCTGACCAGTGACCTGTACAAAGGCACCAATAGTTCCCTATCTCTACCTCGCCTGATATATTCTAGGGTAGCATTTAGCTTGTTCTCAGCCACATCATATTGCTGGTTCATAGTCATCCTGTGATTGACCCGCATACCCAGATTCTTTTCCTCTGTTGTTTCCAAACTGATGAGCCCTTATCTTATAGCAGAATCCTTGTTATTAGTCCCTAAGCCCTGGTCTACACTACGAGTTTAGGTCGAATTTATTAGCATTATATCGATTGATCCATGCACCCGTCCACACGACGAAGCCATTAACATCGACTTCTAGGGCTCTTAAAATCGATCTCGCCACTCCACTCCCAACGAGGGGATTAGTGCTTAAAGCGATATTGCAGAATCGAACTAGGCTTAGTGTGGACGCAATTTGACGGTATTGGCCTCCTGGATCTATCCCACAGTGCAACATTTGACCGCTCTGGACAGCAGTCTGAGCTCGAATGCTCTGCTCAGGTACACAGGAAAAGCCCCACGAACTTTTGAATTTCATTTCCTCTTTGGCCAGCGTGGTGAGCTGCAGGTGAGCGCAGATCTCATCAGCAGAGGTGACCATGATGGAGTCCCAGAACCGAAGACGAGCTCCAGCATGGACTGAGCGTGAGGTACGCGATCTGATCGCTGTATGGGGAGACGAAACCGTGCTAGCAGAGCTACGATCCAAAAGAAGAAACGCCAATACATATGCCAAAGTCTCCAAGGGCATGCAGGACAGAGGCTACAACAGGAACGCGCAACAGTGCCGCGTTAAAATTAAGGAGCTCAGGCAAGCCTACCAAAAAACCAGAGATGCAAACAGCCGCTCTGGGTCAGAGCCCCAGACATGCCGCTTCTATGATGAGCTGCATGCAATTCTAGGGGGTGCAGCCAGCACTGACCCACCCATGTGGTATGACTCTGTATGTGGATCATCAGAAACCACCGGGGAGCATGTTCGGGAAGAGGAAGATGATGATAATGATGCTGAAAATAGCGCACAGACACAGCAAGGAAGCAGAGAAGCCCTTTTCCCCGACAGCCAGGAACTCTTTGTCACCCTGGAGCCAGTACCCTACGAACCCACCCAAGGCGTGCTTGATGCAGGAGAAGGGACCTCTGGTGAGTATACCTCTGTGAAATTAATACATGTCTTATAAGCAAGTGTGTTTAATGATTAATTCGCGGCCAGTACAGCTACAGCTACTGGAAAAGTCTGTTAACATGTTCGGGGATGGAGCGGAAATCCTCCGGGGACATCTCCAGAAAGATCTCCTGGATGTACTCCCAAAGCCTGTGCAAAAGGTTTCTAGGGAGGGCAGCCTTATCCTGTGCTCTGTGGTAACACACTCTACCACGCCAGGCCAGTAGCACGTAGTCTGGAATCATGGCATTGCAAAGCATGGCGGCATATGGTCCCGGTGTTTGCTGGCATTCAAGCAACATCCGTTCTTTATCTCTCTGTGTTATCCTCAGAAGAGTGATATCATTCATGGTCACCTGGTTGAAATAGGGGAATTTTATTAAGGGGGCATTCAGAGGGGTCCGTCCCTGCTGGGCTGTTTGCCTGTGGCTGAATGGAAATCTTCCCCGCTGTGACCCACGCGGTGCGGGGAGGGGGAACAGCGAACATCTTGGATGTGTGTCTGTGTGTGGGGGGAGGGGTGTCCATTAGGTTCGCGCTGCACGTTAACCCGAAAACCGCCGCCCCTCCCTTTTCAATTGCCAACCCGTTTTAAATGGCCAACCCAAAGGCTGTTTGTTATGGGAAATGAGGGGGTTGCTGTTTGAAAACAATCCCACATATTATGAAGGTTAAAGAAGCCTATAGACTGTGGCTTACCATGGCTGCCTGCAAGCCGAATTCTGTTGCCCGCCGGACCTGCTTGTGTGATCTCTCACACCAAACCGGCAGACCCTCAATATAACAGGGAAAGTGCAACCTTGGACCAAATGCACATGTGATATGTAATGTTTGGAGCATTGTTCTCTAAATATGTGTCTTTTAAACTACTCCTCTCCCGTTTGTTTCCTCCCGCAGCTGCAAATGTTTCAACGCCACCCCTTCCATCACTGTCCCAGAGGCTAGCGAAGATTAGAAGTAAAAAAAACAAAACTCGAGACGATATGTTCTCAGAGCTCATGCAATCCTCCCACACTGAAACTGCCCAGCAGAATGCATGGAGGCAGACACTGTCGGAGTCCAGAAAGGCACAATTTGATCGCGAGGAGAGGTGGCGTGCTGAAGAGAGTAGGTGGCGTCAGCATGCTGAGAGAAGGCATGATGCAATTCTGAGGCTACTGGAGGATCAAACGGAAATCCTCCGGCTTATGGCTGAGGAAAGGCATATGGTTCAGGAAAGGCCGCCTGAGCCCAGACCGCCACTACAGCCCCTGTGTAACCAACAGCCCTCCTCCCCAAGTCCCATAACCTCATCACTGAGACGCCCAAGAACGCGTTTGGGCGGCCTCCGTGCACCCAACCACTCAAGCCAAGAGAACAGTCCAAGCAACAAAAGGCTGGCATTCAATAAGTTTTAAAGTGCTGTGTGTCCTTGTCCTTCCCTCATCCCCTCCTCCACCACCCATCCTGGTGCTTCCCCTCCTCCACCACCCATCCTGGTGCTTCCCTTCCTCCACCACCCATCCTGGGTGACCGTGGCAGTTACCCCCATATTTCCCCCTATTTGTTTGACGAATTAATAAAGAATGCATGATTTTTAAGCAACAATGACTTTATTGCCTCTGCAAGCGGTGACCGATGGGGGGAGGGCAGGGCGGTTTGGTTAAAGGGAAGTAGAGTGATTCAAGGGGAGGGGCTTTTCATTAAGGGGAAAAAAAAAACTTTCACACAGCATCCTGGCCATTCATGAAACTGGTTTTCAAAGCTTCCCTGATGCGCAACGCACCCTGCTGTACTCTTGTAATAGCCCTGGTGTCTGGCTGCGCATAACCAGCGGCCAGGTGATTTGCCTCAACCTCCCACCCTGCCATAAACGTCTCCCCCTTACTCTCACAGATATTGTGGAGCGCACAGCAAGCAGTAATAATAATTGGTTTCGCTGAGATCTAACCTAGTCAATACGCTTCACCAGCGAGCTTTTAAACGACCAAATGCACATTCCACCACCATTCTGCACTTGCTCAGCCTATAGTTGAAAAGGTCCTGACTACTGTCCAGGCTACCTGTGTATGGCTTCATGAGCCATGGCATTAAGGGGTAGGCTGGGTCCCCAAGGATAACTATAGGCATCTCAACATCCCCAACGGTTATTTTCTGGTCTGGGAAGAAAGTCCCTTGCTGCAGCAGCCGAAACAGACCAGAGTTCCTGAAGATGCGAGCGTCATGTACCTTTCCCGGCCATCCCATGTTGATGTTGGTGAAACGTCCCTTATGATCCACCAGTGTTTGCAGCACTATTGAAAAGTAACCCTTTCTGTTTATGTACTCGCTGGCTTGGTGGTCCGGTGCCAAAATAGGGATATGGGTTCCGTCTATCGCCCCACCACAGTTCGGGAACCCCATTGCTGCAAAGCCATCCAGTATGAGCTGCACATTTCCCAGACTCACAACCCTTGGTACCAGCAGCTCGGTGATCACCCTGGCTACTTGCATCACAACAGCCCCCACTGTAGATTTTCCCACTCCGAATTGATTCGCGACTGACCGGTAGCTGTCTGGAGTTGCAAGCTTCCACAGGGCTATCGCCAGTCACTTCTCTACTGTGAGGGCTGCTCTCATCTTGGTGTTCTGGCGCTTCAGGGCAGGGGAAAGCAACTCACAAAGTTCCATGAAAGTGCCCTTACGCATGCGAAAGTTTCGCAGCCACTGGGATTCATCCCAGACCTGCAGCACTATGTGGTCCCACCAGTCTGTGCTTGTTTCCCGGGCCCAGAATCGGCGTTCCACTGTATCAACAAGCCCCATTAACACCATGATGTCCATCTTGCGGGGGGGCCTTTTTTGAGAGAGGTCTGTGTCCATGTCCTCATCACTGTCCTCAGGGCGCTGCTGTCGCCTCCTCGCCTGCTGTAGCTGTAGCAGCTCCTGGTTCTCGTTCTCCATATACTCCTGGACAATGCACGTGGTGTTCATAACGGCGATAACAGCCGCGGTGATCTGATCCATGCTTTCCCTGGTATGGTGTCTGCAGGACAGCAGAGTGGGAGCAGAAGCGGCGGGTGGATAACAATGGTGTCAGCAATATGGCGCCCGCATGAAAAAAGGCGCAAAAGGATTTTGGGCTCCCCCCTCCGCTGCTTTCTTGGAGGGAGGGGGGAGCAAGGGTTAGGCTCCTTTCCTTCTAACAGCAGATGGTGCAATATGCCGGGAAGCAAGGTTTAGGCGCCTTCCCTTCTAGCAGCAGATGGTTCAATAGGCTTGATATCCATCATCATCTCCTGGCCCCCTCAAGGATTGAACTCGCAACCCCGGGTTTAGCAGGCCAACGCTCAGACCGCTGAGCTATCCCTCTGCCCGTGTTCCAGGCAGTACTGAATCTCCCTTAAACAAAACGTAAAAAAGAGAACAACCAGAGTCACTCTGGTCACTCCCATTTATGTCCAAGCGCCCCCAGCCAGCCACACCATAGGCCGCCAGCCAGCAGCACACGAATTTCAAGCATATTGTATGATCTGCAGCTGTGTAGTCCCACGACTACGATCATTTATGGCCTATTGCACCATCTGCAGCTAGAAGGCAAAGAGCTTATGCTGTGTAGTCCCGCGACTACCAGCCTCAGGCGTAACGGCCCCCTCAGGGATTGAACTCGCAACCCCGGGTTTAGTGGGCCAACGCTCAGAACGCTGAGCTATCCCTCTGCCCATATTACAGCATGACTGAATCCCCACTAGACCTAATGTCCAGGCGTATGCTGGAGATGTACGGTAATTGTGAGCTGAGCAGGCTTCCGTAGCAAACCCGGAAACCCCAGAAAAAAGGCGCGAAAAAGATTGCTTTCATGGAGGGAGGGAGGGACATTTGATGGCTTGACGACATGTACCCAGAACCACCAGCGACAATGTTTTCTGCCCCATCAGGCTTTGGGATTGCAACCCAGAATTCCAATGGGCGGCGGAGACTGCGGGAACTGTGAGATAGCTACCCGCAATGCAACGCTCCGAAAGTCGGCGCTAGCCCTGCTACTGTGGACACAGTCCATCGACCTCATGGTCTTAATGCTCTTTAGTGTGGACACACACAATCGATTCCATAAATTCGGGTTTTAAAATATCGACTTCTATAATTTCGACCTAATTCTGTAGTGTAGACGTACCCTAAGTGTATAACTTTGCACTTCGTACTATTACATTGTAATTAATTGCCATTTCTACTAAAACACAGGGTGACATCAGACATATACAAATAACTGAAAAGCATGACAACTCTCTGCTGTGTTTTAGGTATACGCTTAAAAGGGTACTAGAACAGGGTGATCTGCCTTTTAATAGCCCAGGGAGTATGGGGACAGGGAGCAGCTGATCCTGTTCCAGAAAGAAGCCCAGCAGGCAGGTGCTAGGAATCAGCTGACCAGTACCTCATGAGTGGCCCACAATCTCAGCTGGACATTCTAAAAGAGAGCCCAGCTCCGTGGGGAGAACCAAGAGGGAGCAGGCTTTTCTGTAACCAGAGCAGGAGGCTCCTGGCAAGTGGGCTCTGTGGGAAATCCCCATCCCCATCCCCATCCCCGTCCCCATACTTGGGGAAGATCCCACTTGGTAGCTACTGGAGACTAGAGAACCTCAATCTGAACCCTTCACCGCCTGGTTGTGTGTTCTTTTGCACATGTTTCCTTTCTTTTTGCGAAAGGTAATAAACAGAGCCTTGAAGAAAGGGACAGAAACTAAGCTGGGTATGGCTGACTACTTTTCCCAAATTGAGGATTAGGGCCACCGGCCTACAGGTACCATTAGGTTCTCCAGTAAAATCCTGAACTCAGGTGCTCGCAGGCTGGAAAAGAGAATTTCTAATATTTTGCAGTTAACATGTATGTGCTTACAATTTCAGATAAGTGACAAGAGATTTTTCTCTTTATTTGCAAGAGGCAAAATCTCTGCTTGAGTTTCTTGGCATGCAGAGGTGCGTGAATGCTCCACTAAAATTTTGGAGGATGCAGCCTGTTGCCGCCAGTATGTCTTGCTAGCCGCTCAAACCCTGCTTCTCTGTTGCCTCTTTAGGGGCCAATTTGTGACCCTGGAAGTCGGAAGAGGTGCTAGGAGGGAGCTATCTTGTGTTTTTCTAAGAGCAGAGACTGAGATGGTCCTTCTCTCTTACCCAGGAGGCCCAGGAAAAAATGTTGCCCTTTCCCCCATCCAATCACCTAGCATTTCAGTTCACCCAGGAAGATTTTTTTAAACTATTCCATGTTCTTCTTGTAACATCTTATTAGCTTCCACCTGAAGCATACATACAGTGCAGGTCTGCCACAATTTCATGAGGTAATAAAACTGTCTGGGTTTTCAGGCTGAGTGAGGGTTATTTTGTTTAATTCTAACCTTGATTCACCATGGGTGTTGTATTTCTCTGTGAAATTTAGGCCAGGGTTTAAAAATTAACTGCACTGGTCTAACACCAGAGAATGACAGACCTTAAGGAATTCTACATAACAGTTAAGGGTAGGAAAGAATAAGACAGCCAGTTCAAACTCCAGGGGGAATTTAGGCAGGCAGAATGTAATTACCCAAAATGGAGCTTGACTAGAATTCATTGGACCCATGCCTTTACTTTTGCAAAAAGTGCCATGGGTTCTTATCAACCTCATCTTAGATTCAACATTTAACTTGCACAGTTTTAATACACGTTAGAAGTCTCTGTCAATTAAAATCTACTTCAAACTGCAGTAGTTTTGAGCCACTCCATTATCATTTTACCTGCTCATTACTGAAAATGTGATATCCACATCTTAATTCACTATTCAAATACATATTCTAGTGAGTTCTTGCTCATTTTTAGTTATCTGCTCTCCAGGGGATCCCCCTGAGAATGTTAGCCTCCACTGTGAAAACTCTGCCATAATAGATAACTGCTGCATTACCACCTAGTAATCTAGATCAGATTATTATATTATGACTGGATGTGTGTTAATATAATTAGACATAGATCTATTCTGAATGCAAACAAACAACTTCTGCTTTAAGATGTTGCTAAATGCATCTCATCTTTGAATGCATCACTTGCTGGAGAACAAAGATGTGATAGAGTGAGCATGGTAGAGAAAAGGCAAAGATAAACTGATTTGTGCAATGGACAGAAGCTCAGTAATGGCAGCGTTAACTTATATGGATGTCATGGGCCAAAGTGCAAGTCTGCCTCTTTTCTTATACTCCTAAACCCCACCAGCACCATCCCCCACACACACCATTTACTAAATAAATAAATGTAAAACCTTGTGAATTTATCTCTATTCTACTGCAAGCAATGAAGTTCCCACCCTATTCTGGAGAGAGTGTACATACTTTGGATATGGTCTAAAATTTATTAGTTTCTTGAAGTCCTTTACAACAAGACAAAACGCTCACCTTAGATTTTCTTTGAGCACTGTTCCTAGGGTGGTAGTTTTTTGTTTGTTTGTTTGTTTTTGCAGAATCCCTCTATAACATCCCAGAGTTCCCTCTGTTCCAAACAGACACGTCAACCTTTTATTGTTCTTAAATCTAATAGGCCCTACAGGAGCTAACAGAAATAATTCTGCATCTCCAGACAGGGGTCAACAGCCTGAAAACAAGCTCAATAATCTTGCATCTATAGGCAAGTTCTAGAACCTGTCATCCTGTTACATCCAACTGTAAAATTTACTTCAATCCTCTAACTTTTGGTCCATTTTTCCATATTTTAAATTGTCAAGCTTTAGAGTTACTGTAAGTGACTGTAAAGTACGACATCAAATATTCATTGAATAATTATTTTTATTTGACTATTGACGCAAAATCAAGTTATCAGAAACAGAAGTTTAATTTTTATATTATCAATTTCATCCTAGTTCTCTCTCTGTGAAATAACTATGTGTGATCATACCCCCCACTTTAAAAAGTGAAATTGGTCTAGAGGCTGACGTGGTAGCAAATACACGCTTAAACTCCAGTCTGCCAGATAACTGTACTGTATGCCACTGCCAATCCATCTGCAGAACACATCACCTGCTTGCTTAACAGGTGCTGGGAGGAGTAATGGAGAAAGTGAGCATCACAGTAAAGAGTTGGGGCATGATCCTGTGAGTATTTATAGGAGTAATCCTTACTCATGTTAGTAGTTCCATTGAAGTTACTGGAAATGTTTGCATGAGATGGAATCATTCACATAGGTAAGTGTTTGCAGGATCAGACCCTTGTGTTTAAATTTGAGTTCAGTCCTTTGCTTATGTACCTTTCTGTATCTCTCGCTGACAAGCTATGATAAGGACCTAAAGAGGTGGGTATATTGGATACCTGCATGGGCCCTGACCATGCAAACACTAGAGTGTTTAACTCTAAGCATGAGCATAAGTGTTTGCAAGGTCAGAGTCTTACTTTGGAATCTGTGTTAGCTAACCAGATTACTTTTCTAATTTAGCTTACTTTATACATATTTTATAGTCATCTTTGTGCATTTCAGATTCATTTGGATGCCATTAGAATCCTCTGTTGTTCCAGCTGCAAGAAGAAATTCCTGCAGGAATTTTAGAAAAATTAAAACCAGACTTGAAGAAATATTCCAACTGCCAATTAAACACTGTGAAAAGGTAGATTAATCTCGGTGGACCTCACAGTTGCCAAAGTCATTGTTTAATGTGTTTAGATACAAAGCTAAAAGAAATTTGAAAAGAGCAATAAGGCAGCTCCAACAGCATAGTTAGCATGAAATAATTACATCCCAAGGGAATTAGAGGTAATCAGCTACACTCTGTCTCAGTACACCTCGCGGGGAGGAGGGTGCTTATCTTGCCATAACACCACCACCCACCGTATCTCATTGCTTAAACATGGTCTGATAAAAATATGAGAGTTTTTAAGTTATTGTAGCTCTGTGTGTTTTCCCCTTTCCAATCAGAATGATAAAGTCAGTCTCCCTCTCCCCACCCCAATTTTGTATTTAAAAATAAAACCCTGCTGGAAATTCAGAAAAACATTCAGCATAAGAATATGTTTAGTGTTCAGATTATGCCATAAATCATCAAAATTAGGAAATTCAAATTTAGCATGGCAGGTTGTCCTGATTTCATGCTGCTGTGACTTCAATTTGGGTCACAATTTTAATATTATTTAAAGATATATTTCAACTTCATGTATTTATGAATTGCCAAAATGAAAGGAAATATTGAAGAGATTTTTATAGGAGATTATGTACCTAAATGTCCATAAATAAATAAATAAATAGTATTGTGTGGTTTATAAATAAATAAAACCTAATAAATTCTAATCTCTCAAGTAAAGGAAACTTTTAAGTTTGATTAAGTATGCTTATTTACACTATGAATAATAATCTCTGCAGGTTTTGTTACTGTTATTTGTGAAGGCTGACAATGTGTTAGGTAAATATGAAATCTAATAAAATGTACAAAACAAACAAAGAACTCCCCTCTGATATCTCAGAAGGTATAGGAAGATGGTGTGTAGATTGATGCTGTTATTTATTTTTCCATTTTCTGAAAGCTGTGTGCTGAGATTGCCAGCAAATGTAATTTTTGATGGTGGAATGTACAATTTACCATACCATATCACTGATCTATCAAGTCCCATATCCTGCCTTCAATAATGGTAGATACCCGATGTTTCAGAGTATGTTTTCACCTACAGGTAAATGTGTGATCAAAATTAAATGGGCCTAAGAACAGAAGAACAGCCATACCGGGTCAAACCAATGGTTCATCTAGGCCAGTATCCTGTCTGACAGTGGCCAGTGCCAGATGCTTCAGAGAGAATGAACAGAACAGGGCAATTTTGAGTGATCCCTGTCATCTAGTGCCAGCTTCTGGCAGTTGGAAACGGTTCTGTCTTTTACACCAATTTAAACTGGTGCAACTTTGTTGACTTAAAATGAATCATTCCTGGCTTATACCAGTGTAAGTGTCAGGAGAATGGGTCACCTGTATGTAAGGATTTAAAGAATTGTTCCAGTGTCCCATGGAACAAGTGGAGTCCTAGAAAAATCACTTCTGTTGGAGCAAAGTCAACATCATTGACTGAAACCTCGGGTGGAAACTTCGTTAACGGAAACTTCATTTTCAATATGTTAGATGGGGATGAGTTGGCCCCAAGAAAGTAGCCTTGGTATCAGATGATTACAAGAGACTGTGGATAAAATGAATTGATGCTCATTCAATTCCCAGTGAATAAAGCTCAGGTCCGCAAACATACTTAGATGCCTAACTCCTAGACTTAGGCACATAAGTCCCATCTTTAGGCACCAGCTAAAACCCCTGCTTGGCAGCCAGCTAACTCTGTAGGTGCCTACACTCACTTGGCACCACATTTTTGGCAGTAAAAGTTCCCTAGGCACCTACAGAGTGATTCTCACTCTTGCTACCCCAATTAATATTTAATTATTCAATTAAATAATAAATGTGGAACAACTTCCATAGGAGAGATTGAGGGAAGCCTCACATCAGAATAGCCCATACTCTAGTGGCTTGGGCACTCACCTGAGAGGTGACAGACTCTTGTTCAAATCTCTTCTCATCAGGCGACCTAGAACCAGGGTCTCACACATCTCAGGTGATTGCTCTAACCACTGAGCTAAAGGTTATATGGGAGGTCCTTCTCTCCCCCCGCCTCCATTTTGTATGCAGTTCTGCAGCTTCTGAGCACACCTACTAGATTGAGACTCTCAGGCAAGACAGGTGGGCAAATGTCTATCTTCCCCCAGTTCCTGGGTCACAGAGATAAACGCCTCCTCCCGCCTGGGCTTTGGTACCTATCTCAGAGTGGCAGGGTTTAGAACACACCACTCTATTGGGCATTTCCCATTGGCTAGCTTAGGTGTGGGGGGTATGGGCACCTAGGACACTGGCTTTTATAGATCACACTCTAAGGTGCCTGTCTCTCCCCATTCATTGTATAGGGAGACTAGACACCTAACTCAGGCTGTGTGTATACAGGCCCAAGTCTCTTCACCACAGAATGCACCATCACAATTAGAATTCTGGGTAGCAGTCTAAGCGCACAGCTCTAAATCAATAATAAGTGTAGTCTGGGCATCTAATGCAAAGCTTTAGACTCTTAGAAGCATAAACATGAACAGTAATCTACAAATGAAAGAGAGAGATTTATTGAGAGCAGCTGGAATGCAGAAAAAGGCCTACACAGGCCAAAACATGGACTTTATCAAGCCTGGCTTTCTGGCTTTCTATTTAGAGCTCTAAAAGACAGTGACAGTGTTCAACTCAGCAATTCCAAAATTGAATTAGGTAGACTACAAAGGGAACTTGACTGACCCTCAATTACCAAATGCTTTAAAATAACCATTTCACGTTGAATTAAAAAACAGAGGGAAATTCCAATAGCAATTTTTCTAAATGCATTCTGGGATATTAAACTCCTAACTGGATAACGATAACAATTTGAATTACACGTGCTATGGAAGTTGAACGATCGGAATACAGTTTCAAGCAAAAAAATAACCAAGTATCACAACTTCCCTGTGAGGTCGGATTATTATCCCCAATTGACAAACAAGGGAACAGAGGCACAGACAGGTTAAGAGACCTGTCTTGACCCCATCCGTTCACTGACAAGCCAGGAACAGAATCCAGCTCTCCTGACTCCTAATTCAGTACTATAAGCACAAGACTCTTTCCTCATTAGTCATTGGCATAAAGTAAGCTTTTTGATTGTTATTTTCACTATAAGAATTTCCAAAGTAGAATTCTGGTACCCCATTATCCAAATATTGAAAGTAGTTTTAAAGAATAAAACTGTCTTGATTAATCAGTTGCAGGACCCTTTCAGGCTTTCGGACGCCTATCCTTCCATCCATATCCTAAACATTTGAAGGAAGGAACAATGCTTCATGTTTGAAAAACAATAAAAACTGAAATCAAAAGAAAAAATGTCACCCCTCAATTTGTTCTCAGCCACTCACTAATCAAAGAGAAGAAAGCCTCTAAAACAGCAGTAGATAATTTGTTTAAAGCCTGCATCACAGAGGCTTACAGAACGTAAGGTATAACTACTCCTAAATCCTTTATAGCACATTTGACCAAATCAATGGGCTTCAGAGAATTTTTTTTTATTCTGAAAATTATTTCTCCTTGGTACAATCACTGCTGTTTAAATCTCACACTAGGATTGGTATTTTTGACTTGCCTGATCATTTTTCTTCTAGTAGTCATGTCTGTCAATCCATATAACGGTATGTCTACACTCTAATTAAAAACCCTGCAAGGTGGGAGGGTCCCAGTGCTCTACACCACAATTAAACAACCCCTAAGCCCATGTCAGCTGACACAGTCAACCCTCTGTCCCCCTGCCCCTGTTCCAGTGCCCCTCACAGACTATCACTGCTAGGCAGGGGCCCACCGCCCCCCCCCCCCAAACTTGTGGAGAACGGGCACATTACATCCCAGTCCTGCTGAAGGACATACGGAAGGCCTGCAGAAAAGCCAAGGGAAATCAAAGGGGAAGTGACATGGATGTAGATAAGCTGCTGAAGTGGGTGGTGGATAGCCTACAACAGGCACTCCAGCAGAATCAGTTCCTACAACAGCTGGCCCCACAACACCAGCAGCAAAAAGCTAAAGAGCAGCAGCAATTCATTTGAGAGCTGACCACCCACCACCAAGGACAGCAACGGCACCTGGCCCACCACAACCCCCAAGAGCTGCTGCTAACCCAGGGTCAGGGCCCTTTGGGAGGATCCCAAAGCCAAGGATCCTGGTCAAACTGATGAAGAAAGGCCCAGAGGATGATCCCAAAGCCTTCTTAGTAAGATTTAATCATGTGGCTGCTGTGGTGGACCAGCTCTTGGCCCCAAACCTGACGGGACTGGCCCAGATACCCTCTAGGGCACTAGTCCCTGTGGATGCACAATACTACCATAAAGGTCAAGATGGCCATTTTAGACTATTTCAAATCTCCCCAGAGATGTGCACTTCTGAAGAGAAAGATATCCACCAAGGGCCTGCCCTCAGCTAGTGGCCCAGTCCCTTAAGGATCATTGATGGCATTGGCTAAACCTGGACAGGTGTACAGGGTGCAGGTAACAGAGGATATTGTGCTTGATCAATTTGTCAACATTCTCCTGATTGAGGGATGGGTGTGAATAGAGACACACCAACTTTGGGATGGAAGACCTCATGAAAAGTTACCTGGCAGCTGAAGGGGCATTCTTTTAGACCCTCCCTCCTCCTCCAAAAGTGGGAGTCCTGAGACTAGGCCATTGCTGAACGTGGAAGGATGAGCATGGAGGGAATGGGACACAGGAGACCATCAGATGGGATGAGGCCCAAGTCCCTTCCGCAGCAGAGACTAGGAGGCTGAGCAAGAACGTTGCAAGACACAGAAGCCTAGGGAGCTGGGGAGCATGGAAATGAAGGGAGGACAAAATGGGAGCTCCACTGACAGGCAATTGCTTTGAGTGTGAGCAGTGTAATCACTTTTGACACAACTGCTCCTTTATGGATTGTAGCTATGGCCAAGCCTGGACAGCCTCCCCAATGCCGGCAAACAGGGGCTAGCCAAGATGATGGTCCCAGTGAGGCTCTACAGACCTGAAATGATGGACTTAAAAGATTCAGGGTGCAGGACAGACCCTCGTAAGGGAAAGCTGGTTGAGGCCTAACCACCACAATCTTCTTGCAGTTTGTACATGAAGACATGCACCCAGGCCCAGCAAAGGAGATACAGCTGACAGTGGGGAACAACACCGAGACTCTCAGTGTGGAGATGGTAGCCTCTCTCACCTACCCATATGATAAATGTACCTGGGATATACCATCAGAAGGGGAAAACTTAGGCCTCTGATTGGGAAAGTCCAGGCCTTGACCGATTGCCCTATTTTGCTGACAAAAGAAACAAGTTAGACAATTTTTGGGTCTGGCTGACTACTATAGATGATTCACACCTAGCTTTGACGCAATAGCAGCACTCCTCACTGACTTAGTGAGAAACTCCAGCTGCAAGAAGATCACCTGATCTGAGGTCTAGGACAGAGCCTTCAGGACCTTGAAAGATCTTTTGAGCAAATAACTAGTCCTCTTCTATCCTGACTTCACACGACAGTTCGTACTCCATACAGATGTGGGGCTGGGAGAGTGCTGTCCCAAGTTTATGATGGGGAAGAGCATCCAATACTCTGTATCAACTAGAAACTATTTTTCCATGAGAGAGCCTAATCGACTATAGAGTAGGAGGCCTCGGGGATGAACCGGGCCATAGAAGCATTGTGTTATTACTGTCTGGGAAACCTCTTCCTGTTGATGACTGACTATGCACCCCTCCATTGGCTAAATTCTATGAAAGACACACACCCCTGGATTATGAGGTGCTTTATGGCCTTGCCTTCCAGTTGGCCACAGGCCAGGTGACAAACACCAGAATGTAGATTTATTTTCCAGGGACAGGGGACTGCAAAGCTAGGACTCAGAAATCCCCAATGTCAAATTTAGCGGGGGGAGGGAGGCGTGTGTGATGGGGTAGATAAACCCTACACCAGAGAGATAGGAGTGTAGAAACAACTGTGGGCTTGGGAAGCCCCAGCGCCGACAGGCCAGCTGGGTGTGCTCTAGTTGGAGGAGAGGCTTAAAAAGAGAGTATCTTCAGCAGGCAGAGATCAGAAGACCTGCACTTATTGCTATGGAGGGGTTACACCAGGAAAGTGTCCCCAGCAGGAGGACTGCTGCACAAAGCTGGGACTCACAGCCTGCAGAGGTCCTTGGGCCGGGTTGCAAGGGACAACTACAAGCCAAACAGGGACAGAGCAGTTGAAAGAGATCCATGGGAGGACATTAGCAGGAATGCAGGTAGCAGACGCCTTCCTTATGGTACCCAAGAGGAACCCTGGGTCTAGAGTTACCAACTTTGGTTGGACATATTCCTGGAGGTTTCATCACGTGACAATCGTTAATTAAAGATTAATCTTTAATTCCTGAAGACTCCAGGACAATCCTGGAGAGTTGGCAACCTTACCTTGCTCTGTGTAGGCAACGCTACCTTGCTCTGTGAAGGCAACCATACCTTCTGCATAGGGTGTAGCACAATGGGGTCCTGGTCCCTAACTAGGGCTCCTAAGCACTATGGTAATACAAATAAACAATGATAGCACCAGCTGAGGATCTGAGCCAGTGGGCCAGATTCTCTTCCAAATTACACTGATGCAAGTAAGAGAAGAATCAAGCTCAGAGAAGACTCATAGTAGAACGGAAAGACAGCTAACGGGGGGGCGGGGGGAATATGTAAGCTTATCCGTCAGATATGGATTGCCCCATATGCCCCTATTTTAAATCTGTTTCTAGGTCTGCATGACTATTTTATATTCTATTTTGAATGAGATATTTTGAGTGTTGCATAGTATCAGAACTTCACTTGCAGATATTACCATTCGTTAGATGTTGTTTTACATTTAGTAAATAATAGAGCTCCCAAGAGTGAGAAATCATAGGCTCTTAATACTCAAAAATTCCCCCCAAAATTCCACAAATTATAAGCCACAGTCGTGCTTTTCTTCTTTCTATTTCATTTTACCAGGGTCCCATCCTAGCTCTTTACCCCCTAACCCCCTCAAAAATAATACAAGTTGCTCTGGGGAAAAAAGCTGTTAAAATTTCTTCAGGCTTCCAAGTGAACTTAATAAGTTCCCATGATGCTTCTTATAAAACCTTCAAAAATATTAAAGTAATTTTGTTTTCTCCAGTGGTAAAAAGCAATCTAGGTAACTTATAAGATACATCATCAATACTACAAGTGGTCTGTTAACAGTGAAAAGGAATTCACAAGAGAAAACAATGTATTCACTTTGATGCTTTTGAATATTTTCATATGTGACTGAACTTCAAGATTTTTGCCTGTACATTTATTTTTTGGTTTCACCTCAAATGCCACTTGAATTATGATCAGCCAATATATTCCAACCCAGTTTTAATTTCAAATTATACTGCACCTTTCAGTGTTCCTATAATTGAGCATAAATTGCAGTTTGATATTGTTGCCCAAGCAGACTTCACAAGTTAACAGGGTCTCCCAATCAAGAGTTTGGGCTGTGAGAGAGACACAGGCAGACAGACAGAGAGTGAGTGAGTGTAAAAGGTTTATAAGTGAACTAGATCAGGGTTGTTTTTTGACTATGTGAATTGAATTTTCACGTCATTCTTGTCATTAACTTAATATTTGAACTGAAAGGTTATGGAATATTTATGCCAATTCAGTCTATTGGATCCAATGGAAGCAGAATCAATTTCTGCTACACTTTTAAGGAACTTTAAAAGGATAAAATATTTATGGCTTGAATTTTTAAAATCATATTGCTATTAGGAATCGCTATAGACTGATCTAAACAAGTAAGATAAATAAAAAGATTAAAAGAACATTAGTGGTAACAGAAGATTTCAGGGGAGGAGAGGGATAGCTCAGCGGTTTGAGTATTGGCCTGCTAAACCCACAGTTGTAAGTTCAATCCTTGAGGGGGCCATTTAGTGATCTGGGGCAAAAATCTGTCAGGAAACAGTACTTGGTCCTGCTAGTGAAGGCAGGAGACTGGACTCGATGACCTTTCAAGGTTGTTCCAATTCTAGAAGATTGGCATATCCCCATTTAAAAAAAAAAAAGATTTCAATTTTGACACTAACCGGGACACTAGTCGTAGGAAGAATAAAATGAACTATTAGTTTGGTGAGTGATTTTTTATTAACAAAGCAGCTAAAACCGATGATATGCTGTTGAACATCTAAGAAATATTGATCACGATATAGAGACTGATCCTGCAAGTTATTCCATTTGCCTGGATGCGTGACAAGCAGATTCTCTTCCGGTTAAACAAGCGGGTGGAAGTGGACATTGTGAATAAGCATGTGGCTCTGACTCAGCTACTCAGCTATCTTGCAGTCATCAGCCAAACTACAGTAGCTCGGGCAGCCCCAACAAGGGATTTATTTCTGCATGGAATCTAAGTAACTGAGAAACCATAATCTTGAATTTGCTAGGTATACATAGTGTTTTGAAATTGTACACATCTATATGCAAGGACTGGAAAACAAAAAGACCTGAGGCAGCCAAATGCTTATTCACAATGTGCACTACTCAGGGCTGGCCCTAGAATAAATAGCGCCCCAGTGTTAACCCTTAATAGAAAAATGTCGCCAAACCTTCCAACAAGGAGGCGGCTCAAAATAGAGGGTAAACAACAACTACTGAAAAAACAAGATGGCTAAGTCAGGGACAACATGGTAAAAATAAAAATTCCCTTACACCAGGAGAAGAACATCTTCACAGCTCCGTTTGTTAAACTTTTGAATATCTTATTTTTATTTCATTTGTAGCCCATTTCATGACTTTGATGATGATTTATCCACAATTGCCCAATAAAATAAGGTTCACAATACCCCAGCTGGGCTCTCACTTCGTTCTTGTATCTCACTGACTGGCGATGCCCTGCCCTTTATATACCTGCAAGGTCATGGCTGACAACATTCTAGGAGATTCAAGGAAAATGTAGTTCTCAGAATGTTTCCACGAGATATTACAAAGGTCCAGAACAGTCTAGGAGATTAGTGAAAAATGAATCCACATTTAGAATACCTAGAATGTTTGAAGTAAAATGTTTCATTTTCCCTTTTGTTGTGAACATCAAAAACAGCACCTTGAGCAGCGGTCACTTGGGTCGCCTGCCCCTAAATCTGGCCCCGCCACTACTATCTGTGTGTTGGACCAGAACAGGATCTACTTGTCATGCATCCAGCCACCCCTAAAATACCACAGTGACCATGAAAGGAAAAAATTCCAAGGTAAAGTCCTTGCTGGTGCATTTGCATAGTATATACCCTGCCTCCCAACCAGGTATATCAGTATATAGAAGCACTCCTACACTCAGACAACAATATTTTCAGCCCCCTATTTGATAAAATATTTGATTCGTCACCTTTTATACTCTCCACCCATAAAACTCTAGGACTCTGTATCAAAAGCATATGATTGTAGACATTATTAAATCTAACCTAAAATCTTATTTTGCTGTGTTTGTTTTTACTTTTTTGGACGCTCTTCTGTTGGTGCTCTCTTAAGTACTTACAATGCATGTACTTACCTAAAACAGACTTACTGGACAAAACAAAGGTTGCACAAAATGTTGAATTAGGAAAATATTTTCAAGTAAAGACAGCACAAAAGGACAGTGTCAGAGATCCGAGAGGAAGGATGAATTTAGAGTTAAATCACTGTAATTGGATTTCAGATGTGGCTCCAGTTTTTTGGCTCTGCCAATGAAATTTTATCTAACCTTAGGCAAATCATTTAATTTCTGTGTGCCTAAGTTCCCCCATCTGTAAAATAGAGAGAATATTCTGACCAAATTTCTCTCACCTTTTGTTTGCCTTTCCTAATTAGATTTCAAACTCTTGGGGACAGAGATTGTCTTCTACTATATGCATATACAGAATTCAGCACAATGGGACCCCAATTTCAGTTAGGGCCCTCTAGGCACAACTGTAAAGCATTAATAATTATTATTACTATAGACAATGAAGCCTGAAAGAATAGGTTACTAGGCTTTGTACTGTTTTATTTTTATCATCCTCTATGAAATACAAAGAATACACCATAATAAGACCTACTTTTTCAGAGAGGGGGAAGAAATGCTTAATGAAATAAAGATTACGTTAGAAAAGGTGATTAAAAATATGGAAATATGAAGGCTGACAAAAAAACAGAGGTTAACAAGATCTGTCCAGAACTCTAATCAAAATGACAAAAAGAAATAAGGAGCTTTAACATTACATAACTGAGTTGACGAACAAGGCAATATCTAACGTGCAACCCAGAAATGGGGAACTGGGGAAAATTCTAATCTACACTAAAAGCTTCACTTCAGCACTGGTGGATATACCTCAAAAGCATAAATCTGGAGAATAAATTTCATTAAGGATAAAGGAATAGATTTGCAAGAGGACAGTCATTCCCAAGTAAGTTTGTACAATTTTCTTTTCCAGGAAATTTTAGCAAAGGACGAATTTCTAGTTTTGCTTACCAACAGTTTCCATTTGTAACACTTTGGAAACTGAACTGCCAAATTATTATACAAAGGATTTATAGAAATGGAGAACGTGCACCAGAGGGAAAAGAGTGAACTGAGTAGCCTAGTGATTTAGTAGAGAAATAAGGCTGATATTCTTTAAGAAGAAATCAAGAGGTGACCACTTTGAGGCATAACAAAAGTTCTAAAGGGAACACAGAAGAAAAATGCAACAATGGTACATGAGCTGCTAGGACATTCAGTAAAAAAATGAGCAGGCAATTTAGGTTAGGAAAGTCAATGGCAATAAAGGATTTTAGACAGAATATTTTCTCACCAACAGTATAAAAATGTATAGAATAAAATACAAAAGGGCTGCAGTGTGAACAAGCAGTATACAGGATACAAATTTTAAGAAGAGCTAGAGAATACTGGGAGAAAATGGAGACAAGAAGGAACAATTTCTAATTAAAATAAAGACATATAGCCACTACATGTGGTTTCCTCATGCTAGGTCCATACTTCCTAAGTTCTTAAATCAGCACAGTGGATGGTTTTCGTGGCATCAGCAAGGAGATGGTTCTTTGTAGTGGAAACAAAGAATGCATTTGTATCAGACATTCGCATATACTTATAAGTAAGTGTGCAGGCTTCCACTATAAATCAGCTGAAAACCATTCAATTATGCTAAGGCAAAGCAGTCTTTCCTCTAATCTTTTTAATGTATACAGTAGCTTTTCTTGAATTACAGTACAGCTTGATTTTCAGCACTGTGTTAGTCTCTTTTCAGAGTTTTAACACTGCATTTTCAAATAAACCAATTATTCAATACATGGCAAAAATAGCGAGAAATGACCATTATAGTTAATGTTGCTAAATTGTTTACATTATAACATGAACTTTCATTCACTCATAACTTTTTGAAAATTCACCCCGTGGTTGAACTTTTCCATGCTTGGCTTCCACTCTATGGCATTTTGAGGAAAAGTTTTAAGAAAATCCATTTACCAATCTTTGGGTAATAAAAAGGTGAACTAAATAATTACTATCCTACTTTAAAAAAAATATTCTGAACACTTTTATTTAGCCAAAGGATAGAATTCAAAATGTATAGTAAATCATAATCCAGGTAACCAGTTGCCTAAATATCCACATCATATTTACTTATATATGTTGATTATTTTAACGTCTCGCATATCAAAATTTGAGGCTGAAGCTCTGGCGGTAACTGCTTTTGAATTTGATAAAGATCCATGATCAATGGATTAAAAAAAAATATTTGTAACTGGTGCTTCTGGCAGCCATTGTGGATTGAATTCCTTGTGTTCCTCGGACGCAAAATGAGTCTAAAATTGCTTTACTTTGATCATAGTCAAAAAATGCATCTTTATCTTTCAGTTCCATTCAGCATACTCAATTTTGCAGGATATAAAAATAAAGTTTGCACATCAAGTTCTTGGAAGCTCAATTTTCTTAACGGAAAAAGAGGAAAGTGCTTTTCAGTTGAAAAAATAAACGAAATGACAGTGTTGTATACAAATTTATGTCTCACTCTTTCAAATTTCAGGGAGGAGCGGAGGAGGAGAAGTGTTAAAGATAGATGAAGATCGAGAGGACCTATTTCCATAATAACATGGGATTGCTTTTTGTGGTGTATTTTCTACTGTGCTGTCCAGCCAGCCAGTGTAGTTTTAAATGCCTTAAATGACAGTGTTTCTACCACTTCCCTTTAAAGAAGATTGTGCAGTCCAAGTGCCTGATCCTGAATGGTGCTGGGTGACTCCTGAAAGGTGTTGAGTACCCTCTGAAATAAGGGAACTGAGGAATCTCAAACCTCTAAAACCGTTAACAGAAAGGGAAGGAACACCACTAACAGCAATAGCAGAAAATAAAGCAAAAACACACAGCAGTGCAGGAAATTTAGGTATGTATTTGAAAACAAGTCACCTCAAGTACTAATAGTACTTACCAAAAAAGCAGGGCTATTGGAGGGCTGGCAGAACTAAGGTTCGACCTTGCACACTATACAGTCTGGCAGAAACTGTGCCTATGCAGACCACCCCCCCTTGAATTTAAATAATTTTAGAGACCCTGTGATAAATGAAAGGGGGGGTAGCTCCCTTTTATGGACACCCAGCCAGCCAGTTAGCTATAAAATCTCTCTTAGCCCTGGTCTACACTACGAGTTTAGGTCGAATTTATTAGCGTTATTTCGATTGATCCGTGCACCCGTCCACACGACGAAGCCCTTAACATCGACTTCTAGGGCTCTTAAAATCGATCTCGCCACTCCACCCCCAACGAGGGGATTAGCGCTTAAATCGATATTGCCGAATCGATGTAGGCTTAGTGAGGACGCAATTCGACGGTATTGGCCTCCTGGATCTATCCCACAGTGCAACATTTGACCGCTCTGGACAGCAGTCTGAGCTCCAATGCTCCGCCCAGGTAGACAGGAAAAGCCCCGCGAACTTTTGAATTTCATTTCCTCTTTGGCCAGCGTGGTGAGCTGCAGGTGAGCACAGATCTCATCAGCAGAGGTGACCATGATGGAGTCCCAGAACCGAAGACGAGCTCCAGCATGGACCGATGGTGAAGTACGCAATCTGATCGCTGTATGGAGAGACGAAACCGTGCTAGCAGAGCTACGGTCCAAAAGAAGAAACGCCAATACATATGCCAAAGTCTCCAAGGGCATGCAGGACAGAGGCTACAACAGGGACGCGCAACAGTGCCGCGTGAAAATTAAGGAGCTCAGGCAAGCCTACCAAAAAACCAGAGATGCAAACAAACGCTCTGGGTCAGAGCCCCAGACATGCCGCTTCTATGATGAGCTGCATGCCATTCTAGGAGGTGCAGCCAGCACTGACCCACCCATGTGGTATGACTCCGTATGTGGATCATCAGAAACCACAGAGGAGCATGATGATGATAATGATGCTGAAAATAGCGCCCAGACACAGCAAGGAAGCGGAGAAGCCCTTTTCCCCGACAGCCAGGAACTCTTTGTCACCCTGGAGCCAGTACCCTACGAACCCACCCAAGGCGTGCTCGATGCAGGAGAAGGGACCTCTGGTGCCTCTGGTGAGTGTACCTCTGTTAATTAATACATGTTTTATAAGCAAGCGTGTTTAATGATCAATTCGCGGCCAGTACAGCTACAGCTACTGGAAAAGTCTGTTAACATGTTCGGGGATGGAGCAGAAATCCTCCGGGGACATCTCCAGAAAGATCTCCTGGATGTACTCCCAAAGCCTGTGCAAAAGGTTTCTGGGGAGGGAAGCCTTATCCTGTGCTCCGTGGTAACACACTCTACCACGCCAGGCCAGTAGCACGTAGTCTGGAATCATTGCTTTGCAAAGCATGGCGGCGTATGGTCCCGGTGTTTGCTGGCATTCAAGCAACATCCGTTCTTTATCTGTCTGTGTTATCCTCAGAAGAGTGATATCATTCATGGTCACCTGGTTGAAATAGGGGAATTTTATTAAGGGGGTATTCAGAGGGGCTCCGTCCCTGCTGGGCTGTTTGCCTGTGGCTGAACAGAAATCTTCCCCGCTGTGACCCACGCGGTGGGGGGAGGGGGAACAGCGAACATCTTGGATGTGTGTCTGTGTGTGTGTGTGGGGGGGTTCGATTAGGTTCGCGCTGCACGTTAACCCAAAAACTGCCGCCATTCCCTTTTCAATTGCCAACCAGTTTTAAATTGCCAGCCCAAAGGCTGTTTGTTATGGGAAATGAGGGGGTTGCTGTTTGAAAACATTCCCACGTTATGAAGGTTAAAGAAGCCTATAGACTGTGGCTTACCATGGCTGCCTGCAAGCCGAATTCTGTTGCCCGCCGGACCTGCTTGTGTGATCTCTCACACCAAACCGGCAGACCCTCAATATAACAGGGAAAGTGCAACCTTGGACCAAATGCACATGTGATATGTAATGTTTGGAGCATTGTTCTCTAATATGTGTCTTTTAAACTACTCCTCTCCCGTTTGTTTCCTCCCGCAGCTGCAAATGTTTCAACGCCACCCCCTTCATCACCGTCCCAGAGGCTAGCGAAGATTAGAAGTAAAAAAAAAAAGGAATTGAGATGAAATGTTCTCAGAACTCATGGAATCCTCCCACACTGAAGCTGCCCAGCAGAATGCGTGGAGGCAGACACTGTCGGAGTCCAGGAAGGCAGATTTTGATCGCACGGACAGGTGGCGTGATGAAGAGAGTAGGTGGCGTCAGCGTGCAGAGAGAAGGCAGGATGCAATTCTGAGGCTACTGGAGGATCAAACGGAAATCCTCCGGCTTATGGCTGAGGAAAGGCGTACGGTTCAGGAAAGGCCGCCTGAGCCCAGACCGCCGCTACAGCCCCTGTGTAACCAACAGCCCTCCTTCCCGAGTCCCATAACCTCATCCCCGAGACGCCCAAGAACGCGTTTGGGCGGCCTCCGTGCACCCAACCACTCAAGTCAAGAGAACAGTCCAAGCAAGAAAGGGCTGGCATTCAATAAGTTTTAAAGTGCTGTGTGTCCTTGTCCTTCCCTCATCCCCTCCTCCACCACCCATCCTGGTGCTTCCCTTCCTCCACCAGCTATCCCGGGAGACTGTGGCAGTTAGCCCCATAGTTCCCCCTCTTTGTTTTACGAATTAATAAAGAATGCATGATTTTTAAGCAACAATGACTTTATTTCCTCTGCGAGCGGTGATCGAGGGGGGGAGGGCAGGGCGGTTTGGGTAAAGGGAAGTAGAGTGAATGAAGGGGCGGGGCTTTTCATTACAGGGGAAAAACAGAACTTTCACACAGCATCCTGGCCATTCATGAAACTGGTTTTCAAAGCTTCCCTGATGCGCAACGCACCCTGCTGTACTCTTGTAATAGCCCTGGTGTCTGGCTGCGCATAACCAGTGGCCAGGTGATTTGCCTCAACCTCCCACCCTGCCATAAACGTCTCCCCCTTACTCTCACAGATATTGCGGAGCGCACAGCAAGCAGTAATAATAATGGGAATATTGTTTTCGCTGAGATCTAACCTAGTCAATAAACTTCGCCAGCGAGCTTTTAAACGACCAAATGCACATTCCACCACCATTCTGCACTTGCTCAGCCTATAGTTGAAAAGGTCCTGACTACTGTCCAGGCTACCTGTGTATGGCTTCATGAGCCATGGCATTAAGGGGTAGGCTGGGTCCCCAAGGATAACTATTGGCATCTCAACATCCCCAACGGTTATTTTCTGGTCTGGGAAGAAAGTCCCTTGCTGCTGCAGCCGAAACAGACCAGAGTTCCTGAAGATGCGAGCGTCATGTACCTTTCCTGGCCATCCCACGTTCATGTTGGTGAAACGTCCCTTGTGATCCACCAGTGCTTGCAGCACTATTGAAAAGTAACCCTTTCGGTTTATGTACTCGCTGGCTTGGTGGTCCGGTGCCAAGATAGGGATATGGGTTCCGTCTATCGCCCCACCACAGTTCGGGAACCCCATTGCTGCAAAGCCATCCAGTATGAGCTGCACATTTCCCAGACTCACAACCCTTGGTACCAGCAGCTTGGTGATCGCCCTGGCTACTTGCATCACAACAGCCCCCACTGTAGATTTTCCCACTCCGAATTGATTCGCGACTGACCGGTAGCTGTCTGGCGTTGCAAGCTTCCACAGGGCTATCGCCAGTCGCTTCTGTACTGTGAGGGCTGCTCTCATCTTGGTGTTCTTGCGCTTCAGGGCAGGGGAAAGCAACTCACAAAGTTCCATGAAAGTGCCCTTACGCATGCGAAAGTTTCGCAGCCACTGGGATTCATCCCAGACCTGCAGCACTATGTGGTCCCACCAGTCTGTGCTTGTTTCCCGGGCCCAGAATCGGCGTTCCACTGTATCAACAAGCCCCATTAACACCATGATGTCCATCTTGCGGGGGGGCCTTTTTTGAGAGAGGTCTGTGTCCATGTCCTCATCACTGTCCTCAGGGTGCTGCTGTCGCCTCCTCGCCTGCTGTAGCTCTAGCAGCTCCTGGTTCTCGTTCTCCATATACTCCTGGACAATGCACGTGGTGTTCATAACGGCGAGAACAGCCGCGGTGATCTGATCGTGCTCCATGCTTTCCCTGGTATGCTGTTGGCAGGACAGCAGAGTGGCAGCAGAAGCAGCGGGTGGATAACAATGGATAAAGCAATATGGCGCCCATATGAAAAAAGGCGCGAAAGGATTTTTTGCTCCCCCTTCAGTTGCTTTCACGGAGGGAGGGGGGAGCAAGGGTTAGGCTCATTTCCTTCTAGCTGCAGATGGTACAATATGCGGTGAGCAAGGAGGCGCCTTCCCTTCTAGCAGCAGATGGTACAATATGCTTGATATCCATTATCAGCTCCTGGCCCCCTCAAGGATTGAACTCGCACCCCCGGGTTTAGCGGGCCAACGCTCAGACCGCTGAGCTATCCCTCCGCCCGTGTTCCAGGCAGTACTGAATCTCCCTTAAACAAAACGTAAAAAAGAGAATGACCAGAGTCACTCTGGTCACTCCCATTTATGTCCAAGCGCCCCCGGCCAGCCACACCATAGGCCGCCGGCCAGGAGCACACGAATACCAATCATATTGTACAATCTGCTGCGAGAAGGAAAGGAGCTTCTGCTGTGTGGTCCCGCGACCACGACCATTTATGGCATATTGCACCATCTGCAGCTAGAAGGCAAGGCGCTCCTGCTGTGTAGTCCCGCGACTACCAGCCTCAGGCGGAATGGCCCCCTCAAGGATTGAACTCGCAACCCCGGGTTTAGCGGGCCAACGCTCAGAACGCTGAGCTATACCTCTGCCCGTATTATAGTGTGACTGAATCCCCACTAGACCTAATGTCCAGGCGTACGCTGGAGATGTACGGTAATTGTGAGCTGAGCAGGCTTCCGTAGCAAACACGGAAACCCCGGAAAAAAGGCGCGAGAAATATTGCTTTCACGGAGGGAGGGATGACATGTACCCAGAACCACCAGCGACAATGTTTTCTGCCCCATCAGGCTTTGGGATCGCAACCCAGAATCCCAATGGGCGGCGGAGACTGCGGGAACTGTGGGATAGCTACCCGCAATGCAATGCTCCGAAAGTCGATGCTAGCCCCGCTACTGTGGACACAGTCAATCGACCTCATGGTCTTAACGCTTGTGTGTGGGGACACACACAATCGATTCCATAAATTCGGGTTTTAAAATATCGACTTCTATAAATTCGACCTAATTCTGTAGTATAGACGTACCCTGAGTAGTTGTTCTCTACTTGCTTTACCTGTAAAGGGTTAAAAAGTCTCCCCGCATAGGTAAAAGGAAGGGAGTGGGCACCTGACCAAAAGAGCCAATGGGAAGGCTAGAACTTTTTAAAATTGGGGAAAAAATTTCCCCTTTCTCTGTGTTGTTCTCCGGGTGAGAAGGGATAGAGCAGCGATGCTGTAAGAAGCTTAGGGCCAGGTATGAAAAATCATCTGAATCATACCTGGAAACTACTCACTTGAAACCCCCCAGATATGTAAGTAGATCAGGAAATGTCTAGGAAGGGACGATTAGGTTTATTTATTTTTATTTCTTTAGGGCTTGTGGACTCCTCTGTGCTAACCCCAGTGATTAAAGACTTAGTACCACTTGCTACTACTCCCTGCAAATTTAAGAGTAAAATACATAGAATGGAATATATATTTTGGAAAGCCCAAACTGCTGGAGAGTTACCAGAAGAAACTATAGCCATAACCTGTCAGATGGTATGAACTGACCAAAACCTGGGACAAGAGCTGTTAATTCTGCATAGATTTTTTTTTCCATCCTGAAATGACAGACTTGAGCGTTGATACATAAATGAGGAATTTTTCTGGTTAGCAAGAGCTCTGATAAAAGAGCTCTGAAAAAGCAAAAACATACTGTGTTGCAAAATATTATCCTGTTGATAAATGGAAGCTGATGCACGTGTAATCAAATTCAAAGTGATCGAACAATTAATAATCTATTTAATAAAACAGGTTATTAGCATCAACAAATAGAAGATTGATATTATCTGTCAGTGTACTTTATTGCTACTTCAATCCAGGATATATCATAGGGAAGCCCAAATTCTTTTCTTAATTCTTGAAAAAGAAAAGGGATCAGATTCATTCTTGGAATAAGTCTATTGATTTCAGCAGCTATCCCAGATATGAATTAGTTTCATAGTGGGTAAGGACAGAAGGGACCATTAGAACATCTGGTCTGACCGCCTGACTTGGGTAATGGAGTGGAGAGTATGCTTATAAAATTTGTGGATAAGACCAAGATGGGAGGGATTGCTAGAATTTTGGAGGATAGGTTTAGAATGCAAAATGATCTTGAAAAACTGGAGAACTGGTCTGAAATCAACGAGATGAAATTCAATAAAGACACGTGCAAAGTACAGCACTTAAAAAGGAACAATCAAATGCACAGCTACAAAATGGGGAATAACTGGATCACAAATTGAATATGAGTTAACATGAAGCAGTTGCAAAAAAGGCTAATATGCTGGGCTGTATTAACAGGAATGTTGTATGCAAGATTCAAGAGGGAATTGTCCTTCTTTACTCAGCACTGGTGAGGCCTCAGATGGAGCACTGTGTCCAGTTCTGGGCACCACACTTCAGGAAAGATGTGGATAAACTGGAGAGAGTACCAAGAGAGCAACAAAAATGATGAAAAGTTTAGAACATTTTGACCTATGAAGATAACTTGAAAAAACTGAGCATGTTTAGTCTTGAGAAAAGATGACTAAGGGGGACCAAATAGTCTTCAAATATGTTAAGGGCTGTTAGAAAAAAAGGGCCTTGCTCTCCATGTCCACCAAAGGTAGGACGAGAAGTAGTGGGCTTAATCTGTAGCAAGGGAAATTTAGGTTAGATAGTATGAAGAACATTCTAACTATAAGGGTAGTTAAGTCCTGAATAGGCTTCCAAGGGAGACTGGAATTCCCGTCATTGGAGGTTTTTAAGAACAGGTTGAACAACAACTGTGAGGGACGGTTTAGGTTTACTTGGTCCTGCCTCAGTGCTAAGGGCTGCACTTTATGATTTCTTGAAGTCCTTTCCAGACCTACATTTCTATGATTCTATATCACAGACCAATACATTTTATGCAATTACCCCTCTATTGAGCCCAATAACTTGGGTTAGTCCTCAGGAAACTAAACTGCAGTGGGCCACAGGCAGAGAATAGGAGAGACCCAGGTGCCAGTCATGACTGAGGTCCCTGCAATGGCAGGGAATTGATTAGGTAGGACATGCCCAGATGATCCAAGGCAGACAATCCATGCTGCAGAGAAAGGTGAAAATAATTCAGTCTGACCTGGGGGGAAATTCCTTTCTAACCCCAAACCTAATGATCACTTTGACCCTTAGCACAAGAGGAAGGCTCATCAGGCAAGCATTTAAGAAATATGATTCTCTGTATCACCTTAGAGCACGGGTCCACCCTGTCTGAGGTCCTGTCTGCAGCCGTTGACAATCCCTGAAGCTTCCGAGGAAGGCAAAACAAAACAAAAAAAGACAAAACCCCAGAACACATCTAGTCAATTGTGCATCAGGGGGGAAATTCCTCCCTGCCTTCTGCAGGTTACCAACTGAAGCCCTGAAGCATAAAATTTGATTACACTTATTGTCTTAATGCAGAGCTGCAAATTCTATGAGCATGTTGTGAGCAATGCAGAGCTTACTGTTCTTTCCATGACCCACTAGGGAACGAATGATGAGGGGGATTCCATAGATTCACAGACTCCAAGGCCAGGGTGGACCAACATGACCATCCAGCCTGTCCCCTCCCCCCACATAGAGGCATACATAGAATTTCTCCCAAAATTAAATTATTAAAGCATATCTTTTTAAAAAGGGATCCAATCTCATCTTTATCCCTACCCTGTTTCCATTGCTATGCCGTAATTAGAAACCCTTGGGAGATATTGTTCTTTTGTATCATAAAAGCCTGTAACTGCCTGACACAGACACTAACTATGAATTACAAAATGTTCAAAAGCTGTGAAGTAAGAATGCCCACAGGGGTCACAGAAAGGCTGTGGCTCAGGCCTGCTAAACTTTGATCCTCCTCGGATTCAGCACTTAGTTAACATTTTCTAAGTTAGCCTCAGGGGGTTGTTTTGTTTTTTAAGTAATTTTCACTCTCTCACCACCCAGGGGAGTTATCAAAAGCTAAATGAAATACCATAGCATTTTATAGTCTCTCTCTTAAATGTTGTGGGTGTGAAAGTCCAGAAAATTAGCTGTAAAGAGAAGATAACCTAATGGATAGGAAAGGGGGAGTGGCTGGATGAAACCCTTCATCGCAGATGGAACAGAACAACAACAACATTTACATGAAATTCATTTTCACTGTTGAAATTACGCTACAGTACTGACGATTAGAGGAAAATGTTGATAGTAATAAAATGAAATTCTAAAGAAACAAGCAGTAAGTAAATAACCAGAAAGCAAGTTGGCACTTTTTATAATTTCTTCAAATTTCATCCCTGTCTGCATTAGTACTGACACCTTCTGCAGCTAAGAAAACAAGTCTCAAACAGCCTTAGAGTTAAAGTAAATGATTATAGCTTTCTTCAGAGATCTATATATTGTAGTTAAGGAAGGTAGCAGCTCCCTACGGCCTTGTTCCAATAACAACAGAAGTCAATGGAAAGACTCGTCTATTTTTGTTAACATTTTTATGTTTGTAGAAAGTTACGTTTTTCTTACTATTTTTTTAAAAAAAATTAAAAACCCACCAAATAGTATAACAGGACATAGAAAAGAAAGGAACACACACACAAATGAAAAAAACCAAAACAAACACCAAAAATCCAATGAACACATTTCATTCAGTATCCAGGAAAATATCAATGTTGTTTAACAGGCATGTACTAATGGTCAGTTATTTTAGGATGTAAACATTACGTTAATAATATTCTCAGGTCTTATCAATACAGGCCCTCATCCCACAAACTCTTATGCACAAGTGAAGTCTTGTTGGCTTCATGGGACTATTCACATGTGCAGGTGCTTTCAGGATTAAGCCAACAATCTATAAACTGTTGCCATGGGGAGCCATACATCATAGAACTGGGCTGTAAATCTTCAACTTGCTGCATTAAGGGCCAAATCCAGATCCCATTGTGGTCAGTGGAAAGACTCCCGTTGACTTTAATTGCCTTTTAATAAAGCCCTATATTCTGAATAGCCATTTCCCTTGACTTTAATTTAGCTGTTATCCTCCATTCTCAAGAGCAGATGCCTTTTTGTCAAATTAGCTGTTCTCAAATTAAGGTGAGCCTACCCCCTTGTTTTTGAAGTTGTCTGGGCGGCTGCCTCTAAGTTGAGTTTTCATTTTATGTATCTTTTACATTTCTTCAATTTGGCAGAAGTTTTGTTATACTTCATTTGCATTTGGAAGGAAATCTTATTTACACCAGCAGATGCACCAATGAATGATTCTTTCCAGAGTATCTTTAAAATGTTAAAGGGTGGTTCTCTTGTCCTAGGATATTTTGTTAAGGTTTCTTTTCCATTTAATCCCAGAATGAAGAGACAGAAACACAAGCGATTCCTTGTCGTAATCTTTGATGGATTAGTGGTATTGATTAGAGCGCTTTGGGTGCTGATGTGAATTTGTCACTTAATCTTATAGGCACGTTTAGCTATTTACTGAGAAATCACAGTGGCAGATTAACAGTGATGTGAGGCCAAAGGCCAGACCCTTCCACTTCAATAGTTGGCTACACTTGTAAAGGAAAGAAATACTAGATATGTCTATGGATAAATTACAAATAATTTATTGTGGGGGACGGACAGATTTATGTTACCAATCTGCCTGTGCCTCAGTTGATCAGGCTAAGGCTGCAGGATCTCTGGGTCAGAGATGAAGGAACACACCAAGTGACTAAATTGTAAAGCTTTATTAATAAAATAATAAAATAACAACGGAGAGTGCTGGGGGTTTCCCACGTCACTCTGAGGAAGGAAGAAAGTGTTAGTGCCTGAGCCCTAACCCACTTTCATACTCACACACAACCCAAGGCTGGCCACGCCTGGGTGTAACGTAAGAAGAAGAGAGGGAAGGGTGGACCCAGGCACAGGTCATCTGGGGTCCACTGTAGATCTCCAACTTGCTTCCACTCTCGGGAGGGTTTTTAAGTCCTGGGTGTTCCTAGGGGCGTCTCGGTCAGGGGAGCATCCCTGTTCCCTGTGCTCTCTGCTCTCTGCACCAGTTCAAACCGGCCTTCCGTGGCTTCTCCTCAGCTTTTCCAAAACACACCGGCTTCAGGGACACGAAACTGTTGTTTTCCCCCTCACTGGCCTTCACTGTCTCACTAGTTTTTGCAATCCCCTGCAGTCTTCTTCAGTTTACCTCTCTTTTCTCATGGTTGGCTGGGGTTGGGTGAGATACAGATAAGACTGTAGGCTTCTTGGCTGCAAAGAGTTTGTTCGAGCGCAGTGACCTTGGACTGGAGCCAGCGTCTTATCTTCTAACTGAGCTGAGGCATCGAGTTAACCCGTTCTCTTCTCTTTCCCCACCACACTTTCGGCCTCTCGTACCCTGCAAAGAAATCTTTCACTCCACTCTCATACCTTTAACCCTTCCCAAGATCCTTTCCACTACATATAAAAGCCTTAGCAATATATAACGCTGGTGCTTTCCCTGGGGACCACCTGGGGGGGGGGGGGCAGTTATATTGTGACACTATTTCCCTGCCTGTCCCAGAATTTCTCTTGACTTCACCTGAAACTGTTCCCTTTATCATCAGGGGCAGTGCAATGCAAGACACCATTCTGTGCTAGGCAAGGTAGCATCTTCTGCAGCTCACATAAACAGGAAAAAGGTCTGTATCACTGTGATTTCTAAAGTATATGCAATCAAATTTAACAAAAAGGGCATTGAATGATCTTGACTTCCATTTGAAAGAGCTACGGTCAGACTTACAATATACGTGTTAGATTAATTTAAAAAATACTATATTGGAATATTAAATTAACTTCCAGAATCTATTGAATTAGCAAGTTAGATCTAAAGTGACATTGGAAGGAATCACAGTTTCAGTTTTAAACAAACTTTAAGTTTTTGAAAGGAGGACAAGATTTTCTTCCAAAAAAAATAGCAATTAATGTTCTCCATTGTCCCTGAATAAAATATTAAGGTCTAGATTCACAAAGGAACTTAGGCACAGGAATGCTGAGTGTCACTACACCCAATGTTTAGGCACCTAGAAGCACAGGGATTCACAAAGCCTGAGTCTGGTGCCTGTGCAATAAATGGGGAGAGACATGCACCTTAGAATGAGATTCATAAGAGTCAGGCTGCTAATCAGCTCCTTACCAATGGAAAATGCCAAGGCGAGCATTGTGTCCTAAGCATTGCCCCTCTCCCAGAGATAGGTGCCTAATTCCAGAGTGCAGGGAGGTGCCTTCTTCTGCTTGAGATTCTCCGCTCCAAATCCTTCTTTGGGGTTAGGCACCGATGCTGTTTTTGCTGGAGAAGGAATAGCAGCTCCCTCATAAGTTTTAGCCCCATAGTTAGGCACTTACCTTGGATGTGGGAGAGTTCATGTCTCCCCTCTCATAGAATCATAGAATATTAGGGTTGGAAGAGACTTCAAGAGGTCATCTATTCCAATCCCCTGCTCAACGCAGGACCAAAACCCACTAAATCATCCCAGCCAGGGCTTTGTCAAGTAGGGCCTTAAAAACCTCTAAGGATGGAGGTAACCCTAAGTAACCCATTCCAGTGCTTCACCACTCTTCTAGTGGAATAGTGTTCCTTAATATCCAGCCTAGAGGGGCAGAAAGGATTTAAACAGGGATCTACCACCTCTCAGGTGAGTGCCCTAAACACTGAGCACTGGGATTCTCTCATGCAGAGCTCTCCCAATCTCTCATGTTGAAGCTGTTACACTGTGGATAAATAGTTTTTAAAAGTCATTGGAGCAGGGAGACAGGATCCTGGGTCTCCCAGGTGAGTGCTCCAACCACCAAGCTACAGAGTAATTCTCACTCTCTCTCTCTCTCTCCCTGGCCCAATGATTCTTTCATTATTTATCCAGTGTGGAATAAACTTTAACAGGAGAGATTGAGGGAGCCCCACATCAGAATATCCCATAATCCAGTGGTTAGAGCATTCACCTGACAGGTGGCAAATCTCTGTTCAAATCCCTCCTTCTCATCAGACTGAGAGTGGACTTGAACCAGATGACTCCCACTCCCACGTGAGGGGAGGGATAGCTCAGTGGTTTGAGCATTGGCCTGCTAAACCCAGGGTTGTGAGTTTAATCCTTGAGGGGGTCATTTAGGGATCTGGGGGGAAAAAAAATCTGTCAGGGGACAGTACTTGGTCCTGCTAGTGTAGGCAGGGGACTGGACTCGATGACCTTTCAAGGTCTTTCCAGTTCTAGGAGATTGGCATATCTCCATTTATTATTTATTATTATTATCCCAACTGAGTGCCCTAACCATCGGGCTAAAAGTCATGAGGAAGAACTTCCCCCTGGCTGTTTTGTGTAAGCCCATCTACAGGCGCCAGATCTGGTAGGTGAGGTCTGAGCATGCTTCCCATATTGGGCCCTGCAGGTGAGATAGGTGGAGGAACTCCTATCTTCCCCCAGTTTGTGCATCACCCTGGGGCTTAGGAGTCTGGATTCCTAGAGTGAGCAGCAGTGTGCACGTGCAAAGGCAGCAACAGGTGCCCAGGAAACTTTTAGTGCAAAAATTTGGACGCCGAGTGAGTTTCGTCACCTACAGGATTTGGTGGCAGCTGAGCAGAGGCTTTGGGAATCCCAGCAGGGCCCATTTCTGGGACTTAGGTGCCCAACTGCCATTTTAGACACATCCTTTTGTGAATTTAGCCCTAACTTTTTTTTCCCTCCCTCTCTCATATATCATTTTTGGGAATGTAATTCAGGGTTGTTATGGAATATTTTCAGAATATCACCTCCCTGATAGATTTTGACAACATTTACAACACAAGTTTACTGAAGCAAAACAATGCCACATTTCTGGAACTTCTTTATGTTCCAATTCAAATAAGTTACATTGTAATCATGCTTACAACAAAACAGAGGGTGAAAACACTAAACAAAGGGGAAACTTAGAAATAATTACTCTATCAGCAATGTGTAACAGATGGTGTACAGCATAGGTAGTTCAACTTCAGAATACAATTAGTTCTCTTCTGATATATTCACTTCGGAATGCATGAAAGCAGAAGTCAAATATAACATTCACTTTCCATTTTCAGGATTTTTAGATAATATTTTGTCCTAGATATTAACTACTGTAGCAATGTTATAAAGCACTGCAGATAAGGGATTTACATACAGTAACTCCCCCTCTTGTTGGTCTTTTTGCTGTCAGGTTCCCAGCACCTGCTACCAAATTCCAATCTCACCTCTGTTCTTTCTGTCACTGCTATTCATCTATCTGATGCCACTATTTATTCACACTACAGTTCTACTAAACTGCTGTTCACTCATGGGAAGGCACTTCATAGAGGGCTTGATAAACTATTGTGCTTTCTCACAGTGGCACAGTTTAAATGTGTCACATGGGACGGATTCTGTTTTCATAAGCTTGAAACTTTGCTTGAACTTTGTGGGTGTGATGTTTATTCAAATACAGTCTCCTTTTATTGTGTAGTGAGAAGAATTGGCTGCATTTACTAGCTATGGAAAGGAATGGAAAAGGAATGGTAGCATTGACTAAAGACAGCTATACTCTGCACAGTTGTGAACTGAATCCCATAGACAGCTCTGGAAAAGCCTGTTAGTCCTGGTCTTCAAGGGTCAGACCCAGATGCACCAATATTTTCCCCCTAAGGCAGATTTACAATCCCATCAGTTCATCTCCAGCCCCAAAAGACAATTCCTCCTTCCTATGCCTATTACACCACTCCTAGGATTGGACAATATTCACTGAGTCGCCTACAAAAATTCTTCCCCCATTGGTAGTTGAGGTTGGGTCCTAGGGCAGGGGTTCTCAACGCTATAAAAACTCCAAGGCCTGCCTGTACCACAACATGCATATCCAGTAGATTAAAAGCCAGGGCTGGCATTAGGGGGTAGCAAGCAGGGCAATTGCCCGGAGCCCCATGAAGCTAAGTTGCTCAGTGTTTGGCTTCAGTCGTGGATGGCAGGATTTGAGCTTCAGCTTTCTGCCCTGAGCCCCAGCGAGTCTAATGCTGGCCCTGCTGTCTGGTTTATTTTAGCAGATCCCCTGAAACCTGCTCACGGCCCGTCAGGGGGCCCCGGACCCTGGTTGAGAACTTCTGGTCTAGGGGATACTGCAACTGATGCTTTTGACTATCAGCAGAGTTTTGTGCATATTGGCATATTTATTTTAAGGTAAATGCTCATAAAAGCCTATATTGCTTAATGGGAGCAGGTGATGCTGATGCAGAGTTACTTTAACAGGCTATATGCCTTTCTCATGCCTTAAACTAGTCACACAACTTGGATATCGACAGAGAACACTACAAAGAAAAATCCCTGGGTCTTTCACTGCAAATGCTGAATGCTCATCCAAAGCATAACATGGTGTCGTCACAAATTAAGAGAACCATTTTAGTGATTTTGAGTGTGAACTCATCTTGTAAATGAGCCCTTGTAGATGACTGATCACCTCACAACACTCCCTGGTGGCCTCAGAGCAGCCCTGCATGCAGCCCCTCACCTCAAGTTTCCCTTCTTGGATCTCCAAATAAAACTCTACACAAGGTTTTTCCAGCCCAATTACAACCACCCTCCTTAGGATCTGATTTACTAACTCAGTTCATAACTAAACATAAAAATCTTCCCTCCAGTTAGGGACAACCCAAACTCCCCTGATCTAGTCAGAGTCCTTCCTGCCTTAGCAGGCTACTCCCAGCTCCTCCTAGCTGGAGCAATACACCTGATGTCAAGGTCTTCCCTACCACAGCCTCCAAGGCTTCCCTTTACGGCAGCCACCCTCTGATCTTTACAGGGAATTGTCTGATTCCCTGCAGGAGGGGCTCATTCTGTAATCAGGATTGGTTTGGCCCCAGGCTCTACAGCCCAGTGGCAAACCTTCCTGTGACAGCCCCAATGACTTACCACATTGCTATATGCTAAAGAAGGTGCCACCCTGATGGAGGAGCAGAGTTCTACATACGCTTTAGTAGCCTGGTTATAAAAAAAATTAAACAGTAAAAATGATGTGGAAGGAACTTTAAAAATTGAGCTGTTGTCAGCAGGGATTAAATTGTATACCAACAGCAAGACATTTATGCACTGCTACTTAAACTGTGACAAATGCTTGCGAACATGATAGTTTCTGGATCTTTAATCTAAATGAATGGTGCTTTTAGTCTATGCCTGACTGGAATTCATTTTGCAAATCAAGAAGAATGTCCTACTCAGTTGTGTGCAGAACTAAACAACCATCCCCAACAAGAGGGCAGGAGTCATCACTTTCATAGATATCAACAGTACCACTCCATACTTTAAAAACTCCCCATGTGGCCTGTCTTTATGCATTCATTCCCTTCTGAATCCAAAGCAGTGTCTGCAAGGTAAAGTAATAAGATTTTACCTAGCTGCCAAGCTTCTAGAAAGCGTTTTTGAAGAGGGTTTTTTTTTTTCCTCCCTTCATTTTTCCTTTTATAAAACATGTATAATGCAAACTTGTACAAGACGGCAGAGATGGCATTAAACTGCAATTTTAAAAAAATTACAAAACATCTTGGATGGCAAGTTATTAGAAAATCATTTCAATCACTACCCATTTAAATGTAACATTAACTACGGGAAACTCTGACTGTGGAGAGATGTAAAATAGTTTATCCTTACTCTAATCTATTCCCAGATTAGCTTCAAAGACTCTCAGAGGGAATTATAAAATACTTCTTACAAACAAGTCTCTACAAACTGATTTTTAAATGTTTATGGTCCTGTAATGTAATATTTATAAAACAATCTAATTAAAAACATTCCAAGGTGTTCTTGAGCTGATAGCACAAAAGAAAAAAAATCACTTTTATATCTTTCCCTTGGTCTCAGTCAGTAGTTGACTATACCACTTAGAGATTTCTGGAGTGAAAAAGATAGAAGCCAGAACAGGAAAAAAAGATTTAGGATAGAACAGTCGTACTGACTTGAATTGTCCATTCCTTCTTTTCTGAATCTTTGAAAATAATCAAGCAACTAGTTCTTGATGACTGCATGAAATTCCCTGCATAACATCTGACTGCATGAAACTCCCTGCATAACACCTGAAATACTTGCAGTATGTCAGAATGAACTAAGAAAATATCAGTTAAAGTTACTGCTTTTAAAACTAAAGTTTAGTCCACCATTTTTACAGTTCTTAGTTTTTTAAAAAGAAAACAATAAAAACAATCTCCATAGTTCAGCTTTTGAGGGACCATGTAATCTTTGTTCAGAAGAAATTCTACTGATGAAACACTTTAACTTTATTTTAACCTTGTTCTAAGTAAACACATTTTTAAGAGCAGGAACTTACTGCCATCTTGTGGAACATACATTTTTATAGCTATATGGAACATACTATTCTAATGTGATCAAGTGAAAGAATATTTTTGGCCTCCAACTCCCCCCACACTCCCAACCCCCAAAGAGCCACCACATGCACCCAATATTTTTTCTAAAACTTATCCATATTTTAAAAAGTAAAATAACCTCCAATCCTTCTGGAAATGACGAGCATTTCCTTAGGAGAAATGTTCCTGACCGACTGAGAAGACAGATAATTTTTAATATTTATACTCCAGGAATCAGGCTGAATTTTAGTCAAAATTTGCCTCTGAGTTACATGTACCAACCTCCCTAGGAGTTGCCCAGTTGTAACAGAATTCAGCCCTCTGTCTTTAACCAGCATCTGTTATGTAAATATACCACAGCTGAGATTTTCAAAGCTGCCTAAGGGTTTTGGCCTCCTAATGGGAACTGGATGTCCAAATGCCCTGGGCACCTCTGAAAATCTCCAAGATAGTGATCTGGAAGTGTTATTGGTCTGGCATGGAAGCAGTGTCTATTTAGAGAAATAGTTTAGCTGAAGTAATTAGCTTAAGGCCAAATTTTGATATTGAGCCACTGGCCATATTGGGGCTCTTTTCCCTCATCTCCCCTTTCTGTGGGTAAGTACAGAGAGGGCAAGGATGATAGTCTTCCCCCTTTGGGACAACAGGCATTCCCAGGGAAAAATGAATTCCTGGGTATGCATTGAGGGAGCAGTCCTTGGCACTTCCAAGAGAGCAGGGAATGCAATTGAGAGGGACACTTGTTCAGGGCATCAAGTGGAAGGGGAGACTCCTTGCATGCCGTGATGAATGCGGAGGATACCAGGATTATTTTTGTTAAAATTACAGGTCCATGTTTATTTGCTATTGTGTTGGGGAGTATGTGATCACCAGGGTAAATTCCAGCAGGCAGGCTCATTGACAAGAAGAGCGGGCGATCACCACACATTCACCAGAAATTAAAGGAAAAAGCAGATAGCTTACTGCTTTGAAATCCAACCCTGATACCATGGTGAGGAGGCATAAATGAGTTTCGACCATGTTCACAGAACCAGGGCACACAGAGGATCTTTGCAATGGATAAAAATGAAAATGCCTGTGAACTCGGACAGGCTCAGACAGAAGGCTGGTCTATAGTGTTTTATTGCACAGCTGTGAACCTACAGTACACGAGCCTGCTGTGCCCTGACTGGCCCTGTGGACCCTACTGTGCACTAAAAGTTCCATAGTGTGCTTTGACCTACTCTACTTGGAAACAGCAGTCAATCAAAGTGCACTATGGAGCTTTTAGTGTGTGGCAGCAGACTCCACAAGTCAACTTAGTGCGCAGCAAGCTGGTGCACTGCAGATTCCCACCCCAGCTTGCTGCACGCTAACTCGTTATATAGACAAACCCGGAGTGTGCAGGTCTGCAGAGATGCAGGCTGAACCTAAAACTCAGAAGGGGTGACTGGGACAAGTGGAACCCACCTAAACTGGCAAGGAAAGAATAAGGTTAAGATGAGACAATGCAGTACATTTATTATTTTTAACCCGTATCTCTTTGCTTGTGAAGTTCCTATGGAGAAATAAGTCATACTCTATTTTGAATAAGCTGTTCTCCCTCACTACATTTATCAGCAGGTTTCAACTCCCAAAGAGCAGAGTCCAAACCCAATTGGACCTGCTGGAGACAAATACAGTCTGAAAACAGGGGATGCTGTTGCCTACTGATCCAGTCTAAAAATGGGGTGAACCATGGGGTTCCATTCTGGGAGATGTGCAGGTATAGGACTGTCACCTGAAAGAAGTGCCCATGGAGATAGGTGCAGCTCATCCCTAAACATGCTTTGCCTCCCTTATCCACCGTTGTAACAGCAGGACCCTGAACAAAGAGAGAGGATAGAAGTGATTGGACATTCTGCAAATATTCTCCATCCAGGCCCAACGTAGAACTATGGATGTAAATACAACCTAGGGTACGCATGGAATAGATCTTGGGCCAGGTGCTCAGTCCCTGAAATGGAACCTTGAAACAGCTGTAACATGGCTGAGGAAAATTCACCAAGCCTGGGTGAATCCTTAGCTGGCACAAAGTCATCATTGTCCCCCAACTCAGCCCAGGATCAGGGAGGAGTAATGTAACTTTACCCTACCTTTGCCTCACTCTCAGTTGATGGTTGAACTCATTTTTACTGTACCCGGCAGATCATGGTCTATTGTGTATGTATATATTTTGTTATACAGAGTAAAGGTGAGGAGTTTTGGTATTGTTTTTCGCAAAATCTTGTCGGTTGGGTTTAGTGTTACAAAATCAAAAGAAAAGACCTGGGGAAAGCTTAGGTCTTTGTTTCATTTTGTTCAAATTACCAAAGTTTAAGGTTCAGAAGAAAGTTTCTGGTTCTGGCCCATCTCTAATGCAGACAAATTTTGAAAATGTGCTTAATGGTTATCAATGATTCTTTCCTTCCGTGCACATGCATTAAGGAGCAGATTCTTATCTTGGGTGCATGCTGCATCTCAAAATAGCCTCCACTGTGCATGCATGCACAAGCACCACATCAGAGGATTTTCTGAGATACATGTGGCGAGCACCACATATTTGAGATTAGAATGAGACACCAAGTTAAGCACAAAATTCTTATAAAAAACATGAAGCTACTACAGTTCCTCTAGTTTTTTGAACTTGCTTCCTCAGTCCCTTAGCAAATTATCGGATATGATTAAACTGTATGTGGGCTCTCATTACTCACCAAGTTTTATTTTTTGAACTAATATACTGTGCGTAAGGGAGAGACAGGCTAAACCAAGGCATTTTATTAGAATCCCAAAGCTTATGGGTTTTGAATAAAGTAGGACCCGGATTCAAACAATCCTGGTTTCAGTTTTGTAAATAAAAAACGATGCCAGTTTGCCAATCTCTTCTAGTTCTTTGTTCTTCTCAGGTGTCTGCTGAGATCCACGAGTCTCAATTTGGCTTACAAACGTGAATTAATCCTCTCCACATTCCTGTGAAGTGGGTAAGCGTCGTTATTTCCAGCGATTGGACTAGGAGTCCACTTAAATTACTTCAATGTATTTTAAATAGAGTTTCATTAAATTTTAATATTAGAAATTATAACTTTGTATTTGCTCTCTGCCAGCACAAAACCCTCATTGTCCCTTGAGTATGCCATGCCATTTAGCTCCATCAACATGACAGTAACTAAAATTTATTCAGAAGAAAATGACTTTGCCATTTGTGGCAATTTAAAACTGGGAAGTTTGTCAACTCTAGAGTTGAGTGAATTACTCCTTTTGCGGCAGCACCCAGAGGCTCAATCACCATCAGGCCTCCATGGCACTAAGCATGGGTCCTGCCCCAAGGAACTAATTCACAATGAATAATTTATCTAGCAAATTTGGCCTCTTTCTGTTTGTACAGCAGCATCCATGAGCAGATTGTAATTTCCTCAGCTGTAATCATTAGTCAAAACATGCTGGAATAAAAATTGGAGGGAAAGAAAGTGAGGGAAGGAGATCTGAGGGGAAAATGGAGCGTTCTTCCATTCTTGCATGACACACCATCATTTTATTTTCCTAATTTCCACTCCTCAGGTGCAATGTAACTCTCTACAATAAGGGTGAAGCTCATCTGTGCACAAGGCAGAGCTGTCTTGGGGATGGGTCCTAGACCGTGGAACAAACTCCCACAGGAGCTAAAGAACATCACAAACCTCATTACCTTCCACTAAGTGCAAGGCGCATTTCTTTGACTTTGCCTCCTCTAACACATACAGAGATACACGAAAGAAAAACGGTTTAAAAAAGTCTATCAAAGCAAAAACACAACACTGCACACACTGGGGAGAGGATGAGAAGGAGAACAAAACCTATGTGACGGGTGTTAGTCATGTTGCTTAATGCACTACTGGAAGGTGTTATGGGGCTATGGTGATGGGGCAGTATAAGAATCTGAATAGAACAGAGAATAGAATAATTGGAGCACTGGGCATCCATGGGTAGACAGCAGTATTTTGTACTAAACTACCCTCACTTACATAAAAATATTTCCCAGGTGACATTTGTCATAGTGTATCAAACATTAGCTTGCCTACAAAAAGAGAAACCTCCCTCCAAACAGGCCTTGAGTATATCAAAAATCATAAATAAGAGCTAAGAACAAGGGTGTGCTTCTGAACTCACTTATTACATGGGTGTAACTACACTGATGTCAATCTTGTTTGTCCTCACTTACCAAATTAATGAGACAATAGGTCCCAAATTTAGAAATCCTTTAAATATCCAATGCATCCTCTATCAGGGGTCTTCAATCTACCATTGCAGGAGGATGGTCTTGATGATCAGTATATTATTATTCCTCTGATCGTAACTTGTGGACTGCAAGTTGATTCTGCCAAAAGAACAGGAGGGGAACTAAATTGTATGATGATGCTTACCAATGGCTGCTCTGCTTTTCCTTCTGGTAAATGAAAGCTCTTTACTGAATAAGAGCTCAGACATTAGCATTTATTTGTTTACAAATAAGCTTGTGGAGTGTGCAATATTTTATACATTTTTGGAGATTTGTTTCACAATACAATCTCTGGATGAAGTTTTTAAAACCCTCTGCTGTATTTAAGAAATACGGTGTTCATTTTCCTTTTTTCCCCCTTCAACATACTACGGTATTTTAAAATAAAATCATTTAATCATTTTGCTTGCTTTAAAAAAAAAAAAGAGTTCCGTGGATATGTTATTGATATAGAAATGTGTATACACATGCATGAGTTATGTGTTATAGCACCATAATCATGATAGGTTTCTTTATAGTATTATGAACATGATTTTCGCCCTCAAAAAAAGCATTTACATTTTAACAGTGAAAAAAATCACACAGCAATCAGACATAACTGTAAAAATACAATCTACAAATCCAAACTGTAGGTGCTGCCTTTTAGAAAGTTGGTACATTTTAGGTAAAATAATTGTTTAGGATTGTCTAGTAGGCATCTTATCAAGCAAAGTACCTCCCAGGCAGCTAACAGTTCAGTCTGCCAAGAATGTAACTCTGTGTGGAGCTGTTTCAAAGACAGGAAGATAACTAGACAGATCTGCCTTGGAGGCAGGTCATCAACAAGGGGATGTCTCCTAGACAGGTACCTGTTCATGTCTGCCTGGAAAGTAAGTTATAAGCCTTTGTATATCACCTTTCAGGCAGGCAACTTATTCAGGTCTGCCTGGAAGGCAGGTCAGCATGCAGATATGCCTAACAGGCACAGAATTACACAAGTCTGCCTTTCCATTACTTCAAAGATCTCAAGACAAGTAAAGAATTTCATTTTAATGATTTCAGGAGAAAGATATTATTTCCTGCGAGAAACCATTTGAGCAGTTTCAATATAGTTGCTGAATATGTCAAAGTAAATTCTCTTTAGCTACCCATTCCTAATGCCAAATATGAGAACAAAATCCTACTTGACACGGATCAGATGGTATTTTTAATATGAAAGGTTATGTTGTTTTATAAGATTTTTCCAGTATAAAGCATCTATGTAGTTGGGTGCAGATGCAAAAATAAAATTGATGTGGGGCATGGACAGGGTAAACACTATGCCAGACTAATATAAAAAGGCTAAAATTTTCTCTCACTTACAGTGATGTAAAATGGGAATAACTCCGTGGAGTTACATCAGATTTACAATGATGTAAGTGAAAGCACCAAGTTGGGCCCAAACCTAATCTAAGTCATATAAGGATGAAATTTATTCACTACTTTTTAAAAAAAAAGTTAAGAATTTAAGGTCCCACTCCAGCAAAGTACTTAATCACATGCCTAATCTTAAACAGTTGAGTAGTCCCATTTTGGGATAAAAGATGAAAGGTGAACTTCATATTTCTCAGAACTGTTGTTTCAGGTTGTCTGCAAATTCAGGCAGTTGTCTGCACCAGTTACACACCAGTTCACATTTTCAAAGGTTTTCACCAGTTATGTTGGCTAGAGAGACTTAAAAAAAAAAAAAAAAAAAGGGGGGTGGGATAAGTGTTTCTAGAGGAGATATTGGTACTGGCCCAGTCTGGGGGTCAAGAATTCTGGACATAAATCAGCTAACAGCCTGGAGTGAGGAAGAAACATGGAGATGTTATTCTATAATTGTCTGTTATGGAGGGCTTCATAACTGCAGAAGCAGCATACATTAACAATCATTGTTGGAGAGACATTATTGGATTAGCTGGACCAGGGGCCTAATGCAGTATGGCATTTCCAATGTTATTTGTATCCTATAATTGACTACACTGTATTTAGCAACACTTGTCATTCTGTAGAAGAAATGGAATTGAGTCAGAATAGAGGAGTGGGAGAGGCCAGGAGAAAATATGGACCCTGTTAGAACAAAATGGCCTCAGTAGGCTTTAATATTGAACTGTAGTTATATTTGTGCATGTATTAAGAGGAACTAGCATTAGTGATAAGAGCAATCGCAGCTTGGAAAACACATACAGGTAGAAAATAAAATACAATCCAGTGGTCCAATTGGTGAGTACAGTGCTCTGTTTGCAAAGCTCATGTATCACCTAGTAGTGTGTGGAAGATACTGCAGTTATAGTTTTTAAGTTCCTTTCCCAAAATATTTCTGATCTTATTAATGTGGATGCACTTTTTCAGGGTGATGCTCAGTATGGCAATGACATCCCCCCATTGGAGTGTACTCAAGAAACACAACATGGTAGTAAAGAAACACTAAAACTAAAACCATACAGTGCAGTATTTCATTATCACTAAATATATCACTCAATCTTTATTTCTACTAAATAAAATCTTCTAAAAACTCCGGATACAAGACCCTACACTAGTGTTATGAAGGACCACCTGGTATATCAACTGTCAGCAGGAATCTTAATGAGAGTGATTTATCCTTTCCCAGCAATAGTCCCAAAGGCATCCAAAGAAAGGTCAACCCATTTTTGCAGAGTGTTTCCTCTGTCTGAAAGCTTGATCTTTGGAGTGCCATCTGTAATGTATTTAAAACACTTCCTGTGGAACAGATTCAAGGCAAAAATCTCTGGGTGCAAAATCCACAATATGATTCACTTAGAAAAACTATTCAATGTATCCGCTCTTATATCTGGAACCTTAACATGTGACAATTATGCCTTCGGCACAGCCCCTCAGTCCAAAGACAAAGTATCTTATCCAAAATGCAGTCCGTTTTTACATTTTTTTTGTGATCCTATCTACAAAGACAGCTAAAAGTGCATGCCAAAAAATATAATATTGTCATCACTGTGTGTTAGCTCTGCATTGGGCTGTATACTCTTTATGCGTACAGATTGTAAACTTTGGTTTGGCGTAGTTTACCTATATTATTCCACACTATATACAATTCCAAAGGAACACCGAAAAACATTAATCACCGCCTACTGATTTTGTCCCCAGAGAAACTGGCTTAGTGTGAAAACCTGTATTTTTCCAGAAGACCCTGTTCTGTACAGGGGTTTTGTTGTTTTGTTTTGGAAACGTGTTGGGTTTTTCTTCATACTTGTAGAAGGTTCAGTTCACTTTCTGGTGTAATTAACTGACTGGCAGGAACCTGATTTTTGGAAACTTGTTCCAGTTTAGAGAGAGAATGACAAATTGAAAGAACATATGCTAGATCCTCAGGTATGCTGAACACAACTAAGAACATTGGGAGGGTCCAAGATGATTCTATTCTAAGATGCCTTTCCACACCCTAAATTCTGGGGCACTGGGGGCCAAAATAGCCCCCAAACATTAAATTAAAGCAGTCTACTTTAATTTACATAGCGTGGAGTAGGCCAGGCCATCAGTTGAGGATCAGGTGGAATGTTCTGTGTTCCATCCATGTCCCTTTTCAACCCAACACACCCCATTCCCACCTTATGCACTGGGATAACCCTCATGTGCCTCTGTAAATTCCCTTGTGCCAAGGAGGTCTTACACAGGGTCTAGAATCTGGCTCTGAATCTTGTAGGATATGGACTTTATTACTTGAATTTAAATAGTTAATGTGTTCAAAAATATATTCCATTATTAGGGAATACTGTTTAATCTTATAGTGTTTTTTATTTCCTGTTTATTTTGCTTTTAATAAACTCATTTGCTTCATAAAATATAGTCTTTTGCCTTTATATCCTATAATTAGTGTAAGTGAATTGCTTGACATACTGGTTTCACAATCATGTTAATTTGGTGTCAAAGGGATCACTAACAATAGTGAGAATGAGGCCCAGTTGTGTTTGCAACAGTCAGTCCATTATTAGCACTGACTCAAAAGTGGTCTCAAATGTAGCTTATGCTTTGGTAAATATTATGGGCCTGACTGCTGTAAATACAGATTAATTCTACTGACTTCAAATGGAGTAGGTCCTGATTTCAAACCAGTGGAACTGTGAGCAAAATCTTCCCTCTAACCTAAATTTAAACAAAGGTCTGGGATCATGATTCCACTTAGTTAACGGGATCATAAGGGCTGTTCAATGGACGCATTAAGGAGAACAAAGTGAAGTATCTAAAAGATGTCAGACCTTTCGAGTATCTCTGATCAGGACACTCAAGGAGCAGTGGGAGAAGGAGGGAGTGGTACAGACAGCTACAACCACAACTGTACTGTAGAAGCATACCTGCAATTATACACAGGGTTATATTTTTTCATGGTTTATTGGCTCTCTTTGAATTCATCTACTACAAGCACATGAAAGGAAAATTTGAAATTGTGTGCCTTAAAGTATCTACAAAAGCTCAGTACTCCATTCAGTCTGTTGGAAGAACACTGGATAACAACAAATACAAGAAACGCTTTTATTGCGGGGTCTGAGAACCCACAGCAAAAAGAGTAACAATGGGGCTAAGCATTTTAAAGCACTTATGATGATTGGTTGACACACATGAACTATTCTACACATTGTCCTAAGTCATAGATTTCTAGATGGTAAATGGCAAGAGGATGAAATTTGAATTGGCAAAAATGTTTTTCATTCTTCCAAGGCTTTGAACATCTTATTTAAATTATAAGGAAAACTCGCACAAAAGAAATTGATTTAGGATGTTGCTGCAAAGTGGGAATCTACACTATATTTATTTTAGAAACTGCTGAAGCCCATCACTGAGACACGTGAGCACTTTGCATCAATAAAATAGTCAAACATATGCAATGGTATCCCCTACTTACTAAGAAAAAAAGACCCCACTCCCTATTAATACTGTACGTCAACCAAAAACAAACAGTTCTTGTTCTATGCCCTAACTTCATCAACACTGGCTTTAGCACACCATTTAGGGAAGCTGGTTCCAGAAAACTAGATCCCTCCATTGGGAAAACCACACTGCCAGCTGTGAAGTCTGTAGCCCTATGAACTGACAAGAGAGGGATCTAGCACAACGGTTCTCAACCAGGGGTCTGGGGCCAACGAGAAGGTGTCAGGGGGTCTGCCAAGCAGGACCAATATTAGACTTGCTGGAGCCCAGGGCAGAAAGCCAAAGCATCGATGTGCAGTGTTACCAGAGGTTTCAACTTGCTTGAATCCTGTATAGATTACAGCACCCTGGATAGAGATACTGACAGTCAGAAGGGGGAGTGGGGAGTGAGAAACATCATGAACAATTCACCTCTCCCAATTACCATTACAAAGGTAGTGATAGCATTAGAGTGTTTTAGGTTACAGGGAACATTTGTTAGGTTTAGGCTAGATGCTTTAGATAAGTTACAAATACAGGGGAGTCGCATCATACGCGCATTTAACTTACGCGAATTCAACTATACGCGCTCATCAAAAACAATTTAAATACTGTACCTGTAGTGCCAGCGATTCCGCCCACCATTCCACTCAATGAGAGTTTGACTATACGCGATTTTCGCCTTACGTGCTGACTTGAGACCCTAACCCCCGCGTAAGATGCAACTCCCCTGTAATGATAGTTTGGAGCTAAAAATCCAAAATGATGGACACACTGATTTTCTATTAGAAAACATCAAAGATGGAGGACACAGACTAAACTGACCAACAGCAAGTAAGAAACAAAGGTCAGGAAGCGTGACTTAACTCACTCCAAAACACCTGTAAGAAAAGGGCAGGAGGCGTAGCGATGATGTCAGAGCAGAGCTGGTTGGCTGAACAAGTTGCCACCCACGCAGTGAGCTCCCAACTTGAAAGGTCAACCAATCAGAGGAGGCCAGAATAAGGAGTCAGCTGATAAGCTACAGTGTGTGGTGGATATGATATATATCAGGAGAAGGGCAGAAGAGCAAGAGCAGGCAACCAGACAGCAGTGAGGAGATTGAAGGGATAGATCAGAGCAAAGATTGACAGAGCAGAAGGACCCCGGACAATCAGTTAGGAATATTGACTACTGTAACAATTACAACGGTGTGTGTCGTAGGGGGAACACCCACCAGACAGCAGGCCATCAGCCTTGATGGGCCATTAGGAAGAAACAATAAGACTTTGAAGATACTAATTTCTCTCCTTCTTGAGAAGCTGGGATGTTGCTTTGACTCTACAAGGTCAGGTGGTTATGTCACCTGGTACTAAACACCATCTTGGACTTCTAGTGATTTTTCCATTAGAAGGAGGGGATGGTCAAGACTGGGAAACAAAAGGTTCCTGCCTTACTCCCCAGCCTTAAATAGAATTTACGTAAGTTCATCTAGGTTCACTCTTCACTGAATCCCCACCCATGATGACAGCTGGAAAGATCTGAGAAACAAAGACACGGGGGGAAAGAGTTGAGCCCAGGCTGGAAAAGCAATCTGGTCTGTGAAAATCCTGTGTGAAGATTTAAGCTGCAAGCAGGGAAGCTAACCTTCAAGAATTTTTGTATCCTGCCCAAAAAGCAACATTTAGGGTGATAAATTACTTCTTAAACCAGTCTCTTTAAGATCTTAAACTTCGTATGCGTGTTTTGTTTTATTTGCTTAGTAATCTGCTTTGTTCGGTTGGCTATCCCTTATAATCACTCAATCTGCCCTTTGTAGTTAATAAACTTGCTTTTGTTTATTATAAAACCCAGTTTGTGTAATTTATAATGGGGGGGGGCAAGAAGTTGTGCATATCTTCCTCCACATTGAGGGAGGGGGCAAATTTATGAGCTTACATTGTACAGATTTCTCTACAGCGCAAGACATTATTATTTTGGGGTGTACTTTCCAGAGGGGAGCTGCACTTGAGTGCTGGGCAACTTCTTGAGTCTTCTCATAGAAAGCTGTTTGCAGACTCTGTGATTCTACAGCTGGTGTATCCCTACCTGTGTTTGCGTGCGGCCAGAGAGCCTGATTCAGCAAAAACAGGGGGAGGGAGCCCAGATTAGTGGAGCAGGCAGGCTCAGTGAAACCCGAGTTCATCAGCTGCATTTCGGACAGGGGGTTCCAACCTGTCACAGCATATGCATGGGGTACTTGTACGTTACACTATAATAAGTCCAATGTTATTTTATTAGAGGCCTTATGCAGTATGTATGGAAAGTTCAGTATGTATCAACTCACAATATTGTATTTGTCTGTTTGTTTAGTCTTCTGAGTCAACTGAATGTATGATCATTAAAAGTAATCCAATTGTGCCTTATTACCTATTATACATTGTAATTTTTTTCCTTTCTTGCTTTACTAAATATACTGTAATCACCTCATTTTCACTTAACTAAATAAGACTGCTTGTGTGCCTATTTTTGATCAGAGGGCTGTATCCGTGTCCTTTCAAGGGTTACAAGGATTAGCCTGCTCTGAGAAGTCCTCTGTAGGTCAGAGACAAACCCACCTGGCAATATCCTGGCAATTCCTGTAGGGTGCATCACCAATTTTCTCCCCATTTGGATAGAGGGCTCTCTCTTCACTCCCTCCCCTGGTTCTTGTTATGCAGACAGAAAGCCTATATACTAACAGATTGGGGGGCAGTACTGGGATACACCACTATTTGGACTTAAGGTAACAGCAGGGCGGAAGCCCAGGGCTCTGAACACTGCCACCTTGGCTGAAGCCAAAGCCTGAGCAACTTAGCTTTGCAGGGCCCACTGTGGCATGGGACCCTCGGCAATTGCCCTGCTTGCTACTCTCTAATGCCGGCCCTGGCTTTTATATGCAGAAAAAGTTGTTAGGGCACTGGTGGGCCATGGAGTTTTTATAGCATGTGGGGGGGGGCTCATTAGTCTATTTCAAGGTATAAGTGGAGAGGCAATCCTAGCAATATGTCTTTAGAGATAATGACGAACACCTTGAATGACATTTAGAAATCAATAGGTTCCTACCAAGTGCAGAGCACAGAACACTTGCTGTTTTGTACTCACACCAGTTGACCCCACTCAAAGAATCCACTGCATTCTGCACTGTCTGATACATCAAACACCTTTTAGACATTAGCCACAAGTAGAGCACATTGCAGTAATCCAGGCTTGAGGCTACATTTTGGTGTCCCTAGCCTCTGTTTGCCAAAAGCTGGGGATGAGAGACAGGGGATGGATCACTTGATGATTACCTGTTCTGTTCATTCCCTCTGGGGCACCTGGCACTGGCCACTGTCAGAAGACAGGATACTGGGCTAAACGGACCCTTGGTCTGACCCAGTAGGGCCATTCTTATGTTCTTATTCTTATGAACTATTATGGCGAAGTCCACATCCATATAAACTATCTCTTTACAAAAAGATGTAAAAAGGCACTACACAACATCTGTCTGGGAGCAGCACTGGGGTCAAATTGGCTCTTGGACTTTGAACCATGTTGACAAAGACCGTGATTCTACAAACTATACAGAACCACCATAAAGCATATTGTCTCCCTACTAAACCCACAACGCAAGTTTGGTTAGTATGGATCAAGAAAGGTTATGAAATAAAGCTCCAGCTGTCACCAATGTATGTGGTTTTAATGAACAAACAATATGCCTGTCCATGAATACAGTTTACAAACCATTGTTTGAGGTGGGAATAATATCCCTAGATTATCTGAATTTGAGAAGGCAAGCGATAGGCCTCATCTTCATTTGACTTGAAACTGCCACCATCAAAAATTACCTTTGTGACCAGTAATAAACTTTTGTGAGTATCAACAAAATCTTATAAAACACTTGATTTGATAAGTTTAAACCAACTGGAAATAACACATGAATAAGGTATCAGTCTTGTCTAATCAGTGATTTGTTGGAGAATGATTGAAAACTCCATCGGGAGGACCAACTCAGATATTACCTTCTTGTAACACTGAGGCCTCTGTGGAAACCTCTGTGGGCAACAGAAGCAGAGGAAATCATTGCAGGATGGTTAACACATGTTTATTAAACACATCTTGTGACAAAACAACTCAACTGTTTTTTTTCCCCCTAAGAGGAACAGACTGGTTGTATAAAGAAAAATTCAGGAGGCAGGATGTCTCTGGAGTTTAAAAATGTCTCCAGCACACTGCCACACAGAAAACTCATTGAGAGACTGGAGAATCACTGAATAGGTAACTCAAGATGAAGAATAGAGATTGCAAGTGAATGGAAAATTCTGCTGTTACATCTAAGTGGATGGAAATATCATGAGCAGGTTTGTCAGAACCAATATTAATTCGCACTGGGGGAAAAAGACTAGTCTGCTCCTCCCTCTCTGCTCATCCTCTTGTCTACACTGGGAAGTTAAGTTGTGCTAGAATGCATCTTAAATACAATGCTAAACACTCAATGTAGAAAACTCAAGGTGTTTAATATCAGGCCTCCCAGGGTTTACCACAACCAGCTTACATTGTGTTAAACACAACAATCCTCATCTACACAGTGTTTATCCTTGTGTTAGTTCTAGACAAGCCCTATGTGTTTGAAGTTCCTTTTTCTCCCTTCTGCCTTTTTCCCTTTCCACTTAAAATTGTTTGCACACTGTAATGCTACTACCTAAAATGCTATTTAAATTATTGCCTTTTTAGTTAAAAAAACAGAATCTTTGATCCAAATGTCTTTGGTGGCAGCTGTATTTTTAATAAAACTAATTCATATGACAACTCAGTCATCCAAATTGGATCAGAAGTACAGAAATAGTTTGTTGCACACATCTACACACACATATAGACAAACAAAAGAACAATATTATATAAAATGTTATTCGGGCTGTCTGAACAGATCCAGTCAATGTTTTCTATACATTTCTCTTGGAAAAATTCCTTTGAACTCTCCCCAGGATCTGCCAAATGTGATGGAAATATCTCTAGAACCAGCATCATCAAATAAGTATAAAGCACTCTGCATATTAATATACAAACAAATGTTATACGTTCCACTATGCTTCCAGAATTTGCTTGTTTAATGTTGATATGACATACATAAATCACTTTTTAAAAGAAAATACAGGCAAACTGTTTTTTCTGGTTAGATATACTGATACTTATTGTGCTAATTTTCACATCAATACCTAGAATGATCTTTTGGCTTGCAGCTATATCATACTGGTGGTATTGTCCAAGGCCAGAAAGCAAACCAATAGGTTTGAATGTGCTGTCTATAGGCATTGAATCCTTTACTAGAGGGCATTTCTCTCCTTCTTCCTCCCCCCACATTGTGTGTGTGTGTGTATATATATATGTGTATATATATATATAATATATAAAAATTAGTATCACTTTGACATTGAACAAGGATGTAAACAATAAAAACTAAGCAGATGGCCATTCAAGAGCCATTAGTAATATGGGGACAGGGGATCAATATTTGCTAAACAGAAAAATCAGAAAATTAGGTGGTAAAGAAATGTTATCTTCAAACATCTAAAATGTTATGCGGCAATTCTACTCTTGAATGCACAGGGGGAATCTTTCTGCATTCAATAGAAACCCTGTGCATATCACCAAGAGCAGAATTTCATTGTAAACATTTAAGAACTATTTTTAAAAGTACTTACATTTGTCTGTTTAAAAGCTTTATTGTCTCTAAAGTTTTTTTTGTTTGTTTTTTGTTTTTTTTAAAGCAAGTGAAACCATTTCTCCTATACTTTATATTTACTGTAAATACATTTCAAGGCTTCTTGACTGTGACTATAAATTTTCTCAGCCATTGATTTATTTGCTTACTTAATTATCCTTTAACTAACTTGCTCTCTTTATATTTATAGTTTTCCCAATGCTCCTTTTCAAAAGTTCTTTCCTACTAATACCTTATATTACTTTAATATTGTATTTGAAAACTATAAAGGCTTTAGTTAATGTACTAGTTTGCAGAATGGTGCTGTCTAGTGGTTAGTTTGATTTACTCTTATTTTTTCAATTTGTTGCATATTGCTACACAATCCTCTACAATGGCCTCATATCTCTTTACCTGTGTTTACAGAACAAGGGCAAATTTCAGTCTGTGTCCTGTCAGCTACACATAAAATATTTTCCACTATTCTATATTAGATTCATGCAGCCCTGCTTGTATTAGCAATTCAGCAAACTGTAAACAGGAAAAAAGCAATCCTGCACTATTGTATCTTCCTTGAGAAACATGCTCCCCCTAGATTGGGATTACATTTATGCACAATCAATAACCAAGTAATTAAAATCACCAATGTTTTGGCCTTTTTACAAGCCTCCCTTATCTGTAAAATCGTTTCTTGCTCTACTTTCTCAAACTGTCTTGGAGGTAGAAACAAGAATTGCTGACCACCTTTTTGCCCTTAACCTCTTATATTAGCTACTTCTGTAGTGCCAGTGAAAGTTGTTTTATTTCTCTCAGCAGACACAGTATTATTCTTTCCAAGTATTGCTGCTCTCCTACCTTCCTTATTTTGCTAGTTTATTACTTCATTCATTCCAATTCTGGAAATATCCCAACAATTTTTACTGGGTTTTCTTTGGGAGGAAGGGGGAAGAGAAGGTTAGTTCCAATAAATATATTTATCAAAAAAGGACACACATGAAGTGATTAAGACAGTAGAGCCCTTGAAAGCAAGCATTTGAGTTTGATATACAAGCAATTTCCTACTACTCAGCCATCAGAGTATATCAAGGGTGACATTCTGGCTCCACTGAAGTCAATGGGAGTTTTGTCATTAGGATCAAATTGAGGAATTTGAATGGATATAGGTTTGAACTTTACTTTCTAACAAAACCAAAAGCATTAGTTTAAATATATATTAAGATTCAATTGCAGGTGCTTCTCTATATCTTACTTTTAAATTTTCTTGTGGACAGATGAAAATAGGAATTTTGAATTTTGATGAAAATATGGTGCTAATATACTTACACTCAGACACTCCACGTTAAGCTATAACTCATATAATTTAAAATGCTTCTATACAATGTTAAACTAGCCAATATTCACCATGTGATTGAGGGAATACTGTATATGGCCTACAATTTTAATTTGTAAGTTTGAGGAGCCTCACACATTATCCAATAAGAAAACAAAGAGCTCCTTTTCTCTGTTCCATTTAACATAGAAAAATGTTTGAGAAGTCTCTATTTTTTTTAAAAGACAATATTTACTTAGCTTCTCAGTCTCTGATCCTGAATTTGTGTACGTGAATAACTTTACATACATTTGTAGTAGGCCCGGTGTGGTGGCACGTGCCTGTAATCCCAGCTGCTTGGGAGGTTGCGGTTGGCGGATCGCTCAGGAGTTCTAGGCTGCTGTGTGCTATATCAATCGGGTGTCCGGTGCTACTGACAGCTTGGCCAGCAGGTAGTTGGAGGACTGGCTAGAACAACACGTCTGACGTGTTGTGATCGGCGCTTTCTCTGTGAGGGCTGATAGACCGATCAGTGACATGACAGTGACATTTGTAGTACTTCATTACCATTCACTTTTGGCCAGGGACTACTCACGTGATGAGTGTTTCCAGGATCAGGGCCTAAAACGGTAAACTCTTTGGGGCAGGATTATTTCCCTATATATTTGTACAGCACCAAGCACAGTGATGCCAGATTCTACCATGCACCACCTCCTAGGTATAACTGCTATTAAAATAAATGAACACATTTCATCTCATTGAATCTATTTCTTACAATGACATTTGACATCAACAGTTTTCTAAAAACAATTTCTTCCAGAGAAGAAATCCCACTTTAATTATAGGACAAGTACATCAGAATGCAAGCTGCTTCAAGCTAGGAACTGCTTCTCTATCACTGGTAGAGCATTGAGCTTGAAGGTAACATTCCATTTGTAACTTTTTTAGAAGTACTGGTACTGTATGTAAATCTTCATAAGAGAAAGAGGTTTATGGTGCCTCCATTAGTTTTTGTGTACATAGCAAATACATGATATTTGTTGCACAGTGGGCAGCTGTAAATTTCCCCAGGATTAGCGGAATCCCCAGGTGCTGTAAAACCAGCATCTCCTCCAAACTGCTCTAAATTATGTTTAGGGATTGTTCAGCCCTCAGTCAAGTGAGTGTAATGGTGGCTTAAACCTCCCTTGCCCTGAACCCCTTTCTTTACCTCTGGTACAGCTGAGAACCTAGGCCATGGTGTTTCAAAGATGTCCCTGTCATTTTGGCTCATCTTACTTCCAGAATTATCTAGCCTGCCATTTCCAATGTGCTTTTGTTTTGCTAGACTTGATAAGATCTTTCTACTGTTCTTGTGGAAAAGGGTTAGTATAGGTGTAACCCTTCTGCCAGTCAGAGTCGGCAGCAACAAGGGCCGGGTTCCGTATCTAGGGGTTCCATTCCAATAACACAATGCAAAACCGGCTCAAGCCCCCACCCAGTGACCTGGGACAAATATATATCACCCCCCCGGGCGCCTCTCGGAGGCAGTACTTCCCCCCTCTCGCAAGCACCGAGTCTGAGTGTAGAAAAACCTTTTAATGACAGAGAGGAACAATGCGGCATTTTGTTGGGGAAACACCACATCTAGGATTTGTAAACCAAACTGTGAGCAACGACCCACCCCAGCAAATTGGCCATGTCCTTTCCCTTTGGTTCTTGAGTCCAGCAACCCCAAAAAATCACCCAAAGTCCCAAAAGTCCAACAACCCAAAAGTCCAGACCCAGAGTTCAAAAGTTCCTCTGCAGAGTGTTACACCCCCCCAGTCTGGGTAGAAATGGGGAGGGGAGAGGTAAGGGGCACCTTACGTGGCTCAAAGCTGACTCCCCCGTCCCTTCCTGGGGCTTCGCTCGGCTCTGCTCCGCTAGCCATCCCACGAGTCACTCTGCTCAGCCGTCCCGCAAGCCGCTCCGGCTGTCCCGCGAACTGCTCTGCTCCGTCAGCCGGCCTGCAAGCCGCTCCGGCTGTCCCGCCAACTGCTCTGCTAGCAGCTCCGCTCCATCAGGCACTCAGGAATATATCTTCCGGCTCCCCCACTACTTAACACAGTGCTCAGTGATTTCAGCTCATAACAATTTCAGCTTTTTAGTGATTTCAGCTTGTAGTTAGGGGAGCCTGTGTGCTCATTTGCACACTTGGCCCAGAGTGATTCCAACTCAGCAGCCTGTGGTTAGATTCCTAAGGAACTCAAAATTAGCTCTGATATTCCACAGTGGAGAGAGAGAGAGAGAAGGAGGTGCAATTGACATTTCAGGCCCTCAGAAGAGGCCCATGCCACCAGATACAAATACCTGTCCCCAACCTCTCTCCATTCACTGGGTTTTGGAATCCATGTCCCTCGCCTAGCAAGTGCTGCTTAGCTAAGGGCGAGTCCCTTCATCATAACAAAAGCCCACTGTCCTTGATTCACATAATCAGGGTAACAACACTTTATTCTTCCTGCCCCAATAACAGAGAAACTGGGGCTCCCACAGCAGTCAAGGTGACCATTTGGGCAAGCGGTCCATCATGCTTTGCAGGGTGGGTGTGTCCATGCAAACAAGATTAGCCCCTGACATCCCTTTCCACAACTCACCACCAGATGTCAGGGTAGAGCTCATCCTGACTCTGCTTACATAGGAATTACAAAAAATATAAAGATCTGTTTTTATACATTTGCAGAGCAAATTTACACTATAAATGTAACCATTCATAATATAAACTGACTTCCTGATGACTTCATACTTTGCCGCAGAAGCAATCAGAGGGGAACATGTCTATCTATTTGCTTCACACGTTCATTTTCTTGGACACCTTGCTAAGGGGGCTGTGCTCAGAGCCTATCAGGCCTGATTCTCCAATGCCTCTGTACCTTGTAAAGGTCATTTCAACCAATGCAATATGGGTGGGAAACACATCAAATCAGAATGGAGGTATAAATGGCTACAAAGTGCAAGACAACCAAGAAGCTGGCCCACGAGCTTCCAAACAAGGATCCCTGAACACCTAAAGAGAGTCTCTGGTTCTTCTGTCACAGGGGCATTCCCTATTGCGATTGTCCCTTTCTCACTGCTGCAGATTCTTTAGTAGAAGGTACAATAGCCATAGCAATGAAATTAGAATAAAATAAACCATCTCTTTCTGGAGCTGAAGCAACCCTTAAGTAGCTCCACCTTTGAAAACCTGCCATCTTTCACCCGATTACTACATTCACAACTGTAAAAACTTAACACATTGCATGCACTTTCTATTAATACTTTGAAGAATGCTAGTTTCAAATATTCATCCACATTAGTATAAAGTTTGGAAAAGGAGAACCAAGGTATGCCATATCCTAATAATATACTTGGATTGTCGATTTTAGAGACTGGTCATCCGAGCACCCATTTCCCAGTGAGCAAAAAGAAAATGAGAACACACACCATAAAGTCATTCCATTATTAATACATGAAAGAATGTGTACCTCACACACCTCCTGGGTGTGGTGCTCTGTTCCATCTAGTGGCACCGAGACCACTTAGAGAGAGAGAGATTAATGAGTCTGCTCTACAGCCTTAGCTTAGTCATATTGCTTTTGGCTCATGCATTTAGCTTCAGAGGTCCCAGTTTTGATCCCGCCCGACAACGACCAGGATCTTTCGGCATTACAGGTGGCTGTAGAACAGACTCATTAATCTCTCTCTCTCTCTAAGTGGTCTCGGTGCCACTAGATGGAACAGAGCACCCACTCCCAGGAGGTGTGTGGGTTACACATGCAACAGATATGACCCAATGATAAATAGAGGCACCACTGCAGCATTTTTACACAAAAGGAACTTTCTGCAGAAAATAAACTATTTTAAGCATTCTGTAAGCTGCTCACATGAACACATTTGTTGCCTAGCACCTATGCCTAAAGGGAAGTTACAACCAACTTTTAAGCAGGCACCATGCCATTCTAACAGATGGACTTGAGTGCTGACAGTCAAGAGACCACATATATGCATTAACTGTATTTGTGGAGGACATGACTCCCAGCCAAGAGTGGCAAAGCAGCTGTCCATTCTAAGCGTATGCACCTATGATTAAAAGGATGTGACTGCTAATCCAACTCTGAATATTAATCTATCTTTCCTATTCAAACAACAACAACAAAAATAAACTCCAGTGGCTACATAAAACAGTCATTTAGCACTGCTTAATCAGGTAGAGACGACACAGTTGGGAAAAATCTGTACCATTAGTTTGAGTGCACAGGGGCTGTCAAACTTTTATGGAGAGAAGAGGCATAATAAACTAGTGAATATGATGACCTTTAATAAGTAAATTGGTTGCTGTAGCCCTGCATATTAAATTGAATCCAGATTTGGATTTATATGTACGTCTAGTACAGTGGTTTTCAACCTGCGGTCCACAGGACCCTCATTGGTCCACAGACTATGTCTAAGATTTCCAAAGGGGTCCCCGCACCTCCAGTGAAAAAAATTTTAGGGGTCCGCAAATGAAAAAAAGGTTGAAAACCACTGGTCTAGTACTTGATGGGAAAGCTGATGAAAGAGAACTAGTGCTGGAGTGCCTGTTAGTCCATTCCAAACCAACAGTTATTTTGAAAATGTACTCAAGCAAGGCATGTCCTTTATTTTTCAGAGCGATTACTCCATATTAATATCCCATAACAAAACTAAACAATAACATATTTGCATAGTGTCTTGATCCTTCAAGAGGATCCATGTGGATAGATATTACCTATTCTTATTATTGGCATCAGGCCTTGGAGAGGGTTATAGTTTGCAACTGCCTTGGAGCCCTTAGGTCCTAACTTTCCTGTTTCATTGGCTGTAGGGGAAGCAGCACTTAAAGAGGGAGACAGACGCTCAGCCATCCAGCCCCCTACCGGAGAGGGTTTTGTAGGGGCAGGTGTCAGGTCCTGCCAAGGCGATGCCTGGTTGCGCATTTGGCCAGGTGAGTGAACCCAAGGCCTGGCTTTACCATGAGGCGAACAGAGGTGGCCGCCTCAGGTGCCAGACTGTTGGGGGGCGTCACTAGGACCCAGAGTGTAGGAAACTGTGTCTGCTGCTGGGGCATATGTATTCTCCCTGTTCTAGATGCACAGCATCAGGAGAATATTGCATCAGTCTCCCTTTACTGGCAAAACGTTCTGAAAAGGCTCATTGCCATTCTGAGAATGCTTGCTACCCAAAACCTTGCACTGCGTGACACTTCAGATCAGCTGTATGTGCCAAACAATGGAAACTTCCTTAAAATGGTGGAGCTGATGGCTGAGTTTGATGCTGTACTCCAGGAGCATCTAAGAAGACTCACCACCCAAGAAATGCACACACACCACTACCTTGGAAAAACAACTCAAAATGAGATCATACAGTTACTGACAACAAAAGTCAAACAGAAGATTGTGGCAGATCTGAAGTCAGCAAGAAATTACTCTGTTATTCTGGACTGCACATCCGACATCAGGCATATGGAACAAATGACTTTAATGGTGCATTTTGTAACAACTACAGAACCTAGTGAAAATGTCCCTGAAATGGTGACTGTCAGAGAGCATTTTCTAGAATGTATTGACATTGATGATACTACCGGAGCTGGTAGGACAAATGTGCTTCTTAAAAAGCTGGAAGATATGGGAATTGCGATAGTTGACATGAGAGGTGAGGGCTACAATAATGGTGCCAACATGAGACGAAAGAACAAAGGAGTGAGTGCAGACGTGGATCCGAGAGTTAAACCCTGGAGCTTTTTTTGTCCCATGCAGTTCTCATTCATTGAACTTGATGGTCAGTGATGCAGCATCAGCTTCTAGTGATCCTGCTTAATTTTTTCTTGTAATTCAAAGCATCTATGTATTTTTTTCTGCATCGACTCATCGATGGCAAATTTTGAAGCATCAGCTGGGAACATCCTCTCTGACACTGAAACCACGGAGTGCCACATGATGGGAAAGTCAAGTGGAGGCGATAAAGCCTATCAAACACCAAATTAGGAAGACAGATGATGCCATAGTTGCCATTATGGAGGATAATGCTATGACAGGAACTGTTTCTGGGAGAACAGTGGCAGAGGGAAATGGAATCACCAGAAACATCCATAACTTCACATTTCTGCGTGGCTTAGTGTTGTGGCATGGCATACTGTTTGAAATAAATGTTGTGAGAAAGAGACTCCAAGGTGTTGACCTTGATATTTGGTTGCAAATGGAACAACTGGACAAAGCAAAGTCATACCTACAGTCTTACCGGTCAGATGAAGGATTTCAAAACATTCTGAAGAGTGCACAGAAGTTGACAGAGGAATTTCACACTGAAGCTATTTTCCCCACCCATTCAAGAATACAGGTCACCGAAGACAACGACATTTTGATTACGAGGCATGGGATAATCCCATAGGAGATCCCAAACAACAATTCAACGTTGAATTCTTTAACCAGGTGCTAGATTGTGCAATACAGTCAGTTGAAGAACGTTTCATGTAGCTCAAGGAACACAGCAGTATATTTGGGATGTTGTATGATATTTCAAAACTCCTTACTATACCTGAAGAAGACCTACACTAGCAATGCAGGGCACTACAGACACTGTTGACACATGATGACATGCGCGATATTGATGCGAGTGATTTAGGTGATGAACTGAAAGCCCTTTCAAGATACATTTCAGCAGGATCAACTCCAAAGGCTGTTCTGGAATATATGTGCACAAATAAGATGACCACCCTCTTTCCAAATGCTTTTGTTGCTCTGCACCTACTTCTAACACTTCCTGTAACAGTTGCCAGTGGAGAACACAGCTTCTCCAAGCTGAAGTTAATAAAAACACATCTACGCTCCGCAATGACCCAGGAGAGGCTGGTCGGCCTTGCAACCATCTCAATAGAGCATGAGCTGGCCCAGACTTTGGACCTTCAAGAAGCAGTTCAAATCTTTGCAACCAAGAAGGCACGGAAAGCACCACTTCGATTATTCAGATAAAAATGCCAGTGTTTACTATGCAGACAAGAAAAGTTACATTTGCTATTCAGGCGTTTGAAAGTTAAGTGTTACTTAAAATTTTTGAACAAGACATTTTAAGTTGTTAGTTCTCCTTTATTGAGGTAGGTAGCATAGGCACCGACTCTGTGGGCACTCCGGGGCTGGAACACCCACAGGGAAAAATTGGTGGGTGCTCTGCTCCCACCGGCAGCTCCACGCCCCCTCATCCAGCTCACCTCCACCTTCGCTCCACCTCCTCCCATGAGTGCGCCGGATACCCGCTTTTTCCCATTAGTGCCCAGCGCTTGCGCAGCAAAACAGCCGTTTCGTGTGGCTGGGGGAGGGGGGGAATCAGGGCCAGAGATTTGGGGAAGGGGGTCCAATAGGGGCACGGAGGAGCGGAGTTGGGGTGGGGACTTTGGGGAAGGGGCTGGGCCGGGGGAGGGGGCGCGAGCACCCACCGGCGCTGGGGAAGTTGGTGCCTGTCGTAGATAGCAGAGCACTACCGTCAGAGGAGCTGACCAGGAAGGAGGCAGAATTGAGACCTTTCAAAGTTTTGGCCCAAGCGAGGGGGCATGGGGGCGTCATTCGAGCTCCCCGCCTCAGGTGCCAAAATGTTGTGGGCCGGCCCTGGTGAATCCCACTCCCCCAGATGTGTCCAGGCCCTTCTGTACACCCCCAGAGGGGAGCACATGTTAAGGGCCCAGGAAGCCCCTCGCTCACTGCCCCCTCGCCTCTGAGCCGCTCTGGGTGTCACTCCTTGCGGCCCAGAGCCAGCCTGGCGAAGGGCGCCCCGCGGACCGAGGCGGGGGCCGGCCTGCCCCGGGGGCCGCGCTCCCCCCCCGCAGGAATGCCCCGCCCGAGCCGCGCGGAGCCGGGGGAACAGGTGCAAGGCTGCCGGGCAGGAGCACTGAGGCCCCAGCGCCACCTTCCTCGCCTTATTTACGGAGCGGCCACATGGCCGGGCTAAAAGCAGCAGCCATTCAAAGCGCGGCCCCGCCGCTGGAGGGGACCCGGGGCCGCGGCGGCGGCCAGCCGGCAGCTGCCTGCCGTGCATAAAAGTCATGGGGCTGGGGGGCCGGCGGGGGCGCCATGAAGGCCGGCGAGGGGGCCGCTTCCGACCCGGAGAGCGGCGGCTGCTGCAGCAGCGAGAGCAGCTCGGACAAGTCCCTGCCCCCCGCCGGGGGCCCGGGCAAGCGCAAGCGGAAGAGCCCCCGGCTGAGCGGGCTGAGCAAGCAGCGGCAGGCGGCCAACGCCCGCGAGCGGGACCGGACCCACAGCGTCAACTCCGCCTTCAGCGCGCTCCGCACGCTCATCCCCACCGAGCCCGCCGACCGCAAGCTCTCCAAGATCGAGACGCTGCGCCTGGCCGCCAGCTACATCGCGCACCTGGCCAACGTGCTGCTGCTGCAGCAGCAGCAGCAGCAGGGCGAGGGGGCGGAGCAGCCGTGCCTGCAGTACCAGCCCCGCCTGCCGGGCGGCAGCGCCGCGGCGGCGCCCCGGCCCATCTGCACCTTCTGCCTCAGTAACCAGAGGAAGCTGGTAAGGCTGGCGCGCAGCAGGGGCTGATGCCGCCCAGGCCCTCACAGGGGCGGCTGGTAGAGTGGAGGCTCCCTGCTGCCTCCAAGGGGCTGGAGTTGGTTTGCATCCTAGCACTGCCCCCAGGGAGGCCTGTTTTGGTGGCAAGGAGAGGCCTCTTCTCACCCACCCCACACACCTTTGAAACTAATCTCCCAGCCACAGCAACCCCCTACTAGGCTCCACAGTTCTGCTGCCCGTACATGCCCATTCTCCTGTTGGCATCCCTGGGATAGCGGGGTAGACAGGGGGAGTGGATAGTATATGCTTAGCATCTCCCCCGTTTTCAGGACTGTAAACATACCCCCTGCAAAGACTGTCCCTTCAATGAAAAGCTGACAGTCTCCTACATATTCACAGGCAGAACGTTTTAAATCCCTCTGGGTACAGCTTTGATGCTTGTGTTAATTTATTATAAACTCACTTCTTGTAAGCATTGCTTATATGAGTAGAAATCTACTGTAAGGAAAAATTGTGCTCTATGACCTGTAGAAGCTCCACAAAGTATATAAATCAAAGGGGGGGGGGGGAGGGAAGAGGCAGGGAAATCGGCTAAGTATGACAAACTATTTACCTTGGTCTACCCTTTAGAGACTTGTGTGTCTTAACTTCACTCCCTAAGTACAGTAGCAGTTTCAGAAACACTGTTCTGCCCTGGCTATTTTCATTTAACTGCACTGTTGTATTTTCTGGTATATTTCATAGTTTGTAACAACATTTAAATAGTTAAAATATGATGTTCACTGTTTAGTTTAACATCATATTGGTAGGAAGGTAAAGGGTTAAATGTTTATGTTTAGTGTGACTGTGTTTGTGTGTTAAATTGGGTATCATATTAATAGATGCCAAGTTAAAGGAGAAAGTGATTTTCCTTTTTCTGTGTTGATGTTTCTAATATATATTTTCTGTCCCCTCTTACAGAACAGAGAAGGGGAGAAAAACTTGTCTATTTAAAGTTTAAATGGACATTGAATCAGATGAGAAGCTTGCACAAATCTTGCACTGACTGTAGAACTGTTTTAGATAACTTCTCTTTATGTTTACACTGAAATTATGCAACAGTAAAAACTACTTTCTAAACTATAAAAACCCCACTGCTATGCACTTTGTTTTACATTGTAACAGGTTGGTTCAGGGTGTTTTGCCAATGAAACTGAACACTGTGGGGACAGTTGCACCTGGTGCAGCTGCTATTTTAATGCAAGAAATGTTAACCTAAGCAGCCAAGCCCTGATCTTGATGGCTCCTCAATTTATGTCACATGATGAAACTTGAGCTTTGAAACCACACAGCAGCTCCTGTCAATGGAAGCTGTCATAACATGCCATCCTCTGGACCTTGAACCAATATTGGGCTGTACAGTTGTACACTCATTTGTGTGAGAGAAAGTGGCAGCTGACACATTGAGGGTCTTTGAAATTACACTGAGATTATTTTAAGGTGCTCACCCAAAAGCCAGGATACTCACAATTTAGTGACATGTTCCTAGGTGTAGGGTGAGCTGCAGTACAACAGAATGCCTATTAAAGAGACAGCCAAGATGGGAGGAGGTCACTATCTCGGTCAGTACCCAGGAAAGCTGAGCAGTGCTGTACAAGGGATGTTTTTTTCATAATACACAGTGTGTGCTGTGCCAGTCCTTTAAATAGTGTGGGATCTTTCTAAATTTGTTCCTGTTAAGCACAGAATAGGGAGGGTTTACCCCAGGCTCTCTAAATTTATCAACTAGGTTATTCCCAAATTGTGCCTTTACATCACCGATGTCATGTATCACTGTTAGTTTATGAACTTGTAAACTATTTGAAATGGAGTCTAAAAATCACAGGTCTGTCACGGTTCCCAATTTGGGCACAAAGAGAACTGAAAAAGCAGCTAAAATATTAAATCTCCATATCCAGGTCAATTTACAGTGGATGGTTTAGAAAATGGTAAGTTTTACCCACTTTTTGAATTTGGATACAAGTTATAGCTCCCAGCCTCTGGGATTTATTAAGCTTTTTTTTAAAAATAAAAAATCAGACATAGAATGAGCCCAAGGAGTCAGGGTTAACAAGCCCTAAATAAGTGTCTTCTGCCCTCCTAAATATTGTATGTACCTTAAAAATATCTGCTCTGTGTGTTATATACCTCCCCTATGGTATTTAAAAGCAATAGAGGGAGTTGCTGCTTTTTGGGATCGCAGTAATTTATACCATCCTGAGACAGGCTTATGTTTGCTGCACAGTGTAATTGTCTTCCCACCACTACCAGGTCACCACTTCTCCTGTTGGCCACACCCTCTTGTAGCACTCTGCTGTCATATCAAAGCCAATATGGTGGGAGAAGGAAAGGTAGGCTGTAACTGTTGAGGTGTTTATTGTGTAGTTGACTTTCCTTCACCTCACTCCCCACCCAACACATATAGAGCAAATTCTGCAGATTTTTCCAATAGACACTCCAAAAAACATATTGGAGACCTCATTACTTTGGTCTTGGAACTTTGAATTCCCCTGATGCTCCCCCCCACCAGACATTTTGCAGTGCCACTTTAAGACATGTTGTGTTGTACCTACAGGAGCTGCAGGAAATTTCTCCTCACAGAGGCTGATCCAACAAAATACTGATTCCAATGGGACTATGCATGTTCTTCAAGTTGCACACGTGCTTCAGTGCTTTCCAGAGTGAGGTCTGAATTTCCTGCTTTTAGTATGCTGTTATCTTTACTGCATCCTTAGCACTCTTTCAGTGCAGTGTTTTGGTGTTGATCAATGTTTTATGTAAAATGGGACTTATTCCCATTTTTAGACAACCATTTATTTTTGCGCACAGATTTCTGCTAATATGCCCTCCAAAGTTTTTGTTTTTAAAATGGTTTTGTAATGGCTTAAACTGGATGTGTACATTTTTTTTAAATTTACATTTTTATAGTTTTGAAAGCAGATCTTTATTTTAGATTGTACTGTAGATTATCTTGAAACATGATTAAACTATCAAATGTTAGCTTCTTTAACAGGAATAAACAGATTCACTTATAACACAGTTGTATCTTCCATTAGGATACTGTAAGTGATAAAATGTTTTAAAAACTGCAATTACAAATACGTATGTTTTTAGGTTTGTTTTATATTACAAATCTTCTAATTTTAGAGATTCATAAAGAAGTTGAATAAAATAGTAATTTTGGACTTTCATAAACATCTCAACTAACGTTCATTTAATTTTTAATAGAATCTCCTGGCAAATGTAGCATATTTACATTTAGTATGATTACATTTCTAAGTTTTTAAAGGCAATCAACATTGAAAGGTGTGGTCAACTATTTTTAATGTACTGTTAACTTAAAGCTTATTACTTGAAGAAACTCATGAACAAGTGATTTGCACAGTGCTACAGTATTTTTTTAAATGGGATCTCACATCCATGGTATTTATGTGCTATGTGTCAAACTTATACAGGATGTTTTTGCTCCTGCTTCCATTTAAGTCAGTGACAAAATGGGAGAACTCTGCTTTAAAAAAAAAAAAAAAATACCAAGGGGTGTGGGGGGTGAGGGTGGAAGGGACGTACTCCACACTGAATATGACTTAATGTGGCATTAAATGCTGCAGTCCTTACTCATTAAAACTGTTCACTTCAAGAGGACTGGGTCCAGGGTTTTGATTAGTAAATATTATTTTCATTGTTGTAAAACCTATAGGTTCCAATCTGACCTGCAGTGCATTAGGCGCTGTATTACATGCATATAAACAGTGCCTGCCCTCTAAAGCCTATGCTGGTAAGATTTCATAGACACAGGCCCCAATTCTGCAGACAGGTGTGAATAACTTTATGCATGTGAGTACCATTGAACGCAGTGGGGCAGATGCTCACCTGGTATAAACTGTCATAGCTCCATTAACAATTTGTTAACTGAGGATCTTCCCCAGTGTCTCTACTCATGTGCATACATGCATGCAGAACAGAGTCGTTATTGATAAATGGGCTCTCCTATCAGCGTGAAAGATCTGGATGGTGGACAACATAATGACACTTCGTTAAATTCATACATGTCTCTTGAAAACTATCAGGAGTCATAACTGAGGAGTGAAAACTACATTTATTAGGATGCTCACCATCCTTCGTTTTACTGTATTTACTCCATATGAACTTGTCTGTGTGTCTTGTCAAGTCTGATTAAGTCAGTCACACATTGTTTGTAGCATGAACTGACTTGGGTGTCTAAAACGGAATACTTACTAACATTTAGGCGCCTAAATAAAATGATTTTTTTTCCAAGAGGTGCCGAACACCCTCCACTCCCATTGAAGATACATATTTTTCTACATATATTTGAATATATTGTTTATAATTTATTAATATAAATGTACCTAATTTAAACCCCTATAATTCTTTTTCCTCTGTAGACTTGGCTATTCAAGTTTAGATACATCTGTTTTATCCAGAGGCTCATTGGTAAGACATAGAAGCCGATCTCAGATTTTATTAAATTATCATTTTAAAAATTAAACCCCCATACTCCACATTATCATAGCCACTGAATCTGTTGCAAGCATACAAAAAGTACCCACAAAAAGGACAAATCAAAATATGATTTGACTAGGTTTATTAAACAAGTATTTGAACATACTATTTGATTACTTATAAATTAATCGGAATGTATGTCTGAATGTTCTTTAAGGGGTTTGTTACTATATTTTAAAATAATTGTTCTTTAAGCAGAAGTGTTTCCTTTCTAATGTCTACTTGAAAAAAAATCTAGCTCCTGTATAAAATTCACATTTGTTTGCAAAATGTGCTATTTTGCTAAAATAAACTATTTTTATAACTTGTATAAACAATAACATGTTAAAGTTCTGGAGGTATGCATCTTTTCTTTCTCTAGCAATCTCATTGTTGAAAATATGCACAGTTGAATACTGTATGTTAAAAGCAGATATTTCTTTGTATCTTTTAAAAGACTCTGTATGATAATCCTTGTATACTTATTGCAAATAGGATTTTTTAAAAAAAATTAAAATTCTACATTAGGGCCGGTAGAGGATTTTCATTAATCAGTGTTTCTCAGACTTGCCATGAGCAAATGGTGGTATGGTGCAGTCTCCCTTTACTTCCAACTGCTTAAAGTCATATTAAAAGATTTTTAAAAAAATAATATTTTGCTAATATTTTTTTCACATAAGCAATTGCTTTTGTTGCCACAGGGATGTTATGCAATCATGAATGGGAAGGTATATGCTTCATGTGACAGCAAATGAGATGGCACAAAAGAGATAAAGCATCCTCAGCCTAAGGGATCTGACCAGCCAAGCAACAAATGTCCAGAGGAGACCAGGCAAATCTAGTCTTACTGTATTTAGTGAATGCTACAAAACCTTTGGAAGACCCTGTCCACCATAGGAGTGACATAACACTGACATCCCTTCTGCGCCTAAACCCCACCCAACCAAAAAAGGAAAATAAAATCAATTAAAAAAAAAACAAAAAAAACACCCCTCCCCTAACAGAGTTTTGCACTGAAAAGGGAGAAACACAATAGCGTCCTTGAAGTCCACTCGGGACTTCGCTTTGCTTTCATGTGGAAGGTGCTTAGACCCTTAGGTCACGGGAAGTAGTATAAAACTCTAAGGAGTTAGTCCTTGAGACAATTACCTCCTTCCACCCCACCCCCCCAAAAAAGAGAGAGAGACTCCCCTCGCCCTGAAAACAATTTCAAACTCAGACTTCATGGATTTGAAGTTTATTCACAAATCTCAGCCTTTCCAAATTCACTGAGGTGGGCACCACTACTTTAATTTTTTCAGTAATAATAAAAATAACTATACATGTTTGCTAAGTTCATCTAACAGCATCTGCTCTCATTGTGGGTTCTGGTGTCAGAATGAAGACAGGAAGGATGGTCCAAGTACTTAAAATGCTACCATGGGCCAAAGGAGGCCCTGCTCTACCACAGATATCCTGTGTGACCATGGGAAAGTCACAGCCTCTTTGTGCCTCGATTCCCTATCTATAAAATGGGAGAATAGCATTTACCTACTACCTCACAAGAGTGTTAAGAGGGTAAATACATTAAAGGTTAGGAATAGAGCTGGGAAGAAGCCAAACATTTGTTGTTTCAGTTCCTCTTAAACAGACTTTTAGACTTTCCATCCCATGAAAATTATGAGTTTTCAGCTTTTTTATCCCTATTCAGAATGATTTTCCCTCCCCAAAAAAATGTTTTTGAAGTTTTTTACGAGGGGAATTCAGTTTTCCAGTTAGTTCTAATTATGAGGTACTCAGATACTATGTGATTGGATCCTTAAGTAGACAGCTTAGCGTGTACCAAAAGAGCAGCAAAGTCTTGACTGGTAATAAGAACATAAAGGATCATGGAAGGAGGTTGAGACAGATAGACAGAGACAAATGAAATAATACAGATGGCCTAGTGTCAGGGAAGAGACACTTATACGGAGACAGAATATGCATGGGAGCTTGCAGGAATGAAGAAAAATGTGTTTTGTAGTTTAAGTAAAATAAAAGATCAATTAGTTTTAAAATAATATATGTTTGTGGAAGCCTTTCAAACTGCAGGTCCACTAACAGTTGTGAGAAGACCTTGAAAGAATATGGCTTATTCAAAAAACTGGGCCTGAAAAACTGGTAACTGATACAACAGAAGAAAGAAGAAATCCCAGTTATCAGGGCTGCTTAATAATAAAGGATTGCAGGCATTGAACCAGCAATGACTCCAAACCAAGCAAATTCTGGGTTTTAGATAAAGGTAGCAATTGACAATGGCATCTCTTGTTTGTTAATGGGCATAAAAAGGGCAAACGTTTAAAGGGTTCATTGATCAAGATGGAACCAACCAACATGAGACTAAGCACCTCTAGGTTTAGTCCATTTATATCTTAATCACTTATGAATGTCTGTTACTCTTTGGATGTAGTGACTGCTTATTATTTAGGCTTTTTAGACATGTTTAGAGCAATTGTAAAATTCCATTTGGCCTTTGGATTTAATAAAGGAATTTATAGTTAGTATTTGGTGGTACCTTATATTACTACTAATTCTAACAGAACCTTTAAAGGTTGAGGTATTGGAGACCGGACTGTAGAACCAACAAGGAGGTTAGGAGAGAGAAACTTCCCACTGGGACAAGAGAGAGTTTAGGGTATTACAAAATCAAAGAAAAAAAAGGAAATTCAAGATTCAGAGAGCATGCACTTAGGGCCCATTTATTAATAGGTGCTCAGCATATAGTGCTATCAAATGTTTTAAAAACTGGTAGTGAATGTCTAGCCAAATCCAGTAACAGTTATAGCATATTATAGAATTAGCAATACACTGTAGGTTTCCTATCTCTGCCACTACCTTTGAGGATCTGGGCCTAAACCTCTGTCTCGCTTTCCCCATCACACAGCATTGAGAGTTTTACTTAGTGTTTGTGAAGTGTTTTGAGATCCTCAAAGGAAAAATTCAATAGAAATAAAAACAACTTATTGATATGGGTGGTGACATTAATGGTGAAAGTAATGTTACTTGTTAACAACAAACCTACATTCCCACCTCTCCAACCCATTTCCTCTCACCCCAACAGAATAATAAAAGCTTACATGTACAAACATACACATGTTATTTAACAGTAGTTGATAGTAGATGATATATGAAAAGACAAATAGGATAGGAAAGGAAGTGTGTCTGCCAGAAATGACAGGCATCTGTCAGGTCTAGATGGGATCAGGCAGCTGTGTTCTAACCTGAAAGGGTGTTTGAAGTTGAGCCTTTCTAGGAAAGCGACAACATGTTCAGTATGAAAAGCAGCAAAGTGGGCTGGAGGGTCTCCATCCAATAAAGTAAATCCTGAAAGAGGAAGCTCTTAAGCTCATACTTTTCTCATGGAATAGGTTTAGTAGTTGCCCTAAGGTATGGATATTCTTTAAGCATATCATTGCTGTGGCAGATTATATGAAACAGCTGGTTTCAGACTACATTCTCAGCTGGTGTAAATCAGTGTAACTCCAGTGAGTCAAGACCCACCTCAGTTTATACCAGCTGAGGATCTAGCCCTTGCCGTCTAAGTTGTAATTAGATGAAGATCAAAAGATTCTTGATATAGCTGAACCTAGTAATGTACAGTGGTGGTCTGACTTATGATGAAATCTTACATATTATCCAAGCAGTTTTTATATGTAAAGTGTACCACCAGTTTGTTATGTTGACCTATTCTTTCAAAATGTTGACAATTTTCCAATTAATTTATTGAGGAATTTTCTCTACCATTTATATGACAAGCATTCTTCCTACCCACCTCCCCACAAACTACGTAACATTAAATAACTAGATTGCCTCATTGTGAAAAGTGCAAGTTATACTAGATTTGTAGTCTAGTGTACGTACATTTAAAATGAATAGCACTATAGTTTTCCTCACTAATCATGAGTGGCAGCACAGGCTGTGACTCACTCAAGCTTTACCTCCCTTTAGTTCTGTGATCCAGCCTATCACAAACATAAGGACTGCTTGCCACCAGTTTTGTATAAAGTCCTCAGTGTGTTAATGATTAAATATTTAGCGTTGTTGAGCATTCCATGGAAACTGATGCTCATACCTGAGCACAGAACTTTGGATGTGACACACACACAACATACAGCCCTTTTCAGAATCTCAATGCTGCTGCTTCTGTTAGCTCTCTGCTGAGTGTTTCTAAATTGAATATTACTCACTCATTCTTACAGGGTGAAATTCACCTCTGTGCTGAGTGCCAGAATACAGTCTATGCACCACTTCAGTTACTATTTAAGTTCTCAAGATACAGCCTAAATTTTCCCAGCCACAGTTGAAAATTAACTAAGGCTGAAACTCACCCTTATGCCAAAAACTCACAAGGCGGCTCTGTGCGCCACTTATGCCTTTAGGACACGTACCACTCCCAGTAAAACTCCCATTGACTTCAGTGACAGCAGAACTGAGCTTTTGATATGGGATTTAAATTATGACCTGTGAGGGTCCCTACTGTGTGACAAACTTCACCCTAACAGAACAATTGCATAATGGAAAAAATTACCAAAGCAGGTTGTGAGAATCCCCATCACTGGAGATAGTGAAGACATGACTTTTGGGGGCGAACACTAGTAATCCTAATGCCAGTGTAAAGAGGATGTTCTATAGGTCTCTTGCAACCCAAACTATTTTATAGTTTGTGAAGTGTGGGAACATTTTTACATCACTTTAAAAGATGACAAGATTTTAAATAGTAAGATATTTGTTCGTTATCTTGATAATTAGAACATTACTTCTTTGAACTAATAGAATCTGTTTAATTGGCTCACAGACAATTGCACAACCCCTTAAATGGTAGGACAGCATGAATAGATTTTTGCCTAGGTGTTTTGTAGCAACCCCGAGGAATTAATATCAACAGAGAGAGTGCATTTCCTAAAGGACAGATGCCTAAGAACACCATTTCACAATAAGCTTCCAACCAGTCATCAGACAACAGTTTTCAGTCATCATCCCTTCTCTATAGTACTGGATTCCAATTGGAAATTTGGACTGGTAATGACATATACCTCTAAGAAAAAGTAGTTACAGTCTATGGCATGTCTGGTGAGACAGGCAAACTCTCTGTAAAAGGGTCCACGTTGTCCATGCTAATGCTATGCAGTATGTAGCTGGATCCAACTAGAATCAGAATAAAATCATAAGCTACTTTTCTGCTACATAAAACGTATTACTGCTTATTTTAGCTTCTATAAAGAAATAATAGAAATAAAATGCATGTTCTATGATCTGCCTCCATATTCCAAAAAAAGTGCCATAATATTGCAGTATACTTCTGTTAAATGAGATGATCCATTGGTTGGCACATTTTAGTTTCCACTGGGGTGTTGCAAATGAGTGGATTCTATTCTGTGCATAAAATAAATATACTTATATTTATATAGAAGTATGGTAGGTGCATATAATTGTCACCAACTCTGCTAGTTTGCACACACTGATGCATCACAACATTCCACAGACAAAAACATCTGGGAAGAATACTTGAAAAACTGGTTTACAAATCAATGAAAAACCCTCTTTAAATGTTTAATTAATTTAGTCTTTTGAAGGAAGTTATAGGGCCTGATTCCTGTTTACCTTGGGGCCTTGTCTACACCTAAAACTTCAGGTCAGCCTAGCTACATCACTCAAGGCTGTGAAAATTTTTACACCCTGCGCAATTCAGATAGCTCAAACTAGCCCCTATGTAGGGCACATGAAAGAATTCTTCTGTCAACCTAGCTACTACCTCTTGAGAGGGTAGGATTTACTACAGCAATGGAACAACCCCTTCTGTGGCTGTAGTAAATGTCTACACTGCAGCAGTGAAGCTGTAGCACTTGTAGTATAGACATACACTGGGTCCCTTTTATGTTGCTCTGGGAAGGTTAAAGGACCTTACGTTATATTTACAGCCACTTTACACCACTTCCACCATGCAAAAGGTCCTTAAAGTAAATGAGAATTAAGCCCACTGACTTTATTTTCAATGTAAGTGACATAGGTGCTATCACAGGTGCTCTACTCACCACCGGAGTGCTTCTTTCTGGCCATGTCTTGGGATTAGCTGTTAGATTAGCTGGGGATTAACTCCTTCCTACAGTTGCACTCCACCGCTCTCTTAGTCTCTTTCTCTGAGGACTCGACTGCTCCTGCTTTGTAGCTTAGCCCCCTGGCCAGGTCAGTGTAATTTTCCCCTTCCAGGGGCAGGGGGCATTGCATGCCCCAAAGTCTCACAACACTCACTATTCCATTACCTGTGCCATTTTCCCAGAGGCTGGTAGAGGAACTCAGGCCTGCCCTCTACACTGGGTTTCAGCCCAGGGACCCTACAACAAGCAGTCAACGTCTGCACAGTCCTCAACCTTACTGCTGTACCCCTGGACTACTTTCTACCTTGCCTTTAGTCACCCTGAAAGGGACTACAATTTTTCTCTCTCTACTATGCCTCTTCTGCTCTCAGATACTGGGCTTCATACAGATCACTCTGTCCTGTTCCTATCCAGCTGAGCCTCATCTCTAATTAGTCCTTGATCCCCTGGCTCCTCCTCTAGGTGCAGCATAGGTGGTTAATTGGCTCACTTGGCCACCTTAACCCCTTCAGGTCTTGTGAGGGGTAGATACTCCATCACAGGCATCCATAGAGTTTCAATGAAACATAGGCTTCTAACTCACTTTTGAAAAAAAAATTGGGTTCTTTTGAAAATGTTACCCAGATTTCGTTTTTACATGTGTTGTGGAAAATGGCAACATCTCTGTCATGGCTACCCCCAGCATAACACAAGCATTTTTGTTTCTATGCTTCCAGGCCAAGGTTTTAGCTGAACTATGCTAACAGTGATGTTACAGACTGTGTCCCCTCTGTTCCCCTTCATTGCACATCTCAGAGGGAGGGAAAACACCATGGCAATCTTAGGTAACTGTTTTCAGAGTAGTAGCCATGTTAGTCTGTGTCAGCAAAAAGAAAAGGAATACTTGTGGCACCTTAGAGACTAACACATTTATTTCAGCATAAGCTTTCGTGGGCAACAGCTCACTTCATCAGATGCATGAATGGAACGGTGTGAGGGAAAGGCAGGTGAACAGAACATTGCCTCTCTACCCATTACCACCAGCTCTTCTGCATAATCTCCATGCAGCACAGCCATTGAAGAGAAACAGGAGATGAAGCGAGGCCACAGGGTGGAGGAAACAGGAAATGAGCACCCTGCACAGTATGTTTGCTCCTTTTTGCAACCCAAAGATCGTGTATATATTAAGAAGAAAAAGTCTGGTTAACGCAGTTCAAAACACTCTCTCCCTCCCTCCCATGCCAAGTGAGCCCAGTGAAGAGGTCACAGAACACATAGTTGCTGTCTAAGAGCCAAATGTCAGCAGAGCAGCTGGGCCACCTACAATACCACGGCTGGGGGGTAAGAGGAAGAGGTCTGACGGCATCACAGAAGGAAAAACCTTCTTTGTGGCTATTTAAGGACCTAAGGCAGTTGGCCCAGGTTTTCTGGATCCTTGACCTCGGATACAAATCAGGCTCTGGTGCTGTGCAGAAGTGGGATAATGCACCAGAACAGTGTGTTTCCCTACACTCTCATTTTTTGCAGAGGGGAACCTTCAGCCCTGTTTACTTTAATATTTAAGGTGAGATTTCAATCTCTAATGGTTAATACATATCATCATGTACCTTATTGAAAATATTCAGTATTCTGCTTTCATGTGAGAGCACAGTAGGGAGTTCTTATATGGTAGTCAGTAAATGTTCCAGACATTAGACCTTAGAATCCAGTCCTAAGCATTTTATCACTGTATCCCAATGTGACTCTGCCTCTACTGGTGTCTGTGCAGCAAGGGTCAGATTTGGGAAGTATAGAGGCATTGGATTTAGGCAGTTAGGAGTCCTTAAATGTCCCAGCATAACAACTAATGGGAAACTCCTGTCCTCAATATTGATTCCTGTTTGACTTGATGCTAATCTATCCAAAAGCAAGTACCACCAGCTTTTTCTGCCCTGCAAAAAAGATCATTTGTATGCACATAATCTGAATAATATGGGCATTAACTTGCAACTACTACTTTAGGGGTTCAGCTGTAGACTGAATTAATCTAAGATTTAGCATAAAAATGCCCTTTTATAGTAACTGACTTTCAAGTGCATGAGGTTACTGTACATTTCTGTGTTAATTAGGAGCTTTGCCTAATTTAATTCAAGGCTGCTGACAGAAAGACTTGTGATCAAGAGTATTTTAAACTTGTGACTGACAGTAACAGCAGTGCTACAATCTTCTGTCTCAGTTGGACTAAGTGTTCTTCTCATCTTCATACCCAAACATTTTATTAAACAAGATTTACTGATTAACAACTAAGTTTAATATGTACATATCATATCTACAAATGTTCCTATTAGTATAAATTTGCATTATAATTGAATATACAATTAAAGATATTACTATGTGCATTTATTACTGTTTCTCTCTGGCAGGTACAGTTATGGAATAAGATGTATTTAAGAGAGGACTGGACATATCCATACACTGTATAAGCCATTTAAACTTTCACTTTCAAGAAATGAAGACAATATCAGAAGGTATCTGATTAGATTCAATTAGCATATGCACAAAGATAAACTTTAATCTGTTCCACTGCATGGGAAATACAGAGGTTCAGTGTTTTAATTTAACTGCCCTGATTTTGGTTTAAATATGCACAGAGGTAGTGCAATGCTGAAATAAAGTTTGAAGTTAAAGAAAGTCCCCATAGAATTGTATAGCTATATTTATTTCAGAGTTTGAACGTTACATGGAAGTCATAGCAAGAAGTTTCTGGCTCTTTAACACAGAGATCTCCTGTCTTCAACAATACATCCTTCTGTTTGTGGGTTTTAAATAAAAGGATCCTAAAATATTTGGATTGCAGGCCTACCCATTCTAAAGTGCCAGCACTACTGTGTTAGAACAACAAATTGGCTATTACTCAGTAATCTACATAGGTGTGACCCAGCAAAGGTCAGTAGTCAAACACTTTGTTCAAGCACGGAAAGTTAAAAATAGATGTTGTAATGATATTTTTATAGTTTTTCAATTTGTAAAATGGATTATAAGTATCTAAAATTGGATCAACATGTGAATGGAGAGACATGCAAAATACAAGCAGCACTCTGTCTTTATGAAAGAAGTGAGATGATAATTTCCAAGGTTATTTCTGATTTTTGCTAATTTTATATTGTTTAGTTGTAAGATTAAGTTTTTATGTATCTAAAGTGATCGAGATTACTAGTCCATCACTGTCTGTCTCTTTTAAAAAAAATGAAATGTAGTTTATCTATTTGAACACAATCTAGACACATCCTTAAATGAAATAATGTAATTCTTCATGATAGCTTGACAATGCAGGGGCAGATCCTACAGACAGCACTAAACAGTGGCATGCAGAGCTCATGTAGGTAGGCTGCATCTCATTGTGTGCTGCAAAGCTAGGCTCTACATCTCTCAGTGCTATAGATGTGTTAGGGATGTGATGGGAGCATAGCCAATGGCTTCTTGTACAGTGTGGATCCACGGGCCGCAAAACTGCAGAGGGTGAGTGGTTTCCCCTATTCTCAAGGAGGGACAAATGAAGGTAATATGGGGCCTTAGGCACACTCCCACACTGGGGACCCCAGTCACCCCACTCATGTCCCAGTTCTGTCCATGCAAAAGCTGTCTGCTGGGCTAAAGAGAGTCTACCACTAACTCTCTTTGGGAACCCCTTCTCCAGACCACTGCATCTTGTTTCACAAGTGGACTGTGGTCCATTCTGGAGAAAGGACTCTGCCCACACCCACTGAGAGAGCTATAATAGGGTGACAGCAGCAAGAGCCCTCCCCCGCCCCCCCGCCAAGTCTTGCTGAGGTAGTGTTGGCTAGGACAGGCCACAGAAGCAAGATTCATAACAAGCCAGGGTGCAATTCACAACTCTGAATGATGGTTTCAGACTGTCTGCAGGTTCGGGCAGATGTCACTGTCTCCGTTACACTTCAGTCACATTTCAAGCTTTTCTCTACAACTATTAGGGTGAGCTGCTTTTATTTTAATGAAAGATTAGATTCGGATGTTATCACATTGCTCCAAGATCTGTGGCCCCAGGCATGTACCTGTGCCCTAAACTGGCCATGGTCTCTGGAGACAATGTCCTTTTACTCTGCCTTCAACCAGGGGATCTTTATTTGGCCCTTTATCTGGTTAGGAAAATAGATTTCAGAAAGCCTCAGATGTATGCTGCTAAGAATCCAGTTTCCCTTCCCAATAAGATTGAATTAAGGGATTGTAGCAAAACCAGTGTGCTTATGATATGTCCTTTCCTCTGAGCCAGTCAAGCCTTTCTTTGCCTGTTGTGCATGACTGGGAATCTGTGTGGTTTCAGGAGAGTCTTGGGAGAAGGAGGGAATGGGGCAAGATAGCCACTCTCTGTGGCATGCTTCCCTTCCAAACCAGGGATTATGTGTGCAGAAGAATATAATGGTATTCTGAGCAGTGTTAACTGAACTCTCCAGCTGTACCTCCCTGGAAGAGGTTGATTCTTCACTGGCATGGACAGAGGGACCAATTGCAGTTCAGCTACTAAGAGATCCATGCCACCAGGGAGGAAAAGGAAGGTGGCAGTACTATGAATGGTCCAGCACATCATGAGGCCTAGTGTGGCATTTGAAAGCCACACAGTGCGGCCTTCTCCACAGCCTCAATCTCTTTCCTGACAGAAGCAGTCACCAGATGCTTCATGAGCTCACCTTCCTGCAGGTTTTAACCCCAGGACGGGTTGCTGTGGCCCTTAGCTCTGATAGTCCCACTATTGCAACCAGTATCTCACAAGGGCATCAGCTTGCGATTGTCTGTACCACCATTCAAAAGTGAAAGAGTGGCTCTTTGAAGGTTGAATATTATGACTAGAGCTAGACCAGAACCAAAATACTGTATCCAAACCCCACTAAATCTAGTTTCAGAATCCCAAACAGGACCTGAATTTTGTGGACGACATGCCTCACAGTTCTATAATGGGTCAAACCAGAACAATGGATTTGAGAAATGCAAACTTTGGGATGTTCACAATCAGGGGCCAGATCTGAATTTCGGTGGTTCAGCTTCATTTCTAATTATTGTTCTAAATCGTGGCACCAATTCTGTGCAGGTAAATAATTTTAAAATACTAATTACCTTTCTCTCATTGACACCTTTCATATATTTGCAATTGTGGGACAATCTCATTGTGTTGTAACTCTACTGGAATTTTAATAGTGCTTTTCCTATTCTGAAAAAATATATTTGTAGTTGAGTGAACATATGCAAGGAAAACATGGCAGCCATTATGTTTCCTGTAGTATTCCATGTGCAGCTGTGAATATTTACATTAATGCCAATTAATCTGTAGTGTTGGCCAAGGTACTGCAGTTATCCACTACTTTTTTCAAATATTGCAACAAAATCTTTAACATCTTCCTGTACACTACCAGAAATGAGCAGATGGGACTTCAGTAAGCTGTCTCATTCACACAAAAAATAACCCATAATGAGGCAGTAAACATTAGTGGTTTGATATACTACCAATCACAGTTGCCAACTTTCACGTGGTAAATAAGCACCCCGACTTCCACAATAAGCCAAAAATCAACCTAATCCCATTTCAAAACAAGCCAATCTCTAAGAACCCCAACACTCTATGTGACTAGATCCCCCGAGCGTGCAGTCTGGGACTGTGGTGGGCCCACTGTGCACCCCTGACTCTCTCCCCGCCCTTCCCCCTGCTGGCCAGGAGCCAATTAAAAAAAAAAGAAGCAACGAGCTACAACAAGCTACAGGCCAAGTCAGCAAAAAGCTACAAGCTAAAAACCAGCCAACAAGCAACTCACAAGCCAATTAAGCCTAAAACAAGCCCAATTTCTGCATTTTTCCGCACAGGTTTGGCATGTCTGCTACCAATACAGAGTTACAGGAACAGTTCAACTTTTTTCACTTGTATCTTTGCTGGGTGGTATGTCCAATGGTGTGAAGAGTTCAAGGTTTGACGCAAGGCTATGACTCCAGAGGTAATATATGTATGTTTTCCATCCACACTGATCAGCACATTTAGTCTGAATGACTTATTTTCACTTAAGGGAAACAAACAAAAATAAAATCTCCATGAGTCTGACTCCCGCCTAACATACTGCATCAACTCTGTCTCACAAAACAGCTGTCTGCAAACAGCAGACTCTGAAATATTTAAAGATGCAGTACACAGAGAAAAATCATAAGAATTACATAGCTTTCTAGCCCACACTGAGCATTCTCTTTGGTTGGATATGTTCCTTCATTAGACATTGCATTCTTAGGTACTTGGAGGGGTATATTTTATTTAATTGTTTGCATTGATATACAATACAAACCATATAATACATCTTATAGTAATTATACCTTCTGAATTATGCACCAAATCTTTTAAGTGAATGAGACTTTTTCTAGTAATTTTCTTCTAACACATTTAGGAAAGTTCCAACTTCTACATCATTTGAGGCAGTTTCTGGAATCCAAGACTCAACAAGACAAATAGGAAGTAAAACATCCCCTACTTCCTAACTCCACATAGTTCTCCTCCACAAAGATGAGAAAATGGGTTTTGTGCTAGAGAACTACATAGGGGAAAGAGAATATTTCCCTTCCTCTGAAACCACCTGATTCATTCTTACTCCAACTTTTTCCTAAAAAAACTTCAGAAATCCTTTATTCTTGTGGGACAAGCAAGCTCAGTTAAAACTCTCCTTTATTCCCTATGCTATGATTGACAAGAAATTGCTTGCACCACTAGATTACGACACTATTAAGAATGTCACTTTCAGATGAATGGAGAGTAAGAGACAGACAAGCTATGTAGAGATAGAAGAAAAAGAAAAATTACAAAAGAAAGATGAATGTCTACAGACTTTTCTCCTAATTACCAGATGCTGTATTCTAAACATGACATCCCCCTCCTTCTCTTACAGCAATTCAACTTTGTAACCTTTTCCAAATCAACCATCTTGGGTTTAGAAACATTTTTCACAGATTATGCCCTCTGATGCATGTTTATTTGGAGTGTTGCATTCCATTAGAAATTATTATATTGTACTGCTCCAGTGTGCTCCCCTCTCCTTTTCTTAGGCACCCTGGAGGGCAACATTAGCTGCAACAGAGTGAAGTTAGAAGTAGGATCTGAGCTGCAGTCTTACTTTTGAATTCCCTGGCCAACCGTGTCATTCAAACAGAAGGAAAGAGCGTGGGAGGAAATAAACAGGAGAAGGAAATTGCAGCTTCCCGTGTTTATCCGAAGGATAAAGGCATCCCAAGGGAACCAGCACATGAAAATGAAAGCTGTACAAAGGATGCCCTTAATAGGCCTAGTAAAGCTTCTAGAAAGAAAAAAAAGGGGAAAAAAAGGGATGATAAGTAATGAATGCTAGGGACAAGTGAAACTTGCTAGAAGCAGCCCTTGTTGAACTGAGTACACTGTTCACTCAATGCTGAGATCTGCAAATCCCTATCCATGACCCAGTTTGAAGTTCAGCAGAGATATTTAGCCAGAGTACACCTCTCCCATTGTGCAAGCTGTGCTTACACGGATTATCAAGGAAATGGAAAACACAGCACACCTCTTCAGCGTGCATTCTAAGATAGAGCATTAGTTCAAAACAGGATAATTTCTGCAGTCTTTCCACCAGCATTGAGTTAGAATATCTGCAGTCTGGATGTTAAAGCAAAAGTTTCTCTTTTCTGTTATTTTCATTTTCCAATTGCCCAGATGAGGCTATTGATAGAAAGGGAGGTTGCTTTTTGCTTGTTAAGAAGAAAAGCAAAACAAAATAATAAGAGTCCAATTCCTGCTTGAGAAGAAAGAAAGAAATTAGATCAGAATAACCACACTTCATACCCACTTTGCACGTGTACACGACTACACAAGATGCAAGAGAGTGGAGAGTCATGCCAGAGATCAGCAAGTCAAGTCTGAAATTTCACCTTAGTTATCTGAATGAAATATATCTGATTGGAACAAATGAGGGTGAAGAGGAAATGTTCCCCATGCTGCTAATTTATAAATTGGTGATCTGAGTTTTCTCAAATTATCACAACAGTTGCCTCTTTGCTGAGAGTGACTAAGCAAAGTCCCAATAGGATTTGGAATAGTTATGAAAGAAAACGGCGGGGGAGGGCACGAGGCGGGGGCTAGTGAGTGAGTTAGAATGGAAGTTGGAGTTCAATTTAAGTATAGCACATTTTCTTCGGATGTGCTATTATATAGAACAGAATACATATATATATATATATATATATTCATAGCACAGCAGTTTCATACATACAACCTACATGCACTGGCAGTACAACTCGAGTCTCATATTACACGTGTGTAGGTAGGTTTTCAAGGACAAGTCTGTAAGTACTGAACAAATTCCTTTGATCTCTACAAGGCTCTTAAATTGTAGATGAGAGCTGTACACTTGAATGGTACTTATGTTTTCAAATATTTGCAGGTAATCCATATTTAGTTTCAAGGATGCAGGACTTCATAAGCACATCATTTGCATTTCAAGTGGCCATCCTTTAATTTGTTAGTGTAATCAGATAAATCTTATAAATTACAGCAGATGTCTATTATTAGCATATTTGAGTTAGTAAGTCAGTACGGGAGCCTCTAGTGCATCTGTACCAACAAAGTGTGACAAGCAATCAGAGGCTTTGAGTGAAATTCACCCCAATACCGAGACCCCAACCAAGGCCTTCTATACCCCTCAGTGTTGTGTTAAGGATTTAAGTAGGGCATAGGAGATGCAGAGGTCCATCTGCACTGGGCTGAGTGAGCGTTACCTGGACATTGTCATATTTGTCACAAAAACACACATAATTTTTCTTGTAATAATCCAGTGATGACATTTATTTTTACAGGAATTCTTGAATGACCACAGAGATAACTCAAATACCTGATTTGCAAAGGAACTGCCCCCAGAAATCTAGCTCTTTTAAGAAAGAAAGAAAGAAAATTAAGGCTCATTCTGAATTTATATTCTATAGTGTTTATTGATTTTATACTTTAGGGGATTTTGCTTAGTATCAAAGTTTTAGACACTGACAGTTTAAGTTTTACACAAATGCTTTCTTTGTTTTTTTCCCTCTGGCGGTGTGCTCTGACACATGCTGGTAGCAGAGGATGGTTTGATAGGCCTCTTCCATCTCTACAGTCTACAATTCTCACTCTAGATATGAATGCTTTCAAAGTACAAACCCCACCAGCTCCACTTGTGATTGTAAATGCTGGTAACAAATGTCAGGGATACCCCCCTCAGTAAACGCACTAGATATAATCCTCCAATATTTCTCTCAACATGCTGGCATAACCTCACTCTTGTTTGGCTTGACCTTCACCCAGTTAGCTCTCATCAATGCTCCAACTTGTCCAAATATTAGGCCTGCAACATGCAACATTAGCTGGATTATGCTGAGTGTTAAGGGAGCTGAAATCTATTTCCTATTAGGTCTTGACTGTCTCTCTATTCCTTGTTTCCCAGCTTCCCCCCATATTCTCCTCCTCTATAAGGGCTATAAAATGGATCTGGAAAATGAACAATATATATCCAACACAAAGTACTTTCCCCTGTGTTTCAAGATATTTATGTGATCTGCAAAGATCTTTACATGTAAGAAGATCTTTATAACACCAACCATCTTGCTAACTGCTGGAAAAACCATAACAAGCAAAACTTTCTATAACTCATTGCAGTAATTATATTTACAATCCTTAAATTAAAAAAAAATCAAGTCTCTCATATTCAAAGCACTTCATACATCATTTTAAATCCTTCTACTTTCTTTGTATAATTTTGATCAATTACATAAATACAATAAATTATTTAGTTTAAAAAATCTTAATTACTGTGTAATTATAATTAATGGTCCAAATAGCTAAAATATATTTTTTATTTATCCTACCCTTGCACTGCCCTGGGACTTCTCTGCCCAAGACCGAGCAGCAGCTTTTCTCTGGCTCCCCCACACTGGTTGCCCTGGGTCCCAGGCAGAGGAGAAGTCCCAAGTCAGAAGGAGGCAGAGGATGGGGAAGTTGGAGAAATGCTACTGTTGGGTCTGGAGCAGAGAAGTACCGGAGCTATGCGAGGTGGGGAAATGCTGCTGCTGGATCCCCCAACTTCCTCCCTCTCCTGCTGCTTCACGACTCTCTCTCTTTGCTACTATTAAGATAATGCCAATTTATACATGAAGACAGGGTTCAGTGATGAGGGCAGGTCTGTGTCCTCAACCCTGCCGGCCTAGCATGGAGCTCTGTCCATGTGTGCACCCTTGAAAATCGTGACAGGGAGGAGCTTCTCACATGATTCACGATTCATTTGTGAGAGTTGGCAATACTGCAGGTGTTAAGACTGGCTTTTAAAATTCCATATCTGAGAGCAGGGCTGTCCCTAGCCATTTTGGTGCCTTACGCAGCCACCTCGTGGGGCCGGGGCGGGGAAACAGGCCTCTGTGGTGGGGTGGGGCAGGCCACAGGCCTCCGTGAGGGCAGGAGCAGGCTTGGGTGTCAGGAGGAAACCGTCCTCCAGCACTCACCGGCGGCACGGCTGGGAGCCAGCAGCGCAGAGCGGGCTGGGGCCGGGTCGCTCCACTTACCGCCACCGGTGAGTGAAGGCCCGACCCCTGCTGCAGTCCTCAGGGGAGTGGGGGCGGGGCTGGGGTGGAGAGATCCCCCTCCTACACCCCAAACCCCTCATCCCTGGCTCCACCCCAGAGCCCTGCACCCCCAGCCAGAGCCATCACCCCCTCCCGCACCCAAACTGCCTGCCCCAACCCGGTGAAAATAAGCGAGTGAGTGAGGGTGGGGAGAGAAAGCAAGGGGGCGGGGATGGAGTGAGTGCTGGATGGGGCCTCGGAAAAGGGGCAAGGGTAGGTGCGGGGCCTCGGAGGAGGAGCAGGGATTGGGGCAAGGGTGTTTGGTTTTGTGTGAGTAGAAGTTTAGCAACCCTAGCCTCAACACTGGCTTTGAGGCTTAGGGCAGCTGGACCAAGGAGTCCCACTTCCAAGAAGGAGTGCTAGATAGGGAGTCTGTATCCTGGGAGAAAGCCTAGGAGGCCAGAGACAGGGCCTGGTCACTGCTCAGTGGACTTAGAAGCATGCAGGATCCAGTGTTTGGATCCAAGCTCAATAGCCAGGTGCATGTCTAGCGCGGTCCTCAGCCGGGGCTATAACAGCATGCTTGGCAGCGACCTGGTAATCCAAAGCCAACCATGCATTTTGAAAATACTTTACATAATGATTTCTTAAAAGCACTGAAAACTACTTAAGGTCATGTGTTTTCCCTATATGCTGATTTGTCAACCAAATGTATCCAAACCCCAATTCCTTAGGGACTGGTTCCACAGATTGAGTGAGTTAAAAGCGGTTAGAAACAATACTCATTCCAAATATGTGAAGTTAGATCAGTTCATAGGGGTTTGCAAATATCATTTATTCACTTAATCCCTTTCACACCGAGCACTGCTTACCACCTATGTACATACAACTTTTCCCCATTGGCTACATATTGTTAGCTTTCAGAGCTGTAGAACCATTTCAACTTTATGTATTGTACATGAAATGCTGCAGATTGCTCTCTTTTTCAATGTGCTGGCAAAGAAATGTGACTCAGTCATGAGGAGACATTTAATTTTATTCCAAAAATTCCTCTCTAGCATGGAATGAAATCTTTATATACTGTGTATTGATAGCATTTAGATAAAGTGATTTACAGTACTTCTTTATTAGTCTTCTTTGAACTTTGGGATTCTGTTCCAAAATATTTTCCCCTTTTTACTTTTACCAACTGAGAAGAGTTCTGCAATGCCCTGCTTTTAAATGACCCCATTTTACTGTACTGTTAAATACATGTTATAACACCGGTTAACAGTAGATGGCAGCATAGAGCTGCTTAGCTAGTAAGTAATACTTTCTATGCTGTGTGCAAAGCGGACACAGGAGGAAAAATAACTTCAGAGGCAGCAACAGAATTGTATGTTTAAACCCACAGCCATCTCTGTTCTCCAACGTAACCGCATTACAAGTGGTGACAGAGCTTACTATAATATTTCAGGGGGCCGGCCACTAGACGGATTTTTTTTAATGAATTATGGAAAATAAAGACCCCTTACATATAGGTGGTCTGAACAAAAACTATTGGTCCAAATGCCCCTGAAGTTTGGGAAACTTTCAGATCCAAAGCCTATCTTTGCAACTGAGGCCCATCACTATATTTAATAAGTCAGCTAGTCCATTTCCCCACCACTTCAGAGTTCTTTACTATACTGTATATTTTCCTGGCCAACCAACATAGGTGCTGGAACTAGGGATGCTGGGGGTGCTGCTGCACCCCCACCCCCCACCCCCACCCCACCCCGGCTGAAGCAGTTTCCGTTATATACAAGGTTTACAGCTTGGTTCAATGGCTCTGAGCACCCCCACTATAAAAACTGTTCCAGAACTAGGGTGACCAGATGTCCTGATTTTACAGGGACAGTCCCAATTTTTGGGTCTTTTTCTTATATAGGCTCCTATTACCCCCCACCCCATCCCGATTTTTCACACTTGTTGTCTGGTCACCCTATCCAGAACCCTTGTACAATTTCCCAACCAATTTTTAGAGATTCCCCCTTATTTCTAAGGCTAAAAACTGGTATTTTTGGTTGCTGGTATCAATGTTTCCATGGTTGTAGACCAATGGTTCTACAGATACACTTACCTCTGTGGGTATGCAGAGGAGTTCCAGGGGATACATCAACTCACCTAGATATTTGCCTAGTTTTACAACAGGCTACATAAAAAGCACTAGTAAAGCCAGTACAAGCTAAAATTTCATACAATGACTTGTTTCTACTGCTCTCTATACTACTATACACTGAAATGTAAGTACAATATTTATATTCCAATTGATTTATTTTATAATCATATAGTAAAAATGAGAAAGTACGCCATTTTTCAGTAATACTGTGCTGTGACACTTTTGTATTTTTACATCTGATTTTGTAAGCAAGTAGGTTTTAAGTGAGTGAAACTTGGGGGTACGCAAGACAAATCAGACTCCTAAAAGTGAAAAAGTAGTTTGGAAAGGTTGAGAGTCACTGTTGTAGACCATATACATTCCAAAGGACAAGACACTGCAATTTTCTATTCCCTTTTCTAACTAGTATAAATGCGATAGTCATTTGATTTCATCTAAGCTATCAAAAGAATAAGTAGAGGCTAAAATTTGAAGTCATTCCAATTCCCATAGCCCCCTGAGCCTTCAAAATAAAATAGGGTAGAAATGAAGTCAACATGGGCATTTTCAAATCTCACACAACAATCAACAGCCTGCAAATATCAATAAGGCAGCTGTAATAAATACCAAGGCCAATGTTACAAAATACCCAAGAATGCCTCCTGGGTGTGCAGGGTTTATTGAACTACGTGGGGGGCTCTCCAGAGTAATGAAATTTTAGAAAGTTTTGATCTTGTACAGATGTCAGTCTTCCTGCTAAAATCTTTTCTGGGCTTATTTATCAAATATTTTCAGCCCCTCTCTTATAACTCCTCTTATTCCAGTATAAAGTATAGCTAAATCATCTAATTTGTGGCCATATGGTATTAGGAGGCTGAAAGGTGTGTGTGACAAGTAGCTGTATAGCGTTGCAGAAATCAATGGACAAGTTCCACAATCTCTATGTCATGTTGATACTGGGGTTGAACACATTGCGGGAAAGCAGTAAATATGTCCAGTAGCCCAGTTCAAAATAGATGTTTAGAGAACCAAATATCTAATATTGATTGTTGATAAGAGGGTTTTATGCCTCAAAGAGCCTCTCCATCAATGTATGTCTAGTTCCCTCAGTCTGCACCTTCTAGAAGTGGGTAACATTGTGCCTTTTCCATGAAGCAAATGGAAATGGATTTTTCTTCATCAGTGCCTCCCTACTAAAGACCTTAGTGGTAGGAACCAGCTGTACAGAGTCCAGCTGTGAGCCTAAAAACCCCTGAATGCCAACTGGCAAAACGTTCTCTGTTCTGTAACAACTCCTATCAGGCCTGACAAACTCACTACACCTAACACACTGCTTTCATAGCATTTATCCAAAAAGGGTTATGTAAGGTGTCTAATAAAAGCTTATGTCATATTACTCCTGGGGGGGGATTCTGCGTGACTGCGTGCCCACAGGAAACAGCCCCCACGCAGAATTCCTGTGCTTCCCTGAGAAAATGGCAGGGAAGCCATGCGGGGGGAGGAAGAGACCATGGGTGGTTTTTCGGGGGGGGATTTGTCCCCCCGAGCAGAGGTGAGGCATGGGGGGGACACATGGGGTTACCTGCCACTGCCTCCGGCCCCCACCACCACCACCACCACCATTTCTGCACGCACAGAGCTGCCCAGCTAAAGGAGGCTGCATCTGGGCTCTGCTGATTTTGCAGCTGAACGTTGACTCCTTGTTCCTAGTACCAGTCGGGCTCCCCTTTTGTGTGCTGGAAATGTTTCTGTTTTCTGTGCAACAGTGAGTGCCCACAGCGGGACCAGGTAAGGGGGCGGGGAAATGAGGGGACCGGGGGTGAGGGGTAGAATAGGGCAGGGGGAGGGGAATGTGGGAGTGAGGGGAGGGGCATGGAGAAGGATAGGGGAATCACAGGGGGAAGCAGGAGCCCAGCATGTGGTGTCCCCTCAGCAGCATCTGGGGCTCCTCCGTTAAACAGGCCCATCAAACCCTCACCTGACAAGCCCTACCCACCTACACTTGGACCCCTCTGATGAGCCCCCCACACACACAGAGCCCCCCACTGAGCCCCATCTCCCCACATCCAGACCCCCCTGCTGAATCCCTCCCCCCACTGCCCTGGCAACGAGCCCCTGTACATCTAGATCTCCCACTGAGCCATCCGCACCCAGATTGCCCCACACAGAAACCTCTCAACCCACACTGGATCCCCCCCACACTTGGATCCTGCTGGGCTGAGCCTGCCCACTTACACCTGGTGCAGGGGGGCAGGCCCAGCCCTTGCACTGTGTCAGGGTCAGGTGCAGCCTCACTGCCGAGTCCCTGTACCAGGAGAGGTGGGGGCTTCAGGGTGATCTCCCACCTCATTGCAGCCAGTGGCCTTTGCTCCCCACTGCTATGCTGGAGCCACATTTATTTACTGACAATTAAAATTTGCAGAATTTTAAAATATTGCGCACATAATTTTTAAAATTTTGGTGCAGAATTCCCTCAGGAGTAGTCATATTGATCCTCATAATCTATACATACATCTCTCAACAATTATATTTAAGGAGTTGTGTATATGTACTGAAATGATATTTTATAGTCTGTGTCCTAGGCTGGGTTGACAAACAGGTTTCTCCAGAAAAAGGGCTGTATATTCACCTGTCTGCCTAGGTTAATATGTAGATTAAGCATTGTAAGCCAACACAATGGAATTGTATTGTCCCATTTTGTATAGGGAGTCAACACAAGTATGTGAAGACAACTTGGAGCCAGCACACCAGGAAGGAACCCCAGTGGTCATCCTGAGTCTTGTTACCGCAGCACGGTATGGGGAGGAGGTGACCAGCCCTCTGTGGAGAAAGAAATAGTTCGGGACTATTTAGAAAAGCTGGACGAGCACAAGTCCATGGGGCCGGATGCACTGCATCCGAGGGTGCTAAAGGAGTTGGCCGATGAGATTGCAGAGCCATTGGCCATTATCTTTGAAAAATCATGGCAATCAGGGGAGGTCCCGGATGACTGGAAAAAAGCTAATGTAGTGCCCATCTTTAAAAAAGGGAAGAAGGAAGATCCGGGGAACTACAGGCCAGTCAGTCTCACCTCAGTCCCTGGAAAAATCATGGAACAGGTCCTCAAGGAATCAATTCTGAACTACTTAAAGGAGGGGAAAATGATCAGGAACAGTCAGCGTGGATTCACCAAGGGCAAGTCATGCCTGACTAACCTAATTGCCTTCTATGATGAGATAACCGGCTCTGTGGATGAGGGGAAAGCAGAGGATGTGCTATTTCTTGACTTTAGCAAAGCTTTTGATACAGTCTCCCACAGTATTCTTGCCAGTAAGTTAAAGAAGTATGGGCTGGATGAATGGACAGTAGGGTGGATAGAAAACTGGCTAGATGGTCGGGCTCAACGGGTAGTGATCAATGGTTCCATGTCTAGTTGGCAGCTGGTATCAAGTGGAGTGCCCCAAGGGTCGGTGCTGGGGCCGGTTTTGTTCAATATCTTCATTAACGATCTGGAGGATGGTGTGGACTGCACCCTTAGCAAGTTTGCAGATGACACTAAACTGGGAGGAGTGGTTGATACGCTGGAGGGTAGGGATAGGATACAGAGGGACCTGGACAAATTAGAGGATTGGGCCAAAAGAAATCTGATGAGGTTCAACAAGGACAAGTGCAGAGTCCTGCACTTAGGACGGAAGAATCCCATGCACTGCTACAGACTAGGGACCGAATGGCTGGGCAGCAGTTCTGCAGAAAAGGACCTGGGGGTTACGGTGGACGAAAAGCTGAATATGAGTCAACAGTGTGCCCTTATTGCCAAGAAGGCTAATGGCATTTTAGGTTGTATAAGTAGGGGCATTTCCAGCAGGTCGAGGGACATGATTGTTCCCCTCTATTCGGCACTGGTGAGGCCTCATTTGGAGTACTGTGTCCAGTTTTGGGCCCCACACTACAAGAAGGATGTGGATAAATTGGAAAGAGTCCAGCGGAGGGCAACAAAAATGATTAGGGGACTGGAGCACATGACTTATGAGGAGAGGCTGAGGGAACTGGGATTGTTTAGCCTGCAGAAGAGAAGAATGAAGGGGGATTTGATAGCTGCTTTCAACTACCTGAAAGGGGGTTCCAAAGAGGATGGATCTAGACTGTTCTCATTGGTAGAAGATGACAGAACAAGGAGTAATGGTCTCAAGTTGCAGAGGGGGAGGTTTCGGTTGGATATTAGGAAAAACTTTTTCACTAGTAGCGTGGTGAAGCACTGGAATGGGTTACCTAGGGAGGTGGTGGAATCTCCTTCCTTAGAGGTTTTTAAGGTCAGGCTTGACAAAGCCCTGGCTGGGATGATTTAGTTGGGGTTGGTCCTGCTTTGAGCAGGGGGTTGGACTAGATGACCTCCTGAGGTCCCTTCCAACCCTGAGATTCTATGATTCTATGATACCCAGCACTGAGGGAGCAAAAAGGATAGTGCTTTTTGCATTCACAAAAGGTGGATCCCAGCCACGTTGCTTGGTGACACTGGGAAATTGCTTTAGGTGAGAAAATATTGTAGACGGGGATTTTAGCCTGTCAACGTTAAATTTAGACTCTAAAATGCATGTTGTATTTTTTGTTTGATATGTAATCACTTCCGTTTTCATTATCCTTACTCAGTATCTCTCAAATCTCTGCCTTTCACAATCACATTTATGATGGTCTCACTATCACTATTTCTCAGTGCTGTGATGTTATAAAAGGACCTGATCCTTCGTTGTACCAGTCAAGCTGAGTGGATAGTTTTCCCCTGGGGACAGCAAACCTGGTAATTTCTATGAGTGTCCAGTGACAGGGGCTGCTGGATACTGCAGTGTGATACTTTTGAGAGGTTCAGGGGCTGGGATAAATCTATTGCTACCTGCAAGACAAAGTAAGGGCTGGCAAAGCCCAGAGATCGTTTGAGTGGCTAACAGACTGGTGGTGTCAGGGAGCTGACATTCAGTGGAGCACAAACAAGTCTCTCTTGCGCAGTGGCAGGGGTGTAACCGGCTGTCTCACAGTCCTGGGCACCCCAAGAAGGCGTCACAGCAGCATATTACAGTACCATGTACATTTATGGAAGCATATACACATGACTAATAGTAAAGGCCTCAGGAATGGTTTCTGACATGTAAAAATATAACACATTTGGCATGGACTTGCGAAAGTAGCTTAGGCGACTGGAACATCAGAGGTAGCACCATTTTCTGCTGACCAGCCACAGGCAGCACTAGTATCATGTGTTTTTAGGTCATAGTTCTACAGTGAACTCATATGCCTGAAACTGAGCCTATAGCCCAGAATTTCTGAATCTCTGTCACCGCTGTTTTCAATTGTGGTAGCTCCAGCTTCTTGTTCTTCTTGGATCGTGGCTCTTCCCTTAGTCAGTGATGGTTACTGCTTGGCTGATATCAGGTCATCTGGCAGAAAGAGCAACATTCCCTGAGGCTTTCCCTTGCAGTTCATTGGATGATTTCGTTTCTAAAAAGTCCATCTGTCAAGGACCAGACGTCAGACCCAGCTGCTCGTTCATGAAGAGCGACGGTGAACTGCAACATAAAGTCACCAGACAGTTATTGCCATTGTCTGTCTCCAAGAGTCAAATCTCAAAGTGCCTTAGAAGTTCACTGTGCTTTGAGTTGAAATGGGCAGCCAGCTGGGTCAGTAATCTTTGATAAGAATCAACTGGACTGAAAGCTGTGAAAATACTTTATCCTGCTAGGCGGAGGTAGCAAAGTAAAATGGTGGGCCTTCCTGAGAACAAGGTCCTGTGGAAAGGTTTTAGACACATCCAAGGAAGGGACAGCCTGTGAGAGCAGCAATGCAGAAAACTCCAATATCTGTGTCAGCCTAAGATTGTGAATGGGTTCAAACAAGTAGTTTCCCCCCCATCCATAATCTAATCATAATCATGCACAGTGCCTACTAGCTTCTTGAATTGCATCTCAAAATCTCTTGAAGGTGCTATATAATATCTTTGAATATTCAGTCTGGTAGCTGATCTCAACAGTTCTCTGGTCTCCTCCTCAGTCAATATCTTCCCCGCTCCCCCCATTTTCTTTCCTCCCACCACTTCCTCTTTTCTTTCCTACATCTAATTTCCTTTTCCCCTCCTCTAAGCCTCCCTTTTTAATCTCTTCTCTTAAAGCTCTTAATAAACTTCTCATATCTCAACATCAAAAAAAGCTTTCCAACGTGAGCTTTCTATTTAACAGTTTAAAAAAAAAAAAAAAGAAAAAAAAAAAGGAGGCGCATCAGGCTCTATACATTTAAATACTACAAATAGTCAAAGAGCAGGAATGCCAGAATCGACCAGCTGTTACTAAGATATAAGACAGATTTCTGTCTCCACAGATTATATCCCATTTTAAACCTCAGTAATAATGTACCTCAGGACAAAAGTTTCAGAGTTTGTAACCTATCACTGGAGCTCTGCTTTCAAAAATATATTCGGTCCCCTGGAAATAGCTAAAAAGATACAAATTGTGTTTAGAGACCTAGCTAGCTAACAAAGCAAAAATCTAAAAGCATTTGTCAATGAAGAATGGTTCAATTTTCATCACAGGATAAGACTGTGAAGAGATGCTATGTATGTGGATGAACCTATAGTGCTATTTAAAAAAAATACAGATTTGACTTAACTTTGAATCATCTCGGAGATAGCCCAGGAAGCAGAACTGGATCACAGAAATATGCAAGAAATTAAACCATGGCTTAACCCAGGCAAGAGGATAATTGCACTGTCTCCAGCTAATATCACAGCCATTGAGCTGCAGTTAATATCTGATCTAGACAACGCCAAATGTTTAGGTTAATCAATGCCTAAATGCAGCCAGAAAACATGCAGTTGAAAATATATAAACAGCCAAGATTTATTTTCACTGTTAAGAAGGAAAAACAGGCTCTGCAAACTAGTACTTGGCAAATGGACCTGAATGTGTTTCCAAAACAGTGGGTGGCTATAAAGGATTTTTGTATTTATTTATAGTTATCTGCATTTGGCTTTGTGCAAGGGACTAGATTAGATGGCCTATGATTCCTCATGTATGCTTTCATCTTTTTCAGGCCATCACAGACCACATTTTACTTTATTTGATTATATATGTATAGAAGATCTAGCCTAGCATGACTACCCAACTGGGACAATATGCCCTCTGGCCGCCTGTTATGGCCATGGCTCTACATCTTTGCTGCAGACCTTCAGCAAAAGCAGTTTTACACTGCAAATGAGGACTGCAAAAATCTTCTGAGGCAAGCAGTTGACAAGCTACCAGCAAACAGATTATGCGATTGTTATTTGTGACAAAGCTTTAATTACGCTATGCTGGTGAATTTAACAGAGTATATTCTGTACTAGATCTTAGGCAAAGCTTCTACACCTGTAGCAAATGCCATCGGTGGAAGAATCTGGTAACATAACAACTTCAGTGCAGCAATCAAACCAGCCTCCGTAATGAATGATGTTCTGCTGAAGTCATTGTCTGTTATAACCACAGAATCCTGTCGCAACCATTAATTGTGGCAAGTTATTGGAAACCTCATTTATGTGACAAGCTGCTGGAAGTAAAACATTTCAGACAATATGCAATGAATAACACATCATCCCCATCACCACAGCTAATTCTTTAAAATGGTTACACATGAACAGAAATTACTTCAATGATCTATTTAATTTTTCATAGTGGCAAATAAAGAACCTGAGACTTTATCGGACACTTTATATTATCCTGCATTTCACATGCCCTTTGTACTTCACACTTTTCTTTACTTGTAAAACCATTTCCTGTTGAAGGGACATACACAACTAGTTGTGTATAATTTTCCTTTCCATTGTTTGTAACACTGCCACAAACTGTAGAAGAACACTGATTTCTCATTCTTTCCTTCTATGAACCCAATGCTATGATGGAAAATGAAGAAAATATGTCAAGCAAACTTCTTTTTTTAACTCTCATAGAACTGCAGCTGGGTGTGTGACATTTTACTCCAGTGATGCCAAGTCACTAAATTCTCTCACAGGGCTCCCTCTCTCCCACCCCAAGCAGTGAAAGCAGGCATAGCACCAACTCCACTGATCAGTTGTTTGGCAGCTGGGGGAGGGCAGAGAGCAGTGGGCAGGCAGGAGCCTCGGGAAGGGGGCAGAGCAGGGGTGGGAACAGCATGAGCGAGGGCAGGGCCTCAGGGTGGAGCAGGGATGGAAAAATAAAAATTAGCACCCATGGAAGCAGGAGTTTACTTCCTGAACACCTCAAAAATGTGAGACAGGTCTTGGGGAGAGTCAAAGACAACTTGGGTGTAACCAAAGTGTGACATTCCCTAGGGTATAATCTGGACTGTTGAACAGCTGTGTCCCCCACAGTTCTCCAACCTATGGTGCCACTTTCACCGCTTTATTGTGAGAACAGCCACTCCTGGCCAGTTAAAACACAGCCTCCAGCATGTAACTTGCTCTCAGTTACACAGTACTGAGTGCTACTAGCTAGCCACCTATGAATTAAACTGCAGAGCAACACCAGCAAGCTCTCTAGTTCCAGACTTTCCCACAGAAATGTGCATCTTGTACTATCCAACATACTGCTGAACAATGCAAGCTCATATAAAGTCCATCATTTCATCAATGGAAAATATGTTCCAGCTTTGTTATCCCAAATGGAGTTTCCCCACATACTTTAATCCAAACACACTGGTTAGATAAAACAGTGAAACAAATTTGTTAACTACAGAAAGAAAAGGATTTTAAGTGGCTATTGGCAATGAGGCATAAAGATCAGGGTTAGTTACAAAAGAAATAAAAATATAAAACTCGAGCTAATTGCTTCACAACAAACTAAATGAACTTAAAAGCAAAAGATTTTTCTCACCATAAGCTTACAGCAGATTGTACTGGCTGAAGAGCCTCCCCAAATTCAGTTCTTTAGGAGATGTTGATGTCATGAGCAGAGATGAAGAAGGAGAGAGGACAAGCGTTTTTCTCCCCTCTTTATAATTCAATTTCTTGTGCTAGAAACATCTTTGCTGAGTCATGGTGACAAAATAATCTCTTGTGGACATGAGGTTTGAACCGTCCTTGTGATGAACTGTAAATTTCTTGTTCACTCCTTCCCCCTGCCTGAGAATGGCCGCTTAACTAAGTGATAGCCCACTTATCTTTGTTGACACCTGTCAGGGCGTGCCAGTATCTTTGTCTCTGAAGACCTGGTTTGGGCCCACCTTTCTAACTTTGGAACATGTTACTGCAATGTTACACAATAGAATCTTATAACTTTATATACAATGTTGCCACATATATTTTATTGGACAATAATGTTCAGCAGATTATGAGTTTTCAAATGATCCCTCATAAGGCATATTGTGTACAAAATGTATAATAGTCTTGTAAAAAGGGTGAACATGGACTACAGACAGTCACATAAGGGTAAATGAAGGACTCTGCAGGGTGGGGGTGAGACAGGCGGGAAGGTGCCTGGAGGGACACAGGAGTGAAACGGTGCAGGTGGAGTTGCTATGGGAAGGTTGTTCAAGGTAGTGGTTAACAGGAATAGAAGCTTTTGGGAGGTGGGGGAGAGTTAGGAAACATCCCCCATTCTTCCCTTGTTTTCCATTCGCTTCCCCTATTCAGTCAGACATTTTCTGCCCTGTATCAGCACCTAATCCCCACCTCTTCCCATTTTCACTATGTGGTTGCAACCAGATGCATTGAAATGCTGCTTTATAATGTAAAATAACTAGATGGCCAAGTCATCTCTTCGCCTTTCCCCTCTCCCCTCCCCACCTGCCCCCGCCCCACTCATCTAAAAATCAGTCTCCTCCAGTCCATCCAAAACACAGCTACTAAAATGACTTTCCTGGCCTGCCAAACAAGTAAAATCATTCTGTCTTCAAATCCCTCCATTGGTAGTTAAGCTGCATTGGTGTGCTAAGAAGCCAGAAGGTGTAAGAGAGCACAATCTGGTCCTATGTTAATGACTTCTTTGGGGTCTCTCAGTGCATTTTGTCATGTTCCCTTTTAGCTCCTATGGGCAAGGTTTATTATATTTATGCCTTGCACAGTGCCAAGCACATTGTCTGTGCTTACCACAACAACAGGCTGTTTGCCTGAATACTGGCTGCCCCAGCGAGTGAGATATTGTTATTGTCAGTCATGATGATTGTGGGGAACAAATGGCAATTTGTGTAAATTTCAGTTTTACCACAGAGTTACAAACTTCAGAAATTTATGGGAACTGTGATTAGCACAAAGTTACTCCAAGTTTACAGCAATTAGAAGAAAAAAATTAATTTTTATGAGGTAAAACTAGAAGCATGTAGAGATCCTCAGGAGGTATCTTGAGGAGGTCGAATTACTAATGCCATTCAGAAGAGAAACATCAAAACTTTTTTTAGTAAATTATTAAAATATGATAGATTTTTAAAAATATGTAATAGCTGAAAATATGTTGCCACTCACAGTGCTTGATCTCAGACTTCCTGTTGTCATAGAATGAAATACGAACGTCAATGCTTATAAAACAAAGAAACTCCGTAACACAATGGGTCAAATTCATCCCCAGTGTAACACCACATAACTGAAATTGATGAAATTTAACCAGAGTATTTAGGTGTAGAAATTACAGACACCTCTAACATTCTAAAACAATATATCTGAAAGTCACCTTCTCCTTCACTTATCATCCAAGTTCTACATTCATGTTCTGTATTTCTTTTAACAGATAATGATGTCATGCCTAAGACCATGCAGATAGTAATATCTGTTTGCATCTCTTTTCTTACCTACAGATTAAGTCTAAAAGCACTAGTTCTGATGCAACTTACTTCAAAATTATATTTCTACTTGCTGTGTCCCTTTCTTGTATTATAATACAATATTGATGATCAGGATGAAAAGTGTGTTTAGTATTCTTGCTAGCTAGAACATATCTGCATAATTTAACATGGTATACCTGGATTCCAGACTACCTTTTACTTGAAAACCAACTGTCATTGACGTGATTTATTTTGGACCTACAGGAGATATTTATGGTATTAACCTTTTAGTTTATTCTGTTACTTGTGATATCAGATGATGCACCAACCACTTACCACTGCTCAGCTACTACATCAAAGGAATTTGTTAATATGTTAGGTGTTAGAACTACAAAAGATTCTTCTCCTAACTCAGAAGCCTCATTTCCCAATCAATCCAGTTGGACAAAGCCTCACTCTATCTTCCCCTATCAAGCTCACAAACAACCCCACCCACAAAACCTTGTGCTTTAATTCCTGGATTTTTGTAGATGGGGTGGATCTTCACAATCTGAATTTACAACAGCTAAACCCTACACAGAATTCCCTCAGGCAAGGTCCTTTCTTTTAAGATAGGATCAGGACAAGGCGTAATTACCAACCCCATTAGAACGTGGCTATACTTCCAATCCCTCCCTATAACCACAGACCAGAGTACTGTTTTGGAGATCCCACCCAGAATCCTCCCTTGATATCCCACTCACATCAGGTTTGTGGCTGTCTCCTCCCGTGGAGATGTGGATGGGATCTGTGATTTGCAGAAAGTCCAGCAATATCAGATAGATTCTAACTATGATTTGGGGACAACCCAAGTCTACCAGGCTAGACATCATTTTGCAGCAATGTAGAGACACCATGTAACCCCAGAAGTCCTGTCCATTGCACCCACCATAGGGCCTCTAATGAATGTATAACCTGAATAATTATCCATTCTGTGTGTCCAAATCTTCCTCAAGTTGCAGGATGGTACTTTGTTAGTCTACCTCAAAGAGATATAGATGGAAAGTTCTGACAGAGCATCCCCCCTACTAGCCACACACAGTGATGCTCTTCATAAGAGGAATTTTCAAGTTCTCCTCCTCAATTATATTAAAGGTCTCCTGGAGATGATGTTTCTTCACCAGCAGCCAGACTAATGTTCAGGCCCACCTTTCCTATTCCTCCAGGACTATGGAACAGAATACGGCAATTTCGTCAGTTACTTGGACTGCTGTATAGCCTCTATTGAGGTGCTTGTTCTTGTAGGAAAAGTCTCCTCAAAGATCCCTATTCCAGTCTAGGATGCCTTATTTCTCCCCAGAGGTCAAAATTCTGGGCCAAATCTTAGTTCACACCCAGACAAGCTATCTGAGCTATTTGTTTCAAGCACAAAGCAAATCCCCGTAGGCTACTATGGCAATCCTCTCAGAGGGAGCCAAATATACCTCAAAATTATATAATCAGATTGGCTCTAACTTCCAAACTGGCCAGTAGGTTTAGACCTATGAGTGGCCCAGAAATAGCAAGCTGTTGTCTGAGCTGCTCCAGGAACTGTTCAGGGGCCTCTTGTTGCTCTCTCATAAATTGTTGCTATTGTTCTTGCTTAGCCAACTGTCTTACTGCTGCTGTTCTTGGTTCCTCCTGTTGAACCAGGTATTTTAGAACCTTCTCCATGTTTCCTTTTACTTAACAAGGGTTTGAGCTAAATTGTGCTGACTGTGCCTGTTGGGGCAGACCAGACCAAACCAAACAAAGGTTCACACCTGTGGAGTTCTTTTCCAAAACAAACAAAACACTTCCCCTATCAGGGCTTTCTTGCCCTCACTCTTTGTGAAGGTAGCCCAGCCTCTCCCCAGATAGGTCAGCCTCAAAGACTTTTCAAATAAAAGCTCAGCATATGCAAAATGAAAAACAAACAAACAAGAATGGGTTACTTACTCCTTTTTCTGGAAGAGGCTCCTTAGCTCTTCTGGCTTCCTCTGCATCCCCTCCCGTTCTGAAAGACCCAACCCCTTTCCCAGAAGGCCTTGCCAGTGCCCTGGACTGTAGTCCTAACTGTCCTGGTGACTAAAATGCCCAACCTTCCTTTCTTGGTTCAGAGAGAGAGAAAGAGGCTGACTGGAAGCACATAGCGCATTTGACCCCTGGCAGTTCAGAAAAATTGAAAAATATTTTTGGTTCAATATGAAACAAATCCAAAAGCTGTGAAAAGATTTCATCAAAATGTTTGACTCAAAATGTCATCATTTTTATGGAGCTAGATTCACAAAACAGCCAGAGGATGAGGTAGTTAGCAGGTAGTTACCTGGGCAGTTTCTAAATCACAGTCATTCATAATGACAATGAATATACATTGGACCAATGAACTAGAGTCAGAGCAATTCTACAGCATGGTGGGTTAGGCAGTTGCCTGGAGTGTGGGAGATCTATGTTCAAATCCTTGGTCTGATGAATATTTATTTATACATACAAAGTGGAACAGCTTTAGCAGGAGAGATTGAAAGTCACCCACCTGGGACTATCCCATGGTGCAATGACTGGGCCACTCTCTAGCCCAGTAGGAGAATCAAGTTCAAATCCTTTCTTTACATCAGGCAGAGGAGGGAATTTAACATCACACTCCCTGTCAGTACCCAGCCCAAGCCAGGGAAGCTAATGATCTAACCAGTGAACCAAATTCAGTGATGAATCCTGGTCACGTGCCATCTGTGGCCAATTGCACATACACTAAGAAGACTGGGTTAAAAATTATAAGGAGGTCTCCTCCTCTGATCATTTTCTGAATAGTAGCGAAGTCCTGGAAAAGAAAAACAAAAGCAGGGAAGACAAAAGTATTTGACAAATTTGTGAGTAGTTCTGGGTCAACTAAAATTGCATTTTTCCATGAATAAACTATTTGTCAAAAAAAGTTTCACTCAGCTCTACTTTTCATAATCTCAAGTTAATTTTATTAACATAGTTAAGGATTTTTAATATATTTTACTTTTAACCTGTGTCCCTTTAAATTACAAAACATTAGAGTCAACACAAAAGAAAATCTTTGATCTATGAAGTAAAAAAAAATCAATTTTAAAAGTTGACACTAGTGAGTGACTAACTACAAGCCTTAATGGCCTACAACAGCTATACCAAATTTAGCAGCTGCAAGGCTGCATTATTGACTATAATTCTTTCATCTTATAATGGTAGCATTGAATATAGGAAATCAGTAGAACATATTATGCTATCTATCTCAGGTTTCTCATGACAAGCCTACAGACAATATCTGTAAAATACAGTACCTTTTATAGTCCAAGTTAAATTGTCATTAATAGCTCATGGAACTAATGAGGAGACTTAGAGTCCATGTTTCCCTCACGTGTAAAAAATACCTGTAAATAGTTGTTTTGGTATTGTAGGCAATGGAGAATTCTGTTCTCTTTACAGGAGAGACCAATTACTAGCTGAGCCCAGTAGTGTACATTATTTTCCAGTTTAGAATAATTATCCTCAAAATGTAGAAGAAGACCAAAAACTTGCATGTAGTCCATTATGTCATATGGCACAAAAAGGCATAGAACTATCAGTAAATTAGAGGTTTGGCTATGGATTGGGTGTTATGAAAAACTTACCAAACAGTTCATCTACAGGTGATGGATGGATGGACTAATAAAATCTGATAGCTGATGACGATGCAGAAGATGAACAATTTGAAAACAGATACATAATAAAAGTACCTGAATCTGTGACTCCAATCACCACTTATCCTGGAAAAGATACATTAATAAAGAAGTTTCTACTTTTCCCACATTTTCACTTTATTAACGTTGATCAAGAAATAGTGCCTGTTTTAAGACCACTTATGGGTTTCTTATACTCTGTAATTGATAATTATGCTAGTTTTATTATACTGTATTTTTGGCAAAGTTTGTTTATGTACCTTATTGTATCTACCTATTACTTATACTCCTGACCAACTTGAAAGAATAAAGGAAAATATTACATTTGTACGTCTGTTCATAACCATTCTAAAGGCTGGTCTTTATACCCCTCACTATTCTGTATTCAAATGCAACTCATTTATGCCAATTTCAGATTTCTTTATCACTGCTAATGTCAGGTAGTTCATAATAAAAAATCATATTTGTTTTATCTGCTAAATGCGTGAGTGATTCATTCTCAGCTGAGCTGGAAGTGGAGTCATTAGTGGAATCTAGGATTGTATTTTATGTATTTATTTGGTTTTAAGCACTGGCTGAAAGCAATCTTATTCTAATATTGGCCTCTCAGACCATTGCTAAGGATTGTTTTGGCACAATGTGAGACCATTGGTATGATGTTATATGGAAATGTATTAGAAATATCTGCAGATCTCTCTCCTATTAGGCAACTTGGTGGACTTCTTAGTGAGGCTGGTTTGCACATTTTTTGTCCTGGTGAGAACAGGAGCCATGGGTTATGCGTGTATTGATTTTCATGATGTATTTACCTTACGTGGAAACACTAATAAAGAAAATTTAAAACTTTCAGGTGACAAATAGATCTCTTCAAAAAACAATTTCAGAACTTTCTTCTTTCAGTGTCTTCATCCTCTCCTCTTTCTAATTTCATTTGCCAGTTCTGCTTTTAACATTTCTTTTCTGAACTGGAGGCATAAGGCCAGTCTGCAGGACTCTCTGAACTGAAATGGTTTAAAACTGGACTCAGTCCAGCACTAACCTGCTTAGGACTTTATCTTTTCTTTCAAGCTACATATTGCTTCCAGGACCCTTGTCTGTCAGACTTCTAATTGACTTTTATATTTAAACAAGCAGGGCCTGATTATCCAGTACCTTGTATTTTTGTAGACATTTATACACATGCCGAGTGTAAAATGCTACTAGCTCAGAATGGAACTTGCACACAAAAAGGAGTGTAACAATGAAAAACCAGCCTATAATGTTTTCTTTTAACTTAGGACTTTTGCAACAATTTAGTGCAGGACCCATGAAGCAATTTCATTTTGAGCCACTGAAAGCACCCCCAAAATGAGTCTCTTTTATAAAACTGAAATGGTCATTCTAAAACGTATCTAAATACTCAAATAGTTATAAACTCTCTCAGTGTATGTTTATAGAGTTATCATAAAGGCTGCAAAAACAGCCCATTCAGGGTACACAGCACACGTATTCATGTAATATCAAGGTACATATTATAAACAGGTACAAATACAGAATTACATACATGTTACCACATCAACATACAACATTACCCAAGTAATATGGTTCAAACAGATACAGTGGCTGTAACGATATGTAAAGGTATGTGTAAATATAAAGACACGCAAATACCTCATAATGAACATGCAGAGTGGATCATTTCAAACCCAGGTAACAAGAACTGCATTAACCCCACAGAGATTAAGAAAAAGGGACCTTACAGAGATAAGCAGAACCAAGTGGAGGGGGTCCCATTGCCCCTTGTCAAGGAAGTGGACCAGCCATCCAGCCCATAAAAAGTTTCCTTACTGGAAATGAGGAAAGCAAGCTACATGGCCAATGGCCATCTCTGAAGGAAGGAGATGCAAAGCAGGAGAGTGAACTGCTTGGTCACATGTGAAGAAGAGACAGGTTGCTAAGGAAGGACAGCAGGTCCACATGGTCTCTGCCCGCAGAAGTCCACAGCTAAGGGATAAGGGGATAGAATCATAGAATAGAATCTACTTTGAGACCTTTGAGGCCATGCTGACACCTCCTCACTACCCTCCTTAACCAAACTTTTCTGAGCCTCATAATGGTTTTGGTTATAGAGGTAAATTAATTTTTGCATAGGGAAGGACTTGTGTCAATCAAACAAGCTTTTCCATGCCTATGTGGTCATTCCACTGTGATTCTTGTGCTAGTCTGAGGTCCCCTCCCTGGTTTCCCTTTCATAACATCCAGCAATCTCTTAACAAAGAGTAACTGGAGCTGCCTTATTAGTTTCTTATAATCCTGGTGAAAGGTGACAGCAAACCAGATGCTCCAGATTCAAGTTCTATAGAAATCTCTATTACAGGGTGGCCAAACCATGGCTCGTGAGCTGCATGCGGCTCTTTTACAATTGAAGTGTGGCTCGCAGAGCCTCTCATGCCACCCTGCCATTCTCCACCTACCAGACTGGGGTAGAGGGAGCTCAGAGCTTCTTCCCTGTGGCAGGGCTAGGGGCTTCTGCCCAGCACGGAAGGAGTTCTCAGAGCTTCAGCCCTGCAGGAGGTGCCTGCCAGGGCTCAAGGCTTCAGCAGGAGCATGGCTGAAGACCCGAACCCTGGCAGGTGGCTCCAGCAAGGCTGAAGCCCTGAGTCCCAGCAGGCGTGGCCAACTCTCACACTTCAGAAGATTATCATATGCATCTCAGACGGTCAGTAAGTTTGGTCACCCCTGCTCTATTATAATAATAATGATGATTAACTATTAATATCAGTGCAATGGGGTTCCATACTTTAATCCTTGATCCACATTGGGTGAAAAGTAAACTTACGCATCTAGCAAAGTCTTCTTCCTTCTCTCCCTTCTCCCATTTCTTGTCCTAGACCTTATAAGTAGAGTTCCACAGTTCAGAGATCCATGCAAGAGGAGGCAGGGTGTGAAAGGCTTAGCATGGAGCCACTGGACACATGCATTATTTCCTCCACTTCCCCCCAGCCTTTCTGTGTGTAGTCTGCACTAGGGGCATTCTGGAATCAGCTTCACTCAGATGAGTCCTTGACAGCACCGCTCCTGTTTGCTCACACCGACCTCAAAGGGACTGCTTGTACAAGTAAGCAAGGCAAGCTGGATTTGGCCTTTAACATCCTGCCATATACTGTGTGCATTTCCCTGAAATATTCTGGAGTATTATGTGACTGACATGTCTTTGAGACCTGAATGAACACAAGGGGCTAGGTTCTGCTGTCTGTTACACCATTATAAATCTGAAGTATTCACTGACTTCTAATAACTCTGGATGTACATTGGTGTTACTGAGGTCAGAACATAGCTCAAGCTGTATTATCTTAATAGTCTATTCCAGAAAACAAACTTTTAAAATAAGCACATAGATAATTACAAGGTCTTTGAGTCCATGTGAATCGTTATGGCTTTTTAAAAGAAATCACAAAGACTTCCGCTGCAGAAAATTTGTACTTAAATAATGAATGATATTGTGACAGCAATTCACAAAAGTACAAAACTCCAAGGAGCTAATGCTTCTTCTTTAACTCAAATGGATGATGTGCCTTTTTTCCTTAAACATGTGAATTTACTGTGGGGTGCCAGTCAGCCTTAACATTCAGTTTCCTCACTTTTGTCAGTTTGTGTCTCAACTTTTATCCTATTTCAATATATATTTTTCTGCATTTAGTGTATCAAAGCGCTTAGCTAGGTTTGATAAGTCGTAAAGATGTATGTTACAGGGAAAGTGTAGGCTCAGCAGGAATCGGTAAAGACCATGTCATTTTAAGATATCTTCTTCATTTCTGTAGCCAGGCCTAGCTGGTAATTTGTTACATCCCCTGCTGGTAAAATACATCTTATAAACTTGCATGCTTCTGGGGTGAATGAAAGCTTAATTGGCTCCCAGTATGACAGCTAAAGGAGGAACAAGATGAAGGCTTTGTCTCCTATGATGAAAGAGGAACACCTTACCTCGGCATGCAAGACAAAGATGTACAGATGAACCGAAAATGGGAGTGGGAGAAACAAGACGTCCTCCATGGTGTGATAACAGTTGTTCCCGAAACTATCCCACAAAGAAATGTCATCTGGTGTCACTCCACCTATGACCTGCATCAGAGGAAATAGGAAGAATGTTCAAGTGCAATAATTTCCTTAACTCTCCAGCAAAATGAAGAAAACAGAAACAGGAGAAAAGGAAAATACAATTAAAGTATAAATTGGGTAGCTGAAGCATAAAAAGGATTCATATGAGGGATTCATTTTAGATTACAAAATTCACCTTTTCTAAGTAACTAACTGATGAGGAAGTCCCTCCCTTGTGGTTTATGCCTATGAATAAGTATATGCTGAAGAAGAGCTCTGTGAAGACATGCCAACTCTCGTGAATTGATGGCAAGAGACGCGATTACTGGGTAAAATTAAGCCTCGCTAATGATCTCGCAATAGAACTCTCAAATGTCAGGATTTTTTTTTCAGCTGCAGCTGAAAAAAACCCAAACCCTGACATTTGAGAGGTCTAAAAGTAAGGCTTAAATTTACATGGAAATCCTGTCAGCCTCAATACATGGAACATCCCTCATGTTAAAACCCCATTTACCTCTGTACTAAATAAACCTGATATCTAACTTTTATTACTATTACATGAAACTACATGAAATGAACATTATTGCGGTTGCAAAGTCAAGCACTTTAAAGTTAGGAAATGCCATATTTATGGTTGCCTTTCCAACCTTAATTCTGCCCCCTCTTGCGCATCTGTCCTGTGCATTAAATGACACAGGTGTCCTGTGGGGAAAAAGTACATGATCACATTACTAAAGACTGTATTATAATGTATATGGATAGAACTAAGGTTACAAAGGCAACTATTGATCTGGCATTTTCTAACTTCTAAGTGCTTGACTTCGCAACCTAAATAAAAAAAAATTCATTGCAGGGTTTTATATTAATGGAATTCCCCTTTTTTTAAAACGAAAAGGGTAAAAATACGTTATTTTATGCACAACTAAAACAAACCATCCCTACATCAACAGCACTTGAACACTAAACCTTCAACACTGCAGCACAGACTCTATCATTTGAGCCATAGGACTGGCTATATTAGGGACAGCAGGAGAAGGCTGTTATTCCAGAAGGAGGGGAGATGGTGGGGAGGGGGACAGAATAGGCCACTAGGGTCATGTGCTGGGTCTGGGTGGTGGTCATGAGGAGCCTGGTTTGTCTCCCTCCTCCCCACCCCCTGAGAGGGTGTCTCCTGTCCCATGTGATGCTCCTCCCACCCCACCCTCTGAGTTATCTATTGTCTATTTTATAACAACAGGTCCCAAACTATACACAGTATTCTGAATGTGGCCTTATCCCCTATATACTTTTTTCTTTCTTACAACATCACATTGCAAGATCACATTTACTTCGGCATCCATTATCATTTCAAACCCTTCTCAGCATGACAGTTATCAATAACAACAATCTTAGATTGTATACGTCCTTTCTCTAAATTAAATCATATCCTATATAGATATTTTTCTAATCTCTCTAAATCATTTGGGAATTTCTTCTCTCCTCCACTGTTTATTTATTCCCTCTAATGAGGAATTACATGCAAATTTGATAGATGTTTAATATTCAGGTCATTTATGAAGTTGTGAAACAGTACTGGTCCCAATATTGAAGCCATGGAGTTTTGATATCTCTATACAATCTGGATTATCATTCTGTTTATGGTCTAACAGCCAATTTTGTACCCACCTAACAGTATTTTTATTCTAATAACATTATCGAAAAGTTTAAGTGCTGGTTTACACACAGTTTTTGTACCAACAGTACAATAGAATAGCCCTTAGATTTGGTCATATGGTCACATGCCACAGTTATAGGCAGGATACTAAATCAGAAAGATTATTGTTATGACTTTATGTGGTAATTTCTAAATCCCCAATTCAGGAAGGCATCTGTATTCAGGAAAGCACTTAAATATGTGCTTAACTTTTAGTCCTACTGAAGCCAATAAAGGTAAGCACATACTTACTTAACTGATCACTTACAGATCACTGCTGCTCCTACAACACTAAGCTTCGACTAACTGGTCACTAATTTCTTTGTTCCCCCTTTTTATTTTTCTTTCATGTTCATAAAAAGGCTTTAAATGTATTGATTACCATTATTGCAGGCATCCCACTTTTAATTAGCAAACTATTCTTACCACTCTACTTAAGGCTGTGTCAGCACGTCTATTATAAAGCTTGTTTTTTCAAAGGTTTTTATTTGCCATAAAAATTGACCTGGCTTGAATATTTTATTTACTTATAGATCTCAGCTCACAGGTAAGTTTGATTTACTTACTTTAAAAAAAGCTTCAAACATATAAAAATTGTAGGAATACAGAGGAGTGAGAGATTTATATTTTATTTAAAGTATTTCTCAACTTCAAAGTTTAAATTCTATACAAATTAAAGGCTAAAGGTGCTAAGTACCCTCATCTCATGTTGAAGTAAAAGGGAGCAAAGGACATTTAACACCATCCAAGTGCCACTCAATACCTCAGGCTTTAAAGTTGTAAGTGTAATGAACTCCTGCATTGGTCATCAGCAGGGTCTGAACCTGGGATCAGTATTACTGCAACACCAACCTCTACTACTTGAGCCAAAACAGTGATTCTGTTAGCTCAGTAGGTCTCCCTCCTACTGTGGTACATGTACCGCTGGGACTACACAGAGGTCTTCCAGGGGGTATATCAACTCATCTAGATATTTGCCTAGTTTTTCAACAGGCTACATAAAAAGCATTAGTGAAGTCACTACAAACTAAAATTTCATGTGGACAATAACTTGTTTATAGTGCTGTATATAGTATGCATTGAAGTGTAAGTACAATATTTATATTCCAGTTGATTTATTTTATAATTATATGGTAAAAAATGAGAAATTAAGCAATTTTTCAGTAATAGTGTGGTGTGACACTTTTTTGTATTTTTATGACTGATTTTGTAAGCACGTAGTTTTTAAGTGAGGTGAAATTTGGGGGTAGGCAAAACAAATCAGACTCCTGAAAGAGGGGCAGTAGTCTGGAAAGGTTGAGAGCCACTGCATTAGCTGATAGCAGTAGTAGACTGCTATTCTCTATTTGGACTAGCCACTAGAGGGAAACAACACACACCCTCTAAGTCTTCACTCGATAAAATACAACTGTGTTCTTAACTGAAGTGAGCTAACCCAATATAAAATCCTAGGGAAGACAAGTCTGTTTCCACATGAATTAGCAGGCTGAACTAAAAGCAGACTGCTCTTTAATTTGACCTGCTAACACTTGTGAAAACTACAAAATATCTTCACCAGGATTTTACCTAAAGTAAGCTAACTTGAGTTAAGCACACACTATTTTATTCCACTGAAGAGAAGGCCATGATGTAACTGAGTTACATAAACACTTGAGATCTGAATCCGTAAACAAACGAGCCCAGTCCAGTACCCATTAAAGTAAATGGCAAAACACCCACTGATTTCAATGAATCTGGCTCATGTGTCCTGTTTTTTTCCTACAGAACCCCACACAAATTATTGGAAGCCCAGCTGTGAAACATTCAAACTCAGGAATCTACAGCAAGAGCCCCACAGCCTCTCTTAACTGTCACACTGGAGTATAGGATAAGAGGTAATCCCCAGATACTTAAGTCCCAAAACAATACAGAGTTTTCAACACCAACATCTTTAATTTCACTTGGAAGGTGGACTTCAAAGTACAATGCACTGTGGTTATCTATCCTTGAATCACAAAGTCACTGATCTGTACAATGTCTGCATGAGAGAGAAATGGCTGCAGCCTTACAGTCAGCCGCAGAGAATGAAAGGTACACGCCCCTATGTTTACCTACTAATTCAGGACAAAAATGGATCCAGTAACACTCAGGAGACAAACCATTTTGATAAAAGCTGGGCACATACCCTCAACCAATTATGTAAATACCTCCCCAGCCCACTCTTCTAAACAAGTTAAATCAGTTCATTTTCATCCAGGTTAATTCATCCCATCCTCTATTCTTGTCAGACAGTGGGAAAATAATAAATATGTAGTGTGTGCAGTCACTAAAAATGAGATGTAGAACTGAGTAACATCAGCATGTTAAGCAACCAGCAGGCTAAGTCACCCAAAATCCACCTGTAAGAACATATTAGAAAAGAATTGAAATGGTAATCAGGGCCATTCCTTATAGATAGTTAGCAAAGCCATGTTAAATGATTAGAGTTCTTGAAATGTAAGCCTGTATTTTCAGAGACTAACAAATTTATTTCAGCATAAGCTTTCGTGAACTACAGTCCGCTTCATCAGATGCATAGAATGGAACATATAGTAAGAAGATATTTATATATTCAGCGAAACATGAAAAGGTGGAAGTAGACGCCAACGAGAAGCTGCTGAACTTGAATTAATATGCAAACTAGATACCATTAACTTAGGTTTGAAGCCATTTTTATGGCTGACCTGGAACAACGCTTCCTCAGCTCTCGTCCACTCACGTCCCTTCTCTATCTACGCTACATTGATGACATCTTCATCATCTGGACCCATGGGAAAGAAACTCTGGAAGAATTCCACCACGATTTCAACAGCTTCCACCCCACCATCAACCTCAGCCTGGACCAGTCTACATGGGAAGACCACTTCCTAGGCACCACGGTGCAAATAAGCAATGGTCACATTACCACCACCCTATACCGAAAACCCACCGACCGCCATGCCTACCTACATGCCTCCAGCTTCCATCCCGGACACACCACATGATCCATTGTCTACAGCCAAGCACTGAGGTACAACCGTATTTGCTCCAACCCCTCTGACAGAGACCAACACCTACAAGATCTTCACCAAGCATTCTCAAAACTACGATACCCCCATGAGGAAATAAGAAAACAGATCAACAGGGCCAGACGTGTACCCAGAAGCCTCCTGCTGCAAGACAAACCGAAGAAAGAAACCAACAGAACTCTGGCCATCACTTACAGTTCTCAGCTAAAACCTCTCCAATGCATCATCAGTGATCTACAACCCATCCTGAACAACGATCCCTCACTTTCACAGGCCTTGGGAGGCAGGCCAGTCCTCGCCCACAGACAACCTGCCAACCTGAAGCATATTCTCACCAGCAACTACACACTGCACCATAATAACTCTAACTCAGGAACCAATCCATGCAACAAACCTCGATGCCAACTCTGCCCACATATCTACACCAGGAACACCATCACAGGACCTAACCAGATCAGCCACACCATCACCAGTTCATTCACCTGCACATCCACCAATGTAATATATGCCATAATGTGCCAGCAATGCCCTTCTGCTATGTGCATCGGTCAAACTGGACAGTCCTTACACAAAAGGATAAATGGACACAAATCAGATATAAGGAATGGCAATATACAAAAGCCTGTAGGAGAACACTTCAATCTCCCTGGACACACAATAGCAGACTTAAAGGTAGCCATCCTGCAGCAAAAAAACTTCAGGACCAGACTCCAAAGAGAAACTGTGGAGCTTCAGTTCATTTGCAAATTTGACACCATCAGCTCAGGACTAAACAAAGACTATGAATGGCTAGCCAACTACAAAAGCAGTTTCTCCTCCCTTGGTGTTCACACCTCAACTGCTAGAAGAGGGCCTCACCCTCCCTGATTAAGCTAACCTCGTTATCTCTAGCCTGACTCTTCCCTGCACATTTATATCTGCCCCTGGACATTTCCACTGCTTGCATCCGAAGAAGTGGGTATTCACCCACGAAAGCTTATGCTTCAATACCTCTGTTAGTCTATAAGGTGCCACAGGACCCTTTGTCGCTTCTACAGATCCAGACTAACATGGCTACCCCTCTGATACTTAGGTTTGAAGAGAGACTAGGAGTGGCTCGGTCATTGCGTTAATTGAATCTATTTCCCTTATTTCCCTTGGTTAAGTATCCCCACACCTTTGTGTCAACTGTCCTTCATGGGCCATCTTGATTATCACTTCAAAAGTTTTTTCCCTGCTGATAATAGTCCCTCTTAATTAATTAGCCTCTTACAGTTGGTATGGGTACTTCCACCTTTTCAGGTTTCTCTGAATGTATAAATATCTTCTTACTATATGTTCCATTCTATGCATCCGATGAAGCGGACTGTAGTCCACGAAAGCTTATGCTGAAATAAATTTTAGTCTCTCAGGTGCCACAAGTACTCCTGTTTTGTTTGCTGACACAGACTAACATGGCTGCTACTCTGAAACCTGTATTATCAGAGAATTAGAAGTAGATACTAATTGTATTTGTCTCCGTTAAACTTCTAATAAGATAGAGGTAAACAATGTGATCTAATTAACTTGTAGATGCTAAACTTCAGTTCCTGGCTGTTATGTTTCATTACAATATTCTATTAATTCAAAGATCAAAGGGGGATGTTAACATTTAGATTAAATTTGTGTTGTAATAATATCATTGTTTTTATTTCTCTTTGAAGTTTGTAGTAAACTACCTACGAGCCATTTGAATGGTTAATTGCCTTATGCTAATGAAGGCAACTAGTTACTGGTGTGTGACTAGGAATAGAGATTTCCTTCAAAGCAATTCTTCATCCAAAGAATACCTGCTGTGATCACTTGCTGCCAAGCGGTTTAACAATTGAGCTTCAGCTATCAAAGAACTTTGGGACCTGATCCTTACTACGGTAGAACCTCAGTATTACGAACACCAGAGTTACGAGCTGACAAGTCAATTACACACCTCATTTGGAACTGGAAATATGCAATCAGGCAGCAGCAGAGACATACACACAAAAAAGCAAATACAGTACAGTACTGTGGTTAAACATAAACTACTAAAAATATAAAGGGAAAGTTTAAAAAAAAAAGATTTAACAAGGTAAGGATATGTTTCTGTGCTTGTTTCATTTAAATTAAGATGGTTAAAAGTAGCATTTTTCTTCTGCATAGTAAGGTTTCAAAGTTGTGTTAAGTCAATGTTCAGCTGTAACCTTTTGAAATAACAGCCATGTTTTGTTCAGAGTTATGAACAACCTCCATTCCTGGGGTATTCATAACTCTGAGGTTCTCGGGTCTGCTTAAACTTTGTCAGGAAAGTTCAAGTCTCAAGACTGAGGTCTCCAGGTGTACCCTGGATTATCCCTGCAAATTCTCATGGAAGAATTTTGAACAAACTCTACACATGGACTGCCTATTGGACTATCACCTATTGAACTGATTCAGAAAGGACTTTTACAAATCAGCAACCTTGCCATCTCTATTATGAAACTGATATAAGAACTTTACTCAGATCTGTATGTATAATGATCTTTAACTAGAGTAACTCTTTTCTTTTCTAATAAATCTTAGAAGTAGTTAATAAGAATGGGCTGTGAGCATGTATTTGAGTAAGATCTGAAATATTCATTGACCTGGTGAATAACGTGTCCAATCTCTTGGGATTGGTAGAACTTTATATATGGTGAATAAGATTTTAAATAACCCTCACTATATAGACCTGGGTGTCTGGGTGCGAGCCAAATGCTGGATTGCTAACCAGTAAGGTATTACAGAAGCTGTTTTGTTACTGGCATGGTGAATCTAATTATAAGAATAAATCACCAGTTTTGGGGATCATCTGCCCTATTCTTTGCAGTCTGCCCCGATTGAGCATTCTGTGTGGTCCCTCCAGCGACCACGGTCACGTGGGGATACTCCAGTCCAAAGTCTCAACCTCTCCCCTAATTACAGCTTGTCATAATGAAAATAATGGGTGACAAGATGGAGGCTTGTTAAATCCCAGATGTAAGGGCATTTGCCCAGCACTGCTTTTTGGAACCTCTCGGAGAAGAAAGAGTGAACTCATTTAACAGCTACTCCATCCATTATTGTTTTTTTCTTGGTGTGGGCCCCAGTTCTTCCCTCTACCCTCAGTGGTGACCCTTGACATGTTCATTGTTGGGTATGCGCCTACTTTGTTCCTTTTTATTTGCTCTATTAAAATTAGAAGACAGAATGGGGAGAAGGGTGGGGTGGAGGACACTCTTTAAGATTAACCAAAAGTGAGTTTGAACAGTAATTTGAAGAGTGAGACTGAATGCCACACGGGCACAGGGATAAATAAAAGTCTTAATTGCTTGTGCTTGTGTTATTTGATATAGGAACAGAAGTTGCTGTTGACTGGATTCACTAACATTAAAAATCTGCTGTTAATCATCTTTGTCCTTACCCTGTAGTTACAGGCAGAGATGGTTTGGGACCATATTTGGCACTGAGGCCATTCTGTGGGCATCCCAGTACTGGATCATCTAGTCCATCCCCCAACCAGGGCAGCATTGTTCCTGCAGTTTATGTATTCTATAACCTTCAGGAAAATATTTTTTATTTTCTTAAAATTAGACCAGAAAATTAACACACCCACATTCAAACAACATTTTAGGTTGACACTAACACACCAAAGCAAGGGAATGCAATGTTTAGGCCTATCATTTTGTTCTTAACTGTGAATTCTCTAGGATGGAATACAACTAATAATACTTACCATTGACTGTGCATAGTGCTTTTCATCTTCAAAGTGCTTTACAAACATTTACTCTTAGTTAATCTGGGGAAAGTATGATTTAAGGCCAACTTTTGATAGTTTGTGTGACAACATTAATGTCATTTAAATTGAGTCTGTTTGTATTTAATAGGATAGAACTAAAGTACTTTAGTTTAAATGCTATTGTTCCATTAAAAGCCAATTACAGAAATTCAGCTTTCCTTGAATTTATAGCATAGTTTTTCATTTTAGAAAGAGCTATCTAAATACTTCACCCGAATTTAGTCTTTATAATTCTGACTAATTGCATACCATTCTTTTCAACCTACTGCATAATGTAGCCCTGATTTGGAAATAAAATCTTTGCAGTGTGCTTGCATGTCTTTATCTATATGTTGGTAGTACTGCCTTTGTACAGCAGATAGCGCTCAAGATGTTTCCATTTAGTAGAGGGAAGAGAGATTGTGTTATTGCTACTACGCTTAGGAATGCATTTGTCTGATGGTTATCTAGCTCAACATAGAATAGGATGCTGTGTAGATGTTGCTGCCTTGATAAAAATGGGCACTCTCTCATTAATACATTAGCTGATGTAATAATTGTTTAACTTAAGTGGATAAATATAATTTCTTTTAATTGAAATTAACATATGTAGTCTACAAACAAATATGTTTGTAGAAGGCACCATTTATTTTTAACCCAGGATATGGAAGTAACATTTAGATTCAAATTCTGTTAGGTAAGTGTAAATCCATATGCCATTTAAATTGATTATACTCTATTTTTTTTAAAAAAGTAAAAATGCAGTACTATGCAGATCTGCTAAAAAGGACATATAACTGGGGAGAATTTTCAAAATATTAAATTATAAAAATATCTGAACATATGCAGATTTAATTTTAATGGTCTCAATGTATAGGTTTGTTCAAGGTATTTTCTGTATCTTTCGAGTGTGATGAAAATGAACTCATTTTAGAGTTTGACTAGTTGAATTTTGTTGATTGTTATGGACCAAGTGTAATTTTTCAGACCCAAATGAATACCTGAGATTTAAGACTATATCCCATGCACAGAATACAATTCCATATATGACACATACAGAAGAGGAACCTAGTTGTGAAACTAATGGATACAACTACATTATTGCAATCATCTGGTAAAATTGTGCCAGTTTTCTTGGACAGTTAAAGGATTTTTAAACATATTTTTTTTACTAGTGAGGCTTTGAGAAGTTTAAAATATAGGGGCAGTCAGAATGAAATTGGAACATGGAGTTAGTAATGAGATGAGACACAGCAAGAGAAAATTAGGGGGAAACTAATCTGCAACTGACAGGCACGGTTTTGAAAAATGAAACGACTGCTGCTATCCCAATTTCAGCCTGGTGGTAGAGAGGTTGCATATCACATCACATGCAAATTACAGATTAGAAAGATGCAGCACTGCCACGCTCGGAACAATCGCATAAATTAAAAATAAAAGCACTACCACTTCACTTCCACAGAAAGCAGTAGGTGTGTGTGTTCGAGGCAGCCATCTGTTCTATGAGCACATGGGAACTTCAGCTGAACAGTTTGCCTCATGAACACACCATGTTTTCAAACCCCTTTTTCAGGGTTTAGCTAATCATCTGGCACTTTTCTCAAGAATTGGCCCAGGTGTGTACGTTTTTCTTGTTTTTTGTAGCCACTGAAAGAAAATCATTTCATCCTAGTTTGTTTTGCTTGGACTTGCCCCTCCTTCCCTGGATCTTTTTGAACATGTGTATCAACTGACTTGCCATGCGTGTACCTCATTACCTATGTGCTAGATTCTACTCTCTTCTGTAACATGAGCAATAACACTTTTTCCTGAATGTGAAAACAATCGGCTCTGAACTAAAAACGTTCCCTCCCCTTGTAGACGCTGTTTTAGCTTAGAGGGGTGAGTTAATTAATAGTGTTTGTGTGCTCTGAACCCCTGGAGAAAGTTGTGTCTCCAGAGTTATGGTGATGGACCCTAGCTGTGATGAAACAGCTGGTGCAGCCACCTGCATTCATGCTCCCCCCGAAAAAGCAATGGCTAAGGTATGTTAAATGGGAAAGTGCGTTTTATAAAGGATAGTCAGTCTCTCAGGCAACATTCTCGAGTCACATGGGAAGAGAGCGAAATCTCATTGGGCGGAACCCTAAATCGTTTCCTATAACTAGCTCTAAATGCCTTAACGCTGTAACATAAACTGACTTTTGCAAGTCCTGTAGCTGGGTAGCCCTGCTTCTGCCAAGCATCATTCTCCTATAGAACAACGCTGAAAACAAAACACACACTTTCCTATAAGCTCTCCAGCATTGTATCCGAGCTGCAAATAGAGATTGATGAGGGAAAAGAGGCACTATAAATACAGCGGGCTTTCCTAAAAGTCAGGATAAAGGTGTAAATTAAACCAAACCATCCTCCTTTTCCTTTCAGAGGGGAAGGCAGCGAGAACGCGGCGATTGTGGGGTCCGGGGGTTAAATCGTTGGTCGTTTTAAATACTTTTCTTTAACCGGCGGGCTAAAGGGCTGGAAATGATGTTCAAGGCGATCCCCAAGGTGTCCTGCCCATGGGTGGAAAATGCAAACTCGCTTGACGTGGGTCAGTCCTGATCCTGCAGCGGGGCCGTGCGGGCCAGGCATGGCTTAAGGGTTAGCAATAAACAGAGCAGTCTGCTGCTACCGCCAACCCTTAACCACCCCCCCGCCCAATGAGTCCCCCCTTCCTCATAGCGCAGAGCGGGACGGTTCTCCCCGCTCGCGTTAGGGCGGCCCCGCTCCCAGCCTTGCTCCCCTTCCCGGCCGGTGGCGGGCAGGGGGGCTCCCGGGGCCCCGCCGCAGGAGCACCCGGGTTGGGCCGGACGCCCGTGATTCCATCCCCCGCACGCCCGGAGGGAGACACCCGGCTGGGAGCCGCTCCCCGGCGCGGAGGTGCCCGGGGGCCGTGGATACGGAGCGCCTTCCTCAGCCAGAGCGACGCCGCCCGGCCGGGGACAGGCCGCTTCCCGGCCGCGGCTCCTCCCCGGCCGTGGCGCCCCTGCCCGTCCTCGCTGCCCTGCCGCGGGAGCCGCTGCCCCGGGCCCGCCACTGCGCTTCCCCCCGAGCGCGCCTGGCTCCCGCCGCGCCACCCCCGGCTCCTCGGCGGGACCCCGCCGCTCCCAAGCTCCTCCCCGCCCTGCCTCGCGCCGCCCGCGCGCGGGGCGGGCAGCTGGAGCGCCGGCTGGCGCGCGCAGCGGGGATGCTGCTGCTGCTGCTGCTGCCGCTCGGCCCCCGGGGGGCGGAGTGGGGGGGGGGGGGCGTGACAGCCCCCTCGGATCTCAGGTCCGGTCCTGCAGCGGCACGGAAGGGCTCTGCCGTGGCCAGTTGAGGCGGCCCCGCTGCCTGCCAAGCGGAGCGCTGCGCTGAGGATGTGTTGGGGGTTTGATGCTCCCTGTTTGTGTTTTGCTTAAGGTGATCACAGTGGTATGTCCCTGTACTCAGTCCTGCCCCCCAAAGTGGAGATGTGCAAGATCCAAGTAAGGGAAATCATCTCCTAGACTCCAAGCCAGAATGATGTACCTGCAGCCCCTGCCTCTTATTGTGGTACAGAGCTTCCTTCAGCTTGTAAGTCTGCTTTTATATATATATATAAATCTTTATGGTAGAAGTAACTGCAGAGCCCTTGGAAATCTATAGCCAAGGCGTTTCTGAAAGGCGTTTGCATCTATCTCTGTGTCAAAGCAGCAAGCGTTCCTTTGCAGGTTGTTATGTAGGCTAGAAATACCTGAAACCAGAGTCTTTGCGGAGGGTTTATTCAATTGTCCAGGGTGAGTTTAGTTTTTTGTAACCAGTCTCAGATATCCAAAGTAATGGAGCACATGCCCCTTCATCAAACATTTGTGCTAGGTGGTGATTTTGCAGGATTGTGGTATTTTACACTATCTTTTCTGCCTGCTTGTTTCGTGCAACTTTAAGAGCAACTACATAGGAGTTCTTAACACACAAATCTGTATATGCTCTCCCATTAAACTGCTGTCATGTTACTTGGGAAAGGTAATCATTGTTGTCTACCTGCCTACTGTCTTTTGGAGATAAAATAGGGAGTAGACTTTAATGCAATAAAGGCAGCCACAACTTGCACCAAAGCAACTGATTGTGACAGTCCCATCAATTAAGATTCTGTTTTAAGAGTGCCATAGTTTTCTCTGTATTTTTTTGTAATATTTTTCAGTAAGTTTAATTGGGATTTCAAATTTCTAAGGCCTGTATTTTAAATAATGCTCTCTAACAATAGAAGCTGTAACTGCCTGCAGGACATATCTGTGACTGTGGACATGTTGAATATCCTGAGCTATGTGATGCTTCAGAGTACCACAATTCCACTTCTGAACCTTACTCTAGATCCACAGTTAGCATTGCGCAGTACCAATTTAGTTAACTATTTTAAGGAAGTGGATGACAAACACTGGCTTAAGATTATTTGTCCTTATGAACTTTTCTGTTTTCCTAACTGTATATTAAACATTTTTTGTAGAGTTTATGATTCTTTGTTGGACTCCACACAAGGATTTCTGCCCATTTGGATTAGCTACAGGAAGATGTGCCTGTGTAGTACTGTTTAATTATATGTTAAATACAAAAGAATTTGAGTGACTGGAGTATTAGGTTTAGGCAATATAGATTTAAAAAGCTGGAGCCACAAAATAAAATTAAAATGAGATGCTTCATTTGACATAGGTGTAGAAAGAGTGTAATCTCTAGCACACCCTTTTAATGAGAAAATAAAATTCTTGTTCTTGGGATATTAGTGAAAAATAAACTGAATTTGAGGGAAAAAAATAAAGAACCTTAAAATGAGTTTGCCAACCTTACCTGAAAGCCAAGAAAACATTATTGTAATTTTATTTCAAAATGCCTTTTTTCAGGAGCATGTTAATTATGTGAGCAGTTATCTCTGATTTATGCTGCAAAAGTTCTGCCTCTCTTCCTAGCTGTCTTGTATCTGAAAGTTTGTCAGCATAGTCAATAGGGAATGTGTAATAAACCTTGAAGGGATTAAACACCCTCCTTAAGAACTGGATTCTAATATTACAGCATGAGTTGATTGATTAGTTTTTGAGGAAGCTTATGTCAAATTCTAATCCGTTTTTGGATTGTGCTTGTCTTGTAATGTTTTTTGCTTCAGCACTTTATCATGGCAATGAAGTACGGAGCTGCAGTCTTGCGATAAGGCACACATTTCTTTCACACTGCTATCCTTTTGGACAATAAAAGGCTGTTTACATTCTTCACATTCTTACAGCACGGTTTCTAGTTAACCAACACACAGGGGTTAGGGATGTGAATGGAAAGCAGTAAATGGATTACAAAGTTGCTGAGGAGGAGAGAACTACATTCAAACACTTTTTCTTTTCTATTACCAAAGATATCAAAGGGTGATTAAAACCTTGTCCCAACAGGCATCAGTTGTGTTCCACATTTTTTATGGATGATGATGTGAACTTACTTACTGTGGTATTTAAAACTGTTTGCTGATCACTTTGAAGAATCAAAATATGTTTTCTTTGATGCTACAAAAATCACATGCAGTCAATACCTGTTCTCAGATGATACAAGCTGTATAACTCATAGGGATGGGGGCAGTCTTTATTTTTCTGCCTTTTTACTATTTACATCACAAACAATTAAAACTCTGGAGGCACTTAGTCCTGCAATGCTTATCATTAATTTAATCAAAAATAATTTGAAACAAAGCTAGAATGTCTTAGATTGTAGGGGTCGTTTAGGGGTACCAAGTAATGCTAATATTTAAAAAGTTGTGTTTATACTTTTGTGCTATATTGGATTATATCAGGACATTTATTTACCATTTGCCTTCTGTTAAATAAAGTTAAGCTCTAGTTTTATTGTTATTTTGTTCTAAACAGAGAATACTAAATTGAATTTTGAACACTTGGTACCTATGGTGGTATATAGATTAGATTTTTCAAATGAATAATTGCTTCTTGAAATCTAATTAGTAGAATTTTAGCAAATTGATATTGGTGATATTTAAATATCAATTCTTGTCTTATCTTTTTAAACCATCAAAGATCAACATAGAAAATCTTAATATACTACAAGGGCTTCCACATTTCAGCCAATGAAGAGAAAATTACAATTTTTAGAGTTGTGATAGAGCAAAATGCTTGTAGCTCAGCAAATTTTGTATAATCAGCAAGCCTTCATCTCAAAATTTCTTACAGGAATTGGGATGATTTTTTTTTAGGTTAATTTCTACTTAAGTATGTAATATTCAGGTTTAATGGGAAAAGGTGCTAAAATGCAAAAAATAAATACATCAGTGAATATGCCATATTTCTTAAGGCATTTAGAACTAAAAATAAAAAATACACTTTATCCAGTTTCAGTTCAAAATCAGTATATGCTTTTCAAATACAAATGGAAGTCTGTATACACATACACACTTTTTTACACTACTTTATATATTCAAATATATTAAACAATGAGAATGCATGCCATTATATCAGATTACAGAGTGTGCTAACTCACTTCTCTAGGAATAGCTTCAATTTGTAAATCAGTTTACTCCATACATCCCTAGTCAATATACGTCAGAATGATAATTTGTGCACAGTCAATACTCATCTGGGCAGTTATTGGCTAAATGGCAACAAGACAAAATAAAATGCTGCTACCGTATTATAACCAGTAGTTGCAATTGCTTTACATTTAATATTAATATTAATTAAGATGTTCAATTGTCATTTAATTACTCAGTGCTGCTTTAGTAATTATATTTTATGAATAATGGAATCACCCCATTAGGAAGTGGAAAAGAACTAAAGTACTAGGGTCATCTACTACATCCTCTATCAATACTGGATTATTTTCTACAGTACATTTGCCAGTGTTTTGTCAAATCTAATATTAAGAGTCTGAAGAGATGGAGCTTCCTCTGCTCTCCCTGGGAGATTATTCTCCATTCTAATAAATCTTACTGTTGGCAAGTTTTCCTTTTATTTAGCCAGCTTTTTTCTTAACTTCATTGTATTTCCCCTATTTATATTTTGCTGATGAAAAATGTCATGTGTTTCACAACAGCATTTTAAAATTATTTACACAGGTCCCTAGTTTAAAATGTGTGGAACTACTTAAACAAATAAAAACAACGCACCTTTGCTTTCTTAATTCCAGGTAATATGAATAGTCATGTATTTTTGCATTTGAATCATGGATGCAAGTCTGATTTTCCTTTTTCTCTGTAAGAATGGGCCAGTAGTTCTTTATCTCAGTGTTTTACGTTTATAGACAAATGCTAGTGCAGTGTATTGTAATGGTTCTGTAACAGGGTAGTTTAACTGCTTGTTTGTTCTTCAAATTCTACTTCCTGAAGCTTTGCAGCATAGGATTTGAAAAAAAATAAAAAATATAGCAGCACTTTCTAGTGCCTATAGTTCAAGTTATGTCAGCATTCTCATGAAACTCATTTCTAACTTAGCCATAAACATTCTCACTTGGCAAAGAGTTGTCAAACATGCTGTTCATCTAAGAACCAGTTGTTTTATAAATACCTTTTAAAAGCAGATGAGTTATTTTTAAGTTGCTTGTGATTGTGTGTGTGTGTGCGCAACGGAGAAGTTTAAGAACTTTTCCCTCAGTAAGACTGGTTAATGTAGCTTTGGTTTAAAGGAAAATCAGTAAGAAATTGTCCATTTGTGTTTAATTTTTTTTAAATAGCTGAAATAATTACCTTTATTAAAAATTAGATTTGACAGACAATCCAAAATTCTCAGAGTCTTTGTTAAAATAGAGTTAAGTCATTGATGAGAAGGTACAACTGTAAGGGGGAAAAGAACCTTACTGGAACACTGTAATATTAGAAGAAACACAAACATCTTGAAAGTTGGCATATTAACATATCAGAGTTTACAATTAATAGAAGTATGTGTTGAAAAGTATGAAATGCAGTGCTAAGGTCCCCTCAAACCCGAATTGTGCCGCCTTATCCCTGCTACCCTGGGCCCCCTCTATGTAAGGGTAATTGTGCCCGCAATAATCACAGCTGGTTGATATGGCAAATCCTGGATATTTTGCATTTCAGATAGAAAACCAAGACTCTCCAGTCGCCTTAAATCCTGTGGGTGAAATCCTGTTCTTATTGAATTCAGTAGGAGTTGTGCTGTTGACGTTAGTTGGCCCAAGATTTCATCTTGTTTATTTTGACGCTGCAAAAAATGTAAAACCACATCTATCACGGCTTAATGCAACAGAATATAGGTAGTTTAAGGAGGATGGAAGGAGACTGAAGTTTAAAACAGACCAACCGCTGTGGGTAGTAGAATTAACAAAGTTGTGAAATTTCCATTGCATGGCATGAAAAATGTATATTAAGAAGGTGAAATGGAAATTGTATTTCAGTTTGTATTAATGAAATATAATGGTGATACTTTGCACCTTCCACATAAGGATCTAAACATGATTTTCAAACATCGGTTGATCTAGTCCTGTGTGGTAGGTAAATATTAGTCACGTTTTTCATGTAGCGTAACTGAGGTACAGAGAAATTAAGGATATTGTTTTAAAAAATCACACAGCAAGGCAGTGTAGAAAACTGACGCCTGGATCTCCTGATGGTGATGCCCAGGTCCTAATGCACTACTAGATCACAATGCATCTCCCATCTTCCCAAGCAAGTCACTCAACCTCCGCATCTCAGTTTCCCCATCTGTAGAATGGGGATGATAATGTTTGCCTCACAACCCCTGCTGAAATACCCAATAAATATGTGCAATGATTTTTGCTAATTACTAGTAACCTAATTTAACAGATGGGAAAAATGAAGATAGAGAGAGGATAATAGAGACAAGATCCCATTTTCAGAAGTGAGTAGGGGTATGTCTACAATGCAGCAAAAAACCTGCAGCTGGCCCAGGTCAGTTGACTCAGGCTTGCGGGGCTCGGGTTAGAGGGCTATAAAATTGTAGCATAGATGTTTGGGCTTGGGCTGGAGACTAAATGTCTACACTGCAATTTTATAGCTTCTCAGCCTGAGACCCACAAGCCTGAGTCAACTGACCTGGGCCAGCTGCGGCTGTGCCATGTAGACATACCCTTAGGCACTTAGGAACCTAAGTCTTGTTGAAAGTAAATGGGACCTAGGACTTAGGGCAAGATTTTTAAAGGTATTTTGCTACCTGGAGATGTGGACAAGTAGCCAGAGAGATTTTCAAAAGCACCTAATAGGTATCTAACCTACCCAGGTGCTTGTAGGCACCTGTCTGTATCTTTAGGCACCAAAATACCTTTGAAAATCTGTCCCTAAGCAGCTAGGTCTCATTGACTTTCCCCCAAGTCACTTAGGTGATCTTGAAAATTTTACTCTAAATGCTTGGCAGGGGTTTGGCAGCAGGAGATGCTGTGGTCTAGTGGTTTGGACGTGGGCCTAGAACTCATGAGATCCAGGCACTATTTCTGGTAACATTTATTCATGCATCATGATCCCCTTAGACATAATAGGAAGTTGGTGCACATAGATTTTAAAATTGTGTCTAAATACCCATATATACTAAACACCAAGCCCTAAAGGCTCCAAATAAGTCAGTATCGCTACTACTGAACAACAAGCTTTTAAAAAGGTGTATATTGTTGTTTTTATTAATATTACATGTTGACAAGATAAGCTTTTATGGCACCAGTTCAACTATCTCAGTCCATCAGATCAATAATCCACATTTTTAAACAATTCCTTTTGTGTATGTATTTATAGCATAGATCTTAAAATCTCAAGAATCATTAGGCTATAGTGGGTCATTAAACTAACATTTTACATTTTCTTAAATATATTTTCACAGACCATTTTTTTAAAAAAGTAATAAATATGTATTTACACAGTAGATGGGACCATTAAAGTCAATTACACCACTTCATTCTTGAGTACTTGTGAGAAGCATTGCCCTTTTCTTTTTTGCCAATCTAAACTGCTTGATTTTAAGTACTGGTAAAAACAAAGGTACCTTTACTGAACAGATACGGGCTGGCTTCTTCCAGGTGCACGGGATGTATTTTCACGTATCTTTTTATTTCTGTCTGTCAAATTGCCATGTGGCCAAATTCTGCTACAAGGGTGAGGTATTTGCCTGGGGATTTCTAGTGGACCAATAAGTGGGAGACGGAAAAAAGAGAAGGTCTGAAAGTTATCATCCCAACATGGCCAACATAAATCAGCCCTGGGTTTGACTCCCAAACATACTCTCCTTCAGCTCTTCTCCTGAGTTCAAAGCCAAAGTGACCTATTTATGTTTTAGAATATTTCCAAAAATTCCTAAATTATGTCCTTTAGTTGGCTTTACATTTAATTTACACTTTCTTGATTTCCAATCAAGTCTAGTAGCTTAAATTACTGTAGAGCATCTTTAGGAAGTTGATAGAATGCAATTTAAAGAAAAAGGACCAGTTAGGTTATCTAATCTATACCCCTGCCAGCACAGGATTGCTCCCTATGGTATATTTTCTATCATGCTGTCTAGTCTAGTTTTTAATAACTCATGCAACTTAGCTTCCACCACTTTCATTAGAAACCTATCCCAGTTCTGCAATTTAACGGATCATACCATTTGCAAGTTTTTCCTGATATTTAGTCTATCTTTTCCTAATTTCATCTCATTACTTTGTTCCACCCTGAATCATGCAAACAATTTCTCACCCTCTTTTGACCTTTATTCCAAGCACTATTATTATTTATATTGTAGTAGCAGCCAAAATGCGCTAGACTCTGTGCAGATGTAACCCTTCTGCCAGAGTTGACAGCAGTAAGGGCCAGGTTCAGTATTTAGGAGTTTCTCTAAACAGTGCAAACCAGAACTGGCTCGAGCCCCCACCCAGTGATCTGGGAAAACTAACCATCACCTTTAACAGATCCTGGGTACCCAGGCCTGCCGACAGCAGTTCCGGGCCGCAGAGCAGAACAGTTAATGGGCCCCCACACATGCATAAGCCGCACCTGCGTGGACGTGGTCTGCCTGACATTTGGGCAGTGCTGCACCTGTGCTGGCTGGTGCCCAGTGAGCTGCTGGCTGCGCTGCTGGGCGCGCTCTTCCAGCACGGCCAGGGCTTCCACAAGCCTGCCCAGTAGGGTTGCTAACTGTCTAATTATGCAAACCCAAAGACCCTTGCCCCACCCCTTCCCTGAGGCCATGCCCTGTCCTGCCCCTTCTCAGAGGCCCCGCCCCCTGTTCACTCCAACCCCCATCCCTCTGTCGCTCGCTCTGCAGGCTGGTGCAGTAGGGAGTGCAGGGTGCAGGCTCTGGGAGGGAGTTTGGGTGTGGTAGGGGGTGCTGGCTCTGGGAGGGAGTTTGGGTGTGGGAGGGGGTGCAGGGTCTGGGAGAGAGTTTGGGTGTGGGAGGGGGTGTGGGCTCTGGGAGGGAGTTTGGATACAGGGTACGGGCTCTGGGAGGGAGTTTGGGTGCAGGAGCGGATGTGGGGTGTGGGCTCTGGGAGGGAGTTTGGGTGCGGGCTCTAGGCTGGGGCAGAGGGTTGGGATGCAGGAGGGGTCAGGGGGCTGGCGCTTACCTCGTGCGGCTCCCAAAAGCAACCAGCACACTCCTCTTGCAGCCGCTTCTAGGTGGGGGGCCCAGGGGGTCGCCACGTGCTGCTCCACGCAGGCACCGCCTCTGCAGCTCCCATTGGCTGAAGTTCCCAGCCAATAGGAGCTGCAGAATCAGCACTGGGGCTTTTCGGACGCTTCCAGAAATGGTGCAGAGTGAGGGCGAGTAGGAAGCCTGCCTTAGCTCTGCTGCGCTGCCGACGGGAGGCGGGGGTCCCAGGGGCCTTTTAAATCACCCAGAACCCTGGGCAATTGCCCCCCCTCGTGCATCAGTGGGCCTGTGGGTACTTCTAAGAGGCAATACTTCCCACCTCGCAAGCACTGAGTCTGTGTATAACAAAAGAAAACTTTTAACAGGGAAAGGAAACCAAGCATTCATTTGTGAAAACAACACAACCATGATTCAAATGCATGTAACCACAAGCAAACACCCAACCCACAATACACATGGGCAATGTCCTTTGCCTCAATTTCCCACCCTGCAGTGTGAAAGTCCAACAAATGAATGTCCCTTTAACATGTCCCTTTTCTTTCACTACATCCCATTGACAGTTGGTTGTCCTTAGTCAGTAAAGACACAGAGCTCAGAGGTGGGTTCACCTTCCACCCTGGAAGTTTATGTGTGGTGGTGAGGGGGTGACTTCAAGTAATGCCTCTGGTGATGCTGAGCCACTCTGCAACTGGCTTATTGCTGCTGCTAACTCTACTGCTCTTTGCTGCTTCTGTGATGCCATGTGCTAAGGTTCCACCACTTAGGCCAGCTCTTACTGATTGCAGCTCTCAGCGATTTCACTGTGTAGCAGGGAAACTCACTGCTAGTGTAGCCTCCACATTGTCTTTTTCTGCAACACTGCCCACACACCAGGTCAAAGGCTTAGCCCCTAGACCTGCTATCAGTGATTCAGCTCTGGTAATCACTGAACAGAAACATTGGACTCTCAGCTGAATCTAATCAGCTCTGTCTTTAAACACTGGGGAAGGGAGAAGAAGTCAGATGGTTTCTAGAACTATTTAAGCAGAGTCCATAAGGATAGGTAGGAACAACTGTCCCTACCTCCTGCCTCTTTAACTGGGAGTTGGCATCCCTACCTCTGCTTTGCAAGTGAAATTTCATTTATGGTGACCCCCTCAGTCAGGCCATACCAAGTACAGTTTTGCTGTCCTTTACTCCTACAATAAGGATAATATTTCATTACCCCAGCATTAAATGCAAAAATGAATTGTAGCCTCAAACCATCCAGAACTGATTAGTTTGGCAAAACAGCTCCATCTGCTGCGCTCCTAGGCAGAGTAGGTGTGTCTATGCAAATACTGTCTGCGGAGAGCTCACTTTGACCCTGCTTGCTCAGACATAGGCATGTCCTGAAAAGCTTGCCATCAAAGGCTCTGATCCTGCAAGGAGCTCCGTGTGGATGGATATTATGTGGCTATGTAGTCAATTACAATAAACACAGAGCTTCTTGCAGGATTGGGGCCTAAAAGGTTAAAAAATCCAAAACAAATGGAGGGTGGAAGAGAAAGAGAACATTATGAAAGTGTTAGTCATGGATCCATAGTTAACAATTAATTGAGTTTCGCACTAAAAACAAGGGTTCAAGTACTTTTATGTACAAAGATATCTATGGTATATCCTTCCCAGAATTATAGCACTTTTGAGTATAGAATACACTTTGAGAATTTACAAGTAATTAGTTAGATTTAGAATTAATTTTAAAAGGATCTTTCTGCTTCACCTCTACAAGCCCAAAGGGGTGGCTCTGAGTATTCTGCACAGCCCAGCTGCTCCTCCCACTGGCCAGTCCAGTCTACATCCCCTCTTGCAATATGGACCCTGGATTCATGACATACTATCTATAGGAGGATGGAGCCACACTGCCCCGGAGGAGGCTGACTTCCCCACTATATCTGGATCTGTGGTGTTAGGAGAAGTTACCCAGGCCAGTGAACACTGTGCCACCCACTCTAGACATATGTCCATTGACTTAATATGCTACTGTTTAACGCTACCTGTTGTTTATAATCCAGTTTCTAGTTCATGTGATACTTTTCATATACTATTTGAATTTACTTTTCTAGTAGAATTTGATGAGATGCTGAATCATTGGCTTTCCTAAAGCCAAGCTGTAATACAGCTACACTGCATTCAAAACAACCCAATGTTTTGATATAATATTTTGAAGACAAAAAAATGTCACAGTTGAGAGTACATAGCAGTAATTTAGAGTAAACTACACTATGGGGAGTTTGTAATTATTCCAAAATCAAGCACTAGAAACCCAGAAAGTTCAGAGTTATGATTACACTTCAACAAAATTGAAACATACTAAGCTATGAAAATGCATAGCGAAGGCACTCAAACAATCTTAAGCCTGCCTCGTAGTGATACCATGAAGAGAAAAATATGGAAAAAACAAACAGAGTTCTTAAATATCCATTTAATCTTATCTGGAACCACAGATACTAAAATGCCTTAATTATATGTTTATGCATAGTATCACAACAGGGCAGAGTTAAGGTTGTTTGAGTGCTTTAGCTGCATTTCCAAACCTCAACATGTTTTAGATTTTTTTAAAGTGTAACCTCAATTCTTAATATCCTGGCTTTCTAATGCTTGGTCCTGTAATGTATCTTACTCTAATTACTGATATGTCCTCTCAACCCCCATCTTAATTTTCCCCCCTTGGAATCCTTGTTTTTTAAGAAAACTCTTAAAAATGTCATACACAAACACTAAATAAGAAACCCAAAGACAATGGTGCTTGTGATATTTCTGAGTTGAAGATGTGATGTAGCAACCTTAAAACATTTTTTTAAGGGCAGATATTCCAAAACATCATTTCAGCTGCTTTGTGCTGCTCTGTACTGATGAATCTGGCTGCTAGTTTGCAATTTACATAGAGGGTTAGAGGGCTGTGCTTTGGAGACTAGCACCATGTGGAAGGGTGGGTAGGAGAAGCCCAGTTCATGAATTGCAATGTTTCTGCGCTTTAAAATCAACCTTATACTCCTGCCTCAGTTTCCCCAGCAATGCTGCTACAGTGCACAGTAGAACCGAGGCAGCAAAACCATGGGGAGCATTTCAGCCACTTGGTATGTGGTCAAACCTCACTCAGCTTGTGGAGAGAGGCTATCCAATGAATCCTTTTAGTCTGTGAATCCCAGGTACATTTGGATGTTGCTTTTGTTTATTTGCCCAGTTTGTTAATCAGCTATAAGGATGCAGAAAATTTTCTGGCTTTGTTTTCTACACAAAGGATTTTTTACAAAAACCTCTTAGTGTGGCTGTCCCCTATTGAGGCAAAAGTTCCATTGGATTAAATGTGGATTTTTTTTGTTTTGCAGTTTTGTTTAGCACTCAGCCAAGCATTCCAAAAACTGCGAATGCCATAGAGATTTCACTATTTGTATATATAGTATTTTTTTCTTCTGACACCCTCTCCCTGTCAAGGTCTCCTTGCTGTAGCAATGAGCTCTGGTGTGTAAAATTCACATCAAGACCGAAAAGTACAGCAAGCTGCGCTTCCACTGCAGTGCACACATTAGCATTTTGGGGGCAGAGAAGGCTGGTTTTTTCCCCTCTCAAAACCCAGCTTTAGTTACAGCAAAAATGGTAAAACGACTGCTGACAGATTTTCCCACCAAGTTCCAAAAACAGTGAAATCCATTTTCATGTAATTCTTTCCCAGTTTTCTTGTATTTTCCCCCCGTTCAACTTTGAAAACTGAATGCACAATTGAAAGTGCACAAATCAAAATCAGCTTAAAATAATACTCATACATTTTTATTGTGTGTAATTATTATAGCTTTCAAAAATAAAATCTGTTTTCCCCATTAGGGCAGGAAAGCAAATTCACCAGTGTGCATCAATCTCCCAGCCCATTCTATTTAAAATAAAATGTGTTAGAAAGGAACACCAGTAAATATATGGGGGAAAGAAAAAAATTGGCATGTTTCATACTCAAATCCATTTTATGATAATTTCTTAAACCTTTTACACAGATTTTCATGATGTGATATTCATTATCAGCAATGGAGAGCCTGAAATTGCCAGGACTAGGGAATTTAAACCTGGTATCTTATTTAGGGATACTCTGGTGTTTTGGAAGGGGAGTGGCTCTGTTACTATATACTTGCTTATTTCACTCAAGACTCATTTTATTGTTTTTAATCATCACAATGGTCTACACTGTTAACCATCAGGAAAAGAGAGAGAGAGATTCTGATGTAACTCACGTAATAATCATGAATACTAGCCTACTGTTAAATTGAGCCTTTGATAACATTTAATGCAATTCTGAATGAATGTAATAGTTTAATTTCTTGGTGAAGTAAAAAAGATTAATGTGGTGAAAGCTACATATATAAATAGTCACTATCTTAGTTTGGATTTGACGGATTGGGTTGTCTTGTCCAGTTCAGACTTGCTACTAGATTTTTTAATTGGTGTTAATAAAGCTGAGAACTCAGGAGACAACTTTAAATGGTATGTGAATTTTAAATATATAGTCCCCAGGGTGCAAACCAGTATCCACTTTAATTAAACTCTCCTTTAATAATGGTTTAGATTTGATTTGGACCCAGATGTAACCAAAAAGTGGAATAGTCAGATCTGGGGTTTTGGTCCAGGCACATCTTCAACATAATATTTATTGGAAGAGGAATATAAGAACCTCTAATGGCATAACAAAATACACACATGTAAATGGGCAAAATACCAAACGATTTACTGTTGAACTATTCAATGAGTCGTTCTTTCACTTGCGGAATAACATCCTTATACCACTGGCACATGTTCTGCTCATAAGTCATTGAAATGCTAAGCCTGCCTTTTTATGTTTTCTCCTATATGCCCTGAGACATGAAAGCATGAATATTTTCATCAGTGAAAAATGTCTCCCATTCCCCGTTGTGACACAGAGGATGTGGCCTGGCCAAAAAGATCTGGCCTGGCTGCTGCTACTGATTTGGTGCCCTGGGCAACTGGGTGTAAAGTAGAGGCCACACTGAACCTTGGGCTGTGCTGATGCTGACACAGTTCAGTATGTGGGCTAAGAGGTTTGTCATGTGCAGGACTTGTCTCTGAAGCGTATGGCGAATTAGGAGTGGATGGAGAGAGTGGTGGTAGTGGTGACTTTTAATTACATTTTTATACTGTCAGAAGCTCTAGCGTAGATGCAGTTACACTGTGAAAAGAATGCTTTTGTTGTTGTGGCTTATTTTGTCCAGGGAACTGGTATAAGCTGTACTGGGAAAATGTTGTCTTTTGCTAGTATAGTAATATAGGCAGGTTTGTGAAGCAGGAGCCAGGGAAGGAAGCGCTGGTAGATACTTTCCCTGAATGCAGACCTGCAAATCTGCCTGTGTGCAGGGCAGCAGCAGGGAGGGGGTCTAGCCCGGATACCAGGGCTTTTCATGGGGAGCACTGTCTGGGAGTCAGCGCTCAGGATGTCCCAGCAGCACTTCCTTCCCTACATGCAGTCCCATGAAGTGCAGACCCCAGAGAGTACAGGGAGAGTTACTCTGCAACTTCCCCCTCGCCCCCACCCCCAGCCCCTTACCTTTTGTGTGGGCCCTGTCCACAGGCAGGTTTGTAGGGTTACAACCCCAGCAGGAACTGCTAGGATGGTCTGAGCACTAGCTGCAGGCAGGTTTGCGCAGCGGCAGCTAGGAAGGGCAGGTCCCATCACTTCCTGCCCTGGCTGCAGCTTCACATACCTGCCTTCAGGGGATGCTTGGCATGTCCCAGTGCTTCTCTCTGGGGCTGCAGCCCCAACATACCTGCCTGCAGGTGGCGACCTTCTTCCCAAAAATGTTGCTAATAAGAGGCATGCTATTGCCAATATCCAAATCTCATTCATATTAAAGTCTTATGGGATTGGTTCCCAGCATAATGTTGCTATTCAACAGACGTTGTTAATATCTGGGTTTCTATTAAATGGGCTCTACTATAGGCTGTGTCTACCCTGGGTGGGGGTTGCTGGTATAACTATACTAACATACCTTTTCTAATGTAAACTGGGCCATAGTTGGATTCAGAAGAATGGAGAAATGATGTGGTGAATGCTCCCCTTTAATCTATCAGTGCTTTCGTAGTGAAACAAACCAACATTATACCTAACAATGGTGATGGTGGATCTCTCCCATTTCCATCTCCGAGCCTCCTTCCACATTGACCTATGGCTGGAATGCCCTTGCTATTTCAGTCTGGCACACCGGCACCATTCTTATCTTTCATATCCTTTCTTCAGGCAGGCTTCTTCTATGCAGCCTATTAGTCTTAATTCACCAATAGGCACTGCTGCTGTTCTGCCCAACAAAACAAGAGAAGACACTCTGCCACTGTTGTCTATTGTTTGTCGTCTTCAATTGTGAGTCGTTCAGGGCAAAGCAATCTTCTACACCCTGCTCTGCATAGGGGCTGAGCCCATGGTCAGCGCTCAGGAAGTGATTAAATACAATAATACATAAAAATGGCCCATCTAAAAGACCAATAATACCAAGGATTATACACAAGCACCCTCGAACACCCAAACTGTTTATCTCACATCTTCAGCAATTTCTTAATCAAGAAGTGTCCCATCAGCTCCTGGGAGCTGCATTTTGTTGCAAATAATGACACCTCCGACAGCTGTCAATGTGAATAAATGTAAAATCAATTAAAAGTCTTTTTTTAGAGGTGCACTTGAAAGAGGCCATGTGTTCTGTTGATATTAGTCAGATATTACTTCAGATATCCCATTCCTGAAGAAAATAAAGTTAGACAAGTCTGTAAAATAACCCTACTAGCTGGTGCTTCAACCAGCTTCCTTACAAATCATCACCCCTAAAAAGATAAACTTCCCATATAGAGCTAGGATCAAGCTGTTCTTCTGGTGTCCCTGGTAGTAACCAGAAATTAGAACAATAAATGTGTATGATTCATTAGTTTGGTTAGAAACATCAAATTTTATACCTACCTAGAATATGCAGTATATGGAAGTGCAAATCCTTTCAAAGAAATAAAAGCATAAATGTAAAATTACTAACCCTGGAAGAGAAAGTACAGTAGGACCCTGGTAATGTGCACTTTGTTAAACTACGCACTTCATAAATGGCATTAAAAATTAACAGTCTCATCCCCCTTCCCAGCAAAGATTTAATAGCAGATTCCTTAGTGAGATCTATGACTAAATTAGTTTTATAAAATATTCTTCAGTATATTACAGTTCATTTACTAAAGTACCACAAACTGTTACAATTAAATACAAACCTACAATTGACATAAGTGATTAAAGTAAATTTTATAATGCATCATCTTTTCTCCCCCAGTTTCTTTGCTCACTTCTTGCTATGGCTCCAGTTCTGCAGCACCCAATAGTGCAGACACTTGCGCCCATTCAGGGTGGCACTATAGTCCTTGGAATCCACATGGGGCTGGGGGATCTGCACTAGCCGATCCCAGTGCAGCAGGATCATGGTCTAATTCAGTCATTAACAACGGGTCTCTCTCCATCTCCATTGAGACAATGAAATTCTATTGTGTTTCTCCAAAAGCACCATTCTTCATGGCAAATTATTCTTCCTTTTTCATGGTTCTGCCTATAGCTTTGAGCTTTTAATATTGGCACCAAAATATTTTTCTCCTCCTGGAGACATAAACAAATAGAATTCCTTGCTTGGTCTTCACTGTTGTTGCCAACATATGTCATCTATCTTTAATGTTACAGAAAGATCACCGGAATAGCAGATAGAAATACCTTGCTTCCCAAAGGAAATGATCCAGATTCAAATGATTATATAAAATTTCCACCAGAATTAGTGTCTTTAAATTGCCACAACTTTATTAGAGTCTTTTGAATTCTAGCTAGGCAAAGGAAGGTCCCATATCCAAGATACTGCAGTTTAGACAGTGATTGAAGTCTATCTATCCAAGCACTGTACTGTCCTCTGTACAACCCCTATATGAAATTTTTTAGATATATTAACAACTAACCAATCTCTAAATGTACAGATTACAACGTGAGGAAGAAGCATCATATTGCATGACACACTGATTGTGTATCTACAAAACAGCTCCCTTGGAACTTAGCAAGTGAAAACTATCCCAAAATTGAAGATGTTTGTTACAAGCCCTGAAAACAGCTTTCATTTCAAGGAAAGACACATGTAAAATCAAATAAAATAAAAGGGTTATTTGCCTAAAAGGTTGTTTCCACTTTCACCCTCTGAATGAAATGGCCTACCTGGAGTCAGCCAGAGTTTTATACCAAATCCAGAAGGGGACATCTCAGATGCTAAAGTGTTCCGTGATTGAATGGACTTGCTATCCTGCCCAGTGGTAACTGCAGGCCTAACTTATCATCTAGGCCTTAAAATTGTTTAACCCAAGTTTCTAAACATAAACAATCTTTGGAGACCCATCTAAGATTTTAAAAAATTGGTGAGATCTTTACATTAAAACTTCATTTTCACCTGCTTTAGCCAAAAGGAAATCATTGTATTTGCCTTCGCTAAGGGTGTCATAGGCCTTGTTGACTTGAGTTCATTTTATGGGTCTTGAAGGGTGAACACAAAGAGCCAGATACTGAGACCAAGACGGTAAAGTGCTAAGCACTCTTCATGTCAGTAGGACTTTTATTATTTTATCCCCTGGAATTGCATTTTACTAAGTTAAAACTTTAATTAATGTAAAATCTCCTTGGATATGCAGAGTCCTCGATTAAGGTTCTTCAAAACCTGATACTAAGAACTTTCAGCTAAATACTTTGAAAGCAATTTCTTAACATCTTCAGAAATGTTTTCCAAAGAAAATACACTGTTTGAATATCTTTCTTGGAATGATTCATTCCAATATTAATTTTGTATTTACATCATGCTTTTCATCCAACTGTCTTAAAGCATTTTATCAATAATAATTATTTAAGGTATTATTACATCACTGTTATAGAATGACTGAACCCTTTAAGGGGAGACAGGGCCAGCTACACCTGTACCATAATTCATTAGCTGCTTCCCAGACTGTGAGGGTGGGACTAAGGAAGTCAGGTGACAGCTTAATGGGCTGAGGGAGGCCAGTCTCCCCAGTGGGTAGGTTCCTGTGGAAGGCCCTGAACCAGAGATTGCTGGAGGCTGGGTACTCCAGGGGAATCGGCCCAGAGGCCTAGTGCTCTATACCAGAGCAGTTAAGGATGCCAGGAACAGAGCCCAGCAGGGGCTGGGAATGATACTCCTATGGAACTAACCTGGGGACTCTGTGCTCTATCCCAGAGCCAAAAGTAGCCCAGAAAGGGGCTGGGAACAAAGCCCAGAGGATGAGCTGAAGAGGTGCCCTGAAAGGCCAGAAAAACTTTTTTGTTTGTTGGGAGTTTTTAGTTTGGCCTGTTGCTATCCTGTAAGGGGTTAAGTTTGCTTGTGACGTGGCTGGAGGACTGTGTCACATCACTAGCACAGACTGGTGTGTGCAGAGCTGAGGAAATTGAGGCAGGAAGCACTGGCAGTGTCATGCGTGAGCAGCAGGGGGCATTATGGGGTTTGCACGACAGTCAGTCTTACAGAGAGGTTGGGTGAGGTTCTGTGGCCTGCAATGTGCAGGTCAGACTAGATCAGCGGTTGTCAAACTGTGGTCTCCAGGACCAGCATTAGATTTGCTGGGACCCATGGCTGAAGCCTAAGCTCCAGCCTACCCAGGGTGGGGGGGCTCGGACTCCAGCCCTCTCTTCCCCCACCCGAGGTGGTGGAGCTTGGGATCCCCCTCCCCTGGGTCATGTAATAACTTTGTTGTCTGAAGGGGGTCATAGTGCAATGAAATTTGAGAACCCCTGGACTAGATGAGCGCAATGTTTCCTTCTGGCCTTAAAGTCCATGAGTCTATGAGAAGGGTAAACTGGGGCATAGAGAGGTTCAGTGACAACTCAGGTCCTGCATTAAGGGCCAGATCCTCAGAGGTATGTAAGTGCCTAACTCCCATTACAATCATGAGAGCTAGATGCCTAAATACTTGTGAATCTGGGCTTAAGTCAGTGATAGAATCAGGATTGGAATCTATGACCCCGAGCACTTCAAACGAGTTGCACTTTCTTACACAAGGACCAGATTCCTCCCACTGTGTTTATTACTGTACCAGTGAGCTAGATGTTTGGCTCAGTGGCAGATGGTATATAACCCTGGTCTTTGCAAAGCTAATTGTAAAGCCGAAGTTAACCTAGCCTGCTGCATAATGAAAAGTCATTATCTGCAAGTCTTGCTCTAAATGAGCTAAAAGTGCACAGTGATCCACAAAAGGTAGATCTCTAATAAGGTCTGGCACCTTTGCTGATGCACACTAAAAAGAGAGAAACATTTTGTTTCTTTAGAGAAATCTAATCTGTACTTTCAGCAGTCAGTGATAAATTTGATCATTTAACATTGATGCCAAGAACAGCCCAAAGAGTGCTGATGTGTTGACACACCCTGCTTTGTAGCATCAGAAGGATTGGTTGTGCTAGTGGGGCACAAAGGGCATTCCCTGAGTAGGTCTCGCTTGTCTCTCCAAGTCAGCACGTACATATCACCGGCCACACACCTTTCCAGGGACATATCATGAATGTGTAAGATCTCCTCCGAAATTTCACAAAGTACCATGAATATGGGTTCCTGGTCCAAAAATGAACTAAAATGTTAAACAAAAAATAATCTTTACTTCAGATACTGATTATTATATTCGTATCTACATTATCTGCAGACATAGTGATGTTAACTTATTGAGTGCTTAGACCAGCCATAGGAAAAATGTTTTTTGTAATTCTCAGTAACCCATTCAAGATCACACTGACTTTAACTGGTGGTTTGTGTACAGTGAACTCAAAAGTTAAACAAAGTAGCCAGCCTATCCTTGGAGTCAGACAGCTGATTTTTATTCTTGCAAAAACAATGTCATTTTGACTCATGTATTAGTTTGCATTTGGTGTATCAAGGGGTTTTAGATTAAGTTAAGAAATTCTAGATGTTCAAACAATAGACAAATTAGTCTCAACAGATGAAAATTGATCCAGTATTGTAATATTTTGCAGATTTGGAAGAAAACTGTTGAGTAGCTATGTTTTCCTACTTAGTTTGACCCACAGTTTATTAACATATGTAGTGACAAGCTGGTCAGAGAGAGGACAGCTTTATCAAAAGATTTGGCGTTTGAACACCTGTGAGATGTGCATTTTAAAAACAGAATGTTGTAGCAAAATGTACTGTCTGGCCCTCAAATGTCCAAACACACTACTGATGCTTTTTCTTGGTTACTGCCCCAGAAGATGCCCCTCAATCATAATCCAAAGTAAATATATAAAGTAACGATGTTTAGACAAAGTCCCAAAGTGAACATTATAAAGCAAGTCAGGCCTTAGTCATCCTGGCTGTAGCAACAGCAAGAAGAAATCCCTACTTCTTTCTTTAGACTTCAGTATTTCCTCTCTCTCTGTCTCCTCTAACTTAGTCCCTGATAGTCTGAATTCCTGAAGGGTGAAGGATATTAGTGTTTACTGCCAATTTCTGTAAGAAACACTTGCCTACCCATCCATGCTGTTTAACAGAGTGCAGAGCTGATTGTCTGAGGAAGGTTTTTAACTCCATCCCTCCCAGACCTTGTGTAGGGTCTTTCCCTTATACTGAAGCCCCAGTAGTACTGCATTGGGATTTGCTAGCACAGATCTTTGTGCCACGGTCTGTATGAGTGGATCTTGATTAAATACCAGGTCCATTTCTGGTAAAGTTGAAGAACTGTATTGCAAAGAAACAAATGCCTGAATCCACAAAGGTTTCTTGCTCTAAGTTTTAAAATGCGCCTTATTCCACTCCACTGTGTCTCAGTATCGATTCACATACTGGTATAAGGACTATGCAAGATAAATGTTTTATGACACTATAAGTACTACTATGAATACTGAAATTCTAAGTACAAATACTTAGTTATCTCTGGCAAGTGGACTGATGGCAGTTGGAAAGCTTTATAAGCCATGAATGTACAGGATGCAGCGAATATTTATTTCTCAGCTGCAAAAATATTTTTTTTAATAGTAATCTTTACATTAGGGATCAAACAATTCATTTTGCCTAATCTCAAACACACACAAATATCCTGAAAGTTTGAGAATAGCCTGAATAGTGTTGTTGTTCTTGTTAAAATAATGGTTTTTTTAAAAAAAAATGCAGGGAAAACAATGGAATTATGGAGTAAAAGATGAGCAGAGTGGCAGAGTCAAAAATACATACAGAAAGACTGGAAAAAGGAGCAGAATGGTGCAGTGAAATTCTGAGTATACTCAGTATTTACCAAACAATGGGTAGAGTTTGTCCCCTTGTATTACCTTATCCTTGCATATTAAGGGATGATTCAGTTCCTAATACGTATCACAACATTTCTTCATGTTAAAAATCATGCTTGTTTTAATCTAAATCACCTTTAAACACACGCCGGCTTATGCCAAAAAAAAATAAAATAAAAATAAAAATAAAAAGCTGCAAACTACAATTAATTTTGCAGCCCCCAAAACCGTGAGATTTGCAAAACTGGAATTCTTCATGGTTCACCCATCCCTTTTATAAAGCTCTTCATAAACATTTTATCTTTTATTGTACTGTCTTCACTATGGTAGACAAAAGCTAAAAGCAAGGACAAAAAAAGGTAGAAACAACCCCTACTAGACTACTATTTATTTCTGTGTTATATTTTCCTCCTAAGGAGTCCACATCACAGACACCCCAACTTTAAATCTCCTCCTGTACCCGGTAGGACCTGAGTCTCAACTACAGAACAGTTGTCCTGTTTCCTAAAAGGAACTAGGTGGAGATCCCTTTCAAGTTTCTAAATGCCACTTCTTATACAGCCAGAGGAGTCACAGCTGACAGAGAGAACTACCTCCCCTCTAGGGCTGAGTGCAATTACTTGATAGCTCCCCCAGCCTCACGACTGTGACTGAGAAATGAACCTAGATCAACTTCCATGCACCAGTGCGAAGCACTAACCTCTAGCTAACATTTGGTATTGCTTTAAACACATTTGTTTTCACGTATTGCATGTTGTGCCTTTATAGTGGGTGTAGTTAATTAGACATTATTTTACCTCTACTCTTCTCTGTTACAATTTTTATCTCATAGATTTTAAAAAATCCTGGCAAAGCCCCTGAATCAAATTCAGTTTTTCATAGCAATATTTGTTTGAGTTGGTGGCAGGGAGTAGAGTGGGAGCAACATTTCAGCTCTTCTGCAACTTTCTTTCCAGTGGTCTCATTCCTACATGTTTGAGAAAGACAGAAAGCTACTTTTATTGAGATAAGAATTAACAAACATTTAGATGATAAAAGATATTACACATGAGTGGGTCGCTTCTTGAAATCAATGAAATAAATTAGGCTCCCTGGTTAGGAGCATCTGGCACCCTTATAACCTCGTTCATATAATTATAACTCTGTTTATTAAAAAGAATTATGTAACAATATGGTTGGTTTATGCTGATGTGATTGACTTAGCAACTTAATTGGACTATGCTACATACTAGAGCAAAAAAAAATTTAATTTAATTTAATTAACTGATTCATTTGAGGATGACTGGAAGCACTACACATTATGCTTCACTTCTTTAACGGTGTGCAATGGTTTGATCCTGCAAGGCGCTGAGCTTCTTTGACTCGCAGAGAAGCACACGCAGCATCTCACAAAGATTGCTCAACACCATGCAGAATCAAGCTCTTGGACTCTGATCCAAAGATCATTGGAGGGCTAGCTCAGCGGTTTGAGCATTGGCCTGCTAAACCCAGCGTTGAGAGTTCAATCCTTGAGGGGGCCATTTAGGGATCTGCGGCAAAAATCTGTCAGGGGACAGTACTTGGTCCTGCTAGTGAAGGCAGGGGCCTGGACTTGATGACCTTTCAAGCTCCTTCCAGTTCTATGAGATAGAATTATTATTATGGGGTAGGGATAGCTCAGTGGTTTGAGCATTGGCCTGCTAAACCCAGGGTTTTGAGTTCAATCCTTGAGGGGGCCATTTAGGGATCAGTTGGGGATTGGTCCTGCAGAGGGTTGTACTAGAACCTCGTAAGGTCCCTTCCAACCCTGAGATTCTATGAAGCTAATGAGAGTCTTCCCATTGACTTCAAAGAGCATTGAATCAATTCCCAAATGAATGAAGGGTCAAAAGAAACTAGATACTTAGACTCATAGACTTTAAGGTCAGAAGGGACCATTATGATCATCTAGTCTGACCTCCTGCACAATGCAGACCACGGGATCTCACCCACTCACTCCTGCAATAATCCTCTCACCTATATCTGAGCTATTGAAGTCCTCAAATCATAGTTTAAAGACTTCAAGGTGCAGAGAATCCTCCAGCAAGTGACTCGTGCCTCATGCACAGGAAGGCGAAAACCCTCCCAAGGCCTCTGCCAATCTGCCCTGGAGGAAAATTCCTTCCCGACCCCAAATATGGCAATCATTTGAACCCTGAGCATGTGGGCAAGACTCACCAGCCAGACACCCAGGAAAAAATTCTCTGTAGTAACTCAGATCCCACCCCATCTAACATCCCTCCACTGGCCATTGGGCCTATTTACCACTGATAGTCAAAGGTCAATTAATTGTCAAAATCATGTTATCCCATCAAACCATCCCCTCCATAAACTTATCAAGCTTATCTTGAAGCCAGATAGGTCTTCTGCCCCCACTGCTTCCCTGGAAGGCTCTTTCAGAACTTCACTCTGATGATTAGAAACCTTCGTCTAATTTCAAGTCTAAACTTCCTGATGGCCAGTTTATACCCATTTGTTCTTGTGTCCACATTTGTACTGAGTTTAAATAATTCCTCTCCCTCCCTAGTATTTATCCCTCTGATATATTTAAAGAGAGCAATCATATCTCCCCTCAGCCTTCTTTTGGTTAAGGTAAACAAGCCAAGCTCCTTGAGTCTCCTTTCATAAGACAGGTTTTCCATTCCTCGGATCATCCTAGTGCCCTTCTATGTACCTGTTCCCAGTTCTCACTATTAAATTTCATCCTATTACTATTACTCCAGTTTACAAGGTCATCGAGATTTTCCTGCATGATATCCCGGGCCTTCTCTGAATTGGCAATACCTCCCAGCTTTGTGTCATCCGCAAACTTTATTAGCACACTCCCACTTTTGTGCCGAGGTCAGTAATAAAAAGATTAAATAAGATTGGTCCCAAAACTGATCCCTGAGGAACTCCATTGGTAACCTCCCTCCAGCTTGACAGTTCACTTTTCAGTACTTCCTGGATTCATGCAATAATGGGACAAAACATAGGGAATACTTGGGTAGAAAACACCCAGGTGTCTCTCCTCTGAGCTAGCACCCATAATATTTCCCTCTTTCAAACATGCCTTCCCTGCCAACATGCCAGAAAAGTAGCGTGTTTCATCCACGTTTTAATTTGAGACTGCACTGATTTCAATGAAAGTTAGGAGCCTAAATCCGTCCAAGTATCTGGGCCTTAGTTCCTGTTTGAGACACACATATTGGTTTCTCTTGTACTGTTCTTGTATGTTTACTTCCTGTCTAAACAGCAGCTATGTAAACTCCTTAATGCCTCACCATGGCTGCTGTATTTGGCAGTGGCTTGAATGGACTTTCTGGTTCTCTTCACTTTATAGGCCAGTTCAAAAGGCCTTTTATGGCACTGGCCAAGAGACTATTGCCTGCTGGCCAGATCCTGATGCTGTTTAAGCTGGTATAACTAACTCCACTGAAGTTGGATATATACAGATTTAAAAGAGATCAGAATCTGGCCGCAGTTTCTCAAACTTTGCAGAATTACCAAAATCTTCCAGTCCCAGTTAGTCACTGCTGGTACTGTCTCCATTTCTCTAATTAAATGAAGGGAGAAAAAAAAAACCCTCAAAAACCTAAATTAAAGTCACTTTAGGATCCAATTTAAAACACAAAAGCAGAAATAAGGCTGAAACTCCAAATTTATTGTACCTAGATATTGCAACACATCTGGTATATGAGATAATGCCCTGTTTTGCAGCATTAGTGACAAGTCAGAAAAAGGGAAATGAAGGACAGAGTTTCAAATCTCAGTGTTCTATTACTTTACTGCTGGGAGCAAAGTCAGACCCTGTTTATCACATTATTGTAGGCTCTGTGGTTTGATTTCCTTTGTTTGTTATAAGAATATAATAATATACAGGAGATTTAAAAAAAAGAGTGGCTCTGTAATAAATATTTTACAACAGTCACTCTCAGCTGTGCTTCACAAACTCCTGGTGTATGTCCTGAGTGTCTGATTGTAATATTCAGCCAAATATCAAAAAATGAAAATGGTATTCAGTTGAGGCAATGGATAAAGCAGTATGTGACAACCACATGTATTCTGTTTGATTATTTATCACAGCAGGATATTAGTAATTAAAAACAAAACCAGTACTTACCCATTCTCATAACAGAATATATAATCACTAGATACTACCTCTCCAATGCTGTTCTAATTTCTGTGGTCATGGTCACACATCATCAGTTATTATTTACGTGTCTGGCTGGTATTTTACAGATGAGGACAAGACAAGTTCCATGTCCTGAGGAATTTGCAGACTATATGGGCATGAGCCATCTCTTACTGAAGTCAATGGGAGTCCTAATGGGCCTGCTTCTGAAGTCCCTAACTTGTGGTATAGGACTTTTCCTCATGTATACTGGTTGCAGAATGCAGGCATATTTTATTATGAAGACAGCACCACAAGTTGGACTTTTGTAATACTTAAAATGAACTGTAGTAGCTCTGAAACGAGAATTAACTTTTTAAATGTGCCCATTGCACTTCTGATTTAAAGAAGTATATGGGAATTCCAGTACATCCCTGATAATCAGTATTAAAGATTCTTATCTTAGTTTTTTACATTTGAGATGATGGCAGTTAAAACTTTTCCAGAAAGAATTACTTCTTCTTGGTAAACCAATACATTTTTGTGTCTAAAAATGAAAGCAGACTAATGCTCTGGGAAGGTTAGAGCCCTTCTCGTGAATGCTCCTTTGCTGACTCTCTAGAACCAGAGAGCTGCAATGACAAGCCAGTTCACTTGACAGTAGTGGCAAAATGATGATTTTAAAGCAGAGATTGCAGAAGTGAAGCATGAGACAGGCAGGGTAGCCTTAGGCACACATCAAACCTTCAGTCTGCCAGGTTCCCGAGTTCATTCCAGAGCAGGAGGAGATCTGATGCTGCAGCGGTGCCGGAAGGGAAACAGCAGTTGGAGGATCATGGTCTTGGCCATGGGGAGGAGTGAAGCAGCAGCCACTGCCACAGAGAAGCAAGAAGGCAGTAAAGCCTCCTCATAACCCCTCTTCCTCCCCACAATCTGTGCTGGGTCACAGTGTGTACTGACCTTGAAGAAAGGAGAAAAAGAAGCTAAGCCAATTATGCTCCAGGCACCATGGAGAAAGAACAATGCTTCTTCCCAACTATCCAGCTGCAAACAGGTGCATTTGAAATAGTGTTAATTATTTTCAGCTATCAGAACGTTTGCTGAAGTTCACTCAATATCTATGCAAAGTCAAACATGGGCCCTGGATTCCTTATGAACAGCAGCTAGGTAGTGCCTCTTTGCAGACTGGAAGATGATTTTTGGGCCTTGTAGATCAGTTTCTAGGACTGCCAGGTGTCCAGTGTTCTACTGGAATGCCCGGTCTAAAAAGGACCCAGGCATCTCTGGTCAGCACCGCTGACTAGGCTGTAAAAGTCCAGTCAGCGGGGCTAAGGCTCTTAGGCCTAGGGGCAACCAGGGGTCTCCGTATATGCTGCCCCCACCCCAGTACCAGCTCCGTAGCTCCCATTGGCTGGGAACCGTGGCCAATGAGAGTTGCGGGGGCGGCACACACAGCCACCTGGCCGCATCTCCCCGGAGGAGCCAGAGGGGGGACATGCCACTGCTTCTGGGTGCCACCAGAGGTAAGTGCCATGCATAGCCTGCACCCCAACCCCCTGTCCCAGCCCTGGTCCCCCTCCCACCCTGCGAACCCCTTGATCCCAGCCTGGAGCACCTTCCAGCACCCCAAAACCCTCATCCCCAGCCCCAACCATAGCCTGCACCCCCAGCTGGAGCCCTCACCTCCCTCCCCGCACTCCAACCCCCCATCCCAGCCCAGAGTGCCCTCCTGCACCCCAAATCCCTCATCCCTGGCCCCACACCAGAGCCCGGACCCCAGCCAGAGCCCTCAACCACCACCCCCACACACTCCAACTCCTTGCTTATGCCCAGAGCTGCCTCCTCCACCATGAATCCCTCATTCCTGGCCCCACCATGGAACCCGCACCCCAGCCCAGAGCCCATACCCCCTCCCATATTCCAAACGCCTCGGCTCCAGCCCAGAGCCCCCTCCTCTACCCCTGGTCCCACTCCAGAGCCTGCACCCCCTGCTGGAACCCTCACCCCCTCCTGCATCCCAACCCACTGCCTCAGCCCGGAGCCCCCTCCTGCACCCTGAACTCCTCATTTCTGGCCCCACCCCCCAGGGCCCACCCCCCAAGCCTGAGCCCTCATTCACTCCCGCACCCCAGTCCCTGAGCCAGCCCAGTGAAAGTGAGTGAGAGTGGGAAAGAGCGAGCGATAGAGGGAGGGGGGAATGGAGTGAGTGGGGAGGTAGGGCATCGGAGAAGGGGGCAGGGCAAGGGTGTTCAGTTTTGTGCAAGTAGAAAGTTAGCAACACTATCAGTTTTCTATTTGGAGTTCAAATTAATGACCTGGAGTCCAGTGTTTTCTCAGTTTATTGTATTCATTTACAAAATGTACACGTCCTGTTTCCTTGAATAGAGATAGTAAAAAGCTATGTAAGCTGCAGGTGTGTGTGTCCCAGCTTCCCCTCTGTGACCCATCTGCAAAGCTCTGAGTCTGGTACAGCTTAGCTACACAGCTTTAGCAGCTTATGGGTCTAGTTCTGGAGGGCCCCAGTTCAGTCCAGACCATGTTGGCCAAGACGGGGCAGGGATTCTGATAGGATTTCTTTATAAAGTTATACATGATGTACATCTGTGACCCTAAATAACCAACCAACCCCCGCCATCCTATATCATCTTTTCTCACCCATCTTTTTTTTTATTCAGCTTCTCCACATCATTTCCCTGGCACACTTTGCTGCTGCACAGTAAGTTTAACAAATGCCTTGTCCCAGTCCTCAAGATTCTACATCAGAAGTCATTGGGCTCGAGCCACTATAGCCTGTTGTTATGCAGGAGAAATTGGATGATCCTAATGGTCCTTCTGTCCATAAAAGAAAACCAAAAAAACAAAAACCCAATGAAGCATGAAACCCTTGCTTACATTTCAGACCCCAGATCTGTTCCCACTGCTTTGCTAGCCTCAATGCCTACCGGTACTCATTCTCTGTTTGTGGTGGGTCTTCACTGACTCAGCCCTCCAGCCAACTCATACACAGTGTCTGTGAGAGAAAAACAGAGCAAACGCTTTCTGGAATATAAGTCCAACAGGAGGCCTATTTCAGCGCCCTCTGTAAGGTCCTTCGATCTGCAGTCCTATCCTGGTGCTCACTCTTCAGTCAGTCCAGCAGGGCCTATCACAGTACTCTGGTCCAAACTGTCTCTCAGCCTGTTCTGGGCTCCCTCAAATTATCCCTGCTTTTTAAGCAGTCCTAGTCCTGGTCTGGGGCCATGTCCCTCCCTGAAGATTCTGCCTCTCTGGGCTTTTTTGGCCTCAGCTCTTCAGCTGGGCCACTAAGAGAGTTCTGTTCCCCTTCTGGGGTGCATCAAAGTCCAGACCATTTTCCCAGTGGTAAATTCAGTCCACTCTATTGCCTGTGATGCTTGTGTAGTCACACCAGAAGTGTAGGTCGGTGAGCTAGCCCATCTGGTGAACAGTGCAGCAGCTGAGGCCCAAAAGGTAGAGTGTGACCACCTGAAGAGCATAACAAAGTTCCCATCCGCAAAAATAATCTGGACGTTCTATGTCAATACATATTTTCACCTATGAGCCAGAGTGGTGTGTGTATCCAGAGGAGAACATAAGAGCATAAGAAAGGCCGTACTGGGTCAGACCAAAGGTCCATCCAGCCCAGTATCCTGTCCACCGACAGTGGCCAATGCCAGGTGACCCGGAGTGAGTGGACCCAACAGGTAATGATCAAGTGAGGAGGAAGCAGAGTGTGGTAGAATGGTGATAAAAATAATTAATGCTGCCATGGAATTCAGGGGATGTTGCTGCAGAAGTTGGTCCCAATGTGCTGTGGCATATGTGGGCCCTGCCTCTAGTGCACTCACTTTGTTGCCAACTCTGGAGATTTTATTGTTACATTTGGCATTTTCCTTAAAGCCTCATCTCCAGGAGTCAAATGATGATGTGAGAATCTCAGCTTTCATTAAAAAAAAATAAAGGAAGTTTCTAGCCTTCATGGGTGCAGGGGAAAGCTTGAAAACATGAACAGAGTGCACCCATAAAGGCTAAGAGATGGCAGGACACATAAAAAGAACCCAATTTTTTTTATCATGATTTTTAAGGCCTGATTTAATATTTTTAAACTCAAAGTATTTAATTGAGACTCATACTAAAATATTAATTTTAATGTATAGACATTGATACTATATATGATATATTGAATATTTTATATTAGTGTTTCAAGTTCAACACTATCAAAATGAAACAATTAAATGGTTCTGAATTGAAATTTTCAGAACTTTCATTGTGCTAGAAATTTCTAAATGTTATCTTGTCATTCTGATTTGAAATGTCAGAATTGCCTGTGGAATAGAAATGTCATTGTCTGACCAGCTCTAACAGGGAGAGTTTCATCTCTCATGCAGCATGCTGTGGAGGTGATCTCCACAGCTCATGGCAGAGGGAAAGAGAATCCAGGCATATGCTGGCGGCTTGGTAGGGATTTGGCCAGTGGCTCCATGAGTGGAGTTTTGGAGGGCAATGAGGGAGGGAGGACATAGGAATAGGACTGAATCAGGGCCAGCCCAAGACCAGGCAAGGAGCATTTTTGGCGCCTTCCCCTTCATTTGTTACACTTTTGAATACCTTATTTTTTATTGCATTTGTAGCCCATTTCACGATTTTGATGCACAATCTGCATGCATGATGTATCCCTGTCATATAAGATGATATATTTGCATGCTAGGATCTGTACATCTGTATTTATTTGTGCCATATGTAAGCAAATTAAAAAAAAATGTTTCCTTTAAGCTTACAGAAACTTTTTAATTTTAAGAACTGAAATGTACTAACATCAAGAAACTGAACAGTGCACCAGCATTGGGTGGACCAGTATTAAATAGTGTTACAGTAGGTGACAGCCTTAGAATGTTAACCCTTGTCCTTTAGTTCAAAAGGTCGTTTTCTCGCCTTTGCCCTTGAAAACTGAAGCACAGTGTCAGAGGGATCCAAAGACTGACCAATGGCCTTTTCAAGCAATAAAATAGCAAGCGATGTCAGTCTCTCATCAGCCATCATCAAAGATGTGTTTTAATGAGCCCAAGCTTTAAAAAGCTGCGCTCACCACCCACAACTGAGACCAGCAGAGTGAGCAGAATCCTCAAAGCTATCCACACATTAGAAAAAGTGTCCTTCAGCTCTACATCATGAATAAATTGGAGAACTTGGAGTGGAGAATGCTTCCCTTGTTGCAAAATGTGACTGATATTGTCCAATTCGACAGAGATGTCTTTATCATTGACGTCCAAACATTCCCCATGTGTCAGCATCCAGTGAAGCTCCATACAATTGTTTGAGTGTCTTCCTGTCTGCCTGCTGAAAACAGGACATATATCCTTTCCAGTACTCCAAAGAGAGATACTGAATCTAAAGAAGATGGTGCTGCATCTGAGACAACAAAGTTGAAGGGATTGGCAGCCAGAAGGCACGAACAAAAGCTCCTGGATTCAGTGCAAGGATCCTTTCCTGGACACCACTGTTTCTTCCCTTCATGTTCATGCTGTTGTTATAGCCTTGGCCGCGGCAATTCTGAAGCTTTATTTTATTCTCATTCAAAATGTCCATAAACAGTTGTGTTAGGCCTTTTTCAGTAGAGTCATCCACAGACCGGAAACAGATAAAGTGTCCTTTACTTGGATACAGCCATCTTCGTTGTCAACAAAACTTACTGTAAATGACATCTTTTCACTGTGACTAACGTCGGGAGTTCAGTCCATTATTACAGTGTAGTGCTTCGCTTTGCCGAGTCACATCAATAAGTTATCAAGCACCTTCCTTGCCATAAGGTCAATCAATTTGTTTTGAATTGTTTTGCTTTATGAACTACTCGACATATTTCCCAAGGAGCTCTACTAAATTGAGGAAATTACTGTTATGTTCAGTAAACAACTTATCCGAGGATAAGCCAAATTATTCTTTGCAGTTAAGAGGGTAATTGAGATCAGACTCTCAAACACGTTCCTCAGATGCTGGGTTTTTACATTAATAATGCGCTGGTTTTCTGCGTCCATGCATTTATTCAGCTTGAGCCTGGACTCAACTTCCATCCATTTGGAATAGGCTGTAAAATGGCCGGGTGACTTTTCATGTTGCTTCAGAGCATCTGCTAAATTATGCCCGTAATTGTACCCAGAAAGCGCAAACAAGAATTTGGCATTCTTGTCAGATATTTTGCAACAAAAACAGAACACTTTGTCGCTGATTCAGTTTCTCAGTATTCTTGAGCATTCTTTCACAGTGACTTTGAGAAGTGTCACTTCTGCTCATTTACTGGAAATGTCATATCCTCGATTTTGCCCAGCCCATTCAAAATTGTACGACCAATATCGGCAGAATTTAGGATCATCAGCCATAAAGCAGGATCTGATGTATCTATTTGGGTGTGCAGTTTTTCTCACGGCTGTTTCCTGTCATCATGCGAGGCTGATTCTTCATGATCATTTCTTTCCTTTTCATGTAAATCAGATTTTTCTTTGTTCTTTATGCCACAAGGAAAACTGCATGATTCTCCATTACTTTTCTCACATTTTCATTCCTTATCGTCAGGCAAATCAGCTAATTCCTTAGTAATAGGACTTCCATTATTTACACTTCGCTCCTCAGTTTCTCCTGCACTGGGATGATCACTATTGCCTAATACCATGTTGTTCTGTTTAAGATATTTTCCCATAAAATTTGCCCTTTGCTGCAAACTAGATTGCAATTGAGCTTTTTGCTTCCTATACTAAGCTCCTGAAGGCACACTGTTGACTCATATTCAGCTTTTCATCCACTGTAACCCCTAGGTCCTTTTCTGCAGAACTGCTGCCCAGCCATTCAGTCCCTAGTCTGTAGCAGTGCATGGGATTCTTCCGTCCTAAGTGCAGGACTCTGCACTTGTCCGTGTTGAACCTCATCATATTTCTTTTGGCCCAATCCTCTAATTTGTCTAGGTCCCTCTGTATCCTATCCCTACCCTCCAGCGTATCAACCACTCCACCCAGTTTAGTGTCATCTGCAAACTTGCTAAGGGTGCAGTCCACACCATCCTCCAGATCGTTAATGAAGATATTGAACAAAACCGGCCCCAGCACCGACCCTTGGGGCACTCCACTTGATACCGGCTGCCAACTAGACATGGAACCATTGATCACTACCCATTGAGCCCGACCATCTAGCCAGTTTTCTATCCACCTTACCGTCCATTCATCCAGCCCATACTTCTTTAACTTGCTGGAAAGAATACTGTGGGAGACTGTATCAAAAGCTTTGCTAAAGTCAAGGCTAATACCCGCGAGGTCATGGCGGACACCATTCTAGGAGGTTCAAGGAAAATGTCATTCTCAGAAAGTCTGGAAGGTTCCACGAGATTCTACAAAGATCCAGAACGTTCTAGGAAGTTAGTGAAAAATGAATCCACATATGGAATACCTGAAACATTTTACTTCAAACTTCTATTTTCCCTTTTGTCTCTTAACAACAAAAACAGCAACTCAGGTGCCCCCCAAGCCCAGCACCCCAGGCAGTTGCCTCCCCCTAAATCCAGCCCTGGACTGAGTAGCATGCCTCAACCACTACTCCTCATGCCCAACAATAGCAGCAATGACCCTGCAGCACAGGTGGGTCAGACCCTACTTTTTAATGGGAACTGAAGATTCTCTCTCCCCTAGCTCCTTGTAGTTCATATACACAAAGCTATTTTACTTTAGTTTGGCTTGTGGGCTGAGGATTTGGCCATTTGAAAAAGAAAGCTCTTCCTCCTATCACCAGCCTAATGGTATTAAGTGGCATGTACTGTAGGTGGTCCATTAGGCAGTGAAATATCAATCTTGCCTGCAGTTATGGATTCCTCCAAACGGGTTCAATCTGTTTTTAAAAACACAAAACTAATTACTGCACAAGCAGTGGCTGCTTTTCAGATTAGCAAATTCCATCTCTGAAACAAGTACAGTATTTGCAAGAGAGCTCTACACGATGTTTGATAGAAAAAATCCAAAAGGAGATATGAACCCCACATTGCTAGAGTGACCAAACTGCTTTTGTCATCAGAAAGCAGATGGGACTGGAAGCTGTTGAAGGAGGAGAATTTTGGATAATTCAGACAAGCATCTAAACTTTTGCGCTGAAATCCTGGCCCCATTGACTTCATTGGAACCAGGATTTCATCCTTTATGCGTATACAAAATTAACTCATATTTGAGCCTTTGCAGGGTATGCAGTTATTAATACAGATAGCACAGAGGTTATTGACCCACTAATGTGAGAATGTGTAGTCTATGTTGATACAGTAATATTATTTGCAGTGCCCTAGCAGTGGGTTTGTGTGTGTATTTTACTTTTTTCCTAGCCTTTTCTTTTAAACTTCTTTCTTTAGTACAAAATCTCAAATGACTGCTTCCTGCATTCTTGTGTTCAGGGTTACGCAATTTCTTTCATTAAACATACATTTTAGTTGCCTGTGAGTTTAAAGCAACATGGTGGAGGTTCTCCCTTTCTGATGACTATCTGTTGTCTTTGATGCTTGTTTCACAAACTATAAACAAATTGCTAATGTGGCTCTTCCACAATTTGAAAGTGTTGTGCTGAATAGAAATAGTCCAGTAAAAACATGCCAATAGGAACAGAAATTAGTCCCAGGAAGAGATCAAATCAGTATCTGGGGAGTTAACCGTAATTCACACTAAAAAATAGGAAGGAGTGATGATAAACCCACTGGAGTCCCTTTTCTAGTTTGAGGCAGTTTATGCAGAACAACTAGATTTGAAATTATCTTCATGTAGTACAGTGCTGGTGGTTTGTCTCTGAATACACTTGCAAGTTGAAAGTTATTCAAAATGACCAAATTGTGAATGTATTTGATATTATGTCATTCTTCTGGCTTCAGCCAGATCCCAATGCCATCTCTCCCCATCCCTTTCTTAAAGCAAAAGTAATACATTTGCTACATCCGGATACCCGATAGAAGGTTAAAGGATTTTCATTCAACCCCTTGTAAAATACACACAGATTGGAATTTAAGTTTTGGGCCCACCGCTTTGAAAATAATTTACGTTGTAGTTTGGGGATTAGCTCTACTAATTCAAAGATTTATGAATGTTTCTAAATTAAAAATTAGGTATAAGCACTAGTTTTTAATGGGAATAAATGTGTGCAATGTTTGTTGTTTTTTTAAATCCAGAAGCTGAGTTATGTTTAAATTGATAAGTGGATCAAAAAATGTCTCCTTCAATTTTAGGAAACCATTCTAATTTGAAAATGCCTTAACCGATTTATCTCTAACCCCACCCCCTCAAGTCCTCCTGGGATATAAGAGTACAAATTTTCAGGCTAAAAGGAAGGGTTTCCCCCCCTTTCAGTGGGATATGGGAGGGGGTGAACAAATTAAAAGGGATTAAAATTGGGTTTATAATAGAAGCTCTCGTACAGACTTAAGTACAGAGTCACTGTCACTGCTCCAAAACTCAGATGAGAAAAATCAGCACATTGAGCAGTGCACAGGAGGTGCCAATGTGGCTGGCTGCTCCTAGTCACAGGGTAATAGTGTGTTGCCTTTAAAAAATTAATAAGAAGAAGGCAGCCTCTCGGTCAGTGATTTCTCTTTTTTTTTTTTTAAAGGCAATTTGTGTAAGAAGGCAGCATGCATGCACATAAGTAGGCAGTCAATAAGAGAGCAAGAAGTGCCCCAGCATGCTACTTTATGCTAGCTGGTTTGAATGGGAAAGGATTTAAATTAAATTTTGAAAACTGTCATGGTCTTTCGTGCATAACATGAGGAGAATAGTAACTGAGACACCATGCCATGCTCTTGCATGTGAAGTCAGCACGAGAACACAAACAACATGTGCGCACATAGGTAACAGTGTCTAAGTTGTTGCAAGTGCTCCAGCGTGCCACCTCTTTAGACTCAACAGAAGGGGCAAGTGAAAGAGAAGCAGCATTTTTCGGCCCTTCCCTACTCCCAAGTAAATACAGCAGGTGCCATCTGCACTGGAGAGGATGAGGAAGGAGGGAAGTAGAACTCTGATTTTGTATGCCTAAGGAAAAAAGAAGTGTGTATGACCATAGAATCATATAAATGTAGGGCTGGAAGGGACCTCAAGAGGTCATCAAGTCCAGCCTCCTGTGCTGAGGCAGGATCACACTCCATAATACATTGTTATTAAGAAGGAAGCGTGTCTCACTCTCCTTTACAAGAGGACCCATGGCCTAGCACGGGAGTTGAGCAAAACACTGCCAAAAATTCCCTCCACTACCTGTTTCACATTTTTCAATGAATTGGCTTTGACTGTGTTTACACCCTTTTGTGTTTCCTTTCAGTACATATTCTACTCAAGGCATTTGCTGGCAGAAGTGTTCCCTGGAACAGTAAATTTTATACAAACATTGGAGACTATTTGTTGAAAGTACATTTTGAATTTGGGAACAGCAGCAAACCCCCTCCCCACCACCACCACCTTTTCACAAACTTGGCACTAGAGGTTGAAAAACAACACCAGGAGTAATTCAGTACTGAGTAGCCCTGGTTAACAGATCCTCAGCTGGTGTAAATCAGCTTAGTCCCAGCTGCTTGGGTGACCAAACTGTGGCCCATGGATTAAATGCAGAAGGTGCCCGGGACAGTTCAGATCAAGATAAGCATTGCATGCTGGGCAGTAGCGTAGCCGGGGGGGAGCAGGGGGAGCGGCCGCTCCCCCTTGAGCAGAAGCGGCGCCTTTTTTTTAGCAGCACTAAAAAAAGACGCCGCTTCTTTTTAAGCGCCGCTTCTTGCACTCACCCAGCGGCGCTCCGGGTCTTCGGCAGCATTTTGGCGCGGGGTACCACCAAAGACCCGGAGTGAGCCGCCAAAGTGCCGCCGAAGACCCGGAGTGCCGCCGGGTGAGTACAGGGGGAGGCGCCTTTTATAGCGCCGCTCCCCCTGCGCTCTGGACCTGGCTGCGCTACTGATGCTGGGTTCTGTAGCATATCATTGCCACTTATTGTGTTACCTTAAGATGATGAATAAGAGTAATGCAAATTGAGCAGCACTGTTCTGCCATGGACACCACAGGGCCCAATGTGTTCCATCTTGATCCATTTTCCTAGGTGGATTCCAGTAATGGGAAGTGAAGACACTTAGCACCTCATGGGACCAGATCCCTATGACCTTCTGTTTGAATCAGGAGTAAAATGCATAGGCTTTGAAGCTGTAAACATCTGCATTTTTATTTCATGTACATAATACTTATCCCCATGCTCAACAATAAAGGTTACCCACTATCTAGCAAGACGCATGAATGCAAGTTGAAACAAAGTGCACGAAGTCTATTTCATGTTAGAGGTCTCTCGTCATCACCCTTGTTGCCCACTGGAGCCAACAGAGCTTGAGAGCACCCAGCACCTCATAGGAATGGGCTCTTAATTATCTTTCTGACTTTAGTAATGTGTTATGAGGCTCAGCCATCAATGAAGCAACAAAAAAAAGCTTATGACTTAGTTAAATAATGGTGTTCAAAGCCTATTAAAATATAACTGCTTGTCTCAAAATAGGATTAATTAAAATGTACAAGAAAAATGCAATTCACTTACATTTTATACATCATCCCACTGTGCACTTTTCATAACACGTCCCCAGAAGTAATATTCTGGGCAGCATGGTGTTCTCAATACTGCCATCAAAAGCAAAGATGAATATAAAACTTTTTCAAAATTTGGCTCAGGTACTATCATTATTAGATATTTCATAATCTATAACTCTGGTCATTGCTGTTTTGCAAAATAATTGCATCAGTGATCTGACTTTTGACAGTGTCCAAAGTGTCTGGAAATAGTTTGCTCCAGCACCTTTGTCTTTTAAAGACCATTTGGGGCTTGTTATTTTAAATCCTTGTGCAGCCTGATTTATCACTTCAAACATCTGTCAGCTGTGCTTTGTCTTGAAACCGATAGTAATAGTGTTGCTGATTTTTCAACAGCAGCTGTTAGAGGTTCATTAGTTAGACTCTCAAAGGGTGTAGATAACTGTAATATTTTTCTTTGTTAATGATCTCTTACATGTTATAATACAAATTCTGGAATCCGCTCAAAATTTGCAGCTTCTCTCTGTACTTCTAGCTTGCTAAAACTATTAGGTTTTTTATATTATTAAAAATTTCTCCCACAAAGCAGTTAAAATAAAAAGAGGTGTCATGTTGCAGAGTTAAATAGGCATTCAAAGCAATATTTGCTATTGTGTATTTATGGGCAAGGCGGACCAGCCAGGGTCTGAACATTCTGATCCAAACCCAAACAGATTCCAAAGTTCTAAGGGGCTAAGTCTGGATCCATGCGCATTCAGGCTCATTTCTAGTTTAAATTTTGTAAGCCATGCAGAGCGTAATAACTTCACTAATATCAGAAGATTTATTTCTTGTGGATGCTACTATTTCCATGAAAGTATCCCCCTGCACTCTATAAACTATTCTTAATTATTAGCTTTGCTATTATTCTTAAAATACATTCCCTAAATCTGTTCCAAGGTTGCTTCTATTTAAGTGCTACAGTTACTCTTGCTAGAAGCTCCTGGGGACTGGAACATCTGTGAACTCTCCTGCAGTTAGGAGCATATCGGCAGGACTGCTGGTTCAACCAGCAATGCTAACCAACAGATAATTACAGTTTGAAATTAGTATTTTAATTAACTGATCTTAGCAAATGTAAAGTGAAATCTCTCAGGCATTAAAGAAAGAAGCAGGAGAGAAAATTATTAACTATAAAGTTCAGCAGACGGATGGTCAGCAGGTGATAGCTTGGCAAAGAGTGTTAAGTGTTCCCATTTTAATCTGCAATAAGAGAAAGTTAATTTAGGGCCTAGCTCTGTGAGGTGCTGAGCAGCTTCTTCAAGTGGCATTGTGACTTCAGTGTGGAATGAGAGCATCTCAGCATCTTGCAGGATTGAGCCATAAAAAAGTGAGTTGAGACTTTTTCTAAAATTCAGCTAAATATGTTTAAGAAGTTGGTTTAGATCCCAAGTTTCTTCTGAAGCCACCAGTTCTGCCATCTGAACCACATGGGCCAATACGTGGAAGTCCCATGCAGAACAGGTAGCAGGATCATGCTATTAATCTGTAACAGATGCAGCTGTTGACTCAATAAGAATATCTGAAAATCGGCGCCTGTTTACATATCTTCCAAAGTTCCAGGCATGGGTTTTCTTTTCATTAGCGGATGACACAACTAACACCTACAGCAATGGAAGAAAGGGCCCTCCCCAAACTGTGGTAGCCATTAGTGATATCGATTCTTGGAGAGGGAAACGAATTTGAGACTTGGAAAGTAGAGCACCTTGTAATTAGTTCCCTTTTAAAATGTATTTATGGGTAATTTTAAGCCAACATGGCTCAGGAATCCTTAACAAGAGAGCCTTCAGGGAAGGCTGGAGTTATAGGAAGAAATAGTAAAAAGCTCAGCTTTAGAAGGGATAGGAACCCTCAAACTCCAGGGCACATGCCAGCCAGCTTCTAACAATTGAGGCTCAAGAGGAAACATTCGCTGGAAGCAGGGCAGGACTGAGGCAATTCTGTGTTCTAGGCATACCCCATCGTGGGGCAAATGCCCCATCCCTTCCCCAAGAGGCAAGCTTAGTGGTATGAAGTCTTCTTTTATCCCCAGCAGTAGCATCACGGGCCCTCAGCACTTCTCTCAGCAGTCAGGGTACATCTGATTGGCTGGCCCACTGCAGGTTTCTCCTCCTGCCACAAAGTTCTCTGCTGGCAGGACCCTCCAGAGTAATGGGTCCTGGCAATAACACCCCATTGAATTGCATGGTGCAGTTGATAGAGGCCGTAAGGGACCATTGTGATGATGTAGGCTGACCTTCTGTATAACACAGGCCATAGAACATACCCAATATAACTCCAAGAGCAGATCTTTTAGTTAGGAGGACGGAAAACTTGCTTAAAAAGTAAGCTTGGGCCCAAGAGATGGACCCTTAGGCCTGGGCCTATGGTGCCTATGCCTTACCTGTCCCTGCCTTTGGGCAGGTTACACCCAGGACTGCCTAATACAGGATTTCTTTCTCTGAAGTAGCCGGTACTGGCCTCTGACAGATTGCCAGAGTAGATGGACTGCTGGTCTGATCTAGTATGCCAATTCCTATCCCAAATGGATTTTTTAAATTGTATTTTAAGGAATCATTTCAGTTCATATTTAAATTCTTTTTATTGAAAAATAAGATTTTACTGAACTAAAATTTCTATAATGGCCTCTATTTGCAAGAAACAATATGCAAAAAAACAGTGACTAGCTGAACAATAATTTGCATTGCACTTTTTATTCAGAAAGATCACAGGACATTTTATAACACTATAGAAATTGCTTTCCAGTGGTAGAGAAAGTAATCTCCACTGGCATGTTTTACGGAGCACAGCAACACTACACAAGAGTTTAGGACAAAAGTGTGAAGAACTGTTTTCATATTGACAAATGAGTAAAGCATGTACTTTAAATCCAAAGAGATTTGTGTTAGATTAAAGAAAATAATAAGAAAGAACAAAAGTAAGGTCTCCCTGAGAAACTACAGTATGTGTTTTCTTTGAGAACAGGTGGGAGCAATTCAGAAAACAAAATGGCTGTTCTCAGCAAACAGATTAATTCAAAATATAGATCATACTATACATATTGTGTACACTGCAAGCAATTTATCCAACATTTAGTGGAGGCAAAATGTAATTACTAGAGCAGGTTGGGAAATACAAAGCATTTTTCACAAATAAATTTTGAAAGAAAACAATTTTTGTTTAATTTTTTTCCTAGAAATTTTCTGGGTTGTTTTTGGTTTTTTTAAAAGAAAAAAGTTTGTGAAAAACCCATTTTTTCACCAAATACTAGACAATTTTAAACAAAGTTAGCATTTTCTGCAAAAATGTTCATTTAGCAAAAAAAAGCCATTTTTCATTGAAAAAAGATTTGTTTGAAAAATGTTGACCATCTATAATAATTATAGGGATCTAGATAGCACACTAAAAGTAATAAAAGATGCCATTAAATCTTTAATGACCTCCGACACTAGGATCTTCGGTTTTCATCACATCTAAAAGGCAGTACCTCCAACAGCAGCATCCCTTCTGCAACACTGATTCACTAATGACCCATAAGGGGAAAAAATGGTCTGTACTGAATAACTAACCCAGCCTCCTGAGACACATTGCATTTCCTTTGAGATCTTTCATCCAAGCACTGAACAGGCCCAAACCTGCTTAGTTTAGAAGATATAGTGAGCTCATAGCCTAAATCTGAATGTCTGCAAACATGGAGCCAATATGTTTCTAGTGTGAGTTTATGGGTTTTTTGTTTGAAAATTACTTTGTGCTTTCATCAAAAGTTTTCTATTTGATTCCTTAACCCTTACCTGTATATTTCTTCTCTTAGAGCTTTGCATGAAAAAAAATGGCAGTGTCTTTCAAAGTGCTCATAGAGTTCCCACATTACTAGGGTGACCAGATGTCCTGATTTTATAGGGACAGTCCCAATTTTGGGGTCTTTTTCTTATATAGGCTCCTATTACCCCCCATCCCCTGTCCCGATTTTTCACACTTGCTGTCTGGTCACCCTATACATTACCAGCACCAACTTAAAGGAAGAATTTGCCATATTCAACATTAGCAGCAAAAACAGTCCTGAGCCCATAGATTTCCTTTTATATTTCCAATTTATATTTTCTGTTAGCTTCTGTGTCAGTTTGACAACTTTTAAAAGGTATCTGAAAAAGGCTAAAAGTTAAATAAATCTTCAGGCAAGCTGAACAAAGTTTGCAGTTGTTTTCATGCCTTCCTTCAGATGTTTGAGTTCCTATTTGTACTTATCAGTATTAATAGCTTTTCAGACAATGATGTATGATGTCAGGAAATATTAATATCCACAATTAATATACTGATATATAGTTTGAGTCTGTCATTCCTCATTCCCTTTCTGTCACTTTCCTATTATACTGCTCCGACAATTCCCTAAAGATTCAGCAGAGATATGGCTTTGGGGGAACTCATACCACTAATCATTGATAGCAATATGTTGTGCTGCAGAGATTGTTTTCAGTTTTGTCAGCAGGGATGATACTATAGTGTGTCTTCTCTACAGGGAGGGAAGTTCTTTGTAAGATTCATTTACAAGCAGAAAATTTAATGGGCTGCAAAGTTCGATCATGAGGGTTTTTTTCTGCTGAAGCAGCTTGTCATTTTAGTTTTAACTACAGGAGACAGGACAGAATTGTTAAAGCAATCCAATTATATAATCTATTGAACAGGGGATTTCTGGCCACCTTTCATTAGTGCAGCAAAGTTGCAATAGCTGTAGATGTTTTAAAACTCCCCAGCTGCAAAGCAATTTGCAAATCCCAAATATAGTAAAGGGCTGATTTTTAGAGGTGCTATGCACCCACAGCTTTCATAGAATTCTGATGGAATTCTGGATGCTCAGGGCTTCTGAATAATGAGGCCCTGTATTGCAATGTTCTGCTTTTGAATGGGTATCTTTGCTGAAATAGGCATTATCCTAAAAAAGAGTGAAAATATTTTAATATCTTTTAAAATGAGACTACTGATCAAGAAAATGAAAACCAAATTAGTGACTACTATTGGTTTTTAACTGGGCAAGAGCAGTAACGCAAAGATTCCATAATCTCTACATGGAGGTAAAAGGGCCACCATAGTGGCTGGCTGTTATTTACAATTTAAGAGGGTGAATTGCAAAGTGAAAACTGTTTCAGTTTAGGAATGGGTGTTCAATGCTCTTACTAACCAGACTGTGAAGCGAAGGACATTCCAAGGTATGTGTTTTAACTTCTCTTTTTAACTCCCACCTCCCATCAGGGACGGCTCCAGGCACCAGCTTTGCAAGCTGGTGCTTAGGGCGGCATCGAGAATGGGGCGGCAGTCGGAGTCCTGCGGCGGCAATTCGGCAGCAGGTCCGCTTTTCCCGCTGCCAAATTGCCACCGCAGGACTCGGACTGCCGCCCCATTTTCGCCCGCCGCCACGGCAATTTGGCGGCAGGTCCGCCACTCTTCCCTTGCCACCGCGGAACTCGGACTGTCTGCGTCGGGGGCGGGGCCCTGCAACGTCTGTCTGCGTCGGGGGCGGGGCCGTCGTGACCGCTTGGGGCGGCGAAACGGTTAGAGTCGCTCCTGCCTCCCATACCTCACTCTGATTAGCATGGTTGAACTGTGGCAGCAATTTGTGTGTGATCTTTTCATTTACATTGAGGAATAATTAATTCAGAGTTTTGGACAAATGTCTAACAAAACTCAGATTGCTCTGTTAATCAAAGTAAATAGGGAGGGTTGTTAGTATTGTTGGGGTATTACCGTTATCCACTGTATTAGCCATAATTCTTCTCTCTTTAGTCTAGTTCTAGCAAATATAGAGCCTAATCCTGACATTACAAATTCTAGTTCTGGCCCCCGTTTTAATCCTAAACTACAACTCTTCCCACATTCAAACCACAGGTGTTTTGTATTTTACAGTGAAAATCTTGAACTGGGACAGGTATTGCTAAGTGGATAATAATAGCTTTGCCATAGCCAATCAGCAGTACACCTGAATTTTTTCTTTGTAAAATATGCTTGAAACAGGAGAGCCTGAAACAAAGAAATATGCAGTTAAAAAGACTGATAAAGCGAGCACAAAATTGCTGAAAATGAGATGCAGTGAACGAGCGTGGCCAGGAAAACCTCTGTCCCTGTCCTGGCCACAGAACCAAACCTAATTCAACATTCTGAGTGTTTTGATACGTCACTTCTTCCCTTCTCAGTCAACCCAACCCTCTGCAGCCTCCCAGCAGGCTCCCTGGGTAGAATTCTGAGTCAAAGCTGTGGCGCTCCAGCCAGCCTTTCCCTCAGTTTCCCATCATTGCCAGCACAACTATTGGTAACTGTGCTCTGATTTGCAACTCAGGTAACAGCTGCGCTTTGTGACCACTCCACAGCATGCACAGGGGGAGAAAATGCTGCCTAAACACTGGAGTCCACCCTGCCCAGGTCAAGCGTAGGAGGTAGATAAGTTAAAGCCAAGTTGCTGTGTTTTCAATGCTGTTTCAACCCGAGTTAAGAACACACTTGTTTTTACAATGTGATACGGTGTGTGTACTGCACTCCACTTTCCACAGGTTCTCCAGGCACAGCAGGGAGTTGGGTCTGCAGAACTTAGGCACTGAAGAATAAAGCACAAGAGGAAACAAAGGGGAAAACTGGGACTCCTGAAAGGGAAGGAGAAAGAGAGAGTATGGAGCCACCTCTCTGTGTTAGTAAGTTTAAAAAAATAGTACCCCCAGAAAGTATCCAGAGGTTGGAGAAAGTTGTATAGGCTGAGGGTCCCTGAACTTTATTTCTGGTGTTTATTTCACTCCTATCTACTAATTTAGTACTCACAGAATTCAAATAAGAGTTGGGCGAGAGCGTCCATTTGAGAGTTTATGCTGACTGCCCCTTGCATCACAAAACTATCTCATTTTAGTCATTCTAATAGGTTCCCCCCAACTGAAATCAAATTCAGAGGCCTGTTGTATTTTCCTGAAGCTTCCTCTTTTTTTCCTAAGTATGGAAGCGACGTGATATTTACACGCCCCTATTGACCTTTCAAACATAATTTTCAGTAATCATCTGACATAATTGTCATTAAATAATCTGCATCCGTTTCACACAAAATGGACCAAGGGAGGGAAACACAGGGCGCAATCCTGGCAAAGGGGTAAGTGCCTTCTGCAAGTCATTGCACACACTCAACTTCCATTGACTTCAGCTAAAGTTGTTTAGCTCACATTTACCAGTGGTGTATTATGTCCTTATACTCCAGCTCACCAGGTTCTTGTGGAAAACATAACTTTTTAGCACGGTAATAGTTGTTTTTTCCACTAATGTTAGGAAAACAGAACTTTATCAGTATCTTCTATAGCACATGGATAAAAAATACTGCTTAATTCTCTGAATATATCTTGCAAAATTGTCTTTTCATTAAATTGGAAACTGTTCATATTGCCATATATAGCCATTTTAGCTTTACATTTTTATTTTTAATACATCCTCATCACCAGTTTTCTCTATTATGTTTCACAGTGTGCACACAGAGTAGTTACATAAAAACAACTATTCTTGCTGGAAGGCTTTAATGTAACTCTACTTGGTTTCTTAGAATCCAGAGTAACACACAACAATCCCAAATCAGAGAGAAACAAAGCAGGCTGCTCTGTAAACAGAGAGCCACAACTCAGACCCCATGCCTTACTTCTGGTAGGCCCAGATTGCACGCTTCCCTACAGAGCCCCCTACCTATAAGCAGGACAGGAAAGCCCATGAGAATTTAAAGTGCTAGATCATAACTTTAACACAATTTTCAGAACACCACAGTATAAATGTCTGGGAATCAAAGTTGGTCAAAAATCACTTTGAAAATTCAGATATTTTGATATTTGTTTTTATCCAGAATTGGGATGAAAAATAGAAATATTGAATTTTTTCTTGGAATAACAGAAAGTTGTGAAAAATTTCCATTAAAAAATTACAAAGCATTTCATTTTGGCTCTGTTCAACACTGAACTGCATCTGTTTGAGCTACTGCAATGCCTCATGGGAGTTATTATTCAGGTTCTTCATGCCCCTATTCTCTTTAGGATGGATGATGACATCTCCCCATGATGTCACAGCAGTTCAACCAGAGGGGAGACCACTGTGCATGCTGGGAAATGTAGTCCAGCCAGGGAGCCCAGCTTATAAAGTGACAGAGTCCTGTGGCACCTTATAGACTAACAGATGTATTGAAGCATAAGCTTTCGTGGGTGAATACCCACTTCATCGGATGCAACGACGAAGCTTATAAAGGAAAACAAAGGCATATGGCATCTTAACTGCACTCCCATGAAGCACTGGGTAACTTAGACAGATCCAGTTCAATGATGAACCGAGCCAAAATGCAGTGTTTTATTGTGTTCAAAAAACCAAAATGTTCTGATTCAGATTGACCCAAATTATATTTCATTTAGATTTTCCCATTGGGAAATGGAATTTTCAGCAAAATCAAAGTTTTCCCCAGGGAAATTTTGATTTTATGAAAGCTGCATTGTCCACCAGAAACATTTAGATAGAAAATTCTTCATCAGCTGTATTTGTAACCACTCATTTAATCAATGTAAATGCTAGGCACTCAAATTTGCTAATCTGTGTAATCCAACAGTCTCATATCTACTTACCCAAAGAGGATGCTTTTATCTGTCAGTTACCCAGTTGATGGGTCAAATTTGGCAAAGTGCTGAGCCTGTCCTTAAGCAGCAGCATCTTTTAACTGGACTACACAGAACAGCCGTTAGTGATTTTACTCAGTCACTTGACATGTTTAACAGTTTAGGCCTTGATTCAGCAAAGCATTTAAATACCCGTTCATGTGCTTTGCAGAATAGGGATGGACTTAAGCATGTGTTTAAGTGCTTTGCTGAATCAGGGCCTTCATTCCCAGCCAGTAATGCCCCAGGAATGTGAATTAAATGGTCTTTATCATGATGAAAGCATACGGGCGCACAACAAATTCTGAAAAACATGTCTGTGACTAGATAGCATCAAATATGACTCTTTTTGTATAGTCTAGTTAAAAGATGATAATCCCTAATTCCTAAATTCCTTACAGCATTCCTGACAGCAATCACATCTGCCACCATAAAACCCATCACAACCTCTGCCTTTGGGAGAAACACATTTAATTATCAGTAAAGTTCAAGCTCAGCTTGTTATGATGAATTATTAGAATCTGTCATCATTTTCCTTCCAAAAAGGCTGTAATGGAATACAATTTTATATTTTTCCGTTTAATTGATGAAGGTCTGAGTTTTTATTAATCTCGCTGAGCTCAAGTGTAAGATGCTGAAAAAGCGAATATGATATCATTGTATCTAGCTAATGTGTGTGCTTTGCAAAATTGATAAGCCCTATCAAGGCATAAATTATTTAAAATTTGATAAATGTGTTGAAATCATTGAATGTTCAAACGATAAAGCAGAGCAATTTCTCTCCCTTTCCCCGTTTTTCAAGCTCAGGTTTTTGTTCCACCAGTTCAGTGATTTTGCATTATTATTCCAATATTACAGTATAAAAGACTGCAGACATACTGAAATTAGCATGAAGAAGCCAGAGAAATACCATAAGAAGTTATAGTGTGGACATGAATATCTATTTTTCAAAATAAAACCATGGTACTGGTGCAGCATTTGGAGGCCTGGTGTACACCGGAAAATTCATTCAACTTAACTCTGTTGCTCAGGGGGTGTGAAAAAGCCTGAGCAACACAGTTAAGCTCACCTAAGTCCTCCTATAGACAGCTCTAGGTTGATGGAAGAATTCTTCCATTGACCTAGCTACTGCCTCTCGGGGAGAACTCCTTTCTTAAGGCTATGTCTACACTAGTGCTTTTGTCAGCAAAACTTGTCGGTCAGGTGAAATGAAAATTTCACCAACAAAAACACCAGTGTGAACAGCGCTGTGTCGACAGGAGAGCATCTCCCACCAGCATAGCTACTGCTACTCGTTGGGGGTAGCTTAATTATGCCGGTGGGAGAGAGCTCTTCTGCTGGCGTAGAGCGGCTACACAGGAGACCTTACTGCGGCGCAGCTGCAGCGTTACAGCTGTGCTGCTGTAAGGTCTGTTGTATAGACATAACCTTAGTGCCTATACTGAATCACTACAGAAGTGCGGCTGCAGTGGTGTTTCTGTAGCATTTCAAATGTAGACAAGTCCTGAGTGACTTAGGAGCTACCTCCATACTCTAGCTTCCCATGTAAGTGGAGCTCTGATAAGAGTGTATTCCGGCAGCTGGAAGAGGTTGACAACAACCTTGGCCCTCTTAGCGCCCCCTCTCTCGCCTGCCAGCTCAGTGATGTGCTAGAAGGATCACAGCAGCATCACTGGTGGATGGAATAATGGTTCAGATCCATTTCGTCCGATAACTATTTCTCCCCCTCCCCTGACTCATTTGCACTAATTTCTGAGAGACTTGAAAAGACTCCTGGCAGGAATGAAGTTGGGGCCTCTCTCACTGATCAGCTGTAAAAACCATGTCCCAAGATTGACTGATAACTTGGAGTAAAACCCCGGAAACATCAGGACAATTCAACCCTTGCAAGGATACAATTCTTATCGTCTTCTGTTTATTTAATGTGACATTTTAAAATGTCGCCCACATGAAAAGCCCTGGTGGCTGGGAGCATGTACAAAACAAATGACATAAAAATATAAATAGGACCAGTGTCCAAAATATGGAATCAGCTTAAAACTCACCCAGGCTAGGGCATTCTTCAATATAGCCTTCTTTCTCAGACAAAGCCTGGGAGGATGGACATGAGCAAGGGATGGACTTCATGGGGTGCTGTATAAGTGAGACCAGGCATGAAATCCTTCCTCCACTGAAGTCAGTGACAAAACTCTCATTGACTTCAATTGGGCCAGAATTTTACCCCATGTCTCTAATCAAGTAAACTTGATTATGGTGTATAAGTGCCTTCATGGGGAGAAAATAGCAGGTATGAAAGGGCTCCTCAATCTAGAGTAGAAAGGCATCGCAGAAAGCAATGACTAGAAATTAAAACCACACAAATTCAAATTAGAAATAAGTCACATATGGAACAAACTACCAAGAGAAGTAGTGGGTTCTCCATCTCTTGATACCTTCAGATCAAGACAAGGTGCTTTTCTGGAGGATATGCTGTAGTCAAACAAGCATATGGGATCAAGGCAGAGGTAAAAGTGAATTCTGTGGTCTGTGTCAAACTAGAATGATCTAATGGTCCTTTCCAGCCTCAAAATCTATGACTGTGGCTTTAGGGGAATGAGCAAAAGCAGGTGCAACAAGCGGGACCTATTGCAGAAGGCAAACACATTAAAAGACAAGTTCTCTCACTTTACTAAACAAGAGTTTTCAACTATTCAAACAACAATGGTCTTCACTACAGGGAAGGATACACAGCAAAATGGTGAGATGCTGAGGAAGTCAGTTTTCCAGCATGTGCTGCATTCTTTTAATACCGATTTTTTTATTTCCTGTAAATTGCTAACCAATGTGAATAAACAACTTAACAAAAGGCACTGGGCTGTGCTCACTAATAACAAAAAGCCATCATTAAATAAGGAGCCTTTGAAATGTATAGAGGAAAATGAACCCTTGGAGAGTTTTGTTCTCCTATGCTGTAAAACCTTTTGACTTAAAAATAAAAAAATCTGCACAAATAAAATAAAGTTATAGATAGAAAAGCACAGACATTATTCATATTTCTAACAATCTCACCATATTCCTCTCCCGGATTCCTGTGGCGTTGCCCAGGCAACTCCAAAGTCAAGTCATTCTTTGTTAGCAACATTTTTAAACTAAACATTTTCAAAACAAAGTATTTCCCTAGCAAGAGCTTGTGTAGCCTCCTTTCAAGCAACTGATTCATCTCAACTTTTGCAGCTGCTGAGCCTTGTTCTCTCAAAGGAATTAGTGTGCCAAGATAACAATAGGAATGGAGGTGGAGTCATATTAAAGTTTACGGTTTTATTGACCACTTCCAGCAATGTTTATTTCTTCCTCCTCCCTCTGAGTAAAATATTCCTTGCACCAGAATATTCATTCCCATAGCTCAATGATTTGTATAACCGGCTGTTTGGCTATTGTGCAAAATTAGACAGAAAATTGTCAGATGCAGTCATCTGTGTCACCTTTGTTACAGGAACATGTCAGATTATCCGTTGTGAATACAGTCATGGGGGGAGGGGGTTTATATACCACATGCTCATATGTAATGTGATGTAATCTGATGCCATTGGTTCAACACAATACAGTGTTATGATCCTATCACCTTGATTAATGATAGCTCACCCTCTAAAGCCCCATTGACGCCACAAATAGAGTTGTGTTTTTGTTAGCAGTTTGTGACACTCATTTGGCCCTGTTGCAGCAGAAACAGCTGAGCTGTGTCCATACAGTTACATTTTTCACATCATAACCGTGCAGTTTGTGTAGCCACACCCACCATGCTGTAGCAGTGAATTCTGGGACAATGTGGTCAGCAGCCCCATACTGTCTCACTGTGAGATAGAGCACCTTAATGAAATGTACAGCGCATCACCAGCAGCATGTTAAGCAACCCTTCTAGGATTTCTTACTACAAAGAGAACTGGGAGAAAAAAAAGTCTGGTCAAACAGATGACACAAGCATAGTTAGTCTCTCCAATATAAGGTGCAAAAACAAGTGTGCTGAACTAGGCAGAGAAAGACAATTGTGTGCAAGCCTACACCCTGGCAAAAGGCAAAACACTATGAGCTGCCATGTTACTTTCACAATTTGAGTGTTGACACACAACATGTTCACAGCCAACCATCAATTTCTGTTCTATGCTTTGTTTCTTCGTTTCCTCCATTGCTCCCACCAGTGCAGCTGCCATTAATGTTGGCAAGAGTAGAGGCATGCGTGCAGATTGGGCACCAGCATTTTAACCAGGGAGTCATCAAACCTTGCTCAGAACAGGCCCAGAGAAGAGTTTCTGGGGGCCTTCCTGTTTCCAGGCAGGCAGGAAACATGGTTTTAACCGCCTCCATCATGGTATTTCAACATTGCTACTTCTGGGCCCCAGTTGGAATCTGTAAGTGCAGCAAAATAGCTACCTTTTTTTCATTTTTCAGAAAAAGTTCATGGCAGGTTTTGGACTGAGGGTTGGGTGAAAGTGTGGATCCATTCTTGTTTCATCCAAGCAATATGGCATTTCTGTAACAAGGCAGCTGACAGCTGATAGTTATTTTCTTAGCAGTGGTTATGGCAGACTGTGCTGGGAAAGTGCTACTCCCAAAACCATCCTGCTGCTCTTTAACTTGTGAACAGGGTGTGAGTGGCTAAAGAGCCATACATAAAGATGTCATTTCTTCACCCAGGCCTTTTCATCATATTAACAGTTTTCCATAGTATCATTACAGCAGTGCTTTTTGTGCGGTTATAGATAAGCATCTGCCAGTGTTTCCATTATAATCCCCTATTTATGAGTTGATAACTCAGCCATAAAAAATTAGTCCAGAGGCAGAAACTTGATATACAAGGTCTCTGCCTAGGAGTGATCTTTATTGTCTTTTTTTCCTTTCCTAACTGGAGTCTTAGTGAAGAGTGCTTATTCATTTTTGAGTGGAGATAGGGCCTGGCTGGTAAATTTGGATCCAGATTTCAAAGCTGGCAAGTTTTGGGCTAGTACGTTGTACAGAGAGGGAGTCAACTGTAGATTTAAATGTAGATGCAGACTCATTCTGAACCCCCTACAACATTTGACTGAAGGTTTTGGTTCAAGTCCATCTCAATTTTTACTTTATAAAAAGACTATAAAAAGTAACTTTGTACATTCAGATGCTGTTTTAGAGTCTTATTACTAGAAAACATGAGTGTTTGTAAAGAGAACATAACAGACTGGGGCCTTTTAGTTTTCTGTGTTTTGCAGGGTGAGAAGATGGAAGAAGTGAAACATTGAGAGGGATGGATTTCATTATACATTCAAGAAAGTGGATCCTGAAAAGTGCTAAAGATATGGCATGCCTATACAGTATCACTATAGAACAACATTTTTGTCTAGTCTAATTTATACTGAGGCTTGCCTCAGAATTATATAAAAATAACACATTTCTATATTTATGAATGAAGTATCATCTAAGCTATTCTGAAGGAGCACACACACTCACCGTATTTTATCAGCTTCAGATCAATGAGATTCACATTCTTGTGAATTTTGTGAGTTTGGCACCTCTACTTCTTATACAATGAATGAGAGAACTGCATCTCAGAATAGGATTCACAAAAGCCAGCATGCTAGTTTCTCACCTAACCTAGCCAGTAGCAGGTGCCAAACTAAGGGGTGTGTCCTAAACCCTGCCCCCTCCAGGGAACTTGGTATCTATCCAGGATAAAGGGAGATGCCGCCCTCTTCTTGGTATTCTCAGCTGCAAATCCCCTCTCGGAGGTAGACACCTATGCCATTTTTGCAGGCAGCAGCAGTGTGGAGGACCTCTCTCATAACTGTTATCCCAATGGTTACAGTATTCACCTGGGATGTGGAAGACTCCGCATTCATGTCCCCTTCTCCACGTGAGAGGGAGAAGGGATTTGAACAGGAATCTACCTGCCCTCAGGTGAGAGTCCTAGTCCCTTGGACTTCGGAATAGTCTCATGTACAGCTGCACCAGGGCTTGTCTACACGTGGGATAATGCGCTATCTGGGGGAGTGTGATTTCTGAAGCTCACTAATGTGCTATGCACGGATTGGCCCCATGTAGACCCTGCTGGTGTCCACTAATGCTTTCCTTGTGCACTTTAATATAGTACTATTTCAAACGGCACTACATTGAAACGCACCAATAGGGTCTACACAGACCAATTTATGCCGAACATGAATCTGCTTTAGAAATCATACCCCACCCCTCCATAGACACATTACCCCACTATTTAGAAAATTCCTCAGTCTTTCCTGTTGAAGCTGTGGCACTGTGGATAACTAATGAAAGAGTCATTGGGCCAGAGAGAGAGAGAGCATGAGCACATGTGCAAGCAAGCATGAGAATGGCTCTATAGCCTGATTGCTAGACCTCACACCTGGGAGACCTAGAATCCAGTCCCCTGCTCCAATAACTTTTTAAAATTATTTATGCATAGTGGAAGAACTTCAACAGGAGAGACTGCAGGAGCCCCACATCAAAATACACTATAGTCCATATCCTATGGCTAGGGTACTCAAAGGAACAGCCATACTGGGTCAGACCAAAGGTCCATCTAGCCCAGTATCCTGTCTTCCGACAGTGGCCAATGCCAGATGCCCCAAAGGGAATGAACAGAACAGGTAATCGTCAAGTGATCCCTCCCCTGTTGTCGCCCTTTCCCAGCTTCTGGCAAACAGACGCTAAGAACACCATCCCTGCCCATCCTGGCTAATAGCCATTGATGGACCTATCCTCCATGAACTTATCTAGTTCTTTTTAGAACCCTAACTCTGAGAGGTGTCAGATCCCTGCTGAAATCATTTCTCCCCCTCAAGTGGAGTGGGGCACATAAACTGGGGTGTCCCACATCCCAGGTAGGTACCTAGCCACTGGCCGAACAATTACGGAAAAGGTGGTCCTCCTCCTTCACACCCAGCTATGTTGTTTGAGCTCGCCTCGATCTGGTAGGCAAGGTCTGAGTACACTTACTGGATTGAGCCCTGCAGGCAAGTTAGGTGGAGAAACACCTATCTTCCCCCTGCATTGTGCATCGCTTTAGGGCATAGGCATCCAGACGCCTAGAGGGAGGCAGCAATATGCATGTGCAGAGGCAGAAATGTAGGTGCCTAGAGAATGTTTACAGCCAAAATATAGGTGCCAAGTGAGTGAGGTCAGTAGCAGGAGAGTGTGGATTTTGTGAATCACTTGGCCTCATTCTGGGATTTAGGTAGCTAAAATGGCAGTTAGATACCCATGTATTTTTGTGAGTCAAGTGCTAACTGTACGTGATGTTTGTGGTCAGAGGTTGGCTGAGTGTGTGTTCTCTCTGCGTTCTATACTAACTCTGGCCAGATAGCCTGTACAGCAGGCTCCGATCCAACTGCCAATAACCACAGACTCAGTTCGTAGCGAAGGAACTTGATCAGGTTTATTGTTGACGGAGCAGGGTATTGGTGCCTTATACTTGCTACTAGGGATGTAAATACCATTAAAAAAATTAACTGTTTAAATGGTTAAAATATGTCATTTAAACCGTTAAGCGATTAAGCGGCTGGGGCCGATCCGGCCGGCCCAGGGTTAACGGTTAAGGCAGGTTAACCAGTAAGACTAAAGCATTAGTCTTACTGGTTAACTGGTTAATCTTTTACATCCCTACTTGCTACAAGTACACTCAATGCATGTATGCCCGTGACAATGGACGCATCTCATTTAGTGGCGGGACTTTCCACTATACCTCGGCTAGCCAAAGACACTCCCTCTGAGACTCCATTTTATACATCAGTACAAACAAGTTACATACTGCCTCTCTGACATAGTTAGTTGACACCCTCTGACGTAGCCAGTTACCACCCATCACCTTGTACATCTCTATCCATCACACTGACCTTATCTTTAGGATGGGTCAGTGTGTTCATGTTATTTTTAGGGAATGTGTTGGTATCAAGGTGTTCTGGTACCATCCTTCTGGAATGTGTTTGCGTAAGTGCTCTGTGCCTAGCACCTCTTAGGAATATGTGTTTTTGCAATATCAGCCCTGTTCTTGACAGATTCTGTGAGCAAGGCCTGCCTCTAGATCTCAGCCTGATTTTGCCTTATATCAGCAACGTTTTGACCACTACTTTAGCTCAGGCCTCTGATACAAGGGCTTATGTTTCAGGCCCTCTTCCTACTACAGTGTTTTACACAAGGTAAGATACTAGGCCCAGAACCAATATAAAAGGCATTAAAAGGTACAGCACAACTAAAAGAAAGAGTTACGTATGGGCATTATAAACAGACAGTCTTCAGAGAACAGGGTCTGAAGGGGAGGGTGGGGAAGAGATACTAGGCATAGATTAGTTGGAAGGGTGTTCCAATTGAAAATAGTAACAGAAAGTTCTGCTTTGCCATTTCATTCTACCTCTAAGATACTAATCTCTTGAGGCTAAGAAATCGGTCTTTTCCCTTTGAGCCCCAGTCCTGGAAATCCTTATTCAAAGCAGTAGTATTTACTCATTAGAGTAGTCCCCTGGAATGGGACTACATGTAAAGGCTAGTCATGCAAGTAAGGGCATGGACACTATTTATGTACAACTAAATATTAATAACTACCCTCTTATCTTCACATTTTCATTTTCACTTTTTCTCTTTTGAAACAGATATTTTGTGACACTAAACAAATAGTCCATGCCACAGAAGTGCTGGATTGGGAAGACAAAGATGCTGCAGAGACATTGGTCAACAACGTTGTCCATTCCAGGATCATCAACCCTTTACGCCTATTTGTTAAGCCATCTCCAGTGTTGAAACATGGCCAGATGTCATACTCAGACAGCATAGAGAACTTTTGGGATTGGTTAGCCAACATCACTGAGGTTCAAGAATCTCTTGCACGGACTAAGCGCAGACCAATAGTAAAAACTGGGAAATTCAAGAAAATGTTTGGGTGGGGCGACTTCCATTCCAACATCAAAACTGTTAAACTAAACCTCCTCATCACAGGGAAAATTGTTGATCATGGCAATGGAACCTTCAGTGTTTATTTCCGACATAACTCAACAGGTCTTGGAAATGTTTCTGTAAGCCTGGTGCCACCTTCCAAGGTGGTGGAATTTGAATCTTCTCCACAGTCAACGCTGGAGAGCAAGGAATCCAAGTCCTTCAACTGCCGAATTGAGTATGAAAAAACAGATCGGGCTAAGAAAACTGCCTTGTGCAATTTTGACCCTTCAAAGATCTGCTACCAAGAGCAGACACAAAGCCATGTTTCTTGGTTGTGTTCTAAACCATTTAAAGTTATCTGCATTTACATCGCTTTTTACAGTGTAGATTACAAACTGGTGCAAAAGGTCTGCCCTGATTATAATTACCATAGTGAGACGCCCTACTTGTCCTCTGGCTGATGTAATTCATATTCTGAGTAACTGTAGAAATACAGCATTTGGTCATAAATATGAGTTTCCTTTAATCTTTTGCAGAGGACAGTGCTTCCCTATCAGGTTAAATATGTCTTTACAAAAATTGTAGATGTTTGTGCTGTTTCATATTCAACCTGTTTATGTAACATCATTTTCATTTAACGCAATTACATTCTGGCTATGTTGTTAATAATAGGGAAATATCAGACATTAGCAAAATGTGACAAGGAGGACAAAATTATGCATGTGCTAAACACTGATCTTGAAAGTTATCTTTATTGAAGTAGGTTTAAAGGGCTGCTTTAGATAGCAGATGCAGTGAAATCTTTTACTTGGTATATACAGCATCTCGCATCCTGGGGTCCCAATCCTGGTTGGGAACTGTAGGTTCAAACAAAATACAAACAACAAACAATAAGACGACGACAACTGGGCCAGGCCTGCAAGCTCTCCACATTCAAAACTCAATAATTTCAACAACTCTTCAGTTGATGTCAACAGGACTGTCACACACACAGGATTTCATTAATTGAGACCTAATATTTAAATAAAATGCTATTTCTGTTAAAGAAATGAAAGAGAATTGAATTCCTACTCTGGGTTTTGGCAGTAACGCATAATCACTGGAATGGAAGAGCAGTTTCTTCAAATTCTTACCTGTGAAAACGCAATGATCCTTAGTCTGTTAGACCCACTAAGTATACAGGTTTGGTGTACATTTTTCCCTATTGTGGTTACCATTGTTTTGATTTATACTCAGATGTTTACATATATACCGGTACTAGTTTTACAGTGGTAATAGAATATAAGTGTACCCTGGAAAAACATCGTCGGTGTTCAATGAGTCCCAGAATAAATAATAGAGTGGTTTCCATTTAAAGGAAAGTATTTACCTTAACATCTTGCTATCCTGTGCATCCTGATTTATCACCTTCCTGGAAATGGAAAAGTATCACAAGGTAAGGCCAATACCCCAATAACACATGCCTTTCTTTTTCATGAAATCCAGTTAAACTAGTTAGGATCTTTTCAGACAAGAAAATAATCCCTGAAAAATGAAAGGTGAACAAAAATCTAGACTCCACGCCTCATATAAAATTACAAACCAATGCCATCAGTACAGCACATTTCAATATATGGCCGGATCCTCAGCTGGTATAAATTTATACTACCAGAGGAGCTGGCCCTATATTCTGCTTATGTAGGGACTGATACTGTTCCCCTGAAGTCAATGGCAAAATCGATTTCAGCAGTTCGGGATCAAGCAAAAATGAGATTTGTATTTTTTTTTGTTATTGTTTTTACCACCATTGCTGATTACCAAGACGTGTGTGTAAAAAGAAGCCAGCTCCTGCTTCTCTTTTCTGATGTCACAGTTTAGTGTCTGATGTCACAGCTCTTTGCCAAGGTTTGGAAAGAGATTGGCTGGAAAGGAGAGAGCTGTTTGTTACATATGAACTGATGGGCACTGACAGAAAGGTACATGAATATAAGAAGTTTTGCTAAAGCAGCTGTGCTTCTGGATTAACATCTAGATAAACTATATGTCAAATCAAAAAGGATGTCACTCACTAGATTATTTCTCTATTCTTACTTGTTGCAAAGCCTCATACAAAAAAATCCTTTGTTAAAGAAAATGTTTAATTTGTTTTTGTCTTAAAGTTACAAGTTTAGAAATGTGGATTTGTTTATAAAAATCTAAAAGTTTCCTGTCACAGCTTATTCCATACAAGTGGTCTTTGGGTTTCAGATGAGTTTTGGTTTGCTTACTGATACCTACATAATGTTCTGTTTTGTGTTCTGTATAGCGTATCTTAGATTTAGCTGTATATATGCTAGTATTTATTGCTATATTCTATACGTTCAGTGTTTGATGCTTTTGTAACTTAGTTGTAAGCTACGATTTTATTGCCATGTAGTTTTACCCAGCTCTATAAATTATTGAAAAAACTACAAAGTATTTATTGTAGAGTATGTGGAAATCATATATGTATATATACTTAAATCTATGTGTACATATACAGAATATATGTGTACATGTATTTCCATGTAAATAAAGAGAGTTTGCTAAATCTGTCATTTGTTTGTGGCATATTTAATTTTTAAAATGTTTTTTTGTTGTTGTTCTTACATATTTACTGGCTTAGTGATTCACTTGTATGGAAGTTTTTTCCTGTTCAGTACTGATTCTTATTCCAGATGTACAGTTGTCCATCAGAATTCAGTGTGCTGTAGCACTCAGCAGAACAGAGCACTGTCAGATTCTATAGCGTTTAAGTTTATAGGGCACAGCTGACTGAGAAAAGAAATTTAAGTTTTGCATGAGAGGCAACAGAGTTCTTACCATGGGTAATAAATGACTTGGCTACTGAATAAGGAGTTTTAAAAAAAATAAAATTTAAGGTAAATTTAAATAGGTGTTGATAAAAGGGGAGCCAATTTCTAAGCTGATAACTCAGGCCACAATCCTAGAATGAGGTCCTCACAGGTAGACCTCCCAAGCATAAATCATTGAAGGATCAGGGGCCTCATTGATTCTTCTTTGAGTGATGGTCCCTACTGTATTCCACTGAGGTTATATGCATGTGCCCGGAGCTGGAGCTTTTCAAAGTAGTAATGTCCATCGTTCCATGCATGCACCCTTGCATTGCCTTGTGGTTTAGCCTGAAGCAATAAAGGGTGGGGCTGACCGACCATATCTTCAGTTCCTTCTCACCACCACGTGGTCCAAGTGGGAGCTTCTGCTGTCCTCTTGTCGGTGGTGCATTTTCCAAACTATTCAAACTGTTTTTATTTTCATACATAGGATTCTTGCTGTGTTTGTAATAGTTATCTTGTTTCTGGAAGTTTTGTAGGTTTAAGGGCTGGGACACCACTTTGGTGGTTTCCCGCCAAACAGTCCCCAACACCGCCTCCCCCCAGGTCTAGGTACTGTATATAGTCAAGATTTTCACTCTTTTTGTAGTAATTATCTTGTTTCTAGAAGTTTTTTCTTCAGTTAAGGACTTGGGATGCCACTTCTGCAGTTTCCTGCCAAACAGTCCCCCTCCCTTGAGTACCCAGGTCTGGGTACTGGATTATGTTGAAGAGGCCAGGATTCAAAGTCTGAGCTTCCTGCCCTTGCTTGTTTTCCTTCAGTGATGAGCACCAATGTTGTCTGCACTGTTTGGGGGAAGCCCACACCATGTCCAGGTGCAGTATCTGCCTCTCCTTCCCTGCTCGTATACGGGAAGGCAGAGCCTTCCATCCTAAGAAGCACCTCATGGAGGTTGCCATGGGGCCGCCCTCGGATCCTGGCCAGGGAATCCCCTCGAACAGCCCAAGAGTGCACCTCCTACTGTGGAGCCAATACTACTGCTACAGATCCTGCACCAGGGCCTAGCCATGAGTCACAGAAGCCTGGCAGTAAGTCTTCCTCCAAGTCTAAGAAAGTTGTCGCACCATCCATGAGTTCCATCCACAGAGCAGTGCCACACTTCAAGGCCTACAAAAGAGACGAAGTCGCATCACTCACCGGATCTGCTGGTCCCAGTTCCAGACACACACATCCTTTCTGCATTGGCTCCACCAGCGTCCCATGAATCATCAGTTCAGAGATGGATCCCCTGACTGACCCTGGTTCCTTTGACTCCAGGGAGACTTGAAAGCGCCCCTGGGCCTCATGAACCATTCGCCCTGGAAAGGATGAGATCTCTGTGTGTTCCAATACTTTTGCCTACAAAGAGCCGCATCCACCATCTTGGAAACACCACCTTTTGGCCATGTTTCTACAGTACACCCCGTTCCATCGGCACTGCCATTTGTATTGGACTCTGGTTCCTCTGAGTCTGAGGATCCGGATGTTATGCATGGTCCTCTGCTTCCATTCCGAAGACATGACTATCAGAGGTTTACGACGGCACTGTGGCAATACCCTACTTTAGCTCAGTCCAGGAGACACTGTACTTGACTCTTTGGGCACCACCACTGCAACAGCAGGATCAATCAGGTTGGCCATATTGGAGCTCCTGCCCAATGCAGGAGAACTCCCCTGTATCACTGCCCCATCCTTTGTTGAGTAGATGTTCGGAACCAAAACTAGACAATACGCCGATCAGCCTGGCCCCAACGGATCCAGAGAGATTTCCTTTGTCGTCCCCAGATGTGGCTGCGTTGATGATGCCCTTCTCTTCCCCAGACTATTGTCAGTTTCAGGAGCTGCTATGAAGGATAGCACATGTTCTCCAGTTTCCATTGAATGACATGCAGGACAGTCAGCACCAATTATTAGACATTTTACATGCGTCGGTGCCGGCCAAGTGGCCTACTGATCAACAATGCCTTTCTCCAACTGGCTCGCACTGTGTGGCATACACTGGCCACGTATGCCCCCACCCTTGAAGTGGCAGAAAGAGGTACTTTGACACACACCCCCAACAAAGGGTCTGAGTTTCTGTTCTCTCATCCTCTTCCCAATTCCCTGGTGGTTCAGGCTGCTACAGAACAGGCTAAACAACAGCATCCACTCTCCACCCCCTTTTTTTTAAACTATGGACAGATGGCAGAATTCGTGGATAAGCTACCCTAACAGGATCAGGCCTGATTCCAAGCTATTTTAGAGGAAGGCAAGTTGGTCGCTAGGTCCATAGTTTAGGCTGCGATTGAGTCAGCGGACACGTCTTTGTGCATGTTGCCGACTGGAATGGTCATGAGGAGCGAATGCTGGTCACATTCCTCAGGTTTCCCTAGGGAGGAACAGAAGAGTTGAGGACCTCCCTTTTGATAAGTCACACCTCTTCAATCAGAAGATGGACGATTCCTTGCATTCACTTAAAGACTCTAGTGCCATTTTGCAATCCTTACGCCTATAAATGCCAACGCGAAAATTTTAACGCCCACCATATATGCACAAAGCTACAGAACTCCCCAGTTCTACCACCTACGAGCCTCCACAGAAACGCATAAAGGTCCACAGATACTGTCTGCCTGATCCAACAGTACAGTCCTCTGCCCAACACACTCAATGTTTGCGTAAGGAATATGTCCGAGTGCAACTAGAAAGCCAACAACCACTTTGCACCCCAATGCACTTGCCAGCCATCCCTTTCAGGGGCCATCTCAAACTCTTTCTGCCAGCATGGAGAGCAAGAACAATGGACAAGTGGATTCTGGATGTCAGTCAACATGGCTCTACCATCGAGTTTGTGATGTTACCTCCTCCACATCCCCCACCCTGATCCCATCCCAAGAATCACTCTCAACACTATTCTTACTCTAGAGGTGGACTACCTCCTGCAGAGAGGCGCAGTGGAGCCAGTCCCTACAGCAGGGATTCTCAAACTATGGGTCGTGACCCCTCAGGAAGTTGCAAGGTGGTTAAATGGGGGTTGCAAGCTCTGGCAGACAGCCCTGAGCCCTCATTAAATTACCTCCCCCCATTTTTAATTTATAACTGGGGGGGGCACACTCAGAGCCTTGCTGTGTGAAAGGGGTCGCCCATACATAAAGTTTGAAAACCACTGCCCTACCACCTTTTAGAGCACAGGGTTCTATTCCAATTATTTTCAGGTACCCAAGAAGAAGGGATGGAGACCAATCTTGGATCTCCAACACCTCAACCATTTCATTCCACAAGCCGAAGTTCAGTATGATCAGGCTTGCAGTCATTATTCCCTCACTAAAAATGGCATGTGGTTCACGGCTCTCAGTATACAAGATACCTACTTCCATATCAACATTCAAATGGACTGCGGACAGTTCCTGGGATTCATGATGGGCCCTCAGCACTTCCAAAACAGGATTCTCCTGTTCGGACTTACCACTGCCCCATGGGTCGTCACAAGTGTTTCCTCCATGGTAGCAGCTCACTTCCAATGACAAGGAGTCCTTGTCTTCTCTTACCTAGATAACTGGCTGCTGGCAGTACAATCCGGAAAGGAAACTTGAAAGTTGACATCCCAGCTCCTTCTACTCCTCTCCTCCCTAGGAGTCAGCATCAACATCAAAACATCAACTTTGCACACCACACAGTCCCTGGAATTCATAGGAGCACACCCCAACACAGCCTCTGCATGCACTTATCTTCCAGTCACTCGGTCCCTGCCAGAACTTGTCTTTCCCTCTTCAGTCACATGGCAGTATGCATGTATGTCATGGTGTTTACTTGCCTGCACTTCCCCTGCCTATGGCTATGGCTGCAGGGAGTCTACTCCCCCATGCACCAGCCCATGGACACCATTCTTACCGTTCCACCAGAAGTCATCTCTTCCTTTTGATGGTGGACAGACCCGCTCCAAGTCTGCTCCAGAATGCTCCTCCTTCCATCCTCCCCAAGCATGACAATCATAATGGATGCATCACTCAATGGCTGGGTCACTCACACGGGAGATCGCATGACACAAGGCACTTGGACTGCTCGGGAAGCCAGACTGATCATCAACATCTTGGAACTTCAGGCGGCACGCAAGACATGCCACACATTTTTACCAGCTATCTGTTCTCATCATGTCGGACACCACCACTATGGTTTACTCCATAAACAAGCAAGGGGACACAAGGCCCCCAATGCTGTGTGCAGAATCAGTACACCTCTGGAAATGGTGCATTGCACATCATATCCTTTTGTTGGCAGCCTACCTACCAGGAACCCAGAATGTGACTGCCAATGTTCTCTGCAGAAATTTTGCATCAACCATGAATTAGAGTAGCACGACATGGTACTCAGACATTTTTGGTCCCTGGAAAACTCTAATCAGGGAACTCTACATCTCATGCCAACACCAAGCCCTGGTTGTCGACTGCTCGGACCAAATAAAGTACGCTTTTCCTCCCCTGCTGCTCTTGTGTCGCATCCTTCACAAACTCCAATGGGAGTGGGTCACAATCATCCTGATCACTTCATTCTGGCCTCGCCAGTTCTGATTTCCTCCTCTTCTCTGCATGTCGAAGCATCCTCCTCTCCCACTCTCAACTTTTCCAGAACTACTCATGCAACACAACGGCAGACTCTGGCACCCCAATCCGCGGACACTTCACCTGACAGCTTGTTTTTTTGGATGAACACCTCCACTAGCATGGAGTGTTCGTTGGGAGTACAAGATGTCCTCTCCAATAGTAGGAAGGACTCCACAAGGTGATTGTACCAAGCAAAATGGGCGTTTCACTTCTTGGGCCCCAAAGAAAGGTTTTGCCCCTGAGGCTGTGGGCATTCCAATGCTCTTAGACTATTTCCTCCATCTGAAGGCCTTGGGGCTCACTCGCATCTCCAACAGGGTGCACACAGTGGCTATTAGTGCTTTCCACCCTCCAGTGCATTTGGTTTTTACCCATCCTTTGACTGCCCAATCCTGGAAGGGCCTAGTATGTAAATACCAACCCATTCAGCCTGTCGCTCCCCAGTGGGACCTCAACCTACTCCTTACATCATTAATGAACTCTCCCTTTGAACCTCTGGCCTCCTGCTCTTTCCCTTCTTTCCATGAAATTTGCTTTCCTGGTTGCTATTGCCTCTGCTAGGAGGGTTGGCGAAATGGCCACGATGGCAAACCCACCTTTCACCACATTCCATAAGGATAAAGTTTCACTGTGCCTGCCTCCCAAATTTCTACCAAAAGTGGTTTCCCGCTTCCACCTCAACCAATCCATACATCTACGCACTTTCCTTCCTAAGCTACACACCTCAAATGACGAAGGGCAGCTTTGCTCCCTCAATGTACGTGGCCTTTTACCTACAAAGGACGAAGCCGTTCCAGAAGTCTCCCAGATATTTGTTGGCCTGCCCTTTAAGTCTCTGCTATGGCATCTCCACCCAAAGAATATCAAAGTGGGTTTCGGGGTGCATTGCGCTCTGCTATCATTATCAGGATGGTACCACCCAGGTTGGATACGGGCCCATTTCCCATGAGCGCAAGCATCAACTACCTCTGCGCTCCACGATGTGCCCCTTTCAGACATATGTAAGATGGCCCTTTGGTGATCAATACACACTTTTTCTTCTCATTAAGCTCTAGTCTATGATTCTGCAACATACGCCTCATTCAGTGCAGCAGTCCTCTGTTCCATGATCCTGTCATCTTCCTCACATCCTCCTCCTAGCTAGATACTGCTTGTTAATCACTCTCAGTGGAATACAATAGGGACCATCACTTAAAGAAGAAGGGGAGGTCAGTTACCTTTAACTGGAGGTTCTTTGAGATGTGTGGTCTCTATCTGTAGTCCAATCCCACCTCCTTCCCCTCTGTTGCAGATTTGGTAGGTCCAAAGAAGGAACCAAAGATGTGGCCGGTCCAACCCGTCCTTTATCGCCTCAGGAGAAACCACAAGGCAGTACCACAAGGGTGCATGTTCGTACTGATGGACATTATTACTTTGAAAATCTCCAGCTCCGAGCGCATGTGCATAACCCTCAGTGGAATACAGACAGAGGCCACACATCTTGAAGAACCTCCAGTTACAGGTAAGTCACCTCCCCGTATTCAGTTCTTCCTCAGGTACACTCCCATTGAAACACTAATGTCTGGGTCACCCTCTCACACAAACATCCTCATAACTGCCCTCCAGGCTACAGATTCCAAATGGCACAGAAGAGACTACGCAGGGGCTGGGGCAGAAGAGTGTTGCTACAGAAGCAACTAAGCCTCTTTCAAACCTTGGCTGGGACATGTGAGGACCCACAAAGAATGTCCCCTCCACACAAATAATATTGGCCAGACTATTCTGTTAAGACCTCAGTATCTGGCCCACGTTTAGAAAATATCTCCCATGTATTGGACTAGATTGTGACTTCCTATACTATCTAGAGGATGCTTTGTATGACACAGCATATTTAGCACTGTGCAAATGGTATTTCTTTCTTTCAAATGTTTCAATTATTTACTGCCCGGAACATGTTGGGTTAGCGTGCTCTGGCTTTATCCTTTTTCCCTCGAGAAGCTAAGTTTTCAGCCACCGAAAATGGATTCTGCACCACAAAGAAAAGTAAAGTACAAGTGCTTGTGAAGATAAGATTCCAAGCAGCACAGAAATGGATAACTTAGTAAGGAGAACTCCAGAAAAAGCTGCCCAACCAACATTAATTGCACAAGAGCTTTTGCTGTTGATGGTGGAGATTGACAACGATGAGAACAATAGTAAAGGATGTGTTTTGTTTATATCTATAAAAAAACATTCAACTAAAAGAAACATTTAGAAGCATTATAATTATTGCTCTCCCCTCCATTACTGTGGCCTAGTGCTATTTGCCTTATGTGAGAAATCTGACATCTATGGGAACGTTCACGGAAAGCGAGCAGGATTTGACACGTGAATCGTTTTCCAATTAGTTAATTTTTACTCCACCTTCCCCCATTAGCGATGCATTATCATTCATAAAACTTTTCTTTTGCAGTTTAAACAATCTGTAAGTCATATGCCTAGAACTTAAGGGCTTTTCTATGTGGGAAAATAGACTGGAATAGCTATTACAGAATAGCTCCCTGAATAGACACATTGTGGAATAAGAGTATCCATTCAGGGAGCTATTCCAGATTGGCCATAGTGGAATAGCTATTCCAGCTATTTCCTCATGTAGACAAGCCCTAAGGATTACTAGAAGTGAGCTACAGTTGTTATTTACTAGCCATATTCCAACAATGTGCTAACATAACCTGCAGATATATTTTGGCATTTCAGGTATTTGCCGGACAAGCATTTGACTGGTATAGTGTGGGGCAAGAACTCGGAGCTTGGCAATAACCATCATTTGGATCAAGACAAAGCATTCGTTGCATACTGGAAACTGGACTATACATGCTGCACACCTGCACTGGAAGATGAGGTCACCTATGCTGCACAATTCAGTGTGATACTCTTGGCCTGTGGAGCACGGGTTGACCATCTTGCTTTCAAATCTGTTACTGTGTTGTTTTTTTATGTAATGAGAGAAAATACTTTACTCTTATTTTAAAAAATATTTTAAAATGGAATTAAAAGAAACATGTCTTACTTAAACCCAGAAATGCAGACTGACTGCTGAGCCCCCTCCAATACCTACCTAACAGCTCAATGACAGAGTTTCAAGCTTAACTCTGCATTTTCAGGCTACCAGTGTAAACAATCACTCGCTACACTAGCAGATGTTTTAAAATTAATTTTGAGACATGTTAGGGACTAATAATAATTGTCACTCTTTGTGAATCTGAATTAGAATTATATTTAGAAATTGAAAGCAATTTACACCTTCACTTTAAGTATGTTAACATATGACATTTGGTAACAAAATAAATAAGCAGTAAGTTGCAAATGTTTGTAGCAAACAAATTTTACATTAACCTTTTATTTTAAAAAAAATCCTAAAATGTACTTTTAACCAAGACACATTAACAATTTTTTTTTCTAATTATATCATACAATAATTTTTGTGTGTGTAATCATCTTTGTTCTTCATTTTAAATTCAGTGGTTCAAATTCCACCTTTAGATGCATGGAAAAAGATGGATAATTGAAAAAACATCAGGATCCCAATGTGTGCATATGAGGATAGAATTACATGTTTCTTTAGCTAACAGAAAATCCTTTTCCTCTAGACTATAGGGGTCATTCAGTGGATTGGTTGATCTGTTTTTGATTTTCTTCTATAAAAATTTTGATAATTTGGATCCAGAGAATTCTGTTTTATATTGCACTCCACAGGCTCAGGCGGGTTATAAGTGCCGAAAAGGTGCTCAGCAGCTGGCAGGGTCACAACCATAATGTTGAAGATAAGGAAGGATAGCTTCGTGTTCAAGGTATTATATTAGGACTCAGGAGGTCAAGGTTCTGTGGCAGACTTCCAGTGTGCCCTTGGGTAAATTGCTTAATGTGTGCGCCTCAGTTCCCTATTTGTAAAACTAAGGGCTGGTCTACACTAAACCCCCCTGTCGAACTAAGATACACAACTTCAGCTATGTTAATAACGTAGCTGAAGTCGAAGTCTCTTAGTTCGAACTTACCTGTGGTCCACACGCGGCGCGCAGGCTCCCCCGTCTGCTCCGTTCGTGGAGCAGGATTACCAGCGTCAACGGGGGAGCACTTCCTGGTTCGATTTATCGCGTCTAGCCAAGACGCGATAAATCGAACCCAGAAGATCGATTGGACTCCTCCGACGCGACGGGTGAGTATAGACGTACCCTAAGATACTATTTTTCTATCTGATAAGAGTGTTGTGAGAATGGTTATGCTGGTAGTGTGCAGGGACCACTGCTTATCATGCTGACCAATATTGTCCCATTGTTTTCTTGTACTTCCACATCTGTCCATATCCCTCTGTTCTCTTTAGTCTTATACTTAGATTATAAACTCCTGCGGCAGGGACAATCTTTTGTTCCGTGTTTGTACAGCCTCTAGCACAATGGGGTCGTGGTCCATGCCTACGGCTACTAGGGGCTATCATAATACAAATAATAAGGTACGAGATGCTTAGGTACTAAAGTGCTGAGCACTATAGGAAAATCTGTAAGGCCAGCAGAGCACCTTTCACTTGAGAGTTTATTGGGCTTTTCTAGGTATGCACACTCTTCTTTAGTATGTGAAGTTACCTACTAGAGTGATAAAAAGTGAACCCAAAAATGTAACCTCTATTTCAACCGTACGTGCTGCCATAGCACCTGAATGAAAGTGTTCAGCATGGGATCAGTGTCTCGTGATTCACTGTGAATGGAATTATTATTATGTGCAATACAAGAATGTTAGAATTCTGTTCATCAATGTTTTAGCCTTTCACTTAGTAGGTTTACTGTAGACCGGCATTTATTTATATTATATTATAATAAAATAATAAAATAAAATAATAATAATAATGTGGTTCCCCACCATTACTCTCCATATTCAGATATACGGAAAGACCTGCAATGACAAGTAATATGTATCCCAGACAGCTCAATGACAGACATATCATCAAGTGGGTTTTTAGCTGTGGGATGCCTCGTTCAAAAAACTAGACGATGTCATTCCCATCTCTATCTCTTCAGTGATAATCATCACTTACATATATTTAGTATAAGTAGTTTCCATTCCATATTAAATAAAATGACATTTATATAATATATTGGCAAACTTGCTTTGAATTATAATTGGAGAACATTGCCTGCACTGTACTTGTCACTGATAAAAATCTAGGGATTAGTGTAATCCATTCATGGGTTTATGGAAACACAGTCGTTCAAGAAATGCCACAGATTCATATAATGGCCCCGAGTACTGGATTTAGGTCTCTGGAGTTAGCTAAAAGGGGTTAAATCACATGTCACCAGACAGCTCCCTATTGATGTGCACCTGAAGCTGTTCAAGTGCATGGAATACGCTGAGTTCATGAAACACGCTTCTGATACACTAGTTTTAGATAGAAGAATGTGAATTGCAAGGGGCTAAAACATCCCACTTTTGGCCAAACCACACCGTATTTTGAAAATCTTCCAACACAGGCCTACTAGACCTGACTTGAAGACCTGTACCTAGAGAGAACGTATCGGCCACAACATGTTCTTTTGGAGGTTGGCAGCAGTGTGGCATAGAAACATCTTAGTGCAGAGACTTCTCAGTCTCTCAGATTTTTGGCCCCTATATTTGCTACTCATCTGTATATTACAAAAATCAGGATTGAACCCCAAATTCTAGCACCTCTAGTTGCGAGTCCCAATGTAACCTGGACTCAACATAAAAGCTTCAAGGGAAAAGCCAAGAAGAATAAACTATGCAAAGACATAAACCGGTCACTAACTTGGCACAAATCCACCACCAGCTGTAGCCCAATTAAAAAACAGTAAGTTCACAGGAAAACACAGTTTACTCAGAACAGATCTACCTACTTACCATTTGGAGGAATTTGACACGAGGGCTTACTGGAATATCCTTTTGGGGGGCGGGTCTTATAAAAAGGTACGTGATATAAGATCGTTTTCAATCTATCAAAAAACAGCAACAGTGAAACAGATCAAATGGAATAGTTAAAGAAAATTAAATATATTTTGTATATAGAAGAAGAGGGCTTTAACTAAAAGATGTTTAAGAAGTTGACCAATGGTATTTTATTTCCTGCAATTTATTGAAAGTCTTTATCCATGACTCCAAGGTGCTTTTACAGTAGTTAAAATATGCAATAAAATACAAAATACATGTAAATAAATTGGCCAGGTAGGCCCATCCAATCTAGAGTGAACTGGTAATGACTGAATAAATAAGCACATGTGCAGCTAAACTGTCAATGCCATGCTTAAAACCTTCAGTCAGGACTAACTGCCGAGATTCTCTGGGAGCAAAAGCAGATCAGTTGGGGGCATGTGGGAACTAGAAGTGCCTGTTGCACATGGACTGTGCATGAAACAGGGGCACCCTTTTGGAGAGTGAACAGATTTCCTGAGGTGAAGAAAGGTTTGGGTCCCATGTTGATGAGAGCATACAGTAGCCTTAATGCTAATTCTGGTGTCCTGTTAAGGGGAACCCTGATGGACAACTACTTAGGTCAAGCCTGCACAACTCGTAAAGCGGCGAGGGCCATGTTACTCCAAAGAAAACAGCTGAGGGCCGAAACCCCCCGGCCCCGCAGAACCACCGCCCCCCCCAGCGCCGCCCACCCCGCGGAAACCACCCCTCCTTCCCCAGCGCTGGGGTGTGGACGCCTGTAGAGGGGGAAAGAAACAGCGCGCATAGGGTGACCAGATCACAGCAGTAAAATAGGACCCGCCCCCTCCCCGCTCAGCCCCACCTGGAGGTGTGAATGAGGAAGGCGTGGAAGGCAGGCACCTCCAGACAGCTGCAACCATTGGAGAGGGGATGGGAACCAGACCAAGGACAATCAAACTTGTTAAGTGGGCTGACTAGAGAAGAGCAGACATACTGATGGCCTTGGGGGTTAGAAGCAAGCACCTTCCTTTGGGAACACCCTCTTTGCAGCATTGGGACAACCCCCAGCCCAGAGACAAGCAGCAAAAAGGACCAACGGACACAGTCCCAGATTTTGAATCTGGGAGTTTTGCCGCCAGCTCACCTGCCTGCCCGCTGCTGGCCTCTTACCTTCTGCCGCTGCCCCCCGCCCCCTGCCACTGGCTCACCCTCACTCCCCAGCCTTCCACTGGCCTCTTCACCAGCCCTCCCACCCGCCGGTCGGCCAGTCGGCCATTGGCTTGCCCCACCCCGCCGCTTGCCTACTCACCCCCCCGGGGGCTGCACAGTGAGCCCACGTGGGCCGCATGCGGCCCCCGGGCCACATGTTGTGCAGGCCTGACTTAGGTCATACCTAATTAGTTAATTTTATTTATTAAAAATCTTTCAGATTATTTGAAATCAAGTTCACCCATTTCAATCCTATCTAGTTTTTGAGACTCTCCCTGTCCCCTCCTATTGTTGCCACCAGGGCTGTCCCTAGGAGAGTGCGGGGTCCAGGGTGGAAGTGACATCACTTCTGGGACCAACTGCCCTGGGGGCAGGTAGGGGAGGCTGGGGTGTGGGTGGGTAGGGGAGGCTGGGGGGGCAGTGCCTTCCCAAACAGCCATGTGTGGCACTGCCCACACTCCGCCCCCCAGGGGCCCGCTTCGGTGGTGCCGCTGGACTCCAGGGGACTCGGGCCACGCCACCCGCCTTCCCGGGGTTGGGGAGGCTGCAGCGGCACCACCACCACGTGCTCTCCCTCCCGGCACGCTCTCCCTCAGGTGGAAGGGGTGGGCTGCAGGTAGCCTCCCCCAGCCAGTGGTTCACCCGCCGCCCATGCGTCGCTGGCCAATCACACCGGCCTGCGGGGCCCGGAATGGTTGCCTCTTTTCACAGTCCCGTAGGGACGGCTCTGGTTGCCACACATCTTATTTCAAGTTATGTTGTAAACTCATCTGGGGTAGGTGTCTGTACAGAGTCCAGCAAGATGAGGTCCTTGCTCAGAATTGGGACTTTGAGCACTACCACAATACAAATAATGCCTAAGGCTGCTCTTTCTGTTGTTTCTGACGTCTTTTTTTTTTTTTTGGCAGACATTCCATTATTTTCCCTACATTTGTTACTTCAGCCGGCTGATAAAGCTGGGATAGATGCCTGTTTATTACCATCCTGATCTGAGGCGACTGCATTGCACCCTTCAGTTCATCAACAGACCCTTCAATTCACTGACAGCGATGTTTCAATCAGCATCTCTATGTCCGTACCTGGCAGTTTTAGCCACATCAGATGCAAATTCAATTTCTGCTTCTCTCTATTCTCTTGCCTGGTTCCTAGATGTAAGGTGGCTTAAGCTCTTTCATCACTATGCAGTCAATTAAGTTTTGAGTTACCTTATCTTAACAGCTCCAAATAAGCTGGTGATCTTCCTGAAAGGTGATATGTTGTAATTGGTTCCAAACTGGAAATAAAGAGAAAAGTGAAATATGAGATGGGGAGGCCGTTGGCAGTTAGCCCTAGATTTAAAAATAGGCACAGAAGTTAACAGGTTATATGCCAAGATTTCAGTATCAGTCAGTTTGGATATAACAAATTAGCACACTAATTACTTACCAGGGCTCTTTTCTTTTTGAGATTTCATTAATAAGGCAGAAGCTGCCAGTTTCCAAAGTAGGTAACTTGCAACCAGCTGCCTTGAATAGCAGCGATTAAGTTATTCAGTCTAAGCTATTTGTCTAAGAATTTGTTTTCATGATTGTGGGAGTAAGTAGCAGCAGGAACTGCTGTAGTTATGGGTTGCATAATGTTTTCCTTCCTAATCCCCTTTCTTTTCAGTCACGCCCAGCTTTTGGGACATTTTTCAAACTTGGTCTCTGTCACAATCTTGGGGTTCATTCAACAACAAACCAGTGAGTGAGAAAGAAAGAAAATTTTAATCAAACGAACCGGAGAACGTCTCTGGTGAACCACTGCACACACAGCCAGCCAGCGTTCACAAGCCCCGACCTCAGAGCACACATTTCCAAACGCCCACACTCACAGCACAGTCCCTTAGGGGAGCATCAATCTGTCATAAACGTATCTCTACATCTTCCCTGTTAAAGAAAAAAGAATTAACTCGTATATAAACAAACAGTTAACTATCTAATAACACACATTCAATTTTCAACCCATCTAGTACATTTCTATAAACCCAGTGTGTCAGAGAGGAGAGGAGAGGTTACCAGCACATCACTCTGGAGTGAGTCTTTACTACTCACTTTCCTCAAATACCCCTTCTCAAGGCAGGTTAAGAAATATATATGAGTCTTTCGGGATGTTTAATCTTGTTAGTATCAGCCTTTCATTAGATCAGAGGTCTCAAACACGCAGCCCGCGGGCCACATGCGGCCCGCGGAGTTATTTCCTGCAGCCCGCCATAGGCGCCGACTACACTGGCAGCCAAGCTCCAAATATTACTGAGTGTTTATATTTTATTAAAACCCCTCTTTGCATTACAGTTTTAAATATAGAATACTATATTACTCTTCATTTTTTTCATTTTTGACTGTACTTTTGTATTGTTGTATGAAAAGGTTTCAGTGATGCGGCCCTCGGGCCAATTTACTAGTTCTCATGTGGCCCTCATGGTGATTTGAGTCTGACATCCCTGCATTAGATTCTGAGTTGTTCTCTTGATCCTTGACAGGTTTCTCCTTTGTGCATCAATGATAAAGGATCGGTCAGATGGGAAATCCCTTCGATGAATTGAAATGTGTCACCCTGGTCTGTCTGGACTACAGAAGACCTTGGATGTAGCTGTTCTTTAATGGTAGCCCCTTTGGCCCCAAGTATTAGTGGTGTGATTCCTCAGGCACACTATCACCTGGGTTAAGAGATGGGAGATCATTGGCCTTTTTGTTGAAATAATATTTCTGCTTCCACTTCTGATTCTCTTTCATCTTCCGCATGGTGTCATTGTTATGAGATTGCAACAGGTTATCAGTAATTGATAAATTCGATCGGATCCTTCTTCCCATTAACAGGCGAACTGGAGAAAAGCCATTCGCCAGGTTATACTTTAGTAAATCAATAAGGCTTTATACAAATCACCCCCACTGTCAAAAGTCTTTTCATAAGGTTCTTTACTGTCTCTATAGACCTTTCCACAAGTCCATTTGATTGGGGGTAATTTGGACTTGATGTTTTCTGATGACAATCCTAATCTAGGGCAAATTACCTAAAATCTGCACTGGAAAATTGCGGCCCATTACTGCTAAAGACTTCATCTGAAATTCCATGTCGGGAGAAGATTCCCTTCAGTCTGGCTATCACTGATTTACCATTAGTACTATGCAGTGCACACATCTCTGGATACACAGAATAATAATCTCTGACTATTAAATAATCCTTTGATTGCTAGGTAAATAAATTAGTGCCGACCTTCTCATAAGGCCTTTGTGAAACTGGATGAGGTCTCAGTGGTTCTGCTTGTTGGCATGGCTTGTATTTCAACCAGGAAAAGCAGTTTCCTATGACATTAGTGATGTCGTGATTGATCCACACCAATACAGCACCTCTTGTGCTTGTTGTTTGCACTTCTCAGTTCCTAAATGAACCTCATAGAAATGCTAAGGAAAATCCTTTTGGGGGTTTATTGGAATTACAACCTTATTGCCCTGGAAAAATCACCCCATCTATCACAGTAAATTCATGTCTGCAGTTCCAATAGTCTCTGATACTCGGACAGCAACTGCTTATTTCTTCAGACCACCCTTTAATTATCACTTCTTTAAGGATTTCCAATGATTCATCTTTCTCCATTTCCTCTCTTATTTGTCATAGTTTCCTGTTAGCTATGGGAATTGACTTTACAATCAGATCGACATAGGCTTGCATCTCTGTCTCTAAAGTCTTCTCTGGTTTCTTGGCAGCCACTGCCCTGGAAAATGCATCTGCAGTGAACATTAAATTTACCAGGCATGTAGGTCACAACCAAATAATACTTTTGCAGTTTTATCATCATTCTTTGAATCCTTAAGGTACAGTCATTTAGTAATTTGCTAAATAACACGATCAGGGGCTTGCAGTCCATTTCAACTTCCACTGTCTGTCCATAAATATACTGATTGAATTTCTCACAATATTCCTAAAAGCTCCTTTTTGATCTGTGCATATCTGGTTTCTGCCTTAGTAAGTGATTTGGATGCATATGCCACTGGTTGCTAACAATCCTTGTGCTTCTGTAAAATCACTGCCCCTAACCCAGACTGTGAAGTATCTCCTGAGATTTTAATAGGCCTTCTTGGTGCATAGAACTTCAGCACTGGTTCTTGTATCAGTTATTTTAAACCTTCCCATGGTTCCTCAAGTTCTGCACCGCAATACCATTCATTTTTATTCTCTAGGAGTTTTCTCAAAGCCACTGCTTTGGTAGATAGATTTGGTATGAATTTTCAAGATTATTAATCGTTCCCAGGAACCATTGGACATCTTTCTTTGGGTACGTGGCATCATTTCAGTGGCTGAAATCCTCCTCTTATCAGGTTTTACACCTTTGTTGGAAATAACGTCCCTAACAAAAATTACAGTTCTGTAACCCTTAAAACACATTTCTCCCTATATAGTTTGATATTTGCAGCTCTAGTTGCATCCAGAACTTCCCAAAGTCTATAATCATGCTCCTTTTTATTGAGCCCAAGATGATGTCATCCATTGAAGTGTCAACACCATTAATATATTCATAGATCATTTGTATGGTTTTCTGGTACACTTCTGGTGCTGAAACCTATGCTGAAGGGTAAGCATAAGAATCTTTCAAATGAGGTATTAAATGTGCATAGTTCTGAGCTTTCTTCTGTTCATTTTAGCTGCCAAAAACCCGAGGATGCATCCAATTTACTGAAATATTGAGCATTTGCAAATTGAGCCATAATGTCTTATCTGGCTGGTAGTTTGAAATGTCCTCTTTTTATAGCCTCATTGAGGTCTCTGGGATCTAAGCATATGCATAGCTGGCTATTACTTTTCTCCACAATTACTAGGGAGCTCACCCATTCTGTCGGCTCCTCAAGTTTTTGTATCACTTGCATTGCTTCCATCCTTGCAGGCTCAGCCTTGAGTTTATCACAGAGTGCAAATGGTACCTTTCTACATGGATGGATAGCTGGAGGGATCTGCTTGTTTATCTAGATTGTATGTTCACCCTGCAAGCAACCCAACCCTTGAAACAGGTCACGATACTCTTGAAAGAGCACCCCATAGCCAGGTTCAGTATGATCTTGTAATGACAGCACCTGTTCTACCAGATCGAGTTTCTCACATGCAGCCACGCCCAAAATCGATGTCACCTTTTTCAACACTACAATGAGCAAGTGCTGGTACACGGTGTTTTTACGGTTAATGCTAGGAATGCACCTCCCCTTCACTGGTATATTTGTTCCAGAATAACCAGTTACTTTCATTTTATGTCGGTCCCAGTTTTGGTCTTAATATTTAGTCTCTCTCAATCTTGTTCAGGCAGAATATTAACCTGAGCTCCTGTGTCCCATTTCAGTGGAATAATTGTTCCATTCACTGTCATAGGCAGTATCCAGTCCCTCTCAACAGGCTTGCTAGATCCCAGTAAATCTATGAAAAATTCCTCAACCAGATTGTCTTTAACTGAATGCCCCTGACTTTTCTGTATTTTACAAAGTGATTATTTTCCCCACATTTATAACAGTGTTTCCCAAAGGCAATACACTGTTTGGGGCAATGCTGTGATCCACACCTTCCACATGACTGTACCCAGTCTTCCCCCTAGCAGTGGTTTTCATAGTGAGTGGCTCCACTCTTTAATTTGACCTATTCTGGTCTATACCCTCTTGTACTAAGTACATGGATAAACGCTCTTGGTGAATTCGGCTCTTTGGCTTGTGCTTTCACACAGTCGGCTGCCCTGCATATTTGGAGAGCTTTTTCTAAAGTTGTCTCCTTCGCGGAGCAGTCTCTCTCTTAACACATTGTCTTTACAGCCACAAATGATTCTGTCTCTGACCACAGACTCTGTCAGCTCACCAAAGTCACAGGTTTTAATGAGTGTCCTTAATTCTGTGACATATTGCTCTATGGTGATGTCAGTTTTTTTGCATGCATGTACAAAATTTGTCTCTCTCAAAGGTTTCATTCCTTTTTGGCATGCAAAGTTCCTCAAATGTAGTCAGTGTTGTACTTAACTTCATGCTTTCACCTTCTTTAAATTTAAAGTTGTTAATGCTTCCTCCCCACCAACATGGAAAAAAATTGATGATTTCACTGTATCGTTTTTCTCTTCTGCCCCTATGGCTGCTTAATATAATTCAAATCTCTGTCTAAATTTTTTCCAGTTCTTTGCAACTTTGCCGACAATTGCAGACTGGATGGAGGTTGCAACACATCAATTTTAGGCTTTCCCCCCCCTTCTTAAGCTAGTCAAGCCACTACTGTACCAAATACACACAAAAGCCTCTGTGCCTGGTGCTCCTTATGCTTTTCCAGTGACTCCCTTTGGGTACGTCTATACTACCCGCCAAATCAGCGGGTAGTAATCGATCTATTGGGGATCGATTTATCACGTCTTATCTATTTTCTTTTATTTCTGAGTTTGAGCAAAATTGTTTCATCCATTTTTGAGTACTGAGAGAGTGTCTTTGGCTCCACACTTTCTCTCTCTCTTTTTTTTTAAAGGAACTTCATTTTGAACAGCTTTACACCTGAATAGTTGGGAATAGAAAGCTGAAATTTTATGTGCACCTCATCTAGGAGAGGGCCTACATTCCTAAGAAGCTGGCTTTGATTTGAATAATTTGTGACCATCTGGAAAATTCTCTGTGTGGTCCATTTTAAGCCAATACAACTTGTGCTCCTAAATCCCATAGCACTTTTGGAAGTCTCCACCCCACAGGTTGGTTGGTTTTTTTAAGCGGTATTTGAAAAATATGCAATTAAGGAAGGTCAGACTGTGCATGCATGCTCTGCTAGTGTTGTGGTCTAGTGAGGAGTGTACTGAAGACACAAATTTGTTAGAGAAGGTAAACAGAAAAGGATGAAAAATATTGCAAGATGCCATACTTGTGTATTTAAGAGTATAGGACAAAACTGCATATTATATTGTATTTGTCGTCAGATGTTTGGCTGTGTGTGTGTGTTCTCTCTGCATGCTGTACGGACTTGGGCCAGATAGCCCACACAGCAGGCTCAGATCGAACTGCCCAGTAAATCCACAGACTCAGTTTTCAGCGAAGGAACTTGGTCAGGTTTATTGCCGACGAAGCACGGTGCTAATGCCCTGGTTCAATGATTACAGGTACACTAACACATGTATGCCCATGACAATGGACCAGCTCAGTGAATGGCGGGACTTTCTATTCTCCCCTCAGCCAGACAAAGACATTGCCTCCAAGATACATCTTTATACACAGACACAAACAAATTACGTATTGCCCCGGCGTATCAAGGTGCCACCCACTGCCTTGTACATGTTGATTGGATCAAAACATCTCTATCCATCATGCTGTCATACAGACCTTATCTTTAGGATGGGTCGTTGTGTTCCTGTTATCTTTGGGGAATGTGCTGGTATCAAGGTGTTCTGGTACCACCTTTCTGGAATGTTTGCGTATATATTCTTATGCCTAGCACTACTTAGGAATGTATGTTTCTGCAATATCAGCCCTGTTCTTGCCAGATTCTGTGAGCAGGGCCTGCCTCTTGCTCACAATTTAACTTTGCTTTATATTAGCATGTTTTGACCATTATTTTAGCCCAGGCCTCATACCAGGCCTCTAATACAAGGCCTTATGTTTCAGACCCTCATCTTACTACAGTATTATTTGATAAATGTGATCATGTAATTAGTCTTAATGCATATACACTTAACTGTGGCATTCCTGACTTGAGTGTTTAACTCCTGCAACCAATTTCACTAATACAGGATTTTTTAAATTTTATTTTAATGAACACAATATCAATTCAGTGTTGGACACATGCAAGTTTTATTTCATTTTAAACTACTCTTTCTTTTTGACACTCAGGCATTATGTATGCAGTAAACTATCAGAATAGAATCTTCTTCCCCTTGAAATTCTTTTAAAATGTAAATATCAGAGTTTGAGGATGCCAACATCATCTCATACACACCACACAATTTGGTAAAAGATTCTGTTGTAAATCACAAAATGTTCAGATTAGCCAAATTATCCTGTATTACTGTTCTTCACTCCTGAAAAATCTAGATTGCTGCTCACTTCAAGGGCTTGCTATTGACTTTCCTATAGGGGTGATAGAACCAGATGAAAAGAACTTTATTTGAGGCTGGAGCTGAGATCAAGAGGGGAGGGAAGTGGCCTCTAAAGTGAAGGAATTGGATATTGCAGGAATCCTGTTTCGACCAAAGCTTTTGGGACATACCCAGGCACAATATAGCTATGCAGAAAGTAAAAGTGTCATCAGATTAAAATGGAGCACTAGGCAATCTAGATTGATTTGATAAAGTCAGCAAAGCTGGTTGATGCTGTCAGGAAATTGAGGGAGTCCTCACTCTGCTGGAGGAAGGGAATGGGGAGAAAAGATATTTGGTACCTAATGCTGTAAAGCACCTTTAAAAGCATACAGCCCATTATTAAAATACAAGTACTGAACCATCTTGCCAAAAGTAGATTAATTGGAGCTTCCAGTTTAGGAAAGAACTCAGAGCTTATTTCACATCCACTTTTATTCCCACTTGTATTAAGTTCCTTATGCTACACCATCTCATTTGAATTTTTTGAATTGGTTTTATATAGTATCATTTACTGATGTGCTATCTTTAATTACATAACACATATACACTCTCCAGCTGCATTGTTAATGAAAGTGTTTTTAATTAAATGGCTCTCTGCATAATATTCAGTCATTAATTCCACATGCTCAGGATGTTCAGATTCTATTCTTATGGTCTGGGAAAAGTTTTTTACTTTAGGTGAGGGATAATTCTGAAGTGATAGTTTTAAAATTGAAGTTGAAAATCATTATGAGTATTGAAATTACCCTCTCAGCAGCTGGCACTGCAGTTCCTTTCTACCATGCATTATTAATTCTTCAGCTCAAATACTCCTGCTCTTCCATGTGTAATAGGGTGGCTTGTCCCTTATAGGCTAGGAGGCCTGGGGCCAGCCAACCCTGATTACTAAAGAGGCACACCTGAGCAGGAATCACCTGATTCCCCTTAAAACAGGAGTATGAAGCCAGGCTGCTCGCCTTCCAACCAAAGAGAGATTGTTCTCAGGGAGAATAGAGCAGAATATAGATATTACTAGGAGTGAGTAGGTTTCAGCAGAAAAACCTGGAAATTGGGGAGTGAGACAAAAGCAAGGAAGTCGTGGAAGTGACCTGATAAGGAGGTAAACGTATGGGCTGCAGGAGAGACTTGAGAACTTTATTTTGAATGTTTTGTTAATGTTGTTAATTTAATGATGCCGGTCTATTCCGCAGCTAATACTGTGCTCATGTTCGTTATCTTTTAAGAAAATGAATGCTTGGACAATCCATGTGCAATGACATCTCTGTTTGTATCATCGGCAGGGACGGAACCGAGGACCTCTGGATACAATAGCATGAACAGGGCAGGGGAAACTAGTATGTGGAATAGTGTGACAGGATGGGACTCACCTCTGTGGCACCTCCTGCTGGCTGTCCTGGGGATTAGCTCTGTTCGCCAGTGTGCCCTCTTCTGGTGGTGCCTCACCACCATAACTTCTGCTCCTGGACCCATCATCGCTCCAAGGACCGCAACATCCTCTTCAGGACACAGCCCTGCAGCTGTGTCACACTTGGTTCTCCCCCGTTCTGGGGGAACGGCAGTCCACTGTCCAGCCACTTCCTCAGTGGCGAGGGGGGGGGGGGAGGGGACACAGGCCTACCCACACCTCTGGGTCCTGGCCCAGGGACCCTATAGGTGGCAGCCACATGCTGCATCCCCTCCAGCCCCTCAGTCTACTTCCCTCGGCCACTTCCCCGCATTCCCAGCACCTTCTCCGCCCTTGTCTCAGGGCCTCAGCATGCCAGTAGTCAGCCGGGAGCTCACTCACTCCCCTGATCCTGCCCAGCACTGCTCTGTCCAAGATGCTAGCTTTCTTCCTCCTACGAGGCAGCCAGGCCTCCCTCCCCAAGCTCCAGGGAGCCACTGAAGCTGCTCTGTTTTGCAGCCCTGCTAATATGGGCCAGCCTGTCCCTGATTGGCTGCCTCCTGTGCAGCCTCCCAAGGGCTCTATTAACCCCTCATGGGCCAGGGTGGGGCAGATGCCCCATCACCAATAGCAATGACAGTCTGGTTCTGCTGTGTATTTATGAAAGTCCCTTTTATAATATTACTACAGTATGTCAATTTTTTGGCTGTGAAAAACAGGTTGAGAAAACACAGATAAGAAAACAATATTGTTTAATAAATTCAGCCATCTGAAAAAGATACTGTTCAGAAAGATCAGAGGCCTCAAATGCTTTTAATATGGATTTCATCAGAGAAGAGAAATAACTCTTGTATTTTTATACAACAAACCTAATTACAATATATGCCCATACTCCAAGCATTTAATGTCTACATAAAACATTGCACCATAATGAAGATAATTGAAAGTATGACTTTCATCACTATTTAATTAGCATTTGGTTCTAACTCATTATTTCGGTACAATTAATTTGACATCTTGCTGTATGTCCTGCACAGATTTCATTCCAGAGGGCTGTTTTATTGGTAGGACATAAGTAAAGCCAGACATATGCACCTTCCCTGAGGCTTCTGGAGGATACACTATGAAATATGGACAATATGACTGACATTTTAATCTACTCCAGAATATTGAAAGCATTATATATTGAAGACTAACATAAGCGGGTATATTTGTTTAATACATTTTTGAAATAAAGGAAATATTTTTACTAAAAGCATTCGCAGAGAAGAAATTACACCATCATCCCTGATTTTACACTGATGGTACTGGAGGGTTTATACATGCTATTATAACTCAGTGAAGTAAAACCAGCAAAGGTTTGGTAGTCATCCCAAATAATTAAATTTAAGTATTCCTTTTCAACTAGCAGTTTTAAGATGGCTGCCAATAAACCAGATGACTCCTCCATGCCAGAAAGTAATGGAGAAAACTTTTTAAAATGCCTATCACAGGACAGTAAAACATCACTAATTCAAAGTAATGATTGGGAGACTGTGATATAGAGAGCAAGTGAATGGCAACGATAATCCATCGCAAAATGTACTTTCCTCATTTTGTCAGTTGTAGTTTAGTTTTAATGATTATAGTATTTTATTACTATTAGTGCTTTCTACATATATAGGAAACCATTCCTTACTCAGAAGAGTTTGCATTCTGATGGTAAACATGGCATTACAACAGCAAGGAAGAGACAGAGATATAGTTAGTGAGGAGAGTTATGTCGGTTTGATGAAAGAAACTTGGAAAATGCATCCTTCAAGTTCTCACATGCCAAGTAGAGAGGGGCGCACATGGTATTAGATGGATGATTTCTCAGGAAAATCCAGAGTGCTGCACATAATTAGGGCCCCTACCAAATTCACGTCCTTGAAAAATGCGTCACGGAGCGTGAAATCTGGTCTCCCATCCTGTGAAATCTGGTCTCCCATCCTGTGAAATCTGGTCTTGTGTGCGCTTTTATCCTATACTATACAGATTTCACAGGGCAGACCAGCATTTCTCAAATTGGGGGTCCTGACCCAAATGGATGGATCACAAGGTTATTTGGGGGGGGTCATTGTAGTGCCACCCTTCTGCACTGAGCGGCTGGGGAGCGGCGGCTGTTGGCCGGGCGCCCAGCTCTGAAGGCAGCACAATGCCAGCAGCAGCGCAGAAATAAGGCATCCTTACCTTGCCATCCTTACTTCTCACTGCTGCTGGCACCAGCTCTGCCTTCAGAGCTGGGCTCCCGGCCGGCAGCCGCCGCTCTCCGGTCGCCTAGCTCTGAAGGCCATGCCACCGGCCGCAACAGCACAGAAATAAGGGTGGAAGTACCACAACCTCCCCTATAATAACCTCCGACTCCCACCCCCACCCCACAACTCCTTTTTGGGTCATGAACCCTACAATTACAACACCGTGACATTTCAGATTTAAATATCTGAAATCATGAAATTTATGATTTTTTAAATCCTATGACCATGAATTGACCAAAATGGATGTGAATTTGGTAGGGCCCTACACAACGTTCTGAAGTCAGTAGCTTTAAATCTACTTTCAGAGATAATACTGAGGTAATACCCCAGCAATATAAAGGACACTACCTGTGGAAGTGTTGCCTTCTGAGGTCCTGAAACTAAAACTGAGGTCCTGAACGTTTGCAGTAATTCCAGTAGAGATTCCACGGCACTTTCCCCAGCACTATGAATGTATTATTCCCAGCAAAGAAAATACCCAATTGGCTAATTACATTTTGTCTAAACTCCATCAGCTCCTCATCATACAGTTTAAAGCAGATCTATTATTCTTCAGTCCATATCCTAAAATTGTTGTGTAGCACAGGCTTGTGCTGTTAAAGCTGCTATAAGCCCATTGGGGCACAGACCATCTTTTCAGTCCGTGTTTATACAGTGCCTAGCACAATGGGTCCTGGCCCATGACTGGCGCTCCTGCATGCTACTGTAATACAAACAAACAATAAATGTTCCACTCCACTGCATTTCATTGGTGGGGATGTACCCTGAAGGCACAGCAAGTACTATAGCTTACAATGAGTTTTTAAAATTACCCACCATTAAACCCAAGAGTATCTCAACCGGCCCTTTCCTTCCATCACACCTTTGTTGATGTTGTCTGGGTTAGTCCATGTACTGCACGCTGTCTTTTGAAGTTCTTGCAGCAGTGCTGCTTTTTTAAATGGTTAAAGAAAACTTGAGTTTAAAAATATACCCTCTCCGGGTAATTTTATGCTCTATTTAAAATGTACAAGTGTTCAGTGGAGTGTTCTATTTACAGCCCCCACAAAAACATCACAAATAAATTTGATTATAGCACGATTTGCAAGCATGAAGTCAGGCAGCGGGGGCACAGTTGTCAGCACTGCAATGCCCAGTTGCAACATATGCAGAGTAATGGCACAGGATATCCATGATTCTATTTACATTCCTCTTACTGGTAGTTCTTGTCAAGCTCTCAACCAGAGGGTCCACTATTGGGTAGTGAAATATTGTTGCCTCCTCTGCACTCTTACTAGCAAACACTTTTTTTGGCATGGGATGGGGGTGGCAAGTGTTGTGCTAAATATAACATTCTGAATTCATAAAGGTGGCATTCAATGGCAGTCATTCCTCTTCAGTTTGAAGACTACTAGGGAGAAGGCTTGCTGAGGCAAGAGAAACAAGCATTCCAGCTAACCGTCATAGGTGGTAAGAAGGAACTGAAGTGGCGGCGGGTCAGCAAGGCCCTATATATGGCACTATTGAGGCATGACTCCAGGGGACGCCTGAGCCGACGGGTACTGCTAGGGGAAAAACCTTCCGGCTACTGTGCACGCAGCACGCACACACCTAATTGGAATCGACATGAGCAAGCACTCGAAAAAGACATCCATATTTAGTATCCCACCCCCCTCACCCTGATCTTTCACAACTGCTGCCTGAAGCCCTCATTTTTTGTCACCCTTATCTGAATACTGCTATTCCCTCCTGCCCCCCCATCTCCAAGGCAACAACATTCTGGTACTGAGGTGGTCTGGAAAAGACTGACACAGACTTGCCTAAGTTGAGAGCTGAATCAGAGGGAATGTCACCTCCTCAGACTTTGGTATGATGCCTCCATGTCTAATTGAATTGCATTGCCTTTTTTGCAAACTTTTATCTTGTGTTGTTCATTATCTCCTCTTGGCATTTTTCCTGCATTATTGGAATTGAAGTATCTCCCTTCCATTGGATCTGTTTCAGTGGACCATTCTGCCAAATATTAAGTTTTATTTTTTCAAGTTGAATCTCATTTTAATTTCCTGTCCATTACTCAGTCTCAGCTTTAATGTTGCCTTCCTGATCTTTTTTGCTACAGGCTTTAACAGATTGTGTTTTTTGTTTGAGTTCAGTTCAGCTGCAAGGAGACGTGTCCATATCAGAAAAGGCTCTCTTGATGGCCATATCAGTAGAGATGGCAAGATTGAGTAGACACACAAACTAGACTAGATCTAGTGGGAATTTTTTAACAACTATTTTTTAATAGGAAAATTCAGATTTGTCAAAAGGAAAACCTTTTTTGTATGAAGTTATCAGTTTCAACAAAAAGTTTTGCTAAGAAAGGTTTTCCAGGTCCAAGATAGACTCCCTGGTCAAAACCATACAAAGCAAATGCTATCCCACCTGGCTATTCTTGGGGGCATGCAAGATCAAAGCTCTGCTTCATTCAGACCAGGGACTTGAATTTGGATCTTCCACATCCAGGGTAAGAGTCCCAACTACGAGAGTATTGGCTATTCTGGGATGGTGGAGGGTGTCTTTCAACATCTCCTGTTGGACCCATTGTACTTAAATATTCATTGGAGCAGGGTCCCGAACCAAGGTCTCCCATATCCCAGGTGAGTGTCCTAACCACCGGGCTGTTGGGTATTCTGGGATCTGTCTGGCTCTGGTTTTTTTGTTTTGTTTTGTTTTTTTTAAACTTCATACAGTCTTGGTTTTGTCCTGATGCAGGACAGGAAAATCATTTCCGCCCAGCTGTACTACTCACCCCTCAAAGGTGGCCCTTCAGAGTCACAGTTGAGGTACGCTGTCAGAGCCAACATAAAGAAGCTTGCACTCATATTGACTTTGCTGTATCTTATGTGGACAGTTTTCTTCCGAAGCTTGAACAAATATTTTTAAACACTAAATTTGGCCTCCTTTTGAAGTGCACTAAATGGCCAAGTCGGTAGACAGCCCTTCCCCTCCACCCAAATAAAGCAAAGGGCAGCACCTAAGAGACAATAGATGCTTTACAGACCGGAAAAAAAGAAAAAACCCAAAACCCTGCCACAAATGGGTGCACCTAGTCAAGGGCATGCAATCTATTTCCTAAGAAAAAAATAGGTTAAACTCATTCTAATCAAACGACTAGATTCCTGTTCATTTGAAAATATACTGCAGCAGTGCATTTAAAGTGTTTTGATCTCCCAAGAAAATACTTGGCTTGTCCTCACAACAAATCTGCATTTTTCAGAAATACTGGAGCCTGAATATGCAAATGATAAGAATGTATTAATTATCATTAGTCATTCCTTCACAAAGACTAGAAGTAATTGGAGAAATAATTTGAGAAAATTGAAGTACGTGACAGAACGCATTAAGATTCATCAAGTTTCAATTCTCTTGTTCTGTCAGCTTGTCAAAAGTAGATGTCTGCTACTCCAGCATTACTGGTTTAAACATTTCATTCTCCCCTCCTCCCCCAAACTGGTGTACCATTTAGCTCTCCTTATAATTTGCTTTGAAATTAACTAGATCTGGCATGGTACATTTTCTTTTTAATGGGCAACATTACAAACAAGATTAACGGAAAGGCTTGTAAAGCACTGTTCTCAAGAAACTTAATTAGGTGTGATCCTCACTATTAGTGAGCTTAGAGGGACAAGGTGAGTGATACCTTTATTGGTGAGAGAGACAAGCTTTCAAGCTCTCTCTCACCAATGGAAGTTGGTCTAATAAAAGATATTGCCTCACCCACTTTGCCTCTCTAATATCCTGGGACCGACGCTGCTACAAACACTGCATATTAGTTAACTTAACGAGTTTGCTAGAAGAAGTATCTTGTATTGTCACAATTAACTTGGAAGGTGCCATCATATAAATATGCCAGATGTGGAATGAATTTACTCAAAAGGTCCACAACAAAGCATATTGCTCTATATCTATACCCTGCACCAATTCACCTTGAATAGAGAGGTTTGTGAATATGCAACACATTCCAAATACCATTTACTCCAACATCTAAGGAGAATTTGGATAACATCACTTCAATATTTAAAATTACAGTAAAAATTAGTTTAGAAGCCTGCTCCTGCATGTAACAAACAGCTCTGATAATTTTTCAATATAGGACTTCAAAATCAGCACCACCAATTAAAACTGCCCCTTAGTCAGGTCAACTGAGCAAATATTACACACCATCACCTAACTGGAACCCAAGGACATAATCCCTGAAGCAGCTCATTTGGCAATTTAAACTGTTTCAAGTATCACTAATGGTCTTTTAGAGCTGTGGTCTCAGCCTTTTGACTGATTTGGCAGGGGCTGTAAACTGCAACGGCAGCATACTTATTTCCTGGCATGGGATCTGTCTTATTAAACAATGATTAAGGATTGGTGACTGATCTGATGGGAGTCTCATCCATTACTCCTCCTATAGTGTAAGGGTACAGGTGATGTTATGAAAGCTTTTGTATAGTAGAGGACTTGCAGGAGGGGAAGAGTAGAATTTTTAGATCTAGTCTATACTATCCCTTCACAAGCGACAAAGCGTCCTGTGGCACCTTATAGACTAACGGACGTATTGGAGCATAAGCTTTCGTGGGTGAATACCCACTTCGTGGGATGCATGCAGTGGAAATAAATATCCCTTCACAGCAATTCACAGACCGGTAATACTTGTTTATGTTGCACCTAGAATTTAATTTGGACTTTAATTTCCATTTTCCTAGTGACACATGCTTGTACCACCAAAAGCCCTCCCCCACCTCTTTTCTGGCATTTGTATCTTCTCCCTATACTCCCATGATCGCTTAGCAAAGCTCTACACACAGTTTACATGCAGATCACTGGCTGCAGCCAAGAAACACACAACTCAAGAGATGGCTATTAGGAGCAGTTATGGCAGCCAGGGACTGCTGAAGTGTAGACACACCTTGGTCATATTCCCTATTTCTCCCTCCCACATCTCCAGGCATGTGTCACTGAAAGAGCCCCCCCCTACACTTGGGTGATCCTCTAATGGTTGGCTATCCTGGTTTTAAGGGCCAGTTTGAGCCAGCATAATGCATAGCAGGCCAAAGGCAGGAGCAAATTGAGCCTCAGTACTTTCCATCTTTCCTCACGGGTTATTTCCTTCAGGCTTTTATTTTGTGTGAAAACATACAGACAACATAGCAGCATGAGATTAGCAACATTTAATGTGCATCTTACTTTCTACAATGCATTGCATGGTGTGTCTGGAAACATCACTCAGGTCTTAATTTGGTAGGGGTAGGGTGGTGGCAGCACAATGATGCTACAGACTAGTTCTTGTTGCCTGCTGTGGGCAGGCATTTAAATTGCATGCTTCAGTTGCAGGTAATTTGTTTTTGAATTTCAAGGCCCGATAAATATAACTGAACTGGGTTGGAAAATTATGTGCACCTAATACATACAAATTAACCTTAAACCTTTCAGAGTTACCATTTTAAAAGTCAAAATGATTTACTTGGGAAAAAGGTCACAATATCCTGGCTCCCAAAAACTTTTATTTGTCAAGGCGGTTTGGCATCTTAAACATACCAATCTTTGCAAATACTTCTCTAAAATGTGCTTTTAGCTGTTAATAATAATCCGTTAGCTACAGTGAGTGATTCGGTATTGTATAACATTTAGCAAAGAAGTTACAGAATATTCATATATGTAAATATATGCAAGAAAAGAACTTCAAGTTCCAGGCCACAGGATGCTACTCCCAGCTCTACCACTGAATTACTATGTGACCTTAGGAAAGTTTTTAGATATCAGGATGAAAGATTTTGCATGGAAACTTGCACAGTATCTGCCTATCCCATTACGGTCTAGACACAACTATCAACGATGTGTTTTTGTGAGCCTAAAAATTATTCAACAATTGAAATTTTAAAATAACTAAACAATGTTGTGTCAAATAGCAAAATTACTGAGAATTTTAAACTCATCTTACACTATAGTTACTGTTTGAAGAATGACTAAAAATGGTATAGGCCCATATTCTCCAAAGTTACATATTTGCTTAACTTTATGAACTGTGAGTAGTCATATTAACTTCCCTGGGACTGCTCTCGGTGCATAAAAGTTAAGCACATGCATATGTTTTTTGCAGGGTCAAGGCCATAACAACAACTGTGTGTGTCTTTCAAGGACTTCCACAAAATGTGTTTCCCTAACTGCTGGGACAACAAACTAAAAGTCAAGCTGTTCTTTTTTGGCTTGCTCTTCATCATAAGTAAATTCTGATAGAACAATCTAACAATGTTGTTGATTCACAACCCACAACAGAATCCAGCTCTCACACTTGTACGAGTGTTGACTCTGCAGTCAGTAGGAAGAAAGAGTAGTAACATACTTAAACTGACACTGACTTAATTGACTGCCACTATTCTGATCAGTTGGTGCCATATTACAATTCATAATTTATAGCAATAAAAATTAGCTACATAAAAATAGTTTGTATCACTGTGTTCCAAAAGTCTAGCCAGAATCCAAAACAAGTACCAGTGTCAGGCCCCGACACCTTATTTTGGAACAGAATCTTTCAAAGCAAGTTAAATCCTCTTTACTCCACAGGTTTTAGAATGTATTTTGAAGGATACTAACCTAATCTGCAGTGGAATACTTTAGTAGTACTGATCAAAACCAAAAAGCCTTTCTACTCTTTCTATAAAGTCATGCCAAACAGAAATTCTGCAGTCTTGTTTTTCCCTCCCAGGAATTGCAAAGTAACTTCTGTCATTTATAATATTTAAACAATGAAAAAATTCAGTGGCACATTGTGCATTGGGTTGTCAACCCTCCAGGATTTTCCTGGAGTCTCCAGGAATTAAAACATAATCTTTAAGATTATGTCATCTGAGAAAACCTCCAAAATATGTCCAACCAAAACTGGCAACCCTAATAGTGCATAACTGAAAACATGGCTTCACATAAAACTGTCAATGTAAAATATTGGATTGAGATAACTTGTTTGCCTGTAGTTGCAATGCCATCTCCTCTTTTCCAGAACACTCATGAATATTGTCAGCAGAATCTGTCTTTTGTGGTAGCAGTAGAAAAGGAAGTCCCTTGCATCATAGATCTGAAGTGCTTTATTCCATTTCTGTGCTTGTATTTCTTCCAGCTCTCTCTAGCAGAAGAATGAATCTTCAAAATAGATGATGCAACAATAAAATAAGCTACTCAGGGTAGACAGTGGAAAATTACAAAAGAGCCTACAGCAAGATAAGCAGTCTAAAATCTGGTACAATTTGAGCAGTCTCCTCAATTGCTGTATGATCATAATTTTAAATGCAGTCATTTCTGTATGATGCACAGTCAGTTTTATCTTTAATACAATCTGTTAAAAATAAACTCATCCAGTAATATTTGTATTGGAATTTAATTGTTCAATAACCTTGTGACATGCACCGCAACCAACTCCATCATTTGTAATGGAAGTTCAGACTGACAGATAGAAAACCTCAAAATTAAATGTTTTCAATAAAGAGCATAACTGAGTGCACTGTATACTTGGTTTAAAATAAAGGCTACAATAAGTTACATTATGATCTAAAAACAAATCAACATTTTAGATAGTTAAATTAAGCTTCTAAAACCAGTGTAGGTTATCATGGCTATTAAATAACTACAAGAGCAAGTTATAAAATTTAAGGCAGTAACATCAAGATATACATTGTAGGAACTGGCACTTCCCACATCTAACCAATTGTCTAGACCGTTGCACGCTTGGCATTCTGTGTAGTAGGAAAGTGCCTCTTATTTCCATGACTTATCCTACCAGCCCCACTAAGAGTGGCTACTCAATTTTTTCTAATAAAATATAAAGTGGAAATATACATGTTGAAACAAGTAAACTATCCCCTCAAAAGTTGCTGAAGACAATAAGTTTCTAATGAGACTTGAGCTGAGATAAGATCCTGTTATATCTTTACTGTAGAATATTTATGATCTAAAGTATTCGGTGAGGAAAAGCTTTCTTGGATGCCCATCAGTTTCCCAATATGAAAACATGGAAACAGGAAGCAACTCACTAGACTTTAGCACAGGAAGAAAACAATTGTCTCAATGCTAAGTTTAAATTTAGTAAGCCGCACAAAGCAAGGAATTATTGTGAGATGACAAAGTATTTACATCTCCACAGAAGGAAAGATGACTTACAAGGTGCTCCTTGATAAAAATACAGTACGTCTCAAGCAGGCAGAGTCAGAGGACTTAACCAGAAGAAAGTTTTCTTTAACATCAACTAAAATGTAGTGCCTAGTTAAAGAATTTTTTTGTAATGATATGCATAGTATAAGCTAAATTTCATAGTAGGTTTGTTTTCTGTGCTAGATCAATAAGGGTTGCTTTGAAGTTTACTGGGTGGGGACATTGCTATTAACTGTTGGCATGCACCTCAGAAAGAAGGAAGATAATTGAGCTCACTAGGCTGACTTCAGAGTGAGGTAACTGCTTAAGACCCTAGTCATAGGCAAAGGGGGTGAAAGGACCTTCGGTGTTGACCAGTGTCAGGAAAACAGATGTATTTTAAGTTGCCTGGGCATTGCTACACAGGTATTTCTTTTTGTTACAGTCAAGATTACCTTTTGGTTCCTGTTAATTGATGTAGTAACCTACCTCGATAGTGTCCATTTCTGAAAGTCTATCTGAAAGTTTTTTGTTTTCCTCCAAATCCATTCCATGCATCCGATGAAGTGGGTACTAACCCACGAAAGCTTATGCTGAAATAAATTTGTTAGTCTCTAAGGTGCTACAAGTTTTTCTTTCTTATTTTCATTTTGCTGACACAGACTAACACGGCTACTACACTGAAACCTATCCAAATCCAGTGTGATTTATTTTCTTTAAATCAGCAATGCAAATAGTTCTATGCATTTTTGCAAATATTAAAAAAACCAACCAGGATACAAAATATCTACAATACATTAAATAAATGAGCTATCAATACAGGTCAAACCCAAACATTTTCTTGAAACAAATGTTAATAATGTCACCAGCACATCTGCCCCTCATATACCTATGTCCACTCAATTTTCTTGGGCTTTCAATGAGTCTTGTACGGTCCTTTTAAGGTCTTGGTTCTGTGGGAATGTGGTGGAAATGGTAGACACACAAGGATATTTTATAGAGCCTCCACTACCCCCTCACTTTTAAACCAAAGGATTTTAGCTTAGATATCTCCCCCAATGATCACCACTTTGGAGGTATTGCATGGGGAGAAGTTGGTGTCTCAGGTAAGTAGGTATCAAAATATTTAGAGTTATAAGTTAAAACATTTAAACGCCAGCCTGAAGACTAACCAAAAGCCAGTGAAGATTGTGGAACAAGATTGTGATATGCTCTCTACTGGAAGAGCCACCAACAACATTCTAAACCATTTTAAATTTCTGAATTGTCTTACGTATATATGTGTATTAAAATACTCTGATCTCAAGAGAATAGGCATAGGTAACTACAGTGAGTTCCAAATCCAAAAGAAAATACAAGTTGCACAGAAGAATTCTGTATAAGTAACAACTTTATTGTAGCTTGATGTGCTGAAATGCAAAAAATATTTTCAGCAACAAGATACAAAAAGTATTTCACCATTAACATCAGCTGATAAAAATGCTGGATGGTTTGATGCGAGTGTTCACGTATCTGAATTCTCTTAATCATTTCCACCTCAAAACAGGTCTAAATCATTTCATTAATTTCATTTCTAAACTCATTTATGTTAAGCCTTCTTTTTGAAGTCTCAAAAACCAGGATAAGCTAGGTTACAGAGAGTGACGAAGCCTACCAATGCAAACACTTAAAAAAAATGAATTCCCTTTCCAAACGAAGTCCATTTACTGCAAACAAAAGCCAAGTTGTGAGACTAATTAAGATAGACTATAAACTAGACACCTACCATGAGATTAATGCCAGTTGAGAGAAAAGTTAATATGAATTTTAACATCAATTAAAAATAAGAATATTTAATTTGGGTAAAGTGTAGATTTTAATGTTCGTTCTGATAGCTATTAGTTGTATCTCAGTTTGCACTCAGGTATCTTCTATAACAGTCTTATTCCATAAGGGTGGATTACTCTATGAGGGTAGGCAGTACATAGGCCTTATGCTGTCCCTAAACACAGTGGTGTGTTTCTCTCTAAATATTTAAATCACTATGAGAATCAAATACTTGAAGTGTAAGACCAAAAATCACCCCAGATAACTTAAACCTTCCCTTGTGTTTGCAATTTCCACATTTTAGAAATCACAAAAACAAAACAAAAAAATCAGTCTATAATCATACAACCAGTATTTTTTTTTTGTATGAGACCATTATCTAATACACAAGTCTGTAAACCTTGCTAAAAGTTTTAGTATTTATTATCCAGACAGTAATCTGAATTTAAGTACCAAATAAGAACCAAGCAAAACATGGTGGAGTTCAAATCAGTATTCCGTAACTTGTATCTACCTCAACTCTAGTTATTTTTGTACCAAACAGCATTCTTCTTAAGAACTTGTAAAATACCTTTTTTACAGATTTAATATCCTATCTATCTTGTATTCATTGCAAAGGTATCCTAGAAAAGGCACTCTGTGTTCATACTTCAGAATGCAGTAAATGGACTATAAAACAAGGATTTTTTTTTTTAAACTTCATCCATTCAAAACACCTCCCCAGAAAAGGTCCAAATGGAAAAATAATGTAACCAGTTCTACCATCATTCCAACAGTGAACTGAGTGCTTATTTTTAGAAATTAAAAAAAAAAAAAAAAAAGACCACCACACAAAATCGCAGATACACACACAACACATGCAGGGTTCTCCCTAGAAAAGTTAGAAAGTGGTAGCTGACAGTAGTGTTAGAAAGCCAAAACAAAACACCGCCACACTTTGTGCTCCAAATCCTTTAAACATAAATACATTTTCAGGACTTCTGTATGCTGGCCCAAAAAACCGGTACTTTTATACTAGAGAGTTTTACATCTGCTGAACTTAAAACTGGTCATTGTGTTTTTAAAGGACACACTCTTGAGATGTGGGGAATAAAAACAAGGGGCTGAATCTAAAGGAAATAGTTGTTCTTACCAGCCATTTATTTGGGTCCAGTGAGAACACTGCATGTGGTTCAACCAAGAATGAGAAGGTGAATAATTAGTGCACACTTAAGAATACAGCAATTGTTTTACCTTTTTCTTAAGAGCTGACAAAAACTTAAAATTATACATAATAAATTAAACCAAATAGAAGCAGATCAATTGTCATGATTTTCCATTACTATAATGTATGGTGTGCACTGCCTTACTGGAAAAATGGAAAATTCTACAAATGTAGATATTCTTACAGCACAGTGTTTGACATTTTTTGGTACAAAGTGTGCTATTAAGCTTTTAAAAAAATCTTCAGAACAAAATCCTTAAGCTTTGCATTAGATAGCTGTATGTTGTAATTTAGAACAAGCTGAACTGGACAATCATAATTACAGTATTAAATATTCAAGTCACTTTGTATATTAGAGCTGCAAGTTTCAACAGTGAGCTTGTTCATGAGGAGTACGAATATATTAGTTCTAATTTGTTATACACACTGCAGCAAAAATGTCACTATTTTGGAGGGAACAAGGATCCTTATAAACCCTATCATGAAGAATGCTTACAAAATCTTAATTTAGATAAATATTTAAAGAAAAAAATTGATAAATGGAAGATAACTGCTCCATAAAGAGAGTCAGGTAAGATGCCCCCTGTACTGTTCAGATACTTGTCTAAGAATGCTTCTGGTTTTATATTTAAGCCATATAAAGATTTAGTTCAAACAAACACAGTGTGTGCAAGCATTTGGAGGTTTGTTTTTTAAAAAATGGACTGGGCACTTATTTCCGGTTGGTCTATGCTAAAGGTTTACTTGGTAACAAAATATAAAAGCATATATACTTTATCCTCCTAAAACTTCATTAGGATTAATTCTGAGAAATCTTAAAGAAATTAGGAAGGAGATATCTTTTCAGAAGGTAAATCTTAAATTTCATTTTTCATGTAAGTCTACAGGCAAACTGAAGTCTTTATCTTAATAGGTTTATAAATTACAGTGAGATCTCCTCCCATTTCCCACTGTTAAATGCAATCTTTCCAAACAACAAATATAGCATATTATCACCCTTACAGTAAATTCAATGTTATAACTCAGGAAACATTTAGAATGTGCACTATAGCAGATTTCCCCCCCCCAAAAAAATTGTAAACAAAGCTATCAAACACTGAAAATGTTGGTATTAAAGCTAAGGTTCATATAATAAAGAACTGGCCCATGATAAGCAGTTTACAAATGTTTCATCCTTTTCACATTATGCAGAATTTCAATACCATCCACAATGCTAGTACAATAACTGAAATGCTAGAAAAAGCAAGTCTATGCTTGCAAATACCATCTGACATTTCAGGGACCTATTCTTCCTACTATATGTTACTTCCACTGGTGTGAATGGAAATTGTGCACACATGTTGAGTGGAGAACAGACCCTTTTCCAAAGTTTTGTTGTGTCATTCACATGCCTTTCTCAAAAATGTGAAAATATTCAACATAGAACATGAGAGCTTACAATATTCACGTTCAATTACGTCTTCAAAGACATGCTTTTCTTGTTCGTAATAACAAAACTAAATCCCATGTGGCTGTGGGCATCTTAAAATGTATTTAAAAAGTTACGCCACAATTACCTGTACCTCATTAATTCATCAAAAGCAAAATATATATGTACCACACAACATACAAAAGTTACGCATTAAAAGTGCATATTCAGAATCCATTTGGCCCATTTCTTAAATTTACATTTGGTCATTCTATGCATCCTTTACTTTTCTATGTAACCATACATGTGGGATATAAATAATTTTTCTTCAAATACAATACTATTCTCTCTTCACAGAAAAATCTTTACCTCTCGCCCTACTCTCCATTAAATGTAAACTAGCGATGGACCATAAAGAAACACAGGCAAAAGGTTTATTATGTGTTTCTTTTTTAACGTTTGTTGGACAGCTTTGACATACACACAATAGGCATTACAAACTATATTGAAAATACATTTTTGGGCCAAACCATTGCATATTTGCCCCCACAATGAAAAATAAATTATGTTCAAAGCAGTATATTGCCATTAATAGCCTGTTGGCATCTTCTGAAAGTAAACTGGTTCTCCCTATGTATTGTACTTGGATTGGGGGCACATTATGTGCCTCCAGTTCAAGTGCTTTTAATGAGAGTCTAGTTGAAACCTTCCAGTTAGCACAGAACCAAACTATAATCTTCATTTTTTTTTTTGAAAATAATGGAAGATCCCTTTCAAAAGTTAATCTTCAGTTATCAACTTTACTGCATTATGGAGCTAGTGCAATCCTGCATAGCCTAGTCAAAAAGACAAGGCACAATAAAAAAAAAAATCAAGATACATTAGACTATATGGACTAGAGAGTCATTGAAGATAATTTAAGGCCTTTCAGTGAATTAGAGAGTAATCAGTCTAATTTAAAGCTGAGGATTAAACCATAAATTATCCAACTGAAAAGCAAACAGTAGGCTTTTTCAGCTTCTGTTCTGTGGACAAGGATAACAAAAATTCTTGTTATGGTTTGTGAAAACACCTCTGGACATGGAGGAGTAGAGTCATTTCAGTTTCTCTAAAGTTCATGGAAGATTTCATGACTGCTTTAGCCGTTTGCGTGGAATGCCAAACTGTGGACACTGTGCAGATGCTAATGCTCGAAAGGCCTCTGCCACTAAGTGAGGATGAGAGTGGATCATGGACTTCCAGCCTGCTGTTTCCATTATGTCTGTTGCTTGGCTGAAAACAAAAGGTTTAAGAATAATCACAGTTAAAATTTATTATGTCCATATAATGCTGAATCCTATAAAAGCTGCATCCAGAAAATACTTAGAATGATTTGACATGTGGATACTGTAATTGAGTATAGTTGTATGTTATTTGTAACTAACACTGTATTCGCTTATACTTTAGTGAAATTACAGATTAATGGAAAACATATATTTAGCATTGTTCTACAATTGGAATTTTCCCCAGAATGAAATGGTCTATGCTATGCTTTCAGCCAAGACTATACACCAATTGTGTGGTAGTCTTTAAGAAGAGTATCAACATATTTTATATGCCAGTTATAATTCTTCACTACTGAGCTCACTAACACTGTGGCAGTACTTGCTGTTTCCTGGAGGACATATGGATTTAAAAACCTTTTGTTGCAGGGGAGTAAAGGAAAAGTACCCTTAGAAACTGTTCAGAAGTTCCAGCTCCCCTGTGCACACTTTGGGAGAACGCAAGAATTGACAGGACAGGACAACTCCCTCCTCAAGACCCACTTCAGTTGCAACACTTACAGGAAAGCAGGCAACCATAGAGAGCTAGGTTGCACAGCAGCAGAGGATACCTGATTTTTATATCTTTGTTTTTAAAGTTACTTTTCTAAATGATTTGGAACAGTCAAACTATGTACCAGCTAACCTGGCTAAGTGTCAAGTATCAGAGGGGTAGCCGTGTCAGTCTGGAGCTGCAAGAGCGACAAAGTCTGGTAGCACCTTATAGACACCTTCTGGAAATTTCCACCACATGTGTCTGACGAAGTAGGTCTTTGCCCATGAAAGTTTATGCTCCAATATATCTGTTAGTCTATAAGGTGCCACAAGACTCTTTGTCGCTCTGGCTAAGTGTGTGATCTTATCTATTTAGGCTCTTATACGGATGCCCAGCACTGGAAATATGTTTGTCACCTTATTTCTCCCTCCCCTTCCGGCTTATCTCACTTTATTTGTTGCCTCTTCTTACATATTAGAATGAGAACTCTTTGTGTCTGCCCGTGTATTTTCAGAGTGCCTAATACAATAGAGTCTTGATCCTGGCTGGAGCCTTTGTACACAGTCATAATACAAAATAGCAGCCCCACTCCCCCCACCTATGTTCCAGCCTGTCGTAGTTGCTCTCTACTTCATCTGCTCTGTAGTAGGGCCTCTTACTTTTTGTGCCCATGAAGGCTGCAGCAGAGAAACTTAGCAGGTTTATATATAAAGGGAGGAAAAGATGCATTTGCACAGTTTGCTGCTGCTCTCTCACTGCTCACCACAGCAGCAAACTGAACCGAAGTGGGGGAGTAAAAGCTAATGTTGGCTGCTGGTGTCATCTTCTGGCAGAGGACAGACTAGCCTCAGCTCTTCTCCTCTGTGGAAGGGAAAGTAAAGTGGGGGAAGAACTGTGGGGAAGTATCTCCCAGAAAGCAAGGCTGCTGTTGCAGCAGCTTTACTTCACTTGCAATCAGCAATTATCTCAATCATGTGAGAATGAAGGTGGCATCGACGTTTACAAAGGATGCCCTCCACTGCTAAACAGACTATAGCGGGTTTGTTTTTACTCCCAAGGCAGTCAAAACAGATTGTGGCTCTCTTGTACAAGTGGGTAATTTGGGATGTACTCTTGTGTAGGAAAAGGTAACTTTAAACTTTGTGAATCATTTTACTTACTTGCTATTCCAGTTTTTCCCATCTTTACACCCAAGTTGTCTAAGAACACTGCACCTATGACAGGGGAAGTTATACAAAAACATTTATAAGGAACGGATACTTAAGTATAGATATTTAAGGCATTATTTCAAGTGTAATAAAGGAACATTACTTGCCTGTTAATAAAATCTATTGCTTGTGCTTTCAACTGTTCAGCGCTGTGCAAATCTGCGAGGATAAGAATGTCAGCAACGTTTTCTACTGAGAGGTTACTACAGAGTGCCTCCTCACACATGACCTTCAGCCGTTCCAGTGCATACTAATGAAAGAAAAAACTATACTAATCATTCTTCACACTTATTCTTTCTGCTGTAATCTGTAAAGTACAACAAATCTAAAAAACAATTTGCCACAATCCTGTGACGAGCTTAGCACCATTCCTGATGAATGATTAGTGTCCCTCACAGAAGAATTATTAAAACTGCCAACTTAAAATTCATTTACTCCTTCTCTCCCCCTGTACTAACATGAAGAAAAGCTGAAGAGAAACCATAAATATTATTATTATTTAAATATTAGGATTATAGGAATTGCAATATCAGATCAGACCACTGGCTCAATAATCCAGTAAAATATTTTAGTGTCCAGTCCCAGAAACTTCAGATTAAAGTGCAAGAAACCTCAGAGGAAAATGTAAAATTCCAATGGAGGGGAAGGTTCTTCCTAACCCCTCCAGTGATTTGCTTATTCCCTAGATAGAACATCCATAATTTCATTATTAGACACAAGTCTTTTAAACTCCTCCTAACCTCTTACCCTCAATGGTATACTGTGGCAATGAGTTCCAAAGGTATACATGAGTCCAAAAAAACCCTGGTCAGTTATAAATTTGTTGTATTTCATTAAATGTTCAATAATTCTTGTACAAAGTAAAGGGCGAATAAGGAGTACCTAATTTCCCTATCGAAAGCTTTATTTTTTTGTATACCTTTATAATATCCCCCACTCATCTCTTTCAGGGAGAAACTGTGATAGGTACTACGCAAATAAAGCATCACAATCTGTCCTTAAAGAATCCCAAACTTGAGTCACATAATACAGAATTTTTTCCATGCCTCAAATCATTTAGGTTTTCCATCTCTGTAACTCTCATATCTGCTATATTCTTGAGACAGGGTGACCAGAACTGAACCCAGCGATCTATGTAAAAGTATGCTATTGATATGCAAAGGAATCATTTTGTGTATTCTCTTTTGTATTGTATACATCTTAACAGTTTACTTTTTGACCACTGCTGCACACTGAGCAGGTTTTCATTAAGCTGTACATAACACCACCTAGATCTTTTTTCTGTGTGGTTACTTACTTTAGAATTCATCATTTGTACAAGTAATTCCAAAGCCTCCATGACAAATTTAGAAACAATCACTGCACAAAATATTGAAGCTGCCACATGTATTTGTTAATATAAATAAAATGCAAATAAAAAGTAATATTTATCTGCACAAGACAAAGGAAAACTCCACCACTTTATTTCTTAGCCAAATTTTTCTATTCTCAGAGCACATTATTTTTATTTTAGATGTATTGTTGTACTGTTTTCTAGGGTGCTTCTATTTGGATTATATAAATAAAAGCCAGTTATTATAAAGCCATCCCTAGCAGACAAGATAGAAGTTTAATAGAGCTGCTTTTGTAACATTGCAGAACTACTTTTTCAGACTATTATTTTTCATTCATGAGAAAGGCAGAGGCAAGCAGCCTTTGGCAGTTTCTAGTTATTACATTGTCTGTATTTAGCAATCATGCCTTGGATAAAAGTCTTCATTCATACAGAAACACTACTTCTCCAGTTCTCTCCACTCTTGAGTGCCTTTAACATCTGTCTCAGACTCAATGAGATCTTGAAGATGAGGCACTGTCAGAGAGAGGTATGAGAAGAGAACTAAACTACTGAATCATCAAAGCCTGGATAGCACCAATCAATAGTTCAGAAGGAATTTAAGAATGAAGTTTTTGACAAATTTAGCCACTAAAGGGCAAGTCAGCGATGTATGTATGTTAAAGAAAGTGCTAGGGTTGATCATGGGAGCTACAAACCTTACTTCAGTACCAGGAAAATTACTTTAAAGTATAATTTCAGGTTAGTATAATATAATAAACAAACCAGTACAGCCTCCATATAAGAAAAAGAATTCGCTTCTCTAACCTAGTAGGAGTCTTTATGCAAAGTCAACCAAAGAGTTGGTGAAGGACCTGGTAACACAACTACATTATTGGGCATGACAACAGATAAAATGTAGACAAGTCTAACGTAATGCACCTTGAAAGGAACAAAGCGAACAGTTCACATATGGCTGGCTTTTAAATTAGCTACACCCACTTAGTGAAGATAACTAAGACTTCATAGTGGACAGCTAGAAGAAATTTCAGCTCAATGTGCAATAGCAGTAGAAAGAGCAAAGATATTACATTTGTACAGTATTTTAAAAAGATTTTGGAATAGTATGTTAAAATATGAAATGTATGGGATCACCTTGAATACTGTGTTGTTTACGTTCCCCATTTCAAGAAGGGCAGAGCAGAAGGAGGAATATTTCAGAGGAACAGTGAAAATATTTAAAGGGTAGGCTTAAAGGGTAAATATTTAAAGGCAAGAATTAAGTACAAGGACAGATTAGAACTATTTAGGGTAGTGAGGAGCCAGAAAGATGACAAAGTTATAGAAGTAGTAATGTATTAGAGAAGGTGGTCATTAAAGCCCTGTTATTTATCCTGTCTCATAATACAAAGATCAAGGACACACTTTTGTCAATACTGATCTTCTAAAGGATATTTAATGCTCTTCCAATTTCTTTGGAAAAATCTCAGCAGTACATACTCCTAGCAGCCACGGAAAGTTTTATATATTTCTAATCTTCCCACCATTCAAAATCTGTCTCCCTCCAAGCCAATCCATTTCTTATATCTGTTGGTGCATCTGTTTATTTTTCTTAGACATCAATTGTGGTAGTATTTAAACAATTCAAAATATACATTTTTAGAACAGGAATTTCTAAAACAATTCTGAGGATTTTAAGAGCTAATTACTTACTTTGTCTGCAGCTGCCAACAAGTTGTCAGCCATTTTGTCAAGATTTGGTGCTTTCCCTGTGTAAATGAATCTCATCATTTCTTTAAAAACCTCAGGGTCGACATCATTTATTTCTACACGATTCTGTTGAATAAACACAAAAAAAAGGAAAACCATAACATCTATTAATTTTGGAGTAAAAATTGAAGATCACCTAGTTTGCTTATTACAAGTTTTTATTTCATATCCATCATATAGAACCTTACAAGGTTAAGTTGGCACTTCTAGATTCAACTATAGACCTATAGTCAAGCTCCTTTTTTGCCAGCGGCTTTACCAGTTAGGCAGATGGACATCATAGCTCCTTTTAGACATGGCTGGATTTGTATGGAATCTGCAGTGCAAAAGTTATCTTAAAGTATTTACAGAGAACCCAAAATATGGTCTATGAAATTTTTAAAAATACATCCTGGCCTGGATTTAAATCCATCAACATTCCTTTGAACAAAAGAGACTATAAGTACTGGAGAGAGCAAAAAGTTAGCCAGCAGCAAAGAGGAATAAGCCTTAATTTGCTCAGTTTAATAGGGCCAATTTGTTCTGAAAGTGATTCTTAAAGGAGGCCTGGCAAAGACTGTATTTGTACCTCACCTGAATCCCACAGTTTAGGGCCCTCCATTAAGAAATGCCTGGCCCTGGTTTTTGCAAGTTAGCACCTGAATTTCATCTGCATCCCTAAATACAGCTGTTGCAGTAGGATAGGGTGTTGAGACACAGGCTGTAAAAAGACAAGGACCAGGATCTTGAAATGGATACAGAATTGGAAAGGCCATTACGCATTTTGAAGCGGCTGTAGTTTTTAGTACAGGGTCCTCCTCACCTGTGGGATTCACTTACAAGAGGAAACATCGTTGTACCCTCCAGGACTCCAGGTGAGACCCTTCAGTGAAAGTGAGAACTGCCCATTACAAATCCTTTGGGAATCTAACCAAGAGCAACGTGTGAATCCACATTAATGAAGTTCCACCTACTGCTGCTGCACCATGCAAACTCTTAGCAGCATACTGTTAAGAACAGAGTGAATGATGACATTCACGTAGTGGCCCCAACCACTGAGAGCTAGCTTTCAGTAACCAAGAGGAGAAATGGTCCAGTTTGCATGAAGTGGCACTGATTTACCTCAATGCTTTTAGAACAGGTGCTTGCAAAGCTAGCCCAAACCCAGTCAGAGCAAGCAGTACAGTTACCTATCCTGAACTAGTTTCCCAATTCTATAGTACTGGAGAAATTGCTAGAATTTGAAGTATTCTTTTCCATTATATAGTAGATGGCTCCTTACTGTAGGAGATATAAAGAGCATGAAACAGTCTGGACTGATTAAACTACTATCCCTGTAGACCAGTCGTATGCGTGAAGTGTTTGTGGAATCTGTGGTTGAAGAGAAGGATCTCAATCTCCCTCAAGGCTTCACTGCGAAGTTAATTTGAGTTACGATTCTAACTCTAATTCTAGTCATGTACACATAAAATCCCTTAACTCCAGTGCGGTGGAGCTTTTAACTCTAGTTGGCTGGCTCATAAGCGGTATAGGCTACAGCTGATGTGAGTGCAACTTGCCAGCTGCTAATACAACTACTCTAGCATGGACATGGCGTAGCTCCACTTGAATGCCACTAGTTCTGCGAATCTTACCACAATTCTCTTTGTGTGCTCAGAAATGACAGACATATTTTCACAAGTCACTGGGAAAACTCAGAGTGGCTCATCTTACTGCAGCACAAAGAACAAGGGGGATATGCCCCAAAAGTCTTAGTGCCACACAAAGATGAGTGCAGCACCAGCATGGACACAACAGCTCAAGTGTAATTTCGCAATGTGGCCACTCTCATTTGAGCTACACTAGCTTGAGAGAAGATAAGGTATCATTGAATTGACACCACCCTGAGATATTTACCTGATTGACATAACTTTCCCATGTTAAGTACTCACTTTTATCTTTATCAATCCATGAAGTACAATTGAGTTTTCTATAAATTTTTCCTTTTCTTTGGAATCTGAAAGTTTATGGTGCCACTCTCATTCTGTCACACTTACCTTTTTGCTTTCCTCCATTTCATGTTCAAACATTGCATTAAAAACTGGCGAACGAGCTGTAGCAAAAGAATTGAGAATTAAATACAATTAAATAGCTGGATTTTAACATTTTTATTTAATAAAACAAAAATGGTACAATACAAAAGTAAAAGAGTACCTGCAAGGACAGACTTATGAGCTTTGAATTCTTGTCCTCCTACATAAAAACTGCAATCTGTAAATCTTGTGGTTTCCCAGAGATTCCCTAAATCTTCTGCTAGTCGACATTCAGGTACCTTCAAAGTGTTTGTATTAGACTGTCCTGATATATTTACTGAGTCTTGTACCACGCTTACCTAACAGAAAATCACAGTAAGACAAACTCCTTCATAACTGAATGCCAATAATCATTAAATTATAGCACCTACACTAGAACTTGAGTAATTCTTATGCAAAGCAAGAATATGTTTGGTGCTTCTGTCTCTCCCCCACAACCCTAAACCAGACAAAATGCAATAGTGGGAAAGACTACATTTCAAAGAGCCTAGGTTTTATGAAACAATACTAGTGCCAAAAAACCAAAACTTTTAAGAAGTGTAAGGAATAAGCTTTTTCTTTTCAATGATACAAACATTTGTTCATTTAGTGTAGTTATCTGACCAAGACAAAAATCAAGAGCATGATGCTACAAAGAGCATGATAAAAAGGCCAGAGATTAAATCAAAGGCAGATACTACTCTTGGGAGGGAAATGGAATCTCTAATTTAAAATTATTGCTATTTCAGAGACAAATCAACAAAATATAAAAACCTTCACACACCTGAGAAACAGAACACATATTAGTAAACCAACAACACTTAAAGGCTCTCCCTTTACTGAATCCAAACTGATTATTTGAGCACAGAAGAAGCAGAGTTTCATAAAAGTGATCCTGGGTAGTTCTTGTACACATTCATTCTGACTAACAGGGGTAACTGACAACTTTATTTAAAACGGTAGACTGATAAAGCAAATGAACTAGGTACCAGTAAAATACAGCCCCTTAATTATTCAGTTTGCCTTTGCCCCACTGAGGCACAAATTAAATGTGGATACTTTCCTCTTAAAGAGTTTTAAAGTAGTTCTTCTAGAAAAAATGGGTCTATAATGTAGCATAGAGGCACCATAAAAACTCAAATGTTTGTGCATAAGATGTGAAATTTTAAATTAAATTAAATCAAGAATATTGTGAAAGATGTGCATCTGAAGTGGTTCTTGACTTTTCTCCCTGTATTTTGCTAGCTTTTGTCATCTTTGGGAAGGAATGGGAAGATGATAGTGGAGTTCTTCTGATGTGTTTTTGAGGGTATGTCAACACTGCAGCTAGCCCATGCCAGCTGACTTGGGCTCGCAGGGATCAGGCTATAGGGGCTGTTTAACTCCAGAGTAGACACTGGGGTCGGGCTGCAGCCCAGGCTCTAGGACCCTGTGAGGTGGGAGAGTCCTAGAACGCAGGCTGCAGCCCAAGCCCCAGTGTCTACACCACAATAAAACAGCTCCTTAGCCCAAGCCTGAGCCAGCTGGCATGGACCAGCCACAAGTTTTTAATTGAAGTGTAGACATACCTTGAGAGTCTGCTCACAGACTGAATACCATCTGAACAAACTGAACAAACAAATGAGAAACAGCTCAGCAGGGGGACTTATCTGGTGACAAATGCCTGGAAATTAAGCTCCCTACAGGAGAGTAGAGGGTGAGCCAAAGCAGTGTTGAGAAACACTGGACTGGTGCCGGTCCCTGAGATCTCCTTGACACAGTTTAGGAAGGTAGCATGCTGGTCACTTGCATCAAAAAGGTTGAGAAACATTGAGCTAAAGGATCTTGATCAGTGATTCTCCACACTAAGCTATAGAAATTTAGAAGTGGAATAGATAAGGTCAGAGCACTCAACTGAGTGCTCTGTTTGGATCTCCAGAGCCACAGAATATGGTTCAAAGGCAGAAGGATGTGGCCAACCCCATGGACATGTCTGAGTTGAACAATCTAAATTTCATCTGAGCAGTCCAAATGTCAGATAAGGAAAGGAAGGATGGTCCAATGGTTAAAACAGTAATGTAGAACCTGGGTTCAATTCCCCGCTTTGCCACAGACTTCATGTGTGACCGTGGGCAATTCCCAGAGGCCTGGGTCTATACTACAAAATGCTGCCAGTTTAGTTGTCAGGCTATGGAGGGGTAGGGGGAGGGGGACATACCTCACACACCCTAACTGATAGCGTTATTCTGGCCACCCTCACTGTAGATGCAACTATACTAGCAGAAGTGTGTTTCTGTTGGCATAGCTAATGTCATTCAGGAAGGTGATGTAGCTATGCTAGCAGAACTCTTTCTGCTGGCTTACATTGTATCTACACAAGGGGGCTTTGTCAATACAGGCATACCAGCCACGGCTCTGTAGTGTATTCAAGACCTAAGCATGTCTCTCTGCTTCAGTTCCCCCTCTGTAAAATGGGGTACAACAGTACTTTCCTATCTCATAGGGATGTTGAGATGATAAAAACATTAAAGATTGTGATACTCTGATATTATGATAAGAAAGGCCATACAAGTACCTAGATATAGCTCACGATCCAGAAAAAGTCTATGACAATAGCATAAGTTTAACAGGATATTATATAATTTTTTATCTGCACAATTTTAACATGTTAAGCTACACATTTTATTACAGTAAGGGAAAATGGATTAGCTACTTAAATATTACATACCGACTCCAAAAGCTAAGTTTCACAATCTCTGCTATAGCCATAATGAGTAGTGTCAGTTTTTGGATGCCTGTTACAAAGGCATTTTTTCTATGGCTGTTTTAAAACAACCCTGAACTATGTTTCCTCCCCATTCTCCTATAAATCCTTAGTATCACGAGTTTATAACTCAACCACAAAAAACTTCTCAGGGCAGAAATTTGCAACTACCACATATTTTCCTAGCGAAAACACAGCATATGGGCTTTAGTAGTACTGAAAAGACCACCAATGGCAACATGCAACAAAGTGGAGGGCCACAGCTAATCTGCATGCTAATATGTACATAAATGGTGTAATTTGGTAACAATCCACATAATCCCAAGCAGTCTTTCATCTATTTCCTAGCCTTGCTCCCTTTTACTGACAATCACACCCAGGGCTGGCTCTAGGATTTTTGCTGCCCCAAGCAAAAACAAATGTGGCCGCCTCCCCGCCTTTTTTTTTTCTTACCCCACCCCCAGACCAACTCCGCCCTTCCCCTAATCCCCAGACCTGCCTCCTCCCCCAGGCTCTCAAGCCTAGGAGGGAGGGAGGGGGAGCAGCGGCAGGCGAATAAGCTGTTTCGCGCGCCGCGGCCACTCGGGATCTCCCCCTCCCTCCCAGGCTCTCAATCCGGCATGGCCGGCGCCAGAATGCCGCCCCTAGAAATGTGCCGCCCCAAGCACCAGCTTGTTCTGCTGGTGCCTGGAGCCGGCCCTGATCACACCATCCCCACTACGCCCCTCATTTCTTATGTTAGGTTTATCTTTTTCTTCTCCCACTCTTCCATCCTCCCCGTCCCCTTTTCCTTGGTCCCTTTTTTATGAGTCTATAAGACTGGAGAAAGTTTAAGACCAGAAGGTATCATCATGATCATCTAGTCTGACCTCCTGAACATTGAGGCCACAGAACTCACCCACCCACTCCTGTCATAGACCCTTAACTTCTGGCTGAATTACTAAAGTCCTCAAATCATGATTTAAAGACTTCAAGTTACAGAGATTCAACCATTTACACTACAGTAGAACCTCAGAGTTTTGAACACGTAGGGAATGGAGGCTGTTCATAACTCTGAAATGTTCACAACTCTGAACAAAACGGTATGGTTGTTCTTTCAAAAGTTTCCAACTGAACACTGACTTAATACAGCTTTGAAACTATTATGCAGAAGAAAAATAATGCTTAATCATCTTAATTTAAATGAAACAAGCACAGAAACAGTTTCCTTATCTTGTCAAATCTTTTTTGATGTGTGGTTGGTGTGAGTATTTGCTTCAGACAGCCCCCCAACCTCAAGCAAATACTCACCAGCAACCACACAACAAACACACTAACCCAGGAACCTATCCTTGCAGCAAAGCCCGTTGCCAACTCTGTCCACATATCTATTCAAGGGACACCATCATAGGACCTAATCACATCAGCCACACCATCAGGGGCTCGTTCACCTGCACATCTACCAATGTGATATATGCCATCATGTGCCAACAATGCCCCTCTGCCATGTACATTGGCCAAACCTGACAGTCACTAGACAAAAGAATAAATGGACACAAATCAGACGTCAAGAATTATAACATTAAAAAACCAGTCGGAGAACACTTCAACCCCCTGGACACTCAATTACAGATCTAAAAGTCACAATTCTTCAACAAAAAAACTTCAAAAACAGACTGCAATGAGAAACTGCAGAACTGGAATTAATTTGCAAACTGAACTCCATTAAATGAGGCTTAAATAAAGACTGGGAGTGGATGGGTCATTACACAAACTAAAACTATTTCCCCATGCTAATTTTCTCCCCTACTGTTACTCATACCTTCATGTCAACTGTTTGAAATGGGCCATCCTGATTATCACTACAAAAGTTTTTTTTCCTGCTGCTAATAGCCAACCTTAATTGATTTGTTTCGTTAGAGTTGGTATGGCAAACCCCATGTTTTCACGTTCTCTGTATCTATCTATCTTCCTATTGTATTTTCCACTCCATGCATCTGATGAAATGGGTTTTAGCCCACGGAAGCTTATGTCCAAATAAATTTGTTAGTCTCTAAGGTGCCACAAGTACTTCTCGTTCTTTTTGCTGATACAGACTAACACGGCTACCACTCTGAAACCTAGGATCTCTGCCAGTCTTGTAACATGGGAGACCAGAATTGCACACAGTATTCCAGATCAGGTGTTACCAGTGCCTGGTATAATGGTACTAACACTTCCCTATCTCTACTGGAAATACCTCGCCTGATGCATCCTAAGATTGCCTTAGGCTTTTCCATGGCTGCATCGCATTGGCAGCTCATAGTTATCCTGTTATCAATCAATACACCTAAGTATTTCTCCTCTCTGCTGTTTCCAACTGATAAATCCCCATCTTATAGTAAAAATTCTTGTTAGTCCCTAAATCCATGACCTCGCACTTTGCACTATTCAATTTCATCCCATATCTATCACTCCACTTTTCAAGGTCATCCAGATCTTCCTGTATGATATTCTGGTCCTCCTTCATTTTCGCAATACTGCCCAACTTTATTATTAGCAACCATAAATTTATATCAAATAAACTGTAAAAACTTTTTTTTTTTAAATGCCATTGAAGGTAGAATTTCCTATTTAAATTTTACAAAACTGGCATAGGCAAAAACCAAAATATTGAAAATATCCTGAATAGAATATTTTCTATTTCTGATAGAATATCCTGCAATATTGAAAATTAAAGCCATAATCCTGTAAATGCTTCAAAAAGGTACATAAAATTACTCTCAGGAATAATCCCATTGACTTCAGTGGGCCTACTCTTGCTTAAGGTTAAGAATACACAAATATTTGCATTTCTTATTGAACTCAATGATAAAATCTGTCACTTCAAAACAAAGTTGCTCCAATGTTAACAATGAAAAGTTATTTAGACTTTCAATATGTAAACAAAGTCACTATGACCTTTTTTATATGTACAGGCCAGGATTTTTCTTTTTTTAAGATTCTCTCTCTCCTAAACCCATATTTAGGCACCCCAGAGTAGGATTTCAAAAGCACCTACATGACTCACTGGCACAAGTCCCATTGTCTTCAAACTACAATCCTGATGGAGGAGTGTGGCCCAATGAAGCAATTCAGCTTTCTTGACTTGCGAAAAGTCAATGTGTCAGAGGATGGTGTTGGTTGCATATATAGAACAGGCTATTTGTTGTGTTTGAGATTTTGCTGTTCTCACAGTAAGGATGTTAATGAGGCCCTGGACTTGCCTCTTTCACAAGAGAGTCACAATTAAAATTCTAAATTTCTCAGGAGAAAAGAAAACTACACAAAATTAAAAATTCTACAAATAATAAAGAAATAAATACAATACATCTACATTAGTACTTTAAGAGTATAAAATGGAAAAAAGTAAAGAACTAGTAACACGTAAATAAAAAAAGCTAAACTTAAAAAATAAACTGAAATTGAAAATTGATTAAAAATCATGCTTTTTATCCATCCTGCTACTTGTCACTGGTGACTTAGCTTGTTAAGTAGCTGAGCTGCTTGGCTGTTGGGCACTCCAAGTCTTTGCTGTCACTGAAATCATAACCATATCACCATATCCTGCTGGTCACAGGAACATTCGGCAGCATATTACAAAAGACATTCTTGTGCGCAGCACTCTACATTTAATGTGAGGCAGACTGAATAATCCCACTTCTTCCTTCCATGCAGGCTGAAGGGTGTGAAGTTCTCCCTCCTTGACTTAGAGTTCTGGAACCCCACGCAGTGATCCCCCCTGAAAACCAGGGCTAGGTGTATCTACTAATTTTTTTCCAAATTGTGCATACAGTAGATTCACTTATTAGTAACCTCTTTGTTGCCAGAAAAAAAGTTGCCAATATCCAGCAGTTGTTAATAAGCAGCAGGCAGGTTTGTGGGGCTCTAGCCAGGGAAGGAAGTCCTGGGAACATGCCTTCTATGGCTGCAGATTTGTAAAGGGAAATCATGCTTCACCAAAGCCATGTTGACACTTCCCCAACATATTGTGTTTAGCTAGGTGGCTGATAATTCTGTTCTTTACTCTAGTTCCAACCAATTTGCCAGATACTGAAGTTATGTTTACTGGCCTGTAATTGCCAGGATCACCTCTAGAGTGCCCCCCCCCCTTTTTTTTAAACACAAAGAAATCTGCATTACATTAGCTATCATCCAGTAATTTGGTACAGAGGCTGATTTAAGCGATAGGTTACATACCGCACTTAGCAGTTCTGCAATTTCATACTTGAGCTCCTTCAGAACTCCTGGGGGAATACCTTGTGACTTAACAGTTTCATTTATCAGTTTCTTCCAAAACCCATTCTATTGACATCTCAATCTGGGACAGTTCCTTAGATTTGTCACCTCTCCCTGTGCGGTGGGAGGGGAGGTTGTGGGAGGCAGCAACAGGGAAGTATGAGGGTCCACTGAGCCATACAATATACTTGTCCTTATGAGCTACAGTGGGAGGCTCTGGGGAGGGCAACAGTGGGGAGAGAAACCATGCAGCTCCGCAGGCCCCGAAACACCTGTGTGTCTGAGGAAAGCCCTAGTATCTGCACTGCAGCCTCTCTCCCCAATGCTGCTCTGCCCACAGCCTCCCCACTCAGCCACAGCACCAAGACTCCAGCAGTGGATGCGGGCTACCTAGCCCCTTACTTCCTGTACAGTCACCAGGTAGAGGCAGGTTTGCAGGGATGCAGCCAGGGAAGGAAGCATGGGGATGTGCCAAGCACTGGCACTTCTTTCCTTGACTGCAGCCCCGCTAATCTACCTGCAGCCAGGGGCTTCCTTTCCAAAAAAGTTCTCAATATGTAGCATGCCATTGCCAATATCGAAAGCCCACTAACATTAAAGTCAAAGGGATAGGATTGGTTCCAGCAAAACGCTGCTATTTACCAGAAGTTGTCAATATCAGGATTGCTATAAAGCAGCTTCCACAGTATATCACTGTAATTTAAAAGTAGTAATTACCGATTTTTGTCTAGGAACTGTCTCCAGGCCTGTGTATAAGTGATGTAAAAAGAGGGATTCAGAATGAAAGCTGGGAAAAAACTGTCATTTGTAGGTGGTTCCTTTGTCATAGTGCCTCAAAACAGTGTAAAGTCTTTCACATAGCAGCCTAAAAGCTACAACAGAATAGTGGAATAAGTGCAGTTTAAGCAGGATTTCAACCTTAATTATATAGCCTTTGCTTGGGTGTTAAACCAGAAGTTATTTTAACAAATTTATTGTAAACCACTAAATACGATGCTTCTTTCTGCCTTTAGAGGCAGAATATCTCTAACGCTTAATATGAGCCAATGATATTTTGAAAATATGGAGAATTTTAATAGAGAAGAAATATTTGTTTTGAGATTAAATAATATGTTTGAATTTATTGTTAGGAATACCAATTTCTTAATAGAACAGATAAGTCTCCTATGTTCAAAATTATATATGTATTTTATCTTTAAAATTATGTAGTGCAAGTCATTTTCAAATATAAATTTGAAGGTAAAGCTAGTTCAGTGTAAATTATTTGATACTGGGCAGGTTTTAAAAAGAGCTCATGAGGATCCTCGCATAACCATCAAGTATTTGCTACATTTGCTTTTATCAACCAAATAATTGTATTCAGAATAAATTCATCATGCAACTAATTTAACTTGTCTGTCTAAGTGAAAATAAGATGCACTATATTTGCACCATCTAGTCTCAGGGGCCACATTTCAATTATTCTTCCTACACAGTATAATGACATATAATTAAGTTGTAATCTTGCCAAGACAATTTTACACATTTCCTGTAAATACGCAGATCAAAGCAAACTTATTAGCAGCTAAAGCATCTATCATCCCCCTAAGCCACTAATCAGTCCATGGCAGCAGAGATAAGCTGCCAATGTATATTTAATGCCAGATGCACTAAGATCACAACTGCTCTCTGGATTCCATTTTAAAAACGTCATAAACTGTCTTACTGGATTTTAGTAAGACCATTTGGGTTACTGGCATAATTTATTATGATTTACATTTTATTTCCTCGTATGTCTCTCCATAAGGCTAAAATTAACTCCATGATATACACTAAGTATACAACGAGTTTTTGGGGCTTAGAAGCGGCTCAGCCCCCGAAGCCGTACAGGGTGTGGCCCCGGCGCTTCAGGGCATACACCACATCCTGGCGCTTCAGGGCATACACTAAGTATACAGGTATTTATTCTGTTCTGCTTTAAGTGACTTGCACGTTTGTTCACACTGCAATGTTATAAAGGTAGTAAGTTATACAGCTAGCCTTCAGGCTAAAATCCAAAATATAAGTCAGAGTAGTACACCTACAGTAGTTCGATTTTAAGAATTTAAATATATCATTTTTAAAATTCCCTCATGAGCAGAAGTTGCTGTAGGAACCTTGCCACTGGCTGAGAAATTAAGACAGCAATTCATTAAAGAACTGATGTCCATTTTACTTGAGAAACTTGCTCACTTGCTAAAACGTACTAGTTATGAATGTAGTACTATTTCTTCTTGACATTTAGCTTGGATCTGGGATCCAAATGTATTCCTGAGCTAGTGGAGAACAGTCTGATTGTTCTTCTAAATAGATTTTTACTGAAAAGAGCAACCTCACTACACTTGAGTTTCCATCTATGGGATGTATCAACCACCTTTTGTATAAGAAGCTCTACAGCTCATTCCCTAGTCACTCAGAGAAGTCCAGTGGGTTCACTGTAATAAGATCACACCTGTTTTGGTACTTAGTACATATATATCAAAGAAGGAAATACTCAACACATTTATACTTGCTGATTTACCATATCTACAAAAAAGAGTGCATAATTTTATTAAATTGAATCTTTTTGCTTAGATTTTTAAAAGCTATCTTAATTAAAAACCCATACCTCACAAAATAATGTAAGCTTGTCATCTGGTAACAAACCATTAGCTTCATCAAGTAAAAAATCTCTTCGGATAAATTTTTTAAAACCCCAATCCTTGCCTTGCACAAATCGATATGCTCTTTGGCTTTCTGGTAAAAGACAAAAGAAACAGAACAGGTATGCTCAAGCAAAACATTTTGTTAAACGGAAAGATAAGGGGTAACGGGGGGGGGGGGGAATCAATACTGAGAAAGCTTAAGAGTTAAATTGATTTAACTAAAAAGTCAGTTTAACATAGTTCATGTACTGTGTCATTTGTTAAAAAATCTTAAACAATATTTACTTTGTTTTTAAAAGACTTGTCCAGAATAATTTTCACTATGTTGTTGCCTAGAATTGTCTAGAATAATCCTATTTGTACTAAATCAAGGACTATTCATTTAAATATTTCCTGTCTAGCTACTAGCTAATTTGTGTAGTCACCCAAGATGGTTGGGAAAAAAATTTCAATCAGATAACTCTGATTAATCAAAAGCAAAATTGTTTGTGAAAAAGGGTTGGTTTTGATGAATTTTTTGAAAAAAAAAGTTTTGAAATTGTCAATTAGTTTTGACAAAAAAGTCCTGTTTTTCAGGTCAAAATGACCTTTCATTTAGATATTTTTTAATTATTTTAGGATAAAATATAAAACAACAAAAGCAGTTGTTTTGATTTTGATGTCTCAACTGACGTAATTTGAATTTACATTTTGGTTACTGAGTTTTCAAGATTTCAACTCTCTCCCCCTTTTGGGCTAGGAAAATTTTTCAAAGTCTTGAAAACAGTAATGCAAGCTTTTATCTTAACAATTATAAATCTATTGACGTCAAAGATTGCACAGGTGTAAATGAGTTAATGAAGGCACAATATGGTGTGCAGAACCTTTATTACTGCGAATAACGAACAAGAGAACTTAGTTTGCCTCTCAATAACTATATTGAGTTTATAGGACTGGCAGTTTGAAAGGCAATCTTTTACTTGCAAAATGATCGTATGATCTGAAGTCAGACACAAACATGGAAACCTCTACCCCTCCACCACCAAATGCCACTTTTCACTTTACCCTGGTATTAGTTATCATTCTGAACACGCTGAAGATCAATGTACATGCAAGCCAATGTTATTCACTTTGGTAAACATTATGGCCAAAAAGACTTACCTGGATCTTATTTTATATTTAGGTATCGGACATCCTAAATGTTTTAGTAATCAAGCCTTTGGTATGTAAAATTACATACCAAAAAACCCTAAGTTATATAGATTGCAAAGCCTGGCACTTGAAAGTGAGGAAATGCCATAAATAAGGCTCTATGGGCAACCTGAATTCTCCCCTCTTGGACATTATACAGTTTTTAATTCCATGATCACATACTATTCCCTCCACCCCCAAGACCCTGTCCCATTCAGTGCATAAGGCAGTGTTTCAATATTTCTTTCCTCATTGCCCAATGCCTTGTTTACTGAAACAATATCGAAATCCTGCACTGAATACAAAGTTATTAATTTCTTCACGGTCTTTTCTAGTGTCCTCATCACTGTAGCATCTGAAAGTCTCTCAAACATTTATTTTCATCTTCACATTTTCTCTAGAATCCCCATTTCAAATATGGGGAAGCAGACAAACTAAGTGACTTGCCAGAGGCTATATAGTGAACCAGCACTAGAACAAGAACTAGAACTAGAACTCACGATTTCTTGAATCCCAACAACATGCTCATGCAACCTCTCCTTTGGACTCCTTCCAATTTGTCCACATCTTTCCTAGAAGTATGGCACCCGGAATGGCCTCAGCAGCGCTGAGTGGAGCATAACAATTACCTTCTACATCTTACATACAACACTCCACTTAATACAACACAGAATTATACTTGCCTTTTTTGAAACTGCAACACATTGTTGACTCATTCAATATATGATCCACAATAACCCCAGACCTTTTTCAGCAGTACTACTTCTTAGCTAGTGATTCCCCATTTTGTAGCTGTGCACTGGAAATTTTTTCTTCCTATGCATAATACTTTACACTTCAATTTTATCTTGTTGAAAATGGGAGAATTGGTCAGATATCAAGGTAGTTTTGAACTGTAATACTGTCCTCCAAAATGTGTGCAACCTCCCTCAGCTTGGTGTCCTCCACCAATTTTATAAGCATATTCTCCATCTCATTATCTAATACATTAATGAAAATATGGACTAGCACCAAACCCAGGACAGACCCCTGTGGGACCCCACTAGATATGTCCTCTCAGTTTAATAGCAAACCATCAATAACTACTTTGAGTACAGTCATTTAATCTGTTTCACAACCACCTTAGAATAATTTAATCGTGATCACATTTCTCCAGTTTGCTTATGAGAAGTTAACATGGGCTCTGTCAAAAGCCTTATTTAAACCAAGATATAACATGTCTATAACTCCCCCCCCCCCCCCCGCCACCCCCAAAACTAGGCCAGTAACCCTGTCCAAAAAAAGAGAGAGAAAGAAATTAGGTTGGTTTGGCATGATTTGTTCTTAACAATTCCAAGTTGGCTAATATTTATTACTCTATTATCCTCTGGATGCTTACAAATTGATTGTTCAATAATTTGTTCTTGTATCTTTCCAGGTATCAAAGTTAGGCTGACTGGGCCTGTAATTCCTTGGTTCCTCTTTGTTCCCTTTTTTAAAGATAGACACTATGTTTGCCTTTCTTCTATCCTCTGGGACTTCTCGCGTCCTCCAGGAGAACTTAAATATAACTGCTAACATTACCAAGATTACTTAAGTTTTTTTAAGTACCCTATGGTGAACCCTGTCAAATTTGAATACATCTAATTTATCTAAATATTCTTTAATCGGTTATGTCCCTATTATTGCTTGCGCTCCTTGTTGTTAATATTGTGTTAAGTATCTGATCACAATTTACCAGTTTAGTGAAGACTGAAGCAAAATAGGCATTAAATACCTCAGTCTTTTAGATGTTGCTCATTTAGCTCTCCTTGAACACTAAGAAGAGAACCGGTGCGTTTCTTATCTTTCTTTTGCTCCTAATATATTTATAGAACCTCTTCTTAGTGCCTTTTACGTCCCTTGCTAGGTGTAACTCATTTTGTGCCTTCGCCTTTCTGATTTTCTGCCTACTTGCTTGTGCTATGCTTTTCTACTCATCTGTAGCAATTTGTCCAGGTTTCCAATTTATATAGAATTCCTTTCTGATTTTCAGATAATTAAAGAGCTCCTGGTGGAGCCATACTGGCCTCTTCCTATGCAACGGAAAGATAGGAAGAATAGGGATAAAATTAAGGTGCAACAGAAAACTGTCTCCTTGAGACACTGCCCCCTTTTGTCCCTAGATTTCCTTCCCCTGGGACTTCACTCACTACTTCTGTGATTTGTTTTTCTCTCTCTCTCTCTCTCTTTTTTTTTTAAAAACATTGTCCTTATTCTGATGTTCTTCCTTCTACCTTTTCTCAGAATCATGAATCTATTCTTTCACGATCACTTTCACCCAAATTGCTGTCACCCTTCAGATTTGCAACCAATTCCACCGTTAGTCAGAAAGAAGGCTAATATGGCTGTCATCCAGATACCTGCTACCACTTTCTTAAACAGGAAGTTGTCCCAATACAATCTAAGAACTTACTGGACATTTTATGTTTTGCTGTATTACTTTCCCAACATGTGTCTGAGTAGTTAAAGTCCCCCATTACTACCAGGTCTCGTGATTTGGCACTTTCTGTTATTTACTCTAGAAATGCCTCATCTACCACCTCCTCTTGTTTTCCCCCCCCCCCCCTTTCATTCTTTACCCAGACACTTTCAACTGGTCTGCCTCTTACCTCACAACTCCAGAACAAGTGTAGATATTCTTCATGTATAATACAACACCTCCACCATTTTTTCCTCGCTGTCCTTTCTAAACAAGTCACAACCTTCTATACCAATATTCGAGTCATATGGAGTCTAGGACATTGTTTTGGGTGGCGGGCCCCCAGTATGGCTTCTTCCACCTCACTCCTGGTTTTTGCCACATTGTCTGCACTTGGGGGTTCTTAGTGCAGTGCACACTGCTGCTTGGTGGTGGGACCCAAGCCACAGATTGGTACAGGATTTTTGGCATGCTGCCAAATGTGTCCTGAGCAATGCAAGCCAGAGATGGGGAGTGCTGATTTTCAAACACCTTATAAAAGCCAAATCTAAACAGAATTTCATGAGATGAGCAAAAAGTATGTTCCTGGATTTTCCCGACAAATTTCAAACATCTGTTGAAAATAATAATAAATAATAATAGAGCTTCTCAAAAAAAGGTTTCAAGTTTTTGGGTTTTTTTTAAATAATGGAAAGTATTGGGTATCCTAAATCTAGGGGTCACAGTCAGTCCCCCCCATAGTAAAGATGAGTGAGGTTGTCCTTTAAAATGCTCTCTCACCAAGTCAATGTGTGTATGTTCTAATTTAAAACTGAATCTGTAGTTGTCAAGTGACTAGTTTTTCAAAACAGTCACTCAGCGGGTCATGTTGATTTGCCAACACTAATAGCCTGGTCATTATGATGCGAAAGGCTTGACACAGAATAATCACAACTGGCAATTTATTTGGTTACACTTTGTCATATGCAGGGTCCTCAGCCAGTTTTATATAATCAAGATTTGTTTAAAAAACAGCTTGCTTCCCAACTCAAAAAACCAACCCAATAGTACTGCAAATGTTAATTAGCACCTTCTTTGGATAAAAAGAAATAGCTATGAGATGTATGGAATTCTGAAAAGTACTTCAAGAATTACCTCCTACGGAAACTTTTATAATTTTCATGTGGAGAAGCCTTCTCAGAACTGTGCCGACATGAAATCGTTCGTGAAATTTTTTCAAAATAAATCCATCTATAATAAAGGAGTGCCCAATTCCTACTTCAGCCATCTTCATTTGACAGTTCAGTAACTTTTATAATATGGTAAGGTAAAAAAAATGCAGCACTGTCAGTCAAAATAGTTTAATGAATACGAATAAGTTCAAATATAAAGTTATAGGAAGGTCTAATTTCTTTCTTCTGCAGTTAATTTTATTTTTGTGGCAACACTGGATGGGAAAAAATTGAAAACTGCAACAGATTTGACTGCAATAGATTTACAGATTATAATGGACTGAGAAAACTAACTGCCATCAGTTATGGACTAGATTTTATAGAGTCATGCAAGCAGCCACTACCATAGAGTACAGAAAAAGAGGCAAATTCAAATGGTATAAAGTTAATTTGGGCCTCAAGAGGCAGGAGAATAGCAGAAGAACGCCTGCAGACCTTTTGATTAAATCTGCATTTGCCAGGCAGCAAGATGTTGTCCTCCTTCTTAGCCATTTAATAACATATTGTTAAACAGTGTGAATAAAAGTAGTTTAAAATACATTTAATTTTAAATTATACTTTTAAAATAAACCTCTTTAAATTACATGTGAAATTATGAGAACCTATGTTAGCCCTAAGCTTATTGTCATGATTAAAATACAAAAATGATATGAAGCAATACATCTTTGTAGTCAAGTTTAAAAAAAAATAATCAAACCACAGAACTGGTGGAAGGCAGTGACTAAGCACCTGGAACCAGAGTAAAAACTAGCCTTTGACAGCAGTAGCCTCTACTGCAGGTGCAAAGAGAATATTTTCTTCATTTCAGCTTATTCAGGTAGTTCAGTTCAATGACTAGTTCACGCAAAGCTGAGGAACACATTGAGAGTTGAAAGTCAAAAAAGCTTGTTTTCCTCTTCCAATCTATGAATAAAAAGCTAGGTCTGAGGAAGAGATCTACTAGTTCTAAAATCCTGAAGGACACAGTGATCAGGACAATCAGATCACAATTGTCCCTTCTGGCCTTATAGTCTCTGAGTTCAATTCAGTAACTACAGAAAATACTCCCTTTGTTTAATAAATCAGTTAGTTTTAAATGCAAAATGTATTTTAATAAACCTTTTTCTTGTATATCCAGCACATTTAAAATAGTTTTATTTAACTAAAAGATTTTTAAATGCTGTTTGTGCATTTCAATGAATTTTCATCCAAAGAAAGCTTGCACCATTCACCATAATAAAAAAAAAATGTAAATATCAAGAATCTAAATGAGTGTATGTCAAGCTATAAAATTGGCTAAATAAGTTTGTATAAATATCATATATCCTCCTGGTTAGCAAAAAGTACCAAGTTTAGTGTAATGGCTATATTTAGTTGTACATCAACCATGTTTTAATGGATATCAACGAATGAAACTCACCCTCTCTTTAGGGAAATACAAAAAAGTACAGATGAAAAATAATATTAAAGTCATTTAAATCAAGGTTTCCTGCTTGCTGATTTAAATAATTTAAATCAATGTTGTTATACTGCTTTGATTAGAGTTGATCCACTCAACTTTAAGGCATCTAGGGGCATGTTTTTGATTCTTCTTGACCAACATCTCAAAACATAACATTGTAAAACTTCAATCACAAAATAACTTCCAGAAAGAGGAAAACAAAAAAAGGGTGTTCAAATTCAATATCTCTAGAATCAGTCTAGCAATAACCTCCAACTTTATGAGTTAAAATTAGAAAGCTATCTATATAAAATCAGCAACCAAAATTACACTGAAAACACAGCAGTTTGTTAGGGGTTTACAATACCAGAGAAGTGAAGCAACATGAAAATACTTATTACACTAGAATTAAAAAAATTAAAAGGATCAGTTCTTTATCCATTCCACACATAACTCCCTTCATGTCAAGGAGAATTGTGGACAATGCTCTGCATCTTTAGTCAACATAATGGATGCCTAGAGCTTGGATAGCCATCCTTTTGTGTTGTATTTAAGTCTAAATAAAAATAAAGCAGCTCCAGATTCAGGAGTCAACAGGAACCTAAATAAAATAATTGGAAAGGCAATGAAAGCAAGATTAAAGAATACAGGTATTCGACCTTATGGCCCAAAAGTGTGTCAGCTGTGAACTCAAAACTTACGAGTTGCCACTACAAAAACTGCAAGGGGTGACGTTTGCTTATTTGTGATTTCTGATTTTCAAACCAGAGTAAACAACTCAAAACACTGGTTTCAGCATTTCTTGCTTGTCAGTATTTTAAATAAAAAATGAGTGAAAAGTAATAGCTCACTCACAATAGATGATCCCTCTTCACTTCTTATTTCAAATGGACGTATCTATTAGACATCATGCACCACACCTTTAATTAATTGCATGAATGGATGGGGAGATTGTATTAAACTAAATAAAGGATGTTATCCTCTCAACGCACACAGGAGTAAACTAGAAGGCTTAAAGGGATGGAATATGTTGTTCCCACCTATGGTAGACGGGCGAGTTGAACTAGCTCTGGCAGGCATATAATTTTCATATTATAATGTTACCCCAAGGCACATCTGTACAGGGTTCACTTCTATGTTGTATTATTTGGGGCCTGTGTTCTGTTTTTGGAAATTGTAATGCACACAGGTGTAGTTATGTAAGGGGAGAAATTACAGGAGGTATAACCTGAGGAGTCTCGGTCATCCTGAGATAGAAAGCAATAAAGGCCCAAAAATTCAAGGAAGCCCAGTGGTTCTGGGGTGCTCTGAATTTCCCATCCAGAGATCTGCCAACCTGTGCAGGCATCATTTTAGTGTCTGAACATTTAAACAGTTAACTAACTGCATCGCTGCACAGTCTCATCATATTTGGTGTTTTTCTTAAGCGCTCCAGCACCTTGAATCATGTAGTTACAGGAGAATGTAAAAAAAAAAAGTTTCTAGACCTCATCCCATGAGAGAAATGTTTGAAAACATGAAACCAAAGGCATATATTTAAATCTCATGATCTTTTGGGGACCTGGCTCATGATTTCTGAAAGCTTGGGATTGACTATACTGCAACTGGGAAGAAGTAGACCAAAGTTTAGAGTTTTCTACACATGTGTAAAGAGATACCCATAAAAAGTATTTCAACTTAACGTAATTAATATGGAAATCAATCAGCAAGTGTCAGCGTATGATCAACAATAAGTTAATAAATCCTCTATAAAAAGAAGCAAAAATTAGGGTAACATAAACCAGATCCCACTACAAGAGACAGATAACAGAATAAAGATTGAATCTGAAATGACTGTGGTTAGCAATCTATTATAATTTACGGAAGTAGCTGAATGTTCAAAGAGGTGCAAAATATGAAATAAGATTTTTTTTTAATTGAATGAAGATCATATGAGGACCTTAAACATTAGATGCTTTAAAGTCTGTCTCAGTGTTGAATCCTCTATTTTAAAAGTAAAAGTAAGTTCATTTCAGAGTTTAATTTCATGGGGATTTCCTTAAAAGCCTGCATTACACCATTTGTAATTCCACTTACCCATTGCTTTTGTTTCTTCTCTTTTAGCATTCAGAAGGGAAAATTTGAATTTTGCTCTGACTTCACTTTTTGGACAACTGACTAAAAGCAAATATAATGACAGGTAGTCTTTGCTTTCATCATCTAAACCCTTTGGGTTTACTCTCAGGCACCTGAAACAAATGTAAAGGACTAAATTTTAAATTGGACAGAATAAATTTAGAAACATTTTGATAATACATCATGATGATGTACACCAACAAGTTAATGTTTCCCTTGTATTCCCCTCCCCCCTTTATGATTGCTGTAACCATGATTTATCTGAAAAACACTAGATACTTAGTATTATAAGCCTTTCAGAAACTGATTCAGTGTGTAATATGTTACTTAACTTATCAACCCGTTAAGTTAAAAAGACCACAAGCAACTGACAAAAATAAGAGATCTTACCACTTCATCTTGTCATTTGGCCCTGATGAAAATGTAGAACTCTTTAAAACTTCACCCATTTCTTCTCGGCAAAAACTGAAGTTATTAATGGTCCACATGTAGGAAAATTTTACTACTTTAACCTGAACAAAAGATGTAGAAAATTACTTCAATCTGATACTTCAGTTTTTAACTCACTTGTCATATAGGTAACTGCTACCAATGAGAACTAACTGAATTATCAGCACTGTTCAAATTCTTATAGGAAAAAACATTTGCCTAGACTGATCTCGTGAAAAGAAAAACCAAATCACTGAAGTTTGTATAAGTTACCTGTGTGTAACACCAGCTTTCGGCCACAGGTCCACTGGACATCTCTCCAGGTGGTGGAGGGGTAGGGACTCTCGACATTGCCACCTTTATTGCAGATTTACAGTATCAAGGCAGCAGTCCACACTTTAGCAATTTTCCTACAAAAAATAAGACTACTATATTTAATAAAATGGAGTGACAAAAGAATAGTTTAATGGGCGGGGGATGGAGAAATAAGCCTATTACTACATTTTGATACCCCAGCTATTGTTTTAACTGTGTAGTTTTGAAATTCCATTCGGTAAATTACTGAAAATATCAAAAGCAACATCTAGCAGAGAAGGCAATAGTTTGTGTTTAAATCTACACTAACTAGGACCCATACACTCATTGAGAAGCACATTTTACCCAAAGATCTGCAACCTGGCTCCCAATGTGATATTTAGTTTTAGAACAGTAGACACAACCTATATATCATACATCAAAAATAATTGTGCTATTTGAACATTACCATCACCAGTTACCACCTTGGCCCCTCTAGTCATATTATATACACCTCTTCCCTTGTGGACTGGGTCTGTCTGTTTGTAAAGTGCCTTGCATGTTGTATGCAATAAAGTGAATTGAAAATGCCTGTGGGGTCACAAATAGTGGCTGAAAGGGACGTTGGTCATCTGGGGACACAAGAGAGTTAAATGGTACAGGGATCTTAGAAGAAAAGATAAGAACATTGTAAAGAGTAGTATTTTCTTCATACTTCTATTAAGTAGAATTACGGACAAGGCATAAACTCAATTTTTTAAAATGAAGTAGCCATATTACTGGCAATAAGCCACAAGTACATCTGTATGCAACTGCCACAATTATTATGTAGCTAGGAGCTCATTTAAGTGCCTCGAAGGCATAGCCTACAATGTTCTTGCTGTGGTTTACTCTTGCATCTCAGTATCATGTTTTCTCCAACATACTAGAAGTTGAGACAAATTGGATCTAAACATGTAAAGCATGTTCCTACAATAAAATACTTTAGAAAAATTCTCTCAGCACGTGAAGCTTCTTTTAACCAAGTCCCTAACTATCACTGAAACTAGAGCGTGACCACCACACTACAGGTGTGATAACCACAAGCAGTTTTATTTCTATAAATAACATAATTATGTAACTAAATACCACAAACATTTAATATAAGAAAGACTTCACATTTTCTGATAAAAAGGACTTAAATAAATCTACCATATTTCCCCCCATACTTTGAGTCATGATAAATATGGATTTTTGCCTAACTTCAAGTATATTTTATCAATTTTGTCCCGAAGTAAAAAAAAACCCATACATATTTGTATTTAAATGGTAATGACGGACTACAATCCAGATTAAGTTCTGAAACCTTATTTTACTCAAGTTTGAGACCAACAAGTAACTAAACACACCTATATTGACAATGATTGCACTGAATAAGGAGAAATCACAGTCTTGCAGATGGCACTGAAACAGGAAAAAATGGATAAATTTCCAAAAAGTGAAAAACCCAACAAATATTACATTGTCCTCTGCCTCCCTCCCTGGCCATTGTTCTGCCTGCTTTCCTGCTAAATTTAGTATTGCCAATCCTTTCAACCAAATTAAAACCACAAATTTGATTAGTTGTGCCATTTGGTTAAAAATACCAAAATAGCTGCTTCTTCCTCCCTCCCCCCAGATCTGTCCCCTTCTCTTTCTTCTTCCTACAACTAAGCTTGAATGTTCTCCCAAGCCTCAAAGATACTGGACTTACTGTCTCTCCTCACTGGTTTCTCAATGAAGGTACTGGCCTGGAATTCAGAATGAAGTCTGCAGAAACTGAACTCCTCTCTACTACATGGGAGCCACAAAAGCCAGAGGGCTCTACATTTCCCCAGCAAGACCCAGCCTGGGATATCATAGAGAACCCCAGCAGGTCTGTTACAGGACTAGGGGGAGGGAGCTAGTCCAAAAGGCCCCTTACCACATTCCTCAGTGGTGGCAGTAATCCATGCTGTATCTATGGTCCTCCATTGGCAGCCTGAGGGGAGACAGCAACTGAGCAGTCAAGAGCATGGCTGCTGTTGCAGGCTCTATGGACTTATTACAGCATGATCCTCCCACAGGCACAGGAAATTTTTCCTTCCCCACACACAGGACAAGTGGTGATAGAATCTTCATCCTCTTCACATTCCCCTAAGACTCCTGGCCTGGGTTTAATTTTCACGGCCAGCAGTGCTAACAACAGAAGATCCCCATCCCACCCCACCCCACTCCCATCATCCTTTGCAGCAGAGACAATGCAGCTTCCCTATGTAATCCTCTATAAGAAACTGGAGCCCCAGTATAATGGGGGAATATCTTCCACAAACATGCTACCACCATGCCACCAAGAGAAGAAAATCAGAAAGTGCATCATATCCATATTAGTTGATCTAAAGTAATTAGCTTCCTCCTTGCACCAGTCTTGGCTCAACAGTTTTAACCTCAAAAGCAGCAAAAAAGTAAATGCTGCCATGCTTTCCTGCAGCAGCATAATCTTCACCTCCCTATCACAAAGCCAGACTTTCAGTTAACTTTTTCCAAATCAATGTGTTAATGAGATTTCTTTTAAGTTGTACATGCAGTATACAATCTCAATTTTATTGCAGTACTGTACATTTTTATTTGGATTTTCCTTGGCTGCTGGTTGTAGTTCAGCTATCAGAGGGTCATCTATGTCTGTCACTCATTTTCGATACTTTTTTACCTCTCAAAACAAGTCTAGTTAGCATTTATAAGAGTCTAAAACCTAAAGTATCAGATGTTAAGTACCTTAAAAAAAGCTACAGCACACGTGAAACCTTTATGGAAAAGAGTTTTATTATACATAGTTCTAAATGTGATTACATGCTAGACCTTCTAAAGTTGTATTGCAATACTATAATGTTTTAAAATAGATGTATGAATACCTATTTAGATAATGGGCCTCCAATAATTTATCCTTTAACTATTCAGAACATATGCCACTCCTAGGCCCAGAATAAAGCTTACTGAACACCTGTGATTTGAAGTTTATTTACATTTTTCTCCCCAAAAGTTAAGCAGTGAAGAATGATTCAGGAAGCCTGTTGAGGACCAGTGTTTCAACTTACCCACACCTGTTATCCTGTAAGATCTGTTCCAACAGACACTCAATGCAAAATAATGTACACAGTCAATGAAAACTTGCTCTATTCTAAACAGATTTTGAAGCATTTCGTATCAGACCATTACATCTTAAAGAAAAAACTTCCCTGTTCTCTCATTCCACCACCATACAATTAAAACCATACTACGAGCAATTCTTACATGTCTTCTGTAGTAAATGAACGAACAGACTGTGGAACAGACATCTGTGTGTATAGGTTATAAAGAGCTTCTGGTCTGAAACCACTTGGGTGTGTCTCTCACCTATCAATTCAACTAATATTTGAATTGCTTTTAGCTACTAATGTTGACCTTAAGTATAGTGCTTTCATACTTTAGCTGTAGGAACAGTACAGTGAGAATAAATCTTTTTTATCTAGAAAAACCAATATGGAAAAGATTAGATAAATATTTAGCCAAAGGAAACAATGACATTTTCCCAGACACTTTGAATGACTATGGATTTAAATCAAAGCTATTTAAATCACCAATTTTAATTATGACTTAAAGTAGCAAGCAGGAAAGCGTGATTTTAATCTTTGATTTTAATTGAGTTTTGCATTTGTATTTTTAAGTTATTTTCCTAAATAAAGGTATATTCTCATTGGTTGGTAAGGATTAAAATATCTGATTTGCACATACACTGCCTTAACACTAAATTTGGTGCTTCCTCTTGCTAACCAGGAGGATACACTATATCAATACACATTTCTTTAAGCAATTATATAGCTTAACTATTTACTAGATGGTAATTAATTTTTTTACTTGTGATTAGTGTCAAGCTCTGTTTGGATGGAAATTCAAATAAAAAGAATTGTGCATTTTTTATTGTATTAAATAAAACTATCTTAAATATGCTAGATATGGAAGAAGAAAAGTTTATCAAAACATGTTTTGCATTTAAAACTAATTAATTTATTAAACAAAGGAAGTTTATAATTAGTTAATTGAACTGATGGTTACTGGTTATTATTCCCTCAAGTTTTTGGAACGAGTACACCTCATCCTCTTGCACCTAGTTTTTTATTCAGATTGGAAGACAAAAACCAACTTCCCTACATTTTCAGCTACTAATTGGTTTTTTGTTAATGTAATTGACTAATAGATAATACATTAAGGCCTTAACATGTCAGCTTTTTCAAATTTAATTTTAAGTATTTTTTTAATGAACCTGGTTTTAGTTTAAATCAAAAATATTCAATTTAAGCAACAAATTTTTTTTTTTTTAAAAATCATTGATTTTTATCCACGCTCATTTGAATACATAGACAACCGTCAACTAACAACCAGAGCGATTCTTCCTTACATTAGCCTGGAAGCCTATGAAATACAATAGCAGCAGTAACTTGGCAAGAGAAATTACCTAAAATAATACTGGTTTCAGTGTAGTAGCCGTGTTAGTCTGTGTCAGCAAAAAGAAAACAAGAAAAATACCTGTGGCACCTTAGAGACTAACAAATTTATTTCAGCATAAGCTTTCGTGGGTTAAGAGAACCCACTTCATCGGATGCATGGAATGGAACATACAGTAAGCAGACATTTATACGTTCAGAGAAACATGAAAAGGTGGGAGTGTCTATATCAACGTTAAGAGGCTAATTAATTGAAAGGAACTGTTATCAGTAGAAACTTTTGAAGTGATAATCAACATGGCCCAGTACAAACAGTTGACACAAAGGTGTTAAGGGTTTTTAAGGAGGGGAAATAAATTCAATTAACGTAATGACCGAGCCATCCACAGTCAATATTCAAGTCAATATCCCCTCCTTAAACACCCTTAACACCTTTGTGTCAACTGTCTGTAATGGGCCATGTTGATTATCACTTCAAAAGTTTCTACTGATAACAGTTCCTTTCAATTAATTAGCCTCTTAACATTGATATAGACACTCCCACCTTTTCATGTTTCTCTGAACGTATAAATGTCTGCTTACTGTATGTTCCATTCCATGCATCCGATGAAGTGGGTTCTTAACCCATGAAAGCTTATGCTGAAATAAATTTGTTAGTCTCTAAGGTGCCACAGGTACTTTTCTTGTTTTCTTTTTGCTACAGTAATACTGTAATATTCAATATTGTCTTTAGTCAACTGATCCCCCAAGATAAGTCTTTAGATCTTACTGCAACTGGTAGTAATGTTACAAAGAAAATATTAAGGAAAAGACTAATAAAATGAAAGTATTGACAACAGATCTTAACTGTGTATTTTACATTTGAGTTGTCATAATATTTTTCTGCTTTTAGATGCACTGAACATGCTTCAACTATCATCCTAAAGAAGTTGAAAAGCAAGTTAACCTTTTGTAGTTTAGACCTACCCAAATTTGGTCTTTGATGGAAATTTTAAAAATGCAGACTACTTCTCAAAGGTCAGCTAGTGTATATGAATCAATTCCAGTAATTCCTGCTTTCATTTCTATTAAATATCTAAATTTAGAAAGCAGATATGAAGTGGACTCCAATGTGCACGTTTACATGGATGAACATTTGATTTGTTAATCTGAAGTCAATACGATCCCCTCCCAAACAATAAAGTGAGTTTGCAAACTGATTCAAATTAACATGGTATAGCTCCAGTGATACCATTCCAATCCCCATAATCAAAGCAGTTCCGCTGGATTTTAATTTAATTTCATGTGATTGGAATCAATATAATAATTTCTGAACTTTAATATTTGGGAGAAGGAAATATTAAGTTTTCAAATACCTGATCATTTAAAATCTCATTGTCTCCCAATCCTGGGCTAAAGCACAGTGCAGAAACCCAACTCAGGATGAAGGATGCATCACAGTATCAAAACAGCGCATGGCAAACCAAGAATGAAGGGCATGCCAAACTGTCTTAAATGTCCTCTTTCCCTTAACTACAGCAGCGTGCATGCAGGAGCAGTGTACCAGCTGTCATTAGATACAAGTCTCTCACACTAGGGCAGTGGTTCTCAAACTTAAACGACCCGTGAACCCCTTTCACTAAAATGTTAAGTCTCGCGAACCCCCTCCTAAAAATGAATATTTCCAGGGATTTTCTTCTTTACCTGAGTATGAATTATAAAGACAGTGATCTTGGAAATATAAAATTTGTTTTTATGACATGCTTATTATACGCTATTTATTATTCATTATTATTTATCATTACAGTATTATTACATTATGAAAACGGCAACACTTTTCCAAGATCTCACTTTCGTAGCTTGTATCACTTTGAATAAGCCTGTTAAAGACAAAGCTCCTATGTTTCATCAAGGAGTATCAGATATGAAACAGCATGAAAGTATTTAAGAAGCCAACTCAAAAAGTTCCTTCTACACAACCATTCAGGTCTTGAGCAGTCGAGGCAAACAACACACGTTACAACAAAGCTGCCTATTTAATTTTAAAAACAGCAAAAAATATCCACTTCCCTTTTCATTTCTTATAAGGAATGTTGAAGTTTAAATCTCCTCAATGTGATAGATATGCTTGCTTTGATCTGCTTAGCTCTTGGAAGTCCAGGGGCTCCGGGCTGCTGGCCCCGTGCTGCCCACGGTCCCTAGGGACAGCTCTGTCCGCCATTAGGGAATTTTTTCCCAAGAACCCCCTGTAACATTTTGCAAACCCCCAGGGGTTCACGAACCCGTTTGGGAACCACTGCACTAGGGCAATATACCTATGGCTGGTTAAAATGGGTTTAGCGTCACTTTACCAGAGCAATCTTCTTCCTTCCCAAATTCTACAGATACTTGAAAAAAAATTCCTCAGTCATGAGAAGTCTTATTTACTAAGTTGTTCTGTCGAAATATTAGACTTGTAAACTGACCATTTTGTTCTTTAAAAATAATTAATAAAATGTTATTGGAAAGAAAATCTGAATTTGAGGACAAGACAGTCAAAAAGCTAATTAAAAGGAACAATCCATTACCCTTATCCAGACTTCTGTCTGAATAACTACACTGCATGATACAAATAATATAATAGTTACATCTAATCATAAAGATTAAGCACACTTTTGTTCCAAAGGTCAAACTGCATTCCCCGTATACCAAACTATGCTAGACTAAATTTCCTGCTGGAAGATGCACAGCATTTACTCAATATGTATTTGCAAAGTAAAGGCTATGCAATTTGCCAATCTGTTCATTTGTTCCTTAGAAGAGGATGTTGAAAGTAACAGGTAATTCTAAAAATAGCATACAAAATAGTATTTACCTAATATTTACTAATTCTTATCACACCCACTACTCTGGCACTGGTATCTAAGCACCTAATATATGCTAATTCAATTACCGTACTTCAACTACTAAACATTTTTTGTTAGATATGTTACTTTTCCATGCAGTTAGAAAGATTCTGTGGCCAAGTGTATCTTTACATTAGATGTTTATATCTTAGAAATATAAAGTCTTGCTCTCTTTATTTTTTGGAGGACTTGTTGGATAACTTGTATGAGGAGCAAGAGTGTCAACTTCTTAAAAGGAGCTTCTCTCTTAAGCACTTTAAAACAGAGGTTGACAAGGGCAATTTTCTAGTCTCTGTTTCTACGTCACTCGAGTCCCACTCTCTCTCTTACCTACTTTTGCCTCCTTTCCATCATTGTAGTTTCTTTTTTGGCAGATTTAGAGCTACATACTCCATACCATACTGAACACCCAGATGTGTCCAATGACCCAGATCCTGATCAGAGCACGCACTGAAGCAGCAAGAAATTGACAAAGATGGCTCACTTTCACTTCTGCTCTAAAATCAAAGCAGCAGAGCATGAGTTTTGTTAAATTTCTATGTACTTTAACTGTAAAACTGCTTTAGTCAAGACTCAGGTTATCCAGAAAAAACGTACAACAGCCTGATCTTCAATTTGTTGGGCTTACAGGCAATATGACTCTGCATCCAAGTCACCTATCCTAGCTGCCTGTTGTCCCAGAAATAGGATTTTTTCAAATCTGATTACACCAAGGGTAGTACAAGTAGGGGAAAGCAACCAAGTTCACATCAAGTTTTTTGTACCTTTGGAAAACTGCCATTTCTGGACAATAAGCATATGAATAGTTAATCAAAAGGATTACCAGAAACTGAGTGGGACATATTCATCTAAAAACTCTTCCCACTGGAATCAGAAATACATATAAGAGTTTTAAAACCACACCACAACTACATTTACCCTCCCTTTCAAACCAACAGTTCACAGTCATTATATTTTAGTGACACTGGATGTATATTATACCCATTAATACAAGAAGAAATAAGCATGTGAGTTTACTGTAATAATTCTAATATTCCATTTCTAAACCAATATATTTCTAGCCTTAATATGAAGTCAGATTAAAAACAGCACAACTGTTAATAGAGATGCAGTTCATTACAACTGGTTGATCATAAGTTTCCCATTTTATAAAGTGTCATCTTCTCTATGTTTCTCTTTGATGTTACTAGTAAAACAAAAAGGTTTTGGGGGGGTTTAAACCCACAATAGCTCAGTTTTATGCTCCATAACATGTACTGGAGAATGATGTCATCTATCCACTGAAGTCAATGACAATGAAAGGTGGGGAGGAGCCAGATAAAAATTCTCAGCTCTAAATTATATTACAGCTATACTGAGGGATTGCTAGAGGACAGGGAAACATTACACCACTTTCCTCCAACCATGTATGCATTTCAAGTAAAGACTGGAAACCCAATATCCTAGTTATCTTAACCTATCTTATCAGTTCTTATTTTCCAATTATCATTAGTGCTCTCCTCTGAATTTCCTCTAATTTTCGTTATTTTTGAGGTGCTCAAAACTTGATGCTGTACTTAGTGAATTTCCCTCAGTTGCTGAAAAAAGTATAGTAATATCCTTTCTTGGTTCACATATATTTCTATTAGCAAAACTCAGAATTATCCTTGCATCAATTATTTCATAATACGATGGATAAAAATGTGATTAAAAATCAGTTTTATTTAAATTAAATATAGAAAACTACACCAATTTAAAATTAAATTTGAAATTGACAGCCTATGTTATGGTCTAAGCTTATTATAACCATTTAAATAAAATACAAAAAACATTAAGCAGTACATGTTCACTACCAATTTTTAAAGAAAGTCACTGAACAGGTGGAAGTCAGTGGCTATGCACTGGGAACCAGAGTTTGCTGAAGTGCTAAACCAGCTTCTGACTGCAGTAGCGTCTTCTGTAAGTGCGGAGAGAATAATTTTCAGTTCAGTTTATTCAACTAGTTCAGTTCAATGGCTAGTTCATTCACAATTAATAAACCAATTGGAGTTGAAAAAGCAGAAAAATTTGTTTTCCTCTTCCAAACTTTAAATAAAAACTAGCTGTGAACATGTGAGAGGATGAGGTCTACCAGTTCTAAAATCCTCAAGGAATGATGATCAGACACAACTAGTTCAATTTGCTAATTAGGTACTTCCTTTGTGTAATAAATTACTTCATTTTAAATGCAAAACATGTTCTGATCAACTTTTCTTCTTATGAATCCAGCACATTGAAGAGTACTATTTAACTAAAAAACTGTTTTCGTGCATTTTTAATTATATTTGAATTTCCATCCAAACAGAACCTGACAAATCACAAGAAATTAATCTAGTAAATAAAATTAATCATTCACCATTTTCTAACATAATAAATAAAATTTGAATAAATGTAATTAAAGCTACATAATTGTTTAAATAAATGTGTATAGATTTCATGTACCTTTTTGGTTAACCAAAAGGAGCTTCAAACTTAGTGTAAAAGGCTATATGTAGTTGCAAATTAATACATTTTAATGGTTACCAACCAAATCAGAATCAAACTTGCTTAAGTAAAGCAACTAAAAAGTACAAATGCAAAACAGTTAAAACCAGTTATTTAAATCAAGGTTTCCAGCTTGCGAACTTAAATCAATTAAAAAATCAGTGATTTAAATTGTTTTGATTTAAATGAATCCACCCTGCATAAACTTATAGGAAACTGATGAAAATACTGATTAGGTCATCTAGCCCATTTTCCCCAGGAGACATCAGTTCATTTCCCTGGGGATCAAAAGCAAGATTGTTTCTTACAGTATATTTCTTTTGCATTACCCAGTCTTGTTTTTTGTGACCCAAGTGATGGATTTTCCACCTCTATTCCTCTTGGGAGACTATCCCATTCTAATAGTTTATTGCCATTAGGATTCTTCCTGGTATACAACCAAAATGTTCCTTCCCCTGCTTAGTTTCCCCACATTACTCTCCTCCTTACACAAATTGTTAGCATGTGAAACTACATTAAATGAACAAAATCTCTTTTCAAACAATGACATGTGTATAAAAAACAAGTCTGAACAAACTGAAAGTGGGTTTTTTACAACTGTTATATGGATGCAGAAACTATTTCTTAAGCAAACTTACAAAAAGAGTGTTTCCTTAATTTGTAGGTTTGGGAAGGGCAATGGATTGTCTTCTCTGCGGACAGTAGTCCTATTTTGCCACAGAAATGATACAACAGGCAGTGCTAGCATAATCTTTATCACGCTGTCCTACCAATGTTTCGCAACCCTGAGTTCACATGAAACGATACCATCTAATCCCAGTGGCCAATAGTTTGTGCCAACCTAAGAAAATTCTTCTTACATGGTTAATGTATTTTTCCTCCTCTCATTATCAAACATGGCAAACAGTGGGCAAATAAATCTGTGCACCTAGACTGGTACATTTTCACAACAGTTTTGCAAGGCTGATTTAACCTATAGTTGAATCTACACCCGTTCTATAATTAGCTTCTCTGCCGAGACAGCCAACAAGAGTACCTCTCAGTGCTAAATGTGACTTTCCCTTATACACTGGGAAATTGAGAGAAACCCCTCAGAGCTAACATCCTGGTTCCAGAAAACAGGTTTATATAAACGCAAAGTAGCAGATCATGATGGAACAGCACTCGCTGCCAGCACCACCTGTCAAGTTTGGGATGTCAAGTGGAGAGCTAGACCCTGGATTGATCACTCTGTCCCCAGTAATGGACCTATTTGCATCCAGGATCCAGCAAAGATACTGAAATCTTATATCAGAAGAAGAGATTAATAGGCTGTAGTTACTATCATGCACAGTCTCCCATTGCCAAAAGCATGACTGCCTTCTCCTGTTCATAATGTTCTTGAGACCAGGGTGTTTTGTTTTGTTTTAAGCTAAGCAATAGAGAGGGAGAGAGTAAGAAGTGAGTCTGGTGGCCTTATGTTGCCCCAGGAGGTTCTAGTTTTGGTATCCATTTCAGGTGGCAACCACCACTCAGTTATGCCTCAACAGGAAAGATCTGCTCCCAAGGTCTAAATTATACAACCAAGCCCAAAATTATTAAACTCGCTACAAAATATTTAAGAGGCATCAATTAAAATAGTTATTCATAAGGCTGTAAGAAAATTGTGGGCCATAAGGTTGTTGCAGAAACCACAACTTTTAACACACACCACAACTCTTTACAGTTGCTGCAAATTTGAGTGGCTTTGAGACCCTATGTGCCAGGTAGCAATACTGCTCATTCAAATTTGGCCTGGCCACCCCTCTATCATTGCAGCCTGTTGCATGGGAACACAATGCTACTCAAATTTGGCCCAGCTACACCTCCTGTCATGCTTGTCTTCAGGAGCCAAGCAGGATACACAGCATCTCGCCTGTCCCGCTGCTCTGTTTTGGAAGGCAGGCTGCATGCCTTGAATCACAACTGTAACAAACTGTGGCCACAACTTTTGAACCAAAAATCACAACTTACAATCTTAGTTATTCAGATGTGTTTATATTGCACTGTCCGTCTTTGTAAGGATAAGGCCTTTTCTGTAGCCATATTGTAAGGCCTAAGGCCTTTGTCTGCAGCCATATTAGGAGAGCAGCAGCCATTAGCCAAGAGACAGAAAGTCACATCCTCAGATTCCAGCTAAATTATATAAAAACAATGTAATATCAGTCTGTTAAGAAGGCAATCCTGTTCGAATAGTACCCACCATCACCAGATAAAGAAACAGATCTTAAGATGGTTAAAGAAAACTTTGCTTGCCAGACAGAATGCCATCAATCACTTAACAAGTTGTGGTAGTGAAATCCCTAATTTTTTTACTGTTTTATCGTTATGGTCCCCATCACTCTATTGTTTCTGTATGGTTTCTGTTACATAATTAATTTTGCTAGGTGTAAATTAATTAATGTGGTGGGGTATGATTGGTTAAAGAATTGTTTTACAATATGTTAGGATTGTTTAATAATATTTTAGTAAAATGACTGGTTAAGGTATAGCTAAGCATGACTCAAGTTTCACTATATAAACTGGGGTCCAAGAAGGAGACCAACAGAAAGAACAGAAGAAGAAGAAGGAGGAGGAAAGACCTGGAAGGAGAACAACTCACCTCTAAGACACAGCCTAAGATCAGAGCTGCACGACCGTGAATCCAGACGAGACTGACCTTGCCTGGCTAACAGGAAAGTCCACCTGCATGATCAGGATTGGTGAGCATAGTATTGTATGCTTAGCTTATGTATTTTGCTTGGTAATTGTTAATAAATAGAGGATAAGGATACTACTGTGCAAGGCTCTTTCACTGGTAAAAGGTCAAACAAACCTGCAAAGGGTATGCCCTGAGCCCTAGGAATTGGGTAAGGATGGGTACTTTAATTAACAGGGTTAAGCCTTGAGAAGGGTAAAGGTGGGTACCCCTAGAGTATGCAAGTAAGAGAATTTTTTGCAGGTAACACCTTGAGAAAGTATCCCACAAACTGGGCACCTCCAGAGGCCTGGTGTACAGCGCCTAAGGCCTGGTCTACACCTAAAAATTAGATCAACCATCGTTCAGGGCTGTGAAAAATGTAATGCCCTGTGTGCAGTAGTCAGGTCAACCTAACCTCCACTGTAGATGCAGCTTGGTTGATGGAAGAATTCTTCCGTCAGCTTAACTGCCAACTCTGAGAGGGGCTACATCAACAGAAAAGCCTCTTCCCTCAAAAGCACTGTAGCTGTGCCACTGTAGTGTAGACAAACCTTTAGTCAGTAGCATGGATGGATTTGGTGAAGATAAGGCAACTCTTTTTCCCCCTGCCCAGAGGAGTGGGGAGACAAAAGTTCTTACAGTAAAGTCTTAATATTGGTCCAAAACCCAACACTCTAAAATCCAAGCGATGGACATTTCCAGCTCACTAGAAGGCAAGTAGATGTAGGATTGTCCTCTTATCTAGCCACAAGGTTTCTTATAGCTGCCTACCTTTTCATTCATGTAGAGTTGCGAAGAACTCCCTCTGAGGACCTAGTTCTTGTACTAAACACCTTGATTAAGCATCCTGTTGATCTTTCGGTCAGAAGTGCTCTTAGGACTTTTCTATCTTTAAAGGCTGTCCTGAGTGCAATCCCTCCAGAAAGGAGTTTTTCAGAGTTAAGGTCTTATCGGGGAACAGAATTACTACACTTCTCCTGAGGACTAAGTTGTGCAAAGAGCATACTGTTTCTATTATGATCACAGTTTCATAGATGTGTTGCATTCCTGCATTTTTACAGCTATTTTTGATTCAGCAGTACCAATACGATGCTTTTGTAGAAAGATCTTTTGGTATCTTTGTTTTCTTCACGTTTTAGTGATGACCTGTGGCTCTGCTGCTCATGCGCATGGTTTAACAGTAAGTATGAGTGACAGTGAGCATGTGTACGTGTTGTGCTGGGAGTTTAAGAGAATTTCCGTGGCAAAGGAGGGGTTTGTGCTGTGGTGAGGGGCTACACGTAATTGGGTTTACTATATGTGCTGGCTATGTTGTGTGGGTGGTTTTGAAGAATGGTAGCAGTTGGACCAAGTAATCCACCATCCATCCAGTCTCCTTCATGCAATCAATGCAACTGTTGTAGGCAAATTAGCTGTACAGTAAGGATGGTGGCTCATTAAGTTACCTCTGAACTCTCAATGAAACAGACAGACTCTTGGTAGGCACAAATACATGCCTTACTATTGCAGGGGTGTAATTCATAAAGTCAAAATGGCTGAGAACTTAAAAATAGACAGTAACTGACCACAAAGCCCAATGATAATTGAACCTGGTGATATTCTGGACAAAAAAGAGCTCTCAGCCATGTTTGTAGCTGTTTCCATCACTTCACACGGACTCAGACATTCTAGGCTTCAGAGTGACACACAGGCAGTCCTGGAACATTAATACACAGATTAGAATTGTTTTCGTATTCCAGATTTAGAAAGAGAGTTGGACCTTATTCTAACAGGACTCATCTCTTTTTTTAAGAATATTATAAAATATACGTAGCTCAGATGTATAGCAGTTGTTCAAAGGAACGAGACAATGAAACAGCATATTTACAAGCATATTTTACAAAAGCAAAATTAATCCCATTCACTAGGAGTGGTATTTTGCAAGTGGCCATACTGACATGTTTCAGTGTAGAACCAAACACTATTAACCAAACAGATTAGTTACTCATCGCATTGCAAACTGAAAACTCTGTGGTTTATCAATATTGTGCAGCTTTGCCCCCGCCCTTTCTTCTCTGGTGCAGTATGAGGAGAGAGGCATAGAAAGGTAGGGAATGTTCCACAGCCTCATGATATTAGTAGATCATAAAGTTCACATAGTTATCTTGTTAGTGATTACTTCTGCAGTAATCTGTACAAAATGTAATAAAATCATATGTATGTAGCTCCCGTATCTGAAATATTTACAAATTTATATGCAAACATGAGTAGAAGAGGGAGGGACTACATTACAATGTCTGAAAGATCATTGAGTTGAAGTGCAGCAGATGTTTAACAGCACAACACAACAACAAATTATTATGTCTTATCTGACCCAAGTACAGGACAAACAGCTGAATGTCAATCTAGTCTCTAACACAGACTTGTTCTGTGGTCTTGGGAACCTTACCTCTGTCTCATTTTCCCTATCTGGAAGAGAGATCATAACTTACAGGTTTTAGTATTGAGGCTTAAGTGCTTTGAAGATAAAATATGCTTTATAACTGTTTGGCCAAGAACCTGACCTTATTTGAGCTAAAACTGCCGTAGGTAAGCAGTGTAACTTGTTTTGACATTATCCTTTGGTAGTGCTGGCAGTGAATACTGTTCTACCATGCTCTGCTGCTTTGTATAAAAACGTGACTTCTGGAACCAGGATATAACCTGAGGGGTTTGTTCCAGCTTTCTAGTGTGTAAGTGTCAACCACATTTGGCACTGAGAGGTAGTCTTGTTGGCTGTCTTGGCAGAGAAGTTAATTATGGATTGGACACAGATTCAACTATAGGTTAAATCAACTTTGCAAAATTGCATGAAAATACACCAGCCCAGGTGCACACATTTATTTGCCCACTGTTTGCCATGTCGGGTGGCGTGGAGTGGTGAATTATCCAAGCAAGCAGAATTTTCCTAGGCTGGGACAAATTATTGTGGTCACTCAGGAAAAGAAAAGATTAGATATCCAGAGCCAGGTTGAGGATCTGGTACCTCCTTTTGTTGAAGAAACACTGCCAAAGTGTTGTAAACTATCAGCCATCTTGGCTGATTAGGACTAGTGTTACGGCTTTTAGGTTATAACTGATTGTTCTCAGCTTGAGCCAAGTAATATGTTGTTGAGGTCTGTTCTTCCATTTATCCTGGATTAAACTGTTCCCCGAAGGAGCTTCCCTTGCTTGAACCTGGCACAAATTCTCCCCACCAATCCCTTCCAGTTCTAACATAGGGTGGTGGTGGTCCCATTACTAAGGGCTGACAGGAACAATAGGTCCTATAGGCTCAAGAAATTAGGAAACTTCAGAGAAGACCCATGTGAAACCTCTCTCAGCATTGTTCTGATCTAACACACCAGAGCCCCGATCAACATGGCTGGAGAATGAACAACATTGTGCCTTGTAGCCACTAGTTTCTGAAGCCTGTCCTCTGACATATCAATCTCTACAGATGTTTCTCTCTGACAACTCCCATAAATAACAGATTGCATAGAATCATTTGGCTCTTGGTTGTATTGACAAATCCAAATTATTCCAGAATAGAATCTGGGTTATGTGACTGCTGTTTTGTGGACCTTTTCCAGGAAGACTGCTCCAATAAGCAAGATATTTTGGGTATACGTGACCCTGTCTCTGCCCATAGAAAGAACCCTTAAAGAAGCAGGTAGGTTAAAAAGTAAAGTAGCATACTGTACATTGTCCATTTTATGTGTAGCTGAGATACCTCCTATAGGGGGTTCATATCACGACGTACAGATAATTGACCTGAAGAACACCTGACAAGAAAAAATATATACCCCTTTTAAAATTCCTGCAATGGTAGAATTTAGATTCTCCATCCTGATTTGTGGCTTCTGGACTAATCTGTCCAAAAACTTCAGGCTGAGCGCTCCTCTGTTTTTGGAACACTTAGGTACTTGGAAGCAGATGGAGTAGAGTCCTAAGCCTTCTTGTTTGCTGTAAAATAAGTTTCCCCACTTGGAAGATGATATATTTCAGTCTTCATACTCTGTTTTTTCAATTGGTTAGCAGAAAAAGGGGACGTCAGTCTTGATGTTGGCTTTGAATTTAAGTGTATGTGCAAGTGAGAATGGATATTCCTGTTAAGATCCATTTTTCCAGTGTAGTATTGATCCAACACTTTGAGATTAAACTGCTACTTGACCCCTATTTGGGGAGTCCACATCATAGAGTCCTCCTGTAGTCATGCTTGACTGATATAGAGGGCTTTCCAGAAACATCTCCTTTCTTCCTTATGCCAAGTGATTTATTTGGTCAGCTCGTTGAATATCCTTCCTATAATTATCTGGATGGGTATGTGTGCCAAGACCTATAGTAGGGTCTATATTTCCTTTTGCGCTCCAACGTATCCTTTGATATTTTTTTATTTGCTTAATTTAAAAGTGGTTTCTATGACAGCACTATCTACAGCCTCACAAGAGAGCTTACCTGACAGGATATTTAGAGGTACCTAGTACCTGAATGCCTATGGATTGGCTTTCCATGGCCTTACGCAGGTGGAGTTGGTGTTGTCACACAGAATAAGTATTACACACTACTCATACTGTAAATCTCAGGCTTGTTGGGGTTGGAGCATCTCTCACAACAGCCACTGTTATGAAAATCTTGCTTTAAAAAATGTCTGCTAGTCCAGAGGATCTTTTGATTTTGAATGGCACTATGTGGGCAATGAGTCTGACCATGCACGCATGGCTCTAGCACCAGACATGCAAGCAGCATGTATACTAAAGGCTGCTGATGTAGCTTCACTTTCTTTTTCTTTATCGTCATTATTTTAAAGGAGAGTTTTGGGAGTATCAATCAGGACAAGTTTACTTGTGGGTAGACAAACTCCTTTTACAAGGGCTCCTCTGGAGGAACACAGAGTCTGCAAAGTACTCCTGAGAACGGTTTCAAAACAACCTGCCTAAAAAATATAGTTTCTAAGGTTCCTCCTCCATAGGCTCTGGCTCCAAGTCCAAAAGAAATGTCCTTGCTACCAGGAAGATGAATATGAAAAACATTCTGTGTGCTCCCTGGGCCCCTTCTTGTCCCTTCTTAGAGCCTGTACACTGGAAGGATTTATAGTACGTTACTTTTGTTTTAACCGGGGTGGGGATTAAGCCTTAGAAATCTTCCTCTGTGGAGGAGTGGCTCCTGTGGTCAGAATCTGTATGTAGTGTCCTTTCCTGATGCCTTTGATTATCTTTCCCAATTTCTCAGATGGGGGGGGGGGCGCGGGGGGCGCGCAGAGAGAGAAATTAACCTCTCAGGATTCCAACACTGAGTGCATCTTTTCTTTATAGGGTTTTCACCCCTTCTTTGTAGTATAGAAGGAGAACGGCCTCTATGTCCTGAGAAAAGGGAATGGAATGGGGGAACCACATCTGCCGCTGTGCTGTAGAAGTATGTGTAACACTTGAAAGGTTCACTCTTGAGATAACCCCGTAAGTGGCCTTGAATTTTACATATGTTCCCTAGCCTCCTGATCAAGGGAAGGGCAGGAACACAAAACAGCCCTTTTGTTTTATATCAGCTCCCAGTGAGCAAGGCAGAGTTACATAAGAGCGGCATGAGAAATGGGGCCCCTTACTCCCTACTTGTTCTTCCATGTGTGGGCTGCTCTCACTCTCACCCCTCCAAGGCTGGCTGTTTGGAGGAGAGTGAGAAAGCAGTGGTGGTATGGTCAATGGATGGTTTGAGGCTCTGGTTAGCACAGCAGGTGTAGCATAGCTGATCCACACCAAGTTGGATCCAGTTAGCCCAGACATTTTTGTGCTCTGTTCTGCCAGCTTCTTTATATCTCTGGTTGCCTGAGAGATGTCCTTACCAAAGAAGCCTTCACAGATGAAAAATAAAAAGGATCCCTTTTTGGTTTGGGCCTATTTTCTTATTGCTCTGAGCAGGAGGTCTCGTAAAGTCTCCCTGCAACTGTTGGAGGCAGAATGATCTGGCTGGATCTTCACAGGAGTGGCTACTGCCTTGATTGATAGGTCTGGTTCTGCCTCCAAGGTTTTGCATGCTGGGTTAAGGCCCATCCTAATGAATCTGCAAGCTTTCCCTGCAAAGAATGTCAATAGCATGGACAAAGACACACAGCGTGGACCACTCCTAGAATGTCTCACGGAAGACCTCCCCGCCCACTGCGGATCAGGTACTATCCCTGTGGCAACTACAGCAAATTGCTTTAATAAAAAAAATATCGGGAAGTGTTTAATGTAATTTAGTAGTTGGAAACCAAGAGGAGAGCCAACATCATGTGACCAGCCTTCTCTCTGCAGACCACAGTTTAAAAACTGCTGTATTACAGTGTGTTATTCTAAACGCTTATAGATAAATCCAAACTACAGTTATCAGGTATCTGATAAAAGTATATTTGATGATGCAGCTATTTGAAATAACTGTTCCCTCACAAAATTCAGTTAACTGTAGTGAGTGACTCATGATTTTGGGAGGTTGTTTCTTGCTGCAATTTTTGCTATGTTGTTTGCTTCAATTTCTTATTAATCTTTAGACAGGTTATTTGAATATTAACCTGATCCTGAATAAATATGGATTGTATGATGTATGTTAACATTTATTGTAACTTTGCTTTAATAAAAAGATTTTAAAAAAACCAATGCCCAAAATATAATGTAGTACCCGAACTGAGGACAAGCCAATACAGAGCAAGAATACAAGTTACCTTGCTTACGTCACATGATAATCCTGTTAACGTAGCCCTAAATAACATTTGGTTCTTTGAAAAGCTATACTGCTAACTCATCAACTTTACTCACACTCTTCAGTAGTGTTACTAATGTAGTTTTCCTCCCACCTCTTATATTCATGCAGTTCTCGCAGAGAGAACTCATATCAATTAACTACAGCCCCCAGGAGCGAGGGGTGTCTTTAGTAAGAATGCAGTGTAATTGCCCATGAAATTAGTAGCCATTTAGAGTGTCCAATGCCTTGACTGATTCTTCAAACGTCTTTATTTATTTATTTTTTTTTTTTCATTTCAGCCATTTCTCCAATGTATTATTCAGAGTTTTTAAATTCTAACCTCCACAGCATTTGCAGTCTCTCCCAGCTATGAATCATCCACAAGTTTGATTACTATCAATACAACCCCTTGCCGCTATTACTATTCTATTTTAAAAAATCAGAGAGAAAAAGTTTTGTTAAATGTATGCATTCAGACAGATAGGAGAACTACCTCAGATATTTTCCTGCTTTGAGCAGGGGGTTGGACTAGATGACCTCCTGAGGTCCCTTCCAACCCTGAGATTCTATGATTCTATATATATCCATCTTCCTGCAGAATAAGTTCTGAATTCAGAATAAACTGAATTCTGACCATTCTACTTCAGTTATAACTATTGCATACCAAATACGTCACAGACCTAGTTGGGCTTCTCCACCAGACTGAAAGGAATCCCAGCCTCTGCTTTCATGGGTGTTTAAGCCTTCAAAGTCTGCTACTGAGCCAAGCTCAGGCACTGTCTCAGTTCTGGAGTCCTAGATGCATTGTCAGAGTGAGACCCTTCATCTAACGCTCCCTCCTGAGAACTGTTTCCACATGGCCCACATGCCTAGCCCATGGAACCACTACGGACTCCTCAGACTCCCCTCATAATTTAAATATTCCCTTTCTTAGAATCCCATCCAAATGTGAGCATTCTGGTTTCTCTCGTCAAAGGGCACATGGTAGGTGTAGAACACAACACATGGAGTTTGCACAGGACTCAAATACAGCATTGCACTTTAATAATGAGAATCACAGATCTATACAAGAAAAAACCCCCAACCTTACATACATTTCCCCTCGCTAGCTCATCCTTCCCTTAGAAGTGCTTGGAGGACCATATGCTCACATAGATAAAAGTGTGTCTCCCCTTCACCCTCGACTCAATCAGCTCCGGCAGTATGTTTCCTCATCTTAAGAAGGTAAAAAAAATGGCCAAAGAGAAAATAAACAGAGCAGCCTCTTTATAACCTTCTAGTCAGTCTCCTCTGTCAGGTGACTCCCTGGTCAGCCATAACAGGTGACCCCCCAGGTGATTTCATTGGTAGGTGACCTCTCCCCAGAAAACAGTTCCTCTGTGAGGAGAAGGGGTCAGTCTTTTTTCTAGAGTGCTTCCTTTTTGAATAGGATACCATCAAGGTTTAACAATCCTCTACTATTCCACCTTTGAGAGTACCCCTGCTGGAATTTCAGTCCAACATGGAGGTAAAAGGACAACAGTAAAGACATCAGGCTGCATGCACCTTCAAAGTGGAGTTTGCAACTTGGTAAAGATACATGCAGAGTTCATAATTTAACACAGAGTTCTTAAATTGTACAGACAGATTCAACCAAATCACTGTCGTAGTAAATTTGCAATTTTATTTTGTAGAGATACATGCTTTTCTAAATGATCGCTTCAGGTTACAATTAATCGTAAAACAAGCCAACTCCAGATTTTTTCGCAACAATTTATTTGTTTTTTTAAAAAAAACATGTGACCGTATAAAAATCTTTACAGACACAAAAATGGAATGTAAACTTAAATATAACTTTTGAGCAGGGTGGATAAAAATTGAGGGTTTATTTTAAAAAAAAGAAAAATCAGATTTTAAAAAATTTAAATCGGCTTAAGTTTAAATTAAATAAAGGCTGATTTTTTTTTTAAAAAAGGATTGAAAATTAAAATTGAAATTGACCAATCCAAAAAATTAAGTAATAAATATTTGATGTCAAGTTTTAAAGGAAATCAAACCACTGAGCTGCTGGCAGGCAGTGGCTAAGTACCTGGAACCAGAGTTTGTTGAAGTGATAAATCTGTTTCAGATACCATTAGCTTTTTCTGCAGGTACAGAGAATATTTTCTTCATTTCAGTTTACTCAACTATTTCAGTTCAATGACTAGTCAATTCAAAGTTAAGAAACTAAATGATTAAGCTGCAACCACACTGGAACATAGCCTTTAAACTTTTCTGGACAAAAACAGTCTTTTTATTATGTTTGCACAGTGCCTAGCACAACGGGGTCCTCGGCTTTATCTCAATACAAAAGGAACAACTGGTGTACTGTCAACGTCAAATGAGCAATCTGTCTGCTCTGACAGCTGTCCATGTACAGAGTGACAATTTCTCTGCCTTGCCTGGCCCTTCAGTCCCCCTCATTATCCCAGAAATGTTCCTTAGCCATGATTCCCCTCCTCCCATGCCCCAAGTCTGTAAATCTTCAGTTAATGGGGTCCCTAACTCTGGAAAGACGACATACGTGAGAGGGCATGACCAAGAGGTAAACCGTGCAGTCTCAGCCAGAGACCCTCTGCAGAAAAGCAGAGAGGGAAGAAGATATGGTGGCTGTAGTTTAGAGAGCGGATTCTCAGCCTGTAAACTATGGGTACATCTATACTGGAAAAAACAAATGTGACAATGAGGCTTAGAGCCTCAGTCAACTGATGCAGGCTTGTGCTACAGAGCTAAAAATAGCAGTGTAGACTTTCCTGCTCAAGCTGGAGCCTGGGCTGTGAAACCCAGAGAGGAGGGTGGGTCTCCGAGCTCAGGAATACCTATACTGCTATTTTTAGCCCCATAGCGTGAGCCTGAATCAGTTGACCCAGGTTTGAAGACTCGCAGTTGCAGGGAATTTTTTTTTGTTTTTGTTTTTTTGCAGTGTGGAGGTTTGCCAACTGAGGTAGCAATCTGATCTGTCAGAACTGACAGTGTCCTAGTTGTGTCAGCATGTTGCATAGCAGAGGTTTGGAGCAATCAAATTTTTGAATTGCTCCGCTCCGGCCATAAACCTACTGCTCCGCGCTCCAGCTCCGAGCTCCACTCCAACGCTTTGTTACATAGTCAATTGAGCTGAGAGTTTACCTCTGTAAAAACATTCAGTTAAGTTGTATACCAGATGACAACCCACACCTCACATTGGTGTAGGGCAACCCAAGGATGGACGCAAGGGCAAATGTTACACCAGTTGATGGTGGAAACACTCCGTTGTTGATACTTCAGTATATATGATGCTATCAACTGAAGCACAATTAATTGAGTGGTTTAATGTAGACAAAGAGCAGAAACACTCAAAACTCTTGGCTTGGTTTTAACAAAACATATTTAGCTCATTGTCAATGTCTGTTAAAAAGGATGCTTTTAAAAGAATTTAACATGTTCTAACCCTTCATGAGCTCACAGTTTACATTCCCTAGAACTATCCACTCCCCACTTCCATCCCATAAGAAGTCCAACACCAAAAACAGGGAAGAATACACTGATTACCCTCAATGTATCTAAGGCAACTCAGTTTGGCAATCCTTTGGTCCAGGTAACCAGAATTCAGTTTGTGTAGAGTACACTTGAAATCAACACAGCCTTGCCTCACCCTCTGGAAAAACAGCACAGGAAGGGAAGTAGTATTGATAAATTAAAATAAAGGTCAAATTATCCAACTGTGTATCTAGTTAACATGCTTTACACCACATTACTTTGGTCACTCCTGCAACAAAGTATTTTGACAGAAATACAGAATGGTAGCTGTTACACTTTCCTGTCAAAATGAAGTCACTTTTTGAGGGAATTAAGCCAGTACTAGTGATGTAGATAAGTAACTCGATTCACTAAGCTCGTAGATTCAATCTTTCTAGATCCTGTCTGAATCAGCAAAGAGAAATGCATTACACTCCCTACTAAGTTTCCTAAGCGACACATGCCTACACAAATCCAAAGAACACTGGCAGTCAGTTAAGAGATGACATAACATAATTTACATACATTATATCTTGCACATTTGTAAAAAGACCTCTTTCTTTGACAAATTAAAATTTTCACCAGGTCACTGAACCTAGGGTCCTTTGCTCTGTCAAATGTTCTCAAAAATAGGCAAACCGTTAAAATTTTTAAAAAGTTTGCTCCCAAACTGAGCATAAACCTGCAAAACTACAGCTAAAAAAATTGCCAAAGTTACAAATAACTGAAAATGACCCCTAAAAATAATATCTTCCATTGTTGTATGCAGTGCTATTGTTATTGTGTTAGTCTCAGGATATACGAGACACAAGATGGGTGAGGTAATATCTTTTATTGGACCAACTTCTGTTGGTGACAGAGACGCTTTCAAGCTTACACAGAGTCTGAAGAACTTGAAAAGCTGATCTCTCTCACCAACAAAAGTGAGACCAGAAAAAGATGCTACCTAACCCACCTTGTCCCTAAAACTGAGATATTTCTGCATTATATAGGCACAGCTTCACACTCCGCTTATACGCACATGTACGCACAGTACTAGAATAATCTACTAAACTACAGTGAGTAGTCATCTTCTCAGGATGAAGAACAATTTCTACCAAATCGAGGCTTTCATTTAAACAAATTTCCAGCCTTTGTGGTGCAAATATTACCTTCCAAACATTGATCAATGCAAATTAAAGCAGTGGATGTCTGCCCCAAAGTGTACACAAATAGCTGCGGCAGTGTGGTGTCACTGCCTCTCCTGAAGGGGACAGACACTGCACAGGAAGAAAAGTGGTTTAAATGGACTGTTGTGAAAACAAAGTATTCTGGGAAACACAGAGAGCCTAGCAATGGGATATGTGGGATAGGACAGGAGGAAAGGAGGTGAGAGAGGTTCCTGTCTCTCCAACATGCAGAGGATTATCCTGGGGTGGCAGTGAAAGGATCCTACAAAAAGAACTTACCACAGAATCATTTGTTGGGTGGGATTAATTATTTTTATTGCAGCAGTGCTTAAGGAGGACTCAAAGAATGCAGAAGACACTTTGTTAGGCCTCTTATAAAGATATGGGGGGGCAGGGGAAATAGCAAACAAGCAGGACAATAGTCATACAGTGAAGCTGCCAAAGAAAAGGACCTCAGTCACTGCAAAAACTGGAGAGGCATTCAACTGCTGTCCATCCCAAATAAAATATGTACATGCATCATTCTAGACAGAACGAAGAAAGCTGTAGATTCAAGGCTATGACAACAGGAGGCAGGGCTGAACAGGAGAAATCATGCACAGCTCAAATAGTAACCCTACATTATCTCAGAACTGTTGATCAAATATCAGTCACACTCTATGAATTTCATAGATTTCCAAAAAGCCTTTGACACAGTGGATAGACATGTCTTATGGAAGTTACTATGCCACTATGGAATTCCTCCAGAAATGACTCTGATCATTCAGAGCTTCTATGAAAAGTATGACACATCAAGTACAGTAATAAATAGTAGCAAATTGACTAAGCCATTAGAGCTAACCACTAGAGTCAGACATGGATGTCTTTGTCACCTAAGTCAAGACCTTCATCTATTGGTAATTGATGGCGTACTGAGAAAAACTACAGAACAACCAAGAAGGATACAATGGACTGTCACAGAGACGCCAGAAGACCTCGTCTTTGCAGATGACATCAACGTGATGTCCCATACCCACAGAGATAGGCAAGCTAAAACAAATGATCTCCAGGCTTATGCACAACTAATAGGGCTGAATCAACCCCAAGAAAACAAAAACCATGAAAATCAACACAATAAAAATCATCAATGGCACTTACTGGAATTGACATAGAGGAGGTCTGATATGTATTAATTCTGATAGAGTATGGGCCCAAAGAGTCAAAAGTGTTAGCATGACCCATGAACTGTACAGTTTTAAACAGGGTCCGGGTTTGGTATATAGAGACATCAATCTACTTAGAACCACGGAAACCACACCATTAATTTGTTTTAAGCTTTTATTAAAAAGATACAGAAAAAGGAAAACAGTTAAAGCATTTGAAATGAAAAATATTAAATAAGGTTTTCATTTTCTCTTTAGCTGGAGATAGTTTTTAGAAAGAAACCTCTATGGTCTGACAGTCTCTTAGATGGTATTAAAGATAGCAATAACTGTCCTTTTCTTTTCCCAAAAAAGAAGTTAGGTGAGATGGGCTGAAGCTGACATTTTTGCTGCTGCTGTTCAAGTCTGATCCTGTTTCCTAGAAGGCAAAACAAGACAAACACACAACAGGGGAAAGAAAAGAACAGCAGAGATAGAAAATGCAGCTTCTGTCTCTAGTGTTGACTCTCACTTGCAACCTTGCTAATAGAAAAAACACAAGCACAGCACATAGTCTTATCAGCCACTCCCAAAACAGGCAAACTCGCACCAGCATCTGGCTGTTTAGGGCATTGCTTTTAGCGGTCTCTTTGGTCACAGGCTTACTGCAGTGTTGGAAAATATAGTCTTGGCCAGTTGAGCCAGATTCTTATTAAACAGAAGGCAAAAGAAGACAGATAGGACAAAAGAAATAAGGTAGGGAAGGAAAAAACACACACTGGGCAGGGAGGTTTGTGACAAAGTCTCACATCCTGGGATTTAGCCAGAGCCAGTGGACAGGTTATCGAGGTTCCTCTCTCTGGCCCAGATTAGTCAGGACATCTTTCAGAATTAGAACAAAGAAGGCCCGGGGCCCAGCAGGATGGGGGTGGCAGTCACATGGTGAAGCTTGCTCCTTCCCCTTCTCTTGTTTTTCAGTCAGCCAGAATTCACATCTGTCCCCAAAAATTCCCTTAAGGATCTCAAAAGAGAGTGATGGGTGGAACACCCTTAATTATTTCAGCCACCAATTAGGCCTAATTTCCAACATTCCAATTTTGGTTCATGGATTTCCAGTCCCCACTTTTCTCATTTACCAGCCATTATCTTAACACAGTCCTTGAATTATATCAGTAGGCCTTTTCACTTGTACTAATTCAGTCTGTCTCTCTCCTTTTTCACCTTTTCCTTTCAACATTTATCACAGGTTATTAGAACACAAGAACAGCCATAGTGGGTCAGACCAAAGGTCCATCTAACCCAGTATCCTGTCTTCCAACAATGGCCAATGCCAGTTGCCCCAGAGGGAATGAACAGAACAGATAATCAAGTGATCTATCCCCTGTTGACCATTCCCAGCTTCTGGCAAACAGAGGCTAGGGACACCATCCCTGTCCACTTTATGAACTTTCACTTTTCACAGCTGAGCTCACAATTAGGGTAAATTTGTAGGTTCAATTATCACAACAGGTCTGACATCACATCTTGGCAGCACTGTAAGCAAAACATGTGGAACAGAAAGATATTTGAGCTAGAATAGGAAAAGACAAACATGCCTTTGCAACCCTAAAGCCAATCTGGAGAAACAGAAATCTTGTCCTCCAAACTGAAGTTGAATATTTAATACCATTGTAAAATCTGTTTTACTACAGGACACTGAAACTAGGAGGCTCGTCAAGATGCTAAGATCTAAACTCCCAATTTTTATAAACAGCTGCCTTACACAATCCTTAATATCAGACAGTGAGGGGAAAAAATAAGAAATGAAGAGCTTTGAAAGATAATGAAACAAACTGATAAGACAGAAAATTATGGAACAAAAATTGAGATAGCTAGGACACACATGGAGAAACGAACCAAACAATATAATAAGACAGGCACTGGACTAGAATTCCCAGGGCAACAAGACAGACCAAGTACAATTTGGAAACGTACAACAGAAGTAGGACTGATCATTAAAATTACATGGGGGAAAGCTAGGACTGCATCAAGAGATCATAAAGCAGTAACAAAGGCCCTAAGTTCCAAGTGGAATAAAGAGGCGTAAATCGAGCACTTACTTAAAAGCCCCGTCATTCACTAGGATTCCACTGTGCTAGATGCTGTACAAACATAGAACAAAGACAGTTCATGCCTCAAAGACCGTACAGTCCAAGATGCGTAACATCCTTAAAATGGGGTGTTAGACAACTGCTAGCCTGGCAGTCCCCCTTCTCCTCAGCCTGATGTTCAGTTTTGGGTAGAATGGGGTCTGGTGAACCTTTAGCCCCACCAACCCCCCACCCTCACTAGTGCCACACCAGCAGAAGACTCTTAATTTGAATGCAATCTGAATAAATTAATGTGGGGGGACGGGATAAATCCATCATTAATTTGTTGACATGACCTATCAGTAATTGATACTGTGTGTGGAAGGGCAACATAATTGATTGGGGGTGCGCTGGGCAGGAATAATGGGATGCAGAGTTCAGCCAGTGGAAAGCCAGGGTCTAGAGCCCTGCAGCAACACTAGGATCCTGCAGATCCGGCCAGATCCACTCCCATAATCGCAGGAGCAGGTAAAATGTACTTTGTTGTGGATGGTACTGGATGGGCAAAAAACAAAAACCCATCAGACTGCAGAAATTTGCAGGAAAACACTAAATCTCTCATCAGTTTGTCATAAATAGAATTTCAGCAATGTAAAGCAAGTTTTTTTTTAAAAAAAATACAGGTTTCAATACTTAAATTTAACCAAGGGATAGAAAGATGTGATATCTATTATAACAGGAGTTAGTATTTTTACATGGTTTAAGCAAGATTTGTTTTATTCTTTTACTAATAAAAATTGTGTCTGAATTCCTTTTATATATTGAATTTTTTTTTGTAGCGTGAGGGATTTGCGGGATCTAAGGTTTTTACGGGTGGGAATGGGATAAACTTGCAAGAAACAACGCAGGAGCGGGTGGGAGTGGATATTGTGGGGCAGGATGGACATAGGATTTAAAAAATAGGCTGTGTCTACAATGGCACTTTTGTTGTTAAAACTTTTGTCGCTTGGTGGCGTGAAAAACACACCCCTGAATGACAAAAGTTTTAACGATGGAAAGCGCTGGTGTGGACAGTGTTTCATCGGCGGGAGCTGTGCTCCCGGTGATGAAGCTACCGTCCCTCATTGGAGGTGGTTTTATTTTGTCACTGGGAGAGCTCCCAGCGATAAAGAGCAGCATCACTGTGCACCTTACAATGGTGCAGCTACAACAGCACAGCTGCGCTGTTGTAAAGTGTGCACTGTAGTCATAGTCCCACACAGGCCTCTACCAGGGTCTTCTGGCCCATGTGGTGAGGGAGGGACTCAAGCAGCAGGAGAGGGCATGGCTCTGGGCTCCATATGTTTTGATTGGCGATTAGGCTTAATCCTTGCCTTACTGGGTGTTGGGTAAAATTCCCAATTTATATACATATGAATAAATACATTTGTGTCTTTTTCACTTATATTTCGCTGCATATATAACATTTTAAATAAGTTAAGAAGATACCCAGAAAGCAAAGAATGATGGCTTAATAAAAAAAAGACATTGATTCTTAAAAATACTCTGCAAATCAGGGTATTTTACAAAAGCAATACTTAGTCTGACATTGTTTGAAATCAGTTACCCAAGGCTTTGGCTACACTGGCGCTTTACAGCGCTGCAACTAACTCGCTCAGGGGTGTGAAAAAACACCCCCTTGAGCGCAGCAAGTTACAGCACTGTAAAGCGCCAGTGTAAACAGTGCCCCAGCGCTGTAAGCTATTCCCCTCGTGGAGGTGGAGTACCTGGCGCGCAATCACACTTGCACGGCAGCGCTTTGAAGTTTCAAGTGTAGCCAAAGCCTTAGTTTCACATCTAATGACTTCAGTTAGAATGCCTTATTCTGGCAGAAAATCTTAACTTTATTGAAGTTTTGCCTAAGCATTTCCTTTTCCAAAAACACATGAATGCTTCTCAATAGCATGATCCAGTCAGAGAATGCTACTAGAGGAAAAGCCATCCCAAATCTACTTTTCACCAGTAGAGTGGAAAAAACAGAGAATGGCAAAATGATGAGGAATCTTGGTACTTGTAACTGAGAGCGGGGTGCAAACTGCAGTGGAAGCCTAATATTGCAGAATCTGCAATTTCTGCAATATCGCAAGTTAAATAAGGCCTTGATTATGTAACTAAAAATTCAACAAGTTACATACTTCGAAAACAATCAATTATTAGTTGCTGAAATTAAAATCTGGTAGAAGCCTGTTTAATGGCTGTTCAGTGTGGTGCAAAGACGGAAGCAGAATATTTCTGGATATTTAAAAAATGTCAACATGAGATCTAGTCAGTTGCAAAGAACTGAGTTAGAAGTACAGAGTTTCAGATACTATACTTGCCCCTGCAGTGTTTTGTGGTTTTACAAATATTATTTTAAAATGGTTCTCTTTCCCCTATGGCTGTCTAAAAGATCCACACAAAGGGAAAAATGACTATGCAGCAGAAACAGTGAAACAGGCATAGAAACATGCTGTTAAATGCAAAGAACAAACCAAGAATTAGAGGAAAAAAATGCATTTCCCTACTCTCAGGTATAGGACTCCTAGTTGTTAACTGTAAGAACATTAAGTAAATTTCCAACACGTGAGAGATTTCTAAATTTCCCGCGCCCCCTTAACATGCTCACCATGTTTTATTCATTCAGAACAGTTAAGTAAAAACAGCAAAATTATGAAAATAGGAACAAATCAATCTCAGAAAAGCCTTTAGAAATAGATAGTTTTGTCTGAAAACTAACTAAAAAAAACCCCGTTATCCCATGTGATTCCTCAACTTCAATTCCAGAACCAGAAGAATTCCTTTGTACTGTTCAAACCACATGAAACACTGACAGCTTAATTTATTCTGCAGAACTGTTATAAAGAGTAGGAAAGAACCCAGCTTGAATTTCAGATACCACATTGACTTTGCATGGCTGACAGCTAGAAACTCCATCTTTTGATTCATGTAAACTGAAAGCCACTGACCCTCAAACATCAGACAAATGTTTTTGTTTTTTTTAAATTAACCCTTAGATACCTATGGATGAATAACACCATATAAGAGCTAGGCATTAATAGGAATAAAAATAGAAATACTTTTACAGAGCAAAACTTCACTTTACAAGTAAACTAAGCAAGCTATCATGTTCACAATATCTTCAAAGTTAATAGAATTAATTACAATACAAAACAATACACTTCATTGTTCAGTTATACTTTTGAAAAAGTTAGTAATATTTTTGTTCATGTTAATTTAGTTTATTCATAGTCTTTCCCTTAGTTAAAGGGCAGATAGTATTTTAATATCGCCTGTCTTAAAATGCCTTGTCTACAAATACAGAACCACATCAAGACACTGAAGTTGAACAGTAACATTTGAGGTATAAACTGGATTTCACTGGATCACATAACCATGTGAAAGACAGCTTTAGACAACTTCATTTCCTGTTCATGCTCCACATTGTAGCGATTTTAACCAGGTAAGAGACAACTGTGTTATGACCAAGTCCCCAACACAGTTATATTCATTATCAGCCCAAACTGTAGTGGATGTATCAAGGGTGATATTGAAAATACTGTACTATTCATTGCCATCATTTAGAATTAAGTTCTGCAAATTACACAACCCAAAACAAGGCAACAATTTTTATTTTTATTTTTTGTTCTGAGGAGGAAGATGTGGAATTTTTTTAGAAGGCTACAGCCCACATTACAATATTGTGTCAGAAAATAAGTAGGAAAGTCCAAGCAATAAGCACAGGATTAACAAACAACAATGAAATAAGATTTTGGATAGTCACTTTCATGTCTCCCTCAACCAATGCCTAAACTAATTAGAGTCTCTCTCTCTCTCTCTGTTATACAGATGTATACAGAGGAAATAAATCACAAACTGACCTTTCTACCTCTCATAGGTTAATGATCAGGTTGAGACAAGTTGTTTTTTGGGGTAAGGAAGGACGCAGATCAGTGCTTTCTACAGTAACCGTTCATTAAAAAAATCCCCAAAATTAACTCATTTCTGTTAGAATAGCACTCATTCACAGAGTAGCTTCTGCAGCACTCAGACGCAGAAGTATCAAGAGCTCAGCAAAAAGAACCAAGGAACCTTCCTGCCCTGTTTCCAAGCTACTACCCCAATGGGAATAGAAGCTCCACATTTGAAACAAGGAGTCCATAGTCATCACTGCCTATTAAAACCCCTAGATAAGAGGGGAAGGGGTTGGGTACCTGACAGATTTCAAGCAGAAAGATATGTAAGAGGTGCCTGAGGGAAAGCCAGATGACCCTCCCCCCACCCCCCGCCGCTTTCCTTAGGGCTGTGTAAGGGATGGAAAAAGTGGGGAACGGGGGGGACACTGACCCTTCTCTATGACTCTGCCCTGCATCACGCCCCAGATACGCTGAACTCCACACGCCTTCCTTGCACAATACCCCCATCTTGGGGAGCAGCTGCCAGGGGAGGGGAGTGGAGGGCCTGCCTCCTGCCTGTTCCGGGTCCCAGCCAGTGTGCAGGACTGGGGTCAAGGCCTCACGCCCCTGTCTGGGACGAGGGAGAGGGGAGGGAAGAAGGGCACAGGCCCTGCACCCTACCCCTCTGGGGTCCAGCGTGCCAGGCCTCGCTACTCGATGACTACCGGAGTGTGCTGGGCGAGAAGGGCCGAGCTCGCGGTCCCTCCGCTGGGGCCTGGGGGCGGGACGGGGACAGTCGGAGCTCGCTGCCGCAGGAGTGCTGGGGGGGGCAGGGTTGCAGTCTCCGGGAGGAAGCGGTGCGTAGACCTGCCCCCGGGAGTCCCGGGCACGCCCAGGCGCAGGGGCGCCGAGAGCCACTGGCCCGGGGAGCGGGGCCTCCCTACCGCCTGCGGGGCCCGTGTCCCCCGGCGGCCCTAGGGCGGGGAGACGGGCGACAGAGCCCGGGCTGCTAGCAAAGGCCGAGGGCGGGCGGGGACCCCCCGCGGATTCAGACTGAGGAGCCCTGGGGGCTCGGGGACTTACCGGAGCGCGGCGCTGGCTGGGCGGCTCGGCGGCGGGTCTCATGCTGGCGGGCGGTCACTGGTGCCCGGTGGGAGGGGGTAGCGGCGAGGCAGGGCGGTCGCGGAGCCACATTTCCGCCCCCTCACAACCTTCCTTGCTACGAGCGCCGGGGACGAAGCCGAAATCCCCCCCCCCCAAACCCCTGCCCTACACCTCCCGGCTCCCGTACAGTCCCAGCCGCCTCACTTCCGGGCAGGGAGGGGGGGGGTCACGCTGCGTGCAGGGATGAGCTCACATCCGGGTTCTCGCGGGGATGGGCGCTGCCACGTGCTGCGCAGGCGATGTCTCGCCGCGCGCGCTCCGCCCGGCCCTCTAACGGCGGCGCCGGCAACGCGGAGTCCGCGCCCGCGGGCGCTCAGCCAGGTGTGACGGGCGGGGGCTTTGTCACGAGCCTGGGGGTCGCGTTGCCTCTGGGGTTGGGGCGGCCTCTGCCCGGTTTCCTTGGCAACGCTGCCTAGGAAACCGAGTCAGAGCCGGGCGTGCCCTGCCAGCCAGACTGCAGGTGAGGCTTGACACCGCTCTCAAGTTAGAGCCTCACCCCCTGTGGCTGAGGCCATGTCCAGACACCCCCGCGCCTGCTCCGATAACATCCCCAGTGTTGGCAGCGCTGCAGCCAGGAGTGTCCTGTGTCAGGGGCACGAAGCCGTGGTGGCCGTACCACTCTGCTTCCAGCTCATGCCCACCAGCCTCAGCTCGCTGAGGGGCTGCCCACCAGCCACTCAACGGGAACTACTTTTAATGCCCACTAAGCTTCAGTCCATGCAGGAGGTGGGTGACCTGTAACTTGAAGGCTCCTTAGCAAGACCCGGAGGCATCCAGACCTCTCAAAAGTGCCACCGCAGAGAGGGTCGTTTTTACACTCCATGGTTAGCAAATAGCAGAATTAAGGTTACCCCTGTGTCCTTAGCTCTGCTCCCTTGTGCAGACAGCCTGAGTAATGAGATCATTCTGTTTTTTCCTCCATGAGTATCTGGAGGATTTGAATGCAAGATCTTCAGCTCCACAGCACAGGCCTCTGGCTGTTAGCCTTAGGCTAATACCTGACCCAGCTCCCAGAGGGGAGTACTGTCATATTAGAGACACATTCAAATCCCAGCCCTGCCTGTAGTAAACCAGGCATAGCCCAGGCTTTAATATGATCAGTTTATCACACAGTAAAGGCTGCATGCCTAGTCTACAATAGACCTTTAGAACACATTAGCTAACATCACACCTTTAAATCCTAGTCATGTTAAGGTCTATGATGATGAGTAATATGAATTGTGAGCTACACCAAAATATTAACAGCAGACAATAGAAAAGATGAGACTACAATCCAGAATCTCCGGGCTGCTAACACAGTGCACCTTCCACCAAACTACAGGGGAAAGTTCTCTCTCTCCACCCCACCCCATGTGCATGATATTTTACCTGATATGGGAAAATGTAACAAGATGGCCAAGAATGTCATGCAAGATTTGGGGTCTCTTTTTGGTTTTAATGGGATCTTTAGCCACCATCCTATTCACCTTCTCCAACTCCAGTTCATATTTCCCAGTTTCTCATCTCAGTGCTACATCAAAGTGCATGACATCTCATCCGCACTTTATGTCACTGGCACATCATCCCATTACATCATTGACATGGCATATGTGGAAGTTCTCTGCAGTGATTTCCCTACACCCCCCATGAATTTTCCCAACACCCCCCCCCCCCGTTTTGTGAACTAGTTACATGCAGTGTTGCCACTTTAGTGATTGTTTGGGAATCTGAATTGAAATTGAACCATTAATACACACTTTGAAAGCATATAAAGTGTATGATAAAATACCTGTATCTGCAAAAGTATAATAGATTTGAAAAGTAAGAACACAGACTAGCTTCCTTATACAGCTTTTGTTTTTTGTGACTGTCAGTGCATTCATTTCAGTGATGTTGGCCAACCTAATAATTGCAAATGATGATTTGTAAGCAAAGTCTAAATGAGCTCTTCCTGACAGCTAGAGATGAACTGGGGACTGGGGGGAAAGGCTTCAGGACCAGATTGTATTTACATTCACACCTAATCTACCTAGGTCTCTGGCAAACAGAGCTGTGTTGCCCAAGTGATAGATTTTGGCTGGGGTTGGGTTACAAATCACTTGAATGCGGGGGAGAGCGGGTAATGAAATGTTGTTTTTATTGTATGAGTAAAGGGCAGTAGAACCAGAGCCGTAACTAGGGCGAGGCCAGTGAGGCACTCGCCGGGGTGCACCGCTGTCAGGGGCGCAAAAGGCTGCAGCCAGGGGCGCCCCCTCCTCTCCCACCGCCGAAGCCGCCCCAGCTTACCTGCGGGAGGTCTGCCGGTCTCGTTGTAGAAGGTACCCTCCGCCGAATTGCCGCCGAAGTCGCGGCACTGGCGGACCTCCCGCAGGCAAGCGGAAGCGGCTTCGGCAGCAATTCGGCAGAGGGTATGTTCTTCCCTGCTGCTGAAGCTGCTTCCGCTTGCCTGCAGGAGGTCCGCCGGTCCTGCGGCTTCGGCGGCAATTCGGCGGAGGGTACCTTCTACAACGAGACCGGAGGACCTCCCGCAGGTAAGCCCCTTGGAATTTCTGCGCCCCTGCCTCGGGCGCAGAAATTCCTAGCTACGGCTCTGAGTAGAACTGTCCTTAGCCTGTGCTGATTGAGGGCATCAAGAGAGAGGGTGGGGACAGGTGTTTTGCTTGATGGTCTCCCTGAGTCACAAGTACTGTTTGACCTGCGCCTCTCCACAGTTTAAAGACAGAGCTGATTAGGCTTCATAAAGAGTCTTTTGGTTTGTTAAGTGACCACTAGAGCGGAAATCTCTGATAATCAGGTCTAAAGCAGTATTTCTGTGGAAGAGATGCCCCAGTCTGCACTAGCACCGAGGTTCCCCCCCCACCCCGAAGAGCTGAAATCACTGAGATTCGGGTGGAACCGTGAGAGACCGACTCACAAAGGTCAGAGTGGCAGGTGGCAGCAGAAGATGACAGTGTAGGGATATTAGGGCAGAGCAATAGAGTGAACAGTGGCATGACAAACAACAGTGGCCAGAGCATTGGCCTTAGGGTGATCAGATGTCCTGATTTTATAGGGACAGTCCCAATTTTGGGGTCTTTTTCTTATATAGGCTCCTATTACTCCCCACCCCCGTCCTGATTTTTCACACTTGCTTTCTGGTCACCCTAATTGGACTATGCTTTAGTGACCTTGCTCCAGAAACTATATTTGTGACTGGGAAACTTATATAAATGTGTTTCCTCATAGGCCAAGATTTTAAAAATGGATTATTTGCCAAGATCATTATCTCACATCGCTATCTCAAGAGGTCATTATCTTGGGGAGTTTCTGTACTAAACTTTATTATAATTATTTTTATGTAAGAATGGCTATATTGGGTCAGATCAATGGTCCATCTATCCCAGTATCCTGTCTTCTGACAGTGACTGTTCCAGGTGCTTCAGAGGGAATGAACAGAACGGAATCATCGATTGATCCATCCCTTGTCATCCATTCCCAGCTTCTGGCGAACAGAGGCTAGGGATATTCAGATCATGATGTTGCATCCCTCCCCATCCTGGCTAATAGCCATTGATGGACCAATCCTCCATGAACTTATCTAGTTCTTTCTTGAACCCTGTTATAATTTTGGCTTTCACAACATCCCTGGCAAAAAGTTCCATGGGTGACTGTGCGTTGTGTGAAGAAATATGTCCTTTAAAACTTTGTTTTAAACTTACTGCCTATTAATTTCATTGGGTGACCCCTGGTTCTTGTGTTAAGTGAAGGGATAAATAACACTTCCTTATTCATTTTCTCCTCACCAATCAAGATTTTATAAGACTATCATATCCACTCTTAGTCATCTCTTTTCCAAGCTGAAAAGGCCCAGTCTTCTCTCCTCATATGGAATCTGCTCCATTCTCATATGGAATCTGCTCCCTAATCATTTTTGTTGGCCTTCTTTGTACCTTTTTCAATTCCAAGATATCTTTTTTGAGATGATGTGACCAGAACCACACACAGTATTTAAGATGTGGACATGTCATGGATTTATATAGTAAAAGTGAAGGAGCTTGGTTTGCCAGACTGATCAGCTAAGCCAATACTGACAACCTATATGAAAAGGCTGCAAAACACCATGCCTCTGGACTGCATCAACATGCAGAAAGCCTTATAAGCCAGTCACTGTCAAAGCCAATTTTAGAAGAAGTTAATGAGGCTGTTAAGAATGATGGAGACACAACTCAGTTTATGTGAACCAACATGGCTATTGTATCATACTTTCTATTTAAGCAAGACATACCACACACTACAAACTAGAGGCCTATGCTAAGTGCATTGTGACTTGTTAATCCTGAAGTTGGACACTGGTTCCGAACAAGACTGGCAAATGCTCACTATCTTTCTGCAAAAAACTCAGCTGACTCTCTTGAAACATGTGGTGCAACAGTGAAAGACTCAGGAATTGAAAAAGTGAAGTATTATCTCACTATATTCAAAATATGTGCAAACCTGGCCGACAAATGCACCAATCCAAATAGGGATCAAGTATTAAGTCATTACGTATGTTATCTTGATGGCCGTGGTAGGCCAATAGATGCATTCTAGATGTTCAGTTATAGAAGACACATCAGCTGCATCTGTGACATCTTAGAAGAGTTAAATGCTTGTAAATTGAACCCCAAATAGATGGCTGCTTGTGCATTTGATGGAGCTACAAACTTATCTGGAAGACATAGTGGAGTACAAGCTTTGCTCAGAGAAAAGGGTAAACCTAATCTTTCCTATACACACTGTAGAGGCTATCTACTCCAACTAGCACTAGTACAAGCTGCAAAATCTTCAAAAGACATTAAAAAGCCATACATTTAATGGCTTTTTTATACTCTTTTTTTCAGCAAGAGTCCAAAAGGACTGAACATTTTGGAAACAAATAGAAGATACGCTGGGATTGAAGTTCAAACGAGTCCAACCTGGGAAAACCTGCTGGCTTTTTCATGAGTGATTCTTGGCAGTTGTCTTAAAATTACTGCAACCATTATTACTGGCTTTAGAAAGTATCCACCAAGATAGGACAGATCTAAGGAGTGAGGCTGGTGGATTACTTTTGTTACTAAGTTCAGAGAAGACTATCACCATTCTCTCTCTTGTAAGTCTACTGTTGAAACCACTTGGGTCATTAAACAATGTAATCCAGGCATCTGCTACAACAGTAGTAGATCTTTGTCCAGAAATAGAAGCTATCCTTGGATCAGTCAGAGATATCCATTGAAAATGTACTGGAAGAAGCAAAGACTTCAGTCCAGAAGTTGACTAATGAAGGTACTTATATTGACTCCATAAGTGAAGAGGACAAGAAGTGTTTGTTAAGCCAGCTGAAAAAGTACAATGACTTGATTCTTACAAATCTACAATAGAGATTTCTGGATTCTATTCAACCTCCACATAGCTTTTACAGATGCCTGTCTTATAAAACACCTACAGTTGAGTGGAGAGAGGCAGTTGAGTGGAGAGAGGCAATGGGGCTGCTATGTGATCAGGGCCGAATAGAGAATTTTGAACACAGAGTGGAATATCATATGATGAACGAATGAAGATTTAACTTCAACTTCTTTATCATTACTAGTGGTTCGACCCAATCTTTGTACTATGTTTCCTGGGATGAAAGTAGGAATTCATCTCTTGCTAATCCCAGTCACAACAGCTACAGTTGAACATATTTTTTCTTGAATAGAATTTTGTGTTCTGAAAGAAGTCGCCTTCTGCCTGATCATGAGCATATCATGAAGGACTGGAAGTAACGGACACACACAAAAAGACACCAAAGAGTGCAAAATTACAACAAGAAACCAAGACTGATGTAGATGTAGTGCTTCATAGTAGGCTTGAGTAGCCAACTTTAAGTTTTGTGATGGTTTTAAAACATGAGTTAAATCTAATAAAATGGTCGTGAAACATTTTTCAGTTTTTAGTATGGTGCCATACAGCCCACCTTTGCCCTCTCAGTCTCACCCCTCATCGGCCCTGACACACACCCCTCCATTAAATTCGAACACCCCCCACCCAATTTCAATTCCTGGGGAAACCACTGGTTCTCTGTGTATGCAAAAACATAGGTATTACATTAAAATGAAGTATTGTTAGGATGTGTCAGGATGATGCCGACCCACATCAATATTATTTGCGTTACACTTAGAGGCCCTAGTCAAGATCACTGTCCCTTTATGACATTGTACAGAACACATAATAGGAGACAATCCCTGCCTCAAAGAGTTTACAGTCTAATTACATGAAACAGACAAATAGTGGGAGGGGAAACACAGAGAGAGGTGAAGTAATTTGCTCAAGGTCATTCAACAGGTCAGGGGCAGAGTCATGAACAGAAGCCAAGTCTCCTGCCTGCCAGTCTAGTGCCCTAGACCAGAAGTTCCTAGACTTATTTTGCTGCACCCTAACTTTAAAGATTCATGTCCCATGACCACCCCCTTCTTTCTCCCCTCTCAAGTCCAGCCCTGTCCCCAACCCCCCTGCTTTGACTCCCGCCACACCCTTGCTCTTACTCTCCCAGACTGCTGCCCCCTCCTGCAGCCACAGCTAGCCCCTTTCTCCCCCTGCCCAGGCCACGATCCCTACCAGGCTGCACCTGCTGACCTCACTGTCCAGCCACTTCCTCTACATTGCTGCTGCCCAGGCCCTGCTCCTGTGGGCCCAGTATCTGGGGCAGGGTGTGTGGGGCAAGGCTCATGCTCCAACCCCTCCATACCAGGCCAGAAACAGGTACTGTGGTCTCCAACCTCTCCCCATGGTGCACCAGCTACCACCGCTGCTCCTGCACTTGGAGAGGTGCTGCCTCCTTGTCCTCAGAAAATAGCAAGGATACAGGACTGTTCTACTTCATCAGGTCCTCATATGCCCCTGCTAACCACCTTGTGTCCCCTCTCCTCAGAGGGGCTCCCCCCACAGTTTGTACACCTATGCCCAGGGCCTAGACCGTACTGTAGGCCATCACAGTACTTAAAATATTGTGTCATGGCATCAAGATGCAGTCATGCTCCATTGGGATATTTTCACATACGTAGTCAAATCTGTAGTCTAGGCTTCTGCCTTAGCTAGAAGATGTTTTACATCAACTGTTCTGTTTCAATCAGGTTTAAAATTGATTATCAAACACAATTGTATTTTTTAACCAAAGCTCCCAAGTGGATAAGGAACAGATTTCTTGCTACTAATATATGATTTGCAGGGTTAGGGTGTAGGTGACTGTCATTCTTTACCCCATAGCTATCTGCATTTCAGAGGTGAAACTATATGTACTAATTATATATAGTAACATTCTCTGTTTGGTGAAAGGCAGTATCTAAAAAGGTAGTATTACCAGTATAAAGAGTTGTTGCTTAATAATATTTTTCACATTCTGTTGCTAGATTTTATGAACCATAATTTTAAAAAGTTTCAGCCAAGTTTTATAGTAGTCATTTAATCTCTTTCTCAAGCAAATTATTTTTTAGCATTTTCAATAAGTACCTGAGCAGTGGAGGTTACTAAATACCATCATGAACCTTTATCCCTTTCCCTGTGTTTTCCAAAAGAAAGTACTTCACCGGAGCACTGTGATAAGTCCTGAATGTCTTATTTTGTTGCACTTTATACACTTTCAAGAGAGAAAATGAAGACTATAGTTTGCACAGATAGATCTATGCATGAGTTTGTCTTTGTTGTGATTGAATGCAGAGGCTGATCTGTGCAAAAGAGGCGCAGAAAAATCCCAGCGTTCAAAAGTCAAAGAAATTCCAATTGAGCTACTTTCAGTTTTATATAACGATGCAGCTTTGCAGTGGGAGTGGAAGGAATTTTAGAGGCTAGGGTAGCCTAATGGTTTTTTCGAGATCTGTGAAATTTAGTATGTTTATTTATAAAGAAACTCGTTAACAAGGAAAATATTTATTCTAAATGCAGTCTTGAGAAAACAGAGTTGACAATTTGTATGCTATTAATATAAATTACATATATATAAATGTTAATAAGTTTGCAAAGTCAAACACTCAAATTAGGCAATTTAACCTTTATTCACCTTGCTTGTGTGGCTGTATTATGATCGCATTCGCATACTGTTTTTACAGGACCTTTGCCTTGTTGTACAGGATACACAGTGACAGTGCTGAAGGCATGAGACAGCTAGCTGTTCAATATTTCTTTTTAACCTCATCATTCTGTCCTATACCTTATTTACTGCACACCATCTACACAGAATTATTCATTTCCTCGGGTGCTTTTCTGGGTCACTTCTCGGCTTTGTCACCATAATATCTGAGTGCTTCACAAATACTTTATCCCCATAAATCAGAGTGGAATTGCGGAAAAAAACTTCTTAACAGATGGAAGCCTAAACTTGTGACAGTGTCCACTAAGTTTAGGTGCCCAATGTGAGACACCTATGCCATTTTTTAGAATACATAGCATTTTATATATTCATGTCACTGTACAGACATTAAATAATTAATCCTCCCAACACCTCTGAGTAGTAGGTGGTTAAGTATTAGTACTACCATTTTATAGATGGGAAAATGGAGAGAGAAGGGTGAAGTGATTTGCCTAAGGCCATCTAATGAGTCAGTGACAGAAACAGATTTAGAACTCAGGTCCACCTGACTTCCAATTTCACATGCATTTTTCCAGACCACACTGCCTTACTGCAAGTAGAGCCACAGCTGCCTTCAATTGTAGCTACCTGGGGCATGAACATGAACATCCTGTCAAGGTATTTCCCAACTTTCCGTGCTTGACTGTACAACCTGAATATTTGTCTTTTAAACAGTTTGTGTGTAATTTTCTAGGGTTTCTTCCTAAAAGGAAAGGGAAAAAAGTTCTGCTGTAATTGCACGAGTTATTAGTTTGCACATAAGTTGCATTCAAATGCTGGAACTTCACCACTATAGAGAAATGTACCACTAGAGCTAATATAGCAACATTAGCTAGCAGCAGGAATAGGCAGTTGTCCTCTATGGCCCAGCCACTAAAGGATGATGACTGACACATTGAAACAAAGGGTTACAGGGCAACTTATGTATATAATTCCCCTCCCTTCCATGTTTGTGTTTGTTACTCACTGGTTATGTCTTAAATTATACAGCAAGTTCTTTGAAGCAGGGGTCATTTCTTCTTACTGTACATGTATGGACAGTGCTTAGCACAATGGAGCCATAATCCTCATTGAGGACTTTGGCTGCTACGACAAATAACATGCATTCTTCAGCAATTCCACACTCTTCCCGCTCCGCCCCCCCCCCCCCAAAAAAAATATTACAGGCTGTCTTGCTCCCCACAAAATTTCTCTAATGGAGATGTACTCTGCTGCCTCCCATCCCAAAATTGCACACCGTCTTTCCTCTCACCACCCCTTGAAGTTTCACATACCTTCCTTTTCTACATCCTATCAAGCAGATATTCAAACACATGCAAGTACCCCCAGAATCCACTTACACCTCAGCCATCCACACCCCAATCCACACAGCTGTACTCTGTCGTCCTCCTGCCCACTTTCCCTCTACTCTCCCGCCCCTTTAGCACTCCTAATGCTATTAGCCGTTGGGAGGCACAGGCAGAGAAACTGTTGCAGGACACTTCTACAATTTTTTGTATCCTCTTCCACCTACAGGCTCTAAGCTAGGGTGGGAAAACAGAAAATGATTTGGTTGAGGGAACATTAGAGATAAGCAGTAGGGCAACATCTTTTGAGGGACAAGGAAGATACTAATTCCCTAGAAAGAGGAGGTAGAGATTGGGGAGTATTGCTAGAAAACAAGATTTTAGGGGAGGTTGTCTTGTGACTCCCATCCCACCCCTCCTGTGTTTTGGGGCTATGGTTCCGTGTGGTTATTTAGGAAAATGCTAGGGAGGATGCTTAACATGATAGGCTCCATAAGGAGACTCCCTGGGGATGGAGCATGCTCTGTGCAGTTGGAATGTTCAGTCTGTAGCAGCATAGTGCAAACTACAAATGGCAATATTTGGCATCTTAAAGTTATAACTCAGCCAAGTCAGAACAAATTCACAGAGATAGGCAAAGGCACTCCTTGATTGCAGTGTTATCACTCTGCCAAATTTCAAATTGTTGCTGCAAACCATGGAGGTATTTCCAAAACAAACAAACAAACAAGCCACAAAAACAAACAGGGGGGAAATTTTTTATAATGAAAAGTGTCAGGCAGTCTAAATACAGGGGGTCAATACCACTCCCCCTAGATAAAGTTAAAAGTAAGACTGCAAATCAGAACTATCAGAAGAAGAACAACCTCTTGATTCTTTAGGAAAAGAATCTCCTGGTGGAAGTCACCTGGGACAGAATAAATTCCTGATTTTGGTGGGGAAGTCTAGAAAATTCTCTAGTGGACAAGAGACAAGGTTTATTGTTGGTCTTGTGCAGGGGTGAAAGTAAAATGCAGCTCTTACCGGAACAGTTGCTCTGGCCCCCCTGGAAGGGGCGGGGCCTTGGGCAGGAGAGGCGGGGCTGGGGGGGATCAGCGTCCCCCAGCCAGTCCATCTGCATCCCTGGCCTGCGCCGCCCAGGGCTCCAGCGGCGATTTAAAGGGTCTGGGGCTCTGGCCGGCGGCAGCAGCGGCGGAACCCTGGGCCCTTTTAAATCGCGGCCCTGGGGCAGCTACTTCTTCTTCCTCCCACGCCCCCCTGTCAGCGGCCGAGGGGCAAAACGGGTAGCGACATTAAAGCACTGCCCCTTTTGCGCCGCCCATCAGCGGCCCTGCCAGGTTGTCGCTGCCCCTTTTGCGCCCCCCCCATTGGCAGCCCTGCTGGTAGGGACCCGGCAGAGCCACCGATAGGGGGGTGCAAAAGGGGCAGTGACGTTAAAGCGCTGCCGCCGCAACGCTTTAAAGTCAGTGGTACTGGTCAGTACTGGCTGCTATCTTTTACTGGTACACCGTACCAGCCCGTACTCCGTTACTTTCACCCCTGGTCTTGTAGACTCACTTCAACTTTCTCCTGTAGTTAAAGAGTAAGAAAGCCACATTTCAGTTTTAAGTTTGTTGTGATCTTTATATCCTTCCAGTCCTAAGGAAAATGGAAATCAAGAGCTGATATTTTTAAATGTGAAAAACAAACAAACAAAACCAAACACCACCCCTACATTAGCAGGAAAAAATTCCCAACACTTTTTGTTTCGGAGAACACTTAGGCAGATTTCATACACCAGAAAGGAACAGTAAAGAGTGCAAGCTTTATTTAGTTTGCAGTTAAAAGACTTGACACTGGAGTCCAAGTAAACAGAGCACATACTCCTATACTCTGAAAATTCAAACTTCATATTCATCACACTACAAGTGACAAGAGATACTGGCTATAGCTATGAACAGTTTAAAGTCTGAGTCACACTCAGCCAAGAAAGCAAATGCAAAACTACCACAACAAAGCCTGAATCTTTTGTCGTGGGCACACAAGCTTCACCATTTACATGTCTAGAATTATGTTTACACCTTCATCTTATGAACAGCTTAGTGGCATCACAAATAGCATTGATGACATCTCAGTATTAGGTCATTAAATAAAGATCATATTGCCAGCTTTTAGGTTGTACTCCGAAGTCATGTTTAGGGGATACCAAAAATCCCCACATACATCTCACCCCAGAGAAAAGGATATATATCTCAGCAGTAGGTTATTTTGGACATTGTGACTTCTGTCATGTTGCCCCTTGAAATGGTTGTCTTTTTAGCCCTAAGCATAAGAATATAAGAACATAAGAATGGCCATACTGGGTCAGACCAAAGGTCCATTCAGCCCAGTATCCTGTCTGCTGACAGTGGCCAATGCCAAGTGCCCCAGAGGGAGTGATCCTAACAGGTAATGATCAAGTGATCTCTCTCCTGCCATCCATCTCCACCCTCTGACAAACAAAGGCTAGGAACACCATTCCTTACCCATCCTGGCTAATAGCCATTAATGGACTTAACCTCCATGAATTTATCTAGTTCTCTTTTAAACCCTGTTATAGTCCTAGCCTTCACAACCTCCTCAGGCAAGGAGTTCCACAGGTTGACTGCGCTGTGTAAAGAACTTCCTTTTACTTGTTTTAAACCTGCTGCCCATTAATTTCATTTGGTGGCCCCTAGTTCTTATATTATGGGAACAAGTAAATAACTTTTCCTTATTCGCTTTCTCCACACCACTTATGATTTTATATACCTCTATCATATCCCCCCTTAGTCTCCTCTTTTCCAAGATGAAAAGTCCTAGTCTCTTTAATCTCTCCTCATATGGGACCTGTTACAAACTCCTAATCATTTTAGCTGTCCTTCTCTGAACCTTTTCTAATGCCAGTATATCTTTTCTGAGATGAGGAGACCACATCTGTATGAAGTATTCAGGATGTGGGAGTACCATGGATTTACATAACGGCAATAAGATATTCTCCGTCTTATTCTCTATCCCTTTTTTAATGATTCCTAACATCCTGTTTGCTTTTCTGACTGCTGCTGCACACTGCGTGGACGTCTTCAGAGAACTATCCACGATGACTCCAAGATCTTTTTCCTGATCAGTTGTAGTTAAATTAGCCCCCATCATATTGTATGTATAGTTGGTGTTATTTTTCCCAATGTGCATTTCTTTACATTTATCCACATTAAATTTCATTTGCTATTTTGTTGCCCAATCACTTAGTTTTGTGAGCTCTTTTTGAAGTTCTTCACAGTCTGCTTTGGTCTTAACTGTCTTGAGCAGTTTAGTATCATCTGCAAACTTTGCCACCTCACTGTTTACCCCTTTCTCCAGATCATTTAAGAATAAGTTGAATATGATTGGTCCTAGGACTGACCCTTGGGGAACATCACTAGTTACCCCTTTCCATTCTGAAAATTTACCATTTATTCCTACCGTTTGTTCCCTGTCTTTTAACCAGTTCTCAATCCATGAAAGGATCTTCCCTCTTATCCCATGACAACTTAATTTACGTAAGAGCCTTTTGTGAGGGACCTATATCCGTAAGTGCGGTTGTAGCAAAGTTGCTGTTTCAGAACACCCCCAGAGTCTGGATGTAAACTTGCATCATCTTTGCCTCACTTTAGCTGCTGTTCTTCAGCCTATTCTAGCCATAGGCATGGTCTGACCGTCTGGTCAAATCACCTTCAAGAGTCTGACCACTTCTAGGGCCACAGAGTCCTTTAATCAGCTCAACAAAAATGGAAGGCCATTAAATCTTCAGCCCTTGTTGGGGTCAGCTGGCCAGCCCTCTCCATCACAAGAGGATCCTCATTTCTAATGCAGTGTTCTCACATCTCTCTAGTCCTGAGGTCTCACTCTGCTGACCACCCACTCTCCCTTTCAGGCAAGCCTCAGGTGCACCCCAATATCATCACCTGTATCCTGTGGCTCCTGTGCCTCACTCCATCAAGTGTCCTGGGCTGGCCTATTTCTTCACCTTGCCAGGGAATTAGGAAGGCCATCACCCTTCAGTGGCTCTGATCTTTCCTCAGGCTTCAGGGTCATCTGGGGAGTAGACCTCTGCTTTTCTTCCCTTCCAGCCAGCCACTTCACAGGCAGCAGACACTCACTACATCCTCTCCTCTATGTCTCCTTCTCTACTGATCTTCTCTTTCCTCTGTTAAATCCATCCTCCACCTGACCACCCCCTCCCCAGGTGCAGTCAGTGAGGTGACTAGCACTTTCAAGCTCCGTTAACCCTTTCAGTACTTGTGTGGGGTGGAAACACCCCCACACAGCATTTCTTTCAGGAGAAATCCTTTCTACCCTCTTATCAATAAGCCCCTCATGCACTAGTTTATTTTGAGCTGAAGTTTTAAGAATGAAATTCACCCCATGTGGAAGGCCAGCACAAGTCCTATGCACTAATTTAGTCCCACATAAACCCATAAAACAAATTCACCATGGAGAGGGTCTAATCCTAAAGAAATGTCTTCAGGGTTTGAAATATCTATTTTTAAGTAAATACATTAATGGGTTGTTGAAAATAATTTTTAAATAGGACTAACATTTCAAGGAGTCAATAAAATTGAAATTTCATGTGGAAAATCTTATAATTCTGCTATGAAGTCATAAACAATGGAAATATCTCCCTAGTGTTTGATGCCTATCATAGACTGTTACTGCCACTAGTCCAGATTTAATATCTTTCTTACAGCTCAATGTTGTTGTAAGTTCTATATTTCTCATTAATAAGAGGTATCCCACTGCTGATGTTTTATTGTAATTTTTGTCCTGTTGGTGACAAGCATTTTAAATCTCATGACATATTGTGATTCATAACTCTGGTAGTTCCCTTTAACTCTGGGGTTTGATAGATCAGAATGTAAACATTCAGATTCCTAGAGCAACAGCATTAACTCAAGTAGGTCAGAGGAATAATGTGATATAAGTAGAATGCATCATTCAATATTGTATATGCCATCTAGATAGAAAGTTTAAAACTAGTGGTCAGGAGAAATGAATTAAAACAGACACTGGCCTCTTGAGTCAGACTCTGCTCACAGATATAAAGTGTAATGATCTGACAGCTCCTGTTTGCCCCACGAATCATTCTATAATACTGTAATTGGATGAATGCTATATTTGATATTTTAGATATTTTATCTTCAACTGCTACACCAAATTTACATAACATAAATGGTAATTGGTGAGGAAAATTAAACAGTAAACTCTCATTCATGCTATGTTCAGATAAGGTAAAAAACACATTTTTATCAAAGGTGAAATTAATGAATATTTTTCTGAAGTAATCTATTTACACTATTGATTTTTTTTGGACAAAAGAAAGCCATGACTCTAGCTGTTGCACTGGGTGGTATTGTATCTTCTCATATGCAAATTTCTCTCTGTATTTATTTTACTGCTAGAATTACTAAGATTTCCATATTTAAGTCCATAAAAAGCCCTGGGTTCTTAAAATTCAAAGACATTGTTTTTCTTGTTTTGACTGATTTCTGTCTTGATATTCTTCCAACGTTTTTCACTAAATACTAGGAGTTTAGGGTCTGAACTTCTCTCTTGCCAGTTTTGCACCTGAGTTACTCCACTGATTTCAAGAGAGTCAGACCTGATTTACATCCATGTAAATGAGAGCAAATCAGGCCTGCTGGTTGTACAGTGGTCACATCTTAAAAAAACGAGGTTGACTATAAAACAATAATGGTTACACATCATTTTGTTCAAATAAATTACTTATAAATAATAGTTCAGTAGCATAACCTGGTTATGTGAGCTAGATTGATATCTTTGTCCATGAAAATGGTACTGAATGCTGATGAGTTAATTCGTGGTCTGCACTCAGCTATTTATAACTTCAGATAAACTAGAGAAACAATGCCAAGATATGATTTGAGGTATACATTGAAGAAATATATTGTAGCCCTTTTGAACAAGAGGGTATTGCAAAATGAATTTTTGTATCATTTAAGCAAAGATTAATAGTTTGAACCAATGTACACTAGACCTATCCAGTTACAATCAAAGGATGAATTTCAATGATTCTGCTCAGTAAGATTAACCTATGTGTATTAAAAATATTTCAGTTCAAAATAATTTTATAGGCCACTCTAGCCTCTTCCCCCTACATTATCAAAGTGGCATACTGTGATTTAGTCACTCTGCTGCTACTGATGTTAATAGGAGTCATGCAGCTAAATGGCCACACATTGCTTTGAGAACATACAAGACAGCTTAGTGCTGTGGCTGAGCCTCCTCAACACCATGACAATCTTACAAAGAAGAATAAGTACTAGCCTTCATCATGTTTACAGTTTAAAAGAATCATCCTAATAGGAAACTGGGTTCAGAAATACCATTAAGGGCTGAATTAAATCTAAATAACTCACGGATATTCAGATTTAAGTATGAAAATCCTTCGTAACACACTACATTAAGCCTGAATATTCCAGCATATGTGGTGCTGTATGCAAGATCACACACTATTTGGGGGGGCCTCTAGAGCAGGGGTGGCCAACCTGAGCCTGAGAAGGAGCCAGAATTTACCAATGTACATTGCCAAAGAGCCACAGTAATACATCAGCAGCCCTCCATCAGCTTCCCCCCGCCGCTCCCAGCACCTCCCACCCACTGGCAGCCCCGCTGATCAGCGCCTCCTCCTTCCTCCTCACACCTCCCGATCAGCTGTTTTGTGGCATGCAGGAGGCTCTGGGGGGGAGGGGGAAGAGCAAGGGCATGGCAGGCGCGGGGGAAGGGGTGGAGTGGGGGCCGGGCCTGTGGCAGAGCCAGGGGTTGAGCAGTGAGAACCTCCCGGCACATTGGAAAGTTGGCAACTGTAGCTCCAGCCCCGGAGTCAGTGCCTATACAAGGAGCCGCTTATTAACTTCTGAATAGCCGCATGTGTCTCTGGAGCCACAGGTTGGCCACCTCTGCTCTAGAGTATGATTATACCTATTATATTTGGTAAGGCGAACTCTCTAAAGAATGATCCACGTCTCTGTTGTTGTTTGATTACTAATAGAGTTCAGATCTCACAAGTAACTAGCCACAGAGGAGAATGTAAATTAAAGAGGAGTGTGGCTCTACCTGTAGTACGAGTAGACCTTGACTGGAGAGCTTCAGCACATAACACCTGCCACTCAACATACTTAATAGAGATCTCTTCCCTGCAACTCAGCCTGCTGTATTACTTAGTACGAAGGAAACATCCCCTGATTCCTTACCCCAGCTTGGGGGAGCCCTGCTATCACAGTACTTCCCCTCCTCCTTGGCTGGTGAGGTAAAGACCCAATAGGCAAGGGAAGCTGAAGTGTGAGCAGCTGGAGGATCTGATGCCTTGCTAAGGAGTTTCTGGGGCTCCAAGCCGTTCCAGTTAGTAGGTGGAGCAGCAGCTGCTGGGAGAAATGAGGTCCCAATCAGGAGTCCTGCATCCCTTTCTTTCTTTAAAGGACAATCTGTCCCCCTGCTGGTTCTGCCTTCCCTCCGGGATGGAAAAGGAAGCTAGAAATCCCTTGATGCTTACCCTTCTTCTCTAGGACAAGAGCGGAAGACAGACCACACAGATACACACACCCCTTGGGGTCCCATTTGGGATGTGGAGATAGATAAATGATACAGAACAGAGTGTGATGGAGTGGGAATTTTATGTAATATTTTGTATGAAGTGCCTCAGTTTCCCCTATATGCTACATTATTTACTAGGTGCAGGGAAGAGGGCTGTTTATTCTTTGCAGAGGCCCAGAGAGGCAGGTGTGACTGACGTCTAGCTATCTTGTGTTTGAGGCCCAGGTCTATGAAGACAATGGAAAAGCCAAACATGGGGACATTTGCTACCTAGCACCTAATGACCAGGATGGCCCTTCCCCTCTGCAGGATGCCAGCTGTGTTTGACCAGCTGGACAACAAAGGACTGAGGAGGGGCTAGATGGGACTGTCCCAGGAACTGCAGCAAAGAGGACACAGAGGGAGACAGAGCCAAAGCAAAGGGTGAACATGACTTGGCTGTGGCTCTGGGTAACCAGAATAGCCCAGGCTGTAACTTTCTTTTCTCTGTGCTAACTAAGGACTTCCTACTCTGTGTTCCAGACATTGAATAAATCCTACTGTTTTTACAGCGCTGGCTGAGAGTCACTGCAGATGCTGAAGGTGGAGGTGCTTTACTCCCTTTGGTGTACGGGTATCTCCCAGGTGTTGAAATCAGGTGGAGGGAGCTGAAGGGAGCTCACGGTGTGATGCAGAAGTGCTGAAGGCTCTGAAGTTTGGTTCAAGGCAGTGAAGCCAAGTGGCTTACCCTAGTGAAAGAGTGAGATCCGAAGGACTTGTTCCAGACCTGTTCCAGCACACTGGACCTGCAGATCTATGATACAAAATTTGTATAAAATCTCCTGAAATTTCTTAATCTTCTAACATGCAGGAAATCCCATCAGATAATTCCAAACTTTCTGGGAAAGGACCCCTTGGATTTTTTAAAGAGACATACATGTTCTCTAACTTAGTCACTTGTAGGTGGTAGTGGGAAATGTGCCCCTATGTAACACAGGACACACATATACACACATACACTTTTGCTTGCTTGACAGTGAGCTTGCTTGGGAACACAAACTCTTTTTGGATACAATTCTTATTTTCTCTCTCTAAGGGTATGTCAACACAAGGATAAAAAACCCGTGGCTGGCTGGGTTCAGCTGATTCGAGATCATAGGGCTCGGGCTCTAGGACTGAAAAATTGCTGTGTAGACGTTTGGGCTCAGGCTTTAGGTCGAGCTCTGGGACCCTTAAAGGTGGCAGGTTCTAGAGCTCAGGCTTAGGCTGCACAGCAATTTTTAGCCCCAGAGCCTAAGTCCCATGATCCCAAGTCAGCTGACTCAGGCTAGCCACGGCCATCCCGCGGACCTTTTATCCCTGTGTAGATGTCCACCAGGTGCTCAGATACCATGGTAATGGACCCACATTAAAAACCTAGATAAGATAGTCCCCATTCTGTTTCATTTGCTCTGCCTCCGTTTACCACAAGATGCAGTGCCACATGACTGAGACCTGTGAAAACAAATTTGGCACACTCCCCCTCCTCCTTTAACCACTAATTAGCCCATTTCCTATTGGTGGGAATGTGGTTTACCAATTCACTTTTATAGGTGCAGCACTTACAACCGAACATAAACTCTTAACATCGCTGTTAAATAAAGCTGCATATTTACATTGCTTAAAGTCTACACTATGTTTGGGGGTTTTAATTAAAAAAAGAACCTCATTTTAGGTGAGTTGTTTATGCCTCAAAAAGTTGTACAGGGCAGATACTCTGCTATTTTTTTCTGCTTACACAGTGACTAAAAATGGCCATACATATTTTTGTGAACATTTGTTTTAAAAAAAATGCTCTCTGGCAGAGACCTTCAACTTAGAGTGAGTTTTTATGATCAGTTATAAAAATCTGAAACTAGGCATTTATATTAAAAAGACTGTTAGGCCCTTCACTCTGTCAGTGATAGCAGGTGCCATTACATTTTGCTGTCTCCAGGAGGAATCCTCTTTGTTGCTTCTATGATTACATTGCCTGACCCAGGAATTTCATTGCAGCTATATGATCAGTTCAATATGTATCCCACACTCCACAAGTGCCAACTTGCAATGAGGGATTTTTAAATGAATTTTATAAAATAACTTAAAAAAATTAAAACATAGGTTAATTTGCAGAGACAATGGTGGGCCCCATATGGTTTACAGTAGTTTCCTACTGCTTGTGATAATCTTTTGTTATGTAATGAATAATGGACTCAGATAAAGTTGTTCGGTAAATATGTGTTTGATAAAGAATTATTTCTCTTTCTTTCAAAGAGACCCTGAGAAGTAATTTTGACTTAACATTAGTTTTTATAACATATTACAATAAATAATAAATAGAATTAGAATCTAATTTTAAGAAAAACAGTTTTTGTTTGTATATAAATCTTTCCCTGCAGTATTTGCAACCCAAATGATGAGCATGGGGCTAGCCAGTATGTCAAGCTGACTAGTGTATTTTTGTTGTATAAGCCTAATGAAGTATAAAAAATAAATGACAGCCAGCAAAAATAGCAAAGAGGAAATTATGGCGCTGATTCTGCAATTGGCTCCACACTGGTGAATGCTTGCTCTCATAGGGAGCCCCTGCTAAGAGCTCCATGCAGATACAAAGGTCCATCCACACAGATCCAATTGCAGATCTGAGGCCCCAGGCCTGCACAGACTAATTTATTTATTATTATTTTCTTAGTGCAAAGCACCATAAAGTGGCATCACAACGAACAGTAAACGGAACACATGGGAGTCATTGGCCAGTATTCACATGGACTTGAGAAGTACACATATCACATTCAGTCCAATCAGCCAGTTTCTTGAACCTTGCCCAATCCCCTGCAAAACTTGTTTCAGCAATCTTCCCCGGCTCATCTCACCCACATGTCTTGCAAACTCAAGGTTTGTACTTTTGATCACCTTGATGATATGAAGTATCACTCCATGGTTATGTTGTAAATTCAAGTGACTATCTCTTCACTAGTCATGTGTGACATTGCAACAGCAGAAAGCCTTTTACTCTCCTGTTTCTTTAGCGTCCATGTCTTGCATGCAGCAAGATGCTGAAGACAAGAGATTGCAGCAATTTCATTTTATACTTCATAGCAATACCCTTGCTTCTCCAAATGTGGCTGAGCATCACCAGAGCAACAGTAGCAAGTCCAATTCTCTGTCCCATCTCTAAGCAAAGATTTACACCTTGATAATACAGATACTTAAGCATATGCTTAACTTTATGGCAATGACAATGAAACTACTAACATGGTAAGCATGTGCTTAAGTCTTTGCTTGATCAAGAGCTAATATTTTATGTTCTTTCAGTTTCAATACTCTATGCTGGTGTTATTAACACAGATAAGGAAGTTAGTTAAAAGAAAATCTACACTGATCCTGATAGTGTCCTTTTAGAACAAGTGGAGTTTGGATAAATTTCCTTTAATCACTCCTGGTTTTCTCGCCCCTAAAATTAAGATGCTTATGCTATTGTGTAAAGAACAGAAGTGTCATTTGATCCTGAAAGCAGTCTTGAAAATAAAGTGTGTTATCTCAAAGTCATTGACAGCCATGAATGAAACTTTTAAAAGATGCATTCAAACTATACAGTGAAAGAGTAGACTTGTAATCCAAAACATCTGTTTGGTATAACAAGGTATAAGGTATTAGAAGACAATAACAGCAGGTTGAAAATAAAGAGATGGAAAGGAAGCAATAGTCACAGATACATAGTGTAGCTTGAGGCAGTCCAAGGTTCTTTGAGTCATGTCTCGCTAATGATAATTTTAAGGACACTACTGAATATGATCAGTGTGTTTTGAGAGGCAAGACATAGATCATCAATGATACCTGGCAGAAAAGAAACTGAGATGAATTGGCACAAGAGAAAGCTTTAGTTCAGTTAATCAAAGTGTCTGTTTAAAATACTTTTGATTTGTGGCTTTGGTATCTGGCTGTTGCAGACATCTGCTTTTCTTTTTCAGCCAATAGTCTATGAAAGAATACATAATTTGGTAGTGTCTGGAGCGATAGTCAAGATCACTGCTTTTAACACTTTGATCAGCCTCTCTTTGTTGGCCAATTGGGCTTTATCAACCATTAGGGACATTAATTTCTCTGACTTGTTTTCTTCATTATGGTTTCTCTGCAACTGCTCTCAAGGAGGTGGGGGCAGGTGGTCAGAGTGTATCAACAGAAAAATCACAGCAACCAGCCTGTAGTTTAAAGGGACTGTTATGTCTCAATTTGCATGTCTGCCATTCTGGTAACATAATCTATGGTTGTAAATTTTGATGGGTGTGGTGAGTCCCATAAAAAATGTGTACCCAGCCCCTAGTTCTCACTTCTGGCCTAAAGGAAGGTGCATTTTTTATGAGTATGCATAGACTTTAAGACTAGAAAGGGCCATGTGATGATCTAGTCTGACCTGCATAACACAGTCCATAGAATTTCACAGAGTAATAATACTTAACTCTTATATAGCACTTTTCATTACTAGATTCCAAAGTGCTTCACAATCTTTAGTGAGTTTATCTCCACTACACCCTTGTGAGGTAGGGAACTATTATCTCCATTTTACAGATGGGGAGCTGAGGCACAGAGAGACTAAGTGATTTGCTTAGGATCACACAGGAAGTCTGTGGCAGAGCAGACCTAAGAAGTAAACCTAAGTCTCCCCAGTGCTAGGCTAGTGCCCTAGCCACTGAACCAGTAATATCTGCATCAACATGACACTTCTGGTTGAGCTAGCGTGCATCTTTTAGAAGGTACTCCGCTCTTGGCATAGAGACTTCAAGGGATGGAAAAGCCTCTGATGAATGACCAACCCCCAGAATTTCCTGCAAAGATGTTCCTTACTGAAGACCTGTCTTCATCTTTGTGATAATCTCAGCACTGATGCTCAGAGAACAGAGTAAATCCCTGGCTGTGTTTGGGAATGTGAAACATTCACTGAAACTGAAGACCAAAGGAAGAGAGGCTTCCTTCAGGCTACACTTCCCCATTGCACAAGTGCACACACATTATACATCTTCACTAGGAATGTTCTCAGCGTTGTGCACATGATCAGTTGAAAAAGACAGATCCTTTATACAGTTTTCATTTTTTCCTTGATTGGAAAAAATAAGCTCCCACCTCTAAGTTGGTGAACAGAAGGGTCAACACAATCCAATTTCACATTTTATACCCTATTATATCCAGCTGCTTCTTTTCTGCCATTATATTCTATAGCCTCGCCCAACTGACATACCCACTGTGGGCTGAGCCAAAACCCCAGGGGTGAAATCCTTGCTCTATTGAAGTCAATAGCAAAACTCCCATTGACTTCAGTGGGGCCAGGATTTCATCCCAGATCCGAATTCCCCATTGGAAATATGTGGCTTTAAATCCTAAGTGTGTAGAAAGGGCTCATCTTTACTTCTAACCTAACAGACACTCTCTCAATGGAAAGTGAGAGGGGAGGTGAGAGGATTATATCTTGGCTATTCATATTCAGTAGCAATTGATCTGCCTTTGCTCAGTAAAAACAAAGGAGTTCAGTACAAGAAGTCAGGTTGATCAGAAAAGCAGAACTATTTTTTTTCCTCACTGCAAACCTTTTTTGGCTGTGCATATAGATGCTGTGGCGTAGCCAGGTTTAGAGCACAGGGGGAGCGGCGGTGCTATAAAAAGGTGCCTCCCCGCTCCCCCTCTACTGATCCCCACGGCGCTTTAAAGGGCCCGGGGCTCCAGCTGCTGCAGAGCCCCCGGGCCTTTTAAATCCCCGCCGGAGCCCGGCTCCGGCAGCGGGGCGGGGCGGGGGGGCGCTTTAAAGGGCCCGCGGCTCCCCGCAGCGGCAGGAGCTGCCGGCCTTTTAAAGCGCCCCCTCCGCCCAGCCCCGCTGTCGGAGTGGGGCTGGCGGGGAGCGCTTTAAAAGGCAGGTGGCTCCTGCCGCTGCGGGGAGCCACTGGCCCTTTAAAGTGCCCCTGAGCCCGGCTCTCGCAGCCGGGCTCGGGTGGCGCCTTAGCGCCGCTTCCCCTCACAGGGGGAGCAACCGCTCCCCCTGCTCCCCCCCTGGCTACACTACTATATAGATGGATAAAGGACTAGTAATATGTCTGCGCCCTTGTTTAATGCCTGGTGCTCTTGCACAATCTGGGCTGATCACATAGCTATCTTTGTAGCACATCAACTAACTAGCATGGGATGGCTGGTACCTAAGGTAGCTACTTTCTTTTGGTAGGCTGAAAGCCTCCATCTGCTGTGTAGGATGCAGTAAGCTATTATTGCCACCATCACAACAAATTTAAGAATTTTATTAAGATAATGTTAAGAATAAAAACAACGGTACAGAGTTTAAGCGTAGAAGTTTCTGGTTATCAGGGAATAAGGTACAGATTATCAAGGGGAGCAAAATTCGGTTTAGGATTGAATGATGTAAGAAATACATAATCTGCAAAATCCCCAATTGGGGGTAAAGGCTTAACGGGTACTGCACGTCAAAATGTTCATGATGGACACAGAAAGCCTCTCTCTCTCTCTCTCTCTGTCTCTCTCTCTCTCTCATGATCACCCTGTAGCTAAGGAGTTGTTAATATGCTGCCAGAAGGACATCAGCTGGAAACAGGGGTATATAGACCTTATCTCAGAAGTATATGCACCATGCCTCAGGCCCTTTCACCTCAAGTTAAAGGTTTGGCTATTTTCTCTTCAAATGCACAATAGCAAATTGAAAGCAATTAGTGTGTGATGTTCTCTCAGCAGGGGCAGATGTTTCTACCTGTGAAAAGACTATGGTTCAAGGGCATTGTGTTTTTGTTGATTTATTTAAAAAGACAATTCTATAAAAATATCTACTTGAATTAACAAGTATTACTAATCACGGTACTTTGCATTTAAATAGCACCTTTCATCAGAGGATCTCAGAGTGTTTTACAATCATTGAGACATATTCTGTTCTCTGTGTGGGAAAGTTTAACAAATTACGCTGGAATGTAGTCATCCCACAGTAGCAAATGCTGGAGAAAAAGGGCACACAATGAGAGCTAAGGTTTGTGCAGCCATTTTTGTACAGATGAGGGACTTTCTAGATGATTTGACCTCATGCCATTAGAATATACACAGGCCCTGAAAGGTTGCCTGGTGCAGCATGGGACGGATCTGGAAGGATCAATTTGAGCCAATGTAGCTCATACAGCAGCAGTTGTAGTTACAGTGATACTGCAACTATGTAGTGTGCTGGTTAAAGCCATGCTTAGCACTAGGCCTTGACTTCCTTGCTAAAAAAAACCCTGTTTTTTTTTTCTTTGGCAAAACTAATGCATGTGAGTTACCCCATGTGACAAAACAGTGAAGAAAAGACACTTTAGTCTTACCGTGAGGTAAATTTGATTAGATCAGTTCTGTATCCCTACCACAAGGTAAACACCAGACCCGTAGCACTGACCTCACCAAGTTTGCCTCATGGTAAGATTAAAATGCCTCGTATTCACTGTGGTTTTTGCTCTTGGGGTAGCTCATGTGTATTAATTATCCCAAGGTAAAAAATACATCTTTTTAGCAGTGAAGACAAGGGCTTACTCAGAACAAGTGCAATCATAAGAGTTGTGCATGTTGTGTGCCACTGCAAATTTTTGTGTCTGGATGCATGATGTATTAGAGGCAAGCTAGGAGAGGGAATAGTGCTGGCAATGCCATAATGTTGCAGTGTAGAGAAGGCTTAAGCAGACAGCATTTACTCCTTTTGACCTTAAACACCGTGGAAAGTCTTTCATGGGAGTGGGGCTTTCCCATGCTGAGTGGGCAAGGCAGGAGTTGGAGAGAGAGCCAGAGAGCAGCTGCTGGACATGGCATGCTCTTTTTGGGTGTCGGATAATTTCCACACAGAATTTCATTCAGGATTTAATGTTGGTTCAGTCTGCAGTAGCTCCCTCATGCGGAATTCTACAACAGCTACTAGAAGACACCACATAAGAAAAAAGCCCAGGCAGTTGCGTAGAAGCACTTGGCCTCTATGGTGATGATTCTGACTCCTGAAAGTATCCTGAGATCCACAGATCACAGGACACCTGCAAATTTAGGGGGCAGAACAACCTTGCCACAGGACATGGGGTGCAAATCCTATCCCCCAGATGGGAGAACTGGAGGAAACACAGTTTCCAAGACCCTCCATAGGAGAACTTACACAGGGATAGCTTGTGACCCATTGTTTCAGTGATTATGGAAAGAAAATTCTCTTTAAATTGCTGCAAGCGGCTTCCACATGTCACAGTTTTACAAACCAGTGTGTTTCTGCTCACACAAAATGTCACAAGTGACACAATTATAAAAGTAGTCCCAGTACCATTAAAACTGACAGGATATAAAATTTTCTCTGTTCTATAACTTGGATATAAACTGAAAGCTAAGAAGACAGCACACATTTCTGCACTTGAAAAATATCCACCAGAATCTTCTTTCAGAGACAGCTTGAAAAGACAAATTGTACTGGAGTCTCTCAATATGTCATAGTAGAGAACAGCTTCTAAGCTGTTGAGAGAAGCTTTTGAATGAATCATATATCATTTTATTTTAGAATTTATAAATCCTGCTAGTTCAGGGTTTTTCCCCCCTCAGAGTATCAGAAACACATCACCCAACCATGACCCAGTACATATTACCAAACTAACCATCCAAACAAACAAAGATGGAGTACCTCAGTTGTGCATTTATGTATATTCCCATCTCAAACATCTCCTACTTCTTTCTCCAAAACTGAAACATCCAGGGCTTAAATTCTCAGAGATTATTTCCCAGAAACCCACCCCCACCCCCTCGGAGCTTCAGCCCTGTGGAGGGTGCTAGAACTCAGGGTTTCTGCCCCACGGGGGGCCCTGGGCTCAGGACTTTTAGTCCTGCGGGAGGGGCCAGAGGTACAGCGGGTTTGAAAATATTTACCAGAGCTCTGCTCCAGACAGCTCCAGCTGAATTTAAGCCCTGGAAACATCCCCCAGTCCATGCTCCAGACTGAATTGCAGCTGACCCAACCAGAATTTCTCTTAGGACTCTAGGGAGCATATGCTGAAGTGGTAGAGCTGCAGGTGCAGCATACATTAAACTGGCTGCTGCAGAGGGAGGTGTAACATGACCCCACCACCATAGAAGAACACGATAGGCAGACACTAGGAGTCTGAACAGAGAGGCAGGACTATTCTGCTGACTCACGCAAGCCCAATGGATCTCATTTGCTCCAACATGGATGGCGGGTATGAGAGGACAGGGGAGGCTAAGCATCTCCCTTTGGAGGCGTACCGCTGGCCTGCTGCCTTGGGAGCGGTGCCCCTGCCCACGCTCTGCCCCATGACCCCACTCCTGCATCTTGCTCTTTCCCCGTGGCCCTGCCCATGCTACTCTTCTTCCTGCCCTCGGTCTGCCTCTTCCCACTGAGGCCCCGCCCTCACTCCACCTCTTCCCCCGAGGCTCCTCCTACCCACCATTCATGTGCCAGTGCCAGTTAAGCTGGGTGGTTGAGCAATGCCAACTGCAATGGCCAGGACAGGAGGATCCCCTGCAACCTCCACCTGGCCCAGACCCCTTCAGAGCATTCTGGTAAGCAGCAGGCAGCAATTAGGGGTGCCTGAGGGCAGTGAATCCTCCTCCTCCCCCACAGTTTTAGTACTTGCTTAAAGTTCTGTGAGGGATGGGGGGGGGGACTCCTCGGGGGAGGGGTCAAAGAGGTGCGAGTGGCAGGCAGGGTGCCCTTCAGGGGAGGGGGTGAAGAGGCGTGGGGAGGCCTCAGGGGAGGGGCAAAGAGGTGCAAGTGGAGGGTGGGGGCGCTTGAGGGAGGGTGAAGAGGTGTGAGTGGCAGGCGGGGGGGCCTGGGAGGGAAGAGGCAAAGTAGGGTTGCCAACTTTCTAATCGCACAAAACTGAACACCCTAGCCCTGCCCATTCTCCCTTCCCCGAGGTCCCGCCCCCACTCACTACATTCCCCCTCCCTTGGTGGCTCGCTCTCCCCCACCCTCACTCACTTTCACTGGGTTGGGGGAGGGAGTTGGGGTGCGGGAGGGGATGAGGGCTTTAACTGGAGTTCAGTTATATAAGTCAACTAGTCTATGAAAAAAGTGACTTTTTGTAAATTGATCATAGGCCAGTGGGAGGCAAAGAGTTTGTTTTAGGTGCCGTGAGGTTGGCCATATAGAGAGGCATTGCCCTCTTAAAAAAGGACAGAGTAGAAAAGAGGAAGGCATGGACCCCAGTGAGACAGGAAGAAGGGGGTTGCTAGATAAATTGATTGGGACAGAAGGGGCCCAGGTTAAAATGGGAACGACCACAGAGGTGAAACAGGCTACTGTGGGGACCCAGACCCTTGAGAAAAAGTGTAGAGATGCAATGGAGGAAGAGGACAGGCTGTGGCTCATGGTCATGGACCTAAGACATGAAAGGGATGACCTGAGAGCCCAGCTGTGAGAGGTAAGGAGTAGGTGATTTAGAGAATACTTGCCCATCCCTGGGTTGCAATCTTGAGGGGGAAGGTGAGTGATTGGGTATACTCCTCACACTGGCCCTGCAAGAGCTGAATTAGGCCAGGTGGGCCCAATCAGCTAATTAGGCTGCAAGCAGGGGAGAGTTAGGCTGGAGGCAGCTGATTAAGAACAGGCTCATCTGTGCAGGAACAGGCAGGTAGGGTGACCAGATGTCCCGATTTTATAGGGACAGTCTCGATTTTTGGGTCTTTTTCTTACATAGGCTCCTATTACCCCCCACCCCCATCCCGATTTTTCACATCTGCTGTCTGGTCACCCTACAGGCAGGACCTGTATAAAGCCAAATAGCTGGTGCAGGGATATAGGCTGCAGTCCCTCCCTGAGTAGATGGAGTTGGAGGCTGGCAAACCCAGAGAGGCGAAAGCCAGATATGCAGGAAGTAAGAAGCCCAGGAAAACAGCAGCAAGAGGTAGGACTGCACAAGGACTGTGGCTGTTTGTTACAGGGTCTCTGGGCTGGAACCATAGGTGCCAACTCTGGGGGTGCTCTGGGGCTGGAGCACCCATGGGGGAAAATGGTGGGTGCTGAACACCCACCAGCAGCCCCCCTATCAGCACCTCCCCCTTCCCCCAGCAACTCCTTCCCATCGGTGGCCCTGCCGATCAGTGCCTCTTCCCCCGCTCCCTCCCAGTACCTGTCACCTGCTGCAATCAGCTGTTTTGTGGTGTGTAGGAGGCTGGCAGGGAGAGGGGAAGAGCGAGGACATGGCAGAACTGGATGGGAGGAGGGGAGCGGGGGTGGGAAGAGGCAGGGTGGGGTGAGTCCTTAGGGGAAGGGGCGGAGTGAGGGTGGGGCCTGGGGCAGAGCCAGGGGTCCAGCATCCCCCGGCACGTTGGAAAGTTGGCGCCTGTGGCTGGAACCCAGTGTAGAGGGCAGACCTGGGTTCCCCTACCAGCTGCTGGGGAGTGGCAAAGGATGTTGGAGGTGCCAGCCAGCCAGCAAGTCTAGAAAGACTGAATTTCCCGGAAGGGGAGGACTTTAGCAATCTGGCTGGAGGGCCAAGCCATCGAGAGGAAGCTGCAGACCCGGGAGTGAGCAGGGCAGCAGAGCGAGACAAGATGGGAGAAGAAAACACCAGAGGGAGAGTGCAAGCTGGCAGAACTAATCCCCAGAACAGAGAGGGAAGTGTGATAGAGTTTGCCATATTAGCCATGTGCTTGGAAACCTTGAAGGGTAATACCATGGAATTACCCTAGAAATGAGGAATTCCAGCTTCATAGGTATTTTCTGTGATCACTGGCCTTTATTTGAGAGTTTGGTATTCAGCTCCTGTACATTAGGTGGTGGCGGGGCAGCTGCCGTCACATGTGTGCCTCCTCCCTTGCTGCTGCCCCTCACTGTAGCCTCACTGTGCTGGTGGAGGTAGGGTGACCAGACAGCAAGTGTGAAAAATCGGGACGGGGGTGGGGGGTAATAGGAACCTATATAAGAAAAAGACCCAAAAATTGGTACTGTCCCTATAAAATCGGGACATCTGGTCACCCTAGGTGGAGGGTCCCACCGGAAAAAGGAAGGGTCTGAGGTGGAAGGGTCAGAGTCAGCCTGCCCTGGCACTAGTGATAGGGAGCATTAGGACCCTGCGGCGGCAGTTGATGCCGGGAACCAGCAGAGCTGAGAGCAGCGCGGTGCTGCAGGGGGCAGCCACTGGCTTGAGGCAGGGAAGCTCTGGCCCCGGGGGACACTCGGGGGAGGTGTGTGGGGGCAGCAGGCAGGGACGGGGGAGAGACCCAGCCCCAAACATTGGTGGAGCTGAGCCCTGGGGCCTTGAATATTGCTGGAGCACGGTCACCATGGGCCCATATAACTTGCCACCCCGGGTGGTGGCAGGAGTCTGTGTGGAAGAACTTAGACTACCTTGTGAACACTTAAGAAAGGAGAACTGCAGAACAGCGAGTCTCGTGTTACACAAGCTCACCATACTATTTGAGGGAAAGAAGGGGTGATCCATAGGATGTCCAAATCATCAATGTGCTGCTAAAGACATAGGATTAGGGGTTTGGAATGGGTCCCATATGAGGAGAGATTAAAGAGACTAGGACTTTTCATCTTGGAAAAGAGGAGACTAAGGGGGGGATATGATAGATGTATATAAAAACATGAGTGGTATGGAGAAAGTGAATAAGGAAAAGTTATTTACTTGTTCCCATAATATAAAACTAGGGGCCACCAAATGAAATTAAAGGGCAGCAGGTTTAAAACAAGTAAAAGGAAGTTCTTCACACAACGCACAGTCAACCTGTGGAACTCCTTGCCTGAGGCGGTTGTGAAGGCTAGGACTATAACAGGGTTTAAAAGAGAACTAGATAAATCCATGAAAGTGAAGTCCATTAATGGCTATTAGCCAGGATGGGTAAGGAATGGTGTCCCTAGCCTCTGTTTGTCAGAGGTGGCAATGGATAGCAGAAGAGAGATCACTTGATCATTACCTGTTAGGTTCACTCCCTCTGGGGTACCTGGCATTGGCCACTGTCAGTAGACAGGATATTGGGCTGGATGGACCTTTGGTCTGACTCAGTACAGCCATTCTTATGTTCTTGTGTTCTATGGTGATACAAGACAGTGTGTGAGTGTTGGTCAATTTTAGATAAGGACCATAGGTCCCATCACTAACTCCTGCAGTAGGATCTAGTGAGGTGAAAATTCCACAAGGTTCTCCTCACCATTTTTTCTGGACTATTCCCTCTAGTGTTAGGGCTGTCAGAAAAATAGAATAGATGATTTCCCAGGGAAATAGAATTATTTTGGTTTTTAGAGTGGTTTATAAGGTGGCAACGTTGTTTTATTCCATCATTGATGCTCCTGTATTCTCACTATACAAAGCTGCTGAATGCACTACAGTAAACAGAATTTTTGATTACATCACTGCAGGAGTACTTCTTATCATTGTACCTGCAGAGCAGGACATTCAGTCAGGGAAAAGGCACTGTCTTTATATATAAAAAAAATAAATCCCACCAGGGGTTCCGTTTTGTTCCTGGATGTTCATACGCTCATGGGAAGTGTTTTCACAGACTGCCTCTGAAGAATGAATCTTGGTTTTTGAAGTGTTTTGTGAAATATGGAAAGACAAAAATATTCCCTCGCTTAAACACAGCTGCATATGCAAACATCCTTTTCAGAACATCCAGAAGATTTAGTTCCTCTACTCCACAAACCATTGTTTCTGTCATGTATGTCCTTTCCGTAACTTCTCTAAATGTGAGCAAGTTTTCCATTCAGAGGTTAGTTACAGCAAAAATACAGGAAGCTTTGTACTGGATTTTTTAAAAATGCAACTTCATGACAGCTAAAAGTTGGACCATAAAAAAGGAAACAAACAATTTCTATTTTTGTATTCCTGAATGTTTAGTTTTATGTTTTTTATTTATTTGGGCCTATGTCAGTAGCAATTTCTATCATCCAATTTCCGTTCAGTGGCCTATGAGAAATATGTTGGAGATTTCTGACCAACTCCTATTGGACAGGTGCCCACAGCACAAAAAACTTCACTTTGAGATCCTGATTATTAGTCTCAGCAGAGAGGCCAAGAAGTGAAATGGGAAGTGAAATGGAATGAAAACTGATCTGGCCTTACAGCTATAGTGCCATTGAACACAGTGGAGCGCTAGCAATTTACACATGCTGAGGATCTGGTCCGGAGAGAGCTGTCTGTCCTTCCAGGTAAGAGCACTGTGAGGAGATGCTTGTTCTGGCACCAGAGATATGTTGCACTTGTTCTGAATTCTAACTTCTTTATATGCACTAAATCCACTGATATTTTTTTCTTAAATGTTATTTATTCACTTGGATGACAAAATTGAAAAATAACAGCAACTTAAAGGTTAATGGAGCCACTGATACCACCTTAATTAGAGCAGTGTAAATGCATCTCTATAATTACTGGTAATGCTTATCTTTGTTTCTCATACAACATTCAACCAATGAGGTAGGGCCTCCAGCATGAGAGAAAAAGTGAGCATCTGGATCTGTTTGAATGAGTGATGTCTGACAGAGTTATCACACTAATTCAGAAATGAGTCATTTCAGAACACACTCAAAATCAATCTTCAGGCAACCCACCTGGGAAAATTAGATTCCAGAATGCCAATAACAAGCATACCAGGAAAAATGTATTTTGTGAAGGTGGGATAGTGAGAGAGACAAGCTTTCGAGCTAACAGAAGTTGGTCCAATAAAAGATATTACCTCACCCACCTTGTTTCTCAAATATCCTGGGACCAACATAGCTACAACACTGCATACAAAAGAAGAAGAATGAAATTCTAAACTGCATTCTGACCAACTAAATTACAGGCAGGACACTCATCTGAGATGTGTCTGATGTAAATTTTTAGAGTTAGCCAGGGCTTGGCAAAGGTCCAAGCTGTCTACCACAACAGCTGTAAAAGGACCCAAGCCAAAACCTTTTCTTACCAAATTGACTGAGCTCTCCATGTGAAATCTTTGAGTTGCAGAAGGCCCATAATGCAGTGAAACAGCAGTGTAATATTAATTCTCTCTTGTCAAAATACACTAGGAAGATATAGCTGTTACAAGAACTCTTCTATTTCCATCTGCTCATTGGTGTACTCATGACATGGAAGAAGGTAAGGACACCAGTGTGTGAGTTTTAACCAGGCTGCAGCTTTACTAGTCAAATTATATCCACGTTTCCCATCAGGCGACAGCCCTCTGTAGTCACTTGCACCCCATTGATCGTTGGGGTGCCAATACTTTGTCAATTCTTGGGGTGCCAGTCATCATACGAGGCATACCAGATCCTCTGCGTGACTCTACCCACCCACTAGCATCCCTCTCCCTTTTGGGGCATTGAGGCAAGAGGGGACTTCAACCCCTGCCAGCACCACTGTAAACCACATCAGTAGGGTGTTCCTGCCCCCACCCAAGGTAGTGTCCCAGCCCATGGTGTGTGTTAGCCCCCAAGAAATTAGACACATTGCTGCCATAAGGAGATATCCTTGGAATGTCCACTATGTTACCTTTTTTGGATTGGAAGCCTAAATCAGTTAATTCCTGCAGTGGGCACCTGCCACAAGGAGACGCCAGCATAAGCTTGTCTGCATAGGCTATCTAGGAGTTTGACCAATCCAATACTGAGATCATCCAGGAACAAATAAGGAACCATAGCGGTGAGGCACTCACCATCCTCTCAATAAAGCTTGGCTGCACTCTGGACTATGCAGCCATGCCAGATAACCAAGCCACCTCATGACTCCAGCAATGTTGATACTTTCTGGTTCAGTGGTGGGCAACCTGCAGCCCGCGGGCTGCATGTGGCCCATCAGGGTATACCAGTCAGCTCTGTGTTCTTGGGGAACCAGGGTGCAATATCTAGCCTGTCTGACTCATGAAAGACACCCCTCCCACCAGCCTCTGCTTGAACCAAAACTGATCAAAGAAAAGACTTGCAGAGAGCAGTGAAGGGTGTTGGGAGACACACCTAGACCCCTCCTGACAAGGGTGATGAAATTAAGGCATCTCCATTAGCATACAGAATGGAAAACAGAAATTCCAACACAAGAACCGCACTGAACTCTGGGACCAGAAAAGCAGGGAAGCACTGCATCATAGGGGATCTCTGCACCAGATATTAATGAACCTATGCCTGCCCACACCCAGCTCAGCAGTTATCAGACCAATTCTAGTAATGAATCCTTGATTGATATCCAAAATACTGACGCATCCTAATTGCATTGTGAGCTCCCTGGAAGGAACATCATCCATGGCCAAGAGTGATCAGCTCCTATTGTCTAGCCCAGTGGTTCCCAAACTGGGGTTCGTGAACCCTTGGGGGTTCACGAAATGTTACAGGGGGTTCTCAGGAAAAATTTTCCTAATGGCGGACAGAGCTGTCCCTAGGGACCCCGGGCAGCATAGGGCCAGCAGCCCCGAGCCCCTGGACTTCCAAGAGCTAAGCAGATCAAAGCCAGCATATCTATCACACTGAGGAGATTTAAACTTCAAGACTCTATAAGAAATGGAAAGCGAGGTGGATGTTTTTTGTTATTTTTAAAATTAAATAGGCAGCTAGTATTGTTTTTAAAATTATTATGAAGAACAAGTTTAAGATTTGTTGTAACGAGCAGTCTAGGCAAACAACGCACAAGACCTGACTGCTTATGTAGGAGGAACTCTTTGAGTAGGCTTCTTAAATATCTTCATGCTGTTTCACATCTGATAGTCCTTGATGAAACATAGGAGCCTGGTCTTATAACAGGCTTATTCAAAGTGATACAAGCTACAAAAGTGAGATCTTGGAAGAGTGTTGCCGTTTTCATAATGTAATAAAAATACTGTAATGATTAATGATTAATAATAGTGTGTAATAAGCATGTCATAAAAGCAAATTTCATATTTCCAAGATCACTGATTTTATAGTTTATACTCGGGTAAAGGAGAAAATGCCTGCAAATATTCATATTTTAGGAGGGGGTTCGCGAGACTTGACATTTTATTGAAAGGCGTTCACGGGTTGTTAAAGTTTGGGCACCACTGGTCTAGCCTAAAGAAAACCCTTGAGTCATCAGTTTACTCATAAACAAACCTAGTGTTCTCCCTTGAACCATTGTATTTTCTCTACAAAAAAACCCCTACCTATGCCCAAGTAAATGTTCTGATACTTGGATCCAAACTAAGCATCAGGTCCACTGGGACTCCATCTTTTCCTGACTGATCGTACTGGGGGCTCTGCTTGTCTCCAGCACTCAGGACCCTGATCTACCACCATCACGTGGGAACCCTGACCAGTTCAAACTTCATGGAGTGGGTAAGATATCGCTCTCTCTCTCTCGCTCTCTCTCTCTCTGTTTTCTTTTCTATCTCAGGTATTAACCTTTAATAATGTAACTGTTATGTTGGTTTAAGCTCTCTGTGTAGTTATTATTATTCAATAAATAACTTTTATGGTTAAGCTGATTGCTTCTCTCTCTCTCTGAACTTTACTCTTCTGTGTTTTTAGCTTCCCCATTTACTCTGCAGCAATGCTTCTTTTACCTAAGCTAAAGATCCCTTTAGTGCCCAAAACTACTGTGGGGTTTGCTCATCAAGTGAGTTACTACCAGTACAACTGTGATGTGAAAGTGGGGATGCTAAACTTGTGAAATACGAGGGTGACAGCTTGAAAGTGCTGATTAACCCGGTCTGCTCAGACTTGCTGTGTGTGTGGTGGTGGGGTTATGGGGGAACCCAGGTCCTGTAGGATAGCTCCATTGGGAAGGGACTTGCAGAAGGGAGGAGTAGCGCTCCATATGAAAACACAGGTGACATAAGCAGTACATTAGTAGAATTACAGAACACCCTCCCCCCCCAGAAGAGTAACCCTAATAAATGAGCGTACCCCAAAGTAATGGGCAAATCTGGTAACAAGGGTAATCCACTGGTGGGCCGCAAGACAGGTTTTCTGACTTCAGTGGGAGTTGCATTCACACACACCTCAGGGCAAAATTTGGCCCTTAATGTTTGTATGGACATAGATTCAATAATGTTGACAAATCACTTACCTTAAACATATTAAACATATATTTAACATTTTATTTGCATATATATCATACCCACACACACACTATAGTTTATAAATCTTTAAAAAGGTTTTAGATCTTAAGAAGCAAATCATTTTTAGCATAAACAATTAGTTAATCCTATAGTCCTGTATACACGGACATTATTTCCTGAAAATAATCCCACATTCTATTTATCTGTGAATCTTACTCACTTACTCCTGTGCTTTATACCATTCCGTGATATTCAGACCTTGTGTGGATTTCCTTTATTGCAATATGAGGTTTCTAGCTACTTGTTCTTAGCAAACACTGTTTCTCTATCCTACAGATGAGTGTAGATCTCATAATACACAGATTCTTAGGGCCTGACTACACTTAAAATGCTACAGTGTTGCTGCTGTAGTGCTTCAACATAGACACTACCTACGCTGACAGGATGGGCTCTCCCGTGGTGGAGGTAATCCACTTCCCAAGAGGTGCTATCTAGCATTATCAACATGGGTTTGGCTTAACAACACTGCTCAGCGGTGTGGATTTTTAACGCCCCTGACTGAAGTAGTTTAACCAACCTCATTTTCTAGTGTAGACCAGACCTCCGACCACTATTCCAAGTCACGTGCAGTAGATTTGTATTTCCTTTCCTTCAGTTCCAACACTTGCCATTTCTCATTCTTCCTGTAAAATCCAGCATGAGCAGCAGCCATCTGGACAGCCATAGTCATACTGCGGTCATACTTCTGAGATTCATACTGTAGTCATGGCTATGGAGAGACATAGTCCTGTAAACAGGTTTATGTTGAGATAATTTTCATCATGGCACAATGTGCAGGTGCAGGGCTTGGTTCTGAAAGCATGCATATGAGTACCTTTACTCACATGTGCAGCCCCATTGGCTTCATTGTGACTACTCACATGCGTGTTTGCAGGATTTGGGCCCATAAGTGCTATGGCTCATCCATCTGAAAAGCTACTTGTTTTAATTTTGGAAGATGCTGCTGCTGTTTGTCCAGTGCCACCTACACTGTTACTCACATAATATTATAGCCTTAAAGAGCCAATCCTTCTCCGCCAACCCATGGCATAGTTTCTTCCTTTTGGGCTTTTCTTTTGGGGGAGGTGGGGGAGTGGTGGAAGGGGTGAAGATGGGAAGGGGACGAGATTTTGATAAATTAAGGCACATTATTTACATTTTCTGACACTGTGCAACATTTGCATTGAGTTCTTTTGTACAATTACACATTCAAATCCCAATCCTGCAAATACTCCCTCATGTGACATGAACTATCTTGGCTGATGTGAGACGTCATTATTATTCATTATTTCCATTAAGGTAGGGCCTACAATGTGCTAGGCACTGTCAGCCCATGTATAGTTAGACTCAGCTCTTTAACCCAAAAATGTTGCAATCTATTGGCCCAACCCTGCAAGCAATTGGTGCTTAACCCTAAGAGGAGCAAGTTAGGGCCCTAAACTCCCACTTGTCTCAAGTAACTCCTAAGGAGTACTTAGCACGTCACAGCAGCAAGACCTTAAACTCTTGAATGGGATTAGTCCCATGAGTAAAGTTACCTACATGTTTGAGCGTTTGCAGATTTGGTCTCTGAGAATCATAGGCCTGGAAGGGACCTCGAGAGGTCATCTAGTTCAGTCCCCTGCACTCATGGCAGGACCAAGTATTATAGGCAGGCAACATACGAATGGTGAGAGGAAGAGGAATAAGCCATACAAAGGCTTTCAAAAAAACTGGTATTTTTTAATATGAAGTACTTGCCAGTTGCCCCTCTGTTGAGCCATTATTAGCTGGCTCATAGCTTGCAAGTGTTACTGTAAAAGTGGACCCTAAGGAGAAATTTGAAGAGTCGTGGTTGTACGGATCAGTTCAGGGAGGGCATTCCATATATAAGGGGTGGAGTGGAAGAAGTGGCAAATGGAAGTGGTTGAGGTTGATATCGTTGGAGAAGTGCCAGATAATGTGATAAGAGACAAGAGCAGATAATAGTCGTCGACGTCACGGTCTCCTTTGAGAACAGGACCCCGGCCTTCCACGTAGCCCGAGCTCGTAAGCTGGAAAAGTACACCCCCCTGGCCGACACCCTGAGAGCGAAGGGCTACGAGGTGCAGCTGGACGCCCTGATCGTCAGAGCCCTGGGTGCCTGGGACCCCTGCAACGAGCATGTGCTGCGGACCTGTGGGATTGGTCGACGCTACGCACGGCTCATGCAGCGCCTCACGGTCTCGGACACCATCCGATGATCCAGGGACATCTACGTCGAACACATCACTGGCCACCGACAATACCAGGAGGTGTGAGCTGGAACGACATCGTACATCATCGAAGAGAAAGGGACTGAGAGACTTTCTCCCACTGGACAATATGAACTGGAACCATAAACTCACTGAACATTAAATCTCACCAAATGAGGGTAAATCGATCCTCATCATCGTACCCACTCATTCTACTCCACACCTGAACATAGCCATTATATATGAACAATTTACCCTCCTATCTCAATCTCTGTACTTTGACCCGTTAAGCCTTTACCCCCAATTGGGGATGTTGCAGATTATGTATTTCTTACGTCATTCGATCCTAAACCAAACTTCGCTCCCCTTGATAATCTGTACCTTATTCCCTGATAACCAGGAACTTCTACGCTTAAACTCTGTACCGTTGTTTTTATTTTTAACATTATCTTAATAAAATTCTTAGAACTCCCATTACAAAGGGAGGAAGCGTGTTAGGCCAGGAGGAAGATAAATAGGCTAAAGACATTTTAGGAAATTTTAAATCTTTTCCTTGCCACTTTAGCAAATGAAAGTGAATTATGTTTGGCTGTGAATGGATAGTTATGATTTTAAAATGTCTTTCCTGACATTCACCTAGTTCAGTTTTTACTCTAAAATGCAAGCAGAATCTCATTATGTGATATATACCCATGAAAAGACAATTCTTCCAGAGACTATATTATTATGGCAGCAAAAATTGCTCTCTTGTATTATTTCAATGATCAGGATAATTTATATGGATTCTTAGAATGCTCAGCTAAACGGGTCAATAGTGTTTTTAATGATACAGAACTTATAAAATTATAACATGGCTGTGCTAAATAAAGCACAATATTAATGGATGCAGGTGCAACACATACAGTAGTAGTGTGCTCCTAAGTCATCTAAAATGTTTGATTTTTACAGGTCCAGATCTTAAGCATATGTTAAATAGTGATAGGTGGTTAGGATAAAAGAAGAACTGATCTGAACCTTCATCAGAAACAGACCTAATCTGAATCAACCCAGTTCAAAACAAAACAAACTATAAACATTTTAGAACCTAATTGAATTTTATTATTTCCCATTCTCGTGTGCCTCTGCCCTTCCTGATTCTGACCTGGACCCAGGTAATTCTTTGTAGACCAAGTGAAACCAGGAAGCATATGAAATCACAAAAGCAAAGAGACTTTGGCTAGATTTGTACCCGTTTTTTAGATGCAAGAAGTTCTGGCAGTTCAGCTATTGTCTGGATTAGAATATGAGAGTGTTCATCTTGACCAAATTTATGTCTTCAGAATCCAGTAAATCTTTCATGCCTTCAATTAACTATAATGACTTTAAATGGATATGAATAACAACAAAAACTGGATCAAATTAATGTAGGGTGTGAGGTCATTATTTATAAGCTACCTCCATCCACTTCATTCTAGGAATTGTGCAGGAATTACTGCTGCAGCAGCAGGGGGACAACACGGAGGGCACCCCAATGCAGACACATAAAGGACTGATGCCGGCCAGGAAACCTGCGGGTTACCTACTTGCCTTTAATAGAGAAATGGACTGGAACAGGCACCTCTGGAACTAGGCCTGAGAAGCCCTACCCTCTTTTGGATGCCCCCAGGGGTCAAACTATGAACTGCTACTGTTTTATCTTGAAGAGTAACTGCTTAAGCCACTGTACCCAGGACCGGCTCCAGGCACCAGCTTTCCAAGCTGGTGCTTGGGGTGGCATCGAGAATGGGGCGGCAGTCCGAGTTCTGCGGCAGCAATTTTGCCGCCGCAGGACTCGGACTGCCGCCCCATTCTCACCCGCCATGGCAGCAATTCGACAGCAGGTCCGCCACTCTTCCCTTGTCACCACGGGATTCGGACTGCCTGCATCAGGGCCCCGCAACATCTGTCTGTGTCGGGGGCGGGGCCGCGGTGACTGCTTGGGGCGACGAAATGGTTAAAGCTGCTCCTGACTGTACCCTGGGTTATTTGCAACCTTTCTCTTTCTTGCCAGTCATAGTAAAATATCCCTTCACTGTAGCTATGTGCTTATGGGGACCTACCAAAACTCAGGCCTATCTAGCTGCTAAAATGCCTTCAGGGCTTGCATCTGAGTCATGGTACATCTGGAATTCTACAGAGTATCTTAAGAGGTTTCTAGCATCACAGCACTGAGCAGTCAGTAATGGCAAGTGGATAAGTAGGAGATAACCTTTATCCATTTACTGAAGCTCCACTGTTATTAATTTAACTATAGTCCAAGGAGCACTTGCTTCACTTTATCAGAAAGTTGTTTGGCTCATCATTTAAACCAAACTGATGTCTTGGTGGAGGCTAGTCAACCCAATGGATCATCTAGGAAAGCCAAGGTTCTGTCCTTAATGCATGCTTTGGCTATTTGACTGACTGGCTGTATTATTCAGAGGGGCAAGTAAATGAGTTAAGAGCCCCCGGCTCCTTCTGTGGGTGAACTTGGCAGACTAAGAAGGAGCAGCAATATGCAGCAACCACAGCCAAGGTTTGAAAACTGGCAACGTGAATTTTAGAGCCTTTGTGTGGAACATTAAAACTGCATGCCTGTCTTGGGCGGTTCCAGGGAATGAGGATCGGGCTGGGCTTTGAAATATTTAAAACAAACAAAGGCCTTGTCTACACTGCCACTTTACAGCGCTGCAACTTTCTTGCTCAAGAGCATGAAACAACATCCCCCTGAGCGCTGCAAGTTTCGGCGCTGTAAAGTGGGAGTGTAGACAGGTAGCACAGCTCCCAGCACTGGTAGCTACTCCCCTCGTGGGGGTGGGTTTTTTACAGCGCTGGGAGAGCTCTCTTCCAGCGCTGGTGCCGTGACTACGCAGTGGCAGCACTTTAACGTTGCTAGTGAAGACATACCCAAAGTTTAGAGAGAAAAATGGAGCATTGGGATCAGTGTGACTCCTGTGTCACAGTTTGGAGGTGGTGGAGCGACCCACCCCACTTGTGTCATGGCTACAAGAACCTACCCTAGAGCCCATCCTCTAGCACATCCCTGGGAGTTGTGGTCATTCAGAGCTCTGCAGGATCAGGCCCATGATAATTTGGCTAGATCGAAATTCCTTTGTAGCCATAGAGTCCATTTAGCACCTTTATTTCAGGCTCTTTGCAAGCAATACATTGATGTTTTATACCTATTATGAAAGGTCTTATTTAAATTATTTGTGATGTGGAAAAACAAACAAGCCATACACATAATTGGGTTGACTGAAGTGAAGATCTTAGAAGTGAATTTGATACGTATTTAGTGCAAATATTGAAAAGTTGACAAGGAGAAATGAAACATTTCATAGACACAAACTCTCAACTAATATGGATATATTAATGGCATTTAAACCAATGAAACATTTTTGTAGAGTGAAATTGTATGAATTGAATCACCATACAACTTTAAGATCAATAAAGGAGGGAGGGATAGCTCAGTGGTTTGAGCATTGGCCTGCTAAACCCAGGGTTGTGAGTTCAATCCTTGAGGGGGCCATTTAGGGATCTGGGGCAAAAATTGGGGATTGGCCCTGTTTTGAGCAGGGGGTTGGACTAGATGACCTCCTAAGGTCCCTTCCAACCCTGAGATTCTATGATTGAAACATTCATTTTTGTTCCACCTGCATGGCTGCATAATTTACTTTCTTTTAACTTCTCAATTCTTCAAGGTCCATGCTGCAAGATGATTTGAATAGTTTTTAGCTAATAAATGGATATGTAATTTATATGCACAATCTTTTCAGCCTAATGCCTTGTCAGAATAGCAGTAAGGTAATAGGATTGCTGTTGCAGTTAAATATGAGTGATTTTTTTTTTAATTTGGTAGTCTTCTCAGTAGGTACTGCACAGAAACACTTAAACAGAGCTAGATAATCAGAAGAGTCTAAACTAGCTTTCAGAGTCAGACTACTAATACCAATGAAGGAAAAAGAGGTAGTGTACATAATCTCCAGAATGCCTCTTTTAATAAGACTGTAGTTAACATCTCAAGAGCTATGCAGAAAAAAAGTTTCAAGATTAAATGTTAGGGTTTGTCTGAAACTAGTAACACTTTAAGGTAACCCGACGCCTATCCTCATACATACATTTTGTTTATAGAAGCATTTGGTATACTTTGTAAAGACCCACTTATCCATCCCAGAGAGACCAGCTGGAACCTAGTCTATCTGGATCCTTTTTGTACCTGTCACCACAGTAGGGGAGCACCTACTTTGTGCCAGCTTACACTTCTGGCTTCCGTTGCTCCCTGACTGCAAGCTGGACTCCAGCTTTAGCTCTACAGCCCTCCTGCTCTGTAGCTCAATGGAACAATGTAGTGAGCATATATGCTGTACTCCAATGATCTCTACCTTGGTAGTAAAACTGGAGAACAAGGAGCAGCTGCAGGAAGATCCCAGCAGGCCAGGAAGAAAAAAAAAATGCTGGGCACCTATTACAGCAAAATGTCAAATGGGAAACAGGAATGCTGAATTGCATAGTTCTGCAGCCACAGAATCTCCAAGTGCATGTGGTGCTGATTGAGATGAATGGGATCAGTTCACACTACTCTGAGCCATTGTTTCAGCTCTTTGTAGGCTCAGGCAGTGGGCATCACTGCATCAATTTACACTAGATTACTGTTTTCTTCATAACCATAAGGCCTAGAGGCTTATTTATTTTAGCAAGTGAAAGCTGAGATTCCAAGGGAGAATTCTGAAGCAAGGGGTGATTTCCATGGCAAATTCTGCAGCTGTTTAATAGGTGGAACCTTGCCATTAACAGCCAACCCAGAACAGGTGCTCAAGCTGGCTCAACATGCTGGGAAATTAATTACACTACTGCACAGGCCTGCTCCTACTCTCTGTGTTCCCCAACGCTGCTAACATGAGCATAAAATGAATAGGGGGGAAGTTTGATGACCAGCACCCTTCTTATATTAGCAGTAGAGTTCCTCAGCTCAGAATATTCCAGGTAATGTACTGGTGGTAAGGAACAGAGCATGTAAATGACATACTGTGTAACAGCAAAATCTGTCTGCCTCTCTCTCCCTCAATTCAATATCCATTCAGTGCCCCTTTAATCAATGAGTCTTGTACTGGACTTGCCTGGCTTTACAGAATGAATGTGCAGCCATTTATTTAGGAAGTTAGCAAACTGGTAGGCAGCCCCTCATCTGGGTTTATTGACTGGTGTATAACACACTATATGCCGTTGATCAAAAGCATTTCCCACTGGTTTAAAGACAGCCCATGGCTTACTTCCAGCTGTTCACATGGGTATCTGGACCTTCATTTGCTACAGGACATAGGGAAAGGTTAGGAGTTAATACTATGAATAGAGGTTCTTCATAATCAACAAGAGATTGAGACATTTACTGCAGTACAATAAACATGTCATCTCCTTAGAAAATAGGGCTATAAAATGCAACTACAATATTCATCAGGAGCTCACATCACAGCTCTATTGCCCCTACATTCCCTGGCATTGGTGATGTGAACAGAAATACTGCTGTGTCTCAATCCCAGTTTGAAAGAGATTTCCTATAAACACAATGGATAGTAGTAGAAACAGTAAGTGCCCCCATTGTATTTGAAATACAGCATATTAGTTCACTGCATGAGTGTTATGTTATGAGAAAAAGTGTAAAGAGTTATATCGTATTTCAGTAGGTGCCAGTTCTCATCCAGTCCCATACTGTACACTCCACATACACGGTAGTTCTTCGTTTAGTGACATCAGAGTGTGCTTATTCCTTCATTGTTTGGCAGAGTACTCTTGCAGTTTGTACAATTTCATTTGAGGAGTTGTCCTAATTCCTACATGACCAGTGCACAGTGCATTCCATTAAATCCAAATCCCTTTGCCTTCTCCCTTTAGTGTACTTCGTGAAGGGCAGATAAGCAGTTAGGAAGTGAGTGATTCTTTTGTATGGGTGTGTGGAGTCCACAAGTAATTGCAGCAGCCTGAAATACCTTAAATTCACAATCTGATCTCTCATGACTTGATTGCATTCCACTCAGCAAGCCCAAAAGGTTGCATTAGGTACACAACATGAGCAACCCCTGTATACCGTGGGCGCTCTTCTAATATCACTGCAGTAGAAAGGAGATGTCCTCATCAGACTGAACTGTTTATATCACACATGAGGAGCCATATATCATCACTATGATCAGTTCTGTTAGCATGGCTTCACACTGTAAACAGCTTAAGTTATAAGAATCTTTATTTATATGCCTAAGTATTATTTTCATGAGTTAAATGTACAAACAATACTTATTTTGCCTTCATAACATACCACTAAGTAAGAAAAGAGGAAATTGTATTTAAGGAAATCAATTGTACACACAAGGATGTGGCTATGCAACATCCCTTAATTTTAGAGACAAGTGTGTGGTTAATTTCCCTGTGCAACAAATATACTGTAACCTCCAAAAGGAGGTTTTCACCTGAATTCAAACTCGTGATCATGTGCAGTTTTTCTTTAGCCATCTTTCCTTCCTTTCTTGGTTTTTGATTTGATAACAGTCAGTTACATTTGTCACGAGGTATTTAACTTTTCTGAAATTCACTGAAAATAGACTTGGGAGAAGACGTTTACTGTTTCTACTACTATCCATTGTGTTTATAGGAAATCTCATTCAAATTCAATGAGCTTCCCAGGTTTGCAAACTCTGTGCAAGATTAATTTAAGACATTTGAGATTTAAAAATGAAATGGGAAAAAATCAGGTCAGCAAGAAATATGAATAAAATGATTAGATCAATTGCTAACACTATGGTAGAAGACAGAGGGCTCCATGCTAGCTATAGATTTGAGGGGTCAGATGCTTTATTATAGCAAGGAGGGAGACAATCCCATGAAAACTGGAGCAAGGTGGCAGTACACATACAGTTGCCCGCTAATAGAATGGTTGGTTATATAATGGAAATGTTTGGTCACTTGATTTTTGATAGGACTGCTGCAAATATTGGTCCCCTGCCGAGGAATGTTGCTTATAGCTCCTTTAGTCCATTGTCCAACCATAATCAGTCGTCGTCCCTTTAAACTAAAGTAATTGTACCAGAATGGGGTAAATTTTCCAAACAAACTAGTATGTATTTTTCTATTAGTTTATTTTAAAAACCATCTGGCAATGAAAGGTTAGCATGGATGGTCTATCATGTCCTATTTGGGAAAGTCAGGTTTTATTTGCAAATGATGGTATGAAGCCATGGGAATAATGTTAAGAGGGAGTGTCTGGTTTTGATTTGACTATATAAACTGCACAACTCGGTCAAGGTCAAAGTCTACATCATCATCTGTACCAGTAGCAGCATCTTCTGGGTGAAAGGTCTCTGTGTTGTTGTTATCCTTTTAGAGGTCAGTTGCTTGGCTACTGTCAACATTCCCAGCTGCAGTGAAAGTGAGTTTTGAATAAATGCTGGAAGGAGGACAACTTACGTACTATAAGAACAGGTATAATTAAGACAGGCCATGATTTTTATTTTAAAAACCCATATGCAAGTGCTTTATCGAGTATTGCTAAACTGTATTGTTGCCTGGCTTTCAGTTCATAAGAAGTAAATAGAATTAATCTTTTTAGGTTTTGGTGACTTCAGTGCTGGTAAGTACTTTGGGGGCAAGGACTGTGTCTTGATATGTGTTTGTATAGTGCCAAGTGCAATGTGACTATGCACCCGGCTGGGAATCTGGACATTACCTAAATGTAACAGTAAAAGACAATAATAAAGCATTTCTATCTAGGACATTACTAATGAACCCATCACCAGAGGATTTTTCCTCCTTTGGTTCTTAGATATTGCAGTTCCCCATAAAAAAATATAGACAGAAATGTGGATGCCAGTATGTACGAGCCCCAAATTGCATAGAGGAGGAGCTTTGGGAAGTACCTAAAGAAGCAGAAGCAGCAAAATGAGGACTTTTCATACTCTCTCTTGCTCACTTTATTCTCTGGAGCATCAGACTTGCATCAATATGATTTGACATTTTAGAAGTTGGCACCAATAAGAAAAGTGGTTTCTTTGTTATCTCAGATTGAGCATTAGGCTTAATAATAGGATTTTCTAGCATTTTAAATTGTAATGCAATCATTAAACTAAGTACAACAAAATCCAGCCACATAGCTCACAGCAGGAGTAGAACCAGGTCTTGTCTGTCACCTTTCTGTGTAAACTCAAAAGTTTCTCTTTAACCAACAGAAGTCAGTCCTATAAAATATGTTAGTTCCCCCCACCTCCAGCTTTCAGTATATTTACCATCATCTCTACTGGTCCAGTCCTACTTCCAAAGATTTAAAAAACTCCTATTACTGTATATGGGAACAGGAATGGACGTGAGACCTACATCTAACGTAAGTGTTTGATTTTGCTTTGTTTTGTAGTTAAAGATATTAAGCTCCAATAACACTTAGCTCTGTAATAGAGACAGAAAAAAAGATAGATTATACACTACTTAGGACGGGGATTAACAATAGACAGACAAAAGTGCACTGGGAACATAGGGGAAAGTTCTCCTCTAGAGAGGTTTTCTTTTTTATAATGGGTGGGGGCCTGACTGTTTATATTAATATGGGGGCTTCATGGGAGAAGGGAGTTTAGAGGCAGGATTTGACATTTCATTTGCAGATTTCCTCCTGCCACTTGCAGAGGGATCCGATTATTCTCCTCTTGATGGCTGTGGTCATATGACCCCCTTCCTTTTGCTTTGTGGCATTTGGGCTACATTGTTGATCTGTATGCTGGATTTTGCATAGTGACTAATAGGTACTCACTAATGCGGAGGAGTTTACTTACTGCCAAATGTGTAATTAGCACAGTACTTGAGGCACATCATTGTATCGGCAAAGGAAACTTCCTTGGTTACACTGATGTCAGATATCACTATATAAAAAAATAGTCTCCAAGGGAAATAAGCTTCTTTAGTTTCTAATTTTTAGTAAGTCCTTCAATGTAAAATTGATATATTTGGGCTCATCCTTCCTCTTTCTTAGTTGTGTGGGATTAACAAATGCACTGCCATTTATTCCAGTACAGTACTTGTCTTCTTTTTTTCTGTTTAAAATCAAAATATCTTTAAAAAAAGTAGTCAGATCTGTTATTAATCTGAAAACAGAAAATGCATGTTTTTTTCAGATACTATTATTTCAACTCAAAATGCCGACCACAGTGAAAAAGATAAATTACCTTGGCTCCAGTTCAGGAGAGTAGCCCCATCCAGGAAATCACTTGGGCATGTGCTTATCTTTAAGCATGTCATTCAGTCCCATGGAGTTCAATGAGACTGTAGCCTATGCTTTAAACTAAGTATGTGCCCAAGTGATTTCTGGAGTAGAGATGGATTTAAATATGAGATTAATCCTGTACTAAGTCAGGGCCACATAGTAGAAGCAAGCATGTCCGAATAAAGGCCTGATCCAATTCCTATTAAAGTCAATGGGAGCCATTACATGGATTTAAATGAGACTTGGATCAGGTTTTAAGAGAAGTCAGGAGAATATTGCTATTATCAGAGCAGAGGAGTGGGTCATCAGCCACCTTCGCTCTCCTTAATTCTGCCACTGTCATCAGAGAGAAGTAGCTAGTTGCCCTGCCCTGGTCTACTGAGGTCAGGAGGCTGCCTGCTACTTCAATTTACAGATTAAATTACAATCCCAGTAGTGCTGAAGGCATAAAAAGGAGCCTCTGTTTGGATTAAAAATGACAATCCTTTTTTAACTTAATAGGACACATCCAACAACTTTTAAAAAGGTATTTGTTAATGTCCCTAAAGCGGTAACTATGGTTTTACAGTTATTTCTTCTTAAATTGTGATAACCCCCTTGCATAATTAGTGTTGCCATAGTTTGATCGTGATTAGTTTTTGGGAATATTAATCACACTTTATTTCTCACCAGTCCATTAGCTGATAAAGTAGGCATTAACTGTCGATAATGATCAATTTCTCATGGAGCGTTGCTCAGTGATACTGTATCTTTTTAGTTTTATGGCTCCATATCTGTCTTAGCGAGTGAACTAATATTTGTACTGTATAACTATCAGGCTTGTTTAAATATGTCTTCATTTAGCAAACTACCCTTCAGTTCTAATGTTGGTGAACATCATGATTTTATTTAACAGCATATTATATGGTACTTGTTTTAATTTCCTATTACAGCCTTTCTTTCAAAAGGGGGAAGTAGTTCTTAAATAGCTGCTTTATTTCTCATATGCCTTAATGTGTCTTCTGCTGAAAAAGTATGTTCAGGAATTGCAGGAAACAGTCAGTCCTGGAGGGCTGTGTTGTAATTATTTAGTTCTGGAAGCAGATGATCAGATGTAATTAAAGATAAATACAGTAGGATAAGGCATCCAAACTTTGAATGAGGCCCCATTGGCAACATACCAGAAACCCAAGGGAGGTCATAATTTGCATTAAATGGAGTAGATTGGAGCCACACACATCTCTAATATGGTGGTCTGGTCTGCTAAAACAATAGATCCCAGCACGGTCAGGCATCCTCTAATCAATACCACTTTGGAGCTCTGCAGGCCTGTCAGCTACAAGAACTGCACCCCATGTTAACTAAAGCTGAGGGCTGCTATAGGCCATGCTCTGTAGACTGCATTTGTCTCAGGGGCTGCACCTTGACCAACATTGCAGCCAGCCAGACTCCTCTTGTGCATTCTAATAAGTGGGAGACCCTGGGCAAAAAATATTGAATGTTGCCAACAAATAAGTGCCAGGCAAAAAAATACTAACAAAATATTCAGGGTCTGGGCCAGAGTTCAGCTGTAATACAATGCATCAGACACTCAAGCTCAGTCCTTCATTCTCAGGCTGGCAGGGCCAGGGGCTGCTATTTGAGAAAACGTATTCAGCTGCTGTGGGAAGAAAACATCTCCTCTGACTTTACATCGGCTCTCTTTGGCTGACCCATTTGCAGTGCTCTTGCTGTTCAGAATAAGTCACATCCAACCTCCCTTAGCTAGAATGCTCATCAAACACAAGAATCATAGGGTTGGAAGGGACCTTAGGAGGTCATCTAGTCCAACCCACTGCTCAAAGCAGGACCAATCCCCAATTTTTGCCCCATGTCCCTAAATGGCCCCCTCAAGGATTGAACTCACAATGCTGGGTTTAGCAGGCCAATGCTCAAACCACTGAGCTATTCCTCCCTCCCAGAGCTTTGTAGGTAATGAGAGGAGGAGTCAAGGGTTGGGGGAAAGGAGCCGGGATATTCAGTTTTTGTATGAGGGGGTTTGGAGAAACAGTAGAGGAAACAGGAAAATTCATGTAAAGTCTTCTAGAAAATGTTTCCTTTATTTTAATGGAAGAAAATGCCTTATCTAAGAGTCAGCCATGTTTGATAAAGAGCCCATCTCTTCCTTTTTTGAAAGCCAGAGTAAATTCCCAGCTAACAGTTTCAATTGTTGTTAATTTACAGGTCAGCACAAAGTGATAAGATTATATTTTCTTTTCTACAAACCCACACTTTATAAAGACACTGTCATGGAATTTTGTATATTGTTCACTATTTGTACTTTCTGTTTATAACAATCTCTTAGAAATGTCTGCCCAAACTCATGGCAAATGCAATATCATCTTTCTTGGTGCACTGGCATCAGCATTGGGGAAGAGTATTTGTTATTTAATTTTTTCTAAATAGCCAGCAGAGGGAGCACAGAACTCTGATTTTCACAAAAAATGTTTATTTTTTAAAAAAATTCTAAATATTAGCTTATCAGGTATTTTAAAATACATATAAACTAAGTCCCAATCCTGCAAATGCTTAGGTACATGCTTAACAAAACATGTGGATTGTTTTGTTGACTTTATGATTCTTATGAGAAAAGCTAAACATGTGCATAACTGCAACAGTTTTAAGGTAAGTCATGTTCTAGACCTAAACTCCTCTTGCTTTTGCATTTCTCTCATTTCTTTGTGGCCTGATTCTGCAACACCTTACCTACGAACAGTAATTATTTATGCGATTAGTCTCAATGAAGTCAAGGGAACTATTCTGAGTAATGATAATTTTGATTTTGGGCTTCAACACCCTGGACCTGCAATGGAATCTTTGCAACGATAAGAATCCGTTGATGCAGATCCCACTGCAGGATTGGGGCCTTTTTATGAGATGCCTTTTGGGATAGAGTGTGCATGAAACATACTATGCAAAATAGAGCCCCAATCTTCGAGACACAGACTTCCCACTGACTTCAGTTGAAAGTCTGTGTGTAGAGAGGTATTTTCCTTGTGCAGAGCACCAACTGAAGGCATAAGTCCCATTTAAGCTCTAAAATAAGGCTTAAATTTTGCATCAGCCTTGCATTGACCTTCTGCAGAAGGATGAATTTCAGCTGTAGCATCCTTGGAGGATCAGGCCCTAAAGCTGCATTACGTTGAAATGTCAGGGTTCCTATAAAAGAAAGATACAATCGGAATAAGATCCTTTTACTAGTAAATGGAATGGAACAAAATAAAGCAAATCACTTATAATTTGTTAGGGGCTTAATCCTGCAATGTAGTGATACCCTGTGCATCCACAGATGTCAGTGGGAGTTGAGTGCTCAGCACCTTGTAGGATCAAGCCCTAAAAGACCACGTGTACTTTATTTAGCAGAACATGTTTACTTTTAAACACTGTATTGTCTAGATAGAATCGGAATATGAAATCTTAATGGGTTTATCAGAGCATAATGTAAAAGGGGAAGGTTCTGCATTTCTTTTTAGCAATGACCATACATATGAGATGTGTTTTCCAAATTAGAGGTGTTGGCAGACTTAATTACTCAGACAATTGTTTTTAGAATATTTTAAAATAAAAAAATATATAAAATGGATTTCTAATATATGTTTTAGTGGAAAATACACTCTGACACACTACTGTAACCCTTCTGTGGTGTTGGTAGCAACACCACAGGATTGGGTTCAGTTAGCTAGAGAGGATCCTCTTAAAACTAACAAACACCACTGGCTCAAGCCCCACTCATAATTTCTGGGATCACTAAATACCTTTCCTGGGCACCTGAATAGGCAATATTACCCCACTTGCAAGCATTGAGTCTGTGTATGAAAAAAGGAATACAATAACAATATATTTAAATGAATGATAACTAAAACATTTCCCCATGGTAATTGTCCTAGTATTCTGTTAACTCTATTCCCCACTCAGCAGGCAAATATTACTTTACCCTCATAACTTCTCTCTTCCTCATCTGCTCAACCCCACTTACACTTTGGTATCAGTGGGTAATGTAGAGCCAGAATCTGGAGGTGCACAAAGGCAGGGCTGTCTCTGGCCCCTTGGGAAGCGCTAGGTGTTCATGTCCTGCAGGTCTACCAGATAATCCATCAATGGTGATTTCAGTTTTATTTAGTATCTGGAAAAGAAGAACCTCACCAGACTTCATTCAGCTTTGCTATTGTCCTCTGCATTATCATCTCCCTACAGCATGAAATTTTCAGTGATAAGGCACACCACTAGTATATAGAACCCTTATGCAGAATTCTTGTCACAAAATAAGTTCCCTTTTGCTCCTTGTTCACTTCCACTACCCAACCAATTCTGAGTTTGTGCTCCCTTATGGTGACTCCCAAGGTATTCTGGAGGAATTCTGGGTATAAATCTTATACAAATGTAGCCTTCTCTGTTAAGTAGCCATACTTCCCCTGTTAACTTCCTCTGTTAAGAGAGCTCCTTCCCCTGTGGAGCTGCTGACCATCTGGAGTTCTGGGTAAATTCCTTATGCAGATGAAGCAATTTTGTGGCTGTTCTTTCCCCTGTTCACCAACAGATGGGAGCAGAGAACTCTTTACCTTCTAGAGCTTCAGACCACAGGGCTTACATTATTTTAAAATCAATACTTATAAATAAGCTCTTTGGCTATAACCTTGATTTGTTTTATATATATATAATTTTTCTCCTACAAATAAGAGCTCTGTTGTGGATTGGGAACTTGTAAAAGCCTTTCTCTTTTAAGGGTTTCTATAGCACCCACCTCTATAGTATCTAAGGCTAAGGCTACACTTGCAGCTGTACAGTGCTGTCAGTTAAACCCGTCTTTGTACAGCTGAGTAGGGAAAGCACTGCAGTCTGTCCACACTGGCAGCTGCCAGCGCACTGTCGTGGCTACATTTGAGGCATTTGCAGCTGTATTGGGAGTGGTGCATTATGGGCAGCTATCCCAGCATTCAAGTGGCTGCAACGTGCTTTTCAAATGGGGAGGGGGTGAGGTGGAGTGTGACAGGGAGCATGTAGGGAGAGAGAGTGGGTTTTTGGGGTATCCACAGAGTGTCAGCTCATTATCTCTTAAGTTTACACACACACACACCCTGCCTCTCTCTCAATCACTGAAAGCAAGCAGCAGGGGCTTTGTTTGTTTTTAAAGAGCAGATAAACGGCCACTCAGGGAAACGGAGCCCAACACCTCCCCCTCCCGCCCTTCTCCGCCCCCTCTCCTCCCCCCCCCCCCGCCACCTCTCTCCAAGCTAACTTTGCTGCCGGCACTTCTAACAGAGCCCCCCTGCCTGCAAACAGTAGCTGTGTTTGTTTTTTTGTAAAGCAGCCCCAGAACGGAGCTCTGAACTCCAACCCGGAAGTGCCATTTCAAAACAAAGGGAGCTTCCGGAGGTCAGTTAGTGCGTACCTGCCCAACTACATTCCAGGAGCAGCGTAGCAGCCACTACGCAACAGCTGTTATTCCTCTCCGGAAGGTGAAGTACCAGCAGCGCTGTAACCACGGAGATACAGTGCTGCACGTGCCTTGCAAGTGTAGACGGTTAGTGAGGTACAGCACTGCAGGCAGTTTTATTGCTCTGTAACTCGTGAGTGTAGCCAAGGCCTAAGGCTTTGTCTACGCTACCTTTCTTTTAGCGACACGGCTGTGGCGACACAACCATGCTGTTAAAAGGCATGCAATGTAGCTGCTGTTTGTTGGCAAGAGAAAGCTCTTTTGCCGACAAAAAACTTCCACCCCCCATGAAGGGAGGCGGCTGTTCACACTGGCCTTTTCATCAGTAAAACTTTTTTCATTTGGGTGTGTGTTTTTTTAACACCCCTGAACGACAAAAGTTTTGCTGAGGAAATTCCAGTGTAGAGAAAGCCTTAGTGCTCCTGTTCTTGTTTCTTTTCCCTTTTTGTTTTGACTTTTAGCTGTGATTGTGTCTTTGCTTGTCTATCTTTGAAATGGAGACATTGACCTGATAATTGTGCAGCTTTGCAAGCAAGGTGAGAAGGTTTTGACTGTAACATCCTTAACGTTCCACCATTCAAAGAAGAGATTAAGAAAACAAGTTGCTTTTTGTAACATGTAATTTTTTCTGCATTCACTAAAGGAAGTGGAAGCGTGAACATCTCATCTGATGACTGAGAAGTTAAGATTAAATCCTGAACCCTTTAAAGTCAGTTGTAAAACAATAGCTGGCTACCATTACCTTATGGGGCATCCCTTGTGAAAATCCCCGTGGCTGAGTATGCAGTCATCTTTTGTGCCACGAGTTCAGGCCAAACTTTCAGTACTTTAACACCATCTGCCCTTCCTTCCTTCCTTCTTTATGATTGCTCAAATTCCCTGCTGTATACCCAAACCCAAATTTGAAAATCCACTTGATACTGCAGAGATTGTATATTTCTCATATGTAAGTCTTCATATATAATAAAGAGAGAGTGAGAGAAAGAAAGATCTGTACGATTTTAAACAATTGTCATTATTAGTGTGGGAAAAAAATGAGGGTGCTTTCTTTACCTCATTAAGATACACTGCCTATATGGAGTGAAGGAAATCAGTGCATGAAACTATGAAAAGCTAGAAGTGCAACAAAGGAATGATCCCAGAGCCTCTAGCAGCAGCTGTGATATGACATGCAGAATGATGTACCAGTTGTCTGATCAATAGGTTTTACTTTTAGGACTATTATTTCTTGGCAGCCAACCTAATGTAATTACGTATGTTTTTCTGCAACAAGCTAACACTTTATGTGACTGAGGCAACAGATGCAGTACACTAAAGAGCTTATTTGCATAAATATCAAAGTATAGTTGTCAGAATTCCAAAACTCTATACTTTGTGTAGGGTTACACTTTAATTGTAGGCATTATACTAACTCTAAGCATCTTACCACACATTTATTAAAAATGACATGGCATTCAGTCATTTTGGACAGTCAGAGGAAATCTCTCTTTCAGTATTTGGAAATGTAGCAATTTAGCCTAAAAATACCAATTACTGCTGGTATGAACTACAAAGTCAGAAAAGGTGAGGACATATCTATTTTAAGGAAGTCTCTCCTGTGTTTTTGCACTATAGGAAATTTTCAGAAAGAAATCCAAAACCAGGCAAATCTTATTTGCTAAATTGCTGAAACTCAGGCCGGCTTTGCTGTTGTTCCTCAACCTGGGGCTATGTTTGGAGTAAACCTGGGAAAAGATTATTATGACTATGATCATTTAATGTTTCAGATGGAAACCACATACAATTACAGATTTTCCCTAGATCTCCGTGCGTACAATGCTCAGCATAATGGGTCCCCAGTCCTGACGGGGGGCCTTTGGATGGTACGAAAATAAAAATCGTTATTATTACTAATTATTGTTACTATTGTTTTTACTTATTCAGTGGCTTTATTATGGATTTGACTGACTCAAGTGGTTTCACCTGAAGGTAGCTTGAGTTTGGGGGTTTGTTCATGTCTTAACATCAAAAGCAACACCAAAGGGGTAGACCGTATGTAAACTTATGCTCTAAGGGAGGAACTGTTATTGTATCCAATGGATTATCAGTTTCTAATTGTTCTCTCTCTTGTCCTCTTGTAGCTTGAGTACTGAGAAGGAAATATCGACTTTATTACTACTGCCAGCTAATAGATTTTCCTTACGTCAAAGGTGGAGATTTGATTGCATGCATGTATGAGCACACACCCACTTTTGGGAAGGGAATTTGGACATTGTGAAGGGGATCCTGCAGCAACATCTGCACAGAAAAGAATTGTAGCAATGAAAATAAATCATATAAATTGGGAACTTTTGTTTGTAAATTAGACACAATAGGTATTTTCTTGAGGGACTTATTAATCTTTTTTGTTCAGCATTGTTCTATTGAAACATCTATAGAAAAATATGAAAAAAATATATATCCTTTGTGTTTGAATGTCTGTTCCATGCAAACAAATTAGAGAGATTTATGGTGTCGTATGATCACATGTTCAAGCATGGTTATAAAGGGCAACAATAATGATGACAGATCATCCCTGTTCACTTCAAAGAGTAATGTTGCCTCCCCTTGAGCATTATGCCATCTAACCACATGACCAGACTGTAGGTGTCTAATAGCTTGAGCATTTTCTGAGTTTCTAAAAGTCAGGAAGCTCATTTAGGTTACCTAGTAGATAGTGGATTTTTATATTCGAGCAATATTTCCAACTGAGAATGTCCATATTTGACCTGATTTTCCTTAGGGACAGCTTCATCACCTGGGAGGGAATGAACTTTACTATTGTGTTAAATGCTTGGGTCATAATGGAAATGTTAAAAAAGCAAAAATGGGATAGGTCTTTTAAAGCTGCTGGATAACATAAGGATAGACTCCTCTGGTGAGGATCCAAACTCTGATGAAGAATAGGGCCAGAAAATGCCACCTGCCTAAACTTTTCTTAGTCTCCTCAGTGGAGTTTAAAAGATTGGGTTGTAACCATTCTTTAACATCCTCCATCTTCTGTATCTGTGAATGGATAAACAATAATCTAAGAGTTTGTAAATTAATTGCTAGTTATTATTTGGAAGTTGAAAGACTAGAAAATATTATCTTTTCTCTGAGTTTACTAACATCTGACCTATCAGTGGCATGTACTTCCCTTACTCACACAGATAATCTTTACTCACATGAATAGTTCCACAGACTTCAGTGTGACTACCTGCACAAATAAGGCTTGTTAATGGGAATATGGGTGGCAGGTTCAGGCCCATATTTTTATGATTATCTTAGTGTTTATATGATTTTATTGTTGTGAAGTTACATCGGCTTGTTTGTACTTTGATATTTGGAAATAACAGTTCCCTCTACACATCATCAATGTTTAAAGTCTTAAAACATATAATCTTCTAAGTACATATGGAAGGCTCAATCCCTTTTTGTGCGCCCTTGGGCAGTAAAATGGGTGACAATACTTACTTACCTCATGGAGTGTTGAGAAGCTTCTCATTAGACTTCATAAAGTACTTTGAGATCCACCTATAAAAGGCACTATGAAAATGCAAAGTATGATTCATGATTATGAGCTCTGACTGGAAGGAACTAACAGAACAAGCTGGGCTAATTGTAGTACTATTTTGTTTGTTCGGCTAGCTAGCTGGTCTGGTGAAGGATTAAGGCATGTCAAGATTTTCTACAAGGAAGCTGTAATGAAGCGAGTAAGTGTGGTCCTTTCACTGAAAGCAAAGTTGAAGGGAAGCCTCCAGTTGTATGCTTGAGCCCAACCAGAGCAATTTGTTGGGATGACCATGTATTTAATGCTTTCTTTCTTTCTTTCTTTCTTTCTTTCTTTCTTTCTTTCTTTCTTTCTTTCTTTTCTTTTCTTTTCTTTTCTTTTCTTTTCTTTTCTTTATTAAATATATCATTCTGGAACTGTCACTTGTCCCTGTGTTAATACACGTAACTCATTTTATTGTGATCACTGCAAAAAACAGGTGACTGATTATGAATGGCAGTTCCCACTGAAATCAATGAGAATTTTGCCACTGATTTCAGTGGGAACAAAGCCAAGATTGTAGAAAAAGCTAGAAGCAAGAATAAAATATCACAAAAATAAAAAGAATATAAAAAGAAGAAATGCTGAGCGTCCATGATTTCAGGAATGCTTGGACAAGGAAATACTGGCTGCCGAGAAGGATTGTGGGAGGCTAAATGAGCTAGTAAAAGAGCTGCAAGGAAGACAGTAAACTAGTCATTGAGGGAGATAAAGAAAATTAATATTTCAATGATCTACTTAGCCTTGGTCTACACTAGTTGGGGGAATCGATCTAAGATACGCAACTTCAGCAACAAGAATAGCGTAGCTGAAGTTGGCATATTTAGATTGACTTACTGCGGCGTCTTCACAGCGGTGAGTTCATAGAATCATAGAATCATAGAATCTCAGGGTTGGAAGGGACCTCAGGAGGTCATCTAGTCCAACCCCCTGCTCAAAGCAGGACCAACCCCAACTAGATCATCCCAGCCAGGGCTTTGTCAAGCCTGACCTTAAAAACCTCTAAGGAAGGAGATTCCACCAGCTCCCTAGGTAACCCATTCCAGTGCTTCACCAACTGCTGCCGCTCCCCCATCAACTCCACCTCTGCCTCTCGCAGTGGTGGAGTACAGGAGTCGACGAGAGAGCGCTCGGGGATCGATTTAGCACGTCTAGACTAGACGCGCTAAATTGACCCCCGATAGATCGATCGCTACCCGTCGATCCGGCGTGTAGTGTAGACATACCCTTAGTAACAGTGAATCCTGGACAGTGAAAACACTTCATAATATCATCCTAACTGTTCCAACTTCCAAGCCTAGACTGGAAGTTACAATTAGAGGTGAGTCAGACAGGTACCAGAGTTGGGTATTTCCTTGCCCAAGCATTCCTGAGTTTTAAGAGCTAGGTCAACTATTTTGTTTAAACCACCTACAATGCCTCTGAACTTGCTTGTCTTGATTTTAGATGCTTTAGCACTTGGTGGAATTCCATTAAAGTCAATAGAAATAACCCTATTGACTTCAATGGGCTTTGGACCACTTCATAATTCCTGGACATCCCACCAGAAACAATACTTCTGTGAGTGACATCATAAAAAAAACCCAGTGCTGTGACATACTGGGTTCTAGTAGCTAGAAAATGTTTGGGCTTGTGAGAGCTGAAAAACCCTTGGCTCGGATCTGGTGAGTTGCAGGGTAACTACAAAAAGAAGAAGAAGTTAAGCTTTGGTTTCAGGTTAAAGAAGGTGCTGTACGAGATGATACCTCTTTAATATTATTATTATGATGATTATGAAGTGTATTCCCAATCTAAGTAAGACTTCTTTTATAAAAGGAAAGCAAAGACTTGGACTAGTGAGAACCTCAGAAAAGGATATGATTTGCAGGAAGCAGAATAAGTGGTCAGGCAGAGGATGACCTGAAATAGCACATGGAGCTGTGTGCTGTGAAATGTCTAAATTATTTATAGACATAAAATAATGAAAAAACATCATAATATCTATATATTGTGGAGAAATAAGAAAGGTGATAGCAACTATCTTTTGCTGCATAAAAAAGGGAACAGGCATCTATATAGGAATTCAAAAGGCATTAATCTCCTCATTGTGCCTCCTGAGTACTCTTACAACTCTTAGGAGCTGCAGGAAAGTGTGTCTGTCTACAGGAGAGAATGCATGTGCTTTGCTGAGATGAATAAACAAATAGGCCTGGGACTATGGAAATGATAGGTGGATATGTTTTTTGGAATTTAAACAACTGTATTACTCAGTATGGAAAGATTGTGTCTGGGAATTGATGGAACTCTGCGGACTCACTAGAAGGATTGGATATATACAAAAGAATGATGAGTTGTATGAGAATTGATGCTGAAATGCTAGACTGGTTTAAAGTGAGGTTGGAAATGTATCAGGTTTGTGTCTTGTCCCAATTATCAATTTTATTTGAAGACACCACACTAAAGATTATTAACCTGAAAGTATGAGGGTAGGCTAAGAATTAGGAATGATAATTACCATGGCATCATATATAAATAATAATTAATAATAGAGTTTATTTCTGAAACACCAAAAGTGTTTGTTCTTTTCATTGTAGATGATACAAAAACAGATATTTCCTGCCCAAAAAGATTTCAACCTAAGAAACTATAGAGGGAAAGTTTAAAGGCAGTTATAGGGTTGTATAAGAAGGACAGCAAAGTTGAATCAAATATATGAGCATTGTAGGCACTGATCCAAATTTTGCAAACCTGGATTCATCATAGAAGTGGCCTGATTTTCAGTAATGCTGAGAAATGCCAACTCTCATGGGGTATGCAGGTTCTCAGCACCTTTGCAAATCAGCCTATTTCTTCTTGAGTTCCTAACTATGAATTTAGGATTATAATAATACAAATTCGGGTTTGAAAAGTCTGGACTTATCTATAAAGATTTTTATTTTTTTTAAAGTCACCTGTTCTGTCCATCAGTGAGTCTCTTTCTCGGTTACTATTATTCAACTTTCTAAAATAAATATCAGCTTTCTGGGTAGCCTCTAATTTATCCATGTTTCCACATCCAAGGAAAATCTGGGACATTTCCACCACATCCCCTCCTGGTTTCTAGTTAGATATGTAGTAATTGCTAATTTCAGCATTCAACTTAACGGAAATTATTTTTCTACCTTTAGAATTTGCAATTTAATGGCTTATTTGGGGTTGCAACAGAATTGTTCAAAAGTTCTCAGATAAACAAATCTGTAACTGAGCACAGTGAATTTACATAACGTACAAAAAGTACACCTGAATTTTAATGTAAATGTAACTGAAGCGGCAATAGCTCTGAAATCATTAATCAGAAGAAAATGAAAAATCATGAGTGACATTAATTAGGTAGGAAATTTGGTCATAATTGGTTTAACTGTTTGCCATTAACGTATGCAACTTTGTAGAAAAAATTCCTTTCTTCAAGTAGGTTCTAGGTCTTTGGTTCTAAGTGTAAATTCTTGTGCACTGGGATACTTTTAAAAGAGCAATATGAATGTTCCATTGATACAAGAGTTGCATGGAAAATCCTTGCACATGATTCAATATATTTTATAGTGGGCATTACTTTTAAAAAGCTAAATTCCAAAGAACTGCATGTAGGTTGTATATGATACTGGAAGAGTTGGATATGCCTTGTACCATTAAGAAAATGTGGCAATCGACATGCCCATATTGGAATTTTTCATCTTTCCTAACCCTGCAAACGTTACTCTGCCCTGGAGTTTAAAGGGGATTTCCTTGAGAGAGAGGAAGTTAAAGCACTAAAATAACCAAAAATCCCCTCTAAAAAAATGAACAAAAAGCCTCTGTTTCAAACTGGATATACTTTTCCATGTGTATATTCCTCCCCCATTCCCTTCCTCCGGGGTTGGGCATCATCCTAAAATTGTAGATATCCCTGATAGGCATATTAAAAGGTTTTGTTCATAGATGTTTTATTCATTCAGCAATTATTCACATAAGTGAGTGTTATTGTACGAATGGAAAAGCTTAGGGGCCCGGATCAGGGCCCCATGGGGCCAGTACCATACAAACACATAACACTGCCCCAAGGAGCTTATACAATTTAAGTATGAAAAGAAACGACAGGTAGATGCAACCATCCATTGTCAAATGCTAGTAAAATATGCAAACTATACATGTGTCCCCTAGGTTCTCTGGCACTTTTAGAGCATTCTCATACTGTTCCATTGGGAATCATGGACATTGCTGAAAATGAGTTAAATTAGTAAAACTAAGTGAAAATAGTTTTATTCATTTTGGGCCAACTCCAGCAGTAATGACTATAAGATTTGGCCCCTTAAGCTTTTCCACTGCCCTCTTACTCCTGATTATTACCAAGAAGCCATGAGGAGGCTTTAGAATGGTTCTGCTGTATTTTGCTTTCTTTTAAAGCTCAACCTAGTAATGTCTGCTTAGCATTGTACATGAATATTCTAGAGATGGCTTGCAGTATAGTGAGCTTTTTGAAAGGCTTACATTGCACCATTGTTTCCAATGAGTCCTTTAAGGATTATTTTGTGTATTGAAATCAGTCTTACTCAGAGTCCTCCACTGTTCACTGACCTTTCCAATTAGCGTCCACTTTTACTGAAGCCTGTGAGAATTGGTTGCAACTTACAATGTCATGTTGAATGCAGTGACGATGAAGGCTGTTCTGTTGAGAAGATCCCAAGATCTTTTTCTAAATACATATCTATCCCGGTATACATTTTAGAAGGAAATAATACTTGACAGGAAACATTTTTCTGTTAGAATTTCTTCCAATTTATATTTTTCAGTTTTCTCTGTTATTTTATTTCTGAGATTATAAATGTACGTGGTGCCCCAAGGGTTCCTTTGTTTGTATTATAGGGTGTCTCAAGCTATTGGACTGCAAAGCAAAGTGGAGTGGGAGTTCTGTTTTATTGTTTTTTCTTTTCAACCGTCATTGATTCTATTTTTCTTTTTTTATCTTTACTGCCAGATTTTTCTTTCTTTCCTTTCTTTTCTTGTGCTTCTGTTTGTTAGTATCTATGCATTTAGTATCTATAGATCTTGCACTTTCCCCATAAATGTAGATGAGCTTTAATATGTTTTGTGGGAGAGAATATGGTCTTTCATTTCCGAAAGATCTCCCAAATGCTCTTGTGCCATGATCCTGAGAGTAGCCAAGTGACCTCGACCCCTCTGAAAGTAAATGATTGGAGAGTGTTTAGGGCTGTTGCAGAATCATGTCCGTGATGCCAAAAATGGTATGAGCGATATAGTTCATGACTCCCCAGTGATGTCAGCGAGCATTGGATTAGGTCCTTAAGCCCTGCAATTTCATAGTTCATCTAGAACTTCATATTTTGTTTTGTAGGGGTGGTGAGAGATTAGAGGTACCATATCATATGATAGACTGTGATATCAGAGTGAGTGTCATCCCTTCCCATCAGCCATGTCCTTGAGGTTGTTGGTCAATACAGGTGAGACAGTCAGTCCTCTCCTTCTTTTTCAGTATGCTTCCTGTAAACTGGCTTAAGCATGGTTCCAGCTAAATCAACTTCTAAAATTGTTTGGTCAATTTCTACTGGCAGGATTAAGTACTAATTCAGTGTTTTATATAATAAGCTTTGGGGAGAAAAACTAGTCGTCCCCCCACCCTTCCTCGCCACACTGCCATAGGTTTTGGTCATGGTTCCAGCATGGCTTGGCCCTATCCACCCTGGCTGGTAAAAATCTTATTAGAGAGTTGTTTAGTTGGAATTATTGATTTAACTTAAATCAAGTGCCAGCTTCATCCCTGTGGAAACTCCATTTAAATCAGAAGACTTACACCAGGATGAATTTGGCCCATTTTAAAAACTTCATATGAAGCAAAGTCCTTAGCACAAATTTCAGTCCTGGTGAAGTCAGTGGAGTAGCTCTTGCTTATGCTAGAACTAAATGTGGCCCTCCATGGGGCCAGGTCTAGAAGCAGTTTTTCCCAGTCCCTCTTCCCTGGTCTAGCTGTGGTCTCATTATATACAGCATTGCCCCGTCCTCTGAAATTACAATTACAATTTATTTTACAGTTAGTAAAATAATAATATTTTACACTATCGTGCTCAGGATTTTTCATCACTGGAGGCTGAGAAACTGCCTCTCTCTTTACACCGTGAGTGACAGCTGAAATGAGGTGGTACACACTCTTGCGTTCAGTGACTAAATTTGAATGTCTGGGGTTGGAGGCTGGATGTTCAAAGCTGAAGGTCCTTGACTCTAGAATTTGCTTCCCTTTTCAATTCAATTGGCTTTCAGGGCTTAGGGGAAACTCTATCAGTAGATAATTGTTGATTAAGCTTAACACTTGATTTCAGGGGTTACATTTATTTACATTAGTTAACATTTTTGTTTTTGTAAATAATTTGTATTCATTCATCCAGACTTAAAAAAATAGAACATTTTTTAGAAATAAAAATGCTTTACAAGCATATTTTCAGTTTTACAAATCTGAACCTGAAACCCCAAGTGGATTTTTTCCCTTCTAAGTGCAGGACATAGTTGCAATACTGTAATAGTATTTTGTCTTTACTTGAGATTTAAACAGCAGCTATTGATGAGAAGATGTGTCAGAAATCAGAAAAGCAAGAATTGTTTTTGTCACCAATCAGCAATGTTTTAATTTAAGGTGATAATGTGTGGCTTATAAAATGCCTCAGCTACTATCCTTGATTGATGGAGGCTGTTTTAGAAGAACTGTAAAGAGAAATTGTTTTATGTCTCAGAATGATATGGTAATTTCATCCAGTGATTTTGAAGAATTTTAAGGATAATATACTGCAGCAAACAGGATTAACTCTGAACTCAGTAATTTCTGTGGAAATGAGGCAAAACTACTTAAGATACTTAGTTTTTAAAAAAAATCATACTCAGATCCTGCAGCAATGCTAAAATGCAGTCACTTCATATGTCTGTGTAGTAAATTTTCAGTCTCAGTGGTTTTAATCAGATACACAAACCCTACTTGCTGTAAATTATCATGCAAAGGAGATTTAATTTATAAACATATGTTGAAATGGAGCTCATAAACTTTCAATGTTTTTTTTTAAAGGATAGGTGAATATATGAAATGTCATGGAGAAGAAAAGTAACAACTGGATAAAAGACATTAGCTAGACATTTAATTATCTATTAATTCATATATGGACACTTGGCACTGGCTAGTCAGTTGTTGTGCTGTGTTGGTGGGCCGTGACATACTAACCCTTCCCTTCTATCCACTTGGTGTCTCTTTTCCTGAGTTAACATCAAAAAGGCTTTGAATCAGGGACTATTTCTGCTATTACTAGAGCTGGCTGGAAACTAGAAATTCTGTTTCATGGGAATTTCCAACATTTTAAAAGATTTTTTTAAGCTTTTTTGTTCTGAATCAGAATGAAATTTTGCACAAAACAAAAATTCTGAAAAATTTGATTTGGGACTGTATTTCATTTTGATAGTGTCGACACATTTTGTTTGGACTTTTATATTATATTAAAATATAACTATACACTAACTACATAAACATACATTATTAATTTTAATATGATGGTTCAATCTAAATGAAATGTTTTGACATTGTCAAAATGAAACATTTTGAATTTTTCCTATCAAAAAGTTTAATCACAATCTACAAGTTTCTGTGAAACATTTTGATTTTGATAAAACTGCTTTTTTCATTTTTTTTTTAAAAACCAGCTCTAGTTCTTTCATGTCTACAGTAATTCACACAATGGGGCCTTTAGGAACTACCCTACTACATACAATAATTTCACTAGTGCAATAAATATTATTTTTTCTCTATATATAGCCAAATAGAGAAATGTGTCCTTCAGAGTGAGTTAAAATAAATCGGATTGTGTTTTGCAGTTATAGCCTATCGTTCATCCGAGTATCTCTCAGGAGGGTTAAATAAAACCACGTGAGCCCTGTCTGCACTACAGCTTCCAGGAATGTTACTACTGGTGGAGCAGCACCAGTGGTGAGTTTTGGGTATGAAGACTGGTAGTGGAGAGGCAGCCCAAGAGTGGTCACTGAGATACCATCCTAGGAAACATCTGCACAGAGATTAGATGAAACACTCATGTGTGCAAATCTGTCCCTTGACTCTGGCCATGCAGGCTCCCTTGACAGACGAGCCACTATAGACAGCATTCTGAGGGGCAGAGCAAGGGAAAGTCAATGTCAAGTATCCTTTGTTGTGTGGGGCTTCCTGTCCTCTCACCCCTGCTGGGGCTGCAGAGTTTACTGCACCCATTGGGCTAAAATAGTTTCTCTCTGGCCTGGAGGGTGTAGTCCTCTTCCTCTTCCCCTCTACTGCTCCCCTCAACACCCTGCACATCAACTTGGCCCAGCAACGTGGACTGAATGCGGATCAGGTGATTTGCCTCTAAGAGTTGGCATATCAATTGGAGTAGAAAGGGGTCATCTTGATATTAGATCGTTCTGGCCCCAATCAAAATCACTTAGAAGGAGACTGCCTTTATCCATGATATATTGCAGACCTGATTTTGCAGCTAAACCTGCACAGGACATTTGACCTAATAAAATCTCTCTCACTTGCTATAAATTCCATATCTAATTTTGTCACATTGCTATCAAATCCAAAATGACTTTGAAAACCATCTCTTTGCATGTGAAGGAGTATTACGTAAAGTAGAAGTTTCACACCAAAACGTTCCTTTTTATTCTGTCTGTTTTGACTCTCAAAGATGATTCAGAGGGTCCCTCACATGTACTTAAATCAGACTTCCTAAATGTGAACAGATTAGGGCCAGCTACTGGAAATAAAGATTCCATACTAGAGGCTGAGAAACTAGCCACGTATCTGATTATGCTTGAGATCATTTCAATGGCTAATCAAAAAATGAATCCTCACTTGATTACATTTGTACAGATTACACTTCAGTTTTGTATCAGCTAATCATGAAACCAGAAAATATACTAAAGCATATGCCAGATTCTTTAATAACACCTGTTAAAGGTACAGTATCTGTAAGGAATGGAGAGTAAGTGAGAGGGTAGGGCTCCCCACTCTCAGATTATCTAATCAGCAGCTAAAATCTGGTACCAGCTACTTGAAATTATATGCGGAAAGACATAACATAATCTGAAATAAGGTTGTTTTCTGACTCATTACCACTATTTTAGAAAGGGGCTCACAAACGGATCTGCTGGTTCTTAGGTAAGATTTGAGTACACTAAGGAAATATTTCAGATGCTGCCTATTGGTAGGGCCAGTTTATCCAATCAAATGCTCTTTCAACTTTCACTGAAATTGCTACTGACCAACTGTCTAAAAAAAACCCCAACTGTAAGAATAATGCTGCTCCTATTCTTAGTGCCAGGGGAGGCCCCTGTCAGCAATGGAACTGTTGCATTTCCACAACCTTGGGGTGAAGTAGCAGTAAAATGCTGGGAGCCTGCATGACAAGTGCACACTCTCTGCACCTCTGTAAAGCTCTGTAGGGAATCATTTTGTATGCTATGTGGGAGGGGATGGAAGCCCATGGGTTGGAGCAGGACCAGTGGATCCACATCTATGTGGATTTACCAGCTCTTCTTTATTTGGAGGGAGGGAAGGAGCTGGCAAGGTGTCAGAGATACAGCCTACAGCATCCCATAGGCTACAGGACAGGCTACAGAATAGCTCTGCTACTAGTCCATAATCAGGGGTGCAGAAGTAGATTCCTCCCTCCAGGATGCATGGACCGCAGCTATTCAGGCTGGGCTCTGATACCCACATTTAGCCCAGATGCACACTGGGGAGGGGAGCATGCTTTTAATTCATATTGTTAAACAGGACTTATGAAATATTAAGTTGAAGCACATATACAGATAGCCATTCTTCTCTTTGAATAGCTGTGCGTGTGTGGTGTGCACCAATCTGTGTACCTTTTCCTTTAGATGATCTATCGGATGTCCTACCTACACCAAATGTGCACATTGGAATGCCCAGTAGCAGTAGAAACCTGCAGGAGGTGTGGGTCCTAACACATCTGCACAAATGAGCCGGTTTCGAAGTTCATTGCCTGTCAAACCATAGTAATAATCAGTAGTTAAAGAATGTGCTGCTTATTGATAGGGCCAGATTGTGGTTGGCTCCACATGTGTGCACCAAAGTGTGTGTGTGGGCCTCCTTGCTGTTTGTGCATAGCCTGTCCTGTCCATATGCTCCTGCTATGCAAAGACTGAAGGGATCTAGAGCCAGGGGCTCTAGATTCCCCAGACAGGATGACCTCACTCACCTGCCATACTGGCTGGCAGACAGAATCCAGCATGGGAGGAGGAAATGCTGCCTCTTATTAAAGGATGTAGCAATGGTCCTTGGGGTGTGTGTTCACCAGCCCTCCTAGAAGCTTTGGGCCTGCCTCAGGCCTCAGACCCAGTAGTTGCTGTCATCAGGGTCGCTCCCTACTGAGTCTGAGTTAAGGAACAATAAAAGCCTCTAAAATTATTATTATTAATTATTACTTATGTCATAGTTCAGGGCAACTGCACCTGGTCCACCAAGGGCACCCACCCTCAACTCCCAGCTCCTCAACCATCACCTCTCTTGGGCAGAGACCTGTCTGGCCTGACCAGGGGGTTTTCAGGTTGCACACTTCCCTGTGTGCACTGCAATATCTGCAGCAAGCCAAACAGGCCAGCGTCTGCACTTTGTTCATAGCTTTGGAAGAGAAAGCAATGTGATTGCCAGCAGTTACAAATTACCTTAATAAGCAAGCACATTCATTCTTAATCATTAGAGAGAAAACATTAAAAATAATAAAGTTTCCTATATGCATGCTAAAAGCTTACCAGAGGTCACCCATCTGGGTTATGGAGCCCCTTTGTGCTAGGTGATGTACAAACTTATAGACAATGACAATCCCTGGTCCAAAATATTTACAGTGTAAATATGTGCTGATCATTTAATTAGAAAGAGAAAAAGGGGGGAAGGCTGAAGAGAAAAAAGGAGGAGGTAAAAGGAGAGCACAATGCTCTGCAACAAAGTCTGGGGCTGATCCTTCTCTTTTTTAAGTTAATGGGAGTTTTGTCGTTGACTTCTACAGGCATAGAGAGAGCAGGATCTTCGACATCATCTTCCTACAATGAATCCCACAAATTAGAGGATTGGGCCAAAATAAATCTGATGAGGTTCAACAAGGAAAAGTGCAGAGTCTTGACAAGGAATAACATGTCCACTGCTTTCCCCTCATCCACAGAGCCAGTTATCTCATCACAGAGGGCAATTAGGTTCATCAGGCATGACTTGCCCTTGGTGAATCCATGCTGACTGTTCCTGATCACTTTCCTCTCCTCTAAGTACTTCAAAATTGATTCCTTGAGGATCTGCTTCATGATTTTTCCAGGGACTGAGGTGAGGCTGACTTGCCTGTAATTCTCCGGATCCTCCTTCTTCCCTTTTTAAAAGATGGGCACTACATTAACCTTTTTCCCGTCATCCGGGACCTCCCCCAATTGCCATGAGTTTTCAAAGATAACGGCCAATGGCGCTGCAATCACATCCGCCAACTCCTTTAGCACCCTCGGACGCAGTGCATCTGGCCCCATTGTGCTCCTCCAGCTTTTCTAAATAGTCCTGAACCACTTATTTCTCCACAGAAGGCTGGTTACCTCCTCCCCATACTGTGCTGCCCAGTGCAGTAGTCTGGGAGCTGACCTTGTTTGTGAAGACAGAGGCAAAAAAAGCATTGAGTACATTAGCTTTTTCCACATCCTCAGTCACTAGGTTGCCTCCACAGTTCAGTAAGGGGCCCACACTTTCCTTGACCTTTTTCTTGTTGCTAACATACCTATAGAAACCCTTCTTGTTACTGTTAACATCCCTTGCTAGCTGCAACTCCAAGTGTGATTTGGCCTTCCTGATTTCACTCCTGCATGCCGGAGCAATATTTTTATACTCCTCCCTGGTCATTTGTCCAATCTTCCACTTCTTGTAAGCTCCTTTTTGGTGTTTAAGATCAGCAAGGATTTCACTGTTAAGCCAAGCTGGTCGCCTGCCATATTTACTATTCTTTCTACACATCGGGATGGTTTGTTCCTGCAACCTCAATAACGATTCTTTAAAATACAGTCAGCTCTCCTGGACTCCTTTCCCCTTCATGTTAGTCTCCCACCCAGGGGATCCTGCCCATCAGTTCCCTGAGGGAGTCAAAGTCTGCTTTTCTGAAGTCCAGGGTCCATATTTTAATACTCTCCTTTCTTCCTTGTGTCAGGATCCTGAACTCGACCATCTCATGGTCACTGCCTCCCAGGTTCCCATCCACTTTCGCTTCCCCTACTAATTCTTCCCTGTTTGTGAGCAGCAGGTCAAGAAGAGCTCTGCCCCTAGTTGGTTCCTCCAGCACTTGCACCAGGGAATTGTCCCCTACACTTTCCAGAAACTTCCTGGATTGTCTGTGCACAGCTGTATTGCTCTCCCAGCAGATAACGCGGTGATTGAAGTCCCCCATGAGAACCAGGGCCTGTGATCTAGTAACTTCTGTTAGTTGCCTGAAGAAAGCCTCGTCCATCTCATCCCCCAGTCTGGTGGTCTATAGGAGACTCCCACCATGACATCACCCTTGTTGCTCACATTTCTAAACTTAATTCAGAGACTCTCAGGTTTTTCTGCAGTCTCTGAGCAAATGCAATTCCCCCACCTTTTCTGCCCTGCCTGTCCTTCCTGAACAGTTTATATCCATCCATGACAGTACTCCAGTCATGTGAGTTATCCCACCAAGTCTCTGTTATTCCAATCATATCGTAATTCCTTGACTGTGCCAGGACTTCCAGTTCTCCCTGCTTGTTTCCCAGGCTTCTTGCATTTGTGTATAGGCACTTAAGATAACTCTCTGATTGTCCTGCTTTCTCAGTATGAGGCAGAAGTCTTCCCCTCTTGCTCTCTCCTGCTCGTGCTTCCTCCTGGTATCCCACTTCCTCACTTACCTCAGGGCTTTGGTCTCCTTCCCCTGGTGAAGGAGACCAAGGAGGAGATTTTTGACGTGTTCCTTAAGAAAATAGAGCGAATCCAAGAGCAGCCTGTTTAAGGGTCTTTAAACCACAACTGACCTAGTCTGTGCAGTGTAACAAGTATTACAAGAATCTGAGGACCAGATCTTCAGCAGGTGTAAATCAAGATTGTGCCATTGAACTCAATGGAGTTGTACTAATTTACTCCAATTGACAATCAGTTTCCGTTTCTCCAACTGTTGCCATTTTAAATTGTTGATTTTGATTTGAGTCCTTTAAAAATGGTAAGTATCATCAAATTTATTCCGTTTAAAATGTCATCTTTAACTAATACATATGTATAGTGTACATAAGTCTCTCTATATATCTTCTCTTTTAAACACCAGCCAGCTGTATTTCCCTTACTAGTTTTGAAATACATTCATTCTGAGCCTTCCTTTCAACTTTCAGTATAGGTTTATAAGCTGTAGCAAAGCTAATAGGTTTTAAAGGGGTAAACACAGTGATAAACACCTCATTAAAAAGGAAGTGTCCTTCCATTTGTCATTTCATTGCTCTTATAAAATGTGGGTGCATCAAAATGAAAAATGTAAAGATGCCATCTGAAGTGCTTAAAGTTATTTGAGGGAAAATAATTGAATTGCTAGAGTTACATAAACAAAAAGCAATCTGGCACTTTTTTCCTAGCTCCAGGCTAAAATGAAGGAAATAAAGACCCAATCCTGTAGTGTGCTGAATACTTTCTACAGGCTGCTGGGTAATCCCAGATCTCATTCAGTGGGAGTGGAGTATGCTCAGTGCCTCATACTTGGTGCTTAGCACCTCACAGGATCATCACTAAGAAGAATGGGAAGATTCAGAATTAAGAGTAGTGTTTCTCTTTGTGAAATGAGTTGGCCTTTATAGATGTGCTGTATATTCTGCTGTGAAAACAACAGCACTATTCAACAGGAATTTGAAAATTCTAGGCATAGAAGAAATGACTCAGACAACCAGGCTATGTCCAAATCTTGTCACTTTTTCTTCCATAACATTTCTACCCACACAGTTATAACTCATGGCCTGGCCTTCATTATTTTCTACCTTTGGTAACCTCCTCCTATTTCGTCTTCCTGACTCCCACAATGACCCTTTTATTCCCTTCAAAAAGAAGCTGCTAAGATTATTTGTTTTGCCCATTACCCTTTGTTCTGTTATCTGGTACCAATACGAACAGTTTAGATTCATCCTCTTTGGAACCCCCTTTCAGGTAGTTGAAAGCAGCTATCAATTCCCCCCCACCATTCGTCTCTTCTGCAAACTAAATAATAATAATGGTCACCTTCCATTCATTCCTCTCAGATCCCTTCACTAAGTCTCACATCCATGCTTCTAGTTCTATCACACCTGTGCTTCGCATAGCTTATCCACTCTTGTCTTTTACCACCCTGGCCCCCTTCACTGCCCGTTGTGCTAGTGCTAATAGTTCACTTGTCCATTTCTCACTTTCCCTGAGCTGGTCTGGAAGGCCACTTCACTCTCCTCATTTAATCCTTTATTCATGGCACCTATGATTCCCGTGGGCTCCATACAGGCGCAGGAGTCTTCCTATGACAGCTTCATGGAAAAAGTTTAAAGAAGGGCCTGGCATGAAAAGAATGAGGTGGCTTTGTGGATGTTTATGGGGAGCTCTGAGGGCCAATTGGAGGCTCCCAGCTTGGCGCTCTCAGCCCCCGCACCTCCAACTGCCCCTCTTCAGTCAGTGGAAGCGCTTCGGGGGAAGACGCTCACTACCGACAGGAGGGGAGTGTGGACATCAGCCACTGCAGTAATTACTGAGGTGGCTGTAAGTCGACCTAACATAGGTTGAGTTAGCGCTCTAGTGTAGACATGCCTTAGACATAGCCTGGGTGCAAGGATTTAGAGAGGTACGGGTCAAAGAGGACATACGGGTTACAGACCTGAGTGACAGGTGGGATGATGTGTTGTCCATGGTGATTGATGAAGGAGGAGGCAGGGAAGATTTTTGGGGGAAGATTATGCCTTCTGTGTTTGCCATGTTTAGCTTGAGCTCACAGCTCGACATCCATGAGGAGATGTCAGACAGGCAGGCAGAGATTATAGTTTGGATAAGAGACAGGTCTGGAAGTTGAATTTGTGTTTGCAGATGAGATTATCCAGAAATATTGTTTAGGGGAGAAGAGAAGGGGAAGAAGAACAGAGTCCTGTGGAGCCTACCATGGGCGATGTGTGAGTCGCCCGTTGAGGGAGGCTAGCCCCGCCTCAGAGGCACTGATGCCCCTCCCCTGCCGGAGTCCAGAGCCCATGCCTCCTCCCTGTGGCCGCAGCCCTGCCACCCCAATTCCAGGTTTCCCTGACCAAGCACCCCCAGCCCCAGAGTGCTGGGACCCAGCGCCTCCCACCCCATCAAGCACAGGGTGCTGTAGCCCCAGCCTCAGATGCCACAGTCCCAGGGCTGGAAGGCCCGAGCACCAGGTGGGTGGTCCCAGCGCCCCCAGCCCTGGAGCACCGGGTGCTGTGGCCCAAGCCCTGCAGTGGCCCCAGCCCTGGGGCGCTGGGTAGTCCGAGCCGCCCCAAATCCTGGATGCAGTCCAGCTGCTCTAGCCCCAGCACGCTTTTGGGAAGAGGAGCAGCCTGCCTGGGCTGGGGCTAAGGGGGAAGCGGCAAGCAGAAGGGGGCCTTCGGGCAGAGAGTGGGTGGAGTGAGGGCTCTGGCTGGGGCTGTAGACTCTGGGGTGGGGCTGGGGATGAGGGGTGCAGGAGGGTGCTCTGGGGTGGGATCAAGGGGTTCGGAGGCAGGAGAAGGATTAGGGCTGGGGCAGACAGTTGGGGTGTATGGGGGTGTTAGGGGTGCAGGATCCAGACAGCGCTTACCTCAAGCAGCTCCCAGAAGCAGCAGCATGTCCCCCCTTCTGGCTCCTATGCAGAGGCTCGGCCAGGTGGCTCTGTGTGCTGCCCTGTCTGCAGGCACCGCCCCCACAGCTCCCATTGTCTGCGGTTCCCAACCCTCCCTCCCCGCAAAGTAGCAGCTGGCCCATTTAACTGCAGGTACTCATACTGCACAAAGGTGTTTTTCAGGGTGGAATACATTAAAGATTTAAGCACTGATGATAGTGTTATTACCTGGAATGAGTAAAAATGGCTACGGAAGTAATATTTATAGTACAGACACATTGGCCCTTGGGTGGATAAGTGGTTCATAAAATTCAGTGCATAATGTGAAATAATGTAGCCAATTACCAAATAATAAATGTAAAGATTACAGTGTATATAGAAGCACAACACATTCACATAAGAAAGAGACCAGGAAGAGACTGTAGATAATAAAGTAAACCATTAGCACGATTTTCTGGTAACACCAATAATAATGAAAAAAGAGCAAACAAGTTTCTGAAATATATCTCTAAGTGTCAAACCTGCAGAAATTATTCTGGCATTCTACTGGCCTCATTAAAACATACTATGCTCAGTTTTAGCCACCTTTCTATAGAAAGACATTGAAAAGGTGCAGCAGAGGGCAATCCAAAATGATTTAGTAACAAGGATATGATTTATGAAGAAAGATTGGTCATATTTGTCCTCTATAGCTAAGGAACAGGAGATTAAAGGGTGATTCTTATATAGGTATATAAAATCCTGAACAAATGAAAATGGATTGGTGCCAACATGCAGTTTCCATGTCATGAACTAATTTAAAACAAGAGATCATAGATTAATGTTAAGGAGGAAACAAGCCTATAAGTAATCCAGGCAGATTTTCTTTGTCCTGATGGTGAGAGAACATAAAATGAAAGGCAGAAACAGAAATAACTCTAAACCCAGCTGAGAAGAGAGTTAGAAATAATTCAGAAGGAGAGACTGATTATAAATGTATACTGCAGGGAGAGAGATTATTGAAATTCTCCACTCTATTAAAAAAAAAAAAAAAGAACAAACAACAAGCAAGGTTTTGGTTCCTAAATTTTGTTTGCTGCACATTGATGAAGAAATTGCCGTACAATAGACAAATACAAACAACTGGAGAACAACAAAATCAACCATATATGGCCCATTTACTTCATTACCCAGATAGGAATTCCTCACTTTATCTCTGAGATCATACTGCACCGTTGGGCACACCATCTATAGTATCTAGAGTAAACTGGGTAGATGAGATGTTATTTTATCCAAAAACCTGCACTTACATTTTCCATTGATTTGCTTACTGTGGGCCTGAATGTGCCCTTATGAGCCACACATAGAGGGACCCACTGTGTATTCATCTATCCCTTTGGTGCAGAATAATGACTCAGCTGGTTCTTCCTCTTTGCCTAGATTAGGCAATGCATTGTCTTTGGGATTCAGTTGGAGCAGGAAAGATAGCTGGGGTGGGGAGGACAGGGCCCAGTGGGGATGTGGCATGAGGATGCAAATCATCCCCTCATAGAGCGTGGGGCAGAAATGCAGAGCAGCAAGACCTCCTTCCACACAGGGATGTTGTAGGATAAATCCATTAATGCATGTGAGGCCCTAAGGTACTACAGTGATAAGTGCCAAAGAAATGCCTATAAATAAAACAGATAACCACAGAGCGAACTGTCTGAACAATGCTCTGAGCAAAATGTGTAATGATGACTCACATTTTTTAAAGGCCAAAGCATATTGGCAAATCTGATTAGGGTAGAAGAACCTCAAAATGTTCTGGATCTCCTAATTAATTTAATGGGTTGAGTAACAAGAAAGGAGTTACTCCAGTGAAATCAGTGGAGTTGTTTCTGGTTTACATTCGTGTGCCAGAAGAATCAGGTCCAATCAGCCTAATTCTGTAAATTCTTACTCATTTGGTTTGTCCCATTAATTTCAGCAGGACAACTCACACAAATAAAGGTTTGCAGGATTGGGCCCAATAGAATAACTTACGTTTATAGCATAGACATGCCCTAAATTGAGTTAAGTTACGTTTGAATTTACTACTAATCTGGTTTGTGGAAAAAAAACCTCTGAGGTTTCAAGTCTTTAAATAACAATAACAATATAGTTATATCTTAGTTACAAAATAAGTGTAATATCTTTTGTGCCATTAAATATCAAAGTATGTTATAAAGTTTCCTTGTTTTATGGCTGTCTTGTCTATGGTACAAGGCTGATTAATGAAACGTTAAATATATGCTGAAACTACTTTTTCTTTTTAAACATAGTTCAAGAAAAGAGACATTAAATTACTCACAGGTCCAATTTTAAATTTAAATAAAAACTCACTTAATTTTACTTTGCAATCAGGTAAATTAATGAGATGGAATCAAAACAATATGCTGTAATTGCATTTATAAATTATTCCTTCTGTCCTTCATGAGTGTTCTTTCGATTTAAGATATTGAAATTTGGTGTCTAAATATAAAGTGCAGTAACATCTGGTTCTAATTGCTGGTTTGAATAATATAGACAAACCTTCAAGCATTTCATTCTTTTGAAAGGAGGCTTTTAGTGGGAGGTTCTGAGTCAAAGGTTGTAAAAATCTTATGCCACTAAAAATAGCTAATATCTCAAATACCTTCTAGAACTAAATTATCACTTTAATATAAGGGCCCCACTTGATAGAATATAGTTCTCTGCTTTTATTATTTAGAAAGAAAATGTATTTGTGAATCAGTTAGATTTGCTATGATTTATGGGTTCATATTATTTGTTATTGAAAGTGTTAAGATACTTGCCTAGTAACTGAAAACGAATTCATTCATCCTCAGACTGTCATGAATTTCAGCACAAAAGATCGTCCTTCCAAAACGGTGTACCGGAAGTGTGCTTTTGATTATTTGTTATTTATTATTCTCCTCTTATAAATGTTTGTAATGAAGGAGCAGGGACAGTAGCATGTGACTTAGGTGACAAGCCACACACCTGAAAAAAGCAAATAGTAAAAGTGAACCATTCACAAATAAATTATAATCTGAAAATTATTCAGACAAACCTTTTGCTAAATTCTTAAGAACAATGAGTATGGTTGAAAATAACCAAGATTGGACGGTCATGTTACTGTCAGTGTAGTCCCTCTGCTAAAATCTGGTTACTGAACTTCCTTCCTATGCTGTTAAATCAAGTGTGTAGAAAGGAAAAATGGGCCCGACTCTTCACTGCCTTACACCTTGTGTGGCCAATTACACCTGTGAAAAGTGGGTGGAAAATGTTACTATTCAGTTTTAGTAGCATTTTACCTCCAGTTGTGTACTCACTTTGCACAGGCATAAAGGATAACCAAGATGCAAGGATCTGATTCTTCATTGGCTAATATTCCCCTGAGACAGTAAATAGATAAGAAGCAGGGAAATGGTATTTAGTTGCCCCCGACCCCCATTTTCCAGCCTTTTTGTTTACTTTGTAGCTACAGGGACTATGCTCATTACTGTGCTATCTGAGCCACTCACAAAGCTATAGAGTTTGCAGACAGAGATACTTCTCCTTTCTCCTAGTCTTCAGAAACAGAAGCCTGTCCGCCTCTTTCACCTCTCAGTTGTCCTGGGCTATGGCTACACTACAGTTTACAGCGGTGCAGCTGCACCGATGCAGTTGCACTGCTGTAGCGTGGCTTAGTGCAGACGCTGTAAGCTGACGGGAGAGAGTTCTCCCATCGACTTAGTTACTCCAGCCTCCGTGAGCGGCGGTAGCTAAGTTAGTGGAAGAAGCTCTCCTGTTGACATAGTGCTGTCCCCACCGGCCCTTAGGTTGGGGGAAGGAGGTGGCTTATTCACACCCCTGAATGACATAACTTATGCTGACCTAAGCTGTAGGGTGTATCTAGCCCTGGATTTTTACTACTGTTAACCCCACTGACATTGGAAAAGTTACTTCCGGTTTGGGCCCCAATTCAGCCAGGTATTTAAGCACAACTTTGCCTAACTTTAACCGTGTGAGTTGTCCTGTTGAAGCTGGTGTCTTGCGCTGGTGTCAGACGAGAACTAAGCCCATTGTGTGTGTGTGTGTGTGTTTAATTTACTTGGTTTTGTTTTTTATTTGTTTTAGTGAGGAGGCTTGGTTGAAATGGGTTTGCGTTTTGCTCTGAAGGCATTCCCAACCTCTTCTAGGAGTGCATTAACTGGCATGTTGGCTTTTAATCTGTTCAGGGTGTGCGAACAGCAACCTCAATAAAAGGACTCGAGTGATAGGGAATGCAATCTCATAGGACCCACTCCCCATAGAAATGATAAATTTGTTTCAGCCAGCAACATCTATTAACATTCCTGAATGGATCCCTCCAAATCCTCCCACCCACTCCTCAGTTCTCCCACACACAGATTTTTCAGGACATCACCCACTTTATTGACAGACATTTTGAAAAACAAATTTAAGCAAGCACAAGTTGTGTCATGATCTCTGTTTGATCTCATCCAAATCATCTTTCCATTGTTGTGTAGGGAGAGGAGCCTGGGGAAGTCCTAGATAATGGCCAAACACAATCACAGTGCCCTGTGTTTCAAAGGGCCATCATCACTGCAGAGACAATATTTCAGCACTATTAAGAAAAATATACACTGACCCAGATTTAATATGCATGCTAACTTTAAAGCTTGGATTGCCTTAGGCTGAGTGAGGATTTTTCCTTTGTGTGAAGAATCATTCCAAGCATGTCTGGCAGTAGCACTGATACAGTATAATTCTCTTTCTGCACACCCAAAATGTGCCATCTGATAGCTACAGGCTGATCATTCGAGAGAGAAGCTTTCTGTGTCCATCATGAACATTTTGACGTGCAGTATGTGTTGTGATGGTGGCAATAATAGCTTACTGCATCCTACACAGCAGAGGGAGGCCTTCAGCCTTCCAACAGAAAGTAGCCACCTTAGGTACCAGCCATCCCATGCTAGTTAGTTGATGTGCTACAAAGATAGCTATGTGATCAGCCCAGATTGTGCAAGAGCACCAGGAATTAAACAAGGGCGCAGACATATTACTAGTTCTTTATCCATCTATATGCACAGCCAAAAAAGGTTTGCAGTGAGGAAAAATAATAGTTCTGCTTTTCTGATCAACCTGACTTCTTGTATTGAGCTCCTGTGTTTTTACTGAGCAAAGGCAGATCAATTGCTACTGAATATGAATAGCCAAGATATAATCCTCTCACCTCCCCTCTCACTTTCCATTGAGAGAGTGTCTGTTAGGTTAGAAGTAAAGATGAGCCCTTTCTACACACTTAGGATTTAAAGCCACATGTTTCCAATGTTCAGAGGAGGGGGGAATTCAGATCTGGGATGAAATCCTGGCCCCACTGAAGTCAATGGGAGTTTTGCTGTTGACTTCGATGGAGCAAGGATTTCACCCCTGGGGTTTTGGCTCAGCCCACGGTGGGTATGTCTACATTGCATTGTGGACATTGCAGCACAGATGGTGGCTTGGACTATCCACCCGAGTACAGCCTTGCCTGACGCCATGGGTCTGAGCTTGGGTAGCTAGCCCAAGTCATTTTTAGCATGCTAGTTTGAGTGTAGCTAGTGCAAGTCTCTACACGTGGGGAGGCATGCTTCCAGCTGCAGTGTAGCCATAGCCTGTGAAGCCAAGGGCAAACCTTGAAAGCTGGAGTTTTCAAAGAAGCCTAAAAGTGCCTCAGTCATGGAAGTTTAGATCCAGTTTCCAAAGTTCAGGGATGTTTGGAGTTGCATTTTTGTTTAGGCTCATCCCTAGTCAGACTCTCTTCCTTGTGGAAGCTCATTAGAAAGAATGGCATTCTTTTTCTGCTGGCAGGGCAGGTATGTTTCTGTACAGACATTGTTCATGTATGGAGGCCTCAGTAGGTTTGTTCAGGCTTATGATGTATCTGACAGTACTTGCTATGTAACTGCATCTGTGCTGAATTTCAAATATACATCCCACATCAGTACTCACTCAACTGAACATTTTAGTCTAAAGTCTAATTAATGTGTTGAGTCAACGTTCAAATTTGGATATATAAAGCTAGGCACCAAAGAGCCATAATTAGGCATAGAAACAAAGTGGCCTGATTGTCAGTGGTGTTGAGCACCAGCAGCGAATGATGGCTGAATCAGGTCATTTTTCATTTAGGTGTTTGTGTGGTGGGGCATGCCCCCATCCCAATCAGGAGAAGGCTATGGAGCTCCTTTAGGCTCAACCAGTTCTAAGCTGGCACAACTGCAGAGTCGGCTCCACTTGGAGGAAGCAAGCTTAAAAGGGAGAACTTCCCACAGGAAGGGGTGTGCAGTGAGGGGAAGGCTGCTAGGTGGGCCATGTCTATATATACAGTGCTGCAGCAGCGCAGCTGTACTGATACAGCTGCGTCACTGCACTGCGTCTGGTGAAGACCCTCTGTGCCAATGGGAGAGAGCTCTCCCACCAGCATAAATAAACCACCTCCGCGAGCGGCAGAAGCCATGTTTGCAGGAAAAGTGCTCTGTGTCACGGGGGTTTGGCGTGTCGAGCAGGGCCGCCCCCTTTTGCCCACTGTGGGGTCAATACTCCCCATCACATGGTTGTCAGGATTCCCTGTTCGGTCAAACAATCATGATCGGGGTATCTCAGGACCCCTGCTGGGGCAGATCAACCAAGCAGTCCGTAACCCCTGGGGTAAGACAGAGCAAGCAAACACTCAGTGTAGGGCCCCTGAGCCTCTTGGCCGGGGCAGGCAATAGCAGTTGGTGGGTTCTGGCCCCATGGGCAGGGCAGAACCAACAATCAGTCTGTAGCTCCTGGGGCAGGGCAGGGCAGAACCAACAATCAGTCTGTAGCCCCTGGGGCAGGGCAGGGCAGAACCAACAATCAGTCTGTAGCCCCTGGGGCAGGGCAGGGCAGAACCAACAATCAGTCTGTAGCCCCTGGGGCAGGGCAGGGCAGAACCAACAATCAGTCTATGGTTGGAGCCCCTGATAGTCATGTCTAGTGGCAAGTGGTGGAGGGGTGAAGGGGAACCTGGGCCCACCCTACTCTACCAGTAAACTGCCTATTAAGGATTCAGGCATCGACTCCTACATCACCCGGGTCATTTCCTACCAAAAAGCCCATCTTGGACATCTACTTGGCTGGCAGAGGCTCAGCATCCTGGTCAGTCTCCACAGTTGGCTGTTCGTCCGCAGTGTAGTCTGGGTTGATGGTCCCTACAGCCTGCACAGTTGATGGTTCATTGTTAGGAGCCTGCAGCATGTGTCCTTCCTTCTCCTCTGCCATCCCCGACTGAGCTGGGCTGCCTCTTTTTATCTCCTTTATTCATAACCCTGAACAACATAAGTTATGTTGACATAGGAGCTGTAGTGTAGATATAGCTGCTGACTCTTGATGGGAGAAAGGTTGGAAACCTCTGCTGCCCACAAAGACTCACCAGACCAGGTCCAAGCTGATTGCCTCAGGAAAGGGTTGAAGGTAAACTCTCACTTGGGGTTTAGCTGTACCTAACTGCTATAAACAAGCCAGACCGCTATAGATTCAGAGTCTGAATGTCTGAAGTAAGGTTCCCAAAGGGAGAAAGGACTTTAGAAAGCAAAGAGACTCTGAAAACACCCAAGTGGAGCCTAGTAAAGTCCCAGCCTATCACAGCTCCTAAAAACATGGATTCTGGAGCTGCACAAAGCAACCTTAATTCAGGGCAGGATCAGGCCCACTGCATTCCGTTGCTGATGAGTCAGCCCACTAGCAGAGAGAGCAATAATAGGAAACACTCCCAGAATTGCACTGACATTGTTGACAACACAGCAAAGTACTGAGTGGGCCCGCAGGCACGTTGGTATTAAGATTTCTCAGCTAGATTTGAAGGAAGACTGGGTTGATTTCCCACCACCCACCCCACCTTTAATGAGTAAACTGAAAAGATAAGAGATGGTTGAATGTAAACGTACACTAGAAATTCCACTAGAGAAAAATGTGTAACCTTTTTTGTAATATCTAGGAAAGGGTGTTGCAGATGCTTATAGGATAATAATGGCAGCTATGGTTCTACTAGGGAGGGTGTAAATAATCTTCATGCTTCAGAGCAAAACCTGATCTATCAGCTGGCTCAGGAAGAAATTCTTCTCTCACCCATGGTGCAATATTGAATGGTCAGCAGTTTAACATTTCAGCCTATGGAGTTGGCCATGGTCAGACGGGACAGAGGACTACAATGACAATTGTTCTGTTCTAGTGTGGTAATCCATTTGTTCCTATTTAATCCTTTAAATTCAGAGACATGGCAACTCCTTTTTAGGTGATACAAAAACTGTGATCACGCTTTTTCTATCTTGCTGAATCTAGAAAGGGAGGTGCAGCAAGAATTCATTGTCTGCCTGTGTTAGAGGTAGAAAGATAAAAGGCTACCTTAATTAGAGAGTAAATTACAGATAGTAAGT